>JAMKCF010000009.1:10000000-12563993 GCA_023634235.1 Pisaster brevispinus
GTACATTGGATGCTATGGGATAGCACAATGAATGATACGAGTATAATACATTGTTTGCTGTGTGTATAGGGCGTCGCGTTCGCTCAGTTCTAGTAACTAGTAAAAATAAGACATATCATGTGATGTGCTCTGAACCAATCAAAAGGCAGAATCTTTGTAAGGGGTATTATGATGTTTAATATGAACTCCATCATCATTGATCGCTAAAACTGCCAATAATTTGTTCTTCTTCTGAGAAACTGATGAAGAGAAAAGAGTGAATCTGTTTGATATTTAGAGAAGGTAAGCAAAGTTTACTTACTGTTGGCCACGCATAAGCTCAGGAGACATGTAATACGGTGTACCCACAACCTGAAATATAACAAAAATAAGACCAAATTTTTGTTGAAACCTGTGAATCCACAAAGCTGACAAGTGAGGGCACTCACATCCTCAACCCTAACCATCGGGAATGTTTGTTTGATTCTGTTGCTTTGCAGACTTTTCAGCCAAATTCATCTAACCTGGCATGAGGCCAGGCAGACACCCAAAACCACTGATTTTGATGAAAAATACAACACACTGTTGAACAGTTTATGTTGGAGACTAATCTTGACGCATTTCTAAAAATTATTTTCATCTAACGTGTACCAGCTTGAAAGTATTATACAGGATTGGTATAGCTTACACAAGAGTTACAGACAGTGTTTATGTTTTATGTGATCAGCCGTATACATGAAACAACAACCCTGTCAAAATTTGGGCTTAATCTATCATGTGAGTCATGAGAAAATAGTGAAAAACCATGTACAAATTTCAGCATGTAAACACAATGTCTTTAATTTTGGTTGTGACAACTGAAACCAGCTGTTGCATTTTTAAAAAGTTTTCAGTACAGTTTTCTTGAACATGACTTCATTAAAATAATACTTTATTCAGGCATGTCACAATACAAACAAAAAATACACACAAGTAAAATACAAAGTAAAAAAATAAAAAATATGAAAACCGACCCCATCCTAATATACAGCAAGAATTGAGGTACAAATATAAACATATTAAAACCGCCCCATCCCGATTTACAGCATGAATTGAAATATACAGCGACGACTAAAAAATAAACATGGCAAAGACAGAACACACAAAAGGCTCAACAGACAAAGCAAAGATGGGCTGCCTAGGAGGAAAACAAAAGTGAAATAAAACACTATCACCACAGGGGTGTGTTACTCCGACCCAAAAAACAGCGACAACGACAACAAAAACACACGCAGACACACAAACAAAGAACAGTGAACAGACGAGCACCAGAAGCAGACAGACACAAAATATTTCTAAGAAAAAATAGTTCTAGTATGAACTCCATAGTCACTAAAATTAAAAACAACTATGTTTTTATCCTTACCATGAAATGTCTTTTCATAAGTCATCGGAAAATTCACGGTCATTCACACATTTATACAGGAACATTTCAATATTTTGAAGGAAAAAGAAAAAACCTCAAAGTGATCACCACAGTGCTTTGAATAGATTTCCGGCTCCCTTTGTTTAGCATGTCCATAACTACCAAAAAGAAAAGATTTACTCAACTGTCTCAGCCATGTCAGTATCTTTCAACACTTTAGAGATCCCAAAGTCACCCAACTTCAGTAGGCTTTGCTTGGTCATAAAGATATTCAATGTCTTAATGTCTCTGAAATGAAAAAAAACCAAATTGATAAGAAGTGATGTTTGAAGCTTTGCATGGTGTGGAAAATAAGAACTAACTGTAACTTTATCAACTTTCAGGTACATACATAATAATAATAATAATAATAACTAGAAATGAGTTTGTAACGAACAAACACTGGGGTTTCGGCTTTGTTGTCAATGTTGAATTAATGTAATAATTAATTTGACACCTGATGACATCACGATGATGAAAACACGTTTTTCGTACGAACGTTGTGATAAGCTACAAGACGGTACAAAAAGTAAACTCTTTTACGTTATGGTTCAGACGATATAAAGTTTTACATAATAAATAATTGTAAACAATAACCTACCATGCCAATGCTTAAGTTATTAATAAGCTATACTGCACAGACCTTGAAATAAATTGTGGTGGGAGAATGCATTGAAATTGCGTGAGAACAAACCGCTACTAATATCCCCAAACGCTTCTGTATTTTAATAGTTCGAGGACTCTCCACAAACAAGAGGGCGCTATACAGGTTCACCATTAACTGTAGAAGCGAAGTAGTGAACCAAAATGAAAGGTACAAAGGTCGAACGATGCCACGCGCGTGGACAATGGGCTCTGTGTGGGTATGGCCGTATGCGATGTACAGCGTGAATTACGTGCAATGTACACACACAAGACGATCATGCTTTGTTGACGATACGTGTTTTTAAATCGTTAATATCGTCAACAGATGATTAAAAACCCTCGATCGAACTGCTGCTTGATCTAAGTTAGAGCACAGGCTTTCATTTGATGTATTGTTTGCGTCTTTTAAGACTGTAGTTCCTGAGATCGAACGGTAACAAATTTCACGTGTAAATGCTATGAGACTTTTTCGGAAAGAAGTATAATAATAATAGTGAAATAAAACTAGAAACGAGTTTGTAACAAACAAACACTGGGGTTTCGGCTTTGTTGTCAATGTTGAATTAATGTAATAATTAATTTGACACCTGATGACATCACGATGATGAAAACATGTTTTTCGTACGAACGTTGTGATAAGCTACAAGACAGTACAAAAATATAACTCTTTTACATTATGGTTCAGACGATATAAAGTTTTAAATAATAAATAATTGTAAACTATAAATTACCATGCCAATGCTTAAGTTATTAATAAGCTATACTGCACAGACCTTGAAATAAATTGTGGTGGGAGAATGCATTGAAATTGCGTGAGAACAAACCGCTACTAATATCCCCAAACGCTTCCGTATTTTAATAGTTCGAGGACTCTCCACAAACAAGAGGGCGCTATACAGGTTCACCATTAACTGCAGAAGCGAAGTAGTGAACCAAAATGAACGGTACAAAGGTCGAACGATGCCACGCGTGTGGACAATGGGCTCTGTGTGGGTATGGCCGTATGCGATGTACAGCGTGAATAACGTGCAATGTACACACACAAGACGATCGTGCTTTGTTGACGATACGTGTTTTTAAATCGTTAATATCGTCAACAAAGGATTAAAAACCCTCGGTCAAACTGCTGCTTGATCTAAGTTAGAGTACAGGCTTTCATTTGATGTATTGTTTGTGTCTTTTAAGACTGTAGTTCCTGAGATCGAACGGTAACAAATTTCATGTGTAAATGCTATGAGACTTTTTCGGAAAGAAGAATAATAATAGAGAAAAAAAATAAAAAAATCTCGACGAAAACAAAGGTGGTTTCAGCTGATGGCCGAAACCCCCCAAAATAACTAGTTCTTATATAGCGCATTTCACAATAACGTCTCAATGCACTTTACATTAGTGCCCTGGTTATTGGGCCAATAACATTCCTGTAATCTTTCTCAGCTCCCTGTGTAAATCTCTTTTTTTTGGGGGGGGGGAAGGGGGCTCTGGAAGCCAGCAGAACTCATCGCACCTGTCCAGATCTGGCACCAGCGCAAAGTTAGAGAAGCCATAGAAATCAAGTCACAACATAGTTCCACAAGACATTGGGTTCTTCATCAACGACATCTGTTCACCACTACTCAAGCCCATCCTTCCAGCAGCAGCTCACCACAACACATACAAACTCCAGCGCACACATATCCAGCCAGCAGCCAACTCCCATGCATCACTGGTCAAGAACAGCTCTACTTAAGCCTCATCATCATCCGCAGTCAAACATTCTCCTGAATACGAGCAGAGTATACTGTTTGAAACGTTGAGACCACACCAGCTCTTTTCAGAGCCAACACTCCTCCCCCCCAAAAAAGAGATTTACACCTGGTTGTACCTGCAAGTTTACTAAGTTTACAGTCGACTCTCGTTAATACGAGGTCCGCCGGACTGGCCCGTTTTCCTTGTATTATCCGAACCTCGTCTTAAACGCAGCGCACTTTTTACACGTACTATGTACATTATATACACACGTCGTCATAGTGCATGCACTACACACATGTCTAGGCTAGAACGGAGCAGTTTGTTTCCTAGTACACAGTTCTTACGAGCATCCTGTACACAAAAATATCAATGATAAATGCATTTTTTTTTAAATATGATCATAGAAATTTAATATTTTGTATAACTCAAGATATAAATCATAGCAAAGTCATGTCGAACTTGCCGTTCATGTGACCATGATGTGACAGATTTGATACTGCGTAGCGCCTATGCTGAACGTGTTTTCGCTTGTAGCCGTCAGCGTGTAAGTGAAGTAGCATATCAAGCATAAGTTACCAGTGAATTGTTTCTGGTTTTCGGATCAGACAGAACCGTGTAGCTGGTCCGATCCGATAAATAGTTTGGCATCAAGAATGTTATTTCCGAACCTTGTCTGAACGGTAAGCTTTTACGCAACAATATTTTTCAGATCTCGCTACAAAAGTATGAAAAACAATAATGTTTTTTGAAGTATGTACATACCTGTGTAATATCCCAATGCCGTGGATGTGATCTATTGCGGATAAAATTTGAAAAAGATACCAAACAACATCCTACAAAGAAAAGAACATACAAAGGTTTCTAATTAACAAAATGTCATGAATAACGAATTTGTACAACCCTCGACTGTACCCAGCAATGTTCATTCGTCAGTTCGTGTAGTTGTAGTAGTATATTACAATCAAACTGCAAACTCTACAATACAGAATACTTGCACTGTGGCACTACTAACAAAAACAACAACTAGTATTTATATTTAGGTACAAGTGTCTAAAAGCACTTATCATTATTTATTTCCAGACAGGTTTATGAAGTTTACGCATTATGAGACCCATTCACTGCCAGAAACACCGGGGCAAGCCCCTTCTTTTAGCGTTAAGTGTAACTTAGTTGTTTTACATGCATTACACAACACACAGGATTTCTGAAAGACAAAGCAATGATGCTTAAGTGCCTTGCTTAAGGACACAAGTGTCAATACCAGGACTCGAATCCACACTCTGCTGATCAGAAACACCAGAGCTTGAATCCAAACCCAACTGAATAAGTGTGTCACACTTGAGCAATCCAGCAAGGGTGGATTAAGGGGAATTATTTTTTTGCAGTAAAGTCTCAAGCGGACAAACCTTTTCATCAAATAGCTTGTCTTTCTGGTGTACTATCTTCTCATACAACGTACCGTCTAGAAAAAAATCAACAAAAGGTTAAAGGTAATATAGAGGATTAAAGAATAAGAAACATCATTGTTTAATTTTAGTCTGAAAGCTTACTGATTATGAAATTCATACTAGAACCACTTTTTTCTATGAAATATTTCCTTCTGAAATGAAGTCATATTTGAGAAAACTGTATCTGAAAACCTAAAAAAAAAAAATGCAACAGCTGATTTTGATTGTTACAACCAAAATTTAAATTTTGCATGGTTTTTCACTATTTTTTCCTGACTCACACAATGGATTAAGCCTCACAGGTTTGTTATTTCATGTATAGGGTTGATCACACAACACATGAACACTGTGTGCGGCTCTTTTGTCAGCTCCACCAGTTCTGAAACGCAGTCACCTTTAAAAGCTGCTCAGAGTGATCACAAACTTCCGGGCAACAACAGGCAAAGTCTAAATATGTCTGGAGTATGAAGTCTTTAATTAATCAAGTCCTTCTAAATCAACTGGCGGATTTGGATGATTTGGAAGGATTGAGCCACTTTTGACTTTTTAGATATTGGAGTCAGCAAGGCACCTACTAACTCATAATGAGTTTACTTTTTTAAAAAGATTGAGGCATTATGGATCCTACATAAAGTCCCCTCACTTAAATTTAGAGATTGAGGCAGTAGGGATCCTACCTAAAACTCACATTGATTGGTTTTGGAGGATTGAGGCAGCAGGGACCTACCTAAAACTCACATTGGTTGGTTTTGGAGGATTGAGGCAGCAGGGACCTACCTAAAACTCACATTGGTTGATTTTGGAGGATTGAGGCAGTAGGGATCCTACCTAAACTCACATTGGTTGATTTTGGAGGACTGAGGCAGCAGGGACCTACCTAAAACTCACATTGATTGGTTTTGGAGGATTGAGGCAGCAGGGACCTACATAAAACACACATTGGTAGATTTTGCAGACTTGACGCTGTTTCTTGTCGGGATAATGTTCTTATTTTACTCACGGAGAAAACAATGTTTCCTTATTTTAAAGAGGGTCTTACCATTTGCATACTCCATCTCAATGAATAGGGCACTCTCATCCACAAAGTGGTTGTAGTAGGTGATGATATTGGCATGATTAAGCATGGAGAGAATATCAATCTCATTCTGTGCATTCAAACGAGTCTTCTCGTTGGCTTGAGCCAAGTTGATTTCTTTCCACACAACCAAAGAATTATCCTACAATGTAAAATAGCAAATAAGCATGCATTAATTCACTAATCCACTAATCCATTAATCCATTTATAATACCAAGGATCTACATAATAATTGAAAATAAATGGCCAAGTGAAATAATAAAGCACCATGGTCAAGTGGTTAGACTGCAGGACTTGCAATCACAAGGTTGTGGGTTCGAATCCGGCAAGCTAACCGCTGATTTCAAAATGACTAGAATAATATTGTCGTCTACTTACTGAATCTAAATTTCTTGATTTGTGCATTTCATAATCATTATATAGACTTTAAACCAATAAGTGAGAGAGATTTTCTGTTGCCAGCTAGCTAGGCATGCCCTTGTGGGAGCTTTGCCAGTTCCCTTGTTGTTGGGAAGATCATCTAACAAATAAACAAGCAAACAAGGTCACTACAATGCAGTGAAAACAGGTACTGATGTAACTATCATACGTTGCATGCAAGGTATCCAGGGGTATTTCAAGCCCCCCCCCCCCCCATCCCAATTACATCAGTTAACAGTTGTTGTTATATCTGACGTTTTGGTAGTGGATACTTTTTTTTGTTTATCATTTTTTTCTGGATTTGTGTTTCGTTGGCTTTGTTTCCTTGATGACATGACAATTAAAATAACTATGCACAACAATTATTTCTGGCAACAATTATCAATCAAGACTTCCTTGTGGAGTGTTAATAAATCAAGAGACTGCATACAAATTTAGGGATGGCATGCCAAATCCGACTGCCACATTTTCATTTCTTTTTAAACTTTAAAGCAGTATTCTTTTACCCAAGTTTTGTTGTAGTTGTCATAATAAGTGAAAAGAGGAGGTTGATTGCAGCATCTTTTCCTCAGAGTCAGAATACAGAACACAATGAAACACAACATTAATCCTGATTTCACACCCATTTTCCTTGTGAAAAAAAGAGGTCAGCTGCAGAATTTAGATGCTAAAAAAAATTGACATTATTTACAGTGATATACATCATATGCAGTGATATAAAAGAGTAACTTTGGAATAGATTTGGGCACAGATTTGCACACACGCAGACAGACCCTGATTGCGAGAGAAAAAAAGAAGGCTTGACAGTTTTTGCAAACTGCTAAATACTAGCTGAATAAGCTGGTCAACCATGTGTGTGTCAACCAATTTAAAAAGACCTATTTTTACAACACACGTAATTGTATTTACAACACAAGATCCTACTATTAATTATTGCTAGTAGGAAGTCTGGAAGTAGTAAACACACTGACACTGCCTGTTCAGAATCCAGCCGACCGTGCCAGTCAGTACACTACAGCTGCAGTACGTGCCTTGATCCTAAGTTCCTCCTCCACGGTCGGTCATTTTTACTTACCTCAGTTTTGCTGTACAACACCGCTTCTCCAAAAGCTCCTTTGCCTAAAACTTTCACATGGCTGTATCGTTCTTCCTGGGCACATTCACTGAAGCTGCTACTGCTGGCGTTCGACGATGAGTCCCCAACACCGTTGTTGTTATTGTGCAGAAATCGCACTCCATCTTCTTCACTGGAGACGGCCATTTTGGTGCAGTGTACACATTGCTAATGTCACGGTTTGATGAGTTTGACATCGGCTGCTGTGTGTATAGCTAGTAGCACGACGGGGATACACACGCACTTGTACTTGTAGTAGTATGCGACCTCATGAATTTATACAAAGAATACGTGTCTAAGGTTCTGGGGAACCAGACATGACCCACGACCTTTTTAAAAGCTCAGTTCACAATAGGGTCTAAAAGACTAACATCTGTAGTTTTGTTTGCAATTGAAAACCACAAGTATTTCAATCTTTTATGAACAGTTTTGGTGGGCGTTGTGTGCGTGGATCATCGACTTACTGCCAGTTCTTGTTGTGTGTGCAGTCAACAGCAGAGGCTGGTTTTCATTATCCTTTTTTCTTTTTCTTCTTTTTTTTTTTGGGGGGGGGGAAGGGAAGATTTATTTCCTCATGAAAATACATGGGTGAAACTTTGCCCGCCTAGGTTAGATTTTTCTGCTAGTTTCATTTCCATTGTGCACTTGGCGAACAAAGAAGTTTTAGTTGCACTATCTTGGTTTGGAACGTGTGGGAACGCCTGAACCAGTCGAATTGATGCAACTTTTGTTTCATGTCTCATGATCATAACATTTCAAAAGGGGGTGTGTTCCTAGCGGTGACCCCTTGAAGATGCGGAACGCAGCTCCACAAAATGCTCAACAATCAATTTGCTCAATCAATTTTAGGTTCACTACTTCTGTAATACATTTTGACTACCAAAATGCTGGATGAGATATATAGGTCATTGTGCGCTGTGTGTTGTGCAACTTAGGGTCAATAGGGTTATTTTCCATACATGACTAAACCTTTGTTTACAAAAGGAGTGATATTTTACATTCCATGGCATTTTCTGGCAGGCAAGAAACTACACAGTACATGAGGGTGTCTCATAATTTCCACATACATTTCACAATTGTAAAAATAACAAGCTGAACAAGTTTTGAGATGTGCCCCCTTTCTTCGTATCAAAAGTTGATAACAATTAGGCAGTTACTAAAAGAAGTTACTTACCAAACTATAAATTATGGTTTTCTTTTATTGAGCTTTGTACTTTATCTAGATGTGCCAGCAGGAAGTCCAGGTTCTGTGGCTCTTTTGTAAACATGTGATGGCACAGGTCACATGGTCTGTTCAATCAAAGTTTTCTCAAAGATTGTAACATTTCAACCAAAAGTTAATATTACTTTAATTTGTCATTTTACCTGGTATGTAAAAGTCATTCCTAAAGTGATCATTTGTTTAAACCAAGCACCCACCCAACAGTTACTTTTTTTTTGCTTTCAATTTTCTTGTATTATTATTAGTATCCTCATCAAGTTGAAATTATAATTCCCTTGTAGGACGGTTACATCAAGAAAAGATGGCAGGCTCTCCGACTCTTTCAGACTGGAAAACGGCCTTGGCGTCTGGCGTGAAAATAGATGTATTGCTTGAATCTCTTAACAACACGAAGAAACCAGAATCAGATCAAGAAAGCCCCACATCAAATTATGTAGAACAAGGTCAGAGTTTGTGTGTAGTATTTTCATTAAAAGACAGAACAACTTTTAAAAATATTTTCTGTATGTGTTTGTGCAGGTTTCCTCCTTTCTGTGTGTGGTGATTAGACAGAGGAAAGTTATTTAACTTTAAAATTCAGGTGTTAAATTTAAAGTTGAACCCTTTTGTAATGTTTTTAAAATAAAAACTTGTACATGTATTTGTAACTCTTAATCTGTAGTGGAGGGGATATCCTATTTCATGATTGCTTTGATGTGGCTTCTATGGATTTTGTCACTTTCCCATTGCAAGAATTACAAACTAGGAATACTATTTGTCTTGTCCAATGTCTTGGATTATTGCAGGTCAAGCATCCGATCCCAAAGACGGGGAGGGTTCAGAAAACATGAAGCTTGTTGGACTGACGGAGGAGCCGCTAGAATTCAAATGGGCTGAGCCCTCACTTCGCCATATTGCTTTGCATGGTGCCCAGTGCATTAAATGAAAGTTTGCTGTCAGTGCTCCAGATGGCCAATCAACGTCACAGATCTTTGAGCCATGGTGGGTGTACCTTAAAATAAGGAGAGGCTTTAATCAGGATCCAAGAAATAGTGCTTACTAAATTCATCTGCTTAGCACGAATCATCACTCATTCTTAAAATAAAAGTTCATTTCTGCTGAACTACATTTTACCTGTCGATCCGCCATGTGCGTGTGGAGCCTCGACTTCATGCTTCATTTGTATTGCGTTTGTTTTAATGAAAATGTCACGATATTACCGTGACATTCACTGCTGTCCCCAATTTTAGGCTCTATATGCAAATGGCTGGCCATGCAAGGGGGAATTGTAAACTGCATGCTAAGTGAGTCCAGTTCTCTGAACTGCAGCTACAGCCCCAAAAGGTTTCACTGATTATTTGTAAAAGGGGCTTAATTTCAGCATTATTAGGGACTGATTTATTATATTTCTGATCTCAGTCTGGTTCGGGGTCTCCACTATGGAAGCAAGGTGTGAAGGCACAATAGGAAGCTTGCCTGGTGGCGTATCAACCTCGGGGGATGCTGCTTCAGGGAATTGACTGTTCATCGATCTGCAGTCATTCTGTTACTTCAATTGGACTTCTCCTAATACTCTCCTAATAAATGTATTGTTGATTGTTGTATTATTTAATTTGCTGTAAAGCATTGTGGGACTTTTTTGTGTAAGAACGCTATACATGTACAAGTGCTCGGATTATTTGTATTTATGCCAACAGTCCGTCCCCACATATTTCTCCTCGCTATGGTGAAGAACCCTATCAAAATGTTAATCTTCAAAGACTTATAGATCTGTTGTAGGCCAAGTTATTTGTTCAAAGTATTCAACAGAAATAAGTACAAGGCACACATTTTTTGAAAAGAAAGTTTCGTTCAAAAGTTTTATTTATCAATCTTCAAATACAAGTTGCTACTTAACATTTTTTAATCATTGAAATGCTAGTAACATCAAAACTATTTGTGAGGACTAATCCAATTTATCGTAATTTCAAAACATTTCACTCTCGGTGAAGAAAACAAACACTAATACTTTCATTTCGCCAATATATTTATTTTTTCTAATGAAGCAAATGATGTTGAGGGGGAACCTTCAAAAGAGTAAATTGTTCTGCTGTTGCAGAACATTTGCTGGAGTATCACACAGCGACCCTGTCCAATGTTATAAGGGTAAATGCCACAAGAGACAAAAATGGAACACACAGAAAATGCTTAGCTCAATTTTCATCTGTGTCTGCTGTGGTCTAAGTAGACTATTAATACCATGTGACACTCCTGTTAAGCAACCACATCCAGATCAACCAATGGTAGAGCTGAAATTTGCCACTCTGCTAAAATGGCGGTGTACACCCATTGTTTCATTTGGGTTCTATTATGTGGTCGATACCATAGTAAATGTGTGCATTGAAGTTGACCACCACTTGCTCAGACAATGCTGGAACAGCAATTTTCCCCCTAAAATATCAAAGCTATAAGCATAGATAGTGACAGCATTTGCAGAAGGCTTTCTGTTTAGAGTATTTTTACAGAGAAAATCTACCCTTTTCATAACTAACAACAAAACGAAAATCCTACCCAAATTGCTACACATTGTCAATGTCCTGGAGCTACAACATGTAACCTTATTGGAGTAAAAGCAAAGATAAACACTTTCTTACAATTATGACTTTCAAGCAGTATGCTCTCTAAAAAGAAGTATTTTATATACACAGACGTGTTACTTCAAGGGGGGAAAAAGTCGTAAAGGAACTGTCCTGCACACAAAACTATGTACAGCGTTTTTTCAATTTTCTGTGAAACAATCACACAAGAGATGAAATCAAGCGATTGGTCGAAAAGTGGCATGCCTGTATACACTGTAAATAAAAGAATTAACATGAAAGTTTTTTAAGCCAGCTAGTTCTTCAAGATTTTGGGAACTTCACAACCTTCACATAAGTTATATCAAGAATGTTGAAAGATTATCCTCCCCTTCAAATATTGACCATAGGTGATCACAAAAATAAAGAGAGAAAATAGAGTAAGAGCTCTCTACAGGCTTCTAAATAAAAGTTAGTGTCAAGTGAACACCAAACCTACTCTTAAAAAAAAGGAGATACTGATGGGAAATATTTAAATGATGTAGTAGAAAGTAATAAATGTATTGTCTTTAAGTTAAAACACATCAATGGCCAAGAAGGTATTTAAGCTTGTAAAAATGCGTATGCCCACTCCAACTGTTTTGAAATGTAATTGGTACTAATAAAAACATTACCAAGAATTTATTTGTGTGTTACACCATTAATTTATTTGTCTGCTGACAATGCGAAATCTCTAGACCGTGTCCCCAAGTTGTGTTTAACACACCAGTGTAAAATATAAAGTTAGCCTTTTTATTTGTTGTAAATCTGGGCCCAATTTTATAGAGCTGCTCCAGCAGAAAATGTATGTTAAAACAATTTTCTGCTCAGCAAAAATTAGCAGGAAACCAGTCGCAGACAGTACATGCAGTTTGTTATTTTGGCTGGTTACCTTATTCCAGTAAAGAATAAATGTTTTTTGCTTAGCTACTTGTGCTTAAGCAGCTCTATGAAATTGCAATTTTTTAAAGCACAAAAACTCGCCAACCTCAACTCTGATATTTCCCTACAGATTGTGCAGACTAGTGCAATTCTGAATCAAACAATTTGTGTAATCCCGATTAAAGCTACACTGTAATTGTGCACAAGGAACATTTAACAAAATTAACGAAAATAAATATGTGGAATAGAAGCTTTAAATGGTCAAGAAAACTGGAAATATCTGCCTAAAATATTCTACCCACATCCAAGTCTGAGAAACATCTGAAGGAAGGCCTCTAAAGGTTTTCACTCGATGAGCTTCTTTGATTTGAAATAACGTCTAAGGTAGAAGACCTGCCAGGTAGCAAGACTAAGGAGGCAGACCATTGAGAAAATACTGAAATACAAAACTCTGGAATTTGTTGATTCTGTAACAGAAAAGACAACAACAAGAGTAAAAATAAACGATAGGATTTTCATAGCTACATAATGTCAGAGACACTGTAACTCGAGTTTACTTGACCTCTAACAAAATGTTATTATTGTGTTTTGGAGAGGGGGGGGGGGGCTAGGGTCCGGAGTGTACACATATCACTACATTGCGAAAATGAAATTTTGATGAATAACCCAATTTAGCTGGGTTGGTGCCAGACTGCAGGCGAGATGCTTTATTCTTATACCATGCCTGATATAGGGGCAGAGGATACCCTTCCCCCCCACAAAACAGAACACACTATTTTCTTTCGTACAGAAGGATTTGTTTTGTTCTTACCATTGGTATCCCTCATCTCCTCTTCCCTTGCTTTCATGTAGGCAAAGTCGTTGACAATGGCTTCTGACAAATCTTCCAAGCGACGAAGCTCAACCTCCAAAGGTTTCAGAGCCTCAGATTTGGCTATCTGTATAATATGCAAATTATATGCTAATTAGCTTAGGCCATACAAAGAAAGTTGCATTTTAAGGGAAAACGTTTTGGTTTTGAAAAATACAAGCTTTGTTTATGGGTGTAAAAAAATACGCTGATTCTAGCAAGGGTAGTACAAATGTTCCAAGACCGCTTTAATTTTTTAAGGGATTTTCATTCAACCGCCATGATTTTAAAATGATGGACTTGGGGTTCCTTTTTATAGCAATGTGGGCCAACCTCCTTGTGCCCGGATGAGCCTCACTGGTGTGGGGTGCAGACTTCAAATCTGTAGCCGATTAGCGTCGGAGTGGTTCAATTCCACCTTTCGGGCGGTTTTTGCAGAAGTGATAAACCACAAGGGCAACTAACTGAGAAAATTTTAAATTAATCTTTTGGAGTTATGTTACGTTATGTTACAAATGAGGCAGAGAAGTACGATACTCACATCTTCATAGCTCTTAGCCTCCACACCTCGCTTGATGTCAAGATATACCTCACGGTCTGCTCCTCTCATTCCTAGTTACAAATAAATGAGGAGATATTTAATCAATAAACATAACATCAATATTCATCAAGTTGTCTTTAATACAACAAGTTGGTAGCAGGGCAGCCTATTATTACTTAAAGAGGTAATTTGCTCCCCATGAAAAGTCCTCAAACAACAATTTGCAATGTAACCTTTTCTGTTCCCAACAGAAGCCCCAAATTTACAAAAGAATTCTATTGACCAATTTTAGTGGAATGTACGTTGCTAGGACCGGAATATTAACCTATTTCACCTGACGTTATCCCCCCCCCCCCCCGATAAATTTTGCGTGCGCTATTTTGGGAGTCCCTGTGTGTTATTGACGGTGTGCATTTTAGGCGATGCACATGCAGTTGGACACGTAGTACCATATCTTTACATTCAATTTAACTCCCAAAATGGCAGACCATGGACAGAGTGTAGCAGTGTGCAAGGGCAGTGCATGGGGTTTACAGCACCAAGCAGTCCCTATCAGAACAGTGTACATTTCTACAAAGACCATCCAGTGTGCCTAAAGCTCCTAATTAAAAGTTCTAATAACGAATGTTGCGAGTCGGTTCTAACCTTTCAGGAGAATGAAGTTTTTTATTTTCAACTATTCATTTGGTTGATTTTTCAAAAACTTTCCGACCCCCCCCGACTCGAAAAGAATTACTTTGGATTGTGTGCATTCGTAAGTCTAAACTGGACAGGACCGACAGAGTGCAAGCACAGCATGCTATAAAAGAGGCCTTAACTATTGGAGTGACAGTAATGCACCCAGCTCTTAACATAATGCACGGTAGTTTCCGTTAGATATGACCACATACTTCTCCAATGCATTTCAGCGCAGCATGCATTGAATGAGTATTAAGTGTAGCACCAACTTTGTAAAATGCCGTCTCCCATTCGCACTGCTTAAGGGAACAAAATCAGCATCGTTCTCAATCTCAGCAATGCCATGGTCGGAGATGGGACAAATCATTTATTAACCCCTTCAGACTAGGCCGTTTGCAGAGTGCAACCCCTCATCCCATTTCCTCTTCTCCTATGTCACTCCACACCAAGTTGTTTGGATTTAGATTAAAGATTAGAATGCCTGACCCTGTGATAAGCAATGGTTAAATTGGCCTGCAGGCCCCAGTCCTTCTATATCCTTCAATTGGGAAATTGAATATTGGAGGAATTGGGACTGTAATGGAGCACGGTTTTTCCCAAAAACAGTTGCTCAGAGAAAGGGTTACTTTCTGGCGGATTTTTATTATTTTTTATTCATTGTTTCTGGTAATGACACCAAGGATGCCTCATAAGTGAACTTAATCCCTGTAGCTCGCAAGCCTGAGGAAACCTGTAAACGAGGGTGCTTGCTATATGAAATAGAAACATCGGGGTTAACCCCTACTCTTCCCTGACAAGTGTTCTGGGTTCTGGGTTGTCCGAAGGACAAATCATTTATGGTAACGCATCTTGCTCAAGGACACAAGTGTCAGGACCGGGACTCGAACCCTCACTCCACTGATCAGGAATACCAGAGTTTGACTCCGGTGAGCTCTTAACCGCTCAGCAATGACATGCAATTCTTATTTAAGAAGACAAACTGTAGAACTGACATAAATATTTTTAAGGTAAAGAATGTAAAGATGATTTTGCCAAAATAGCATTTTGGTTGTAGCTGCAGCCTGCAGGCATGACTAGCCATGAGTGTGACACAAATGTACAGCGTCAAATCCCTCTAGAACATGATTTCTGGGCTGAACACTTTTATTTGCAATGTTCTGACATCGGCTCCCATCTGTGCCGATTTCAACTTTGGGGAACACTCACCAGCGGGAAGCTTTGTCGTGAAACAAATCTCAAATGTGTCGTAGTCATCCGATGTGAAAGCAAACTTGCCCTCTAATGCATCATCCTTAGTATACAAAATATGTCCTTTGCTATCGCTGACCTATATTTGAGGCAATAATGAGCAGAAGCAAGAGAAGAATGGATAGAAAGGAAGGTATGGAAAAAATAGATGAAATTTTAAAAATATGCTTTGCTTTTACCATTACCACCAGGATTCATTCACAGTAAATGAGTCAAACGGTCATTCAATAAAACCAAACAAGTCATTATGCCAATCTGTTGCCTCCCATGAAAAATTGCAAAAATTGTTTGATTGTTTGAAGCGTAGTGTTTGAATGCAGGCAGATGGGAGCAACAATACATGAACAATGGAAAGATACAGTGATGCTAAGTACACCATGCATTGCTCCATGATGACTGGCAAGCATAGTGTTCTTGAATGCATTTACCACTGACCTCGTGGTACTTTATTCTTAAAGCAGATTTCACACACAGTGAAAACATCCGTAGTGAAAGCAAATTTTCCACTCTCTGCATCTTCTTTCTGGTACAGAATATTATTGCGCCTGTCCGTCACCTGTTTTAGGTTTACAATTGTGTCATTATTTCAATTCCACAGATAATTTCTTACCTGTTTGATTGTATAAGGGTACCACAACTACAAGTTATTTGATTACTCTACACTTTTGATACAAGGTCATCTATTCTTATCCTCTTCTTTTCAATAAAAAACACACCCAAAAAATAAGCTGGGAAACTTTATCAAATTAACAGACCCTTCCCATCAAATATGCTAATTACCTTTACGCATGCGTACACTACATACATTCTTGGTTGGCAAACGTCATAGAGTTGTGCACTATGCAGATGCACAATACAAAAAGGCGCAATATGTCCTCATTTTGCCAACCAAAGTGTTTGTGCGCATGCACAATGTGCAATTTACATATTTCATGGGAAGGGTCCATTGGTCATCAGATTTTAAGGAAAACACTGAATAATGCCCCTTGTTCAGGTTTCTTCACAGATTTTGTGCACCGGGTACCGGCTACACTGGGGAAACTGGCAGTGTATGTGTGTAGGATAAATATTCTATGCAGATGAAAATATTCTATCTAGACACCCTGGGGGTCTCTGATTGGTACTGCACTGCTGAGCCCAATTACATGGCTCTGCTTACCATGGAATTCTGTGCTTATGGTCAACATCTAGACCAACTTACTACTGGGTCTGAAGCACTGAGCTGGGGCGCTATACGACCGCAGATGGCAAAATTTGTTTAAACGAGTACAGCGCCCCAAGTACTGGGTCTAGTTGACGCCGAATTTCTGCGCTAGTTGTGTAAGCATAGCCATAAAATGTGTTTACAAGAACGTGATGTACGCGACGCACACACATTAAAGCAAAAAATCCATGCATGGATTTGTACATGCTGCTTCTCTGGAAAATTGTAAAGCGCCAATTTTTCATTTATGATTACAGTAAGCAGAGCAATGAAATTGGGCCCTGGTCACTAAAACTGTAAACTAAAGGAAAAATTTACGTATCCAGCCACCACTTTTTCATTCGTTATGAAATAAAATAGTATCTAATTTACTCAAATGAGATATTCCTTGGGGTAAAAATGAGTGAAAAAGTGGTGGCAGGATACGGAAATTTTCCCGATGGTCATGCCTTTTCTAGAAAAAAATATTTGTCTGAACTAAAGAAGAAGACAGAACTGAAGTGAGAAGTCAAATAATAAAATAGTGACCAAACATAAAAACAATCTTTTTCAACTTTTTATTTGTCTTATTATAAATTATGATAATTCATGAACTAATCTATCGACAAGACTGAAGGTCCTTGATAATCCTAGCACTTACAAGTAATAATGTTTTATGTCCTGGTGCACCGCTCAGTTTGTAGTCCCCTGTCACAAGGACATCTTTGTGGATCTCTTCTTGCAGACATTTTTTCACGTTTGGTGGCAGCATAAACGAAAGGCATCTAACTTGTGAAACTGTACAACACAGCACTGCCAGCAAAGCAGCTACAAAACCAGTCGGATTCATGTTTCAGTCGCGATGAGACAATGTTCAAACTGTCTGCACACCTCGGTATAATCCGGGATTTTAGGAATAACTTTCAAAAATTGATGATTTCTACTGCCAAAGGGTAAAAATATCCAGATGTTATTTGCCAACCTGGCACCCGAAGCTAGCTGCATGCTATTGCATGCTACACACACGATCTCTCGACACTATAATTCACGATGTGCATAAATTATTACGTCACAACAGTTAATATGGTGATGAATATTAAGTAAGCGGTCTTCACTTGCTATTTTGATAAAAGGTATTCAAAGAACAACTAGATTGATTAAACTTTACCAAAAACAAACCACTCATTGCAGTTTATTTATTAATGAGTGTCATTTTGGGTCAATCGATAGAAAATATGTAATTTGTTATTCATTATTTAAAAGTGGTCACGCCTACTTGTGAACGCTTTTTAGGAAACGTGGCGCACTCTCGCAAGAAGGGATCATTATGGTGATCACACCTACCACCGAATAACCGAATTTGGTTGTTCGGTTTGCCTTGCTTCGGTTTTTCTTTCTTTATTTTTAATCAGGCAGTCTGGATGCCTTTTTTATTTACAGTCGATTTCAGTACACAACAATTAGGATGCTAGATCTATAAGCACTATTTAAACGTCGTTCTCAAAATTAATCATTGTAAGAGCTCGCTCCCCTTCAATTTGAGTTATTTTTGTACTGACAGGGTACCGGGTACGGGTAACGAATGAGATAAAGCTGAAAATCATGAAATCGTAAAAGTTGGATACTCGACTCTCTCCTGCTCTCTGGCTGTGTGCGGACAGAGTGAAGGCATCCCTAGAAGAATTTTCATTTTTTATCACATATTTCGAGCTGGAGGCTCTCACCACTACAACAAAATGTTTTTGAGTTTGTGTAGAAGTAAGTAAAGTATATTCCTTTCTCTTTGCTATCTATCTATGGTAGGTAGTCGGTAGAATTAATAGACCGTCGGCCGTCCAGTCGTATCTTACAGTCTTGTTCTCTTCAACAGAGGGTTTACTCAGTAACCACTTAAAAACGAAGATAATAATACCAACTTGCAATTTTTGCTTGTTCCCACGCTCAAATGTTGCACATAATTTCGTAATTTGACGACAAAAATCGCCCTAATTTGTGCAACGATATACGGTAACTGAGTCAGGCGCGAGTAGGTTGTCCAATGAAATTTGGTCTCTCATCAGGCAATTGAGCAATCAAAATTGGTCTTATGGAAGCGTGCGGATGTACGAAGGAACGCGCTGCGACGTATTATGTAGAAGCGAAGCGCATTTACGAATTTGCACAATTTGGAGATTGCGCTGCTCATTCTGCATTCCCAGACTGGGCACTGAATCTGAAAATTGAGCAAAATTTTGCGCAATCTCGATATTGTGCAAATCTATAAAATGCGCTCTGCATAAACAAAATTTTCACGCAGCTGGATCGTCATCATGTGGGCAACATGTCAGAAACAGACAGCGAGAAGCAGTCTAATTTACAGTGTTATGCCCATTTGTGTGATGTCCATGAAGCCTTTACACCTATAACTGAAACATAGTGGACAAAATTCAGACAATGTGTGCAGATTTGGAAGGAACTTGACGGAAAATCAGCTGAAATAGCGAGGTGTTTCTTGCAAGATAGTGGCGGTGATGGTGCAGCTTGCGCTGCACTATCTAACTAAGTTAGTACCTAACGCAACGATGGTGGTTTCCCCCCTTTTCATCGGAAGGGTTACCAATATTTCACGGATGCTACAAAACAAAGACGGGCTGCACTTGCCAGGCAGAAGCGAGATAAGGAACATGAGCCTGCTGCTGAAGGTTAGAGAATTGTTTCAAGTTATATATTGAACATTTATTTTTGACATTCGTGACTGCATGCGGTGTTACTATATTATTTATATTATACCGGAAAATACAAGTTTTATAGAGCTGGGGCAGTGAGTCAAAATAAATTGGTCCACATGTTCAACATGTTGTTTCAACTGGTTATACACAATCGCACCATCATGATGGGTAGAACAAATTTTGCCCTGGCTTCATCCTTCAATGTAAATGTCACAAAAATGTTTTTATAAAAAAGAAAGACAAAAAAACCCAAGAGGTGTTCATGCACGTATTGCACGGACACAGGTATAAAGAACATGTTGGGCATTCAGACCCATATTTGTACACAGGAGTACTCTTTGTAGCCCTGATGTCTAAGGTTCATGACCAAGACTCAAGAGCTACGTTTATCAGCTACACTAAGTCTTGGGTAGGTGCAGTAATCAGTAACCCTCCTCCCAGTCCCAGTGGCCTTTGCACGAAGGGTAATGGCTCGTATTGTGTACATTTTCTGTACTAACTAGTAGTAGTAACTACAGGCGATATGACTAATGAGCCATTTCTGTCGGAGTGTCCATATTTGCAAGATTTTCTAAATTTTTACAAATAAAAAAAATTCATAAAAAGGGAACAGAAATTGTCTCCATGAGTTGGGAATTAATTATAGCACTGAATAAATTATTTAATTCCTCAACAGATCGACAAAAATTTTTACAAAAGACTGTCGAGTTGCCAGTTTGAAATAAATTGCTTGTAGAGACTTCCATAAAATGGTTCCCACCTTTGTATTTTAAAAACTGTTTTGCTTGATTTTGTTTAAAAAGTATTATTATTTACATTTTAGAAAAATCTTTGGTGTCAAAAGTGTTATTTGAAGAGGGACTTAATTTTGATATGTATTTTTTTTCCCAACCAGATCTCAGTGAATCTTCTCACATCGGAGAGGAGGACTCGGAGCCTGCTCAAAAGAGAATTTGATTGCTCCAGTCAAGTTCTTCAATGAAGAAAGAGGGAACCTTATCATCTGCTCATATTTTACTGAGAGTTTGCATCATTTGCCATGAAACTCGGTATTCAAACGCTTTTTACAGCCCAAATCGCACATTCCACATTTAACCATGAATAATGTGTGTACAACCCTGCACCCCCCTCCCCCAAAAAGTTGAAGTAAATAAATAAAATAAAATACACGTAATCAACTTATACATGTATGTGTTTGGTTGGGTAAAATGGTAGCTGTAGGGCTCGTCTGTTTTTGGAAAAAAGGGGGAGGAGCAGGTGATACTGATGGCTACATGTACAAGATATTTTTTATTTTAGTAGTTCTAATACCTGTGCATGTACTATGTAATTACGCAAATTCTCTAAATTGGCAGTGCATGTGACAGGACCATCAATTTAAAGCTAAGTTTCTTTTCAGAACCACATTAATTGAAAGTTGCATGTGCAATGTTATGGTCAACAAACAGTAGTAATTCAAATGAGATTAAAAGGTTTGCGATGAGAAGTAATCAGGTGAAGTGTTTCTTGTAACAAAACACTGTGGTCTGTTCTGAACTTAGGAGTTCTGAAAAGAACCAGGATGCATCACAGTACAAAATAGAAACAAACAAATCACTCATTTGCTTGCCACAAATAAGCATACCTTTCAGTATAATTATGGTTAGCTTTTTTTAATGAAATGACAATGGTCCAGTAAGCAACAATTCTGCTACTTACAGGTTTTGTAAAATTAAGCCCAGACTGTCTGACTAGAAATTGGTAATCTAATCTGAGATCATTCTCCATGACCAATCAACTTTCCTAGCACATCACTATTTTTAAATACTTATTTTAACTTTTTATATTTTTTTTACAACTACCATAGAGCATCTTCATGTATATATTATTTTTAAATGGAAAATATTGAAAAGGACATTAACGTTGCATTTACATTTCAATTCTTTATCTTATCACACTTCATTAATAATCGATACACACATTTTGTATTATTCAACGTGTTGAAATAAAATGTTAGCATTTGTTAAATGAGCATTCCTTTGTCTTTATGCACACAAACCATGACCATTATGACATGATATTATGTGGTTCTTTTTGTAAGTTATGAGTTATTCATACAGGGGACTGTTTTAAAACTCATACAGAGCTGTGGTGTGAAATTTAAACAAAATTTAATGCACAAAGGAATGGGTTTTTTTAACAGATTTGTAGGACATATTTTCTACAGAAAATGATTTGTAGGGACTGGAAAATTCAAGTACAAAACCTAATAATTTATTAAATTCAGCATTTATATTTTTGATTATGCAAGTTGAATTGACATTCAATAAATTCAAAGATGGAAATATCTGAGGTTTGTCACTTTTTCTAAGGGCTGTTTTGACATACTTTGTGGATTAAAAAGTATATCAAAAACTCCAGTTATTTTACAATCAACAAGAAATAGTTTGCTTATTTATTTGGCAAGACTGAACCCCCCTCCCCAAGTCAGGTTTTTTATACTTGTGGTGTACCCCATTCCTTTCCATGTGTTATACCTGAATTGCCTGGAAATAGTGTGTTAGAGATTCAACAATTTCACAATGAATCAACTGGCCTATAGCATATTCCCCACCACATAAACACCAAGTACAGTTGAAAATTAGTGTTCCAATAGTTGATATAAGCATACAAACTTTTAGAAATGTTGTTAGCATACATGATCTTTAAAATTATAAAGGTTTCCACATCATAATCTGAATTTTTTTGGGGGTAAACTGTGCCTAGCTGGAGAAAGCCTCTCTTATTTTGGTCAATTGAGGGCGCTGTTTTTCTTATGTTTTTCCTTATGTTAAAAAATGTGACATTTTATCCGTGAATTACACATTAATGTGCAACATTTGAGCGTGGGAACAATTGGATTCTTGCTCAGACACATATTATCTACAACTGGGCTAAGTTTCATGCAAACCCTCTCCGGAGAGAACAAGAATCGTTTTCTAGAAGGATTTCAGAGCCACGGCCCATAGTCTATAATGATTAAAGTAGACACAGTATTCAGTAAGACTAGAAAAAGAGTCATGAAGAGTAACTCAACTCACAACTGCGGGAGCATGGGGAGCAAGTGCACGGGTCTGGGGTAGGAGTAGGATACTCCTAGAACTATACGGTTCGAATTCCGCTATCGTCTCCCCGACCCTCATAGGTCATCATGTACAAAATCCTATTCGAAACTTCTTCCTCTTCATGTTTATGCACCTGGAGTTCTCTTTTGAAAATGGAGCTCGCCAAAATTAGGCTCTTATGTCAATGTGTTCATTGTTTTCACAGTGAGTGAGCTCGTTGCACGCAGCGTACCAGTGATACAACTACAAGCGACGGCGGCCATTTTTGCTATCGGAAGGCGACAATTCTGAATAAACGATAGGAATTTATCATTTTTTGCATCTTTTTTTTGTGGAGTGGATTTTCTGGACCCACCCCGAGCTCACTGTGAAAACAATGAACACATAAAGCCTAATTTTGGCGAGCTCCGTTTTCAAAAGAGAACTCCAAGTGCATAAACGTGAAGTGGAAAAAGTTTCGAATAGGATTTTGTACATGATGACCTATGAGGGTCGGGGAGATGATAGCGGAACGAACCGAATAGTTCTAGGAGTAAGAGTAGGAGTCCCACTCCCAGAGCAGCCCAGGGCCCAGTCATTGCCATGCCAGGGATGCTGTGCTAGTGACAGTGTTGCTGTTACTTATTGCATGGAGGTAGCTTATTTGTTAGTGACTGTAAATTAAAAACTGAGACCCAGTGTACCATATCCATGAACATAATCATGGATGTACATAGTCTGCCTGTATCATGGATATAGTATTAGTAAGGAAGAAGTGCGTTCGTGGGTCTGATTGATTATATTTACAAAACACAGTACAGTCTGACAGTGGTATCAGAAAAGTAACTTTTCGCGGTGCAAATAATACTGACAACTTGCATTCGGTGAATTGGTAACCAGTGGCAGTTACCTACCGATCTGGTATAAAACATGTTTTAAAATCTGAAATGTCGCAGAAATTGATTATTTAAAAAGAAATATTTTTGAAAAAGTGTTATTTTTCTGACCAGCTGAATTTTCGCTGACCATCATGACCATGTCTGTCAAAAGTGCAATTTTAATCATTAAATACTACTACCATTTTATGTATGTCCATTGAAATTTCAGTGTTCGGATTCTGTTTCACATCGATTGACATCGAAAGCCTAAATAGTTTCAATTTCACCTCAAACTGTCTAAAACCTCTGGCGTCCATAAGGAAAGCAAACTAAAAATAACAACACATATCAGCAACTTTTTGTAAAGGGCACCCACAATATGTTTAGTATGTGTCACACTAAACAAAAACTTGCACAAATTGAAGACTTTCTTGCGCAAATATAAAACTAATAAAAATAATAGCAGGCGAATACATGCAATTTCCGAACTTGCGCAGTTACATTTTAAGTTGCGCGGGTTACTACTTTTCATTTAAATCCAACGTACTTGTAATCAGTCCAATGGAGTGCAGGGGTGTCTAAGGAAATTTAGAGTTACTCGATAATTAAATTGCCTGAAAGATCAAAATTTGGTCCTTCTTGTAGAAAGTTAACCACCATAATTCATGGGAGGATTCTTGGATCACTCCAGGTGCATGGACACTTTTAGAAACTTTGTGGACGAAGTTTATCAGACAAACGGTGTATTTTTGTTTTAAGTCAAAGTGGAACGTAGTACTTCAACAACATTATTAACAGGACACTTTCTGTAGGTTGCTGAACTTGTTCTGTTCTAACCAAACAGCGTGCTTAGTACAACACTAAAAGGGGTCTTGTCCAAGGGGTCTTGTCCAAGTTATCTGAGAATTGTACACATTTGTGCAGGTCGAAAAAGGAAATGTATCAATCATACTTCATTGTGCTGTTAAGATACTTGTGCATTGTGCCCTTGACATAGTTGAAAGTTTAAGTCGTGTCAATTGAGAATGCACAAAGTTAGTGCCTTCTAAGTTCTAATAATTGTCTTTTCTCTTTCTCTTTCATTTAATTCTTAACAGCGGCCAAAAAAAGCAAGTGAGTATACATGTTCATTTGATTTATATTTAAAGTTTCAACTTCCAACAGCACATTTACATGGTTATTCATTTTAAGGTCTCAAGCATTTGAGTCTTGTTCCCACTTCCCATAGTGTATAATTGATCCAATGCAGTCATTGAATATTTACACTATTGTACAACACAGCTTGCCTTCTTTTGTCCAGGGCCCAATTTCATAGAGCTGCTTAAGCAAAAAAAAGTAGCTAAGCACAACAAATTTAATTTACCAGAATAAGGTTACCAGCCAGACTGCAATGCACCATCATGTACCCTCATATGTGACTGGTTAATCCTGCGCATTTTTGCTAAGCAGGAAAATAATAACCAATATTTTTTTGCTTGAGCAGCTGTCTGGAATTTGACCCAGGTTTTTGACCTTGAGCCCCCTTATTTGTGTACAAACTACAGGCTTCAATCTTGTTTCTTGCATTCAAGTCAAGAGAGAGACAAAGGGACAGTAGTTATAGTCTGATACCCTTAAATGGCATGACAGTTAAAACTAGCTTTGTTATACTATACAGGGAACCACTCAACATTTCTTGGATTATTCACAAGAGCTTATCGCAGACCATAGAATTATATAAGAACTAGTGGGCATTTTTTGCCGCTGGGAAAAATGAGTGCTGACCAATCATAAATAATACACAGTTCAAGCATCATGTGACATTTTCATTTCTCAAGGAATTTACCTATAGGGATTGGGACAGTCCAACTATAAGCAAGTGTCCACAACGTCTTCCCTTCAACAGTGGTCCGCTGGTAAAATGCCAGTTTAAAAATTCTGAGGACCAGTTCAAATTCTGTCCAAGTGGTCAGGCTGGCTAGCTCGTTTCATCCCAACGCTATGTGTAAAACCACTCTGGAATGTTCGTATGGTTTCAAACTCAAGTCCCATACAAATGACAGTGTTAAATAAAAGAAAACCTAACAAAATAAGGACCAGTGAAAAAGCTGGTAGACTTGTGGTATGGCAAGCTAACTGGTCCATGGCTAGTCACTGACAAAAAAATTAAGGGCGAACCATGGAGTGTTTCCTCTAGTTCTGTTATTTTCACGTACATTTTTGCAACTCTGTACGGCAGATGAAACCTAAACTATTTCTTCACAATAATATAGTCACACATTATGACTTGATTGTATGCAATTTGACATGTTGTTTTTTTATGATCACTTACATCAGGAATGTTCTTGTGATGTTAAGGAGTGCAGCAGGAACTGGTATTGAAGTAACAGCAAAGCGTGCCCGCCTTAATGACAAAATAGTTCGTCTTATTTATGACCCCGTAGGTATGTATGAATTTAAAAACTGTTTAAAAATGGATACGCCCATGGTATTTTAGAATGTCACTCTGAGGCGTCATGAAAAAGGTCCATGAAGTCTTATTTTGAAATCAATATTCCCTTTCAACCTAAAGTATCTTTCAGGACTTGGGGAAAGTACTGAGTATACAGTGCTTAACACACATCGGTGTATCAATTAAAAAAAATAAAAATCTTTATCCCAACAAATGCAAATTTAACATCTATTAATTTGTTAATACAGGATTCAAACTGCCTCTAGCTACCTGGGCCCAATTTCATAAAGCTGTTAAGCAGCAAATTCTGCTTGGCAAATTTCTTTACTTGGCAAGAAATGAGAAGGGTACCAGTGGCAACAATGTAAACTTTATGGAATGTTGGCCGGTAACCTGTTTCTGCTAAGCAAGGTTGTTCTGTGCTTACAGGCTTTATGAAATTGGGCCCTGGCAGCTCCATGGTCTAGAATCTGTTCTAGAATCGGCAAAGGTCGTGGGTTCCATTCCCACCCAAGTATAAATATGACTGGCGATTTTTTGGGGGGCACAGGAATCTGAATAGTACTGAGTATTCAGTGCTTTTTCTGCTTTACACACATCAGTGTATTGTTTAATAAGGGAATAAAAGAGTGGCGACGAGTTCTTAAACGGCCGTTTAAGAACAAGTCACTACTCTTTTATTCCCATTCATAAATCCCCTTTTGTTAAAAAGCGAAAAAATATTATAGACAATCTGCTTCGCAGCGAATTTTTGAAGTTTGTACATTTTCAAATTTTTTTTAAAAGTTATGTTTGGTGCGCGTTGGGTTGTGTATACGCGCTGGTACTAATAGCTATATATTGCATTCCGTGTAACTAAATTGGCGTACATGAGCTTGCGCGCCCGACTCGCGAAGCCAGCCGGTTTTAAACAGCTCCAGCCAGGAGGAATAGCGAAACTGTCTGGGGTATTTATGAATGCAGGATTTTGCACAGATGCCAATTTGTTGCCAGTGTTGTAGACTTGGTTACAGGTTGAAATCAGACCAGAGTATTATGCCTGTGGTTTTTTTTTTCCACGGGACTGGGGAAAGCACTAAGTGCTTAACACACATCAGTGTACAGTTAAAATAAATAAATAATAAAAATAGTACTCTTTGTGCCCAATTTAGTTATTACATTTATTTCTAAATAGGTGTTTAAATCTTTTGAATGACTGAAGTTCTAATGATGTTTTTACTTTAACTGTTTTCATTTTCAGTGAAGCAGCGTGTTTTGTTCGTAGAGCACAGGAAAATCAGGTCCATGTAGCAAGAAAGTGAAGATTTAATAATGACAATGTAAATAGTAACTCTATGTACATGAATGGTTGACTGGCCCCATTGAGGCACCAAGATGTATACACTAACATGATGTGGAGTTTCACTCTGGTGTGCTGCATCTAATTGTGCACTCTAAGTGATTGGAGACAGCAAAGGTTTAACATTTTGCGAAATGCCTGCCATTTTCCGGTCTGGAGCAGTGCTGAGTATTATGGAGCCTCTAGTTGAATCCACACAGCGTGATATTCGTAGACAGTCTTCAAACTGCAGAGCGTGCCATAACAAGGGTTTCTGTTGAACTGCACAAAGTCGTATCATTTACCGGAGGATGGATCAGAAAACAGCTGTTCTGTGATAAAGGTCTTTCCTTTGCATTCATTGCAACGGTGAACAATCGAGAGCTGCTGAAGAAGGGGTACATCCCAGCCCGCTTTTGCTTGATAAACTGATGAGTTCTACAATTTCTTAAGGTCATAAACTCTGTGTGTTAACTCTCCACCTCTGTAGGGAGTTTTCAAGTGCAATGATGCAATCACATAATTACAGTTCTTAGTTTGTGTCAGTTTTTAAAACATTGTAACAAGAAGTACAAGTAAGCTGTATTTTTGCTAATCCTAAATTAGGATTCACTTAAGTGTACATGTACACCACTGGGAGCCTTGCTTAATCTGAGACCATTTAGACCAATCTAGACTAAACATTGTTTATTTTGGCATTTGAAACCACAGGCTAATTGGTTTTTTACTATGCTAGCGTGACACAATTCTGGTTCTCTGGTAATTTAACAGAATCAAGCAAAACTTGTCATGTATCGGATGGTATGGGGATTGCCTTTTGCCAAGCAGAAATTTGTACAACAGAACTGAGCAAAAACTTGCCATTGGATTCTAAAGGGTTTGGGGAAGTTTTCTCAATTTGAGGTCAATTAACGATGCATCTTCAACTAAGCTTGAGTTTGATTGATTGATTGATTGATTGATTGATTGGTTTGGATGTTGAGTTACCATGATGTAATCAAGATAATTTCCTGGTCACACTACCCAGGAAATCAAGGTTATTGGAGACTGTAAAAACCCATTTTTATTTTAAAAAGTTTTCATTATGCAAGCCAATACAATGTGAATAAAACACTTTGTCAAACAACTCTGTCAGTTGAGTTGCTTTTCTTTTTTGTCAATTTTGTCCTGGGCCCAACTGCATAGAGCTGCTTAAGCACAAAAAGAATAAGGTTACCAGCCAAAATACCATGTCACATACACCACTTTTGACTGGTGTCCTGCTAATTTTTGCTGAGCCTAAAAATTGTAAGCAAAATTGTCTGTTTAAGCAGCTCTATGAAATTGCGCCCTTGTCAAATTTCACATACATTTGCTGAGCATGGAAACATTTTCACACTGCAATTTGCGTTGCAAAAAAAATCCCATGAGCAATATTCTCGGTGGGCAGTTATTTGAAATTGGGGAAACCTTGCTTTGCTTTCAATTGGGAAGAGGTTTCACTGAAGGACTTTATGGTCGGTAGAAATTCTTCAATCTGTATCTTTGCACTGGACTGAGCAAGAGTCCTGCTATTCTACTAAAGCTAGAGTTTCTCATGACTCAACCGCCGTGATTTCACCCGAGTACCTACAAAAAACCACACTTATTTCCCAGCTGGCCTGATACTGCCTACGAATCTAACAAATGAGGCAAAATCTTGTTCATCTGGGCCCAATTTCATAGAGCTGCTTAAGCACAAAAGATAGCTAAGCACAACAAATTTATGTTGGCCAGAATAAGGTTACCAGCTAAACTGCCATGTCACATGTATAATATGTGACGGGTATCGAGCTTGTTTTTGGTTAGCAGGATATTGTTATACATAATTCTCTGCATCTCTTGGGCCCTGGCTCATCTTGAGTGGGCAAAGGCCACTGTGTAAATAAACATGGCAAACCATACAGGCTTCTATGAGATGTCTTGGAGTATTTTTGTTTTAATTCAGTTAATCAAATGTTGATTGCTTGTTGTCAAAGAAAGTTTGTATTTAAAACTGAACGGTTTGAACTGATTGATTTTGTCCCCTCTTATTGTTTTTATTGTTACCATCTCATCCATTCAACTTTTTCCTCTTTATTTTACAAGTGGTTGTCGGTATAGCGCCCTCTCGCGAACCGAAATTGATCTACACGGGGTGGGCGAGTCAATATTTCTGCTATACTTCATCAGCGCAAATTATGCGGTCTTTGGGAAGGGTATCTGTCTATTGAAGAACCCCTCATGAGTTGTCCGCGGGAAATTGCGGAAGATTTCATTTGTCAAAAATCAACAAAATGCTGCCGTAAGTCAAATGTTCGAAAACATTCTGCTTTCTCATTCGATTTCTTCGCAGCTGCAACGTTGGAGGAACAAAGAGAAATTAAGGTATGTAATATTTATTTATTATTTGTCAAGTAATAAATGAATAATCATAACCAGCAGAACGTGAACAGTAAACTAAAACTCAGTAAAAAAGTAGTACTATTGAGTATTTACAGGTCAGTAAAAAAGACAGTAGTACTCTTACATACTTAATAATAGTACCACTAGCCTAGTCAGTGTACTACTACCTAGTAGTACAGACAGTCTACACATGACAGGTTACATTACGAATACACTTTCAAGTTCAGCAGAATAAATGGGGGAGGGCGGGGGTAGGGTTTGGGTGTAGGCGTGGTGGGGAAAGGTGTGACTGTGTGTGAGGGTAGGACTAGGACTAGTTAGTAGGAGGGAGTTGTGTTGGGATGTGAGGGGGATAAGTTCATGGATGATCATGATGGGTAGGGGTTGGTTGCGACGGTGGGGTTGACTTGAGTGGGATGGGGGCAGGGTGGGTGTAACTTCTACTAGGACTAGGGTCAGGGTACTCCTAGAACTATTCGGTTCGGTCCGCTATCGTCTCCCCGACCCTCATAGTCATAGGTCATCATGTACAAAATCCTATTCGAAACTTTGTAAAAGTTTTTCCCCTTCACGTTTATGCACCTGGAGTTCTCTTTTGAAAACGGAACTCACCAAAATTAGGCTCTATGTGTTCATTGTTTTCACAGTGAGCTCGGGGTGGGTCCAGAAAATCCACTCCGCAAATAAAAAGGTGCAAAAAAAGACAAATTCCCATCGTTAATCAGAATCGTCGCCTACCGATAACAAAAATGGCCGCCGTCGTTTGTATCAATGGTATGCTGCGCGCAACGCTGGTTCACAATAACCAACGGTTTACGTAGAAAAGACAAGCAATTGATTATTGTGGACCAGTGTTTCGCACAGAATACTATTGAATGCCAGCTTAAGGCATGTCGTAGACCAGCGTTGCACGCAGCATACCAGTGATACAAGCGACGGCGGCCATTTTTGTTATCGGAAGGCGACGATTCTGATTAACGATGGGAATTTGTCTTTTTTTGCACCTTTTTATTTGCGGAGTGGATTTTCTGGCCCACCCCGAGCTCACTGTGAAAACAATGAACACATAGAGCCTAATTTTGGCGAGTTCCGTTTTCAAAAGAGAACTCCAGGTGCATAAACGTGAAGGGGAAAAACTTTTACAAAGTTTTGAATAGGATTTTGTACATGATGACCTATGAGGGTCGGGGAGACGATAGCGGAACGAACCGAATAGTTCTAGGAGTAGGGTCAGGGAGGGAGTTTTGAAAATTTGGTTGTCATGGTTGTGATCTCTGAATGTGATGTGAGGGTAGGAGGGAGGTGGGGGTAGGGGATGGTTGCGGATGGTTGCGGAATTGGGAATGGGTGTGGAAGTTTGGAACAAGCGTGAGGGTTGAGAATGACTGCAGTGTTACCATACATAAAAAAGGTTTTAAGGTATGCGCATTTGAAACACTACCGAGACCATCGTTCTGGCAGTCTTAGGTTCGCTTCAGGTGCTGCATTGTCAATGTGAATGTCCCATCCCAATGAGTAACTGAGTGGTCAGCTCATTCAAGCTGGTTTAGGGATTAGGCCAGACAAAACGTTCTACTACTAGTACAGTCATTTGACCAGTTCGGGATCATTGACCAGTTCGGGATCACTTCAACTTTGCAACAACCCCATAGTTAAGTTACTTCTCACATTACCAATTTCTGTTGATACATGTGAAGAATGACATGCAATAAACCAACAAACCCAAAATAAGGTTCCAAACTTCATCAACAAATAAATTATGGCCATTTTCTTGAAGTTTGTCTGCGATTTTGATCATTATTAAAAAAAAAAATGTTGGTTGAAAAACGTTGTTAAAACTTCTCACCTTTAAAATTTGAACGCCAGGGCGAATAACATTTATGTTAAATGCTTAGAATGTGTAACAAATATTTCAGGTAAATACTGAGCAGTCGTCTTGTTTTTTTGAGGAGGCGAAATTACCGAAATCGTCTTTTGGGGGGCATCGTACCCTTTACCAGTTCGGGATCACTCACTACTCAGCATCTCTCATTGCGTCAAATGGTGCTGCACTCAGCATGCTCAGTGAGGTAAAATCTTACTGCTGCAGTCGAAAGTTCATTTCAAAGGCCCTATTGCTTTTAAATTTAAGATACATTTCTTCAACAAATTCTTGTAGGAATATTGTTTTTTGTGAGAAAATGAAACTTGGAGGAGGAAATTGCGACTGTAAGGAATAGATATTTGGGTCAATGTTGCTTTTAGGCGTGCTTCACCTTTTCATTTGCCTTTGCTGTTAGTGTTGTTTTGTGTTTTTGTTGCTGGATTTTTGCGCTGCTGTTGAATACACTTGCATGAAATTCTCTGGAGAAAGGAAGTCCATGTCCATGCCAACACACTTGTGAAGTTTGTGTCCTTGAGAGACAGTTTTATGAATGGGAGTATTGGTTTGCAATAGAGGGCAAGCTACTGATTCAGAATAGAATCAACTGATCCTGAACTGGTCAAACAGGTGACAATACTTTTCTCAAAGCCTCTTCAAAAGTACTAATCTTTTTTTGTCAGTGGATACTTGGTGAGTTTTATAACATGTTTAGGTAAACTGATAAACTTTTTTGTTTAAAATGTCAAAGAGATTGCAACCAAAAACAATGTGAATTCAAAAAGTGATCCCGAACTGGTCAAATGACTGTACTACTCTAGCTCTACTAAAACAGTGTACAACTTACAAGATCATGGCATGGGTGTGGCCAAGTGGTCTATCACATCCAACTCATGTTCTGGTGGCTGAGTCACAGGAGTTTGAGTTGGAATTCCATTATTTATCCTGATACTTTCCTGAGAGTGATCAGAGAGAAGAATATGAAATTGATTTGGGTGGCCAAAACTTCTCAAAAACTTCATTACAAATTTGTTAGAACAGTTGTTAAGGAATTTAAACTTCAGGTAATAAACCACACGGGAAACTGACTGGGTTGAACAAAACAAAATTGACTTAAGGGGGACTTGAACCTGCGACATTAACGTGCCAGTGCTCTATCAACTGAGTTACCTAGCCCTATGTTGGTGGTCTCCCTTTTTTTTCTCAATATTTTTGTTTTGGGTACCAGACAGAAGCCATTTCGTATGCCCCAAGTTTACGATACAACCTGGGAAGCGACAGCAGAGGGATAAATTGGAGTCTAGTGTGTAATTCAAATGAGGTTGAACTTTGACCAATAAACATTTTCTCGTTACAGGCCATGATAGCGGCCTGTGAACCACATGAGTTCATCCCGTTCGGCCGACAGTTCAGCAATAGTCAGTCTGACGGTAGGGGTGTTGCCAATCCACAGAGGGAGACAGCGTATCCAGATGCCGACCTACCCATTTCAGCCCTTAGGGATGTCAATATCAATGACTCCTCCCAGGTATGCAAAAATATTACATGAATCAATGGAATTAGCTGTGCTTGCAAACTGGTTACCAACCAAGATATCCAGGGCCCCCAGTTCATGGCTCTGGTTACAGCGGAATTTGATCACCATTCTTTGCATACAGGGCAAGCGCAAACATTTCTGTGCTAGCTGTGTAAGCGAAGAATGCTAGTAAAATGGACAATGCATAGGCACAGGCGAAAATTCCCTGCTAACCTGTGAAATGCGCTGGATATAAAGTGCAGAGTTCCCTGCTTTCGTAAGCGCCAATTCTTTGCTTACGGTATGCAGAGCCGTGAAATTAAACCCTGCTGTGTAAATGTCTTTTGTTCCAACCCTAGCAGAGTCTTTCTAAAAGGCTAAATGCCAACACATTATAATACAACATCACACAAACAAGAATGTGTGTTGTGTTGTCACTTAGCTATGGAGAAAGACTCTGCTTGGGTCCAAATGTGAGACCATTAACCAGTTATGTGAGGCAATTAAACAAAATAGCAAAATATTAAATAGTAAAATCCACGAAATGCCTGACATGTCTAAAGTTACACACGGGCTCAGTCCTTTGTTGTCAACAATGAGATACTTATTCACTTTTAGAACTTCGTCAAAGTGTTGGCTTTGTAAAGAGCCAGTTGGTTTGTGCTGAAGGCTTGGCTAGTAAAGAATTTGGTAATATCTGCTGTGACCAGGGCTTGAATTTGGTAGGAAAGTTAAACAAGACCACAGGGCTTGGTACTCAAAATTGTCACTGAACCAGAAATCTTTTTACAAGACCAGAATCAAAATGAGAAGACAGTCCAACACAGTTTAACATATGAACTGTTTGGATTTGGACAAGCCCTAAGACAAGATTAATCTCATTTGTCTCAAATTGGTAATTATACTTGGATGCTCAACAAAATTGAAAGATTTTTTTCAGATTTGAAGTCAACAGATGACCATCAACTATTTTGTTGAAGCCATTATTACGCAGTGATGTACTATGTATTATTATTCAGTTAAAAAAAGCATAAGACCGCCGGAATTGTCCAGTCGTAAGTTTACTGGCCTGATGCTTAAATCGCTGGCCTCAGGCCAGCGGTCCAGTGTTAAGTTAATGCCCTGGTCACCATCATGCAAAGCCTCAAATCCTACATCAGCCGTGATACTTAATAGAGGCAATTGCTTCCATGCTCCTGGCCATTGCCGTTGTGCCCCTTGATGTCTCTTGATATCTTTCAGTAGAAATTCAAAATTCCCTCATAGCGGTGCCCTTTACTAAGGATTGACTGCCTTGCCCTCGCAAGAACGAAGTATCAGGCCTGCTACATCCTGTAAACACATTGTAGTTTTACACTGATAGTCAAAGGTAGGGTCATAGATTGGTTTTTCTCAACGTTATGCCTATTTATATGCAAAAAAGTCACATGTGAAAGTTCAGCTGAACACAGTGTCTACTTGCTGAGAAAACAGCAAAAAACTGTCACGGTATTTTCACAAGAACTCTGAATCCATCCACGTTTAGCAAGGTGACAGTGGGTACCAACCGCATCACTGGCCGCAGCATTCGTAAATTGACACCAACCCTCGGAAATCTGAGAAACGATTCATGCATGAATTGTTCTCAGATCCAAATGTTTTTGGGTGAAAAATTATCCAAACCATATTACTTTGAAGGGAAGCCTTTCTTCAATCTATGACCCTACCTTTAATACTAATGGGTTTGTGTATCTTGTCATCCTTCCAGAAGGAGTTTTGGCACATCTCACAGAGTAGAGAGACTGGTACCCAGAAGCTGGATTTTGACGAGGAAATCTACATCAAGGGGAACTCAGTGGTATGGAGCCGAGGGTGCGAGTCACAAGCCAGACTCGTTCAAAAGTCCTATGAGTTAGACTCTGCAATACTGGAGGTACGGTCAAACCATTGTTCTCATGTCATGGTAGAAAACTTCAGCTTTACAGCACAGATTGTGTTTTTCATAAACCAATCATTATATCAAAAGGTTTCATTGAGTTATATTGTATTGACCTTACGCACATGATATCACTGCAGTAGGGCGCCCTCGCCTAGAGGTCAAAAGGAGGTTGTTCATTTGCCAATCCTGTGCGCTGCGCATACAAATCTGTGCCTTTCGATTGTTTTGTCATTGTTTTAGCTCTAAGATGGCGGCTGGATGACGTCAATGCATAAGGTCCACTGCAATAGTTTGTGCCCATACAGCATTTTATGAAACTAAGATTATGCATTTCTTGATTCAGAAGGAAGTGATCTTTGCACTGATAATCAAATTTGAGGTGAAATTATTACTAAAATAATAACAACGCCTGGGAAAATCATACACTCCAAAATAGGCTTGTGTATAGTCTTCCACACATCCTCAAATTTATTTGTGAATTTACCAACCTTTGTCAGAGGGAAGTTATTGAATTTACATACATACTTCACTTTTTGGTAATTCCACTCAAAGTCTATTACATGAAAGCGGATAAATTTGGTTTCAGTCAGCATTTTGTTTTGAAGACTGTTCATTTCTTTAGAACCCTAGCCTCCATCATGGTTTTCTCTAGGCACCCTGATAATTGGATCAAAATGCAACATAGTTAAAATGAAACCCCTGCCAAATGCAGGATAATGCAACAAGTGATTTTGTTGCATTGTGTAGTGAGGTGATTTGTATTAGGATAGCCAACAGGGTGCGTGCCCTGCTAAATGCGACTATATGCACATTAAGCAGTCTGGTGACTAGACTCAAGCTCTGGTGTTTCTGTTCAGCAGAGTGTGGGTTCGGATCCCGGTCTTGACACTAGTATCCTTGAGCAAGATCCTTCGGATGGAACGTAAAGCCGTAAGGCAAAAATGTGTTGTACACTTCCGATGTGGTTTTTAATTCTACTGTTTTTTCCCTTTTTTGTACTTGAAGGCCCAATGGGTGACATTCAGATTGCAAGACTGCAAAGGAGATCCTCTTGAAGAAAGATCCAACCAAACAGGCAAGTTATCCTAAATGTGTACCCCTTCTCTGTTTTTTAACAGTGCAGCATCCAAGGCAGGCCACTTGGGTGGCCGGCTGGCTATGGCCGCCCCACTTTTTGCTTGTGTTTGGCAGATTCAAGAATTCAGACATAATTCAAACCCAAATTAATATAAAAAATATCCAGTCAGTTTCCCTTGTGGTTAATTATCTGATATAATAAAAAAAAAATCAACTAAAATATCCCAAACCAAGTGGAAGTGATGAGTCTGGATCTTCTTTAGTCTTCTTTAAAAATATATTTCAGCCTGTGAGATCTGTCAAGAAACGTAGGTAAAGTTGGACAATTCCATTAGTTTCCTAAGCCTACAGTGGAATTCTTATGCTACATGTATATGGTTAAGACTGAGTCAACACTTTTTTATTCCCTTATTTACTACTTGACTTGTGTACGTTTAAACACATGCTGATAACTCGCACAACAATGCTACTTTCATTTTCAAATGTATTGCAAATATCCCGCCCGTAATTAGGCGGCATTTGGTCTGTCTTCATAAATTTGATAATTTTGACGCTACCTTTAAACAGTATTTGTTATTATGTCGATCCAGGAGAGGCAGTGCCGAGCATATGCATCACTCAGTCTGCAACCCTCAATGTCTTCACTGATAAAGGTGACGAGTTCACGGCCTCTCTACCATTCCAGGTGAAGTAATTCCTAATGTCTACCGTCTCATTTGCTCAACAAATGCACAGGTTAAGCAATATTTGTTTTCTGCTTAGCAGTTTTATGTTTTTTGGGGTCCAGACTTATTTCCTGGGCCCAAATTCATAGAGTTGATTAAGCAGAGTTTTTTTGCTTAACATTTTTGTTGCTTTTAAAGCAAAACTAAGTATGAAACCAGTGGAAGACAGTACATGTGACATTGTGTTTTGGCTGGTCACCTTATTCTGGTAAGCATAATTTGCTTAGCCACTTTTTGTGTCGAAACATCTCTATGAAATTGGGCCCTGGTTGTTTTGAAGCCTTTTGTTCAAGTTGGAATCCTTTCTTTAACTTGTCTGGATTGTTTTTCTGTTTTAGGTTTCTCGTTCATGGAGTATTGACCAGGGTTTACTCCTGGAGAGAGCTGTGTCCAACCAAGAAATCACCAGCCCTAGAAGGTAGGACTTAGAGGCATTCAAAATACAGGATTGGTTGAGCTGACAAAATAGTTGCAGACAGTGTTCATGTTTTGTGTGATCAACCATATACATGAAATAACAAACCTGTGAAAATGAGGTTAAAAGAAGTGTACGTGAAGCAATCAACTCTCAGCCAATGATACATCTTCGTTGACCGCAGTGAGGGCGCTGTTTGGGCATGGGACGTCATATGCAAGGGGTTTATTATGAGATGGGTATGATAGGGGATTGATTACCACCTGCAGCTTGTGGCAGCGTAGATAGTACAGCGAAGTTTTCAGGTAATAATTTCAAGTCTTGTCTCTTCTTTTTTGCTTACAGAGATTCTGAGTGTCTCCCCACAATGTTTAGTCTCTTGCATCCGTTAGATGAGCCAGCACCAATTATATGCAAAACGGGCGGTAAGGAACTCTCTTTCTTATTGCTTTAAGAAGTGTTGCCATCATCAGCGTGGGGAGGAGGGACTTTTATTTCTTAGGGGTCACAAGCATTTTATTTCATTCCTCAGCTCCCAGGGGAGTATACAGCCTGTGCTGTCAAGTATGCAGCGCGCCAAGCTGAATCAATCACAAGTGCCCCCATACAACCTTACGGATCGGGTTTGTGGGGTCCTGCTATTGTTGGTCTATTATTCCCTTTTCTAAAAGAAATTCTCTTGTGGGGTCCAGGTTGAACAAAGAATTCCCTTGTGGGGTCAATTGTTCCATTGTTGAAAATACCCCACAAGGGTGCTCCCGTAAGCCCACAGGTACCCATTTACTTCTGGGTGAAAAATAATTATAGTTAAGTGTCTTGCTCAAGCACAAGTGTCATGACCGGGATTCGAACCGACACCCTGATGACTTGGCCACGTCAACTCGAGTCCAGCACACTAGACCTCTCGACCAGTGTCTACATTTTTTTAGCTATTTATATGTACTGACACTCTACTGCTTTTGAAAAATTGTTCTTAATATTTAGGAATGGGAAGTACGAAGATTGGTTTAATGACAGACTACACTCAGCAGGTAATCTTCACGACCTCTGATCCCTCCCTGGTTATGACCTTTGACTCCAGTATGGGATTACACTCTGTATGGCAGCTTAGATATGCAACAGCTGAGGTGAGTGCTATTCCAAAATGTTCATGTAATACCAAAGTTTGTCCTGCATCCAATGAGCTGTACTTATTTATGTAACGTTAAAGGTATTATACAGGATTGGTTGAGCTGACAAAATAGTTGCATTAAAGATTATATGAATTTTGCAGGAGATTTGTGTGGCCTCCAAGATACTAGACTTGAACACCACTAACCTCGGTCAAACCCCTCGTCACAGCTACAGCTCAGGCACGCTAGCTGGACTCAGCGCTAGTGCTCATTCACGTCTAAGCATGTCCAGTATGTCACCCAGTATGTCACCTTACAGGGGCCTCCCAAGTAGAACGGCTTCACCTCTCGTCTTTTCTCGTGGGCAGAGCCCAGCACTGTCAGTAATGGCGGCCTTAAGGTAAATGCTATAAGTAACTCTACCACTGATAGTACAAGTAATTAGTGCACCTAATATTGAAGCTTTTCAAGACAAATTGCAGGATTTGTAACCCATCTGGATTTCTGTCTGTCTGAAGTACTCACACACATAGTCAATAAATGTAATTTGAAGACCCCCCCCTCCCCAGAAGAGACCTATGTTGTGGGGTGACGAACCCATCTCTCCCACACTTATGGGCTATTTTTCTACTTGTGGGGTGAATTTCAGTGAAAGTGCGATGATTTTAAAGAAAGGGATCACCCCACGAGTCTCATCCATAATGGTGGTATTTATTTAAAAGGTAGAGAATAGGAATGAAATCACTTCTCCTAAAACCAATGATGTATGTTCCTTCAAAGCTGGTAACTGTAGGAGATGCCCCCAAATCATGTATATTTATTCCTCTTATAGTGCCCGCTGCATTTGTAACTCAATGTTTGGTCTCTTGTGATTGGTTGTCGTGGCCGCCTGCTAAGAATAGCGCTCAATGGTTGTTTAAGGGATCATTAAAAGACTGTCAGAGGATACCTAACCCTTAGTTTTGTATTATTTATTCATTTCAAAGACCAATCAATAGTGGCTGGGTAACTTGTAGGTGGGAGCAGCCAAACATTCACACAACGAGATCTTGATTAAGTGATGTTTCAAGCTTTGCAGGGTGTGGCAAATAAGAAGCAACTATAACTAGTAAACTTGCAGATACAACCATGTGTAAGACACGCAAGTTTACTAGTTATAGTTACTTCTTCGATGTTGATTGCAGTGAAGTAGACCTTGAGTGTTTTCACAGTGTCAGACCAACAATGAAATAATCTCTAATAGAAGTCGTTATGTCTCATCATCCCTTAGCCGTACGCAATCTCCAGCAACCAGCGCCCTCTATAGTCCCGCATCTAGCATGATGTCACCAGCAAGGTCAACATGGTCCCCTGGGGGCATATCGATGACCTCCTTGAATATGACCTGTGGAGAGGTCAAGGAGCCTTTGGCACCTGACCTCTGTCTTGACCACTGTTGGACGGAACCTGTCGTCAGCCACAGGTTGGTGGACCTTTTTATTACTACAACTAATTTTAAAATATGTGTTTTGGGTTTTAAGTGTTGTTTGAAGCTTTGCATGGTTTGGAAAATAAGAAGTAAATATAGCTAGTAAAGCGGGTACAATCATTTGTAAATCTCTTTCGGGAGGAGTGTTTGCTCTGAAAAGAGCCGGTGTGGTCTCAACGTTTCAAACAGTACACTATACTCCTGAAGATGAGCAGAGTATACTGTTCGAAACCTCAAGACCACACTGACTCTTTTCAGAGCCAACACTCCTCCCCAAAAGAGATTTACACATGGTTGTACCCACAATATTACAAGTTGTAGTTACTTTTTTTCTGGTTAGGTTTTTTTGGGAGATGTTTAAACAAGTTAGATTGTCAACTTTTAATCTGAAGGCTTGCTTGGTATAAAGTTGGTACATGTACCGATTGTCTTGAATAGTATCTCTGTATGAAATGATGTTATTATTCAACAAAGTTTCTGTTAATGGTGAAATATGGTTTAGTTGCCTTGCAATACAAAATTCTTAAGACCATTTTGATGGTTTTAAAACTGTTTACTTGAAAGCCATATCTCGGTGACATATTTGGATGAAATGTGTTACATAAGGGCTGTTAATTATTATTATAATTAATATAAACAAGCTGCCCAATAACATTTTGTTTATCAACAGGGAGGGGATTCTGGGTAAAGCAACTAAAGCTTTCTTAACGACAGACCTCTGTGGACAGCGCTATCTTTGCTATTTGCTCCAGCATCGCCACCAGCTCAAATGTGTCAAATTTGGACGAAGCAACGACCAATCACAGCTCATTTTTGGTAGCTTAGCAACGCTGGTGGTGAAAGATGCAGTGCCTCTTGATGTAAGATGAATGTGACCAAAAAAGATACTTGAAGAAAGAAAAGTTGACTACAGCGGGGCTTGAACCTAGTTCACTTGGTGGAGTGCTGGCTCGTTAATCTGGAGGTCACAGGTTCATGTCCTGCTGTATTCAATTTTTCTTTGTTCAACCCAAAATTGTTTCACTTGTGAGTTGAGCAACCATTTTAAACTGTTCAACTGCATGGATTGTGTAAAATGGTACAACTGTGCATAAAACTAACCTCGTACTTGTGTGCACTGTGCGGATGTATTCACCCTGTGATATCACATTGCAGGCTGGCGAAGTTTATCTATCATTCAAAGCTATAGTGGATGAAATTGAATGTTCAGATTGAATGAGGGTTAAATTTCAAAATGAGTGATTTGTATCGGTTGAATGGCAAGAAATTATGCCAAAGTTTTCAAAAAAACTTTTTTAAGTATAAGATATAAAAGTGCTTTTAATAGGTGACATTTTCTGAATTCAGCAAAACAAATAACAATGCTGAACTCCTCAACGATAGAGTTTCAACGATATGCAAACATGTTGGACAAATTCTATTAGAGTGAAATGTTTTTGAGAACAATTCCACTATAAGTGTATAGTGCATTAATATGGAAGACAAAAATAGCAGGTATTGCCCCCTTGCACGCATGTCACACGCGGCGACTGTTCCATGCTCACCATGTTGGGTGTCAACAGGTAAGCGTGTAACAGGCGTGATATACTTGCTGCTTCAGTCTGATTTCCTATTTGTGTGCTCTCGGAAAGGTCTGCAAAATTGTTAATAAATAGCATGAAAACTATATAAAAGCCTATACCACATGTACATATAGGCTATATCTTTGTCCTAGATTTTTCAAAGGGCCGAATATCGTGCTTGGTGTAAATGCCGTGCCGCCTAAAATTCACACTACAATGTATACCACATGGGGTCATTGACTTTCTAAATGCCACAACCACGTTTATTGTGTTGATGATGTCAGGTCAGTTGGGTCAATAGTGTGGGCATTCTATTTAGATATAACATGAAATAACTTGGCTCATGTCATATTTGTTACTTTGTGTTGTGTTTTTTTATTGCCAGAGTTTGGACATGATGGTGGTGCTTGATCTGAGTAATAGCATCGTTCTGTACTCTGGTCTTGTCAAGGTAATCAGGAATCTGCCGTAATCTATTAAGGGAATAAAAGAGTGGGACGAGGTCTTGAACGTTCTTTTAAAACCGGCCGTTTCGTGGCCATGTGATGAAGGACTGAGCCGACGACGAGGTCCTTTATCACATGACCGTATATCCTTTATCGCTCGGCCACAATCCTGCAAGGTTTTAAACGAATGCTCAGGAGTGAGCCACCATTCTTTTATTCCCATTCATAAATACCTTTCCATTATAAAAATCAAAACTTTTAATAGTTCAGAACAAAACTGACATTGTAGCCTCAGCTCACCTAGACTCTACTGAGTTGATTTATCCATGTTGAGAGCTAAATTAAGTTTCAAATATTAAACTCCCAAATAATTCATTGTTACACAAGAGTAGAACAATTTGAATTGAACTCTTAAAGAGAATTTTTGTATGAACTGATCACAAAAATGAATTGGCTGTTTATCACATCAGATAATCTACACATTGTACCCTCCTGTTGAATTTTATTTCAACAGATTGGCAAAGTTCACATCTCAGGGATTGTTCCATCGCTATCCTCTAGCTTGCCACGCCCCAGCACCCCTCTTGATAGCCCTGCCCCTATGACATCATCAAGGCCATCAAGCAGTGCTCAGGTCATCATAGATGAGGTAAAGGTCAAAACAATACCCAAAACAATATTAATAAAATTATACTTTTACATTGTACTAATTTGGCAGTCACAATAGCACTCCGCACTAATGACGTTACATTTGCTCAAAATACCTTGTGTCAGGCAAATGCTCCTAGCTCTCACACGATCCCCGCATCGGCCTGCCAGACCATTGTAGTAGTCAGTCAGTCAGTGCACTCGAGTAAACATGTACACATGCGTACGTAAGTGAATTTTTATACGTTTTTTGAGATCCGGGTACTGAATTTCTATTTTTAGCATTAGTGCGAAGTGCTATTGATGCAAGTTTGTGGTTTGCTTAGATTTGAATGTATATTTTTTCTTCAACATTTTCTTTTAACGTAACATATAAACTTGCTTGCAATTCATCATTGATCTTTAAGTGCAAAGTATTTGAGTTTTAACCACAGGGGTGGCCATAATTGTTTTTCCTGTACCTTATTTAATAATAATAAGACTTGAATAGCGCTGTTATCTAGAAAACTATTCACTGCGCTAAGACCTGGGGAAAATGAATGATACTCTTGATTCAAAAGGTAAATTGTAAGATTTGGCAGATGAAACCACAAGCAAGTGGGCTTTACTTGAATGTAACTGGCGCACTGGCTTGTAATGGGATACGAGTTGTGATACATTTTGCACTCTATTTATGAATGTGCTTCATCATCCAAGTATTAGAGTAGTGATATGAATTTTGTAATCAAATCAACTAATTGTGCACAAACCATACCATCAACAACGAAGACGTTGTGATTTTCAACATAGAGGGAAGGTTGTTTGAAAGAGGTGTGAAAGAAGCAATTTATGTCAAGAGGGAAAACCCATCTCTCAACAGAGGAGGGGGTCTGGGGGCCTATAGTTCAGCTATCGAGAAGATCCTTTAATGTCTTCATGGTTCATTGACCCCAAAATGGGTCATCAAGCTTTTGCCGCCACAAGATCAGTTGGCCTGGTGGTGTGTCCGGAATAGGACATGAAACCAATTAAGTAGTAAGTCAATTTGTTTACAGACTCTATACAATCATATCGCACGCTATTGTGTGTTTTATTTTTGTCAGGTTGTAATGCTGTCTCCAGTTCCTGCATTCCTTGGGGATATCGGGGCGAAGCTACAGGAATCAACCTGCAGTGACGAGTTTGCATTCCATGCTGGTAGCAGTAATAGCACTAGCTCCAAACACATCATAGGATTACGGGACCCTGTGGCAAGCAGGTTTACAGTGGTAAAACTTAATAACACTTACAAAGCTTGATAATAGACTGTGCAAGTCTATTATTAGGTTTACAGTGGTAAAACTTAATAACACTTACAAAGCTTGATAATAGACTGTGCAAGTCTATTATCAGGTTTACAGTGGTAAAGCTTAATAACACTTACAAAGCTTGATAATAGACTGTGCAAGTCTCGCACGTATTGATAACGAAGACTACACTTCTCTATGAAACCAAATCTAAATACTGTATATGCAAAATTCTTGAAAGCTAAAAATATCCATAGGAATTTGTTATAAACATAATTTCAGTTTTTTTATGATACAAATAATTTTTAAACAAAGTTATAACTTGAGACGAGGATGCTTATTTCTGAAACTCCGTTTGGCAGTCACGAACTGAATTTGTACAACCATAACATCAGTTTAAAGATAACATGATCGCCAGTTGGGCGAAATTCTGAATTGTTTACCAGGAACCAGAAACGGAGGTCAAGCCGAATTCTCAGGTTTTCTTTGTTGATTTGTTAAATTTATTTTATTTTCGTACATTTCACTGCTAAATTTTACTTTCCAAACAATATGATATAATTTTTATAGGCATAAACTACCTTAAACTAAAGTATTTGAAGAAACAGAATCGCGCAACTTGATTCTGGAAATTCGAAATTTGCGCGAGACTGCACTGTCTATTCCTATGAGGGCATAAAGGTACAGTTAAGCATGTAAGGATACATCAACCATTGTAGTGCCCTGTATTAAACATGTGTAATGCCATGCACTTTCAGCTGTGAAGTACTACTTTTTTAAAAACTTCCCAAACTCAGTTGGTAGAGCCCCTGGCACTTTAATCTAGAGGTTGCAGGTTCAAGTCCCCCTCTAGTAAATTTTTCTTTGTTCAACCCAAAATGTATTAAAAACTGAAGTCAGTTTCCCTTGTGGTTTATTACTCGATGACTATAATTCTGACATGTTTCAGGAATTAACTGGAGGGTCCATGCTTAGGATGAGTATCCCACAGGTGACTTCATCTCCGATTGGTGAGTGCTCATTCGGGGCAGAGGTTACTTTTTTATTTTAGTTGAATGCTGTCAGTTCAAGTTGTACAGATATAAAGGTTGATTAAATTCAAATCTCATATTCATTTAGTTCTTATAAAGCGCTATTTCATATACCTGTAGATCACAACACTGTGGCAAGCAACAAGTCTCATCAGATAGATAGAACAATCCGGAAAAAGGATGATCTAACATCAAAAAACAAGAATACTACAAAGTTGGAAATATGTGTGTCTTTAAGTGCTGCCTAAATGACTGAATAGTGTCTAACAATCTGGCTTGAGATGGCAGTTCATTCCAAAATCTGGGAGCCGCGTTACTGAAAGCATTCACACTTCACAGGAATTCTTTAAAGGTTTTTTTCCGGGGGGTGGGTTGGGGTCAGGTTAATTCCGTACAATAGAGAAAAGTTTGATGGAGTATGGGAATATTTGGGGGTACTCCCCTTACCTCACATCTTCATGGTATAACCGCAAACTCTACTAAATTTCATTCAGGCCATTCAAAGTTCCAAATCCTGCTCATTTTAATTTGAACCGATTTTGCTCTTTGCAGTTCAGTTATGTCTAAATGCCATCAAGTATGTGCTACCACGAGACATAGCCTTGCAGTTGGTCACCAGGTGGTATAATACCCACAATGCACCCGGTGGCCCCGGCAGCCAATCAGAATGGCTGGTCTTTTCAAAGTGCCTGCTGGGTTCGATGGGCTATAACGTTGAGAAGCTAGCTATCTTCAGTCAGGTGAGTTGACTGGCTTCAGTAGTGGCTATGGGTGGATCGCTGAAAAGGCCTACTTTTCAACACTGCAGCTGCAGCCAAAAAGGAATTTTACAAAGATTTTCTCCCGGAAAGGGATTTTACAAGGCATGTTTTCCAGCACCTGTTGTGGCTGTTTGTATGGGTGAAAAGAAGCATATCACGAAAGGTGCCTGCCTGTGCACGCTGCACAATAGAAAGTCTGGGTGTTAAAAATGTCCGCCGTAAGTCTGTCCAAACAAATTTGCGGAAAAACAGATCATCCAACATGAAGTGGTTAACAGACATTTATCATAAACCACAGCTTGTTTGTGAGTCTCGTTCAGAAAGTATGTTTTCACAATTTACTGACGGAACCCAAGCCAGAGCCGATAAAGCCCAAGCCAGAGCTTAAGCCAAAGCCATGGTGTTGAAAAGGGCCCACAGAGCAGACGTCCAATCCATTTTCTTCCATTCAAGTTAACGTAACCCAAACTGATGTGGAAAGGGACAGAATAGTCTGAGCCCTTGTGAAGACATAAAAATTGAGGCTCGATATTGATGTTGCACACAGGGAACAATGCAGAGAGGGTGCCGGCATGATGAGAGTCTTACATGATAGACTGTAAAAGTCTCACTTATCTTTGAATGTTTGGATCTGTTGAAGTGTACAATTTGTTTTGTTGGAGCTAGAGTAAGGAACGTGTGTACATGAAAGTTCCCCCATAATGTTCAAATGTGCACCAGACTTGCATGGTCTGTTCTTGCTCGGGGAATTCAGAACAGGTGAAGGGATTGTACTGGTTTTAGAGGGTTTTTTTTCAATGAATTGATTTTATCTTTGTGGGAAAATTGTTAAGTTGGTAATGTTGATAATTTTTGTTCTCAGCATGAAGTGGGTTCTCCAACTTCCCCAGAAGTTGCTGCCAAGAAGCACAAGACATCAGGATTAGATGAGGTAAAGTATGATACAAGAGTCTTTATGGAAACTTTTGTAATGCAGAAATTTAGAGAGGTTTTTGACTTTACTTCAATTTCTCTTGTTAACGGAATCTTGAGCGAGCGGGGAGGAGTGTTCTAGGTGACGACGACTGAAGAAAGTACACTTGAAACATTGCATGGGTGTAGATCATATTTTATTATAAGGTGACTTGTATTAATACAACTGTTACAGAGTGGTGGGCCTAGCTCAGCGAGTCTCTTGCCTAGAGGCGAGTCTCTTGCACTAAGGTATAACAGGAAGTCGAAGGAGTTGTTGAAGATCAGAGTGAAAGTTGGGGAGATGTATTATAGGATTTTGGTGGTCGGGGGGGAGTCTAGATTTAGAGTTGATGTCACACAGAAGTAAAACAAGATTAATGACATCATTTCATTGACATGGAACAAGGTTGGATGGCGTAGTGGTAAGCAGGGGAGTAATGGTCAGTACTGGGGGACCTCGAGGTCATAGCCTAAGAATGTGTGTGGTATGTTTACAGAGGAATAGGACTGAGCCTCGTAGACTTGTATACAATTATTTGGGGAATACTGAAGTTAATGAAAAATCATCTTGATACTATCATGAGTACATACTTTACTTCCAGAGGCTGTGTCTCACACGAGGCAAGTTACAGGCAACCAGTTCCCGGTAATCTTTTATAAGAAAATGTATTCACATTTCAGTTTTCTTATTATTTTCTTGGGGATAGCGAGTAACAGCTAGAATATCTCTTGTGCTGCCAAAGTGTTCCTTGTGCATACAGTGCAAGTTGTTGTCTCCAAGCTGCCTGAAAAAAATTGGCCTGAGTGAAATGGCCTTTAGGAAATAAAAATTAGCAAACTTTTATCTGCCTGATAGTGGCTTTGAACAGAGTACGTTCATTCCAATCCTCTAGCTATCAAGAAACGTTAACAAGGAACAATTCTGTGAAATTGTTTTTCATACAAGATACTGTTTATCTGAAAAACACTGTGCTGTTTTTGAGAAAATGGTGTTGAACAGAAACAGTTCGTTGGTGAACCCTGGTGTTTCTGGGTCACATAGCAAGCATCCTTGTTTCCTCAGGCTTGCAAGTTACAGTGATTAAGTTCACTTATGAGGCATCCTTGGTGTCCTTGCCAGAAATATTTAATAATAATCTTATCGAAGCTTTCAGTTACTCATTTGACAGTTTTGAAAATGTTGTATTACTAATATTGCACCCTCCTGTCAAACACCTTGTTTTTGTAGGATTGGGAATCCCTTCTGAGTTCTGACTACCACCGGCTAGCCTGTCCCATCATCCTTGAGTCTATTACTGGACCACAATCGTATGGATCCACCAGCCCCAGTGAAATAAACCAGGCTAAGGTTGATACCGGTAGCCTGCTTTTCGTTCATATACCTGCTGTGGCTTTCGCCTTGCATCTTGTGTACGAGGTAATTACAAATATGTAACAGGCATTTGTATGGTGCTTTATAAACCAGAGGAGTGCTATTTCACTATTTCTAGGCTTTCAACTCCTAGAACTAAGTGGACAAATTGAATCTTAAGCTTGATAGTATTTGTGATAAATTTGCTATAGAACCTTCTCTGATGATGTCACTGTTTTTTTGCTCTCCATTGTGGATGACTTACACGCACACGTCGCGCACATATGTTACTAGCCAACATGTGCTACGAAACACTGGATGGCACTACGCGTGCGCATCACACATGCATGTAGTAATTGAGTGTGGCAGACCTCCCATGTTGCTTTAAAAAAAAATGCATCAGTATGTATAGTAATCAAATGGAGTGGCAACCAATGTATGTGTAGGATGGGCGTGGTAATCAAAAAATAATAATTATATTACAAAGTTGAATTGGATTTAGACTGACTCAATTATTTAATGAGGCTGCAGATGTAAGGTCGGTTAAGACAATGATGAGCGACGGAGGCGGAGAGATGGCATAACATAAAAGTAATACTGTTGCTTACCACGCCCACCCTAAAAATGGCAAAGGAATGGAGGGAGACCTCGGTCAAGATGGAGAGTTTGAGTTGGTGAAGAAAACAGGGAAAGCAGCCTGGAAGGAGATAATCGGAGGACAGAGAACTGCTGTGATATTGGGCTTGGCCCGGCAGCGGAATGGTACAAGTTGATGATGATAGTAGTTAAACATTTCAATCAATTGCTTACTTTTGTCTGATCTCCTTTTTGGTTTTGTGTAACAGGAGCTGAAACTCACAAGGTTTTACTCAGACAGTGCCCAAGAGCTGGTCGCAGTGTTGTACCAAATTGCTAGGTAAGAAACAATGTGTTAATCAGGCCTTGCGCTTTAAGTTTTTTTTTAGAGTAGCCCACAGGGCTTTGAGTAAACTGAGACAACACAAGACTGCCAGACTTGACCAGTCATGAGTTTACTGGCCCAATGTTAAGATCACTAGCCTTGGGCCTGTGATTCAGTGTCAAATTTGAGCCCTGTTGTTGCAGTTTTTACAAGACATTGTACGCTGTGTTAGTGATAAGGGTAAGCCCTGGGGTCAATCATACTAGCCACATATTGTGTTTTCTGATTTAAATAATGTCTCAATCTTTAGTGTAGGGCCTGTTATAATCGATGTAGTAGAGAGACGGGTACTCAAAGTCGCAATTTTTCCATCTTTTTTTCTTCTTCAGTGATTTGAAGTGGGTTTCATACATGGATTACTATTATCGCTGCCACTCTGATCTGAATAACAGTACGAGACAGCCCAGCCAAATGCATACAGGTATTGTTGGAATCAAGATAGGGTCACTTGGAAAGTGTGACGTTTGTCTTTCGGAGGGTTTATTCATTCAAATCTTTGGTGGAAACACTAATTTACTGCTGTGAATGAACTGTTTATCTTTTACTTTCTGATATGTATGTTTTGCTTTCTGATTTGAACTATTTCTGGGGGGTTTTCTGGTTCGACTGTGTCTAATTGGAATGTTCTTGATTGGAAAATTTCCGATTGGAAAATTTCTGATTTGACTAGTTCTGGTTTGAAAATATCTGTTTTACTGGTTCTGAAGTGATGATTTCTAATTTGATTGTTTCTGATTTGAAAAAAATGTTTCTGTTCCTGAGTTGACTGTTACTAATTTGGCAGTTTCTGATTTGACAGTTTCTAATTTAACTGTTTCTATTTCCCCAGAGCATCTTGCCCAAATGCAATACCCTAGTTACTGTACAAGCGATCCTCCAAGCATGTACCAGTGGCTTCATGGATCGCTCAAGGGTATACCTCAAGACCCTTACCCATATGTTGATGACATCTGCACCAACTCTCACAAGATCATGATGGTAAGCCAAGACATTGCTGTTTGTAAAAGTCCAAGGATCTCCACCTACCCATCACTTAAATAATAATAATAATATAGGTATTTATAAAGCGCCTTTAACAAGGATCAAAGCGCTGTACAATAACAGAAAATTACAAAGAAACAAGAACAAAAAGCTTAATATTGTAATGATCTGATGGGAGGTTGGATTGGCTTAGTGGGATCTTTCCATGCCTTCCACCTCTAGGACCATGGTTCAAATCCTGCCGGGGGCACTGTATGGATTGGGCTTTCAGTTCCTACCTGATTGCATGGGTTTTCCGTGGAATAATTCTCTGGGGTTTTCCTCTGAAATCTAAAACTGAAACTTCCTTTCTTGTCTTCTCTCCATTGGTTTCTCGGATAGTAAGGCAATTACGTTCGCTTTTCTAAAAGTCCTTGGCTTCATAACCAAAATTAAAGAAAATATGAAATCTGAAATCTGTGTTATTGTTTCCTCTCACTCAGCTCTACTCTCTGTACCTCAGCCAAGATGTCTGTATGATGAAAAATCTCAAGACGACATTCAGAAGACTTTCATCCGCAGGTTTGTAGGATCTAGAAATTTTCATGTTTTGTATAGTCTTTGTGCAACAGAGTCCATCGCAAACCAACATTCCCGTTAATAGATTAAATGGATTTGTCAGTACCCCTCGTTGGACTGAAAGAAAGGCTGACCAACACATAAAAATGTGAAGCAGATCTTGTCGCCACAAAGTTAGTTTTCTAAAACTGTACCAAGTCTTTTATTATGAACTGCACTTAAAGAGGGGCTCCAAGGTCAAATTGGGTTTCATGATGCACTCGTTTTCCAATAGATAGAGTACTCATAAAAGTCTGGAAAAAGTCTCTACCTCGCGTTAAAATGGTGTAATATTTCCTTTCGGGGGTTAGATTTTAAACACGACGTCATCAGACAGCAGAACAAATGGGTCTGTACATACCAAAGAGAAATTCAGAGCCAGTCATATAAGCTCAAATTTTATGCCATTTTGATTGAATATCATCAGACTTCAGGAATGAACTGAAAATTCTTTGTACAAAAATGTACGAACCATATATTTGAAATGTGACATTGAACGTGGTTTTTGGGGGTTTTTTTTGACAAAAATTGCTGGGTATTAAACACAGTGGTATTTTACACCATTTAACATGAGGTTAGATACTTGTAATTTTTTCCCCAATTATATGAGGACTCTTTCTATTGGAAAATGAGTGCATCACAAAACTGAATTAAACCTTGGAGCCCATCTTAAATTCCGACGCATTCTTTCAAACAGGCCAGCCTGCGAAGCAATCAGACACAAACACACAGCTGAGTGACTTCATCAGCGCCCACCAGGAGCTGAGCGGAGCAGAGAGGACGGTGCTCTTCATGACCCAGATAGGGTTTACCCTCAAGGATCTTGAAGCTCTCCCACTGGGTGTGGCACTCCCACTCTGTGAGGCTATCTATCAATGTAGGGAGAAGCCACCCTCTTATTGGCCGGAAGAAGCCTATGTGCTGATGAAACGCCAAGATCTGTCCGCCCAAGCGAGGCTTCCAAAAGAGAAGAAAATAAGATTTGCGGTAAGTAGATGGAGTTTGAGGGAAGATAGATTCATCATTTTACTCCCTCCCTCCAGGTAGGGTCATAGATTGGGAACTACTCCAAAAATTCATGACCATAAAAACTTACTCGGTGAGAAGCACTGCAGCTGTTGATAGTATAAAGTATTTTGAGAAAGAATTCCCTTCAAAGTAATATGGTTTGGAAATTTTTTCACACTCAAACATTTGAATCAGAGAAATGATTCATGCATGAGTTGTTTTTCAGATTTCTGAAGGTTGGTGTCCATGCGCAACCAGAGTTGCAGTTAGTACCCAATGTCACCTCCCTAAACATGAATGGATTTGACATTCTTGTGAAAATACCATGACAGTTTTTTGCCGTTTTCTCAGCAAGTAGACACTGCATTCAGCTGAAACTTTCACATGTGACTTTTACTGTATCTTTCTAAAAAAATTTGCCTACAAATCAGTATTTCGTTGATTATTTGTGATTATTTGTAAATTTGCAGGAGGTTTTAGCTGACAAGGATTCTAAGCAGGAAGAGGACGGGATGGGTCACTTGGACCAGGAACTGCTACGTCTTCGTTTCCCAGATGATTTGAGAGTTCAAGAAGTCCGTCGTCTGTTTCAGTCGTCCAAACCAGCGAGAATCACGCTGGTGCAAAAGCCTGAAGTCAGGTGAGGGCAGTGTTCTTGATGACTAAAGTACCATTTATTTCTTTACACTGGTTTGTTTGTAGAACTGACTTCCCTACGAGCCAAATTAATAAAAAACAGTAAAATTCTATAAGAATACGATATCCAAAATACAATAGTATATTTCATCTATTAAAGATAAAATGTTTTATACTCAGAAAAGTCTGCATACTTAGATGGTTCTCTCACCTGCATTCTGCATAATATCAGGTTTTTATGTCAAATTGCAAGTGGTATAGCTGGAACTGCATTCCAGGGGCTGTTGGTGCCCATGCATTGATCTGGATGGTTCTGTGCCCAGAAGCTTAGTGCTCGGTTTTTGCCTGGGTGGTGTAATAAGTGTGTGTGTTGGCATTTGTTGATATTTTGTCTTTTTGCCAGTTTGCCAGAAAAGTATTTGGTATCCGGTTTTTGCTCTGTTTGAATGAAAACCTTTTGGCTGTGACAGTTAGTCACTAAAAGAAGTACAATGTATGGTTGAATATTACTGAATCCGAGTGTGAATAATATGTATACATCCCTATGCTTGTATCCACATCCATAAACTCTAATCATTTATGGTTTGCCTGAGAATAAATGGCTTAAAAGTACTGTATAACAAATCCTGCTGTTAGATTATGGAGTGGTTAGATTTAGACAATACCCTTCAACGCGGTTCATACTTCATGCAAAGTGTCACTGTAAGCAAACAGCTCGTACTGATTGTTTGGTCACCGCAATTCACTTTTACATGAAGTATGAACAAGGCTTTTTAGTCTGTTGTGACCATTTGTCCTTTCAAACTTTGCTTGTCTCTACAGTGATCATGAGTTTATTGAGGAGCAAGAGATGAGGTTACTTATGGTATCCATGAGAACAATGGCACTGTCAGTTGGGAGGTAGGTAGTCAAACCAAATTGCCAGAGCCCAATAGCCCAATAGCCCATATGCATGTTCTGATGCACATGAAGCAGTCAAGCGCACCGAGCTCAAGCTCTGGTGTTTCTAATCAGCAGAGTGTGGGTTTGAGTCCCGGTCTGGACACTTGTGTCCTTAAGCAAGACACTTAACCACCATTGCTTCGTCCTTCATAAAGCCGTTGGTCCTGTGTATTGTGTAATGCACGTAAAAGAACCCAGTTACACTTACTGCTAAGAGAAGGGGCTTGCCCAAATGTTTCTGGCAGTGGCTGCTGAATGCATCGCAGCACCTTGTAAACCCTATACAAGGTAATTCATAAATAGGTCTCATAATTCAAAAACTTCAAAACCTGTCTGGAAATAAACGATGGTCAGCGCTTCAAGATGCCCATATAAAGCGTTATATAAGAACTAGTCATTGTTTTATTATTATGATCGGCGTGCAAAGGATTCTGAGTGACATCTGAGTCCAAGCAAAACCGGAAACCCATCATGGCGCCCAGATTTTGAAGCAATGCTATACACGACTGTAAGATTTGGCATATTTACATGTAAACTACAGCATGGCATCCATAATGGCAGCTTGACTTGTTTTTTAACTGTACTTGGTTTCCCAAGATGCAACTGACTGGGTAAATTTTTTTTAAATTGGGTTGAACAAAGAAAAATTACGGCTCAGTTGGTAGAGTGCTGGCATTTTAATCATGAGGTCCCATCTTCAAATTCCTCTCTAGTCAGTTTTTCTTTGTTCAACCCAAAACTATATACATTCAATGAGGTTTCAGATTTAAACAAATCAACGTTTGTATCCAAAATTACCAAACATGTTCTTTGTCTTTCAAACAACATCAAGTGGTAAACAATTCTCTTCACACAATGAGCTGTTTTCATCTGCTATCCTAGGGGTATGTTTACTCTTCGCACCTCTCATCCTGTCGTCACGGAAACCCTTCCAATACCAAAGCTGAATTTATCAGGCCGTGCGCCACCAAGGTAAGATGTTGTTTCAGTAGATACAAAAGTACAGTAGATGTAATGATGTTGGCCAAACTGTTGCTTCGTTCCAAGATTCGCAGTAAACTTACATTTGAACGTTTCGGATAACGATAATTGTTTCGTACAAAGAAAGATGTGAATGAGGGCAGTCTTGGGTTCGAATTCTACTCGAGTAGCCTGGTTATTTTGACGTTGTGTTTCAAGTTTAGCTCAGAAAGAGTATCAAATAAAATGGCATTTTACATCGTTTTAATGTTAGGTAAGAGATTTTTTTTTCTTCACTGTTCATAACAACTCTATCTATCGGAAAAGTAGTTCATCACAAAACTGAATTTGACCTGAGAGCCGCCCTGCTTTAAGACTTTTTTGTAAGATTCTGGGTTTTGTTTTTTTTCGTTAGCAGAAATTTCCTACTTTTTATTACAGGAACAATACCATATCGTTTCTTCACATTGATGTCCCGGCAAATATGAACGCCTGGCCTTTATTTCATAACGGCGTTGCAGCTGGACTCAAAATAGCCCCCGGATGCTCCCAGGTAAAAGCCCCACATAGTTACCAACTTACTAACATTATAGTGTGTCATGGTCGAGCAGTTACTGCATGGAATTAGAGATCTGGTGGTTAAGTCATCAGGGTGTAATTTTGTAATTTTGTAATTTCTTTCTGTCCTTAAAAGGAGCATGTTGCTTTCGGATTGGGCGCTTTGGGCTATAAAAAGCGTTTGTTTTGAAATGAATGTAGTTACAAAATTTTGGACTCCACAAAATGCCACACCCCTTGTTCCGCTTGTTGTATTTCAAGAGCCAATTTTATGTTTTTGTAATCACTACTCACTAATCACAAAACACTGTAGGTGTTTGGGTTATGATTGGGATAAGGAGCAATTTTGAACCGCAAAATTTTGAGACATTTGAAAGCAATGTACCCCTTTAATGAGAGTTGTTAATTTCTGTACTGATAAAAGTTCAAATCTATTGAATCTATGGCAGATTGATTCCACCTGGATTGTGTATAACCGGCCAGCTGGTGCTGAGTTAACCAATGAACATGCAGGCTTTCTGATGGCATTAGGACTCAATGGTCATCTGTCCAGTCTGGCAACGTTGAAGGTTCATGACTACCTCTGTAGGGTGAGTAATGAGACTTTCCCTCTATTTGGGCCCAGTTGACCCGGGTTCGAATCCTGACTATACACAAGAGCCTGACGTATTGACCCTATAGACTTTTATAAAGCTGCCACCATCTTGGTCATGTCCCCTGTATCCAACAGCAGTAATGAATGCTAACATTCATTACATGAGAAAGGAACCAAAAGGAAGACTGTGATCGTGTTTATATCACACATTTAAACATGGCTACGTGATCTCCTCTCGAACAATCAGAATGGATAAACTGTCCCAAATATTTATCAATTATAGTTCTAACCAAATATTTTTCAGTCGCCTGTAAGTGTTTCTCCTCCTTGTATTAGTGTTTAAATTAAGAGAAAAGTAAAATGCTTTAAAACAAAGTTAAATTAATGTTGTTACTGCAGGGACATGAAATGACCAGTGTTGGACTTCTACTGGGACTGGCAGCAGCAAAGTAAGTTCTGAAAAGTGACCCATGAAATTTGTTGTCATTTTACTCCTTGAATACAAAGTGAAGAAAATGGTTGACTTGTGGTTTATTACTTGGTTTTTGAAATAAAATACAAAGTCGCATCCCCTTAAGGTGATCCCTCTCGTGCCGCTTCCCAGGCTGTATCGAAAACTTGGGTGTGATCCCTGGCTACACGGCAGCTACAGGTTGATTGGCTTCTGACTGGCACCCCCGAACAAAGATATTGACAAAATAGGGAGACTGTCAACATTACTTTTAGAGCTAGTTAGCTCAGTTAGTAGATAGCTAAGTTGTTAGAGCCGCTTTAATGGGGCGGTCGGAGATTCAAGTCCCACTAGTAATTTTTTTTGTTAAACCCCAAATGAGACACGGTCTAACCTTTTGTTGTTGTTCCTTCTTTGTAGGCGTGGCACCATGGATGTTGCCACAACCAAGATGCTTAGCATCCACATCAATGCCCTCCTTCCTCCGACATCCACGGAGCTTGATATTCCTCACCTTGTCCAAGTCGCTGCCATCATGGGTGTGGGTCTGGTGTATCAGGGTACAGCCCACAGACACATCGCAGAAGTCCTCCTGGGAGAAATAGGTAGGATGCTCTTTCACTCAGTCACGTGTTTTGAAGTCTGGGTCCAAGATCTTGAGCTCAAGTTGAATGACCCTTGTTTACAGGTTTCCTCAGGCTTGCGAGCTGCAGTGATTATAAAGTTCACTTATGAGGCATCCTTGGTTTCATTACCAGTAATGTATAATAATGATAGCACAGAGCTGCCAACTCTCCCTGATTCTGCAGAAAATTTACCTGAAAATAAAGTAATTTGTCCATGTTCCAATGAACAAATTTGAAAAACTCCCTCATTATGGAAACTGTTTTCCCTATTATCTTGAATGTAATTCTAAATATCACCCTGATTGTTGTACAAAATAATGTTTGCGGCTCTGACATCACATAGTGCTATCTAGACTTCATCAATCACGCTGTTTTGAATTGAAACGTCAAGATTTCACATGAACTCTCCTCAATCCAAATTCCGTCTGACCAATATTGGTTTGCTTTTTTCACTGAATAGTGTCATTTTGTTGTTGTTATTGATAACGGATTTGGAACTTCTTTCTTGTCTGTACAAGGTCGACCCCCAGGACCTGAGCTTGAGAACTGCACTGACAGGGAATCCTACTCCCTAGCTGCTGGCCTATCCCTTGGAATGGTCATGCTGGGGGTAAGCCAAAATGACTTACTTTCAAATCAGGGCCCAAAGTTCAAAATCAGTTTTGTGATGCTCTCTTTTTCCAATGAGTCCTTATGAAAGTGAAAAAAAAACCCCAAAACCAGTCTCTAACCTTATGTATAAATGGTTTATACCCTTCGGCGAATTTGGACAACATCCAAAAACATCCAGTGACGCAACATTTCAAATACATTTAATTTTTGTACAGGAAATGTTCAGTTCATTCTTAAATTTTAGTGATATTCAATCAAAAAGGCAAAATCCTTTTTCAATTCCAAATTTCGCTCTGAAAGAGTATCAAATAAAATGACATTTTACACCATGTTAAGATGAAGTTAGAGATTGTGACTTTTTCCCCCACTTTCATGAAGACTTGAGTGCGTCACAAAACTTAATTTGACCTTTGAACTCCTCTTCAAGAATCTATTTGTAAATTAAGTTGTAAATAAACAATTTACAAAGATAATTATGAGCAACGGAATAGCTTGTTATTAGTCTTTTACCCATACACCAATACGTGTTAAGCACAGTATACTCAGTACGTTCTTGAGTCCTGTGAAAAAATTCACATGCACATTACTTGGGCGGGATTCGAATCCATGACCCTTGCCAATTAAGAGCAGATGTCTAACCACTAGACTACTGAGTTTGCCTGGTCGTTGGAAGCGTTTTGAATCCTATTTCACGTGACTCGGGGGGAAAGTACTATACAGTGCTTAATACACATCGGTGTATGTGTAAAACACAAATTATTATTTGTTTGCCCCCATGCAAATTCAAAACCTAAACAAATAGCTGTTGCAAACCAAAAATAAACTTGTGTATAAAGTGCAGGCCTGGAATTAAATGGAGGTCATGACCTTTGTTGCTCCTGGTCTTGGTCTTGATGCCCCTTCAAAAGTTTCCTGCAGACTTTAAGATTTTCCAATAGAAGTGCCCTTTGCAAAATGAAAATGGCCTTGCCCTCTCACAGATGAAATTCCAGGCCTGAATGCCAATTTTTTTTAAGGGCCTCATGTTTTGACTCTAGCAGAGTCTTAACAATGTCAAATAAATAAATAAATCAGTAAATTATTTTGTTTGTGTTTGGCTTATTAGCATGGCAGTAACGCAGTGGGACTATCAGATCTGAATATGGCTGACCAACTCTATCATCTAATGGCAGGCGGACACAAAAATCAACCAGTAAGTCTAAGTTAACCAACTTTTCCCTTTAAAATTTGGACTAGCGTAATAGCAAGCTCTAAATTCAGAATAAGAATAGGAACAGCTTTCCAGTTAGTGGTGTTGGTACCTAAGAGATGAGGCTGCAAATATCATTGAAGTATGCACTTGGAGCCCAAGAAAGTCAGTGTTGTGGCCGAATGGTCAAGCGCACTAGACTTGAGCACTGGTGCTTCTTAATCAGCAGAGTATGGGTTTGAGTTCCGGTCTTGACACTTGTGTCCGTAAGCAATACACTTACCTTTATTGCTTCATCCTTTGGATGGGACGTAAAGCAGTTAGTGCTGAGTGTTGTGTAATGCATGAACAGAACCCAGTTACGCTTATCGGTAAAAGAAGGGGTTTGCCCGGTGTTTCTGGCAGGGGCTTGTAAACCGCACCTTGTAAACCCTTATAAGGTGCTACATAAATCGGTCTCATAATTCAAAAACTTCAAAATCTGTCTTTATAAGTGTTTCTTATTTTGCAAAATGCAGACTGGCCCAAACAAGGAGAAGTTCAAATCTCCATGTTACCAAATCAAAGAAGGCGACCAGGTTAACATTGATGTCACCTCACCAGGCGCTACACTGGCTCTTGGCCTCATGTTCTTCCAAACAGCAAACAAGTAAGAGAATGTCAAAAGCTTATCTTCTATGAAAATGTTTTACACAAAAGATAGCTTGGTATCTTCTGGACGGTAATGTCAGTTTGTATGCTCGGGAAAAGGGAATATATATGTATATATTTTTTTCGTGCAAGTTCTCCCCAAAGAAGGCTAAAAGCCACTCTTGGTAAGGTGCCACAAGAAGAAAATATTTAAGATGGAAATAACTGAGGGGAGCTGAAGGTAGGAATCGATATTCCTCTTAAAACAGTCTAGATTGTAGGATAGAGAGAAACATGCACCAGGCAAGGAGTTCCAAAGAGATGCAGTACGTGGAGTGAAGCTGTTGGAATGGCTCTGTGTTGTACATCTCAGCAAAGCGGAAGTGTATGGATGAGAACAAGCAGAATGCCTTGTCTTCTAATATAACTATTGTATTTTTCTTCCCCGATAGGGCTGTATCGCAGTGTTTGACAGCACCTGATACTCAAATCCTTCTGGATTTTGTCAAACCGGACTTTCTGCTTCTCAGGGTGAGTTAAAATGTGTATCTGAAATGCTAAAAGATAAATATGTCATGTTTCTGAAGTATTAATAACAGAATATGAATTGTGGAGAACTTGTACCTGTCTCTGGGTATAAGTGAAGCTCATATACTGAGAAATGTCTGGAACAATGTCTTTATCCATTACATACAGACCTTTCTTTCGCAACATCACAGCGGCAAGTTTTGCCAACCAGAGGTTAAATTACCCATAACACCGATTAGTCAATAGACCCCTTGCATTGGACAGCATCGCTGAGGTCAAACAATGTAAACCTGCACCTTTGTACGTGCCGCGCACAACTCACAGCCAATGATAGGTCCTTATTGACCTCAGCGAGGGCGCTGTTTGTGTCTTGTGACGCTACCTGCAAGAGGTCTTTTGTGCTACTCAAAACAAAAAGTACACACATTCTTCATAGAAAAGGGTTTTAAATGTTTTATTAAAAAGGCAGATTTGTGCCAACCCAGATAAATGTTTGGCGATACTTAAGGCTGACCAAACAAAGTGGTGGTCTGTGTTTGTAAGCAAAAGAAATGTCTAGACTATCCATTGCATCAGCCTAAACCTCACCTTTTTCCCTAGTCTTGGTTCAAGACTGTCCTGTAGTACATATTCTACAATCCACCGACACTCACTGGGCTCTCGCAAGATAAACCATCACTGATAGAAAGCGCTATCTCAAGACAAACCGCTGTCAGCCATAAACCACTATCACAGGAACCAATATACATAGCACCCTCTTTTGTCAGAGTTTATCCATTTCGTTTAAAAATGTGAAGGTCTTGGAACCAAGACTACATTTTTCCCGGGAGCCAACAGCCACAACCAACATCAATTAATTTGGAGTTATTATACCTTGCATTTTTTCAGACGCTGAGTAAAGGGCTGGTCATGTGGAATGAGATCGAACCGAACAGTGACTGGATCCAGAATAACATTCCTGATGTAAGTGACTGCTGTGGTAACAATTAAGCCTTAATGTTTACATAATAAAACTCAGTGTGGTTGCCGTCAAAAGGCGAGCCCAAAACATTTTGTGTACATCTAAATAATAATGTTTCACCTTGAAATGTTTTATTTCCAATAAAACATTTCGAAAACACCAGAAGAAAAAATCCTAAGAGTGCCCTTTAACAATGATTAAAACAATGTACTCTATACTGGATTGCGTTATCAAAGTCAGAAAAGTTTCTAACCGATATATAATACATTATATCTTTGTTATCTTGTGGTGGTTAAATTGTGGGTTCACATGCCTATACATACTAAATGATGGAAAGTCCAGGTGGATAAAAACATCAGTCGCCCTTTTGTCAGCAAACAATTGAAGAAAATCCGCAGTTATTCCAGGCCTTAGAAAACATCGCTATAAGTCTGTCCAAAAAAATTGCAGATAAAGATGTCATCCAACATGAAGTGGTTAATACTTTTTACTTCAATTTTTCCACTCAGATTGTTAAGAGGTATGCCTTTAAGAGAAACATTGCTGCCAAGGAAGATGTTGATGCCGATATAGATTTCCAAAAAATGAGGTATTTATTAATGATTACTTAATTTTCATTCCTTACAATCAGTGCGAAAGAGTGCTCTTGAAAACTATATGAATGAAACGAATGTACTCTTTCATAAACAAATGTGCTATCAATTCCTTTAGAATCTTCATAGGAAGGAGTGGGTGTATCGCTATTCATATATGTTGGGTAGGGGGGGGGGCACTGCACTCATTTACTCAGACCAAGAACCTGAACAGTCATTGCCTTTGTCACATTTGATCCTCTACACATTGCAGCAGAGTATGGGCTCTTGAGGTGGAGTGGAGTTGAATAACTGTGTACCTCACACTGTAGAAGTTATTGGTTATTTGCATACTTTTGTATAACCCCATGGGAATACATGTTGGGGTGTTTTTCTTATTTTACTAGTCAAGTTGTCAACAGCTTGTATTTTTTTAGGTTTCAGTATGCTGGGGTACAATAGAAACAGACATAAAAACCATAATTAGAACACATGACCACTTGTAGTCATTGTAATTATTTAATTTTGATGTTTCCGTTCACATGCTCCTGTAGCAATACAGCTCTACAAACTTCTGCCTAGAGGGCTTAAGGTGTTATGTTTGTTTCTAACGGGCGATTTGTATTTTCTCTTTATTTGGTTTACCTTAGCCAAGCCGAGTGTAATGTACTGGCAGGTGCTTGCATGGCAATGGGTTTACGATTTGCTGGATCCGCTAACAACAGTGCCTTCCAGTGTCTGGTAAGTCCACCCAGGGTTGGGGGCCAGGTGTGTAGCAAGGGGTTCAAAAGTGGGGCGGCCATTTAGATATGATCCCTGCGAACAGTGGCGCTAATCCATATCAAAATCTTGAGAGGATGGCGGTGAGATGACTGTCCATGAACCATGGCAGTGGTTGGGGAGGGGGATGATTGCTCTTCCTAAAAGAAATTTGCTTTTTGACAGCTCTGCTTGTTAAGTTTGCATCCTGTGTTATGCGAAAAAGTGGGGCTGCCTTGGCCAGCCTGCCTTCCCCGTTTCAAAGCATCTGGGTGGGGCCAGGGTTTGGTGATTAGAGGTCGGTACTCATAAAGAAGTTGCAGATGAAAAGTGCAGAAACATAGGTCTTAGAATTAACTATCTAAGTACAGCAGTTGTGTTTGTGCTTCCAATGTTTTCTATGATTCTTCGTTTTCTAATCTTGATGGAAGATACCTTCGGCAAAGAGCAAATTGTTCCATTTTGGTTAATGACTCATTTCGCTGTCACTTGATTTTTTTGTCTTGTTTTGTTTGTGTCTACAGCTCCACTATGCTCAGAGATTTGCAAGTTTGGCTTCCCAGTCAATTTCAGAATTGGTGAGTAGCTGACAGTTTGAAAAATTGCAAATTAAATTCATAATACATTATTGGTAAATTGTATGAAAAACAATTGTCACCAACTTTGGTTTGCTTTTACTCTGTACAGGCTGGTAAATCAACTATTGACACATGTCTGAATGCAGTTCTTCTCTCTGTTGCTATGGTGAGTATTTAGAGTCATTTAACCGTGTCAGTAAACATAGTTTTCACAAATAATCTTTTACTCTTTTTGCTATGGTCATTATTTTTGATTCTGTGCCTCCTGACCAATGCATGAAATGTTCTGAAAGTTTGACTTTTCTTCTTTCTGAATTTTTAGTCACAGATTTTGTCTTTTTTTCTCCTGTGAAAAAAAACATCAATGAGAAAGGATTGTAAAATTCCCACCCTTCAATGAAAAGGGACAATAAATTTTGATCTTATTTGTATAACACAAAATAACATTTTTTATGAATTAAAATCAAAGATGATTGTATAATGATAAAAATAATAATGATTTAAGATTTATATTAAACCCCTCACCTTAAAATGATCAAAAGCACATAACACATCTTAAAATGCACAGAATGGAAGAAAAAGATAAAGAAACAAGACTGGTCACCAGGCCAGTGCCCAAATCACAATATGGGAATACTTCTTTCCCACCAACAGAGCACTATTACACAAGCCTAACCCTGCTGGCATCCGTAATGATTTGATCTTTTCAGGAGACAAACACCTCTAACCTCACCTATGTAAAAAATCTAAATTAACTGGTAAGGCGACCATAGAAGAAAAACAAACAAAAGACAAACAAGACTAAAAAAGAACACCCTTCTTCTACAGAGCAAATAAACAAGTTGCTAAGTTGTTTGTCTCCCAAAAAGTATTGAAATATTATTTTCAAATGTACAAAGTGTAACTTTTCTCAGAACAATATGTTCTTGTATGATTTATTTATTCATTTACTTAAACTTATTTATACAAGGCAATCCATTCAACCAAGGTTATTTTTCAAGGGGGCTGTGTTGCATAAAAACATCCAGTAAAATTAGTACCATCTTTACAGCATCAAGCTAAACACATAAAACATGATCAGTAAAACTCTATTTCCGATTCTGATTCAAGGTGATGGCAGGCACAGGCAACCTTGAGGTGCTCCGCTTTGCTCGTAAGCTTCACTTCTCCATCGCTGGTGATATGAGCTACGGTAACCACATGGCATCTCACATGGCCATCGGGCTGTTGTTTCTAGGAGGTGGTCGGTATACGCTTAGCACCAGTCCAGCGTCTATTGCCGTTTTGATCTGTAGTCTATTCCCACGGTTTCCAATTAATGGCAATGATAACAGGTACAGTAATATGATTTCTATACACCGATGCGTGATAAAGCACTCAGTGATTTGGGTACTGGGCTTGATTTCACAAAGCACAAAGAGTCGTCTTGAGATGAGTTGTCAATATCACCGTAGTGATTTGTATTGTGACATCACACTTTGCTTAGCAATTCAGATTGATACACAGTTAAGATCTATCTTAGCTCTTCGTGAAATCGGCCCCTGAACTCACAACCTTCCACATTCTAGAACAGCGCCCAATTTCATACAACTGCTAAGCACAAAAAGAAGCTAAGTACAAAACAATTTTGCTCACCAGAATAAGGTTACCAGCCAAAATACCACTTCACACAGACTGTCTTTTGGCAATTCTTATAAGAGTGTTAATCATGTCAAAGTCAGCATTATCAATGTTGTAGCCCACTACAATCTCCGAGTCAGCATTATCAATGTTGTAGCCCACTACAATCTCCGAGTCAGCATTATCAATGTTGTAGCCCACTACAATCTCCGAGTCAGCATCATCAATGTTGTAGCCCACTACAATCTCCGAGTCAGCATTATCAATGTTGTAGCCCACTACAATCTCCGAGTCAGCATTATCAATGTTGTGGCCCACTACAAACTCTTGCAATGGAGAATTTGACATTTGACTTTTTGTGTGTCTGTAGGTATCACTTACAGGCCTTGCGTCATCTCTACGTCTTAGCTGCAGAGCCTCGTCTAATTATTCCTCAAGATGTGGACTCCGGAAAGCCCTGCTATGCCCCACTGGAAATTGTCTACAAGGTAGGAGAGGATTGGAGGAAACTTGCTGTTGCGCACTACCAGGGCTCTCCCCATGATATTCAAGAAAAAGAAGAACACTTTTTTTTTCTTTTCTTTTTTCATTTCAGATTTCAGATCAAATTCACAAAAATCATCAAGATAAAACCATTTAGAATGCCACATTTGCACAGTAGGGCTTTTAAAACCAAAGATAAACACCAAATAAAAAACACTCCAATGACCTTATTCCAGTCCAGCAAAATCGGGCCAAACTTCCAAAATTTGGATCCAGAAAGCCCCACAGTTTTGAAAAAACCTGGGGAAAACCCTGGCTACATTTAATGGAGCACTTCTCCATATTAACTGAATAAAGACTGTAATGTTTTTGTACTTGAAAATACATTAAAAAACAATGTTGTAATGGTGCGTCTAACATTGCTACTTTTTTACGTTCTGCAGGAAACCCAATGGTACGGAGAGCACACCGTTAAAATGCTGGCACCTTGCATTGTACCCGAGCTGAAACATCTTAAGCAGGTCGGCATTTACTGAAAAATAAAAGAATGAATTAAAGTTTGCTTTCCTTATTTGTATTTGCATGTGCATGTATTCATTTGCATGTACATGTATTCACTATTTTTAAACTTTGTCTTGTTCTAAGTTTTTGTCTTGCTGATTTGTGCCTTTTATCTGGTGATTTTAGTGTACACTTTCTTTGTTCATCCTTTTGAATATGCTATACTTTATAGCTTTGATGTTTTTTATATTTTGTATATTATGCATTTTACAAATGTTTACTTGATATTTTTAAACTTGATGTATATTCTGTATTTGTTAATGCTGTGCATTGAATTGTTTTTGACTGTTTGGTCACTGGATTCAATTATATATTTATATATTTATGCTGTTCATCACCTTTCCGGTCACTTACTGATATTTGTTGTTGTTAGTGTTGTCTTGCGTGCAGCCTTGCAACATATTCGGGTTAATTCATCTGATCAGGTGTTAAGACCTGGGCATTTATGTTCAATGTTTTAGTTTGCTTGCTTTGCTGTTAACTTTATTTTTAGGGCTTGCTTGTTAATAAAGATTGGTTGATAAATATAAATCTATATTAAGTAGATTCTAATTAATATCAGAATCCGAAAGTCACATTTTTGCAATGATTGTAAAAACCATCCTATCATGACAAAAGCATGCTTACAATGCTATCTGGTAACACCTTATCTTCCCTGATAAACGTTAGTCCTAGTAGGTCCAATAAAACGCCTTATCCAAAGTTGTAAGCAACTCATCGAGGGCCCTATTTCAGAAAGCTGCTAAGCATAAAAGAAATTGCTGAGCACACACAAATTTTGCTCAGCAGAAACAGGTTACCAACCTTAACTGCCATGTAATGTGTATCAATTGTTACTGGTTCCCTGCTGAATTTTGCTTAACCATTTTCTGCTTGGCTGCTCTGGGAAATTTGGATTCAGGCCAGGACTTGGACCTGCATTCTGGTTCCATTAGAATTTGTGTCCAATATATTTGACTATGTTGCCACAACACGCCGTGACATTCCAGCTTCATTGTTCGTCTCTTTTTTTTTTACATCTGGAGCTTCTTTTTTTCCCCATGTTTTCTCTAGATTAGTGTAGTTGGGCCGCGGTACCTGACGGTAACACTGGACACTGTTAAAAATTTGAGAACACTTGAAGAGATCTTCAAAGCAGACGGTACTCTCTACGTTAAACAACGTGCTGGACATCTGTCCTATGCTGAGGACCCAAAGGTAAAAACATTTCTTTATTTTTCCTGTGGCATAATAAAGTAAATGATCACAAAATATGGTTTTGAACAGATACTATGAGTTCGGCCAGATCTGGCTACGGCTATTGGCTGCAGCGACTGCGTTAAAGAGAAGGCCTTTTTGCCATTCCAGCCATAGCCACTGCTGAAGCCAATAATTTTGACCAGGGCCCATTACATAGAGATGCTCAAGCATAAAAAGTAGCTAAGCACAATAAAATAATGCTTGTCAGAATAAGGTTACTAGCCAAAATACCATGTCACATGTATTATTTGTGACTGGTATTCTGGGGTTTTTTTTCACTTTGAAGCAATATTTTCTGCTTAAGCAGCTCTATAACATTGGGCCCTTGCCTTCAATCCAAAGATGATATGACTGAGCTGTAGTCCAATACTTCTGGTAGCTTAATACAAAGTGTCATGAGAAGAAAAACAATTCTGGTGCAACCGCATGAAAAGATATCTTTTTTAGAAGAATTAGTGGTTACAAAAAATAAACTGTGGGTGAGATCCATCTTATTAATTCAAGTACTGTTTCAAATGCTGCCTCCCTGTAAGTAAAGTGTTATTTCTTTTACCTTTTATGGCTTGCAAAGTTTCAAAATTTCAGTACTATACACATGTACAATCATGACCAAATAAGATAAATGTTCTCAAACTCTTTGAAATATTTGTGATCACCAATTTTGAATACACCCTGTGGCCTTCAAATTGACTATGTATTCTTTTTGTACTTACTCTCCAAGGGATATAAAAGTTTGTTGGCGCAGACGTTTACCCACGATGCATCATACCAGCAGTCCATGGACTCGGAGGTCATCAGGTCATTCACCTCTGACCTTGCCATCTTGGGATTTTCAAGGCATTTCTGTCAGCACATTTCAAGTGGAAATGAAGTGAGGAGGACCTTTTTTAAGTTTGAATACTTTTGTTTCTGCATTTAAATTATCCATAAAGTAATTGGTGTAATTATTGCACTTGCAGGTTTGATTTACTGCCGAGCTGGTCAAACTGTGAAGTGATTACAGTTATTTATTGATCATTATTATTGATTATTGTTCTCCTTGATTAGTGTTATTTATTTATCCTTGTTATTGATTGATTGTTATTCTCATTGGTCAGTGATAACTGATCATTATTTATTGTTTGTTAATCTCATTGGTTAATGTTATACATTGATCATGCATTTCTGATTATTATTCTAAGTGATTTTTGCTTGTTATTGGTTATTACTAATTATTAGTTATTATTCTCATTGGTAAGTGTTGGTTTGTTATTCTCATTGGTTCGATTATTAATCATCAAGTGGTGATTATTATTGTCATTCGTTAGTGTTTTATATTGATCATTACAAATTGATTATTACTTGCAATGATTACTGTTGTTATTGAGTAGTACTCATTGATCAATGCTTATTGATTATTACTTATTTCAGGCATTTCTGGAGACACTACTAGCATCTTTATTATATGAATGCGTTACTAAGGAGAAACCATGGATACTCCAGTCACTCATTGAAGTCCATCAGGTCAGATAGTTGTTTTTGTTTGAACTCCTTTGTTTCAGGCGTTTATGAAAAAAATCCCTCATCATTTATCCCTGTACTTTCAGATATTTGTTTTCAAATATTTGCTGCGTATTTTTTTCAGATGTACTTCAAAGGCTAATGAGAAGCCATCGTGATTGAGAGAAGTTCCTGCGCACTTAAAACCCTCGCAGTGTTCCGGGTTGATTGAAATCGACCCAATTTGTGGGCTGTGTTTTGGCAGGGCCGATTAAATCTGCCCTGTTTGTAACACCTTGTTGTTGGTTACTGCACATCATGCAACCTTTAAAATTACCTTGTGATTGAAATAAATTTGGGAAGTCGGATTTGGATCTATAAATGCCGTGACTGCATTCGTTGTTTCTAGAATTTGTATTTGCAGTTTCTGAAATAAGTAGTAGTTTTAAAATACATGGTGTTACACATATTAGAATAAGTAAAAGACATAACTTTGTTTGTTTTATCCTTTGTTTTGTCTTTTCTTTAAACGAAATTCACCTTCATGTATTTTAACATTTTTAGTGTTTCCATATTTGCTTTGTTGTTTTTACAGGACTGTTCTTTGGATATTTTGCTTCATTGTTTTTGTAAAGCGCTTTGAGGCTCTGCATAAGGCAATTTATAAATACTTTAAAAAAAATATTATAGTAGTTGTTAGGCCAAAAGAAATTAAAATTTTTGTATTTATTTCTGCAATATGCAAATGTTCCCATTTGAAGCTGTTCTGTTTGAGTGCCAGGTAAATCAGTTGTCCTTGTTTTGTCACTATGTCAAAGGTCGTTGATAGCCTGGTATCCAGACCTGACACCCATACGCTGTGGCAACTGAAGCTGCTACTTGGCTACTACAACCACACTCATACCAGGCTAGTGTCTGGTGGCCATGGCAGCACTGACCCCAAAACACCACTGGTAAACGCGGAGATGTGTGTGAAGGTCAAGAGTCATCTGGATCATTTGTTCAATTTGTGGTTTGCAGGTAGGAAATTTGAGCAGGGAGGAAATTTTTAGTGTGAACAAGCATTTAATATAGAGGTAGCAATTATAATTGAAAGGTGGTAATTGCATATTTTGTTAAAGGTAATAAATAGGATTAGTAAGGATAAAAAACAATATGTTCAACTTTAGTCTGAAAGCTTCTACTGATTATGAAGTTCATACTACAACCATTTTTTCTGTAAATTGTTCCCTCTGAAATAATGTCATATTTACAAAAACTGTTTCTGAAACCTTTTTAAAAGATTTTTTTAAAACCAGCTGCTGATTTCGGTTGTTACAACCAAAATTAACAAAATTGTGCATGGTTTTTCACTATTGTTTTCAGACATATATTACACAAAACTATTTCATCTATTTTCTTGTAGAGAACAAGATGCCGCTGATGAGTTACTTATCTCAAGGAGTCATCTCTGAGGAACAAGAAACCAGGAGGCAACTTGCCAAGTTTCTGGTGTACTACGGCATCCCTACCCCAAGTCAATTATCAGAGGTCCCCTTACAGAGTAAGTTTCCTGCCGGGGTCCAAACTCATAAAGCTGTTTTGCTGAAAAATATCTGACCCTCTTACCTCTTATCTATTGACCCTCTTACAGCTACGTCACACAAGGTTTACTGTCTGCCACACTTACCTTTTTGCTCGTAAAAATTATGGAAAGCGTAGTTAGTGTGTAAACGTTGTGTCGCCTAAAATGTGCATTACACTGTAGAACACACAGGTATATTGACTCCCAAAATGATGCAACCAAGATTGTTGTGATGGTGATGTCAGCTGAATTGGGCCAATAGTTTACGCTGTTTTGACTGGTGCCCCATTGCAAGTGTTTACTTGGCAGATAAAACTTGCTATTAAAGGCAAAGTATATCTTTGGTTTTTGGATGCGTTCAACTGTGTTAATCCTATATAAATGTAGGTATAAGCACTAAAACTAACCTGTGAAAGTTTCATTTCAAAAGGTGGTAGCATTTGTGCCCAAAAATTTGGAGTGGTTATGCCCAGGCATGAGGAATAGTCCGTAATTGGAATACACAATCTGAGAAACGTTTCTCAGATTGAAATGTTTTTGAATCCCTCTCTCTAAGACCACATTCCTTTGAAAGGAATCATTTCTCAAAAAGTTACTTTAAATGTTGTTCATTATCAACAGTTGCAGTTCTTCTTACCAAATAAGTTTTTATGGTCATTAATTTTTGGAGTAATTACCAAAGGTATACCCTGCCTGTAAGTATCATTTTCTACATTTTCAGCTTTATGAATTTGGACTTGTATTTAACTTCGGATTATTTACCCAAAAGCCATCCAACCCATGCCCTGATTTCGCTTGATCTTTTTACCGAACCTCAACTCGACTCGAAACTTGTCGAAGACCATAGGGCATGGAGAAATGCGTTCAATCCAGGCCGACATGACCACCAATGCGTCCATCCCTCGACTTCTGAGAACAAACAACGTTAAACCGTGTAGCAGTAGTAGTAGTAGCAGCAATAAATTATAATTCTAAATACTGTTTGATACCATTAAAAAGATTTTATACAGGATTGGTAAGGATAAAAATTAACGTCATTGTTTAATTTTAATCTGAAAACTTTGTCTGATTATAAAACAATTTTTGTGTGTGAAATATTTCCCTCTGATATGAAGTCATATTCAAGAAAACTGTATCTGAAAACCTTTTTTTAAAAATGCAACAGCTGGTTTGGGTTGTTGCAACCCAAATTAAGGACAATGTATTTACATGCTAGAAAATGTGCATGGTTTTTCACTATTTTCATCAGACTCACAACGGATTTCACCAAAATATTTACAGTTTTGTTATTTCATGTATATTGATTTGTCACACAAAACATGAACACCATCTGCGACTATTTTGTCTGCGACTATGTTGTTGCAACCCAAATTAAGGACAATGTATTTACATGCTGGAAAATGTGCATGGTTTTTCAATATTTTCATCAGACTCACAACGGATTTCACCAAAATATTTACAGTTTTGTTATTTCATGTATATTGATTTGTCACACAAAACATGAACACCATCTGCGACTATTTTGTCAGCTCTATCAATCCTAACCATTATTATTGACTTTCTCCTTCTCAGGGTGTGATTCCCTTCCTAGCCTCTACACTGCACTAAAAGGCTTCAATCTCCCAGTATCGGCATTGATGAAACTCCTGTCAGTCCTCCAAGCTGCGAGGTGACACATAAACTGATGATTTGTCCCCTGTGCTATCTTGGGTATAAACCAATCCATTTCAGTTCTTTTATATCATGCCCTACATAAGGGGTTTCCGCAAATCCTGGGACGCTTTTACGCTCACGCACGTGTAAGGCACAGGCTTTAACTCTCGTAACATTTACGTTTTGTATAGTTGTGATGTCGACATCTTTGGTCTGAGATGACTGACAAATTAAAAAGAAATTAATGCTGGGAGTCTGTGCAGCCCAGTCATGGTGGGAAAACACAGGTACATTGTAGACTGTTTGACTGTGGCTAACCTCGCAAATCACTCGCAAATCAGCTTGAATGGGAAACAAAAGGTTCTGGGATTAAATATTCAAAAACAAAAGTCACTTATTTTATGCCCTTGACATTAACCACTTAACGTGGGTATTTTTATAAAGTTTCCAGGCCCACCCGTGGTATTAAGTTATGGAGCTTCTTGAGTAATCGTTTTCTTTTGAAAATATCGTTTCCACAATGAAACCCTGACTTGACAAAGGAGAGACAATGAAGGTTCTCATATAATCAGCGATGGTATGCTGGAATCTGGGACTTGCCTCCCATATGCTGAATACAATGATAAACAATAGTTGCAGCCTATCAATTTCCGCCTTTGCAACAACAACCCGTCTTTGACCAAATACCAAATTTTAAAAAAGGTTGCAGGTGTATAAAAAAACCCAGGTAAATCAGTCATCCGTTTTCTGGTTCGTAAAAGTTGTGTGTATTGTCTTCTGGTGTTAACTGCTGTTAGATGTAATAGTTACATCATATAACAAATATTATGTGTTCGGCTCTACTCCGTACTCCTATATGTGATAAGCATTGTGTACTCTGTGCCTTTAGAGTCATGCGGGGAAAAAAATACACAGATTACTTTGGTAGGATTCGAACCCACGACCCCCACATTCTAGAGTAGATCTCTAGAACACTGGACCACTGAGCGTGGCCCGTGATGAGAGGGCAGTTTAAATCTGGGGCCAATTTCATTGAGCTACTTAAGCAAAAACAAAAGATGCTAAGGACAACAGTATGTTTATCAGAACAAGGTTACCAACCAAAATACTATGTCACATGTAGCATTTGTGACTGGTTTCCTACTCATTTTTGCTCAGCCTAAAATTTTTAAGCACTTTTTTTTCTCCATAGCAGCTTTATGAAATTGGGCCCTGGTAGTTATGAGCTGGTACCTGCAAAACAAATTACATTAGGTGTAAAAGTTGTATTCGTTGCAGTTGATAACATACTACATGTACTTGGGGTCGGCGTCTTTTGCAATAACGTTTTATCAACCATTTTAATTCAAGGCCACATCGTGTATGGTGGCACAACTGTGCACAGAACGCCAACCGTGTACATTTTATGTCAGATGTAGATGTCCATGGTATAGTATTGTAGGCTGTTGAGGTGTATCTCAAACCACAGTGGGTGATACAGGGATGTAGATGATACAGAGATGAGACCGTTATCAAAAGTAGCTGTTATTTTTTTCGAATATAAAGAAATCCTACCCTTTAATCCACTTCTCTAGTGCCGAGAACACTGCTCACAAAAGCCCCTTGGAATCTACAACTCTGTGGGATGCCAACAGGTGGAAATTACATCATTTCAACATACCTCTTAACATTTAGATCTTAGTTTTAGACCCTCAGCAATGATGCTCACCCCCTGATGATGAATGGTAAAACAGTAGGAGGGTTAATTGCCTTTTATGACCAAGACTATTCTGCAAAGCTCAAAACGATAAAAAAAAACTTTTCTTGACGAGCCTCAAAACAACCGACGTTTAATAGACTGTTACATCATGGTAGTAGATTTTGAAATAGGTAAACCAACATTTTGTATTAAAATAAAAACAAAACAAAAGTAAATAAAATAAATTATGATTTTATTAACAAAACAAAAAGTTATTCTTAGTGTTATTTTTAAGGTAAACCACACCCAACTTTACGAAGATTTTGATAAGTGCAAAAAAATTGCGTTTAATTCGTTATTACTATTATCTGGCAAGCAGACTGTTTTCAGGTTTCTATTTTTGTGTGTGATTGGTTTCTAATTTTAGAATTCCCGTTTTTGTTTTCTTCTTGTTTTTCACCTGCATACAGTACATTTGATGTGTGAAAGTTTGTGCCATGGGGGGGGGGGTCTTCTTTCCTCCATGGTTGATTTAACTGAAACTGTTTTTCTGGATCAAGCTTTTCAAACACCGTTTTAACAATACTGGATATACACATTTATTATACACCTTATTTTAGAATATTACAACAGATAGATACCCAATACCCCTTGGAAACAATTCCAATTAAAATAATGTTCTTCTCAAGGGTTTGTTTCATATTTTCCCTGAAGGTAAGAATCAGAACTCATACAATTTAACCCTTCTTTAAAAAAGCCTCACTTAATGTCGGAACCATATCGACGTTTATATTAGTTTGCTACACCACGCTGAAAGAGCAAGTAAAATTTACAAATAAATTAATTTGCCAGATCTCTCGGCTTTTATGTAAATGTATTCAACCTAAATGAAATGTGTAAGGTCAGATTGAACATTTGTTTTTATTGATGCTTTAATTGTTCAGTCACATGTGTAAAGCACAGTGTATTCTGAGCACCGTGTGATGTAAATGCGCCAGCTGGACTTCTATACAGACAGGCATGGTTGTCTGTATACTGTAGACTTGTGGACATGTCATTAAGTGTTTGTCGCATAGCGTTAAAGGTTCTCTCGCAAATATACTCTCACGAGACTGCTGCTCCGCGCAAGACTACTGCTCTGGCGACTACGGGACTGCTGCTCCGCGCAAGACTACTGCTCTGGCGACTACGGGACTGCTGCTCCGCGCAAGACTACTGCTCTGGCGACTACGGGACTGCTGCTCCGCGCAAGACTACTGCTCTGGCGACTACGGGACTGCTGCTCCGCGCAAGACTACTGCTCTGGCGACTACGGGACCAGTTAAATGAGGCAGTGGTCGGGGGTGACTCGGGAGCTATAGGAATATTGCAAGAGCAGTATAATCGCTTGAGAGAATGACAAACTTTAATCTGTATAGAAATCCGTTTGGCCTATCCTCAGACGGGGTGGGTTGTTGCGTCATTTCTAGGAAACTACATTGTTGTAGGATTTTGTACTACAAGGAAGTAACTTTAAGGCCTCATTCATCCCAGGGATCATGAAGATTTGGGGAGGGTGGGGGGAATAACATGAATTGACCAATATACCTGTCGTCAACTTCACCATAATCTTGGCTGTGCCATTTTGGGAGTCAATGCCCCTGTGTTTAATATATATTCACTACCTTATGGAGACCAAGGACAAAACTAAAAAGGGAAATAAAAGGTTCATTCGAAGGGGAATTCTAAAGACTGGGGTGCCCACTAGACATTTTGTGTGTAAAGTTTAATATGGGAGGATGTTAAGTACAGGGACAAAGGAAAGAACAAGGATGTCTCAACTGGGATGTGAAAATATGAATGCATGTGTTATATAGTGTAGTGTGAATTTTAGGCGAGGCTTTATCTATTGATTCCCAAAATGCAAAAAAATAGTTAGTGACTTGACGTTTCGACCCTAGCAGAGTGTTTCTCGAAGGGAAAGACTCTGCTAGGGTCGAAACGTCAGGCCACTAACTATTTTTTGCATGTATACCATAGGTCCTTTTGGTTGGTAAGCAGTTTGCAACAGCTAATACTATTTTTCATCCGATTCCCAAAATGGTGAGCTTGGCACAGTCGCCACTAGTGACGTCACTAGTGACGTTAGTGCATGGGGTTAATACAGGCATTTGTTCATTGGTGATGGGCGGGAATAAGTAGTTTCTTATTTTTGTTGATTAACTGCTTCTGTTTTCATTTGGAATGGAGGTAGTTTGATTTCAAGTTGTTCGTAATCTTCTCTTGATGGACTGGCAGGTTTTTCAAGAAGTTGGTTTAGTGCTTGTGTATCTTTTTCTTGAGTTTTCTCATCTCCATCTCTCCATGGCAGTGCTGGCTTTGGAAACATCTGAAAATTAAAATTAGTGCAGACATAAAAAAAAACTCCACCATTTTACCATGGATTATAAGGTCACTCAAGTTCCATTAAAGTTGAAATTATTTTGTAGGGATTTTTTTTTATATTGAACAATCCATCAACAATAAAGTAGCCAGTTTTAAAATGCTGTGGAACGTTTTTATTTTGTGCAACAAAAAGGCAGTCAGGATAGTTATAATAACGTTCGACTAAAGCTTTATCTTTCTGTGATGTGTGTAGGCATTAGCTTGGTTGAGCTATGGTGGTCACATTACAAGGGCACTATTTGGATAGGGTAAATCCGTTTGTAAATACCAAACCGGACAGTGTATCCAAAGAGTAATGGAGCTCTACCTCCGTGGTTTAGCAAACTCACATGAGCATAGAAATGACATGGTCTCCGTTTAATATAATAATAATATGGGAGGCAAATCCTCCTTAATTGCAGATGAGAAACTGACTTGCGGGGGACGTGGCTACAACGTGTTCGAGCCACAGGCATGCAAAAACGCCTTTGCCAGCCAGCCACATCGGCACGTAATGACCATGGCATACTTTTTACTTACCACCTGAACGACGACAAACCACAGAAGGACAATACCACACAGTGCAGCATACAGAAGGAAGGTTGTTTGTGCACCATATCTGGCCACTACTAGTCCTGAAATCAGAAAGCCTATTCCCGCACCCAGACCTTGGTGCATGGAGATAATGATGCCTTGCATTGTCCCGCCGCATTCTAATGGCACAGCCTCGCCCAGGTAGGATGAAACTGTGGTCCATGTCACAACAAAGCTCACACCTACCAGCACAATAGAATCATTTTAATTAGCTAGCAAATTAATGATCCGAATTTATTAAAATTTATCTGCTTATTTGTACGTAAATGTAGAGTGGCTTTACAATTCTAAAGTTACCACTTTAACACCATCCTTGGATAAATTATGTGCCTGGTCTCAACCTTCTACCCTACCCTTGTTGTTTGATCAACTCAGGTCTTTTATTTCTTTCTTCCTTAAGTCATGTCAATCCAATGGGGGTGTGTGTTTTTTGTGGTTTTTTTTTGTGCGTTTTTTTTTTTTTTTTTTTTGGGGGGGGGGGAGTAGGGGTTATCACGTAGCATTATCACGAATGCAATTGGGGTACCATCTGCTGTACTAGACACAAAACTAGTTGCTGTATGAATAACTAGAACAGCGAAGCTGCCCTGGCGAGCTGCCGTATTTATTTTGTTGTTGCTATTTTAGCTCATTCAACTGAAACCGCTGTCATAATCATGAGTTATAGTATTTTTGTACGAGTCTGCGTGTCAGTGGCAATGTTTGATACAAGATTCAAGCTGATGTATCGTTGCTAGAAGGAGAAATGACCGCTCATTGTTTTCATTGTTTTAGCTTGTTCAACTGGAATGGGTGCCGTACTTACAAGTTTTATTCTTTTATATGAATCTGCATGTCAGTGGCCAATTTTGACACAATTTTCATGTCAATACATCATTTGCAATAAGGAGTTATGGATATTCTATAATTTATTTCTATTGTTTTAGCCCGTTCAAGTGGAACCACCACTGTCATACTTATGAGTTTCTATGAGCATGTATTTTTTCCTTTCAATTCTACATGTGCTACATTATAGGAAAGCAAATGAATTTATCTCTTGTCATTGGTCTGGACATCCAGACGTCGTACTCTAGAAAACTTAAGTTTTGTATTCCCTTTTCGAGTCACATTGGATCACAGTGGATTTTGTCCACCGAGAGACTAAGAACACAATGAGAAAAAAAATATGTAAAACTTCCCTGTGAAATGCCAGATTGAAACATCCAAAAAAAAATTTACCGTGAAAGATGTCGATGAATACCATCATCCAAGGTACAGTGACCAGGGCGTAGTACAGAAAGCGAATGACGAACACCAGCAGCCCGATGGTCATCAGTGGAATGTGACCAAACTTACCAATGGCCCAGCTACTAGAATAAGTAAAGCCAAACTCGGATACACTGAATAAGATACTGAGCATGCCAAGTAGACCTTGTGTAGCACCTGGAGGAATCATAAAGAAATGTCAAATCAAAAGCTTCTTTTTTATCAGTGACTACTATCGATCTTGCATATTTGAGAAATCGTGAATAGCTATTGTGTGGATAACAATGATAAAGAAATATAAAAGCGGTTGAATACTGCCATGGGGTCAAGTCCCCAACTAACATTCTTGTCTTCCAGGACTAAAATGGACTTATAAGCTTAAGAAGAGTATAAGAAGAGGGAGACTTGTCAGCAAAAGTTATATCGTGTAGTTTTTATCTTCTTTTGATTTGGCAAAGAAACTCCGACGTTAAATATACACATTATGACACAAGAAACTCTACAATTTGCTTGATCAAATGGATTACATTTTGAACATTTACCAAGATTTTCTAGATGCCAGAATAGGAAGCCCCATATACAGCCGTGTGATATTCCAATAATAAATATCATGAAGATGACAGATCCATAGTGCCAGCTGAAGATGACTTGCCTCACCTCCACCCATTTAGAACTGCTAGGTGCTTCATTTTCGTATTTCTGTGACAATTTCGGGTCAAGTATAAGTAGAAGGGTTAAGGAGACGGGAAGTATAAGAGTTTAAACCATTCGGGTATATCCCTTGTTCGGTTACCAAGAACACGTGACCAAAGTGAGACTGGCATGGGTGTATGGGGACTCTTTGACTAAGGGGGACAGAGAAGTTGATTTGCCCGAAACGTTTCACACAGATGAAAACTCAAGTATCAATTTCTAATACGGGGTGAAAAGTACTGGTTGCTTTCTCTGTCCATTTATTTCTTCTTCTTCTTGTGTATGAATTTTGCCCGAATTTGGGAGGGCAGTTTCTTTCCTTCTCCCATGGGTTGTACGCCTAGGGAGACTGGAGGAATGGAAAATAGTCTGATGCCTTTTGTAAGTCAGACTATGATCATGACTCGTATTCTACACTGGGAACCTTTCAAAGATCTTGCATAGCACGGCGAGTTTGCCATTGCTGATCAAAAGTGCGAGTCAGACCAATATTGTATATCTCAAGCATGAACAGTTTCCGACTTTTTTTTTCTGATTTCAGACTAGTTTGCCTACTCAGCCAAGAAATCCTACTTCTCTGTGCTATGAAGGATACCGTTCCCAATAGCTCAGTGAAACTGCCCAACAACTAAGGGGTTAAAATCTCGGTGGAAACAATAATGACGTAATCCATAGCGCTGGTAGCCGCAAACATGCTCATGGCGCTTGCCCCAATAATCAAGTTTCTCTGAGGATGTCTTCCAATTGTGTAAAAGCATGGAAAAGGTGGAAAAGGGGTGCTGCATACAAAAACAGCAGTAGATTGAAAAGTAATCAAAAATCTGTAGACTTATAGACCAATCCATCCAAGTTTCAGACCGTATTGCCAGTAATGAATTTCACACACCTGTTATCTGTATACATGGGTTTACACAAGGGTTTGGAAGAAGAAGGATTAATTAACGAAGTATACAGGATCAGCCAAAGTCACAAAACTGACCGTGTTTTATTTTGATACGTTCTCAGAAAATTTCTGGTAAATAGACAAGGGCTCAATGTCTGAGCGTCTGTTTGATATTAGTCCCTTCCTTGGTATATGGACGAAATGATTCCGTCTAAAAGACAGTTCGTCGGCTCAGTGCTTAAAAGTCGTTGATTGCAATTTCATACCCGCAGGCCTTACGTCTTAAGGGCGTTAACTGCACTGTAAATTTGGAGGCAAACAAATCGCAATCAACAAATCAATGTTTTTCTCTTACAATGGATGTTTTCCTTTTGCCAAACAACAATATATGGCCTACGTTGGAGACCGGTCTGAATAAATAAACCCAATTTACTAGGAGCTCCGCAGTATAATGCAAACCCAACTTCACGAAATCCATACAAGATGCGTGCACCGACCTTAGCCCTGGGTCGACTAATTGTGAAAGGGGTGTACTCTATCTTGCAGAATCCCTTTATGAATTACAAGATTGATTCATGGAAATACAAAATAACAACAATGGGAGGATTTGTACAAATCATAACAAACCTCCATTTCTCTTACCGGAAATCTGAAGTAAAAGGTACTTATAAATGCGCCTAAGTTGATAATGATGCCGCTCACAAAGCTTATCCAATAGCTGGCAACGGTGTGTTTAATGCCACAGCTTATCTTGACTTGACGGGTTGAGTTTAGAAGAAGACCTCCAAAAAATGAACTGGAAATGTTGACAACGGGAAGAAATTATGTTCTATTTATTTTCACGGTTATTTTAATTTTTGAGCGAACTTTTACTTGTACTTCATTTTAAGATTTAAGTTTTGATGAAACTTTTATGTATTACGGAAGTCCGTTAGTGCCATCGCTTTTTTGGGGGGGGGGGGGGGGTTCGGTAGCATTTTTTTTAAAGCAATAATTTTATTTTCAAAAGCAGCTATTTTTATTTTCAAAAATATTTACTTTATTTTCAAGAGTAGTTATTTCTATTTTTTCAAAGCAGTAGGCCTATATTGTCATTTTCTTTTTGAAAATAACCGCTCTTGAAAATAAAAATGACTGCCTCTGAAAGTAAAAAATAACTGCTTTTGAAAATAAAATAGCGATGGCACTAACGGGCTTTCGTATCTTCCACAGAACAACTATTTATTTTTCCCTAATTCGGCACCTGTCTGCCGTGGGAAATGTTTATTATTGGTCATAAACCTTCAAAGAATAAAAGAAGGAACTTGCACAAGAGTGATGTTGCATAATCGGTACAGTGTGATGCCGTCTTGCTATAATTCACGAAATGTTGTATACGGTATGGATGTAAGTATATGCATATGTTTCCATAAAAGGCGCTCTCAGTTTTCTTCGAAAGGTCATGAAAGTTGTATGGAGCATGATCCAGGACGTGTTACTGTTACATAACCTACTAGCGGGAAACCCGCTTTCAAAGCGTGTGCGAAACCGATGGGGATGTCTTTGAAAATCCAAAAGCGAAGGGCAGAGAGAAGTCCTCGATTTACGGGGTCGACAAACACGAGTGTGAATGTGGTCGTTCCGATAGGGGAACAAAAACCTTCGTTATACTTTTCAGAGTGCTTTGAAAAGGAAGGGTGTGAATGTACACCTGGGAAAGACCAGGCTACATTTTTCAAACCTGCAATAAATGCCTCTTATTATTACATTGTGTATTTTAATCATGCAAGTAAGTTAATGCATGGAAATGTGACACGGGTCTTTGGGTTGGTTGGGGTGTTTGTCTGTTTGTTTGTTTTGTTGTTGTTGTTGTTGTTTTGGTGTGTTTTTTTTTTGGGGGGGGGGTGCTCACCAATTTTTAAACGTTAAAACACGACATAACGGCACGTGATCGTTGTGTAAAGTCATCATCATTTTTTGGATGTGCCCATAAAAGAAGGGCGTAGGTTCTATGCCCTTCGTCCAGGCAGACAAATTAATGGATACTATCTGTCCCAGTATAACAGAAGGACGTCAGCAATAACATGGCTCCTGACACTAGTTTGCCATTAATGCTACATTGTTGTTTCTAGAATTACCGCCAAAGACACGTTTTCCAATTCCTATGCAGGAGTTAACCTTCCCATTAATGACTTATGACTGACTTGTGAATGACAGAAAACCGATCAAGCTTTCTCGCTCACTTTTCTTGAAACACAATTTTGCACATTAATTGCTTACACCCTTTCTCCTGTAACTTTTCGTTACGTCCTTCTTCCGGGCACACGACGAATGGACTACATAATATTTTACAAGTCTATGAGGTGTACTAACCGCCCTAATTTAAAATAAAGTCAACCAGCGGGGTGAAACACCAAACCACTCGTCGGCCAAAAACATCCAACATTTCACAATTCAAATTTTACAAAATAATTATGGATAGTGACTGTATTGGACCGATCCTTGTTCAACGGACTAACTTATCAGTCATTACTGGGTTTTGTTTAAAAAAAAATATTTTACGAAACACGGGATTAGAGATCTGTCTTTCTACACAGTACGACAGAAATGTTCGGAAAGTTGGTCTAAATAATGCACTTTTTGTAATACGAAAATGTGTGAATTTGGGTTTCAAAACAGAAGTAAGTCTTGAGTCTTGAGTAGATTACCCTAGAACAGTTCTCAAAGGAAACTATATACTGGTGGTGCATAAAGTGACGTCACTGGTCATTAACTGTGTAAGTGATGATAGTAAGGAGCAAAAAAAAACCCCCAAAAACAAAAAAAAAACGCAAAGAAAATTACACAAATACATAATTTTTGTAATTTCTAATTTTGCTGAGTTTTTGTTCGTTTCTACGTACCCTAGTCCCCATCCCAAGGAACCAAAACCGCGCTGCCATCCAAAATCATCAGCATGGCCATCTTCGTTTCTCAATACCTCCAGTGCAGCCGTGTCGCATTGTCCTGACGACGAGAGCAGCGTAACATCTACCAAGCTGGACAGAATCAAAAGTATCAAGGCAAGACGGTAAAGGGCATCCTGGTCGAACAACCAACTCTGATCGGCCAGTAGAATTCTCTCCACGGACTTGGGAAATTGGTTGATTTGTTTGGCTGAGATATTGCCTGGTGGATCATGCGGTCCGATGTGTCGTTTTAACCTCGTCGTAGACGGGTATCCATTGAGATCTAACAACATATTATTGGATACGACAACACCATCAGCCGTGCCCCCAAGATAGCCCAAAGGCTGCTGGCTTTCCTCGTATGGGAGACTTATATTCAGATGAAGAAAGCCTCGTATCTGTTTTTCCATCACATCACATGGTACCTCAGGTGCAGGTGACGATAGCGTTATTAATAACACCGCCACAGATCCGATCACATTGCCCGAAATCAAGACGAGTTTCCTACATCGGAACCTGTCAGCGAAGACCGATATGAACGGTAGGATAGCAAAACAAACCAAGGGTCGCACCGAGTTGAGTAAGCCGACCATAAACGCGTTGAACCCAAGTTGCTTGAAATATATCGATAAGTACGGTACAAAAAATCCAAGCGAGCCGAATAAAAAAAGGTTAAACGCCTTGTAAGGCAGTAGAGACTGACGAATGTGGCATTTCCCATGTTTTCCCTCCGATGGTTCGCCATCTGCGACCAGCTTCTGAGTTGTGAGCGTCATGATTCTGCCATAATTTGGAAACTACTGAGTAGAGACTGCCTCCATACTCCCTACACAAACCATTCGGTAACAACTACATTGTGTATACCACAAAACGTATTAACTGTATGGCCTCTCCGCTCTTCAAAGCCATTCGTTTGTGACCAGCAGTCAGTGTGTTGTAGTATATACAGACGATACCACGTTTTAAGTGTCAACAGTTATTTGCATAACAAATCACCCTATAAAGGTACGGTGAACGTTTAGTAGCTTACTGACGGGGGAAAATGAGTAATTTCGAAAGCTTACTTATTTAAAAGATGGTTATGGTATAAATAGTAAGGATCCTGCAAGATTATTTTCGTCTGACATGCCCTCGTTGATTAGAAATCATTAGAAATGATCTTGAGAAACGATTCATGCATGAATATGTTCTCAAATTGCAGAGGGTCTGGTTTGGTGTTCGCTCGCCGTTGCTGTGGCCAGAGATGCGGTTGATACCTCGTGGATGGACTCGATGTTCTCGTGTTTCTCAGCAAGAAGATGTATCCAGCTGAAACTTTCCTAGGTGACTTTTGTTGTATACCTTTCCTTTATAAAGTTGCCTGTAAATAAGCATCACATTCACAAAAACCATACGATGACAAAAGAGCTATTGTACCGTGAATGTAAAGATGACATCAAGGTAAACAGAACCACTAAAACTGTTTGTACATATAAATTTACCAAAGTTCACATTTGGTGCGCGATGTGGCACGGTGTCTATCAATTAGTGATTAGTACTTTTCAGATAGATCATTAAATGCCCTGTGATAGGGATGCTCCTCAAGTGCCTATTTCATCTATGACGACCGATATAAACAATTAAACTGAGAGCAAACATTGGTTGTGATGTCAAACATAAGGCCTACTAGGATTTGAGACTTTGAATGGTGGAAGTATAACTAAAGAGAGGTTTGCGGTACCACCATGTGAAAATCTCTTTTGAGTAGTGTAGGTTCTATAACCACCGGTTCTTTTCAAAACCTACACTACTCAAAAGAGATTTTCACATGGTGTTACCGCAAACCTCTCTTAGATAAGGCCTACTAAATTGTTAGCTAATAAATATCCTCCAAAACATCCCCACGAGCTGCGCTTGAACTATTCAACGTTATGGTCTAAACATTAGTAATTCACTAATACAAACTAAAATACAACGTTTACAATAATTATCACGGTCAAAACATAAATACTAGTATTAGCTGTTCCGACCACTGTGTTTTTCGTCGAGGTTGTTATTTGTTTTTCTTCCCCATTATTCTTATTCTTTATTTCGGTCCAAATCCCATAGGATTTGTGCACGAATTTGTTTCCTCCTAAACTCGTACTTAGCTTAATACGAAAGTCAGATCCAATATCCTAACAAAGCTTACCGAATATCACAGTTAACTTAATATCATTAATTAATTAACTTAGTTATAAAGACACGAATATTTGAGACCACCATATCTCAAAAAGTAAAGGTCCGATCATCAAAATGTTTTCGATTATATACTTATTATAATGTGGGATAATTTATAACTTTTTGTTGGCCTAAAACGCTAGACGAGGTCCCCATGACATCATTCATTGCGCGTTTTATATTTGTGTACAAAACCCATGGCTCTAAAAAGTGCCAGACACCAGTTACATTGACAAAATGCATAATGAAAGTTAACAGCCATGAATTGTCGCATGACTGCTTGCAATGGTTTATTCTGATACAATGTATGCCACACTACATTAAACTTCGGAGTCTAGACAAAATATTCAGTGTACTTACCGGAAAATACATTTGTACATTTGAAAGTTTCACAGATGCATGATGACAAAATGTGTAATGAAAGTTAACAGCCATGGATTGACGCATGACTGCTTGCAATGGTTTATTCTGATACACTTGTATGCCGCACTACATTAAACTTCGGAGTCTAGACAAAGATATATTTAATGTTCATTTAATTAACCAGTAAATACATTTGTATTTTGATAGCTAACGTTGTGCAATGTCGTAACAACGTATTGTGTTTGCTGGTAGGGCTATATTCAGCACCACGTTCAGCAATTAAAGGAGTCGAGTGTGACAAGTAGAATTTTGTGTGTGGCCCGCGACTGGCGTCGGTAGCTATACTGAAAAGTGAGGGGGAGTGCAAGAGTGGAAATTACGTCTTGCATTATGTGTACATAGGCCTACTCCCTCACACCACTTTGTATAGGCCTAGATGCTGTGTTGCGTTTGGTTTCCTATACGTTCGATTTACAGGGGGTGATAAACAATTACTTAAAATCGTCCGAACAAATGGGTTTGGGTCTGGGTTTCCCCTTATGTAAAATTCAGATTCGACCAATTAATACAAAACAGAAAATCTTCTTGCCATAGAGAAATGTAAGATGATAAGTTTGGAAGATAAGTTTGTTGTCACACCCGTGCGCTCGTGGAATACGGAAAAATATAGCAAATCTATACGTCACATAATATGCGTGCAGAGGGCGTGTTCATGACTGGGAGGAAACTTGTCGTCCATAGTCCCCCCCCCCCATTCCCCGGGCATCGAGTTTTGCCCACAACAGTAGTGTATAATTTAAATATGGAAACATAATAAGGAGTTATCCCCATAGTGTTAACCCAGCTTGCTGTGTACGGCATAAAGCATTCTACAGCGCAGCCTATAAGTCAGCAATATGGCACTGCTGATGTAAAATAGAAAAATAATAAATTCTAGCATTAGGCCTAGGTTTATAACTGTTAAATCAGACGTGCGTAGCTAAAATGAATTGCTAACTTACAATCAGCCCCATTGTGATCACACAATGGGGCCGATGGGGCACAGAGTATACCGGCCTGGGTTAAAACTTCGCATTTCACGCTCGCTAGACGGTCACCGTCCCCTTTGTAAAAAAAACCCCCCAAAACCCAACCTTTATCCGCCCTCCTAGCCTAAATTGAATAAAGAAAATGATAGGGGATCGGATAAGGCCTATACGTAATGTGTATTAGATTTATATCACATTAGAAAATGTACATTAACTTCAAAATCACCACCCCCACAACTTTCAACACGAGCTTATCAAACAAGTCTCCACCAATTGGATAATAATATGCCTCCACACTGAATCATTGCTGGATCATTGCTACACACCTGTATACCTATCGAGCCATGAATTGCATTGATACGGGAAAGGCCCTCTCCCGACGATGCGCGTTCTTGTTGTGTTGAGGGTCCTCTTTGTTATATACCTTGAAGTTCCCCTAAATGCATTTTGTGCTCAATATGTGGCACGGTGTTTTCATTGTGTGCTTGGAATCTAGGGGTGGGGGTACTTCTGTACAAGAGGAAAAGGCGTGCTAAGAGTATGTGAACATTGGGGGTGGGGCGTGCGGCTGAGGCCCGCCCATGAGCCCTTGAAAAGTTTCGGCGAAACCAGACATTTTTTCAACAACTTGGGGATCGGGCGGGGGGGGGGAAGGGTTCTGAGCGGGGGCTCGATCCAGCCCCCCCCCCCCCCCACTTACCGATCGTGTGCAATCTGAGACCCTCCTAATCTCACTGTCCTTTTTTACAAGGAAAGAATACGTCATTTGTCGAAAGTAATGGGAGCGTTTGAGTGTACATCGCGAAACCTACAGCGGCACGTTCGGGGCCTGCTTACGGGTTGCTGCTCTCTGGTGCATTCTGGTTTTATGATTTGTATGATTTCTGGGATGGGGGGGGGGGGGTAGGGCCAACGAGAAGTTTGAACTGTTTGTGGTTTCTCTTAACTTTTGCTACTGGGTATCTCTATTGAAAACACTAGGTGAAATAGGGAACCGTGCGAGCGCCAATCACGATACCTACTCTGTGTTAGGGTCTGCGGAAATTAATTGTTTAAGTACAAAATCTTACACAGTCACAATTAACTGCGTAAATTTGAATTTCTCTGAGAGAGTTGTTACGTCAAGTGGTTCAGGGGGTGGGGTGGGGGAAAGCTTTTGTACAGCAACCTCCAGATGAGTAAACCCTGAAACCATTGTCATTATACAATTCACCACAAATGTTTTAGGGTGTTCGCCATCTCTTACGTAACTATGCAAAAGCTGGCCCCGATGATCATGTGGCATAACTTGATTGATTATCTCTGACCAAGGAAGTCTTTGCACCAAACATTATTAAAATCTCACGAAAGCCCATTATCAAACCAATGCAATTATTATGTTTAGCGAGTCTTGTTTTTTGCAAGTTTATGTTTGGGTGAGTCTGTTTAAGATTTGCTAAATATAGACTGCACAAAATAATGACAAGACTCGCCAAACATTATACTTGCATACAAGCAATTTATACTTTTGATTGTACAAACGGAACTCACGAAATGGCCGAGTTATTCGGTTACATCAAGAGAGGGCGTACCGTAACACGAACCCGACTCCATTGATAGATCATCAATTATAAATATTGGTTATACCATGGGTAGTATAATCTAGTATAATGTAATTGTATGGGTTTCAGTTTAATATTCTAGAATGTTCAATGTGCTACCTTTTGAAGAGAACGCCCGTTGGTATGCGCGCACTCCACAGACTTCCTACATGAACAAAGTGATGTCATCACTGCAAAAGTAGACTTGTGGACAAGTCGCTAAAAATGTGTCGCGATTGATAGCGTTAACGGCTCTATCGCAACCGGGTTGGGGGGGGGGGGGGGGGGTGCGGAATGGAACGGGTCGAAGCTCTACACACAAAACCTATTATTGTGCAAACGGCGTGCAACACGTACATTCCCTATGTACAGTATGGTAAAATATCTACGGTTGCTACCGGCTGCACACTGGCGACTGTTGAGACTGCCTGGATGGGTTCATTTTATTAGAGGATGTGTTATCTCTTAATGTTGTAATTTCACCAAATCTTTACACTAGAGAACATTGTCAATGTTTTGTATGTGTGTTGCCAACTGCTTCAGTAATTGAATAATTTAATAAACAACATATATTTACCAATGTAAACGACATGTATTGCATGTTTATCAGATGTGTACGTTTCCTCAGACTTGACACTACCTGCGGCAAATGTTCCCGTCCGTCAACAGACGGCGATCGTTTGCATGCAAACCAAGTATAGGCAAACACCATTTTCTAAAAACAAACGTTTGCACTTTCAGGAATGAAAATCTATCCTTAAACATTACGTTTATTGAAAAAAAATCAGAGGATGAACGATAAACATTTTTCACATTATGTCGATATTTGTAGCCATATTTGGGAAGACGTTTTGTAATGAAATTCCCACCTGGACCCATTCATACACGTAGTTACAATCGAGCGAGGCATTCTGGGAATTAAAAGAAAATGGTGCGGCGAGATCGTACACCACTGGGAACGAGGTTTATCGCAACTATACCCCTTCGCAAGATCGCTGGCTTTGGCCCGCGCGAGACTACACTAATCTTGCGACTACGGCACGGGGGGGGGGGGGGGGATCGGGGAGTCAGGAGCCAGCAATCACGAGAGAAGTTACAGAAGTATAATTGCGTGAGAGCATACACCGCGACAACGACTTGTCTTCAAGTCTACCCGCAAAAGGGAAATCCCCGTAGTTTTGCAATAACCTCTACGCAATGCGTTGATAAGATTAGGTTACGAGAGCTCTGTTCCGTCCCAACTTGACAATTGTCCCAACTATAGTTGGGACTGGTCCCACCTTGAGTGTTAAAGTTGGGACGTCCCAACTATAGTTGGGATCGCCCATAGACTTCAACAGGACACCGTGCATCGTGCACGGTCGTATCAATCTTGGGTCGTGATGCGATCGGCGTTAATTAACAAGATTCTTTATTTCAAACCCGGGTCTCGGCTCTGTACAAACTCATGTCCAAACTGGTTTGGAATGATAGTATATCGCTCACAATGGACCGCTAACTCAGTAAATAGTGTTTTAGAGGGTTCTGACAGCGGACAGCACAGGCCAGCAGCCTCATGCTGAGTGCTGCCGGGTGACGCTTTCTTTTCTACCTCTTGTCTCTCAGTAGGCCTACGCATTTTAGTTTCCCTTCTCTCCGAAACAAAATACTAATTAATCTCAAATAATCTCAAGGGAAAGTGGTCTTAAAAACTTCATACTATGATACTTACTACTATTATGTTTTTAGTTTATTCGTGGGCGGGGTGCTTTGTGTTCACTGTGATCCCAACTACAGTTGGGACGCCCCAACTTTAACACTCAAGTTGGGACCAGTCCCAACTATAGTTGGGACGATCATCAAGTTGGGACGGAACAGCTCGACAGACAAGCAATGGTATTTCCCTAAAGTTGCAATAGAAGCTAGAATGTTCGTTAACCGTCTGTCTGCGGTGACATCAGCATTCAAGAAGAAGCCTTCACAGAGTGGTAAGTAGAAATTAGTTTCAATAATTTTGTATGTTTTGGTACTACTACTACTAGTAAATAATATTGACATTGTTATAACTTATTGTACTAAATCATTAAATCAATACACCTGGGCTGGACTGAGGCTGTACATTATACAGTGTACGCGGCACGTACTCCTCTCTCTACTAGTCCTAGAACTATGCGGTTTGTTCCGCTGTCGTCTCCACGACCGTGGAGACGATAGCGGAACAAACCGCATAGTTCTAGGAGTACACGGCACGTATGTACGTTTGTCCGTCCTTTTTATAGCTCCATGGTTTGTCAGCATTGACGGTGGCCGTACTAATTCAGTAATTGTAGAACGGTATTTCTTGTGAAAATGAGTGGAAAGGGAGCAGTTCGAATCAACATCTTTTCCTCAATACTAATATAAGAAAATTGGTAAAAGCCAGAATTGCCTGATCTGCTGGAACTGTAAAAAAAAACTGTTTTTAAAAACCAGATGTTGCTGCAAGGGAAGTCAGAACTCAATTGAAATGGTGTCATATATTACAATGTAGTTGTTGTCATTATTATCCGCTTTAAACTCTGCAAAAAAATATCCCCGGAACTAGAAAACATGAAAATTTGACCGACTTTGTTGATCGCCTGACGTACAAAACAGTCAGCAGGTACCGGACTGTTTTCGAGTTCCAGGGATATTTTTTTGCAGAATTAAGTGGATAATTATGACAATAATTAATATCTGTGACTGTTTAAATATAGTTCCGGCTGGCTGCCTCTGTTGCCAGTTCTTTAAAAATAGTGTATTCTATTTCGAGTTCACTGATTAATATTAGTTATTAATTTTCCCCCAACTTATGATCAAGCATTCTTCTTACATCATCATGGAAACCAGTAGAACTTCTAGAAGTGTTGTAGTCTCTAATCTTCCAGAATTGAATAAGAATAAGTTGGAGGACAAACTAGAGATTCATTTCGGCAAGCGAAGAAATGGTGGTGGTGACATAGATCAGGTTGTGATAACTGAACAATGCGGCGTGATTGGAACATTTGCTCTGATAACGTTTGCTGAAAAAGAGAGTAAGTACCTGGGAGGGGTGTTAGTTCCAGCAATGATCCAACCCCTCTGGTCCCCTCAGAGACTGGAGGGCTTTGGGCTTTATAAGGGGGGCGAGCTTGCTGGGGGGGGGGACTTTGTTGTGGGTCACTTTGATAGGCAGTGAGGGGAACCATGGGGGGAGGGGTGGTGTGCCTAGTTGATATTACAAGCATGGAATTTGGCACACAGAGTAGGCCCTAGGCCCCCTATGTCATGAGAAATATGTTTTGCTGTAGGGCCATTGCAGATTTGAATTTATATATAGTTTTTTTGAATGGCTGCCATTGCATGTTATGTTATTCTTTGATGGCCCTATAGCCAAATGTCTTACTCATGACATACTCTGACTGTGTGCCAAATTCCATGCTGGTATCATCACAGGCACAGTCCCAACACCTACCTGCTGATAGGGTGCAAGATTAATGCCTTCCATTGTAACACTTGTACACATTTGTAATTTTTGTGAACCATTTTGTTAAACAAATGCAAATAGTCCGTTAAAAAAGGATTTGACAATCCTTTCTTTAGGAAGAAATAAGGTATTCAGAATTTATATTGTTTAAAGATTCATGGATACAAGGCTGGCTCTGGCTAAGTCTTAGTAAAAGATATTAATTGTTCAGCGAATTGGACAGCGCCCTCTTTGACGCTATAGACGGGTCAACTATCACCAGTCACCAATCAACGTTTTCAATTTTGTTTTCATCCCACAAAATAAGAATAATCTCCATGTGTTCTTTGAAATTGACTCCTACATTTAGTAGCACAGTGCCTTTTCCTTTTTCCATTTTGTTTGTGGCTCTGGAGGTTTTTTTCTTTGAGAGAAATAATATCCGAAACTGTAAATGGCCAGGTCCCCATCTCGTAAATACGAAGTCACAGCGACAGTGTTGGTGCAGAACCAGCCTTTGATTTGTTCATACTTCACGCGAAAGCGATGCAAATTTTCTTGCATCACAATTGGAAAAACGGCACGTACAGATTATTGCAACACCAAAGTTTGCTTCGCAGTCGCTTTCGCGTGAAGTATGAATCGGGCTTTTGGCAAAATGTATAAGTCCCTAAAAACATTTCTTTAACTAAAGAAAAGCCGGTGCAGGCTGAATATCTGCTGCCTTGTTAAATGCACATTAAGTCTGAGTTTAAAATGTTATAATTTGTATTTGAATATTTGGGGAAGCAATTATAATTACTAAGCATTAGTTGGGAAAAAGCAATTGAACTGAGCAAATGTATCACTTTTTCTCTTTAAGCTGTCGCCTCTGTGCTTAAGAGGCAGCATATCTTCTTTGGTAAGACGTTAACGGTGGAGCCACACTCATCTACAGAGGAGGAACAGCGCAACATTGATCATAACACTCCCAAAAAAATTAAACTTTCAAGACTTCCTCAGGTATGACTCATGAACAGACCATGTACAAACTTATAAAGGAAAAAGATTAGCGTCCCTGATAGACCTGCGAGAATACATTTCTGCCAAAGGGTGCTGGGTGCTTGCTGGCGGCATAGGCGTACAGCTTAGAGGGGCAGGGAAGGGGGGGGGACTTAGTGCCTTCCCAAATTCTGGCAAAACAGTGCGGAAAATAATATGGGCACAGAAAAAATATTAAACGATTGACAGAGAAAGCCCCCAAAAAGACATTTTACCCCTCAGTAGAAATGTGTTATAAAATTTTCATGGATTTCTTTTAACTTTGTAAGAACTATTCTGAATTGTTCCGAATTGTTCGGTCTTGCTTCTTTTTCAACTTCTTCCATTCTGTGCATTTTAAGATGTGTTTTATGCGCCTTTGATCATTTTTATGTAAGGGGTGCAATATAAATCTTAAGTACTACACTGTACTATTATTATCATTATTAATAATGATACAATGGGAATGTTTATGTTTCAAAAGTAGGGGTTGCTGTAGTTTACTCAAGCACCCTCTGACGAAAAAGTAGGGGATGCTGAAGCACCCAGAGCAACCCCGTTCCCTCATACCCGGTCCTTTAGCTGCCAATCCTGCAATGCCAACTAAATTTATTGATGTTTGAAGCCTGAAAACTTGAAGATTTGATGTTGTATGTTACTTTTAGAATATTTAGCTGAAGTCTTAAAGACAAAAAAACAGGACTGGTATTCCTTGAAAGAGAGAAAAAAAAGAGCAAAATCAGTTTTATTATAAAAAGTTATTGATTAAATACATTCATAAGTGACAGGACCAATTCCCAAGAGAAATGCTTTCATCTGAAAAGTAAAAGTTGGTGGAAATAAACTGCAAAGACCCCACAAATTGCCATTGCTTTGACCACCTTTGGTTGGTATTTGAAACAGAATTTCCAGGCACTCCTGCGATATTATTCTTTAAAAACTTTTTTGAGCTTCTGCAGTTATCTTTTCTCTTTGAAAATACCAGTGCCACAATGAAACGCCGTGCCGTCTGGCTGCCAGCAAAACAATTTAGGGGGCTCTAAAGTTGTTGCAGTCAGAATAAACCGTCTACCATAGGCCATTCCAGAAAAATGTGCAGTATGTACACGTCATCTAATGTGAAGCGGTTAAGGACTGCTTTAGCTTCAAAGGATTGCTTCAGTAGCCAAAAAAGTATTCTCGGGCAAGATCCCTCAAAAATTATAAACCATGTTTGTTCTTTTCTTTTACCCTACCCTAACCCTAATCCTAACCCTAATTCTAATTCTAACCACATTTTGATGGAATTTCCATAGATTGGTTATGATGTGTTGAAAGTTAGAGGAAATTAACAATTAACTCTTCCCAAAACTTGATGCAGTTTCCCTTCAATGGGGGAAAAAAAAAAGGGTTTTTTTCCCTTTCAAAATTGTTGTTTTGGTTTCATTAACAGTTGCCATCTCAAGATTTTAAACTTATCATCCATGGTCGATATGCTGACAACATTATTCAGTCTACTGCAGAGATTACCAATGTAAAACTCCAAGTTGATGAGAAAAGCACCAAATTTTGTCTGGAGGGGCCACCTTCGGCCATTGTGCAGGCTGTTGATATTCTTGGAAAACACAACACTGAAACAAAAACTCAGCCTCACGGATCAGGTGATGTTGGTCAAAGAAAGAGCGTGGCAAGTTGGAAAACATCACTTGAAGGACATGAACATCGCACAGAAGAACTTATTGCAGACAAAGAAGCGCTGGACACAATTAGTGTCGTGGAAAAATATTCAGATGCTGACCCTCTCAAAAATGATAATGATGTTCCTGTTACTCGGAGGAAAGATGTTCCTAAACTGAGACAGAAGAAGAATATACATCCTGCCGACACTAAGAAGCTTCCAAGAAACATTGCCAAGTTCGACCCCAAGATTCTCAATTACATACATGCTATTCAGCACAGAGAGATAACTGAAGCTGGGGATAGATTTGGTGTCAACTTTGAAGCCAAGGCTAATGGAGAGGTAGAGTTTAAAAGCAGGGGGCAAAACACAGATCAACAAAGAATCAATGAATCTATGATGTTTCTTGAGAATTTGGTGAACAGTATTCAGGAAAAGGGTTTTGTCACAGAAATGGTTCGCCTAATGCAATTTAAGGAAGCACCCAAGCAAAAGGTCGATGAGGCAGTGCAACAGACATTGAAATCAACAGATGTTCTTGTGACCCTCAAAGCTAGCAACACGTTGGAATTCTTTGGAACAGAGGGTAGTGTTCACCACGAGATTGAAAAACTGCGAGCGGGCATCCTTGGGAGAGAATTGCAAACTGACAGCCAAAGCAGTATCGAGCAAACAGTGTACAATCAAACAGATGGTGATGGGATACATCGTCCTCAGGAGGAAATGGGAAGTATGGCTATGGTTGGAAATTTCAGAGCTAAGAATTACTCTGAGCATCCTGAGAGGTTGGCTTCCTTAGATGAAGACATCACAGATGAAGCATCTTCTGTCCAAGGTCTACAATTCAAAAAGTCAGTTGTTGCACCAGCAAGAAAGCCATTGGTTCGTCCACTGGTAACACCTGAGGGGTCATCAGTTCTGGATAATTTTCAGTTCAGTTGTGTTGGGAATTTGGTCAATGGAGAGACTTATCTTCGTCCTGAAGGTCCACCAACCTGGAAGGAGGGAAGTTATCCATCACTGTGCTCAGTAACTTATAATGAGATTCGTTATCCTCCAAATGAAGCAAAACAAGAAAACCAGGTATCCAAGCAAAGTTGCCACCGTGTTGATCTGACAACATATTTCAATGCTGAAAGTGCACCCAATGAACAGGACAGGAGTTCAGACATAGTTTCTGAACAGGATGTAAAAACTGCCAAGCCTAAAGTCACCTTTGTATACATGAATCAAGGGGCTTATTCTCCCCCAATGCAACATAGTCGTCTTCTAGGAGCAACGCAGGATCAGGATGATGGAAAAGATTCACGTTCATGTCACGATGATGATGAGGTTGATGGTGCGGGGGCATTCTTCGTGACTAATGGAGCCATGGGTGAAACGCTGGACATGGAACCCTCACCAAGTTGTGTTTCTTTTGAGGAAAGCTCGAGTGGCACAGATTCCCACATGGAAGTTGATTCCATTGTCCCGGTGACAACTTCAGCAGCTGTACCATCCCCTTGGGACTCTTTACTATTTAACATGCCTCCTGTAGACCACTCACTGGGTTTTGCTTCTCCTGCTGGAATCTCAATGGCTGGTATCCCTGATCTATATGACATAGTGAACCGCTCAGAAGATTTCACTGTAGTAATAAGAACAGGGATGAAAGTAATCATTCGTTATGGTGACATCACTGATGAGTTCACAGACGTCATTGTAACCTCAGCTGATCGACATCTACATCTCAAAAACGGAGTTGGGAGAGCCGTTCGCGAAGCTGCTGGACCAGAACTAGTGAGAGCATGTCAACATTGGACCCAGAAGAACGGACCTGTTGGTTATGGTGAAAATGTCTGGACGGTTGGCGGCAATTTGAAATGTAGTAATGTCCTCCATGTTGTTCTGAGACAGTCACAGGGAGGAACAGAACTGAAAAGTACGTTGATGGATTTGCTGAAGACATGCGCCCAATCTTTGCAAGCCTCCAATGTATCCATGCCAGCTATAGGAGCAGGTAAGTAACTTTTGGTTTGTGTTACTTTGTGACACTTTGAAAGCTGACAGTTAGACAGGGTTTTGTGATATGTCACCATGGAAATATCGCTAAAGAAACAATGTATATTTGCTTTGCGGTAATACCTTCTGATAATACTTACTTTGCTGTACCATCCCCTTGGGGCTCTTCGCTACTTAGGTGGTCTCCTGTCGACCTCACTGGGTGGTGCTTCTCCTGTTGGAATCTCAATGAGTGGAATAGGCTAGAAGTTGTCTTGATACTATTCTACAACCTTGTTCCCAGTGGTGTACAATCTCGCCGTGCCATTTTTTTTCTTTCTTTCCCAGAATGTCTCACTTGATCGTAACCCCTGGAAGTGTGACATTAAAATATCCAAATATATTGGATATTTTAATTAGTCCTGTGGTTGATCCGTTCCATGTTAGAGACTACGCAGAGCGTGCTGTCAAAAGACGCATCTAATAACAAAACAACTCAGCCTCGCTACCATGGGCAGCGCGCCGTATCGATACCTCTCGTCACTAACCCCCTGGTAGGGATGTACTAAAAAACAACACTGATTGGCCCTCGAAAGTGATTACCTTGCGCTCACGCTTTTTAAAAACTTTCGAGCGCTTGAGTGGCGCTTGTAGGATGCTCAGTACACGCGTGTGAAAATGAATCATGTTTTTAGTACACGGTCACCCTGAACTGCATATAATGTGACATATCACAAGATCAAAGAAGACTAATGAGAGGGGACCATTGATCTCTGTTATATCACTATAATAGAGATCAATGGAGGGGACCAGTTGCTATTTGTCTTGATGACTCTTGCGCATTACCATACTTGAGCGATGCGTAGAGTTGATCGGCCACAGGCCTAATTAAAATGTGCCAGATTCTAACTCATTTTAATGAACCAATTCCAGGGGTTATGAGCGAGCAAGGCATGCTGGGAAAAAGGGCGCGGCGAGATCGATCACCCCTGGGAACGAGGTTGAGAGCAAATTACCCTCTCTCATTCTTAATCGATCTTGCGATATGTCCAATTGCATGTAGTTGGGTGGCCACATAAAAACGTGATTCATTTGAAACCTTTTGCGTCAAAATACATGTCTTTTTACACGCGCATACTAAGCGCTCGAATGTTTTTAACAAGCATGTGCACAGAGCAGTCACTTTTGGTTAGCCAATCAGCGTTGATTTTTCAGTGTTTCCCTTCCAGGGGTTAGTGACCAGAGGTATTGATACGGCGCGCTGCCCATGACAAGGAGGCTGACTATTTTTATGATCGCAGAGTAGATTTCAGAAGTACAGAAGGACTTCCTAGTTCTGAAAAGAATGACCACAAACCAAGTATACATTGATACCTGACCGTGTGAAGCCTCAAAATCTGTGAAGAAATTGTGGCTATTCTGAAAAGAAGCAGAGGTCCAGATACCAAATTACTGTTAAAGTCCAATTGAATATTCCCCTTAGGAGAAAGACAATCTCTGCATTCTTGAAGTGAACAAATTGGTCTGTATCACTGTCAGTACTTTTGTCAATCATCACTAAGAAGCGATACTTCCACGGTAAACTTCTCTAAATTTGGTTTTTGAAAAAAAAGGACTTTGTTTAGTGAAAGTTATACTTACCAATATTTACCAGATGTTTATACTTGACAAAGATAAACTGTCAGATGGCTTTGTTTTTTCCATTCATAATTGTGTCCTTGCTTTAAGCCCAATTACTGATGGTAAAATAATTGTTCAGTTGAAAGTGCAAGGAAACATAATTACCTTTGAATTTCTTTTGCTTGGTTGTTCTGTAATTTATTTCAGAAGAGAAGAGTGCTTTTTCACCAAATTTATTGATGCAGACTTTCGATTTTGTTGTGCTTTTTGTTTTTGCAATTACAATGTTACACCTATGTCTCTTCCTGAAAATTGATTTTTAACATTGAATTCTCTAAATATAGTGGTAATCTTAAATTGTTAAGAAAATACAATTAATGGTTTGTCGTTGGCTTTGGGGTTACTTGTATTTAAAGAAAATAACATATATTTGTTTTCCTTTTACAATTTATACTTGTGGTGTTGTTTGAATTCTAAGGATTTAACATTGAGAGTGATTTTCCTGTATACTTTTCAATTTGAATACAAAACAAGAAAAATTGGTCTTCAGATGTTTGATTTACATGCAAGAAATAGTTCAAACAAAATAAATAAGTACATGTAAATGAATAATTATAAATAAATAATAATCAAAAATCTTAATATAATTTTTTTTTTTTTTTGAAAATCACTATAAACTAAGTGTTTGAAGTTCTTTTTAATTTAAAGGGAAGGTTTAGTTCAGAATATGCACTAAATTTCACTTTTTTTTCTCGGAGCATGTCATTGTTGAATTGCGTATTTAAAAAAACACCCAATATATTTCCAAATATACATACTTAAAACTAACAGAATCTGTTTACTTTCTTATTGGAGTGTATTGTTGCATTTGATTAGAATTTTCCGGGTTGCCCAATTTTCAGATAAAATAGTTAACATTGTAATGACACCCTAGAGATGCTTCCAGTTTACACTGTAAATTGATAACAAAATTGTTGTCAACTAATCGTTTCTTACTGTCTCATTTGATAAACTTTTAGAAAGAATGTCATTGTCGAAACAAGTATGGGCCAGAGCTTTCTTTGAAGCAGTTTGTGAAATCACTCAGTTGTACGACAAAGGATGGATACAGCTAACTACTTTGGTTCTAGTCGATACAAATAGAGCTCTACTGTCTGAAGTCAAGAGGGTTTTTGATGACCCAATTTTATCTGAATCACTTGTAGAAAGCTTTCAAAATGTCCGGCAAGAGTCCTTTTTTCCAGGTAGGTAAAAAGGGAAAGTAACACTTTTGTTCTTTGGAAGAGTACATTGCCTAAAGTTGTCCTTCCTATTGGTATACGGGGCTTGAATTTTTTATTTTTATTTTTATAATTTTTATTTATTTATTTATTTATTTATTTAATTTAATTTATTATTATTATTATTATTATTATTATTATTATTATTATTATTATTATTATTATTATTATTATTATTATTATTATTATTATTATTATTATTATTATTATTATTATTATTATTATTATTATTATTATTATTATTATTATTATTATTATTATTATTTTTTTTTTTTTTTTTATTTATTTTTTTTTTGGGGGGGGGGAATACACAAAACCGTAGAGCTTGTAGCTCAAAACTTTTACTGGACCAGAATCAAATGATTTTCAAAATTAAATTGTTTTTATTTGAACAAGCACAAAGAGAAGATTGATCTCAAATGGCTTTTGGTTAAAACTTTCATACTCAACAGAGTCAAAAGATATTTATCAAAGAAAGCATACTTTTTAAAAATTTAACATGAGATGAGGTATATTTCTTCACAGACACAAGACCCCCAGACTTGTCTGGTGGTAAGTTTACTGGCCGGACACTAAAAACACTTGGTCTTGGGACTGCGGACTGTTTTGAGCCCTGGTATATAGTTGTTGGTATTTGAATATTTTTTTTTTCAAGGCAGTTAATAATAAATGATTGCTGTAATTCAACAATGTGCACTACATGGGCTTAGGCAGGATCAGTGTTTATGTACTGTGACCAGATATGAGTTATTTCTCAGTCAGAAAAGGTTCAAGTTTGACCACGTTATTCTCAAAGATGACTTCAGTTGGACAGAAAATGTTTGTCCGAAAGATTTGCAACATGGCCAGCTGTCCTTGGTTGAGAGAATTCTGATAAGCACAAACCCTATGCTATGTTTTCTAGTTGATTTCCACATGAAGGAAGAGATTGAAACAATTGTATGTGTTGATGCAAATATTATGCAGTACGTACCAGTCTGAAATACATAAATTTGGGGGCCAAGTTTTGTTGTTTGACACAATTTTCACACAAAGAAATATTCAAAGTCTAAGATTACTAACTGCACAAATTGAATAAGTGCATCCACTACCTAGATGATGTCCAGTACTTTATACATGTAAGTGACACTGTGGAAATCAGTAACTGGATTCAAACAGACAATGTTCAATTGTTCATTACCAATGTTTAACCAAAAACCCTGATGATAATGTGATGCAATCTGTTCTGAATTATTCACAGGTATGAGCAACGGCTTCACTGGCAGTGATGCCTGTAGCGTCCCTCGATTCAGGGCAAGGGGTTCAAGCGGGGTACTAAATGGGGCTTCCAGAAAGGGCTTCGGTAAAACCCAATCAGTAAGCAGGTGGAGCTCTCAAACTTCCACGAGGAAAGACAGCAGTGGTGTAAAGTCCGCATTCATGGATGACCTGTCAGTAGATGAAGACCACAAATGTGCCATCTGTCTGGGTAGGATTGTTAATAAAAAAAAGTTGCGCTGCAACCACAGCTTCTGTCGAGGGTGTCTAGACACTGCTCTAAAGGTACACAAGTACTGTCCCCTCTGTAAGCAGCCAGTTACGTAGGTAGATCGAAAGACAATTACTTGAGAAAAAAGATTGACATTGAATTTAAAAGAGTAAAATAGTTTTCAAGAAATATATTGGAAATATTATATATACATTTTTTTAGTATGATTGGTTGCAGTCACTGGCCCACTCTCTGCCACTCTTTGTTTGTTTGATGTGGACTATAGACTTTTTAAAAACAATTGTGTTCGACTGAAACCAAAAGTTGGGTGTGAACTAAAACCTCATGTTTGTTGTGGAAAATCAATTTCAACTTAGTAGATAACCCAACTACATAATTTTGTCATGTGTTGTTACTTGTTTTAAAGAAGACTAGCATTAGGTGAGTGCATCGATGTGGACTATAGACTTTCAAAACAACAAGCCATGTGAGATTATGGTGGACACATTAATCTATGAAAATTATTAGCTTGAGAAAGAGTTAGTGTGACAGCGTTTAAACAAAATACACCAGAACAAATTAAGGCTGCAATTGAGAGTATAAAATACTTGGAAGAGTTTATTACTCACTGAACATTCACAATTATCCAGCTGCACTTTTAAAATATTTGTTTAAATACTTGATTTGTTACTTTTTATAATGAGTCAGTCTAGTATGCAGAATGTCAGGTATATCTTAACACTCAGAATCCCAACCTGTTGATTAAAGCGTACATTATATGCTATTTGTTAAAAAGACGCTGCATAACTCAAATAGTACTTAATAAACATTTGTAGGTTTTACTTATGCAAAATTATTACGGGAATCAATTCAACTGAAAAATCTTTATATGCTCCAAGTACACCCTTATTTTTTTGGAAATGATCAAATCAGGCATAATACTTGGCCCTTGGAACATAAGTAGGACGATTTGATTGGGTACAAGGGCGGACCATCATGTACATACTGTCCTAAACAAATCAACTTTTCAGGCTATTCAATAAAAACTTTGCTGATTTTTCTGAGCGAAAGAAAAAAGAAAAGAAAAAAAAATCAGAAATCCTACTTAAGTAGGAAGAACACCATGCCTGTCAAATGATTTTTTTTTTTACATGATGTCCTACGGAAAACAAGCATGTGTTGCTTTTCTCTCTATCAACACTTGGAGCACTCATTTAGGATGACAAGTCCACAGGTTGGTAAGACTCTGGAAAACTATAGAACAGGTTAACCCTCTTGTTATCGAACTCTTTTGACATAAACAACTGCTGGTGCCCACATTGTTTGACCACGCAAACATGAAGCACACATTCTCACACAACATAAAGCTTGTGTTCAAAGGTCAATTTTACTAACTCTATGATTACCTTTTATCAAATAATTATTAAAAAATTGGAAACTATTGTAAAATTATAGTAAAAAGTGTCAAGAATGTCAGTTGTATTGGTTTGTACGACTATTCGGTACCATCCAGTGTGGTTTTGAAAGATAAATGTACTTTGGCAGCCTGCGATATTATAGCGTGGTGAAAGAATATAAATTACATATACACAGATAGTTCTGTGCACAGTTGTTGGACCTTATGGGAAAACTGGTCCGTGAGTCTGACGGCTGTATACAATTGTACATAGTTTAGGGATTGGCCTCAATATGTGCACAAAATATGAAGGAATAGTAGAAGTATTTAAGAAAAATATATCAATATGTTACTTAAATCTTGTAATTATATCTTGGAAAACAAATCTGGTCATTAAAAAGGTTATTTGTGGCGCTTCAAAACCAGGCACTTCCTGCCTAAAATAAAAACTGGGTTTATTGCTCATCAAAAAGATGAGAAGAAGAGATAAGGTACACCTAATTAGGGCCGATAATAAATGTATTTCTTTTATATTATGCTACTTTACATTGATTTCTGAGAAGTGCCTGATTTTGTTGCGGGGTTTTGTAACAAACAACACATTTTTGGTCAATGAGTATCACTAAAATGAGAAACAAAGTTCAACCCTTAACTTGTACAACACAAGATACTGATGTGTGTATGGAAGGGAGTGAAAGACTGTGATGTGCTTGTCAAATGTAGGGTCATAGATTGGTAAATACTCAAAATAAAAACTTAACTTGTTAAGAAGCACTGCAGCTAATGATAGTATTTTTGAGACAGGATTCATATGGTGTGTATAATTTCTCACCCAAAAACATTTGAATCTGAGAAACTATTCATGCATGAATCATTTCTCGGATTTCTGAGTGTTGGTGTCGAATGCTGTAGCCAGAGATGCGGTTGGTACCCACCGTTGCCTTGCTAAAGAAGAATGGATTCAAGGCTCATATGAAAATACCGTGACAGACTGGCAGCATATTGCGCCATAGCACCTTGTAAACCATTACATGGTGCTATAAAGTAATAGGTCTCGTACTTTAAACAAATGTAGCTCCACATACCTTGCAGGAAAAAAATACTGAGCGCTTTGATACGCCCCTAGGGGTGTGATAAAGCGCTATATAAGAACCAAGTGGTATTAGTTTTCTCAGCAAGTAGACACTGTATTCAACTGAAACTTTCACGGGTGACTTTTATTTAATCTTTCTTTATACTTTGGCCTTTTATAATAATAATAATAATAGTAATAATAATAATGAAATTGTACATTTATATTGCGCCATGTATTTCGTAAATGACACTCCTGTCGCCAAAATATCAAATTTGGTGGAGCTGTTACGAATGATTTTATGAGACAATAATACAATACCCTTTAAAGTATACAAAATGAAAGGTGAGTCAGCATTACTTGACAAAAATCAATGTATGAACCTACCTTTACACCAATCTGCATGGAAAACGATTAGCTGTTTATAAGAGTTGGTCACTTTACGTGGTTTGTACATAGAAATTTCTTAAATTTCATTGAAATAGTACGTCATTGTGTGTGAAATGTAACAGCAACTAAGAACGCGTATTAAAGACAATTACTCTTTTTATAATAGATTTATCATAACATTAATGAAAGTATTGCAAATATACATGGTAATTTTGAAAATGCCATGATGAATTATCACATTTGTGTTAAAGAACAACAAACTGAATTGGGTAAAAAAAAAAGAGACTAGTAATGTTGTTGTAGGTGCATGTACTTACTGGAAATATATTCTATATCTAAACCAGAAAAATAATAAAGGTGTAAGTACTGGTAATGCTGGTGTGAAGATTTTTACTTTATTAGCCTCCATTTTTATTGAATGCTAAATAACAAACATGATTACAAATAATGCTTTTTAAAAACTGTTTGAAAATCTCAATAAAATACCAATACAAAAATATCAAAACTTACAAGTTGATACTATCAAGGTGAACATAGTCCCATTATCCCTTGTAACAAATTACTTGAATCTCAATTTCTTGTTTACTTTTTAGAACAAAAAGATTAATCAAAACAGAAAGTTGAGGTTTATGTAAACAAATTCATTACAAGCCTTTTTTTAAAAAAGACCACCACCAACTAAAACAAAGCGGGTAAGCATCGCCGATGACCTTTGAACTGATCTACCCAATTCTGTTCCATTCTGTCTGTCAAAATTTCTTATAACAAGCTTTAATTAATCTAGTTAAACCGTACATTAAAAATTACAACAAATTAATTACTGCACTGAAATGGACTGCAAAATGTATTGACAAAAATGTCAAAAACCCTCGTAGATTGTACTAAAATTCTGACAAAATGCTGAGATTTTCGCCAAAGTTCAGACAAAATGCTGAGATTCTTCAAATAGATGCAACAACAAAAAAGTCACTAAGTGTACTAAAATAAACCGATACACCAAATTCTGTTCCATTTCACCAGTCAAGTTTCATACTGCAACACTTTACTTTAAACCCTTAAAATACCAAAATTGGTTAAAAAAATCAATCACTGTACTGTAATGTATTTAAAAGCCAGTATAAACTTGGGTGAAGCAGTTTCCACATGCCCCTGTTCATGTTTTTGGGTGATCAAACGTGCACATGAAATTACATTTCTGTTACATTTTTTTTTCTTTTTTTTCTTAGGTTTTCAGATACAGTTTTCCCAAATATGACTTGATTTCAGAGGAAAAAATTTCACAGAAAAAATGGTTCTAGTATGAAATTTATAATCAGCAAGCTTTCAGACTAAAATGAAATGTTTTTTAACCTTAACAATCTTGTATAATACCTTTAACTTTTTAAAATATTGGGGTTGCCTTCCATTTTGGATTCTATAGAGGGCTGCCTACCACAAGTTATGGGAATGATTGTATACACCCTTGTCACTGATAATGCTGTGTTCAGTATCCTGTACCATTATCCAAGAGATTATTGTATTAAGAAAAGAGCTTTTTCAAACTTGATTCCTGGAGTTTCTTTTATCCAGATTTTGTGTTTAAATTTGAACAGCAAAAGCAGCAGCAGATATATTATCCCCACCACCAGCAGTCTTAAAAACCTGGGTACAGACTAAGACAGGGGCGATACATATTTCATAATCATCTTCATTCCAACACGAGACGGGGCGGTTGTTTTCAAAGGAGACACGCTCGCTGTCTACCTCGCGCGAGAGGGAGAAGGACTCGTCCATGATCAATCGGGATTTGGCAATGTCGATGCCGGTGCTTCCGCACACGTGCCTGTGTGCTGTGAGGGACGCTTTGGCAGCGGCTGACATGGTGTTCTTCCAGTGTGAATTTCTGGTGGTCAGAATAGCCTGGAAGGCGAGAGTGTGGACGTGGAGACGCGTAAGGGCCCTCTTGTGTTTACCAGATGCCGTCTTCAGGGTTCTATAAATGGAGCGCATTTGATCCAGGACTGTGGCAACGCGAGGGTAAGTGTCAGACACAATGCTAATATTACCGTAGTTCAGAAGATTGTAGAGGTTGGGGAGCTCTTGCTCGTTCATACCCAGAGAGTCGACATAGTACACAACATTGTCGATGACGTCGAGGGCGGTGGCCTCTTCAGCAAAGGATGCGAATTCAAAGTGGATTGGAGTGTCGCGGGAGATGTCTTCAGTGAGCATACGATTTAAAAGTTTGAGTCTCTGGCCTCGTTCATCTGCACACACAAGAGACAACACAGCAATGTTGTGGATGAGTACAAGAGTAATGGTATAAGCAATAGCACAAGAACCTAGAGTTACAGTGGAGTCAACATTAACCAGAACAAATACATGCACAGGTCATGTCTGCGGATCCTTAACAGGGATTAAAAAGTCTTAAATTGAACTATCAAAGTTTAAGGCCTTAAAAAGCATTGCAAAGTATTAAATTCAGTTATTTGAGGTCTTTAAAAGATGGATAAAGTGTGTAATGGGTTTTCCTATCAGCTCTTAAAGAACCCAACTACGCTGCATGTAAAAAAAACCACCATAATGTGTGAGTGGGTGTAGCTGTTTCCCCTGCTTTATTCACTTACTTTAGTTCTTAAATCTTGTTAAGCATGGCATTAAAAGAGTGTGCAGATTGATACCCTGTTAATACAACTACCCAGAAGTTAACATAACTCCAGACCAAAGTATTTGATTGATACCAAGACCATTTGTTTTAGCTGCAACCCTTTAGAGACCATTTATTTCTGGATAATCATCACCATACGCCCAGACATTGCTAATTTTGTTGATTGTTTGCCTCGTTATTTTCAGGAAATATGTCAGGGAAATAAGTTACAGAAATACATGGTTTTGTTTTAGAATTGTACATTCTATGTTAACATGGAAAACATTGGCAAATGTCAATTTCATCCAATGCCTTTTACTTTGAACCTCTTGTTCGACAGGAACTAGATCAAATATTCAGCCGTTCACGGCCGCTATGGGCATACAGTCTCTAAAGGGTTAAAGATCAAAAATTATAAATCCCTTTTTCACCAAAGTGCTACCTTGTCTTTTACTTTGAAAACCGTTATCTGCTTTGATAGTTTGGATACATTTTTGTGTGAGGTATAAGATACTGACATTCATGAACAATGCCGTCTGCTGACTTAACCCATATACGACTTTTTGATTTATTTTAATGAGAAATCGCCTAACATCACATGGCTGGTTTTGGGCTGATTTGAGCTGTTGACCCAAATCAACTGTCCCCAGGGGCACGTTGCCACCTACTCATGGGGCTGAAACAGGGTTACCCTTCACAGTCCGTAAGGATGAAGGCATGGGTATCATCCACTTTACCCTCAAACGCAATGAGGGGTAAAGATTCCTTGCATTACATTGTGAATGGGATCTCGAATGCGACTGCTAAATGATGATGATGACGACGACTTTACCCTGGGTTGATAATTTATCCATCTTCTATGCTATAACAACATCTACAAAGTTAGAGTGGATTTGTAAAAGTCGCAGTTGAATAAATTCCTCTTTCGAGGTGTGATGGTTAACCTACCTCCATTGAAGGGGAAGTTGTCCATCATCTGAAGTCCCCCGATGACCACGGCATGTGGGTTGAATGCCTTGAGACGCTCCTGGAATGCCTCAAGAGATGACAACAGGGGATTGGAAGTGTCGCTGTGGACAATGAACCTTGATATCAAAGATAAAGAGATCTTAAACCATCAGATGAAGCGGGGGGAAGGGGGGGGGGAACCTGCCAACAGTCATTTACTCGCACGATCAGTGGTCTCTGTTGTGAACACAAATCATGGGATTTCTCTCCAGTTCATGGCAATGCTACTGTGAAATTCTGCGCCTACAGCCCATACAATCACACGTTTTTACAGAGTGCCGTAAGCACAGAATTCTGGGTCCTGTTAACCGAGGAGTTTCTTCTTATTCCATGTGTACTACTTAAAGCTTACAGTCTCAAAGCCAGAAAGGCCTTGTATTGCACCAGAGTGAATCTGGATTCCCTCGCCCATGTTTCACTTCAGGGTTAGTGTTATCAAGGAGTCTTACTCACCTGTTAGCGCGGGGGGCGGTGAAGTCTCCCCAGGTCTCGTCTCTCTTATACTCCAAGATCAGATGAATATCCTCCGCTGTGTCGTCATCGTCAGGAGCCACATTGGTCACTTCATTGAGAAGATAATGTAATTTAAATGGTATTGTGTGAAAACTGGCAATAAGCAGTGAATTTAACACAGTAATGCAGTGAAACCTGTGTTTAGAATAGATATTCCTCCATTCACATGTAGTCTGTCTCATTTACTAGTTAATAAAGGTAGGGTCATACTTTGGTAATGATCCCAGAAAAAAAATGTAACTTTTATTTGAAAAGCTTGTTACGAAGATGGTAATGGTTGTATGCATCCTGCAAAGTTATTTTGTCTGAAGTGCCCCCCCCCATTAATTAGAAATGAATAAAAGTATATCTAAAGATCGTATGTAGGTAACTTTTGGAGATTTAAATTTACAAGGTGTGTGAGTTTGTGAAAGCTGCAGCCAGAGATGTGGTTGGTGCCCACTGTCACCTTGCTAGACGCAGTTGGATTTGATGTTCACAATGAAAATAAGGTGACAATTTTCTGCTGTTTTCTCATCTCAACAAGTAGACACTTTGGGCAATGATATTTTCAGAGTTCCCTACCAGCTCCAAAAAATAATGCCGCAGGTGGGCGCGGATTTTTTTTTTTGATTACTAACCCAAAGTGTTTAACAAGAACAACTACTGATTCAGACTCACCAATAACTCCCGGCTGCATTTCCTTGATTGTTGATTTGGACATGACACTACCCAGCAAGCACTTGCATCCCTCCATGCTCATCCGGTTGGCAATCACTGCTGCATTACCACCCAGCACCCAGGTTGTATCCGGCAGATCATGGGCAGCGGCTACCAACCGCTTGAACAGCATCTTGTCATGAACATAGCGCCTGTTGAACCACAACCAATCAGGTTAATTCAGTCTTAAAATGGACGGTGCATAAGAAAACTTGTCGCACTTTATTAAATTTTTTGCTGTATTTTTCCATGTCCCTCCATATGGGACAACCTTTTTCAATGACTGTATCATTCAATTTACCCCATAAATGGTCTCTCTGATACAATTTGCCATCAAAAATCTGTAAAAGTTTAACATTTTGGGTCATGAAAATGGTTTTTCGTAATCTTAAAGTTCTTGAATTGACTGTATATGGCATCAACTGGCGTTTTGTGCCTTGTGAGTGCCTATGTGATGAATTGAAACACTCAACCAACAGCTTGTTTCTTGAGAAAACCAAACCATACCTCACTATGTCACAGCAGTGCCCTTTTGAGGTACACACGCTAATGTAGAGAGTAGAGCCATTGCCCAAGGTGCTTCAATGAGAGTGGTAATATGGAGATGCCACAAGCTGGGGTCAATTGCAATAGAATTCAGGATACTGTTGCAGAAATTGACCAAGGTTTTCACCAACATGTGGCGATGATCAACCACACATACCAACTTACTGAAAGGATGGTTTAGCATGGGTTGGTTCAACATTGTGTGCATACCACAATGGGAGATTTTGTTGTAAGCTGGAGTTTGTCCATATAAAATGAGCATATTATTTCACAATAAACTAATTTCCTTTAAAACCTTAATCACCGCTGTGTGAACTTCTTTCATATGGTTTGGAATAATCTATAACCTGGTCAGTGATTGAAAACACTTAAACACATCCTTACTCAGCGGCAGCTCCGTAGGAAAAGAATAAAGCGAAACTCTCAGCCAGGTCCTCTGATGATTTGATAGAGTCATGGTGTTTTGCTTTCTCCTCATCTGGCGGTTCAATTGCTACCTTGTCAAATATCTCTTTGGATGTGGTCACAGCATCGAGACAGGACCCCAGACCTACCGCTACACGGCGAGGTTCCCCAGATGTACTCTTGACCTGCAGAAAGAGATTTGGTGAAAAGTTTAGCTATGTGCCTTGAGGGTAAGACTACAGGGTTTCAAGACTGGACAACTAAGTTAATAATTTTCGTCAAATTGCTTCAAGCTGAGTCTCAGAGGATGTAGAGGGTAGAGGACGTAGAGCTTTCAACTACATTGGCAAGATTGGCAGAGACACACAGTTTGAAACAGAGGACCTTCCAAACATGATGAGAGATAAAGACCCCTTCCCGATGTTGTGAACGTGATCTCAGTTGCGACTGCTAAAATGATGATGCTGAGTCACCGTACTCAAGTGGTTAGGCTGCAAGACTTGCAATCATGAGGTTGCGGGTTTGAATCCTACCAAGCTAACCGCTGATTTCACAACGACTAGAATAAGTATCATCGTCTAGTTACTGGATCACAATTTATTGACAGTGCAATTCATAATCATAGATCTGTTAAAACCGATGTTTGTACGAGAGATTTGCTGTTGCCAGCTTGGAGTTTATATCCCCTTGTGGAAGTTTTGACGAGTTCCCTTGACGGGAAGATCATCTAAACAAACAATCAAACAAACAGACAGACAGACATCTTTACGAGAGCGACATTGTGGGTTTTCGTCAGGTGTTGTCTATGATCCCTTTTCTTTAATCTTTCTAATAACATTGTGGGCTTCACCCCACAATGTTGAAAAACCCCACAACTACACTTCCTACCTAAAACTCACCCAACACTGTATCTCTCGTACGCCCAGACAGACAGGCGGGCAGACAGACAAACAAACAAAAAACACCCCAACACCCCAACAAAAAAACAAACAAACACCCCCAAAACAAACAAACAAACAAACAAACAAACATTAATACAGAGACTTCCAATATGAGGACAGCATTGTTCCTTTTTGTGTTCCTTCATTGTGCTGTCCCTACTCTGCTGATAATATTATGACACGATAGTGTATGGGTAGGTAGCCCATGTGTGCACTGAATACATGTAGAGGGGTACATATTTACACAACCATATTGATTTGCCTGCAATCAGCAAATGCGTTACTGACAATATCATGGGAACAAGCAACGCAGACTTTCCAACATGCAATTTAAATGTGTTATACACAATGATATTTTCCTATATGTTTTTCTACCCTCAAAAAAATCAGCAAAATCTTTCTTAAATAGCCAGAAAAGTTTATAATTTAGCTTTATGATGCTATGTGTACATATGTAGACCAGCCTTTGTACTCAATAAAAAAAATTTCCCCAAGGACCAAAATCATGCATAATTTGAGCTTTTTAATAGATATTAAGCAAGCAAATTATATACATGTGTAAAACCTCACACAGTAAAAGAACACTGAGAATGCTGAGCTCAACTGTCGTCTGTGTCTATCTGCTCCGCTGTGGACATTGAGTATCAACACCAGAATTAATTAACCAGAACAGCTATACAGCTAAAATGGCATTGCAAATTACAAACAATTATGGCATCGCAACTGCAAACATGGCATAAGATATTCCTCATTTATATCCATAATTTTCGTGAAGCAATTCACAAGATAAAGGGACAAAGGAAAGACCTTAAATTGATGAAAATAAAGTGATGCTTTTACATTAGGCCTACATGGAACATGTTTGTAGACGTACATTACGTGTCAATAATTCAGCCAGCCATTTCAGATAACCTTTTAAACACCGTGCATTTCTGTATAATCTGTGCCATATGTCTCGACATGGCTGTTAAAAGGTGTACACATGCATGAAAGCAAGAAAATTATAAACATGTGTAAAACCTAAATCATAATCTTTATCCTCCATGCAAATCATAATCTTTATCCCCCATGCAAACCGTAATCTTTATCCTTGATGCAAACCATAATCTTTTTCCTCCATGTAGATCATAATCTTTCTTCGCGATGCAAAACATAATCTTTCTTCGCGATGCAAAACATAATCTTTAATCCCGATGCAAATCATGTTCTTTATTCCTGATGTAAATCATATTTTTCATTCCCAATGCAAATCATAATCTCTCTCCTCCATGCAAATCATAATCTTTAAATAAGCTTTGTAGTGGAGTGTCTTTAGAAGTGTAAATGTGGACAACATTGAAGGCTTTTACAATGTTTTCCAACTTTGAAAATTAAAGGTTGGGGTTTGGAGGGGGGGGGGGGGGGGGGACCAAAGCCAGCATGAAGCCTTTCTGGCGTGGTGTTCGGTGCTCTCGGGCCCTGGAAAATTGTTGATTGTACATGCTCTGGGATGCACTCTTTGAAGCAAAAGTTTTCAATATGGCAAGGCAATTTTTTTGTATTATTGGTTTACTCGTGCACTAAAAAAAAAAGGATAAGATAATCTGACCTGAGTGTAAAAACAAATACAAGTTACGCCACTGATTTCTTACTAGGAGCATTTCTGCCCTTCATCAAAGTTATTACACAGGTAATCACTGACAAAAGATGACCCCCAAAACCAAAACCAAAACAAAAAAACAGAACAAAAACAAGAGAGACAACATTCTAGATAAGTTCTTCGACACACACTTTCCAGGAGGAGAGAAAAAAAAAACATTTTTAGGGGGAAAAAAAAAAGTGTGCTTAAAAACGTTTATCTGCCCATCCTTTAAAAATTAAAAAAACCCAATAATAACAATAACAAATAAAAATACTTCCATTCTTGGACACAGGCATTTATGTTGCGAGTAACAAAAGTACTTCATCGTCTCTTCAAAAATCTACCCGCAGATCAAACTACATTCTGACAGTACATGTAGTTCAGGTTTAAATAAAATCCTCGTAATGAAAACAATGCAAATGTCATATGAGCTGGCACATATGCATTGCAGCAGTCAGAGAGAGAAAGAGGGAGAGAGGGAGAGAAATTGTTTACAACGTATTCAGGGATACAGACTTTGCCAGACTGCTAGGCTGGCAATATTTTCCAGTTGGGTGCATTTTGAAAGAAGGTAATTTTCTTTTATAGTCTGTAGATTGTATCACGCATTCGTACAAGTAATACCACTGTTTAATAGATGTTAATTTTGCATCGGCGATAAAGAATTTATAATTTGTTTTTACCCTTACACCAATGTGCATAAAGCACTGTACACTCAGTACTTTCCAGAGTTTTGTGAAAAAAAAAATCCACAGGCAAATCACTTGGGTGGGATTTGAACCCACAACCTTTGCATTTCTAGAGGGTAAAAACAAATTATAGTACCACTGTGGACACCACAGTACATTTGTTTAAAAAATGGTTTCCAGTTCTCTAGGTGTTAAGGCCGGGGGGGGGGGGGGGGGGGGGGGGTGGGGGATTTAGGTCACCACCCTCAATATCTCTCCCCTAGTTGCTACACTTCTATCTCAATAAAATTAAGATTCCCAACCCCAACGATTGGTTGAATGTAAACATGCACTGTGGTCTCCCAGAACACGTGATTTCCTCCCCCTCGGGGTTTAGGAGTTCAAATATATCTTGCTTGTTTGTTTTTTTATATTTGTTTTGTGTTCTTGTTTTTGTTTTATCTGAGCTTGTCACATGTATGGACTCTGAATTCAACACTGACATGAACTTAATTATGATCGTGTATTCTTACAGATATAAACATTAATCATTGAGGTCTTTAGATCCCTTATTTCTATTTATTGTAGGGCAATTTCAACCTGCGACATTATCATTTTATCACATTGTAGGTCATGAACAGGCCAGATCCCAAAGTCCATGGAAAAGTACATGTACCAAAAAGTAGGTCATGTTTGTAAACAAGTAGGCCCAACTAACTGGGACAATTCTCAAGTAAACCAGGGAAGGAAGAATCACAGATCTCTTAAAATGTGTACAAATATCCAATCATAGATACAAGTATGTGTTTTGATTTATGAAAACAGAGCAATGGTAAAATAATTCTTGAACAAGAAAGTACTTTCTAACTCTTGGTAGTCCCTTAATGTTTACCATTTGAAGGCAGGTACTTTTAATAATAAAAATAATAGTAACTAGTTTTTATATAGCGCTTTCTACGGGCGTCTAAAAGCGCTTTTCATTATTTATAGACAGGTTTTTGAGGCTAATGAAGTATGAGACCCATTTACGTAACACCTTGTAAGGATTTACAAGGTGCTGCGGTGCATTCGGCTGCCACTGCCAGACACACCGGGCAAACCCATTCTCTTTACGATAAGTGTCACTGGGTTCTTTTACGTGCATTACACAACACACAGGACCTACGACTTTACGTCCCATCCGAAGGACGAAGCAATAATGTTTAAATGTCTTGCTTTAGGACACAAGTGTCAAGACTGGGACTCGAACCCACACTCTGCTGATCAGAAACACCAAAACTTGAGTTCGGCACTCTTATCCGCCAGGCCACAACACGCCAAGAAATGTTGGTAATTACTCTACAAGTTAATGACCATAAACCACTTACTTGGTTAAGAGCACTGGAGTTAAGTACATTTCAACCCTTGATAGTCCATTAAAAATGACCATTTAAATGCAGGGTAGGCCTATACTTTTGGTAATTACTCCACAAGTTAATGACCTTAAAAAGCTTACTTGGTTAAGAGCACTAGAAAGCTGTTGTTAGTATAAAACTTTGTTAGAAAGAAACGACCCCCTTTGAGGTAAGGTAGTTTTAGAGAAAGAGGTAATTTTTTACCCATTTGAAATCTGAGACATGAAGCCTCTCTCAGGCAACTGAAAGCACACAATTCTATGCAACAAATTTGTTTTTTCTTTGATTATTTTCTTGCAACTTCAATGACCAATTGAGCCAAAATTTGTGCAGGTTTGTTATTTTATGCATATGTTGGGATACACCAAGTCACCAAGTGAGGAAACTGGTCTTTGACAATTACCAAAAGTATACAATCTACCCTGCCTTTAATACACCATTAATTTATTGGCCGAACATTATCAAATGTGAATGATCTGTCATGAAGCTTGGCATCCAATTGGCTAATATTACCAAAATCTAGCAAAATATTAACCAATGCGTACATTTAAACAGACAGTTGAATTCAATGACATTATCGTTTATTAGTTGAAGCACATAAAACATCCCTGCGTAAAAACAAAATGTGTGTAAACTTTTTGGATACAAACCCAACGAATCTGGAAATATAATTCTAAGGATTATCAGACATGAAGATGAGATCCACCATCAGGACCTAACTAGTTCATACCGGTTTGGTCATCTGATCATATTTAGATTAAAATCTGGCTTCTGCCAGTTTGAGAAATAGACGGGATCCCGATGGCCTTTTTCTACCAGTGCTGGCAAAGGTTTGCAATCATGGGTGCAAGATCAATATGCAAATTAGGTCTCCTAGTGCTGTGTGATGTAATAATAGTCTATTGATACATGTATGAAAAGAGTTTATTTTCTTGTTGTCCTGTTTGATAGTTGTAGATTGTTTACCTTTTTGTACTAGGTACGTTCAAGATATAGAGCAATCAAAGAAAAGATATAACCTAAGATTGGGCTGTCAACACATGGACAATGCATTATTTCACATATTTAAGTGGCTTTGCACCCAAAAAGTTATTTTGCGTAAGAGAGTTTTGCAGAATAATTAGTCTGGTTTTATTGAGTCCTTTATAATGATATTTAATGCTGGCTGCCAATTTATTAAATATAAAATCAATAGTTCATCAGAGAAAATAAAATGAAACACAAATTAATTTATATTTTTGTTCACAGTTTCACTCATTTTGAGATGAAATGGGTCAATGTTTTGCTCTTATCTTTAAAGAGCAAGGCAAAGTCTGTTTTTTTCCTTCAACTAAATAAATTACAATCTTTTATGATTACAAAGGTAAACACTTGTTCAGGGGCTTATCTAAAACTATGATGAAAATTTATGATTATAAAAGTAAACACTTGTTCAGGGGTTCATCTAAAACTCATGATAAAGTTTTAAGGAAAATTCCATAATTTGGTTTCACGAATTATTCTCAGACCCCGCATTCCATGAAGGTACTGAAGACTAAGGCTCCTTTCTGAACAACCGTTTCTGCTTAGGCGCGCGCCATCAGTAATTTTGAAAGTCTAAACTTTTGGTATAGGTTTTAAAAACAGGCAGACAATGCCAAAGCCAGAGCTTAAACAGTGGTTTTGAAAATGGTCTAAAGTGACCGCGGTCTTTGCTTGATGCCTTTGAAATCTCCATTTATGTACAATTTCCTGGAATAAGTAAAAAAAACTACTTGTTTGATGTTGCAGTCATTTTGAGAAGTTCCAGGGTAAATTATCTGGTCATTGTAGAAAAAATACAATTCACATACAAAACTGACTTTCCTTATGCACAAAATTTGTTGTAGCGAGTAAATGATCAAATGCTTTATACTCAGCACATTACTCTGTTGTAGTTTGTGCCATGGTTAGCTCTTGTGAATCACAGTAAGACTGGTTTTCCAGTCTAGTTTTTCCCCAGTGGCTTTACACTGTACATGTTGCATGTTGTGTGCGGTTAGAGTCCATATGAACAGTTTGGGAGCTGTGAAGCTGTGAGCTGTGAAGCTATTTTTACACATTTTGGAAGTGAAGGATCCAAGGCAACCAATGAGAGTAAGGCTCACTTAATTCTGTTTTGGATTGACTAACCAGGTTGACCAATAAGGATTGGTCTTGCACATGAGTGGCTCAAAGTTTGGCAGGAGCAAATTTATCATCACTTTGTCACAGCTTATGTTTGCAGACACTTTTCAGAAGTTTGTGCGTGTGAATAAATCTAGCTTTTAAGCTGTGGCAAAAATCAAGTTGGTTTTGATACGTTGTAATTTATAGTGTACTATTAAACATACAAATGAGCAAGGAACAACTAGAGAACTGCTGTGTTAAATTTTGGTTTTCTTTATGAGAAACAATTGGCAAAAATATTCTTGGGGGGAAACCAAGTTTTAAAATTCAGTTTACAATCAACTATCAGGACAAATAATGTACATGTGATAGATGTTAAAAAACATATTGTCTAGGGTGACTTGCCAACATCTGTTGAGCAGTTTTATTGTTTCACGTATTTGCAAAAAAACAAACGAGTATTGATCTTTTTTGTTTGGGAGTATTACAAATGAAATCACCTTGCCAAATACCTTCGATTTGAGTTTAACACTGTACATTCAGCTCATGATTTTGAGCGAGTTTTAAAACGGCTCAAAACTTAACCATGGGTCATATTTTAATTGCAAATGCTTGTCATGCTCTATGGAACACCAGCTAACCATGCAGCTCCACGGGCTAACAAATTTCTGTGCACAAGGGCTAAGTAACAAATTCAAGTGAAATAGTGAAAAGTGAAGTTACTGAATCTTGTTTTTCCTTTTGTTGACACAGTGAAGTGTGCTCTGCATCGACAGTAGAGAAGCCTTGGAAGGAAAAACAGATGACAATGGAATGAGTCCTTCATTACCATAACGGATTTCCAGTTCAATTAGTTCCTATCATGCCGCACTAACCACCATTGGGCATCTAGGCATCCTGCTTCATGCATCAACTGAAGTGAATTTTAACCCTGCTAAAGGCAACAAAAGGCATCAGAGAATTCTAAATACAACAAGCTATACCAACATAGTACATGTAGGCTGGGCATGGAGGTAGGGCTGGGCAAGGGTTAAAGCAGATCCATCTGAGCCTACATGTAACTGTTGGAGATACGGCAACACAGCACGAAGAGAATTAATAACTAATTAAACAAATAGGCCTAATTATGCCATTTTTTTTGGTATCATTTAACATTTGAAGAGTAAAACCACTCTCCTATAAGAAAAACACATCAAAGTTAAAAAGGCATCTTTGAAGGTTCCCTTGGTCTGGACACAAAGTCATCAGGCAACAAAAAAAGTAAAGTAAACAATAATTGTTTTATATTTTTTTTTGTGTCACCAACAACATGGGTTTTGGGAGCAAGATGCATGGGTCACACCAGTCTCAGGATGGCAGTGAACATATAATGTTTGCTCTGTGGGGCAATCAACTGAGTTGGTAGTTGTTTACATGTGATGGTGTTGTGACAGTTATTAAACACTGGCCTCTTTTGTTGACCAATGTAAAAAGGTATGGCCATTAGTAGCAGAAAGTGCATGTGACTAACATGTGATTTCAATGTGATGTACTTTTGGCTCACTAAAAATCATACAGGGTGTGAATAAACTAAATCCCTGCCCAATCAATTACATTGTTTAATTGAAAATTAATTGCCTGTTCTTTGTGATTCCTCACTGCTCACAGACAATCCGGTTGTCAAGGTTTCTGAAGAGTGAGTGTGCGACAATTATAGTTCTTGGGATGGTCAAGTCCCTTTGGTTATGACCATTAGGAGGATCAAGGATGATTATGGCAAGTTACATTAAGTTGGCAACTACACGTAGGTGCCTGTGTATTCTTAAGAATAAATTTAAGTAACTGTCAACAGAGGGTTAGACAATCATTCGCAATCAATGGCTTATTTCTCCAAAACGGACATTGTCCCTTACCTTTAATGACCCCTTTACAACCTTAAATTACTAATAACACTAGCCCGAGAAAGAGTGAAGCCTAGGATCAAATGGTAATTTTGCCCATTATAATTGCAATTCCGCTACAGCGTAGTACCAAACTAAAGAAGAATGAAATACAATGTTTTATTACTGATGCAAAATCAATTAATAATTCCAGTTTTTATTTACAAAAACAAACAAAAAACGTACGCGTAGTGTACAGTAGATAGATAATATTTATTAAAATAGAGTGACCCACCACTCCATGCTTTTTCTTCCTCCATGATGATGACACTGATTACTGTTAAAAGTGTTAGATTTAGAACAACACTTTTTTTTAGGTCGAGGAACAGAAACTGCTTACTCAACAACTCGGAGGCACACACAATACACATATAATAAAAATATTAAATATGACATCCCGTCAAATACTGTAAGTGTAAGTGCAATCACTACCTTGTGTTCTGCCAAGAGCAGACTTGCTAGAACTGTTTGCAGCCTTTCCGCAAGTTGTTGCTCCGATCGCCTCTGCAAAACAACAGCAGCAAGCACAACGAGCAGCGTGACACTACCGGCCTTCAAAACCGTTGACGCCATTTTCAGATTACACAATCACGGCTGGACCTAACTACGAAGTAAGTAATGCTGAGTCAGCGGACAGAAATTTTCCTCTGCACCTGCAGCAGACAAACAGAGAGAGTTAATGCCGCTGATGCTTACTACTCTGCGCCCCCCACCGGCGGCGGCCCGGTCGATCGGAGGGGCCCACGGTACACACGGTCCGGTCACACAGTTCCCCCATACTCTCTCTCTTGACATGACACTGACACGGACGAGTTGTTAATGTGATATAGCGCCCTCAATTGGCATGTTTTTGACCACTTGTTGGATGCCGCAGGGGCGCATGTTTTTTTTCCAAAAGACTGACCAACAACCTTCTTGGTCTTGTCAATTTTGGCTCCACTACATTGGAAACCAGTGTTGGGAGGTAAGAGTTTGTATAGTATTGGTCAATCGAAAATTTGAAAGATAAAGGTTAAACGTAAACTTTAAGGGCATTCCATTAATTAGCAATCATCTTCATTACTCAACAACCCAATCATTCCAATCATTCTATCACTGCACCTCAGTCAGTAGTGGTGGTAGTGGTCGTACAGTGAGTCTAGTACAGTCAGTAGTGTGGCATGGCCATGGTGGTTCGGTCAGATGGTTGAGCTAGGAAGTAGACTGTCCAAAACTGCACTACACATCTTGACATGTGCGGGGTTACTCCTGAATAAATAAGGTCGCCATGGAGACGATAGCGTTACCCTGGTAATATTAATAATTCTTTCAAGTGGTTTTAATATAATAATAGTATTTAAACCAGTCATGAGTCAGTGAGGCTCAGGCTAGCCCCACTGTCTTTACTAATACTAAGTACATGTATATTTAATACATTTTATTTATAGGAATAGTTATTTTTGTTTACTTATAATATTATAAGTTATACTTATAGAATATTTTGGAAAAAAGTGATGTAGGCAGTTGGTAAAAGTTGGAGGTCGAAGCTAGCCGGAGCTACCCGGAGGTTACTCCTAGAACTATTTGGTTCATTCCGCTATCGTCTCCCCGACCCTCATAGGTCGGGGAGACGATAGCGGAACGAACCGAATAGTTCTAGGAGTACCCGGAGGTCACGTTTATAACGTGAAATATCATTTAAAAAGACTACTCACGTACTCCAAGTGAAGATTTAAAGATTCTTACTCTTAGGCAGGTATGGGGAATGGAATTCAATTATGTCCCCAGGCCCATGGATTGGGAAAATTAGCAAAAACTATGTCCCACAGGGAACGACCCTAGTTTCACATACGTTCCCCTTTTGACAAAGTGTTTTGCTAATTTTCCTACCCATTTGGAACAAAAGTTAATCTTAACCCTACACTCTTCCTGAGAACCTTTCGAAAAACATTTGGAGTGCGTGAGTTGAGTAGCTACTTTTAATGATATTTCACGTAATAAATGCAACCTCTGGGTAGCTCCGACTAGCTCCGACCGCCGACTTTTACCCACACCCGTGATGTAGTCACATTGCTAGCCCCACTGCTGGTGTGGCCAAGTGTGGTCATTGGCCACACTACACTTTTTGGCCTCGCCCTATCATTCATAGCCCCACATTACAAACAAGTTAATGCTAATTTAATTCAGGCTTGACTCCCTCCCCTTCTTGCTAGCCATATTATATCGGATATAGTCTATAGAGTTGTGATAATCATTACCCTTGATGATTGTAAAAAACCTAGGCAGTAACTGCGGTGCCGTACTCCTTTAAACAAAATTTACATCTGCCCACGACCACACAGAAGTTGTTTTTTGTTAAAGAAGTACAGCGCCCCAGTTACTGGGTCTAGGTGAAATCCATTTCAAAATTTCTTGGACGTTTAAAACAAAACCGTCGCGACCTTAAAACCTTCCTCGATTTCTCGACATGCCTGTCCTGTAAAATTATTTCTCTTTTTGTTGGTCAGGAATTTGTCTGATAATCCCCTACCGAATAATTTTTAATACACTATTTGCTTTGTTTGTAGTTGCAATAATCCGAACCCTCCATCCTCGTGACGGTCAGTGTGATCGTCAGGAGGCATGGAGTACTCAATGAACGTACCGCCACACTGCGGGTTTGTTACTATCCAGCAGACTGGATTTAGCATTCTATATTTAATCCTGGAAACTGCATCAATTGACATCTGTTCAGGGACTCTTTTTTATAGGTCAGATCAAAATACAGCAGGAGAAACGTGAGCGGGCACCAACAATCTTGGGTACCCTGTACATAAAAGTTTCTGATTCTCAACTTGGATGGGTTCCTGTCCTCAATTTAGATTGGAATCGCTGGAAATTTTAAACGAGGAACCAAGAGCTATCCCAGCTAGGCTAGCCCCTACTTCTACAAGAACTAAATCAAGGTTTTTAAGCTATCGAGTATCGTCGAGATAATAGTGTATAGCAACCGCGCAGTTCTAGGATTAGGCTAGCCCATAACAAAAAAAGGCATCCATGCAATGTTTGCCACAATAAGTTTCCCCCAGCTATGTAGCTTCCCACCTGTAATGTCTGTTGCCACAGTTCTAGGATTTAGGCTAGCCCATAACAAAACAAAGGTGTCCACGACAAAGTTGGCCACAACAAATTTTCCCTCAGCTACTTAAAACCTAAATAAAATCTACATAAGTACACATTGTGTAGTTTTTAAAAAATGTCCGAGGAACTGTGCGTCACCGACCGTGCTGCCTGATCAGTACTGTGCCTAATGTCCAAGACGCCAACCAGCGACGACCCTTGCTGCACGTGGCTTAAGCATGCACAACGTAGTCTTGAATTCTCAAGTTGTTTACAGGAATTTATTTTATGTTATTGCATAATAATTCACCAATAGAGGGCGTATGCTTTCATTCTTTTGCATTGTTGTGAAAGCACACACTCTATTGCATCTGATGGTTCTTATCTGTACTGTACCATGCAAAGTGGCGAGATCTTCCATGCGAAGACTTATGAGCTGTTTATTGTTCGATCTCTTTGATGTTTGTATGTGAAAGGGAATTTAATAATGTAATGTTTTACCTGTTCAGGGAGATAATGGAGTTAGTGAAATTAGCCTTCACAGAAAACATGCTTCAAGCATGGAGGAAGATGCTTCAAGCGTGAGTGGTCAAACAATTTGGTCACTAGTGGTTGTCTATTGCAAAGCAGTTGAACTATAGGGTTATAGGTGTATAAACTTTAAATTATCTAAGAGGATGCTCACTGCTCTTGTTTGATGGCAGGCCTCGAATTTAACACTGGACCACAGGCCCGAGACCAGTGATTTTAGCATCTGGCCAGTAAACTCTTAACCGGACGAGCCCGGTGGTCTTGTGTTTTTCTATTGAGTAATAAAAGGCTAACTCTTTGTGTAATATTTTTGTGAAAAAATGTTGACTATGAGTCTGATAAACAACTTTCAATTCTCTTCAAGACAAATGAGATATATTTTCTATAGTGCTGGTTCAACCAATCCATGGTTCAACTCATTTTGATTTGGGTCTTGTAAAATATATTCTGGTCCAGTAAAAAGTTGGATGGTCAAGTAGGAAGCTGTTTTTTTTACATGGTGCTCCTTGAAAGAAATCATGAGGATCAAGGTAAAGAGGCCTCACTGCTCATGAGATGTTATAATAATCCCCTTAATCCCTCAGAGATCATGCCATTCAGCATGGGTGATAAAGATATACTCTAAAATCCGCATTCCTGTGGGGATTAGTCCTCTAATCTGATTCCATCCAGGGCTTTAGATTATGACAAGCTACTGCTGGTCTCCAATAAGCTGATTAAGGGTTTACTAGGCTTCCAGCAAACTGAATCAAACACTCTGCAATATTGGACTTACACATGTAGGTATTGTACATAGGTTGCTGACGTATAAATAATGAGCTCTTAGTGTTCGTGTTAGAACCTAATACCGTGACATATTTCCTTTCCCATGCTAAAGCCGTAGCATACTTGCAATGTAGTATAGGATAACCTTTTACAATTTTCAGCTTTTCTGTATAATTGAAACTTGTACACCAGGTGGGAAGTTTGTGAAAACCGTCTGCAGTAACTCTGATCTGATCTTAGCCTTGGCACCTGTTAATATTTCACCCCCAAATTTTCCAATTTTCAAAATGAAAGTGTTGGGTTTTTTTTCAGAGTAAGCATATGAACTATGTATAGTCCCCTATTGCCCATCAATGAAGCCTCACATTTTGTACATGACGTCACATTTCAAATGTAAGGCCTGTAATTTTTAGATAATTCCTGAGTTTTTATAACATTCAATCAAAACAGCATTGAATTTGACCTTTGGACTGGCTCCTTTGGAATGTACAGACTCATTTGTTACTGATGTCCGATGATGTCATGTTTTAAGTTTCGCTCTGAAAGTGTATAAAACAAAACAACATCTTACACCATTTTAAAGTAAGGCTAGGGATTTGCCATTTTCGCCCCACTTTCATGAAGACTTTATCTATTGGCAAATGAGTGCATCACAAAACTTACTTTGACCTTTCAGCCCCTCTTTAAGTACTATGTAAAAAAAACCTTAAACTGTACAATGTACATGTAGTTCTGAACATGGAGGTAGAATTCCATGCTCAGAACCATCAATGATAAAGGATGCCAGTCTTGTTCATGCGATACAATCAGTAATTATTAGGAAGAAAAAAAACCTGCCAAAGCATCACCACAGTTGTTCAGTCATGACTTTTTACCAAGTTTACTGGACTGAGTCAGCAGTTCTAAGTCAGCACTCTTAAGCCCTGAGGGGTAGTATATCAAGTCTAGTGTGAACAGTGCATCTGTAAAATTAATGAAAACAGATTTCCGTTCTCCATGTGACTGTTCCTTCACCCCAGTGGGCTCTCAAGTAATAAAAACTGAGACATTTGGTAAATCTTTATTTAGCTACTATGAAAGCCCCCCTTGGTCTATAAGTTGTGTTATCTGAAGATAGGAGTTTGAAAGCTAATCAAAAGAAAGAAGAAGGGACAAATTAAATGGCGCGGAAAAGACCTAAAACTTATACCAATCAGACTTTTTCCTATCTGTTGGCTGCAAATTGCAAATTCATACAAAGTGGTGCATAGCCAAACAAACAAAAAGGTCGGCGGCGGCATTGATTACTTTGAGTTGAATTGTGCCCAATGGACTCTGAAAACACCATCCTGATCAAAAACCCACCCCTGACAAATAATTTCCTTCCATCAATAATTCTAAATAACTTTTTTATCCCTGCGTGTCACAGTTGAGCAGTCTAGTGACTCTGATTCAAAGTAAATTGCAAGCATGGCTGCCAGATTGTGACTTGTGACTCTAACAAAGGTTGTTGAATATTACAGCCTGTGTCCTTGAAAGTTTCTTCTGGTTGTAATCCAGGAATCCAGAACGGGTAATTGTAGAGATGGTCAGAAATTGAGAGCCCAAGTCCTTTTTTTTCATTCTCATAGAAAGGCTTTATGTTCGTCCTTTTAGTACTACTACTAGTGAATAAAGGGTTATATCGCTTAACACTACTCCCAACTAGGGGGTTAACTGTTTTCCAGGCAATGGCAATCTCCCAGGAGTTTGCCAGGATTAGTTTTTCAAGTGTGAAAAGGTCGACCAAAATGTCCCAGGAAACTAGTGTGAAAGGTGCTTTGGTATCACGCTATTAATTATTATGATAGCTGTGAAATTTGTGTCATTTCATTTTGAAACATGTAGTGTGCCCATCCAAAATATACACTCACATCAACAGGAAAGGCCAGGCCAGGCCATGGGCCAAGTAAAAACAATACACCAGTTGATCATCCTGGGGGGCTTTTTCAAAAAGAGGAGGATGAGGGATTTTTTTATAACAGGAATTTCATCTTTGAGAGGGTAAGGCCGTTTTCATTTTGCAAGGGGCACTTCCATTGCAAAATAGTCTTTGGGAAACATTTGAAGGGGCACCAAGGCCAAGACTAGGGCAACAGAGGCCATGCCTGCTCTTTATTGTCTCTTTGTTGTTATTTTTTTCAAGGAGGCAAGAGCCAGACAAATTATTTGCTGGCTTTGCAGAATGTAAAAGTCAAACAAAAATTGGTAAGTTAAATCAATCGTTGAAATAATGGTGCTGAGATGCAGTGCAATGGTCTTTTTCAGCAGACCCATTCTTGTCTAGAGTTCGGTTCGCACTTTTCAATTCAGTTTTGTCAAATTACAATTGTAGTTTCACCCTTTAACCCAACTACCAAAACCCACCCCACAACCCACCCACCCCATGCTCACTTCAGACCACCATACCTTTACTCCCAGCAGGCCCCATTACATGGCCTGTTTGCCAGCCCAGTTGGCTGATTGCCAACTCCACATTCCAGTCTTTATGATTCAGTCATGACCTATCCAGGGTGTTTACTGCTCATATTCAGCACGCTGACTCTCTATGTTGAGGTCCCCACTTGCTCTTTGTTGTGCATGAAGCCCTTTTTTTTTTTACACATGTACCCATCAAAATGGGTCGTCCAACTTACATTATTTGAAGGCAAAACATAAGACAGTCAAACGTACAGCTTTTTTTTTAAATCTTGGGCTTCAGTTGTTGAATGGTGGAAGATTTTTGCAATTCTACCTCTATGCATCAATGTTGTCTTCTTTAAATATAATTTGTTTTAATTTGATCTTAAAAACCCATTACAGTTACATACTGTTGACCAAATAGATGTGACACTTACGTATACGTGTTGCTAATTTTGTTAGTGTTTAATCCCAGGCACCCTGAAATTGTTAAATTTCCCCTGAAATTGTTAGATTTCAACACTAAAAGGCAAGGACTAATGGTGCTCACCATTTTCTGTTCCACAGGTTCCCTAGTCTGTGGGTCAAGCTAGCTCGCTATTCGAGGGAAAGAGTTAGTTGTTTAGCTTGCCATGTTTCACAAGTTCTCTCATTTTCTCCGGGTTTTGGGTCCAATCTGATGCATATGGTTTAGTACAGTGTTTTTACTTGACTTTTTAAATATCATTGATGGTCTTGGTTTTTTGTTATGTTTTTTTAGTTTTTTGTGTTCTTATTTGCACCAGAGAGTTGTTCAGTCTGTTTCGCGTTTTACAATCCTTCATGAGGCACTGTCTTGTTTTGTATTTGTTTGTTTGTTTGTTGGGGTGCTGGAGCTGTTTGTTTGTTTCTTTATTTCTTTAATGGCTTTTGTCTGCCAGTACTTGGAGAGCAACCAGATAGTAGTTCAGTCTGCAGCTTTTTTTGCAATCCTTCTGGAGGCACTGTCTTGCTTCATATTTGTTTGTTGGAGTGTTGGGGCTGTTTAAAAAAAAATAAATCAAAGATTGTCTTGTTTGATGCAATTTCTTGTTATTTAAATTATATGTATCTATTTTTATATCTTGATATTTGAAAAAAAAAGAGTTGCATCCCCGTAAACTTGGGTGTGTTCCCTGGCTATAGCCAATATACGGCATTTACAGGTTGAATGGCTTCTGACTGTCCTCCCCCCCCCCCCGAAAAACAAAAACAAAAACAAAACCCAAAGATATTGACCAAATAGGGAGACCGCCAACCAAAGGGCTAGATAGCTCATTTGGTAGAGTGCAGGCACGTTAATCTGGAGGTCACAGGTTCTTGTCAATTTGTCTTTGTTCAAACAAAAATTATTTTAAAATCTTGTTACTGTTCTTATCTTGTGAAATACATTTTTTTAAATTAAATGAAATTCATTCATTGTATTGCTTAAACAGTTGTGTATCTTCCACACACACAAATCAATTTCATTCCATACTTTTTCTGGTAATGCACAGTTATGCATACACAGCTCATCACAGAATTTTGGGGTTGCAACTGCTGGACTGAAATAATTTCATCAGATTTTTTTTCATCATCCCATAGAGCAAGTGCTCTATAATCAGATGCTGTAGCAGGTGGTTGTAAGTTTTCCTCTGGATTGAGAAGAGCCAAAACTGAAGGATCACTATATTATTCACAACAACTTAGATATGTACAGCTGGTGTCCTATTAGCAATACAAATGCCACTGTTTTACCATTGATTTGCCTATTGCTCCAGTATGGAATGCCACTAATGCACCCTCACCCATTGTGCATACAGCAAGAACCATTGCACGCTTTGTTGCTACAAAATGTTGGTTTGAATACCAATAAGGGGCACTGCATTGTCATAGTGGGTTATTTTACTGCATAGCTAATCCAAACGCTTCTCTAATAACGCATAGTGCTGGCTTGTACCACCCAATGGCGGTCAGAAATCATGTTAACAGAGAAAACATTCTAGATTTACCAATGTTGAAAATACAGTCAAGGTGTAGTGCAATTTTACACATTAAATTTCATAGTAGATTCTCCTACGTGCAAAGTGGTATGACCCAAAGTGCCTGGTATGTGGCCACGGATTTAGCAATGCATGCACTCTGTGTACTTTAAGCAGTAGCAACAATAGTGTTGTTGATTCGCACACGCACACACACAGGTAGAGCTCCTTCTCAGAGATAGTGGCTTTCTATCAGAGGGTCCTTTTTTGAAGACCACTCTCTCTCTTTCTCTTTTCCAGGAATTTTTATTTGAGGAGTAAGGATAACATGTGGACATGATGCACTAATCAACCAGAAACCAAAGCTGAGATATCTTCAACAGATTTGGATGCCTGTGGTTTGTTTCTTCCCGGAATGGATCATCCAACCAGATTTGAATATTTAAACTTCAACCACTTCCTCCTGCGGCTGTGATATAACTGGAGACTTTACCTCCTTGTGGAATTTTGTAAACAAGTGTGTACTGGGAGGAGGTGACCAAACATCCAGTGCAAGGTCTGTACTCAAAAGGTGAGGTTCAAAATTAAAATTCATATCAGTTTATAATTTTTGTATCAACAAACTTTTTTTAAAGGTTTCTGATGATGAGTATTGTGTAAAAATGAGCACTCTTCAAGTTATATTTCTGTGAGCAATACAGCCACCTGTTTTGATGTTTTTTTGGAGGAGTATTTGTAAAGTACATGTTTAGTATGCAGGGCTCGAATCATGTGAAAAATCCACAAGTGTTTGTAACTCAGCACTGACTGGACCAGATTTTGTTTATGAGAAGAAGTAAGAACAGAATCAAAATGAGAAAGGACAATACACAGTACAACAGTCAACAGAAACTGGTTTTGCTCTATAGTTGCAGCAAATCAGATTAAACATTCAGAACACTGGTCTGCCAAAAACTAAATATCAGTCACCTTTTGCTTTTAAAGCCCTTCAAATGAAATTGATCACAGATTTTAAATGCAGAACTTTGCATCCTAGAACATTTCAGAATTGTATTCAAGAGATGGTCCAACATTGGTAACAACCTATACATCGAATATGGTATAAAAACTCATTAGACACAAAAATGTACCATCAGTAGAAAGCTCATTTGCATGGCTAGTCCTCAGGGCAGTTTTTGCTTTGGTGAATAAGCCGTAAAAATCATACAAAAACGGCAGCACTTTCTTTACAAAAATGATTACCCATTTTCATGATTTTCTGATCACCTGTGTAAATTTTCAAATGATTTTTTTCATGACAATTCATAAAAACGCAAAGATGTTAAATTTTATGGATGTGGTCTTAGTATAAAAACCATCGGTGGTGGTGGCTTCGTATGAGTCAACGTTGTGATCGGCCATCTTCCTTAACAGGAATCCGTATTGACAGATGGCGTTAAGTAGACAGCACTTGTCTCTCCAGTTTCTTTGTCAAAGATGATGCATCAATCTTCTGTACTCAGCATGTGTCTTGTGAGTGACAGATGGGATCTTGAAATAGGAGGTGGTTGCCTCTCACTCATGATCCTTTTCTGCTGGCTTCAGTGCTGGCAGTAAAACGTCTCCCGCAGAGGAAAACAAAAATACAAGTCCCAATTAATCGCTCTGAGTCTTGTCTGAATTGATTAATATGAAGGGAACAAAACAGGTTTATGTAAGATGGCTCGGAACTTGTACACTGTATCAATCTCTCAAATTATTTATGATAGTTATTATTCACTCAGGATCCTTTCTGTTGGCTTACTATTGGCAGTAAAACATCCCCTGCAGAGAAAAACAAAAATTCAATCCCCAATTAACCTTTTTAAGTCTTCTCTGAATTGGTTAATACGAAGGGGGGAAAAACAGGTTTTGTAAGACGTGCTTGTAAAGTGAACACTGTGAATTTCTCAAGGACTTATAATTCTATTTATTTGACCTTGACAAAAATAAAGTACAATGATTAACGTAGCATCATTGAGACAGAAGATTACGAATACAAAGAGATATTACAATCAAACTAGAACATGAACATTGAAGAAAACTTTAGTAAAACTTTTTACATAAACTTGTAAAAAACAAAAAAAATAGCCCTTGCACAATATTGTTCCGCCTGACACTAGTGACAGTCTTCTGTAAATTTAACTAGCAACATTTGTGTGTGATATTTTTATGCAAAATAAACATAGTTAAATGTAGGCAGTTTTTTCAAAAAGTGTTTTTATATTTTTATATAGCTCTCCAGTAATAAGAATCACATTTGGCTAGACTGTATATCACTCTTTTCGAGTGTTTGTAAACCTGGCCAGTCACAAATTTAAAGGCCCTGTAAAACATTCAAATATTTAAATACATATAAGACCAACTTTGACAATATGATATACTCATCTTTGTATACTGATTTTTAAAAGGCTATTTGATTGGCAACGTGTAAAGTTGTTTCCCCCCTGCCTTTCACCTCCAAGGATCCTGGTTCACATTCTACTTCAGACCGGAGCCTTGCATGTGGATTGAGTTTTCAGTCCCTAATTGTTGACATGGGTTTCCACAATTTGGTGTTTTCCTCCCACATCTAAAACTGAACATTGGTTCATTGTATCCAGACTTAAAAGTCTGATTCATCTTGTTATTGGCCCTTGGGCTGATGGATGCTGCAATCAAATAAAATATACAAAGTAACAGCATGAGCATTTTAGAACCAGTTGCAGCATCGTTGAAAAATATAAAAATTCTGTATAACATTTCTCAAACATGTAATGATAGATTACTATAGCAAGAATTAAACACTCTTTTGTTGATTTTATGTACCAGGACACTGAAATTTAATCACTTGCTCCTACATTTAATATATGCTGTACAATCCCACTGCTTTTTAAAAATTGTCAGTACTGTGTAGTAAATCTTAACACCAAGACCTCCAATACTGCCCCCAGAGATCACGTAAAATTCTTCCTCAGTGAGTCATGCACCCACCTGCAAAGGATCCACCCCAGGAAAAACTGTCTCTACATTCAGTAACTCACGTAATTGGTTCATAGCTAACCCAGGAAAACCAGCCTCTATATCCAGTAATTGATTCAATTTGTAGAAATCCCACCAGGGATCGGAAAAAGGGCTCAGTTCCTGGACAGGTACACGTATCATGGGTATGTACCTGTATATGGGTATAAATGTACCCGTACGGGTATACTGGTAAAGTACCAGAGCTACACCAACTGTACCAATAACCTCTGTACTGCAAGTGTTGTCTTTGAAATCTGCATGTATGTACATGTATTTTGTCTTTGATACATACATAAACCAGGGCTCAAAATTTACACTGGCCCGATGCCTGCAATTATGGAAAAATGACTGGAAAAGTCGGTGGTTTTTTGTTTTTGTTCAAATGTTGACTTTCAGTCTGATAAATCTCTTACAGTTCTTTTGAGGCTTGAAGAATTCTTGCCCATAATACAAATGAGATCAGTCTTCTCTTAGTGCTCTTTCAAATTAAAACAGTTCAAATGTTACACAGTGTAGGTATTTTTTCTCATTTCACTTCTGGTCTTGTAAAACTAATTCTGGTCTAGTAAACGTTTAGAGCTACAAGCCTATGGTCCTGTGGATTTACCCCCCCCCCCAAAATTCGAGCCCTGTAGCCCCATATCTCTATGGTTTTACCATGGAGGTAGAAACACACATTATTCCAACCCTGTACAGTGTAATGAATCACTTAGAAATTTTAATCACTACATTTTATGGTTAAGGGTGTCTGTCCACATTGGTTATTTTCAAGAAATAGGAGCTACAAACATATACTTACAGAGATGTGTAAAAGTTGATTGAAATCAAGATCAGTTCTTTTCCTTTTTACGGTAAGAATAGGGCTTTTATCCTGGCTGGGCCATAATTCTGACACAAGTCGACTTGAAGCTGTTGTCCCAAGTTCGGTGTTTCACCAGTAGGCCTAAATGGTAACATCCTTGTAGCACTCTTGGATGCAATTTGAACTCTCAGCTTGCCCAATACCCCCAACTTGTACAGAAATTGCTCGAATTGCATCTTTTAAAGTTGAGTATCAGTGGGCTACCATTTGTTGCTTGGTAGGATGCCGGAATTTTTCAACTATATTTTCATTAGTGAAATAATATATATGATTTCCTCCGGAAGGCTTTTGTGAATGTTTGAGGTGTGTGTGTAACTTGTGCACAATGTTAAAACAAGATAAGTAAAACTCAAGAAAGAGAACAATTTACTTACAGTAGTTTTACAGTGCTGTGTGTCCAGCTGTTTAGTAGTAGGTGCCAAGGTTTATAACCAAAAAAGCATTTTATGTTTCATATCAAGCATGTTTAACAATGTTTTTTTTGGGAGATGAGTATTTCAGAAGAAAAACGTTTCTTGTGTCCACTTAATACCACAGCCTGGAATTATACCGAGGCAATGTCCTCTGTTGCCCCTTCCTTGGCCCTAGTGCCCTTTCAAAAGTTTCCCCAAAGACTTTATATTTTTTCCAACTGAAAGTGCCTCTGCAAAATGGAAATGGCCATGCCCTTTCAAAGATGAAATTCCAGGCCTGAACTTAATACCCCTGGTCTTTTCTGCTCCCCCCCCCCTGTAGTTGTTTATACTACACCAAGGTAAAAATTGACTTGCACCTCCCCTCCCCCCCCCCCAAGAATCGGGTTCAAGGCCTGAATTGATACGTTCTGCACACACAATGATTTTGCTAGTTTTCAATCGAATTCACTTTTAAAGTAAACAGTTTTTTTTTTCATGAAGTGAAAGTGAGCGATCAGATGTTGGCACCACTTGGCGGAATAAACACCATTAATCAATGCGCGGCATGGTTACTCACCAATGTGTGCTCATTTCTTCAACTGCAATAATAACTCCTCGGGAAAAAAAAAAGGATTGGGGGCACTACTTGTCGTGTCGGAATGTTTATTGGCTGAGTAAACATGTGTTTTGGTTGGTGAGAGGTTTGTAGATTGAGCGATATGCGCTCATTCAGGTGTGACGCTGAAGTCAATTCAAAATGGCTTTAGAGAGTTGTACTGAATAAAATAGGTATTTACTGTATATGAATTGGATGCTGGGTGTCTCAAGGACATCCTGAATAACGCTCCAGTAGTACATGTATACTGACACGTAATGTAAATTGTACGTGTAATAATATTACTTGGTTCTTTTGTATCACACATATCCTAGTAGCTAGATCAAGGCACTTTACAACAACATGATTACCCCCGTTCATCAGGCATACTGTTAGACCATTTCTATATCTTTCTCGTCTCCCTGGGGAGCATACAACCCCAAGCTGCTTAAATTAGTGGTAAGAGATTAATCCAACTGTCTCAGACCCTCTCAGATTCCCTAATGTACGCCTTGGTTAAGAGAAGCAATTATGGTTAAGTGCCTTGCTCATGGATGCAAGTCATGACAGGGAATCGAACCCACACTTTCGATGATTCAACCATCAGAACTTGAGTCCAGTGCAGTAGAATGCTCGGCCACGACTGACTGTACTTATTTCTTAACAAGAATGAATGGTGGGTAGCCATGTTAGTCGGGTAATGCAGGACAATAAAATGCAGCTAACTTGAATGGTACAAAAATACAAAATGACTTTGCATTTAGCTTTCATAGCAACTAAGTAGTTGTTGCTATGAAAGCAGATATATTAATAGGCCAACAGAATTATAAAGTGTTTTTGATGGAGGGCTCTTTCAATGGGCCCTTTGTCCAAAAAAAAAAAAAAAAATTATTTTACAAAATCTCTTTCGTCGAAAAAAACCTCAACATGTAGGTGATCTTCATCTGGGTATGTGGGGACTGTCCAGGTAATGGTACTTGAAGATTTCACCACCTTTGTCAGTGACTTATATACATGTTCCTCTGGTCAAAGGTTGCACCCTACCCTCAGGTTTAATGGGATGACCCCTGACCTTCTGTCCCCTTTAGATCCTCTTTCTGCACCTGTATAAACCTAAGAGGTCATAGGGTACCCAAGATGCAATTTAATAGAATACATTGTCCTTCATACAAATCAGAGGTCTGCAGGTCTGTTGGTGTTAATGTCTTTGCCAGAAATTAGGGGTAGAATGTGCCCCTTTTTGATGTGCATTTCCCCTTTCTGGTACAGACTATGGAATAGATGCACAAAATCCAGTATTTGACAGATTTAAAAAAAAAATTGAAGATTGGTCAATAAATGTTATATTTTCTTTCATTGTAAGAAAGATTTGTATTGTCATCTTATAAAAGATTTCAGGCTGAAATTTGCCAAATCTCACATGTTTTATTAATTTTCATTATTTTGAACTTATGTACATGGATTTAAGAACAAACTGGTTAAGTAAAAAGAAATGAAAAAACAAATCAAGTAAACAAACTAACATTAACAAACAAACAACAGATCCAGTGATGCATTTAAAATAAAGAAACAAGCTATGAAAACCACGCCCTACACTTAAGTCCAAAGTGTCAATTTTGTGAAACTTCAAATTTTTGTGGTGAGTCGGACTCCGGAGTAGTTCCCCCGACTCCTGCGGAGATGTTGTCTTTAATTTAAAACCCCAAGTCTTTGAGTATGATAAGACCAAAGGGCATGCCTTATTCTGGACGGTCAACTATGCCCATTATTTCAGGCATTTTTTTATTTTTAGAAAATGGGTGGCTAGTCCCTGCTGAGTTAGGTCTATTTTGTGGGAGATTTTTCTAAGGAAAACCAGCAGGAGTTTTGAGGTTTCATTTTAATCTTGAATAAGGCAATTGTGTTAAATCGGTGGACAATCGATAAATTGTTTTGGAGGAATCATAAACATGTGTGCGCAATTGGACAACATCATCTTTGATTTAAGGTTACAAAGTTGAACGTTGATTGGTCTTTGTGACCAAAAAACCAAACAACAATCCCCGCCCCCCAAAAAATAAAAATAAAAATAAGGCCTGTGAAAAATGGGTATGATTTTGGGGTACTTATGTATTTTCTGTGTCATATCAGCAGGGGGCTATTGATATCATGTTTTAGTCTCATTTGTTCACCATACAGTAAATGATATAAAGGGAAATGAAATATTATAAGTTTTTTTTGAAAATAGTTAATGGCCCCACGTTCTAAAATTTTAGCCTTCGAGAAATGGTGATTCTAGCCTTCCAGAAAGACTCTGCTCGAGTAAAAATGCCAGGCCATTAGCTATTTAAAAAAAGTAATATCATAGTTCCTTTTGGTTAGTATGCAACAGCTTATTTTATTTTTCTGCAAGTTTTGTTAAAGACAGTTTGGTACGCAGTGAGAAAAAAGCAAAATGATAAAAGTTTTTTCATTAGAAAGTTAACACTAGCACCAAAAGATCCTCGAGAAAAGTATTTCAAATCGCAGGTCCAAATACTGATTTCCTCATTCAAAAAAAGCCCAATATGAACAAGTTCAAAAGTTCTGAATCTGTAGGCCTCTGTACAGTCGACTCTCGTTAATACGAGGTCCGCCGGACTGGCCCGTTTTCCTCGTATTATCCGAACCTCGTCTTAAACGCAGCGCACTATTTACACGTACATGTACATGTACTGTATACACACGTCGTCATAGTGCATGCACTACACACGTCGTCATAGTGCATGCACTACACACGTGTCTAGGCTAGAACGGAGCGGTTGGCTTCCTAGTACAGTTCTTACGAGCATCATGTACACAAAAATATCAATGATAAATGCAATTTTGTTGACTATGATCATAGAAATTTAATATTTTGTATAACTGAAAATACAAATCATAGCAAAGTCATGTCAAACTTGCCGTTCATGTGACCATGATGTGACAGATTCGATACTGCGTAGCGCCTATGCTGAACGTTGTTTTCGCTGGTAGCCGCTAGACGTGTGGGCGAAGCAGTAATTCAAGCATAAGTTACCAGCATGTTTTGATTTTCGGATCGGACGGAACCGTGTAGCCGGTCCGATCCGAAAAATAGTTTGGCAAAACGCATGTAATTTCAGAAATTTGGCTGACTGAACGGTAAGCTTTTATTTTACGCAACAATATTTTTTCCGACCTCGCTATAAAAGTATGAAAAACAATACATTTTGTCATCACGGGGCCGCAAAAATACCTCGTAATATCCGTGTTCTCGTTACGACCGTGCTCGTATCTTCCGTTTTTTAAGACATAGAAACACGCATGGGACAGTTCGGGACCGGTGAAATACCTCGTATTAACCGGCGTCTCGTATCTTCCGAGCTCGTATTAACGAGAGTCGACTGTATATTGTTTTGGGGGTTTTGTTTTTTCCGCTCCAAACCACAAATTTGTATGGTATCTTTTTCAAAAGGATTGGAACGCTTTTACTCTTTCAATAACAAGGACACATATTTTCCTTTAAACTGGTCTAGTGTTTCCCCAACTACAGCAAACCACTTTCAGTGCCTTTGAAATCAATTCTTCTTTATCTGTTTTCAAAATTAGTGAAGTTGCTACAAGAGTAGAGACCTTGATGAAGTATAAATCCATTCAGCACTTTTTGTATACACAGTTCCCCCTCCATTCATTGATCCCCCAGCAAAAGGCGCAATTAGGCATGAATCCAACATCATTGTCTACATTCCTCAGGAAGGACGCATACCTCGTCCATTCTTGCAACTCCAAAAAGTGCAACAAAGACTTTTTCAAAATTCTATTGAGATTTACGCAGCCTGGTTGTAGCTACATGTATAGTTTATAAACAGTGCAGTGTTGTGTTTAGTTGAGAGTTTACCGTCCTGTAATTATCAGGGTGGGTGTGTGTGTGTGTGTGTGAAGGACTCTATCAGTATTTGTTGGAAGTTTGGGATTGTGGAAAGTTCAGCCTTTTCCCCCAGGGGCGCTCAACTGATTACATACCTTCACCTTTTCTGGAATGTTGATTAATTGTTGGTGTGTTGATCAAAGGTAAACTGGCTGTTGTATCTAGACATACAAGGTTGTAATCAAAACCTGGGTTATTGTTGTGATGTGGCTGGGCATAGATGGAAGGTGTTTTCTTACATTGGGGAACAACAAGTGAAAAGAGCGGCCGGCTGCCACACCATGACCAGACGGAGCTACACCTGTTGAAGTTCACCTAGTGTTAAAACCGGATTGTTTTTTTTTTCTTGCAAATATTACGGGTAATTATGTAGAAATAGTAGTTTGAACCAGTGTGCAATATACAGTCATGTTACAGTTCACAAGTTTTCAATGTTTGTTGTGCATGTAATAATTGCATCAGGGATGGCTTTATTTTGTTTTCACTCTTACACTGGTGTACACTGATGTGTGGTACTGATAAACACTGTATACTCGATGCTTTCCGAGTCTTTCTGAGAAGAATTGACACCCAGTTAGTACTGACCCACGAACCCCACCATTCTAGAGCAGATCGTTTCTGTTCCAAAACCGTGTAATCAAAGTATGTGCATGATGGACATTTTTGGTGATCTTTTCATGGACAGGAGTTTACATGGTCTTAACGAGTTTCAATGCTGACAAGGTTAATCTGTGATTTGTACAAAACCTGCACGTTGTCGGTCAGCTTCATAATATGGTGTAGACCCTGATGTCTAAGGAACAGTTGTTAGAATTTGTTACTTGCTGTTTCCAAAGTCTTAAGTTGTCTTGAAAAAGCATCAGCCACAAGGTTGACATTATCGAGAATTCCTGTATTAATCCCTTCAATACTTGTGGGTCAGCTCCTTGCCTGTGAAGCAGGAGATCCATATTTCATTTAATAAATGACAAACCTCCAAAGAGAAGGGAGGGAGAGAGATCATCTGACGAAAAGTTGAGTCAGCTTTTTGACAAGTAAACGATGATGGTTGGTTGGTGGTGGTTTATGCTATATGGGGGAATAAGTACTTTTTAAGTATTTTGTTCACCGGTAACCTTACCGCATTTGAATTTAGTTTTGATTTAACCACATCAAGCACGGCATGTGACTGTGGTGCAGAACAGACGGTGAACCACATCATCAGGGAGTGCTCTCTCCGTCTACCACTCAATGGAGTCTAAGGTTTGGCTGACGTTGATGTTTCCACACTGGATCGGCTGCTCAGAACCAATCTTGGGATCTTTAAGTCTACACCCAAGTTTGCAGGCATACAAATGAACAAGATGAGCATTTTTGTGAAGATAGCCACCAACTATAATTTATTTACATGTTTTTGTTAGTGTTGTTGTTTTTGTTTATGAATGAAGAGGGGACTGATACTTTGTTTACAGATTCAGGAAACTGAGTTATTCACTTTGCTCAAATTTTTATTTTTCCTCACAGATAATAATTGGTGTTTAACATCAGCACTCGCTGTCGATGAGATCATCTGGCACATGGAAGCTTTGACGATGAAGAAGCCAAAAACGGATGCCATCGCTGAAGACAATTAGTATAAACTACTCCCAACGAGTAAATATTCAGTGGATAAAGGTGGCCTGAACTGTAGTTGGGATGCCCAGTAAAACGGGAGGGGGGACAGTAGTCTCAGCCGGAGCTGGACGGAAATATGTCAACGTCATTCTGTTGAATGAGGAGGAAGTACCATTGGTGGTGGAGGTAAGATTCAAGATTTATAGACAATTTTCAAAGCTTTTACATGAACTTTATGTAGCAGAGTTCTCCCCATGCACAAACTTTGTGCCGTTACGCACAAGTTGCGGCCGATACACAAAGACAAATAAAATAAATAAATAAGTTAACATTTATTTATTCATTTTTGGTTTTTTACTTCAGATCAAATTCACAAAAAAACCATTAAGATAAAACCATTTAGAATGCCCCAGATTGCACAGTAGGGCTTTTAAAACCAAAGATAAACACCAAGATAAGCACTAAGTAGAAAGCATGCCAAGGCCTTTGTTTCAGTTCAGCTTGCTTTGGCTAAACTTCCAAAATTTGGGTCCAGAAGGCCCCACAGTTTTGAAAAAGTCTGGGGAGAATCCCGAGTACCCTACACATAGTGAGTTGGCCGGTGACATTTTTAATCTTTTCTCACTTAGTCTCACAGGATATAACATTTATCCATCAAGGGATTTTTTATCTTTTATCTGTCTGAAAACCAGGAAAGGTCAGGGTTCATTTAACAAGACATTCCAGATAGGATTTATCTAATAAACATGTACATTGTACAAGCAAATGATTTGCCCGCAATTGTCATTTTTTCCCCTCAATCTTGTATAAAACAAACCAATTGTTTGATTTGTTTCCGGATTGCTTGTTCGGTGAATTGTTTGCCGTGAGTGGGACTAGCTGGCCAAATAGAAGTGCCCTCTATAAGATGAGCACTTGGCGTATTTGCTGAGCCGAAATAGTACTATCCAGGTCCGTGGGTAAATACTACATTGTACTTGCTTATCAGAAATATGTGGAGAGGCCCAACTAAAGTACTGTACATTGATAAGTGGACGTTTTTCTTGTCAATTCGGGAATTACCAGGGTAGTGCCTTGTGGCAGAAGAGACCTTTTCACATTTGTAGTATCAAGCACCTGATCCGTGCTTCCTTGAAAACTACACAGTTCCTATCCATATTGACTTCATGAATTTCAACACGGTTCAAATTCACTGCTTTCAAACTGACCAATTCGAAATCAGCTTTTTTTTTATACACACGTAATTCTCTGCACGGGTCAAAAACCCTCGAACCACCTCATGAGCAGGGTTGGTTTCGACATGGATCGAGCCCTCTACACGGACCGACGCCGGATTCAAATGTTGTAGTGTGAAAATGTCAGTCAAACTTATACAGATGAGACCTGTGTTCAACACTGAGTTTTTTTCCTTAGAAAAGGCCTGAGGAATACACCATTTTTTTGATGGTTAAAGGGAACTTGTCAAATTTCAAATGGAAAAATATCTTAATAAAGGACCTTTTGTGGTCAAGATATTAAAGAACTTTCTCAGTTGTTTGTTTAAAACATGGAAAAGTCATTGTACAAAATAATTTTTGTAAGGGTTTGAAACTGTCAAGTGTTCATGAATTATAATCTAACCCGTTAAAACACATTAACATAACACAATTAAGATACACTCACATACATAATGTAAATGTAGGTGCACACATTTCCACCAAGTAATATTTTAGGTTCTAAAGGTGTTATTTGTTTTTCGGATAAAAACCATACCCTTTTGTTTTGGTACCATACACGCTGAACATGCAGCTGATGTTTATAAAAACAACAAATGCGCCAGTATGTACTTGAAAATTTGCCAAGCCATTGTCAGGTTTCTGCATCTACTGTACACTCGCTAAGGGGCTGTGTGAGCTTGGAACATCTTGAGATCTCTGCAAGGGATCTAAAGAAGAAGAAAAAAAGTCTGGGATTTTGTGTACGGAAAACTAAATCACACACACACACATTCACCCATAAACCAATTCTATACTTTGCATCCCTTTGGAGACATCTTTTGTTCTTTCCTTTGTCCCTGTAGTTAAGAACCTCCCATAGACTTTGTACACAAAGTTCCTTGTGGAGCAACCCAGTCTTTAGAATTCCCCTATGGAGACCCTTTTTGTTCCCTTTTCTGTTTTGTCTCCAAAAGGTAGTGAAAATAAAGTCACCAATGTTAGTGAATCCTGTAAATCGAGGACTTCGCTTTGTTCTCCCATTGTTTGGATTTATAATTTTTTAGCCACGTCTCCATTGGTTTTGTACAAAGTACGAAAGCAAAGCGAGGACGACCTTGTTTGGTCAAATACCCAGATCCCTTTTGTTAAAGTCCTCGGTTTCAACGGGTAGACAGGCTCACACGCAAACAAAATTTTAAAACTTATGCACTGGCCCTTTACAGTCCAGAGATCCTAATCAAACATTCCATTGTTATCTAACAACAAACACATGATGGTATGCAGAAGTTATACATATGGCCGAGCTAGTCCAGAGTTCATGTTTTGGTCGACTTTGGAAACAATTTGAAAATATTTCCACGTCTGTTTAGTTTTTGGAAAATAAATGTGATTTTTAATCTGAAGGGCTTCTGACTATCTTGTTTATGTTTGAAGTTGGGAAATATTTAGTGAAACATTCATTGTGTTTATTTTAAGTGTGCAGGGGTCTAGATCATTAACACCTGTATTGTTAAGGGTTCCTGGATCCAGTGGAATGTTGTGAAGTGAAATAGGTGTATTATTTGGTTAGCCTTACATGATGTGTGTAAAGCACTGTATACTCAGTTCTTTCCCCAAGTCCTGTGAAAAAAACCCCAAAACACATGCATATTACTCTGGTGGGATTCAAACCCATGGCCTTTGCCATTCTGGAGCAGTTGTCGTACCACTAGACCATCGAGAATACCAGGTAGCTAGAGGCAGTTCAAAATCCATACAAGATGTACCCACCCCACCCCCCCCCCCAAACCCCCCCCCCCAAAAAAAAAACATAACAAAAACAAGAACATGCATAAAAACCACAATAAAAATAGCTATCTAAAGTTGCATGGCTCGATTTTCGCTGGAAGGAAAATTTTATTTTATTTTTTTTTTTTTGCCGAACAAATTTCAACAGATGAAGCTGTTTTAAAGCTAAAAGTATACAAAAATGTTTGCATATAGTGGCATGCAAAATACATGTAACATGCAAAATTGTTTGTACATGGCCGATCTAATGGATGTAAGATGGTGTCAACGAAAGATCACTTTTAGCGTTTAATTAACTTCCACTTTTCTTTGGTTGTTTATGTGTGTAATACCTTTGTGAAAGCTTGTAACTTTCTTACTCTATTTATAAACAAATAGCTATTTGAAATTTAAATTAAAGTTTTTGGATAAAATCAACGAAAAATTGGACCAACATGTAGCATCTTTCAAGGATATCTGTGCCATACTACATGTACATTGTAAAGTTTCTAATTTAATGAATCAGCTAAAAATATAGGTGTTACTATCCCCTTTATGAGTTTTAAAGAATTATTTCATTTGAAATAATGTTTTTTCTTGAACCTACAAAACCAGGCCTTGCTCATGGTGTGACATCACTCAGGTGGAACGGGGAACGTAACCAAAGTGTCTGAATTTCATTGCTACCATACAGGCACGCACATGTACTGTTGTGCAAGGTCTGCACTGTAAGCAATTCTTCAATGTAACATTTCTTGTTCCACCAGTGACGTCACATGTATTATCATGACGTCAACATGAGCTAGGCTTGATTTTGTGGGCAATTCGAGAGAGCATTTAAATTAAAAAAATTTAACAAACTTTTAAAAAAATACATAAAGGGGATAGAAACTGGTATGTTTGAGACGATTTATTACTTAATAATAACAAAATAATAAGTAGTATTTAATTAAAAACTTGTTATGGCATAGGGGCAAGTAGTAGTACGGCACACAACTTTTTAGTTCCCTGTGTATTCTGGACTTCACTATTCCTCAGGATACGTACATTACAGTGTAGCATGACTTCTTTCCTTTTCCTTTGACGCAAATCATCTGAACAAGTTTTTTTGTTTAATATTTTTCCTCCCTGTAGCCCAAGTCCAAGGTTCAGGAGCTATACGACCAGGTCTGCCTCCTTGTCAGTGTGAAGGAAACTCAGTTCTTCTGGCTCACCGTTCAGAGAGGTGAGTCATACCCTTCCCCATCCCCTCCCTATCCTGTACCTATTTCAACGGATTCAAATTCCGATCACTAAAATTTAACAGTTCTGAAAGGTGAGTGAGCCCCTTCCCTACTCCCTACCCTCACTCCATCCCAATCCCTCACCCCACCCTACTTCAATGGATCCGTGTTCCGATCGCTAAACTTTGACCCTGGAACCCGAGCCAATCCAGTCATTTCACCTGTGCCCTTTAATATCTTTACAGGGATGAGGAATTTCAGAGTTTTGTCTGAATTCAGATTTGTTTTTATATGTCTGCCTAATGGGAAAAGATAGCTGTTATTTTCTTCAGATGCAAAGAAATCTGGCTTTTTAATTTACTTCTCTAGCATTGAGGATACTGCTCCCAGAAGCTCCTTGAAATCTATAACTCAAGGGGTTACTGAAAAGTGAAAATGCCATCATTTCAACATACATGTACCTCTTAAAATTTTGATAACATTTTTTTGACATTTTTTTTTTACTCTCAACCCTCTCTTTATTTGCTGACTGAAACACAAACCGCACATCCTATCCATAGCTGTTATAATTAATTGGTTAGTCACCTTCTTCTTTTCACAAATGTTTTACCCGCAGATGGGGAGCACGAGTTTATGGATCCAAAGAGTAAAATATCAAAGTACGCTCCCAAGGGATGGAAAACTGAATCACTAAAGGTAAGATTTCCAGCCGATGTTTGAGGTTGTTGTGACCAATCCATTGGAGGTTGTACAAGAGACATTGTACAAAAATAGTGAATGATTGTCGTACAGGGTTTATCAGGGATGTGAAAGTTCTGAGTTGTATCTGATGTCTGCCTGGTGATTTTTTTTTTTACATTTTTTTTTAGATGTACAGAAATAATGTTCTTTGATCCACTTCTGAGGATACTGTTCCCAAAAGTTCCTTAAAATCTATAACTCCAGTGGTTACCAAAAGGTGGAAATGTCATTATTTTAACATACCTCCTAACAATAAACATGTATCCTCGTTTCAGATTTTTTTTTGTCAGCACTGATTTTAATGTATGCTAGCAACCATATGTTGGTAAATAATTCAATTCCCCCGTAACAGCTCAAACTTCTCCTAAATTGTTGAGGTTGAACCATAGAGAAGTCCTTTTTCTGTGGTCAAGCTAAGTTCGTTTTGAACAAGCCGTTTGATTGATGTCTTACAAGTGTGTCTTGGTCCTCAGACTGGGTCTCTGTCGGGGAGCAGCACTCAGCAGGTCTCTTAACCTCATTCATAGATTCTAGGTCTCACACTTTATGTTTCTTTACAACAGCAATAACTGTATTTGAACAGTAGTAAGACACGTCGGAGGGCACTACAGTATTCCATTGTGCTTGTTGTTGACCCATTTACACCAGGCTCTTAAATATCTCATGCTTGTGTTCACACCTGCAGGACTAATTACCAGTTACATGTCAAGGATTTCACTCCTTTATGAGAATAGAGAGCGCTGAAATTTCGAGTCAGCATTTTTATGTTCGAAGTAGCACTGTTACATGTTGTTAACAGGGAGATTTCATTTGAGTATGATCGGGCCCTACAGCTGGTTGTGAAAAATGGGAAAAGAGTTTGTAAAGAAGGGGGGGGGGGGTACCACAATATTGTGAACCAGTGCTTGGCCCATTGGTGTAAAAGCTGTCACAACTATTTACTGGGCGGTGTTTGCTACCTATTAAGAAAAAAACATACATAGATATGGTTCAGTTTTAAAATAGGTGTAACTTTTAAGGCCCTCTCCCTCAAAAAAAACAAAACAACAACAAAGAATAAATCAAAAATACAAACAAAGAAGTTTCTAATAAGTTCAGAACTTCGTGGACTGTACCGAGGCATATACTCATAACAGAACATTTCGAGTAGTTCATAAAGTTTGTGAAAACCCTGTTTAGTCTTGCTGTTATGATTTACAGCTTTCATAAATGTCTGCTCAAAGTACACGGCAAGAGCCATGACGACTCCCTTGTCACTACTAAAATGACAGCTTTGATGGGTCGTCAACTGGTGCTGCTGTGGCGTGGTGGCGGCACTTTGTACGCACTCCTTCTCTGGGAATGATTTAGAGCATTCTGTACCAACAGGCTTAGGGTATTGGTTTGCAATGTTACTTTTGAATTGAGTAAGTGTAACAAATACTGACCACCGTCCCATTTTCTCAAAATGAACATGCACCTTGTTGGGGAAAAGTTTAGAAGTTTAAAAAGTATGTTATTGAGTGGTGTCAAACATTTATCTTTATACCCTGTAATAGGTACAAGTTGTTGTTTACTTGTTATGAACCGTTGTATATGTAGGCTACTGAACATATCTTCATGGGACTTCTTACAAATCTATACATAAATGCCAACGATTTTCACAAATCAAAAATTCAAAAAAAAAATTTAAAATCACCATTTACTACTCAAAATCAGCATTCAGTTTGCACAGGAACAAACTCAGTCTCACTGGAGTTTTGTCTTTGAGAGGGCAAGGCCATTTAAAACTTTTGCAAAGGGCTTTTCCATTGGCAAGTCTTAAAGTTTATGGGAAAGTTTTGAAGAGACACTAAGGCCAAGACCAGGGCAATGGAGGCTGTGACCTTCCTGGCCTCCATATGTAGAGTTTGAAAGAACACCATCGTAACATTTTGAACCCTGTGAGCAACTGAGAGGTGTTTCGTTTGAGAAAAAAAAGAAAAGAAAAAGGAGAAGATAAATCATGAATTAAATTTTACATAAACGTACATGTGTGTGTGTGTAATGACCTAAAAAGATATAAAGACATTAAATAACTGGGTTTTTAATAATTTTTTATGTGAGCACCTCTATGATTCAAGTGTTCTTCAATGAAATTTTCATGTTTGAACCACAAATCAAGTACAAAATTTAATATTCTTTTAATTTAATACCACTTGTTGGCAAGTAATGCATGAAGGAATTTTTCGAGCCTCAGGAAATCAGCCTCAAAGTTCCCAGGCGTAATGTAACCAATCCCAAAGAAGTGGTTGAATAACACAAGGAACCCTGTGATTCCAGCCAAACATGGGCTACCTAAACAGTAAGGTGTACCCTTACTCACAACACCAACATGTCCGGTGTTTATTTACACTGGTTTCTGAATAACTGCCCTGTTCATTCACCCTGGGTCTCTCACTGCCAGTAGAATGGGCAAGAGTTGTCCACGAATTCTTCTGTTGTTGCCAGGGTAGGGGGTTGGCCTGCTCTCCTCCATCAGGGAAAAGGCCTGGAGTATATTCCCACAAACTGTTTACGTCTGGTCTGGTTGATGAGTGTGGACGTTTGTGCTATGCTGCCAAAATGCTTTAAGTTTGTCTATGGCATGAATCCGTCATGCTGGTATGATTTGAAGCGTCATGGTTTATTTGAACATTAAAAACCCAGAGTTCTGCACAAGTTACATGGATCATGGATGTATAGTATTATGCCAATATGGACAAATTTCCGCCACTAATTAGCTCTGTATACATCTCTTTATTTAGCGGATGTACAATTGCACATACACACTGTACATGTTTACAAAGCTGGGCTTGGTCGTTAATTAATTAGTCTTTTGATGTCGAACCTGAACCAAATGCTTAAAAAAAACACCATACTTGTACATTTGTATGTACCGATGTTTGCTGAGATACTTACATTTTCCAACTTTTTTTCATGTACAAAGTCTAGTTAATTATGTAGTTTATTGTGAATGCCTCGTCCCATTCTTTACTGGCCTCTTTTTTGTTCGATATGATCAAAAAGGATAAAAACAGAGAGTGGGTTACCTTCCATGTGTGATGGGAATGCTGATTATTTGGCATTTTTGATGATCGTATTGTATTTTTTGTGTTTTTATGCTGGAACCATGAAGGAACAGTTTATTCAACTGCATGGGCCACCCAGAAGAAAGAAGAAATACATGGATGAAGGGGAATAAAAAGAAACTAATAAAACACTTTAAAAAAACCCACAAAAAACAAAAAAACAAACAAACACCCCAACAAACAATTTTTTTTTTGATATTCCAAAAAGTAAGACTGCCGGAGCTTGACCTACAAGTTATCAAAGACAGACAACTCCTTTAAGAGTCAGTCAGATCCTGGGTACAGTGGCAGGAATACTTGGCCCTAGGGGCTTTCAATTGTAATGGGTTTTCTGATTGTACGTGTAAATGTAACACTGCAGTTATGTTTCCAAACACTTCTCCTCATTGGAACTGATCTTGGTAAACACTCTCTTTTCATCCCCTAAAAGTGTGTTGATTTCTTATTAATTTTTTTTCCACTTTTTTGCCAGAGTTTCGCTTAATAAAAATTAAAAATGTACCGGAAATGAACCGGTTGCCATCAGTCCTAACCATACTCTAATAGTGAACTGAAAGAAGACGTATTCCTGAAAGAGTTTCATTTATAATACTTCATGGGCAGGAGCAATGGCCTTCATGCCCTGGGCCCAATTTCACAGAAGTGCTTATAAGGTTACCAGTCAAAATATCATGTCGCATGTACCATCTGTGACTGCTGGTATCCTGGTAAATCTTGCTAAGCACTCAATTTGTAAGTAACATTGTCTGCTTTAAAAGCAGCTTTATCAAACCGGGGCCAGGTCATTACATTGGTTACTTGGTGGGATTTGAAACGTTCCGTCAGAAAGCACATTCAATTCCCATTGAGGTAGGGGGGGCCATTTACCAAAGAAAATTTAGATCGACCAGCCTGTTGGTTTTGCCCGATTGTGGATTGATTCAGCATCGAACATCCACTGAAAAACCATCAGTAGGAAGCTGCATGCTGTCTAGTGCACCAATTTTGGGGAGTCAAGTTAGATTGTGTTGCGTACACAAGTCCATTTGCACTGATGATGTAAGTTGGGGGTTTCAATGCTTGTCTGCAACTCTTGGTCTAAAGCCCTTAATGTACATGTACATTTACCTATCTGAACAAATATTCTAGGGAGTTCTATTTTGGATCAAGAATTTAGAAGTGGAGACTTCGATAAAACTCATTATGCAGGTCGGAATACTTAACAGAGGCAACAGAGGCAATTGCCTCTATACCGATAACCATTGCCTTGGTGCCCCTTGAAATGTTCCCGTGTATAAATTTACATTTCCATCATAGATGTGCCCTTTACTACATATTAGGGGAAAAACTGCCCTGCCATGCCCTTTACAACAACCATGGGTTAACACATGTACATGTATGATGTGTTTTGTAAACTGCTTGGAATAAAAGACACTGGAAGGTCTTTTTGCCCCAGAGAGGCTCTCTGAGCAGCAGCCTTTGTTGGTCCACAGACGTCACCAATTACCTGTCAGCTTTTATGCAAACTTAAGGCATTCTGATTGAGAATAAAACCTTGTACATTTTCTGCAGCAGGGCTGTTATTATGAATTGATGCAAGTGGGGGAAACCTTGGGTCTGAATGAGAGGACCACAGGGAAGTTAAAGGTAGGGTCTTAGATTGGTAAATACAAAAATTTTTGACCACACTTTTAGTGAGAAGCACTGCAGCTGTTGATAGAACATTGTATAAACTATTTTGAGAGGGGATTCCTTTCGAAGTAATATAATTTTTCACCCAAAAACATTTGAATCTGAGAACGAGTCATGCATGAATTGTTTTTCAGACTCTAGGGTTGGTGTCCAATTCTCGAATGCTGTGGCCAAAGATGCGGTTGGTACCCGCTGTCACCTTGGTAATGGTAAACGTTGATAGATTCAAGCTTTCACTGGTGACTTTTATTGTATCATTATAATGTTGCCTATAAATAAGCATTCCATTGACAAAAACCAATCTATGACCCTACATGTAAAGCATAGATGAATCATGCAGACGTGTAACAGGGATGCCAGTTTTCCGGCTATTGCCGGAATTCCGGCTTTTAAAAATTTTCCCAAAATTTTTCCGCCGCTCCGTATTTCATCTGGCCGGAAAAATTTTTTTTTTATTGAAAACAGATTTCCGGCGCTCGTTTGGAGCGACTCGTGTTCAATGATAATATGTTTTGAAAGCGCCCTCAAGCGTTCGTACATGTATTGTAAATGCCGGAAGTATCGAGCGAAGACTATACTTTTCTGTCGAATGTGTGCGTGGTGCCGTATGGTATGTATCGATGTATTTTGTGTGTACTGTACATCCATACACGATCTTTGGACCATACGTGAAATCGCATTTCCGCGTAAAAAAAAAAAAGATCAGCGCTAATTTTTTTTTTTTTTTTTTTTTTTTTTTTTTAAATGGTAGGCCTATGTAAATGCCAAGTTATAAGACTGTTTTTTATTTTTATTTTAACCATTATGAGATAAACCATGAAATCAGTGTGTACATACACATTCAACAGGGCGGATCCAGGCATTTTTGCAGGGGGGGGGTCAGAATTTTCTTTTTCTTTATGTTTTATAAAAACAGATCGCTGTTATGTTTTTTGTTTTTTTTTGGTCTGAGCGGGGGGGGGGGGGGGGGTGACCCCGCAGCAAAATTTTTTCAGGCTCTGAAGGGAAGAGTCACTGGCATCCCTGGTGTAAACATATGGAAGAGTTTAAGCTGTCACACAAATTTGAAAGTTTCAAAAAAAGAGCAAAGTTTCAGACCTTTCAGGGCCTAATTTCATAGAACTGCTTATAACAATTTGCTGCTAAGCAAAAAGAGGCAGGAAACCAATTGCAAATGGTACATAAAACATGGCAGTTGAGCTGGTAACCTTTTTTTCTGGTAAGCACAATTGTTTTGCATTTAGCGAGTTGTTGTACTTGAAAGCAACTCAATGAAGTTGGACTGCTTACCATGGAATACTGCGCTTACCGCCCATGGTCATCATTAGTGTTCTCCCTTAACTGTGGTCCGTTGGCCAAATGCCAGTTAAAACACCCGAGGACCAGTCAGAATTCTGCCCAGCTAGTCGTGCTGGCTAGCTTATTGATGGATACAAGCAAACCACTTCATATTAGTTCAAATTACAAGTCCCGCGCTAATGACTTTGTTGAAAGAAAAACTGAAAATATGGACCAGTGAAAAAGCTGGCGGACCAGTAAAATGACAAGCTGGCTGGTCCTGCTGGCTTGTCACTGAAAAAGTTAAGGGCAAACCTTGATCATGTGATTTACAGGGTGCCGAAAGCACATAATTCTGTGGTAATTAAAGCACCATGAAATTTGGCTGAGGGGGGTTCAAGTTAAAAAGGTGCGTCTACTGCTCCTTTAAACCATGGCCTCCTGGTGGGGGTAATAGTTAAAAGAATGTGTCCTTATGAATTGTGTGTGCCAATTGGAAGACAAAAAGGTCCACCTGACTAGAAATGAAACTAAATAATGTGGGCACACATTTGTGGCCGTTAATCAACAAGTAGTGAAGGACCCTAGACAAGAATGTGTCCTTCTGAATCAATGCCTAGCCATTAAAAGCCAGGGAATAGGAATCGCATGTGTGGCACGTTGCATTAGTGTCATGTGCCATCGTGTACATGTAGTAAAGCACGGAAGAGGGTACTTGAACATTATCAGGTGGTAGATACATACATGTACATTTGCAAATTGCAATGTGATGAAAGCAGGTGTTGGTAATCAACAATAGTTTCCTATTTTGTTTGAATTTACATTTTCAAAATATCATTATATTATAGTACTAAGAATGGTTTTGAGAAAAACAGGCATACTTTTGATCTTTGTCGCAAAAGGCCTAGATTTGCTATCAGTATGGGGCCTAAACTACCTGGAGTCCAGGATGTGTAAATTGTTAACATACATGTAAATGTAATTTAGGTTGAGTGGGTGTAAAATTCTATTCTTGAAGACAGCATTGCTTTGAGCATGGAGGAAGAAACTTCTTCCTCCATGCTTTGAGGAACGGGAACTTCTGTATCAGGGGGGAATCAGATCAAAAGGATCGAAGGCCAAGATCTGACAAATGAAACCTGGAGCAAGTGATTTGTTTCTTGCTGGGACTGATTAAATTGACGGCAGTATTAAGATGGCAACCTTTCCTGAGGAGGTTTCTGCCCAGACCCCCCTGGCTTGGAACCTGTCCATACCTCATTAGAAAGTAGAATCCTTCAGCATATTATCGCCCAACACCAAATCACGTGCATTGTACATATGTTTCTAAACATATATTAAAGGTTTACCTAAAATTTAGAACTTGTTTTAAAACAAATTATGGAAAAGTTGGTTTCTATTAACAAAATTCCATTTAGTCTTGTGGATAGGATAATTGTACATAATGTATGGTCTTCATACACACCAGTATGGAACCATTCTTCAGCCTCTATATGCGGGAAACTTCCTGAATACAAAAGTGCCATACCAGGGATAGCCTCAGGCAAATAATGTGTACAGTAAGTTAGTGGAGGGGGTTCACTCCGGGGTAATCCCATTGGATATAAAACCTTAGTCAAATGAAACTTTGATCAAAGGCAATCCCTGCTCTCTTGAGAATTTCCCAGGTGTGCTCCGAGGCCCTTTTCACCTCATACATTCCGACCCCACTGGTGGTATTATTGTGGCCAATTTTTGGGGGGTTCTTTTGGGCTCTGGCAAATCTCTTGAGTTATTTCTCCCCTCCCTCCATCAGTGATTCCGGAAATTGACTAATCAATACAGAGACCATGGGAATCCATGTAGTAGGACAATGTTTAATGAAGCCTGTTGCTAGAGGCCTGTGGGCATTGTTGATGATATCCTCTGGGTGATGTCAATTGCCAGGGAATTGTTTCTGTAGGTGTGGACTCTGGAATGTTGAGGGAGGTTGAGTTTCTTCTTTGCTTTGGGCGATTGCGGTTATTGAATAGCAAGCCCATTCTGGGTTGGGACAGAAGCCAACAGACGACCATGGAGCTCCTTTTGATGTTGTGACACACATCTCTTGCGCCATTCGCTTAACATGAAACTAGCATTATAAATATGTAGAAATAGAAACCAACTGTTTCGCTTTAAAGCTAAAATAACAGATTAAAGAGACAGAATGGTTATGTACAACGATCAAGCTCAGTTTGTTGTTGTTTGGAATTAGCAAGTCATGCGTGTACGTGTATATGAGATGGAAAACAACATAAAGTCCAAGGACTCAATTTTACATGTATAATCTGCATGTACACATCAGGTATGATATTGGTCCCTGGGGGAAAAGTAGTAACATTTTATTGGGTACAGGGGCTGACCTACATGTAGTACATGTGGTGTAGGCTTTAACAGACTTTTCAGGCTATTCAATCAACATTTTAATTATTTTTTCCAAGGCATAACAATTGGAAATAAAGTAGGAAGAATGTCATACCTGACATTTTCATCCCGTATGATGTTCCAATAGCTGACATGTTCAGCACCCAACACGCTTAACCCTGGCCTAAAGTGCGTCCACTATTGCTTGAAAGCTTTTGGACGAATTTGATGAAACGCTTGCGGAACGGATCAAAGACAAAGGCATCATGTTTAATTGCAGTTTTCGATCATCATTCTTTTAATAATGCATCTGGGAAAAGACCAGAACCTTTTGATGGGAAGGGGAAATAAAAATGAGGAAGTAATCCCTCACTCTGTTAGTCTTTTTCAAAAGTGTACTTACATGCTATTACAGTTGTGTCAAGGATTTTCTCCCTTTTATAATTGTGGTTAGTTCTGGTTGTTGTTGTTGTTGTTGTTGGGGTTTTTTTTTTTGGGGGGGGGGTTCCATTCCATAGAGCATTCTCATTACCAAAGTATGACCTACCTTTAAACGAGGTACACATTTAAGTAACAAACAATTCATAGAGATTTAATTAATTTATTTATTGTTTTCCTTGTTACTCGTTTGTAATCACTTGCAGGTAACTGATACTTCAGGTCGCTCAATCTTCAATGTTTACTTCCGAGTGCAATTATATGTAGAGCATGTGTCGCTCATCAAGTGAGTATTTCGCTATTAGCCTTTCTTTTATTTACTAACATTGACCACCATTGTGTATGGACGGTCTTGAGTAACACAAGATGTCTACCCGGGTTGGCAAGTATTTGCTTTTATTGTTAAAACATTAAAACCTGTTTTTATGAGCGATGTGTGGACTTTTAATTTTGGGGCATAACGTTGATTCATCAGTAATGTGAATTTGAATTTCATAGCATTATTGTATCAAATGACAATCTGTTGTATTTTTTGCAGCGAAGGCCGTTCGTACTTTTGCCAACCACTATTTGGCCAAACTTTCGGCTATGATCAGATGATGTTGCAAAAGAATGGTCTATACTCAGGTTTTCATTTTATTGCTTTGTGCTTATGCCTTTTGTTTGAAAACATTCAGGAATTTGCTGAAGATAACATATTTGAGGATGTAGTGTTTAATAATATTTGTGTGTTTTTTCAGTTGGTTCAGGAATCATTTTTGATTCAAATGTAGAACACTTTTTTTTCTAAATGATGTTTTCGATTTTGGTTTGTTTTACAGAGAGGATCTGACCAGGCATTATTATTACTTACAACTGAAACAAAATGTGTTATCCGCACCAGTATTATGTCGTGAGGAGGCTTGCTTCGTGCTCGCATCCTACGCTCTTCAAGCAGACCTCGGAAACTATGCCGAGGACACCCATAGAGGGCAGTATTTCGATCCACGCAAGTACTTTCCAGAGTGGGTAAGTACCACAACGTTTGTTTTCTTGGAATAGTTTTAAATGATTCCTAGTTAATTCTAGTATCAACAACCCATAATATGTACAAGCGCCATCTTAAAAAAATACATGTACCAAAATGCATAAGTGGGAAATTGAGTACAGTTTTTTTTAAAACAAGCTGCCAAGATGGATGCCATGCTATAGTTTATATGGAAATATGCAAGTTTTTATAGTCTTGTACCGCATTGCTTAAAATCAGTGCGCCATGATTGTTGCCGCTTTTGCTTTGAATTGGATTTGTAAAAATCATCCAGATTGACAAGGCTGGTTAATTTTAACTGAAGCCTTTTTTCCGAAAGGATGAGAGCAAAGTCAACTTTTGAAAATCTTGCAACATTTGCATCCAATCATGGCGTGTTGTGGCCGAGCAGTCAACCGCACCATACCCAAGCCTTGGTGTTTCTGAAAAGTGGAGTGTAGGTTCAAGTCCTGGTCTTGACACTTGTGTCCTTAAGCAAGACACTTCACCATTATTGCTTCGTCCTTCAGACGGGACATGAAGCCATTAAGTCCCATGTGTTGTTGTAATGCACATAAAAGAACCCATTTACACTCATCGCTAAGAGAAAGGGGTTTGCCCCAGTGTTTCTCGCAGTTGGTGCTGCATGCAGCAGCACCTTGTGAACCTTATTGGTAGATACTTGTGCTATATTTAAGACTGTATTGTTATTATCAAAAAGGGGAAAGAAAAGTATTTTCAGAATGCTTCATTAGAAGAGATGGAAACAGCTCTAAAATATGCTAAAGCTTGGTAAATGTACACTTTATAACATGTTAGGTTTAATTAAATTATTTCTTGCGAGTACAAGTTTGCGTGTTTTGTTTTGGTTTTGTGTCAGAACGAAGAATAGACTGGAATTGTCCCGAGAAAATTTTTATTTAATCTTAAAATATTTGTCTTGAAAATAAATAATTTAGCGTACTTAACATTTTGCCATTTTGCCCTTTTTTTTGGGGGGGGGGGGGGTAGGTCTGTTTGAAATCATTAAATTTAATGAGCTGTATCCTAAGCTTGAGGAACAAAATGCCCGCATACCATGAGATCACCATATAAGTTCACCATGACCATGACTGTATTGGCCTTCAAACCTCTTTTGTCTCAAAACGGAACTCGATAATCAAGAATCTCTGTAACAGAACCATTGCACACAATAAACAGCTGAAATATGATAAGCTCTGAGAATTGTTTCATTGTGACTGAGACAATTGTTTAACATTCCTTTCCTCTCCGTTGCCCCATAGGTCATCAAGCGACGAGGTGAGGCGTACATTGTGAAGCACGTTCCATCCATGCACCGCGACCAGCGGGGCACGACGAGAGTATATGCGCAGCGAGCGTTCATCCGGGAGGCGTCCAACACCATTGAGCATGTCATGCACTTTTACCGGCTGAAAAAGGTTTGTAGTTGGTCGATGACCCGCACTTAATCCTGTGTGATATTGATTTCCGCTATCAATTACCTGGTCGATTTAGAATCAATATGAATGTGACGTAATTAAAAAGCATTTTCGTGTACATGTAAGTGCACTTAAATTTTTTCAATTACTGTATCCCTTTTTTCCTTTCTTCCTCTGCTCAATTCAGTGCCTGCTTATTGGAATCGTAGCTAATTGAAATAACCATGTCCCAGGAAATAGGACATCTAAATACAATACAGTAACGTTAGGAATAATATAAACAAAAATGCACTAAATGTTCTCCATTTCAAATGTGGTCTACTTTGACTTCAACCCACCTGCTCTTGGTAACATTTTCCAGAAAGAAAGCCAGCCGTTTGAAACCAGTCAACTGCTTGGTTTGTGTATGGTGTCACATCTGTACATCTATTGCTGTAGCCCCATGAGTAATGCTTATTAGGAATGTGCTCTTTACAAATCCATACATTATTATTATTATTATTATTATTATTATTATTATTATTATTATTATTATTATTATTATCATTTATCTGTGCACAGACTCCATGTAACTGTATACGTATGTGTGTACTGTGCAGTATGCATTCACCGCATTATATCTTGCAGGCTGGCATAGTTCTATCATTCAAAACCACAGTGGATGATATTAAATGGTCAAACAGTAGAAGGGTTAATCCCTTCTTCCAAGTAGTTATTGCATCATTGTTGTTTGCAGAATGCAGATATAATATAGAGTTTAATTACCTGTCTTAATAACTTGCTGTTTACAGACAAAAACTGAGCAGACTCCGTCGATATGGCTCGGGATTTCCACAAGAGGGATTCAACTGTATGAGGTTAGTGTTAACACACTGATTTCAAATATTTTGTAAATGTTAGTTAAAGTGAGTTTCATTTTTGGGTGATGTAGATGCCGTCACACTAACCACAGTGAATAAAGTAAACTTGTACCTTTAAACTGAATCTCACTTTCAGTGAAAAAACAATTGCTTTCATGGTAACCTTGAGCATTCGCAATCGGTCACAGAAACGAAACCCATTAAATACTCTTGCCCAGCTTTGATGTTTGTAAATGGTCTTTTAAGCCAGATATAAATGTATCACACATTACAGAGAATGTTCCAGAGCTGCAAACTCTCCCTGATTCTGCAGAAAGTTCCCTGAAAATATATTAATCTTTCCATGTTCTGATAAACATCAACAAATTTTAAAAACTCCCTGAGTGTGGAAACCTGTTCACAATTATGTTGAATGTCATTCTAAATATCTCCCTGATTGTTGCGCAAAATCTCCATGATTGCAAGACGCAAATGCTGGCAGCTCTGCTGTTCTGATATCTGTGATATTTCAGAGTTTAACACATTTGTATATATGCGTCTGTTGTGTAGGATTCTGGTGAGGGCAAGTACCTACTCTGTGAGTATTCCTGGGGCATTATCAAGAGGCTAGTCTTACAGGTGAGTAATGCGGCATAAAAAGACAAATTCTACTGAGTTATAGACTGTGTAAGTCTCGTGCGTGTTCAAACATTTTTGGGTCCGCTTTGGTCCAATGCAAATTGCTTTAACGCATGGAGGAAACAAACTTGCGCACTTTAACGGGTCCCAATGTTCGAATACGTGCGAGACTTGCACATTGTATTGCAACTTTCCCATTCAAACAATAGGAGTCGCACCTGGCTACTTTTTGTGAAGGTGATAACCTCCAGCGTTCATAGAGCTGCTTAAGCACACAATACTGCTTAATAAATGTCTGCTGAGCACAAATAAGTAAGGAACCAGTCACAGACTATGCACATAATATGGCATGTCGGCTGGTAACCTCTTTCTGCTGAGCAAAGTTGACCAGGTATCACATATCTTGAACCTTTATTTTGACAGAAAAAGAAGTTTGAGCTCCAAGTGGAGGGTGTAGCAGATGGTAGGAAGATTACGTACTACACAAGCAGTGAGGCAAAGTAAGTCACGTGGCATGTTGTGGCCGAGTGGTTAAGAGCACCAGACTCTAGCTCTAGTGTTTCTAATCAACTGAGGGTTCAGGTTTGTGGCACGTGTGTCCCTGAGCGAGATACTGTAACATGATTGCTTTGTCCTTTGTATGGGACATTAACTTTCATTGGTAGTGCACGTAAAAGAACCCAACTCACTTACCGTGGAAGAGTAGGGGTTAACCCTGGTGTTTCTGGATCACATAGCAAGCATCCTTGTTTAAATGTTTCTTCAGGCTTGGGCGCTACAGTGATTAAGTTCACTTATGAGGCATCATTGGTTTCATTACCAGCAATAATAATAAAAACCTTACCATTGGTCATGCCTCGTCTATCCTACACTGATTCCAACCCCTTTTCGTACAACTGTTGCGTATTGGGCGTGCACAGTGGTAATCACAAAATTTTTGCTAATGGTTTTCGGTGTGCCTGTCATACCTGTTTTTGTATTTGTTCTTGAAGAGGTGGCACTTCCTCCATGTTAAATACCTCTCTATTTGGATGTACAGTAATATTCTATATCTTCACTTACTTAGAGTCTATTGTATTGCCCAACTTGCTTGACTGCACACACAGTTCTCTTAAGTTATACCCTACTGTTTGTTTAGTTGCTGGTGAATCTACGAGTGAAACAGTCTGTACATCTGGTGTAATTATTTATTTCAGGTCGAAACATCTGTTGCGATTGTGTAAGCTGACACATACCTTCCAGATGCAAACACAAGCACGAGTAGACAGGGCCAAGAAACGGGAAAGTGCAACAGGTGAGTCTTGAGAAATCTGACCTCTCCAATTGACCTCTAACCTCTCACAATAACCTTTGCCACAATCCAAATCAAGCCAAATTTATTTTTGCAATTCTAAGATCAAGTGAGCAGATTTTTAAGGAAAAGGAAAAAGAAATTGGGATAATCACTTTGAAGTGTAAAATATTTTTAGCATTTCCCAGTGTGAAAGAGGAAGTAAAAGACAACATTTGTAAAGACTTTGAAGTTTGACATGTTGATTTTGTGTCTTGTGTTTGTACTTGATTTTGTACCTTAACTTCATTCAGTGACCAACTGTCTAATCCCTTTTTCCTGTAAAAAAAAAAAAAACCCAACAGAGAAAAACAAGTATCGTGAGTCATACATCAGCGGAGATATATCATGGTCAGACCTCGACAGTTCCATCACCACCACGTCGTTTGGTGAAATCTCAACCACCAAACTAGAATTGCAACGGCGCTCAGTCGTCAGCAACGTCAGCTCTGTCACAACATCAGGTATTGTGTCAGATGAGAGATCACCGTTAGAGAAAAGCTTAAGCGAAGGTAAGAGGCTGGGTGGGAAGAGCAGTGATTTTCAGGGGGCACATACAGTAAGCGCCCCTGGACTGCTTGTCATGTGGATCATGTTCTGAATTTCAAGTCACGATTTTGTAATAAAAAAAAATTTCATTCAAATAAATTGTGTGTTTTTTAAGTTAACCTTTTATTGCTGTTGCTTTGCTTTGTTTGTCCTCTGCGTTGCATGTCCGTCCTCTGCGTTGCATGTCCTTTTTAGTCCTGTGGAGTTCCGGGAAGGATTTTTACCCAACCCGTTCTCTTGTCTGGATTTGTCTTGTGTGTAATTTTCAGTGGTTTTTATTATTGTATTTGCTGAAATGATTAAACAAAAATATAAATACTGAAACATATAACAAACCATATGACACCCAAATCTGTTGCCCCTGTTATTTTTCTGTGTATGTGTTGTTGTTTTTTAGTGTTACTGTAAACCTTAGTTCTCTAGATTGTTTTCCAATACTGCAAAGTTTCAGATCCTGTTTGTGCACTTTTGTTCTTGTTTTTTGCTCACTACACAAGTAGTGATATCAGGCCTGAAATAACATGGGCCCTGATGCCTTTTCAAAAGTTTCCCATCGACTTTAAGATTTACCAATGGACATGCCGTTTGGAAAATGAAAATGGCCTTGCCCTCTTAAAGATGAAACTCCAGGCCTGTAGTATTCAGAAAATATGAAGTACCATAGTTACCCCGGTCACCAGGCCAACTTGAATCCTTCCCACTTCCTTCTCTAGGGATCATACAACTTCTGACAGTTGATAAATGAACACAAGTTAACCTTATGATTTATTTAATTTATAATGTAGTTCATTATAAAGAGTATCACCAAATCACTCTGTGACTGCTCATTTAATAATTTTTAGAAATAATGAATTGATGTTGTCAGTAGACCTTTATGCACATGACATCATTTGAGTAGGGCTCCCATAGCTAGAGGTCAAAAGAAAATGTCCATTGGTCCATCCTGTGCACTGCGCGTACTTAGATGTGCGTTTTCCGTTGTTTGATCTCTAAGATGGCAGCATGAGGACATGCATAAGGTCCATAGAGTCTGTGCATGTCTTGCACATTACTATTTGAATATTGAGACCTGTGAAGTGAATGATTTCATGGGACCAAGTAGATCCTAAAGGTGTCTGAATGTAGATGGGACTCCAACAGTTCTTACGTATACAACTATTTTTTACACTCTTAACGTATCAAGCTCTAACAAAAACTAACTTATTGTTTTTGTTCCAGAAGATGAGTACCTGTTCAGTACAGGGCACCAGTTTGACTCGATGCTGACCGCTGCCAATCCCCAGCAGCCTTTGGGATTGTACGAGTCGCACCATTCCAGTATGTCATCAGGGTTGGGAGAAAAAGCCCAGGCTATTAAATTACAAGGTACTTAAGCCTGGATTATGTTTGTATTGACTCGTCTTATGACTCAATTCAATGTTAACTTAACTCAGTCGTATTCAATAACTACAATAGTTGCATTCAATCTTGCATGGCATCAGATATCTGGAAGGCTCTGTTAATCTGGAGCCTGCCTTTCAGTCATGTAGTCTTTTTTCAAGGGTATTTTTTAAGGCTTATTCATAAGCGTGTGATGAAATGGAGACTATCTTTGCCAGGGTAAAGTGTGTTTGATTTGCTATTCCTGCTATTTAAATAGTTTCCTTCTTTGCAAACCTCCATTTAGGTGGTCAGACTAGTAACCGACTTTCAGCCGCTGTATCAGAAACGGCAAGCCATCGCAGTCTACCAGAAACGAGTCCAGTTTTCAACAGCGACTTACAAACAATGGACATGCAGGTCACCTCCTCCTCGGCAGGTCATTCCAATCGACAGAGCAAAAACAGTGAACTTGGTTGGCTATCGGACGATGAAGCGAGACGGGATGCCAGGACGGAGGGTAGCACATCTTCAGGTTCCAGACCCACCTCGAGACATCTGACGCTGATCGACACTCAGTTGATCCAAGCGGAGATCGCGAATAAAGATTTACACACTCCCCTCCTGAGTGCTCTTTGTAACGATCGCTCATTGCTGTTGATGCAGCAACAACAGATAATGCACGGGGATGAGGACGACGATGATGATGATGATGACGATGAGGATGAGGAGGAGGAGGATGATGATAATGAAACCACAACTCAGGATCACAGTCATTACACCGATCCCGAGTCATGCCAGACACCAAGCAGCCAGAGTTCCATGCATGAGGTCCTGGCCGGCCAAGACCTCAACATCTCCCTGACAACTCTGGTTAGCCATAGCTCCATTGATTCCGACATGCATGGCTCCATGACAGAGCGTATTCATGCAACCTCCTCAAGCCTCATCATCTCCCCAGGTACGGAGGACTACCCAACACGCCAGCTCACCAAGCACCAAACTCTCAACACACTGAACAACCTGTCTGACGCGCGTCGGTACGAATCCAGGTTACCGTTTGGTGAGGGCGGAAGCGACGGGCGTATCAAATGTCAAACATTACCCAGTAAAATAAACGCTAGTGAACAGCTTCTTACGATGGGTAGAGCCCCGGTGGCCATTAAAGAAGAGGGTGTATCGTTATCGGCACCAAATTTATCCCCAGGACCGGTGCAGAATGAAGTGCCGATACTTCTGTCTTGACATCTTGTGAATTAACTACATCCACAAGAATAGTGTGTATTTCTTTCTAATCATATAGTATATTTGTACTAACTTGTGTTACTTGTGGTATCAGAGGTCATCAAAAGGTCAGATGTCATCATTCATCATCTGTTGAGTGAAAATTCATAATTTTTTTCAGGTCAGTTTCTTATTGTGTAGAAAATGTTTTCAATAAGTCTTTAATAAAGTCGGTTTGTTTTATATTTGGTGATAGAGAAATTCACCTTAACAACAATTTTACGATAAAACAACTCTTTGTTTTTGAATATAGTTTTCGCTGCTATAGTATTTTTTATCATAAGGATATTTATTTAAGTTCTGGTTTTAAAGTGAAATATACGTTTATGAAGGATTAAATTCTTTCATTTTTATTTTATTTTTTTTTTCAAATTGAGAACCCTCTTCGAAACCAATAAAACAGATAAATTGAACCTATCTCAATGACCAATGTAAAACCACAAATAATTTATATTTATTTACTGAGCACCAGGTAACCAGCCAAAATTGCGGAGGTACCCTGCCCAAGGGGTACCCAGACTAAACTCTCACTTAGATGTTTTCATTTACTTTAAAATTATCATCATCAGAAGCTGGTCCCTTGAAAACAGTGAACTGCAAAAGCTTCACTGGGACTTAGAATTTTGTCAGGTAACTTTCTAATCCTAGAAAAGATAAATTTGAAGATCAACTTGAATGAAATCACTCAAACTATATTGACAATTTGTTTGCTTTACTTTCTTGATTTTTGAACTAGTGTTTTTCCTGCCATTGGCGGCACCCTGCATGGTTCCAAGTAAATACCCATTAAAAATGAAAAATGAAATTAACATGGAAGTGCCAGTGCCTCAGAAAACCAGTGTAAAAACCAGTCAGTGCTGTGACATAAAGTGCTGTGACATAAGAAACGTCACAACATGGACTGGATGAAGGTTGTTTATCCTCATTGGACCAAGTTCAGAGTGTGATGTCACAGTGCTGGTTTGATTCCTAGGGGCCTAGGGGCTTTTTGTGAAACTCGGCATTTTTGCCCAGTGTGACACTGATCAAAATGGTTTGTTTTTTTAACATTATGAAACCATTTAATCATTACACACTCGTTTACCTTTCTATAACGAGAGAGCAACAATATTAATTTTGTTCAAGTTGATCTTTAACACACTTCCTGTTTTGGAAACAATATGTTGTAGTTATTACTTGTTATAGAAACATTTACATGTTCAGTGAAGAACTGATATTGAATTAACGAATTTTACAATACATGCATTCCGTCCCATTGGTGTAGTTTTGTTTCAAGTATTCATTGTGGTGTTTTTGTTGCTGGTTTGTTGTGGGTTGAGCCTACATTAGATCTACAGTATTCACATAAAGATAAAACCTCAACTTTAAGATATTTCCTGTATTTCCTATTTGTACTGAATCCTCCATAATCCAAACATTGTTTCCAGTAAGGTTTGTTGTAACTCATTTTACATAAATCTCTCTTATGAGTTGCGGTGTTTCTGACAACTCAACGTTTTGTTCAGTATGCTCTGATTGTCTTCTGTTCAGAACCAGCACAGCCCATAGAGAGAGTTTCCTGTAGGTGGTGATATTGCAAACCTTACTAGATTGTATTTCCACCTTGCAACCTCAGACATACCATATTCTATAGACTCGGTTTTTGAGTTACCATACACTCATTGTTTGGTTCTCACTGCTTAAGGGAGCATCTCAAAAGACAGCTAGTTCTAGGCGCATAAGAACTTCATGCTTCAATCCATTGGACCTCCAGAGCATTCGGCTAAACCGCATCATTATGCTGAAGTATGGGAGCTATCCTACATGAGTGAATACACGCGTTAGTATTTTAAACGTTCCAATGGAACCTGCTGGAATACCTATCAAATCCAATTGGGGACTTTTGGGACGCTAGGTGGCAGCAGACTTACCAGGTAAATCCATTGTTCTCTGTAATGCGTGCATGCTCAGGACTACTATGTAAATTTACCTGGTAAGTCTGCTGCCATCTAGTGTTCCAAAGTCTCCCATTAGAACATTCCTACCATTGCGACTTTTGAGACACTCCCTATTAAGGAAGATTGTTGATATATTGTAACAGCGAGTGAGGGTAAAGTTTAGTTTTTATGTTCTCCTCTGGGAAGGAGGTTTATAGAGACAGCAGAAAGAAACTTCTGAGTTTGAATGGGGGACATTGCCTTCTAATCTTTTAAAATTATCTGTTTGAAGAGTTGCTCATGTAACAAAACACCTACAGTGTGTTGTAATTAGTGAGTAGTGATAACAAAAATACAAATTTGCCTCTAGACCAGCAGAACATACGAGCCGCCATTTTGTGGAGTCAAAAATTTGGTTCTACAAAATAGCGGACTGTGTTCTGTCATGAGGTTACACAAAAACCATACCATTTCAAAGGTTATTTGTGTGAATCATTTTATTCTACTTTTGAAATACCTTTCCAACCTGATGCTATTTTATAGCCCAAAGCACCCAATCCAAAGGCAATGTTCCCCTCTAAGGTTAAAATGTGACAAACACATTTGTGGTTGGTCATATGTCGTCCAGTTGCATTTCAGGTGTCATGGGGTGTTCTTGCCGAGTGAGTATTTAATCTTGTAAGACATCAGCGCAATTTCTTTTAAAGAACCAATCACAAACAGTATGTATTGTAATTGTATGTTGGCTGTTGACCTTTATTTGTTAAGCAAGAGTTTTAAGTGCTTAGCAAGTTCTCTCTATGGTTGATGACAGAGGATCCTTCAAAAAGTGCCTTGCACTGTAACCAGTAAACCTAGAGATACCTTAGAGCATGGTCTGAATTGCAGAGTGTCCAGAGTTTTTAATCCCATCCAAGTAGCCTATGGATTGTATTTTGTGACTCAGGGGTGAAGATACCAAGGCTCGTTTTCACATAGCACTGAGATTCACCTTAAGATGAGTTGTCAGTGTTGCCATAGTGTTTTGTATTGTGACATCACGCTTTGCCCAGCAATTAAGATTGATTCGAAGTGAAGATTAATCTTAGCTCTTGGTGAAATCAGCCGCTGAACTTACACTGTGTTCTTGACTGCAGAATGTCCTGAGTTTTGAATCCCATCCAAGTAACCTATGGATTTTGTTTTTCTGCCAATTTTACTCTTTCGTAAACTCTTCTTTGGGACTTGCATGCACCAAACTGGATACCTGTCCGAAAAGAGGCAGAAGTTGGGTTCATCCAACCGGAGTACACTCTGCAATGATCCTTTTGGGAACCATGGCTTTCGTTAAAGTTGGGCCAATCCGAACTGGAGTACTCCCATTTCGAAACCATGGCTTTCGGCTTAGGCTACAGCTTGGGCTCCATCAGTAAATTTGAAAGTGTACACTTTTGGTACAGGATTTCAAAAAGGCGGACAGTGCCTAAGCCGGAGCTGAAACCAAAGTCATGGTTTCGAAACATTGCCTATTGACCCATTGCACAATGAACAGCGCATTTACCTGTTCACCAAATATAGCACGTCTGCGTCGCATATCCAACTCGGCCAAATATGGGACGTAGAAGTGCTATATTTCTCCGCATTCCACTCGCGCTTGTGTGATATCTAATAATACATGCAATAATTCAGCCTTTGATGCAAGTGGGTTCACAGGTTGACTTTAATGCCAATATTATGATTACCAGTAGACCTTAATCTCTGGAACCAAACTGAGGCTGGTAGGGGAAGTAGGCTGCCCCCATTTTGTGTGATATACTCTTGAGGCTACATTACAAGGATCATGACAAAGATGATGGAAATAATGAAGGTCTTTGCTGTCCATTTATCTTCACTGTTTTAAACTTCTGTAACTGTTATTATGGCTTTGACATATATATATATATATTACAATTTAACATGCACATAACTGATACTGCATGCACAGGCATTAACAGGGTGAGTTTTTTAAACGGTCGTTTTTAAATTAATGTTTTGAAGCTTAACTAATACTTACGATCATTTTAAAGGGAAGGTACATCATCTTTTATACTTGGCCACCGCTGTTTCTTCACCTGATGCTTGTCATTCGTAATATGAGAGAATAAAATGTGACCTACTCCCACGAAACAGAGACTGTGACATTTCTGAGTTCAGTGGGCCGAGAGCTTTTCATTGACATCCAATGGCGGGAAGATGCAAAATTCCACTAAATTCAGATGCAGCTTGACAAAGTCAGGCATTCTAATAAAGTTGACGTTTTGAAATTTGGTCCTTATAAAGGCCATGTTTGAAGCATTGTCGACTATAGACCATGTGACCTGTGACATCACAGGTTTACAAAAGAGCCAGAGCGTGGACTTCCTGCAGGCATGATTAGTACACAGCTCAATAAAAAAAACACATAAAATCTTAAATTTTATGGAGATGGCACTGTCCGATATTTATCACTACTTTTGATAGATGAAAGGGGGCACATCTCAGTTCTTTCTTGTTCGGCTGTTAGTTTTATAAATCTTGAATTTTTGTGATATGACACCAAATGAAAAATTTCCCTTAGACCAGTGGAGTATCTTGCCTGCCAGATAGGCCATGGAATGAACAATGTCACTCTTTTTGTAATCCTTAAGGTTTCAAGGTCTTTGCATCTAATGACGTGGGAGCAGAAAACAAACAAGTTCAGTTTCTTTCCTTTCATTGTCTGATTTGTTTGTTTACTGGTGGCAATATTCGTTGCTGTAAAGAAAGTTAACACACATCTGTTGCTTCAGAAATAGTTTTTGAAAAGAATTTCATATGCGCTTCCAAAAGTCAATATTGTACTTTTCCCATTCAATTCTTGGTTGTCCAGTGGACATTATTTTATGAGTGTAATCCTGCAATATATGCCTATATATATTTTTTTTCATCTACAGATGTGTTTTGTAGAACTTAAGTATTGCAGCGTTTCCTTATCACTGTTTGTAATCAGTGATCAGTGTAACAGTTTGTCTTTAATAATGATTGGCTGGTGACTGTATTTTGTTGTGCAGCAGATGTATTTTATATTATCATTAACACAAATTATAATAAACAAGAAACGACAGAAGATTGTAAATGTATTTGGATTGTGTGTCCTTTTTTGTTTGAATCCCAAACACGTGTTATAAAGTAAAACCATCGAGTGTGATAAAGTTATAAAGCCCGCCCTCTTGTGGCTGTCTGTTGAACAATAAACGAAGGGAAGTTGTAAACATTGACTGCATGCAAACAGGATGCCGAGCTGAAGCTAGCACTGTATTGGGCCCGAAATAGACCTTTCCATTGTTGATAAACAAACTGCGCTGGTTGGCATGGACCGCCGAATGTTATTAAAACATTCAATCGTGTTAACAGATGTTTTAACAAAATTCAACATTTTCGGCAAACTTCTAATTAAATAAAATACCTCCCATGATCGGTTGCTTTGTTTCCAATAAATTCAACACTATTTTTGAATATTTGTGTAACATTGTTACAAACTGTAGCTATCTGTTTTTGTTTTGGATTTATGGCTTTTCATAGTCTTCCAGCCTGGGTTGGCAAAATCTTGGGCTGTGACGTTGCAAAAGAAAGGTCTATAGCCAGCCGCGTATTCGCGGAACGGCCAGCCGCGTAATCACGAAATTAGAACACATGCAGTACAGGGAGGTGACAAAATGGCTCATTTGGCTCATTTCTGTCGGCGAATCCGTTACTTTATCTGAATGAATACTGAAATTCTAGCCATAACTTGCAAATTTTCATTAGATAATATTGAAATGTTATAGCTTTTAATTATTGAAAAGCAATAAACAAACAAAAACAAGTCGCTAAATAACAGAAATTAGCCGCAAACACGGAGACAATGTGCGTGTGTTATGTCAAAAAAAATTTATGCAGTTTAAATACTATAACTGAAAAAAAGTTTGTACCCTTCGTTATCAAGAAAAGTGGAAGTTTTATCCCAGAATCTTGAAGACTGCTACACTGGGCATACCAAATTTTTGAGTTGGCTAATTTGGTCCACTAATTAGTAGTTAATTTACCACAGTTATACAGACTCCATTTTCCATCTAACACACGCACAAATGCATATGCGGTTGAGACAACTACCTCTTGTAAAGATTTTGTACCCTTCATTATGAATAAAAGTGGAAGTTTTAGTCCAGATTATTGAAGACTGATACACTGGGCACACCAATTTTTTTGAGCTGGCTAATTTGGTCCACAAAGTAGTTCTTAATTAACCACAGCTAAACAGATGCCATTTTCTATTTATAACAGGCATATTTTCATTTGCCGTTGAGTAATAAGCTACCTCTTTAAATTAAAATTACAATTCACCATAAACAAAATAACTCCCTTATATTGCCTCCCAATCAAAATTACGAAAAGGTTAATGCTCAACTTATAGAACAACGCATACAAATGACAAGTAATCAATAAGATTAACCCTTTAATCTCATGAATTTTACTAAATTTCTGGACATTGTTTAAAGTAAGCATCAAATTAAGCAGTAACATGTTATGAAATTATCTGCAAAAATTACTATTGTTGTTCCATATATATTTTTTCCCAATTTTATCTTTTACTATATCAAAATTTCGATCAAATTCCATACGTCATCACTTTCGTGTAGTTTTTCTGGATATTTACTTTCCATTCACCATTAATAATACCCCCAGCTTTAGTTATGATTGTATACAGAACATCAAATTACAAAATGATTTTCCATTTATAACTGAAAATTACAATTTGCCCTTCCAAATTATTTCCTCCAAATCAAAATTACGAAAAGGTTAATGTTCAACTTAGAGCAACGCATACAAATGAAAAGTAATCAATAAGATTAACTTTTAAATCTCATGAATTTTATTTAATTTCTGGACAGTATAGGCCTAATAAGCATCAAATTAAGTAGTAACATGTTAGAAAATTATCTGTCAACATGCATTATGCAGGTTTTAATATTCATGACCTATGGAAGGCAAACAACGCCCTCTTTTGGTTCTGCCTCAACTGGGCGGGAAAACATATCGCAGCTGGGCCCAGTTACAGTTACCGGAAGGACAGTCAGCACAACTAATACGAAGAGTAGGTCGTGGTAGTGCTTAGTGCAAGACCCCGGTTATTTTCTTTAAATGTTGTGTAACAAATTATTTATAACGTAAATATACAGCACAATTTATGAGCTGGCCAGTTAGCGCAAGTGGATAGTTAAAGGCAGTGCAAATCGCAAGACCCAGGTTCGAGCCCTGCCTGGCGGGTTTTGGTTTTTTTTATCTTACTATAAAAGATAAAGAAATTTTTTTATATCTAAAATAAAGCAAACCTCCAGTAGATCAGTCAGTTAGCAAAACTGGTTAAGTGATGGTCTTGCATATCGCAAGACCCAAGTTCGAACCCAGGAGGGCTCTAACCAATGAACTGATTTCTTTTTACCATCATAAAAAAAAAGTTGACACTATATTTTGGAAAAAAACAGAGGGTGGTGGTGGGCAGTAACTTAGCGCAGAGGTAGGACGAGCGACTACAAGAGAGAAGGTGAGAGGTTCGAAGCACCCGTGCTGCAACTGCAACTGGGCCCCAGGTGCTGCAACTGCAACTGGGCCCCAGGTGCTGCAACTGCAACTGGGCCCCAGGTGCTGCAACTGCAACTGGGCCCCAGGTGCTGCAACTGCAACTGGGCCCCAGGTGCTGCAACTGCAACTGGGCCCCAGGTGCTGCAACTGCAACTGGGCCCCAGGTGCTGCAACTGCAACTGGGCCCCAGGTGCTGCAACTGCAACTGGGCCCCAGGTGCTGCAACTGCAACTGGGCCCCAGGTGCTGCAACTGCAACTGGGCCCCAGGTGCTGCAACTGCAACTGGGCCCCAGGTGCTGCAACTGCAACTGGGCCCCAGGTGCTGCAACTGCAACTGGGCCCCAGGTGCTGCAACTGCAACTGGGCCCCAGGTGCTGCAACTGCAACTGGGCCCCAGGTGCTGCAACTGCAACTGGGCCCCAGGTGCTGCAACTGCAACTGGGCCCCAGGTGCTGCAACTGCAACTGGGCCCCAGGTGCTGCAACTGCAACTGGGCCCCAGGTGCTGCAACTGCAACTGGGCCCCAGGTGCTGCAACTGCAACTGGGCCCCAGGTGCTGCAACTGCAACTGGGCCCCAGGTGCTGCAACTGCAACTGGGCCCCAGGTGCTGCAACTGCAACTGGGCCCCAGGTGCTGCAACTGCAACTGGGCCCCAGGTGCTGCAACTGCAACTGGGCCCCAGGTGCTGCAACTGCAACTGGGCCCCAGGTGCTGCAACTGCAACTGGGCCCCAGGTGCTGCAACTGCAACTGGGCCCCAGGTGCTGCAACTGCAACTGGGCCCCAGGTGCTGCAACTGCAACTGGGCCCCAGGTGCTGCAACTGCAACTGGGCCCCAGGTGCTGCAACTGCAACTGGGCCCCAGGTGCTGCAACTGCAACTGGGCCCCAGGTGCTGCAACTGCAACTGGGCCCCAGGTGCTGCAACTGCAACTGGGCCCCAGGTGCTGCAACTGCAACTGGGCCCCAGGTGCTGCAACTGCAACTGGGCCCCAGGTGCTGCAACTGCAACTGGGCCCCAGGTGCTGCAACTGCAACTGGGCCCCAGGTGCTGCAACTGCAACTGGGCCCCAGGTGCTGCAACTGCAACTGGGCCCCAGGTGCTGCAACTGCAACTGGGCCCCAGGTGCTGCAACTGCAACTGGGCCCCAGGTGCTGCAACTGCAACTGGGCCCCAGGTGCTGCAACTGCAACTGGGCCCCAGGTGCTGCAACTGCAACTGGGCCCCAGGTGCTGCAACTGCAACTGGGCCCCAGGTGCTGCAACTGCAACTGGGCCCCAGGTGCTGCAACTGCAACTGGGCCCCAGGTGCTGCAACTGCAACTGGGCCCCAGGTGCTGCAACTGCAACTGGGCCCCAGGTGCTGCAACTGCAACTGGGCCCCAGGTGCTGCAACTGCAACTGGGCCCCAGGTGCTGCAACTGCAACTGGGCCCCAGGTGCTGCAACTGCAACTGGGCCCCAGGTGCTGCAACTGCAACTGGGCCCCAGGTGCTGCAACTGCAACTGGGCCCCAGGTGCTGCAACTGCAACTGGGCCCCAGGTGCTGCAACTGCAACTGGGCCCCAGGTGCTGCAACTGCAACTGGGCCCCAGGTGCTGCAACTGCAACTGGGCCCCAGGTGCTGCAACTGCAACTGGGCCCCAGGTGCTGCAACTGCAACTGGGCCCCAGGTGCTGCAACTGCAACTGGGCCCCAGGTGCTGCAACTGCAACTGGGCCCCAGGTGCTGCAACTGCAACTGGGCCCCAGGTGCTGCAACTGCAACTGGGCCCCAGGTGCTGCAACTGCAACTGGGCCCCAGGTGCTGCAACTGCAACTGGGCCCCAGGTGCTGCAACTGCAACTGGGCCCCAGGTGCTGCAACTGCAACTGGGCCCCAGGTGCTGCAACTGCAACTGGGCCCCAGGTGCTGCAACTGCAACTGGGCCCCAGGTGCTGCAACTGCAACTGGGCCCCAGGTGCTGCAACTGCAACTGGGCCCCAGGTGCTGCAACTGCAACTGGGCCCCAGGTGCTGCAACTGCAACTGGGCCCCAGGTGCTGCAACTGCAACTGGGCCCCAGGTGCTGCAACTGCAACTGGGCCCCAGGTGCTGCAACTGCAACTGGGCCCCAGGTGCTGCAACTGCAACTGGGCCCCAGGTGCTGCAACTGCAACTGGGCCCCAGGTGCTGCAACTGCAACTGGGCCCCAGGTGCTGCAACTGCAACTGGGCCCCAGGTGCTGCAACTGCAACTGGGCCCCAGGTGCTGCAACTGCAACTGGGCCCCAGGTGCTGCAACTGCAACTGGGCCCCAGGTGCTGCAACTGCAACTGGGCCCCAGGTGCTGCAACTGCAACTGGGCCCCAGGTGCTGCAACTGCAACTGGGCCCCAGGTGCTGCAACTGCAACTGGGCCCCAGGTGCTGCAACTGCAACTGGGCCCCAGGTGCTGCAACTGCAACTGGGCCCCAGGTGCTGCAACTGCAACTGGGCCCCAGGTGCTGCAACTGCAACTGGGCCCCAGGTGCTGCAACTGCAACTGGGCCCCAGGTGCTGCAACTGCAACTGGGCCCCAGGTGCTGCAACTGCAACTGGGCCCCAGGTGCTGCAACTGCAACTGGGCCCCAGGTGCTGCAACTGCAACTGGGCCCCAGGTGCTGCAACTGCAACTGGGCCCCAGGTGCTGCAACTGCAACTGGGCCCCAGGTGCTGCAACTGCAACTGGGCCCCAGGTGCTGCAACTGCAACTGGGCCCCAGGTGCTGCAACTGCAACTGGGCCCCAGGTGCTGCAACTGCAACTGGGCCCCAGGTGCTGCAACTGCAACTGGGCCCCAGGTGCTGCAACTGCAACTGGGCCCCAGGTGCTGCAACTGCAACTGGGCCCCAGGTGCTGCAACTGCAACTGGGCCCCAGGTGCTGCAACTGCAACTGGGCCCCAGGTGCTGCAACTGCAACTGGGCCCCAGGTGCTGCAACTGCAACTGGGCCCCAGGTGCTGCAACTGCAACTGGGCCCCAGGTGCTGCAACTGCAACTGGGCCCCAGGTGCTGCAACTGCAACTGGGCCCCAGGTGCTGCAACTGCAACTGGGCCCCAGGTGCTGCAACTGCAACTGGGCCCCAGGTGCTGCAACTGCAACTGGGCCCCAGGTGCTGCAACTGCAACTGGGCCCCAGGTGCTGCAACTGCAACTGGGCCCCAGGTGCTGCAACTGCAACTGGGCCCCAGGTGCTGCAACTGCAACTGGGCCCCAGGTGCTGCAACTGCAACTGGGCCCCAGGTGCTGCAACTGCAACTGGGCCCCAGGTGCTGCAACTGCAACTGGGCCCCAGGTGCTGCAACTGCAACTGGGCCCCAGGTGCTGCAACTGCAACTGGGCCCCAGGTGCTGCAACTGCAACTGGGCCCCAGGTGCTGCAACTGCAACTGGGCCCCAGGTGCTGCAACTGCAACTGGGCCCCAGGTGCTGCAACTGCAACTGGGCCCCAGGTGCTGCAACTGCAACTGGGCCCCAGGTGCTGCAACTGCAACTGGGCCCCAGGTGCTGCAACTGCAACTGGGCCCCAGGTGCTGCAACTGCAACTGGGCCCCAGGTGCTGCAACTGCAACTGGGCCCCAGGTGCTGCAACTGCAACTGGGCCCCAGGTGCTGCAACTGCAACTGGGCCCCAGGTGCTGCAACTGCAACTGGGCCCCAGGTGCTGCAACTGCAACTGGGCCCCAGGTGCTGCAACTGCAACTGGGCCCCAGGTGCTGCAACTGCAACTGGGCCCCAGGTGCTGCAACTGCAACTGGGCCCCAGGTGCTGCAACTGCAACTGGGCCCCAGGTGCTGCAACTGCAACTGGGCCCCAGGTGCTGCAACTGCAACTGGGCCCCAGGTGCTGCAACTGCAACTGGGCCCCAGGTGCTGCAACTGCAACTGGGCCCCAGGTGCTGCAACTGCAACTGGGCCCCAGGTGCTGCAACTGCAACTGGGCCCCAGGTGCTGCAACTGCAACTGGGCCCCAGGTGCTGCAACTGCAACTGGGCCCCAGGTGCTGCAACTGCAACTGGGCCCCAGGTGCTGCAACTGCAACTGGGCCCCAGGTGCTGCAACTGCAACTGGGCCCCAGGTGCTGCAACTGCAACTGGGCCCCAGGTGCTGCAACTGCAACTGGGCCCCAGGTGCTGCAACTGCAACTGGGCCCCAGGTGCTGCAACTGCAACTGGGCCCCAGGTGCTGCAACTGCAACTGGGCCCCAGGTGCTGCAACTGCAACTGGGCCCCAGGTGCTGCAACTGCAACTGGGCCCCAGGTGCTGCAACTGCAACTGGGCCCCAGGTGCTGCAACTGCAACTGGGCCCCAGGTGCTGCAACTGCAACTGGGCCCCAGGTGCTGCAACTGCAACTGGGCCCCAGGTGCTGCAACTGCAACTGGGCCCCAGGTGCTGCAACTGCAACTGGGCCCCAGGTGCTGCAACTGCAACTGGGCCCCAGGTGCTGCAACTGCAACTGGGCCCCAGGTGCTGCAACTGCAACTGGGCCCCAGGTGCTGCAACTGCAACTGGGCCCCAGGTGCTGCAACTGCAACTGGGCCCCAGGTGCTGCAACTGCAACTGGGCCCCAGGTGCTGCAACTGCAACTGGGCCCCAGGTGCTGCAACTGCAACTGGGCCCCAGGTGCTGCAACTGCAACTGGGCCCCAGGTGCTGCAACTGCAACTGGGCCCCAGGTGCTGCAACTGCAACTGGGCCCCAGGTGCTGCAACTGCAACTGGGCCCCAGGTGCTGCAACTGCAACTGGGCCCCAGGTGCTGCAACTGCAACTGGGCCCCAGGTGCTGCAACTGCAACTGGGCCCCAGGTGCTGCAACTGCAACTGGGCCCCAGGTGCTGCAACTGCAACTGGGCCCCAGGTGCTGCAACTGCAACTGGGCCCCAGGTGCTGCAACTGCAACTGGGCCCCAGGTGCTGCAACTGCAACTGGGCCCCAGGTGCTGCAACTGCAACTGGGCCCCAGGTGCTGCAACTGCAACTGGGCCCCAGGTGCTGCAACTGCAACTGGGCCCCAGGTGCTGCAACTGCAACTGGGCCCCAGGTGCTGCAACTGCAACTGGGCCCCAGGTGCTGCAACTGCAACTGGGCCCCAGGTGCTGCAACTGCAACTGGGCCCCAGGTGCTGCAACTGCAACTGGGCCCCAGGTGCTGCAACTGCAACTGGGCCCCAGGTGCTGCAACTGCAACTGGGCCCCAGGTGCTGCAACTGCAACTGGGCCCCAGGTGCTGCAACTGCAACTGGGCCCCAGGTGCTGCAACTGCAACTGGGCCCCAGGTGCTGCAACTGCAACTGGGCCCCAGGTGCTGCAACTGCAACTGGGCCCCAGGTGCTGCAACTGCAACTGGGCCCCAGGTGCTGCAACTGCAACTGGGCCCCAGGTGCTGCAACTGCAACTGGGCCCCAGGTGCTGCAACTGCAACTGGGCCCCAGGTGCTGCAACTGCAACTGGGCCCCAGGTGCTGCAACTGCAACTGGGCCCCAGGTGCTGCAACTGCAACTGGGCCCCAGGTGCTGCAACTGCAACTGGGCCCCAGGTGCTGCAACTGCAACTGGGCCCCAGGTGCTGCAACTGCAACTGGGCCCCAGGTGCTGCAACTGCAACTGGGCCCCAGGTGCTGCAACTGCAACTGGGCCCCAGGTGCTGCAACTGCAACTGGGCCCCAGGTGCTGCAACTGCAACTGGGCCCCAGGTGCTGCAACTGCAACTGGGCCCCAGGTGCTGCAACTGCAACTGGGCCCCAGGTGCTGCAACTGCAACTGGGCCCCAGGTGCTGCAACTGCAACTGGGCCCCAGGTGCTGCAACTGCAACTGGGCCCCAGGTGCTGCAACTGCAACTGGGCCCCAGGTGCTGCAACTGCAACTGGGCCCCAGGTGCTGCAACTGCAACTGGGCCCCAGGTGCTGCAACTGCAACTGGGCCCCAGGTGCTGCAACTGCAACTGGGCCCCAGGTGCTGCAACTGCAACTGGGCCCCAGGTGCTGCAACTGCAACTGGGCCCCAGGTGCTGCAACTGCAACTGGGCCCCAGGTGCTGCAACTGCAACTGGGCCCCAGGTGCTGCAACTGCAACTGGGCCCCAGGTGCTGCAACTGCAACTGGGCCCCAGGTGCTGCAACTGCAACTGGGCCCCAGGTGCTGCAACTGCAACTGGGCCCCAGGTGCTGCAACTGCAACTGGGCCCCAGGTGCTGCAACTGCAACTGGGCCCCAGGTGCTGCAACTGCAACTGGGCCCCAGGTGCTGCAACTGCAACTGGGCCCCAGGTGCTGCAACTGCAACTGGGCCCCAGGTGCTGCAACTGCAACTGGGCCCCAGGTGCTGCAACTGCAACTGGGCCCCAGGTGCTGCAACTGCAACTGGGCCCCAGGTGCTGCAACTGCAACTGGGCCCCAGGTGCTGCAACTGCAACTGGGCCCCAGGTGCTGCAACTGCAACTGGGCCCCAGGTGCTGCAACTGCAACTGGGCCCCAGGTGCTGCAACTGCAACTGGGCCCCAGGTGCTGCAACTGCAACTGGGCCCCAGGTGCTGCAACTGCAACTGGGCCCCAGGTGCTGCAACTGCAACTGGGCCCCAGGTGCTGCAACTGCAACTGGGCCCCAGGTGCTGCAACTGCAACTGGGCCCCAGGTGCTGCAACTGCAACTGGGCCCCAGGTGCTGCAACTGCAACTGGGCCCCAGGTGCTGCAACTGCAACTGGGCCCCAGGTGCTGCAACTGCAACTGGGCCCCAGGTGCTGCAACTGCAACTGGGCCCCAGGTGCTGCAACTGCAACTGGGCCCCAGGTGCTGCAACTGCAACTGGGCCCCAGGTGCTGCAACTGCAACTGGGCCCCAGGTGCTGCAACTGCAACTGGGCCCCAGGTGCTGCAACTGCAACTGGGCCCCAGGTGCTGCAACTGCAACTGGGCCCCAGGTGCTGCAACTGCAACTGGGCCCCAGGTGCTGCAACTGCAACTGGGCCCCAGGTGCTGCAACTGCAACTGGGCCCCAGGTGCTGCAACTGCAACTGGGCCCCAGGTGCTGCAACTGCAACTGGGCCCCAGGTGCTGCAACTGCAACTGGGCCCCAGGTGCTGCAACTGCAACTGGGCCCCAGGTGCTGCAACTGCAACTGGGCCCCAGGTGCTGCAACTGCAACTGGGCCCCAGGTGCTGCAACTGCAACTGGGCCCCAGGTGCTGCAACTGCAACTGGGCCCCAGGTGCTGCAACTGCAACTGGGCCCCAGGTGCTGCAACTGCAACTGGGCCCCAGGTGCTGCAACTGCAACTGGGCCCCAGGTGCTGCAACTGCAACTGGGCCCCAGGTGCTGCAACTGCAACTGGGCCCCAGGTGCTGCAACTGCAACTGGGCCCCAGGTGCTGCAACTGCAACTGGGCCCCAGGTGCTGCAACTGCAACTGGGCCCCAGGTGCTGCAACTGCAACTGGGCCCCAGGTGCTGCAACTGCAACTGGGCCCCAGGTGCTGCAACTGCAACTGGGCCCCAGGTGCTGCAACTGCAACTGGGCCCCAGGTGCTGCAACTGCAACTGGGCCCCAGGTGCTGCAACTGCAACTGGGCCCCAGGTGCTGCAACTGCAACTGGGCCCCAGGTGCTGCAACTGCAACTGGGCCCCAGGTGCTGCAACTGCAACTGGGCCCCAGGTGCTGCAACTGCAACTGGGCCCCAGGTGCTGCAACTGCAACTGGGCCCCAGGTGCTGCAACTGCAACTGGGCCCCAGGTGCTGCAACTGCAACTGGGCCCCAGGTGCTGCAACTGCAACTGGGCCCCAGGTGCTGCAACTGCAACTGGGCCCCAGGTGCTGCAACTGCAACTGGGCCCCAGGTGCTGCAACTGCAACTGGGCCCCAGGTGCTGCAACTGCAACTGGGCCCCAGGTGCTGCAACTGCAACTGGGCCCCAGGTGCTGCAACTGCAACTGGGCCCCAGGTGCTGCAACTGCAACTGGGCCCCAGGTGCTGCAACTGCAACTGGGCCCCAGGTGCTGCAACTGCAACTGGGCCCCAGGTGCTGCAACTGCAACTGGGCCCCAGGTGCTGCAACTGCAACTGGGCCCCAGGTGCTGCAACTGCAACTGGGCCCCAGGTGCTGCAACTGCAACTGGGCCCCAGGTGCTGCAACTGCAACTGGGCCCCAGGTGCTGCAACTGCAACTGGGCCCCAGGTGCTGCAACTGCAACTGGGCCCCAGGTGCTGCAACTGCAACTGGGCCCCAGGTGCTGCAACTGCAACTGGGCCCCAGGTGCTGCAACTGCAACTGGGCCCCAGGTGCTGCAACTGCAACTGGGCCCCAGGTGCTGCAACTGCAACTGGGCCCCAGGTGCTGCAACTGCAACTGGGCCCCAGGTGCTGCAACTGCAACTGGGCCCCAGGTGCTGCAACTGCAACTGGGCCCCAGGTGCTGCAACTGCAACTGGGCCCCAGGTGCTGCAACTGCAACTGGGCCCCAGGTGCTGCAACTGCAACTGGGCCCCAGGTGCTGCAACTGCAACTGGGCCCCAGGTGCTGCAACTGCAACTGGGCCCCAGGTGCTGCAACTGCAACTGGGCCCCAGGTGCTGCAACTGCAACTGGGCCCCAGGTGCTGCAACTGCAACTGGGCCCCAGGTGCTGCAACTGCAACTGGGCCCCAGGTGCTGCAACTGCAACTGGGCCCCAGGTGCTGCAACTGCAACTGGGCCCCAGGTGCTGCAACTGCAACTGGGCCCCAGGTGCTGCAACTGCAACTGGGCCCCAGGTGCTGCAACTGCAACTGGGCCCCAGGTGCTGCAACTGCAACTGGGCCCCAGGTGCTGCAACTGCAACTGGGCCCCAGGTGCTGCAACTGCAACTGGGCCCCAGGTGCTGCAACTGCAACTGGGCCCCAGGTGCTGCAACTGCAACTGGGCCCCAGGTGCTGCAACTGCAACTGGGCCCCAGGTGCTGCAACTGCAACTGGGCCCCAGGTGCTGCAACTGTTTAACTGTGATTGATTAACCACTAATTAGTGGACACAATTAGCCATCAGCTCAAAAATTTGGTGAGCCTAGTGTCTCAGTTTTCAATATTCTGGACTAAATCTTCCACTTGTATTCTCAATGAAGGGTACAAATTCTTTACAAGAGGTAGTTTTCTCAACCGCATATGCATTTGTGCGTGTTTTTGATGGAAAATGGCGTCTGTATAACTGTGGTTAATTAACTACTAATTAGTGGACCAACTTAGCCAGCTTAAATATTTGGTATGCCCAGTGTATCAGTCGTCAAGATTCTGGGCTAAAACTTCCACTTTTATTCATAACGAAGGGTACAAACTCTTTTCAAACTATGTTATAGTATTTAAACTGCATAATTTTTTTGACATAACACACGCACATTGTCTCCGTGTTTTCGGCAAAAAATCCGTTATTTAGCGACTTGTTTTTGTTTGTTAACTGCTTTTCAATGTTTAATAGCTATAACATTTCAATATTATCTAATAAAAATTTGCAAGTTATGGCTAGACTTTTAGTATTCGTTCGGATAAAGTAGGCGGATTGGCCGTTAGAAATGAGCCAAATGAGCCATTTGTCACCTCCCTGTACTGCATGTGTTCTAATTTCGTGAATACGCGGCTGGCCGTTCCGCGAATACGCGGCTGGCTCGGGCCCAATACTGTGCTTTGGATGGTGGAAGACGTGAGGCGGGTAATTGAGCTTCTTTTAAAAACTTTATCAAGTTCTTTTTCTTTTGTTTCATTAGCATTATTACTGTGGCGTCAGGTTGAACAAAAGGCCAATTATTTCTACGGTGTAAGTTTTTTTGTGTTGAAATTCTTGTCAATTTTGTACACATACTCAACTCAAACTGCTCGAACTTCGAAGTGTGAATGATGTGAAGCAAGAAGTTGAATTTCGACCTCAACTCAAGTCATTAATAATAATACTTGTGTGCGTGTGTGTAAAAAAAGTGCCGAATGAGTGTTGTTATGTAGGATTTGGATCTGAATCTGAATCTGAATTATATAGTCGGCAAAGCATCCCAGTGAAAACATCACACCATCTTTATGATCATGAGTGGTCCGCTGTGAAAACCACCTGGGACAAAAATGAATTCCTTATAATTTATATTTATAAAATGTTGACGTAATTTTTTGTCATCTCATAGTGAAGACTGAGGGACATTCCTTGCTCTATGGTATTACTATTGCTGTAGTGTTAGGATAGATTGGTTTTTGTCATTGTAATGCTGATTTATATGCAAAATTATAAAGAAAGATCCAGTAAAAGTCACATGTGAAAGTTTCAGCTGAATACAGTGTCTATTGCTGAGAAAACGGCAAAAAACTGTCACAGTATTTTCATATGAATGTCAAATCCATCCACGTTTACCAATTTGACAGCAGGTACCAAATGCATCTTTGGCCATACTTTTTAGGGGTTTTACAACTAAGGCTTTTGGCACACTCTGCGTTGTCTTTATTTGTGCACTACGCATGACCAGTGTGGTGCCTGTGCGCCGTGATAAAGAGGCAAGGTATTTGGCAACATCCATTTCCCAGTATGGTTGGTCCGACCATATGGGATATGGGTTCGTCATGAGTTGAGTGTGCTTTGACAGCAAAACAGCCAGGAGTATCGAATAAGAAATGTCTTTTTTCGAAGAGGCTGTGTTGTCTTGATCACAGCGAATCTGTGGCCAGACATTGACTTCTGAACTCTCACCCAGTTATTGTACACGCACACGAGATAATACTGGCAATACCCTTTAAAGCTTTTTAGTTGTGATGTGTCAGTCAAGGCGCGTGCATGTAGTAAATTGACGAGAGTTCATGTTTCCATATCCAGCCACAAGCAGACTATGATCTAGATGACACAGCCCCTTTAATTATTTGCCTGTCTTTATATTTCAGAATGCACACCTGACACTCCTGAGTGCAGCGTCAGGGACTCTCGGTCGGCCATAAATCATGACCTACATACCTGAAATAAATTACGTACACAAGAAATAAGAGGGAAACCAGCTGAATTTTTAAAGCATTATAATGAAGGCAATGAAACTGTGCTACAAGTTGCATAGATACCATCTGCAGAGTACCAATGAAAGTTGTGAGTACATTCTGAGATTACACTCGCTGATGAACCAAAAAAACAAACAACAAAGATGTTTTTATGATGAGAGCACTGCATCCAAAAATATTGGCTGGCCAACAGCAAGGAGGCGGGCAGCAGAGGGGGTTTATCATGGACATAAATTAGTTGATCACTACTCCTGGATGAAGGGAGCGGCCATCAAAAAGGTAAGAATCACTGTCATAATTATAACAGGTCTGCATTATATACACTCAGGCCATGGAGGTTATTGCTTCTGTTTCCCTGTATTGGCCTTGATGCCCCTTCAAAAGTTTCCCATAGACTTTAAGATTTTCCTAATGGAAGTGCTCTTTGCAAACTTAAAAAGGCCTTGTCTCTCAAAGATGAAGTTCTGGGCCTTCAAGTTTGGTGGTCTAGAAGTTAAGAAATCTGATTTAGAATGCAGAAGGAAATGGATTTGAATCCCATTCAAGAAGCCCTCAGATTGTCCTTACAGAAAAGTGCTGACAATAATAACAACAGAGCAGTACTTCAGCATACATTGGTACAAGGAAATTTAAGTGGAGTCAAATGTACAGTTTCATTTAAGTTTAAAGGGTTCAATTTTTCATCTTGTATCTTTACAGGACCTGAGGAAATATATTCGACAAGAAACAAAGTGAGTTTTAATTTACATTATTTGTATTCGGCATAAGTTGTTCTTTTGTATGTTTGGTGTAAATGAAATGGTGTAGACACTTTATTATTTTCTGTATTTTGTGTAGTTTTTATTTTGGGTTGAATGAAGAAAAATTTACTATAGCAGGACTTGAACCTGCGACCTCTGGATTAACATGCGGGCACTCCACCAACTGAGCTATTTAGCCTTATATTGGCGGTCTCCCTATTTTGTCAGTATCTTTGTTCGGGGGTGCCAGTCAGAAGCCAGGCAGAAGACAGTAAGCTTCTGACTGGCACCCTGAACAAAGATATTGACAAAATAGGGAGACCAGACTAGGAACATCATCAGACTCCTACAAATACAGTTTCTTTCCTCACACCATAAAAGACTGGGATGAGCTTCCTCAAGAAATCATCAAGCTGCCCACCTTCGAGCAGTTCAAGGAGACCATCAGCTGCGAGTAGTCAACCAGAATCATGTTTTTTTAAAACTTGCACATTAGATTCTATTTGTATAATTTTGGCACCCAAGTACACAAGCCGTCCACCATCGGCAGCCGCATCCTTGTCTAGATGCTGAACAGGCTTTGACAAGTAGCAGGATAGATGTAGATGTAGATGAGACCAACAAGATTAGGGCTGGATAGCTCAGTTGGTAGAGCGCTGGTGCATTAATCCGGAGGTCACAGGTTCAAATCCCGCTCTGTAAATTTTTCTCTGTTCAACCCAAGTTTTTAAAAAATGTTTCCCCGTCAGTTTTCCTTGTGATTTATTACTTGGATAGTTTTATGTACAGTTATGCTGTATCTATTTTCAGGCTAATGAAAAATATGCTTCGAGAAACCGGGCCCATTCAGGAGCAGGTTATGAGATGGTTAGAAAAGATAGATTTGGAAACTACCAGAAAAGAGATACCAACTGTAAGTGTTTTTTTGTTATGTCAACTGGGTCTGGGATGAGTAGAAGTCACATTTCTTGGTTTCTCTGTTCAAAAGGCAGCTGAAATTACAGCGGACTGTCTGATTTTGAGTTTTGTATTGCAGTGTTGGTTTTTTTAATGGGTTGATCAGCTAAAGTAATTACATGAAAGACAGCAGTAAATGATTTACTGCTGATTGCTGACTACTCAATTTAGTCAAATAAGCACCAGAGCATTATTTACACTTCAACCAGGGCTTGAATTTGACACTGGACCGCAGGCCCAAGGCCAGTGGTTTTAGTGTCAGGCCAGTAAATGTATGACCAGACAAGTCCGGCAGTGTTGTGTTTTACAACTGATTAACAATACCTCGCTGTGTAATATCTTGAACAGAAACAAATTATGTTCAAACATTGACCTTAAGTCTGGAAAATACCTTTCAACTCTGTTGAGTAATGAAGTATACTTAATACCTATAAAGACAAATGAGATCAATCTTCTCTTCCATGTTGTAGTGCTTGTTCAAATAAAAACAGTTCAATGCATGTTAAACTGTGCCAGGACTCAGACATTTGTTTCCCCCTTTGATTCTGGTCTTGTACACAAATTTCTGGTCCAGTAAAAATGTTGCACTACCAGACCTGCAATCTTGTGGATTTTTCTCCCAAGTTCGATCCCTGCTTCAACATTGGTGTGTTCAGCTTGCATAAAGTTCAAGTAGCAACTGACAGTTCTTGTAACCTATTTAAACAAAACATTGTTTTAATGGCACAGGGAGAATTCTAAAACTTTCTGAAGTTATACTCCTCCTTACAATCACTTCATCAACATTGTTCAGTAATGCAGCTTATTCAAGTGTTCCATGTGTGCTTTATAGCCCCTTTCACACTAGATAAATTTCCCAGGAAATTCCTGGGAGTCGTTGTTACTTAACCAAGTGCTCTAACTTTTCTACGCAGCCAAGTGATCACTGACCAATCATGCAAGGAATTTGATAAAACTTCCACTTTTAAGAAATGATTGATCTGTCCGTAAAGATGGCTGAATTTACACTGTGTGGTGTCAAGTGGTAACTGTCTATGCCTTGCAGTGATCCGACCATTACCACTACCAAGGCTATTGCCTCGGACACGACCTTATACTGGTTGCCCTCAAAGTCATAGGGCAAGCAGGGGTGCTCCAGTTTACCCTGATTTAAGCGATATTTAAAATCTGACATCCTGTAGTGTCTATTTTGTAGGTGATGGATGGGAGCATCTACTTCAAGGAATCACTTGGTGAATCTTGGGGTTATTATAGAAACAGTCAGCGTGATGAGGGTGAGTATTTCTCCTGCTTTTCACCTCTGTGGACCCTGGATTGAATGTTACCTTGGAAGTCAGAGCCTTACTTATGGATTTAGTTTTTAATACCCACTTGATTACATTTACATTGTTTGACCACTGTCTGCCCTTGTATGTCTCTGTCCATCTTTGTCTGTCCTTGTCTGTCTTTGTTTGTCCTGGTCTGCCCTTGTCTGTCTTTTTCTTTGTCACTGTCTGCCCTGTCTATATTGCTAAAGTTATTTGGTTTTGTTTGTATGATTACGTAACTGCTCATATAATGCAGCATTTTCTTTGAGCTTGTTAAAGCCAATTCGGGCTTAACTTCATGGAGCTGTTTGAGCTGGAACTATTGCTGCTTAGTGCAATTGAACAGGAATCCAGTCACATGTAATATGGTGTTGGGCTGGTATCTATTTTTGGTAATCAAACATTGTTTTTAAGTAAGCAAAGTTTTACTCTTAAGCAGCTCTGTGGGGTTAGGGCCTTAGCACATTGCTTCTCGAGTGTTACATCACTTTGATAGGTCAAGTCACATGCTTTATTTAAGCCTAGATTCTGTGAAGTTTACATTGTTACGACTGGTTTCCCACTTGAAAAGTTCACTTAGCAGTATTTTCTGCTTAGCAGCTTCATGAAATTGGGCCCTGAATACAAATCCCATGAAATGATTGGTGAGTAAGACCGTTTACAAGATTAACACTCAAATGTTTCTGACAAACTTCTCACAGAAAAAACCACCGCTGAACTTTTACTGGACACGGCGATGTTCACCAAATTATACGGTCGCCCAGTTGTTATTACATCAGTGAAGATATCCCCTACTCAGCAGCATATGGCATTCATTGTAGAAACATCAACCATGGATACGTATGATGCTCATATCCTTCAGATTGGTCTTGGTGCTTCAAAGTATGTTGAGAGGATTCAGGACGTCTTTAGTATCGGTGAGAATCTAAATGCTTTCTGAGATGAATATTTGTGACAAAATGGTCACATGAGGGCGTGCGACTTGAACTAGTTTTGAGAGTAGATCTCAGGTACAGTATGCACGTATGGCCCCTGGATCTCCAGGGACCTCACGCGCATACTGTTCACACGATTTACACAGAGTTTGAAACTAAAACTCTCGCCGAAAGCTATCAAGACGCTTTTTGAATGTCAAAGAGACACCACATTCATTTATCGTATTTATTTATGTATAGTCTCCTCATAGAGGGCATAAGTCACACTGGAAAGTTTTCTTTCATTCAAATACATTTTAAGATAAAGAGTTGCCACAAACAGTTCAGTAGTAACCATCTTACCGATAGTGCACACAGCTCGTAAAGTAGCTTGAACTGGAGCTTCTTGCTTGTCTTTGTCTTTCATCTTTGAGCAATTATATTTACAAATTTCAAAAGGTTTTTGAAGATTCAACACAATCATGGAATTGCAATATTTTCAACAGAGTTTGCGCATGACGGGATTCTTTACTACACTAAGATGAAATGTTTACGAGCGGCTAATGTATGGCGTCATCTCATTGGTCAAACCGTCTCAGATGATCAACTTATTCATGAAGAACCCGATGACAAGTAAGCCGCTATCACTCAGGTATCCTAAAGGCTAATTTAGACCTCTAGAAGTTTTAAAACCGAACTTTATCATGCATCAGTGTTGCAAAAAACAAGTGTGTCCCTACATGCCTTGGAAAGGGAAAGTACATCATTATATTTTGACTGGTAGCACCGGAGGTGGGGGGGGGGGGGGCCTCCCCTCGCCCTTCATTGAAATAATAATAATAATAATAATAATAATAGTGGCTTCTTATATAGCGCTCATATCCGTCACTCAGTGGTGCTCAAGGCTCTTCAACATTAAGTATTTTCCTGCAAGGTATGTGGGGCTACGTTTTGAAGTATGAGACTGAAACTGAGTATTAAATAGATCAGATTTTTTTTCTTTGCTATCAGTTGGGCCATCAATACTGTTACTATCTTTTTTTGATTTATAGCAAGCTTTGCTTGACAAAACATTCTGCACACTACCATTGTTGTCAGTCTCACAGTTAACGTTTTTTATATATTGGATTTCAGACATTCAATTGTCCCCCAGAAACCATTGCCCCTTAATTGCCCCCTTAGTTGTCTTTTTTAAAACTCCAATTTTAGATTTGATACTAATCTCTTTGAAGTCCACAAATTTGAGTGATGAGTTTATGAAGGAGGTTTTAGATTGACATTGGAAGCAGTGCTAATCCATAACTGTTACATAGAGATGGTAAAACATTGTTACTCACATGCAGCTGGTCTGTAGGAAAATTAGTGTCAAAAGTCACCTCCTTTTTCAGGCCAGGTTCCAAATTTGACACAGCTAAGATTCATCTTAAGATGAGTTGTCAATATTGCCATAGTGATTAGTATTGTGACATCCCACTTTGCTTCGCAATTAGGATTGATTCGCAGTTAAGATTCATCTTAGCTCTTTGTGAAATTGCCCCTGCAATTTCATCTTTGCAAGGACAAGGTCATTTTCATTTTGCAAAGGGCACTTCCATTGAAAAACCTTGAAGTCCATGGGAACATTTGAAAAGGACACTCAGGCCATGGCTAGGGCAACAGAGGCCATGGCCTCTCTGGCTGTGTAATTCCAGGCCTGTCTGAAGTGAACATATTTTGAAAGAATCCATGGTTTATATTTATTTTTCAGGTTCTTCATTGATTTATCACACACCAAAGACAGACGTTACATTACCATCAACATCAACTCATCCACTACATCTGAAGTATATTTAATTGACAGCCACGACCCAGATGATGCATCCCTTATGCCGGTACGCCCAAGGCAGGATGGGGTGCAGTATTTTGTGGAACATAGTCGTGGTACATTGTACATTTTGACTAATGCAAATGAAGATAAGGAGTACAGAGTGAGTTAACTTCACTATCTATTTTCTCTGTATTGAGGCCCTTTTCAAAATCATGGCTAGGGCTCTGGCTTAGGCTTCGCCAGTTATTTTGAAAATGTGTGCTTTTGTTATGGGCAGACAGAGCCAAAGCCGGAGACGAACTCTTGGCTTTCAAAAAAGGTCATTAAAGAGTTTACAACTTTCCTCTTGCCAACATTTTCATCACTTCTTCATTAGCTACTGGAGGTTGTTTCCTCCTCAGGGAGTTGAGAATATGCTTCAGGAATTGTTGTTATTATTATATATTTCTATTAATGAAACATTTTTTTGCTGTTTCCTCAGCAAGTAAACATTGTATTCAGCTGAAATTTTCACATGTTACTTTTATTGTATATTTGTTAATTTTGTCTATAAATCAGCATTACATTGACAAAACCATTCTATAACCCTTCCTTTACATGTTGCCTGATTTTTTTATCTGCTCTCTTTCTCCCTCAGCTGATTACCTGCAAAATGCCAGTCGGAGGTGAAATCAGAAATGCCATTTGGTCTGGCGGCTGCACTCTCTTCACACCAGAGGCAGCTTGGCGTATACTTGATATGGATGTATTCTCCAATCATTGTGTGCTCTGCGTCATGGATGGCACCAGACCAAAAATCGTTGTGATACATCTGGACTTAAATCAACAGAAACATATTGTAGAGGCATGTAGTAATAATCTTTTAAATATTTATTCTTATGTTCCTGTACATTGCATCATTTAGATACTTATAAAATTACCGTGTATGGACAATATTTAAATTGGCATGTCCAGTAAATGGGTCTTCAAAGGAGAAATATTTCTCATTAGTACTAATTTATTAAGTAATATACCACTGACATGGTACATAATCAATTTTGGGTTATCAAAGGAAAATTGACTAGAGCGGGACTTGAACCTGCAACCTACAGATTTACATGCCTGTGTTTAGGTAGCTCAGATGGTAAGAGCATGTAAATCTGGAGGTTGCAGGTTCAAATCCAGCTCTAGTCAACTTTTCTTTTCCATCCAAAATTGAATTCTAGTTTAATAATACTTGTAATACTAATCTGAACAAGCAGAACAATTGAATACCGATTTGACAATTTTAAACTTGGGTTGTTACCAACACTGTTGGCAAGTTGCCAAGTGTAAAACCCCAAAGTTAAGATATTAAACTTAAACAAGACTGTTTTTTTCACAGGTTAGGGGAAAAGTGTCTGAATTGACTTTACTCATGTTAAACCCATCAGGTCAATGACAAGTTCTGTAAGATCATCCCAGGACCAAATGCAACCAGCAGCTTAAGTGCCTTCCAGTTTACCCTCACTTCGCCTGTGATTCCATCCAGGGACTTTCTTTTAGATGTTCATGATGGAAGCATCGATGAGAGAAAAAATGTGAAAAGTCTTGAGAAGACAGAACACGTAAATAAGAAATCTGCAGTCGACAAGGAATGCTTGTGTACAAGGCTTGAGGCATGGAGCAAGGTGAGTTTGGAAGGTATTTTTTCACAACAATTTTAAAGAGATTGCATATGAGGTTTTTTTTTCTGGAAGATTACATGAAAGGCACAATCAAATCAGTTGTCGGAATTTTTGAAGATGCAGGGCCCCAAAGGTCTTGCTGATGTTTTTGTGTGCTTATTTAGTACATAAAAAATGGTTTTGGAATTGAAAATCTTGCTCAAAATAAGGTTTTCATCTGAATAACCATGCAAGAATGGTAGTTTTAAGGGGATGGGGCATTTTTACAGTTCTAGGCTCTGTCTGTTTTCAATTTTGTATGTTAAATTTTAGAATGTTTTATTTGCAAATTTATTGTACTTTTGTAGAGCGCCTTGAGCATCTTTTAGTGTGGATTTTGATGTTATATATATTTGAACTATTATTAATTACTTATTATTATTATTAGAATGACATTATTTGAACTATTATTAATTAATTATTATTATTATTATTAGAATGACATTATTTGATCTATTATTAATTAATTATTGTTATTATTAGAATGACATTATTTGAACTCATTTGTGATGTGGTTGACTCTACAGGATGGAGCCTTAGTGCCAATCACAGTATTCCACAGGGCGGATGTCTCTCTCCATGGTTGCAACCCAATGTTGATACATGGTTACGGTGCATATGGTGTAGCTCTAGACATGAGTTACAGTTCTCATACAGCGTTACTCATTGAGCTGGGCTGGGTAGTAGCTTACTGTCATGTGAGGTAAAATCATTATAAAGATTGCTGTCTAACATAGCCATTCTGATCAGCTCACCCATATTAAGAAGAATGTTTTTAATCTTGTCAGCAGATGTTTAGCCCCTTGCCAAAACCAGGCCCTTCCTGCCCAAACTCAATCTACCTTGTGCTTATCAAATAGATAAGAAGAAGAGCCTACATTTAAGACATCACATCACGTTGATATCATGGCTGATGTCCAGTTGTTTTCACATTTTCTGAGAACTATGTGATTTTGACGTGGGCATATTATAATGATAATAGTCTTTTAATGTTCACAAATTTGTAAGAACATATTTGGATGTAACTTGAATTGTTTAATCTTCAGAAAATTTAACAGTTAAAATTGTTTTTTCCTGCAAATGTATCAATGACAATTTAACCCCCCCCCCGCCCCCACCCCCCCAAAAAAAACCACAACAAATAATAATAATAATTATAATGTTAATGCTCAAATCAGTATTGAAGGTCAAAAGTAGTTTGTCTTTGTTTTTTTAAAGAATATTTGGTTTTAGCAATTTCTCTAGAGATATGTTTATTAATTGCTTTTGTTCGTCCCCTAGGGGTGGCTCAGACCTCGGATTACATTGGCACCAAACGGGAAGAGCACTTCACAAAGTCAACAGCTTGGAGGTAATCAATATTGAAACACTAATCACATTTAACCACTTCACGTCGGTATTTTGAAAAATGATTTCCGTGCTCACCTGCGGTGTTATTTTTGTCTGAACTTTTTTGAGCTTCTTGAGTAATCATTTTCCTTTTAAAGTGTCTTTGCTACGATGAAACCCTGACTCGACAAAGGAAAGACAACAAATATGCTCATAATTAGTTACGGGATTTGATGTTGTCGTGTGAGAAAATTGAGTTGGTACTCACCGTGATTTGCAGAGCCTCGGCCATGAGTCACGGCCGAAAATCTGCCATGGTCTGCTGGAATCTACAAATGGTGATGAGAAAACATCTTTATATTATGGGTATCCAAACTGATCTTCACTGAACAAAAACAGCTATTGATGTCTTCAAAAATAGTTGCTTTTTGACTGAAATTAATCCCACATGGATAACAGGGAAAAGGATTGTTAATCCCAAATTGAACTGGTTAAAGTACACGTCTTGCAATCAGCATCATCACCTTTCCTTCAAACCATATGTCATCTTGGTGTATTCCAGGGAATTTCCTGGCAGGCAAGATACCACACTGTTAGTATAAGTTTTACGTTAAACTCAAGTAAAGTAAAAGCAACAGTTGAGCAAGTTTTGAGATGTGCACTCCATTCTCCATATCAGAAAGTGATTAAATTTACTGCATGCTCCGCACAAGCTTCTTTTTTTTCTCTCTTCCATTTAGCTGTGTACAAATTGTACCTGCAGCTTGCTTGCGCAATTTGGTAAACATGTGATATTATGACCAATAAGGTCTAGTGACATTACAGTCTTCATGCATCAACTGATACTGTCATTAGTGGCAAATAAAACACCCAAATTACTTTTAAGTAATCACTTAAAAAGTGATTCTGAACCCAATTGCTTTGCTTTAAATGCTCCTCGGTATCAACACTACAATTTTGCTAACCCCCCAGCCCCAGTATGACAAAGTGGTATAAACTGTTGATATATATATTTATGCACAGTTTATTTTTAGGTTGATAATCATACTTATTGCTGCAAGCCCCTTGTCTATCCAAAAGTCCTCAGTCTTACTTGCTTTTCTTTATTTCTGGTAGGACATGGAGGCCTGTGTTTCCAGCCTTCACCTGTTGGGATATTCACAGCCAAGAATGACTGCAATTCAGGGAACGAGCGCTGGTGGTCTGCTAGCAGCAGCGGTCTGCAACAGAGCCCCAAATCTCTTTCAGGCAGCAATACTAGAGGTGGGTCAATTGAGTTTGAAACCGAGAATAGGACCGAGTCCATGCGATTCCATCAGTAACTCAACAACCAAAATGACAGTTAATCCATATTTATTTATCAACAAACCAGTGTATGTAGTGATAGTTTGTAATGAGAGCAAAAGTAAATGTTGAAGCATTTACTCTCTGTGCAAAACTTATTTCCCTGTGCCAGGTTAAGGTCAGGGCTGGGGAAAAGCAAAAAAGGAAGGGATGGGATGTACCACTAGCGCAGAGGTGTAACCAGACCTTTTATTTGGGGGGGGGGGGGCAAGAAGCGGCAAAGACATAATTTGGGGGGCTATTTAATGTATCAGACCTTTCATTTGTGCATTTGTTTACGATCTTTTTTTATTGGGGGGTGGCAAGAGGGGGTAAGGGTTCTGAGAGGGAGGGGGTAGAGGGTTCTGAGCGAGGGGAGGGGGGCCTGCAGCCTCCCCTGCCCCTCCTGGTTACGTCACTGTGTCACATAGTCTTCAAGATTTTTATTCAGGGTAATTGAACTTTGTTTTCAGACCTTTTTAAAATCATATTGCTGGTATTTCTATTTCTAGGTTCCCTATGTTGATGTTCTGTCCACCATGTTGGATCCCGATCTCCCTCTAACTCTACAAGAGGCAGAGGAATGGGGTAGCCCTCTCCACGACCTGGAAGCATTCAACTACATCAGGTCTTACTGTCCTTACCACAATGTCACCATCCAGGTAGTAATTTACCCCCCTTCCATTTTCTTTTCACCCAGAGATCTTTTAACCACTTCACACTTCGTTTCATCCACACAAAGAGCGACAACAGGTTCTGGAAAACTTGCCTTGTATAATCCCTTTCCTGGTGGTTATTGTGTAGCCTTCAGTGTCCAGACCAAAAAAAACACCAGTTGATTGTCCTGCTTCACTCTTTTCTGAAGACGCCCCCTTTTTTTCATTTTTTCCCTTCTTTTTTGAAAGAGTATAAAATACAATATTTGTCACCATTTTAACCTGAGGTTAGAGATTTGTAATATTTTTCCACTTTCTGCAAAGTGAAAAAACTTTCTGCAAAGTGGACAAACTGAATTCAACCTTGGAGCCCCTCTTTAAGTTCAATATTTTTCACTTTTAGGAGTATCCGTCCATGCTGATCATTGCATCCCTTGCCGACAGTAGGGTACCTTACTGGGTACCACTGAAGTACACAGCCAAGCTGCGTCACATCATGAAGTTATCCAAACATTCCCATAATGCATTGTATTTGTGGGTTCAAGAAGAGGGCGGCCATTTTGGGCACGGGGGTGAGACCAGTCTACATGAGCAAGTAAGTTACCTGTGAGTCTAGCTTCTCTATAGCAATAATGTGAAAGTAAAACTTAGTATGCTCATGGAGGAAGGAAATAAGATGCTGCACTACTGGTTTTGTATGCCGTATTTTTCATGAGGAAAAATAGTAATGATTTAGATCTTAGATGGGATATATCAGGGGTTTAGGGTGCAAAAAAGTGAACTTTTTTACATATTGCAATATTTGATGTGCCTACAAACTGACTGCAGTGTATAGCCGTCTTCATCCAGGCTGTTATAATGCTGGGTCATCAACGACAAAGTTTTTTTTTTTTCAATTTTGAAAATAATTTGATCATTTGTGAAGATTTTGGGACAGGCACAAGGTCCATTTCAATTCCAATAATCAAAATGTTTTGCGATTCCTCTTCCAGATGGCAGTGCAGACAGCATTTCTATACAAAGCTTTGGGCCTCAATATGGACCAGCACTATCACTTCAAGTTAGAATAACAACTGAAGTGTCTCTAGCCTAGCCTTTACATCAACATTATAAAGCACACGGTCGGACACAGGAATTCATGAAAAAGGTTTCAAACGTGTTTATTTCTGCTGTTCTATATTACAAAATACGGGTATTATGTGCACAATTAAAATTAATGTTTTTTATCGCGAGTTTAGATATTTTTTCATTAATTATTTTTGAAATACTCATTGTTGCTTGATAATCGTGTATAGATGTATTTTTCAACCCAACAGTAAGTCACAATGTTCTATTTAAATAAGTGCCACAATCCAGGTTTAACTCAACAATGTCAGAGAAACAAAAATAATGTTTAGAATCTTTCTCAAGGGGCATCTTTTAAATGAATTGCATCCTTCTTTAGAATTGGATTTGAACAAAAAGTCAAATATATTGTAGAGAATACCACTTTTCCCATTTGATCTTATAAAATGCATAATTAAGTCTTAAATTAAAGGTGGGGTCATACTTTGGTAAGTACTCCAAAAATTAATGACCATAAAAACTTAGTTGGTAAGAAGAACTGCAGCTGTTGATAGTATAAACTATTTTGGGAGAGGATTTTCTCGGAAGTAATATGGTTTGGATAATTTTTTACCCCAAAGCATTTGAATCTGAGAAACGATTCATGCATGAATCATTTCTCAGATTTCTGAGGGTTGGTGTCCAATCACAAATAATGGCGGCCAGAGATGCAGTTGGTACCTCACTAAAATTAGTGAGGTATTATTATTCAAAAACACAAGTTTACTGGCCCGATGTTGAAAACACTGGCCCCGGTCCTGTGTAAAGTTCGAGCCTTGCGAAGTTAACATCCTAGAACACTCTGTCGTAGGGATTATACCTCCATCAACTTGCAGTGTCTGTAAAAGAACTCTTAATCTATGACTGCTTTGCGAAGTTCAAACCTACATGCAACACTAATAAGGAATAGGTGTGGGTTGTTCTGGAAACTACACTCTTTCAAATCTCATGTTCAAGTTAGACCGTTGACACCTTAGCGTTTGATCTGCCTGGAAATATTTTGAGTCGTCTAAACGAGGAAATCCCAGGCATTCCATGACGTGGTAGTTTAGCAATGGCGCTGAACACAACCGACTTCAAATCCCGCAAAGTCCTTTCATTTCTTTTGCCTGAGGTCGAAGGAATCAGTGCCAAGCAGTCAAACCAAACACACCCTGGGTTATCCATCACACACAAATGGTCTGTTACATTCTCTGCTGAAGGATATGGATTTTGAACGGTTCCTAGTCAGAATACCCAGAGGATTAGAGTAAAGGATTATCCTCAGATGATAATCACCCGTCTGGTCAACCACACTGGTAACACTGTGGTGTAATTCTCTTTATATATATATAATGTAGAGACATTACGTATTGCTGGTAGCCATCACGGATTGTGTGGATCAAATACACACAAAAAACTGTCCATATCCAACTGATGGTGAGCTAGCTGACGAGACCTGCAAACAACAAAATAATAGCCATCAAAAACATGGAACGTTTTCAGGGCTGTGGAAAATGCCAGCATCATCTAAATGATAAGAGATAATGACAAGTTATGCGTTCTCTCAAAATTTATATTTCACACAAAGTTAACTAGTTTAATCCCGTGTGCTAAAGGCTGAATTTCTAATAAATTACAAGTGCAATCCAAGAACTTATAAACTCACCAAGGTAATCGTCCATGAGAGTGCCGATTGCAAACTGGAAAGAAAGGAACAAGTTATATGATATTACAGTGAATGCCTGTTGATGTAAATGCGTACTGAAAACAAAATTGACTGGTTGTTTCCTCAAATCCTGAAGATCTACATCATTTGGGTGAGACTTAATGCTGTAGGTCCCTTAGGTGTGTAATGTGCAAATAAAAATTAGTCCAGCACACTTGACTGTAAAAGAGAAGGGGCAAAGGGCTTAACCTGCAGGGCTCAATTTCATAGAGCTAAGGGCATAAAGTGGCCAAGCACAAAACAAGTATGCTTACCAGAATAAGGTTACCACTTCAAATGCCATATCACATATGGTATATGTGACTGGTTTGCCAGCAGTAATTTGTTAAGCAATATTTTCTGCTTAAGGAGAGCAAAGCTATGAAATTGGGCCTTGGGCTACATTTCACAAAGAGCTAAGATTGATCTTCAGTGTAAATCAATTTTAATTGTAAAGCAAAGTGTGATGTCACAAAACAAATGGTACTGGCAAGCCATCTTAAGATTAATCTTGGTGCTTTGTAAAATCGACCCCTGGTGTTTGATGGCTGCATTGGATGGGCAGCAAACTGTACTGCAGCACTTTGAAACGTTCATAAGAAAAGTGATGTATAAAACTGATAAATGTTATTACACTTTTGAAACATTAAAAAAAAACTAAAGAAGACTACTGGAGAAAAGTTTATGCACGAGCTCATTATGGAAGGCAATATGTACTTACTATATCAGATGCATCTACCCTCGTTCCGACTATCTTAAGTCTGATTTCATCATCTTGCTGTATAACAACATCCTGAAGAAATAGATGAAGAGAAGATGTTCATAGTCTGTACAATCAAACTGTATTGGACATTTTCCCATTTTGGCCATGTGTATGTCAAAGGTATGGAACTGCAGCAACTACATCCCAAACATGCATCAGGAGATATGGCTAAACTATAAGGGTTCTGAATGTGACACGGAAGTGCACAACCCAGTTCTTCCTTAGTATATTGTGCTGCATGTTAACAAAATGGGCCCAGTTAGGTCTCGTTGCTTGCAATATCTGCTGAATATTGATCCAGTCAAATCTTTCCCTAACCCTTACACTTACTCTTACCCAAGTCTCAACCTTTACCCTCACCCAAACCTCAACCCTCATCCTTAACCCTTAACCAAACCTCAACCATAACCCTTACTGTAATCCTTACCATTACCCCAACTTTTACCCTTGCCCTAACCGTTACCATAATCCTTACCCAAACTTCAACCCTTACCCAAAACCAAACCCTTTTGGAAAGAATAGTTACCTGCATATAAATATTAAACATTAAACTCTGTATGATTAGAGCTTCATACGTGTGTAGAAGCTTGATGAGTCCAATCAAATGTGCATGGCTCTTTGATATTTATGTTTTTCCCCATGTTTGGCACATCATTGTTGGTAATCACACTCTGGTGTTTGATGAATGACGTGAAATAAGTGTCAAGTGGGACGTTTGATAACACATCCTTGATAACCTTGGGTTAACTATCTACATTGACAAACCTCAAACATGACATACCTCATCTTTTGTCTTGTAACATGGTGGAATGGAATTGGGATCAAACTCCATGTCAGCTGGAATGGACTGCAAATCAGCAAAACAACACATTGTTAAGGTTGTTAGTCAGCCAAAGCTTTACACTGATTCTATTTACTACGATGGTAAATATAACACTCAGGCAACCCTCTAAATAATATAGATCGCATCTGAAATAGCGACTGCTGCTAAAGGTGTAGCTAGTGGCCTCTAGACTTCAACCCATGTTGATGTGGCAACAAAGCCACAGCCACTAATTCAGACACGGCCTAAATCAGTATTTAGTTTATATCCCTTCTCTGTCTCGTTCTCACGGGTTGACTTGATTTGATTTGAAACATCTCTGTGAAACGTCAGTAAATTGCAACATTATAAAATCTGTGAAAACCTTTCACTAAACGTAGGTGACTTTAGTGTGAATACAGATTTATGTTTATCTGACACGGCCAAACGGTTTGAAAAAGCCCCGATTTACACTTACATGTTTTGAGATGAAGCATGATAGTGGCCCAATCTCAGTAAAAAGACCAACCTGGCAGTAACAAAAAATAATGCAAAAATATTTCATTATTTTTCCATTGAAATGAACAGCAATATAATTTGTATTGTAGGGTTCTATAAATAAAACCAAACGGTAAACTTTCAAGGCAAATAACCAGCAGTCAAGAGTGACAGATGTAAACCAAACCACAGAGTTTACGTCACAATCTTCGAGTGTGTTGTTGATTCTTTTTCAGGATTAGATAATGTTTTTCACAGCCAGCCAGTCCGCCTGGGATTCAAAAACACATTCCGGCTCTACGGAAGTTTAACGCTGGAGCAAAACTCTACCAAAATATCATTTTAAAAATTTTACAAATGGGGGAATATGACCCCCAGGTTCATCATGAACAATTTAATCGTGACCTTTACTCCCAGGCCCAATGGCCCACAGGCATCCTCAATCCTCCACTAAATGGTCACTTAACACCAAAATGTTTGGACTTGGGTTGAGATTGGTATGTCTGGCCACATGATGATTGATGAGCAACCATTATTTGTGCCTACAGTCCTCAATCCTCCACCATCAGACAACTTCCTGAATATTGGGGAGGATTTGAAGGCTTCTGGTTAATACCTTGTTGACTTGTGTGACGACTGCATCAACAACTTCTCCTTTGAAGGGTCTGAAGACAATGGCTTTGTACTTGATTGGATATCTGACAAACCCTCGACTGGGAAGTATTAACCCAGCCCCGATGTTATCGATTGTCGTCACGGCAATTACAAAGCCATACCTGAGGAAACGATCAAACAAAAAAAAGGAAGATTAGATCTATGCCTAGAGGTAAGAAATAAACCTCCATGATCTATATTAATCTAGATTACTTGAACCAGATTAATTGTATGAAGAAAAAACCAGAAAATATTTTAAGGATGAGACCATGGGGGCGATATTACAGCCTTTGTTATGTTGGTAAAAGTGCAAAGAATAGCTGGTTCAGCAAAGCAATACCAGCAACCACTTTGAGGCAATCTCCAATAAGAAAATTATTTACATTTCAGTTTTCTCATTTTTTCTTACAGCTAGAAGAATGTCTTTTAGCTCTGCCAATGTGTTCCTTTTGCATGCACTGCAGTTGGTTACCTCCAAGTTCCTTGAAAAAATTGCCCTGTGTGACAAGGCCTTTAAGCTGAAATGGAATAGGGTATGGATTTGGAGGAGATTTGTGTCATTAATCTTTTCTTTTAATACTTGATGATAAACTCTTCATGAACGGGATGCAATTTGGTTGAATGTAGATCTTGTGATTTTGAAATGCCCCGCTGGTGGTGTTTAATATTTTCAAGCTTCTTTACAATCAGTGTTGTAGATGTTCTCTCTTACTTTCCAGTACACGTTCCTTCCACCTCGGTGAAGAGTTTCTTTTTGACAGTATTCAGCAAGTTGGGCCCAAAGTATTGGGGATGAAGAAGAATTTCATGCTCTAAGGATATCTGTATCGAAATATAAAACACACAAGATGGATGATATATAACTTATAAGACATTGTTCAACATGATAAATGCAATGATGTTTTGTAAAAAAAAAAAAAATGCTGATAGATGCCAAATCTGACCACCTTTTCACTCATTGTGACTGAAATAAAATATCTTATAAACCCAAATAAGGTTATGTTTTTGGTCATAAAGACTCTAATGAGTGAAGAAGTGGCAACACATCATGTGTGTAGCCTACCTCCATGGTAGGATACAGCATATTTTCCAAAGTGAAATAAACACAGCAACTGACAATAGTGGAGAAAAAATAGTGAATAATTTTAATAGTACAATACTCTTCCAATACTCAATGGAATAGAGAAACTGTAGTTTAATTAGTGTTAATTAAAATAGTTAGTGTAAACAAAGTGTTAATTAAAATAGTTAGTGTAAACAGACACAGATTTCACAAAAAGAATTTGTGAACAAGTGTTTTCATTTCTTTTATTTAATATAAAAAATAAATAAATAAAACTACCTAGGAAATTATATATAACCATGCATGTATGATGTAATAAATTCCATATTTTTCCGCTATCCAAAGGAAATCTATTATCCATCAAAGTATCATACAACTTCAGTCAAAGAAAAGGGTCGAGTTATGTCGGAAAAAGGCGACTTACACATTACTTTGCTAAACATTTTTACAACTCACTGAAATCTTCTCTGGTTCGTTGCATTTCCCTCTTAGTCTTAGACTGAAAATCGATCAACAAATTTATAATAATAAATCTTCCAAAATATAATACTCACATGATAAAACATGTTGTTTGGGTGTGTGGTTTAACTGAAAAGAAGAATTTAGAACTAACGCTCCGTACATGCGCGCAACCAGTATTGTCAAAACTCAAAACTCAAAGGTGCATAGGCAGGTTACTCTACCTACTAATCGGCCTGTTTGTGTTAAAAAGTATTCAATTCAGACATGACGTCTGGGTGCAATACTCATTGTTTATTAGTATGATTTGATCGCTACAAAAAAATGGAAATGGCCTCGCAAGAAGAAAACATTCACGACACAGAGGACAGCCAAAACAACGAATTTCCAAGAATAGTTCCCCCGTTTGGTGGTCTCATTATTGCTGTTGAACGCTGTCCACTTTGTGAAAGAACCAAGAAGCCATTTACCTGCAAAAAGTGTGTAGAAAAGGGAGATTTTATCCACTCTAGCAACAACAACATCAGTGGAAACGGCAAGATCATCAGTGCTGTCACTGAAAGGTACAGTGAGTAGGTAAACTAAACAAGATCAATGGAATGAGATTGCAAACTCGAGTACGAAGCACAATTCGGACATTTTTGATTTGCAATCGAATGTATGAAAATTATGGAGGATTATTCTGTCTCCATGCTGGTACATCAAATAGTGAATACTAAATATTTACAATTAATTGTGGTTTCTTGATATTTTGTCATGTTATTTTAAAAATTATTTTTGCTTATAAATAAATGGCAGTGGATATTTTACTAAAGTAGTAGTAGTGATGGTAAAAATTCTGAAATTATGCTATTTAACCGCATGGCAATTTCGGACATTATTTTTTTTTTCTAAAAGAGGGTGCTACATGATTTATTACTGAGTGTGACTCACTGTGAGTTACCATTTCGCATCATTTCACCATTATTAGGCATTACCGGTAAAATATCCACTGCCTAAGTACAACATTGTAAAAAAAATATTGAAATTGAAAGTTGTTACAAAATTATGTGTATGGTTGTGATTGAAAGATTATTATTTAATTTTTTCAGACAGTATTATTACATTTCTCATAATCTGCGTCGCATTTTGTTATGTTGAATCAAAAGGGATTTTTCCTTAAAATTAAATAATTAATTAGTAAGTAGGGAAACATGTAAATAGCTTGAGCAGTTGTTGGTAGAGCACCGAAACAAGATTTTTAGACCAGAAGGTCACAGGGTCAAATCCCATTCTAGTTCATTTTTCCATGTTCACCTCAAAATTAAATAAATAATTAACAATGTTAATGAAGGGTTGGCATAAATTTGTGATGAGGAAAAGAAAAGTAAAAACCTTTAAAGGTAGGTAGGATCATATATATTGGTTTTTGTTGAGGTAAAGCTGATTTATAAAAGGCAAAATTATAAAGGAAGATACAATGAAAGTCACATGTGAAAGTTTTAACTTAATACAGCGTCTACTTGGTACTTGCTGAAAAAACAGCTAAAAACTCACACAAACAACCATTCATGTTTAGCGAGGTGACAGCGGGTACCAACCGCATCTCTTACTGCAGCATTCACCAACCCTCCGATACAAATACTTTTGAGTGAAAATTTCTCCAAACCTTATTACTTCGAAGGGAATCCTTTTTCAAAATATTTGATACATTGTACTATCAATAGCTGCAGTGCTTCTCACAATGTAAGTTTTTATCATCATTAATTTTTGGAGTACTTACCAATCTACAGATCTATGACCCTATCTTTAAGATTGGAACTTAGCGATTCTGTTTATTGTGTAAATTTTACAGATTTTCTGACAAGTTACATCGTTTGCAACAACTCAGAAAGGAAAGAACTGGAATCTATGAAAAGTAAGACCATGGAAACTTTGCTTATTGAAAACAACTTTTATTTTTCTTCAACATTTATGTTAACAGTCAGTTTTATAATTTGAAAGATGATTTGGTTGAAAAGAGGGATGTTGATAATGTGAAATATAGTTTGACTGATTTGAAATATTTAATGACAGAAACTTCAGTTCAAATGTGTTCAATATCATTATTACTTCTGGTCACCATTGAAACTACAGAACTGCATTAATTGGATGAATTTTCCCCCCATTTTTTCTTATAGAGTATCAAAAAAGCTCGAAAAAACTGTTGCCATAGCAGCAAAGGTAAGGCACTGATATTAGGGAATTTGGGAAGGGGTTTATCCTGTGTAATGTGCAAATGCTCAAATTATTCTGGCAAAAATTAACGTTTTGTTAAATTTTCTGAACAGACAAGGTCAGCCTTGAATCACATCACACATGGGACAAACACACTACTTGCACTCTTACAATTATGCATTTCCAAATGTATTGCTCAGTTTTCAAGCAATTTTGTGGTTGATCAATATGCCAAAAGTTTTTAAAAGATTGGTCTATCACCAACAGCAACTTCTATATTTGGGAAATGTTCAAACCTACAAAAGAAACATACATTTATTATTATTGTTATACTTTTAGTCTTAAATCTGAAACACATTTTGTAGACCCTCTTTAAGTTACCTGTTTAAATATTTTCATGATTTTCTAAATCTTAGAAATGGGAGATTTCAATGTTGAAGGAGAGGTTAGAGTTGGTGCAGAAAGCTCTGGAAGAAAGCAAGAACATGGTGCAAGTTGGTGAGTTTTTGTTGAAATTTGTGAGACATTATTGAGATCTGTTGAGATCTTTTACCCATACAATGAGCACTGTTCACTCAGTACTTTCTTGAGTTCTGTGAAAAAAATCAAATCCACGGGCATATTACTCAGATGGGACTCAAACACCAACCTTTGCCATTCTAGAGCAGATGTCTTACCAATACACTGCCAAGCTTGTCCAGTAGCTAGAGGCAGTTCGAATCCTATATTGTGGCAGCAGGTACCGCAACAATTTTTGACATCTGTGAAGTTGTATATATTGTCAAAGTAAACATTTTCACTGTGAATCTTACATATTTTGATGTATACTGTTTATATAAATTTTATGCCACAGTAATTTCCTATAAAGGGACAATACAATTTGATTGAGTTGAATTTAATTTAATTTAATTGCATGCTCCAACCACTCTATCAGCATGCACAATGTCGCTTGCTTAATTGTGTTATACAGGATTAGTGGAGCTGACAAAATAGTAACAGACAGTCAGTGTTCATGTTTTGTGTGATCAACCACATACATGAAATAACAAACCTGTGAAAAATTGGGCTTAATCTGTTGTGCGAGTCGGGAGAAAATAGTAAACAAAACGTGAACAGTTTTCAGCATGTAAACAAATTGTCCTTAATTTTGGTTGTAACAACTGAAATCAGTTGTTGCATTTTGTATAGGTTTTCAAATACATTTTTCTTGAATATGACTTCATTTCAGAGGGAAATGGGCCTATTTCACAATCATTAAGCTTTCAGATTAAAATGAAACAATGGCGTCTTTTATCCTTACCAATCCTGTATAATACCTTTTAAGTTACATAGACCTCGGTTATTTATCTATTTTCTAAAACTGGATGATTGGAATGCAAACTCAATGCTTGACATTCCTCAGAAATGGTTACTTAAATTTTCTGGCATTTTACACTATATCTTTCTTATTACGCGCCATTTTGTTTCATTTACAGACAAAACCATGCATACATTACAGAGTACGAAGATAAGAGACATGACGGCCAAAGCTGGGATGCACCAGCATAAGCTGGAGCGCATTAAGAAATACATAGGTGAGTGTACACATTGCAGCTATTTTTATTGAGTAACCAAAAATGTGTTTTGTATTCATAAATCCCTATTTCTAATATCACTATTTTTCACAGTCTCCTGCTCAACTTGTTATGCCACAAAATTCCCCAGGAGACTGTGGAGACTAAGTCCACAGTACACAAGCTATGGGGTTTCCACATAATACCAACTGTACAAACAGAAGAAACGCATGCACTCAATGCTAGCCTAGTCTGTGGCACATTTGTATAGAAGGGTCGAGTGTAGAAAAACTCTTAATGCTTTTTTGTTTCTGTTTGTAATTTTTATTCAGAAAGAACTATGTAATCCTAAGGCCTGATTTGTACTGAAAGCGAAAGCTAAGCTTATTTTGCTGATGAAGTAATCAGTGTTTTTCCAATTTGTGATATGAGAAAATTCACTTTTCTTTCACATAAAGTATGAACCTGGCTTAAGCTGAATGAAACTCTCTGTTTTGTCAAGCAGGTTCAAACATTCGTCGTAAGTAGTTTTTACCAAGTGTGTGACTTTTAATTTTTTGCAGAGCAAATATTCATGCGTCATACCCATGATGAACTTCAGGACCGTGAGGAGAAGTTGTCAGCTTTGAGAAGAACCAATGTTGATCAGCTCATCTCATATATTTTCCAAATTAATGAAATACACACTGGGTAAGAATATATTTGTATGAATGACATAACGGTAAGGGTAGAGTTGAGAGTTTCTATAGTTTTGGTCATAATATTGACTTCATGAATATGGATGAGAAATTTTGTGTTGAACAAAGAAAAATGTACTAGAGCGGGACTTGAACCTGCAACCTCTGGAAACGTGCTGCCGCTCTAGCAACTGAGCCCTAATCTAGCCCTAATGTTGGTGGTCTACCTATTTTGTCAATGTCTTTGTTTGGGGGTGCCAGCCAGAGGCTATAAAACCGTTAGCTGCCGTGTAGCCAGGGATCACACCCAAGTTTTATGATACAACCTAGGAAGCGGCAGCAGAGGGAACACCTAATGGGGAGGCAACTTTTTGTTTCAAATATCAACTAATAAGCCACAAAATAATTTGGGGTTGAACAAAGGGCAGTTATGGCTTAAAAATGTACCCAGTTAGTTTTTTACTGGATGAGAAATTTCAGACTTTTATCTGAATTCCTTTTTTTTTTACGTCAGCCTGGTGAAAAATAGCTCTTCTTTTTATACAAAAATCATATATTGTATACAAATTATATATTAAATCAATCTCTGTCATTTACTCTCTAGATTTGAGAATACTGTTTCCCAAAAGCATCATAAAGTATTTAATTTATTTAAGGGGTTACCAAAAGGTGGAAATCTCATCAATTTAATATTACCTCCTTAAATTCGGACCCACCTTTGGAACAATATGCCAATGACTCAATTGGAACACAACCTGACATCGCTTCCTTCTGATCCCATCTCAAAACTTACCTCATCCCATCTCAAAACTTGCCTCATCCCATCTCAAAACTTACCTCATCCCATCTCAAAACTTACCTCATCCCATCTCAAAACTTACCTCATCCCATCTCAAAACTTACCTCATCCCATCTCAAAACTTACCTCATCCCATCTCAAAACTTACCTCATCCCATCTCAAAACTTACCTCATCCCATCTCAAAAACTTACCTCATCCCATCTCAAAACTTACCTCATCCCATCTCAAAACTTACCTCATCCCATCTCAAAACTTACCTCATCCCATCTCAAAAACTTACCTCATCCCATCTCAAAACTTACCTCATCTCATCTAAAAACTTAGCATATCATTAATTTTCCCGGGGTCTTAGCGCAGTGAATAGTTTTTCAAGATACCAGCGCTAAACAAATACTACTATCTTTACATGATGTCATGTTGGAAAAGAAGTTGCAATAGATTTTTTTGCCTGATCCTGTGATAGATTGAAATTTCCTTTTATGCCGACAGAGAAAGTAAGCCGACCGACCCAGAGGAGGAGCGTGAAGGGGATGAAGAAGTGGTAGCCGCTCTGGCCGAGGCAAGGGGAATGGCGTACGTACAGGGGCGTTGGGTCTACACAGAGAACAGCCAAGAGGTACATTATAGTCTGGTGCATCCAAGTGCTGTGTGTCTACCTGCTAATGGAGAATATACTGCGTATACTGCTTGGGGTAAGACCAGATGTACCTCTTTTTTTTTGTAAATTAAAGATCATGTCCAAACAGTTGGGTGCAGTAATGGTGTTTTAAAGGATGTTCCCTAATTAACTTTTGAGGCTAATGATGTATAATTGGTAATGATAGATACATTAAGCTAACAGTTTTCAAATCAACAATTAATAAATCACTTTGAGCATATTTGAGAAACAGGAACACCTGTTCTTCTTTTTTCAGTTGCAGCCAAAGAAAATGACCTCCAGGCATCTGACTCCCAGCTAGACCTATACAATCCTGGTAAGATGATCAGCGGTGCTCTGTGTCATACGGCTCAGTTGGTGTCTCTTCTAGCATTCTATCTCAACGTTGTGCTTCCCAAAAAGTCACATTTCAGGTCAGGCACTAGTCTTTGTTTTAAGACATTATTGCTGTTTGTTCAACATTTGTATTTAGTCTTGATTACCTTTTCTCCATTATTACCACAAAATTCTTGACTGTTTGTACAGAAATTGCGAGTAAATGTACATGTATATGGTTGACTTTTAATGATCTCCTTTTAGTAATAATAAAATAATAGCTAGTTTTTTTTATCTACCAGTGTCTCAAAACGCTTATTATTTTTTTATAAGACAGGTTTTTGGAGTGTTTGAAATATGGGATCCATTTATGTACAGTAGTGCGTTATGGGTTTTTACAAGGTGCTGCAGCACGTTCAGCAGCCATTTTCAGTTTGGTGTGGCAGACTTTCAAGTCGCAGTGTTTGAGTACACTTTTGTTAATCTTGGCCAACTTTATATGGGCCATCCCCCTAAGAGACTATTTAAATATATTGTATGGTTGTTTTTTGAGAAATGGTTGAATAAATAATAATGATAATAATAAATCCGCGATTAGCAACTCTATAAAATTGGTCCCTCTTTGTCCCAGATCACTGTATTTTCCGTACAGCATTGTTTTGCTCCGTTTGAATTTCAAACTTTGAAATACTTCCGTCCTAGATATCCATCTACCCACTGACTATCACTAGTCGTACTGTACTTATTTTAGAAGAAAGGTGTCGGATTAAGAAGTTAAGTACAGTAAATGTATATTTGAGGAAAACCTCAGAAAATTTGGGTCATCCAGTGTCATCCTTGTGTCTAAAAAACGTTCTGGAATACCCTCCTCATCATGCCATTGGCTTATAGCATCCCTTTATTGTTATATTTATATATTTGCTTTGTTTTTACAGTTTGTTTTGTGGGGACCAACTAAGCCCGTACGAGTTCTACAAGGCTGTTGATAAACTCAACATTAATGTGCTTTATCTATGCTTCAGTCAGGTAAAACTTTTTAAAATTTGTGGTAAAGTAGTTGGAGAACTGTTGTCACATAAATGGTGTTTAAAGCTTTGCATGGTGTGAAAAATAAGAAGTAACTATAAATACATAAATAGTAAACTTGCGGGTACAACCATGTATAAAATCTCTTTTGAGGGAGTGTTGGCTCTGAAAAGAGCCGGTGTGGTCTCGACGTTTCAAACAGTATACTCTGCTCGTCTTCAGGAGAATGCTGGCCTGCCGGTGGTGATGGACTGCCGGTGATTTTGGCTGGAGCTTCTGCCTGTCATATATTGTTATTAGATTGAGTGCTGAAGTGTATTGTTAATCTTGTTGGTGAAGGGTTGGGATCATCATAACAACCTTTTTCCCACTATTCTACTCTTTTACCAGATTTTGTATCTTGTATTCGTGATAACTTTTAATCTTTACCAACTCTAGCTTTTATGATTGTCTGTTTTGTTTTTCTATCATTTAATGTACAGGTGTATCTTGTAATTCTTCTTCTGCGTGATGACTTTTGCTAATTTGTATTTTTTAGAGTAGTATTGGACCAATTTCTCATTTTTGGCTGGTCCAGATTTTGGGTTGTCTTTGTAACACTTAATTTTGATATTGTAAGCATGTCATATTAGTATCGCCCTGTGGTAATAACGACCATGTTTTGTGTTTTTAAACCAAAATAAATAAATAAATAAATAAATAAATATATAAATTGTGTATCTGATAGTATTCACCTTGTATTTTCGTCCCATCCATTTTTAATATTGCCCGCTAGACCACCAGCAAACAGTTTACCAGAGTACAATCTTGTAGATTTGTTATTTGTCTTATAATTTTTGTATTCTTGTAGTTTTATCCTCCAATCAAATGACAAGGTTCTACTTAAATGTTATGCAATGACGAGTATGTTTCCATTCGTTGAAAGATTGGTTTTGTTCCATTTAACTCGTCTTCCTCTAGTTGAATTGAACATTTGATATTTCAACTCATGAAAATATTATCACCATTGCACTCATAATTATTCATTATTTGTATGTTAGTACAAGGATGCTGTATAATGCTCTGTATAGTTAGAAACATGAACACATGCAGTGTGTAAACAATTTAGATTTTTTGTTTCAAATTCTTGCCAGGTCTTTCATTTGAAAATTGCCAATAATAGTTTTCTCAAATCTGGGTTGTGTTTAGAATGTAGAAGCTGATTGTCTGCATCCTCATTACACCGTACGGAACCTCTTGACTCTACTCAGCCCCAGCAACAAACATCTAGGAAGGTATAGTTGAAGTTTTTGTCCTCTGTAATTACCCCTTCAAAAGCTTCCCATAGACTTTAGAATTTCCCAATTGAAAGTGCCCTTTGCAAAATGAAAAAATGGCCTTGCCCTCTCACAGATGAAATTCCATGCCATTTTGCTATCTGTCTATCAAGCATTACGTTGCCTCTGTTGTCAAACTTCTACATGGTAAGAAAAGCAACCCTGTAGCTTCTTAGATTACATCATCATTTGATTGCTCGCCATGCTGAAGTACTTACACGCACACATCACCCACACACTACTAGAACTGCATGAACACGTACGTACTACTAAACTTAACACTGGATGGTCCTATTGTACATCATGTGTGCGTAGTACTTCAGTATGGCAAACCTCCCGCATTTGTAGAGATTTTTTGTTACCGAGAAGGGTCTATAATGATTTTCTGTTGTTATTGCAGGAGTGGTCCCATTGAAGTTCACGCTGATTTATTGCTATCCGTACCCAAAGTATCGTTCAGTCGTCTTCCGAGTGAGTCTGAGAGCAACAGTGAGCCTTTAGCACATCTCAATGAAGAGAACAGTGATACATCAGATGATCTGGAATGGGAAAATGTCTTAGAGTCCCAGGTTACCACTCTAACTGGTAACCCAAGCAGCACGACCAGTCCCCTTCCAGAATCACTGGCGTCCTTCCAGCAGGACGGTAGCGATGACAGCGATGGGCGTTTGCTTGGGGCTGAAGCTTCGGCATCAACTACAGGGGGCTTGATGTCTTCTGCTGCTGCATCTGTTGTTTCTCTCTGGAGAGCCGCTACAAGCCAGAGGTGACATTGCCATGGTTATGTTGTCATGGCAATGGAATATTCAGGATTGTGCCTTTGAGGGCAGCCGCAAAGCAAGCCACAAGTCAAGGTGTTGTCGTGAGGAAATAGCCTCCTTTTTAACAAAATTCATAAAAAGAGGAAGGATTTGTCATGGAAACATGTACAATTTTGCCTCCTTTAAGGCTATGCTGACAACCAGAAGGCAGAAGTTACATTACCACAATTTTGTGGTAGTATCAAATTGTTTTCTTCTGTGTTTTAAGAGTAACCAAAGGTCAAAGGTAATGTGGGAGGTACTGAGCTGTATTCAGTTAATGTGGTCGTGATGAAGGTGCGAGCCTCCTGTTATTTTCCAAGATCTAGGTCTAGTAACTTGACCACCTGAGAATCTCAAAGTGAGTTTGGATGGTGTGGGATTAGAGGATACTAGTCAAGCCTACTCGTCTGAAACAGTTGAGGACAGTTCATCAGTTTAGGGCTGTCGGGGCTTTTGGGTGGAAAATCCACTAGACCGCAGGGCTTGAAGCTAAATATGTTGACTAGACCAGAATTATTTTCATAAGACCAGAATTAAAATGAGAAAACAAAAAATACCAGTACACAGTTTAACATTTGAACTGTTTTAAATTTGAAAAAAAAACACCAAAAGAAGATTTAACTCATTTGTACTGTGGCTAAGTATTCTTCACTTCACAACAGAATTGAATGAAATTTATCAGTCTGAAAGTCAACATTTGAACAAAAACACAAAACTGCCAGACTTGTCCAGTCTCCAGTCGTGAGTTTACTGGCCCGATGCTAAAATCACTGGCTCCGGGCCTGAGGTTCAGTGTAAATTTCTAGTCCTGCAGCCTGTCTAGATTGTCCTATTTAAATGTCCATGCATTATTGGCATGTTTTAAAGTATAAACTTAGCAACCAAATTCTGTAGGCACCTCACAGGGACTCCCAAGACAGGACCCTAGTTTACGTCCACTCTCAAGTGGTGTGTGTGTGTGTTTTAGCATATTGTACTGTGCACACAGACATTGCCATCAGCTACATATGTGGTCTTGGTGCAAGACCTTCTCATTTTGATTTGTCACAATTTTTCTTACAAGAGGGCTCTATCGCCCACGAACTGCACTCACTAAGTGGATGACAGCGCCCTCTCATGGGGGAAAATTGTGACAAATCAAGAAGAGAAGGTCTTGCACCAAGACAACTACATGTTCAATTTTTATAATGCTAGATTTGGACTGGCAGGTTTCAAGTCCAACAATCTAGGTGAATCTAGGTGAAACCATGCATGGGTGACCCTAAGCATCAGATTTAATTCGATTGAAGCATGGAGGAAGGTGTTTTTTAGCTTGAAGTTGCTTAATCAAAAAACTGCGTGCGCCAAAGTGTAGTGTAGTCAGTGTGGTGTAGCTTGTGACATTGTGGCATATAATAGAACTAGAGGGAGCACTTGATGTTACAAACACATAACGGTGCTCGCCCACTATGGGCACGAATCCCTAGTTGGAAGTTACATACAGATGTCCGTGTACAAAATGTTGGTTGTATGAACTGTTGCGTGACCTTTGTCATACGATGAGTCGGCGCCATTTTCTCAGTGGCCCAAAATGCCTCTTGTCGGGCCGTATCATATGGTTTTGTACGCCCTCTAGTTCTATTATAAAACTCTATGCATTGTAGCCACCTTGACTTCTGTTGAACATTTCCACAGGAGGCAAAAAGAGAAAATGATGCAAACCTTGTCAACATTGTTATAGACATGAGCTGTATTTTACAGTAATTTGTTTGGCCGGAAAATAGTGTTTGAGATTTTGTGTTATAAAAACTTGGTTTTCGTTTTGTAAGGCAATCCGGGCAGACAGTGCTCTTGAATGAACACTTTACCACTTTTCTGGGGCTGTTAGAGATGAGTTTTAAGATCAACCAATGGTAATTGCTGAATGAAAATATGACAACATTATTTTAAATGTTTTATTTTTTTTAAACCTCACCAAGTGACACTAACCATGGTGGTTGGTAATGACCTATTGTTGTTGAGGGGTTATGGTAAAATGTTCCGATATATGGAATAACACTGTTCAATCAATCAATCGATCAATTGAGGGCCTGCTAATCTTTTTTATTGTTATTAATTGTTACTTATTGTTTTGCGTTAAAAAAAATTATTTACACAGTTATTTCTTTTTGCTATTTTTTTAATATAGTTTTTATAAAATAAATATTTGTAAGCCTAAAAAATTGATTGGTTAGACGTTTGTTTAGCACCACGTGCAATACTTTTTAAAACGTAACTCATTCCGGGCCACATTATAATGGGGTGGGGGGGGGGAGGGGGAGGAAAGTATGTGATCAAATTACTATTACATTGCTCTGTTACACAATGTATATAACTAAAACCTAACAGTCCCAAATCCTTTTATACCCATTCCTAAATTGAAGGATTCAGATGGACTGGGGCCTGTAGGCCCAAAGAATAGTTTCTTATCACTGGGTCAGGCATGGCAAACACTTTGGTGAGGAATGACGTAGGAGAAGAGGATATAGAAGGATTGAGGCCTCATGCTAGCAAAAATGCCTAGTTCAAAAGTGTGAAAGTCTTAAAAGTGATTATCAGAAGTGCTAGTTTATTATTCTTTTTTTTTGTTATGTTGAAATAAATTGAGCGAGTGTACATTTTAAATGTTTTACCCTGTCTTTCTCTTGATGTTAATCTGGGTTTTTTTTTTGCCGGTGTGCATTAAAAAAGGTGTGCCCAATATTGTTAAGGGTGAAAATGTGAATGTTCACAGATTCATGCTATAAAGATGGTCATGTGAGAAAGCTTCCCTCAAAATATTTTTGCTAGAAGTGATATAATGTTTTTGACAAATGAGTAATACAATTAGTTTTAATCTCAAGAGTCCAAAACCTAATGCCTTGAAAATGGTAAAAACATTTAAGTGTTTTTTCACTATTTTCGCACGACTTCGATGATCAATTGAGCTTAAACTTTCACAGGTTTGTTATTTCATGTATATGTTTGATCACATTAAGTGCAGATAACGGTCTTTGAAAACTACCAATGTTGTCCTTGTGCTAAAAAGTATATATATATTTTTTATGTACCACATGTAGTGCGGTACAATTGTATATTCGGCCTCAGCAGAAGGAATGAGTCTTATTGAAGCAACGGACAATCTTTCAACATGACACAAAGCACACAAACTATGAAGCGGATAAAGATGCAGTTTAAATCATTATCATGCCTTCAAATTCCAAGGTTAATTGTATTCCTTAATTCAAAGAAATACTCAAGTGTTTCAAAAACGTGTGTAAGTATAATATCATACTATTTTAGTTTATATCATTAGGCCTATGCAAGGACTGAGCTGAAAAAAAATCTCTAACCTTCCTGTATGTATTATTATAATTTGAATTCTTGTTTGAATCTTGAATCAAGTATTATTCATTATTGTTTTTCATGTATGAAACAGTTATTCTGTGAGAATTTCTAGAAAATTACACAGAAATATTTGTTTTCTCTATTATGTGAGTGATCCCTAGTGACTAAATGAAGTTCTTGGTGTCGAAGAGGGCGCCCCAGTTTTTGTAGAGTGTGGATCATGTAAAAAGCCCAACCGTCTACCTGCTATCAGCTGTAAGGTTGTGCATAGGAAACCCGACTAATCTAAGTGCATGACTCATTGCATTATCAGCGTACTCAAGTAACTGTTTTGGGTGTGTAAACAGTTTGAGTTTTGGACCAGTTCCAAATATACCGAAAAAATGGCAAAATCAAAGAAAGATTTGAGCTTTTTCCAGCGGGTAGTGGCCTTTTTCAAGTGGCTGTGGCTCCAGTATCAAGTTGTATCATGTACGTACATGATGGAAGACTGGGAAGCAAGAATCTACAGTATCCTTTTAAAAAACTTGTTAACGTTTTGTTTACCATTCATTCATGAATATGAATGTAACTTGGGCCAGTTGTGTGTTTGCACATTTTGTGTGCCCCTGTTGGTCTGGCATTGTGTATTCTTGCAGTTGGCGTAAGACTGATTTTTATAAACTACATTTAAGTTTCACTTTTGGATAAGGCTTTAAAGTTCAACTCTTTAATAGTGTAAATGTACATTTGTATTGTTTTGTATAGTGATACTGTAAAAAAAACTTGCGATGAATAACCAGCGGTACATGTGTTATAGTACATGAACCATTGGCTAAGTATTGTGAACCAGCGTTGCGCGTGGCATACTAGTTTGGTCTCACCAACACGCAAGCCGTATGCTGGTAATCAATGGTATGCTGCGTGCAACGCTGGTCTCGATAACCAACAGTAAATGTTTTTATACATGAACCGTTGGTTATTTATTGTGGACCAGCGTTGCGCGCAGAATACCACTGATTACCAACGGAGCAGCCATATTTGTTACCGACAGGTGAGGATTCTGAAAAATGGTGAAGTTTATAGTTTTTTGCAAATTTTTTTTGCGGAGTGAATTTTCTGGACCAGCGCAACGCTCAATCAGAGTACAAAGAAAAAATACAGCCTAATTTGGGCAAAATCAGATTTCAAAATAAAGCTATGTAAACGTGAAGGGCAAAAATTTTTGAATAGGATTTTGTACATGTCACTCTATGAGGTTCGTGGAGACGATAGCGGAACGAACCTCATATTTCTAGGAGTAGACTCTACCCACAGTGTGGTCGGTGCTGCAAAACGCATCCAGCACAAGGGTCCAAATTTCCATGAACACCACTGGTGGAATTTTCTTGTTCGCCACACATTTTCCAACTTTTTGAATTTAACTTGCCTATTTCCTTAGATTTTTAACAAAATGTAAAATGTTGTATTTGCCGCTAAACAGTACAACTATATCCAACCAAAGCCGTAAATTTTGAGTCCTTTGGTTTGAGTCTACCCTGCAATTCTGAAACTTTCATTCCCATGGCCCAACTTACCTCCCCAATACTCCTGTACCGGAGGGTTAGAAATTTTAGTTGGCACTTTTGCAATTTCAGCCATTTGTGCCATCCCATTGCCTAGATTTACCTGTTTTTATACGAACCAAAACACGCTTGTATTTAAGGACAAAGTTGAGAAATGATCTTTACAGTCGACTCTCGTTAATACGAGGTCCGCCGGACTGGCCCGTTTTCCTCGTATTATCCGAACCTCGTCTTAAACGCAGCGCACTATTTACACGTACATGTACATGTACTGTATACATGTACACACGTCGTCATAGTGCATGCACTACACACGTGTCTAGGCTAGAACGGAGCGGTTGGCTTCCTAGTACAGTTCTTACGAGCATCATGTACACAAAAATATCAATGATAAATGCAATTTTGTTGACTATGATCATAGAAATTTAATATTTTGTATAACTGAAAATACAAATCATAGCAAAGTCATGTCAAACTTGCCGTTCATGTGACCATGATGTGACAGATTCGATACTGCGTAGCGCCTATGCTGAACGTTGTTTTCGCTGGTAGCCGCTAGACGTGTGGGCGAAGTAGTAATTCAAGCATAAGTTACCAGCATAATGTTTTGATTTTCGGATCGGACGTACCGTGTAGCCGGTCCGATCCGAAAAATAGTTTGGCAAAACGCATGTAATTTCAGAAATTTGGCTGACTGAACGGTAAGCTTTTATTTTACGCAACAATATTTTTTTCCGACCTCGCTATAAAAGTATGAAAAACAATACATTTTGTCATCACGGGGCCGCAAAAATACCTCGTAATATCCGTGTTCTCGTTACGACCGTGCTCGTATCTTCCGTTTTTTAAGACATAGAAACACGCATGGGACAGTTCGGGACCGGTGAAATACCTCGTATTAACCGGCGACTCGTATCTTCCGAGCTCGTATTAACGAGAGTCGACTGTACTTAGTTTAGCAGTACAATGTAAATCTGAACCACTTAGAAAAAAACATCATCAAGTAAACAATTTTCTTTAAGGTTTCTGGCTTGCTATCTGGAACTTCAAACCATTTTGTCATAGTGATGATTTTGTGCAATCAATGTAAAACAAATCATGGAGTGACGCCTATTAGCTGCGTTGGTGTACATTCTCATCTCAAATCAGTGTTCCCGTCTCTTGTTCACCCCGTGCCTTAAGTCCTACCAATCTTGACGATGATCAGTGAATTAATTTGTACAATTTCCCTTCCATAGCGTAGCAAAATGCTTCACAAAAATGTATCAGTTGCTACTAACAAATCATCATTTGGTACTCAATATTAGCTTTCAGTGTGCACAAAACACGTTCAGTCTAAATAATTTGCTATGCGAATTTGCTGGATGAAATCAGTCCCTGAATTATAAAGATGTATTTCCTTCAACTATTTGCTATCAGACACCACAGTACTGATTATACTGTGTACTGCTGTTTATACCACCTACCTTTACCTACCATCACATGTCATGATGATCGTCAACTACGTTGGCTACTTGTTCAGTTCAGATGACACGTCACAGTTACCACCAGGGATGGCAGCACCAGAAACAGCAGCGGCAACATAACAACGGAGAATGACTATGCAGTGCAGTTGAAGTTTTCAAAAGAAGAACCTACCAAGATCCAGTTCTGGTGGAATATCCCATCATCAAGAACTTCATTCGGTGATACGGTGTACATTTGTGATGAACTTCAGCAGAGAGACAAATGAAATAATCCAAGGGTATTTTGGACTTTGACGAAGAAGGAAGAGGAAGATGCTGGAAACTTTTTACTCGGGAAGATTTTAATATCAAAGGAGTCTTGTAATTTTATTAACAAGGTGAAGAAAATTCTTTTCAGCAGGTACATGTAAATTATTATGTTCTTCAGTGACATGCGGCCAATGTTTTGGTTGATTGTGGTGCCCTGGTGGTCTCCTTGAGATATTTAGGAAATTATAGGACACACAGGAAAGGAAATACTAGGAATACAGAGTCCAGATTTGGGGCTAATCATACATTTAGGTGAGATCAGAGTTTGGTGATAAATGATTCCACAATTAAGTTGAATGAATTTAAAAAGTAATACAAATCAGCACACATAAAATCAGTGTTTTAGGGGCTCTTTTACACCATGGGTAAATATAACGTCAAATCTTGATTTTCTTTTTGTAATGAATTTAATTAATTCTGATATTTAGATGTAATCATTGTATTTAAAAAATATACTGCTGTGGATATGACTTGCTTATGTGGCGATTTCCAAGTGCTATTTGCTTCAGAAACAATGTATTTAAAACATGTTGAGATACTATTATATCATGGGTTGCTGAAATGGTTGTTTCTAACGTAAGATTTTAAGAATATGGGAGTAAAAAGCGCTCAGTTTTATCAAAATACTTTGTGATGACCATAGTATCTTTAATATTGTAAATAATTCTAATGAAACGATTTCGTTTCATGAAATGCATTTTTTTTACGTCTGCAGTCCTTGGTGAAAACATATAGCGATTATTTTCTTCAGATATAAATAAACTGTTCTCTTTGATCTGCTTCTGTAGCACTGACAAAATAGGAAACAAGCTCCTGTAACTCTTGGAGTTTTCAAAAGGTGGAAATGCCATCATTTCAACATACCGCCTAAAATTTAGAACCAAGTTCCGGGCTCTTTTTGTCAGCCATGACTCTCGCTGCCAAAAAGGGAGCCTTTAGTAAGTTTGATCTGCTAACTTACATATGTGGTGAGAACCATGATACTAACTGTACATAAAAATAATGTTATTAAAGGGGGACTGTCGTCATGATCATAGCAGGATTGTGGCTGTTCATGGATGAATTCTAACTAACCCAGTTATTGCACGCACGTTTGCGCTGGCTGTATCAGATTGAAAGCCAGTGCGATCTATAGTTGGATCATGAAATTTGCATGGGCCCCATTTCAGTAAGCAAATGTTTTGTTATTTCATTGACAGCAATGATCAATGTCTGCACTGATCTATTGTTGCACTAGAAGGGTTGCTTGCTGAAATGGCGTCCAGTGCACATTTTACATTTCAGCCCGAGATCCCCATCTTATGCCTTCGGCGGTCTATAATCGTTGGCCTTTACCTAGGCTTGGGCTACATCTGGGGCTTCTTTAACATTGTTGGAGCAGTGCTTCAACAACAAATTACACCAGAGCAAGAGCAGGAGCCTAGATTGAACTTTGGAAAGAACCTAGATTACCACACCAAGGTTGAAAGTAAAAAGACTGGTCCCTTCCTTTAGTGGCAAAGACTAATACAGTACTGTAGTACCCCCCCCCCCACCAATGCATACAGGAAATTAGACAAAGATGGCTACAGCATGGAAAGGTCTTCTTGTATTGACTGATTACCAGTAAACAAATTAATATACACAGTAAAGTTTTATATAAATAAACATTAAAGTCACCAGGGGCATTTTTAAAGACGAAAACATTTATTAATAAACCATTTTCCTTTATAAAAAAAACAACTGTGTATCGCTGTCATATTTTCCTAAGTTGTCAATGATTGCCTTAAACAGGCATGATACTTTGCCCTTGGGAAAACAAGTATGAACATTTTATTGAGTCCAATGGCTTGACTACCTGTACAAATGGTATAGGCTTTAATAGACTTTTCAGGCTAATTAATAACAATTTTGCTTATTTCTCTGAGGGCCAAAAAACGTAACTCGGCCAAGTAGGAAGAATATCATTCCTGCTTAACCTTTGTCTGAAAGTGGCTGTGTCATGGCATGTACCTGTATCTACTTGACTTGCTCATGGTTTGAAGTCTGTTTTAGGATCCAGATCGTCTCTCCGTTTTGGTACCGATGTAGAGTAAATAAAACCACAGCAAAACTAAGAGCTGACTAAGTCAACAGTGCATGTAATATGAATGTGTGTAAACCGTCTGTACTGCATTTATCCATATCCTCTTCAAATATAAACGACTAGCCTATAGTCAAGGCGCACAGTGTCTTACTTCCAGCAAAAAGGACCACTTGCCACTTTGTGTTCACAGTGGAGTTTTAAATGGGATGCTGTGCGCCTTGCTGAAAGGCTAGATAATGACAGACGTCATCAGATTAGATTAGATTTCTTTGATTTGCCCTCATGTCACCTTACCATGTACGTAATTATACACACAGTATTTTTAAAGTCTCATTTAGACTGCAAATGATACCTTTGAGCAAGTCCTTTTGTGTAATTCCTGTGGTATATTGTGCACGTTTTTTATTCAATAACAAGAAATTTCAAAGAAGACTGTCGAACCAAAGTTGTGATAAATTGGCCTCTGTAAACCAACATATTTAAAAGTGTCGTTTGACAGTTTTGACTTGCACTTGCAGGGTGGTATTTCCTGTTATTCTTTCTCCATTAGGAGGTCAACTTTCCACTTAATTATGGAAGTAAACAAAACTTGAACTTTTTTTCCTTTGGAAAATCTACTACAACTTTCTGACATGCATTGTGCGCAAAGTTCAAATAAGCATTTAATGACTGAATACTTAAAAAAATGAAAATACGCTATACAAAATGTGTTTACATCGATAACTGATGACCAAGAAAGAGCATGCATGTTTGCTTTGGCCCCATCAATCCAGGGAGGTTTGGAATACCTGTGTTTATATGACGGCCTACATAATGCAATCTCTATAAAAATCCACCATAATTCACAAGCTTTTTTAGCCTACATAGGATGTCCCAAGTACTGAATCAGCCGTTCATTAGGCTGGCAAACCATTTCACTACAGTTTGGTGTTTGTTACTTGGTTCACAATATAGAAAATTAGTCCAATATTCTTCAGGTTTTTTTAAGTATATGCATACACCTACAATAAAAGAATAATTTTCGATGACGTTTTGTTTTGTTTTATCAAATCTCAATTGTAAACATGACTATGCTTTAGAAGTCGCCAAAATTTTTGAAATTTTTGCCCTGGAGTGTTTCGAAAAGATATTTAAAGGTCAAAGGTCATCTTCAAAGATCTTCGTCTTCAGAGCTGGAGGACTCTTCCAATGAATCCTGAAAAGAAACGGGGGAAACAAAATGTGGTTACAAACTGATTTTACAATATATCAGTTTTTAACTTTTTTATTCATGAAATTTTGACGTAGTTGACTGTTTGCGTCTGCAATGTTCCCAGATACTCGGGGCACCAGGTCAGAAAAAACTTCTTTCTTTTTTTAAATCACTGTTGGATGAAGGTTTTTCTGCATTTTTTTTTACACAAAATTAGTTTAATCTTCTGTAAACTGTCAAGTAATAAACCACAAGGGAAGCTGACTGAGAAAATATTAAGTAAACTTTGACACTCTGTGACACTCTACATAAAAACTGGGATGCTCTATATGTAAACTGTGACACTATACAATGTACAATTGTACATGTAACTGTGACACTATACATGCAAACTGTGACACTACATGTAATCTGTGACACCATCTGTGACACTGTAAATGCAAACTGTGGCACTTTACATGTAACTTGTGACTTAACCAATGTACAATCAAACTGTGACACTATCTGTAACAAACTAAGTGTTAAATTTTGTTTCTTTAGATAATGAAAAGTGAGGCATAACAAAAATGTATGCGGTTGATGTGAGACATTACCTTTCCAAATTTGAAAGCTTCTTGCGCGATGGCGTCTGGAACCACCTCATGCTTCCCATTCGTCATCTCTCCAACCCAGCTTAGCTCCAGCTCAAATGTCTTGTCTTTAATTTCGTCATGAACGATGTGAATGCTGCATTGGATGCAAATGACAAAGATCATTATAATGGGTACTAACAAACAATGCAGAAACTGGAAAGCAGTGGCCAGTCCTACGACTTGTGTTCTTAAACATTGCTTTATCCTTTGGATGGGACATTCAGTACTATAACACCCCTTCTGACTTTTGGTTCAGAGCACATCACATGACATGTCTTATTTTTACTAGAAAGCTGCGCAAACGCAACATGCTATACACACAGCAGTAAACAACTAGTATACTATACCCATAGCAACAGCAACTTCTTGACATCTAGACATCTAGGCACAATATATGTTTGGGGCGTTATAAAACAATATATCGACTGCTTTTACTCGTGCTACGGTTAAAACTACAACTCCTTCGGTGATCCCCAGAGCGCCCGGGAAACTAGAATGCGGCATGGATCACCTCTAGAGTCGTAGTTTTAACCGTAGCACTCAAAGCAGTCCATATTTGTGTATTATCCTCCAGCAAGCTAGAACCCTTTACTTCTGATTGATCAACAACGGCCATGAGATATATGCTTATATCTCACTCCAAAATCCTACTTGCTCACTGCATAGTGAACACATTATGCATATTAAAACGCTTACTGCAATGAAAAAGAAAATCAAGTAACTATCATTGTTTGAAGTGTAGTGTTTTTGTTTTTAAAATCAAGCCCCGGAGCTCAGTCAAGCTGGTGGAATAAAGCCGTTTGCAATAATTTGTTTTGCTTAAAGATCAATGTTTCAATACCGGTTATTTACATTTTTGAAATATGCTCAACAAGTAGGTGAAAATTGCTATAACAAGTGGGGTTCCTTCTTTTTGAACCAGCCTGTATACTCACATCTTGGCTACTTCTTTGACTGCTTCTCTGCAGGTCATATCTTTCAAGTGTTTGTCTGAAGTCAACAGCTTTTCTATCTCTGTCTTGGCTGCTTGCTTGGCTTTGCCGATAGCACAACCATGGTAGCCCTAGATCCACAGACATTATTGAAAGAATGGTAAGCTTTTGAAAAGGGCATTCATGTAGTTAAAAAAAAACCCAGATCAATATGATGTTTTACGTCATGTTTATTCCCCTTTCCTTGCAACTCAACCTAATTCAAAATTTCACAGGGAGAATTTTAGATGAAAGATTCCTGATTATGATTAGTAACAGCCACAACAAAAACCATAAGATTGCAAATTAAACTTCATCAATTAGGTTTCTGCTGATCATTAAAACTAAACAAATTTCATTCTAACCTTACACTCAGTGCACTTACACCGATATATTCAGTGCTGTCTGAGACCTGCATTAAAACAAATAATCACAGGACACTCTGTTGGGATTCGAACCCCCAACCCCCAGCATTCTAGATCAGATGTCTTTTCCACTAGACCACAAAGTATGCCCAGTAAGGCCAGTTTGAAGCAATTTCTTCATCAACTAACTACACTTTTAGGGGATGGACAAATGTTGCATACCCATGTGACACCTGATGGGTCAATCATGTAAAGCTGTGGTAGGTTCTCCTGATAGGCTCCCATCATCACACTGTTAAACAAAACAAGATCAACAGAATCTACTTAGTTAAAATGAAACTTCAGCGTATTGTTAAACACGCCAGCAGAATCATAGATGCTGACATGGAAAGCCTTCACAAGTTGGTAGATAGCAGCCTTTTGACAAAATTGAATTGTATTATGTCTGACAGCACACATCCTCTACATTCATCGATTGTAACCAATAGATCAGGTAGGATTCAACAATTAGGCCTTAAAACAAACTTGTTTAAAAACACCTTCCTACCCAGTACCATCCATAGTTTTAACAGCAGTTTAATCAGATAGCTTTTTTTTAACCAATAGGCTCCTCTTGTTTTTGTGAATCTCTCTTTTACTTTGGTGTAAACAATTGCCTCATTGTGATATACTTTTTTTTAAGGTTGTTATGTAATTTTGTAATGCTGTACAATGGATAACAAATTTCAGGTGTTTTCATATGAAGAATAAATAATTTGAATTGAATCACAAAAAGTGCATCACAAAAACTGAATTTGACTTTGGAGCCCCTCTTTAATGATCTTCCTTAAAGTGTTCTAGACTGCTTAAATTTAAGGGTTGAGGCTGTCCAAACATGCATCATGAGAGCAAGCCAGTAGTGACATCAAATGCAACAATATTGCGTTCGCAATAAAATTACGCACATTTTATTCAAATTTTATATCAAACCTTAGTGTCAGAATGAACTTACCTGCAGCCGAACGGTCTTACTGCACTGTACAATGTGTGAGTGTGAGCGTACATCGCAACCCTCTCTGCAAGATACTAAAAGAATAAACAGCAAATAATAATAATAATACGCAGTTCTTATATAGCGCTTTATTACTCCCGATGGGCGTCTCAAAGCGCTCAGTATTTTTCCTACAAGGTATGTTGAGCTACGTGTTGATGTGACCTATTCCTTTACATAGCATCATGTAATGGTTTACAAGGCGCTGTGGCGCAATATGCAGCCAATCAAACCAGGAACACCGGGGCGAACCCCTTCTCTTTACGATAAGTACACTGGGTTCTTTTCCGTGCATTACACAACACACAGGACCTATGGCTTTGCCTAAGGACACAAGTGCCATGACCGGAACTCGAACCCACACTCTGCTGATCAGAAATACCAGAGCTTGAGTTCGGTGCTCTTATCCGCTCTTCTATGACACGCAAATCACAGCCCTTGTCAGTTACAAAGTGAATTAGTTTGTGAATCATAAATTTCATAAACTGTGACAAGTTTGTACAAAAGTAACACTACTTTAGCTATTATTTCTCAACACTCTACTTTAATTAACTAATGCAATGGCTGCAAGATGGAAAGTGATTTTCCTTTAAGAGTCTTGGTTTGTTATGGGTCCTCCATAAGATGCTCTGTGATCAGAAAAGTGAATGGATTGTCATCTGTAAATTTACAGGCGTGGAATTTCATCTTTGAGAGGGCAAAGCCACTTTCATTTTGCAAAGGGCACTTCAATAGGAAAATCTATGAGAAGCTTTTGAAGGGGCATCAAGGCCAAGACCAGGGCAACAGAGGACATGTCCTTCGTATAATTCAAGGCCTGTATTTATATGCGCGCCCCAGTTTGAAACAAAAGATTTATAGTCAAATCAGTCAAGACATTGAAATGGCTACAGATCAGGGAGAAGGGTGCATCTTCTTACCTTGAGTGGGATGAGTCCTCCATAAGATGCTCTGTAATCAGAAGATTCATCTCTGGCTGTCTCGACAAGCTGTGGAAAAATTGAAATACCAAAAAATGATTTTCAAATTCCAGTCCAAACTTTTAGTTAAAGGAATTACACAACTTTTTGTACAATAATGGGTTGAAGAAAAGGGAATTTTCTTACCTGCCTAGCATCGGCAAGAAGCCCAGCCACAGCCTGAAAAATAGAGAGAAGAGCGAAGTCAAATAAACAAAAAGCAGCACTTATATTTTGAGGTCATGATAAAACCTCGACGATCTCCTCTCTTCTCCTTGGTTGCTCATCAACATTCAAGGTTTTTTGTTGTTGCAATTTCCATGATTAAAAATGTTGGCATCATGCCATCCTGCATCGGCGACACATCAGGCTATTTTTTTTTTCAAAGACAGCTCTACCATTCTACTCTGGCAGCAAGTCACGTCTGGGAAGTTGTGTGGTTTTCAATAAAAAGTCAACTGATCAGCAAATGGTATCAAATTGGGCAGATCTTTCAGTACACTTAGTACTATTTGTTCCAGCAACAGGTCGTAAGCAATAAAATGGCATTACTGTTAAACTGTTGCTAGAATTACCCCAAAGACATGTTTGATCTCAATCCCATGCAGAATTAAACCTTCCTACAATGACTTATATGAATGGCAGAAAACCAATCAAACTTTTTATACTCAGTTTCCTTAAAACATACTTTTACGCATTAATTGCTTACGCCCTCTTTCCGGTTACACTTTTGGTACATCCTTCTTCCCGAAACAAAGTAGGTGCCAATTCCTTTTTCATAATGTCAAACTTTGTATGCCAACAAGAAAAAGAGCCACCAAATAAAAAACAATAAAAAATAAAAAAATGAACAAAACCCAAGGCATTCAAAATGATAAAGATATTGACAAAATAGTGAGACCACCAACACAAGGTCTATATAGCTCAGTTGGTAGAGTGCAGGCACGTCAATCTGGAGGTCACAGGTTCAAGCCCCGCTTGAGTCAATTTTTCTTTGTTCAACCCCAAATGATGATAAAATAGTACAATGATTCCATCAGCCTACCACTCCTATATGCCTGTCAGCATTAAATATTCTCTTATTGGAGCCCGTCTCGTATAGCTTTGATGTAACCAGTTTCTCCACACCAAACACGACGCCATCTTTGCAGCGGAGCCCAATAGCTGTTCCACTGTTCTCTACAGCTTTGATTGCATATTCAACCTGGAAAACCCGGCCGTCTGGGGAGAACTGCGACGCTGAAAGATCGTACTGGAGGGGAAGGAATAACGAGAACATTATTTAATGCTGATTTCACAAAGTTCTCTGTGTGAAGAAATGTTTAATTTCAACAGGCAAAAGTAGCACTCATCTGGTAGGGCACCCCAGCCCCACCAGCCTCTAGCTTTGCTCACTTTTAGTTGTAGTTAAAGTATAACCCCTAAAAGTTAAAAACAGAAAATTTAAAGTTCTCTTTTCATTTAATATATTCAGCAATTGTGTGCCTTCAGATGATGAGTACAAAAGGTTTTATTTGAATTTTTCTATGTAAACAATGGGTCTGATTAGGTATGATTTTAAAATTATAGTAATTAGTTTGGTCCTTGTAATGGTGAATTTATAAGCAAGTGTTTACTGTTTATTTTGACCATAGGTAGTTCCCACGTGACGCATCACAGTGTAAAGCCAGTCATCTTTAAGTTAGGGCAATGCGTTATGCACGCATGTAAATACTTTGCTGCGTAGAAAAGTTTGAACTTTTGGCAAAGCTCAAAAACAAAGCCAAAACCAATCAAGTTGCCCATAATGGAGCACGAATTACACTGCATCCACGTTATTAAACGTCTTAAATTACTTCTTTAAAAAATTCAAATTGTAGTCTGCAACCATGGCAACTGTTAAAAATCCCCCAAACCCTGATCCTGATATAATAAAGGGGGTCCTTCATCCATCCATATCATCTATCATGTACGTACATGATTGCACATGATTTAAAAACGAAGTTAAAAACGTCAAATGAATCAGCCAGCAGTTGCACATCAAGGAAGCCCACATCCAAATTATTTTAACTTTTCGAAGTAAATATAAGTAACACAAAAATGTTAATTGTTATACTTACACCAGTGCCTATAGAACTCATGTTTTTTGAAACAACGTTTGTGTTTGATCCGCCAAAAAAAAATACTCTGCCAATAAACCACTACAGCTGCAGAGCTTCCACACCACACAATGCACAAACATGCAGACTCACGTTTCTGAAAGTTCACCAATTGAGGGCGCCCTATGTGGGCATCGTATCTCTGGTCAGCACTGTCCGGTGCTAGTACCGAGCCGTGCATCGTCCAACGTCTCTGGCATCGTCCACAGAGTAAAGACCCGTCTGAAAATCGTGTAAAAGAGCTAAGATGGCCCTTTTCGAAACAGCGGCTTTGACTTCAGGCTCTTGATCAGATCTCGTCCGTTGTAGGCGTAGCAAAAACGCACGTTAACAAAAAATAACGGGACCACAAACTGGAGCCCAAGAAGCCGAGTGCGACAGCTCGCACAGAAAGCTCCCATCTTTCAGAGTCAAGGATCTGGAGACAGGGATGGACATTATTGTCCGGTGCTATAGTACCGAGCCGTGCATCGTCCAACGTCTCTGGCATCGTCCACAGAGTAAAGACCCGTCTGAACATCGTGTAAAAGAGCTAAGATGGCCCTTTTCGAAACGGCGGCTTTGACTTCAGGCTCTTGATCAGATCCCGTCCGTTGTAGGCGTAGCAAAAACGCACGTTAAAAACAAAACAAAAAACGGGACCACAAACTGGAGCCCAAGAAGCCGAGTGCGACAGCTCGCACAGAAAGCTCCCATCTTTCAGAGTCAAGGATCTGGAGACAGGGATGGACATTATCAATGAATGTATACTATTATAGAAGAGATTGTGACCAGTGAGTTGAAGATCTATTCTATGGATTGTAATAAATATGTGTAATTTGTATCGGGTTTGGCTGCAAACAGTCATGGTGGAGGTCGTCCATTGTGAAGAATTTAAAGACGGCTAAGCTAAGATTTAACCCTTCCTCTTGCAGGTTTCAACTCTTCATACCCCAACCCCAACTACAGATGATTTTCGACCATGTTGATGTTGTTCCACCCGCCATTGTACAGCTTTCACGGTGACCCGGGTTTCTTGATTTGCATATTGGTCGAAGCCAATGATGCTTTTTGATCACTGAAGACTATACATTATTTCCCTATGGTCTTACTGAACATGTCCCATTGAGTTAACATTTGGTCGCCAGGGCTCGATATTCATCTTAAGCAAAATTTCCACCATCCCCGTAGCGATAATTGTATTGTGACGTCACACTTTGCTTAGCTGTCATATTTAAATATCATTTTAATAATTTGTACTTCAATAGCGTAATCTGATTGTAATCAAATCTGAGCACCTACATCAGTTCCTGGATAAAATTGGTATCCAGTGTGGCTTTGGAGTTCATCAAATTCAAGCACAAACCAATTTTAATTTGGATGGATTCAGAGTTAGATGAAGAACAATTGTTTTAAGAACCACACTGCACGCACACACACTTGTTTGTGATTCCCGTTAATCGAGGACTTCTCTTTGTTCTCCCATTTTTGGTTGTTTTTAGCGACGCCCATTACCATTATCATTGGTTTCAACGGGTAGACACGCTCACACACACAATGGCAGTTACGGGGTACTTCCATTTAGGTTTTTCTTCCCTTTTCTGAATAATTCTCTGTGGTAGCACAAGACCAAAGAAATTTTATTTGATAATCTTTCAAAAGCGAAATTTGAAACATGACGCCATAATGGGTATGTACATTCCAAAAGAGAAAGGAATTTTGTGCCAGTCAAAACGTTAAATTTAAGGCTGCGCGATTTGCTAGTGATCTTCAAAACTCTGGAACAAATTGACAAGTTCGCGTACAAAAATGTACAGACCCATAATGTTTGAAAATAACTTGTGACGTCGTTGGATGTTTTTGCTTGTTGACAAAATTCGAAATGGCTATATACAACTTACGGGAAATATTTTTTTCCACTTTCATAATACCCTTTTGAACAATGAGTGCAGCACAAAATTTAATTCGACCTTTAGAGCCCTTTTAGTGTCTGGCAGTACAATAAACTATTTGTTATTGGTAGCAAGCCCAAATTTAGTCCTTTGCCCCGGCTGCCCCGCGCCTGCTCCCGCTTGATCACCCCGAATGAAGATGGGCACCAACCCTACACTAGCGTGTCTTATCATGGTCTGTCATCGGACTTTTATTAAGACTAGGTACATAAATAGCTTATAACACGGCTACCCTGGAACACGGCAAACACTACAACGAATGCAATAGTGCGACAAACTTTCCTGTCTGAAGCATAATTTACATCCAAAGAAAAAGAATAGAAAATAATCTGATAGTTTGTAAATGATTTAATAAGGTTCCTTTCACATTTCTTTAGAAAGACCAATAAATCAAGACCACAAAATTGACGGTCACTATTTGTACAAATAAATAACAACAATAAGATTTGTGTAGCGCTGGTAGGCCTATGTAGAAAAACTTTTCATTTTGCTAAGACCTTGGAAAAATTTATGACATGCCCGATTGAAAAGGTAAGTTTTGAGATGTGATCGGAAGGAAGCGACGTCAGGCTGTTTTCTAAGAGTCATTGGCAAATTGTTCCTTTAGGTTGGGGGGGGGGCTGCAAGTGAGAATTTTCTATACGTACGCACCGGAAATGGCGCACCGGATTGCATGGTGATTCAATTAAGATGCTGACGGCACAAAAGAGATGAGCCATTGGCAGATTGGTAGGACGAAAGATTTTGAAAATGATGCGGTGGCTTGGAGGACAGGGGTATATAATGGAACTTGCTTGAGCTCGTTACTAAACGGACCGCAATGTTCTGGATTCTTTAAAGGTGATACATGGTGGAAGCTGTAGGTCCGTATGATTATAAGAGTATGAGTTACAATAGTCGAGTCGAGACATTAAGTGCGTGGATGAGTAACTCGGCCGGTTTGTCGGAGAGATGGCTTATGTTTTTTAGGTGGTACATTGCGATGCGGGAGGAATTTCTGACGTGAGTTAAGTTCATAATAAGGCCTATGCCCATCAAATATGAAACCGACGCGACGTTTCTAGCTGTGTTGCTGAGGGGTAATGGCGTAGGGGTATGTGAGGGGTATGTGTTGCTGAGGTGGTTGCGGTGTTGACTGGGTGAATGCAGCAGCAGAATGACAGTGTTATAGTGCTGAAGTCGAGTCCGTATTGTCCGACGGGGAGACCGAGTCAAAGGCCGATTCCCCCGAGTCCGAGACCGGACTCGAGTGGCTGAAGCTTGCTAGCAACCATCCATTTCTTGATTTCAGCGATACCAACTTCACTACGGGCGACCACAATGTTTGCATTTGTGGAGATAAAGGGCAGATACACCAGAAACTATGCCAGGTACCTAAGAAATTGACAATGGAGCAATCGTTTTATTTACTGTTGTCGATTAACTTTGAAGATAACAGACCGTGTAGATTAAGCGTCACCAATTTTATTTTTTTACAGCCCGCTTGAATGCAATACATGCGACGGTCACAATCGGATTACCGGACACGAATTGAACTCTGTGGAATAAGTGCGGAACATTGCCTTTTCGAAACCAATGATGTGTCAAGATATCGCATCATTTAGTGTGGATTTTAGGTACTGAACTAGTGGAGTGACAGAAAGTGCCTGATACATGAAGAAAAGGATTGTTTGGTTTCTTGGATTTAAAGAACTCTCTGCAAGAGCTTTGAAAGTTTTCTGTGAAGCGCTCAGGATCTATGCTCATCAGTCTATATACACTACGTGGACGATACAGCTGCTGAAACTGTTTTTTAAAGACCTGTTAGAAATTGTTGGAACTCGGTTCCAGCCTTTTTGTCATTTTCATTCTTGATGGTCATCTAGCCTTCTGAACTTCGCCACACAATGAAAGATCAAAAACTGTACACCCCAGGACCACTAAGTGTGAGTCTGAGTACCAAGGAAGCTATGCTGTTTGACCTGGGGTCGCGGGACACTGAGTTCATGGAAACGGTGAAGTACATACGCGCCAAGCTGCTCGAAATCGCTGGTAAAAACATGTTGGTCAACGTTGACTTACTTGTTAACATTATTGCTATTGATGTGTTTATCGTGACGTGTTCATTACTGCATTATGGACATCATCGATAAACCAACTTTGCAAATTAAAGTTGAGGTCGCTTTAACAAGTCATGACGGTAAAGCGCATCATAACTAAATGAAATGAAATAGTTATTTAGAACCGGGGGTGTTTCAGGGGTGTTTCTGTTGCATTTGCTACTCAAGGAAAATTGAGATATCGGTTACAGCAAAATCAGTTTCATGGAAGCTCACAAAGATTTACTGTGATATAAACCATGCATTGTGAAATCAATCTACATCAATTAGAAGTCAGCATATTATTATTTTTGCAGTGAAATATAACAAAAGATCGCCCTCTCCCAGTCTGAATACACATCCCGAATAGTGTTGACCAGCCGATGTGCAAAAAACAATGTCATGAAAAAAATTGTCTTGAACTTGTCAAATTGTTATACCTGACCAGTTTCCTGACACTATTTATTTAATTGTTTTAATGTTTTAGAAGGAATGACCGATTATTAAAGTTCTTGCAACTCCAGTTGTTGGTTTAGTACTTTGAAATCATACTACATTATGTTCATGGATTTCGGATTTTAAATAAAATTGTATTTTTCTACAGGCGTTTCATCGGACGATTTCACTCTTGTTCCTTTGCAAGGCAGTGGCACGTTTGCTGTTGAAGCCGTCTTCTCTACTAGTGTACCAAGAACAAATGGCAACGTTGGTATAAGCTTTTGTCTGTATCGACTAACATTAATTTAATATTAAAGGCAGTGAACAAGCAGGGGCGTCAATCCGTCTTGAAATGTGGGGGGGGGGGGGGCAGCATGATCATTTACGGCGTGGGGTCCAGGGGCGAAGCCCTTGGCGGGGGATCAGGGGGCGGAGCCCCCTGAAGCTGTTGGGTTTTAGCATGTTTGAACGACCTAGAAAAGCTCTCCTTGCTATAAATCTTTACATATAAAACTTGGACTTGGTTCAGAGAGAGATAGAACAAGCGACACTAATAAAAGCCCAACATACATGATATTTTATTCTCATGGGCAATTCCACTGTAACGCGTGCTACACTTAAAGGTGTCCTTTTATATACATGTACTTTATGCTCCATATATTAAACATATTTGGTTGGAATTTTTATTTTTTAAATTTTAACAACCAACATTCAAGGCTAGATCCTCATAATATGTTGACCAAAAAAATTGTTAACTTTTGTATGCATGGGACAGCTGCGAACATCGGTAACTCGTGCTACACGCAGAGGACATGCAAAAACATTACTCATTTACGTTTTGTTGGTGTCCTAAAACAAAAAAAACTTGAAAAGTCCATGGTTGTTTATAATAGGTTCTTTCACTTGTTCATCATTTAATTTTGCAGATAGAATGTTTATCATCCTTTTTTTAAGGCCACTTCCAGTAACATACATTTCCAGCTAAAAGAAAATTGAAAGGATAATGATTAAAATTTGATGAATCTTTCTTGTATACCATATTTCAAAGATAACAAATGTATCAAATTTTACGGACAAAGACAACCAACGCGCATTACGCGTAATTCATATAAATTTTGGGGCTATATGGAAGTCTTTAGAACACACTCTTTTGACGGCTGTTTGGTGCAACCCGCTAGCATGTCCCAAGTTCGGGCGGTCCAGTCGTCACCGGAAGTAAACTTACAGTACCATCTAATTCTTCAGATCACGCTCCTTCGGCGGCTGTTTAGTGCGACACGCTAGCGTTTGTAAAACCAAGGATACGAAGTGTTTCCAATTGCGGGCGGTTTCGGGTGGTCCAGTGAGTAAATTGCCGAGCAGTTTCGGGCGGTGCATCGACTAAAGCGTTAGCTTTACTACAGACAGCGCGTTACCGTAAGTCATACAGTAGATGACACATTCAATTGCCCCTATAATATGAGATACACGAATTAATACAAAACTGGGGGGGGGGGGACATTTGATAAGGTGTCCCCCACCCTTCAAAAAGTGGGGGGATTGACGCCCATGTGAACAAGTGAACGAGAATGATGCTTCCGTGACTACTTAAAAAAAAAATCCTCCCCTCCCTCCAAAATTCTTACGAAGATCTTTCAAGGATGATTGATTGCTCCATGAATAATCATAGCATAACATCACAATGACAATCAATACAAGGTGCTATTTCATCAAGATCGTTCGCACAATTAGTAGAAATTAACATGAATGGAGGTGGGTCTTAAGAGCTTGACGCTTCCCTAAACGACAAACAGAAGGAAAAGTGTTCCAAATCGTTGGCCATACACTGAATGCGTTTGACCCCAAACTTTGTCTGCCATAGGTGTGAATCATGAATGATGTCAAGTGTGGACCGAAAAAAACCCGTGTAGGAGTGTAATAATGACAGTAAATTTGAAAGATAGGAGTAGTTTTGTTCAATCATTTATAAACAAAAAGGGCAAGTTTAGAATGAATCCGTTTTCTTATCGGTAGCCAATGAAATTCATGAGTGATGGAGTAACAATGGTCCCTCAAGTGTGTGGAACACCAAACGAGCTGCACTATTGAAATTTGTAACCTTCAAACTATACCAATGCATGTGACGTCAAATACCAAACTGTTGCCGTACATAGGACAAAATGGTGGTCCTGCGGGGTTTTTTTTCTTTGAAGAATTCACTTGACTAGGTTTACTTTCCTCAAGCTGAACATAAACTGAGTATAAAAATAAAGATACATAATTATAGGCCTAATTACTCTGAAGCCATTGATGAAATTCTTCGCTTTCCGTTTATGTGCTAGGTGTTGGTATTAGAAAATGGAGCTTATGGCGTGCGCATCGGTCAAATCCTCAAGGTGCTCGGCATTCAGACAAAGACCTTGAAGTTCCCAGAGGACGAGAAGGTGGACGTCAAGATGGTAGAGGAGGAATTAATGAAGGACCAAAGCTTTACCCACGTAGCCATTGTGCACTCTGAGACTAGCTCAGGGGTCATCAACCCAATCCGGGAGGTAGGAGTAGTCGTCAAAAAGCACTTACCAGGTGAAATATTGATACAGAGTTCACTCCTGTAACTCTTTCTTGATGATATTGCTTCATTGTATAGTCTCGTTTGAGGGGGAAGATTTCTAACATCTGCCCCCTATTTACACGCCTGGAATTTTAACAGTGATATACAATTTACTATTTCATTCTGGTACTTTTTAATACAAAGTCAAGATTTCAAATGAGGAGGGGGGGAGGGCACCCGCGGGGGCGGACATCAGTTATCGAGGGACACATCCTCCGTGGCCATCCCAGCAAAAATTGTGGTGTTAAAATTGACACCGTGGGTGTTGTCACATAATAGTACCCAAAGAGAGAACACCATATAGGGTGTTAAAATAACATAAATGTAGGCCTAATCGTGTTGGCAGAAATTAGTGTTATTTTAACACCTAATCTTGTAATTTTTGATTCGTTTTTGCGGGTCTATATATTAATGTGACAACACCCGTGTCAATTTTAACACCCCAGTGTTTGCAGTGCAGTAACGCCATTGCTTCAATTTAGATCAAGACAAGTTAATATTGTGTTTATGTTTCCCTTACAGGCGCGTAGGTGGCCATAAATCCCTGCGAACAGTGGCGCTAATCCGTATAACAATCTCGACAACAGTATCCATCAACCGCAGCAGCGATTGGGGAGGGGTTTATCACCCCTTCCAAAGAAAAAAACCCAAGGTTTTTGACAATATTAGTTCTACTTGTTGGTATGAATATCGTGTCCTGTGCAGGGGCCGTATACGGCATTAGAATTTCACTGTATGCTTGCGAAATTAATGAAATTTGCCATCTTTACCTACGTTTCTTGGCACTGTGTCCTCTTAAGGTTATACATATTTTAAAAGAAGACTTTAGACAGATCCAGACTCATCACTGCCGCGGCAAACACGAGCAGAAAGTGGGGCGGCCATGACAGCCGGCCACACTCGTTTCTATACGCGTCTGTTTCCCCCCCCCCAAAAGAACTATACATTCATTTTCGAAAGAGCTCACAGAAGACTTCATTTATCCTTATTTCCAATTCCAACCCTTTGTTTCCCTATAGATGCTAGCTACTTTGTAGATGCAATGAGTAGTTTCGGTGCAATAGATATTGACATGGAGGGCGGCAATATTGACTTCTTAGTGAGCTCTGCCAACAAGTGTCTTGAAGGAGTGCCTGGCTTCTCCTATGCCATCTGCAGGAAAGAGAGATTGAGGAAGTGTAAAGGTACGTATACAATAGAGAACTCACTCCGCGGCAGTGAAGTTAGTATCGAAAAGTCCTCCTCGATTCACTAAGTGAAATTAGTAGCAGTCCTGGCCGATTTCCTACCTCACGACGGCCAAGAAGCAGGACAGTTCTTTTCGGAACTAAGTTGTCTCCCGAATTCCGAAATCTTCTCCGCGGCAGTAAAATAAATAGCAAGACAAGTTCTCAAGAACAAATTGGACACATGGTGTTAACTGAATTCATATTGATATCTCACCATACAATGCCTCAAAACGCATGTATAAACGTAGTTATAAGGAATCGTAATGATCCGTACCCATCCTTTTGTTGTTGAAGAAATTGACAGGTCGGAGAAAAAATAATACGAGGTTACAGCCTCAATTGTTTTAATTTGAAGTTCGAATGCACCAATTATTTTGTATCTACAATATTGGTACCGTTCTTTCCGTTTACATGGCATGCAGTGCCACTTTGCCCGATAATGAAACTTTTAAACTGAACCGTGCATAGGCCTATCATCGCTTATACACCTCCTAAAGGACGAAGACAGGTCCACAGATTCCCTCTATAGCTAACCAACTAATGGATTCCTTTTGCTAATCTTGTCCTCTTAATTTTGCTGTCTTCCAGGCTGGTCAAGGAGTCTAGTTCTGGATTTAGTCGCACAATGGGAGGTGTTTGAAAAGACAGGACAGTTCCGATTTACCCCACCAACCCACGTCATGTTAGCCTTCAAGCAAGCCTTGCTAGAATACGAGAAGGAAGGAGGGTTATTGGGTAGAGCTGAAAGGCAAGTGACTGGGGTGGAGTGTTGTTGTTTTTTCTCAGCAATTGACAAAATGAGAGCTTAATAAATCTCCCCAGTATAGGCAAACCACCATAAACGATACAATTATTATTGTCATGTAGTTCTAGTAATGAAACCAAGCATGCCTCATAAGTGAACTTAATCACTATAGCTCGCAAGCCTGTGAGGAAACCATAAACACGGGTGCTTGCTATGTGAACCAGAAAACCCTTTCCGGGTTCTTTTACGGGCACTGCCAATTCTAGTACACGGGACCTACGGCTTAATGTCCCCATATAAGGACACAGCAATTATGGTAAAGTGTCTTGCTCAAGGACACAAGTGTAACGACCGAGTGCGAACCAACCCTTGCTGCTGATCAGAAACACCGGGCCCAATTTCATAGAGCTGCCTATAAGCACAGAAAGTAGCTAAGCACAACAAAGTTATGCTTACCAGAATAAGGTTACCAGCCAAACTACCATGTCACATGTACAATTTGTGACTGATATCCTGCTAATTTCTGTACAATTTTAAAGCAGTATTTCCTGCTTAAGTAGCTCATGATTTTGGGCCCTGAATTCTCAGCGCTCGGCCACGATTCGCCATAGCATTTGAAAAGTGATGACAATGTTAAAACTTGACAAACTCAAAGTGTATACCTCTTCCTTTGTTTCATTAGAACACCGGTAGATCATACCTTATTTATTGGAGCACTTATGTTATCCCTGCAGGTATAAGGCGAATTGCCAAATTATTAAGGACGGCATGAAATCCCTTGGCTTCAAGACACTTCTGGATGCGTCACATGAAGGGTACATCATAACGTCCTTTTATTTCCCACAACATTCAAACTTTGACTTCCAAGATTTCTACTCAAGACTTAAAGAAAAAGGTCTGTATCAGTCTTGTTCGTTTTCGCTTAGTATTATCCACTTTAACAATTAAATTGAACCGATCCTGTACGGAACTGTTTTTCTTGTTATTTTCATTGATATTTACTCTTTCTTTCAGATCAAGTAATCTATCCTGGCAAAGCGACGAAGGCCCCGTGTTTCCGTATCGGGAACATCGGCCACCTTTTCCCCAGGGATATGCATCATCTGTTGTCCTGTGTGAGGGAAGTCTGCAGTGATATGGACATCCAGTTGCCGATAGATAAATGAAAATCATTATTCGGTTAAGGTACCAAAATGATAGTAGGGAAAAGGTTTTCTGAACTGGTATGCCCAACCCTCAGTCTTAAATAATAAAGTACTGATATTGCCAATATCAGTACTTGATCTCTATTGTTACTGCCCGGCAGGTTCGAACTCCTTCCGTGGTCCTTTTCTCTATGAATATAAATACTTGTGTAAGCTTCATTTTGATTGCCCGTTCAAAAGTATACCCTTACTTCGACCAAACAACTTGTTCTATATCACGAACCAGCCTCTCCGCCGGTCTGCTTTTACAGCTAGCTAGGCGACAGTGCGATGTTGGACTGTACCATTTATCTAGCAGGGATCGAAGACAATTGTACTACACATTTTAATGAGACACGGACATTTTTTGAGAGGAACTAATTTTAATTTTCTGACTTGTTTGCTGAAATACTTTTTCTATGTTCTTTTTATAGCGAAATGTTATTTAACTTTCCACCGTATCCGCTTGGTATCGAAATATTGATCGACAGGGGCCGGGGGTGAAGATAATTCACCCGCAGCGTGAGTCGACCATGCCACCTGTGTGTGTACATTGTGCAAAGAAGTTTCTGGCTGGAAGGTCAGCACGCGCGCGTTAAATACAATGTGACTTTTACAGAACGAACTTCGGAAACTATTGAAAGATTAGTGAATGTCATCGTATAATCATGGAGTCTCACTCTGTTCAGAAAATCACATATTTTTTTTCTTATTCAAGAAAGAGGGTAAATATCCGTTGTGTTTCTTTCAAACTAGTAATTATCAATAATGTGCAGTTAGTACACACATAAACAGGGCTGGAGGAGGGGGTTATAAGCCTCTAGGCCTACCCCCTCACCTTGTCGTACATTAATGTTATTGTTGCTCAATCGTGCTGTCACTGAAAGACAAGCACAACTTGATCCTGAGAAAGATTAGACCAATGTTTAATTGTTAGATTTAATAACAACTAGTACTCCTAGTTCTTTGAAGTAGCCTAAATACTAAACGTTGTCATAGGGACCTAAGGTTAGGCCGAGACCCAAGTATTCCTAAGCCTATGATTGATATAATTAAATGTGTATAAAACATTTATGAATTTATTTAGTTGCTAAATCCATTCAAGAATATGTTATCCTTTTTTTTTTATTGAAGGGCTCACCACCCGTGGGGGGGGGGGGGGGGGGCTGGCCATTTTAGACACAAACAACGACTATTGTATGTGGGAGAGTATTTCTCACAGGAGACATGAACGTTCTGGAAGCTAAATAATAAAATGTAGGTCACCACCTGTATTGAGGAGTATTGTCCAACCACTATTTTGTCTGTCAAATCAGAGAGAAAAGAAGGTTGATTACATCATTTTCTTTAAGCCCCTTAGGAAATTCCACTGGCACGCCTATTCCCTGCTGTAAGATTAATGACATTAATTTTTGCTATTGTGACATGCATGGATATAAAAGTGGTGCCCGTAAAGGTATTTTGCGATTTTTAATTTTTATTTTACTACTACTGAAGTTTTTAAGTGTACTTGAATCCAATGAGCACTCATTAAATGGCCCATTAAGCGAATTGTTCTTATCAGTAGAAAAATATTTGTGTTATATTCTAATCCTCAAATATATGAAAACTAATAGAAAAAGATACCCTATTTGGTTAAATATATTGAAAATTGCACTATCAAATCGTTTGTCTCACCCAACACTTTTTTGTCCTAAAATAAGTATTAATTGTAGCCTGCATTTTTATTTTAAAACTCAGGATGGCTGATTCAATGACTCCCAACTCGAAAATTATGTTTAAATAATGATCTTGCTAAAACAAAATTTGTTAAAGGGGTCAGATATTGCAATAGATCGCACCACAAAGCATCTGGAATCCAAAATTAAGCGGGCCCCCGAACCCATGCCGTTTACGCGTTACACAGGCGCCACAAATTGCATTCACCATTTGCTGATTGGTACATTTTCACGCTCCCCCCCCCGCGTTTGGAAAATCCTGGATCCGCCCCTGATTGGTGCAAAACTCTTTATACGGGTGATAGATTGGTTGTTTTTTTTTTGTCAACGTAATGCCTAGTTATAGGCAATGTTATAAAGAAAAACACAGTAAAAGTTGCAACTGAATAGTGTATTCTTACTGAAAATAAACAGAAAAAAACGAGGAAAAAAACCCCAGAACATAAACAAAAGGTCTATAGGTGTTCGGCTGTTGCCCGAACACCTAAAAAAATTTGTCACGGTATGTTCACACAAACTTTGAATCCAGCTTATCTCTATAGGCCTACTTGCTTTTCTCAAAATGAATTTTTTTTTTTTTAGTTAGGCTGTTTTGGCATGGAAGGGCCGCACTGATGCCGAGGGTTTTAAAATACATAGGCCCCTAACAGTTTTACATTAACATTTTTCGCTATATTGTGTTGTATGTATTTTTCTTAAGTCCTTGGCATTTTATACACAAACAACGACTGAACGCTCTGGAAGTTTAATAATAAAATGAAGGTCACCACCCTGTATTGAGGAGTATTGTCCAACCACTATTTCGTCTGCCAAATCAGAGAGAAAAGAAGGTTGATTACATCATTTTCTTTAAGCCCCTTAGGAAATTCCACTGGCACGCCTATTCCCTGCTGTAAGATTAATGACATTTTGCTATTGTGACATGCATTGATAATCAAAGTGGTGCCCGTAAAGGTATTTTGCGAAAACTCGGCCACGGTCTTTTACAGAGTTAGAAGTGCGTTGATTGGGATAGGAGGCAATCACATTTTAAACAAAAGTGACTAAATTGTAGTCAGGCAACTTCTCATTTTGTTGTTTTGCTCGACAAATTTTCTTTCTGAAGAGCTGTTTGCCTCACTATACTTGGCTCCCAATCTCGAAAGCTTACAAAAAGACCTTGTCTCTTCGTGTCATCCCAGTCTTTGTATTACGTCTGGCCAAGGGGAGCAACTATTCCATCAGTCATGGGCGCATCACTGACACTCCAAATCTGCAAAACCATCATTGGTCTGATTGGCATCCTGGGAAACGGGTTGGTCATCGTAGTTATCTGCAGGGTCCAGTTCATGCACACGCTTACCAACGGGTTCATCGGTCACCAGGCCGCGATTGATCTGGTGGCGTCCTTGCTGCTGGTTCTACAGACCAACACCCCGGCCCCGGACACGATCCCGCAGACCTTCGCCGGTGAGCTGCTGTGCCGCCTGTGGGTCGGCGACCCCTTGCAGTGGGTGCTGTTCACCACGTCTACCTACAGCATGCTGGCCGTGACGCTAGAACGGTACGTTGCCATCGTGTACCCCTTTCGACACAACGCGGTCTTCACGAAGAAATCGACGCTAGCCATCTTAGGCTTTGTGTGGCTCCTCAGCGTGGGTCTCAAGTCTTATTCCTTCATCATTTATTCCGTGGAGGATGGGAAATGCAACTTTCAATTCCTGCCATCGTCAAAGGTTATGGGCCCGTTGACCATCGTCCTGCAGTACTTCGTTCCTTCGACAATCATGTTGTTCTCCTACACCCACATCGCCGTCACCTTGAAGCGAAGTGCGGAGCAAGTTGCACCCCTCACTCTCAGCCGGCCTGAAACCACCGCAGCGCCCGGGCAGCAGCAGCAGCAGCAGCAGCAGCAGCAGCAGCAGCAGCAACAGCAGCCACGAGTCGGTAACGAGCAGCAGGATTCGCTCCTTCGTGCACGGCGAAACACCGTCAAGACCCTGATCATCGTCTTTGCGACTTTTGTGACATGCTGGACGCCCAGCCAGTGTATCTTCTTCATGTTCAACATGGGGTGGATCAGCGTTGATTTCGACGGTCCCCTGAACGTCTTCGCTGTCATCATGGTCGCCTCCAACTGCTGCATCAACCCGATCATTTACTCCTTCAAGTACAAGCAGTTCCGCAAGGCGTTAAATAAAATGACCGGGCGTCGAGCTGTGTGGCAAGATGATGGGCCATGACCGTAAAAAGTGGCCAATCTGACCCTACTACTCGCCAAGCTTGATTGTTCTATTGAAAGTATTCGAGAAACGTGTAGCCTACCTCTACAACTGCACTTTTGCTCCATACCCAAACGGACCACTCATAACGTTCCAGCTCCGGTTCAAACAAATTAATATATCCTCGCAGATATACCACCGTCACGGATGATGCATGCCTCGATCACATTCCGGACACTAATTCATTACTTCGTGGTATATCGCAGTGTCTCCTGAAGAAGCTACAACATGCCCAGAATGTAGCTGCGAGTGTTCTTTCCAGGGGGAGGACATTTTGACCATATTACTTCAACACTTAAAGCATTGCATCGGTTACCCATAAAACAAAGAATTAGTTACAAAATCATACTGTTGACTTGGAAACTCGTCATGGTCTAACTCCGGCGTAAAGATTATTGTGTACACCATTCTCAGCCCAATTTAAGATCTTAAACAAACTACTGTTGACCATTTTTTGAGCTCATTCTTCATCAGTTGACAGAAGCTTCGTTTCACGTTGCACCAAAGCTATAATGGAATGATCTCCCCTATCATCATTTACGCACACTTCTTGACTCCTTAAAAGATCTTACAAAGCCAGTTGAAGACTCATCTCTCCAAAAACTGCACGCTCACAGTAATTAGTCCATTGCACTCGTCATCTCCACGTGAAATTCTGTAAACTCTTTTGTCTTAAACTTTTCTTCACTTTGCTAACCACCTCTGAGGCAACTAGAATGATAACGCTCTACAAAATGCCTGATATAGTTGGTTGAACTACTGTGTAAAGGACTAAACAACACAGCCACAAAGTTAAACTGTCATTTTGGTCTACATACTCTCTTAAAGTTTTAGACTGAAATTCACTCCATTCGATCAAAACTATAGTGACAACCTGCAGATGATTCAGTGTCTCTATAGTTTCATTCGATTAGAGTGAATTTCAGTGTGAATACAAATGTAAATGGCTTCTGACCACTGGGCACTCCTGAATATCCAGGGAGATCGCCAACATTAGCACTTGTATTTATGGCCCATGTGGTATAGAGTGGCGACACTTTAATCCGGAGGTCGCAGGTTCAAGTCCCACTCTAGTCAAATTTCGTCCAACCCCGAACAAAGATGTGTAATGCTCAGTTTCTAAGCACTTAGCACTTTCAGCACTTTCTCATGAGTCACGTTGACCACGTTGTTGAGTAAATTCAGCAGCATGGGTAACGAGAAAGCGAAAACTCAACTCTGCTTATATACTTTTTCTTGACGTCATCACCTCTTGTACACTATTGTTGTTCACGAACGAAGAAATGAAAGAAATGAAATTTTCAGATAATGAAGAGATGAATTTTTACGGAGCTTCTCAAAAGTTGGAATGGTAAGAACGTTCTGGATGGCGGTCCAATGAATTGCAGGCGTGTGCCGAAGTGCCAGTTCTTTTGCGCCGAGCCGGAAGTAGAACGTGCCCGACTGTTGAGATAAAACATGAATTATGAAATTGAAAGAATTCTTGGTACAGGGATGCTTTCATCGTTCCTGCAATACCACGTTGCAAAAAAGAAAGAAAGAAAAAAGAAAACAAGTATTTGTTTTCTTTTTGCTATAAATGGATATGTTTTTGCTTGTGCTTTTTTATGCCTCTGACGAAGGTCCGGTTTGGATCGAAAGCTAAGGCCATCTCCCCTACTAGTTTTATGTAATAAAATAGAATAAAAGAGGGAAAATGATTCATCGGTCATGCTAGTTAGTGTAATTACAAAAGTATTACGTATAGGGTCCTGAAACTTTGTGAAAGTGTTAACTGCGTTGAGTGTAACATTCGATAATAAAAAATATAAGCAATAATAAAATAAAAGTAATAAATAAACAAAAGTTCAAAATGTTTGACACATTGTTGTCCCTTCGCAGAAAACGACGGCATACCGGTAACCTCAAAACTTGAACCTCCATATTATTTTAAGCGATTGAAAAGATTTTAAAACTGTTTTATTCAATGTCGGTATTTGCTTCTCATAACAAATCCTCTGCACACTCAATAAAGGGCGGACCTGCCCAGTTTTGAAGTTTGAATTTAATAAAACATTTGTGAAAAAAAAAATCATATAAAAATGTGTACGAATAGAGAGATAAAAATAAACCCAACGGAAGGCACCTTGATTACATGGACAATAAAAATTGAAATTATTCATTTTTTTTGTGTATGTAACCTATTAAACTTAGAATCGTGGGCATATCCGGGGACTCTTTGGTTGAGGTGGCAGCGAGGGGTTGATCCCGAATTTGTAAACAGATAAAACATACCGGGTAAAAAGTCTTGTTTGCTTTCTCTTTCCAAATTGTTTCCTCTTCTTCAGTTAGGATTGGAGTTACGAAGTCAAGAACGCCGTCAGCTTTGACATAGGCCTAGCCCTAACAGAACTCTTCCTCTGAGTGCTGTTCACAGATACAGGACGTCACTGTAGTATACTACGAAAGTTAAAGCCGCCAGGGCTAACATAGGCCTAACTCTGGGTTAGGCCATATAAACAACTCCACTCAGTTTTCTGTTAAAGCACACGAACCAGTATCTGCGATCTAGGCCTATACGCTAAGGCTTGCTCATTTCACAAAAACCATAGCATTTCAGGCAAAACTATTTCAAGGGAAGTTTTTCACCATGACCATCTTCATACCATAGGTAGGCCTATATATATAAACCTAAATAATATATGTCAAGAATTATATTTGCAGCCGTGCTTCTGTATATCATGGAGGTAGAACCTCCATGTGTATATGTAGCAAATGTGTATAATGCACACACCTCCATTATAGCTTGGTTTATAAATAAAAGACGTTCTTGTTGGGACACCGTACATTCGTTGTCATAAACAAACCAAGATGGCGGACAACGCTTGGCTCGTCGATGGCGTTATACAATTTTTACGAAGCCCAATTTGGCAAATGCCAGTGATGGGTTTCATAGACCAGAAGTGCTTGGGTAAGTGAGAAGCTTTCTGCTGTATTATCAACAACGGAAAGTACAAAGATATTTAAACAAAAGTGTTAAAAATCAATGGAAGGTTCATTGCAACAAATCAACTCGCTTTTTAAATCATTATGTCATGGCATTGGCAATTGTCAATTGACTGTGTACATGCGTGTGCTGTAGAGTGTGTAGTGTCACTGTCAGTGTGTGTTGAATGAATGTTGGTGTTGTTTGGTGTTACATTGTTACATGCATGAGTCCATGACGTGCATGATGAAAAGGAAGGTAACCCATGAACCATGGCATGGGGTACTCCTAGAACTATTCGGTTCGTTCCGCTATCGTCTCCCCGACCCTCATACATAGAGTAGGTCATCATGTACAAAATCCTATTCGAAACTTTTTCCCCTTCACGTTTATGCACCTGGACTTCTCATTTGAAAACGGAGCTCGCCAAAATTAGGCTCTATGTGTTCATTGTTTTCACAGTGAGCTCGGGGTGGGTCCAGAAAATTCACTCCGCAAAAAAAAAGATGCAAAAAATGATAAATTCCCATCGTTATTCGGAATCGTCGCCTTCCGATAACAAAAATGGCCGCCGTCGCTTGTATCAATGGTATGCTGTGCGCAAGGCTGGTTCACGATATGCCTTCGCATGGTATTCTGTGCGCAACACTGGTTTACAATAATCAATGGCTTATCTTTTATTATCCATAAGCCGTTGGTTATTGTGAACCAGCGTTGCGCGCAGCATACCATTGATACAAGCGACGGCGGCCATTTTTGTTATCGGAAGGCGACGATTCTGAATAACGATGGGAATTTATCATTTTTTGCACCTTTTTTTTTTGCGGAGTGGATTTTCTGGACCCCCCCCGAGCTCACTGTGAAAACAATGAATAGATAGAGCCTAATTTTGGCGAGCTCCCTTTTCAAAAGAGAAGTCCAGGTGCATAAACGTGAAGGGGAAAAAGTTTCGAATAGGATTTTGTACATGATGACCTATGAGGGTCGGGGAGACGATAGCGGAACGAACCGAATAGTTCTAGGAGTAGGCATGGTGTACCTACAATCCCGGCCAAAAAAATGCTTGGGCCACGTGACAAAACATACCCTCCCCCGTTCCCCCGCTCCCCCGCTCCCCCGTACCCCTGCTCTCCCGCTCAATGATAAATTTTGTTAACCTCAGCTGGAGCTGGAGCTGGAGTGCAAAATGCGCAGTGAGAGCCAACATTAATGGGGGGCGGGGCCCAACGTGATCATAGCCGGGATTGTAGCAAACTGGACACCTGCAGTTATTATACTATAATAGGTCGGGTCTGCACTCTGTAAGCTCAGCACCCAAAAACCTGATGACACCATAGGATTCTGGGAACTTGGCACTCACAAACCATCATGGAGCTCCTGGCTGGAGGAACTTCTTCACCATGTTCATAATCATAGATTTAATTGTTGAACTAGCCTAGACCCAGTAACTGGGGCGCTGTACTCCTTTTTTCGTAATTTTGACATCTTCGGTCGTACTAGTATGGCCGAAGATGTGGGCTAGTGTTGAGCATCCACGGAGTGCTGAGTGATATAGTCTAGTTATGATCCAGAAATAAACTGAACCTACGAACCTACTGGCCAACAGACCAACAAGAAGCCAAAACGAACCTACTGGCCAACAGACCAACAAGAAGCCAAAACAAACCTACTGGCCAACAGACCAACAAGAAGCCAAAACGAACCTACTGGCCAGCAGACCAACAGACCAGTGGCATAGCCAGAGTGGGAGTGGGGGGGGGGGGTTGCTCCCCGCTCAGAACCCTTGCCTCCCTCTTAGTTAGCAAGGTGGTGATTTTCTGTTTGTGTTTGTTGAGTGCTTATTTTGTGGGTGCTGAGTTGGCTTGGTGCCAAGTAGGCTTGGTACCGAAAAGGTAGGGATTGAAAACCAAATTGACCAGCAAGGCTCCGGCCTCAGGTGGGATTTGAACCGCGATCTACAGAGGTGAAAGGCACGGAAAGAAACCACTGAGCCAACCTGATGCCCTGTATCATTAAGACTGTAATAAACATGTACTTCTTTTTTCTTCAACAGTTTTTGACCCAGAAGAAACCAACAATAAAGCGTACAAAGAAATACACACAGAGTACCAACAGTTGGTAAGTGCTTAAAAAATCGCTCGTCAGCCTTTAAATTAATAACATGAATAGAAAAAAGTAAATAAAAACAGAAGCTGATATCGGGCATGCAACTTCTCAGTGCATTAGCTGATTTCCTTTTCTTTTTTTTCTCCATTTTATTGTTTAAAAATGTTTGTACTCTTCTTAAAACAATTGTTGTCCCTTCCCTTTGACTTAAAAGTAGGGTCATAGATTGTTTTTGGTCAAAGTAATGCTGATTTAAAGACACAATAAAAGTCGCATGAGAAAGTTCAGCTGAATACAGTGTTTACCTGAACTAAGAAAACAAAACAAAACTGTCTCTGTATTTTCACAAGACTGTCAAATCCATCCATGTTTAGAGAGATGACAGTGGGTACCGACCGCATCTCTGGCCACAGCATTCGTGAACAGACACCAACCCTCAGAAATCTGAGAAATGATTCATGCATGAATCGTTTCTAAGATTCAAATGCTTTGGGGTGAAAAATTATCAAAACCATGTTACTTCAAAGGGAATCTTTCTCAAAGTAGTTTATGCTATCAACAGCTGTAGTGCTTTTACGGTCATTCATTTTTTGAGAATTTACCAATCTATGACTCTACCATTTACTTCTTTGTTGTCAAATTATGAAATGATTTCTTTATGTATAGGTGGAGTTTATGTTGGAGAGTTTTGTTAAAGACATCGGGATCAAGTCGGAGGAGTTCGTTAAAGCTTGCCAAGGGCACAGTTACCAGTCTAATGCATCTGTCATGGTAAGTACCTGAAGGGGCAAGTTTAACAGCAGTGCTCAATTTCATAGAGCTACTTCAGCAGGCAATAATGCTTTAAAATCTTCTTCTTAGCAAAAGCAAGCAGGAAACCAGTTGCAAACGGTACACATGACATGTTATTTTGGCTGGTAATTCTTTTCTGGTAAGGAATCGTTTCAAGCTTAGCTTTTTTTTATGCCTAAGCAGCTTTGTGAAATGAGGCCCTGTGATGTTCATGAAGAAAATTGCTGGGTGTTTTACTCAAACATTAAAATTTCATCAGAAGCATGGAGGACAGAAAGTTGATTGTTACCTTGGTGTAATGACTAGATTACTAACTCTCTGTTGTATGCTCACACAAGTTTTTTTTAAACCTCCTGGATGCAGACATGTTCCGCATAACAATGTGCGTGGCTGTGGAGCATGTTTATTTAAGCAAACCTTTTTATTTAAGCAAACCTTTTTATTTAAGCAAACCTTTGCATTAGGCAGTCTCATTCAAACATTAAGAGATCGTGCATTCACATTTGCAGCATGTTTTATTTGATGGCGCATAGGAAAGAACAAACGCACTTTCGTGTAAACAGATGTACAACAGCCATACACTATTCAAGCTTTTACATAGGTTTGTACACAGACACGGATGCGCCTACATGGCTTCAAAATGCAAGGCACGTCAGTGCTCTAGTCAAGAGCTCTATGGGTAAACAAGACTTTTATCGTAATGCGTCATCTCTCCACTGACAGTCTCTACCATATTTTCTCCCCTCCATCCCAGACGCTCTTTGAGCAAGTTGAGGCTGCTCAAAACTTTGAAGTCTTCAAGCGTATGATGATCAAACAGAACATAGAGCTGGAGCTTCAGGTCTTACACGTAATGCAGGCTCGTACTGGGGAGATCCCAGGTATCCTTCAAGCTGATCAAGGGACATCTGCCAAATATACTCAAGCTGCTAGTACAGAAACCGAAGATGAGAAGATCCTGAATGAGATCCTCAGGTAAAAATATCAACTTTAGCTGCATTCGCATTGGATTTAATACTTAACAGAGACCATAGGTTACACTGCAATGGGTAAATCTTACAGGTTTGGATTAATTGACGTTGGTAAACTAACTGAGACAACACTGAAACAAACTGACTGACTAAAATAAACATGTGAGGGCGCTATGCCAGTGACCTTTAACTGGATGTGACAAAATACATGACTTAGCTTGTAAACAATGGTTGAAGAGAAGCACATCAAATAAAAGTAAGATCAAGAATTCAAAGGGACACAATTTCTGAGTTCTGTATAGCCATGACAGCAACATGCGTGTAAACATCACCAGTACTGCACGTCGTAGTTCACTTTTGTGTGTCATGCTAACATGGCTGTGCAGCAAACCAGACGTGGTATTTTAGTGGCCAATTTTACCGGGACAATGCGCCCGCACTGGACATTTTGGCTTGGTTTGGTTTGACCAGGTTAGTTTACCTGGGCAGAAGGTTGCCGGTTAAACTACCCATTGGAGTCGGTTAAGTTACCTGGGTGAAATTTTCCTTGGCTGTTCACACTGGACTTAAAATGGTCAAGTTACCCATTTAGTGCTCAGTTAGGGTTAAGAGTTATTAGTGCCAAGTTAAATAAAATAGTTTAATCTGAGTTTGAACAGTGGTCATTTACCAACGACTGAGGTGTGCCAGGCCTGATACTCTGTTCTTGTGAGGGAAAGGCAGTATTTCTGTAGTAAAGGGCACCTCTAGGAGAGAAATGTAAATTTCTACTGGAACATTTCTAGGGGGCACCAAGGCAATGACCAGGGGCATGGAGGCAATTGCCTCCATCTCCTCTGTGAAGGATCGTGCCTGGTATGCTATCTTAATACTTCATTTGCCTGAATTGTTTCTTATGATTGTTCATTTCCAGAAAATCCAAAGAAGAATACGATGCTCTGAAAAAGCAAGGGAAGGAGAAGGAAGCAGGAATTGATCTGAAGATGGATAAAGCATTAGCGAGCAGTAAGGAAGATGCTGAGAGATTGCAACGAGAGAAAGCCAAGGAGGAGGAAATGCTTAACAAGGTACAATAAATCTAGATCGTTGTAAGTCCTTCAAAAGCCTTCTCCAGGTTCTGCCCGAGTTTGGTAGATTTGGCACAGCACAGCCCACCATCCATTTCATTGGGTTAAGAATAAGAATATTTTCAGATTGAAGGGTTTTAGGTGATTTAAGAACACGTCTGACACTTAACTGATGCTGTCAAAATAATCTACATATTAATTCAAAGGCTAGTCTTTACTTTGATGGAGTATCACATTATTGACCCAACCATTTCACCTGACATCATTCATCGCATGACAAATCTTATTGTGCCATTTTGGGAGTCCCGTGTGTTACTGTGTAGTGCCTATTGTACGCGATGTGGCTGCAGTTACATGTGCACATATCATTACATACATTTTGACCCCCAAAATAGCAAACCATGGGCTGACAGTAGCTGTGTGTGACATCAGTGCAGGGCGTATATATGAAGGGTAACCCAGCTTAGCGTAAAGTGATATTTTATTCACATGTCCTGTGCATTTCATGGCATGGTTGGCTAGTGCGTAAAGCACTCGCCTCTCTTCACTGTGGCCCTGGTTCGATTCCCGGCTAGGGTAAGCAAATTGTTCAGCTAACTGTAGCAGACAAATTTGCTGAAGTGAGTGGTTTTTTTTGCGATGGCATATTCACCGTGGGTTAATATGTGCATTAATTTGCTGCTGTAACCCCTGGCCAAGAAAAGGGGCTCACAATTTTTGTTGCATTTAGGAAAAGTAACAATAAAATTAGCTGACTCAAATCTTCAGAGACCATAGCTGCCGCAACCGGCCTGTAAAAAAATGGCCGCAAACAGCCACAAGATTTGACCTACTTCCACTCCACTCAACCCAAGAGGTCAAAGGTTCTGTCCTGATTTGGCATTTTTAATGTTTCCCATGTTAACCACTTCATGTTGGTGGACGTGTATCCACACAAAATGATTCTGAGGAGAAATGAGGCTGACATTTATAAATGCGCGGAACAACTTCGGAGCGCCCTCTTTTGGTTATGATCAGTTGACCGGCTGATGTGTACACACATCCCCGGCCAATCTATTGTGGAAGGTGCACAGGCATGTACCTACTGTGCTATGCTTTGTTTTACCCTGTGCAAAAAGGGGACAAAGGGTACTGGAAATGAGGTTCTAAATCTCCCTTTTTCTGGGGGTTATTATGTAATCCCTGATTCCAGACCTTTGTCCTTTTGTTGTCCAAACAAGGATAATGAGAAATCAATAGGCTGCTCCCATTGTTTTTTCATTGTACTTAGCATTTGAGAGGCAAGTCCAAGATTCCATTATACCATGGCCGACTATCGGTCGTGGCTTGTGACCAAGGTTTGGGCCTACTCTTGGTAAGACATTCCATAATTTCTCAAAAGAGAACAAAAAATCCTTGCGCAATTTATGAGAACACTTGTTGTCTTTATTTTCATTTATTCAGGGTTTCATTGTGACAACAATATTCTCAAAAAAAGAAAATTATATCAGAAGCTCTAAAAAGTTTCGAAAAAATAATAGCATGCAGAGGCATGGTAAAGATTTTTTTCATACCGGCATGAAGTGGTTAACATAGGATCTTCATTTCTAAAACAAAACAACAATTATAATTTTTTTCCCCAAACATTTCCCTCCCCACCTCGAAAAAAAGTTACACAACAACCAACAATACAAGCAAAGTCTGATTATAGAGAATATGCCATATGCACAGGTGCCATCTTAAAAACATACCGCAATGCATCTTGGGACACTGAGTACAGCTGAAAAATAAACTAAGCTGCCAGTATGGATGCCATGCTGAAGTTTACATGTATTTATGCCAGGTTTTGTAGCTGTGTATCGCATTACCTCAAAACCAGTGTGCCACGGTGGTTACTGGTGTCGCTTGGCCTTGGATTTCACTCAGAATCCTTCGTGCGGTGATCATGCCCATTGGGACATGTGTGTGGGCTATTGAATGGTCTCTGCAGGGTTATTGCCTGAAAGTGGCTCACTGTGCTTCAAAGTCAACGATGCGTCAATACTTGGAGTTAAAGTCAGAGCTAGGGGTTGGAATAAAAAAGCCCCCTGTGCAGTCTGCATTCATCATTCAAGCTCTGTGCCTTGATTGATTAGTAAACCTTACCTGCATGAAGCTGACTAACACAGTCTCACTCATTTAGGTGGTGTTGGAATTCTTTATTACGCTGATGCTACATTTACACTGAATGAGCTAATCAATGCAAAATAATAAAATGCCTAAAAATAGGTGCGTTTTTTACTTTGAAAATTTAAAGAGGGGCTCCGAGGTCAAATTCAGTTTTGTGATGCATTCATTTTTCAATAGATTGAGTCTTTATGAAAAATTGGGAAACAATTACAAGTCTCTAACCTCTCGTTTCGATGGTGTAAAACACCCTTGTGTTTGATACCCTGAAAGTGAAATTGTTGTCAAAATCCAGAAATGTTTATGATGTCTCGTTTTAACCTTTTGATCTGTATATTTTTGTACAGAGAATTTTCAGTTCATTTCTAAACTTTGATGATATTCAATCAGAACTGCATTGAATTTTACCTTTTGACTGGCACAGAAATTCCTCTTTAGAACGTACAAACCCATTTGTTTTTGCTGTTCAATGTCATCATATTTCAAGTTTTGCTCTAAAAGAGTATCAAGTAAAATGCTATTTACACCATTTTAACTTTTTACACCATTTAGAGACTTGTAACTTTTCCCCAACTTTCATGAGGACTCTATTGGAAAATGAGTGCATCACAAAACTCAATTTGACCTTTGTGCCCCTGTTTAAACAAAATGAAGCCCTTTGGTAATGTTTGAAATCATTTCCACCGCTCTCTTAACTAAAATATTTACTCACTGTGTAAAGAAGCTAATAGTTTTTTTACATACGCTGACAAGAAGTGTTTTTTAATATTACTTCTGAATGTCATGTTTCTGAATTCTTACTCGGATCGGCTGATTCCATCTGTTGGTATAGACTTCCTTTCATGTCTGTTACATGTTTGCAATCAATGGGCAAGTTCGGGCGGGCGACTAGAGTGACTAGACTGTGTGACAGTGTGTGACGTAACTCTCGAATTGACTAGCTCGACCATGCTCCAGTGCATGGTCGATCTAGTCAATCTCCCTGTGCTCTATGGTTTCTGGTAAGTCTAGTCACTCTAGTCGCCCACCCGAACTTGCTCATTGTTGACACTTTTATTGGTTCTTTGTGTGTGAATGTTTCCATGCCTGTTTTTGTTGTACACATATTTGTATAATTTTTCCTTTTGCATTTTGTACCACTGTGTCGTGCCAAACAGACCATTGGTGTCTACATGTTTGAGAATGTTTTATGCCCATGTTTATAGACAAAGATGTCAAGTGCCAACTACCTACAATCCCGGCCAAAATGCCCTTGACCAACTGACAAACGTTCCCCTCCCCCGCTCCCCACTCCCTCGTTCCCCACTCCCTCGCCCAATGTTTTTATCATGTTAGACATGTTAGATTTACTTATTTAGAATTCATTTCCCATTTTGAGATTAGATTAATAGGCTTTTGAGTCACAGTGGTTTGTTTCAGTTTGATTAATCCTGACCATTTTAAAATGAGTTTGTCTTGTCATCTGATTCCAAAAGTTGTTCTTGCCTTTCTGTTACTGTTCCATTACACCATTAGTAATGAAACCGTAAAAAAATATTACTTTCTTGTATTGTTGCATGTTAGTTGAAAACTTGACGGAATAAACCACAATAATGAGCATTATAATAATACATGTAGTAACCAACCCAGCTGGAGCGCAGACTGCGCAATGAGAGTCAACATTGAGTGGGGGCTGGGGGGGCCCAACGAGTTACAACTGGGATTGTAGATTGTCTTTACATCCCTCATTAACCCTTCTACTCTTGGTTACATTTTCTAGTGAGCTGACCAACTGTTTGAAACATTCAACTGCATGGGTTGTGTATGGTGGCACAACTGTGCATAAAACTAACTGTTGACCTGTGTGTACTGTGTGTATTCACCACATGATGTTAATTGCTGGCTGGCATAGTTTATCTATCATTCAAAACCACTATGGATGGTATGGAATGGTCAGACAGTAGGATGATTTACTGTGTACTGTGTACATGCGTTCACCAAATGATTATAGTTGTTCTATTATTAAAAATCACAGTGGAAGATATGGAATGGTAAGAAAGTAGGAGGGTTGACTGTGTACTATGTAGATGCATTCACAACATGATATCGTATTGCAGACTGGCAAAGTTAATCGATCATTCAAAACCTCAGTGGACAATATTGAATGGTGAGACAGTAGGAGGGTTGACTGTGTATATGCATGATATTAACTGCATGCTGGCACAGTGTATCTGTCATTCAAATCAGTAATAATAATGATAATAATAGTCTTGTATAGTGCACGTTTCTACCAATAAGGTACTCAAGGCGCTTGAACAAACAGAAACATTTTAAAGACAGGTTTTGAATTTATTTTGAAATTATAAGACCAATTTATGTAGCACCTTGTAAGGGTTAACAAGGTGCTATAAAACCCTAGTAGACGATATTGAACAATATTTAATGGTCGGACAGTAGGAGGGTTAATACGCTCTCTGGACACCCAAGTTACTGGACACTCAAGTTACTGCCCTGGTTGCCTTTAGCGAACAAACTAAACCTCCCTTTACCTGAGCATGTTTTCCTGTTGACCTTTCAGGCTTTGAAGCTGTCTATCTCTAATGGCTCGTCCAAACCAGCATCAGACTCCACCAAAGGCTTGCCACCTGTACCCCAACCAAGCAAGGTATGGTCTCAACCACTACGTCTTCTTAACCAGTTAACGCTGGGGATCTTCCATTTTTTCTCTTTCAGCCTGATGGGACTATTTTAGCGGAAATGCCGGAATAATTTTGATAGCATGGCACAAAGAAACCATGACTTAACAAAGCCAAGAGAACAAAGTTTCTGTTTGAAGCACCTAGATTTGTTGTTTCTCTTTTGAGAAAATACCAAATTCATGCACCGTGAACAGCAAAACCTCTGAGATACGGCCTCTGAGAAATTGGGCCCATGACTGGAACCAAGGCTGAATTTTCGGTCCGCGCAGACTTACCTCCATTGAGCCGCAATGTAGTGTAAAGTAGGGGGGGGGCCTAGTATAACTTGAAAATACAAAATGAACATCACAGCTTGCTTAAAAACTTAAAAAGTTACCTACTCAGAGTTGTTACACCACCGTTAATTTTTTCCCCAGAACCACCACAACTTTTAGAGAGATTCATGTACGTGGCGTTTACTTGCAAACTTGACTAGATTGTATCTCCAACATGCAAAGTTTCAAATCTGACTTACAAAGTGAAGGTTTTGAAAGCTACATATTTATGTCCACTCTTTGGTAGAAAGTATTTACAAGGGTTTTCTCAGGAGTGCAGGTATTGATATTAGTGATTTTTCTTCGCAGCAGCCTAGTTCAAGACCAAGTTCCAAAGCAAGCACGGCAAGCAGCAAGTCACCAACACCCTCCCCCTCCCCAGCACCTGCACCAACGGGCAAGCCTGTGACTGGAGCAGAAGCAGCTGCCAATTGGCTGAGCAGTGCCAAGGCTGAAGCTGCTGCTGATGAAGGAAGAGGCTCAAAAATTAGTGTGAGTCAAAATTCAATCAAGCAACCCACGCACCCTGCACCCCCAAAAACAGCACCTTGGTTGGGAATTAGACCATTAGCTGTGTCTAAGATCAGCTGTCTGTACCACTCAATCACCAAGGGCCAATTTCTTACAGCTGCTTGAGCAGAAAAAGTAGCTAAGCACAACAAAATTATGCTTACCAGAATAAGGTTACCAGCCAAACCCCCATGTCACTTGTACCATTTGTGACTGGTATACTGCTTATGTTTGCTTAGCAACAAATTGTTAAGCAACAATGTCTGCTTAAGCAGCTCTATGAATTTGAGCCTAAGTTTGCTCAGTTCGGAGAGGCCAGCAGTTGACAAAGCATTTTGCATGAATGATAACATTCTTGCATCTTGAATGATTTTGCATGCTATTGGCATAATAACTTGATATCAGGCCATGTCAGCAAAAATGCCTCAACCTAGTTTTATTCTTAAAAAAAAAAAAAATATTTCAAAACTCAAAAATACTTGGCCTTGCAATGTAAAGAAAGCGGAAATTGATCGTGAACATACCAATTTCATCGGCTGCAGTTGTCGCGGTGATAATGGAACAGAACCCAAGTAGCATGGTGATCATTGCGCGCTGCCAGTTGGACTGAACTGGACTACCCTTTTCTTTCTGTTGTTGTATTCTGGGTGCCAGTTTGTTTTCGCAGGTGCTACCTGCACGGGGAAAGCCTGCAATGTGGATGATGTGTTGTCTTGACTGACTGGAGAGGCAAAAAAGTAAAAAAACAAAACAAAAACAAACCTCTCTCCCAACCTCACGACCTGAAAAGGAAGAATGCTAAATAACAAACTTTTTGTGTACTTTGCCTAAAAGCTTTATATCCTAAACATTTTGTTTTCTGGTCTTAATCCCTACACGTAGGTTTCATCTTCAGATGCAAGTGAGTTAAAGAAGCGGGAGGAATACTTGAAGAAACAACGTGATCTCCTCATCAAGATGAAGAGACAAGAACGAGAGAAACACTTCAACAAGGAGACGGAGTCCGAGACTAAGACAACAGCTCGACCCAAGTCAGCCCGAGCCGCGAGACAGGCTACTGCAGGTTAGTTCATTCTGACTGAGTAGATTGTTTATAAATCAAGTTGGCTCAGTGGTCTCTTTCCCTGCCTTTCTTTTCTGGACCCCGTTTTGAATCTCGCCTTGGACCATGTGGGTTGGGTTTTCAGTCTCTATCTCATTGCATGGGGTTTTCGTATTTGGTGTTTTCCTCCCTCATCTAAGACTAAAATATCTTCATTGTCTCCAGTGTGTAATAAAATAAATATATAAATAATTTCTTTTATTAAACCAAATTACAATCTTTGTTTGAGTTATTTAAAATAAATATTAACTGCATTTCGTTTATGCATTGTTGCAGAATATACTCACTTTAATAGTGAAATTTGGCTTTTCCATTTCACTCGACTTGGCCTCATTTTACTCACATGCATGCCACACTTGTATGTTATTATTTAAAACCTGCAACACAAACGTGTGTATTGCATTTCCATACTTCTTTTGTAAGAAAAGGTAAAATGGGTTGACTCAGGATCTACCTTTCTCTTAATTTGATACTCATAGATGGGTTGTTCATACATTATTCATGAGGGATATCAATGAATTATTCATGTGTGTTTCAGGTGATGTAAAACCAGCCGCATCAAGTAAAGAGCAAGATAAACAAATGAAGATGCGCCTCGCTTTAGCTGCTCGTCTTAAGAAAGAGGTCATCCAGGGCAAATGAATGCCCTTCTCATTTGATTTGACCGCATCCATAGTGCAAGTATTATACTTACATGTTTTTTTTATTTTTTAAGGCTCAATCTGATAAAGCAGGTGATACTGCCGAACAAAATAATTGCTTTGCTAGTTGAAAGCCACTCAAATTGTTAATGTTGTTTGTCGGACAGCCTTTTTTGTTGTTGCTGCAATCTTGTTTGTGCTGAACATATTTTCAAGCCCATTATTTTTGCTTCTGCTCTAGGAAGTTTAGGGCCCAGGTCGCAAACAGGGCCCAATTTCATGAGGTTTGAAAGCAGATGTTTTTTTCGTTGTGAACACAGACACGTGCTGTCAAATCTTGTTGATTTCTTATGAAACACATTTTTGGTTATGAATATTTTTCTGCGATAGTAAGCACATAAGTTTGCTTATGGGTAAGCAGCTTTATGAAATTAGGCCCAGTTGAAGTCAGCAAGGCCCAGTTTCTTAAAAGCTGTTAAACACAAAAAATTGCTTAGAACAGAAAAAATCTTAATTGGCAGAAACAGGTTGCTAGCCAAAATACCATGTAATTGGCTGTCAACCTATTTCTGCCAATATATGTTGTTTGCTAAGCATAATTTTCTGCTAAACAGCATTATGACATTGGGCCCAGCTGCCCAGGCTATACGGAATTGCTTACTAGAAGAGTAAACTAATTTCCATCCAGTCCTCTTGTTTTCAATAAAAAGAAATGAAAATTACATAAAATTTGATGGTCACATTGTAGCGAAGACTAACAACATTATTTTATGTGTTTATAGGGCTTATTTTGATTTGGGGCAATCAAATGCTATGTCTTTTCAATTATGAGAGTCTTTCAGTCTTTCTCAGGAAGGTTGGTAATGGTTTGGCCTTTATTGAGCTTTGAGATTGAAACTCATAATGTTCTCCCCTCCCTCCCCCACACACACAGCCCCGCTAATAACCAATCCTGTACTATGTTCTTGAATTCAGCATTCTTTGGTTAGTGCAGATTTTCTGTACTAGCTGTACTGTTGACCCAATCCATCTAACATCATCACATCATAAATTCTGCTTGAGACATTTTGGGAAATCAGATTCCCCTGTGGGTGACTGATGCAGGATTTTAGGCGGCACTCATGCATTTAGATGAGCACCATTATTTTGTATGTGCATTTTTACTCCGAAATGGCAGACTAAGGAAGCAGATGGTAGTTCTGTGTGACGACAGTCCAAGGGGTCAATGTCATTCTTAGCTTGGGAAAGTACCCTAGAATTCCAATTGTTTATTATCAATGTAGCTTCAAATTCTTCTGCATCTGAACTGCCCTCATACCCACTTATGGTTAGCCAAGTCGTCAAATATGACCAATGTTAAAATATACACAGATAAAACATTTCCAGTTTGATGAATTTGTGTAGTACATATTCTAGTTGTGAGGTGATAATGACCAAAGAATGGATCTATGTACTCAGAGAAATTATAATTCACTTTTACCTTGTTTATGTTGCTGGGGATGCATTCTTTGCAGTCGTAACACAAACCTGTAATTGTTACTGAATGTTTTGTGTATTGACTCAATTTGCCTGATGCCATCATTCACCCATGATAAATATTGTTTTGTGCCATTTGGGATCTCGGATTCCCTGTATGTGTTACTGTGCAGTGTGCGACTGTGCGTGTGAGCTGACGCGCATGCGGTAAGACGCACACCGTATCTTTACATGCGATTTGACTCCCAAAAAAGGCAGACCATGGGCAGACAGTAGCTTTGTGTTATGTCAGGTCAACAGGGTCCGCGGGACCAATAACTAAAACAATGTTTGGTTACGGCTGTCAAACACTCCCAAGTTCTCTCAATGCACACAGCTTAATGGTAGGGTCATAGATTGGTAAATACTCCAAAAATTAACGACCATAAAAAAACTTACTTGGTGAGAGGCACTCCTGCAGCTGTTGATAGTATAAACTATTTTGAGATCTGATTCCATTCATATGGTTTGGACAATTTTTCGCCCAAGAACAATTGAATCTTAGAAAAGATTCATGCATGAATGGTTTCTCAGATTCTTTCACATGTGACTTTTATTGTATCTTTCTTTATAAATTTTGCCTATAAATCAGCGTTACGTTGACAAAAGCCATTCTATGACCCAACCTTTATATAAATTGTCACTTTATGCGTTTGCCACTAGAATGTGAGATGTCAAATATCGTGTGAATAATCTGGTTATGGAGCAAAATGTGGCTGATTTGAAATTTTGAATCTTTCTTTTTAGCTGTTTCAACTTGGAAGTTATTGTCATTAGTTGGCTTTGCTAGAGCAAAGGGTGAAAAAGGTGTAATATTATTTGTTGTAGAAAATGTTTTAATTTCATTGTAATTTTGATTGATCATTTTAAAATAATTATTCACACTGTGTTATAATTGTAATGAAGAAGTCTTATTTTACCCTGAAGGGACAGCGTTTAAAGTTTGTAAAGGTGTGATACAAATACCTGAAAGTAATTGCCAAGGAAAAGTAAAATTATAGACAAGTTAAAGCATAAGAAAAAGAACAGTAAACTTGTGGGTATAACCATGTATGAAACTCTTGTGGGAGAAGTGTTGGTTGTGAGAAGAGCCGGTGTGGTCTCGACGTTTCGAACTGTATTCTCTGCTTGTCTTCAGGAAAATGCTGGACTACTGATGATGCTGAGGTTTAAGTAACAATAGTTTATATTTAAATTTTTTATTAAGATGTGATAAGTGTGCAATGTAGAACAGCATATGACTAAGCACTTGAGGTATCTTTAAAGAGTTGTGGACGGACAGTGAAAATATCGCTCCAAATTGTTTTATACTACATTAAACCATCACAGGAAAAGTTTGTCCAAGATTTTTGTGTATTACTAAAATTTTACTGGAACACCTTGTACTGCAAATGTAGACTAAACTGTAAAGTCTTCAGAAAACAAACCGACTTTGAATTCAAAAGATATGTGACAGTAATTCTATCAGAGTGTTCAGTGTTGGGGTGAACAAAGACAAATTGACTGGAACAGGATTAGAACCTCTGACCTGGATTAACGTGCCGGTGCTCTACCTCCTGAGCTATCTATCTAGCCCTATAGTTCACAAAAGTGATTTATGTTGACTGGCTGCACAGCATATAGCAAATTGAAGTATCTTCTAGGTGTAAATATTCATGCAATAATGATGTTATAAATGATGTTAGATGTGTGTGTTTGTACACACTGAGTTATAATGTACAATAGGGACATTGGTAAGGAAAGGCACACCGTCATCCGCAAGATGCTACAATTGCCACCTGTTAGTTTTGAAATACATTTGGAAGAATTGATAATTATGTGTTTGTACCTTTCCCAATGTAGTGCCTCTCTACTCTTCTGATTTAAATACTTGAAAGCCTTGACTACTTAATATGTACATGTATTTATAAATGTTAATGGAAGCTGTTTTGTATTAATGAAAGTTATAAGGGGAAAAACAAACGTTAAAAGTGGGTACAAATCCTTAGTTTCATTAAAGGTAGGGTCATAGATGGGTAAATACTCTAAATATGAATGACCATAAAAACTTACTTGGTGAGAAGCACTGCAGCTGTTGATAGTATCAACCATTTTGAGAAAGGATCCCCTTTTGAAATGGTTAAGATAATCTTTCACCCCAAAACATTTGAATCTGAGAAATGATTCATGCATAAATCGTTTCTCAGATTTCTGAGGGTTGGTGTCCATTCGTGAATGCTGCGGCCAGAGGGGCAGTTGATAACTGCTGTCAATTTACCAAACATGGATGGATTCAACATTCTTGTGAAAATACCGTGACTGTTTTTTTGTTGTTTTCTCAACAAGTAGGCACTGTATTCAGCCCTTGCTCTACGATTCAGCTGAAATGTTCACAGGTGACTTTTATTGTACTTGTCTGTATAATTTTGCTTATAAATCAGCATTACGTTGACCAAAACCAATCTATGACCATGGAGGTAGAGTTCTACCTCCATGCTATGACCCACCTTTAAAGATGTATAAAGCTGTGGCGTAGAGTCTATAAATTATGGTGGCTGAATTGTATCTTGCCCTACTGTTCACCTCTGTAGACCCAGTTTAAATCCGGACTCACCAGGGAGGTTACATTTTGATGGGTTTTTCAGTACATGGTTTTAGCTGGACGGTTGTTCAGATGTCATTTTGACAAGTTATTTTCAACTTGAATCCTTTTCGTGCTAACTATAGCATAAGCATATTTCACAGGTAAGCAAGAAAATTAGGCGGCAGCATGCGCACTTACCATGGATTTGCATTGTTACGCCATTCATTTTCATACAGTGGGCACCGGAAGGTTAGCATGCATTTTTGTGTGCTTACGGTTAGCAGCGCTATGAAAAGGAAACTATCGCAGTAAGCACAAAATCGGCTGTTAAAGAGCTCTATGAAATTGGGGCCAGGTCTTGGGACACAGTCTGGTTCCAATACTTAGCTGCAGATATACGCTGCAACGCAATCAGGAAACAAATCTCTTTAACTTTGATTTTGATCTTTCTGTAGGAATCCAATGATTTTTATGGGATAAGCTTATTGATTGTAGAATGGGAAGATGTCATACTTTCGCTTGTTTTTCTAAGAAAGGAATACACCTTGACATTTCGTGGAAACAAATCGTAAAATGGGTCCTTTATTTATCAGCCAAATTGGTAACCGTCCAAGACCGTGGTCAAAGTATGCCAAATATTCAGTGCGCTTTTGTTTTTGAGGGAAAATTTGTTATTTGATGTTTATAAATGAAAATGTGGACCATGAGGCTTTTTAGAATAATTGTCGATAGTTAATTTTACGGCATGACGTTGAATCTTTTTTGGATTGAGCATATGCATCAGAAATGGAATTTAATTTTATCACTAGTGTTGTCAATATGAAGAGGTGGTACAGTCTTGGTTTCTGAAAAAGTGTCAAGAAACATGTTAAAGGGGCACATTGAAAAAAATAAATTTGTTTAAGTTAATAAGTAAGACTAGGAGATCCCCTAAAACCACAAGGCCAGATGGCCACCCGCAAGGTGAGGGCTACACCTAACTGATTGCGGTTGTCATCCCAAATCAACTGCCACCAGAGGCACTTTGCCACGTACTCCTGGGGCTGAAACAGGGTTACCCCCATAAGCTAATTACAACACCTGTACAGGTGCTTCTGTGCATGGGCAACTCTTAAAAAGCATTATAAGGAGTAATTCCAAACAGCAAAATTGTGAGAAGTTGAAGGCCCCTTAAAAATTCATATGTAACATCTTGATTTATTAAAGAATAGTTATACTCTGTTTTGGAATGAAATTAACAACACTATTATTTTGAAAACCATATTTTCAGTCAGTTTCGAACACTGTACCACCTTTTAGCTTGTAAAAATGCCAAAATCAGTACCAGTGTTTCAGTATAATGTGTAATTAGTTACTTGTATGTTTACGATAAGAACAATTAAACTGTATTCAGATGAAATGAATTCATTCTGATGTAGAGTGATACTTCTTCTTTTTTCAAAACTGTGTCAGCACAGACCTGGTACAATAGGGGGTAAGCATTGCATCTTTTCCATATTTTGATCAAAATTTCAATTATCAAGAGAATGACACAAATAGCAAGAGACCAAAAACTGGAAATTATTACGAAGAAAATGTTTATTTACATACACCCAATAGGCTGCTATACACGATACCTGTTACAGAGCAGAAATCAGTCATTACATATTCAAGATTCCATTTGATCATCAATACTATCTGTAATTAACAGAATGTCCAAAAAAGCTATCCTTGTTCCGTGAATTACAAGAAACCGATGAACTATCAAGAGTTACTTTGCCAAAATGATGCCAGGCCTTTTATAATGAAATCATAACTTGACTTGAAATTTACTCAGACGGACTAAATTCTCAAGGTGATTGTTCCATGTGTAAAGTGCACTTCTCTGTAGTAATTTTTTTAAACCATTTTCTTTTATGAGACGATTCAATCTTCTCGTTTACAAATGGGGGAAAAAAAAGAAGTAAAAACATTCACTTATTTTCAATCAAACCAAGTCGATACAAAAATTACAAATCAAACATTTTGCATCCAGTGTGGCAGGGAAAGTAACTCTCAATAATTAAGTAGTTTTCGAGTGAACAATCGCATATAAAGAGAAATTTTCTGACATTCTGTGAATATAATTTACACCTTCATCCACGTACAATGCATCTACAGCATATTCCCTTTACCTACGGCATTTCCATGGGATGCTTGCAAATTAAAAACGAAAATTATCAACTCAAGAATTCAATGCTTGATTTTCCGACCAGAGTAAAGTTGTTGTCAAAAAACTGGATTACTTTCTCTCCGAGTCTAATAGAGCAGTTGTTAGTTCACTTTAAAACAGTTTCTTAAAAGCTTTGAAGAGGCGACAGAGCGGCCTCGGCACCCCTACCTATAAAAATGCTCCTTCTAAAGTGGAAATTCCCGCAGCTCAATCCATCTAACAAATTTTATAACAAATCTCTGCAGTTGACAATGCTTTCTGAACAGGTTTTTGACAAAAACCAAAATGAATAATGTCATTGAAATCATAATTAAAATTACAAATTAAAAACGATGTTAACATTGTACAACAATTGTGGCCCAAAATGGCCTGCACCAGGACTCAAAAACACTTCCCCACACCCACACACCCTCTCTCTCTCTCTCTCTCCCCCTCTCTCATTATATCTCTCCATAATTTCACATCAGCATCACAGTAATTTCATTAGCATACCATGATAGCTGCAAACATTAATTCACTGCTGTTTTTACAGTCTACAACATACAGATATCGAGTGACAAGCAGTTATCCAACAAAATACAGACATACTTTTTTTTGTCTCTGTACAGTGTTTACAACAAAACATTACTCCCTAGGAAAGGGCAACGTGAACCGCGTTTTGATCGGTAATGGACACCATCATCTACCAAGATGCAACCCTCATGGGGGTTGAAATGGCTGTGGAAGGCATCATCTGCACTGTATGGGCCAAATATGCTGCTAGCTATTCACTCCAGTCACCACACAGTTTCTTTACCGATTGTCCATTCATTTGGAATCTCCACAGCTTTATAAGTTGTCTCAGCTCTTTCTACACCAGGTTTTGCCCTGTCCATTTAACTGCTTGAATATGACCTCCCCCCCCCAAAAAAAAAAAGAAGAGAGTAAAATATTTCCAAAACCAGCACTTTCTGTACTTCCTGAGATCTATACGTTACAATGAAACTTCTTGTTACATATTTGGATTTCAGGCTCCTTATAGGGGAGCGAGTCAAATAACACCAAGGAGAAAATTGTCAAATCAGATTTTTGATTTCTTTACATGGAGCCAGTAATATAATTTTTCTGGTGACTTTCATTAAAAAAATAACAGCCCAAACCTTGCCCCCAAAAGGACTAATCTGTATGCATCACAATACTTCTAAAATATTAAAAAAGTTCATCATAAATGAGTCGTTTTATAATAATTACCATTTCTCCGCTTCATTCAGGATTATGCTTCTCCCGTGCCCAGATATGAAACATTTCCGCTTTACAAAACAAAGTCCATATTGGGCAAATCTAAAGGGCCGTGTCACACAAGGCAATTCGCAGCTAACCAGTGCCCATGCAGTCTCCAAGAAATCCAACAACTAATATTTCAATTTTCACATATTAGTTTTCTTAGGGGAAAATGAAGACGTGTCTGAAGTGGCGACTATGGCTACATCTGGATTGTTGCGTCATCATGCTTTGAATTATAGGACAACCTTAGCAGCACCCTTAGCAACAATCATAGCCGCAGCCGTTAATTCACATACGGCTTAAGACTCTGTTAGAAGAATCTCTCTTCCCACCGAAGTAACAAGAGTGTACATTTATAATGTGCCATGACTGTCATAAATGACACTCCTGGCACCAACATTCGGTGGAGCTTGTTAAGGACGAAGCAACCATAATACAACATCTTGAAAGGTTCACAAGGTGCCCGTTGCAGACACTGCAGCTGGTTGCCCAGGATTTGCCTGTATAACTGACCTCGTGTGACAAGACCTTAAGTTGGCTAACTGTCTTTCAACTAAGGCACATACAACAACAAAAGTCAATGAAACATTACAAAAAGATATTCAATAGTCAAAAGCTTCTAACAAGCGACTAAAACAATGTTCACTGGTATGAGCCAATGTACACACACACACACATCAGCTTCATCAATATGATAAAAGTCTTGATGTCATCTTGACTTTACACTTTCCAACGTTCCTCTAATCCTTCCGTCTAACAAATACTTTGTTAATCAGTCAAATGGCAAAAGTTGCCATTTAAGACTTCAGTGGCATCAAGCTTTTTTTGCAAACTTTTAAACTCGATGAATCTGTTGTTATCACTGTGTCACAAAAGGAAATAGTGGCTTGGGTTGCATCATGATGCCAATAATTTAGATTCAAACAACAGGTACCTTTGCAACAGCTAATTGTATTTTTTCACGTATACGATTTGTGAACCCCTCTACAACTTCTGCCACAAGTGAATGGTTGTATCTTGTTAACATTCTTTCAACTGACAAAACCCTTTACCCGCAGAGACTGTTGTTTTCAAAGTGTCGCATGAAGCAGAATACGCAAATACATTGAGTTGTGTACGAGAAGCATCACTATAGCCATTTTTGACGTCAAACTTGGATTTGTTTTATATAAATTTTTATAAAGGGAAACCGTCACAAACCAACATGGTACAATAAAACAGAAACAAAAAACAGTCAATACCAACGAGTCATGTACATTTGTTTCATTTGTTAAAACGAAATCTACACTAAAGATAAAAACATCATCTCTTTTCTTTAAGGTCAAATGTCTGCTGGTCCTAAATAGTTTTGGTCTGAAAATGTTGCTCTCTTCGCAAGACACCTGTACATGCAGTTTGTACTTGGGACAAGAGCAATGCTATCTGAAGTCGTCCATTAAAAAATAACACTGAATGCCGTATCGTCTTTGGCATTTTGCAGCTCATTTGTCATTTCCGAATATAAATCACCTTATGTCAAATATGACAGCTCACTTCAAAGGTTTGTACAACTATCATTGAACTATTAAAAATGGTCAACGGGAATCTGTTGTGCTCTGTCCATGATTGTCTCACAGACTGTGGAACCTTGGGAAGAAACTCTCAAGTCAAGTTATTGCAAATTACAGTACATAACAGCTCTCTCCAACACTTTTTTCGAAACTGTTCATCCCAACTTAAAAATTGTCACAGTATTAATACATACACAACAAGTTACCTAACACCCTTATCTGGTGTTCGATCTGGGCCACATTGACAATTGATATCTCCAAAAGTCAAGCTCTACATCAATCGACCAGAGCCAGCTTCAACACAGATTTTTGTGGCTGTCCAAATTACGATCACATGACACTGAAAGGACGCACTCGATCCTTCTTCCAAGACTGGGATTCAAGCTGTGGGAGGATGGGACAGGGCTGAAAGTGGTGGCGCTAAATGCTAGAAGGTGATGCGAGGTCGTTTGGAGGGCGGTTCCACATCGTCATCCTCTTCATCTGAATCTTCGTCTGGGTAATCTACAAGTCCAACAATGCCTCCCTGCTAACAAACAAGATAAAACAACATTCAGAATCTCAGTTTTTTTTCCCTACCATTTGCTACGAATTGCCAAGTAAACTGCAGTGACCTGATTCCACAAAAAATAAGTTAAGTCAGCAATTCTGTGTGAATGGAGCAATCTACTTTCTGTTCTTGACACAGACCATTTACCTATATTCCTAGGTACATATTATTTGAAGCTGGATCACTTTGAGATAAGAAGCATTGCTGATAAAAAGGTCGGAAAATTGCCAGCAAATTTTAGGAGGTATGTCGAAATGATGGTGTTTACACCTTTTGGTAGCCCCTGGAGGATAGCCCGGTTCATACTTCACATGAATTGGGTATTTGAATAGAATTTCCTTGCATGACAATTGGAAAACAATGCGTACCTGATTGATTGCGTCACGTAATTCGCTTTGCATTTGCATTCAAATGAAGAATGAACTGGGCTTTCAGATTAGTTTCCTTAGTGCGAGAGCAGTAGATCAAAGAGGGGATTTCTTCAACAGCCTCCGTTTTCACCAAGCAGACCTTAAATGGTCTGAAATCAGGTAACATCTGAAACGTCTCAACCCTGTTTTACTTCCCTCTTCATAACTAAGAAGGACTGCCCGTTGTCATTTAACAGAGATGATAAAAACAACTATAGAAATAAAACTGCTTAACCAACACAGAGTGTCACGTTAAAAATCAGAAAAATAGAGTTAGCTGTTGCATCAACCAACAGGACCTATGATATAAATTTAAAAAAACAGCTGGTGTAACAGAGGCAACCACTTGACTGCTTCTGTTACACCAGTATACTTGCATGTGTGATGTGTTGTCATTTAGCTTTTGAAAAAGACTCTGCTAGGGTCGAAACCTCAGGCCATTAACTATTATTTTTAAGTTAAAAATCAACAAGATGATTGTACGATGGATGTCAATTTTTGCATCGGGGAATTCGAACTGCCTCTAGCCATCGGGCTAGCTCAGTGGTCTAATGGTAAGACATCTTCTCTTGCAATGCAAAGGTCGTGGGTTCAAATCCCACTCGATTAATTTGCCTGAGGATTTTTTTAACAGAACTCGGGGAAAATACTGAGTGCTTAAAACACATTGGTGTAAGGGTAAAAACCAAATTATAGTGATTGTACAAGTGGAGCGTAGTAGATCAGCGTGAGTGAAAATGACAACCAACCTTTGTTGTGATGCTATTTGTAGTAGTCGTCTTCATTTCAGTTGTTGTAGCTACAGCTGCTTTGGTATTTGTCGTTTCCTGAGATTCATCTGGTGTCTTCTTCGTCATCAAATTAACTGGGCTGGTAGGTCTGGGTGTGGTCACCGTCCTGGACAGGGCACCAGTTGTTGCTAACCGGACAGGGCTTGTCGGTCTGCCGTTGCTGGTCAGAGGGTCTTTACTTAATAAGGGGTTGTCTTGAGCTGGGTGGAGAAAAGCAAGTTCATTTGAATCCGTGTCACCTTTAAATTGAGGATTTGGGTATTGGGGATTGAGGTACAAGTCGCGGCAGAGGTCGCCCTAAGCTGCATTGGATAAGCAATGTGACAAAGTGGAGTGGTAGACGTGTGCGAGTGCTAAGAATAGCAATGCTTGAAAGAGAACAGGTGATGGTGGCGACTCCAGGGATGGCCCCCAATACTATTTGAGGATGAGGCGGCCACGAACGCAAGTCTATGCCAAATGTTGATGACACCTTTAAACTTAATAATGAAGTATGGGTACTGGGTACCAGAACCCTCGCTCAACAAGAATAGCGGAATACTGAATGCAAATATGAATAAAAAAGATCCCAATTGTATCAACTGTCATTCTTAGAGAGCCTCTTAGATTTGCCTAGACTAAAACGATGATTCAACATTGAATTTGGGGAAGCGTACATTCATTCATTGTTGTTTTGAAATAAAAACAAAACAAACAACCTTTAAAATTAAACTACCACAGACCTGGAATTTCATCTTGGAGAGGGCAAGGCCATTTTCATTTTCACTTCCATTGGAAAAACTCAAAGTCTATTGAAAACTTTCGAAGGGGCACCAAGGCCAAGACCAGAGGCAACAGAGGCCATGGCCTCCATGTAGTTCAAGGCCTGCTAGAAAATGACATAGAAACAGCTCCACTTTTCTTGGAGAAAACTCAGGGTGAAGGCTTTCATGTTTGGTTACACATGTTTAAAAGCTAGTTTCTTAAGCCTTTCAAGGCAGCAGTCAAAAGATCGGATCACATCATTTCCCAGGACAATCTGAACCAAAGCCAACTTTCAACCACACAAAGCTTTGACATCAGATTTAATTTTGTGAAAATAATCTAGCCACAACCACATCTTTAATATAGTAAATATCGCTCCTTGCTACGTCCCACTGGAAAGTAAGTTGATTTGTGAATTTCTAAGCAACATGGATGTGACCTGACGAAGGGATATGAGTCAAATGTAGACCTCCGCCCAACCAAAGTTTAACACATTAAATTTAAGGAAGAGACAAACATGGTTAATTTCCTGGAAAACTTGTTTCCATTCCAAGCAAAGCTTTGTTTAAAATGCTATAAATAAGTCTTTAAACCAAAAGTGTTGGACACCAGGATTTAGGGATTTTGTTCAAATTTGCTTAATTCATGTTAACTTGAATGAGACGAAAGTAGCAATTCAAAATAGAGGGGACTAGGAAAGTATTGGTTTGGTGCCAGTTCCAACAATCCTTAAGAAATATACAAGATTGGCAAGGATATAAAACATTATTGTTAAATTTTAGTTCAACAGCTTACTGATTATGAACTTTATACGAGAACCATTTTTTTCTGTGAAATATTTCCCTCTGAAATGAAGTCATATTCGAGAAAACTGTATCTGAAAACCTTAAAAAAAAAATACCCAGCTGATTTCGGTTGTTTTAACATAAGTTAAGGACAATGTGTTTACACCCTGAGAAATGTGCATGGTTTTCCTCCCGACTCGCACAATGGATTTAAGCCAAAATTTGATTTCATGTATATGGTTGATCAGCCAAAACATGAACACTGTCTGCGACTATTCTAACAGCTCTACCAATCCTATCCTATAAAGTACACGTTACTGTACCGACACGTTTCACACGTGATTAATGTCTGCCATGCTCTGAAAAACTATGATAAGCGTGTATACCTAGCGTCACCAAAAATGCGCACTACACTGTATAATACAGGGGGACATTGGCTCCCAAAATGGCACAACCAAAATGATTGTGATGTTGACGTAAGGTGAATTGGGTCAAAAGAATACACAGCTTTATTTCTGTTTAAAGGCCCAATGTAAAAAAAAGACCTACTTACTGGAAACCAAACTTCAACATTTATTGCTAAGGAAGAGGTTTTTTTAATAACCGAGCCTATTCTTACCTTTTTTACTGTCCACAAATCTGTTGATGGAATCAAGTTCCACCTCAACCCTGGCAGACCTGAAGGTGGTATCGGCAACCACGATGTTATCATCGTCCGTCTCATCTTCTCTATTGAACCACAGCTCTTCGTCCTCATCCAAGGCGCGGGCGTCTCGACGATATCTACTCGTCTGTAAAATGTTCGTTTGTCGAATACTGCTAGGAGAGACAAGACATACTAGTTATGAGAAGACTTTTCTCTCTTGTGAAAGCAGGGCTTGAAATTTACACTGTACCGAGGCCAGTGATTCTAGAGTTGGGCCAGTAAAATCATAACCAAACAAGTCAGGTTGTCTTGTGGTTTTTCAAGTGAATAAAAAAAATCAGTTTGCCAAGAGCTGCATCCTTTTATTATTTCTCTTGAAGTCATTTGCAGTACAACTCATATGATATACATGTACTTCAACCAAATGACAAGTAAACTAAATCTTCTCTCAGTGCTTGCTTGAATCAAAACAGATTTACATGTAAAAATGTGCAGAAAGTTTTTCTCATTGGGATCCTCGTCTTGTAAAAAACAAACTCAGGTCCAGTGAACATTTGGAGCTTCAAGCCAGGCAGTCTTGTTGATTTTGCCCCAAAATTCAAGCCCTGGAAACAGAGAACACCCTTACAGATAGTGTACGGCTTGATTTATATGCAAATTTGTTGTCTTTTGAGATGACCTTTGTGCTGTACTTTAATTCTAGGTCATCCTATGATTTGGGCTATTTTGTCCGCTCTTTAAAGAAGGGGTAAGGCCTCTTATTTGAGGGCGGGGTAGTTCCATTAGAATATTAGATATCTATTGAACACTTTCACTGACGTCACATGCAGCTTCTGTCTACCTAGGGTCTGCCATTTTGGGAGGGTTTCTGACATCACCTACCTGTCCAAATTTGGCTTGTTGCTGACGCGATCTACATGCTGCTCATATTTCAACTTCAGTCCTTTGAATGTGCTGACGTAGTCTACGGTATCAAATACGTTGCCGTACGCTTCTTCAATGTGAACTATTAACGACTTGACATCCTCCTGTATTGAATAAAACATTGACCATTATTCAGCTCATTCACAATACAGAAAGGTTTATACTGCCTTATACAAAAACATATATATCAACAGCTGAACTACAATGTGTGAGTGCCCTTCATGTAAACAAAAACCCAAAACCAAAAACAGGAAAGAAAATGCCCAATTCTATTTCACAATTGAAAGCTCATATTCACATTACTTATTGCAGTACCCAGAAAAAAACCCCAGCAGTGTACAAGCATTACGTTAACAAAATACAGAAGATGCCCCGAGCTGTGGTAAACGTGTATATATCCACTGGACTGAAAAACCATGCATTTTAGGTAGACTGCATGACCCAAATTGCCAATACTCACTAATCTAATGAATTCAAACAGCTCTATGATAGCAGAATTGAGCAGGTTGTAGCGATTGCCGTTATTCTTGAATGCTCTGACGACAGGTTCCAGGAGACTTCCCTTGACGATGTACCTATTGAAGAACTCGTCTTTCCTTGCAATCATCTTCCGCACAAGTCTTATAGCACCTGAGATGATACCAATCAGCAATGTCCAGATTAGTTGTATAATGACAGAATTGTTGGGGGCTTACAAAATGGAGGTTCATCATGTATCTCAAATACATGTTGTCTCCTTTCAGGCCTGGCATTTCATCTTTGAGAGGGCAAGGCCATTTTCATTTTGCAAAGGGCACTTCTATTGACAAAGTCTATGGGAAACCTTTGACCTTTGACCTGGGGCAATAGAGGCCAATGCCTAGGGCAATAGAGGCCAATGCCTCTGTGACCTCCATGTAATTCCAGGCCTGTCCCTTGCCAGGTGAATTACTGGGAGCCTGTCAAGATCAAAACGGTACTGCACGTGTTTCTTTTCCTTAACAAGAAACAGATGTTTGCCTGAGTTGAGAAAACAAAACTCCCCCGAGAGTTGAGAAACTTTCAAGGAATGACACCATGAAGTATGATGAAGTATGACAGAAAAACAAGGATATTAATGAGGGCAGTGAACAGGGTCCAATTTCATGGTACCGCCTACCAAAGAATTATGCGCTTATAGCACCCTGTGTGCTTACAGCACCCTGTAAAGTGAATACTTCTAAGGGCAGTTGGCAGGGCGTAAGCGTAGAATTGCAAGTTAAGCCAAGCCATGAAACGGGGCCCAGCTATACCCACAATAAAAATAATAAATACAAATGGTATTTCTATAGCGCCAAAATCCGCCTAAAAAGTCACTCAAGGCGCTTCACAGATGTAAAACAACAAGCCGATAAGCACCAGACAAGCTACTAGCGTTCTGCTATTAAATGAAGAATGTTTCTATACTCACAGAGTACAAGGAATTGGTGGGTAGATTGCAGCAGGACCAGCACCCGTCTCAACAAGTCTTTGTTGATGATATAGTTCTTGATATGGTATGTATGGTTATCTATGCTAAACGTCAAGAGCTCTAGGATGAGACCCAACAACTGGGCTGTCTGGTAGTCATCTGAAAGGAGAGGGAAAAAAAGAAAGAAATAAAGCTGTGTCCAAATTGGTGGCAACTTGGGACATGGATACTTTTTGCCAGACGAATTACACTATAAACCATGCATTGTAAGGATATTAGAAACAAATTAATTTTTTATAGAAACCCCAATTGCGAATCACACCCAAGTCTGTCCAACCATTACATAGGTTTAATGATAACATGAAAGTCAGTTAGGCAGAGTTGTTAATTGTTTACAGAGAAACCGAATACCGAGGTCATGTCTTATTCTTGAGTTGTTTCCTCGATATGCTAAACTTACTATTACTTTCATATTAATTCATTGCTAAATTTTACTTTCCCAACATTATAATATTGTCATAAACTAAGTTGAACTTAAGTATTTGAAGGAACAGTATTGCTCACATGTAAAACTCAAAATGGTTCAGACCAACTTTGTCCCGGAAGATCGAATACGCGGGAGACTTGCACAGCCTTTGATAGTTTCCATAATTTGGGTTTGAACAAAGACAAGTTGACTGGAGCGGGATTTGAACCAATGACCTCCGGATTAATGTACTTGAGCTCTACCAACTGAGCTTTCCAGCCCTATGTTGGCGGTCTCCCTATTAGTCGATATCTTTACCATACATACACCTCCTGACACCAGGGCCTGATTTTGAAACAATCACATCTTATTTGCAGCCGTTAAGAACGTACACCATCACCACAGTGATTAGTATCACACCATCTAAGATGAATTCCTTAAGACCCCAAAGACCGTTTCAGCTTACCTTTACTGGGTGTGTCAGTCGCTGTATTTGCCAGGAGTGGTGCTGTTAATATGTGCATGCAATGTTTGTAGAAAAAGCTCAAGAATTCTGTCTTCTCTGTCTTCTACAAAAGGACAAAGATACACACAAGATTTAAGATCAACAACTACAAAATAAAATAGCATCAATCTGCTGGGAGGCAAACTATGAGTACATCACAAAATTGAATCGGACATTTCCTTTCCTCTCTTTAAAAAAAGAAAGAAGAGTTTTCTGTGGAAGAATAGTAATGTGATGACACATAAAGTAAGTAGTCAAAGAGGGTGCTGGGTAAAATCAGGCTGTCAAAAGAGGGTGCACTTCATGGCTCGCTGCTCACGAACCCAATCTTGGAATCTGTCTTCTTTCAGGGTACTACAAATTACTATGCCGAATTGCTATGTTCTACTGTATTGTGTATAAATAAACTAATGTTTAATTTTATTCATGTTTCGAAGATTTGACAATGGCAAAAACAAGTAACAAAAACCAAAAAAAGAATGGAAAAAACAGATCACAAACACTGAACTGATGACTTACACTAACAGCTACGGCAGTCATCATGTTTTCTGGATCTATTAAAACCCTCAAGATATTCATTAGCTGCATAGCACCACCGAGGTCTGCAAAAAAAAGATAACAACCACAAAGTTTTACCCCACAAAAAGGAAAAGTTTTTTTTGTGATAGTTAGTTAACGAATTGCACCAAGATGATCTACATCGGAACAGCTTTTAATTTACTGGGTTTCTCACTCTAACAAAGTCCAACACCATACAGTAACTCAACACACAAAACTATTGGACTCTGATTATGGTGGTATGCCTGATCCCATGTAAAGCATGATCAGTTTACCAGCGTCGTCCTCAGTCCAACCACAATCAAACAAAACATACAGTTGGAGTTGGACGGGTCTAGGATGGTTTAGGATTAAAGATTTCAATAAGCTAAGACAATAACATTTACATCATCGGTCCATGTGCCATCCAGACAGATTTGGCAATACATACCTGGATCACTGTCACAGATCATTTGCTCAATAATCAAATTGATCAATATCACATCCTGAAAAAAACCACAACACAGAATTAACCAATGTTTAATGTGAGCTGTGGAAAACATGCAGGCCTGATGCTTCATCTGTTGCCCCTGCCCAACTGCCTCTGTTGCCCCTGGCTATTGCCTTGATGCCCCTAAAAATGTCCCACTAGAAATGTACAATTTCCTCATAGAGGTGCCCTTACAAAAGAGAAAATGCTTCGGTGCCCCTGCCATTTCCAAAAAGACACATCAAGCCTGAAGATGTTAAACTAAATTTTAAAAAAATCTCTTCTCAAAATAACGAATCTCTTAAAGGTTTCACGTGCAAGGCCTTCTTCTGAGCGCTTAGGCATGTTATATGAAAATACCACCGACAAGTCTTGGTCAACTGGAAAAAAACTGGTGATGTAGGAAGCTGTGATCAAAATACCTTCTTGATGCCACTGCAAAATTTCTTACTGTTATTGCTACATGAGAATCCTATTTCTACACGATGCAAAACGGATGCTTACTTTTATCAAAGCAAGCCATCAGTATACAAAGTTATTACCGTGTGTTCTGGATGGTCGGAAATGATGTACAGCATCGCCCTTTCTGAACGGGTTGAGTCATAACCCAGAGGTGGTCCAGAAGACAAAGTCATGTCACATTGATCGACCAATGAGAGCGTGCATGATTTCCCTCATCTGATTGTCTTTTTATATCTTAGCATCAGGAGTGTCATTTATGAAAGATATGGCGTTTAATTTAATGTAGACTCTTATTATTATTGTTAATTGGTGTATTGCAGTTAAGCATCCTGCTAATTCCATTTCTATGACTTCATCTTCATGAAGTTGATTTATTTATGTATTGATTCATTTATTCTGGTTGTGATGCCAATGATTCGCAGAAAAGCGAACTTAATCACTATACTAGCCAAGGAGAGAAGATAAGAGAGGAAGTTTCAGTTTTAGATGTGTGAGGAAAACCCCGGAGAATTATTCTAGGGGAAAAAACCCACGCCACCAGGTAGGGACTGAAAACCCAATCCACATAGTGCCACTGGCGGATTTGAACTGGGGTGCTAGAGGTGGAAGGAAAGGAACAGCCGGGTTAGAAGAAAGCTACTCACATCCTCTTGTCCATTGCCCTCTTGGAGGATGAACTCTCTCACCATCGAGGGACTGTACTCAACGATGTAAGCAAAGATGTCTACAGCCGCCTGCCGCACCTCAATATCATCCATACCCTGTCACAGGTAAACAAATGGATTAACAAGGCCCACTGATTTTGAGAACTGGTTGAGGGGAAAGTGATCGATTCTTGCGACTGAGCAGTTTAAGCACACTAAACTCAAACTGTGATGGCTGAACTTTAAGAATATGTGATACAGTTTATTTAGTAATGCAAGCTGTAGTGCTTGGATCCTTGGGCAAGACACTTCCATTGTCATTTACATCTCTTCGAACAGGTGTATAAAACGGCAACCTTGGAGTTGAGTGTTACCAACTGTTTGGCTTCCCATGGTTTTCTGTGTCGCCTTAAACTTCACTTGAATTGGATTCAGAATAATATTGAAGCTAAAAATAACTGGTCTCTGCATTGTCAAACACTTGGTCAGTGACCTAGACCACTCAACGAAAGGCACAGCAACTATCTAAAATATAGAACTCAAGCCAAGCTCCATTTATGAAGTGGGTACCCAATCCTAGAGATTTCTTATATCTTGCACTGAATATTAAATTTCAGTAGCGAGGGTGGAGGGGAGGCAGGGAGTAGTATTCAATCATGGCAATGTTCAACTTTCAAAGATCAAAATTAACTCAAGAGGTTTTACTTACCATAACAACTTCCAATGCTGGTAGGATGCCAAGGTTTGATAACGTCTGCTTACAAATAACAAATCAATCCTCAGATTAAAAAACAGTCAGTTTCAAAGACTTGAGTAAGGCCAGATACGGGGGATAAACAACATTTGTACAAAGACTTAAATCTAATACCAATTTGTTATATTATCTGTTCTACTACAGATGATTACTTTCTTACAGTTGTAACAACTTGATAGATGTAACTTTAAAGGTTAAAGCTGGCAAGTGAACTGCTTCAACTAAAAAACTGAAATTGGAATGTCCAGAGTTGATGTCTGTGAACAATTCCTGAAATAGCTGGGTCCCCCCTTATTTTAGATCCTAAACCTCCCAGATGTTTACAGATTAACAGACTCTGTGCATCCCCAGAAATACAACACCTTGTTTGGACACAATGTGGACCATTTCTCTCACCCTTTGGTGACTGCTTTACTTCTTTCAAGAAAATGTTAATGCTCAAGGAGTTTTTTTTGAAAAATCATGAACTCAGGAAAAATCTTGAAAGATCACACCCCTGAATGTCAAAGGACTCACCCTGAAGAAGCTATCTCTGTTCTGGCACGCCTGTGCACAGCAGCAGAACTCCTTCAGAAACAGTACTAGGTCTCGTCTTTTCTTGTCCTCTGTGGTCTCATCAGTCAGTTGAGTAAACAACTCTGGAAGGAACTGGTCATCCTCCTAAGGACGGTACAAAGATAAACTTGGGTTTAGATGTTGAAGTAAACGTTGTTAGCTTCTTTTTAAAATGAAGTTTAACACAAGAATTCCATTCGACATCCAACATAAGACCAAATTTGCATAAATCATTAAGAAACTATGAAGAATGACGAAAGAACGACCCAATGAAAAAAAAAAACCCCAAAAACAAAACAGATGACAATAAAAATGTCAGGAGAAACATACGTTGAAATATTTGAAAATGTTGTGGACTACATTACAAAGGTACTGACTTCTGATGAACGACCCAAAGTATGTGGGCACTCTTGAATCTTGGGTTATAATAATACGGTTATTTGAAGAGCCATTCATAAATACCTGGAACAGTTTATCCATTCTGATTGGCTGTGAGGAGATCAAAGGGCTGTGTTGCCGGTTTTAAACGAATGTTTAAGACCTTGTCATCGCTTCACATGCACAGACTGTTTCATACACAGATTGTTCTAATTTTCACTCACTACCCTTATATTTAACAATACTGGAGAACGAGTAGTTCAGTTTCTAGTACCTATGTCTAATAGCGTAACCAAAACTATCTATAAAAGCCTATCATACTCAACTCCGGTTACTTATTCTTCATTCTAATGAGGTAAGATACAGCGCCTGATACTTTGTTCTGTAAGGGGCAAAGTAGTTTTTATTTAATAGGCCTAAAGGGCACTTCAATGAGAGGAAACCAATTTGAATGGGAACAATTTAAGAGGCACCAATGCACTGAGCACAATCATGGAGGCAATTGCCCCCAATCTTCCATAAAAGTATCATGTGCCTGAAGATGACAAATAAATCAATACAAATCTTGCCAAACTGTTTACTCATTGCTACTTTTCCCCAAACATTCATATTTCTACATTGATTCCAATAGTTTAAATTTGCCTCAGTCCATATATGGAGTTCTTTTGGCAGTGAATTAAATTCATGCTAACTTCTGCCAAGTTATCATCAAATATAGGATGACTTAATTTGAAGGATAATGGGACATTTCCTTGTTTCTTACAGAAAAGTTTTTTCTAAGAGAGTAACAGCGATGTGTTGCCTGTCTTGAGGTCAACGACTCTGGATCTTACTTATTATGGTTTTCGCACGTTCTCATCGAAATAAATGCCCCAAAATCCTAACTAAAAATATCCTTTTGAATAATTTGATTCTTTACGTGGAGGAGCAGTGACAGTTCTTAACTACATATCATGTAAAAACTTCATCACATACACGTGAGTTTGGATTCTCAAATTTTGCGCTAAAGAAAAAATTGTCGTTTCATCAGCTTTTTATATGGAAAAGGACACATGCTGATAACAATGAAAACATTCTGACAACTGCAATAAATTCTGCCTCAAAAGAACTCCAAAAAGAAATAAACGTTTAAATATAAAATCAAGAATAAAAAGATGTAAATTTGCTGGTAAAAGAAAAGTGTGACCTACAGATGAAGATCATAGTACCAAGGATGCCGACATGCCATGACAAAAAAACCCCAAAAAAACAAAACAAAAACCCGATTGAAATGACTTACCTGAATCATGTTCACAATTTCCAATTTATTAAAAAATATGAATGAGCTGAGAGTGGTAAGCATGTTCTCTTCGAATACAGATGGTGATGGCAGAATGACGTCTTGTATGTACTGTACACGGTAGGTCTGGTGAATTTTGTTCAAAAGCTCCTGATTGGTAATAGGGATAACTTCCTTGAAGGTTGCTTTGGAGTTCAAGTATTCCCTGTGTTTATGAACTTCTGTTGCTGACGGATCATACTCGAGACACCCGATGACATCATAGATGATGTCATCACTGAATAAGATCTCCAGGAGGGAGTTTTTGTTCAAAAGGATGGCAATCTTGATGATCTCAAACAGGTGCTGGAGCCCCTCGGCGTTTTCAAGGTCTTCACACATGCGGAAGATTTCGATCAGTTTCTGAAGGTACCTCTCATTCTCAATCGCAACGGCAAGTTTCTCTCGGCGGATCGGAGACGGAAGCACGTTAATGAAGAGTTCGGCGATCTCGTCAAGTTTGCTGAGTTCACAGGGAGGTAATTCGATGGGCATGGCTGCATCCGGCATCTCCTCAAAGCGTTCTTCTTCAGATTCCTCGATAATGTCTTGAGTAACGTCAACTGAGGGATCCTTTCCTTGAATCTGTTGGAAGGAGAAAATGGAACAAACAGGCTAAAAACAAACCTTTGAAAACTGATATTCTTAACAACTTCCAGTTTAATAACGTTAGCCATCTGACCTTGTGGGAATTTTTCTGAACACTTTGGATTACTAAACAACTTGTTTATTTCAATGTTTACTTTGGGGTTAAAGAAAGCACTGTGCTATAGAATTCATAAAAGCAATTTAAAACTGATTGCACTTCGGAGTTATAACTTTTCTATGACGTGAAAGAGTGCTTGCTAATCATTAATCGATTCCTGGTAGTGTTCTGCATGTACGTTTAATTTGCAAACCGTTTGAACAAAACTAGTGAGTTTTTGTTCAATGTTTGAAAACTATTTCACAAAGGTGCCCGTGCGCCATTCCTATGATTTTACCATTGGCAGTTTAACTGCTGTCAGTAAGGAACATGTGCCGTAACTAATGCTAATTGGAGGACAAGCTGTAACTAAGCTTGCTTTCAAATAATAAACCACAAGGGAAACTGACTGGGAAACTGACTGAGCTTGCTTTCCTGATGAAAGGGTGGACTGGGGTGGGGGATGGGGACGGCTTGTACCACCTTTTGATTTTTCTAGGTATTAATTACTGTGGTGTTAAAATGGCATTATTGTTTTAGATTTTAGAATTTCCAGCAAAGTGGAATCCAGGGGAAAAGCACCACTACACAATCTTGGATTTTAAGTTCATGTAAACATCACAGCACTAAAATGCAAGGAAGCAATATATTTCTGCCCCCTCCCCCTTCCCCTGTGGCATTAAACAAAACTTTGCTGAAAGATGAAATGCCTCCAGATGATTTCTCTTGCCATTGAAATCGGTCAACTTTAAAATAGTGTTTAAGTAAAGGGAGAGGGTCAATGCTAACAAAAAGGTCTGAAACTTGGATCATTGCTTTTCCACCTTCTGGCAACCCCTGGAGTTATAGATTTACAGGAGTTAAACAAATATACCCTCAGTGCTAGAGAAGTACATCAAATGAGTTCTATTTCTTTGTATCTGGAGAGAGTTACATCATTTTGTTTTTCACCAGGTAGACATAAAAAGGTCTGAACTCAGATAAATGTCTGAAATTTCTTATCCCTGTTTAGTATCAGACACAATCAATCGATGGCTCTTGCACTCACCTGGCAGATAATCTCCCAAATCTCATCACATCCAGCTTTCTCTTGAAAACTGAGTGCCAAGTCATAATTGTCATTCTCAGACCACACAATCAGCGTCTCCTATAAAATACAATTATTTTGTAGAAATATATTAAAAATGTATCAAACTGAAATACAACATATCAGTCAGTTTAATATATTTATTGAAATGGTGAATTTCATTGATCACCATGCACAGGTTTCTCAAAATTAAAAGCCAAAGTCCAGATATCAAGGTTAGAAAGACTACAAATGATTTGAGTAAAAGGCATTATACAGAATTGCTAAGGATAAAGACATTGTTGTTTAATTTTAGTCTGAAAGCTTACTGATTATTTTAAGTTCATACTGGAACAATTTATATAATGAAATATTTCCCTCTGACATTCACTCATCTTCAAGAAAAACTGTATCTGGAAACCTAAAATAACGCACCAGCTGACTCCGGTTGTTACAGCCATAATTAAGGACAATGTGTTAACATGCTGAAAATTGTGCATGGTTTTTCACTATTTTCTCCTGATTCATGCAACGGATTAAGCCCACATTTGCACAGGTTTGTTTTGTCATGTAAATGGTTAATCAAACAAAACATGAACACTGTCTGGGACTCTTTTGTCAGTTCAACCAATTCTGCATATTATCTTTAAAAAAGAAAAAACAATTAAAAAAAAAAGAAGGTTTAGGTGAATATTTTTTACTGGAACATGGCACATGGAAACAAAGAGCTTAAAAAAAGAAGACCATATCACCTTTTTACAAAAAAGAAAAACGTTTTACATTCCAGGGCTTTTTCTGGCAGGCAAAATCACGCACTAGTAAACACTAGTCATTTAAGAAAATGCATATTTTGTGTTTCAACTATGTTTTCTCCCATTGAGCTGTGTACAAACTGAACCAGCAGGAAGACCAGGCTCCGTGGCTCTATTATAAACATGTGATGTCACAGGTCACATGGTCTACTGCCTGAAAGGTTTTGGTTTCATGACAATTTGGGATCCTCTGAGTATTTTGCTGCATGATGAAAACCTTTCGAAACAGTTTCCGAGTCCCATTTAAACAGTTGGAGTACCAAATGCACTACATGTATGGACCAACATTCCATAGAGTGTGTTGATTTACCTGTTGCTTCTGGTAGGCAGTGTCTTGTTGAATCTTGGATTCCAATAGAATGGACCCTGCAGTGCATGAAAAAGAATTACAAAACGACCTGTTATATTATTCCATTTAACACCTGTGTAATACAACTAATTTGTGGAGCGTCTTACATGTAAGTGAAATATTGACAAAGGATTCTGGCATTGCCTGTTGATCTTTTCATTTTAATGTTTATACGGCGTTCTCCCGTAACAATGGTCTGCCTCTGCTGGCCAAGTGCCAGTTAAAGCACATGAGGACCAGTCAAATTTCCCTCCAATCGGTCTGGCTGGCTAGTTCAGTGTTGAAAAGCATCCGTGTTTCATTTGAAAAAGCTGACGAACCAGTGAACTGACACGCTAGCTGGTCCTGCTGGACAGTCACTAAAAAAGTTAAGGGCTAACCCTGTTATATTGACTATTTTGTTCAAATTACATACTCGTTTATGTGAATGATTTGAAACATTTTGCAAGCCGAATACATGTACCATAACACAAGGTTTACACTGGGTGAAATCCTTGCATCTATGACCAATAAACATGTGAATTTGTTTGCACGTAAATTTACAGTTCCTATACACTCCTTAAAATCAAAAAGAAAGTGGGGCATGGGTCAAGATAATAAAATAGAACACTAAACCTAATGTATTTCAATTCAACTCAATAAAACTTCAATTGTCATAAAATAAGCAGTAGCTACATTGTGTAAACAACATGTGTTTCCAATCCACCATAGAAGGACCTGCTGTCTAAAATGTGGACCCCACCAGATCGTGGACAACAGTGGATAGTCCAAGTGGATAACTGCCGGATTGTGGACAGTGGATAGTCAGGTGGATAACTGCCGGATTGTGGACAGTGGATAGTCAGGTGCGTATTCACTGTGGGACAGCTCACACACTGAACTAACTGTTTATGTTTATACTACAGTCATGACAGTGTAAATTTGTTTACATAGAGTGGATTATACTACACTGTCACAGTGACAGAGACTCAAGGACCAATATTAACTGTCTTCTTGTTTCACATGCCCATTGGGTAGTTGCGTTAATACAAGAAAAGTTAATGCTCACTAATATCTCCTTAACTCTTCACAAGGATGTGGAAACACTAAGGGCATCTCATGCAAGATTCTAATGGGTCAAGTGTCTACACAATGCACATTTGCATATTCAGTATTGCACACACTGATACAATTTTTAGACAGCAGCATGGGAAATCACACAAATGGTGAGTATGTTTGCATTTTATGTGTTGTTGTTTTTTCCTTCTTTTCATAGCCTCCTGCTCGATGAGAATAAACAGAACATTTACTTTGGCCAATTTTTCTGATTTAACCATGGAGATCTCACCATTCAAAGATTTAAATTGAAACAACTGACATGCTTTAATCACAAGACTCCCAACACCGAAGCATACAAAGTTCAAGTTTTGTATTCAGACCTAAAAGGTGCACTTTGTGGTCATCTGACGTGAGTTTTTATTATTAATGGGTAGTCAGAGTAAACTACTAAAGAGGACCAAACATAAGTTTTTAACGTTTACTCATCATCTGGCAAATGTAGGGTACAACAGAATTTGTGAATATGACGTTGCCTTTTCTATTAAAAAATGGCCTCCCAAAAACTAGCTATGACAGAACACCACCCCAAATCCATAAAAGCATGCCAAGTTGAAACTGAATCTAACCAATGTAGATAATGTTGTTGGTGAAGATGGTGGTATGATTGAAGTTAGTATGATTATGTCTGTCATCTTTGGTTAAAATCTGCACTGGTGTCCATTGTTCTAAAAAGGTCTTAGCAAACATGACTGTTTTTAAACACCCGAGGCCACCCTCATTCCCATACGGGCAGTACACCATATCATCCCATCTCATTGCAAATTGTACACCCAGTGGATCAAGGCTGCTTTTTGAAAAAGAAGGCCAAATTTGCCCATTTAGCTGAAAATTCTCCTTTTTATTCAAAACGTAACTGCCATTAATAGCGACAAAATTGCAGTAACACAATGTGGTTGTGGTACAAACTGGTTCTTCTCAAAGTCACCACTTCTCATAAGAGATCTGATCTTATGCAGTGTGTTACCACAAGTTTACCTTTCATTAATCTGTTTCTATCATGCATGGTTTTAAATTTTACACAACCTGACATTATTGCACTACCATCTTCACTGGCAACAGTTTACAAAGATATTTTTCATGGATCTTTGAATTGGTTTTCTTTCACTCCTCTGTTAAAATGGTATTTTTCCAAAGCCATTTTCTTGTTGATGCCACTCAAGTTTTCTCATTCTGAAGTATGCCATTGCCATCCAGGATGCCACAAGTGCTTTCCTTAAAGAATATTTGGGACAATTATAACCCTTGATCCTCCCGAGGTTGAAGACAGGAGGGTTACGAAGAACAATTTGTAAACATTTGACCTTTTTGGGGGGATTTTTGTTTTCCTTCAAAATGTTAAGTGTGCCTATTAGAACCTGTCACGCACCAGCTGGAATCTGCCCTGTGCGCCGTGGTGTGTTGTTTATTTCGAAAGGGCATTTACACGATTTGTAACTTCACGCGCTTCCTTCGTTGTGCGTCAAGCCAGTTTATCAAGTTGCAGAGCTCAGAGTCTATAGACTTTGCAAATACTGAGAAAGTGCCTGTTAGCCGTGGAATGAGGTGCATGCTGGTCTAGTTAGCGACCAAACTTTGTAACAAATTAGACCAGCATGTACATGTACCTCATTTCATAGCTAACGTGCGCATTTCCAGTATTTGTCATTATCCCACACTAGGTCCTTCTTAAGTTTTTTTGCAATAGAAGCCCCACAAATTTGATTGAGTTGTAAAAAAGAAGAAGAAAAGTACGTATCCAGATTTCCATTAATCAAACATTGTGGTTCTGTCGCTGTGGATTTGAATGCAGCGCATGTGTGCTCTTCAGCTGATTGAGGGTAATCCTATTTTGTGAATGGGCGGCGTGTTTCTGGACAAATTCATAGGATCATTGAAAAACAACAATGTATCACTCACACAGTCGTACATTATGTAGCCCATGCACACACAATACATGTAAGTGTGTCATAACCTCCAATCATGGACCCTCCTTTGTTCAACTCTTTGTCTTTACAAAAACGTGGACCCCATTGTTTTCCTAAGTTGTGGTAGCAATTGTGGACTTATGGTCCCCTTTGTTGTAAGTCCTCGGTTTTAATGTCACGTATTCCCCCACCATTACTGCACAAACTATAGGATTTAGCTAATTGCCATTGATTTGATACAATGGTCATGTGACAAAACAGGTTCAAGGTTCAAAATGTCAACCCGAAGAAGAACAACTCTGCAGAGTGCAGTCTCCGGTTAGTTTGTCTTCCCTTTTTCCTGGAAAAAATTTTACTCGATGTTGTTTTAAGTGGTCAACCAAAATTAAGTATTATGAAATAAAGATCAACTCTGTGTTCTTTTTAACGATGTTTTGGTTTGTTTATGAAAGTTTTAAAAATCAGGCAAATCTAGACATTGGGGGTAGGTTGACAGAAGTGGCTCAAGTTGCTAACAAAGTGCCATTAATGGCATGTGGGACCTTTAAAAGAGGGTTACAAGCATTGCAACTGTAAACGCATCTTTTTGCATTGATAATAAGCGAGGCCAAGGGTTAGGCTTAGGGCGGGCAAGAGGTAGAGTAGTAGAGGGTTATGATCACAAATATAGAGCATGTTTTATTAGCATTTAACACACCAATGCATGCCAGGTTTTTATTTGATGTTTAAATTAGGTAGAGATTTCACTAACTTACTTAGTATAACCATGGAGGATCCAGGAAGGAACTTTTGTTAAATGTTATTGTATTTAAAAAAAAAATAGGGCAGATGTCAAAACCGAACGCCACCTTTTCACTAACTGACTAAAAAACATAATCATTTATGGGTAAACAAGAATCCTGTCTCGGTTGTAATAAATAAAATGTAGTGTTCAGTTATGGTAATTTCCCCCTTCAAAAATACTGGTCATTATGATCAACATGTTGTTGATGAAGAATAAAAATGTTTAATTAACATTTGAACAATCCAATCCCTCACAACAGCGTTATTTTCAAAAAACGATTTCACTTCAGTCTTTTAAAATGTAATGTTGAGTCTAACATTAACAATCTTATAATGCAAGTGCTATAATTGCAGGTTTCACAAACATAAAGGAAACATTGTTACCATCTGTTTCTGATCGCACAAGAAGGCACATCCCATTTAACCGCTCCACATAACACGACGATACATGGCCCGTGCCTCTGTCGTCCCACTGCCGTTCATCGTTGAGAACGTACAGTTTCACTCTCCGTCTTGTGTCTGCCATCCTAAAAAAACGAGACTTTTTTCTCAACGATTCAAATATGAGATTCTACATACTTAACGAAACCACATTAATGTAAAAGCGGCTGTCGTACTGACAATTCAGATAAACATAATCACGATTCAAGAAGGTACTGAAACACAACAAGTGCATTTTGGTTTAAGAGCAATATCATCCGCCATCTTGGATGATCATTTAGTAAATGAATGCCGGGTTTCCCGATTTGAGTTGAACGGCTGATGAAACTGCTGCAACACACGTACACGAACGTACGATGCGGTTTGTATGCAATGATGCCAGCATCACACGCGCCAAAGTTTGAAAGTTGTAAAAACATAATAAGAAAGATAAGATAAGGTGCCAATGCATTCTGAGTTAAAACAATGACAATGAATCCATTGTTTTAAAAGTCATGTCCTAAAAAATAACAATTTCCCATGTTTCCCAAGTTAACATACTTTCTAGGATGCAGTAAAACCCAACAAAAACCCAGTGTCAAATTATTTTTTTCTCTGGGAATGTAGCTAAAAAAGTCAGCAAATAACACCCGGTTAAGACAGGCGCTCTAGAGTCGCGCCGAACCAAATTATTGAATTAATATAAGTAGGCCATGAAAAGTTCGACATCTGAAACACTTAGGAGCGACTGGATGCGCTGAAGTAGAAAGATCGACTGTTGCAGTCGTTCGGAACGACTCTGAAGTGTCTTGGTTTCAGACGTCGATCGTGTCAAGAGCCTATAACCTAATGATCGCCTGTCTGAAACCAATATTAATTGGGTTGACCTAGAGTCGCTCCTAATAATAATCTATTTGGTTCAGGTTCGGCGCGACTCTCGAGCGCCTGAGTCTGAACCGGGTGTTAGTTTCTCGCTAGCACGGCAGGCTGGCTGGGCGTGCGTATAGATAGGTAAGCCTAGGCCTATGGTTTAAAATTATACAGAAATCCACGGTCTTTGTGAGAGGGTAAAAGCATTTGGGAAAGCTGTGGAGCTACTTTGTACACTTTAGCGTCCAACTTGGAGCAAATGACAAAATAAAAACGATTCTTCAAGTTGTTTTCTAACATCATTGAAGAACGTAGGCCTAGGCTATTCATCACCAGCTCGAACATTCTTGACGACTTTTCATTCCGAGAGCAGAGAATAAATACACAATATATTTTGTATTTATTCTCTGCTTTAATGCTAGAAAATAAAAAACCCAAAAAGGGCTACTTTTTCCGGGGCGGCTGTTTCTCTGGGCGTGTGTTCTTTTTAATTCATGCTTCGCAAAACGAGTTCAACAAGGTGGCAACCCCCCCCCCCCCCCACCCACCCACAACCCAAGTTTGCAGGACAGTGAAGGAATACTAACAGCGCCCTCTATACTTACCAATGGTCGTCACCAGATCCGACATAATAGCCTAAAAAGGCCCGCGCTCATAAGTTAAAACTTGGCCAGTCAAAATTGTGTTGAGCTTATCTGGCCGGTTGTATGTATAAGTAGGATTTCATAGGCCTATTGAATGTTTTTTTTTAATTAAAGGCCAACATGGCCAAGCAAGCCAAGATTGCCTGGAGCTGCTTGGTTGCATATAAATCGCCTCATGTAACATGGCATTTAGGAACGAGGTGGTGACAATTCAAAATGATGATTGAAGCAAAACTTTCAAAGCTGGAAACTGACGAGATTGCAGCGTTGGCAACCCGGTGTCATGGCAAAAAGTGTCTGCCGACAAATAGTGTCCGCTCATTAGCATATTGCGATCTGATTGGTCATGCGGCTATGACAAGACGTCGTAGATAAGATAATTTTTAACCTGAAATTGCTTTTAACGATTTTGTTTGAACGCTTTCTTTATTGTTTATGATTATAAGGATTCGTAACACTTAACATTCAGCACTTTCTCACATCATTTTAAGCGTTAATGTTTTGTTTCGTACTTTTAAAACCTGCACAAAATCATCTTTACCTACTTTTGAGTTTGATTGGGTGTTCCCTTGTTCGATTTTTAAAACTTGATTTGTGTTACTTGAAATAATTGTGATTTAGTAGGTAATCATGACCGAAGAAAGTGTTGATCAACGTAACAAATCTAACCGTTCTAATGCTTCCGGGCGCTATTTGTCAGCGGACACTATTTGGCACGTAATACGTGCCAAATAGTGTCCGGCGTCCACTGCGCATGCTCAGCGGACACTTTTTGTCATTACACCAATGTGGATCGAGTTAGGGGTCCCAACAAAACTGGATCCGCGCCTGACACAATCAGCGGTGTATAGCCAGGATTTTTTTCAGAGGAGGGGGTGGGGATTCCTCAGATGGTCCCGGGGGGGGGGGAGATATAGGCATTGTTTTCCAACGTGTGTGTGTGTGTGTTGGGGGGCGGGGCCATGTTTTTCTTTTCCGGATCTTTTTTGGCGTCTGGGGAGGCACAGGGGGGCGGGGCACTAGAAAACTGTACGTGCCCCCAGCCCCTCCCCCACCCCGTGGCTATACGCCGCTGCCACTAATTGACTAGGTTCCATGTAATTGCAAGATCTTGGGTACATCAAGGAGAAGTAAACGTTTAGGCCCAGTATGGCAACTCAAATCAGCGAGGTACCGATGGGGTGGCGTAAAAAATGAGCAACTGGTCATCACTGAAAGGTGGACAGCCTCAATTTGAATGGGCTCAGGAAATACTGAGAAAGACAACAAACGACGGAATCGGTAGAATGAACAATCTTGGACGATTCATCAAATCCGATTTGGCATACAGAACTTTGAGCCTCAATAAACAAACATTATTTTCCCTTGAAGGATATCACTACGATCAGAGACATTTTAATAATTATATTATTTAAACACCTTCCTGATGAATCCATGAGACTATTCAGCATACAAATTACAACTCAACATCCATACTTAAGGCAATGATAAAAACCCCGTTTTGCCCATACTCTGTCCACATTTATAGCTGTTTATAAAAACCAGATGCAATTTTGCGACGGGTCTTATCTTGTCCGGGATGAAACGTATAAATCCCACTTTTAAATTGTGTATAAGAGATCAACATGAAAACAACCTCTTAATTTCGCTCACTACTCCCTCTGGGCGTTAATTTGCGTTAAATCTGTATCATTATTGAATAGCCTGTAACATTTTGCAAACAAAGAATAGCAAGACTGTTGTCCTTCACTGGCGACCCAGATTGAGACCAAGCATAAAGCCCCGGGGAACCGGATAGTCCACGCGATTACAAAACAAGGGATAAATCCCATGGCTTTAATTTAACCCGATGACAGAGAGGTATGACTTTGTTTTGGAGGCACCGCGTATTATTTCGTCAATTTCAAGGACGTGATGAGCAACAAAATTCCATGTAAACCCACAACGGAATTAACAACGCTGAGCATGCCCTTAGTCAAATTCTGTGGTTGGTGCAATAGCATATTTTGAGAAATAACAACTACACACATTTTCGTTTTTTTATGATTAATGATACCACTTGGAGCAAAACCAGCTCGCAAGAGAAAACAAATTGACTGTCTATAGTTTCAATTCCATTTGAATCTAAACGAGTTTACGTGTGAGAGACGATAATATCTGTTTCAAAAAATGTTGAGAGATCATATTTGCAAAATCTATCGGGGGAAAACGAACGCAGTGTGTTCAGATTCTTTATGTTTCAAAATGTTTTCACCATGACCTTGTATTGGGGTTAGTTACAGATACATGTAATGGTTTCGCATAATCTTTGTAAGCTCTAAAATGGTTACCATCAGGAAAAATGGCTGTACTTTTCCACGAAAAAAGTATTCATCTTAAAACGTTAGTAATTTCATAACTATTAAAAACGCACAAAATTGGGAAATAGAGGCAAATTCAACTAATACCGGTATGCTCATAACTATTTCACATTTCTACTCAATCTTGAAAGAATTATACAGTCACAGACAGATGGCTTAATTACAGAGACTCAAGCAGTATATACATAAACATTTCCCTGATGATTAAAAAACATTGCCTACACTTACTTTAACAGCTCTTGACACCAGTGACGTCATCCCATCATAAATTTTGTTTGCGCCATATTGGGACTTTGCAGTGTACGACGCGCGTCCATGAATCTTTAAATGCACTTTTGACCCCCAAAATGGCAGACCATGCAGACAGTGACGTCAGTGCAAGGGGTCAATACTCAGTCGGTTTTGCATCTCTACACTAAAACTGCTTTCGCTACACCACCAACACATAACGTGGTAACCTGTAAAATCCGTCACTCCCGCCATCTTGTCCACAGACACGACGTATAACCCGAGGTGTACTTGGCCTTTCGTGAAGGCCTTTGTGGCTTTAGACAGGTTGTAACAGCCGCGAAGGCGACAGCGAGACCGTGCGCACGAGTGGTGAAGCAACAAGTGCATTTTCCAACTTGGCAGACATTTCTAATGTTTTTCTTTTGTTCTTAATTTTGGAAGAAGTTATTGGAAAGAACAACAACATTAGATGAATATTGACAAAAAATATTTTAAAATGTTATTATTTTAGGCTTGACACGCACAGTGATAACTTGAATGTATAAAATAAACAAAGTATAAGCACAGTTTCAATATTATATACTGCCGTAGGGCCTACTCTATGTTGAAACATACATGAGTTAGTTAACATACATTCTTAAAACTGCCAGTCAGAATTGACCCGGGTCATGACCCTTTCTAGATCAGTATGACCCGAATTCTGTGTCAAAATGACCTAGAAATGCAGGTCAAGCTAACTCAGAATCTGGGTCAAAATCACATTTTTGTGACCAGTTTCCGTGGGATCCGGAATCCGAGTCAATTCTGACCCGGGAGTTAGAGTGTAGCTTCCCATTTTCAAAAGTATTATCAGAACTGTAAAAACAAAATGCCGTGATGAATATTTCTGTTGCAATGTAAATCAGCCCCATTGGATCGCAAAAGATGCCAAAATCTCATGGTTCTTTCCAGTACAACTCTGCACTTGCGGTTCCATATAAATTCATGTGCTTTGCAAAATGCTTGTGGTAAACAGTGCCTCTGAAATTAGGCCCTGTAAACTTTTATTATGCAATCTTAATATAAATATTTGACATAACCATCCCTTTCGCACCCCTTTTATGCACTGATCTACGTGTATGGTAGGCCTATTACAACTAATATCAAACAACATGAACACTCTGGTTTTCTTAGGGTGTAAAACGAATCTATTTATTCGTCATATAAAGGTCGCTGTGATTGGTTATCTACAAAGTTAACGTTCAGAAAACTGGCCCATCAATAGGTGTAGTGGGTGTTCTTGCTTCTTTTACTTGAAAACACACCCCTTCTACGTCATCGGCCCTCTTTGAATGACCAGCCTTTCCCGCTTTCCTCCTCTCAATTACAACCACGTACAGCCGGTACACCTGCAGCAGGAAAAGGATACCATTTTTGGCGGTAAAGAAGATCATCGTCTGCCCAAAATTGTTGACGGTGAACATGATGTAGAGCCTCATGGTGAGGTAGGGCCCGTCCTGCATGATAACGCTTATCATAAGCGCCCACATTTCGGTCTCACAACACGCTGCGATGCTCGTGATAGGGTTGTAACTAATCCCTTGCCCTGAACTGACCACTCGGGTTTTCTTCTGCTTCGTAGCCGTCAATCCTAGGGTGAATTGGAGCAAACTCCACGCCCAGATACCCAGAATGATGTAAACTAGGAGCTGGTTGCACGCAGTTTCTTCTAGCTTGACTGTCTCGGTGACGAACTCCAACATGTCTGCCGCCATGCCGGTCAGTGCTAGAAGAAGTTGAGACAGTTGGTCTCGAGTGAGGGCACCCTTTGGTCCCAGCCAGCGACCACCGATAAGTACAAGCATCATCGTTTGTTGAAAGATGAGCCCATAATGACGGGCTTCGTCGTATGTCTTCTGCAACAGATACAACAAAGCAAAGAAAAAGTTTGAAAATGCTATTAAAAAACCGTATTTTTCTCCTTCTTAGATGGGGCAGTTTGGCTGACGCCACCATTGTTAATAGAAAGCATTATGTGCACACAGGTTCTGAGAAGGCCGCGACCTCCCAAATTGCTGCCGTCTGTTGAGGATTGGGAAGACTCGCTGCGTTAAGAGTTCAGATACGAAGAAAACATTGACCCAGTTTCACTGAACTGCCTTAATGCAGCTCATAATGCAGAGAATAATGGCTTTATGATATTTGCTTCAGTGTGTCTGGTTAACGGGGATCGGCCGGGACACTGAGCGTGTGGGCGAACAGAGGGGAGTGTGGATATCTTGAATAGTTGTAATGCGCGTGAAGGAATGTTGTCAAAACTTGTTTTATTTAAATTGCCTTCGAATTGGGTGCTTTTTGTCTATAAAAAAGTTTGTAATGAAACGAATATGGTTGAAAAGATATTTAAAAAATTGACTCACATAAATATCCCTTGAAATTGTATGTTTTTGTGTGTATAATTTCATGACAGAACACCCATTCTCAAAAATGCATCCCTGTGGAGCATTCTTTTGTTATTTCCTTTGTCCCTGCACTTAACAGTTTCCCATAGAAGCAAAAACTGCTATGAGACTCCAATCAAGATGTCTAACAAAGGTAACAATCATGAAGACTGCACGTCCAAAGAAATCATATAGCTTACCAACACTGTTCCTGCTAAACTCTAGATCCATAGTCAACAAATTTGACGAAATAACTATGGTAGCCAATGCCAACAATGCTGATACCATAGCTATAACTGAAACTTGGTTAAACCCTGATTCGCCTCTTGACCAGTTTGCCATTCCTGGCTTTTCTGCCAACTTTAAAACAAGAAGTAACCGTCAGGGTGGTGGAGTTGCATTTTATGCTAAGCACTTTTTGAAAGCAAGGGAACTACCAATACATGTACCTGATAACATTGAAGCTCTATGGATCCACATGAGACCCCCTAGACTACCGCGTCAAATGTCATCTCTTGTTACTTGTGTGGTCTACTTCCCACCAAGGAGTCCCCATGCCCAAGACTATATAGATCATCTAATTGCAAGCATTGATTCACTTCAAGTACAATATCCTGGCGCTGGAATTTCCCTGATCGGAGATTTTAATGACTTAGATATCCAAGGATTCTTACAGGATGAGCGTTTTACCCAAGTTGTCTTGCAGCCGACTAGAGGTCTTAACATTTTAGATAAGATTATTACAAATTATGCTTATCTTTATTCCCAGACTAACATTTTATGTCCAGTAGGTAGAAGCGACCACAATTGTGTACTTTGGATGCCAAAAGACCAAACTGTTAAAACCAATCAAATTAGTCGTAAAAAGACTGTTCGCCCATTGTCAGAAAGTGGCCTCAGGTCGTTTGGCTCATGGCTTACCAGCCATACATGGGAAGGACACTTTCAAACAAGTGACCCATCTCAAAAGTGTGATCTACTGTGCAAAACAATCCAAGAGCACCTTGATGTTCACTTACCCACTCGCAATATTCGTTTTCACAAGACCGACAAGCCTTGGATTACAGCCGAAATTAAAGCGATCATTAAACAAAGACAACAAGCATGGCATCAAGGCAACCGGCCTTTATGGAATCATATGAAGACAAGAGTGATGCATGCTATCTCGTCAGCCAAGAGACATTATTACCAACATAAAGTCCGTCATCTGAAGACCAATGACCCTGCTGCCTGGCACCGACAAATAAAGTTACTTACCCAAGGCCGACGAGATCAGCCACCCATTACTGTTCCAGGGGTCAATTGCAATGGACAGTTTGAATATGTAGCTAATTTGATAAATAATCATTTTATATCTATAGCTAAGGACCTCCCAAGTCTAGACAGATCACTATTACCTTCCTATTTACCATCACACATGCCTTGTCCGCATGTCCAGACGAGAGAGGTATACAAGGAAATTCTTAAGCTTCAAACTACCAAGTCTAGTATTTCTGGTGATTTACCTGTACGGGTATTACGCGAGTTTGCTTATGAGTTGTCTGTCCCCCTAACTGACATTCTTAACACTTCTTTTGAGCAGGCCAAAGTCCCAGAACAGTGGAAATGTGCTGAAGTAGCACCAATCCCCAAAACTAATCCACCGACCATTGCCGAGCTAAGACCAATCGCCCTTACCAGTTGTTTTGCCAAAATTGCCGAAACCTTTGTAGCAAAATGGTTGTTGGAAGATGTTGTTGGGAAAATTGATATTAACCAATTTGGTAATCAACGTAAACTATCCACATGTCATTATTTGATCAAATTGTTGCATCAGCTGTACAAAAGTGCAGACAATCCCAAATCAATTTCCACCATCGTTTTAACGGATTTCTCCAAAGCATTTGATCGAATTGATCATAATATCTTGGTTCAAAAATTGTTTCACTTACAGGTACGGCCTTATATTATATCTTGGATTATAAGTTTTCTTGAATGTCGTAAGCAACGTGTGAAGTATAAAGGAACATTTTCCTCCTGGGAAGAAATTCACACAGGAGTCCCCCAAGGAACAAAATTAGGCCCAGTATTGTTTCTTATTATGATAAATGATGCTTGTAATGATGACAACACCCCTTACTATAAGTATGTTGATGACTTAACTTTTGTTGAAAGTCGCAATTCTGTTCAATTACCTCGTATTCAGCAGTCTTTAGTCAATTTACAAAACTGGACTTCCATTAATAACATGAAGTTAAATGCAGTCAAATGTTGCACCATGTCAGTGTCTTTTGCCAGAAACTTAGAACAACATGAAATCCTGTGCATTAATGACACTCAATTAGAAAATGTGCAGTATGTTAAAGTATTGGGTGTGATTATTCACGACAATTTAAAGTGGGACAGACATGTCAGTGAGATAATCAAAAAATGTAACAGAAAGTTGTACATGTTGCGTTGTTTACGTTCTTACAATTTACCTATTAATGATCTATTGGCAATATATAAGGGTTATGTTAGACCTGTTTTAGACTACTGTGTTCCTTTGTTTAATGGAAATCTTACTAAAGAGCAGGTGAACAAATTGGAACGTGTTCAAAAGAGGGTGTGTCGTATCATTTTTGGTAACAACTATTCTAGTTATAGAGATGCGTTAAGTTTGTTCAAACTTGAAACCCTTAAAAATCGTAGAAACAAACTGTGTACAGATTTCGCTCTGTCAATCGAATCCCATCATATGTGTAGAAGTTGGCTACCTCCCCAAAGAAGCTGTCAGTTTAACTTAAGACACATAAATAAATATGACCCACCCAAATGTCAAACTGTTCGTTACAAGCAAAGTGCAATCCCACAAATTGTCAGTCTTTTAAATTCCTTTTAATTATAATTTTGAGTGTATATATTTGTTGTTGTGCCTCCTGGGTTTTATCAACTGTATTTTTGACAATGTATATAATATTAATTTATTGTTTCCACCCATTGTAAATTTCTGTTTGATGTATTTTTTAACATATTTGTTGTTTGCATGTGCAATTCAGTTTTTTAACTGCGATACATGTTTTAATAAACCATTTTTGAATTGAATTGAAAAATAGACTACACAAATTTCCTTGTGGAGCACCCCAGTCTTTACAATTTCCGTGTGAAGACCTTTCGGTTTTTCCCCCTTGGTCTCCATAAGATACCGAAAATGAGCGCACGCTCCGCGGTATTTTGTACAACTCGAAATATTTGACCTTACAAAACGGCGGACCGTATATTTTCCTCGGGTTGTATTTCCAGAGGCAAATGTATGTATGTTTCTCTAATCACTACTGGCTAATTACAACACACTGTAGGTATTTTTGTGCATGAACAACTCTTAAAACGGATAAGGAATAATTCCAAATAGCAAAATAATGAGAGATGTGAAGGCAATGTTCCTCTATAGTTCACTGTAGTGGCTGTCTTGCATGCTTTGTATAAAGCAGTATAATGATGTTGAGTATTGCCGAAAGCTTCTTATGAAGTAGCGGGGTCTGTATACTATCAGAGGGTTTCGGGTTACCCTAAAAACTTGGAAAGAAACGGATGTAAGCGAATCATTGTGTAAAGGTAAGTTCCTTTGAAGGTAAAATTAATAACAACCCAAAATTAAAATTTACAACATGAGGACCATTTAATACCTGGGTTAGTACTCCATTCGACGTTTCGTCGTCAGTGACGTTCTGGCTCGCACACATATCTCTAAAGTCAACAAAACAGATTTTGCTGTCGGACATGTCAAGCCGGAATTGACGATAGTCCAGTGCGTAGTATTCCAGTAGGACGATGGGCGGAACGATCCATAGAAGGTACAGGAACACGCTCGGCAAAAACCTGGAAGCGACAAAAAGTAGACGCCATGTGTTTACAATTGAGGACGCCCTTGCCATTTACACCTGCCAACATCAGGACAACATCATTAAAAATGTGCGGCTGTTTATTTTGATGACAATGAGAAGTGCAGTCGGTCTCCAAACAAACACTTCAACAAAACAACACAAAACCCTTCCCAGGCCCCCACCCCCCAAAAAAATTACCATCCCCAAAACAAAAACAAAAATAACGAAAAACAAAAACAAACAAACAAACAAACAAAAAACAGACACCCCTACAAACAAGCAAACAAACAAACACACCAGCACCCCAACAAACAAACAAAACTCATAAGGGTTTAAATCTTGGGAATGTTACAATCCACTTTGCACCTCTTCTTCTTTGGTCAGGTCTAGAAATGTTTTTGTTCTAAAATCCACATTTTTTTGACATGCACTTATTTTCAGAATGGCGAATCTAACATTTTTCAAAATTTAATCCAAAAGGGCACCGAAGTAAATATTATTTTACAAAATTACAATGTTTTAAAGCTAACCATCTAATCATATTTGTAAGGGAGAATTGTTTTTCCACGTAAATGAAATGATACACGGCTTACTAGGGGCCTTGCATGTTGTGACGACAAAGACGCTATACGCTTCACGTCTTGCACAAAATTTCAACAGCTTTTAATGATCAGTCGTGGAGACATGATAAATGCCTTTAATTTCACTCTTACCGACCAAGAGGACATTTTCAAAGACCCTTTCACTGTCCTCGCTGTTTAATAAACCCTCCACCTTGGGAATTCAGTGTTGTTTTTACAGTGAAAGATATATATATTTTTTTTCGTTATTTATTGTGGGTGTATGACGATTTATGACGTGAAGGCTACAGACCGCTTGACCGTGTGTATCGTTGTGAATAATTTTTTTTATTAATCAGCATTCGAAGTATAAAAGAAGCTCGATAGACGCTGGCGTTACCAGTCATTTTCATTAAGGAGGGGGGGGGGCTATTTTATGTGACGAACCATTTATTTGTGAATTCTTTGATCTGCTAGGGTGTATGGGAGAGGCGGGGGCAAGGGTTCTGTGGAGGTGGCTACACCACTGCCATTTGAGGATGCATTTTTGGAATGTCTTTTGAATGTTGTTGGCTTATTTGGCGCTGGCACATTATGCCTTTGTTTCTGAGATCTTGATTGTTTATAGCCCTGCATTGCCAAAGAATGTTTGAAAAAAATCGAGCATCAACATCGTAACTTAAGGAGCATTTATGTTATTGGCTTCACTCGAAAAGCAGGTCAGTCAAAGTGAACCAGTGTACCATGGCGGTAGTTATACGGGCAAGTATTGTTGCGTTCAAAAACCGCCATACAAACCGGTGCTCACCATGTGCATTTTCGGGCATCTTGTAATAAGTGCCACCAGTTTGTGTGAAATGGGCGGGGCTCACAGGTGGACCTACGTAATTCCTACATGAAAATTTTAAATTCTCAAATATTTACAAATATTTCTGATCGGAGTTTTACACCATTATGTTATGCTGCCCTGTCGGGGAAATTATGTCAATCGTTCCCTCAATTCGCATAAAAAGTTTTTAAAAAGACAATGTTTTTCCCATGTCTTTGTATACATGGAAAACCGTCGTCGTTTGTAGGCCTGCATTGCCGAAGTATTTTGGCGGGAACATGATTTTTGTTTACAATGTAATGTTCACAACAGTCATTATGGCATCATTCAGTGATTTAAGGATTAATGAGTTTGAAAAGTATAGTTTTTGCTTTGTTCTTTATGAGAAACTTTTAATCTTGAAAACTTTGATGAAAGGGTTTTAAAAGTTTAGGCCTAAACATATTTATACATAATTCTATTTTTACCGTGTTTAATTTCGTTTATGGATAAGATTTTTTGTGTGTGAGGTGGAATGAAAAATAAGAGACAGAAAAACTCCACGCACCGTTATGAGTTAGTGAAATAGAAAAAATATCGTTAAAAAATGTAGGGACATAGATTGGTAAATACTCCACACATCATGACCATACAAACTTACTGTGTCAGAAGCACTTCAGATGTTGAAAGTATATACTACTTTGAGAAAGGATTCCTTTCGAAGTAACATGGTTTCGATGATTTTGTTTTACCCCAAAACATTTGAATCGGAGAAACGACTCACGCATGAATCATTTCTCAGATTTCTGAGGCGTTCGTTCGCGAATACTGAGGCCGGAGGTGCGGTTGGTACCCGCTGTCACCTCGCTAAACGTGGACGGATTCGACGTTCTTGTGAAAATACCGTGACAAGTTTTTTTTCCCCAGCAAGTATAGCCACTGTATTCAAATGAAACTTTCACATGTGAATTTTCATGAATTTTTCTTTATATTTTTTTGCCTATAAATGTTTGCCTAAGACCCTACAAGAGATACAGGTTTGAGATTGGGGAATATTTTTGCAAGTTATGAAAAAAAAGAAGAAGAAAAACTCCACGCAACGATATGAGTAAGAGACTCAGAACCAAAGACATTATAAGGTCGACTATGCGTGGACTTAAAATTAATTAACGACCCGGCAGTCAGGGCCGTCTGGAGTCTTGAGTTGCACATCTTCACTTCTTACGGTTTATCGAGTGACACCACAAAGGTACATCATGTCCGGAGATTATTTCACCATCAATCTTGAGTACTTCTTCAATGAATTGAAAATTGAATTAATGATTGGTTTGCTTGATGGGATTTAACGTTGAAGTGTTAAGATGATTACTGGTCGAGTCTTCCGACGGCGTGAAGTAATTTTGTAGGCTAATCGCCTTTAAAGGATGACTGTAGGTTGATGACACCTCTTTTTTTTATATACACTAAAGAGAGGTGCAACAATTATTGTTTTTGGCAGACGTACATTGATTGAAAGAGTAAATTATTTGGTATAAAAATGCATAAATTAACACTTTGAGAAAGATTCATTGATGGGTCTAATTTCAAAGCATTTGCTTAGCAAACATTTGCAGGAAACAGTCATGAATGGTAACCTTATTCTGGTTAGCAAAATTGTTTTGCGCTTCGCTACTTGTGTGCTTAATCAGATCTATGAAAGTAGGCCCAAGTGTGCACCCATTTTAAGCAAAAACAGCAAATTGTGGTCAAAATATTTAAGCTATGTTCAATGCTTTACCCACCAGACCTGTTAAATAAGTGGGGGGGGGGGGGAAGCTTAAATTTAAGGGGGTAAAGATTCATATTTGATGTATTTCTTTCACTGCTGAAAAAAAGCATTGACGGACTTAAAAACCAGCGTTATTCTTGAGCTGGGGTAAACATAAATTGCATTACGGTGGGTGAAATGGTTGTACACAACTCAATTCCGGCCATTGGGAAAATTTGAGGTGGGAATCGGGGGGGGGGGGTGGGGTGGGGTGAGGATACCCAAGCTTTAACTTGAAATATTTCAGGTATGTTTTCACGGAGTGTATCTTATAAGAGTACATTGATTCCCAAAAGTGATCTACCATTAGTTCTAAAGGTCCTTTCTGATATGTGAAATTTATGCCCGCTTCATCTAATTCTGCATCATTTATGGTAAGAATAATGAACACCATTGTTTAATTTTAGTTTACTGTTTACTGAAGCTTAATGTTTATGAAGTTCATACTAGAAAAAAAATTCTGTGAAATATTCCCTCCTGAAATGAAGTCATGTTCGAGAAATTTGAAATCCTAAAAAAGAAAAAAAAGGGGGAAAAGGGAAAAAAGAAAAGAAATAATGACAGTGTGTTTTACACGCTGTAAACCGTTGTTTGTAAATGTATTATTTCATGATGGTTGATAGCACTAAACATGAACACTGTCTGCTACTATTGTTTGTCCGGTAAGGGTGTGCACAGCAAATTGAATGGGCTGAACAAAATATGTTCACGGAGTTGCACATAATTATTTTAACATATGGTATAAAGATGGTCATGGCGGGAAAACCTGCTGAGATATTTTTGCCTGAAATGCTACAGTTTTTGAGAAATTAGTAAAACATTAGATTTCATCTTGCGAAACAAAATTCGACGTTGAAACTGATGAAAGCATTATGATGCCCCCCCAAAAAAGAATTCTGTGAAACTGATGACCGATTCAGCTCAAGTTTTTTGCAGGTTTGTTACATCATTATTGGGTCACACAGTACGGATGCTGGTCTTTGACTAGCCTGAACATCTGACGTCACACTTCGAGGCTCATGAATAACGCCAGATACCGGCCTTGCGCGCCTGGCAGGATCCTGCCAGATATACCTGTGACCTCGCTTCCCAATCGTACGGAGATTCGTAGTCAATACATAAGTGCACACATTACATAGTGAATAAAACAATATTACATATACAAACATTATACGCACCCGGGAGACTATCGAAAGTGCAAGAGCGAGCTGACAAACTACACCACATCGGACCAATCATAACTCAGATGAGGAAAGCTTACGTCACTGCATGTTTATCCAATTAAATCATTAGGCCCGAAGTACCAGTGTCTGTCTTTATCCTTGTGGATAAATACAGGGGACCAGTCTATAGTCTTTGGCAATCAATGGTGTCCATTCTATGCTAGAATGGGTTACTATTATACAGCTACATATTCAACTAAACAAATCGATATGATTTTTTAAGTACAAAGGTTTTTTTCAGGGGCAGACCAACCCGGTTTTAGTTTTTATAACCTTACATTAAAAACGCTAGTTAAAAAGTTTAATTTCTACAAAATATTTCCTTTTTTATAATACCTTTTAAAAAAATCCAATTTAAGTTTTTAATAATAATAGTAACCCTTAAAACATGATCATCAAAATGTTACATTATGAAAATAAAGTAGATAGAAGTAGTAGGTTTTTTCAGGGGCAGACCAACCCGGTTTTAGTTTTTATAACCTTACCATTTTAAAAATCCAATTTAAGTTTTTAATAATAATAGTAACCCTTAAAACATGATCATCAAAATGTTACATTATGAAAATAAAGTAGAGAAATGGGATTGAGTTTTCTTCTCGATGTGTCCCGAGAGGTCTACTCTTTGTTGAACATTGAGTTTTGCTGTGATGAATATCTTAATTTATGACCTAGTTTCGTCGATAACAGGTCATATTATATGAAAGTCTATTATCGAATGAAGTATCGGTCATGCGCTAAGAAAATCAGATTTAAAAGTACACCCGTGAGACTCGGGATAAGATTTTTTTTCAGATAAAGGAAGTTGTTCGGGAAGTGTATTACACGGTATAGCTTAATTACCGTAAGAGAATAATCAATATTAATACCCCCACGGGGTGGATTAGATACAAGTGTGCACCCCCTGTACTTTCAATCGATTCTATGGGGGATTTTTTCCCCCAAGACATTATTGTCTGGACGTTATTATTTCTTTGAGTGAATCAACAAGGAGTTACGGAGCCCCTGAAGAGACATCGTGATGAAAACAAATTCACGTGCCAAGAAATAGTTTGAGTTCTTTATTTCGTGCGCTCGAAATCATTTCGTTCTCACGAGATAGTTTTGTGTACTCGATAAGAATCATTTCGTGCGCTCGAACTCATTTCGTGCTCGAGATATCATTTCTTACATACGGCATCAATTATTTCGAGGGCAAGAAATCATTTATTTCGTGCGCTCAAAATAGTTTCCTGTGTTCTGAGCACCCGAAATAATTTATTTCGAGGGGATCGAAATAATGGCATGCGCTCTAAAACATTTATTTTGTATGCACGACATGATTTCGAGTGCAAGAAATAGAGAACTCAAAATTATTTTTGGGCACAGGAATTTGTTGTCACATGTCCCTTTAAGGAACTTAGAAGTGAATATATAATTATAATAGTTATAATTATATAATATATAATGTAATATGCTTAACTCTTATTATATAACTCACACATAGATTCTTGTAATTTTGTATTTTAATGGGTGGAACGCGTGTCACGTGTCATCCTTTTTTTTGGCCACGTATTTACGTTAGACCGTCATGACAGGCCGCTGTTAATTGATTTTCAATGCTTAATTCTCAGCGTCGTCCCCCAAAAATCGTACCCGCTCGTTCGTCCAAACAAGGCAAGGTCTCCACGGTATTTAGAGATTTTTAAACAGTTTTCTCTGCGTGGGGTGGCTGTTTTGTGTTTGTTGTGAAAAATGTTCAAATGAAAAAGATCTATACGTGTGAGTCATATAATACATACGCAATTTGTTCGTGCAATGTCGCAGAATATAAATGCACTCTAAATGAAATAGTCCAGATTTTACCTCGCGATGAAATCATTACATCATTTAAATTCTTTACTTAAAGTATTCATTGAAAACAGAGTGCTGATGCTTTGAAAGAATAACATATAATACGCTTTTATAAATCCAGTGTTGTACAATGCATTTGAAGTGTTTTCTTCGAAATGTCAACATTTTTTACGAAATACCTTCACAGCGTGTTTGGCTCCATGACCCCTTTACAGTCTTGTAGATGATAAGCCATGGGTTATTATTCTAACTCAATAATATCTAAACGTTTGTAAAGCCCCTTAAGCTTTCAACGCGCGACTCTTATCTCACCGGGCACGGAGACGCAGCTGCACCCGTTGTTTGCTCCCAGTTGACGGTGACTACTCTCTCTCGTATCCCGCTGCGTGCAAGTTTGGCTAAGTATTCCCGTTACAATCAACAGAGCATGGGAAACCACCAATATAACACGGTGATGACAATATGGAAAATAACATTATAGAGGGGGAGTCGCATGAACGTACCCTAGGAGTTCAAAATGGCCGCCAATTAAAAATCCAAATATAACCAGGACAAATCTCACCCGGGGGGGGGGGGGGTAAGGAACTTCAAATAACACACACACACACACACATGTAAATAGAAGACTTCTCTTTGTTCTTCCATTGTTGGGACCTTTTTTCAAGAGACCTCCCCATTGGTTGTTTTCGAAAGCGAAGCGAGGACGTCCTCGCTCTGTCGGAACACCCGAATCCCTTTTTGCTAAAATCCTCGGTTTGAATGGATGGACACCCCCCCCCCCCCCCACACACACACAAGTGTGTAAACACCTCCAATTGGGGACCTCCTATTGTCCCTCTTTTGTTTGGACTTTAACTTTTTGGCAACAGCTCCCATTGGTTTTGTACACAATTTTCAACTGGGGACCTTTACCCAACCGGGGACCCTATTGTCCTCTTTTGTTATAGGTCCCCGGTTTGAATGTGAAAACAAACTCACACACACACACACCACCACCACCACAACAGACGACTACCCATGTGCAGCATCTAAGACAAAAGACAGCCCGTAAGGAGTTGAAAGTCACCTCTATCAAAGCAGATGGTTAATTGCGATTGTGCATAAGCACGAACTCATAAAATCTGAATTAAAGGAGCTAGGTCTATAAATTGAATAACAAGCCTAGACTATTACAAAATAAGAAGTGTCAACCACTTCAATGTCAAGTTGTTATACAGTGATGGATATTGCACAACGGTGTTTGGACATTATGGACTGAATAACTTTGAGTGCTCACTTCCGAACCTCATTAAATCTTCTATGACACGTCAGGGTTCCACATGACTTGTATGGCGTAATGTTAATTGCCTTGCAAAGGAAGATGAAATAATAACATGTTCAAACATTTCTTGAAGTCACCCCACTCATCTATACCTCCAACCATCTAAAACTATTTGTATTTAAGTGTGAAACTTTTCAGAAACTTGATCGACAACCTGCACCCCTCACATCCCGAAAAAGGTCCGGACTCTATTGCACAATGTTTTTGAAATAGTGATCTTGGAATGCCACATCCCGAAATGTTTTAATTAAAACAGGCCTATCTCCTTACGCAGATGACCCACAGCATGAAAGCCGATGACGTAACACATTGAAGATTGAACTTGCTGGTTGTGTTTATCTCTACGACGTCATCACAAGTTTTATGGATATGTTTGCCAAAATTTATGCTGGTGCCACACAATTTTACAACTTAAAATAGAATTGGGATGAACAGTTGCTATTTTTTACCAAACAGTGCATAGCTAGTAGCAGTTATAAGCCATTACAAATTTTTATTGAGCGCAACTATGGCCCTTTTCAAAACCGCGCCTTCGGCTTCGGCGTAGCCACAGGCTCTGTCTAACCTCTGTTTAAAGCCCCGTAAAGAAAGCGCATGTTTTTAACATGACTGATGGAGCCTAAGCCGCAGAGCCGAAGCTGAAGACATGATTTCGAAAAGGACCTCGGTCCGATTGTAAAAAAAAAAGAAGAAGAAAAAAGACAAAAAAAGACTGCCAGCACTAAAATTTCTGTGTGTTGTTTGTTTGTGATTGATTGGGTGTATATTTTAAAAACAGAGTTTAATGAGGCGTTTTTTTCATGATTAATAGTATTTGATAAAAAACAAAAAACAAAATAATCTGAGAGTCGCAACTTTGACCTAGGTGTTTTAGTGTAGCTTGCTCTCTAACCGCACCTACGGTAGATCATTTTGCAAGGAAGGTTAGAGAATCAAATATGACATCGTATAATATACCATTTGACAATGTCAGAGATTACTTCAATATTGTTGTCTGATAGCTTTCATATTATGCGAAATGAGAGATTTCGGCTAAACAAAAATCGTTTCGCATGGTATCCGATGACTGGAATATTATGCATAAGCATACAAAACAAATTAAGTAGAATCCTACACATGTAAACATTTAATCACTGTAATGAGACACTGAAGATTGCGGCCAGATGTTAACGAACATGACAGAATGCTGTCAAGTTTTAGGCCGTCCGGACACGTTTCCAATCTAATTTGAATTGTAAATAATATGCACACTGTAGATATTATACACATAAAATAACAATAAAAGGGTCACGTTGCCCAAGTAAAAAAAAAATCAAAAATCAGGCAATTCTGAGAGAGATCCATAAAGAGAGATTGCCATTGTCTGTTCGGCTACGAAATTGTAAAACGGGAGTTTAGACGTTACCATTACGGGGGGGGGGTTACTTCGAAAGAGCAGATCATTTTTTATTATTACTGTCTTTTAATCTACATTATGTATACAGACAACCGGCTGCTAACAAATGAAACCAAACATACTGCTTTGGTAATTTGTTATATAGCAATGCATTGGTGAGTCCTCTTGTCTTCGAGTCAAGGCACTGTTATAGAGTATGGTGCACAGTTATTGTGAAAATCAATTCAAAGGCCATCACAAACTAAAACTTCTTTGGTTGCTGGGATTCGCTAGACGTTAAAATAAAATATATACAAAAACACAAAACATTATCAGTCTACAAGATTGTCAGCTGAAGGGCCTAATATTTACAAGAAAAAAGTGATAGTGCACTTTATCTTGGGTGAAGTGGTAAGAAAAGGATGACTTCCTTTGCAAAAATCTTCAAAGAAATGAAACCCGAAGCACATTTTGTGCGTGAAGGGTTTGATGACTTGAAACAGGTTGATTACTTGATGGTTAAGCTTCAATGGACGCAGTGAGTTTTACATTTGTCTAATTATTTCTCCCTTTGTCTACCGGATCTTAACCAAAACTCCCAGCTGCCTTTAGAAGTTTGATGGGCAAAAAAGTGCTGTTTTTCAGAGGAACAAACGCCTGGTGAACAGTTGTGCTGCAATGTGATTTATGGGTTGCAGTGATGCAATTCTATTATTCCCTCCAGTGACCGCCCCCAAATAAATAAATAAATAAAATACAACAAATAAATACATATTAAATAAATGAATAAATAAATAAATAATTTAATTTATTAGTAAAATAAAATAATAATAATGCTACTAAAATAAAATAAGATAATAATGATTTTAAAAAGAAGAAGAAAGTAACGTAAAGAGATCAGGAATGAGATTGGTGTTTGATACCACCCTCATTAATGATTAAAAAAAAGAATTATCAGATAATTTATTTGTCATTAATGTCTTCTCGAATAATCACAATATCCATAAACATTCCCCCAAAATTCTGTATTCAAACCGACCCATTATACGAGACATAGGCTGGTCATGAAAAACCCAGTCGCCTTCGAAAACACAAAACTCACATTTCCAAGAGGAATTACAGAAACAACGGAGCACTAGAAAAAAAGAAAACAAAATACTCGATGATGGTTACAATTCAAATCAAAATGTTTCTTAGGAAGATCGGTTCATTGTTCTTGTCTTTATTTGATACTCAAACTCTGGCTTAGCTATGATTCAATAGTTTAGAGTTTGGCATGAAAACGTAGATTTTTATATAAACCATTGGGAGAGCAGATTTCTTACCATTTCCATTCTGCGTGTTTGTTGACTTTCAAGGTCACAAATGTCTCCAGTAAAGATACAAGGACTAAGCATTCCGCAAACATGAACCATTTCACCTTGGTGATGGTCGCCAAGACAATAACTGCTAACGTCCCGTGCGCACCGAAGAGTAGACGAACAAAGATCGCTTTCGACTTGGATATGATAGTCATCTTTTCTTTAAACGACGGGTCCAATTCAGCATGGGCTAGGCTACCAGTTCTTCCGTTCGTTTGGACGTAGTCGTAATGCGGTAGTGGTTTAACCGAAGCAGCTCATCAGTACCGGGTATTAAAGTGAATGATGCGAATACGTCAGTTGTGACCATTGTAACGCAGCTTTGAGTTGGACACGTGGTTTAGACCGTGCGATGCATTTAATATGCAAATATCAAACCTGATGGTAATTTTATTATCATAATAAATAGTTAACGTTCATTTTGTTTAATTTTCCGTTTTAATTCTGAACGGTATCCTATCCAAGTTCTCTCTTACATGCCCGTTTTGTTTTAATGTTGCCAATCCCCGTTCTCCCGTTACGTAGGTAGGTCCAACATTTTCGTTTTGTTTGACGTTGCCTTTTAACTTCGATACTTCCATCGCACATTTTTAATGAAATAAAATGAAATGAAATAGAGAACCCATCTATTGAACTACAGGCAAGACTTGTTCTTTATAGACAAACAGCATCGGTATACATTTAAATGGACAGCTTTTAATAGAACCTTTTTGGCATCCATTTTATGTTAGTGAACATTTCGAGACTGCTATGTTATCATCGCATTTTGTGATCTAGTCATGGACCCGATTTTTTTACAACAAACAAAACTGCACAAAGAAGGAACCAGCTTGGATTGCGCCGGTCGTTAGAGTTCGGCTGGGGCTAGAGTTCTTTTAAATGTAGCTGTACACAGCTAAAAATATTAAGACAACTTGTTTAAGATTTTAAGCAACCGATGTTTAACCAGGGCACATGAACAACTGTTGTTCAAACTGTTGAACAACCAGGGTTGTTTAGAGTTTAAACATTTCGTTGTTCAAAATTTAAACAACTTTGTAAACAACTATTTTAAAAAAACTAGGGTTGTTTAACTTATTTTGAACAACCAACCTTAAACAACTGGGGTTTGTTTAAAGGTGATTGTTTAACACAAATTCTACGAGCAGACAGCTGGGACCTCCATGGGATCTCCCTCTATCCCTGGTCCTCGCTGACATCTTCATGGAAGAGTTTGAGCTGTCATCCCTACTCACCGCTGATCTCCGACCCAGCCTGTGGCTCCGCTACGTGGATGACACCTTCATCGTTTGGCCCCACGGACCGGACTCTCTCATCCAGTTTCTGCAGTATCTCAACCAGCAACACCCCAGAATCAAGTTCACCATGGAGCAAGAGCAGTCCGGCAAGATCGCTTTCCTTGATGTCCTCATCTCCAGGAAACCAGACGGCAAACTCCACCACAGCATCTACAGGAAACCCACCCACACCGACCGATATCTCAACCAATCCAGTTCCTGTTCCCGCCTTCGCGCACCACCGAGCCAAGCCCAGCTACCAGTTAATCCTTCAAGGCAGTACTTAAGCAGCATCCAGCAACAGAGCCCAGCATTCTCCTGAAGACGATCAGAGCATACTGATCGAAACGTTGAGTCGTTAACCACCGTTTCTTTTCAGAACCAACACTACTCAAAGAGAGATTTTCCACATGGTGTTACCGCAAGCCTTACTTAGTTATACTTCCACCGTGCAAAGTTTCAAATCCTACTTGTTAAAATAAGGTTGTTTAACAAGTACATCCTCATAGCTGTTTTTCGAAAACAAGTTTGTTGTAAAAGAACTATACACTAAACAATTGCACACAAAACACATGTATGAGGTGGCATCACTGCATATTATTTATTGTCCCAATTATCTTTTTTACATAAACTTGTTTTAAAGTTAGTATTGTGTGGTGATTATACATGGGTCTCAATCGATGTGAATAAGTATATAGTTGCACATGCACAGCTGAAATATCTGGGCAGATAAAGCAACACAAAATTCCAACACAAAATTGTTATCTTATAGTGTGTGTAAAAACCAAAACCCCACTTTTCATAATATACTCATGTCCCTGAAACACTAGTATTCGTTTCTTTAATATTATTGCCTTTTAACTATTAACCAATTCTGATTCTATATTTGTTTCTGTTTTACACCCACCATGTACTGTCATTTCTAAAAGTTTCTAAATTCTCATATTTGGGTTTGTAAGTTAACAGCTTTATCAACCAACACCATTGTACTTGTATAAACATTTCAACCTCGTGCATGTAAAACCGATAGAGTTAAAATTAAGAAAATATTTCAACCCTTCAGTCTTACCTCAATATTGTAATTAGCTCATAATTGACATTATGTTCCTGAGGTACTACAATTATTCGCACTCGTTGAACTGAAACAGGACAACATTCTGCAGTTCAATTGAATGATAAGCCATTTCAACTATCACCACATCGTATTTCATGCAAACACACATTCAAATTAAGTTTAAACCTTGAATTAAGTAGGGACATTCTTCATGAAAATACCACTACCGTTTTGTGCTGTTTTCTCAACAAGTACACACTGTATTCAGCTGAAACTTTCACAGGTAGTAAGAATGTTTGGCCTATAAATCCGCATTAAGTTGACAAATAAACAATCTATGACCCTACCTTTAATTGAATAACACATGCAAACTTTGCACATTAATTTTTTTTTTCAAGAATCAAATCGGGAATTGACCTTATAAAGTTCAGGGCACTTCCTGACAGGTAAGATAATGAGGGTCATATGGTATATTTTATATTTTGCATATTCCACACAAGTTCAAGAGTAATGAAATCACAGCTGTATAACTTTTAGATGTGCCCCTTTTCTTCACATTCACCAGTTGATAGTATTGTACAGCGCAACTTCCATGAAATGCAAGATTTGTTGTAATATTTCTTCCATTGAGCTGTGTACAAGGAAGTCCATATACTCTTTGGCTCTTTTGTAAACAGGTCATGTCTATGGAGCTCCACAAGTGCAATACCACTTATCTAGATAACAACAAAATTATCCCGCCAAGTATACTTGATAAAACGAACAAGTCGACTTATCAAGGTAAAATTTCTCACAAGGACTTCCTGAAACTAAGAAGTCGGCTTATCCTAATAATTTATCTCGGCAAGACAGCTTTGGGAAACTAAGAAGTCAAGTTATCATTATAATTGATCTTGCAAAGCCAAATTCATATCAAGAAGTCGACTTGGCAAGATAAGTTATGTTGTTATCTATATATATAAGTGGTATGGCACTCGTGGAGCTCTGTAGATATCAAAGATTACATGGTATATATTATACATGTTATTAATTATAAACGTAATCTTGCAAATAATTTAATTTTCAAGTCTGAAGTATTAATTGACAACAAAAATTTCATTTCCAGCATAAGATAACAAACCTGTGAAAATGTTTGCCTAATTCGTCATCAAAGTTGCAAGACAATAGTGAAAGAAAAACACCTTTGCTGCATAGAGAATGATGTGCTTCCAGATGCATGACGAAGGCTTCATGCCTGAAGCCTGTCTCATCATCAAATTTGTGGATGAAAAATTACCGCTTTCTTTATTACTACAATACGTCAAAGGAGGTAATTTCTAACAATGTTTTGTTACATTGACAGTTCTCCAGTGCTCTTTACTCGGGGTAAGGTTTTATGGTCATTATCTGATGAGGAGTAATTACCAAAAGTACACACTGCCTTTAACAAAGTCACATCAAGCTACTTCGCCTAGATTACCTAAATATATTAAGGTAATTGATTTATCTTTTGCAAGGGTTTATGACAAAAAATGTTCGCAACTCCATCACTGTTGTTGAAACGGCACTAGTTGCTCCAGTGACATTATAGATTGTTGTCTGCAAGATTTCCCATGTGGCACAGCAGGCAGGCTGATACTGAACATCAAACATTAAGATAAGCTTAAAGCAGTAACCTACTGCTTTTGCCAATGTTTGGCAATCGATTGCCAAATTTTCTTTCAAATATCTGGACAGGCTTGATGCGTGACCCTATAACTGATAACCATGATGAAAGGCTGTGACTGTGTGTCCTTGTCTATGCTTTTTAGGTAATGTCAGATCTGTCCCCTCCTGTAAAAATGAGAAAATATGTTGACACAAGTTAGTTTAATTAGACTGAGAGAAATAACAATGGGGAGGTGTAAAAACCATGAGGGGTACGCAGCAAATGAACAAAATGCAACGGAAACAGAGAGAATTAACTGCATTTGGTGAGAAACTTTTGAGAACTAGAAGCATATTATCCAAAAAGCTGCCCCACAAGTAATTGTGTTTTGGAAGAGGGAATCCAGCTCAATAAAAAAATAGAATAAAATAAAAAATGCAAAATGAAATGTTCCCTCCTTCTTTAGAAATATTAATTTAGTACTACAACCAGGTGCTTCAGTTCAGGTAAGGTTAGCCCACCCCAGTAACTGGGTCTAGGTTAGCCCCATGTATATAAATAGGGCCAGTCCACTTCATATCGTTTTAACTTCTTCTTTTTTTTCTCACTGGTGGAATACAAAAAAGTACACACTAAATATTGCGTTTTTTCCTTTCATTTTTCTCTCTGCTGCGGTATTGGGACCGTAATGTACACTAGCCTGTTGAGCAAATTCGTGCTCAATTATTATCAAGCATAATTGGGCACAGAGCAATGGTATAGGATAGCTTTATGGTTGTTAGTTTTTTCCCCGTAAGTTTATACCGTCTTTACATTTCTTCGTTGTCTATAATTAGAGGCTGTCCGTGTTCACTGGTAACACCTGGTTGAAAGAGGTCGCCACATTGTGCGACGATCAGTTCGTTTGACTGAATTGAAGCTCTTGTTTACATAAAATCAGTCAGACTGCACGAAATTAACTTGTAGACCTATTACTCGAAAGAAAATTTAACCCATGTCAGTGTACTCCAGACTCAATTCACCTGATGTCGTCATCACATTAATCTTGGTTACGTCATTTTGGGACTCAATGTCCCCGTGAGTAGAGCGCTTTTTAGGCTACACGGATTTTACACGCCTTTACCGTATTTATTTATTTTTTTTGCATGCAATTTGACTATACCCAAAATGGTCAGTATTTAGCATTTTATCATTTCACGAAGTGCGGCGCATTTACTCGTACCTTTCCTGTCCGCTTGGGGAGTTAAAATGTATACGCAAATTGGTTACTCCATGAGAGCGGATAGGGTACGTGCATTGTGCAAAGCGTGCAAGGGGGTCAAAACATATTATACTATGTTTTGACGTCTTCAACCCGCCTTCTTAGTGGTAAAATTATGATGAAACAATGAAAAACGCGCAGCTATGTACAGGATCAGCCAATGAGCTACCTTCTTTTGACCTCTAACCGAGGGCGCCCTACTCGAATGACGTCATGTACGTAAGGTCTTTTGACTCTACACATGTTGCGTACATTTCCTGGAGTCAAGTGGAAAGGTCTAGTCATCCCAGAAGAGTTTAAATACTTGTACGATGATGAAGAGATGGTGGATGCAGAAAACATCGTCATCTACTACTTCATGAAGGACTTAGACGCTAGTAGTGTTTGATAGACTGCGCACAGTAAACCATGATCAATTTTCATTGCTTATAAACCATTAGTCATAAACCACGTTTTATGATGATTCAATTGTTAATGGTTCATAATCCATGTTTTTTAAATTATTTTTTATGATTGAAGAGGCACGGGAATGAGGCCCACTCCTCCAATTAAAAAGGACAAGAGTTCGATAAAATACTACAGTAAAATCCATACGATAACGTCTAGAATAGAAAAATTTACCTCCTGCACTTGAATTTAATTTTAATCCTCCTATCAATAGCACACAGTACAAACAGCACAACCAAGTCACTTATGTAAAGGGCAAAAAACAACAGGAGGCTGGCTACATACATACACAACAAGTTTCCAAATAATAAAGTACACCAGTTACATCTAGCCCTAAAAATTACAATTATTTCTCTGACAAATAGACACTCTCAGAGAGCTCTCGGACATTATCCTTCCAAAGAAAAATAAAGTATTCGGAGCCCTACAAAAGTAGAGAGAACTATCCACAGAAAAAAGGCTCTCTGTTGCTCATATATATTTGAAAATGGAAAAGAAAGCTGTCCAAAGGCTGCGGACACTAACCTTAAGTTTTTACAGGAAATACGCAAGAAAGTTGCATCAGGTCCAAGTAAGAATGAGGGCGCACTTGCATTCATTAAAATAAAAAAATGATGATTAAATTTACACGGTTCAAAACAATGTTGGTAGCCGTGTCCATGTTAACCATAAGTGCATAAAATATTTCATAGCCATTGTTCATAAATCATGACGATTCTGGGATATTTCTTGTAATGATTTACAAACCATGACGATGTTAGTGTATCGATTTATGGTTTGTAAAGCGATGACAGTGGTCATGAATGTACCTTGCAACACAACACATTGTAAACCCTTAGGGTAATTACTGGGTCTCATAATTTATCGAAATCGTCAAAATCCTTCAATAGGTTTGTTTTAAAATGGTTATATTTCATTCTTTTAAGCCAAATTGCTGTATTCGATTAATAATATTTTAAAAAAAATAATAATAAAACGAACAATTTGTATAGCGCATAACGCAGGAACCTCCATGCACAACACAAAACATATAGGCCTCACAATTAAATATTATATGAAGAGATTTGTTACCAAAATGTAGATTTAGACAAGTGAGTCTTTAAAAGTCTTATGAAAACCATAACAGAGTCAGCTTGGCGAATACGAACTGGTAAGTTATTTCAAAGTTGAAGGCTCTTTGGCCATAGAATGCGTTGCGTCAGTAATAGGACTGGCCAGCAGAACGAAGAGTACGAAGAGGAATACATTTATGCAGGTGATCCGATTGCTTTTATCCATGCGTTTTTACTTTTTAGCCTGGTTTTACGGGGTTTGTTTGATTGTTTGTTTGTTTTGTGTATGTTATTGTATAATTGCCAAGTGACACATTCATCTACAGCTGTTGGCCATTTTGTCTTTAAATGCCAACAAATAAAAAAGTACCAATACATAAACTTCAAAACCAAAAAGTGTTTTCCTTGTTCAAGAGCCTTGAGCATCTTAATAGTGGATACGTGCACTTTTTATAAGACTCAAATTTTAATGTAAAAATACTATTATATCGGAAAGTATAAATCATGGTTTACGAACATTATTAAAATAGCACAAGTATTACTTTACTGATATGTAAACCAAAAAAGGATTTTTGCAACACTTACCAAGGTTCATATCAGAAAGCGTGGTAAAGCCATGTCCAAAATGTGCCAAACAATAATAGTGACAAACGGATCGGAGCCCATGAAGCTGAAATGATTATAAATAATATAAAAACACAATATTCCAAAATATAAAAAAAAAGAAAAAAGAAAATAAACAACTAAAAACAACAACAACATTACCAATGTTCCTTTAGTTATGGCAGCTGTTACAACAGATTATCATTTTTGGAGTGAGTGTCGGATGTTGGCGTCAAAATTTGTTAAGGGTAAAATTTACAAATTCCAACTGCAGAGGGCGCTTTTATAGCGCTGTCTCTCTGTCGGCGGGTTACTTTTCAATCCTCGTTTTCTACGTTGAAGTGCACGGTAGTGAAGGTATGGACCAAGACCAGCAATCCATTGGTGCAATGCGCAAAATGACTTGTGTGGCAATGCTCTGCCTCAGCTAGACTTGGTTCCAAGTCTGCAATCGTGGCTTTTACTCTACCCGATAGCCAATACATTATTCCCTGAAATAGCGCCCTCTTGTAGATTAACCTCCGTCATTAGCGTACGATCACAGACTTGGGACCATTGTCCAACGGTTTGTACACACCCTATGGCGAATTAGTCCAAAAGTGGACGGAACAATCTGATTGGTCGGATTTGCAAAAACCTTCGATAACATGAATATTCAAACAAAACCGTCTACGGGATAGGTTGTGAGCTCTTCCATTTAAACTGTAGGGTGCAACTGTTATCGCGGAGTAGGAATCATGTATATTGTTATGTGTTTTTTTACTGCATTAAGATCTCATTAAACTTATTATTATTTTTTTTTATGTATTTTAAAAACTGTATACGTACCAAGGACTATACAAATTTAATATCGAATGAACATAAAGCAACAATTTTAAGCGAGTTCAGCCTGTTAGTAATAGACGCTGCCAGTAATGTTTTTGCCGTCTCCTGATTGGCCAGCTCCCTGGCGTACGCTTGATTGTTTACATTTATCTTTGAATACATGAATATACCTAAACGCAAGGGGGTCAAGTCTGAGATTGCGAGTTGGGGCGCGTGATAGCTAATCTGTGGGGGCGTTTTTCGTGGCTGATACAGAGGAATAACTGCGATCTCAGACTTGAAATCAAGTCTATGCCTCAGCCTCCTGCATTGCATTCAACTGGTGTCGTGTGACACTGCTGTGGTGTAATTACAGGTCGTCTGATCATAGTCCTTTCTCTATGGTCTGATGACTTCGGTTGACCTACGCAACAGAACGCGTCAGTTAATGACGGACACATCCATCGTTCTGTTGCTACACCGACCGCGTTCCAATAAAAAAAAACAGCAGGCCGTAGTCGTTTTAAAAACGATGGCATTTTCTCTGGAACCTGTTCATGCCAATCTAGACTTGGTCGAAGACACCATAAGCCTTCTGAAGGAGGAATGGCCGAGTTGTTTAGCGGAGAGGTATGACACATGACCCTATAGTAAACATTCATGACCGTATCTAGGTAGGAGCAAAAGCCTACATTGGATTAAAACCACAGGGGTAGGCCTTCATGATTATAAACATGATTTCATTAATTATTTGTCATTATTAATACTTTATGATACTGAGGGTGTATTCATTTAGGTCGTTATAACATGCGGCATAATTGAACTCACTAGACATCTTAACTTATTTCCCTTCATGACCACTATAAACATTTATGTATTGAGGTGTTTATTTGTGAGGACAGTCAAGAGTCCTGGCCATCAGGCGACGGACAGATAATTTTAAACAAAACTGTTTGGCTATATCAGTCAATATCAGTCATTTTAATTTCTTAAGTAGTTTGCCTATTTAATTCACAAGTAAAAAAAGTGTAAAAATAATTCAAAACAAAACAACAACAACAACCTCCCAAAAAACCCACCAACCCCAACCCCAACACCAACCCCAACCCCATAAACCGGCTTGACTGTATTTCGATCCACGTCAAATGTGTTGGCCATGTTCTTTTCAACAATCACAAGCTTAGAATTAGTGCTTTTGTAAAAAATCATCTGATTTAACCAAAAAAAGCCCGACTATGAAACATCATTGATAAGAGCGCTCCAATGTTCCCGAGGAAATTCTTCAAAAACTTCCGCGCGGCTTATTGTTCCTTTCTTCCATTGTTCCCATTTACAGTACCCCGGAAGTTGGTCCAACGTTTTAGGGCACTCATTTCGCACTTGTCGAATTACAAAAAAACCCCAATTTGCTTCACTTTGTTTCATCGTGGTTTTGTTCTGAACTTTCCTCGAATTGTCAAATCACCTGGATTCATTTTGTCAACGGTATAAACGTTACTGTCCCCTCACGGTTACACAAAACAAACCAATACAACATAAACTACCATTCCAACAGCGAAGAGCTGGAGGCGGGGTACCATTTCGGTTGGTAATTTAAGATTAAGAACATAGATTTCATTGCTCTATGCACGCTATGAACAATCGTCCTTGGTCTTGAATGAACTTTGAACCCCGAGCTTTCCATTTATAAACAGTATCGTATTCAGCTGGTTGTGTGTGTGTAAACGACAAGTCCCTCTCACACTCAGATTGTAATGGTTGATGTCACAAATAAGCTTTCGGAACGGGTGAATAATTAATCCGGTACATGTACTGCATGAAAACTATCGTCCCTTGGGAATAAAGTGTGTCAGATTGTACATTTCTACATACTGTATAATTATAGTATATAGTTTTACTCCGTAGCCCAAACATCCGATAAATGTAAGAATTAGTAGGACTGCCGGTGTCAAACATCATTCAACGGCAGTGTGCTCGGTCCCCTCCTGCATTATTCACCTGTGAAATTATGGTAAATTGATATGTGTAATTATCACCTGTGATGACAACGATTAACGAACTATTTATAGGCACAAAGTCTTAATTTCCGTTGTAGGAATGTTTACGTGAGGTTTAAATTTCAATCATTTTTAGGGGTAAAGCAGGGTCCCATAACGGCAATGCACCGAGGTTTATGGGTCTATGGGAACGGGGCGGCGACCTTTTTGAGGAGAGGATATAAATAATTATCCTTCTTGAACTAATTGCAAACAGTATATTACCTAAGACAAATTATACGGGTGAGTGAGGTCTTGGACTTGGCAAAAAGAAAACATTCTGAGTTTACATACTTACCCCCCAAACCATTGAAATGTAAACCTCACGTAACCATATTAAAGGGAAATACTTTAAGCATATGGTTAGTAGTTCGTAAATCGTTGTCATCAAGTAATAATTATCTAGACTAATTTACCATAACTTCACTGATGAATAATGCAGGCGGGGAGCGAGCACGCTGCCGTTGAATGTTGACATCGGAAGCCCTACTCCATCTAAATGAGACAGAGTGTAACTTCCGGTCCTGAACCGTAGATTCTGGAGTGTTCGTGGTAGTGTGGTGGTGGTGGTGGGGGTGGGGAGTGGGGTGTGGTCTGGTGTAAGAAAATGGAAACAACGCAATCGGCTCATCCTGAGTAAAATTGTTGAATAAATGTTAGACTGAACATCAAAGAGACTTCGTATGATAAATACCCATTAATATACTCATGCTTGTAGCAAAGAACTATTATTAAATATAAGATTTTAAGATGTTACAGCCTGTTTTTCCCCAGAAAATTCCACTGTAACTTCAAAGACAATTTAAGAAAATCAGGGGCGGCATTTCAAAAAGTTGTCAATTGCTTACATTATAAGCCCGGGCTACATTTAGGTACAAGTGTGTAGTTACATTTAAGTCGGGCTACGTGTATGTACAAGTTTAGGGCCACATTTAGGTCGGGGCGACATTGAGATCAGGTCAGGTTTAGAGTTTCAATTAGGTTGGGGCTACATTTAGGACGTGGCTATAAACTTAGGTGCAATTTCGGGTCTACAAAAAAGGGCGGGACAACATTTAGGCTGGGCTACATTAAGGGCTAGGGCAACATCTAGGGGCCACACATCCACCAGTTTTCGAGACGGAATTGCAGCAACTTCTTTGCCATCTTTTCATTTTAATAGATTACATTTGATCGAAACGCCGCAGTGTACAGGTCTGCCGTGTTCGTTAATAATGACTGAGGCGCGATGGGGCGCTACACCGACAAAGGAAGTTGTCGGTCATGCGAGAGTATGCAGAGTCGTCGGAGACGAAAACCGAGTGTATCTCGAAGCAGGTATAATTAACATCACCAAATTATCAGAATAGATTAAGAGTACACTTTTTAAGAGAATAATGTTTTTCTTATCTGGCATTCCATGCTGGGCAAGCTTTGCTGATTACACCTGAATTTGATCCTTTACTTTTCAGTTTCTGGAAGCTTAACGGACCCAAGGCCTTTAAATAGTCATTCAGTTTATACAAGCTTTGGCATCTTCGAAATTATATGAGAGCTTTTGATAGAGTCGTGAACACTGTTTTTGACCCATTTGACTGTTTTGTAAGCTGTATATAATTTTATATCTAACATCAGTATCGTATTTTATTATGTGGGAACAACGGCCATTGTGCCGATACAAGATGTGGCCTGTGGGAATATTTTTTTTTACTGTGGATTTTTAACTTACTTTGTAATATTTAACCGTCTCCAATGTTTTTTACTTTGGACTCTGCCTTCGTTCTGATTTAATTAGTTCAGATTCTTTATCGTTAAAGCTTGACAGAAATGACAGTTAAAACTACAGGCCTAGGTCTATGCATTACTCGACGTGAAAGACCAAAACTCAAACAACAAACAATCAACCCCAACAATTCCCATAATGCAAAGAAACAGGCAAAGAAAACGAAAGAATCCCCAAAAGACAATAACAATAATGGTGCAATAAATGTCAACAGAAGTGAATACAATGGCCTGTTAAAATTGAAGGTGTTATATAGGATTGGTAAGGATAAAACAAAAATCATTGTTTAAAATTGTAATCTGAAAGTGACTGACTATGAAGTTCATAAATTGTTTTTATGTGAGATCTCTCGTGAAAACTGTAACTGAAAACCTTTAAAAAACTACAACAGCTGGTTTCGGTTGTCACTATACCAAAATTAAGGACAATGTGTTTACATGCTGCAAATTGTGCAAATTTTTACAGGTTTGTTATTTCCTGTATGGTTGATCACACGAAGCATGAGCACTGTATGCGATTATTTATTCAGCTCTACCAATCCTGAATAATTAATATCTTTTAACTAAAAATAAACGTCCTTCACTGCAAAAATGTTAGGTTGAAACCCTGACTTTCATCCAAAAATACATAGAAAAGAAAAGGCACAGTTTTGATATTTTTCACAGGTTTGTTATTTCATGTTATATGGTCGATCGCACACAACGTGTACATTGTGTGCGACTATTTTGTCAGCTTTACAAAACCTGTACCTGTTATTCAAAGCCTTACAATTTTTATATCCATGTAGTTGTGGTCAAGAAAAGCAGAAGGAATCGGGGACTAGGGAAAAAACTGCATCATTTGATGGAAGACTACGCTAGGAGATGTCTCAAAGTGCGCTACATTCATGCTTCGTGTCAGTATCAGGAGACTGCCGACTTTTACAAGCACCGCAACTACTCCCCTCAGCCGACATTGGTCCCCGCTATTGCTGCAAATGTAACTAGAATTATTTGTTCTTTAAGCCTAAAGTACACAATTGGTAAATAATCAAAGAACTGTTGTATATTTTTTGTCAATTTTCTCAAAGTTGAGGTACATTGTCCTTCATTTTCTGTACTCATCCCATCTAGAGAAATATTTTGATCAATAATTTGTTTAAATGATTTTTGCTATTTGGAATATGCCGGGTCTGATTTATGGCTGATTTGACCCGAAAATTAAGATTGGAGTTATAAATTGTTTTATATTCAAGAAAGTTATGCACTTGCATTCAAGGTAGTGCATTTTAAAAACATTTGTACGTGCTTTCGGTGAACTCCCCGTGGTGCGAAAAAAGTTGTAGGTTTTTACGTTTTCAAATAGCATCATAGTTATTTCAAAATTCGTTCAGAAAAAACGTTAACCTTGGCTGAACCAACATCATAACTACGTCAAGTTTCAGCATCTATGGATATGTCATTCTTCGTTCAGAGAAAACAAAATCTTCAATTTTTTTTTTTGCATTTTGGTATAATTTATGTGAACAAAATGTAAAGTTGAATTGAATGTTTTTAGCACGAATGTACTACTCCATTGAAAAGTTACATTAATGACTGCAATGAATTAAATATTTTCATACACGCACCACTCATGGGGCCGGAACCCGATCTACACACTGGCCCCATCACTATGAAGTGCACTCCCTCCCAATCTCCAACAAGTCACTATACAGATACCAGCTTCAAAATTGTCATCTTTGTAACTCATAGGCCCACTCATTTTTTCTGCGTCTCTCCTCCGCCAGCAGTGTCTTTTTATGTAGACAGAAATTGTGCATAAATGGCCACTGTTATTTTTATTGTTATTAAGGTTTTGTATTTTTCTTACAGATTTTGCGAACATACCATGGAGTCAAATGGAAAGGCTTGGTTATTCCTAAAGAGTTGGAACAGTTTTATGAGGGCGAGGAGGTCCCCGATACGACCACATCTATTACACAACGCTTTGTGGTGGACTTGGATAAGTCGTGCACGGAATAGTAGTACATATATCATTGCTGTACTATAGTGCTCCCATCGATTAGACCATGTGCGCATGATGTAATTTGAGTAGGGCGCCCTCGGCAAAAGGTTAAAAAGCTCATTGTGCCTGTGCGCCGTGCGTAATGCATTTCCATTGTTTCATAACCATTTTACCTCTAAGAGACCCAGTCATAAATATTGACAACAGTACATCAGGTCCATTTTAACAATGCCGGTCATTTGAAATTAAAGGAGGCTTTTTGACTTGGGCCTTAAGTTAATCCAATTACCTTGCTTATCTTTCAGCATTGAAGACTGATTTGTCCACATGCTTAAGAAATTATAAAACCTGTTATCCGATACACGCGCCTTTTTCTCAAAACAACTGTTGTTGTTGTTTGACTCTACAGATGTTGCGAACATTTCCTGGAGTCAAGTGGAAAGGTCTAGTCATCCCAGAAGAGTTTAAATACTTGTACGATGATGAAGAGATGGTGGATGCAGAAAACATCGTCATCTACTACTTCATGAAGGACTTCGAAACCAGTAGTGTTTGATAGACTGCGCACCGTAAACCATGATCAATGTTCATTGCTTATAAACCATTAGTCATAAACAACGTTTTACGATGATTCAATTGTTTATGGTTCATAATCCATGCTTTTTAAATAATTTTTGTATGATTGAAGAGGCACGGGAATGAGGCACACCCCTCCAATTAAAAAGGACAAGAGTTCGCTAAAATACTACAGTAAAATCCATACGATAACGTCTAAAATAGAAAATTTGACCTCCTGCACTTGAATTGATTTTAATCCTCCAATCAATTGCACGCAGTACAAACAGCACAACCAAGTCACTTATGTAAAAGGCAAAAAAAACAAAACAACAACACGAGGCTTGCTACATACATACACAACAAGTTTCCAAATGATATAGTACACCAGTTACATCTAGCCCTAAAAAATTACAATTATTTCTCTGACAAAAAGACACTCACAGCGAGCTCTCGGACATTATCCCTTCCAAAGAAAAATAAAGTATTTGGAGCCCTACAAAAGTAGAGAGAACTATCCACAGAAAAAAAATATGCGCTCTCTGTTGCTCATATAGATTTGAAAATGGAAAAGAAAGCTGTCCAACGGTTGCGGACACAAACTTTAAGTTTTTACAGGAAATACGCAAGAAAGTTGCATCAGGTCCAAGAAAGAATGAGGGCGCACTTGCGTTCACTAAAATAAAAATTGATGATTAAATTTACACGGTTCAAAACAATGTTGGTAGCCGTGTCCATGTTAACCATAAGTGTATACAATATTTCATAGCCTTTTTTTCATAAATCATGACGAATCTGGGATATTTCTTGTAATGATTTACAAACCATGACGATGTTAGTGTATCGATTTATGGTTTGTAAAGCGATGACAGTGGTCATGAATGTACCTTGCAACACAACACATTGTAAACCCTTAGGGTAATATTTATGACTGGCCAAATTGCTGTATTCGATTAATAATAAAAAAAATAAAAATAAAACGAACAATTTGTTTAGCGCATAACGCAGGAACCTCCATGCACAACACAAAACATATAACAATACAAAATATTATATGAAGAGATTTGTTACCAAAATGTAGATTTAAACAAGTGAGTCTCTAAAAGTCTTATGAAAACCATAACAGATTCAGCTTGGCGAATATGAACTGGCCATAGAACTGGCCATAGAATGCGTTGCGTCAGTATTAGGACTGGCCAGCAGAACGAAGAGTACGAACAGGAATACATTTAATATGCAGGTGATCCGATTGCATTTATCCATGCGTTTTTACTTTTTAGTCTGGTTTTACGGGGTTTGTTTGATTGCTTGTTTGTTTTGTGTATGTTATTGTATAATTGCCAAGTGACACATTCAGCTACAGCTGTTGGCCATTTTGTCTTTAAATGCCAACAAATAAAAAAAGTACCAATACATAAACTTCAAAACCAAAAAGTGTTTTCCTTGTTCAAGAGCCTTGAGCATCTTAATAGTGGATACGTGCACTTTTTATAAGACTCAAATTTTAATGTAAAAATACTATTATATCGGAAAGTGTAAATCATGGTTTACGAACAATATTCAAGGTTCATATCAGAAAGCGTGGTAAAGCCATGTCCAAAAGGTGCCAAACAATAATAGTGACAAACGGATCGAAGCCCATGAAACTGAAATGATTAAAAACAATATAAAAACACAATATTCCAAAATATAAAAAAAAAGAAAAAAAGAAAACAAACAACAACTAAAAACAACAACAAAATTACCAATGTTACTTTAGTTATGGCAGCTGTTATTACAGATTATCATTTTTGGAGTGAGTGTCGGATGGTGGCGTCAAAATTTGTTATGGGTAAAATTTACAAATTCCAACTGCAGAGGGCGCTTTTATAGCGCTGTCTCTCTGTCGGCGGGTTACTTTTCAATCCTCGTATTCTACGTTGAAGTGCACATTAGTGAAGTTATGGACCAAGACCAGCAATCCATTGGTACAATGCGCAAAATGACTTGTGTGGCAATTCTCTGCCTCAGCCTCCTGCATTGCCGATGGATGGGGGGACCTAGCATTCAACTGGTGTCGTGTGACACTGCTGTGGTGTAATTACAGGTCGTCTGATCATAGTCCTTTCTCTATTGTCTGATGACTTCGGTTGACCTACGCATCAGAACGCGTCAGTTAATGACAGACACATCCATCGTTCTGTTGCCTTGTGCTACACCGACCGCGTTCCAATAAAAAAAAACAGCAGGCCGTAGTCGTTTTAAAAACGATGGCATTTTCTCTGGAACCTGTTCATGCCAATCTAGACTTGGTCGAAGACACCATAAGCCTTCTGAAGGAGGAATGGCCGAGTTGTTTAGCGGAGAGGTATGACACATGACCCTATAGTAAACATTCATGACCGTAGCTAGGTAGGAGCAAAAGCCTACATTGGATTAAAACCACAGGGGTAGGCCTTCATGATTATAAACATGATTTCATTAATTATTTGTCATTATTAATACTTTATGATACTGAGGGTGTATTCATTTAGGTCGTTATAACATGTAGCATAATTGAACTCACTAGACATCTTAACTTATTCCCCTTCATGATCACTATAAATATTTATGTATTGAGGTGTTTATTTGTGAGGACAGTCAAGAGTCCTGGCCATCAGGCGACGGACAGATATTTTTAAACAAAACTGTTTGGCTATATCAGTCAATGTCAGTCATTTTAATTTCTTAAGTAGTTTGCCTATTTAATTCACAAGTAAAACAATGTAAAAATAATTCAAAACAAAACAACAACAACAACCTCCCCCAAAAACCACCAACCCCAACCCCAACCCCAACCCCAACCCCAACCCCAACCCCGATCCCAACCCCAACCCAACCCCAACCCCATACACCGGCTTGACTGTATTTCGATCCACGTCAAATGTGTTGGCCATGTTCTTTTCAACAATCACAAGCTTAGAATTAGTGCTTTTGTAAAAAATCATCTGATTTAACCAAAAAAAGCCCGACTATGAAACATCATTGATAAGAGCGCTCCAATGTTCCCGAGGAAATTCTTCAAAAACTTCCGCGCGGCTTATTGTTCTTTTCTTCCATTGTTCCCATTTACAGTACCCCGGAAGTTGGTCCAACGTTTTAGGGCACTCATATCGCACTTGTCGAATTACAAAAGAATTACAATTTGCTTCACTTTGTTTCATCGTGGTTTTGTTCTGAACTTTCCTCGATTGTCAAATCACCTGGATTCATTTTGTCAACGGTATAAACGTTAGTGTCCCCTCACGGTTACACAAAACAAACCAATACAATACAAACTGTCATCAAGTAATAATTATCTAGACGAATTTACCATAACTTCACTGATGAATAATGCAGGCGGGGAGCGAGCACGCTGCCGTTGAATGTTGACATCGGAAGTCCTACTCCATCTTAATGAGACAGAGTGTAACTTCGGTCCTGAACCGTAGATTCTGGAGTGTTCGTGGTAGTGTGGTGGTGGTGGTGGGGGTGGGAGTGGGGTGTGGTCTGGTGTAAGAAAATGGAAACAACGCAATCGGCTCGTCCTGAGTAAATTGTTGAATAAATGTTAGACTAAACATCAAAGAGACTTGGTATGATAAATACCCATTAACCCTCCGTGACACCATCGCTCACTTATTGAGTAACAGTTTTTAATTAAAAAGTAATTAGTCCGCCATTTTATTTCAAAAAATAAAAAAAAATTCAAGTTCTACAACTGCACCTAGCCAAATAGCATGCCAAATGTCTTATCACTACCCGGGGTTTGTTTTTAACTAACACAATCCAACATTGACCCGCTCTCCAGGAATTCCCATAGGAATTGTACAGCAATTACTCATCCTTGCTAAGTTGTGCCAAAGAAGTGGTTAGTGGCGTTAGTCAAAGAAATGGTTGATTGAGCAGAAAGAGACATTTGGGCTCATGTAAAAATACAATTTTGCTTGAATTGATTTTATTTAGTAATAAGGGTATATATCTAATGCCTTGGCTGATTTAAAAGTGATTGGGTGATTGAAAATTGGTTTGGTTCTTCACAGAAATGTATTACACGCTAAAATCAAACTGTTACTCAACAAGTAAGACATGGCGAAATGGTGTGATTTTTTTTGATGGTGTCACGCAGAGTTAATATACTTATGCTTGTAGCAAAGAAAATTCCACTGTAACTTCAAAGACAATTTAAGAAAATCAGGGGCGGCATTTCAAAAAGTTGTCCATTGCTTACATTATAAGCCCGGGCTACATTTAGGTACAAGTGTGTAGCTGCATTTAAGTCGGGCTACGTGTATGTACAAGTTTAGGGCCACATTTAGGTCGGGGCGACATTGAGATCAGGTACAGGTTTAGAGTTTCAATTAGGTTGGGGCTACATTTAGGACGTGGCTATAAACGTGGCTATAAACGTGCAATTTCGGGGCTACAAAAAAGGGCGGGACACCATTTAGGCTGGGCTACATTAAAGGCTAGGGCAACATCTAGGGGCCACACATCCACCAGTTTTCGAGACGGAATTGCAGCAACTTCTTTGCCATCTTTTCATTTTAATAGATTGCATTTGATCGAAACGCCGCAGTGTACAGGTCTGCCGTGTTCGTTAATAATGACTGAGGCGCGAGGGGGCGCTACACCGACAAAGGAAGTTGTCGGTCATGTGAGAGTATGCGGAGTCGTCGGAGACGAAAACCGAGTGTATCTCGAAGCAGGTATAATTAACATTACCAAAATATTAGAATAGATTCAGAGTACACTTTTTAAGAGAATAATGTTTTTCTTATCTGGCATTTCATGCTGGGCAAGCTTTGCTGATTACACCAGAATTTGATCCATTACTTTTCAGTTTCTGAAAGCTTAACTGACCCAAGGCCTTTAAATAGTCATTCAGTTTATACAAGCTTTGGCATCTTCGAAATTATATGAGAGCTTTTGATAGAGTCGTGAACGCTGTTGTTGACCCATTTGACTGTTTTGTATGCTGTATATATATCTAACATCAGTATCGTATTTTATTATGTGGGAACAACGGCCATTGTGCCGATACAAGATGTGGCCTGTGGGAATATTTTTTTTTTACTGTGGATTTTTAACTTGCTGTGTAACATTTAACCGTCTCCAATGTTTGTTACTTTGGACTCTGCCTTCGTTCTGATTTAATTAGTTCAGGTTCTTTATCGTTAAAGCTTGACAGAAATGACAGTTAAAACTACAGGCCTAGGTCTATGCATTACTCGACGTGAAAGACCAAAACTCAAACAACAAACAATCAACCCCAACAATTCCCATAATGCAAAGAAACAGGCAAAGAAAACGAAAGAATCCCCAAAAGACAATAACAATAATTGTGCAATAATTATTGTCAACAGAAGTGAATACAATTGGCCTGTTAAAATTGAAGGTGTTATATAGGATTGGTAAGGATAAAACAAAAATCATTGTTTAAAATTGTAATCTGAAAGTGACTGACTATGAAGTTCATAAATTGTTTTTATGTGAGATCTCTCTGAAATGAAGTCGTATTCGTGAAAACTGTAACTGAAAACCTTTAAAAAAAAACAACAGCTGGTTTCGGTTGTCACTATACCAAAATTAAGGACAATGTGTTTACATGCTGCATATTGTGCAAATTTTTACAGGTTTGTTATTTCATATATGGTTGATCACATGAAGCATGAGCACTGTGTGCGATTATTTATTCAGCTCTACCAATCCTGAATAATTAATACCTTTTAACTAAAAAATAACGCCCTTCACTGCAAAAATGTTAGGTTGAAACCCTGACTTTCATCCAAAAATACATAGAAAAGAAACGGCACAGTTTTGATATTTTTCACAGGTTTGTTATTTCATGTTATATGGTTGATCGCACACAACGTGTACATTGTGTGCGACTATTTTGTCAGCTTTACAAAACCTGTACCTGTTATTCAAAGCCTTACAATTTTTATATCCATGTAGTTGTGGTCAAGAAAAGCAGAAGGAATCGGGGACTAGGGAAAAAACTGCATCATTTGATGGAAGACTACGCTAGGAGATGTCTCAAAGTGCGCTACATTCATGCTTCGTGTCTGTATCAGGAGACTGCCGACTTTTACAAGCACCTCAACTACTCCCCTCAGCCGAAATTTATCCCCGTTATTGCTGCAAATGTAACTATAATTATTTGTTCTTTAAGCCTTAAGTACACAATTGGTAAATCATCAAAGAACTTTGTTTTGTTTTTTGTAAATTTTTTCAAAGTTGAGGTACATTGTCCTTCATTTTCTGTACTCATCCCATCTAGAGAAATATTTTGATCAATAATTTGTTTAAATGATTTTTGCTATTTGGAATATGCCGGGTCTGATTTATGGCTGATTTGACCCGAAATTAAGATTGGAGTTATAACATGTTTTTATATTCAAGAAAGTTATGCACTTGCATTCAAGGTAGTGCATTTTAAAAACATTTGTACGTGCTTTCGGTGAACTCCCCGTGGTGCGAAAAAAGTTGTAGGTTTATACGTTTTCAAACAGCATCATAGTTATTTCAAAATTCGTTCAGAAAAAACGTTAACCTTGGCTGAACCAACATCATAACTATGTCAAATTTCAGCATCTATAGATATGTCATTCTTCGTTCAGAGAAAACAAAATCTTCATTTTTTTTTTGCATTTTGGTATAATTTATGTGAACAAAATGTAAAGTTGAATTGAATGTTTTTAGCACGAATGTACTACTCCATTGAAAAGTTACAGTAATGACTGCAATGAATTAAATATTTTCATACACGCACCACTCATGGGGCCGGAACCCGATCCACACTCTGGCCCCATCACTATGAAGTGCACTCCCTCCCAATCTCCAACAAGTCACTATACAGATACCAGCTTCAAAATTGTCATCTTTGTAACTCATAGGCCCACTCATTTTTTTTGCGTCTCTCCTCCGCCAGCAGTGTCTTTTTATGTAGACAGAAATTGTGCATAAATGGCCACTGTTATTGTTATTGTTATTATGGTATTGTTATTAAGGTTTTGTATTTTTCTTACAGATTTTGCGAACATACCATGGAGTCAAATGGAAAGGCTTGGTTATTCCTAAAGAGTTGGAACAGTTTTATGAGGGCGGGGAGGTCCTCGATACGACAGCATCCAGTATACAACGCTTTGTGGTGGACTTGGATAAGTCGTGCACAGAATAGTAGTATATCATTGCTATTCTACACTTTAGTTCACCCATCGATTAGACCTTGTGCGCATGACGATATTTGAGTAGGGCGCACTCAGCTAGAGGTTAAAAAGAAGGTAGCTAATTGTGCCTGTGCACCGTGCGTCTGTACTCACGCATTTCCATTGTTTTGTAACCATTTTACCTCTAAGATGGCGGCTTAATGACGTCAGTACATCAGGTTCATTCTAACAAATGTCGGTCATTTAAAATTAAAGGAGGCTTTTTGACTTAAGTGTTGATTTGAACATTCCAGCCGCAAGGTGCAAAATGGGCCTATTACAATTGGCTTATTAGCCATGTCATGTGTTTAGTTATAAAATACTACACAACTGTATCTTTAACTGCTTAATTGAATGACTTGACTTGGGTGAAAACTGACTTCTTACTGGATGCAGTACAGAGGGAACTCTTGACTTCAACAATCATTTATTTATACTGCTCCATGAATAAGGTTATCATGTGAGACTCCCGAGTCGAGAGCGAGAGCAGCAAAAAAAGAAAGGTGCCCGTCCCTGGCGACACGATCGGACTTTGACCGCGCGGTACTGCGGATTCTTGTCATTTCTAGGTGCAGTTGCTACGAGACATAGAGTAATCGTAGGATTCTGGATCGAAACAAGGTATGGGAACATTGGGAAACTACTGCTAGCAACAAGAATTCAATTTAAACATCACCAGAAAGGGGTGGGTTGAGGGAGGGCGAGGATTGGAGTGGTTAGGGAGGAGGAAACACTGGACTGAAATTCAGAGAATGTAGTTGTCATGCTCTTTTTGAAAAGTTATTGGACGGTAAGGAACGCAAGCGTTTGGTCTTTTGTTGTCTTTAAACACACTTTGAAATTGAAGGGACGGTAGATAAAAAGAGGAACAGGGACTATTTCAAAACGTATGGAAGTGACGTGTGCCCCCCCTCCCAATTAAAAAAAGAGGACAGTCCCCAAACTTTATTACCAGATGATACCTTACAAAGTCACAGTTGAAACAATTAATTTCTTCACAGCTTGATAGTTATAGTTATAATCTTTAAACAAATTGATTTCCTTTGGTTGTTTGGTTATTACAAAACATTTTCCCCCACGACCAAAATAAAACGAGTCACAATCTCAGTATCTTATAACATTCTTTATCCCCGATGCAAATCTTAACATGTATTAAATCTCAGTATCGTTGTAACCAAGCTATCATCTTCACTCTCATTATTTCTTGTGTAGAAGAGAGTCATAAATATTTAGATCAAATTGGACAAAAATAGACCATGAATAAAAAAACAAGATTTTTTTTTTTGAGGAGGGGGGGGGGGCACTTCAAGCTGGAGATGGTTTTCGGTATTATGAATTATGAGTACTGCAGAGGTTGGGGTTGAACAGTGTAGGGGATAACATCAAATGTCAGCGGAAGAAACAATAGACAGTGTTTTCACCAATTAAAGACATTATACAAGTTTGTTAAAAAAACAAAACAAACAAACACATAATTGTTTAAATTTAGCCTGAAACCTTACTGACTTTGAGGAAACAGAACAATTTCTTACGTGAAATCTGTCCCTCTGAAATGAAGTCATATTCGAGAAAACTGTATCGAAAAACCTTTTAAAAACCCAGCTGATTTTGGCTCTTACATCCAAACTTAAGAACACTTGTGTTTACATGCTGAAAATTGTGCATGATTCTCCACTATTTTCTCATTTTATCAGCTGTAGCAATCCTGTACAATACCTTTAACGTTGATTGAAACGCCCTATTAGTAGTAAATTTTGTTTTCTTACTTAATTGCCGATTTCTGGCATTTTATTTTCCGGCATTTACATTACTAAACAAAACAAAAAAACAACACTCGATTATCGTCAATGAGTTAACATTAAAAGACACATGTATTTAATATTGGTGGGATGCACTTCGTAAAATTGAGGTTACTACAACTGTATGCGTTAAAAAACAGCTCCCAAACTATACCTAAACTTGTTTATCATAGTGTTTAATCAAGATTGTTGTAATTTTGATAAGTTTACACTTCTGAATTTTTCGTGATTACTGATAAAAAAATTAGGCTTTGAAAAACTAGCTAACACTTCTGCTTTTGACGGCGTGTGTCAAAATGACAACTGTGTGGGATGTTGCCACAACGGAGCTCCCACAAAATGACGCTTCATGACGTAACGTGGGTGGTAACGCAATGGGGGCTTTCGCGAATCTCACTGAAAAGCACCGGAGAATGTAAACTCAATTTCCTTATTGATTGAAAAGATTTGACGTGAATTTCAGCAAAGATCACTGTTGCTGTTTTCGTTCAAGCTGGGTTTTAACAACTCTGCATTTATTATTGCCCTAGTAATAATATTGATGGAAATAACGAAGAATACGTCGACTGTTATCATGATGTTGATGAGGGAATGCTAAAGGGGATGACGACGGTAAATGGAAAGGATTTGAGGAGAAGGCCGTACTGAGGACCGATGTTCGATCACTTTGTGGTGCGTTAAACCGAACACGGTGTCGTCTGACTTTCATACTCTGCAGCTGAGAATTCGAGGGGCGGAGGAGGTGACGAAACGGGGTTACAAAAGGGTGTCAAAATAGGGTTGCGGGTTACACAAATAGCGCACTTTCGATGCAGAAGCCAGCGTGTATTACATCGTCCACGAGAAGTGCAAACTACAAACTTATTGTGAATATAACCCCAGGGCCTAAACTCGTCTGTGACAGCCGGACTAATACAATATTCTAGCCTCGCAGTGCCGTGAACGGAGGACAGCCGAGGTGGCTTCATCATGCCAGGTTCCGTTCATTAATTTTCTAATGAGTATGATCATTACGTTCATTTGGTTGGTTTCATTTATGTGCGCGGCACCATCCTACAATAACAGGCCTGCTGTCGTTCCTCCTGCAAAATAATGAGTATATGACGACAGACGGCATTTCTGCTCATTGTGCTTCAACCAAGCCTGTGATAAAGATTTATCGTTTTTATTTATCCAGAGATTATAATAACTTATACTTTAAGGAGAGATTGATAAATACATTACAACGAATCCGCATTCTGATTCGCCAAAGACTGGTCACGTGGGAATGTATTAACATGTGATAATATCAACATATGAACTGTGCGGATACAACCAATTCGACTGTACTTTGTGCATACCTTTTGTGTTACCTTGGCAATGAGCTTTTGCTGCACGCCGCATGGATACCTCTGAACGCGCAAACATAGGCTTGGTATCAATTTCAGGTACCTGGTACGAACCGTGAAAAACATCATAGGACCGTAATGCAAAGCAAACATTACGACAACAACCAAATTATGTACACGTTGACTGGACACGTTGCCTTGGATTGGGCGTTTTTTGGACTATAAAGAAGCGCTTATTGTAAAATGAGTATGGTAGGAAAGATGTTTTACAAGTAGAATACAATAATTCCCACAAATATCCCTTTAAATTGTGTGATTTTTCTTTTCCTATATTTTATTGTTATGTATTTTATTGCATGTCTGCTTATTGTAAATTTGTCTGAGTATTTTCTATCTAATTCATGTAGCCATATAAATGCTTTATTATTGTTATTATTTATTCGTGAACTAAAACGCTCCGCCTTTTTGTGGAGTCAAACATTTTCGTTCTACAAAATGAATCTTTTTATTTCACGAAGTAAAAGGAAAAACACACAATTTCGAGGGATATTTGTGTGAGTCATTATTCTACAACTAAAACATCTTTCCAATCATATTAATTTCATAACAAACGCTTTTTATAGCCCAAAACACCCAAATGCACACCTTTATGCACATGACGTCACTGGAGTAGGGCGCCATCACACACAGAGTTTGTGGATATACGATAAGAAGAACTGTGGAGGTTATTTTGTTCATTGGCCAATCATGTGCGGCGGGCTTATGCAGCATTGTGTTTCCATTGGTTCTCGTCGTTTGAAAACAATGACGGTGGGATGATAATGAATAAAGTATAACGTTGATTTTAAGAGCTCATGGTCTGGTTCTTAAAAATGTGTCATTTATATTTAAGGTAGGAGATTATATGCTACACTCTCAAAAACCTTGAAGAGAACTGACCAGTTTGACCTGGAATCTGAGTCAAAATGACCCAGAAATGGGCCAAACTGTCGCAGAATCCGAGCAAAACTCCCATTTCAGTCACTCTCCGGCCTCAAATTGGTCAGGCCCCCACGGACCCAGATTCTGATTCAAATTTGACCGGGAGTTACGTTAGAATGTACACAAAAACTAACGGATCTATAGATAATGGCCCTTGAACATAAAATGTATACAAACATTCGTAAAATCGGAGAAACAAATAATCGCAAATTCTGAGATTGCTTACAGGTTATTAGGTTTTTCGTTAAGCGTATTTTTTTAATGGGAATAGCAGGTCTTCACTGTGTGGTAAGGACCTTGGTTTGTGGATGGTTTCTATTATTACATGGACCACACTTTCAGCTCGACCTATCAACAGTGGCCAGCGCCCCAACACGGTCACTAAACCACGTAGTGAAGACATGATCCCCGCACTGTTATTCCCTTTAAAAATTACAATACTAATAATAATTCTTTAAAAAAATAAATAATAATAATAGTAACAAAATAAAATAAAGAATAACATCAGTTACAAAAAATAATAATAATACATATACATTTTGAAGTAACTGACCGCATCATTCGAACGCAAAACGTTTGCTTTGGCACTGTTAGAACGAATAATTATACACTAACTTTACCTGTAATGTATATACCAACAAAATGTATACCTTCAACTCGGAAGGACTGTGGTTAATATTGATGACCACGGACAGTTCCCCTCTGGTAATTTCTTATTACTAGCGAAATTGAATTGTGTGTTGTTGTTAGTTTGGAGTATCAAAATACTTGTTGTGTGCTGAATGTAACCAGCGACCATGGACAATGGAATGACGTGTTCCGAATGGCTCTGCGGGTAATAGACCTTTAGTGCCGATTGTGTTGGATTTCATGATTACTCATGAATGTAATTTGATATATTATGTGGAATCGTATTAAGGGAAACTTTTTCTCATTTGAAATAACAATAAATTGAGAAAGTCTTACAAAAAGAAAAGAAAAAAAAGTAGGCCAGTTACAATTTTATTACGTCTATAAACGATGCTCGATTTGTTCTTTTAAATGCAGTGTATACTTAATGTTTAATTGTCAAAGACCATGAATATCCTCACTTGGTGTTTCCCAACAATAACAAACCTGTGAAAATTTGGGCTCAGTTGGTTATGGTAGTTGCAAGAAAATAATGAACAAAAAAACACCCTTGTTGCATAGAAATGTGTGCTTTTAGATGCCTGAAGCGTTTTCTCATATTCAAAGTTGGGGGTGAAAAATTACCCCTGTCTTTAAAACTACATGACTTCAAAGGGCGTCGTTTCTAACGGTGGTCAACAGCTCTCAAGTGCTCTTTAACTTTCCTTTAAATATGCATAATACGTTGAGATGTTTATTACTTTTGAGTACAGTGCATTATAGTTAAGTATAATGTAAAATGCAGGCTCCAGTGCTCAACTAAAGGAGCTCTGTTGTAAAAAGGCTGGACTGGTTCAGTTTATTTGTTGTACAGACTGTTTCACCCTGAGGCTCATCAGCAACTAAAATGCGTTGTATTTAGACGAGAGAGAGGGGGGTGGGGTGGGGGGGGGGGGCAGACACATCTTTGTAAAAATAAAATATGCATTTCAATCTGAAATATTTCTCATTCATTTTGGCACCAGTACATGAAAATCTTCAAAATAAACACTCGTTTCCATTTTGTCGATCGATTTCCACACTCCCAATAATTACAAAACCTTTCAGAATTATTTGTTATGGTTTTGTGTGTGTGTGTGTGAACATGTGTACGCATTCAAACCGAGGACTTTAACAATAGGGATCCGGGAAAATGATATATCGGGGACAGTCCTCGGTTTGTTTCGTGTACAACACCAATGGGAACGTCGCTAAAAAAATCAAGTCCAAACCATGGGATGTCCTCGGTTTACACCATTTACAAACGTGCGTGTGTGTGAGTTCATATTCACTACCTTATGGAGACCGAGGAATGTCCACACAGTGACTGCAACACAGAGCTGTGTGTGTGTGTGTGGGGGGGGGGGGGGGGGGGCTCACTTTCGGTACCTCATGGAGACCAAGAATAAAACAAAAGGACTCCACATGGAAATTATATGTATAAAGTCTGTGGGAAACTGTTAAGTGCATGGGACAAGGATGCATTTTATTGAGAATGTGTGGACATCTTGATATAGAAACATTTTTAAAATGTGAGCGGAAATTGACAGAATCTTGTTTGGATGTCAGTTTCACCGTCAGATATTGCAAATCCATCTTTCATGAAAAAAAAATGTATTGTTAGTTGCATTATCCTGATGCAGCTTGCCCTCTAATCCTACTTGCTTCCCGCATTGTGATACCTAGAATGCAGTTACCACCTTTATAGTTAGTAATCCACCCTTTCACACCGACCATCCTCACTTTGGAAATTAATAACTTTGATTGGCAAATAATTTCCCCGTTTTTTCTGGATACTTTCCCTCAATCCTTTGCTCCCCTTTTTGCTATAAATGGATATGTGTGTGTTTGTGCTTGTTTATGCCTCTGACGAAGGTCCGGTTTGGATCGAAAGCGAAGGCCATCTCCCCTATACTAGTTTTATATATATATAAAATTAGTAGGGGAGTAGATATAAATACATCCCGGAAATTATTTCTGACCGGGATGGCAAGAGAAAGATACATGCATTTAGTAACTCGATCTCTGCATCTTACTTATCACATTGCAAATAATATGATGATGTAAAAAAAATCATAATTATATAACCAAGTCTACGTGGACCTCGATTTTTGCATTAGCAGATTTAATGACATTTCTACAGACGGCACCCCCTTGATAGTGACGTAATAGTGACGTAATTGTAAACCAATATTAAGCCCGGAGCGTGTTCACGTGGGAGTATTATTCTCGGAAAAGGACATTTTTATATTAATGTTGTGTTGGTATAGAGAATGACGGTCGAATGGCACAATAATTTGCACCGCTGGTATGGACATTTTTAGAATGTAGACTGCCTACTCATTGGTTTGGAAAGGACATTTAAAAAACCTACACTATTCCTACATACAAAAGTTGTGAAGTTTCGGAGTATAAATGAAGTGGTCACAGGTTTTCGAGAAAACATAAGGTCTGAGAGATTTTACATTTTGGATGCACGTTCATATTATTTTTACATGATAGTTCAACGTGGAAAGTGGTAACCGTAAGTATTGAGTGTTGGTGAACATGTTCTCGAACATGGCAGTGAAAAGAATTCACATTACACGGTACGTTTATCATGTCTCTGTGGTTATGAAATATGCAATAGACGATAACCACAACTATCTTTCCCCTGAATATATAACCAACGTATGGCTATTAGTACAAACACTTATTTGGTATTGACTGTTTTTATATAAACTATTTGTGTAAAAAGATTCCCTTCGAAGTAACTTGGTTTGGATAACTTGTCATCACCCCCGGCAAAAATTTGTATCAATCTGAGAAAGCTTCATGCATGAACCGTTTCTCAGATTTCTGAGGGCTGGTGATCGTTTGCGACTGCTGCGGCTAGAAATGCAGTTGGTACCCGCTGTCACCTCCCAAAACGTGGGTGGATTCGACGTTCTAAGACTTGTGAAAATATCGTGCCAGTTTTTCTCAGAAAGTTAAGACAGTGTATTCAGATACAACTTTCAAATGTGCCTTTTATTATAGATGTCTTTATCATTTTAAATCATATAAATGAACAATCATATAAAATGACAAAAACCAATCTATAACTTAAACGCAGTCGAGCTGGATTTTCTGCAAAATCTTTGCACCATGCGACGGAAAGAGAGAGTCAACTTCATGCTCAGAGAAAGTAAACCCTATTTTCAATTTTTCAATAGATTTTTAAATGACCCGTTTGCTCATTTTGAGCATAATTTCTTTGAACAAAAGCTCTTTATGGCTTGTCGTATAAAGTGTATTTTAATCATCTCCAACACTGCTTCATTGTGTTCTTTGCTCTGCACAAAGTGGCATCATTATATTTGAACGTTAATTTCGTGCTTCAAGGTTTGTGTGTCTGACTCCGTGCGTATGCATGTTTTTGTATCAAACTTTATTGTGATAAAATGCAGTGGCATTTCTTGTTGTTAGTACTGCTTTACAACTTGACATTGTTCTTGACTTTGAAATGACCGAATTTTAGTCCTTTTTTTCACCTGGTTTTAATGTTGCTTTTTATACATGTACACCTTTAAAAAAGATGTTAAATTAATGTTTCGATGTTTATACCTCATAAGTTTGAGATTTTCAACACTATTTGTATAAATTTTGCTGTTACTCTTGCTTTTCCTTACATACTGATGTCTAAGTTTACATTATATTATACATTTTATTTAAAATATTTATCAACGAACCTATTTAGGAAAAAAAAAATTGAACAGAGAAAAGAATAATAGAAAAAAATAACAGCAATGTAAATAATAATAAACAAAGTGATTAGAAGCAGTTCTTGTCTACCGATAGACACAAACCTTTACAAATAATATAACGATACCTAATGTACCGTTCACAGATTATAGTTAAGATTATTGGAATAAAAATATCAGCTGAAAATTATTTTTAAAAATCAACGCTTCTTTTACACGCTATGTGCTTAGGTTTATATTGACAACATGTATACATGTACATTGGGTATAGTTCGAGTAACAGTTTTATGCCGATGTCTCGATATCATTGTGCGAAACGACTCCACAGGGAAAACAAAATTGCAAAACGTGTACGGTTTGTTTGCATTTACCCATACGTAGATATAAATTACATGTACATGTATAGGTTCCAATTAGGTGTTGCGGCAATGGTGTATATGTATTACATACACGGGAATTGATGTGACGATGTTGGCAAACGACCACATTAAGTTTGAAGTGTGATCTCAAGTCACGATCTGTGGTTAGGGGAAATAGGCGGGAGGTGTGTGTTCGAGTCCAGTCGTAACTGATTGGAGGGGAAAGCTAGATTTTCGTTGTGCACGGGGTTTGAAATGGCCCGTTCCCGGGAAGCGATATCCCCCGTGTGGATTTTAAGATCAAGGGGTATTTCATCTTCACAACATATAACATCCCATTGCTCCGAACTCTGGCTACCCGATGACGAGTCGATCCGACGGTATAAGTGACTCGTGCTGTTCGATTTAACCTTAGGGGTAAACGGGGCACGGGGATGCATCGCAGGGGAATTACAATCACGTATTAGTAATAAATCTTCCATGGACGATGATGTCCGCACGAGGATGCTATCGCAGCTTTTGGTCGGCCGGTGTTTGAGCTTGCTCAGGGCGTATGCGGCCGCCGAGTGAGGCCGTCTGGGTTGCGAGGGTGGCTTAGGGCGCTTGGCGAACGCACCTCCCTGCGGTGCACTGGCGACCGGTTTGGACTGTGGCAGATTCTGAACTGCGAAGTAGTGGCCATTTTTTGAAGTTTTAAGTTTTTCTTTCGTGACCAATTCTGGAAAACTGGCTGTGGTATGCTGAACTCCAGAGCGCAGCTCCTTCAACTTCCTTGGTAGCTCTTCCATGCTCGCTGGGTAGTGTTTGCCCTTCTGCTCCTTCGGCGTTTTGTCTTGCTCTGGGGAAGGACCGGTATTAGGATTTCCAGTTGCATCCAATAACTCCAACAAGGAAGAGTCCGAGTTGACACTTGAAGTTAACTCACGATTACGTCCCACATGGTTCCTATTACACTTGGTGTCCTCTTTTCTTAATTGAGATGTTTTTGCAGCTGATGTTTGCCCAATCACAGGGCGCGGTCGGTGTGTTATTTGAAGGAGGGCCTGAATCTCTTGGGCGGTGCAGCCGGCCTCTCGAGCCCAATCCGCGGCGGTCATATTCCTCACGATATCCCGTGGGCTGACCGAGGCTTTCCCCTCGTGGATCAGAAGACGTGCACATTCGAGGTAGCCGTGCTTTGAAGCCTCCATAAGGGGTGTCATTCCGTCCGCGTTCACCTTGTCAACCTCCAGCCCGAGCCGGCGGTAACTCCGGGCTATTATCTCGATCCCTGTGGTGTTGTTCACCATAGCGCAGTACATCAGTGGCGTATTGCCGTTGTTATCCTCTAAGTTAGGGTCCACATTATTCTTCACTAGTTTCCTGACCACGTCGTTGCAGTGGAGCTCACATGAGTAGCTGAGCACGCTGCGTCCAACGTTGTCCAACAAATTTACGCTCGCGTTGTACCCTATCAACATATCCACAACTCTATTGCGGACACTTTCGTCCGTGATCCGTACAGCGCATATAAGAGGCGTTTTACCGTGAGCATTTTTCGAATCAACCAGTAGCTGTCCTTCCACGGCATCTAAGATAAATTTAGCAAGGTGAATCTTCCCCTTAGCAACCGCATCGTGGATGGCCACAGCACCAGAGATCTGCCCCAAGCTTCCCCGCCTCCTAATGCGGTCTCGTATGGAAGGTATACGGCGGAATAACGTGTCTTTAGCCGACATACTGTCCGCTGCAAATCACACCTTCCGTTGTAAGCGAGCATCCATCAGTCTCTGTGCTCTGCCGTCAGTTTCGCTTCCGCGACCCGCTCCCTGCATTTCAGGATAAATTATGCGACGGACGTACAAGGCTCTCTGCTGACCCCGCTGTCTCATCTAGTGACTCTTCAATCACTGAATCCCAACAAATGCTTCAATCGCCCCAGTGCACTGTCTGCATATCACGTTCATCATCTAATAAAATGCTGCCTGTGTATAATAAATTATGTAAAAGGCAATCCCAGAAAATCAGGGGGGGCAGCATCACAGTACCGTGCAGATGTTGAAGATGATGATGATGCTATGCGTGCGTATACATGTACACAGTGAGACTGTTTCCGACTGAACACACGTACACACACACACAAGCTAATCCGTCTACAACAATCTCACTTAACCAATCACAATGATTGCGAGTATTAAGTCATGTTCATTATGTGACGGTTGATGACGATCAATCTATTTTCAGGTTAACGCTGTGAGGAAACTGAAATGATTGCATCCCCTACAAGTTACTGATCAACTCTAAAGTCGCCGTAAACGTGCATAAATCAAGCGTGTAATATCCCGAACACATTACTGACATGCGCCGCGGCGGACGACAGCAAACACTGCCTTCACACATCAAACATAATATTGCTGTCCTTGATTAACATCGATGGTGTTTAAATTTCAGGTGTTTTATTGCATTATAACAGGCGTCTGTAGTATGTCTGAAGGACGTACCGGTAGGTAAACATGCCTGCACCTTCCAGAAACGAACTGGGCCCTCTGTATGTACAAAAAGCTGGGACCCCTCGTCTCATCAAACCATTAGGCCTAACTTATTCTCACAAAATGAGAGCATCTCTACCAAATTGTATTACATCAATCAAAATCTAACGCTCACTCATCTAATTTATGCCCATTAGAAGGTTTGCCTAACCTGTCTGTTTCAATATACTCGGGTTTTCGAGAAGAAAATGTCCAGGAAATTTAGCCGCTGCTGTTTTTGTAGCGCTGACGAGTACAGTTTACACGTACAGGATGCTCTGAACGTACACATCGGAAGATTTACGATGCATGGCCGTGAACGCTCGATAGGTAGTTCCCCCAAGCAAACAACACGGATCCGGTATTAATGGAAATTACAGCGTCACAAAGTCCAATCATATTATCTCCCTCTTCTCCCCCCTCTGATGGATTTGCCATTATAGTCAACAGAATAAAATAATCTAATCCCGCGCAAATATATTTTTCTCCATGTTGTTTTTAATGTAAATGTTGCAGCCAAGATTGCTGTGTCATTGTTTATCATTATTTGGCCCAGTTCATGACACGAGACTGATGCACGGTTAACTGGCAGTGTTTTCTTTTCCTTTTCCCTCCCTTTTCTTGCTCTGCCCCCAACAATTCGCCAGTTTTCCACGAACTATGCAGGACAATCATTATGTAAAGCTGTTTTTTGAAGTAACTAATGATCGTGGCGGAGAATTTATTGGGTGGATTAAGCTGTAAAAAGCACAGCTGTTTGATCCATTCTTTTCCCTTCTCTAAGTGTTTCTCAGCATTGCTTCAGTCCAGCGGATTTAATATTCATTAATACTGTGAGGACATTCACTGCCCGCGTGATAGATTGAAGCGGTGTTTTCCTTTTAAATGAGATTAGCCGTATATTGGACAATCTCGATTTACCTGATTGGTTTACCTTGTCAGTCATTGCAAGGACGTATAATGGCCACCATTTTCAAAAGGGTACACTAAAAAAAAAACTAAAAAAAAAACCCCAACCTCCTGGCTCATAATTGACCCGGATTGCGGGTCTAAGGAGACCTGACCCATGACTGTGTCAAGCTGACCCAGTAGTTAACATGGGATTTTTAGCTAGAATTCTGCGTCAGTTTGACCCTTTTCTTGGTCATTTGACACATACTCTGGGTCACATTGACCCAAAAATGGGTCAAGTCCCCCTGGCACACTGAACCGAGCCAATAAATTGTGACCCGGGAGGTTTTAGAGTCCGAGTGTACGAACTGCAATAATGGAACTTTGTTGAGATTGCTCAGGTCATCGTCGAGACACTTAACTCCATAATTGTAAGCTTTAGTCCACACAATTTTGGTTTTGACACAGAAAGTAGAAAGTAGAACAGCGTGCATGTACAGTTTCATGCGTTTGAAATAATATTTGATACGTATCTCAATTTGGGAAAGATCTAAGCGGGTTGGCACTGCTGTGATGCACCGAGATAATTATCGCCGAAGGGGACTGAGAAAGAAATGTTGCACTACAGTGGGGAGTGGAAATCGGGTGGGGTGATGGGGGGTGGTTGGGTGGGGTGGTGGGGTGGTGGGGTGATGGGGTGATGGGGTGATGGGGTGATGGGGTGGGTGGAGCTAAAAAATCAGCAGGTTTTCTGGATGTGCCAACATCTCCCCAATAACAAATTTAGAATCGGCAGGCTGGGCCACGAGGTGCCTCACCTCCTTCGGTGTGCCACTGTGATACATGTACATAAATGATATAAGTGGTTTATGCAAACACGAGGTGAACGCTGTGTTTAGGTCATGATGATTACCAAGTGTATGACCTGGGGATATGCATAATATATTACTAGTGTAGGCCTACGAAGATCGGCACGCACAAAATAAACTAGAATATTGCACTCTTGCGCTGATTCTATGATTATTACCCCCCCCCCCTATTTCTAGAATGTAATATGCATTCAAACAAGTTTTTGTATTGATTGTAGAGAGCTAATTAAAAGGGTTACATTAAATTATACCTCTGAAAATGGGGGTGGGGTGGGCAGGTTAGAATACACACCGAGACTAAAATTGTACAGCGTTTTGCAAGAGATAGGCACGAGTTTGAAGATCGGTCTAAATTATAGCTTTAACAACTGTAACAGTAATATTGTCGTTGATTTTTACAAGTCTGTGTTTCACACCACCTTCCATAACTTTAATCTGAGAATTGGCATAACATAAATAATGTTACAGTATATCGAGAATGAACGACACGGTTGGAGGCATTGAACGTCTAAAGCCCGTAAATTATTCAGTTTTGGAGTTCCCCGATGGCTTGAATGTGTTCCGAGGTTTCGGTACGGTCCGTGACTAGATCCATCCGTCAATATTTTTTAACTTCGCAGCTGCCCAGATCCAGGCGAGACGCTCCTAATACTATAACAACTATACAATCTAGAAGCTTAGAAAAAAATACACTCAAGTTCTGCTTATTCGTTTCATAAGTCACATTTAATGACACATTTTTTCTAAGCCGTTTTCCAACGAATCACCAACATAAAAGTTAATAAGCTTTAAAATTACAAGCTAAATAAACTTACCGAAACATTTAATAATAATAATAATAATAATTAAAACTTGTGAAGCGCCATCTATCTAAGACTAAACTTATTCCGAGGCGCATAAAAAAACAAACAAGAGAGAGAGTAACAAAAAAGATTACAAATTACGTAGCTTAGAAAGAAATAAGACCACATGATTGAATAAAACAGATTTACATAAACGTTTACAGCAAGTGAATCTCTTGCTTTCAAACATAGTTGGAATGCGACCCCTTAAAATGTGCCGTTGTGCAGACACTTGGTATATATAGGGGCCCATGACGACAGTATCTTTTTTTATTGTTAGGAGGATGGCTGACGGTAAAATTATACCGATGAGATTTCCTCAGGGTAACCGGGGTCCAATTTGATAATTATTAATAATGTAGAAATTATAGCACAGCGAGTTGTACTTGCTGAGTAAAAAGTAAGAGCGAGACACCAATCGTTAAAATTATATTGCTCTTAGGCCGGTTATTTGTTTCTGCTTAACAATTTTTGTTCATGCTTAGCCACAAACATTATCGACTTTTAGTACCGGTGTAAACTTAAATGCATTAATAAATGAAAGAAACTGCTGATATTTTTGAAAACGGATGTACATTTCCGACCCTAAATGCAGGAATACTGTTGCTCCACCTTCGTCAAACGGGACGGGAAAGCCTCTTCAGCCCCTTCCTGACTGTTGACCTCTGCAACCCTTACGCGGTCCCCTTCACGGTGGAGAAGAATTATATATGGACGGCCTGCTTCAACCTTCGTGTCTGCACAGTCCCAGGATCCGCCAAAACCCGCCACTTCCTTCAACAGATCAGGGAGCTCAGTACCAACACCGCTGGTGTCTTTATAGATGCATCTAACACGGAGGTCTGCTGTGTAGGGACCTCTGGGCCCATATGGACCTGGGTTGATGGCGTCGACGTCGGCAAGGATGGCGAGATTGGCCTCACCTAACTCGATACGTTCTACGAGGCTTTTGGCGTGCCAGCCTGGGCGAGGCATGCAGAATCCATAAGATGGGCTTGTCAAAGTAGTGGCGATCAACACCAGAGAAACAATTGCTTTGAAGATCATTGTTGGTATATTGTAAATCACCTGTTCATATAAACGAATGCAAAACATTTGTTCAATGATGAGACTACACCCGCCCACAGCTTTAATACTACATTTATCCGACCGAGTTTTATTTGAATCATAAAAAGTAACACTCTAAAAGTTCTCAATGGACTTTGTCCAATTTCATGGCACTGCTTACCGCGGTATTCTGCGCTTACGGCCTTAGATTGACGCGCTTTACAGTGCATCGGATAAGCGCAGAATTCCGCGGTAAACAGCACAGGGACCAGTTTCATAGAGCTGTATAAGCAGAAAATATTGCATGATGTTCTTCTAAACAGAAATAAGCAGGACACCAGTCACAAATTGTATACACTGTACATGCGACATGGTAGTTTGGTTGGCAACCTTATTCTGGTAAGCATAACTCTAATGTGCTTAGCTACTTTTTGTGCAGTAGCAGTATGGAATTAGGCCCAGGTTTTTACCCCCCCCCCAATAACTCAACAAGTTTAAATCAAACAAAAGTGTTTAATTGATCTGTTGACATCTTCGATTGATGTTTTTCTCTTGACGTTCTCTCTGGTGTTTTAAAATGCAGAGTTTTGTTATTTTGACATATTGGTGAAGTCAATTTCGCCAGCTCATTAAACCAATGTCTAGGGGCAGAACTGAAAACCGAAATACCGTTTTCGTTATTTGCGAGCCTGAATGGAAACAAGCTGTGCAACCAACTACGTCCAATAATGAGCATTAATGAACAGAGTACAAATGATGTCTGCAGGATGTCTGGGCTCTCAGGCTCTTTTGTAAATATGTGACGTCACAAGTTGCTTACCTGGTCTATTTACACATATTATTCCAGGACGCTTATATAATACGGTTTTACTCTAATTAAAAAAACACAATCTCGCTAAATGTCAAACCTACCTGCAAGCACATATTGTAATTAACGTTTGTGAAATAAAAATCTATCACTACTTACCTCAGACGCTTTGGAGGAACTGTTGTCTCTGCAGATGGAATCAACAAAGTGAGATGCTGTAGTGTTAAAGCAGACCTATTTTGCCCTAAATTTATACTTTTTCAGAGTTAATTTTTCGTTCAGAATTGACAGTAATGAATACTTTTGGTCACTGACCCGTTGATAATTTCTTCCTAAATTACATCGACTTTACAGTATCATTTCATCGGGGTTAAGGATTCGGGTGTCACATTACTTAGTTAATTACAAAAGCACAACTTTGAACAACTAACCCTCGAAATTAAAAAGAATTGTTTTAGCAAATTACACGGTTTTGCCTATCGTTCTTGACCCGGAGATTACCCCCCCCCCCCCACCCAAAGTGGCCGATGGGCGCAAACCACAGATGGGAATACCCAGGAAAACCGGGACTTAAAACCCGGTGTGGAAGTCAGGAGAGATCCAACATGGGTTGCCAACCTCTTCCTTTTGTTTACGGGGGACGAGCAGGGAAGGTACGAAAGTTAGCCTGATTTCACAAAGCGCTGCAATTTGGCGTTCACCATAAAATTACAAAAATACTAAGCATGTATGTTAATAATAATGGAGATGGCAGGTGACAAGAACAGCGAAATAAAGACGAGCTCAGTGAAATGTTTCCATTTTTGTAAAGTTTTTCAACGATGCTGGAAATTTTTTGGGAGTAGGGCATAGTTTTGTGTGAGTGACGTAATATTTCAATGTCCTCTGATCTGTGAACAATCTGTCAGGGCAATCTTGCCGCTGAATTTAATCGCACAAGGAACTTGCGTGTCTGGTACTCAAGTGGGAAATATTATTTTCTGAAATGGATCTCCGTTTGGTAGTAATCCATACTGAAACTAAACTCCTTTTCAGCTGTTTGCCCTAAAATATATAGAAAACTTCGACCTCGAGTTCAATGGATTTAGCTGATGGTATACCGTTCGTAACTACAAACCTTACTGTAACCCCCCCCCAAAAAAAAAAAAACCACACACAACAACACAATCATCAGGACTGAAGACAAGTAGAAGATGATACGCTTGGCTTCTAGAAATTATTTAATTACTATCGGATTTCCGTATAATGTGACATTTGGCACGGGGCTAGTCTGCTGCAATATTTCAAATTTAAGGTTGAATTTACAGTGACGAAAATACAACCGCAGAGACTGAGGTGTCACGTTGACCTCTCGGGTGTTCACCTTCAACTCTGGGTAGCGAGTACCTGGCTAGCACCTCAATTGTCTCAAAGGTTCCTCCTGAATCTACAGGGAGATCTGCGGGACACTTCAAGGCTACAAGCTTCGACACAATGGGAGGTTATAGTCTCAACGCGTGTCCACCTGTGTTTAGGAGACTTGCAAAGTTCAAAGGAAACTCGAAAATGATCATGAACAAATTTTGCAAAGCCGGAGGACAAACTGCGTCCGTGAGTTCGTCTTATTCGGTGGAACAACACCAAAGTTTCGACAGACCCTCGTAGGTTCTCAAAAATTCAAACTGGTTCCCGGCTGGCCATTCTTCTCCGGCCCAACCAATAAATATGTCTCGTCAATCAATGACACACCGGTAGAACAGGTTACTGTAGACTTGCATGGCTCTAGTTCTGCCATTTTGTCTTTTTTAAGCGAACTATCCTTTTTGAGATATGGCGCACACTGTTTGGTTTGGGTGTATACAGACAGATTTACCCAAACCATAGAGTGCAATTATAAAGGGCCCACCATACCTTCAACTGGCTTATAGCCATCACGTGAAAAGATGGTCGAGAAGGTGACACCTAAATTGCCTCGAAGTGCACCACGAAACATCCGTTGTGGACAGAAAATGGACGACAATATTACAAACATCAGATGTTCTCCAATCAAAACGCGAACTAAAAACTGTTTGAATGCTCATGGTTATCTTAGATAGAAGAAAACTCAATCCGGGGCAACATTTGTTTTGAATGGTCCGTTTTAATATTTTACACCACTATAATAGTTAATACAAGAATATGATATTTCCCTGTGAAAACTGAAAAATATTCATTAAATAAAGTGTTTTATACACAAAACTACAACGATGATTGTGAGGCTACTTCTTGAACACAAGACCAACTCATATTAGGGTATGGAATAGAAAATCAAATTGTTTCTTGGTTTTCAATTGTTCTTTTATGAGTGGGTTTGGGAAAATTAACGACAAATGGTAAACATTTGTTTTTCCTGACAAAATTTACTTGGGGGAAAAGTATTTACACAAACTTTAAAACGAATGCAATCGACGCACAGTCCTGATTGGTCATTTTTTAAATCTTACAGTTTTGCTTTTCTAAAGTATCTGTTTTCTTCAAACAGTGTTTCCAAACGAGAATATGCCCCCCCACCAAAAAAAGGATGAAACTTTGATTGTTTTCTCATCATTTGGTTAAACATTTTGAAACATAAAAAATGGCATGGCTCTAAGCTACTCGTCATATTTCTACTTGTCGCTACAGAAAACATCAACAAAGAAAATATGCAAATAATGTACATGTATACATTACTTCTTTTTTTAAATATTTACAACTGCGCAAAAATGTTGACACTAAGAATTTCTAGATTCAGCACTAGATTGTTACCAGTCTGACCTCAGAAATATTTTATATAAAACTATTCTTTTCTGTTTTCCACCAAAAATCCATGTTGGAAAGTTCTCTTTTTGAAGAAAATATTGTGGTTCAAAAGGAGCTTTACAATCTTGTGCCTTCCCTTTGAAAACGAATTTGCCACTGCATTAAAACTTAAAACAAAAAAAATCAGTTAAACAAAAAGGGTTCAACTCAATTAGTGAAGAGTGCAGAAAACTGCTTTCTCAACACGTACAGAAAGAACTTATCACAAAAACAATAAATACAGTATGACTTGGTTTGTAGATTTACAAGTACATGTACAATGTGAGAACAGAAAAATATTCATGCACAGGCACTACAACACTGACTGCATAATATATACAGGCACTCCAATGATGCTGTATTTCTAATGAGACACAATGGGTATTATTTGGTTTTACCAATACACTGATGAGTGGTAAGCACCGTATACTCAGTACTTTCCCGATTCCTGTGAAAAAAAAACCACATGCATATTACTCAGGTGGGATTCGAACTCACGAGCTTTGCAATTCTAGAGCAGATGTCTTACCACTAGATCACCGGGATTGCCCAGTAGCTAGAGGCAGTTGAGTTTGAGTCCTATATTTTAGCAGCAGGTGCGGCAACAGTTTAACAGATGTTAAATTTCCCTGATGCATATTTAACATCTATCAAAGACGCACTGGGCTGCAATGGCCACTGGGCCGATGATAACTCTGTATACAAATCACCATCAATACTGTCGTTGATCGCGTTGCTGAATGCTGACCCACTCTGCTATCATCCCTCGATGGTCAACTCATGCATCTCAATGTCTTCAAACTGCTCAGCCATCTTCATCGCCCAATTCTTTTCTGCCATTGCAATCTATAAAGAAGACATATACACCAATCAGGATGAATTAAATAATATCTGCTGCCCTTACTGGTTTAAAGATATAAGAATTGCATAAACTTTCCACATCTTTGTTAGGCAAAGAGAATTTCAGTTTGAGAACAAAAATGGCCTTACTTCCTGTACTAAATGCGTCCATGAAGACAACATATTGAAAATACCTAAACATTGTTCAACTTACAATAACTACAAAACAGAGCTTTACTCAAGTAATAAACCTGTGTGACCCTTCATGTGACCCCAGGGCCCAATTTCATCGAGCTGCTTAAGCAGAAAATACAACTAAAACATTTCCAGCTAAGCAAAAATAAGCAGGATACCAGTCACAGTTTCTAAATGTGACATGGGATTTTGGTTGGTAACCTAATTCTGGTGAGCAAAATTTTGTTGTGTTAAGCTACTTTTCCTGCTTAAGCAGCTCTATGAAATTGGGCCCAGTTCTCAACCTAGACTAAACAAAGCACAATTATTTAACACTTTTTAAAGACATTTTTAGTAATCTTACACGATGAAAAAACATACGCAAGTCCCTAAGTATGAAATGAACAAGCTGAATTCCTCTTACCAAAGTATCCTGCTTCTTTCGCCTGGGTCTCTTGGCAGGCTGTTGTTCAGAGACCAAACTCGTCAAGTCGAGGCTCGACGACACTTTTCTTTTTGCTGGAGGTGAGAGGGCGTTCGAGTCTAACTTGGAATTGTCTCCAGCCACTGACACATCACCAAGAGACGATCTTGATAACACCTGGTGATTTGGCGGTGAGACATGATCAACGGGAGAGATAGGTGCCAGAGGATCCGGCGTAATCAGGTTTTCAAACCCAAAACACGAGTCATTCAAGTCCGACCTAACGTCGCCAGCCATGGAAGTTGGCGTGGAGGTATCGGAAGCATTCATCTTCGGCAGAAAGCGTCGGTGCACACTTGTGAACGGGGAGACAAACAGTCCACTGTCACTACGCAGGGAAGGCTCATCCTTAGCAGTGTCATCCGATGATCCTTTGTATGAATTCTGGGGGGTGGTTGAGGTGCTTGACTTTCTGGATGCACGACGTAGACGGGTTGTCCTTTCAGGCTTCGACATTCTCCCTTTCATTGTTTCATGGGATGTGTTGAGAGCTCCGACGTTTGACTTGTTAGCTTTACCTGAATTCGAATGCAAAGAGTAAGAGGCATATTCGGTTGAAAACTATTGATGTACATTATCTAAAGTTAAGTAAATGCAAAAGAACCGCACGCGACTAACAGACACAAATCCTCGTTCAATTCAGAACCAATCAGAAGCATAAGCCTCTCAACAGTGGGAATGGTAGCGTTCTAATTGGATCGGATAAGTATTCCAGCGCGTGCTCATGGACCATTCCGTTGGACCATCGAAACGTTCCACTGGAACATTCAAAATAATAATATGCGCATTCACTCGTGAAGGATTGCACCAGTACTCCGGAACAACATTGCAGACCAGCAGACCGTTCTGGCAATCCAATGGATTGCGGGCACGTGCCCACGGGAATGTTCTTTTCTGTGCCCAGAATGTGCCCCGCTTTTGAGATGCTCCCTAAGCAAGAGATTTTACCAGTATTAAATAAAAAAATCATAAAAAATTGAGTACATAGGAAGAAATGAAAATGGACTGGTCTTGTGCTCAAGCTGTTTAAAAAGAGTGGCCTGGCGGGCAAGTAAACTATGCAATTAACATGCCCCCAGGTTTTATAAGCCCAAATTTTCTACATGTATTGTCAAAATGTTTTCCTTCTGATGTATTAATGATAGCAATCACAACCATTATGTTAATAATAGTATGATTATAATAAACCATTCTTATATAGCGCATATAACCGTGAGGTACCTATGCGCTGTCAGTATTTTCCTACAAGGTATGTTGAGCTACGTGATGTAATATGAGACCTATTCCTTTACATAGCACCATGTAATGGTTTTACAAGGTGCTGTGTGTGGCACAATATGCAGCCAATCAAACCAGGAATACACGGGGGCGAACCCCTTCTCTTTACGATAAGTGCACTGGGTTCTTTTATGTGCATTACACAACACACGGGACCTACAGCTTTACATCCCATCTGAAGGATGCAGCAATAATGGTCGGGTGTCTTGCTTAAGGACACAAGTGTCACGACCGGGACTCTAACCCACACTCTGCTGATCAGAAACACCAAAACTTGAGTTCGGCACTCTTAACCACTGGGCCATGATACGCCAAATGAAGTTACACACACTCACTCCAAAACACATGAACACATTTTAAAACTTATTGTTCACATTTACAGGCATGATAGTTGGAAAAAAGGAAGGACATTTTCAATTTAATGAGTACAAGAGCTGACCTACATGTACACATACAGTGGTATTTAATAGACATTTAAGGCTATTTAAAAAAATTCAGATTCTTCTGAGGAAAACAAATATATATATCGATAATCAGATTAAAGTAGGAAGGATTTCATGCTTGCATTTGAAACAGAAGGTATATGACTATTATAAACAAGTTGGTTGCACAGTTTTTTAGTAGCCAGCAGGGCAAGTTGACAAATGGTGTTTACTAGCCCACAGCAATTTTTACTAGACGACGTACGCCAGGCTAGTGTTAAGGGTGAAATGAAGACACAATCCCTACCTTTGTTTGAAGACGTTGTCGAAGCATTCACCCGTCTTGATGGTGAGAGGACCTGTGTGGTTCCTTGTGCATCCAGGCACTCCATGTCACTAGCTGTGTCTACGGAGGCAGCAGTATCTACCTCGCTTGTCTCCAAATCTGCGTCATACGGATCACCCACCTTTAAACCCAATGTTGAAATCTTAAAGGTATTATTTGGTCAGGATAAAAAAAATAAATAAAAAAAAACACCATTGTTTAGTTGTAGTCTGAAAACTTACTGATTATGAAGTTCATACATTTTTGCTGTGAAATATTTACCTCTGAAATGGAGTCATATTCGAGAAAAACTGTACCGGAAAACCTTATATGTACAAAGGCTGATCTTTATGGTGGCATTGGTGGCTAGTGCCTAAAGCGCTTGCCTCTGACCACTGTGGGCCTGGTTCGATTCCTGGCTAGGGCAATATATGAGTAGAGTTGTGCATTGGTTCTCTCCTATGCCATAAGGGTCTTCTCATGGCCCGATGCTTTTCCTCCCTTTCGGAAAAGCAAAAACTTTTGATCTCTGGCTGTGCTCAATGGTCATGGGTTGATGTGGCTGGCTGCCAAAGGGGCCCTTGGCATGGCTGCGGCTAAAACACGTTGTAGCCGCGTCCCCCGCAACTCAGCTTCTTAGCTCCGAGTAATGACGACTAGGCTCCCTAATTATTAAGGCGTTGTACATTACAGTTATGTTTAGTTTATAATGTAATAAAAAATAAGTCACAAACTTACCCTCGGAGCTAATCTGTTGTTTTCCTTTTGATCAGACTGCTCAGTGTCTGTACTGGATTTCTTTAAAAAGGAAAGGTTATATTATTTAAGTTGACTTTGGAACCACTACACTGATCAAACACTATCCTTGAAAAGTTACATAACTGAATAAAAACATCAAAATATAAGTTAAGTAGAAACGAAAATGTTTAAAAACATAGGCCTAAACTTGTGTGTGGATTTTCAATCTTATAAACAAATGGAGCATTATATTGTCCATCTAAACAATTATAAAAAAAGATGGGAACATGCCCCTGAAATATAAAACAAGACCGATTTGTATTAAAAACACTCCAGTTAAATGACAAATGAAGAACATGGGGCATTTTGCAAGCCTCTGCTTAGCGCAGTCTCCGGCTTTGGGCTTCCTTAGTTGTTGGAAACTCTCAGCAAAATGTAGTCTGCTCCAAAATTGATGACAGAGCCCAAGCCAGAGCCAGAGCCGGAGCCCAAGCCAGAGCCGGAGCCCAAGCCAGAGCCCAAGCCAGAGCCGGAGCCCAAGTCAGAGCCGGAGCCGGAGCCCAAGCCAGAGCCGGAGCCGGAGCCTAAGCCTAGATTTGTCTGAGGACAAAATGAGATCTAAAAGTAACGACTTCAACAAGCTGACCTCTGACAGATAGGAAAACCAGTTCAGGGATTGTGTGGACATTTTTGTCCAACTGTACACAGCAATAACAGATCATAACAAATCATTTAACATATCAAAGTTCTTGGCATTGTCACATTTGTATCACTATTACATTACAACACAGCTGAGTCTCCATTTCTAAGGAATCATGGCTAGGTACAAATAAATTGTAACCGTTTTAAAAACAACATGATTAAAGGGCCTTGTAAATGTTTTATGATGACATATTAAAAAAGAAATGAATATACACACCAGTAGGTATTTCTTGGCAAGGCGAGTGACGATGTCTTCTGCAGTGCATCGCTCCATTTCTTCTGAGGATGATTCTATGGAGAAAACATTTCATGAAATCAGTGCACTGGTTGAAGTCTATTTTGTAGAGGGAGAAGAAGGAGGAGGAAGGGAGGGCTGGTGTTTTAAAATACTTGTACTTCTGTGCAGATGAGCCTAGAGTGATTGTCACCCCTCTTCAGAGTCCTCATCATGATGGACAACCTCAAGATCTGGTGCATGAACAGTTTCCCCCCCCCACCACACCCACAAACAACCTGGGCCAAATGTTATGGCTCTGCTTACTGCCTAAATCTGCCCTTGCGATCAACATTTTTTGCATACAGGGCAAGCGCTGAATGTCTGCGCTAGCTGTGTAAGCAAAGTATTAACAAATGGATGGAGTTACCACACGCACAAGCAAAAACTCCCTGCTATTACCTTTGAAATACGCTTTACCTGAATTCTGTCGGGTACGTACAAGTGCAGATTTGTTGCTTACGTTAAGCAGAGCCATGAAATTGGGTCTTAGATCCATGTTGTTGTACCACCATCAAACGAGTGGAGCAAACACTGGAATAGTGGTAGGTGGTGCTTATTTTGAAGGAAAAATTTCCGTATCCGGCCACCACTGTGGCCATGGGATTTATTTAAAAAAATTAATGGATGTTGGATTTTAATTCCCTTAAAAAATATCGCTCTTGAGGAAATTATTGTAGCTAAAATGCTAAATTTCATCCTTTAAAAAGGAACATTTAAGCCCACATTTCATCGCGTGGACAGAACTCTCGCACACTCATGCATAAAGGAACTAAAAAAAGTAAAATGGAGTGTAGCGAAGTGTCCACCATACATAACAATGACCCGGAAATGGCTTATTTTTCGTGATTTTGACGATTTTGTCAATTCTTCTGGACAGGTAAGGATACATTTGACCAAAATTAAGGGAAATAAAATAAAGTGGCGGCCGGATACGAAGTTTTAGCCATTTTGAGTTCCCAGAATTTCTTCTTCACTTCTTCCAAACATAAACTAGATAGATTTATTGCCATGTTCCAACCAATCGTTTACTTTTCATAAGTTGCAGAAAGAACCTCAGTCGTATACTACTTTGACTACTAAAGGAGTAGCGAGTACACAGTCAACAGGTCTCTTGATTTAGCCCCACTTCATGACTTGCATGACTTGCGTCTTGCGACCACTTGTGTGGAAAAAGTGGCGCTAGGTAGGATTGGGAAGTAGAAAGCGAACCGAGCAAAAGAAAATGTTCGAGTCTTGATTGAGTTAGAGTAATCCCTAAACTTTAGCAGTTCTGGGAGGAACATATACAGGGATAGTGTGGGGTGTAAACTGTAAGGTTGGCGTGTGGCAGATCCATCCCATGTCAATATTTTGTTTAATAAAAAAGACAACTCGACCAGCACTCAACAGTCATGACAGATTTCCGACAGTTATTTTGCTGAGCTGGTCATCCACGTACTTACCTTTAGATTTACATGATTTCTGTTTTCCCTTGCCCCTTACTCGAGCACGGCGTTTAGGTGGCATCCTGAAATTGTGTAATTATATTTATATAAGCTTCAGAATTTAAGAAAGGCAAATAAAATACGTCCTTAAAATTTGCTTATTTATATGCAACGAAATGTTGGACTGTATAGTTTTTGTTCCATGTTCTGGGGCGAAACAGAGACATTTGAATAACGCGCCGTATACCACCTGTGGCACCATAGTGTTATTATGTTCTTATCGCCGGATACCAGTCATGCAAAAAGCTAAACTTGATCAAGTCCACCATCAGGTTAATAATAGTATTATTAATTTTTATAAACCTAATCAGGTATGACATTAATAATTAGGTTTTTAAAAAAACATAAACAACATGTTTGGATGACTGGGCTGAAATGTATAGCCCCTTCCCAGTCCTGCCTCCCATGTTTCTATAATAATGGCTGTTTGGAGAATCAGCAAGTTCGCTGGACAGCCTCAAATTGACAAAACATATAATTTGGATGGCCTGTTGAAATAGAGGGCGCAATTAATTGTATGTACAAAACCATAGAGCAAGGAACTGTCCTTGCTCTATGACAAAACCAACAAAAGAAAACAGTTTATTTCGTGGGGGTTCTAATTTACCGAAAAATGCATGGCCTTAAAGTCCAGTAAAAACGATAAAATCTCAACTTCTCAGAGATCTAACTGTACAGATCACCACTGGAATAACACGTTTTGAAGAAATATACGCCCTTGCGAAAAAAACCTTTCAACTCCTTTTGACACTTTCCGGAATATTCCAAGCTAGTTGTTTATTTTATTTGTTAATGTATAACACTCGCTCCTCAAAAAACTTGCTCCTGAACGTTCCATGTTGCTGGCACACCTGGGGTGATAGCTGTTTTTCACATGCCGGGCCATCTCTTTGGAACAGCGTCCCACTTCAACTCAGAAAAGCAGATACTTGTTCCCAATTCAAAGCACATCTCAAAACATATATATTTCGGAAAATATAGCCTTCAAACTTTTGTTTGTCTTTGTGTATTAGCAGAGTTCTTGGTTTTTTTTTTTTTGCGCCAGGAGTGTCATAATTGACAGACATGGCGCACTAGAAATGTTCAACATTATTATTATTAACATTGACGAGACTGGTAGAACTTTATACACAAGGCTTGAAGAACACAAAGCCCACGGCCACAGAGGGGAACGTGATAAATCTGGCCAAATCTGCTAAAAACGGATTTTACAACTGACAGCGTAACTTGAGGACCATTTCTATAAAGCGTATATATCATGGCGTGTCGTGGCCGAGTGGATAAGATCACTGGACTCAAGCTCTGGTGTTTCTGATCAGCAGAGTGTGGGTTCGAGCCCCGGTCGTGACACTTGTGTCCTTAAGCAAGACACTTAACCATGATTGCTTCGTCCTTCGGATGGGACGTAAAGCCGTTGGTCCCGTGTGTTGTGTAACGCACGAAAAAGAACCCAGTGCACTTATCGAAAAGAGAAGGGGTCCGCCCCGGTGTTCCTGGTTTGATCGGCTGCATATTGCGCCACAGCACCTTGTAAACCATTACATGGTGCTATGTAAAGGAGTAGGTCTCATACTTCAAACGAAGCCCCACATACCTTGCAGGAAACATGAATGTTAAGCGCTTAGAGGCTGGCCTGCAGTAGGCGCTATACAAATACAATATATTATTATTATTATTATTATATATCCCATTGATGGTTAGCAGAACTGTGTGTATTAATAATGTGTTGGTGACAGATTATTAGCAGTGGAATCTAATACTCATCTAACCGTCCTAACGATTTGAGGTCAGTTTTTTCAAAGAGGGTGCGGGGGAGAGGGGGAGGGGGGAGAGAGAGAGATTGGCTGTTTCCAGCTAAGTGTGTTTATATAACCTTGTGGAAGTTTGGCTGAGCTCCCTTGTTGAAGGATCATCTAAACAAACAAACAAATAAACAAACGAACACCCCAACAAACAAACAAACACACACACATTATTTTGCTACTCTTTTTCCAACGCAGACCTCAAAATTTGTACAAGTGCCCATGCAATTTTCGTATCGAGGGCATATACATGTCCAAGGCGCAGCAATCTTGTAATGAAACAAACCGATTTAGTCAAAACGAGGCTGGAAGGTTAAACTAGACAGCTCTGGCAGTGTTGATAGGCTATTGTTATTACATCATCATGAGTAAAACGAAGATGGCGGATGAACATTCAGAAGAAAGGGATTAATTGGTACCATAGTGTGATTGTTGGCAAATCGATCAGTCAATCCGTCGGTTGTTGCTCCTAGTGATAAAGCTGTTGCTGGTACCGTTGCAAGAAAACAACTACTACTGAGAACAATCAAATCTCAGGGACGAAAAGACCTTTTGGATCAATATGTTGTGCACGATTGTCAAGCCATTGAGTTTGTCATTGGATACAACATGGCCGTAACTGAGGCCTATAGTATGGGTCATTTTCCGCTCTGTTAGATAAGCCAAAGTCTTTCACAAGGTCTCGACGAAACTTTGACAAAATCATGTCGCGCATATAGTTTCTCGAAACTTGATGGAATTCGTGTTGTCATGGGTGATAGAATGTGGGCAACAAAGAGGAACACAACACTATGCAAAACACAGCTGCAAAACTATTCATTATCTAAAAATGTTAGCTGTGCTATCTGGAATCTTTAGATACGAAAATGCAAAGAACATGTTCAATTTCAGTTTCAAAGCCCCCGCTGATACAGTAGCCTAGGTATCAAAACTTCACCAGAAGCACCGCGGTCAAAATGAGTTGTAAAACTACATGGAATTGCTTTAAGGGGCACAAGGAGTGCCCCGTTTTTCTAGGGGACACTACTTCTTCCTGTGGCCAGTAGTTTCGCTTGCATTTCTCTTAAAACCAAATTGTTGTTTTCGTCGCTTTTGCTCTTTTATGAATGACAATCCTGACGTGAACGGGTCAAAACTAACACATTTTTTGCATGTAGATGTAAAAAATATTTTAAAACGTGGAAATTACTTAATAAGAAGCTGATGATAAGGTAAAAATCTATTCCAAGCTCCAGATACCAAACAGGGGCGGGAACACCAGGGGAGGGACTGAGGTTCTGCGATATAGGGGCAGAGAGAGAGAGGGGTGGGGAGGGAGAACGAAAGTAGAAAAAACCCAGGGAAGAAACAAAATATATTTACTCTCCGCAACCTGCACAATTTACAGTGGCGTAACCGGAGGGGGGGGAGGGCACGGGCCCGCCCCGCTCAGAACCCTTGCCCCCATTTGCCCCCCAAATGAGATCGGAAGAAAAAAAAGTTACACACATGAATGGTTCGATATACATTATGTCACTGCCCCCACTTGCTCCCCAAATGAAACTGTCTGGTTACAACGTTGACCCTGTGGCCATGTGCACCAATGAATGGGTGGTGGCGGGTCGAGACAAAGGGGTACAAAAACAACTTGTTTTTTTTTCGATTGTTTGGTTTTTGTGGTTGTCGTTCATTATTTATTACATAAATGTTGTAACTAGTTTTCAAGCCATTGAATTATGTTTCTACACATAAGTCTACACCAATTTCCAATATTGTACATTTCTTGTGATTATGATGGTGGTAAGTTTACACTGGTGCCAGAAAACCCCGTAAAGTAACACAAATACACTACAGGAATGATTGCTCCAGCACTTAAAATTAAAAGTCATGTTCAACTCAAACATTAGATTTGTTTTCTTTTTAGAGTGTAAGTAACTAGGCCCCCCTACACAATTCACATCTTGTTTTACTATGTTATAGCGGTGCTTATGTTAGCCCACTTTATTTGCTCAAATCATCATCAGTCCTTTTTGATGCCTTTAATTTCAAGACCCAACCGTTCGATGGCAACCAGCGTACACAAAGAATTGCAACTTTTTGATGACAATACAAAAAAGTCGATCAAGGACGGTACAGTCTCGCGAAAGGTTCCAGATAAGAATGCGTGGAAGCTCTTTATGGTGCAAACGCCGTGAATAATTAATGGCGATAAATGCACGGCAAGGTATTGAGATATTGATTTTTTCCCCCTCTAAGCTAAGCCGTACCAAGAGAAATAAGGTGGAAAGAGTTTAGTAGCATTCTTGCGATCGGTGCAAGAACAACCAACTTTGTGAGGTTGGTTTGTCCACCTCATTGGAATATACCTTTACTCGAAGATTAACATGGATCTACGAGGGAGAGGAATATTTCCCCTGATCGTGTTGCTTGCCCTTCTGCATGCCTCAATCGGGCAGTTGGATCCCGGGCAATTTGATGGATTCGGTGGTGAAGAAGGAAGGGGAGGCTTTGATGTGGAAGAAGGAAGGGGAGGCTTTGATGTGGAAGAAGGAACGGGGGTTGGGGCTGATGGCGAACCCGACGGGTTTTGGGGTCAATTTGACGTCGGTGAACTAGAAGGTGAAGTTGAGATCGACCCCAATCAATTCGAGGAAGGGGGCGAATTCGATTTGATGCAATTTGAAGAGGGGGGTAAGTTTGATCTGGGAATGTTTGGCGAAGGTGGCGAGCTTGACTTGGGTGATTTTGGCGAAGACGGTTTTCAGCACCATGATGATGATAATGATGACGACGACGACGACGCTGGGGATGCTGATGCTGATGATGGGGATGATGGGAGTGGGGTTGATGGGGATGAGGAGGGGGAGGGGCATGATGATGACAAGGATAGTTGGTCATTCAATAGCATGGACTCCGAAAACATAGAAGACCGTTTATTCCCAAGTCCTGGTGTAATTTTTGATGGGATTTCATTCGAAGATGTTGTATCCGTTTTCAGCAGGGTGGCCAAATCCGACACCATACTCCTTTCAGCTGGAATCTTGTGCGAGAACCTTGAACCAGTGTCGTTCATACTGCCAGAAGAAGTTTTTGACGTTTGTGGTTTAGTTATAGACGCGGTGTCTAATGATCGGCCCATCACGGGCGTTGAGGAGTTCTGCGATGAGAAATGGGTTGACGAAGACGGGGAGGAGGGTGATTTCGGTGAAGAAAGGCAAGGATTTGAGGAACGCAAAAGGAAACGGAGATCAGAAGAGAGGGAAGAGTCAACACACGAAGATGATGATGAATGGGAGGAATTTGAAGAAGAGGTTCCATTTTCTGTGCTTTACTGGCTACGTGAGCCGCTGATCAAGGGATTTGGGTTTGACGTCTTTGAATCGAACAGCACCTGTATGGGAATAACTGACTACATCGGCAGTGACTCTCAGTCAGTGAAAGACATCATCCGTAACATTACGGAAGAAATCATGCTATCCGTGGTGGACATTTGGGCAAGAGGTTGCTACGGTGAAGAGGTTTTTTTCAATGGAAGTGATTTGAACTTCTCGGAGTCGGAGTCGGAGTCAGAATCTGGATCGTCAGAAAACGACTTTCTTCGTCATAATGTGACCGGTGGCATCATTGGTTACATTTTGAACGCTATCGCTGGTTATGAAATCTCATACGTTGAGCAGTGCGTTGATTTTAATCAGTCCGGTTACTACAACGACAGCTCGTTCAATGGTACTGATGTTCTGGTGGATCACCGGGGTCTTGCAGAAAACCTGACGGTTAATTTGCTGAGTGCTTTGGAAGATCAAGAGCTTTGTGTACAGATTGGACAGCCAATATTTGGCGATCTCTTTGGTATCGATACTGAAGAATTGTGCTGGGATGTAGTCAACGCCTTCAACAATAGCGGGGGCAGCACTTACATTGATACACGGGATATTCTTGACAAGGTCGACGATCGAGATGGAAATGAAAGACGCACAGGAGAGGGAGATCGCAACGATGAAATGTCTCACGAGGGGAGTGAGTACGACTCGGTCGCGTCTGGTTGGTGGGATGACGAAGATCAGTTGCTGCATTGGTACTCCGTGTTTGACCCTCACCTGTATGGTCCATTCGCAGTTTTGGCGGAAGTTCCCGCAGACAAACTTATCCAACTATTCGGCCGTATGTACTCGTCAGGTAACTCGAGTGAAGCCTTTCAGGTTATGTGCGACTCTTTCAATTCCTCTTTAGTTGGTAGTGACTTCGAAGCTATGTGTGCGGCTTCGAAGGACAGGGACTACGGTCAGTTTGAGGAAGTCTGTCAGTACTGGGGTTGGTATGGCTTGATTGAGGTGTTTGACTGGGAGAAATGGGAGGATATGCACGAGCAAGTATTCATCGACATGTACTTGAAGTACTGGCATAAAAATGAAAACTATTTGAACGAATATATAGCGTACGACGCCCTCTACACTGTGGCATGGACATGGCAAGTAGATTTGCAGCCTTTTGGAGTTTGTGACTTTTTATCAAATCTGATAGCACTGAACCAGACCGGATTCAGGGACGGTGCTTATCAAGCCCTCGAGTCCCTCACTGTGCGGGTGATTTCCTGGATTGATGAACCGTGCTGGATTGCCACAGACGACAATTACACTTCGGTCTTCGATTATTTCAATTCCACCGACCGAGAACCAATAGGTAGCCGAGATGTCCTGTTGAAATTGATGACTTACCTTACCTCTTCAGATGATCCAGCATCCTACTGCCGAAGTTTAAAGGCAATTAATTCCAATTTATACGACATCAAGGCAGACGATGTACCGGACATGCTAGCCAACATAAGAGACAAATGGGAAGATGTACTGAGCAGCGAAGCCATATGCGGTGAGTTTTTCGAGTACGCCTTCGCCAACGAGTTGACGTTTGACGTCTACAATTCCACAGGTTTCCAAGACGTCGATCTACTCTGTGTTGCCCTGGTGGACGCTTTCTTAGGAGACGGCCCAAGTGTCGATTGGGATGCTCTGGTCGACCCATCATTTGATGTCGATATGTGGGATGAGGTCATAGATTGGGAACCAGGGATGGTCGCGCCAGGTGTGTCATTTAAGTTGATTCTTTCTGCCCTGGGCACGGTGTGGAATAGCGACGTGATGGGATCTGGGCTTGGTTTCGTGTGCACGCAGGTCAGCCCACTCATTGCGGAGTACACTGATGTTGAGCTTGGGGAAATTCAGAGGCTGTGTGATTCTATCTATGAGATTGATTCCAGCATAGTCCAAAAAGAATGCGACGCAGTAGCCGTGCCGCTGTTTCAGGGCGAGGACGACAACCGTCCCATGTTCCGGGACATTGATTTCGACAAATTGCTGGAGACGGTCCTTGAAGCCATCGGGCTTGAAAGCTTTGAGAAGGACGACGTCTGCCCTAGCGTGGAGGCCATTCTCAACAGAGACATCAGTGCGATAGACTTTGGGTTCAACGTAGCGGCCGCCATGTTTGATTTCTTCTCAGACTACATCTATACGTTTTGCACAAACAAGGAAAGCATCGTGAAATTCTTAATCGAAGAGGACATCCCATTTGCAGAGATTGACAATCTGATAGGCATCGCCACAAATATGGGCGGGGTTGATCAGATATGCGAAATCTTTATCGAGATAGAAGAAAGTGGTGACCAGGATCAAAAAGAAGATATGCTGGAAAGATTCAAAGAATCCTTCCTAGACATTCCGCAAAATGTTGACAGATGTAGCATACTCGCCACTGAAGCGATTGACCTACTGACAACGACCCTTGACATACCCATAAACCTTTTTACCGGAAGCTCCGCTGAGGATTGGACGGAAAACCCCGTCTACTGGATCACTGGCGTCACCAGTGGGAAGGTTATGTGTGTGAAGATCGTGGAGATATTTACCGGAGAAGTTGCAGGTAGGGTCATCTTTAATACTTAACCGAAATTAGTATGTCTCATTATTTTTGTGTGATATTGAGTTCTCTACGGAGATAGCGTCACAATAAGTTAGATTCCGCCAGAAGGTGGTTATAAGTTCACTATAAGAAAAGTATTTTCTATAGAACTTGACATTAATGAATGTGTTTATAAGCGTTACACAAAAAATGTGGACACCGTGTAGGGACTTGAAATACTGTGTGGACTTACACATGTCCACACAGTACACACAGCTCTGTGTTGCATACACTCAGTAGACATTCCTTTGTTCTGTGCACTTCAGAAAAATCCCCTTCAAAGCACTGTTTAAGCGTTACACTACGAAGTGTGTACCTGTGAACATAAGAGGTTCACACAGTCTTGAGATTTGGAACACAATGTGGACTTACACACGTCCACACAGTGTTTTTTTGCAGCGTTGAAGAATATGATTTTTCTTAAGTGCGAAGCACAAAGGAATTTCCGTAGATTGTAACAACACAGAACTTTGTGTGTGCCGTTCTGTGTATGTCAGCAATGAGTGGATGGGTCCAAGCTTAAAAATATGTTTGAATGACCGGTACTTTTGGCTCTTTGTATAAGCTTCCATTTCCATTCACTGGTGTTATTTCCTTCCCCAACAGAGGTGTGCCGGGGTATTATCGACTGTGCCGGCGTCTGCAATGGCAACGCAAGACCGGACTGCGAAGGTACTTGCAATGGTGAGGCCACCTTTGACTGCGCCGGCTCGTGCAACGGAGGCGCTTACATCAACAACTGCACGGAGTGCGTAGCTGGGAGGACTGGCCGAGCGGCGGACTTCGGCACCGACAGGTGTGGGGAGTGTAAGAAGAAACCAGGCTACCGAGAGAACTGGGACTGTTATGGAACATGTGACGGGTTCGCCTTCATTGATCGGTGTGGCGTGTGCGTCGGTGAGTATGTGGAAATTAAAACAGAACCAAATAACCGACTAATTTTCTTATTCTAAAAACAGACCGCTGTTTCTCGATCAGAAACTACGCCCTTGCAACTTTGGATACTCAAACGTCAGCGTCGTCAGCGCATCCATCTTTGATTGTGATTTGTGCTTGCGACTTGATAAATACGAGTAGTACACATTTTTATTGTGGGAAAATTTTTTTCCAAGTGGAGCAGTTTACCTCATTTGCAGTAATACTTCTTACCCTTGTGCAAAAGTTACATTGCTTGGGATTACCCGCTTCTTGAGTGATTTGAACCTCAGTGTTTATGCAATTTGATTTCCTACCCAATTTGATTTCCTACCCAATTCGGGGTAGTGCACCTTTTACTTGTCTATTATACAAATGAGGGATGCAACAAAATTTGTCGTTTTCCCTAAAACAATATTGACCAAATGTTTCACAATTTGCACCCAGCAGTTTTACACAGCAAAATTTGAAACTTCTTTCTTGTAAGAAAGAATCAATCTAAACTTTATAAACATGATTATAGTGTGCAAACACGAATGAAAATGAACCAAAATCGCCCTTCTTTTGGTTAAAACTCTGAATATCGTACAGAACATTATTGCAATTGATGCAACTTATAGACTCACAAAAGTGAATGTTTTCTTCTCTCATTCAAGGTGGTGAAACTGGGTTAAGTTATGACACAAACGAAGGGAGGCTGGACTGCAGAGGAGTGTGCGATGGAGGGTGGGTAAGGGACACCTGTAACTACTGCGAGCCAGCCCCGAAGGCAGGCGTGGTGTACGACGGCGGCAGCAAGTATAAAGACTGCACCGATCTGTGCATCAGACCGGGGGTACCACGGGCTGAGGAGAATGGCTGCGGTGTGTGCGTTGGTGGTGCTACTGGACTTGGTCAAGGGGCAGGGCAGAATGTTTGCGGACAGTGCGAGAGCGATCCCAACGCTGATGAAACGTCTTGTGCTGGATGCGATGGAGTCCCTAACAGGTAAGTACTTGGGGCAATTTGCAAATTACTGTGAACTATTACCAGTCAAAGCCCTTTTCACACGAGAGCAATTAAGCAAAGTTCCCTTGATAAATGTTTAGCATGGTTGCGAAATTTTACAAAATGTGCCCCGTGTGAAAGGGCAACAGCTTTTGTACTGTCCAGGGTCCCTTGCGGAATCTTGTCAAACATTAAGATATGTATACATTGTGTGAACGGCAATCTGAACAAAAATAGTGAACTACCCCGAATAGCAAGGGGTCTTCGATCCAATAGCCCATCGATCCATGAAAACATACAAGCAAACACCCCCCCCCCCCCCCCACAAACATTATTTCAGACGTCGAGCATTGGAAATGCAGAATATTATTATTAGAATCCAAACATGTAAAAAAGCCTACGACACCCGGTATTCCTAGGCGGTCTCCAATTCAAGTACTGACCGGGCCCGACGCTGCTTTTCTTCGGGGATCGGACGAAAACCGGTGAATTCAACGTTGTATGGTCGTAGACAAACAATGTTGAAATTATACAAATTTATAGAAACTTTTGTGGCGCAGAAAAATGTAATAATAGTAATAATAATCACTGCGCATGCGCGTTATACACTTCTCTGTTTGAACATGTAATAATATTTGGAGGGGATTAGAAATAACAAGGTGATAATCTTTAGGGTTCAATTTGGAAAGAAATCAGAAGCAAGCACTGTCAGTCAGTTTAAATTGATTAGCCATCATGAAAATGACGGTTCGACTTAAAGTATTACTTAGACTACCAGTACCACAGTGTCACTCAGGCCTGATACTTCGAAGTTCTTGTATTATTAGTCTGGTAGTGCAAGACATTCTTGTTGTTTATTATCATCCTTTCACATTCTTAAAATGCGCAAAAAGACCTCGGATATAGTTTTACAATATTTTATCGTACACAAACATTCTTTGTGAGTGTTCTTTTTATTCAAAAAACAAAAATTATTCCCGCAGAAATTTGAGGGAAATTTTTTTAAAAATATGCCAACAACACCCGGTCTCTTTTTGACCTGTGTAACTCAACTTAGTCATGGTTCCCGCTATGTCCAATCTGCTGCTATTTAGTTATGGAACAACCAGTGTGAAAATATCTCTTTATGTGCTCTTAATAATTAATATCCCGTACATTTTCATTGGATCTTGTGTTTTAAGTTTACTGGTTGTTCCTTGAAAAGCACCTGCCTTTTCGGAACATGCCTTCGCGTTATCCAATTCATTGTATCCTCTATGGTTACGAACCGTTATAATGGAAATAAAATTGTTACTTGTATTGAATTGAATTGGAGTCATGTGTAAACGAATAACACGAGCATCTTAGGCCCCGTTCCCACTGGACCCCGCATTGATCGCGCAATTCGAGAAAAGGGCGATCAGACCCCGCAATTTCTCGAAAAGGGCGATCAAAGGGCGATCAAGCGTAAGTGGGAACGCGAGGGCGATCAGGATCAGACCCCGCAATTTTGATCCACCTCGGGAGTAGGATTAAAGCGGGATCTGATCGCCCTTGTGGATTAATGGGCGATCAAAAGTCTAGTGGGAACGCAAAGGGCGATCAGACCCCGCAATTTGAGGGCGAACTTCCGGTACGGTAGGCCCGAATGGCGCGAGTGTTTATTTGAGAAAATGTTTCTTCTAGAAGTACCTGTCGACTTGTTGGTGATGGTCTTCAGTGATTGCCGTTTCGAACATGAGGGCATACATGACGAATTTTCGTCGCAGAAAAAGCAACCGTCGCTCATTTCTCCGACGTCTACAATGTCTTCGATGTCGAGAACGAAGCTCAAAAAAAGCTGATATTCTAATACTATTCTGAAGACGTAGATGATGGCGCAACAAAATAAATGGCACAAAAAAGTCCATCATGTCGGTCAACAGTAGTCAGTATACAGTAGGGCCTACATGTACTATCATGACAAAAAAATGGCGACTGCCGCGCGCGCGTAGTAGAGGAGCCACCCAACACTGTGTGGTCGCCGTAGATACGTTGCGCCTGCGCACTGCCCACTTGGTCGACCTGCGTTGGTGAACTTTGAATCCACTTCCGTTCCCAAAAGGGAGATCAATGCGCGATCATACTCTAGTGGGAACGCGACCGCGATTCACGTCTGCGACTAATCCTTTTGCGGGGTCAGGATCTCGTAATTGTGGATCCAGTGGGAACGCGGTCTTAGAGTTTTTTATTTTTAATTTTTTTTTAAAACAAACATTTGAAGTGACACAGCAAAGCAATACGAAACGCAACGTTACTTGCGGGGTTAGGCCCGTCGATGGACGGTCTGGTTTCAAGGACATCGGAACGCGATGCGTAATTTTTTAAAAGGCTTAAATGTGGAGCGTTATCGTGGCCGAGCGGTTAAGAGCAAAGGACTCAAGCTCTGGTGTTTTTGATCATCAGTTCGAGTCCTGGTCGTGGCACTTGTGTCCTTGAGCAAGATACTTACCAAAATTGGCCGTAGATCCCGTTATGCACGAAAGAAACCCCACTATACCAGTATCGTAAAAGAGTTAGGGGTTAACCCCGGTGTTTCTTTTCAGTTTCCTCAGGTTTTTTTTGCGAGCTACAGGGATTAAGTTCACTTACGACGCATCCTTGGTTTCATTACCAGAAATTACAACAATGATAACAATTAGGGCGTATAACCTTTTATGAGAATAAAAGCTTTTTTTGAAAATTGAAGTAAATTGTGACCCAATGAAACAACCACGATTATCTGTAGTCCTCTTTTGAATTATACTGTGTTTTTGTTGCAGCGGTGCTTTGTTTGATGCATGTGGAGTATGTGGGGGTGATGGCACTGACTGTGTAGGCGTTGGACTCCTCTATCCTAACATTGTGCCAAATAAGGAGACACAGGTAAAAACAAAGACCTCTTTTTATTCGTGTGACGTAACTGTGACGTAGGCCTGATTTCACTATGAGCCACGCCCACTTCACACAAACTGGCTCCTCTGATTACCAGAAGCCCGCCCAATAGGAGCTAAGTTTTCTGTTTACATAAGTATATGGCAAGAAACGTTTAACTTGAACTTTTACACGTTGTTCAAAGACTTAAAAGGTGTTCTCAAAATTGTCGTGAGTAACGCTTTTGAACGATGAAATGGGTGATTTTTTGGTCAAATTTACACATTGAACGCACGTCATAGCTTTGGGGCAGGAAGTAGCGAAAACAATGGGTGGGCAGCAGATACGCACGTGTGACGCAATGACTTACCAATAAGGGCAGCTTGAGCCACTCACAACAAGTTGGACGAGAAGATCGATGACTGCTGATACAACCATAGAAAAAGGATGACATAACATGCAGCAGCACAGGGTTGCACAAGGTAACACGGATCGAAGATACTATAGGCGCCCATTTATAGTTGAGGCGTCCATTGTTGTAGGACTGAAATGTCTTCGTTGTCTTCTTTAAAAGTTTGTGTGATGTTTCCATTGGATGCTTTGCCGAGTGATTAAATAATTCAGATTCAGATTGAGATGCATAACAAAAACCGACCACTCAGCAGATCGAAGGAGAAAAGACCCAAATAGGGTGAGAGTCACTCTGTGCCCAATCTTGTCGAGTCACGGATAGACCATAAAGCAAGAAACGTGCTCCATGGATAGACAATCAAACCATAGACTAGAACCAACGATTCTCAATCAACGATTGGAACAAACTATCGTCCTCTTCAACAAATCACAGCCTCCTTCAAACAGAGCTTGACACATGACAAACAATTACGCCTTGACTAGCACCACCTGTCACACCTCAAGTTAAAACTCAAATCGGAGTTTGTAGGAGGAATTCAAGAACCAAACCAAGAACCAAAAGGCACGTGCGCTCTCCTGACACTACAGCGACCCGTTCACAGTTCTACTTTTTAGTTATTAACCTCTATCTGTAGTGCGCCCTCCTTCGTCATGTCACGACAAAAATCTAAGATGGCGGCATGAACAAAACATTAGGTAGGTAGGGCTAGGTCGAGTCGAGTGGGTCAGCCTTGGATGGAGGTTTGTGGACTGTGGACGAAAAAGGATCGATTGTTTTCAAATCGACGATTTTATTTCAACAGACTTGCTACAGTTTTCACCAGCTGGACTGTGATGCGTCCAAAGTGTCTTTGCTGTCTAATTGTATGGTTCAGTTTCATCCACTAATAAAGCAAAGGCAAAGGCTTAAGCAGACGACAAAATTTCCGAAATCGGAAATGGCTAGACACTGCACATCATCATCATGTTGTTACTGTAATCCTGTACATGGTGGAATATTAACTGCCAGCCTCGGTCTTGGATTGAGAACAGTCTATTACTACCTCATAGAATGTAAACAATCTTTCAAATCTGTTTTACTGCTTCTGAAGTTCTACTTCTATTCTCATGCTACGCAATCGGCTCCACTTTTTCATGGAGCTAAATTTACAATAACCTGATTTTAGTGACAGCCTTTCACTATCCCACCTTGTTGGGTTATTTATGGCTCTCTTTTAACATTGGTCTTATGTGCAACTATGATAACACTAATGTTAAAAGAGAGGCTGTTGTGGCTCTATTTTAACATCATCAGTCTAGTTATAGTCGCCAGTGCGACTAAGACCCATATTAAAAGAGAGCCATAAATAACAGCCCAACAAGGTGGGTTTATACTTAGCCTTTCACTAGTGTAGTGTTGTAGTACTAGTACTACTAGTAGTAGTAGTAGTAGTAGTAGTACTAGTAGTACTAGCTGATACTAGCTCATCTGTTCATCCTAGTTAGTACGGTGCTAGCTACACTGTCGTAACCTCAAATTAGTTTACATCGACATACCATGCTCCGTTTGTGTTGTTAAAAACAAATATATTTCTGTATTATTTGCTTCAGTTGTGTCTATGGACCATTTTGTAAGTTTGAAAAAAAAAAGAAAAAAAAGTTGAAAAACCACATTATGATGGAATATGAATATATTGTTATTTGTAGGGTCTTGGGTAGAAACTTTCCTGTTTCTTGGGTTCTTTTTTTTTCTTTTTCGTGTGGAATCATAAAGAAGTGACTATCACGAGTTGATGACAATACACAGATGAATTGAATGATATCTGCTGATAAGGTTTATTCAGAGCTTTGCTCCCTTCAATAATCTCTCTCCAACTACCTTCTCTTTCTTTCATCTCTTTATTTTATTACAGCCTTTTTGATTAATAATTTTCTAAATCGAAATATATTTATTTAAAAAAAGAAATTAACCGCCTACATGCTCATGCCTTGCAAGTAGCTCGCACATGCAGTGGATTAATTTACAAGTCACTACATGAATAACAGACAGAAAACCTACAAAAAGTAGTTTGTACTACTTAGTGTGTAAATATTTTGTACCAGTATTCACTTGTGCTTATAAATGCACATGATGCCGTGATGAATTTTTGTTCCAGTACCCATGAAAGTCAACTTCACCTCTGAGTATTAATTTTGGTTTTTACCCTACACCGATGTGTGTTAGCACTGTATACTCAGTACTTTCCCGAGTTCTGTGAAAAAAATCACAGGCATATTACTCGGGTGGGATTCGAACCCACGACCTTTGCAATTCTAGAGCAGTGTCTTTACAACTAGACCACCGAGATTGCCCGGTAGCTAGAGGCACATCGGTGTAGGGTAAAAACCAAAATTAATATTCTTTATCGCCGATGCAAAATTAACATCTATTAAATTCACCTCTGAGCTTTGACCTTTTTGAATTGCCCTTTTACAGATCTTTGTGATTGGTGCTGGGTTCACAGCAGGCTCTGACCTGTCGTGCCTGTTCACCGGGTCTAATGGACAGACAGTGGATTCTAGTGCCAGACGGAGATCTGTTGTCGACCTTGTGTGTGAAGTTCCAGCTTTGAGTCCTGGTAAGGGTAACCTTTGAAATAACCTTTGATAACAAATAAGAAATGAAAGATACCAGAAAAATAAAAATAAGAAAAATTTATCATAAGAAAAATACCAGATAAAACTTCAGCATTGGGGAACTGGCTTGCCCCCCCAAAATGTTTACCTGGGATCAAGTGAGGAGGTCCTGAGGCAAAAATAACATACATTGTAGAACCTGAGGAATACTGGAATTTAAGTTTCAAAATAAAACCAAAATTTGGTTAACTTCAAACCACAAAGTGAATGGCACAGGGATGTGATTTTTCCGTTTTTAACCGGAATTCCGTTTTTTTTGCCCTTAAAAAAAAGAAATTCCTTTTTTTTTGCCCCCCTCCCCCCCCCCCCAAAAAAAAAAAAAATATATATATTTTTTTTTAAAGATCAAATTCATAAAAAAATGAAGATAAAACCATACAATAACGCCCAGATTGCAGAGTAGGGCTTTTAAAACCAAAGATAAATGTTAATATTGGGCTTCATGCTTGCAAGTTTTCGAGCTCGCATGCTTTCGCTCTTTGCGCTCAGAGTTCAGGTTTTTTTCTCAACAGCCTATCACATCCCTGATGGCATAAGTTACAATAAACAAGTGGGTTCATCAAAACTCGGCAAAACTGAGAGAAACGGTATAACTTTAAGTTTAACAACCAAGTCCATGCCAGACCAAAGTTCTAGGCAGAAGCATGTTTTGATGGAGCAAAAGGAAAATGTGCTGCCTTCAACCCCACTGCCTCTCTGTAACTGAATACTCGTAGCTGGGAAAAAAGCATGGACTTTGGGAAGAACAATGAGTCAGAATTTGCATAACCAGTGGTTTCTTGACCAAAACCCAACGTTTCTTGGTTTACGCCAACTTTTAATTCATCATTAAAAAATTAATTGTGAATATTTTTTTTCGCTGTCTAACTTATTTCTACACTTTTCCTTTTAGCCCTGTTGCCTTTGAATTGCCTTCTTTGGGCTTGTGTCCAGACAACTTTCACCACCCCCCCTCAAAAAAATAAAATAAATAAAATCATACTACATTAAAACATTTGACGGAAAAAATGTCAATATTGTCATAATGTCATATTGAAGAACAAACTCAAAACAACATTTGCATTTGTTACATTTTTCATGTTTGATGATGAACAATTTGTTTTAATGACTTGTTTTGACTTTGTTGCAAACAGGGGATTATGAAGTTGGAGTTCGCCGGGACAGTGATGTACCGACAGACATCACAGCTACCCTCAGGGTGTTTGCAGGTGAGTTTATCGACAACTGAGATTCTCGTCTCCTGTGTGATTGCCACAGAGTACAGACCTCCAGATAACAAATCAAGTCAGGTCAACAGCCCCCTTTGTGTTTAAAGGTTTTCTCTAGAGTAGATTATACTGCATTAAATGAGATACTTGACCTTACAATACAAATGTACCAACCCAAAGAACAGGTTGTTTTAGGCTTGTAACAATAGAGCTAATAACATCACTAATCAGAGTTTTCAATCCCTTAACAGTGGTCCGCTGGACGACTGCCAGTTATAAATTCTGAGGACCAGTCAAAATTTTGTCCAATTGGTCCAGCTGGCTAGTTCATTTGTTCCAAACGCTACGTGTAAACAACCGACAGCCTTGCTTGTTGATATGGTTTCAAAACCCAAGTCCCATACAAATTACAGTAGAAAGAATACCTTACGATAAGGACCAGTGAAAAAAAGGAGGAGTGAAATGACAGGCTAACTGAACCCGCTGGCTAGACACTGAACAAGTTATGGGAAATCACTGATAATACTGACTTTTTATAAAGCAGTTTATGTACAGGCGTTATAAAGTGCTTGGCCCTATTTTTTGTTTTATGACAGGTATGCTAAATTTGGATGTTGAGCCCCATTTATGTTAGCACCTTGTCAAGGTCCACTAGGTGCTGTGGTTCAATCTGCAGCCCACCACGCCAGAAACACTGGGGCAAATCCCTTCTCTCAACGATAAGCATACTTGTTTATAAATGCCAAGTCAGAATTTGATCAACCCAGAGTTTTTATGATTGCATTTTCAGACGTGGGCATAAAAGTTAACATTGTATTATTATTCGTGTTATTACTTTTGTATTGAAGACATTGCCGTAGTGAGTCTGGAGCCAGACAGTATCATAGTGAACCGGTCACTGGATATATTCTATGGAACTGTCACCGTGGCATCCGGAGCATTTTCAACGCTACGATCCTACTCTACCAGCGATTGGACCGTACAGCCTGCGCTAGCAGTCACCCCTGACGATGGTAATTAACACCACATGCCTCATTCTTTATTACTTCTCATTTCAGGGTTTTAGAGGGAATTCTAAATTGTTCAAGAACTGTGGCTGATGGTTTTTGTTCATAGTAAGGGATGAATTTGAGTTGAATTATTGAGACATGAATTCAGAGATAAAGGAAGTATTTGAGTTGAGAGGTGTAGACAAAGGTTGGAAGCCTTTTTTTGAAAACCAACAATGGACCAAACGGCAGGAAGACAGAATGAGCTTATATATCACTTTCGAATTCTCAATAGGAGTTAATTGCATTTCAGGTAAAACAGTCTACGCCATCATTAAAAAGTGTCTTTTTTTGTGTGTGTGGCAGGATACCGCCAGATTTATTACGGAGTCTTTGAATCTGATGAAACTGTCACCTTCAGCTTCGGTATGCCGTTTAACTCAATGCACGCAGTGGTGTCCCCATCACTCAATGGGGGAGCATCTGTTCTCGGTGAACTAACCCAGGAATTTTACGCTTACTTTGAGGCTCCGTCCGTCGAGGAAATGAAGTTTTCACCAATTGGTAAGTTACCCAATACCCGGTTTACCCAATACCCGGTTTACCCAATACCCGGTTTACCCAATACCCGGTTTACCCAATACCCGGTTTACCCAATACCCGGTTTACCCATTACCCGGTTTACCCAATACCGGTTTACCCAATACCCGGTTTACCCAATTACCGGTTTACCCAATACTCGGTTTACCCAATACCCGGTTTCTGGATAGACAATCGACCCAATTCACCTGCTGTCATCATCACAATAATATCGCTTGCTCCATTTTGAGCAAGCAAAATGGAGCAAGCAATAATATCGCTTGCTCCATTTTGAGCAAGCAAAATGGAGCAAGCTTGCTCCATTTTGGGAGTCAATGTCCCTGTGTGTTGTACAGTGTAGTGCGAATTTTCGGCGACACAGCCTTTACACAATTACAAGTAGACTCCAACGTCGAATCCATCCACACTTAGCGAGGTGACAGCAGGTACCAACCGCATCTCTGGCCGCAGCAATCGCGTAGGGACACCAGCCCTCAGAAATCTGAAAAATGATTCGTGCTCAGATTTAAAAGTTTTGGGTGAAAAGTTATACAAACCATTTTACTTTTGAAGGGAATCCTTTCTGAAAATAGTTGACGTAACAGAGCGAATTGTGAATTTGAACCTTGAGGGTTTTGTGATGTCTGTCTGTATGAGCTGTTGCTATTATGAACAGTTACTTGGAATAGTTGGACAAACCATACTTGGAGTCATTGCTCAGCACGGTTAATAATAATAAACTAGTATATTATAATATAGCACTTTATCTACAAGTGTCTCAAAGAACTTATCATGATTTATTTCCAGACAGATTTTTAAAGTTTTTGAAATATGAGATTCATTTATGTAACACCTTGTAAGGGTTTACAAGGTGCTGCAGTGCTTTCATCATTCACTGCCAGAAACGCCGGGGCAAACTCCTTCTCTTAGCGATATTAAGTGTAACTGGGTTCTTTTAAGTACATTGCACAACACACTGGACCAATGGGACGATATTTAACTACTCCATTATTCCAAACCAATTCTCTCTCCATTCACAGGGGCCAGTATGTATGTCACCTTTGACAAGCCCGTTGATTACGAGAGTCTGAGGTCTTGCGGGGACATCTTTGCATCTGTCAGCCTCCTTGGCGCTGGGGCTCGCTGTCTGTGGCTCAACCCAAGGGCCCTTATTGTCTTTATTGGCAAAGGGAACTCATTGGTTGAAATAGGTAATGATATATTTGGGCAGTTTAAAACTGACTCCCTTCTTTATCTGCGTTTGCAATAACAATTTCATCTGAACATGTTATAACAGTTAAGATTTGTTTGGGGTACTATTTTCAGCCGTGTTTGTTTTCAGCTTGTTAAAAACAATGTTTTGTGAGGCTATGAAATGTAGGGGCTTTCCTAATATTTTGTTTCCAGATTGAATCAATTTGGTCAACAGACCCAATGAACCCTGCAATAAATGCCGTCCACCTTGAATTTATGTTAGACAGCCCTGCCTGTAATTATAATAATAGTATATAAAAAAATATATATAAACAAAATAATAAAAAAATAACAATAACAATGAAATTCAAAAATAACAAAAATTGACTATGACCATGGGCATTGAAATTGGCTATCCCAATTCATCACACAAGTCCTAACCGATTCCGATCTCATTTTCTTTACAAACCTAAAGGGAGTCTTCTGCAGATCAAAGCGGACTCGGTGAAGTCTTTCCGTCAGGATTACTCCCACAGTACTGATCCTGACAGCTTCTCTGTGCAGGGACCGGACACACCTCTCCAGCCAGTAGCCATCCTCACCGGTCCCCCTAAGCTCCCAAGCTGTGGTGATATCCAGATTGATGCACGCCGCTCCACTGGTAGCGGTGGTCGACAAATGACGTACGCCTGGTCGGTGTCTAGCTCGGGAAGCACAACGTCATTAGATTCAGCACTGGCTTCTGCCAACAGTACGTCGTCCTTTCCCTTTAATAATTAAAATAGTTAATAATAATGTTTTCGTATATAGCGCTCTAATCCTTCACTCAGTGACGCTCATGGCCATCCATTATTATTACCCCTGGTCACCCTGCCATTTATTTCATACTTGAGTCCAGTGCGCTCGACCACTCGGCCATGATACACCACATTCTACTACCAAAATAGTAATAAAACACAAACACCAGCTGCAGTCACTCTTCGCTCGACCCCTCCAGTCTCATCCAAGACCCCTGGGATGGGCTGATGGATTAGCTCGTACAAATTCTTGTTCAGGTTGTAGTGATGCATGATGGGAACGATTATGTTGCTGATCGGCACAAAGTGCACAACCACAACGTGTACACGCACCATATGACAAAGCATGGAGGCTCCATGGATGATGTACATGATCTTTTCTTTTCAAACCGAAGTTGCCAGAAGAATGTTGCGAATTGCGATCGAGCCCTATTTTTTGGAAAAGGCAAAGAATGACAATAATTATTTGCAATGGGTATACACAATAGACCTACTTTATTGTTGATAGTCGAGCCTTTCATAAACAGGAGGAGGTGACTAGGGGTTATTAGGTCAGGGGGTAATGGTCCAATTTGCTTGTGCATGCGTCAGCCCATCTCAGCGCCTCTGGATGAGGGGCTGAGTCCGAGCAAACAGTCAGTCCTTCATTTCCTCAGTGATCTCAGCTCATAAGTCAGATCATTTAGAGAGTTCTAAGTCTTCTATTTACTCTAAACCTTTGACACCGTCTCACCAACGTCTTCTCAGGTGATAACCCATCCTCCTTGGCCCTGGATGGGGAGCTGATGGATGCCGACACAGACTACGTCTTCACCGTCAGTGTGACTAACTTCCTTGGGGGGAGTGACAGCGCCTCCTTGACTGTACACCGAACAGGCATTGCAGCGCCAGAGGTGAAGATTCTGTCCCAAGGAGTGGATCTGGATGCAGTCCGTGTCTCAGACAGGTAGAGTGAATTCAGCTTAATATTTTATCTTTCGTTCAATTTGTTCCTTTTTACTTGCCTTCTTGTGTCTTGTGTAGCCCCCACCTTTGAAGCAATCTCCGTGAAAGAGAACATGTGTAAAAATTGAAGAAACATTTTCTGTCTGTAAACACAACCTCTGCATCATTGTTTAAATGCTTCTTTATTTATTGCTATCAGATATTAAAGGTGTTCTAGAGGATTGGTAGACCTAAATAAATAGTCGCAGACAGTGTTTGTGTTTTGTTTGATCAACCATACACAGCTAGTAGATATACACATGGTGTTACTGCAAACCGAATATACATTGATACCTCACCGTGCAAAGCTTCAAAAAGTATAAACCTAATAAAACCCTAACTTTTGACAGTTTTGAGCTGATTGCCCTGGTGAAGTTCTACTCAGAATGCGTGCCTGCTGGTGCAACGTCGTTTGAGTGGACAGTGGACAACAGCGAAGTGCCACTGAATCTGAAAACACAGTTTACAAGATCTCTGTACGTTCCCTCAAGCAGTATGCCAGGTACAGTCACCTTTATCTCAATAACAATAATGAGAACTAGTATAGCACGTCTATGGGCGTCTCAATGGGCATGTCATTAGTTATTTCCAGATAAGTTTTTTGAAATTCATGAGTTATTAGACCCATTTACCTTGTAAGTGTTTACAAGGTGCTGCTGGGCATTCAGCAGCCACTGCCAGATCACTGGGGCAAACCCCTTCTCTTAGCGATAAGTGTAACTGGGTTCATGTGCATTACTGGACACACAGGACCAATGGCTTTAAAGCCCATCTGAAGGACAAAGCAATAAGGATCAAGTGTTTTGCATTATAAGGGCACAAGTGTCAAGACCGGGACTCGAACCCACACTCTGCTGAACGGAAACACCAGAGTTTGAGTCCAGTGTGCTTGACTGCTCGGCCTCGAACATGCCAGCGATACAAGTATTACAGAGATACAAGTATTTTCTTTGAAAAAGGCACACTATAAATAGATTGATGGCTAGGAGATTATTATCCTTCTTTTGAGTGAAGAAACTTTCCAGCCTTGAAATCACCCTCAAAATCAATTGTTGTAGTTAAGACCTGGAAGTCTGAGACCAAAACAGAGAATGAGACTCGAAGTTTCCGAGACAGAGACCAAGACCAAGACCCGACGGCTGGATACTGAGACCAAGGTCATAGGGCATCAAGACTGAAAACTGAGACCAAGACCCGAAGGTCCGAGACCGAGACCAAGACCACCAGGTATCCAAACTGGAACTGAGACCGAGACCAGCTTAAAAACTTGTCTTGAGACCGACTACACTGAAAATAATTTCTTTAAAGAATGTCGCCGTATGTTTGTTTTTTTCGTTTTCCCAGGTGGCGAGACAATCACTTTCACTGTGCGTGTGTATAAGTCAGATGCCCCCACTGAATACGTGGAGGCTTCGATCCAAGTTGTCACAATCTCCTCGCCCTTAGTGGCTGTATTAGTAGGAGGCTCCGAGATTACTGTGGGTAGAGACAGCGGGATAGTGGAACTGGATGGATCTCTGTCTTATGACCCCGATGAGGAGGCTAGAGAATGGGTGTATGAGTGGCAGTGCCTGCAGGTAATAGCGCACTCAATTTGCACTAGTCAACACCTAAAAGGTGATAGAAAAATCGGTCAAATTAAAGACGGTCAAATTAAAGCTTATTATAAGAGTCTTGAGGAAACCTTCAAAATGTTCGTGTCAGCCTTTTTCTTTAAAAAATTGTTTTGTGCAAGTTCGCCCCAAACAAGGCTAAAAGCCAAGGCTACAAGAAGAAAATATTTAAGATGAAAATAACTCAGGGGAGCTGAAGGTAGGAATTGATATTCCTCTTAAGTCTAGATTGTAGGAGGGCGGGAAACATGCACCAGGCAAGGAGTTCCAAAGAGATGCAGTGCGTGGAATAAAGCTTGTAGAATAGCTCTTTGATCTACATATCAGCAAAGCAAGAGTGTTTGGGTGAGAACAAGCAGAAACCAGGTCAGACCCATTGGTACCAGATTTACAGAGACTGGCTTCAGACCTATGGTGGGAAAGAGGTTGTAGCATTGATCCCAACCCTTTACCAACAAAACTAACGATACTTTTGTGCTATGAGTCCAAATTGCTTCTATTATTATCTTTGCATACAGACGACTGATAACAGTGCCTGTTGGTCCTATGACTCAGACAGTATCGGAACGTTGATTAACAACGGTACCAACGTGGATGGAGCTTACCTGACATTCACGGCTGAGAGCCTGCAGGCTGACAAGCAGTACCTAATCACTCTGATTGTGTCCAAGCAGGATCGATCCTCCTCAACGTCTGTCATCATCAATGCAGTCAATGGAGCCCCACCCAAGGTAGGTTCGGGAAGGGCCCCTGTTCCAGGTTGGGTTGTTCGCTACTGCCACAGAAAGTAAATCACCGAAGGGTGCTTATCCCTAGTTAGGCATTTCCAACCGGGCTATTTGCTACATCATAAACTGTGCCTGTCCCCAGTTGGGCATCTCTACCTGGGTTGTTTGTGATACAGCCACAGTTTTGAGGGAAGGGTACCATGAACTTAACCCACTTTAAGATAACTTAAAAATGCATTTTGATTTGGTTTGCATTCTCACCTGAAGTATGGTAAAGGTTTATAGAGTGAAACGGGACCTTGGTTTTATCTTGCTTGGAAGGGGATAACTGTGTTTTCTACAAGTGACTGCTACTGAACACACCCTAAATCAGAACTACCAACTCTCCTTGATTCGGAAGAAAGTTCCCTGAAAATAACCCACTCTTTCCCTGTTCTGAGGAACAAATTTGAAAATTTCCTTGATTATGAAAACTTTGTCCCTATCATGTTGGATGTAATTCTAAATATCTCTCGAATTGTTGTACAAAATCTCCCTGATTGCGAGACGGAATTGTTGACAGCTCTGCTTAAATTGGTGAAAATTTAAAAATACAAATATTTCCACGAATATCAAAATAGAAAACCAATATCAGGGACAGCTGGGCCAAATTTCATAGAGCTGCTTATTAAAGCAGAAAGCATTGCCTAAAACAAATTCAGCTAAGCAAAAATAGGCAGGCGGGATACCAGTCACAGATTGTACATGTGACATGGTATTTTAGCTGCTAACCTTAGTCTGCTAGCTACTTTTTGTGCTTAAGCAGTTCTGTGAAACTGGGCCGTGGTTGTCACACTTTGATCATTCTTTTCCCCAAGATTGCTTTTAGCCAAGCATTTCAATTCAATTCTTCTGTAAAATTCTTGTCTCTTCTGATGACAGATTGTGATTCCACCGAGGCGAGATAACGGTGTAGTGAAGGACACGGAGCCGTTGTTCTTGAGTGCGTATATCGAACACGCTACAGATCTGCTTAATGTTACATGGGAAACCACTGGCACCGAATCAGGTACGTAGAGAACTTGTTACCAGTAAAATAAAAAATTGAAAGTATTTCATCCAGAGTTCTTCTGAAGTTTTACCTCAAACTCAATGCATTTCTGTATGAACTTTAGGGAATGTGTTTTTTTGTTCAGATCTTGCACAGTTATATAAAAATGTCGCTGATGCTATTGAGCGTTCAGTCATTTGATTGTTCTGGTGAGGTTTGTGGTAACACCATGTAAGAATCTCTTATGAGTTGTGGTTCTGAAAGGAACCGATGGTTCAACAGCTCAAGATTTGGATCAGTTTGCTCTGATTGTCTTCTCTTCAGAACCAGCACAACTGATTGAGAGATTTATGTACTATTAGTTATCACACAAGCTTGAGTGGATTACGGAAAACGGTCTTGTTGTATATATGGGGCGTATCTACACGAGCGCGTGTTTGATAACGAATTTATCTTCCAGCAAACTAGATGCACAGCTTAACGCAACATGCGGTGTTGGAACTTCTTCCCATTTTGCGTATAGACCAAAATAGAGACAGATAATTATGACCAATGTAATTGTTTTTATCACTTATAAGAGAGAGATTGTAATGCATTGGAATTGCAATGAGGAATAAATTCTTTTGAATCTTTATTTGAATCTACAGTCACCTTCAAGCCAAGCCAATAGGACATGGAATATCACAACTAATTGACTTTTATGATTCTCGATCCTTTCAGGTTATGGTTTTATTGATTTCGAAGCTTCCTCAAATTTCTTACTACCACCAACCATTTTTGCTGTCAGCTCAACTTCATCGGCTGCAGTTGTCGGACTACTTCCAGGTAAGCTCTTCAGTTCAACAAATGTCCAGACATTAGCTACTATTTGTTATACTGATTCTTTAGCCCTTTTTGAAACTACAAATTGGGCTTCTGCTTCGACTCAGACTTTATCAGTTAATTATAAATACATTAAAAGGTAGAGGCATACTTTGGTAAGTACTCCAAAAATTAATGACCCTAAAATCTTACTTGGTGAGAAGCACTGCAGCTATTGATAGTATCAACTATTTTTTGAAAGGATTCCTTTCGAAGTAATATGGTTTGGATATTTTGTTCCCACCAAAACATTTGAATCTGAAAAAACGATGCATGCATGAATCGTTTCTCAGATTTCTGAGGGTTGGTGTCCGTTTGCGAATGTTGTGGCCAGAGATGCAGTTGGTAGCCGCTGTCACCTTGCAAAATGTGGATCGGTTCAACGTTCTTGTGAAAATACTGTGACAGTTTTTGGCTGTTTTCTCAACAAGTAGACACTCTATTCAGCTGAAACTTTCATATGTGACTTTTATTGTATCTTTCTTTATAATTTTACTTATAAATCGGCATTGCGTGGACAAAAACCAGTCTATGACCCAACCATTAATGGGCTTTATCAGTTATTTGGAAAACATGTGCTTGTAGCCTGGATGAATTTGGACCAAACTCAAATGTTCCTTTATGATTCCACAAAGCCTTCCTTTGTGTTTTGATGATGTGCAGGTGTTGTGAGTCGTGGCACAAGCTACTCCATCCTCATCACGGCTAACACAGTGGATGTAGCTGGGGTTGTCAAGACCACCATCAGTGTCCTGTCTGGCCCTACATCTTGTGAATTCAACCTGCCTGGCAACTACACAGAGTTTGATGAGGTAGTCATGTGTGTTTGTCTGTTGCACCTACAGTTATAGTCATTATTGAAATTATTATTTATTATTATTTATATATTTCTGGTAATGAAACCAAAGATTCCTCATAAGTCAACTTAATCACTGTAGCTCGCAAGCCCTGAGGTGACCTGTAAACAAGGATGCTTGCTATGTGAGCCTGGGGTCAACCCCTACTCTGCCACGATAAGTGTTCTAGGTTCTTTTTTTGCACTACCAATCCTAGTACACAGGACCTACGGTTTAAAGTCCCATCCAAAAGACAAAGCAATCATGCTAAAGCAAGGACACAAGTGCTTATCAGAAACGCCAGAGCTTGAGTCTAGTGCTCTTAAACGCTCGGGCACGACACGCCATTGTTAAATCAGTGGTACCTAATCCATTTTATTCTTAGCTGGCTCTCCCACTTTCTTCCAATGTCTGTCTCCTTGTCATCATTTCTTTCTCATAGTGCATTTTTGTGTTGGCATTATGTACTTCTTTAAAATCAAGTTTTTATTATAAATGTTTCCGCTTCCTTAACCCTACTATCTAAACAGAAGTCATTTGATATTCTTTCCAGCTTCATGAATTCAGCCATATGCTATACATAAGCAAAGCAATTGTAGGGTTGTCAGTTAGTTGAACAACCCACAAGGAGACGCCACAACATTTGAAAAGGAAAAAGAACCTCAGAACGAAAATCATTCGTTGAGTTGACCTTTTTTTCCTTTTCTGAGAATACTCAATTGAAACTCAAACAAGAAATAACTATAACTAGTAACTGGTAACTATGACTAGTAACTAGACTAGTAACTATAACTAGTAACTAGACTAGTAACTATAACTAGTAACTACAACTAGTAACCATAACTGACGCCCAAATGTTGGCACCTCCTGCAGGTAATCTTCAGTCTGGAGAACTGCGTCTCTGAGGCAGAGCCACTGAAGTATCAGCTGTTTGTTGAGGAATCCGACGGCAGTGTGACTGCCTTCAAGGACACCACCTCAGAACCCACCTTCACTACGGTCGGTGCACCCAGATTGCCTGACTCCACAACACGTGTATACATCATGAAGGTAGGGTCCCAAGCAGAGAGTTCAGCATTTACTTTTATAACACCCCTATACAAAGATCTTGCCTGGTGTTTGGTTTAGAGTGCATCACATGATATGTCTTATTTTACTAGAATGCCGTGTGAATGCGACACACTAAATATGCAGCAAATAATGTACTATAACCGTAGCGACCAATGCACTATACCCATAGCAACAGCAGTTTCATGGTGCCTTGATGTCTAGGCACAATATATGTATGGGGTGATATAAAACAGATATTGACTGCCTCTACTCAAGCTATGATTAAAACTACGTCTCCCTCAGTGATCCCCAGAGTGGTCTATTTTCTCTCGGCTTCACCTCGGGAAAATAGAATGCGCCGAGGATCACCTCAGGAGTCATAGTAATAACCATAGCACTAAAAGCGGTCAACAAGTGTATACGATAAAAATTGAACTGATACAACAGAGACTACCCTGTTAATTACCTGTTTGTGTTCTGAATGCTCTAGGTATGTGATGCAAATGATATTTGTTCCACCTATGAGGCAAACTCTACCGTCCTTGCAAAGGCTACATTCTCTACTGAGGAAGTGGCAGCCTATCTGGACGATCAAGTCAACACACCAAAGTTTGCCGGTAAGTCAGGACTCGCTTAGTTGAGATGCTTGTAATTATTCAAACTAATGATCATCCCCTGCCCTCTTCTGATACTGGTGATAAGAGAAGTAGCTTATAAAGCATTAAAAAAAGCTTCAGATCTAAATTCAATAGCATGAGAACTTTGCAATAGTGTTGAATACTTTCAAGTAAACCAACTAATAAATGTAGAAATGCTTGTATTATGTGTAGGCACGTCACATCTCAGGAGCTTTTGTGAATTTTGACCACACTGGGATGAATTTCTAGTGTTTCTAATTTTCTTGATGTCCACCGTGGTTTTTAGGTGATTTCTCCCTGGCCCTGACTAATCTGAACATGGTGAGTGATCGCGGTCTGGTCAGCCGGCGTAGACGTCGTGCGGCCAGCGATAGTACCTCCTCCAACACTGAGGATCAGCTGGAGCTTATTCAGCTCACGTTGGATGAGACGGTGCTGACCACGGATCGAGCTCAGCTCCTTCTAGATCAGACGGCATCCGTTGATCCATCAACCATGTCACTCGCCGACCAAAGTAAGAAACATGCCTAAAGATCAACCATTTGGCTGTTTGAAGGTGTTATACAGGATTGGTGGAACTGACAAAATAGTCGCAGACAGTGTTCATGTTTTGTGTGATCAACCGTTTCAACATGAGATAACAAGCCTTTGAAAATTTGGGCTTAATCTGTTGTGTGAGTCAGGAGAAAATAGTGACAAACCATGCACAATTTTCAACATGTAAGCATATTGTCTTTAAATTTGGTTGTAACAACTGAAATCAGCTGTTGCATTTTGTAAAAGGTTTTCAGATACAGTTTTCTCAAATATGACTTCATTTCAGAGGGAAATATTTCAACAACATAAATGGTTCCAGTGTGAACTTCATAATCAGTAAGCTGTCAGACTCAAATTAAACAATGATGTTTTTTTATCCTTACCAATTCTATATAATACCTTTAAATCACTTGATTTGATTTATGCCAACAAACAGCTACTTTAATAAAGTGTTTTTATATTTGCTACCTAATGTAGACTGAAGACGATAGGAATGTAAGGTCTCCACAGGTTTTTGTGTGTGTGTACAAAGTCAATGGGAGGGTGTTAAGTACAGTGACAAAGGAATGAACAAGATTAAAAATTGGGAACGTGTGTTTCACATTAATTTACCAAAAACTCTTGTTTATTCTTGTATAATTTAAAGAAAACCCTCCAAATTTTCATCATTTTTTATTCCCAATTTGAAATGGATTGTTTTCAATGGAGGTCTAATCTTTTTCTGATTTGTTTTCAAAAGATTGTTCTTAATATTCAAGGATTTCCATAGTGTAAAATTTGACCCATTGAAGGCAGGGTATAACCTTTGGTAATTACTCCAAAAATTAATGATCATAAAAAACTTACTTGGTAAAGAGCACTGGAGGGCTGTTGGTATTAACAAAACGTTATTAGAATTGACCTCCCTTTGAAGTAATGTAGTTTTAGAGAGAGAGGTAAATTTCACACAATAATTTGAATCTGAGAAAGCCTTCAGGCATGAAGCCTTTCTCAGGCATCTGAAAGCACATAATTCTATAACAACAAGGGTGTTTTTTCTTTCATTATATTTTTGGAACTTCATTGACAAATTGAGCCCAAATTTTCACAGGTTTGTTATTTTATGCATTTTGGGATTCACCAAGTGAGGATACTGGTCTTTGACAATTACCAAAAGTATTGCCTGTCTTTGAGCATATCACGACTCTAGATCAAAGTTTATGTATGGAAGTTGACAAGCCACTAATCCTCCCTTATTTCAATCTCTACCGTGCTGTATTTTCTGGCAGGTGACTTTGTCGATCAGCTTGAAACCATTATCGATGTCTTCATCTCGGATGGAAGCTCGGTGCCGACCACTTCCGCTGAAACCGTGTCAAGCAAACTTGATGTCATTAGCGATGGTCTGGAACCGGCCTACAACGCAGCCATGTTGAGCAGCATCAAGTATGTTCCCTATCATCCTGACTTGGTTTTGAAATTGCTAAAATTCTTAAAGAACAAGTTGACAGAGATCTGTAATATATTCATTTATTATTTCATTCATTCATTCATTTCATCTCATAATGTATTTGTTTATAAATAGTGTACATTCAGGTAATTATACATAATGTCAATTAATCAAATATGTTTAAAGAACAACAATGCAAGAATAACAGTGAAGACAGTGTTAGTGGTTTGTGTTCTATGGAAATGATGTTCCAAATATGTGTTTATTATTTAGCATAATCATTACTAATTGTTTATTCATTCAAAAAGTTATCATTTGTGTGTGATAGGTGTGGAAACTCTCTTAAACAATTCTCATTCTTGTGACATTTCATTTTTTACATATTCCAATTTTATTGAGCAGATACTTTCAGTTAGCAAAATTTTGCTCAGGAAATATAAGTAGTGAAACAGTCAAAAACAGTACACCTAAGATGGCATTTTGTTTTTAGCAGGTAACACATTTTTTTCTGCTAAGCCAAATCTGTGGGGGCAGCATGAAGTTAGGCTCAAACTGTAGCAGAGATTTAGGTCCTTTTGGACTGTCAAAAGGTCTTGTCACAAAAGCCTATTTTTTTCAGGCAACTTGGAGGCAACTGGCTGCACTATCTGCAGTAAGAACACTGGGGCAGCTACAGTTATGCAGTTATGTTTGTTTTCCTAACTAGTTAAACGGAACTTGTGAATTTAATTGTTTAATTATTTTTTACCGATTCCAATGTGAACTATGAGCCCATCTGTAGAAGGAGCTGATTCGCAATTTGCAGGATGTATCAACCGGGCTTGAAATATTAACTGAAATGCAAATATCTTCTTGTAGACACCCTGGAACACGTTGCCAGTAATTCACCTCTCGTGACATGACCCTAAGTTATTAAATAAATCAATATTAATCCTAACCTGATTAAATTTGTCTTGCTCTCTCATAGGAGCATAAGAAAGAAGCTTAGTCGGTCCATAGCAAGCTCGTTATCTGTTGGATCACCTCGTAATGAGATCAGCGGGGAGGATGGTGTGTCAGGTGTGCTCAAGACCCTCTTGTCTGATCCTATTGATTCCAAGTCAACAGGAACTCCCATCACCATTAACTTTGGATCTGAGTTATCCGGACTGTAAGTTTCCTCCCAATGCATTCCTATTGTTCTGTAATATTTTTAGTAAGTTTCCATGATAGATAGTGTTAGTTTTGACCAGGCGTGTAGCAAGGTGTTTAAAAGTGGGGCGGCCATTTAGTTACAAACCCTGAGAGCAGTAGCGCTAATCTGTATAGACAATTTGACAACAGTATCCATCCACCGAGGCAGTGGTTGAGAGAAAGATATAACCCCTGCCCACGAAAACTTTTTTTTTTTACAGTATTAGTTCCACTTGTTGGTATGATTATTGTGTCCTGTGCAGGCACCGTACATATGTAGCATAAGAATTCCACTGTAGGCTTAGGAAACTAATGGAATTGTCCATCTTTACCTACGCTTCTTGACAGATCTCGAAGCCTAAATTATATTTTTAAAGAAGACTTAAGAACATCCAGACTCACCACTGCCACTTGGTTTGGGATATTTTAGTTAAAATTTTTTATTATGTCCGACTTCTTGAATCTGCCAAACACAAGCAAAAAGTAGGGTGTCCATGGCCAGCCAGCCACCCCTCTTGCTACGCGCCTGGTTTTTGACTGACCAAAAGCTCTATAAGTGATTTGAGGATAAGTAGAGTTTCAACCATTCCAGTTAAAAAAAAAAACTATGAGGTTTTTGTAAGTGTATGACGTGAATCTGTAGACTTGGTCCTTTATGTGCATCGTTGACCAGCATGTCATTGACTCCTGCAAGGAGCCTACAGGGAACCAGTTTGTCACCTTCTAATACCTCAGGGAGCTAATATCGACTGTCCACCCTCAAACCATCTGATATATCTATACTGTTTTCCCATCTGTGTAGCTATGGTGCAGCATGGACCTGCAGTTCAGGAAGCACTTGCTCTGGAGTTACGCTCAAAATCAACCACTACAATTCTGATGTAGATTACTTGTCCACTAGTCAGGATGATATTGACAATCGTGCAGCTGATATTCTGGATATCGAGCTGTCTGACCCAGAGTCAGGTGGGTATGGATTGACTTGCTTGGCATTGTGAAATGTAGGCCACAACTGACAGTTCATCCAGATGTGTATTTTTAAAAAATATATGTGGTGGGTACAAACATGCCCCTGTTAGTCTTCGGTTTTTATCATTTTCTCAGTCAATTCCGTTAACTAATTCTTTTAATATTCAAATTAAGTTGAGCGCCCTCCATGTCAGGTTTCTCTGTGCTCCCATAATTCCATTCCATGAAGACGTCTTTAACATGTCGTTCATAACTTTCTTCATTTCACAGATATGAATTAAACAGATTAACCAAACCTCAGAGTAGTGTACAAACCTAATGTATGAGTGCCACATATAATATTCACGGTATAATCATTGTTGAGGTTTCATCATGGTATCATGATGACGTTTGGTTTGAAGACCACTATCCGATTAACTAAAATGAATTAATTAACCATTGACTCAACAGATGTGACACTAAATGTATCTGGGCTGAGCACCCCCGTTGAGCTTGGCTTTACTTTGTCCAGTGTCGATATCGATGTCGACTACGAGTGTGTCTACTGGACGGGTAGTGCCTGGAGTACAGATGGTGTCGTCACCACTGACAACTTTGATGGGACTGTGACATGCGCCAGTGACCATCTGACGGAGTTTACTGTCATGGGAGTGCCGCGTCCTACCACTGTCTCTTCTGGCCTGAACATGACCACCCCAGGTAATCTCATAATAATAATAATACTAATACTAATATTTATTTCGAGGGTATGAAGCATGATTGGAAATGATTACAAAAACAACTTATTCCTGATTTTGACTATTAAAGCATACATTAATCCTTTAGTGACCTTAAAGGTTTGCAAGCAGCTTGTGCCAGAATGCCTATGGTGGCCGTAAACGCCCATCAAATGACACCTGTTTCCACTCGACCAAGAAGGTCAAAGTAAAAACTCATGATATGATTTGATATTTTGTAATGTTTTCCATGTTAACATATTATCTACTTTTTAAAAGAAAGCCTTATTTCTGTTTCAAATTATTTTTCTAGACATTTTTATCACCCCCCCCCCAAAACCCCCCCCCAAAAAAAACCACACAAAACAAAACAAAACTGAGTAAAACAACCTACAGTATTAGCTATGGCTGGGTGTATGGTGATAATGATATAGAAATGAATGGTCTTTGAAGGCTTCCATACCCTATATACCATACCAAATTATTGCAAGAAATATTCCCTCCTATAATAGTACGTTGTGCTTGATTATAAACAAATATAGTGTAAATAAAATAACTGTGCTTTTAGGACATACAAAAATATCTTATGTTCTTTTTTCTTTTTGTCTCTTTTTTTCTTACAGAGATTTTTGTAGATGATGCAGGACGTAAGTATTTCATTGTTTAAGTTGCAACTCTATAGCATTTATAAAAGTTAGGGTTATAGACTGTTTTTTTTGTCAGCGTAATGCTGATTTATAGGCGAAATTATAAAGAAAGATACAGTAAAAGTCACATGTGAAAGTTTCAGCTGAATACAGTGTCTACTTGCTGAGAAAACAGCAACAAAATTTCACTGTATTTTCATGAGTGTCAAATCCATCCACGTTTAGTGAGGTGACAGCGGGTACCAACCGCATCTCTGGCCGCAGCTTTCGCTTATGGACACAACCTTCAGAAATCTGAGAAACGATTCTTGCATGAATCGTCTATTTCAGATTCAACTTCTTTTGGGTGAAAAATTATCCAAACCATATTACTTTGAAGGGAATCCTTTCTCAAAACAGTTTATACTATCAACAGCTAGAGTGCTTCTCACCAAGTAAGTTTTTATGGTGCTAAATTTTTTTGGAGTATTTATCATTCTATGACCCTACCATTAAACAGAGTTCTCTGGAAATTTCAGTGCACTTACAACGCCACAAATCTGTATCAGTGTTAAACTCTCATTGTCAAGTTGTACATATCAGGTATGCAACTTTTCTAGTCGATTGCGGATTTTTAACTAAAAATAGGAAAGACTGTACAGACTGTTGTGTGCAGATGCAAAAGGCCATGTTTCATTTATTTGTGGTCATTTTATCAATTTTATACTAGATCTTTGATGAAGCTTTTCTTACACTTTATTTTCAGTGACAGTAGAAATGATCATTATCATCGCTGTCGCATCTTTCTTTGGTGTCATTGTCCTACTGCTGTCAACAGTCTTCCTTGTCAAACACTGCACCAAGGAGAAGAAAGTCTCCTCTGCAGATCAAGACGGGGAGCTGCTGCCCACAATGCAACCAGAACCAGAACCCCAACAGCAACAGCAACAGGCACCCAACATCATGTCTGTGGGTTTACCTGTCATGGTTGCCCAGGGCTACAACCAGCCTGTTCAGATGATGCCAATGGGGGGTCCAATGGTCAACCCAATGATGCCCGCAGCCCCCATGTATAACATGCCCCCGCTGGACTTCAGCCAACCTGCCGTGATCCAGAACCAGTACGGCAACGTCACTGCTGCTGCACCTCCAGCTGTCACCATGGTTGGGCAGAACAACAACCTGGTTCAGGTGGGTATGTCATCGGAGCCACCCAGCCAATTTGAGAAGAAGACGTCTGGTGAGATGAGCAACTTCATGGATGCATGTACTACTGGCCTTCCTGGTGTGGGCGTCACTGAGGCCATCCCAATGAAGTCAACTGTGACTGGCAGTAAGGCTTCTCTCATTGGACACCGTTAAAGATCGGTAACAAAACAAACCATCCAGCATACAGGATTCAAGAGGATCTCCAAGGTCAACTTGAGTTTTGTGATGCACTCAGTTTCTAATAGACAGAGTCCTCATGAAAATGTGGTAGAAATTACAAGTCTCTGACCTCTTGTTAAAACGGACGTAAAATATCATTTTATTTGATTCTCTTTCAGAGCAAAATTTAAAACATGACATCATCGGACAGTAACAACTAATGGGTCTGTATATTCCAAAGAGGAATGAACAGAAAATTCTCTGTACAAAAATGTATTGACCATACATTTCAAATGTGATGTCATCAAGCATTTTTTTTAAATTTTGACAATAATTGCGCTTGAAGGGTATCAAACCCAGTGGCATTTAACACCATTTTAACATGAGGTTAGGGACTTGTCATTGTTTCCCCATTGCCATAAGGACTCTGTCTAGTAGAAAATGAGTGCATCATAAAAACTGAATTTGACCTTGGAGCCCCTCTTTATAACGGAATAATTGTGCATTGAACAAAAACGGAGACAAAAAACAAATTGGAGTTGTGATTTGGAAAACAAAAAGTTGGATCCTGTGCAAGTTATCAACAACGAGTTATTTTGATTCATTATGTAGAATTGTGACTGAGTAGTTGTCCAGGGGTCGATTTCACAAAGGTAGTCCTAACTTAGGACTAGTCCTAGGAGTTATTAAAAACTCGAGATAAGACTAGTCTTAACTCTTTGTGAAATCCACCCCTGGCTCTTTATGAATTTTGTCTACAAAAATGTAGTGCCTTTACATGCACCTAGCATTCACTCCTGTGATCTGTTGTTTGTTGGTTTAATTTGTCTTTTTTCATTTTATCACAAAAATAGATCTAATTAAAACTTGAATTTTTGTAAATAAAATCCATAATTAATAGGAACTTTGATTCTAAATTTAAATGTTTTGGGGATAGAAAATTCATGCAAACGGTAAAAATTATATTAATATGCATTAAATGAGAGATAAATACTGACTATATCGGGAAATCAATAATTAAAGTAATCCTAAATTCTTACGATTGATGAAATAACCGTGGTTTAGAAAAGGGCAGTAGCAACCATGTGTGTACCATTTTGGTTTTTTTTTTTTTGGGGGGGGTCAAATTACAAATACAAAAGATCAAAATCTGTTTGGTTCAGGGTTCCCATGGAACTCAACTGTACATATATGATGCATACTTGTGTCATGATCAGGCATTGGCCAAAGCAGTTAATTGATATCTTCAATTGAAAGGGGTCCTTCCTGTACATAGGTTTTTTATGACTTTATTCTGTTTTATGCAAGTGTCTTAATGGCAGTGTAAGCCATTGGTAAGGGATGAAATAATGCAATAGATGCTGTGCGTGTGTCGTCAGAAGCTCAAACAACGCCCTCATTGAGGTTAAAGGGAGACCTATCATTGGCTGAGAGGTGCGCGTGGCATGTGCATGTTTCCATTGTTGGATCTCAGCAATTGTGGCCAATGCAAGGAGTCTATATCTTTGGATTTTATTTTTTAAAGTAGTGTTAAATTCCTGTATTTGAAAACTTTACTTGAGTGACTTTTTTCAGAACAATCGCACCCAAAAAAAATCAGTTAAAATCAAAACCTTTGTTTTTAGAACTTTTAGGACCAAAGTTTAAAAAACTAAAAAGTTTAAAATGTGTGTATGAAATATCGTGTTGAAGGAAAACACAAATGACACTTTTACCAATGGAGTACACAGCCCTCAAGTTAAATTAAATTAAAGTTAAATTGTGTTTTTATCTTGTGCTACAATCACATCAATATTTATATTATATATTTCTGGTAATGAAGAGTGCGAAGGCAAGGATAGCTCGCAAGCCTGAGGAAACCTGTAAACAAGGGTGCTTACTATGTAAACCAGAAACACCGGGGTTAACCCCTTCTCTTCCATGAGTGTTCTGGGTTTCTTTTTTTACTACCTACGGCTTGATGTCCCATCCTAAAGACACGAGTGCCCTGACTGGGACTCGAACACACACTCTGCTGATCAGAAATACAAGAGCTTGAGTCCAGTGCTTCGATGCAAGACTTAACTATCATACTAGTCAGCATTATTGGAATCTGTAAAAGAGGACGTCCTTGTCAGTCCAGTCATGTGTGGGATGAGGGTAATCAAAAGAAGTTTAGTTGAGTGTGACAATAATGGATTTTCGATAGGTCCAACAACTGCAATGGCTACTTCTTTTTACCACCACAGTTCCTCTGGCCTATGGATAGAGTAAACACAAATTGTACATGCTCAGATTGTACTTCCAATTACATTGGTTTGTGATAATTGCATATGTCTAGATTCCAGTTTACTGGCGTTGAAATGTGTTGTTTTGAATGCTTAATTAGATTCTTCACAGTTGAATGAGATTTGATAGTTTCCGGTAAACTTCTATTGGAATATAAAAGGTTCGCCCAAATTGATAGCGCTTGAAATAAAATGTGACTTTAGTTGAATCATCAATTGTTGACTTTGTTATTGTCGTCATTGCAGTTAGACAGTCAAAGTGTACAATTTACACAAAATAAACCTCGTGTCTCTAGAGCGTAATCAAAGAAAAAATTGTTTTGAACCTTAGGCCAGATCCAAATTGGCAGCTAAAGCTATGGCTATGACTGTTGCTAAGTGTGTTGCTAAAGGACATTCATACTTAAACGGATGATGACGCAGATATCTAGCCGTAGCTAATTGGGTCACAGCCTGAGGTTCCAATGTCCATTGCATTAACATGTGAAGGAAACACAGTTTCGCACTTTGAGGTATTGAGGACTCTCAACATTTCTACTGATTCATGCAAGTTTCAGTCATTAATATTGAGGGTCATGCACTAGAAATGGTCCATGTGTAGACAGAGATGGAATAACAAAGTTGCAAACGAATACAACATGTCAGCCACTAGGCATATGTTTTCATTGTGGTCCCGCCATACAATGGGAGTCGATCTATCTCAACAGTTACGCATGGGGCAATATTGTTGGCCTGTCATGTCAATACATGCACTTTGGTTAACCCAGGCGGCCAATCAGGCATTGGGCTTATAGTGTGCCCGATGCATGTGCATGCAGTGTTGATTCTCCCGATAATGGAGCACAATTTGGACGGTCAGATTGGGTAGGTTTCTCTGCAACAAGAATGTTGCTTTCACCGGGTGGAGAGATCGATGCCGGCCAATCAAAGTCAACAATCCAAGGGTAATAGAAAAGGACGCTGAAGCAAGATTAGAACCCATTTTAATTAAGTGCAGTTCCTTACTGAGTGCTCTGCCCAATTCTTCCATCCGAACCGCGTACAAGTTGGCAGACCGAGTTGTAATTGAAGGTACTTTTTAGCACTATTGTTAAGAGGTAAACACAATAACATGAAATAGATTCATTAATTGCATTAGCTTTAGTCTTAGGCCCCGAGTAGGAATCCAAAGGGTCGAGTCTCACGCTGAGTAAGGATTTCAATCTGAGTCAGTGTCTGAGTTGGGTCACAAGTCAAATGCTCAAAACTCATGAAGAAAAGAGATGTCTGGGTCATAGATTGATATTTTGTCAACATTATGCTGTTTTTTTAAGCCAAACTTTTAAAGAAAGATACAATAAAAAGCGCACGTGAAAGTTTCAGTATTTCACAAGAATGTTGAATCCATCCACATTTAGCGAGGTGACAACCCTCACCAAACCCTAAGAAATCTGGGAAGCCATTTATACATGAACCATTTCGCGGATTCAGATGTTTTTTGATGCAGTGCTTCTTATCAAGTAAGTTTTTAAGTAAGTAAGTTTTTTAGTAATTAATGTTTGGAAGAAGTTTCCAATCTATGACCCTTCCTATAAATATCATGGACTGGAAGAATAAACACGTGAACAAACCTCTATTTTTCAATCATTCAATATTTATTCCAAGAATAACACAAAGGACAAAAAGCATCTCTGAGTCTCAAAAGCGAAAAAAAGAAATCATAAAAATAAAAACTGACCGAAAGAACAGTTTACATCATATGCAAGGTCATAGAACATACTGGTTTTGTAAACTAACACAAGAAACCTACTGGGTACATCTATGATTACCAATAGTTTATTATACAGTAGGAAATGGGCCCAGTTTCCCTTCAAAGCAAAGTGCCTTTGAGGATGAAAAAGCACAACATATACAGCTCATAGACAACAAGCGAAAAAACATGGTACACAAATAAAAAATAAAAATAAAAAAAGTGGTTAGCAAAATGGGCTACAGAGGCTGATAAGCTTAGCTTGATACTTGCATTAAAACATTAACATTTATCCCCTTTACGCGGGCAGTACCATTCGATTTTTAAAAAATGTCTTAAAATTTTCCCCAAAGTATTATTTTTTTCTACCCAGTTGCTGAGTATCAAGGAAACACAGAAAGATTGATAATTTCTTTCAGCAAAAAGATAATGAAATGTAGATCTTTTAAAAATACAATGATCTAGCATTTAAAAAAAAAAATATTATTGAAAACATTTTTATCAGACCTTGAAAACTTCTTTCATTCTAATTCTTTCTTTTTTAAAAAGTATTTATTGGTTTTCCAATCAGTCAAATATGGCGGGACTAACTGATTTTGCTGAAACAGAAACATTTTCTGCGTGGTGAAATGCTGTTGGTAGTCTTAAGCCAAAGTCAATGTGTCACTGCAGTCTTCTAAGTCTAAGCACTTGCACCATGTAGTGTAAATAGAACCCGCAATAAAGTCTTGACGAAAGACTAGTAATGTAAAATCTAGGTCATTGTATTCTTTCACCCCATTTCAGATCTTTTAAGCCAAGACAAAAATAACTGATTTCTTTGTCCTTACCCAATCTATCTCAATACATTAACAACAAACTTATGAAAAAGGTTCAACAATGATAACCACCTGACTCGTAAACAATACAACCATTATCTGAATCACTAGTCAAAAACCGTTTTTGAACATTTTTACTTGGTTAAACACTAAAACTTTAATACTAACTTAATCTCAACCAATGTTGTTCCGCCATCTATGCATAGTGCTTCTGAGTGTCTGTAGAACTAAACCGACAACAAACTCTTGGGTTTCCCGGTGCGAACAGAACCCATGAATGTCTGCCCAAACAGAGCCCTGTAGCCCTCATTCAGGCATCTCTGTTGGTTTTTTTTTTACAGATAGAAGCTCTGCCGTAACCTTTCAACTTGCATGAGCAGGAGGAAACCACTCAAGGTCTAAAGTCAACCCCTTGACCGTTAACCAATACCCAAAGGTCAAAGGTGACCGGTTGACTGGAGTTAGCATCAACCACAGTCAAGTTCAGATTCTGTACACAGAAGTTCAAGAGTGCGAAGTTTCCAAGTTCACAGACACCTTTCAAGCACTGTGTGCAAGAGTAAGCATATAATGTTACACCGACAAACATGCCTGTTTAATCCAATAACCGATGCAGGAGTTTTATCAATAATTAACCGGGAATCGGGTCAGCTGATTATCGCCTCTTATTATTATCTAAGACAACTCCAAATGTGAACTCAATATTTAGTTCCGTTCCCATCTACGCTCTCTTTTACTGCTTTAGAGTTCCTTTTATCTAGTTAAAATGTAAGATAAGCAATTTCTATTTCAAGTTCTTTCTCTAAAAAATTAATCTTTTCCTTTGATATAATTATTAGGATCTGTTTTATCTTGGGGGGGGGGGGGGAGAGTTTCAGGTACTGTTTATCTTCAGCAAAAACAAACAGCGCTAATTAATAGAGTAGCAGCTAATTTAGCGCTTATTGGTCAGGAAGGCTCTGTTGCCAGCACAGAAACTTTGGTGCTTTCCCTGTAAGCTGAGAATGATCCCCGTAAGCAAAGGATGCAGCAGTTAACAGCAGCATGAAAATGGGTCCACAGCTAACGCTGTGTTCAGGATTTAAGAGGCTTGGAAGTTGCGTCACGAATACATCTCATGTCAGATGTAATATAGTGTGGTAGCAATTTTGCGAATACCTTCAGATGGAAGTTTCATCACGTAAGTCTTCAATGTCTACTAAGATTTTGATGAGGACAATGATGATGGTGATGATGATCTCTACTCAGCATACCTTATTTTTAAGGACAGCTTTAGAAAGATCTTCTCAGCACCATTGGGGTGGGGGGGGGGGGGGGGTTAGTAGCTTCTTCAATTTGCAGGTTTAAAAAACAACCCCAGGTTTTACAATCATGGGCCAAACTTCATTAAGCTGTTTAGCAGAAAATACTGCTTAGTAAATTTCTTTGCAAAGCAAAAGATTAGTGTGGCACCAGTCCCAACAATGTAAACTTGATGCAATGTTGGCTGAGAACCTGTTCCTTCTAAGCAATATCTTTTGTGCTTAGCAAGGATTTATGGTTACAGGCTTTACGACATAGCGCCCTGGGCTTAACTTCATGGCGCTGTTTACCACAGAACTGTATGCTTACTATATTTCTATGGGCCATAAGTGCAAAAATATCACCGTAAGCAGTGCCATAAAGTTGACCATGGGTTAGTCACTTCCTTTAAAGGGTCAAAAGACAGATCTATCTCTACATTGCCAGTCAATAGACAGATCTATCTCTACATTGCCAGTCAATATTTTCTTCTGACCAGCAATGAAGGAATTAGTGATGAAGATCTTTGTAGGATTCTTCATTAAGACAGAGGAGCTGAACAATTGACTCCACATGCAAACATTTTGCAAGTTTTGGCTTTCAGTGCAAGTTTTCTTTTTTTACTGCAAGATCAATGGGCCCAATTTCAAAGAGCTGCTTAAGCACAACAAAATTATGCTTATCAGAATAAGGTTACCAGCCAAATAATTACATGTCACATGTACAATCTGTGGCTGGTATCCTGCTTCTTTTTGCATGATTTTCGGCTTAAGTAGCTCAATAAAATCTGGCTCTCGTGGTTGACACTCAGTACTCATTTTTGTAACTGGTGTTTCAATCCAACCTATGGAGCAGAAAGAGTGCATTATGCAAATTTTTAAAGAAATAAAGTGGGAAAGTCTACAAACCGTTCACGGCAAAACACATGTACTCTTAAGGTATCATCCGGAGGGGCCAACCCAGTGAGTAGATTGACTTGAGTGTACAAAGTCAGTGCTTGCACAAACCTTACTCTGCATTAGGTTAGATTATAGTATCACGCAAAAAATTGAATCATGGTTTTAATATAATATCCAAATCACCATACAGTTTCTGAAGGTTGTCACTGAATTTTGTTTGTAAATAAAGAAAGGATTTCAAATTGTTTTTATTACTTATTTTTTGACTTTTGCCTTAAGAGAATAAAACAAATGAATTGAGAGTAAAGTTGGTGCCAAGCATGGATGCAAAAACAACGCATTAGGACATATCCAAGCTGGCAGTTCCGATGACCAGACCGTTCACCATGGTATCAGCCTGTACGTTAACTTACTGCTGACTTCATAATCACAGTCAATTATCTGGATATGACCTAAGCAGGCTGTGTCCGGAATGACAGACTTGGCTACAGCTTAGGCTAGATCAACTGCAGACGAAACATCACCACAGCCATAGCCAAATCCACTCTCTGCAGACATAGCTCCCACCATGGCTGTTTGTTACCCACAGTCCCTCCATACAGTATCATACCTTAACAGTGAAAAATACCACAAAGTCTCTGGACTCTGAAAGTCCCATTTGATTTGAAGCGTGTTCGTAAACCCACGTCACTTTCTGTTCCCACCAAAAGGCGCCTTCGTTTGCTGCCATAACTACATTTACAAATTACCATCAGAACAAATTGAATAGTTTACTGTGTTGTATAATATTGAAATAAACCTTATTCCTTCACCACATAATGGGTCCATTTAAACGAGTTGTGTTACATAGTGATTATACATTAACCATAATTCTTTTAAAGCTATTTTTATAAGACATGTTCTCGGTGCATAATGAACAACACTATACAGTTAGAGAAAGTGGCAAGAGAAGATAGTATGTGTGGTTTTTTCTAATTGATTTTTTTGCAATTTTTTTTGTTTTAATTTTTTTTTTTGCAATTTTTAAAAATTTTATATAAAGGAGTTTTAAAATATTAATACACCAATAATTGAATGTTATATTTAGGATACAAGTTAAACTTAAGCTACACTTTCAAAAATACTGTGAAAAAATCACCCCATAAATTGGTCATGTGAAGTTCATTTTTTAATGACACGTTTACTAAAAAGAGTAGTACCCTACGAAATGGTTTGCTATAGTAATCACTAGGCACATAATTCAGTTTTGACTGATGGGTTAAGATTGTTATAGATTTACAAATCGTGAATAGAGGGCGGTGTTTGCAGAATTCAGTGTCTTGTTAGTGTTGTTGCTAGTTTTCTTTCTCTTAGAGAGGCACGACAGGCTGAAACACTCAAGGGAATTAGAAGATTAAAAGTCAATGGGACTCCGAAGACTAACAAAGACAAAACACAAACATAAAACCACCAGGGAAAGATGTAACTATCAAGGTGTGTACAATGTGGACTGATGGTTTCTCAATTTGCCGCCTTTTTTCCCCGACAATACAAAACATTCTTCTTATTTGGGATAATTTCGTTTTTCTTTGATAGTGGTCTTCTGAAAGTGTATTCACTTCAAGAGCAGCAGTTGTAACAAAGGGCCTTTTCCAAATCAAGGCTTGGGCTCCGGCTCCGTCATCAATTTTGGGGCAGTGTGCATTTTGCACGGTGGTGCTTCAACATCAAATGAAGCCTGGAGCTGGAGCCATAACCAAGGTTTGGAAAAAGCCCCAATGTGACCATTAAATGACCCATGCTGCACTCTGGGTGGCTTTCAGGATTGTGATTTGGGATGTTCCCCCAATACACGTTCTCAAACTTGATGAAGAGCAGTGGATAGAAATAATATTTGTTAAATATCCTGATGAAAGTAAGAAAACATGGGCCCAATTTCACAAAGCGGACAATTCTGCTCAGCAAATTTCCTGGCTAAGCAAGAAATGAGGTGGGTACCAGTCACATCAATGGTAACCGTATGGTATGTTGACTGGTAACCTATTTTTGCTAAGGAACATTTGTCTGTGTTTAGCAAATTGTTGTGCTTAAAGGCTTAGTGAAATTGGATCCTGTTGCGTAGTGCTGTGTGACATTGCATCAGATCTCAACGCAGTGAGACTTACCATGGTAAATTGCATACTATCAAGTTGCAGATAAACACATATTAATAGTCATAATCAAGGTAGGAATGAATGAAGTAGTAACATTCAATTGTACAAATGTTGAATACTGTCGGCAAACATTTCACCTCTAAAAGATGCATATTTCACGACCATTGTCACAGGTATTAGTTTTATTATCATTTTGTAATAGGAGGAAGATATCTAACGAGATGAGTGAAGTATTGACAAAAATATCCTTCATAATTTTCAACACTGGGTTTTTGAATCATATACTTATTGACTTTGAATTTGTGTTTTAGTCAAAACAGGTGAAGTTGCTCAAATTTTGTATGCCAAGTTGACAGAGTTAGCTTTTGGATTTCAGTTTGTCAAGTTTTATAATAATTGTCCTGAACAGTTTGGATGTTTACAATACGATGTGTGCCATTCGACAGGAAACTGAAGTCAGGGTATATAGCTTTATAATGCCCTACCAGGTATCCTCATTCATTTCGTTCTCTAATGGAAGTCACAGAAATAGTTATTGAAATGTAATGTGCATAGATCTTTAAAATTGTGTTACTTTCAATCAACAGTCATTCTAAAGACCCGATACATGTGCCTTTAAATGGGTTAGTGCATCAATCAAGGTGTGACCAATTTGAGAGTACAGTTTCATCGTATTTTGGCATTTCATGCAAGTGTTGCAGATGTTTCTCAATTTTGAAATAAGAAAAAGTTTTATTTACTGCTTTTTTTTTTAAAGCATAAATCTTTAGGTATGTCTGCTTTTAACCTCATGCAAGGCAGCTGAAGGGAATACCAAAGCACACCTTTTAAAAGGATCAGACAGCAATCAAATGTTTGGCTCACTTTATTAAGGATAATATCCTGTTTGTTTCAATCTTGCCTTAACTTAGTACAACGCAAACTAAACCAAGAGGAATATTAAAGGCTTATGTATAAAAACATTACATATTCTTGTCTCCAAATGGGAGAAGTTGCATTACATCACAAATGGTTTTTTGTGTGTGTGTGTGGAAATAACTGAAGAATAAAAAATGTAACCCCATAGAAACATATTACAGTTTGGAATTGGTTGTTCAATCTCAGTCTGTGATCATTTTGCCAGTGACAGATTGTACAATTGCATATTGGTATAATGGGAGACATTTTGGAGAGTCAAGCTTCCTATTTTGAGTGTAAAGTGCCATACTCTTTATTCAGTGGTATGACTGCTATTGGTCTTGAAATGAAGCCCACATACATGAGACTGTTAACAGGCTCTCAGACTCTCTATACCACCAGAAAAAGAGCAATCTAGATGAGTGGACTATATCTTTCTTTTTACCTGTTTCAAGGAAAAGTGAAGGCAAAAGGGGATTAAAAAAAACCCAACCTGACAACTCACGGGTCTGCATACATAGTTTGCTTGACAAAGGTCATTCCAGGCTAACTTTTCAATGTTTTTAATTGCAATGCAGATATAGGGCTTGTTGCAACATTCTTGTCTGATTTGGGTCAAAGATAATTCCACCAGGGGAAGAAACATTCTTCAAACCCATAACACCCTGACCAAGATGCGCTCTTCCTCAACTACTTCAAGCTGTTGACCAGCTCCTTTGAGGCGCCTTCAAGGCTTTTAGTTGATTGACATAGCTGGAGGAAGGAGGTGGTTTATGGGAGAGTCAAAAAAAGGCAACTTCTCTGAGGCTTGATAAAAAGGTAAATGCAAAGGTTTTCTGACAAAAAGTGTCTGCAAATTCCCTCCAAAACTCAGGAGCTTGTATTCTGTGTCTTGAGCAATAACAAAAACAAGTAATGTCAATTTCATCTGTCATGGATAAATGGGAATAAAAGTTTCAAGAAATACCAACGTTCTACCGTAGGATTTGCTGTTGGTCTTCCCCCCAAAAAGGGTTTAATTGATCACGATACCCCATGACAACTGTTTTGAGTCTGCAACAACTTTATCTTATTGATCTATCGTGGTAAGACGATCCACAATAGAGACAGCGGTGGTATTGGAAGTGAGTCTCACAGAGGAACTGGACTGAAATTTGTTGTCCGAAAACTTGTTATTTTTGGGGTTCAGTCTAAAAAGAGCTGTGTTGAACATCAATTCAAACTGCAGGTTTCTACCAATACACCATTGTAATTTACATTTAATTTAGAATTAACAGGATCTTAATACATTTCACATTAAGCAACTAATGGTAGATTATTGTGTCCTCACACATGGAAGTACAGAGCAAAAACAAAAAACCCCAAAAAACTTTCTTTCTCTAATAGTAAATCTTATACATGCATGATATATATAAGTGCAGCAAATAAAAACATGACTTAAACGTAAACTTTTATAAAGTTTTAAAACAACAGCATTGGTATTATTAATCTCTTGGAGTTAAGGTAGCAATTCATTGCTTCAAAAAGTCTAGGCACTGGGGAGGTTTCCAAACTGTTTATAACAGAGTTCATGTAGGCTTACATTATTTCTTTCATTCCGAGAGTTAATCTCGAAGGGCGACAACAGGGAAATATAGACAATTTATAGGAACAAACAAAAACTCCTTCAACTCTTCTAGTGAGTTCCACTCAATAACTCGATTTAAGGAGAAAGAGAGAGAGGAAAAAAAAAAAGCAATAAAAGCATTCAACAATCAAGCTAAGTAAAATACATCCCGTAAAAATTGTTAAAAAACATTTAGTGAAACACAAACTAGACAAAACACAATAAAGACATTCTTTAGACTTACTTATTCACCCCCCTTCTCTACACGATTAAAAGAAACACTGTATGAGCCATGAAGTATTGAGTGAACTCCAATATTTGGGTCTACAATGGAACAATTCATGCCACAATAGTGGCCACTCTGGACTCAATGTACTTTTTTTTTCTTGGTATTTAAAAATGACACAAAAATTGTGCTGAATTTGATAGAGATAATGGATGCCACATTATTATGTGGCATCCACAGGTTATTTCAGTAAATTTGGAAATTTAATTCTATTACATTGTCGTTACTATGTAACTATTAATAAAACTCTATTATAAAAAAGCAGCAATATGTGATTTAAAATAGACCATCTTATTTGGATGGTGGTAAAGTCTACAATGTCATAAAAGTGTGATGAGTTGTGTAATACTTGCATCAGTGTTGTTAACTAACTAACAAGGGAAAGTTGGGACCTTGCATTTGGCTGTGCACTATACAACTATACAGTCCATATAAAAACTGTATAATTAAACGCAACCAGCAGTGCACCCTGTCGTGCAATTTCTGGATTTATCAGCAGCCCCGGCCGAACGTCTCGTTAACAAATCCATAACCCCTGAGTTGGTCATATCCACACGATGCACACGGTACACACAAACCAGTGTGTGAACCTCGCTCGCTCAACGTGAATGCATTCTTCAGTCAGAGGTTTTCACCGCTGATTAAAGAGGGTGGGGGCACTTGGGGCACGACAGAACACCGCCGGAAGTCCTTCTAGAGCTGTACCTACTTTCTAAGCACCATCTTTATGGTATCATAACTTGCATAAAATCACAGTTCAATTGTATAGTTGCAAAGGCCAAACGACAAATAAAATTCCTAGATTTTTAAAATCTATACACCTTAATAATACGTGTTGCTTTTAGCTTGAAATCACTTTGTTAATAAGGTTTAATTACTTTTTTCTTATCTCAAAGACTTTTTTTTAATAACTTTAATTACGTCAGTGCTCTCTCCTCTCACATTATGATGACAGTTACTGACAAAAACTCAGCTGCATGTGTCTCTTTTACATATCTGTTCTTACAACCTAACCATGTATTTTATACATGATCGGATGCCTCATGGGCTATTATATACAACGCCTACGTCCATCTAAAACTCATGCTTAATAATATATAAAAATACACACAAAAACAAAAGCCAAACACCATATTTTTTTTCTTAATTCACGCAACAAGTGTAATTATAATATATATTTTATATTTATATTTGTAACAAAGAGCCCTTTTTTTGTTTTAATTGGAAGCCAGCTGCATATCACAGTAGTATTTACAAGCATAATAATGCAAATTACAAACTAAAGAGCGTCTGTCAACAACAGGTTCAAGACAAAAACCAGGAAAAGAAGAAACACACATTTCAGGAACCACGTTCCGGGTAACACAGCTTTGGCACAAGGACGTTTACAAAACAAAAAAAATAATGAAAAAAACCCCAAAACCCCAATACACTTGCTGACTAGAGCTACCGTCAAGTGTAACATACAACTCTGGTTTAACCAGCTGGAAGATAAGAACCACATGAAAGAAAAGCCACCACCGTCTCCAACGTATGCCTTAACTATCAATTCTGTTAATCTCACAATATACTTTACATATAATAACGTTTGCAGCTGCAAGTGATAAAAAATAAAATAAAATCAACAACTAAAAAAAAAAAACCCAAACCAACCCAAAACCCAAATAAAAACAAAAAACTTACCCCCATCACCCCCACTATGAGTTCCAGAGGAACCACATTCTAGCCTAAGAACCAACTAGTAGTAATAAGTCTGTGTACAAGTTTGTACTACACTTTAAGTATGATACAAATTTTCTGTTAAACCAAGAAAACCAAGAATAGATTCTAAAATATTGCACAAGTCAACCTGTACGCGTATCACATCAGCTATTTCATTTCATTTCTAGAGACAAGGAAGTCCACACGTATAGCATGTACGTGGATCCTTATATGCCATTGGATGCGGGCTAGTCATGTTTTAGAGAACTCTTCACAAGAGTCATCCCCAAACAGGAACTCTGTCCAACCCCAGAGTGGGTTTCCCAACAAGACAGTCATATAAGAACGTGTGTGCGTGGGTGTGTGTGTATGTGTTTGTGCTCGATGAACAAAACGTGCAACAAATTACATTTGGTGCACACTCTTTCGGTAAATTGATGTGGTGACCAATTCACAGCGAGGCTTCGTGCTCAATTTGACCAATAACATGCTCCCTAATGATTGCATGAACATTCCACTCGCGTCTGATACTAAAATCATTTCATTCAACATCTATCCCAAAATTCTTTTGAAAATAGAACAAAAATTAATCTATGTGGAAAACGATGCTTCACAAAATGTCGTTGACTTGTTGCAAGGAGCTTTAAAAATCAGAACTATTGTTGATTTGTTTTTCCCAAAACACAACTTAAAAATATCACAAATAATTTTGTAGTTTTAATTCTTTATCAGAAGGTACCCTTAACAGATTTTAAATGAGTAAACAATTTTCTTTTTTTTAATTGACCAAAAAAAACCACCCCCAAACCACGTTATAATCACCAAGAACAAATAGAAAATTCAGGAACCAGACCAAGCACCTAATATCCGCTAATTTATTCTGATGTAGTACAAAATTGCGGTAGTACAAAGCCAATTTAAGAACCCCCAAAAAAGAATGTGATAAAGAAACTTCATGGAAGAGTTTCATCCAAGTAAAGAAGTCTTCTTTAAAATTCTGGTAAATTCAAATTTGTGTGTTTTTGGGGGTTTGTGTCTTATTATAGACATGACTCTTAGCCTTGCCCCAAATGTTGCAAACGTAACCACTTAATCAACTCAGAAATCAAAAAATAATGTGTATCTTGTAGATGTTTGACATGATTTCATGTGCAGCTAAGTATGGCATTAATTTTGAAAACTGACACCATAAAAATCTGGAGTTTTCTTGAACAGAACCAAGATGGTTTTGCGGCATATGGGACGTTGTCAACGAGTGGTGCCTCTGATATTACCCCAATGATTTTTCTTCATGTGTTTCTCCAGTGTGCTGTAAACCGAGAATGGCATGCCACATACCTCACACTTAAAGACTTCCTTTGCACCATGCCCATGCGTCTTCATGTGACGTGTCAGCTTGCTACTCTGGGCACAGGCATACGGACACAGCTTGCACTTGTAAGGCTTCTCGCCGGTGTGACTTCGTCGATGCACCGTCAAGTTGCTGCAATTCTTGAATACTTTTCCGCAGAATTCACAGGTTCCGCTGCGCCGGTCCATTGCTATCTGCTTCGGGGACTTGTGCATGCCGAGACTACTGTAAGGCAGTGTGCCAGATGGGCTGGAATGCGAGGCCCTCTCCGTGCTGTTAGTGGCATTGCTTCTGCTGTAGTAGCTAGAGAGTGTCCCATTGGTGGCACTTGTGGAAGGGCTACTCTCCGAGGGTTGACCCGGCGAGTGGATGAAAGGGTCTTTACTAGGAAGGCTGCTGGACTCCGATGCCCAAGTTGGAGATGATGGCTCTATTTTGATACGCTTGGTCACCTGCTCCAACCCAATCATGGCATTTCTCGGTGACAATGTTGGGGATTGCCGAAGATAAGCTGACTCCTTCTCATGGTCTTGGTAGCTGGTGCCAGCCAGAGTCTCCTCACCGGACCCGAGTTCATTCGGATGTCTGTCGGATGTTTGTCTTGCACCATGCTCCTCTATTCGTGATGAATGACGACGGTTTACAAATCTCTCAGCGATGGCCTGACGATAAGCTTCGCTGTACTGTTGAATCTCACTGAGACCTGTGTGTTTCATCACCTCACTCAAGAGGGAAGAGTGGTTCTCTTTCTCTCCATGGTGATCCTCCCCAGCATTGTGACTCGGACCTTCTGCATCTGAGGAATTTTCGCCAGCATTCTCGTCCTCATCACTGACTTCTTCCATCTCGTCCTCGTCCTCAAACTCCTCTTCCCCTTCTTCTTCCTCTTCCTCCTCTTCATCATCGACTGATGTATCTTTGCTGGAATATTTACTTTCATTCATGTATCTGTCCACAGCAGTTTTAATGAGAGAGCTTGCACTGGTCTCCCCACTGCTGGCTTCATCTCCCAGGTTTTGTTGTTCCGAAGATGGTGACGTCAGCGTAGATGGTGGCTTGTTTATATGTGTTTTCATATGTCGTTTTAGCTTGCTGGCCTGACTGCAAGCATGATCACACAGCTGACATTTATATGGTTTCTCCCCAGTGTGAGACCTACGGTGCACAATCAGGTTGCTTTGAAATTTAAAAGTCTTCCCGCAAAACTCGCAGGCTTTCACTTTGGGTGAAAACGGGGACTTGAAGCGGGGTGCGAACACGGGGTAATGGAACCCCTTCTTTTTGGGATGCATCATCGGACCCGCTGCGGCAAGCTCTCGTAGTCGCTGTGAGTACAGGTCAATGTTGGCTTCCACAATGGCTGGATTGGTTGACGAGAATGTGTGATGGGAATTATGATCATAGCCTTGCGACATCATCAGGTGGCTATTCAGACCCACCCGATCCATATTGGAGTGTTCTGGTGCTAGAACCTCCCGTAGTGTCACACATGAGCCAGGGTTGACAGGCCCACTGTGGTACATGTGTCGCTCATTTGTTGGCGGCCGCATAAACATGGAGAGTGGATTTGCATCGAGGGAATGTACTGGAAGGTGGGCATGGGGGCTGTGGACCAGCAATGGGGGGTGGTGGATTGACGGAGGAGCTGTGACAGACGATGACACTGGCATGGATACAGCCGGTATTGGCGGCGGAAGCGGAGGAGGGGGCAGAGGGATTGCGCATGATGACGACGATGAAGAGGATGTGGGCAGGATAACCTTCCCGTCGCTGTTAGGAGACTCCGGTGTGTGAGTCTTCCGTGACGTCTTGGCCTCCGTGGAGCACCGGGAGCTGCATTCTGATAGTGTACTGTTACTGTCACTGGTCTTCCAGGGCTGCTGGTAGATCTGCATCCCGTGGTCACATTGGACATGTTCAAGTAGACTTGCAGCATTTTCAAACAAATCTTTACAGGAGTAGCAAATGTAAGTCTTGGACTGATCAGGATCTGCATACATAAGACAAAACAAGAAATGACGGGTCAGTATCAGGAATGCCGATTCAAACTCAACTTGTATATCGATTCAGGAATGAAATATTACCCCACCACAAAAAAAAATCTCCCAGCCAGAGAGAGAGCGAAGAGATTCTCTCCCTCCGCCAACCGCCAACCCCCTCCCCTCCAAAACCCACGCAAACACAAAAACTGCAACAGACACAGCGATTAGTCTTTCATCCTTGGTAGCACCTCCCTAGAGAAGAGGATGAAGACATTTTAGGGCTGCCCTCAGCGAAGAAGTCCTGCTTTAAGAAAACGTTAAAATGATCAACAACCTTATAATTGAGCCAGTCTTGGGTTAAATATACGGTTCAATTTGTGGTCCACAAATGTGAAAGGTAGTGAGGGCAGCACTGTATATTCATTAACAAGATTTTCTTTCTTTGCTGCATACTTCCGAAGCACATACACTAAGTTAACGAAAGTCGTATGTCAGCAACATTGATGTTTTTCTTGCATGAAAATTCTATTTGAAGTAGACTTTCATTCTTTTAGCTAACAAAAGTTTTTTTAAATTATGAACTACATCCCCCCCCCCCCCCCAACAGTTTCACAAAGAGTTGCAACTGATCTTTAATTATCAACATTTCATACTTGTCTTTCGTACCAGGTTTGGATAACTTTTTCGGGGGAAAATAAAAAAGAAGTGTAGTTAGACTTCTGTCCTCTTCACTTTAAAAAAAGCCATTTGTTGAGGCAGAAAGAAAAAAAAGAAAAGAAAGAAAAATCCACTAACTTAAACATTAAATTAGTGTTAAAAATGCATGGATTCAAACCTTTTAAATGACCTTAAAGGCTGTGCCGGTAAAAGTACAGTTTCAACATGGATAGGCTGGAGAAATCCCACGCCACAAAGACCAATGAAAACAACACGCGTGTTCAATTACTAACAACATCTACATGGCTATGCGCAAATGCAGCCGCAGCGGGAGTGGTCTCCGTGGGTACTAACAACCTACATCTCTACGCATGGACAACTTTCCAGAACTGGACTCATCAATAAAATGTCAAACAGAAGACAGCCATTCCCGCCACTCTCAGAGGCATTTTGAGGTGTGGGGAATTGAGGCTTATGCCTTCTAGCGAGGGCTTATTTTAGACTACCCAATACTCAAAGGTTTTTCAGTCATACAATTTTTACAAATTTATTTCTTGCTGAATACTCAGTCCATTTTACAACACTGTTATTGTTTATTTCAACTTCTACCTCAATTTCATGAATGCAAGTGTACATTTTATTTTCGCGTTAAAAAGAAACTCAACTAAAAGTCTGAGTATATAAAAAAGAAACTCAACTGAAAGTCTTAGTATTTAAGCATCAGCACATAATTTATGTTTATTTCCTGGTCAATATCTGATTGTTCAGTTTTGTGCTCGATCTTGGTGCAAAGCCGCTGGAAATGTCTATGCGGTACGTTATTTCTTCTACAAGTATGTCAGAATGGCGCTGCAAACCAGAGACACAGTCCAGTTGCCTTTGTATCGGGTGCTTTGGGCTAAAAAAAAGAAGAAGAAAAAAAAGGCATTTTTGTTTTGAAATGTATATGGTTGGTAAGATATTTTAAGAGAAAAATGTAATCGATTCACATAAATATCCCTTGAACTTTTGTTTTTGTGTGTAATTTCATGACAGATCACGGTCCGGTATTTTGCAGAACCTATTTGTTGACTCCACAAAATGGAGGACCCTATGTTCCGCTGGTTGTATTTCAAGAGGCAAACTTATGTTTGTTAATCACTACTCACTATTTACAAAACACTGTAGGTGCTTTATGTGCATGAATAACTCTTGAAAAGTTTAAGTAGATTTTCAAAGAGCAACATTTTGGGAGATAAGAAGGCACTGTGCAACTTTAAATGCGTGAGAAATAAAGCAAATCATACCTACAGATTGCTCAATTATTAAACTTTACTTTTTGTTTTTTTTCTTTGTGCTGCTTGAGAGAGTATACAATTAAGTGTTCAGGCTGTTTTTTTTTTAATATCACCATTACTTAACGGGGCATCAAAAAGTGCATCACAATCAGCATTTTTTTCTCTCCAATGATTGACAAACTTGTCCACTGAGTCCGTAGAGCTTCTCCTTGTCAGAGATAATACAAGTGAAGTGTTGCTGTCCGTAAAGCATGAAAAGAGTGCAACGTTTTGACACTCAACACCAGGAGTGCTCTTTCACGAAGGACTCAGGGCGGCTTTGGCCACTGCAGAGAGGTACCATCACAGAGGGGATGGTCCCCTACTGGCTCGGAACACACCCGAGGCTAAGGAGAACAAGAGCTTGACTAGCAAGTCTCCGCTGGGATCGCCATGAATTGCACAGCTTTGTTTTTAACAGATGGTCATGACCACTCAATCCTAATCTTTATCTCAACTGTAACTTCAAAATGCCGCTGATATATATAATATTTTCTTGCGTTCAAAATGATGTAAATTATACTTTGGTTCTAGGCTAAGTCTGAATAAATATACATCTTTGTATCTAGAGGCATTGGTACAGTTACTAATCTTTGGCAAACTCATAAGCTTCGCTCAAACTGATTTATTTATTTGTTTATTTATTTATTTATTTATTTGCTTAGAGACTTCATGTGCCATATTATCCTTTGTATTTTTCAAGCAAAACAACCACAAGGGATAAATCTGAAGGGAAACTGACATAGAAAGAAGAGGCTCTGAAAAAACACCCCCCCCCCCAAAAAAAACCCCCAAAAACCCAGCCTCACGGTCTAAATCTGTCATATATGTACATATACTGAAGCAATAGTCAAAATAGCTTCTTCGGTCACCTTTTATCTTCGCCAAATGTGCCCCCATCAAAAATGACAAAATCGTGAACATAACATTAAGCCATGGACCCCACCAATAAAACATTTTTACATTGTTATGTATCTCAAGTCAACAGTCAAAAAGTGTCACTGAAATGGACAGAGTCATCATTCATCTTCCATTTTGTCTTCTTTCTTTGCATCTCAAGTCAACAGTCAAAAAGTGTCACTGAATTGGACAGCGTCATCGTTCATCTTCCATTTTGTCTTCTTTCTTTGTTCACCCCCAAATTGAACTTTAACTGTTTTCGTCAACAGTTGTATGCGATCAATGAATCGGAATAAAACTACATGTAACATTTTCAAAAGTTTTTTTCAATTTAGAGCTCTTGAATGTTAAGTATAATCTGTACCTCACTTCCAAACCAGCATTTTGACAGTAACTCTCCAAAACTTTGATAGACATAATTATTACTATAGTAGTTATTATTTCAGAAAAGGACAGCACATAAAAACCTAAATAATACGAACGAAAACAAAATAGAAAAGTCAGTCCCACATGCCAGGTAACATTTCGTTTTTTTACAGGACCTTCAACTCCCAACACTGCTTGCTGAATATAAATGCGAATGATTAAACTACTTATTTATTTATTTTCTTATTTATTAATTTATTTATTGCTTTATTTATTTGTTTTATTACAAATCCAACAGCACCAATAATAGGAGGGATAGGAAACAAGAAGAAATAATCAGTTTTAGATGTGGGGGAACCCATGCAATCAAGAAGGGACTGAAAACTCAATCCACGTGCAAGGTTCAAACTGGGGTTTGCAAGGTAGGCAAAGAAACCACTGGGCCAACCTGATACAAAGAAGTGTATCCAAAATACTACTAGTTTTGTTTTCTCCAAACTCTGTCAAAATTTGCTCTTTTGTTTGTTTACCAAACCTGAAGACACCTAAAGTAATATAATAACTGGCAAGCAGGGTGTGGTGAACAATGTAAAGACTTCAAACAGGTAGAGCTACAGGTAAATTATTCCTTGACATTCTGACTCAGTCTAATCACAAGGGCATTTGAGCTGACACAAACCGAATGACCCCAAGGTTAGGGTACACTGTACGTACTCTATGGTCAATGATGCGACAAGGGTGGCTACTGCTTTATGCAATTACCCTTAGTCAGGTGTCCTTTGATTGTAAAGCAGCCTTTAAGTTCATTTTTCTGAGTGGATTATTAGGTACCAGTGGGTGTGGGGCTCGTAGACCCATGATTGACTGGCTGAAACCTATAATTTTCTGTCATAAATTGCACTCGATCCTCCGAGAGCTAGATGTGAATCTTAGACAACCTGCAAAAGCTATCGCATCCTAGATTGCCTTGAAATCATATCATTCAGCAGCAATGGAAAGGAATGAGGAGTTGAATTGCATAGTAGGTTTTTTTTCAGTTGAGGATGTTTTGATACATTTCACTTGCTCTGTGGTTGATGATGCATGCATGGTTGGCTATTTTTTAAAATCTTGTTTACCCTTTGCGTTGACCCAGCTTTCCCAAAGGTGGAAACTTTGTGAGGACCACTGTACATGTAAACAACTTTTTTTGACGCCAACCATTGATCTACTTTAGTGACCATTTATCACTGTCTGGTGTTTACACACTAGCCAGTAATATTCACATAAAATATTGTGCCAGTCTACTGGTTTCATCCATGCTTGGTTGCCTTTGAATGGCTACACTTTGAATGCGCACATATGTGTAAAGTACACCACAATTTCCCCCCCCGAACCCCCCCCCCCCCCTGAACCCCCCCCCCCCTCCCGAATCCTACAGAAAAAAACAATAAAAAATTGGGCAATATAAAGGCCATGTCCTTGTTCCCCTCCAGTTCCGTCCAGGTTAATTTTTGTCGGGAAAAGTAAATGGTTGCAATAAAAAGAATACTGTGGATCAATCAGGACCTTGGCGTAAACAAATCTGCAAACTAAGGAACCATGTCCATGTATATATCTTGAGGTTCAATGTAAAGGTATTATACAGGATTGGTAGAGCTGACAAAATAGTCGCAGATAGTGTTCATGTTTTGTGTGGTCGACCATATACATTAAATGACAAACCTGTGAAAATTTGGTCTTAATCCGTTTTGTGCGTCAGGAGAAAATAGAGTAAAGCCATGCACAATTTTCAGTATGTAAATTACAATGTCCTTAATTTTGGTTGTACCAACCAAAATCAGCTGTTGCATTTTTCTTAGGTTTTCAAATACAGTTTTCTGGAATATGACTTCCTTTCTGAAAAATTTGGTCTAGTATGAACTTCATAATTAGCGTCCAGACTAAAATTTAACAATGATGTTTTTTTTTATCCTTACCAATTCTGAGTATACCTTTAGGTTTTGAAAGAGCAAACAACTCTTTGAAATGATTTCAGTTTTCCATATTTAATAATCCAAAACTAGACAGGGAACTCCTGGGATACTCCACCCTAAAACCAGGTATTCCCAAAAGTTCAAACAGAGTTTATTTGCTCATCAAATAGATGAAAGTAGGAGCTTTCAAATTACACCTAATTACTGCCTATAAGGTAAGTATTTCTCAACATATTAAATGTTTAAGACATTGCACGCTGATACCAAGACTGACGTTTCGGTCCGCTTCACTTCTCATGCCATTTCATCATTTCCGAGAAGTACCTAATTGTGGGCGTCACATACATGACACTAAGAAACGCACACCGTACTGTCAAATTCAACAGGACCAATTATTATCCAACAAATGCTTGCGGTTATTTTGTACCCTTTCCTCTTGCAATTCAAAGGGTTGGACTGAATGTACTCCAAATAATGATATTCCACCCAATTAAGACTGACATCAAATTGCATAGAGCTGGTTACCACACATTCTCTACTACCTGAGCATTTTGAGCAATCTAGAGAAATTGTATGCAGTATATCTATATATGTACAGTATTAATAACTTTGATTGGCTATAATTTTCCCGCTTTTTTTCTGGATACTTTCCCTTAATCCTTTGCTCCTCTTTTTGCTATAAACGGATATGTTTGTGTTTGTTCTTGTTTATGCCTCTGACGAAGGTCCGGTTTGGATCGAAAGCTAAGGCCATCTCCCCAACTAGTTTGATATATGTACAGTATGATAAACTTTCAGAGAGGGAGAGTGTGTCAAAAAACCAAACAGTATAATTCTCAATGAGCGCTCCAAATTTCCTGAAGTTTGAAGGTATTAGGGGGACTTTATAGGACTGGTGCATCTGAAAGCCTACTCATATGAAGTTCATACCAGAACCAATTTTTCTGTGAAATATTTTCCTCTCAAATGAAGACATATTTGAGAAAACTGTTTCTGAAAACCTAAATAAAAAAAATTACCCCCCCCCCCCCCCCGACCAAACGCAACATCTGATTTCAGTTGTTTCAACTAATCTGTTTACATGCTGAAAAATGTGCATGGTTCTTCACTATTTTTCTCCTGACTGACACAACGGATTAAGCTCAAATTTTCACAGGTTTGTTATTTCATGTATATGGCTGTTCACACATAAACACTGTCTGCGACTATTTTGTCAGCTCTACCAATCCTGTATAATACTTGTAGAATGCTAAGATTATCAGGAAAAAAAGGTAACAACTTGTGTAATCAAGAACACAAATACAATTTTCACTTGCCCCTTTTTAAGTTCCTCAAAATAAAATTATAGCCCAAAATAAAATTACTTAGGAGTGAAACAGCACTTTTGAAATGGATCAAAACTTATTATGGAATCGTGAGCTAAAACAGCTACAAATTTGAGGACTGATGTACAAGCTGTATACAGACTACCCAACTTGGCTTCAAATACAAGAACACCCTACAAAACATTTTTTGAACATACTGTACAGGTACGTATACACATGTACATGGAGATAAAACCATATATACAGCCTAATCAATTTATTTATTTGTTTTTCTTCAAAACTTGTAATAATTTAGGCAATGATATGAACTGGGCTGCGCCATTTAATCCCACCGCCGAATAAAACATTGTCTAGTCTGAAGAATCGTGTTTAAAATACCGTTCACCATGGTTGTGTGTGATCCCCCACAGGTAAAAAGCTTAGCACTGCAAAATGGCGAGCGTCTGAACTACAGCACTGAATGTCAGGGATGGTTGACCCCAAGGTCATGATCTGTCTGGATGATTTGACCTTTGACATAGAGGGCATACGCATATGGCTTGCTCGCTGGCTAGCTGTGTCGTCATAGGTTACAGGCTGTATAGATATACCTTTGGGTCATAATGTAAATGGTTTAGCTGGTACAACTTCCAACACAGCAACTAAGCCATGCCGGCTGCTTTACGGGCGTTAGTTTGTCAGTTTTGAGTTTGAAAGATGTTTTTCAATCTATGCATGATTTATTGGGTGGTTATTGCCAGCACACATTTTCTGATCACCTCTTGATCGATGGGCCAAGAATGTTAGCATTTCAGGGCTAGGTGTACTTAGATGTTGCTGTCTGTGCTTATACATGCATACGCATAGCATTGTTACAATTTGGCCTATGCATGGGTAAACTTCACTATCAGTATGCTCGTTGCTTGTTAACTTTATATCATTTCAGGAGATGACAACTTTGAATGTAAATTCCACTGCATAGTATTAGCCAGAGGCGTGTCTGGGTGTCTTTTGAACACCCTGTTTTAAATTTGGACACCTTGTTATATCTGTCATTTACATGTAAATGTATAGTAAGTGAACAATTTGGACACCCAGTTTTAAAATTTCCAGCAAATTTGGATGCCCTTTCACCAAACCCAGGCTAAAACCTTGTTCCACTGAAAAACTGATCACAGAAGACTGTGCTAGTCTCGTGCGTATTTAAATATCTGGGATCAAGTGTCTCGATTCTGTTTCTAACACTAGTGTTACGCAGTTTATGGCTATAAACATTTTTATCATGTTGTTGGGAAAGTCAAATTTTGCCATGAAATATGTGAAAAATTAATAAATTTTAACAAATCAACAGAGAAAATGCTAGAATAAGACTTAACCTCTGTTTCTGGTTACTTTTAATCAATGAAGAATTTTGCCCAACTGAAGTTCATTTTATCATTTTAACTATGTAATGGTTGCACAAACTTGGGGGTGGTTGGCAAATGGGGTTTCTAAAATAAGTTTTTAGTTTTGTTTCAATGTTAGTTTTAAAAAATTATTTGTATTTCATAAACATTTTAAAAGTATTTATAACAAATTTCTATGGGTATTTTTATTTACAAGAGTTTTGTATAAATATAATTGTAGTAGAAAATTTGACTTCACAGAAAAATATATTCCTTAGTTCCAGTTGTTTTCTTGTTTTGGATATATGTGCGAGACTTGCACAGTCTATCTGTCCGAAAAGGGTTGAGGGTTGGGGACAATTGGTAAACATTCATAGGCATTCACCATCATGTGTGTTCAGGGAGTACCAGCGATTAATCTGTGTTTTGAATTTTGCATTTTTCATTTTGACAACCAACTTGCTTTGTTTTGGTCATTTAAAAAAATGACTTGCTGATACAAAGTTTCATTTTTTCGTATTGCTTAAACAAGACTTATTCACCGTTCAGTCTCTGATCAGCCAAGATTGAATGTGCTTTTCAAAGGTAGGGTACGGGTTGGTGATTAAAAAAAAAGAAAAAGAGAAAAAAAGAAGTAATAGGCCTACTAATAGTACAATGTCTTTATAGAAACTTAGTAGTTCCAATTTGAAAGCTCACTATTCCTATAAAGTTCACAATACTCCAGAGAAAGATTTCCATCTGAAACACTGTTGGCGTTGAATTACCCCACAAAAGCTAAATTTTTTGTACAATTTTGTGTGTGTACAAATGTGCACAAAAACCCTGACTAAACATCAAAAGTTTTTTTGTTGTTACAAAAATGATGGGCTAATGCCCACCGTTTTAAAACAGTGCTTCTGAAAATTTTGAAGAAAAAAAAACAACCTCCAAAAACAAACAAACACCCCTTTCTTTTTGGTACTGCATGTGTTGCGGACACATTTGTAATGGCGGATACATATTCATGTCATTTCTGATAAGATTTGATTGTCGAACCAAAGCCTTTTGTACTTCATGTCTAATCTTTACTTCCAAGTCCTAAATATGTCTTTTCATCTGTGGAAAAGAAGATAAAGCAACGAATCAAAATTCATAAGAAGAAAAAAAAGAGAAAAAAAAAAAAAGAGAAAAAAAAAGCAGACGACAAAACGACTTAAAATGCTATGGCAACCCTTGCGTAATTGCACTTGAGTGGGATCTAGGTTGTTACTATCGCCATGGCAACTAAGACCTTCATCTTGGAGCCAGACAGAATGGACAAGGTACTGAATCGATGCATTTCACGCATCGTTGTCTACAGACAACATTGCAATGTGGTTTCATGTACTAGTACTGTACCATCGCTCTGTTATGAACTCATGTGCCTATTCGTGGAAATAATACTGCTGCTTCAGACACAGGGGTTAGCAGAGATGAAAAGTAGCGACGCTTGCATAATTTAAATGAAGTACACAAGTGTCTCTTGCAAACAGTGAACCTTTGTGACAATTCTCGAGACTTAAAGGGAAGGTGCACATGGAAAAACATCTGCTGTCTTCGGTAAAAATTGACTTTCATGTAAAAAAAATAACTATGCAACCAAACAGCCCCAGGTGTTTGTATAATGATACCTGAAAGACAAACAAGATAAACAATGTTTCTGTAATTGCAAACAGTCATGTGACAAGGGAGAATCTGCAAAATGGCAGAATATTTTATGATGCATCATATCCAGTCAGTCATTAAAAGCATACTTTAAGAGAAGTTAATTTTTGCATCGGGATAAAGAAAATAACTTGTTTTTTTTTTACCCTTACACCAACGTGTATTAGGCGTTGTATACTCAGTACTTTCCCTAGGTCTGTGAAAATAATCCACCCAAGTGATATGCCTGTGGATTTTTTTTGCACAGAACTCAGGAAATTACTGAGTGTACAGCTCTTAACACACATCGGTGTACGGCTAAAAAACAAATTATATAAGAGCATACTGATATAAATATCAACAGAGTCTCGACAAGACGATGACAAGTGTGATCGCAAGATTGGTACTGCAACTGTTCCCTCAATACTGACCGCAAGCACTCCACCTTCCACCCCTTCCCTACACAAAATATGACAAAACATGGCTGGATGTGAATTCATTGATCACCTACTTGCACCCCCAGAGTTGACAACATTTGCATCTTGCAATCAGGGAGATTTTGTACAACAATCAGGGAGATATTTAGAATTACACTCAACTGAATAGGGGGAAAGTTTCCATAATCAGGGCGATTGTCAAATGTGCTCATCGGAACATGGAAAGATTGGTTTGTTTTCAGTGAACTCTCTGCAGAATCGGGGAGAAATGGCGGCCCTGGCACCCCGCCTCCTACAAAGAGGATAAGGAAGAAGACCCACTGTTTTGGTAAATTTTCAGCAGTTTCATAGTCGGTTTGTCTTCAATAACCACTGGTATATTATTTTTGCCCATAAGGTATACTAGTCTTAAAGTTGGAAGGAAAACAAATATGGTTAGGTTGTAAAAAGAGGTAAAAATACAGCATTCACATATTGAATAGCTTTAAGAATTTATAAGGCCTGGAATTTCATCTTTGGGAGGGCAAGGCCATTTTGATTTTGCAAAGGGCACTTCCATTGGAAAACTCTTGAATTCTATGGGAACCTTTTGAAGGGGTACCGAGGTGAAGACCAGTGAAACCACGGCCTTTGTGGCCTCCATGTAACTCCAGAGCTGATCTACAAAAAGGTTTCACTCTTAAAGTCCAATCTGGTACCACTTGTTGGAAGTCCCTACCTCAACAGGAATTTTAAATATATATATAAAAAAAACCGAACACCCAGAAATACATTGCATAACGAATCGATGGTAAACGTTATGAAGATTTCCCCATAAATCAATGCTTTGTCACTCCTTGAGGTTTTTGTGGTAATACTTGAGCTTCGAACATGAAGTGTTTAGTTTAGATTTCATGAAACATAACCATCAAGTGCCTTAAATGAATCATTGCAAACCCGCAAGCTTCACAAGTCGAGCCACAAGCTTGACAACTTGCCAGGCCGATTCGACAAGCATCAGCAAGAATAAAAAAATCTGTGTATTGAAAGTAGAGTCCGAGTCATTGGCAAGAAGTCTGAGGCCCTCTTAAGAAAAGAGAGAGAGAGAGAGAGGAAGAAAAACAAAAGTTGACTCAGGCTTAAAAGAAGCGAGATGATGTCAAGGAGACTTTACATCGACAGCACTCACCAGGAACCTACTCACTACAAATTTACAACACCAGGGCCCAATTTCATAGAGCTGCTTAAGCAGAAATGTTCAGGACACCAGTGAAAAAATTGTCCCATGTGACATAGTAGTTTGGCTGGTAACCTTATTCTGGTAAGCATAATTTTGTTGTGCTAAGCTAACATTTGTGCTTAAGCACCTCTATGAAATTGGGCACAGGATGTTCTGCTCAATATAGCTGCTATGAAAACTGGGTGCTGATGTGACAGGCAATAAAGCCACAGTTTGTGTACTAAATTTGAATGATGTCTGGTGCCATGCCTTGTTCGGTCACAAGTGAATGCTCCGATTGGAATTCTTCAGACTGCATCCAGTGTTGCTATGTCACGTGGTTAGAGGCAAGCTCGGAGGTAGCACCCCTTCACAATTCTCAATGTGGCATAAGGACCAGTCTTTGTTGATCTAGAAGCTGCTGTATAAAAAAATCTTGCCGGGAACTATGTGACATAGCAACGCTGGATTGAGGTCTGGGGAAAAATACAAAAATTGCATTCACTTGTGACCGAACAAGACATTGTACAAGTCATCATTCACAACTAAAATGGCGTCCAAATGGCTTATTGCCCCCCATCTAATTCCAGGCTGGAAACCTGTTAATTGGGGAGGTGGAATGAAGGGTTGAGGGGGGGGGGGGGGTTCGACACAATTAAAGAGGGTCTCCAATGTCACATTAAGTTTTGTGATGCACTCAATTTCCAACAGCTAGAGTCCTTGTGAAAGTGGGAAAAGGGTTACAGGTCCCAAGGTTACAATGGTGTAAAATGACATTTTATTTGATACTCTTTCAGAGAGAAATTTGAACCACGACGATATGGAACAGCAAAAAAACAAAACAAATTGGTCTGTACATTCCAGAGACATTTCTGTGCGTCATTCGCTCAAAATTCAATGCCATTAGATTGAATATCGTCCGAATTCAGGAACGAACAGAACATTCTCTTTATAACATTGTACAGGCAATATATCCAATGTGATGTCATTGAACGCTTTTGAATTTTGAGAAAAATTGCAGTTGGAGGGTATCAAACATAGTGATATTTTACACCATTATAACGTGAGGTTGGAGACTTGTAATATTTCCTCCTTTTTCATAAGGACTCTTTCTATTGGAAAATGAGTGGCTGACAAAACTGAATTTGACCTTTGACCCTTCTTTATTAGTGTACCTGTTGGAGTCAATACCAACCTGAAGTTTGTGTTTGTGTTTGCTTGACTCTAGGTGAGATTAGATCTCTCTGCATCGATGATGTTGATGATATCCTCTTGATTGGTGTGATAATCTTTGGCTTTTCTGACCTCACTACCACATCCATGATAGTGACCTCTTCCTTGTCATCCTCCACAGTCTCCGTGCTTTCTCTGGCCTCGTCTGTGTCCGTCTTGCCGAGGGGTGCATCCTCCCCATCTTCCCCCTCTTCCGAAGGTGCCACCTGTTGTATGTGATCGGTTCGTGGATAGCATTTTCGTTTGTGCTCAATAAACTTGACTATATCGGCCAGGGCAAAGTCCACGTTGCACTCGCCACATTTAATGAGGTCATGGGGTGGCGCCTCGTCCCCTTCCAAGATTCCATGAGCCTCGTCTTCATCTGTTTGACAAGAAGATTGTGAGATTGTGTCAGGTTAGAATGATTACAAGAAAAAAAAAACCTCCAGATCAGGTGAAAGACTGACAATGTTCACATAAACTTCAATGACCAGTTCCTCTGTTTGAATCAAGATACATAAACCGACCTGTGAAAGTACTACACCATTTTTCTTGATAACTAAATGTACATAGTCAAGTTTATTAAATGTTGATACTTCTTCATGTTAAATTCAGGCAAGATTTTCACTCCCTTTTGTCTGCTGGCTGCCAGTCAGAGAGAGAGAGAGAATCAGAATCAAAACTCTGCTGTATTCATGGTCAAACACCTTCAAGTATCTCAGCAGAAAAACCTCAACATGTACAATACCGGGCCCAATCTCATGGCGCTTGCTTACCGCAGAATTTGTCGCTATCAGCTCGTAGTCTTACAGTTTAAGGAACCCCCCGAAAGGGCAGAGCTCTGTGGTTGAAGCAGTGCCATGAAATTGGGCCCAGATTGTCCTACAGACCCTAGGAGACTCGTTTAGCTGTTTCTCATGCCAAAACAGAGAGCTGATGATAACTTTTTCTTCATTGCTGTCCCTAAACTCTGGAACCAGCTGCCGTGTGACACCAGAGAAGTGGTCTCTATCCTGGTGTTCAAGCGCACACTCAAAATGTGTGTGTTTCCTCGTGTTTGATTACTGTTTACCTTTTGATTATTATTATACTATTGTTGTGTATTTCTTGTCATAACACTAAGGATGCCTCATAAGTAAACTTACATATTGTAGCTCACAAGCCTGTGAGGAAACCTGTAAACAAGGGTGCTTGCTGTGTGAACCACGATAATTGTTCTGGGTTCTTTTATGTGCACTACCAATCCTAATACATAGGACCTACAGCTTAATGTCCCATGCGAAGGGCAAAGTAATTATGGTCAATTATCTTGCTCAAAGACATAAGTGCCACGAAGGGGACTCGAACCCACACTCTGCTCAGAAACACCAGAGTTTGGGTCCGTTGCTCTTAACTGCTCATCAACAACATAACCACTAAGTTAATGTTTTCATTTACCCTTCTTTTGTGAGGCGCTCTATTTCCAGAGAGCACGTTATATAAAATGCCTTGTGTTATTTTAGCCAAAACGACAACACTTCAAACAAAACAGTTGAAGCATTTGGAACACTTTTTATTAGATAATCTGCTAAAGTAATTTACACAATTCAATTTGATACAGGTTTTGTTAATAAACATTACCAAACCTGTACTAGAGAATATTATCAGCCTTCCATTGTTAAATAACACGATCCATTTCCTTGCCATTTTCGTTTGTTGTTAAATGCTAAATTTAACATGTTTGATTTGCCCATTGACAACAATGTTGTTGTTAACCCTCAACACTGTGATGTAATGAAATTTCAACACACAAGGGTAAGAACAAATGCTGCTCATCATTCTCTTGTTTTATTGTGTGTTTTTTTTTCTCTCAGCCTGTGGGATATGATCCCCTCTGAGGTGAAAAGATGCTGTTATTTTTGCCCTTCGTTCATTTACCAAATCATCTTCCGGTGCTGGGTTATGGGATTCCCCTGTCAGAAGTTAAATAAGGGGTTGCAGAGAACTTGTTTCTCTCTTTCAAATTGGCCATGTTCTCTGTATTTTAGTGGTTTAAAACTAATGTTCTTGTGAAACTGTTATTGTTTTCTTCTTTATATATGGTGTTGTGGCTATTTGGAAAACAGCCAGGCAGCAATTTAATTAAGTTTACTTTTTTGTCATCCTTCAAGTCTGACATTGTCATATTGTATATTTTTGTCATATTGTATATTTTGTTGTTTAATTTAATTATTTCATACATCTCTTACCCTTTGTATTTGATGTATATTTTTGTACTGCAATTTTAATGTTTTACCTGTGAAATTAATCAATGAAATCAATTAAAGTAAACTTTTAAAGAAGATCAACAACCTTTTCTATGAATGATATTAAGACCAATTGAAAACACTCTTAAAAATAAAAAAAAAAACCATAGAGGTGCCCTTTTTGAGGCAAAAGATTTACTATGTTGGAAAAGAGAAATTCTTTCATAAATAAATGGAGTGAGTTTACATGTTCATTTATTTGTAGTGGCCTACATATTTTCTATGAACAGTGAAAGGTACAGGGTCACTGATTGGCAAATACTACAAAAATTAATAACTAGAAAAACTTACTAGGTGAGAAGCACTACAGCTGTTGGTAGTATAAACTATTTTGAGAAAGGATTCCCTTTGAAGTAATAATTATAATTTTGATAATTTTTCTCTCCAAAGTCTGAGGGTTGGTCTGAGGGTTGGTGTCCATTCGTGAATGCTGTGACCAGAGATGCGATTGGTACCCGCTGTCACCTCGCTAAACATGGATGGATTTGACATTCTTGTGAAAAAATACTGTGACATTTTTTGTTGTTGCTGTTTTCTCAACAAGTAGACACTGTATTAAGCCGAAACGTTCATATGTGATTTTTATTGCATCTTTCTTTACAATTCTGCCTATACATCAGCATTATGTCCACAGAAACCAATCTATGACCCTACCTTTAACCGTGGAGCTATAGCTCTATGCTTTAACCCCTAGCAGTGAGCCACAAATAACAATGCTGTACCTTGTCCACTGACCCGGCCATGATCATAATATCAGCAATCTTTACAATTCACTTCAAAGTACCACAGAGTTCAGCTGGAGTGGTCTCCAGACTGTAAACACCACAGACCTTGCATAATAGGCTGCTATAAATCACATACCACTCACCCAGACAATGTCAAGGCAAGCTGTAGCTACTTTGTCCTCAGCTAAGGTCAAACTGCCTATTCATGTGGACAGTTAGTCCTTGCAACGGTCATTACTGAGCCTGGCTGGACATTTCTAAACTACCTAACAGCTGGGAGCACCCTGACCATTGATTACATAACCTGTCTTTGTTGACACTGCAAACCACAAGGGCAGCAGTGTCAATGGACAGAGGACCTTGTCCTCAACAAGAGGTCATGCTGCTGAGTGGACCAGCTCACAGTGGTCCCTGGGAGCTGCAGGGAGGGAGATTATCATATCTAAGCCTTGTGGCCATGGGCTACATCGGACTAGTCATTGTCTGACAGGAATAGTTACTGCCTACCTCTGACTACAAGCTCTGACTACATTCTAGCGACAGCAACTGCTGGCTGGGCAGAAAATGAGGAGAGCATTTCATTGAGACATTTGTGGAATACCTTCGCTGGCTCGTGCCCTTGACCAACATAGCAAACTGGTCTACTTAAGGGGGGGGGGGGCACATTGTTGGGTTGGAAAATAATGAGGTTATGCCAATGCCATGTTATGCAAAATAACATTGCCTAACAAATCAGTCTGTCAAGCTTTGTAATATCGTCAATAAAAAAAAACAAGGAAAAGGTGGATTTTAAGTTGTCTCACTTGCATTTAAATGCAAATGTGGTTTTCTTTACAGAAAAATTGTCGAGTGTTTTGCATTTGAAATAGCAATAACAACAACATTCATTTCGAATCAAAGATCTTTTTGAGAAAGAAACATTCAAACCTAATGCTAAATCAAGTTTTACCAGTCCATGTATAGTGAATAATACAAATATCATCAAATAACTGGACACTTTAAAAAAAAATGCCTTTCTATCATTTAGCCTAAGAATTGTTTTTTTTTCTTCTCTTTTTGTCGTTAATCAAAAAGAAAAAAGAAACAACAAATCAGAAAATGCAGTTGAACCTTTGTTTCCTTTCTCACAGGAAATTCTTCCCTGGACAGCAAAATCAGTTGGGGATATAATTTAAGATGAATTATGTCATACCAAACAGAAATATTGAAGTGATGATTTTTCATTTTGTCATAAAGAAAAATGTTTTTTGGTTCTTATATTTAAAAAAGAATTAGTGTAAAGATTTGCATAAATCATGGTTTATAATGACCCTTTGCAGTACTACTTAGTAGCTTTAAATACTTGTCAAAATTGGGGGAACAGAGAGAGCAAAGAATTAATATTTCTAATCTCATCCAATAATGTTTTAGTACAGGCCGACAGCACACACTAACGCCTTTAATTTCCAAATGCTGAACAATACGATACAGTCCTTTAATTAGAGCACAACATGTCCTCCCAATGCGATTGCTAGATCCGATGCCTGGCAAAATCGTCAGATCTCACAACATGATCCAACCCATGACCAGATCCTCTACTTTTAGTAATATCCAGGGCGGTCCTCAATCACTCAAATAATCAATACCACATCTTTAATGGTCAGTGCAGTGGATGTGGCAGGAGATGTATTTGGTAGGGGGGGGTGTTTGGTTGCAGGGGCTTGCGTTGGCGGCTGCACTCGGTAGCTAGCGCAGGGGCAGGCACACACACATGTCCAACGAAGCGTGGATAAGGGAGAGATCCAACTAGCCTTATTAAACCATGGGTCTCTCCTCTGTGCAATAATTGAGTGCCAGACATGTGACGGGGGACAGGGCAAGTCCATCTGGTGTTATTTACATACCTGCAGACCAGGCTGAAGTAGGCCAAGCGAAAGCAATGTAGCCCTAGATAATGTGCAGTCTGTGGCAGTGAGGAGCGTGGAGCCACTGCCGTGCACAACGCCTTCGCGCCACAGATTGCTCATAGAAAAAACAGTCTGACAATGCATCCAAATAGGTCAGCGTTACGGGCGTTGCTGAAAGCCATTTTATCTTGTATTAGACCGTACTGCTGCTGATTTCTAAATACTCAGTTGAGTGATTTTACATGTCGAGTGATGATGACATTTTAACTTCTTATCAAATACCGTTTTCCATCATTGCCACATCATGTACTTGATTGCACCAATTTAACAGAGCCTGAATGCCTTTCAATTTGTAATTTCAAATTTAACAAGTTCAAACGCGCACAACATCTTAGAGTCCTTTCATGCTCGAAAAACTATGGATGAAATTTGATGGTCTAAAGCAATCTGTTGTATTTAATAACAACAGCCTAAGTCTAAATGGATCAACCAAAAAAGAGTCTTTATTGCGAGTTATGTTTGTAAAACAGCTTGTTACTTCAAGGGCTGTGTGAAAAATGGTGGAATATTTTAAGAGAGCACAGGGAGATAGCTTCACAGATTACAAAGTTGCTCTCAAAACCCATCTCTTCCTGAATAGTGCCCGTTTGAAGCACAACTCCCTGTGCTGGTGGTTTATGTTGCGATTATAAAATACTTGAGTTTCAGATATTGAGTATTTGAATAATGTGATTGATGTGTTTGTTTTGGAATGTTTATATTTTGCTCTTTCTGTGCCGCAACATGAGCATCAAGACTTGATGGAAACCGGCGCGTAGTAAGTTCTCACAATAATATTATTATTTTAAATAAACAAACAAATAAAACGAAATGAAAATGAAAAATCAACAGGAAACTCGTGTTGATTAGATTTCCTATTTTTTAGGGAGGAATTACTTTCCCAAAATCCTCCTCTGCTATTATCAGTGGCATCATCAGGGGGTGGCAGGGGATGGAGCCCCCCCCCCCTTTCAGAATCCTTGCCCCACTTGCCCCAAATGAATGGTTGGATACATAAAATAGCCGCCCTCAAAAAGAAATGTAAACAAATATATATTTATATATATATATTTCTTCCCCCCCCCCCCACCACCCCAAATTTCTTTCCAGATTGGGATTGGATAAGTCCCGACTCAATCACATATTGAGTCTAGAACAATGTCATGCAGAATACAGATTTTAAAAAACTATTTGACGCCAAAAGAGCACTTTGGATTTAAAGGAATTTTTTCAACATCACTCCCTTTATTTTTTGAGGTTTACCTTTCACGACATCTTAGTATTAAATTATCTTCTGAAACTAACAGACCAAACTGTCTGAGCAGGCACAAAGAATGACTGGGAATTCAATTTGGGAAAATATGAGCTTGACGAGCCGCCTATGCTTAGGGATTGGCACAACATAAATGTAGACCTATGCATTTCCCATCATGTCAACTGTCTGGCAACTGAATTCATTATCCCCATGTTACATGCTAAGTGTAATACACTGTCCATCCTCTTTTCCTTTCAACACTCTTCGTAATGTACAAGATCTCCCCATTGCAATTTTCTTTCTTTGAAAAGAACACTTTTTTTTCTTTCTCTCTATACTGCCTTCTATAATGTCAAAAGATTGATGCAACATCCCCAATTTGGAGGGGGGGGGGAAAAGTAGACTATATCTTTGAAAAGGAGCGGAAATTGTCTCTTTAATCTGATTGTCTTTGTATCCATCTACATCTACTTAGGAGCTAAACATATTTGTTTGTTAGTCCAAAACATTGTCTTAAAAAAAAATAAAATGATAAAATAACTATGTGCCTGTGGAGATTTTGAAATATTTGTATCAACGTAGTAATGCACACTACAAGAAATTCATGATATACTCGCACTCGTAGTTATGGGTACGAACATTTCTGGGAACACTATGGTCCAACGTACATTGCTTTAATGTGTGGAGGAAACAAACTCGCGCACTCTAACAGTCGCAACGTTCAAATACGCGCGAGCCTGGGACAATCTATTGACAAGTGAAGGGGGGTGGGTGTTGAACAGAAAGTGCGACACCAATGTCAGTGTTGCACTTTTTCTTTAATTTTTTAATTCCCAGGGGCAACCTTTTACATGTGAAGACTGATTGTAACTTGTGTATGTGTTCACACTGCATCAACCCTCCATGGAAACCAACATGACACTGTAATTTGAATTTAACGGCAAGATCTTACAAGACTCCTAATGATAGCAACCTCTAGGAACATTTATTCTAAACCAATTCACGTCAAATGATGTCTTTATCCAAACATATTTTTTGGGACAGACTTACGGCGAATGTTTTTTTTAATGCTCTGAACAACCTTACTGCCAACTTGTTCTTCATTGTATTCAGCTCACAGGGAGGTGCGTCCAAGCAGTCCAAGATTCCAGCAAACCATGGCAGATTTTCGGCCGGGGCTCACGACCGAGGTTCTATGAACCACGGTGAGTGCCCACACAATTTTCTCTCACGAGACAACATCAAAATCCAGAAATTAATTATGAGAACCTTTGTCGTCTTTCTGTTGTCAAGTCGAGGTTTCATTGCGGCAGCGATATCATTTCGAAGGAAACCGATTACTCAAGAAGCTCCACAAAGTTAAATAAATAATACCATGAGTGGGCACGGAAATTTCTTTCAAGATACAGACGTGAAGTGGTTAAAGGTTGACACCAAGTTGTCCTGAATACTGACAGTGCAAGAAAAACCAGCCCCACAACACTTAGCTTCTCTCGGTCAATGCGCCTTCTTGAAATACCCGTAAGCACACACAAACATGCACAAAAATCCAACATAGAACACAAAACTGAAATTTGAATCGTTGTCAGAAACCGAATTTGCTAAGATTTCCACAGGTTAATAGTATTGCGTGTTTATTGGGAAAAGAAGATTGAAATAAATTTGCTGTTAAAAATTTAAAAATAATTTTTAAAAAAAAGCCCATGAATGTATCACATCTCTGGTGTATGATGAAGTCTATCCTTCAAACTTAACTGCAATGTCTGGGAGGAATCTATAGTGTAACATTTAAACTCTCAGACTTTCCACTTTGTATCACGATGTACAAATAATGGTGTAGTTTTGGTAATTATCAAAACAAACAAACACCACATGGAGACAAGGCCAATGGAAAAATGGGGAAAACAAAGAAAAGTTTTGAACACAGAAGATTTGGTGTGCAAATCAATTATGGAGTTTTCATTGTAGATGAAAAAATAATAATACATGGTCCGAGAGGATTCAGATTTTTTCCAGGCATAGATTTATATTTAAAAGAAAGCTTCAGGATGTTTGCTGCGATGATCAATTTGACAATGTATCTGATTCATCTAACAGACTGACCTTGAGGAGTTACAATGTTCCCCAATAATACTCAGTATTCTCTGGGATCTAACACATGCAGTTTGCTTTTCTGAATTGGCATTTTAAAACTCGGCAGTCTGCACTAAGCTCTCTCATGTATCAGACAAAGAATCAGATTGTGGAAGAGATGGTAATTATGCAAATAAGAACAGCACAAAACATTGCACAGCTGAATGCAAAAATATCACATTGACGTCGGGGGGGGGGGGGGAGCAACCGACATTGTAGCAACACTATACATTACTGGTCGATAAGTTAATCAGGCACCACTAGCATGTACATATGTTACTGTTGAGGGTTCCATTCTTGGGGTTCAAGCTGGTTGAATTATTTATAACATGCTGTCTCTATAAAGCCATACAGGTATGCTGCGACAGTTTCACAGGTATGGAAGGGGGCTGTCCAAAGTTGTCAATCTCCACTGTCTTACAGATCAGATAATGCCGGGGCAAGATTCATCGCTGACAAAATGATCTGAAACTAGGATAAAAATCTTCAGGGGGCACGCTGAAATGATGGCAGTTCCACCTTTTGGTTATCCCTGGAGTTATAGATTCCACTGGGCACACGAGAAGTGGAACAAAGAGCAGGATTTATTCACATCTGAAGAAAATAGTAGATTGACAACTGATTTTCTTCTCTTGCATACAGATTCAGATAAAAGTCTTGGGGGTGGGCTGGGGGGAAGGGGGCAACTGAGATCGTGAACAACTTTAGAAGTGTATACAAATGTTTCATGCCCAGTACCAATGGGCATAATATCCCCTACCAATACCAACAATGCAGAGAGTGAAATTACGGTCGCACATCAGACCTTTTCCGACCACTTCCCCTGTTTGTCCGAACAAAAGCGAATGTGCCTCGGTCAAGAAAATTTCATCAAATTCAAAGGTGAAATTTTTATATGTTTGTTATAATGGTGTGTTCATTAAGGAAACGAATGAATTTACTCTTCCAAAACAAAAAGAAACGAGAAGGTTAATTAAATATTAATAAAATGGAATATAAAGGCAAGACTGATTCCTTCTTGGAATCCTTCTTGTAGCAAAGGGAATGCATGGCGACATTTAACCTTGTCCAAGGCAGTTGTACTATTTCCAGGAAAATGTTTTACGCTGCACAACTGAAGTTTGCCCGCAGTGGTAGAGCCACGCCAGTACTCGGATCCCTGCCAGTTCCCAGCGTACTGTGACAGGGAGTCAACTCGAGTCCATTCAATTGCCTTGTTTCTACAGTAAAACTTTCAGTTTTGGGGCAGAGTTTATTAATGCTAAACAAACCTTTAAGCTGTATTACCTTTAGATCCGATTTCATGGCTCTGCTTACCGCCGAATTCTGCGCTTGCCATCACCATTCTCCGCTTACAATCCAAGCGCTGAATTTCTGCGCTAGTTGTGTAAGCGAAGAATTCCTTGTAACGCGGAGTATGCACTCGCACAAGCAAAAATTCTCTGCTAACCCGTGCAATACGCTTGACGTAAGCAAAGAATTCCCTGCTTCCATAAGCGCCGATTCTTTACTTATGGTAAGCAGCTCTATGAAATTGGGCCCTGTTCAAGAGTTTGCTTAAAACCATCTGCTTAATTAATAGCATGTGACTTTTAAAAATTTCTCCAGCCAGGTTTTTTAACATCATCTTGTGAAATTTTATTTTAGTACATAGAGTGTAGTTGATTGTTCACTGAGTATTAAAGTTTCATGCCTGTACAGCACATTGGGGTCTTGCTCTTTTCAAGATGGATTGTTGTTATTATTTCCACAATCTGGTGAGGAAGTTGACAAACTATTGTTGTGGAAAACACTGAAGTGCTTTCTCCTGTTCTGGGCAAATGTCCTCCATTCCCATGCCATAGGCCGAACAAAATCTTGCAAATTATTCTGTAGTAAAAAACAAAACAAAATACAAGCGTAATCACCGCGATTCACCTCGAATCACGGTGAGTGCCTCATCAATTTTCTCGCATGACAACATCAAATTACGGAACTAGTTATGAGAACCTTATGTTGTCTCTCCTTTGTCAAGTCCAGGTTTCATTGTGGCAATGATATTTTCAAAGGAAAACGTTTTCTTAAGAAGCAACAAAAAAGCTCCGCAAAACAATACCGCGCTGTGCACGGACAATCTTTTAAAATACAGATGTGAAGTGGTTAAAGTAGAAAATGTGGCATCATACGTCAGTGTAGGCCGCTGCGAAATTATACCACCAAATTGCGTAGTCTGAAAAGTGCAATAAAATAAGTAAATACTATGTTTTTCAAGAATAGCGCTTGCAGGTTTGAGTTGTTTTGTCATGTTTTATAATACACATCTGTTTTATAACATCATGTTTAACGATATGATAAGACCAGAGAAATGTAAATGTTAGATTACATTCAAACAAAATGTCGTCGGTCTCAGGTCAACGAACTATGCAAGTCTAGCACATGTTCTAGCATTTCGATTAACCTTGAGCTTCCCCTAAAATGCTTTAACATGATAAGGAAACAAATGTGCGCACCAAAGTGCGAACTCATGTGTGACCTGCAGAGTCTGTCGGCATCAAACTTCACAAAAATTATAATTTGAATATTATGAATTTGGTTTACTGGTCATGAACAAGGGCTAGGATTGACCACAACAGGTGTACGTAATAACAATCCTATATTTACATTTTCTTACCATGTATAGATACTAATTTCTTATCATTATAATTATTATTATAATGATTTATTAAATAACTGCTCATTGCAGCCTACCGGCTGAATTACAAAACAAATTACATTAAAAATAAGAAGGAATATAAATTTGTTTAAAAAAGAAAAAACAATTTAAATGAAAAATGAATCTAACAAAGAGACATAGAGAAACCTACAAAGCACATAAAATATATTGCACAGAAAAAAGCACACTCATCCAGGGGAATATGAAAAACCACATTAACAAACCTAAAACGTACACAAAATTACAATAAATTACAAGGATGGTGGGAGTGAACTGAGAGACTTATTGACAAGTCTTGATGAAGCAGGGAACTAGACTGTAGTTTTAGTGAGAAGAGCAGTTTTACATGGAACTTCATGAAGAGTTCTTTTGGATCTAAGATTCATGGAATGACAGCTTTTGAATTGTTACAAAATATTAATTAAATTTAATTGAGTTTTAATGCAAAAGAAGTACAAAGCGCGATTCTGCTGATATGTAATGGTTCCAGACCAATGTAGTTAATATTTGTTGCCTAAAATGATGCGAGACGTTCGGGGTTTTTTTTTTTTTTTTTTTTTTTTTTTTTGGGGGGGGGGGTGGATTCTAATTGGTTAGAAAGAGTGAGAGAAATACCTGAATGCCAAAGGGGAGCTGCATATTCTACAATGGGTCTGAAACAAACTCTGTACACAGTCACTAATTCATCATCAGTAAGACTGTTCTTTTTTAGTTTCCGAACACGAAAAGTTTCCTATTGGCTTTAATAACTATGTATACAATGTGCTTATCTCATTCCAAATTATGTTGGAAGGTGACACCTAATAATTTAAGTATTATGAACCTGTTGAAGTTGGACATCTTGTGTAGACATTGTGTAATCTTATGAATATTAACCCTACAAGTAAGGGCGGCTGTCAGCGAGGGCTGACATATTTTAATATTTCCATTGTCTTGACCACATTGCACACACCTGTCAGCTCATATGCCATGATATGAACCAGGGTTGGGAACATGATGATCAATAATTCGCTGTACTGTATAGGATTGAATGTTTACCAAACAAGGCCAACATATGTTGTGTTGTACTCGTATTTTCTGCTTTTAAAACCACAAAGGAAAAGAAAGCATACAAAGCACAAAAACCTGCACAAAAAATATCGCCGCTAGAAATCCGCTGTCACCTTTAATATAATTAAATTACTTCAACAAAAAAAAAAACAACTAATGATTGAAAAAAATTGAGCATAAAGACAAACTTTTACTTAGTTAAAAAAAAAAAAAAAAAAAAAAAAAAAAAATTATCGGAACGGCGTTTATATTCCTGCAGAAGGAAAAGGCTCCCATAACCATAACTGTCTAATCATACCACGATAAAGAGCCAGTTTTGTCACAATTTGAATTCAATTATGGGCACCTCTCTCTATCACCACAGTTGGCATTTCTGTCTTGCTGAGCCTTAATTACCCAGGCATGGAAGGAAGATGCGTCACGCCCCCATGCTAATTTTTTCGGGGGGGTAGATTCATACATCCGCTCTAGAAAACATGAGTTGAAGGGTGAAAAACGCAGCGATGACTTAACAGGGATGTGGTCACCAAAGCAGGTCAAGCTGAAGCATTAATGTGCCTTGGGCAGTGAGACATCGTACTATGATCAATCTCATTTCCAGAATGAAAGGGAAAGAGGGAGAGAAAGAGATTGAGAGAGAGAGAGAGAGAGAGAGAGAGAGAGAAAAAAAAAGAGCACGACCATCATGGGGGGGAGAGGGGGAACGGGACTTGTGGGCAGATCAAAATAGGACATCAGCCATGCGCATACCCACATCATTATGGATGGCCGGATATGCATGCAACATGAGTTCAAAGGCTAAGGTCTGTGCACAGCATGTAGTGCTAGATATAATAGTGGGTAATGTTGATGTCGTCTACGATAAACACTGCAGAACATGGGTCAAATTTTGTCATGGATTCGTCTGATTATAACAACTTCACAAGTTGAAAACTAACTAGCGTTGAATTTGGTGAAGCCAAAGGTCTGTTCTGGGGCCATTTCGGGATCCATTGGGGCATCAATTTAGGTTACATTAATCAATGTTTATGATCTAAATCCAATTTACGGTCTTCTAGGAATCACTCTCATGATTCACAAAACAAAAATACTCCGACAATTATAGTAATTGGATAAAAATGGATACCTCCAAGCAAAGAAGAACACCGACAAATCAGGAACCTTCACAGGCAACATGCACTTTTTACTTTAATTAGTTTAACTCTCCGCAGTCTCTAAGATTCATGTGATGTCCAATTTAATCAGGACTAATTCCTTCATACAGAAATTCCTAATCTACAACACTGGTTCAATAGAAATAGGAACGCACCGTGCACTGTTTGTTTATTTAGAGCTCGACCCAATCTCGGACAAGTTTTCGTGGTGAAACATTTTGTGATTATTCTATCCACACTGGGTCAAAATAATATGCAACCTTCTCAAAACATGAGCTGTGTCGTTCATCCACAAGCATACACCCCGCATATCTGCCACTGTATGTGTAGAAGGGGGTCAAAGGTTGCATCATCTCTGTGAACACTTCTTGGGCCATGGCCACGGCCGGCGCCATGATGAACTATCATCCAGCCGGGTAACATGAATGAGGTCACTGAGTGGGCGGAAACGTCGCATAAAGACACATGAAATTTAGCCTTGACAGCGGTTCATGTATATAGCTGCCATGGAGGGTACGTACAAGATTCCACGGAAATCAGCAGGAAATTTTGCCTATAACATGTACATTGTAGTGACGCGAAGCCCCCCGGCGTCATTTTAGTGAATAAGATTGAAAAGAGGAAACATAATTTAATGCTGCTCCAGAACTTAAGGCAGCTTAAAAAAAAAATATTCATGCAATTTTCAGACAAATTAAATGTAATTGATTCGAAGATTAACACAAGAGATATGACTCAATTCCTTTATTTTAAACAAAAAGTCTGAGGAGAAATATTCCATTCTTTAGACAGTGATGAGATATCAGTCCTTTATGAAATCGAGGATAGCTACAAACTATAAAAAAAAGTGAAATTAAAACAAGGTTTTTAACAAACCTGACCCATCATAATTTGAACACATAAAAGCTTCTGACGATTCAGATTTGCGTATCGGATTGGTGGAAGGTTCACTTCGGTCCAAAAATAGTGACTAAAGCAAATAGACACCACATAGGAAGTCTCTTACTGCTGTAAATAAAATTATGGTTTTCAAACTTTTTAAAAAATTCCTCTTGACATTTTTTGGGGGGTATATATTTAGCATTCCTTGGACAGGGTTAAGAAGTGTGGAGTGGGTTGCACTCTACTCACACTCCTTAAATATAATGGTCTGAGACATGTATGCAAATAACCGTTGACAATTTTAGCTACTTTTCTTAATGTCAGAAATTTGATTAATAAAGTACTGTTTCCAGAGAGGTTTCCGAATTTAGGTTCATATGAAATTAGTGTATGCTATTAGATATAAATTAATGAGCTACCCCACTTTAAAAGAACTTCTTGTGTTTGGAAGAATTTGTCTTCTCATAAATTTGTCATGAAAGTGTTAGGTTGCTTTCACTAGTGGTAAGGTAATTACATTGGGATTTCTTTTTAAAAGCATGTGCTGTTCTGTTTTCAAGGGTATCAAGACAGCATTGACATCAGGAAAAATGTGTTGTTTTGATGAGGATCAACGAAAGAGTGTAAAACAGTCTCAAAGTTTTTAAAGCCGAGTTATGTAGGCTCTTTACAGTGTTTTTTCCCCCTAAAATTTCTTCATTTTTGATCTCTTATTTTCAAATCAAATTTAAATTAAATAATTATAAATTTAAAAAATATAATGTTATTGGGGGTTTCGGCCATCAGCCGAAACCACCTTTGTTTTCGTCGAGATTTTTTTTTTTTTTTCACAATTATTATTCTTCTTTCCGAAAAAGTCTCATAGCATTTACACATGAAATTTGTTAGCGTTCGATCTCAGGAACTACAGTCTTAAAAGACACAAACAATACATCAAATGAAAGCCTGTGCTCTCAGTAGTTCGATCAAGGATTTTTTAATCCTTTGATGACGATATTAACGATTTAAAAACACGTATCGTCAACAAAGCATGATCGTCGTGTGTGTGTACATTGCACGTAATTTACGCTGTACATCGCATCGGCCATCACTCCACACAGCCATTGCTTCTCACGCTAGGCATCGTAACACGCTGCATACGGCCAGACCCACACAGCCCATTGTCCACGCGCATGGCATCGTTCGACCTTTGTACCGTTCATTTTGGTTCGCTGCTTCGCTTCTACAGTTAACGGTGCACCTGTATAGCGCCCTCTTGTTTGTGGAGAGTCCTCGAACCTTATACGGAAGTGTTTTGGGATATTAGTAGCGGTTTGTTCTCGCACAATTTCATTGCATTCTCCCACCACAATTTATTTCAAGGTCTGTGCGGTATAGCTTATTAATTACTTTATCATTGGTATGGTAGTTTATTATTTACAATTATTTAAAACTTTATATCGTCTGAACCATAAAGTAAAAGAGTTATAATTTTTGTACCGTCTTGTTGCTTATAACAAAGTTCGTACGAAAAACGTGTTTTCATCATCGTGATGTCATCAGGTGTCAAATTAATTGTTACATTAATTCAACATTGACAACAAAGCCGAAACCCCAGTGTTTGTTCGTTACAAACTCGTTTCTAGTTTGTATTTGTGTTATTATTATTGTTCAAAATGGTTCATTATTCATTTACCTATTTATTTATTATTAGTATTAATATCACTTTTAGGGGGATGCAGTGAGAGTCTGAACAGCAAGTTGATGGTGCGGAAAAGATATCTCTTGCCCCCACCCTCCAGCAAACAACTTTCTGGATATGACCTCGTAACTACTGATGTTTAACTTAATATTATGACTAAAAAGAAAATTGAAACAAATTGAGTACCTGAGCACATGTGTGAACATGTCAATATGAATCCTACATGTACCTTTTAGCCTCGTTATGACGACTGCTTGCCACAACTGATTAATAAACTAAAGTTGTTTTCTACAACTGTGCCTGTACAGTGCATCACATTCTGATTGAAACTGCTCATATCTTCCACCACATCTGGGCAGGGTCTCAAGGAAAGGCTGACGTACTTTCAGAAAATACTCAGAGCTCTTTAAAGGGGACTCACACCAAATGAACTAATTCTCTCGTACCACTCTTTGAGGAAACACCAAGTACAGGTGTTTGTTACTAAGCGAAGAGGCTTTCTAACTATTTTGGCAGTCAAATAAAGAGTACAATATGGGGTGTGGAAGGGGGGGGGGAGAGGGGTAAGCAACTGTGTACAACTTTAAAAGGCGTGTACAAATGTTGATGTTCCTAGAGTAGAACCAAAGGAGGAAAAACAAAGATGACAAAGCCTGCTGAGAAATCTAGCAGGCATTAAGGTAGACTTAGTAAGACTATTATGTGTACTCTCTGAACCACCTGAAAAATGTTGACAACTTTGGAGAACCGCTAAAATGGTCTGGAGTGACACAGGCCTAATGTAAGCCATGACCTCCACCATAACCCCCGACCTTCGCCTTGGTGTTCCTTACTAATGGCAATGCTACTGTTTAAGGTATGGTAACCTTTCTTCCTCAGGAATGAAGAACCAGGCATGTGTCCATTGTGCCTTTTTGAAACCCACCTTTACCGCAGCACTTTAGAAAAGGAATTGATTTTGTTTGGAATTTTCAACCAACAAAATGCTTGGTCTTCAACAAATAAACAACTTGCTTTCAGAACTGAAAGACTTTTCAGGGTTACCGGTGTACTTGCACTTATTTTACATTCCATCGCAAAGAAAAAATAACTAAAATAAAATACATAAAATAATATCACAAAACTCTCAACAAACCCATCAATTGATGCGACTCAATATTTTGGAGACAACTCACTAGACCACAGGGCTTGTTGCTCAAAATATTGAACATCATTTATTTGATTATGATATTTTGCACATTGAGATATTGCTATTTAGTTTACTATGAACACAAGACCACCAAACTTGTCCGGTCATGAATTTACTGGCCCGAGGCTACAATAAGTGGCCTTGGGCCTGCGGTTCAGGGTAAAATTGAAGCCCTGTGCAGTAATTCATGAACTACTCGCCCTCTTTGCTTTGGGAGCAATTTCATCCGACTCATCCACTCCCCTTATCAGATCAACTGCGAGCCTACAACGGAAATTTTAAAAATTTGTTCCACCTGCGGTCAAGGGGGCCAATTATACAAGCATTCTGTACCAAGGGAGCAGTGGATGTTAATTTTAAACTATGCACGACAACACATTTTATCCCTTAAGGAAGCTAAGATGCTGTGGAAACAACTGAATCCAGACTCAGCATGATTTGCCGAGGCACAAGTCAAAGAAATATGCATGTGGATATTACGTATACTGACTACAATACCTAAACTCGTAGAAAAACAAATGTTTTTTGTGAAAGCTTGAAATGGGACACAAAACACCAAAAAACAATTGTCAGCTGTCACCGAAACCCCCCCCCCCTTACATCTCAGGCACCAATGGCCAATCTCTTTCAAAGGGTTTCATTTTTTTTTTTCATTTGATAATGTCAAATTTCCACAACTCCTGGTCATAAAACATAATTGGGTAAATTTACCGAATATTTGTTTCAACAGTTGGTTAGATTGCCTTTTTTAACCAGGCGTGATATGTCAGTAGCAAACCAAGTACATGGAAGAAGAGGGCCCCTAAACTACCTCGGTAACACATTTTAACGATTTGAAGGGGTTAAAAAAATCTCCACAAACGGAAAGCTAGAGGTTACGGCAATGTCTCTCCCCACTCGGTGGCAACTCACTCATCTCATTCACAGACATTAAAAAAGCAAAAGCGAGATAAGTGAACAATTATAAAATCAGGAAAACTCCTGACAAGTACTGCGCCTGTTAAAAACCAACATGTAGCCAATTCTTCCCCCATCAGTTATTTTTTTCATCTTGTCATCTCTTAAATTACTTCTGCTGATAAGGGGGAGCCCACAGAAAATCAGAGCTGTCTGTTTTCAGCTCTATGTTGAATGAGTAATAACATTTTTTTTTTAGGGTCAGTTTTCTCCTCTCTCTTTTTTTTTGTTGGTTTCTGCCAAAACCCTGAAAATGTTCCTGCATCTCCTTCCTGTTGCACTTCATCTTTCTTGTGTTAAGTGACTAATTTTGACTGACGTGTACGTGTATCTTTAATGGATGCTTCAAGTCTACATATAAATGCATCATGTCAATTTGTCATCAATGTTCCTTATGGACAGACATTATTTTAGGTTAAGGTCACGGCTAGCGGAACTAGCCACTAGAGGCTTAATCCTGCACTGCAATCAGGCCAACGTTCATGAGACTATGGTATCCCAAGGTTTCCAGATCGATTTTAATGAGCGAACTACCTCATGTTTGTTTTGATGTCCTTCTGATAATTACTTCGATAGTCATGTTTTTTTTTAAGTTCTTACTTTATAACGTTAAATGCAAAAACATTGTTGTGAACTGTGATTTATTAAAAAAGACTATCTGTGTTCAGGTTTCGAAGGTCATTTTTGGGTATGTTGTAATATAAAAAATGTTTTTGTGGTGTGGTCAGAGTGGTTTGGATTCACTTCCTGTTTACACTTTGAGAATCTGAATTATGACACTTCAAGGACGTGGTCAACATTGGTAAGCGTTAAAGACCAGTATTTACACTTTATGTGACCCATCAACATACACACGAAAAAACAAATCTTTGAAAGTTCAAGCTCAATCAGTTATTAGAGTCAAAAGGCACTCAGGAGCAAGGCACTTTTGAGGGTCCTTTTTATCCAGAAAGATATAATAATAACAGTCCCAAAAGATTACAGGGAACTCTTGTTCCAAAGGGTGTGTAAAATTAGAGCTAGATGAGTAAGGAGACATGGAGGAAGATGAACCCTATAAGGGGAAACGCAATTCAGGATGTCAACAAATATTGGCAGGAAAATAAATTCAATAGTAAAAGACAGGCATATCAGAATAAGGAACAAAATTAATATAACTTCTGACAGTCAAGATAAAACAACTGTGGAGACTAAAGATGGAAAGTAACAAGTAGTACGTCCACTATACTAAAGATAGACGGAGGCCATGGCCTCTGTTGCCCTGGTTCTTGTCTTGGTGCCCCTTCAAGAGTTTTCCCATAGACTTTAACCTTTTCCACTGGCAGTGCCCTTTGCAAAAATGAAAACGGCCTTGCCCTCTCAAAGCTGAAACTACAGGCTTGAGTTGATAACACGATCTTTCTGCTATCTGTTTAACCTATATGACCATAGGGGAACGTTTTATCTACATCCTTTAACCTTTAAATCAAGGTTACATTCCTGAGTCTAATGCAAATCATATAGTATCTCCAAAAGACTTTGTAATCAGGCACACTAACTTTTCATTTTGTTCGGTGCTAAAGGAGTTATCTTTTGCTCAAGTTACATATATGCCCATGTTATCTTCCTCTTGGCAAGATTTATAAGACGTTCTTTTCCCGGTGGTACACACACCAAGTTAACGCCAAAATGATATTTATTTATTTTAATATAAGGTCAAAAGAAAAATGAATCAATTGATTAAAAATAGGTTTAAAAAAAAAGACACAGTAACTTACTTTGGTGGCTGACTTTTGGGCTAATTTACCATATTCTTGCCAAATCAGACATAAATGTGAATTTGTATCCAATCTGTGAAGATGACTGAATAGGTAACAAAATAAAGAATGAATTTATGAAACAACTTAAGAGAAACAAGGAAAATGACATCCTCTTTAACTACCACCCACCCACCCCCACTCCCCCCCCCAAAAAAAAAAGGGGGAGAAAGATAAATCCCAAAAAAGGAATTAAAATGAGAAAGAGAATAAAGAGAATGAGACAAATTTAGAGTTTCTAAAGGAAGCAAGAGCCTGGAAGAGACACAACAAAAAATTCAGGGAAAGAACTAAATGACAATTTTTCTATGGGTAAGAATTCTAAACACTAAAGAGCAAGACATTAACCGCAGACAGAAGTAAAGTTTTCATCCTTGGCGTAACCAGCACTTTAACATGAAATCTTTAAAACCTTTCAGCTTTTTTTTTTTTCATAGAAAGATCGAACATTATGAAACGGAGGATTTATCAATCAAGCCACAACAAAAGACCTCTCCCATCTGAGTAATGTTTAACGTCTTGATGTCAACAGAAACAGCTCCAGGCATGGCTGATGTGGAGAGAACGCCAGTATTTCATCCATGACCTTTGACCAGACGTTATTGCTAAAAGATGGTCGTCCCCACTTATGATTAAAAATGTGAACTGAGGGTTTAGTTTTTAAATTTGTCTGGCGGTAGCCATGTTTTCGCAAAAGGCATCAGCTCATCCATGTGCAATATCAGAGTAACTGAAACAATATCAATTCATTCATTTGGCTTAAAGATGGGGTCCAAGGTCAAGTTAAGTTTTTGTGATGCACTCATTTTCCAATTGATAGAGTCCTCATATATATATGGGGGAAAATTACAAGTCTCCACTCTTACATTAAATTATTGTCAAATGTCATTTTGTTTGATACTCTTTCAGAGCGAAATTTGAAACATGATGTCAGCGGACAGCAAAAACAAATGGGTCTGTACAATATAAAAAAAGGAGGTTTTTTTTTGTACCGGTCAAAAGGTCAAATTTAATGCATGTTTTGATTGAGTATCATCAAAATTCATGAATGAACTACAAGTTCTCTGTGCAAAACTGCACACCATTTATTTGAAACGTGACCTCATCAAACATTTTTGAATGTTGACAAAAATTGCACTCGACGGGTAGCAAACATGTGGCATTTCACACTATTTTAACATGAGGTTAGGGACTTCCAAGTTTTGCCCCCATTTTCATAAAGACTATTTATTAGAAAATGAGTTGATTACAACACTGAATTTGACCTTTAAAAACAACGACAGAAAAACAAATATATCAGTAAGTCCCTCCTAGTAAGTCCCTCCTAGGGTCCAACTCTTAGACCAAGACCCAGTGTCTTCATTGCTCTTCCATCCGCCACCTGAAGAGGCTAGTGTGGCATTTTGTTTTCTGCATCTCTACACACTGATGGGGCATTGGTAAATCAGTACACATTTTGCTTATGGTTAACGGCATGTTTTGCTGAGGATGGTTTAAGTATGTAAAATAATGTAAACAATGAGCCCTGCTAAGAACACACATGTATTGATGCCCTCATTACAGAACAATGTTAAAGTTAGAGAGTGGAATATTAACAATTTTTTTAAAAAACAATGAACAAATTCACTTTAAAAACAAAGTACAAGATTGATAATGTATTTAAAAAAAAAAAAAAAATTATAGTTAAATCTCACTGTTCATGACAGTCAGCAATCCTCCAGAGAATTATTTCTATTAGAAATACTGTCAAAGTCCAGAAAACAATAGCACAGGAAGACCATCAAATTCTCTGTTGTTTATTTCAATTGCCACAATCGATTTAGGCCTGATACTATTATAAAAGAACAGGTCCTGTGCCATACCTCACCAGATTACTTAACAAATGAATGTAATATTTGTATCTTTATACGAACTAAAGTTTTTAGAGTGTATTGCTGGTGTTTCTGTCTTAAAGTTTTTATTTTTATTTTTTTTAATGGCATTTTGCTCTGTATTTATTTTGTTGTTGTTGATGTTTTTTAATTCATGTACAATCACTGTGCAATTCAGCCTTTGGGCTGCAAGGAGTGTTTTTAATAAACCAATAATAATAATAATAATAAAAATGCCTGACAAAGCATCAACTAATTCTTTTTTTCTCTGATGGAAACTTCACAGGTCGGTTGTATGGCAAGACCATTATCATGCAGTCACCATCTTGGTCATATTCCTTGGATCCATTAACGGTAATGAATGCCAATATTCATTGTACAAAAAGGAACCAGACTATTTCTCCTTCCAGCCTCGGTTTGGTTACACTGATTTTAATGGGAGAAAAACAAGATGGCCGCACCATGATAAAGGTCAAGAGAGGAGTGGAATTAACTTATTCCTCCAGAATCATTGATATTCTTTCCCTTTAAGTATGCTAAAGTTGTCTTGTTTCCACATTGACCCAACCTGGTGATTGACAAACACTAGCATGGGAGTCGCTTTTCATCACTTAAAGACGAACTACCCGAGATACGGATCCTGATTTGAGACATCCAGTTTGATATCCAGTTTGAAGTCAAGATGTCGGCAATCTTGGCCGGCAAATCACGGCCTATCTTAAGAGTTGCAGAGAGCATGTAACAGGATACCGTTGCTTCTTATACAGTCATGACAGTCTCTGAGTCATATGGGCCTCTAACCTTGAGACATAAATACCACTGTGGCCACAACCAAGCTCATTGCTAATGTTGCTGTAGAGGGGTAATGGTTCCAATTAGAAAATAATTACTTTTCCTTTTTAGATGTCAGCTTTCTCGGGGTTGAGATTCTGGTCGGTACACTCATGTTCTCTCCCTGAGATTTTGTGTCGTATTCCTGTCAATATTAGTATTGACAGCCACAGCAAAAGCATCTTGGTATGTACGAATGTTGATCAATCAATTCATTTGGTCAACTTAAACTGTGCCGTCAAGGAGCTAGAGGCAGATGATTTCCAAGATAAACAAAGAGAAGGTGAAATAATGAAAGGAACTGTGTACAGAACCTATCCCCAAAGCAAATTATTCTAAAGGTAATCATCAAGTTTCTTCCCACACGCTGCCTCACTATGGAATTCCTTCCAAATTTCCTGCTTCCCAGCGACTTTCAATCTGTTCTTAAAGGTAGGGTCATAGATTGGTAAATACTCCACAAATTTAATGACCAAAAAAACTTACTCGGTAAGAGGCACCTGCAGCTGTTGATAGTCTAAACTGTTTTGAGAAACGATTCCCGTTGAAGTTATATGGTTTGTGTAATTTTTCACCCCAAAACATTTGAATATGAGATAAACAATTCATGCATAATTCTTTTCTCAGACTTCTGAGGGTTGGTGTCCGTTTACGAATGCAGCGGCCAGTTGGTAGCCACTGTCACCTTGCTAAACGTGGATGGATTGGAGGTTCTTGTGAAAATACTGTGACAGTTTTTGCTGTTTTCTCAGCAAGTAGACACTGTATTCAGCTGTGACTTTTACTGTATCTTACTTTGTACTTTTGCCTATAAATCTGCATTTAAATGACAAAAAAAACCCACTAATTTATGACCATACCTTTCACTTCAAATGCACCATAGATCTTTCTTTGCCAAAACCTCTCTTTCTTTTTTCTCCCTTGTATAAATCCCTTTAATATTTATTAAATTTTAGCCTTCACCTCTTCATTAATCACTGCAGTAGGTACCATTTTTAGATATAAAGTAATTTTTTAGATAAAATTTTAGATAACATTTTAGATAAAATAAAGTTATATAACAGTATATAGAGATACCTGAATCAAGTGTCAGTGTCATACTTTAGTTTGCAATGTATAATGCGGCATCACTCTAAAATTGAATATATAGGAGTCCTATATGGATCATTTAAGGTTTCTACATTGAGTCGTCCACCCTGTTTAGAAGGGGTTTTGGGAATTTTCAGACCGTAGGGTGGACGAGTTTCCATGTCTATTTTGTGTCTCTTGTGAAAAATTTACAAAATAAAAAATGACAAGGATCTATGCTTGAGTTATATAAAACAAATATTGAATGCATTCTGTTCGTGCATTGCAGCACCTAACATAATCACTCTGGCTTTTCCATTTCACAAGGCTTCGCCGAGTGAAATAGTCCAGACTTCATCTCAGGATTATAATCTGCAACATTGCACTCATGCATCCAATATTGTGTATGTTTGGTGATAGCAATGATTGGAAATGAATGCAAGAATTTCAACTTGAAAGCTTAGTTTTTAAAATGAGTACTGTATCCCCCTTGCACTGATGTCTCACGTGGCTACTGTCAGTCCATGGTCTGCCATTTTGGGATTCATTAAACTGCATAACAATATGGTGAGCCTGTAAACAAGTGAACGTTGCCTAAAAAGGCGCATTTCACAGTATTTGACACAGGAAAGCTGACTCTCAAAATAAAACCACCAAGACTTAGTGTGGTGATGACATTAAGTCAATTGGGTCAATAAGTAGCACCAATTGTCCAGGGAATATAAGCGCAGAATTTGGTGATAAGCCCTGGGCCCAATTTCATAAACCCTTGTAAGCGCAAAAACTTGCTAAGCAGAGACAAATCTTGCTTACCAGAAACGGATTACCAGCCAATCTTCTATAAGCTTTACACTGTTGCAACTGGTGCCCCACTCATTTTTTTTGGGCTTAGCAAAGAAATTTGTTCAGTAGTATTTTCTGCTACACAGCTCTATTTGGGAGTCAATGTCCCCATGTGTTAAACAGTGCAGTGCTCATTTACTGGGACGAGGTGTTTACATGCTAACCATTGAAGTTTCGTGCAATTTTACTCCCAAAATGGTGGATGTGGTAGACAGCAGCCGCGTGCGTGACATTGGTGCAAGGTGTCTATATTACCAATTTACTTTGCAAGACCTCAAAGAAACCCTAACAACACATGGTCCCTACCTCCCTCTCCTCCACTAGGTTTCCACATCACACCGCTAAGGGCCCATCACATTCTTCTTCTTTTTTTAGCGGAATTGGAAGTGGCTTCCTGAGAGGCAATTAAACCAGCTCAATGTGTGAAAACATGACAGAAAGTTCAAGGCCGCGAAGAGGATCTACAGAGGGAGGCTGTCACCACAAAGATGTCGCTGAATGATGGTGCTAGTGACCATTGGCGCAACCCAGCTCCACTACCCCGCCCCACCAGGCCACACTTTGGAATGAAAGAAAGGGGAAGCACTATACACCTGTACATACAAAAAGGATGCATCAATTACTGGTTAATTGACTTGGTAATCTTATCACAGGATCTAGAGTCATTTAAAGTGACATCCGTAGATGAAGGGTGGGTGAAGGGTGTGACCTACCCTCCTTTGAGTGGAGAAAGTGATGTCAAACTCATCGCAAAAAGAAGAAAAAAACAAAAAAACATTGAGTCAAACATGAAGCTCCAGTCACATCTGTCTTGGGGTATTACAACCAATCCATCATAGTAAGAAGTATTCTTTTGGTAGCATCAGCAACTTCCACGTTGGGCCGGAAGAGAGCCCCAACACAAAAACTGTTTCTTCAAAGTCAAGAGGCCTTGGACAAAATCTAGATTGATGTGGCCCAATGAGGAGGGCTGGCCGGCCAATCCAAAAGAAATTAGCCCTGGCTATGCAATCTGGAGTACACCCTTCATGAACCAGCCTAGATAATTACTGCACACAAACACCCAGGTTGCAGCCGAGAAGATTGATGGCTAAATGAGGCAGACATGATGTTGCTGTGGCCCAAACAGAACAGGCAAACTCTCCTCATTTTTTTGAACAGGTGGGGGAATAGGGGGCGGTGATCTTTTTTTAGACCAGGGGAAGTCGCAATGCCGAGAAATGACGAAGAGAACGGAATGGTTGTTTTAGAAAGTTGCCATGTAATTTTTCATCTTCAAACTGCGAAAAATGATTTTAATCGTCCATGCAGGCTTGCATGAACTGTAACTATGTGTGCACACAATATAGGAAGCTAATATAATATTTGAGCTGAAATATCCCCTCTGCTTTGTGTAATGAATACAGACTCAACCCTCGAGGAAAAAGTGTTGCTTCCCTCAGTGAACCCTTCACCCCCTACAGTCAGATCAAGACAGTCCAGCTAAACCAACATTATTTTCCACAAGATTACTTTCACAAGTTGCTGGCTGTAATCTTCGACTCCTAAAGTCCTGGCGCTTTGAAAATAGTCCTAGCAATGATTCCCTAGCTGCTGGTGTGTGTACAAGTTGAAAGTGCCATGCCCTTGGACTTGGGTACCTCTTCCAAACCTCTAATGTGCATAGTTTTCCTCCCATTAGTCTCATTTCCGACTTAATAATGGACCTCCCTCACATTCTTAATGCTACATCCCATGACTCTATATCCTTAAAGTTCCTCCACCTCATCTGGACGGACAGAGGTAACGTTCGACATTCTTAAGTTGAATGTTACAGTCTTATTGGCTAAAACGTTAAAGGGTGATGTACATGTAGGCCTACATCGCGGCAACAAAAACTCAGCAAGTGGCTGAAGCTTTATTATACAGCCATGATATTTTTATACACAGCGTTTGGACCATGGTACTATAGTCAAGTTTGGGTTTGAGATCATCACAACGTTATGTACACTGAACTAAGAAAATCCCACGCCGTCTTTTTTTTATATATACAGGTATATAGATATCATATATATCATCTTATTCAGAAATTTAATGACTACCTCCCCCTCTTTTTAATGGTGGTGGATTCTTGTATCCGATCGAGATACCGCTCCTCAAACTGGTTCTGGGGACGTTTGAGATTCAACCAAACCCAAAATACACTGACAAATTCAAACAGGGGGTAGGTGAACGTGTCTTGACAACCGAAGCATGAAATTGATACCGCCACCGCCACCAGACTCGGTCCTATGGTCCGACTAATTTCAAGCTATTTTGTGTCGTTTCAAACAACATGGCGCATGGTTTGTCCGACCTGGACAATGAGTTCATCAATAAATGGCGTGTGTTTACTCATGTGCGATACCTTTGTTGCATTTTACATAAAAATATGACCATGACATACACATGTACTTTCTGCCTATGGATTATTTACTTTATTACACATGAACACTGTTCGGATCGTATTGTAAAATAAGAGTACAGTAGGGTAGCTGGTATCAAACCACAAATTTGCATGCAGCAGAATTTAGCTACAGAGTTTCCTTCTCAGTGTTTCTTCATGTATTGATGTCATTTATAATGAAAGATTTGCATATCGGTGTATTATTTACATGTGTACTTATTTTAATATTCTTTATATCACATTTATGTCAATACATATTTTTCCTTTTTACAGTTTTCTTAAAACATTTAAATATTTATGTCATTGAATTTTTTTTATGCTTTCTTACTTGATGATACCTGTTAGTGGTGGTTAACCACTGCTGGTTGTCAATAAATAATCATAAATATAGTATAAATAAAATAGTTACTAGTTATCTTTGCTTGGGGGTGATAAGGGAAATCAAAGGGAGTTAAACCCCTTCTCACCAGATGAAATAGAAAGATTCAAAGTTTATACCATCAAGGACCGAGAGATTTCGACTTAAGACCTTAATCACGGCAATTGCTCTTATGAGTTTTTCTTGGTTAAAACAAATAATTATTTTGAATGAAGCAAATTAAAGAATACTAAATCAGTATAAACACTATCCCTAACTGTCCCAAAAAACAACAACTTATGCTTTTATGTATCCAGACAGCGTCTCTGAAAAAGTAAAACATCATTAATTTTTGACACTGACGTGACATTGAAACATAGTTTTGAAAGCCGTGCCAACTTCAATCTAATTCCAAACCCCAATGTTGACACTGCGCGGCCACATCCATTTAGGGAAAAGGCAGATTTTGTACTTTCAATTATTTTAAAAAGGTCTATGGTTACTGCACTTTCTGATGGGAAAAAGTACGCCACACGGGTAGCCATCATCAAGTCCGTAGCAGGAAAGTGACACGTTCAAAGTACATTCAAATTAGTGCTTGAACGGTGATTAATTATTCACTTCAGACAACTTTGTGGGGGGAAAAGCTGTTTTCTGTGGAGCACCAAGGGCTGCTTACGTGTCTCGTTGATGACGGTACATCTTCCGCAATTTTGTTGTCACACGTAGCTTGTAAATGAAGCATACAACAGAAGAGGTTGATATAAATTACCTCTGAGTTCAATTTCCAGACCAAGGTTTGAGCAAGTAACTATCTGTGAGTGTATAAACTTGTTGCTCTCTGCAGGTTTTTGCTTATAGTCCCACTTTCTTAGGCAAAAGTGGAGAGGAAAGAGGAGTGTGCGTTTTGTCACAAATCCCAAATGGCAGAAGAATTGAGATTTGAAACTTGCGCATCGATATCAACTTTTTGTAGTGTATTTGGCAATGTAACTCACCTCTCCCATTTCCTGTGGCCCCTTTGTAAGGTTGGAAATACTGTGTGAAATCATCTTGCCCATACTGCCAAACCGTGTCAAACCTTTTCAACCAAAACGAAACCAATCTTAAAAGAGCCCCAGTGGTTGAACTATGGGGGATAGGATACGCTCTCCTCCATCCATCTCCCCCCAGCAACATTAACCCAACACCTGTTAACGCTGATACCACAAAGGATCAGTGGCCTCCCAGCCCCCAAGGCAAACGGCCCTCATCCCCCCTCCACAATTGACTCTCTGGATCCGCTCCTCTGCCACGCTTCAATTTGGGCTGCCTTGTTACATTCACTACCAACCAAATGGGACAACTTTCAAAACCATTTGTACCAAATGTACCAGAAGCTCTCGTTCTTTGGAAGGGGGGGGGGGGGTCAACTATTTCTGCTTAAACTATGTAATAAACCAAACTAAAACACAAACAAATACAGAGAACCATAAACCCGTTTTGATTGAGACAAACTTTTTTCAAAAAGCCCTTTCTGTGACCACGGACCAATTCGGGAATTGTCGGAGTGATGGGGGTGAATCGACTCTTGAAGTTCAATTAATATGTAAGGCTACCGGTACTGTGTACAATGACAATTGACCCTTTTTTTCCCTTTTTTTTCAACTGCGAATTTACTGCAGTAATTTACTTGCGAATTTAATTACAGTTTTATCTTAGTTTGACTGCCTGTATGTTATTATCTAGTATCAATAGCCAACTAAAAAAACAACTAATATTTTTTAATACTAACAATGACAACAGCAAAAAAACACTAAAGGTAAAACCTAGCTCGCTTTACTTGTTTTGCATCACGTACAGATTCAGTTCACACAAGCCCTAACGAAGTTAAAAAAAAACCCAAACCAAACAAGCTGCAAATTGCCAACTGAATCCCAATATTCAGTGTACATTGACAGCAAATGATATGAAGAAAATGATGTATTGTAATTTCAGCTAGAGTCTGGTGTTGCATGCCTTGCCTGACATCATTAATCGACAACAGTAAAAAGAGAAGGAAAAAAAAAAGTCAATTAGAAAGGACAACATGATATGGCATTCCAAGACACGATATATTTACGGATAAAAAACACTTTTACAACATGTGGCATTCAGTACACACAATTTTCAAGTTCAATACTATGAGAACATACCCTGGATGCCCGGACAACACATTAACATACAGCACTTCCTTTGACGCAGGTACCAGTACTTTTGAAATCTGTCTGCTAATTATATTTCTGTTATATTCTGTCTGTGAATTCAATTAGAATTTTTACAGTCTTTGCAATCAAGCTTAAAAAAAACACAAAAACGTGAAATAGATTTCATTGCAGTTAAGAAAATTCATGACTAATGAATGCACATTCAAACAATATAGCACACAGAGCACTGTATAGGGAATTACTTTATGTTAATGGTGAACTCTTTTTTGAATGAGGGAAAAAATCATTTAAGAAATTATCAATACTTTCTGTGAAACATATTTTTGTGATTTTAATTTTTATAATGTTGTTTTCCCCAGAGGAATAATCTAACTCCCAAAACAACAAATTCTCAATTCAAATGAAATGAAAAAATATATATATATATTTTTGCTGTTTACAAAACCTACAAAACAACCACCTACTAAATTTAGTCTGAGAGAAAATAGCAAAGTAATCCACAAAGACTGCACAAAACAACATTTGTAAATAACGTTAAGGACAAGGACAAGGCTAAGTAAAGTCAGATCAAGTACAGAACCAAAAAGAAGAAGAAAAAGAAGAAAAAAGACTGAAGACTCAGACAGAGAAATTGGACCAGTTTTAAAATTGTAAGACAGAGGGTTAACAGAATTCGGGAAGGCTATTCTAAAGAGGTGCAGCTTTTGGTAAAAAACTATTGGAATTTGTCAGAACTAAGTACAGCTTATTACAGAAAAACAAATGAAGAAGACAAATAAACACAGACATTTTGGTCAGTTGCAGTTCATAATTAATGTTACTTAACTCTGGTTGTCTAAATGCAAGCTAATGGCATGTGTGACGTTTTGCGCATGCCAACAATTCTGCATGATGCTGTTTCCTTATTTTCAATCAACTTTGGGCGAAAGAAAAAATTACATTTTAAGGAATGATTCAAAGTTTGGAGATGTTTAATCTTAAGAATTAAAGATTTGTTTATAAAAATGAAAGCATTTTGCTGCATCAAGTTTTTGGAATCTGTTTACTTCAAATGTTACGTAACTCCTTGAACATTTTCTAAAGTGAAAATGAACTATTCACTGGGGTTCAAGGGAGAACCAGGAACGAGATTTTACATATATGTACAAATTCCTGAAAAATGCCTTCTGGGCCTGGGTTCCCCCTTATTCTAGCTCCGGAACCTCCTAGATGTTACAATTCAGGAGGTGGCTGCTGTACTTCATTCAAGAAGATTTGAAGGCTCTAGGACATTTTGAAAAAAAACTGAAATCAGGAAAAACAATCTGAGAAATCACGTGCCTGGAGAATTCTGTGAAAAATTACTACGCATTTCAAGAAATCAAGCAAAATTTGTTCATTGCCTGAATTATTAAGATTCAAGCTGTGGTGCTTGACATATGTGTGTCTTTAAGCAAGACACTAAACCATTGCTCCACCCTTCGGATGGGACATAAAGCCGCTGGTCCTGTGTGTTGTGTATTGCACGTAAAAGAACCCAGTGTTAACATTAAGAGAAGGTGTTCGGTTGGGTGTTTTCTGGAATGGTTGGCTGCAGATTGCGCCACAGCACCTTATAAAACATTACATGGTGGGATGTAAATAAATGGCTCCAAAAAAACTTGTAAAAAAATGAATGAGCACTTTGCGATGCCCTTAGGTGTGATAAAGCGCTACATAAGAAATGCATTATTATTACTATTATTATTATTATTATTTCGAAGAAAATCTTGAGAGGGGCGAGTGTTTTGGATAAAAGTGCCTCTTAGAAATATATTATTTACATCTCCAAAATAATGTCATAAACAGAATTAATCTATAAACAACTGGATGGCTAGCGGGGAGAAATGAACTAAAATGCACATAATGAGACATCTACGATTTACATCTTGTAAAAAAAAAATCACTTTAAGAATAGCTCAACTTCTGGTGGTCTGAAGCCCAGTTCATACTTTCTGCAAACGCTTCGTTCGAAGCGAATTTGACGTCACAGCTCTGTTTTTCGCTGTGACGGTTTTGCACGATTTCAGCACAGCTCAACTTTGTGAATTGTTCGTTGCGAATTTGTGACGTTGAAACTTGCTTGGCAATCGCATTCGCAGGAAGTATGAACCGGGCTTAACTCTAAGTTACTGAACAAGTAGTCACACTAAACTCGCAATAACGAGATCAACTCGTTTTACAGCAAGTTATGTGCGTGATGGCAATGGGCATACACAGTCAAATGTCAAGAAGCGTTTTTAGTTTTTAACAATCTTTTGATAATATAACTTTAAAATTTGAATGTCAATTAAAATGTCAGTGGAAGAGTTTTTAAAATTAGTCTTTCGAGAGCTACAAACACTTCCAAGGACATTTCAATCCTTGACCAGCTCTATCATATTTCACACAAAAATATTTCTCACACATATAATACACCAAGTCATAAATTGTGCATACAAATCCCAAATCTCTGCAAAAAGAAAACTGAACAAAAATTCAGGGATAAAAAGATGAGGGAACACTCACTCACTCACTCAATATTAAGAATGTAAAAACCAACGGATTACATGATTCAATGCGTAAACAGCTCCAGACATACAATAAAATGATCAGTGCATCAAGAGATGCACCTCACAACACAATCATGCGATTTGTTGACAACTTGGACACAAAACTGCAACATGAATGGTCATATGATTAATTTGCTACAACATTTGTTAACAGTTAACAGTGCAGGTAATTTGGTAGATTTGGAATGTAAAAAAACCCCATATGTTCATAAAATTCTTACCATAAATTTAAAAAAAGGCAACAATTCGGTCTACCATGCCAACTACTCTTTTTCAGAATATGACACGATCATAAATTTTTAATTTACAACCCTTGACTAAAAATAACCCAAAACACAAAACAAAAACAAAAACAGAAGAATATGGTAGAAGAAATATCACAATTTCTCAAACTACTCTTCATTCCCAAACCCTCACAACGGAATGGGAATATAAAGATAAATTGAAAAGACATTCAGTGAAATGCAACGTTATAACTCATCGAAATGTTCATGCTTGAAGCAAGTTTTGTAGTGCAACAACAGTTGACATTTTGGGCTATTCTTTATTTCTTTTTCTCACCCCCCCTCAATGCAAAACCCTCTGACTATCTTACCATAAGCATTCATATCGTCCGATGTGCAGCGGGGGCCGCCGATCCATTCAGCCTGTCTCATTGGCTCAGCTTTAGTCAAATATAACAGGCTTTTGATTAGGTCAGCTGGTTGTAAAAGCCAATCAAGATAGCACAATAAACCGTGGACATGCAGCCCTAGCTCGGCCCACACAGGCGTTAAGAAGCCGCAGCTCGCTCTGCACACTGTGTGCGACTGTATATAATTCTCAAACTACCTACATTGGGGTCAGGGGTGACAATAAACACACAGCCACCAGGTTGGGGGCGATGCTTGCACATGGTCTACTTATTTTTTCCGATCTAGCACACCTGTGTGACTTGGTCCTTGGGCAAGTCTAATCTTCAGTATCACCGCTTCAATTTTTTTTTCTTCTTCAATTCACTACAGGCTATTTCAACTTTGAGCTTGTCACACATATATTTCTGGAGCAAATCACACTGTTACACTGCGGTATGAGTGGGATATATGCCCTTAAAGGGAATGAATGACCCAATGCATTTGGAAATGAATCATATATCCAAAACATATTGTTAGTTGCATTCGGGAAAATAACTTTATAAGAGACATGCTTTTATTATGATCTTTATTGTGATAGAAATTGTATCAGTTATTTTGCTGTTCCTCAGGTATAAACCTATGATTGATGAACCGTTATGAAGTGACACAAAGAACGTCTACCAATGGGTCCCAATTTGATAAAGCTGCTAAGCAGATAATTATACTTAGCAAATTATATAAATACATAACGGGGTACCGATTCCATAGAGCTGCTTAAGCACATAGAGTAGCCTTGCAAAAGACAATTATGTTTACCAGAACAAGGCTACTGAGCTCAAAAATGCCATGACACTTATGGTGTGTGGTATATTTGACTGATATCCAGCAAATTGTTTAAAAGCAATGTTTTCTGCAGAGCTAGGAAGGTAGGCCCTAGTGCATACTTGATGAGAATCACAAATGCAAAGTGAATTTTCTTGTGTCACAATCAGGGAAACTTAGGAACACTAGGTGGCGGCAGACTTACCAGATACATTTCCATTGTTTACGTAATTCTGACCGTGCGCACATTTACCAAGACGGAAAATAAGTCTGCTGCCACGGTAGTGTCCCAACGCGTCTCCCATCGGAAAACAGTGCATACTGTCTGCTTGGGTGATGTTTCCCATTCATTTTTGAGTGATGTATAAACCAGCAGGCTTTAATATGAATTTGATCAAATTTTGTGCTTAAAATTTTTAAAGTAAAGTAGGCACCGTTACAAACATGAGAACATGACTAATTAAGCACAATTGAAAGTTTGATTTCTAGGTCACATGGTGCGTGCAAAACAACCAGGGCTCGAAATTTACACTGGACAGCAGGCCCAAGGTCAGTGATTTTAAAATGGGCCAGTGACTGGACAAGTGCGGTGGTCTTGTGTTAGTGTTCAAATGTTGGCTTTCAGTCTGAAATGTATAATTATGTTGATTGTGAAAGACTACTTACCAATGAGATAAATCTTCTCTTTGTGCTTCTTCAAATTCAAACAGTTAAGTTGTAAAACTGTGTAGGCATTTTTTTCCCCCTTCTCCTTCTCATTTCAATTCTGGTCTCGTACACAACATTCTGGTCCAGTAAATATTTTGAAGCTACAAAGCCCTGCAGTCTTGTGGGTTTTCCCTCCCAATTCGAGCCATGACTTTATTTAGCAAATAGACTTTCCAAACTTTGAAACCGATGTATCAATGCTTTTGCCATTGACCAGGAAGAAGAAAGTCTTTCTTGTCAACTCACGGTAGATTGTTCAAAATGCATTCCACTGGGGGCTATGCCAATGAAATGAGTAAAAACGCAAAATCAAGAAATATCATAATTTGCCCATTCATTATTACTGTTTTGATAGACATTTGGATCAATAGAGGGATGTTTGTAATTCGCTTTTTGCCCCAGTATTATGTCAGTCTTTGAAGATTGTACAAAACAAAATGGAAATATGTCAGATTTGGGCAAATATGAGTCAGCGAGATTGGCTCACATGTAGACAGAATGTCGCCAGCAGAAACACCTCGAGAATGTAAAAGTAGCCAGCCTGCCCACTTGATACCCTTTGTGCATCCAGAAGATGCTGATGGTGATTGAAGGTATGAAGAATTGTACGAGAAAGAGGAAAATCTGAAATGGCGCAACACCAACAGTGAATTCAAACAAACATTTACCATCCATGTTTTCCCCCCACTGTTTTTATGAATGGAAGTTTGGAGGGGCTGTGCACAATTCCTTATGAATAACAATTTTGTGCTTCAGGTTTTGCATGAATTGTGAGTATTTCCCACAAATGGCTTTTAAAAAAAGGTGAGGCCATCACTAAAATACTTCACCACTAAATTTTGCCGTCAAAAGCAGTTTGCTATACATTCTAATTATTGTACACTAAAAACCATTGACAAGTTTCTCAAAGGTTCAAATGTTTAGTTATGACAAATCAAATGGCACCACTTGAAATAAACTCCCAGAACTGATTTAAATCCAGAACTATTTCTGAAACTCAATCTAAGAAATGTTCAGTTAAGAACTAATATGTTGTGCATAATTTATACATAAATTGAGAAATTATAATAAAGGCTCTAATTTCTGCACACTAAATATTTTGCAGTTACTCAAGAGGCAAAAGTTCAATTAATATTTTACTCCCAATATCAAATTTCTTCACAAGCTCCTTGTGAAACTTTCACAAACTGTCTTTGCAATCAAACTAGCCTTGTATTATGGCACACGAGTTGTAATTCCTGGGGTCGATTTTACGAAGTGCTGCGATGCGTCGCAACACAAGATACGACACATTACCCATCGTATCTTGCGATGCGTTGTGAGAACGATTTCACCAAACTTACGACGCGTTGAATGCGTCATAAGTTCCTTGACAACGAGGACGAACACGTCGCAAGATACGACAACCCAAAGGGTCGTCGTAGGATGCGAGGCCTAATTTGATAAAGCGTAAATGCGTTCAAAATGACGTTGATGCTGTTTGCAAATCACGAAGCCGCGAGAGCGTTAAAAAAGAGAGGCTGTTTCGTGACAGAACAAACCCTATCGACAGTCTCACCATGGAGCTATGCTTTGTTATAGCTTTATGGTGAGATTTTCCAGACAGGGAATAATTGGCATCGTTAAGAGGGTACAGGGAGATATTGAACATGTCACAAAGGTATGCTTCTTATTATAAAGTGGTAATTATAAAGACATTAATTTAAAAGTTTGTTGTATGTAATAAAAAAAAAAAACCACCAAATAACTTCTCGTTAAATTAAAAGACCGTTTGGGAGGGGAGGGCAGGAGGCACAAGCTCCCCTGTTTGTCCGATTTTCTACTCGGCATTTGTTCAAATTAAGTTACGTTTCGATTCGCGTATTTTGTCTGCCATCTTGAATATGCTTTGTAAACGACTGTTTTATGAACGAGTCATGCACAGCATAAAACAGTTACACTATTGTACAGGTCATCCTCGTTCAAAAGATTGTTTTTTATTAAAAGTAAAAATGGACCCGATTGCGACGCGTCGCACTTACGACGTGTTTGATGAAATGAATTGTGGAACTCGTCGCAGCTGCGACGCATCGTAGGTCTAAGACGCGTCGCAAACCCTGCGATGCTTTGTTACTTGCGACGAGTTTGGTGAAATCGGGCCCGGATCTGTAAGCTGACTGCAAATATACACACAGTTTTAGAATGTCCATTAAAAAAAAAGAGTTTTGATAAAATTTGTTTGATTTCAATCAAAACTGTTGAAGGCTGTCCCGGTCATTTATAAAAAATGTATATATATTTAAAAAAGCAGCCTATTTCACTTTAATTCATGCATTTGTATTAAAGCAGTTTTGCCTCTTCAATTGACACTGTCATTCAATACCAATTTGAGGCATGCAGATTTATATAGCATTCTATTCAATTAAACTTTTAAGGCGGTTATCCATGCGAAATCGGCATTCTATTTAGTACAGTAGGCGCAACCAGAGATTTCAGCAAAAACCTGCTGCGAATTTGAATGCTGATCGAGTGGATTGTTAATCTGAATGTTATCTATTTTAATCACACGGCACAAACGACAAATTGCTTACCCATACGAAGTGAAATTGAATGGCTGTTGTGAGAAGCTTTCAATTTCACGCGAATAATGCAACGTTTAAATGACCACTTTTTTCCCCTGTACTACTTTTTTGTTGTTTTTGAAAATTTTAAAACAGTGGCTTCTTTGTAATTGTAATGGGTGAGTTTATTCAAATAGTGTTCTCCTCCCGGTACAAAAAATGAGGGAAGAAAGCAAACTGAAATGAATCCAATTCTTTTCATGTTTGCTTTGTTTCTTTGAATGACAGACTTGCAAAGAGAAACGTCATCGAACTGCACAGCATGCAGCGCACATACTATTCTTGCCTTTTGCAGTGGGACTCCACAAGTATGGTGTCACTCATTCCCCATGGCCTTATAGGAATATCAACAACATGAACTCATTTTACTTTACACTGTACTGTAACACGACACAATATAGCCCCCTCTATCTATGCAGTGCCCAAGGGGAGTGACATCATTAGTCTGCACGTATCAAGCTCATAGCTCTATTCAGTGAGCTTATCTGCTATCTTCCTTAAACTCCACTATGATCACCGGTGATGTCACATGCTACAGGTTATTGTTGTTCAATCCACGGTGTTTGATGTATCACGTGTGTTCAATGTATTATCTGTATGCACTCCTTGAAATGAGTATGTAACCCTACCCCATTTGTGTGACCTCAGAATTTGTAAAAGAGAAAATAGGGGACAGTGCTGCAATGAAATATCTTATTTTGTTCTTCAAAGATGTTCAAAAAAGACAAACATAAAGATGACCTGTTCACATTCAAATTCTAGCTCCATGACTGATTTAGCACACAGATGCAGAGCATTTATCATCATCTGATCATTTGGGCATATCATTCTTGAACCCACACTATTTCTATATTGAGCTTGAGTTTCTCCTTCGAAGTTGCAGGCACAACTTGATAAGAGAGCATAAGTATTACACCCAGTGGGCGTGTCCCACCCAAGAGATTCTCCGTGGATCACCTCCATCTAGGGACTTCAGGCAGCGAGCCACCCACAAATATTCCCGAGCCTCGCGACATTTCTTGGGTACAGATTTGGTTATTGATGATGATGTAGAGCTTTTCCCACTATCCATCACATGAGTCTCCACATCATGGGAAGATGTTATCTCTTAATTTTGTACATCCTTCACACTTTCCCAGGGTGACCCAAAAAAAAAAAAAAAAAAAAGAGTATGATTTCAGGAACATGAAGGAAAATTAAAGCCAGCGATATGATACCAGTGGGGCATCAGCAGGAAAAACAAGTGCAATGTTTGTGTTTTGTTATTTAGAAGCTGTCTACCTGTTGAATTATTCAAATGATGATGATGGAGTTTCACACAAGTCATGATCTAGAAACATTATTGTTCTAAGAAGTTTACAAATCAATCAACCACTTGGAACTAAACACAGCTGAAAAGGGGAAAAGGTCTAATTAAAAAATGTTGTAAACACTTTTTGGTTCACTGCTTGAAAGAAAACATCATATTGAGTGTTTATTACCAAGATCAAACTGATTGAAACTAATCAGATGATAGGCATATCATCCGGTTCACTCCTAAGTAAGTTTGAAGTGAGATTAACAACATTAATAATATATAGTCTAATACAGCTCACGTATCAATCAACAAGGTACTTAAGGCGTTTGAACACTCAGAAACATTTTAAGACAGGTTAGTTGAATTTGTTGAATTATGAGACCAATTTATGTAGCACCTTATAAGGGTTTACAAGGTGCTGTGATTATACGGCACCCGCCAACTTCAAGGTTTACATTAAATAAAAAAACAAAACAAACAACACTTGACAATAGGGCGTTTTTCATTGGACCAGAAACGGGTTTTCAAAACCAGAATAAAATGTTTTCTTGTTTCCACTTTTCACTTGCTGACCTCTGAGGAACAAAATATGCCCTGCCAGTTGAACAGTTAACTGTTTTCCAGTATGACAGTCTTTCATTTGTTAGCTTTTTACATGGTGTATATCTTTGGTTCAAAGGGCCCCCCAGTGCAATCGGGGGCATTCTAAATGGTTTTTGATTTTTTGTGAATTTGGGGAGCACCGTATTTTTTGTGCACATCAACTACAGATGCTAGATACATGATAGGCTATGGCAATGGTGAATCATGTTACATGAAAAACCCGTTGAAGATTTTGTGACCCACTTCTCAAACAAGTTTACTGAATGAAAATCAATGTAGATAACTTCTATGCTAAAAACAAATGAGAAACAAAAACCCAAAACAAACAACTATCTCCACTACACACTTATCAGAACTCATTTTTAGTTAGAGGGGTGAGGTCTCTTTTCCCGCAGAGAGACCATATCCACTAGAATATATCATGAAGCACCTTCATAATTTGTCTTCATAAGGGCACAAAGGTCATTGGCTGGAGAAATGGAGGCCATGCCCTCTGTGCAGAGGTATGCTTCTTTTACAAACTTCCCACCAAGTTAAAGCTATTTGAAAAGTTTCACAACCAGGATGTTACAGATTCCGTTGAATCAAAGCTACGATACCATAGGGATGTTGTGCACTGATGATGAGCACACCATAATGTTAACTTAGGAGTAGACCATTCTATGATGTACACACATTCAAGTTTGCCTTGAGTCCGAGCTTTTTCCTAGAAGGGATTGATCAATGTGTTGCGGTTGGGATCCAGCCTTGACCTTTTCAGCTATACCATCCAGTGCAGTACCACTTGCCGCAGCCTCGCCGCTGTGTATTCCCGACAGCACTGACCAATGCATTATGGGATTATTCTGGCTCCATTTCACAATACAGGAAATTAGAGAATCCATGTCATTTTAGGAGTACAGCACACACTTGAAAGCTTTTTTTTCTGATAAATCCCTGCCCCCCTGCAGTGTCTGACAACATCCTTAATTCTTTCCAACCCACAAATTTGCTGTCAGGATCCACCCCTTAAAAGTTTCCTCACAGGTGAGGAGGTCTTTGACAGTCTTGGTGTAGACTGTCAGACTAATCAAATGCATCCTGAGATATCCTCTTAAAAAAATCAAGGATTTCACCAAAAATAGTCACCTTGGGTACGGCCTCCTGCGGGTATTTGTGGCAACTGTTTGGCTTTGGGGATGTCTAACACACACACACACACACAGGCTGATTTTTAAACCACGTTGTCCTATTGCATATGTATACACCGAGTAGATTAAGCTGGAACTCTGCACTTCCTTTTCCTCCTCTGGCTGTTGGCTAATTTACAAAACAATTCAAAAATGTTGTCTTATGCAGCAGAAGTGTGGCTATGATGTACTGTGTAGGACTGTAAATATGCCACAGAGCTCGATTCGGGGTACCAATTATTAGACAACTCAATATAGGCTGAAAAGAACAGTCTATCGTTCAACATCCCAGAATTCTGTGAAGGAACAGAACCCTTGACAAGTCCTGCTTTTTCGGAACATGAATTGAATTGATATAGCTCTGTGTTAAAATTTGAATTTAAATGTCAGTCATGTACTGATCGTGAGCTGTAGCGTACATGAGGACAGTTACACATTTCAGACAACAGGGCCCACATTCATGGCTCCACTTACCATTCAATTGTGCGCTTATGTTTAGCAATCTCCGCTTAAAAGGTTAACCAAAAATGTCTACGCTAACTCTGTAAGTACAAGTGACATGAAGTACACACACGTTAGGCCTATATGTATGTGCGAACCTGTGAAATACGCTTATACTAAGCGCAGATTTATTTTTGCTACCATAGACACCTCATCCTTACGGATGCTGTCAAACTAACCAATGAGACATGCCGAGCCGAGCCTAATTTTAAGGTTAAGGTCCCTTTAGACTGGATTTGGTTTCAGCATTAGGGGAAAGTTATATACACTTGGAGGATGTTGTAATCAAGTGGGATTTATTATATGTCTTGTGTCGGGAGCTCTGGTCCCTTGCACCGACAAGAGGATATCTGACATGTTGACTCAAGGTCATCCTCCTTGATAACTTTAAGACGTTTTAAAAACAAAAATACAGTTCCTGCCTCACACCATCTCAGAGGTATCTTAGAAAGGACCAAACATTGGTTGGTTAAATCAAAACCACTCATTATTGCATTCAAAACATAACTTTCTGTAAAAACAACCTCTCTACAACTAATGCACGTAGCCTTATCATAATGTCCTACTGAATATTTGAACAATAAAAATTAGGGGTCGCATTAATTATTTGGGGTTATATTACAACTTTTTTCATTGGGTTTTATTTTTTACCAGATAAGATTCAGATATTGTTTATGTACACTAATTAAGATAAAAATTCGTACTCGGCCTCTACTACATGTAGATAACTTGACATTGTCTTTATTATCTCCTGCACCCTTAAGAAAAAGCAACCCAAAACCCAAACCAGGACCCAAGCTCTCAAAGTAGAAGTTCTAGTAAAGCTTAATGAAGCGACAAGATCAGCTGAATCAGCTGATCATGAATCATTGGCCCACATACACCGTACAAAATATAATGGCTGAATTTTGTTTAATGTCATTAAACTATTGCTGGCCAATGTTGAAATCTGCGATCCAACTTTGTAAAGTTTCATGACAGTAATTTTTTTGCACAAAGGTGAAAAGTGAAAAGGTCATTTCGAGTAGCAGATAACAGAAGGACCTGTCACCAACACAAACAATATCTGTTACAGTGGAGATGCCACCAAGTTTCAAGTAGATGCAGACCATAGGTACAAAGAACATTCTTGTACACACAATGATATGAGTGGGGGGCACCAGCGGGAAAAGCGGTCGGCCTATTTACCTCCGTTTTTATGATAGTATCTCCATGAATCAGAGTGAACATGAACTGAACCCAGCTCATGTTTTTGCTCGCAAACTGAAATTGAACTTGCTTACACTATCTTTCTAAACCGGCTCGGCTCGTGATCAGCGAAAGATACCACCAGAAATGTAGTGTTTGTAGAATGAAAAACATTCAATGTTCAGGTTATGTGAAAAGTATAGATAAACATTAAAGTCTAAACTAAATCATAATGAACACGGAAAAAACATTGCGAGGTGCTCCGGACAGTGCCCCAACACCTAAAAAAAAACCTTCATATACCTGTATTTACACAAAGTAACAATTGAGTGAACCTTGGAGTCCCATAGTGTAGACGCTAAGGAAGTATCTGCATTTTTAAAGACTGCGCGTAATTCTAATGGTATCTCCATTTTAATGATCAGAAAAGTGTCCTCTCCATACACTCAGTTTTAATCGGAACTTCATAATGAAATCAGGAAAGTGCAAAATTGTATCTCTTAAAAGGGTTCCTGCTGTATGATTCATTAGACCATTACATTGGCTGGACAACACCATAATAGGAATGAGGTCATGAAGCTTGGTAGTCCATTTGCAACCAAAGTTGACCAAAACTATTGAAGTAAAAGACAATTGAAGCTAACGACTGTCAGATTTACAGTTATCACAAATGTTTGATAATTGAACCGCATAAAATATCCATTGTGGACACACCAAAATTGTCCAACATTTTGGGATACAAAAGGCCAACAAAGATGAAAATATTCTACCACAGGTTATTGGAGATGAGACCCTTCATCGATATTGAAGTCGTTCATATAGGTAGTTCATATAGGGAATTTTTTTCCAACATGGGCATGTGATCAATATGCAAAATGGCTTTTATTTTTCAGCATAAATTGTGGCCCGCACACAAGTCAGCATGACACAGCAAAACACTGAGCTGCGTTTAGTTCACGGTGATGCAATAGATAACTATTTACTGTGTTTTCTAACCTGATGCACAGTGTTTAATGACGTCAAGTGCAAGATCTTAAGATTCATCAACAGAAATCATGACAACCTGCAAGTTTCTCCCCCAGTCATTCCAACGCACACATGCCCCTTCACTTAAACATTCATAATGTAGTTCAGCTCATCGTGCCCCCACGGCCTGCTCATCACCATGTTTAGTCAGAAAGCTGTTTTCTCTCAGAATTTTCAAAGGAAAAAATCCCGGTTTCCGTTACTCATTAACAGCTGGATAGGGCAGACATTATAAAGTAGCCATTAATGCTCAGTCTGTGAAGTCTCAAGTGATAAGCCGTCATGGTAATACAACTTCCTGCAGGATCACCATTTTCCCTTACCATCTGCACTCAACTAAAATGACAAATCATGGTTGTTCTTTCAATACCCCTCTTATTCTTATTTTCTTCCTCTTTCCTTTAGGAAGGGGGCATGAGTGAATACTACAACATCACTTGATTAACAGTGAGTTAGAGTAAGTTGCTTATAAATGCTCTCAGATCTCTTCAAATGGCCGATAATGTCCATCTAAGTGTGAGACTGTTAAACAACTATTGTTTGATCATTTAAAACAACAAACACAATCCAGCACATGGGGGAGCTTTGTATTTTAATAAGGGAAGAGCAGAGTAGGCGACGAGGTCATAAGCGGCGTTTAAAACCGGCAGGGTCATGGCCGTGTGATAAATGACCCACCCTGCAAGGTTTTAAAATGACCGTTTTAGACTGAGTCACCACTCTTTTATTCCCATTCATAACTATCTTTCCGTTAACACCATCCTAAAATTTTGAGAACAAATCTGACAGTTTAGCCTCAGCTCACCTCGACTCTACATTGAACTTCCATGTTGAACGCTAAGTAGCTCCTCGCACAAGTTTTAAAACTTGCGCACTTAAGTTTGAAAACATCACAAGCCTGAGTTTCCACCTTAAGCGAGCCAATTATGCTACCTACCAACTTAAAATTCGGCCATAAAATTTGCGCGCTCTGCACAATCATCTGATAGCGTCCTCTTTTGACTCAATTTCCTCAGGCCGTGTTTGAACATTCCCCACTGTATCACTTGTTTAAACATAGCCATGTGATTTCCTGTCGACCAATCAGAATGGATGAACAGTCCCAGGTGTTTATGAATGCCAGTTTGAAAGTCATTTCCCATATTGGACAGTTCATTATAGGGACTGCACAGCATTTATGTTATGCTTGACTTAAATCTCGAAATTTATTCCAATATGCAACAACTTAGTTTTAATGTTTTCCATGATGCTCTGGTTTTCATATTTAGAATGTATATATAGTTCATGCCAAAAGTAATGTGGACTACTTTTCCACACCCTGTCTATGATGCTCAAACGAGGGGCCATAGTAAAATGTACAGCTAGACACAAATGGATCATACAGGCATGTGAAAACCAGGGTCAAAGTTCACGGAAAGGCGAGACACGTACGAATTAACACAAAAGGTTATGAAAAATGTGAAGCCAACAGGAACGTATGCATTGTTATTTGTAGACGTTTATATGGAGGGGAAAAAAAGGCCAAATTGCCTTAAGAACTACCAGCCACATACACTTTTTACATCACATTGCAATTTAGGGCTAAAAAATCAAGAGGAGCTCCACATGACCGAATTTAGAAATTTTCAATGCAATTTGAAAACTTTAACTATTTGTTTTCCTATGTCATAAAGTTACATCGAGTGGGAACAAATGTTACCGACTGAGGAATTTTGTAAGCTTTAAAGTTTAAAACAAACTGAGATAAATATTGATTTTTAAAAATTGTATTTGTCTTCTTATAAATGAGTTGTACGCTTTGGAAGAAAACCACTAGAATGTCAAACTTCACCCAAACCTAAATGTTGTCTTGTATCTTAAACTTAAACTTTATTCATCATAATTTCTAAAATGTATCTTTAATTTGTTTTGTAATGGTAAATGGTGTAATGATGATATATAATTGTTATAATTGCAAGACCAACTTGAACAAAAACGGCAACAAGAGATCATCGCTGAAATTCACTTAAAAAGTTTTAATCAATAAGGAGATTGAGATCACATGAGATTAAACAGACTTTTACTATTGTAAAAAAGACAAAACAATATTTTTGAATACCCTTCTCCTGTACTTTTTAAAAACAATCGCAAAATCCCTGTTACATCATCACTCATGTAGCGTCATACGTGGGAGCGTTTTGTATAGCGGCTTTGTTGCAGCTTGCAAAGCAGCATCCGACACATGACGCCATAGTATTGTCATTTTGATGCATGCCGTCAACGGCAGAAGTGAAGCTAGTTTTTCAAAACCTCAAGGTGGGGGGCCTAATTTTTGTTGCGATAATTACGAAAAATTCAGAAGTGCACAAATATCAAAATAACATTTCAATGATAAACAAACAAGTTTAAATAGCATTCCTATTAAAACAATTTTCGCTCAAGTAGCTGTTTAATGACAAAATTGATATAAATGTACCAAATTTTAGGACTGCCTAAATTGTCTGAGGTATTTATGAATAAATAATAATGATAATAATAGTAGTAAGCAAGCGGGAGGGGTCTTGTTTCACATGTCATGTTCATGGTCCTATTTCTTTGCCCTGAGCTGAGCCGGGGGTTACTTTCCCTGAATGTAATATCTTCTGAAGGGTATCTGACATTATTACTTATCACATAAGCATAAGTGGAATACGGAAAAATACAGCGCTTCGACGTCCCATATTCAACGAGGCTGAAGGCCGAGTTGGATATGGTACGCAGACATGCTGTATTTTCCGTATGCCAAGAGCGCGTATTGTGACATCAAATTTATCGTCAAGCAAACTTGACGCGCAGCTTAATGCAACATGCAGTGTTGGAACACCTGTATGTTTTGCATTTGGCTTAAAATAGCGCAATACGCAGAGGTTTTGAGAGAGGGAAATCCATTTTAAACTACTTGTAAAATTCGCCCTGAGCTTCTCTCGTTTGTCTATTAATTCAGTCATCCAGAGCACCTTTTTGTATTTTGTTTATTTTCTTATTCAGTCTGTGCTGTAGTTTGATAAGGTGGTCTTTGAACGATCACTTTACCTGTTTGCCAGTGGAAATCAAATTGCTGTGTTCTTGAAAAATAAGGACAACAAATGCAAATTTAATTTAATCTGATCTAAAGGTGAATAAAAAAACAAGGCCTGTGAGCCGGCTTGTTCTGGCAGCAGACCTCTTTGCCTGACGTTTGTCATGATACATCATTCGTTATTGGATGAGAACATTCATTCCAATCCTTCAACCACTCGTGTACAGGCCTTATACCTCGTTCTTTTAACGGCAACACAATTTTTCCTGTCGCAAAGGGCACCTCTATGAAGGAATTTTAATTTTATAATTTCTAGAGGCAGCAAGGCTATGATAAAGGGCATTGTACTGGTACAGCCTTCATTGCCTTTGTGAAGTATCACGTCTGTATGACTGCATAAAACAACTCGTGCAAATTTCATCAAATTAATTGGTCACGTGTTTGTGAAGTTTTGTCAGGGATTTCTGCATTCATTATGCATGCTTTGAATGATTTGGCAAACTGAAAAAGAGCCAAAAGTAAAAAAACCCATTTCTGTTGCATGTGGCAGTACTTCAGATGGAACTGTTTCACTGGATCATTTTGTATGTTTTTTTTTATAATCATTACAGTATGTCACAATTTAGTTCAAACTTTAATAGGATGGTTTTTTATGAACTGATTGTGCAAACATGCCACTCACAAAGTTTCTGTAAAAATTTGCCAACGATGTTCCCTAAACGAAATGTGTAAATGAATTCCTGCATACAGGTACAGGTCTTTCAGTACATTTCAAATCTCAGCTCAAATCATATACTATAGACCATGTGACCTGTGACATCACATGTTTACAAAAGAGCCACACAGCCTTGACTTCCTGCAGGCACAATTCCTACACAGCTCAATGGAAGAAGACATTAAATCTTATACTTTATGAAGATTGCACTGTATGATTTGTATCAACTTTTGATAGAAAGAAAGGGGGGGTGCAAAACTTTTTCAGCTGTTCCTTTTATAGCTCTTGAATTTATGATAATATTATGACACAAATGTAAAATTTCCTATGTAGTTTCTTGCCTGCCACAAAGGCCCTGGAATGTTCAAGGAAGAAATAAGTGAGTCCATGGAAGATTTTATTCAATCAAGTTTTGCAAAATGAGTTTTGACCTTGAGATCTTACAATTGTACGTGCCACCTACATATTTTTAAAAATAACATATATGGGCAAGTTTTCAACTTTTTACTTAAGAAAATATACCCCCAGTTATTTTGCAGTACATCTAAAAGGTAATACTTCAAAAAATTGGGGACCATGTTTATTCACGAAGTAAAAGATAAACCGCACAATTTCGAGGCATGTTTGTATGAACCATTATAGTCTTCTTGCAAAACTTCTTTCCAACCATATTCGTTTTGTAACAAATGTTTTTTTGTAGCCTTAATCTCCCAATCCAAGGTAATGTATCCCTTTAAAATGTTCTGCCCAAGGGAGAGGGTGGGGTTGCAGGAGCACTGGGTACAACCAATCTCAAAACGGTTGTGGAGGCTCTTGATAAAACAACTTTCTGTATGTTATCATCAGCTTCAGCAGTAATCACAAAGTTCCACTTTTTTGAAAATGAAAGAAAATAATTGCGGATTTATGTGTTGGGCAAGGGAAGAGAAGTTTCAACAGTTATTAACTCTGATAGGATGAACCGAGTCATTATGGGAGGGCAGAGGTGTGGGTCACTGGAACTAGGTGAAATTTAAACAGAAAAAAGAAAGAAAAAGGGGGTGGTAGATACACTTTGATGGATTTCTCTCTCCAGAGGCCTATGGATGTTTTCTGCCTGGGGGGGAAACCATAATTTGAGCGGGAAACCAAGTCAAGGACTGTGATTAACAATTTATTAACCTATAAATCTAAGTCCCTTTTCTCTTCTTTTGCGTTCTCTCTTTTTGACTTAGCTGGTAAGAAATTAGTCTACATATGACAAAAACATTACAAGTTTGTGAAGGGACGGTGTCAAGTTAAGGGTGGGGGATTGACAATTTGCATCATACTGTACCTGTTGACGCCTTTATGTCACTTTGGATAGTTGTGATGACTGGCAAGCCACTTCAACTAATTAATTGAAAATTATAATACCAGTGACATTTTTTATCAGGTTCAGTTTCACAAAGCTAATGGTTTGATATGATCATTATAATATACACATCAGTCTGACAAATTATTGATACACCGTTATGTGTAATGTTTTTAGGGGCCAATAATGTTTGGAATTTATTACAAATGTTCATGAAGTTTATACACAATCTGCACTTTTACCAACCAATAAAACCCATGATAAATGTGGTGTAAAAACCCAGGTCTGATACTTCGTTGTTTTAAGGCCAAGGGCACCAAGGCATTTTCTCCTTGGTAAAAGGCCCTCCATGAGGAAATTGTAAATTTCTATTGGACCATTCAAGAGGCACCAAGGCAATGACCAGGGGCAAGGAAGGCAATGACCAGGGGCAAGGTAGGCAATTTGCCTCCGTTGCCTCCATGAGACGTCATATCTGAAAACCCATGCACACAGTTCATGAATATCAACAAGTGAAACTGGGATAACAAATTAGCATATTCTCCTTCGGCATCTTTAAAACCAGACGATTAAGTATGCGTGTTTTTATGTAAGTAAAACAGTACAGCACGTACATGAACCTGTTTTTCATTTTGAACGTTTTCAACTTTCCCAAGAATACGTGTACAGCAGATTTGATTGAGAGTTTGGGTTAGGGTCTGGTCAGGGCAAAAACCTTGACAACCAACCTCAACATGTCGCTGGTCCCAGCAGCCAGCTGCAGCCACCCTTTTCCGTGTTGATGACAAGGTTGTAGGTGGCGTAATTGGGGCAGGTTTCTGACTAAACGCTAGTCCGAGTTATAAATAGTTTGTGGTGACAACATGAATGAATAATCACAGAACTCTTCCTTCTGAAGTATTGAAGGAAAGAACACAGAATGGGTGGATTTTAAGTTAGGTATTGTCGATGCTGACCACCATTGTATTGCTAAACACAAATACACTGATAAAGGCTGCCATTACAATCTGTGGTTATTTGATACCTATATAGCCCGACCTGTACATCAAACATTGATACTGTTTCCATGAGGAAAAATAAAATGCATGAATAGGCCTACATATTTTGAGATATTTGCGGTTTTCAGTATGTCAAAATTCTAGTTTATAGATTGGTAAATAAGTGAAGAAATTAATGACCATGGTATGAAATATTTTGAGAAAGGATTCCCTTTGAAGTAATAATGGAAAAATGATTTGGATATTTTTTCACCCCAAAACATTTGAATCTGAGAAGCGATTCATGTATGAACTGTTTCTCCTATTTCTGAGGGTTGGTGTCCGTTCGCACACAGAAAAACCCACAAGACCGCAAGACTTGTAGCTCAGTAGTTTTACTGGACCAGAATTCTTTTTACAAGACCACAATCAAAATGAGAAAAGACTTTACTGAACTGTTTTATATGATCAGTCCTAAGAGAAGATTTATGGCCTATCTTATTTGTCTTAAGTGTTTCTGTTTTGAAACTCTACAGAATTGAAAGAATTTTATCCTACTCAAAGTCAACATTTGAACATATTTTTTTTTAAATTAAAGTTATTTTACAGTGAGGTATTTTTTATTCAATTGTAAAGCACAAGACAACTGGACTTGTCCAGTCTTGAGTTTACAGGCTTGACACTAAAATCACTGGACTTGGGCCTGCGGTCCAGTGTAAAATTCATCCCTCGTGACAGTTTTTTGTTGGTTTCTCAGCAAGAAGACACTGTATTCAGCTGAAACTTTAACGCATGACTTTTATTGTATCTTTCTTAATAATTGAGCCAATAACTCTGCATTACGTTCACAAAAACCATAGAGTTATATATAGGAACTAGAGGATGCACTGCGCTACGTGCACAAATGCGAGGGGACCGCAAGGAGACACACGGTCCATTTTGTACGAGGCCAACATTGAATACGAAGTACGCGGTGTGCTTGCTAAATACACGCTATGCGGTCAAAAAAAAACCAAGCGGTCCGTTTTCAATAGAGGATGAACACACTATGTCATGATTTGTCAAAAATGAAGGAATATAATACAAAAACCTTAGATTTATTCGGGGATCATATAGTACTATAAACGGTCTTCACTGGCATTCATAAATTTCACAGTAAACCCTTTCATTGTTAACCATTGCTCTGTTGCAACAGGCATTAATAACCTATACACAAATATGCTAAACATTGTTTTTTGACTATGTACAAAATGGCTGCCGCTGCCCTTGTCGGGCCGCAAAACTAGGCTAGTGCGCCCTCTAGTTCCTATAACTCTACGACAAAAACCAATCTATGACCCTACCTTTAAGGACTTCTAAATTGTAATGTGGAAAAAAACAAGTCTGCCAGCTTGTGTGTGTTTCTTAATAAATTTAAATTGTTCGCTCACTCAATTTAAATCACAACATTGATTAATACGTGATTAATTAGTAATTAGTTACACCTCACATTGATTAATGTTAAACATGAACATAGTTTCCAGACCAAGAAAGTTAAATCTTCACGAAAATTGCAAACACATAATGACCTACTTCTTTGACCGCCTGTTGTATGCATTTATAGATACTGAATGTGGCAGGCATGTCACATGATCTCTCTTATACTGAAATAGGCATCCCTTTGTGAAATCAACAATTAGCCGTGTGACTAACACGTACTTCCTTATACTACTTCACCTTGGTACAATTATTATGGTTAGAAATTTCGAGTTTCGTCATGAAAATGTACTGAATGATATGAAACCCCACATTCCTAATTCACGTTATTGAGAAATTGAGTGTACTTTGGATCCTCTAGCCACTCAGGTTTGTTCAGTTTATGTTTGTTGGTCAAAAGGTAAGAGAGAAAGAGAGAGAGAGACAGAGAGAGTAAAAGAAAAATCCCAACACAAAAGAAATGTTGTGCTTCAGCCTAAATGTGTTTGTCTCTAGAGGAAAACTGCACTATTTAGGCCTTACCTCATGGAGGTCTAACGCCTACTAGCTTCTGTTCCCATGGTCTTTAAAGATAGGATCAGAGATTAGTTTTGCTTAACGTAATGCTGAAATAAAAGTCACATGTGAAAGTTTTAGCTGAATACAGTGCATACAGCAAAAACTGTCACAGTATTTTCACAAGTTTGTTGAATCCATCCACGTTTAGCGAGGTGACAGCGGGTACCCACCGTATCTCTGGCTGCAGCATTCGCAAACGAACACCAACCCTCAAAAATCTGAGAAACGATTCATGCATGAATCGTTTCTCAGATTCAAATGTTTTTGGGATAAAAAATCATCCAAACCATTATTACTTTTCAGGAAATCCTTTCTAAATATAGTTGAAACTATCAACAGCTGCAGCGCTTCTTACTAAGTAAGTTCTTATGGTCATTCATTTTTGGATATTGTTTATTTATATTTGAATACAACAATTAAAATGACCAACAGCTGCAGCTAAAAGGGTAACTTTTAAACAATAATAAAGTTTAATGGATTGAATCCAGTCAATGAACTCTTGATGTTTAACGACTGACAAACTTTTCAGCACATTCAGTCATTTTCACAAGGAGAGAAGAATTTTCCAGGATCAATTTCAAAATTAAGTTCACATTATAAAATAGGTATACAATTGAGCTTAGAAAACCAACTAGTACAACACAGGCTTATTTTCTATATTAAATTTAAAGCCGACCCTCCTGCATCAAATTAATTGTTGCACTAATTATCTAATTAATTGTTGCACTAATTATCTAATAGATAGAGTCCTCATGAAAGCGGGAAAAATTACAAGACTCCAACCTCACGTTGGCATGGTGTAAAATGTCATTTTATTTGATACTTTTTCAGAGCTGTTTCAGAAGTTGGAAACATGACGTCATCCGACATCAAAGGGGAATCGGTGCATCAGTCAAAAGGTTAAATTCAATGCTTTTTTGATTGAATATCATCGAAACTCAGGATAAACTTAAACATTTCCTGTACAGACCCGTATATCTGAAATATTAATAAGATGCTGACAAAATTCGCACTGGGTATGAAATACAATGGCATTTTACACCATTTTAACATGAGGTTAGAGAATCAAAATTTCCTCCAACTTTGATAAGGACTCTATCTATTAAAAAATAAGTGCATCACAAAAAATGAATTTGACCTTGGAGCCCCTGTTTAAGTCCCAAATTCAAGTTTTTATCATGTACCAGATAGCTGGCTATAGCCTCATATTGTACATGTAGAGTGGATACCTTGGCTAGAATGTTTTCTAATGTGCCGTTGTACATTACATTGGATTCAAATTTCATTTATAGACTCGATGGTATAACTGGGGGGAGGGGGCAATATATGCCCCCACCCCCAACTGATGTCTGTGCCCCCCGGGTACGTGTCCGATTTCCACATTTGAAATCTGGGCGTTTGAGAGTAAAAACTACCAGAGTAAAATGTGTTATAGCTTTTATTAATGTGATAATTTCAATTGTTTTTTTTACATTCATGTCGGGTTATCTTTTGAAAAATATTTGTAAATGGCATAACAAGAGCGTTGAAAAGGGGCTTGTTTAAGAGAAATTTAAACAGAAACTACAGTTTTTAAATGGTCAAAGGTGCCCCCTGTGCCCCATAGCGCTGAATAGACTGTGGAGACTAATGTTCAAGTACTGTATTCTCCACAGTTTAAAGGTTAGCTCCAAAAAGGTAAATGGAAACTGGATATAATTTTGTTTTTATGATTTAGACATATTCATTAATTCCAGAGGAAAACATTTTTTTTGACTTGAATACACATGTGGTCCACTGTATACGACCTGTGGCTGTCCTGTGTGCTTGTCTTTTTAACAACAATTTACTGAAACTAGTTTGACTGTAAAAGACTGTTACCAGGAAAAGCTAGAGTTTTCACAAAAACACACACAAACCCAAATGAAAAACTAATTCACTTAGGACAAAACAGCCGCCACATGCTCTGACATTTCCCCTTAACTCTAACTCTCTAGAAAAATCAGTTCATGAAAGTATGCCTGCTATGGGGCATAATGCAATCTGAACACTAGAATAGGTCTAACGTATTTTGTGTCCAAAAACTTTGACCCACGTACAATTTACAGTATGCATAGGCCTCTACGCATCTGTAGCACTAGCGACCCCAGACACTGCAGTGGCCAGTGAATCATATCTGATTCATGTAGCAGTACATCCACAATTTTCTGAGCTGAGCCCTCAATATCATAGTCAATGTCAACACACAGGGTCATGTACTTGTACCGACATGCACTTATGAAGGCATACTCTCAGTGGTCACGTTTGCCTATGCAATAACCTGTGTCCAGACTATTAATGAAAAGGCGACCAGACAGTATTGTGCTGCACCAGGGATCTCGCGTGAGATCATTTGCATATATTGCAGTGTATGAAAAGAGAAAGCTTGAATGCAGGGCATGGTGGTACAGATTCCCATGGCTGTGCGGGAGATTTTGTGTACATTTATTAGGGAAGTCACATTGAAAGGATGACAAAAGGGGGCCTTAGCCTAATTTATATGGCGGGGTGGGGGGGGGGTGCTGCCACAGTGTATACAAAACCTATGAAATCTGTCTTTCTTCCCCATAAATTCCTTGTTATATGTATCTTGTGCACATTTTGATTAAGTGTTTTCTTCCAGTCCTTATATCAGCATTCTTAGAAGGGGGTCATGGTGAAAACATTCAGAATCTTGTTCTTATTTAAACGCAGTGCTCAGACAATCTCGCCAAAATGGCGGAGGCACGGTCTGTTGAAGTCGTGAGAACCTGCATGCGTGGTTTGATTGCTATCTGCCAACCGACAACGACGGTCATAATGTGCTATCAACACATTGTGTACAGTATGTGCCCAGGCTGGCCAGACACGCAAGCCAGCCAGCCAGCCGATCCGTGTACAATTACAACGTGACCTCTTTCACCTAGGGCTCTTGTGTGGCTCCCACTGAGTAAATGCAAAGCTGCATGACCAGCAACATTCATCGTCGATTCCCAACATACGCTCTACCTTATGCATGCACATTGCTGCATGTTTTATTATCCGCCATGCACTGGAGCTTGAAATTCCCCAGTGCTTGGTTTGAACCTATCACTCTGACAAACAAAAAACAAACAAACAAACAAAACCAAAAACAAAAACTGTAATGACTCTGTTGATGAAAGCAGTGCCTGCTAAAAGTTATTTACTGGAAACAAATCCAAAACTAAGCAAAAGGAATCATATTTGACCATTCAGTTAATACATATAAAGTCTTTAACAATTTACCCCAGTAATGTTCAGAAATAAATGCAGATTACACAGTGTGTGTATTGAGGAAATTGAATGCACATTGATCATGTTGAATGTACGGATGAAAAAAGGGGCACAAGGAAATTGGGTGATCAAACGTTTAGTGGGATGCACTTTTATTAGAATCAGGTTTTTGTGGCACAGGTCACCTCAGGGATTTTCAATCTCTGCCCATGATGCGGCCAAGTTACCCACTCCTTGATACATGTAGGACAGGAAGGTGTTATCAGCATCCAACATTTTGTTAAAATAAAGTAACATTCACTCTGAACTGATTATTTTTTTCAATAAGGTCATGTTTTCAAGCTCATTACAACACAAGGTGATCTTCCTTCTCAGAATTTGTTTGTTTGTTCTTTCTTCCTTTGTCAAGTGATTAACCACAAGGTAAACCGACTAGGTAATTTAATTATTTATATTTACAAATAATTTGGGGTTGAACAATGAAAAAATGACAAGAGCAGAACTTTAATCTGCAACCTCCGGATTAACACATTCTTACTCAGAGTTTACATTTCCACAAAAATTGCTCTTGCGAAAAACTTTGGTTGACTGCATCAAATTACGTATGCCAGCCATGTATACACATTTGAATGGAGTACAGGTAGGCAATGATGGATGGGATATTTAACCTGCATTGTGTAGGCTACACTCATGTTAAAAAAATCTATACACTCATGTAGGACATTAAGTAGGATTTGAAACTTTGCATGGTGGAAGTATAACTAAGTGAGGTTTGCGGTAACACCATGTGAAAATCTCTTGTGAGTAGTGTAGGTTCTGAAAAGAACCAAAAGAACCACCGGTTCTTTTCAGAACCTACACTACTCACAAGAGATTTTCACATGGTGTTACTGCAAACCTCACTTAGTTAGATGTAGCACATTGTTGCATAGATCTCTGCGTAATTTTTTCTTTTTTAAAGCACCAGATGTTAGTTATCATTGCATTTCCATAACTTTGCTTCGAGATTTACTGTGAAGATACTTCGACTAAAATCCATTTAAAACTTAGCTCACAGAAACCAACAGGTGAAAGATTCTATACCACAGAAAAGTGAGAAATTAATCAAGTTTAGTTGTGTTTTCGTAAAAATTTTGTTTGAGAAGTGTCTTATTGAAAAGTGTTGAAGAGAATGTGTACAAAAACCAAGTTGATAAATGTTCAGCTTTCTTGCTATAATAATAAAGTAAGATTACTGTGGGTCGTCGTACTTTACTCATGTAGCAATGAATGTTGCAGCTCAATAGATGTGTGCACTGCTACATTAAATGTAAATACAATCCACACCACAATGAACCCCACAAAATTAAACTCTCTTCTTTTTTTGTAGGAGGAATGAAAATATGCCGAATGTTTCCAGTGTGAGTACCATAAAATACAAGTGTATGAGTAAATTTTCAAATTAATCAATGATGGGTAATTTAATAGTGCTGACAACGGGGCATTTCAAGTTTTTGTGACAGAGAACTGTTCACCGAACTCACTATTTTGTGTTAAAAAGAGAGAGTTGAACATGTGCGTGAAAGTAGGTCAACATTCAGCACATTTTTTGGCATATTTCTAAAGTTCTACTAGTATCATAAGTGATTGATTTACCATCCACCAATGTATCGGCTACAAATGCAGTTGGCCAAACATTGCTCAGCACTCTGGGTTCAAGTTCTTGGAGCTGTTCGGCAGGGAGACTATTTTTTTGGTTCTCGGCAAAGATTTACCAAGTCACAAGTTTATTAGGCAGTTACTTTAAGCAGATATCTCTTGTAGGTCCGGAATGAGTAAATTTAGAAAGAAGTGGAGACAATGTACTTCCTTTATAAAGTTATTTCTTGTTTTTTAATTTTTTTTTATTTATTTGTTGTTTAAGTTAATTTCAAATCCATTATATCATGACAAAATTCCACGTGGTCTTCAAGTCGTATGCTGAACTGTTCAAACGAAGTCACTCTTGGCCTGCACTCTTATATGTGTCTCAGCCAGAACTTGTATGAAAGGGGTAGCCCTGTGCCACAACACTGACATGGTAACACTCAAATTGTTAGGGTGCTTGTGGAGAATGGCAATGCCGAGACAGGGAATCTTGAAGAAAATATTTTCAAATAATAGTTGTGTGTCTTTTATATTGTGTACACAAACACGAAGTGGTTTCCACTTTTTAATGAACTTCTTTGTAATAACGATTCCCAGTAAGTGACGGTTTTCAACCATAATTTGCGGAACGTTGACCAGTTGATATCCATCAAAAGTGGAATCATAGACTGTTGAAAATAGAACAAATAACAACCCAGTCATTTCTTTTCTATGTGCTACTTTTACACCGAGCTTATGGTACAAAATTATGATCAAATCATTAAATAAACTTTGTCAGATGGTAGTAACACCAAGACCTAGCTAAGATTAACATTGTTGATAAGTTGTTACTCCAATACTGTATTATAATGTCCATGTTATTTTAACCTTTGAACATGTATGGAAGGATTTTCAAATCTGTGCGTCAAACACACGGTTTTGAAGTAAAACAATTATGATTTTGTTTTAATGCTTATTACATTCAGACATAGGGTACAGACAGTAGAGATGTGCACTAAGCGAACGCACAAACGCATATGCGTTAATCATTCCCACACAAAAAGGCGCGATGTGATGTTCCTTATTTTACCAACCAGTAGTGTTAATGTGCACCTGCGATGTGCAATTTACATATTTCACAGGAAAGGTATATTGCAGCTTTCCTTATGCCAATGTACTAGTAGCGCTTTGAAGTTTGGGAGAGACGTCGGATGGTTGGGAAAAAAAAAAGAGAAACTGACAATTATTTTTGGATGAATTGTCTACTGCATAACCGACGATGACAGTAGACAAGAAATTCATTTATTGATTACATTAATGCATTTTTCTATCATGACAACACAAGCAATGTATGCAGCACATTCCACATTTATGTTTCAACTACGCTGTTTATGCTGAGTACCAGGGGAAAATAGACGTAGCAATCTCCTGACATAACGGTCACTGGTGCACAGTGTTGAAACAAGTCAGGATGGGACCATCGAGTCTGGTGGTCACTAGACGTAATTACTATTTATGACCACTGATCTCAATCTATATAACAAGACCATTCTACACAATCCACTTTTGGCCTTAAAAAAAATACTAACTAAACAAAACCTTTGGTGTGTATTTTGCAAGTATGGCGTGGTGGTTGTTTGGACTGTTCACCTGGTATCAGTAAGTGCCTGGGCTTGGCTAGACTGCTTGCACGCTTGACCTTAACGCTGCCCTGGTCAATTATTAATTCATCAGCAATCTGCAAGGTTGAATTGGGGGTGGGGGATTAGTATTGTGTTTGACTAGTACTTAAAAAGCGCAAGGTTAGAGTGGTAGGGACCCCATAATAAAATTGCATCTTGGTAAACCCAGACAGGGCACAGTCCATGTATGGAACTATTCAATTCATAATATAAAACCCCAAAGACACCTGGGGTTATAATAAAAAATGAACATAATGCAACCCCCCCCCCCCCCACAACAACAAAAATAAGAAATACAAAATTGAAAGAGAAAACCAGAGTTACAAATACATAAATACCTGGGCCCAATTCCAAAAAAGCACAAAAAGTAGCCAAGCACAACAAAGTTAAATGTTAATACCTGCCAAATTTCCCTACCCACATGTACCTTGCTTAGCATAAAATTGTTAAGCAATCTTTTTCTGCATCATAAGCAGCTCTAATGGGCCAGACTGGTTTCATCGTTAACATTGATCTTAAATAATCGTTATGCACATGTAGTGTATATGTTGGGGTGTGTCCAGTTTAATGGTCAGCTACGCCGATACCATTCCATTCACCATTAACCCACTCTTAAAGGTAGGGTCATAGATTGGTTTTTGTCAATGTAAGGTTGACTTATAGGCCAAATTGTCAAAGACACAATATAATTCATATGTTAAAGTTTCAGCTGAATACAGTGCCTAGTCGTTGAGAAAACACTAAAAAACTGTCGCGGTAATTTCATCAAGAACATCCATGATTAGTGAGGTGAAGCAGGTACCAACCACATCTCCAAACTCTTACAAACGGACTTCCACAAAATTTTGAATCTCCAAAACACGCCTTGAGGAGAGTTTTGGAAATTCCATTTTGTCGACATACTTTTATTGACTTCTAATCAACGAGGGCATTTCAGAAGAAATAATTTTGGAGGAGGCTGGCCATCTTTAGAACAAGTAAGCTTCCTGATCGAAATTACATGATACTTTTTTTATCGGGGCCATTACCAAAGTATGACCCTACCTGCAATCATGGCAAGTAATGCAGTGTGTGGATGGTTCTTATTTTGGTTTCTTATTTTGAAACACTATTGGTTTACGATACGGGCAGGTACAACATTCTTTCATTTCTAAATTCAAATTAGAAATATGAAGGAGATTTTCTCAGATTTAACACTTTTTTTTCTTATGGCAGTATGGTTTTCTAAATACTTTGTACTTCTTGTATCATTAAAGGCAAAGTATACCTTTGGTTTTTGGAACTGTTCATTATTTTAATCCTATATAAATATAACTAACCTGTGAAAATTTCATTTCAAACGGTGGTAGCGTTTTTGAGATATCACCGAGTATCTGGAGCGGTTATGTCCAAGAAGGAAGAATAATCCGTAATTTGAACACAATCTAAGAAACGTTTCGGCTCAGAATCAAATTTATTTTGATAAAAATGGACATATTTTTTCATAACCACATTACTTCAATGTGAAATGTTTCTCAAAATACTTTATGCTATCAAAAGCTGATGCACTTCTTAGGAGTAATTACCAAATGTATACCTTCCCTTTAAGTTTGATAAAACAAAAACTTCAAGATCAAAATTGTAAAATTGTTTTGCTATTCATTGCCAAATCTGTACAACGACTAGGCTCCTTCGGTGTTGGAACCGGGAGAAAGAACTAAGCATGTATACATTGTTAAAATCCATTGAATTCCACAAACTCATTACCCGCATGTTAGCTATTTGGGGGGATTTCCGATAGTCAAGTTACATTTAGTGTACTCTCTCACACACAGTTCACAGTTTAGTATCAGTTACTGGGATTAGAAAGTGCTAGGTTTTGTTGCTGGGTGAAGGCTGTGAGCTGTGGGGACAACAATGCCATCTTCAGGGGGGTCTGTAAAGAGGGGGAGGACAGACACTTTCCGTTAATAGCGGGGATTCAATTTTTCCTGAAACCGAGGACAGAAGTAAATTTTCATCAACGGGAGGGAGGGTTTGTCATTGGAGGTTGTAATCAGTTAGAAACTCTCCCACCCCCAAACAACCATAAAATATTAATATATTTTTAATCTCCGTGATTGTTTCTCACATCCCTGGGAAAACCTTACCCCTCGTTTTTTTTCTTCTCGTGTGAATGTACACTGGTTCGGGGGGGGGGCGGCTGGAGATGACCATTCAGACTTTAGTCATCAGTATATGGAGTGCAGGATGATGAGTCAGGTGACAATCAATTAATCCACTCGTCAGTCTGTACATGACCAGCTACATTACAATATATTCAACCAACTTTTCATGGATATGTTTCAGGGTTCTGCACAGGATGTTTTTTAAAACTACTGCATGGGGATGTGTGATCTGCATGACACAGTTTTCTGCACTCCCCCAACCCGGTAATTGCCGTTTGATTTGTGACAATTGGGTCCAACAAGGTAAACAAAACAAAAAGATTCGAAGAATAAGAAATACAAACAAACTACCACAATAAATGTTTAAATTTTTACAATCAACTATTTTGTTTTGCATACATACATTTTAAACATCTGACGCCGACCTGTATTTGAATTTTTCTACTGATAATACACCACCTGTCCCTGCAACAAAATAAAACTACAAACAATTGTTTATATGTTTTTTATTGATGTTCATAATGTAAGCAAGCAGGGCAGGATTATTCCAGGCACTCCAACAATAGATGTTTGGTGTTATGTGAGGATACATAGCACAATACAGTCATCTAAAGCAAAGCCTTGACTTGAATACTCCTGACGTACTATGGCCCCTACCTGTATGAGACCAAACTGCTAGAACATAATAGGAGAGAAGGTCCAGTCCTGATGCTTCATGGAGGCAATTGCCTCCACTGCCCATTGCCTTAGTGCCCCTTGAAACATTCCAACAGCAATTTACAATTTCCTCAGAATAAAAGTGCCCTTTAAAGAAGGTTCCCCTTCCTCTTTGAAAGATCGAAGCATCAGGAATGATGTGCAGTAGTTGCACACTTAGCAAATTTGTAATGAATTTATAACAAATTGGACGATAAGTAAAGTTCCCAAACTACCAGCCGTAAATCCAGAGTGCGTCTTTATTGATGTGCAAATTGGTTAATTTCCTAAAGTCAGCAACAAGGGGCTTTCTTTCCCCTTTAAAAAGTGATTTTATGAGCAAATGCTCACGTCTCCTGGGAGCAGAAAGTTTGAGCATGAGGATAAAGATCACTCATTAGTCTAGAGAGAGCAGTGGGTACTGTGATCCCCTGCCCTGTTTGACAGACATTAGTATAATTTTTACAGCGCCGTTCCATGTGAACATTCTCATGTTTTCGCAACCTCCAGACCCAGCAGTGAACATCATTAAATCGCTCAATACGGTTAATGTTGTCTATGTCATTATAAGCATCCACAATGGCTTGCCTAGCTAAAAAAAAAAGAAGTAAATCTTTACAACGTGCAGAGTAGATCAAATTACAAGGTATTGTAAGACATGGCCAGACCACCTCATGGCCAAAAGATGCTAATCTTCTCCCAGGGACCTCTAAAAATGGCTGTGTGTCCATGCAGTCAGCAGCATGACCTCTTGTTGAGGACAAGGTCCTCTGTCCATTGACACTGCTGCCCTTGTGGTTTGCAGTGTCAACAAAGACAGGTTATGTAATCAATGGTCAGGGTGCTCCCAGCTGTTAGGTAATTTAGAAATGTCCAGCCAGGCTCAGTAATGACCATTTCAAGGACTAACTGTCCACATGAATAGGCAGTTTGACCTTAGCTGAGGACAAGTAGCTACAGCTTGCCTTGACATTGTCTGGGTGAGTGGTATGTGATTAACAGTCTATTATGCAATGGTGCAGTTGTGGTTTGGACTGGAGTGAGCCCATTGGCAGTTACTGATACCCTAACTGAATTAGTGCCCTGTATTTCCATCCCACCAAGGGCCAGCCAGGTCAGTAGTGAATTTATTGACCATTATGACCTGTATACAAGTGGTGACAAGTTTCCTTCCAATGGTGTTGCAGTACCTCAGAGAAAAGACTGTGAGTCTATGGTGGTACATGCCTAGTGAGGTAAGTCTGATCTGAATGGCCATTCACTGTAACTCCCTATTCAGAGCTTTCCGACCAAGGTTTTACTACTTTCTAAAAGTTGAATAACAAAGGTATTAAATAGGATTGGTAAGGATAAAAAAATCAGAATTGTTTAAATATTTTAGTCTGAAAGCTTGCTGATTATGGTGATACTAGCACCATTTTTTTCTCTCTGAAATGAAGTCATATTCCAGAAAACTGTATCTTAAACCCACAAAAACATAACAGCTGATTTCAGTTGTTACAACCAAATTTAATGACAATGTGTTTCCAATGTAAACAATGTAAGTTACATTCTGAAAATTGTGCATGGTTTTTCACTACGGATTGAACCCAAATGTTCACAGGTTTATTACTTCATGTGATAGAACACACATAACATGAACACTGTCTGCGACTATTTTGTCAGCTCTGCCAATCCTGTATAATACCTTGAGGTATTTGGGAAAACCTTTGATTGACCAGCATAAGTAAACTGCACATAAATCTCTCATGCACATTTACTTCTCAGACAACGTACTCACAAGCAATCACTTCTGACATAATACATGTAGGCCTACATGTCTCTCTTATCACCAACAGGCTCAGTAAAAATGACTTTACTGGCCAATATAAAGACCCACAGTTGACATTAAAAATATAGTATTAAAACAAAACTAAGAGGCCTGTAAATTGTACATTGATAATCAAATTAATTGATTACAAAGGGAGTAAAAGGCTGAGGACGAGGTTTTCAATGGCCGATTAAGACCGAAAAAGGGTCTTGGCAATTCAATAACGGACCAAGCCGAAGGTGAGGTCCATTATCCTATAGCCATGATCCCACCTAGTCTTAAACATACCCTTTTATTCCCATGCATGTCTTTCATTTTGTTTTAATGCAAAAAGTCATGATAAAATAATGATCAATGGCATAGAAATATGCATCATCCCATCGCCATTTCACAGAATCAAATTGGTTTTAAGCACACGTCCCACATACATTCACTTTGTTTATCGTCACACATTGGCCCATAAAATTATTAATGACCAATTGACACGCGCGTACAAGTCGGTGTTAAACAGTTCCAACCATGTCTTTATCAGCAATTTAAGACCGGTTAAACACTATCACGTTCACGCGATCACGTTTCAACCAATCAGAACATCAGCACACTTTTAAAACCCCTTGCCATTTATGGATGGTTGATAATGGACAACTTGTGATAACTAAATATGATATTAAATTGGGGACAAAAAATTGTACAAATTCACATGATAAGCCTCCCCTCTGACGTAATTTTTTGTATACGAAAACGACCCAGACTCACATATTTTGATAAACATTCCTTTATGGTCAAAGTGAGTACCGATAACCTACAAATCACAACATTACCGTAACCTGGATTTAGTGCATGCCTCAATGGTGCAGCGTACGTACGTGTATGTCCGCTGGTAGTTTAGTGTAAAAAGGCCTCGATGATGTTTTAGGTGATACCTTACGCACATGTGCATGTAACATGCCATACTTGGGTGGTGATAGATCAAAATAGTATTATTAGGCTTCTTGAACTATCAATTATCAGACATGTTTCTAAGAAACCGAGAAACAATGATTAATTTAAAAACATTGAAATCACGAGGACCAACATCAGACATACACAAATAAATGGTTTCTTAGACTATTCCTCCCCCCCCCCCACCCGCCCCCCGCCCCCGCGAAAATGTGAAAGTGAACTAAATGTAGTCTGAGGAGAGTTCATACGAGTTGGTATCAGTCAGGGAAGGTACGGTATGCAATTTCCTTGCACATAGTTCCTGGAATCAAAATGGCAAATTCACAGCAATTCTCCAGTTTTCATTTCTACTCTGTATCAGTAAATCACACAGAAAATCAGTTTTGTTTTTATGTACTACTATAACTTACTGCATGTTATGTACATTTAGAAAAACAAACTTGTTGAAGTTATTGTTTTGTTTTTCACTAGAATTATTTTCCTGAGAATGACCAACCTTTTTCAGAGGAATTTTGAGTAAAAACGTAATCTGTCCTTTTTGGAACAGAAGATGAATCCCAGGCTATGGTGTTTAATAAACACGTCATTTAACCAACCTGTTATCAGTTTGGTGAAAGCAACAAAATTAAATTTATATGTTGTCACGGTTTTTGTACACAATCGTGTCAGGTTTGTTTTGATTGCGGCAATCAAAATAAACAGTGATGTGGGGGTTTTCAAATTGCATTTCCTCATTTTTTGAAAAATAGACAAATATAAAGAGGCCAAGTATTTGTTTTTTTTTCAATATGTGCTTTCCAGATCATTTTAGGCAATTATTCCTAAGCAGTCAGTTTAAACGTTTCGTTATCAGTCTTTTTCGTACAAAATTGAAAGCTCCTCATAACAGTCATTCAATTTCACTTAACGTGTAGGCAAAATTGTTCTTTTGCATCATGCGATTGAAAAATAATCCATTCAACTTTTCAATAAACTCAAACAGCATTCAAATTTGCAGTAGCTTTTTGCAGAAATCTCTAGTGGTGCCTGCCTCTGCTGAAACTGAATGCTGATTTAGCATGGCTAAAAAGAACGCCTTAAAAGTTTAATTGAATAATGTCGTACATAAATTCGCCCGTCTCAAAGTGAAAATGAATGATGGTTTCAACTGAAGAGGCAAAATTGATTTATAAATGCATGAAAGTGACATAGGCTGCTTTTTTGTCCATACTGACCAGGAAAACCTATGTTTATTTTTAATGAAATCAAAGTGTGTGCACCCATGACTACTTGCTGCAGACAAATCAAAGCCTACTACATGTATATATATCTGGAATTCATTTTAGGTGTCAAATCCCCAAAATGGGTGTTTCCACCATGAGTGCAGACGGCCTCGTCATGCAGAAAATCAGTGCATAGTTACACCCCAAGTGGGTAAAAAGGGGTGAAAGTAACCCACACAACTCATTTAAGTCTTAAAATATGAGTAAATAATCAAGCATCCAAGTAGTCTGATTTGGATGATTCGATCGAAAGAAACAAGTTTGAGTGATCACAATGCTTGACAATACATGTACTCTGCTCAAAATATGGACTGGATCTCTTTACACTGTTAGAAATGACTAGAAGTGCACAGAACTAAAAATAGATCTACCCTGTTCATTCAGTAAAATAATCTGGACCCCCCATCAAGTTTGCTTAGACTAGAATTAAAATGAAAGCCTTAAGGGGTAGTAAAGGAGCAATTCCCTAGTATTAAAAACAAACTCAAAAACACAACTATTACTGACTGGGTCAGTTGTCCATGCTATTTCAATTTTTCTTGTTTTTCCTGTTCAAGTTGCATCATGACTCTTTTAAAAAATAGGCAGTATAATAATAGTCGCTGGTCATCCAGTGCCATTTAATTCATCTGTTGACCTTTTGAACGGGAGTGATTTGGCAATGAACAGTGCTGTGCAGGACTGGCCAATTATTTATAATAGCTTCGGTCCAGTGGTCAAGTATTTGACCTTCAGTCAGACCGACCCTACAGTCTCCTTGGCATTGCTTTCAACACATGCAGTACACAGTGTATTTTGTACACGTAATAGTGGTCAACTTGAAGTGTATTGAAACACAGTTGGATATTACAGTAATAATACAAACAACGGTATGATAAAAAGGGTTGGGCTGCTGTAGGACATGTCCCCATTTCCATAAGGTATTTCCTTGGACATCAGTAGAAAAGTCATAGGACACCTGCTTGACCTCAGGGTTTATTAAAATGATTGACTTGTGGTTTCCCATTTCAACAACTTTGTCAGTTAAGTACATGGGGTGTCTATACAGAATATGTGTTTTGTATGCCAACAGATAAATTGAAAAGGTTTATATTTAAAAAACAAACAAACATCAACAACAACATTACTCTGTCGCCACAATAATTTGTATACTTAATCAATACACATTATTAGTCACTGTGACTTACATGTCATATTGTGTAAGCTTACTGGTCATTACTGGCTTAGGTCAACAAGGTCAGGGCTAAAATAATAATACTACACAGGATGAAATGGTGAACTGGAAAATTCCCATGTAGTTCTGTACGTGCAAATCAATGGCTCTCTCCAGCCTGTGTAAATACAATAACCAGAACAGCCCAATGTAATGGCTATTTGTAACAATGGCGTCTAGCTTGCTGGCTGAGTGAGTGATTATAAAAGGCATCAACTTGAATGTGAATAGTAACCTCAAAACATATAGTGTCAACTAAACACATTTTTTTTCAACATTTAAGTTTCAAATTGAAGATTTTAAAATTCAAATTGTTGGAATAAATTCAAGACTTTAAATATTAACAAGGTATTGATTTACATATGATGTAGGCCTAAATATGTAGAGATTAAAGAGAAATGCCATATTATTATAATCCACCTCCAAAAGAACACTTTGGGGTCAAGAGCAATATGTATACAGTGGCTAGACACAATGTGGATGATTTGCATGTCTGCAAGCACAAGAATGAATTATGGCGATCCTACTGTCTGGCACTGGCACTGTGCTGTGCCATGCCCATTGCAAAATGTCATGAACTCGCCGTCCATCGAAGGGAAAAACGAATCAAGCTTCGATTTCAAACAAGAATTGTCATTTTTAAAGACAATGTTTTTGAATACGGGGATGTATCGAACCCGGGGTCCAAAATGGTGGTGTAAATGGGTGCGAAACACTCAGGTTCGTTTGGTTAAAACGGTTGGGGCTTGTAGGGCAGGCACCGTGCAAGAGCCACCGAACACACGGCAAACCCACACTTTAGCCAATGAAAACAAGTCCGATAAACATTGCGAAAACTTAACAAGAAACGAGTGTTTCACTATTTTTTGAAGACGTGATTTGTGTGGAGAAGTACTTGGGCAAGTAAGGAAGCTTTAAAACGGAATGTAACAGCGTGAATTGCAGGTGTGGAGCGGGAGTTTTCGTTGGGTTGGTGTTGGACAGATTGCTCGACACCGCGGCCTACGCACGCCAGCCATCGTGCCTCACACCACTTGACCAGCCAGTGCCGCGTTGTAGGCTTAGGCTCAAAACGTACGGTCCAATACCACTCTTTCGGTTTTTTCAGTGGGCAGTTCCAGCGAGCCACTAAACCGAGTCCTCTCTTGCCCAGGCAAAAAGTGAAAAAAGACCGCTCAAAGCGGTCCAAACTTACCGTCTACGGATCTCCGAAGCTGCTGGGGGTTGTCCTGTTTCCGGCGTGACATATTTCGCCCTGAATGCCGGCAAAGCTATGGACCTGGGCTGAATTATGAACAAAGGCTGGGGTTACGAATCTGAAAATGGCGGCTCACTAAATACGGCGGCCGGTTGATGAGTGGTACGGTGTGGGGATCAATTACCCAGGGTACACCTCACACCTGAACTTGGCCAGACTCGGGGGTCTTCGAAGGGACACCCCTGCCCTCATTAACACGAGTAAACATGCAATACTAAACAAATCATGCGTTAACTTCCTTTTTCTATAATATCCGACAGGGGTAGTCAATCGTATCTAGCGCGTACTTCAGTAAAACCTGACGCCTGTTAGAGTTCTGCTGGTCATTTGGTTTTCGGAACTTCACTGTGACTTGTGCACTCTTGAAGTTTAGTCACGTTTTGTACCTCTATGCGGACGCTGTTCAGTGGCCATTTGCAGTGGGCTTAGGAAAGAACACCAACTGCGCAGTTATAGGCCCTATTAATGGTAACCGTTCTTTATCAAGGAAGTTTGCCCAAACATTCCATCCATCTGGTTTGGAGTTTTTTCCCACAACTTTTTTCAGCATCCTCCCACCTCTTTTCGTCAAATCTTGGCGAACCCCAAAGGCCTATGCCTTTCACCATGCTTGTAGTGGCTTCTCATTTTACGACGATAAGAAACAAAATGAACCTTTCCCATTTAACCGTGCACGTGTTCCCCCTGATTGTCCCAGGAGTAAATCATGACAGAGACACAAAGAAGTTGATTACAATGATAAATTTTGTGTTTCTTTATTCAATTTCCCAGGCTCGTGGCATCCGCTCTTTATCTCGGAGGTGTACCCGCATGGCGAAACACTCTTTATATCCAAAATGGCGCCCATCCTGAAAAACAATCATAAAGTTAAGCACTTTCACAGACAACTACCGGTTGGGGGCCAGACGAATTATTTACTACTATAAAATTGTTTCCTTTCTTATAAAATGGCCGCAAATCACGTGGTGTTCCGTCTGGGAATTCCCCCATCTCAATGAGAATGCTTTTTTGGCGGCACAACTTCAGGGTTAAACACGCGGTAAAATATTTCGCAAGTAGCAGTCATGAAGGTCAATGGTTGCCACGATCCAGTTGAGTTTGTGAAAATACAAATCTGACAGGAAAAACCACAAGAAAACCCCACCCTGCCCCCAATTCTTTTGTGTTTCACGTTATGGGCATCCACAATTTGTACCGATAATAAGTTGCTCCAGAAGATGCATACTTTTAGAAAGCCGAAAACTAATTTCAGTTACGCCTACACTTTTCCTCTAGAAACAAACTGCATTTCACGTCTTTTTTATTTATATATATTTTTTTTTACAGTTTTGAGGCTGATATGGATTATCGATTGTAATCACTTAAAAATTGCAACATAAGGGGGGGGGGGAGGGACAACTTCAGAGAGATTTGAGTTGCACCCAAAAATCTGCATGCATGCACCCTCATTTGTAATTTTGAACCCCAGCCTCACAATGATGTCTTTACGTCACCCGTCACCACATGCCCGACCGCTACAGGATGGCACTTTCCCCAAATACGGTTCCGGCATCACAATTAGTTTTTGCCCTAAAATGTTTTTCACCTCATTTTTCTTTTTATCAAATAGGGGAATAGACCCCAACCGCACGGAGGAAAAAACTGCAACCGGTAAAATGCCGTTATTAAAGACATTCTGAGTACCATTCGATTGTAAACACCATCAATAAACGTTCACAATATCTTGATTAATCGATCAAGCATACGATTAGTTAGTCGATATTGATTTATTGTTAATTTTTTAGTCAATTTGTCGTGTAGTGTAAAACTACTTTGACAAAGCAGTTTTACAATCAGAAGTTTAATCGGAGTTGTTGGGTGCAAACTGTCTCAATATTGTGCCGCAAAGAATAGGCCAAACAATAAACGGTTATTTTTTTGATAGTGGTGAAACAAAATGTTGCAGACACCCTCAATTGAATTTTGGCAATGAGAATGGATTTCGAAAGAAGACAACCCCTTTAATTCGAGAAAGACGCGTGTGGGGCGTCACGAACTCTCACGGGTTTACGTCGTGGTTTTAGTTCCACGAAACCACCTCACATAGCCCACTTCCTGGAAAATGTTTGAAACCCTGTTTGTGTGATCAGGACAAACATTGGCATGTTGTAACGACCCTAGTGGATATAGTTCACATTTTTGTACAGGTGTTGGTTTAGATAAGATGCTTTCCGTCTACGTATTGATGAGTGAAACTTGTTTTCGTGCCGTTCTGAACTGTGTTTTATTATTTGTAGCTGCAATAGACGTGGAATTAATGGATGGCCAAGATCTAAAAGATCCAAGTATTAACAGAGCACCATGAGTGAGCAAAGTCTTGGAAAACAAAATGTTTGTTTTTGTAATAAGATTTTCTGGATGATTTAATCAACTTAATTTACACATCAGTTTTCAAAGTAAGTGAAAGCAAACCACTTGGGCAAGAATGAGCTTCCTTTTACTGTAATCTCAGAGTTTTCTGCGCCTCTTTGCTGATATATTTTGATATGAACTATGTCTGTTCGTTGTACACAATTATGCTAATTGGGTTTATGCATATTCATGCCTTTCCGTCGCGAGTCAAACACTGAGGGATAACGTTTCTTGAACCATGCGGTGGTTTTGCTGTTTTTTGCTGCAATCAATTAAACAAATCATAGTGATAATCTCACAGAACAGCGCCCTCAAGAAGGCTTTGATTATTTTATGTTGTGGTACACTAATTTTATAATAATGGGAACAAAGCAGTGAAAACAAGCGTTTAACTTGAAAACTGAAATACACGCAAAGACATATTATCCCATCAGCTATGATAATGAAAGACTGACTTCGTAGTTCTTGAAGTAAATCGTGTACTTTGTGACCGTTTACTCACAAATCAAAGCAATTCCTTGTTTTTTGTTATTTGTTTCCAGTTCTAACACGATTAGGACCACGCAGAAAATGCCTCCAAAGTGAGGGGGAAAACGTAATAGCGAGTTGGTGGTATTTTTTGAAATGATTTTGAGAAATAATGATTGAGATTAAATATTGAGAAAGAAAAAAAAAACCCACTAAATGCCAAGACTATACAGAGAAGCAGATGTAAATTCAAGTAAGACAATGACGGTGTAGGACTTTTAGGCCTATTTCAACTTGATGATCAAACAGCTCTGATCAAATTAATGTGTTGATGTCTACCTGATCTTGTTTTGTGAATGATTTTACCACTTTGTTTCAAGCTATTATAGTGCCCATTACGCAGACCTTAATTTTCAACATTGTGTAACCAAACCTAACTTTTGGGGGGTTACAGTAGAAAGAGGGTCTCCACTCGACAAGTATGCTATTTGGAGACCTCCATCCACACTCATGATGTGCAAGTTATTGCAATTTATTGGTGTATTATGCAGGATATAACCCATCTTCTGGTGTAAGCGTGATTGGGGGGGGGGGGGAGAAGAAAAAGAAGGAGTTTTCGTTCAAATTTAGTGTTGGTATTAGGGTAAGTTTGACTGATCTTTTCGTTGGATTGAGGGAGGTCAATTAAAAGGATCTTCCCCGGTTTCCAGCAGGGCTAATTTGCTAAAGCAAAAACCAATAGCATCACCAAAAACCCATGTTGACGAATACAATCAGTGGGTTTATTAGATTCGGTTGTCTTGTGAAGGCAAATTAAACTCTGTAATGGTGGCGATAATACATTTAAGTTCAAGCGGGTGCTTATGACAAAAAGATAACTTTAGACCAGATTGCAGTGAGTACAGTATAGCAAGATCAGGTTGGCTCAGTGGTTTCTGTCCCCCTGCGTTTCACCTGTGTGGACCCCGGCTCGAATCCCATCCCAGACCCGAGCCTTGCTTGTGGACTGGGTTAGTTAATTATTAGTCAGTCCCTATACCTGGTTGCGTGGGTTTTCTTCCCTCATGTAAATTTGGGTATTTCTTAATTGCTATTTCTTATTTCTTTATTTCTTAATGCGTGAAAAATCTTCTTTCTTTTTTTTTTCTTTTTTTTACAAATAAACATGTATAATATCAATTCATAGGGGCCGGGTTGGATAAAGAAGACAAAAAATGCATTTTTATATCGCAATGCCGAAATAATGTGCGAAATCGACTACCTTTCGGCTTCTTTCATCTCAACGCTTTACAGATCCCAAAGATGATTCGAGGATCCAAATGGATTAAAGGTTTTTGTTCTTTTCTTTAATTTGATTTGTTCCGTATTCCGACAATGTAAAATTGTCTATTGTCATCCAATAGTGAACGGAACAGAGTAAAGCCCACTGGGTATAACATGTTTTCGTTTGTTTATCTATAACGAGATGAGTCATAAATGGATACATTTTGAATTGCCTCGGGGAAATCACAGGGGTAAGCCACGTGGGGAGGGGGCGTCACAGGTACAAATTGACAGCTCATTGTAAAGTTGATTATGTTTTCCGTCTTTTAAATCTCTGTATTTATTTTGTTTGAAAACATGTATTTTGTTTTCATAAACCTGATTGGAGGGTTGTCTCACATACAGACGTCGAAGTGTACGTATAGGCCTATGATGTCCATACTTGGCTGTCATATCCCAGGCATTTCCCTTGACGATGAGATGCCGTCATCCATTTTTAATTGAACTTTAGCTGGTTATTTTCATGTTTCTTGTAACTACAGTGGTTGCTATTTTAAAACCTGTCAAGCAAAACGTAGGAAGGCCCTGAAAAGTTGGCGGTCATCTTAATTCCTTTATATTGACAGCAAATTCAAATGAAAAAAGAAAGTGTAACACTTTACTAACTGCAGCGTAGCACTGAAAAACCTCTAAAAGTTACGCATCACCCTAAAATGACAAAAGAAGGGATTTCCACTTGAACGCCTAATTCATTGTCACTCCCAAAACTATATTTTGCAGGCACGAATAGTGCTCGACAAATTCAACTCGACGAATCACCTTTCAAAAACGTTCTATAAATGATTCGTGAAATAAACACAACTTAAAATCAAATCACCTGTGATCTTGTTTACATCATCAATGGCCTATAATTACATAATATAAAACGTCAATATCGGTCACGTTCGGGAAAGAAACTTCAAAAGTTGCCTCTTCCCAGGTGTTGGCCCAAGATTACGGGGGATGAAGGCAGTTTCCCGATTACATTTGCACTGTCACGTGGAACACAAGTGGTTGAAGAAAGGACGGAAATTTTAATTAAACCCCGTGATCGATGAGGCGACAGTGTATTGGTCAAATTTCCTGTTCGGTTACGATCAATAGAGGGCTCACGTTGCATTTGACAATGTTTCATCCTTCTTGTCGCCAGCCAACGTGTTTTTAAAACAAGTTTCAATAAATTGAGTGAGGAACTTTTGTTACTTTGCCTTAAAGAGATTGGTTTGAAACTAAATTAGATTTTTAAAAAATGTTGAAACAAGTTACTTTAGTTGTAGGTTTCAAAATAAATAAAGAGGATATATATGAAAATGATATAAGCCTCACTTGGTGTGTCCCAACATTTGCATGAAATAAACCTGTGAAAATTTTGGTTCAGTTGGTCATCAAAGTTGCAAGATAATAATGAAAGAAAAACAGCCTTGTTGCATAGAATATTGTGTGCTTTCAGATGCATGAGAAAGGCTTCATGCCTGAAGCCTTTCTCCGATTCAAATGTTGTGGGTGAAAGTTACCTCTTTCTCGAAACTACATTAGTTCAAAGGAAGTCATTTCAGCGGCATAGCCAGGACTTTTTCGGTGGGGGGGGGGGGGGCGGGGGCCATGGGTTTGTCACGGGGGGGGGGGTCATACTTTTATTCTGGAAGGGGGACGCTGCAGTGGGCCACCATCCTCTTATGGCATTTTGTGGCCGCGAAAGCGATCCCGATTGCGAACTTCTTTTTATTTTTATTAATGTGAGCACTATCTCGATTTTTTTCGTGGGGGGGGGGGGCACTTGGAATTTGTGGGGGTGGGGCACGTGCCACTTAAGGCTCCCCACCCCCCTGGCTACGCCGCTGAGTCATTTCTCACAATTTTTTATGCTATCAACGGCTGTTGAGTGCTCCATAGTAAGTTGTTATGGTCATTAACTTGTAGAGTAATTACCAAAAATACACCCTGTCTTTTTAGAAGACTACATCCGTGGAACACACATCAGGTCGTGAAGTATGTGCTGCATTTGTTTTAACACCAACATATCTCCAGAGTTTGAAATTCTAGTGAACTTGAATCATTTTGAAACATTGAAATATCGTGACAGCTCCATTGTTCGTTTCATTAATATGAAACTTTGTTTGCTTGAAAAACGTGATGCAGCAAGGTTCTCTTTCCACGTCAAATTTGTATGTCAAATCTTGAAAAAATTACTGACTGTTAGACAATAGAAAAGTATAAGCATCTCTTGAGAAGTATCCCGGAGAAGATAAGTTTAGACCCCGTACATGCATTACATGATTTGTTTTTGTTTTTTTATGCCAATCATCTGTCTCAGTTTTTGGTTTGTTTAGATTGATATTACAAAAGTTTTGTTTCTTCAGTTTATCAAAGTTTGCATGCTGTCCATGTAAGGTTTGTGAGTTTCATGTCTGTATGTTGTGACTCTGATGTCCCGCCGTGTTTCAAGCATGAGGCCTTAGCAATTCCTCTCTGCAAAATTCACAAAATAGATGTTTCACCAAAATGATGTCTTCAACAGACTCAACTTTATGCTCCCCGTGAAGATATTACACAGGCAAAAATTGAACCTCCGTCCTACCGCCTCATAATCCAGGCCATTTTAAAGAGTGACATTGCTATGAACGGAGTGAGCAATCACGGTCGGATTTCGCTGGTCACCTAGCAAACCGGCGACCACACTAATTCTAAATTGCTCTATGAGGGTTGGACCCCAATGCTAATTAGGTCTAGAAGCTTCTGACGCAATCACTAATGAATATTGATGACCGGGTGAGACGCTATTTTTCAGTTCACTAAAATGATACCACATTTTCTTTAATCAATAGTAATTGCCCCTGACGTGTATTTGCTTTAGGTCATCCTAGTGAATGATGTCAACAGAAGATGAACTAATAATTAATACCGAACCACTGTCCAAACAAGCAGGTCATATTTAAGTTGATTGAGGTTAATTATAGTAGGCTAAAGTAAAAATAAGAATATAATTGGAACACTTACTTAATAAAAACCTTATCGGTAAAAAAAATTAACTACTTTTCTCTCCCTCTCCCCGTCATTGATTTTGTCCTTTGTGTCCCCCACCTCTTGTGGTCAACCAGCCCCTTCCCCCAATCCCCCTCCCTTTTGTTACCTTCCTTTCCGTTCAGCCTCCTGCTTTCTCTGTGTATTTTCCTCTCCATCATCTATTTCCACTTGACTGCTTTTGTTACATCAGTATAAATGTAAATGGTGTTTGAAGCTTTGCATGGTGTGGAGGATAAGAGTAACTATAAATATAAATATAAATAGTAAACTTGCGGGTACAACCATGTGTAAAAACTCTTTGAGGGAGTGTTGGCTCTGAAAAGAGCCAGTTTGGTCTCGACGTTTCGAACAGTATACTCTGCTCGTCTTCAGGAGATTTCTCCTGAAGACGAGCAGAGTATACTGTTCGAAACGTCGAGACCAAACCGGCTCTTTTCAGAGCCAACACTCCCTCAAAGAGTTTTTACACATGGTTGTACCCGCAAGTTTACTATTTATATTTATATTTATAGTTACTCTTAGTATAAATGTATACATGTACACTTGTACCTGTTTATGTTTGTAGTCTTGTCATTTAGCCTTTGAGAAAGACTCTGCTAGGGTCGAAAGGTCAGGCCACTAACCATGTTTTTTTTTCATTTATACCATAGGTCCTTTTGGTTGGTAAGAAGTTTGCAACAGCTAATAATATTTTTCGTTAAAACAAAAAGTAACGTCTGTACTAAACAATTTGGCATTTTTTTTCTATTATTGTGTGTTCCTATTGTAAGATAAACTCCTGTTGATAAACTCTTGTTTAAAAATGAGGTTTTTTTTTTTCGGGGTTCAGCGATAAAGACATTTTATTTAATTGGAAACTGTCTGAAAACTAAGTGGACATTATATTTTCAAAACTGAAAGGTCAAATAAAGGACACGATGATTTGTACAGTGCCATTATCACCCTGACACCAGCTTTGTCAAGTCCCATGTGTGCATTAATAATGTAAACTGATTCAAATCTTTAGCAAACATGCACCAGATTGTTCGACCTTCTAGCCTCAGTTTGGTAGCACTGATTTAAATGGGAGAGACAAAAGATGGATGCCCCTGTGATAAAGATCTATATGGTCCATACTTCGACCATTGCTTGATTCGTTCCTAGAACTTTCAGAAGGATACATCTTTTGATTAACATGGAAGAGTATACCGTTTCCGCAAGGAGACTCGTGAATACAAATCAACCCATCTTAATTAAAATGTTGTGTGTCTCTACCCATTGCTTAGCTCGAAAACTGAGAAGCTCTTTATCATCAAGAGTTGATTATGTAGACCTACAGGTTACTACTGGCTTATGAGTGGACCATGCATGTCCTTATGATTCACCTAAATCCGACACGTTAAAAAAAAAAAGGTTCCCGGAACCTGGGGAGCATTTGGACGCGGTCCCTAGGTCGTATTCATTCCAAAAGTCAAGCAGCCGGGACCCGCTCACGGTTGGCATAAAAAATACGTGCCGGTTCAACATGGACAGCCAGTTCATGTATTATACCAGTGGAGGATGAATGGTTATTGGTTAATAATGCCGGTCACATGGATGAACAACTCAAAAACCCGCCCTCCAGAAAAAGAAAGGGGGAAAAAAGTACATTGTGTTGTGCGCTGACATTGACTACAATAGGTTTTGGGGATGCATACGACTGAACAGTAAACTATTGCGTCGTAACCTTGAATATAGAATAAGCCCAAACTATAAACGTCCCCAACCATTATAATTCAACTTTAGTGTTTTGCGTTGATTCTGTTGGACATTGAAGACATTACCAATAAACTGAACAAATATGATTCATATGGGATTTACACGTAGGCATGCCACCTTAACCAACAGTTTGAATGTTGTACAGTGTTGTATTTGTGGTTGTGGGTTTTGTTAAGCGTGAGAAAAAGATCACACCAAATCAATCTAGGGATTTGTTTTGTTTTTTAAATTGGTTATTAAAAATAAACAACTAAATATTAAATGATAACAATAATGATGATGTTGGATCTGCAAAATCTCTCCCAGTTTTCAAATCACATCTTGTTGATATTGGCAATACAGATTTAGTGCACAACAGTATTGTACTGTGTAAATTATCCCGTTATAAAGACCATGTGACCTGCAACATCACATGTTTACAAAAGAGCCACAGAGCCTGGACTTCCTGCAGGCACAACTTGTACACAGCTCAGTGGAAGAATGTTATATTTTATGGGGAATGAGTGTCCGATTTTTATCAAATTTTTATATGCGAAAGGGGGCATATCTCACAGCTTGTTCGGCCGTTAGTTTTATACCTTTTGAATTTATGTGTACATTGTGACACAAAATATAATACTTCCCATAGGACCAGTGTAGTACCTTGCCTGCCCGAAAGGCCCTGGAATGTACAAGGTCAGCCTTTTTATTAACGAAGGTTACACGGGCTATGATATACTGTTTTTTCGTGTATGTTTTTTGCTTTTATTTGATGGGGGGGGGGGGGGGCAATGGGATAACGGTTTCTGTTTTCTAATGACGCTGGACTCCTGTGACTTTACCGTATATTTTAAGTGGAGGAGTTGGACGTTTACACGTCGTCCTTCATGACTTGTGTATATTATAATTACATTCACTTTGTTTTTTCAAATGGACCTGTAGCTATAAGTATCAGTTGTCTCAATTATTGCATTTTTGTTCTACTTGTAAACAAAGTTCCAACTTTAGCCATGTTTGTATAAACAAATGATGATGATGACAAACCAATTATATAGTTTCAATCCCAAAGCTTTCTACTCCAAAATGAAGTTCACCCGAACCAAAAGAGACATATTTCCATCTGAAATACTGTCAAAGTGTTAGATAACATTTTCCCAAGGGTCTCTGTATGATGTGTTTATTGGAAAGAAGCGTACTTCCCCCTCAGGAATTTGTCGGGAAATGTTGCAAGCTTCTGTTGTGGTGACATCTCTCAGATGAATGTGCTGTTCACTGTTCGGTAGTAAGGCCCGGAAAAAGGCATATTTATTTGTATTTAGTTAACGAGGGAGACCCATTCACCACATCTAATATGGGGGCCTAAAAATATACCATAAGACTTTGGCAAAAAGTTTGTAAAAATAACGAAAACTAAAAAACAAAAAATATGGTCAACTACATTCTAAGACAAATGGACGAAATTAAAACCCTATCAGCGAACCACACAATTAAAAATGCGAGATAAACGAAAAAAAAACCCCAAAACAAACACAACAACAAACAAACAAACAAACACCCCAACACCCCAGCAAACAAACACCCCAACACTCCAGCAAACAAACAAACAAACAAACAAACAAACAAAACCAAACAAAACTCCCACTATGGTTTACAATGAATCCCTCTGAACCAATACTGAATTATTGGCAATGCCCTACTGCTATTGATATTCCTTCGTATAAAGTCAAACTAGAAATTAAGTCTTGTTCATGGTTTTTGTTTTGTCTTGCGTACATACTGATGTATTTCAAAATTACACTTATCTGAATCACTATAGCTTTCCGGAAACTATCATCCCTTTTATCAATAATTAAGGCAATTTGGAAGTTGTTATGGTCCTTAGGCCTACTCATACCGAAAAACATATAAAGACGAAAGATAGTACTGTACACGGAGGCCAAACTAACTGTGAAAGTTAATGTACTATTTTGAAAACCATAATGACGCCATCACACACTCACTGGGCCTGAGCAAACCAGAAGAAGAAATATATAAAAAAGAAGAAAAATAGAAAGTTTGGTCACCTACAGGTGTTATAAAGTAAATAAATACAATATAATCGGTTAAAAATAAAAATTTAAACAAAACCATGCGTTGGCCGGGAGTTGAACCCGGGTCAATTGCTTGGAAGGCAACTATTCTAACCGCTATACCACCAACGCCTCACGACAGCTGGCTGATTTCAAACAAAATATATTATGTGCTATAACTAAAATCTGCCAACTCAACAAACCTTAACGGTGCGCACATTGCAGTTGGTTCCTTCACATTTAATTGTTCTACATCATAACAGTGGATACCACCGGCAACAGCATATAAAGGGCTATCTGTTTTAAACCTTTCTGTATCAGGGAAAACAGTAAGTTTGATCCTTTCTCTGATTCGATAAATGATGAACGTAAACTTAATTTAAGAAAACCCGTCCAGTCCTACTCACCACGCACATTGATCAGTGCTTAAAAGATTAAACACACAGCCTACCATATTAATATTCAACTAACCGGCATGATGCAGGCCTATCGATTATCTCAAAATACTCAATTATCACTATTAACTAAAAAACAATATAACGAACTTCCTGAGTCGTTCGGACTACGAACAGCAGCTCGTCTCTCCACCGACAGCTATAAACAGCGCCCTCTTGTGTAGCATAGATAATCAAACAAAGCACACAAACACTAGAGGGCACTATATAACTCTGTGGGATGGGCCCAGGGCTCTGTAAAGTTAGCAAAGAGTAAGTAGGCTATGTGATTCTTTGATCGCTCCTGCTTGAAGTGTCCCTATTATTAACTGCTTAGACTGAAATGTATAGTTACTTAAAACAAACCACACTGAGACAGATAATCAGGAAAACACAAGTAAATTTAATCTGAGATCTAACTAATAAAAAAAGTACATTCATCAAACCTCCCGAAGGAATTTTTACAGGTTGTAAATCTACAGAATGGGAATAATTTTTCCCCTTCCAAAAGTCAATGATGTTTGATTCACTTAAAGGGATGATACAACATTATTTGATGTTGAAAGAATACATCCTCGTCAAACTGCCGTTTTTTAAAGTTTTAGGATACAAACCTAAAAAGTGACAATTTCAAAGACAAATACAGCTAGAGAGTGGGTGCTCGAATTCTTCTTTGTCAGGTTGAACATCATTTACTTTGAAATACGGGAGAAACATAAGCCGATCCTCGCAAACTGTTCATCGAAGTTAGCAATTTAAACGTAACTTAGAATTACTGTAGGCCCATACCTGAGACTTGACGTGAATGTTCAACTTTTGTTCAGGGAAGGTGAGTCGTTAGTTTTTGTGGAGGGCAGAATTCACTCAAGTTCTTTAGATTTTAAGATATAATTGATGCATTTTCAAATAATTTAGATGGTGGGAAAGTACACCCGGTGTAATTGCCTTTCTGTTTGCTTACTCCTTGGTTTTGCTTCTTTTTTTTCCCAATTTATTTTAAGACAAAATATTTAAGTTATATTATTTAAGTATAAAAACTGAAGATTTCTTCTTGTTTCCTCCACCTGTTGGCGCTATTGTGCTGTTGGGTGCAAAATAAATAAATAAATAAATAAATAAATACATACATAAATAAATTAATAACTAACTAACTAACTAACTAAATAAATAAATACATAAATAAGTTAATATATAACTAACTAACTAACTAACTAACTAAATAAATAAATAAATAAATAAAGAAAGAAATAAAGAAAGAAAGAAAGAAAGAAAGATAGAAATTAATGCAAAAATATTAAAACGTAACTAATTGATCTTTAATTCATTTTCAGTTTGAAGCTGAATCTTTCAACACCTTCTTGTACGAAATCGGTTGATATCACTTTATTTGCTTGTCATCATCTTTTAAACTCTTTTATTACTTCGGGTCAACATTACAAGTTAACCACCCATTCCGATTTAGGAATTATTTTGCAGAAATGTTTTCAGGTTTACATCCCTTGAAATTATAGAGGATTGGGATGACTAATAATTGTCTACTCACATAAAAAAAAACCCCAATGATCTACCATCCCTTTAAGAATTATTCAGTTAAATAGATGACGGGTCAGAGGTCACGGGTGTAGCTTCTTATCGACGGAAAGCTGACATTGTTTTCACAGCTATACCAGGATTAGATATTCAACACCAATGGATTGGGACAAGGTAACACGCCAGAGATGTTGCTAGCTTCGGAGTCCCCGCCGGTCCACAGTTTTAACGATTTAAAGCGGTGTCGAGGCCCATGAAGTACCTTCGCTGAACGGGTTGGGTGACATGATATCGTATGGAATCTTCGGTCTTATTGTCCACGGTTTGGGCAGCAAGACAACCAGCTGGATAACGTGATGCTGCGAAGGTGTGCGGCATGGCCCCGGGCGAAGAGGTGAAATTACCCGTACCATCCAATGGCGCGGCGCGGCCATGCAGGTGCGACGGGGCGATTGCCACTTGTCGGTTCGGGTGTTGTTTTTCTAGTTTTGCGTGTCGGTTTGTGTTAAACTCTAAAACGAGGAAATTGAGACCCGTACTCGCTCGTTGGGCTCGACCGCCGGGGTTCGACGAACTTGAAGCGGGTTCCTTATATCCAAGAGACCATTATGAGCTTCATGAAAATGGAGAGTTGCATAGAAGAATTGACCGGAATGATATTAATACTGCCAATATATTGGTCAGAATGCAGCCCTGGGCCCTCTGTGTCAATGATACATAGCCATGGAAGGAAAACACAAGATACGATGAAATATGAGCGACCGAGGAAGACGAGCATGTTGGGGGAAATTAACTTGGATCATTGCGGGCCAATAGTGTCTTAAAGACGGCTAGCAGTTCTCTCTCGGTGTTCAAAGCTACACCACACTCAAACATCCAGGATAATGTTTGTGTGAGCCTTGACCAATTTTGAGTCAGATTGGCCTGGATCGAGGCATCATATCTGGCTGATCAAAACACTCAAGTGAACAACACCAAATTGTATCCATTTTCGATTGAATCAGATTCTTCTGATTCAAAACTAAATCAAAGGCTTGTTACAATTTCAGGCCAACTTAAGGCCTGAAACAACATGCAAACACTGTAAACATTTCTGTGGGCCTTGACTTCAAACGTCTCAATAAAGAAAAATTAAACCAATTGTCTAAGTTTACATTTGATGATGGTCTTTGGTTTATTTTGCAGTTATAGCATAGTATAATTAATATTGTACTGCCCGAAACCTTTGTGTGCAAAACTACAAATCAAAATCCTCGAAAGCCCCTTTTGAAAATCGAGAAAACGATTAGTAGGTGACTAAAGTAAGCCCTCCAGACCGGTTGCCATTCTTGAATAATTTGTAATACTATTATTCAAATGGAGTACCAGGCATTTCTTTTTAGAGAGAAAACCTTATTAATTGAAACTTCCCTCACATAATGTTGGTACAATGAAAGTATTACCAAAGTTACGAAGGCTTATTTTTTTAAAAATATCAATTTAATAGGATGTGCACAGCATTGGTACGATTTAAATCATACCTTTCTACAGATTTGAACATAACTAACATGGTATAAAGATGTTCACAGGTGGACAACTTCCCTTGAAATATTTGCTTGAAATGCAATAGTTTTTGAGCAATGAATAACAATTAGTTTTGAGTACGCGATTCCAAAACCCGGTGTTTGAAAACACTGAGTTGCAAACATGTTAGGTTTTTTTGTCTCGGACTCCGGTGAGCCATTGAGCTTGAACTTTCACAGGTTTGTTATTTCATGTTTGTAGGGTCACAGGCAATTACAAAATGTTGGCTGATTGCTTTTAATCTAGTATCCAAAATGAATTATTAAGTGTTTCTCGACAGTTGTAAACACCTTTAAAACTGTTGGTTGATACTGGAGGCATGCTTGAGATTCATATCAAAGCCCACACTAAACACAACATGAGGTGTAAAATAATACGGAACCATTCATGTTGAACTAGTTTAATGATTGTTACTTGTATTTTTCCTTTTTACTTTGTTTTGTGTCTTGAAATTATATTCTCAATCGATTATTTCTTTTTTAACCTTGAATTTTTCGGCAGCAAAATTCCTGAGGGCAGCAGTGAGTTAGTTCATGGTTTTTAAAAAGTTTTAAAAAGGTTTTTAAAGTTCCTGTTTTCGTATGTGTCTCTTGCACTGTATGTTTCTTGTTTTGTTTGTTCATGTATATGGTGACAAAATAACCAATAGAATAGTAATGCTAACACTTGGCCCAATAAGAACTCAATGGGGGTGTAAAGATGACACAGGCGGTGTTATTTTATCACCAAGTTTTTGCGTGCCCTATGGTGTTATCATGGACGAAGAAAATTAAAGAACTCGAATGTAGTTGTCGCCTTGGCTGATATTCAGAATTACATACGATTACAACATAACTAGTCAGAACACACACACGGACAAAATCTTTTATTCATCCAAATACACGGACTGATATTCATATGCAATGCAAAGAGCTCTCGGAGTACGAAATATAAGACGGCAGAGGGATCAATTTTAGCTCATCTTCAGACAATTACGATGTGGTGAAGAAACGCTACCGGTTGTGCCGGTCGGGTGCCGAGCGGCACGAACGCTTCGGGGCCACCGGGATGGAGTACCGGCTTAGCTGGCGAGCACAAGTAGCTCAAGACGCCGAATCTAGGCTTGATGGGGTGCTCGGCTGGTGGGGCCCGATGGTTAAAGTTTCTCGCAGTATCAACAACACATAACAGGAATCGATTACCGAGACTGCAGACAGTGGTCACGTCAGTTTGTCCTCATACATCAGCGCTGAGTGTGTTCATCTTTATTGATGCCTTCTTTAGGACAACCTAGATAAAAGAAAAATGCACCTTTAAGACATCCATATGGAAGAGGACCACCAAATGTACGAGTGTACTCAAAAAGGAGTTAAGAATGGGAGGGGGAAGAAAAGAGGGGTGGTGAGACCTCTATCGGTGCACATCGAGAGAAAACTTATACAAAGCTCAATGAAGGTGTTTAATTATGACCCTCATTTATGGGGTGCTCTCTTATGAATAATTTGGATTCAACCTGATATTCTTTTTGATTCACATTAAAGCATACATTCCAGAGACGCTCTCCCAATTTACTTGGATTAAGACTCGTTTGGTGCCTCGATATGTGGAAACCCCCTCCAATTGGGGGTGTCTCCATTGTGTTCTGTGATTCCCAAGAGTTCTTTAGAAGATTTTCGGGGGTGGGTTACTTCTGAGAGGAACGCGAGGGGAAGAGTTTGTTGGAGTACACTCTAAAAACTCCGGGGTCATAGTTGACCCACATTCCGGCTCTTCGGGGCCTGACTCACCCGGGTCAGGCTGACCCCTCGGTCAAATATCGTGCATGGTTAATCAGTAACTTAATGCAAACTAGACAACGTATATATTTGGTAATAAGCTGGTAAAATGTGCATAGTTCTTTCTTGATCTGACACTCATTCATTCATTACAAAGTTCTCACCAGTTCCAATCCTCTATAAGTGATCTTCCAGAAGAAACCCCTTCTGTAAACCTCAATATGAACGTGCACGAAATACCTGGTAAACAGATTTGCGACTTTTCACCGAATTCGCATAAGATTTTCACAGATTGCTTGTTTGGGGTGAAACTATAGATTCGAGATGGGAATTAAACCAATCACCCATCCACAAATGTTTACATGAACTTTATGGTTTTGAGAATAACCCCAACAAGTAGTAAAGGTTTTAGAATCTAATGGAACAAGACTTTAGGAAGGTACGGTATATTTGCTGCGTATTATTATGACTGTATCTGAATTAGCGGCTACAGCTACGGCTACGACAGTTGCTAAGGGTGTTGCTAAAGACGGGCTGTTCTTCAATGCATAAAGACGCGGAAATCTAGCCGTAGCCGTAGCTGTAGCCACCAATTCGTACACAGCATTAATCTAATTTATTGCCAAGAATTCCGCTTAAAGCGCCCTCTTTCGATGTCCTTTGATTTTTTTTCCCTGCAAGTATTATGCTTGCGTACCCATGAACAATTGAACAATTGATCTTTAAAACAATGAACAATTAATAAGACATGGGGAGTGACATGAAATACGTGTTGATTGGAAGTATACTTCCTTAAAAGAAAGAGCAAAGAACTTTCCTAGGAGGTCGGTTTAAGCATTCTAGCTAGCTACGCAGCCATTTTGTTTGTCTCATTGTGTATTATTTCTTGACCAAACCAAGTCGTAAAATAAAGTCGGCCCCCCTTAAATGTATAATAAAAAACCAGCACTACAACATATAGAAAGCAACACAAGGAACCTGACCAAAGGTGACCGCAATATTTGGAGTTCACCGCAGTCAATCTTCTTTGTAACGACAACACCTCGCAGAGTATTTCTCGACCAATATCCAGAGCTGCCCATCGAAAGGGTTTCATAAAATTCGGCTGAAACCCAAAGTTGTCTTAGAAATTGCGTGTGTAAGAGATATCTCAGTAACCCGACTAAATGTGTTTCCATCCGCGTTTCCGCTGTTGCCGCCGTCTAACGTTTCCCACGTTGAATCAGAGAAAATTAAACACTGCGTAATTGTGTATGAAAACTGGTAACATAAGACCGCACCTGCAATTACAGTTTGGGGGGCCGGGCGTTCTTCATCACGGCAGCGAGCCACACGAGAACCCGCTCGCCAAATTTTAATATGACGAGCGTTTATTTGGAATCTATGACAGTTATTACTTTATGAATTGCTCTCTAGTGTCTGACAGATTAATCGTTGTAGCTGCTTTTGTGTCTAATATTGAGTTAAGCGTAAACATATCAACAGGAGACGTTTCTGAAGTAGCAGATTACAACGCTAAAATGTCAATGAACGCAAAGCTCAAGTTTTTCTGTATCCGTTATCCGTCCGACTTTTCCCCCTTATTTTTTGTTCTACAACTCCCTCGGTCCGGTTCGTCTTGTTACCCGAGGTCCAAGTGAGGATCACTATATGCTGAGCAGATTACTGTAATGCACCAGTCCCTATTTTGACATGATGACTTTTCGGAACAAAACTGGTAACGGTATCCTGGATTGTATAGGCCCTATTATCAAACCAAAAAACAAAAGCAAAAACAACAGACAAAAAAACCCCCAAATAAACAAAACAAAACACCGTTGAATAGTTTCGATCTAAAAATTAATTGATTCCAAAGTTGATACAGGAGTTCTCCAGTGAAATTATTTCCGTATGAAATACTGTGATATAGAATTTTGAAGATATGGTTTATTTTAATTGCCAGATGCCTGATAGTACGGACGTGCACAAAACCCTTGGCGAAACATAAACCTTTCAGTAATCATTGTTTTCTTCAAAAAGTGAAAGCCGAATTTGGTGAACTTTTCACAGTTAAAAACACACTAACAATGATGTGCTTAGGCTTTAATATAAACACTATTCTAAAAAACTTACCATTGCTTAGTTGGTATTACAGTGGGAAACCGAAATAACACTGCATACATGGTTACAATACAATCACCCACAAAACAACATTTTTTTTTTTTTAGAACAGTTTAGAAAATGGCATTAGTAAAACAAAGAAAACAAAAGCAGACTCGAACAACTAAAAACACAGTGCAGCACTTGTAACAACCGAGTTGCCCGTCCATCAATGTTTAAGTAGGCATATTCAAAAGTTGATCATAAAAGCAAACTTGATAAGAATTACCAAGGTATGAACTTTCTCTTGAAACTCTAAAATTTGAAAACAGTCACCCAGAATTAACATTTTTGATAATAATAATATATACAATACTCTCAAAAATGAATGTTAGCTTAGGCAGGGTATACTTTTGGTAATTGTCAAAGACCAGTTTCCTCACTTGGTGTATCCCAAACGCATGCATAAAATTACAAACCTGTGACAATTTGGGCTCAATCGGTAATCGAAGTTGCAAGAAAATAATGAAAGAAAGAAGAAGAAGGAAACATAAAAGAACACCCTTGTTGCATAGAAATTAGTGTGTGCTTAGAGATGCCTGAGATAGGCTTCATGCCTGAAGTCTTACTCAGATTCAAATTTGTGTGTGTGAAAAACTACCTCTTTCTCTAAAACTGCATTGCTTCAAAGGGTGTCATTTCTAACAATGTTCTAAAGTATCAGCAACTCTCCAGTGCTCCTTAACAAATAAGTTTGTATGGTCAATAATTGTTGGAGTAATTAACAAATGTATAGGCCTACCCTGCCTTGAATTTAGATAAATTTTGAAAAAACCTTGTATATAAAATAGCACATAGTTTGGGTTTTACAATCCTTTTCATCCTAAAAAGACACGTAGGGCCTATGTGTTTTTTAAAGAGCTGCTTCTATTGAATGGCTGTGACAAAGAGCTCTTTTTTATTTTGTGAATTAACTATAACTTTCTCCGACTTGGAATAACGATGACTTGTTCAGCCCAGCTCGAGAATAAGTATTCAATCAGTCAGAAGTATTGGTTGTACTGTTGTTTCTGAAGTAAGCCCCAACTCTCAAATCGACCAAACTATACCGTTATCCACGAGTAAACGGAGTACAATATTGAAGCCAAGAAAGTTTTCGTCAAATTTGTCAATCTAAAAAAGAGAAAATTGCGATTGTATTTAGATCTGTGTATGATTAAGCTTAATAGGAGACTACCAGGTGTAATGTTAGCTTGAGTTCACAAACAAATAGTTACCTAACCAGGGATTTGTGTATCTATTCAGAGCAGAGTTTGCGCTCAACGACCAGTGATTAATTGCAGATGAAAATGGTCGATTGCTCAGCAAAACGGGTTGCCACGTTGTTGTGCAGCTTCCTCAATGACTTTACACACGGGAGGCTTTTCACTGAATAGATCACGTTAGGCCCTGTGACTCCGCACTCAACTTGTTAATTTTGGCGGGAACCTCGACAAGTCTAAGATTTCAATGTCAATTCTTGACGAGCATACCTCATGATTAATCTTCTTGAGAGACCCGGCCGGTGTTTGGGGCAAGCTCAGGTGGCCGGACAACCGAGGACAGTGCCGGGAGATTTTGATTGAGTTTCGTGTTTCGTGCTCGTAATCGTGGATTTGGGGAGATTGGAGGGGGGAAAGTGGATTGATTGCGAGTGTTTGTGCTCCGTGCTGTGCTCGTCAATTTCGCACTGTGTTCTCGCCGCCACTCTACATCAAAGGGATTCCGTTGTGGGATTCCGCGGTACTTGTTATAGGACTAACTCAGGGAAATGTCCAAGAGTAGTCGAGTCCCATCGTCCCTCGTTTATCAGTCTACGTCATCGTCGCTCTTACCGTCGCCATAGTGACGAGCATCACTAGCATTATCGCCATCAGTGCCAAGTTTACTCCTGTGACAGCGATCGTTATCATGACCGTAATTGTCATCGTTGTCATCATCGTCGTTGTCACCATTGTCGTCACCGTCATGTTTCTCTGTGACTATGTCGTTCTTACTGTCCGATCCGTACTATATATAGCCACCTTGTCACCTTATCATTTTGTCATGGTCTTTTGAGTCATCGTCTCCGTCCCCAACCCTGTCGTCGTCACCGTTGTCACTAATGTTGTCACTAATGTTGTCATGTAAGCTGGCTACTGTCCCTTTTTACCAATCCTGTCGCTGTTTACAATTTCGGTTGTGGTTTTCTTGATTGTCAGTGTGTGTTTCAGGAGCTGTTTGCGTGCAATACAATGTAAACCAAAACCCAAAACCCCTGCAATGTGGCTGAACAATTTCTAAATGTTTTTCCATTTTTTACAGGGACCTTACATGTGCCTTAAAACTATCATGTTTTCGGGTGAAGGAATATTCAAGCTACATTCTTTTAAAATAGTATCCTCTATCATGCTCTTGAATTACATGTAGCTGTTTCTTGAGATATCACCAAGCACGTGTGTAAACGTTTCTGGAAACGGTAAACAAGACATTCTATTTACACTGAACCCCTGCATCTCTTCCAAACACTTGATAGTTTATTTCTTGTTCTATTAAACGTGGCCCAGTATTAATTTACCCGTTGTGCTCTCAATCACCGAACACACCAAGTTCAACCAGTTATTTCACCCTTGCTGTTAGTAAATGCCGCCCTCTGTTGAACTTTAAAAGCTATTTATAGCGTTTAACTGCGCGCTCTGATCGAACGCTGCTGCTGTTTCATGTGATTAAGATGTCTCAGAAAGCACTTGACACGCCACTGAAGGAGTCCAGTCAACATTAAAAAGTTACAAGCAAAACGCATGACTAAGGTGCAAAAGTTTTGGTGTTTGAGGAGCTAGTCTTCATTCATCGATTTAAGTTTAGTTTTCACAAATATGCACAAAAAAAAAAAACCCAAATAAGTTGTGAGATTTTCATTGAACTAGGTAGGCAAGCCTTGTTGGGGGGGGGGGGTGCAGCAAATACAGGCGTATATTTGTTTCGTTCATAACGAAGGTGCTCGAGTGCTTAGTAATGTGGACACATTCCATTATTGGCTCGTTTAAAAACAAAATTGTTAGTAAATACATTACGATTTAACGTAATAACAAACAAACAAACAAACAAACAAACAAACAAACAAACAAACACCCAACACCCCAACATCCCAACAAACAAACAAACAAACACCCCAACAAACACCCCAACAAACACCCCAACAAACAAACAAACAAACAAACAAACAAACAAACAAACAAACGAACAAACAAACAAACAAACACCCCAACACCCCAACAAACAAACAAACAAACAAACAAACAAAAAACAAACAAACAAACAAACAAACAAACACCCCAACACCCCAACAAACAAACAAACAAACAAACAAACAAACAAACAAACAAACAAACAAACAAACAAACAAACAAACAAACAAACAAACAAACAAACAAACAAACAAACAAACAAACAAACAAACAAACAAACAAACAAACAAACAAACAAACAAACAAACAAACAAACAAACAAACAAACAAAAAACATTGGTTATTGTCAAAGACCAGTATCCGAACCTTCAGACAAAGATATGTCAAGGGAAATGTTCCACTATGACCATCTTTATACATAAGTTATGTGCAAATCTGTGAACCTTATTTTATACTTCCAATCTCAGCAAGGCTAAGCAAACTAATCAGGATCAACCATTTCTGTAAAAAGAAAATCAAAGTCTTTGAAAGAAAACCCCATTGGGATAACACCACTCATAAAAAAGGGGGTTATTCTAGGACTAAATGTATATATTGCAAATGTTTTTCATAACCTAGTTGTTCAAGTACACACGCCCCGTCCCACCCCCAAAAAACCCATAAACAAACAAAACCACCATTGTTTCTGGTTAATCAACCATTGTGACAGAGCTCTTTAGATAATTCGGCATTATGTATCGCATGAGATGTTATTAATTAAATCATTTTCATTTGCAAGCTTCAAATGCCTTGAGAACAATTGACACATAAAGTAGTTCTCTAAGTTATAAAAAAAAGCCAATAGACAATGCACCGTAGTACATGACATGGATTAAGCGGGTCTGATGAAGTGTTGATGCAGTTTGAGTTATACCAGCAAGCACTGGCTAGAAAGTCACAACGTAGAAATGTGAGCTCGTCATGGCAGCATCAAAGTACTTAGTATGCCAATCTGTTCTTTGCTCTAAGACCAAACTCAGTGACACAACCGAGGTGACACGACAGTGACATGACAGTGACACTCAGTAGCTACAATACCCCTCTCAGAAGCCTCCTATAACTGATGTTATTAACTTTTCTTTACGCCTCCTTTTTTCGACGCATGGAGCAGTATTTTTGAAGGCTCGTTTTTTCCATCTTCTTCTTGCATTAGTTAAATTCAGGTCCCCAAGAATTATGGAAATGCTTTCTTCTAACTGTGAAGGTAAAGCGAACAATGACGTACAAAAAGAGGTTCGAACGAAAGATTCACCAAGACATTGAAGATCGTGTTTAATTTTTGGGCAAACCATTTGGCTGAATTCATAATGACGTCAGAGCACACTTTGCATGTGTAGTAATGGGGGCGTTGCGTGATAAGCCATGACTTACAGGGAGCCGCTTGATTGATGTCTTATAGACGGTCCTCTTTCCCTCGCAGCCTGATTCTTTGGGGGAAAAAAAGAAGCTTGTCACTTTGACTTGTCAGTTTGGTGACCTCTGACATGACCTTGCGGTCCTGCCTTGGTAAGGTTGATTCCTCTTGGGTGACCCTCTTCACGCCCAGCTTCATTTTCACTTAGCAATCAGTGTCAAATGTCAGACCCGTCGGCCTAACTGTTAATATTCGCGCGAGGTTTCCTCCCTCTCATTAACTCCAGGGTTATCAGTAGTTTCCCGCCAAATTCCCACAAACTTTTGGGGTTGATATCGGGTTATCCTTGAAAAATGAGGCCGAATTAAAGCACGTGACTAACATGATGGCAGATCGCTTGACCCTGTTTAACATCCTTGCCACGCAAAATACCTTGCTCGTTTATACTCCCATAATAACCCACACGTTTTCAGTATTTTCAAATTTTCAAAAGGAAATTTCTTTTTTAATTTGATGTTTTTACACTGTACAATCTTGTTTCTATTTTTTCCTCAAAAGCCATATTACTATGTATTATATTTAAAGCCCTTCATGTTTGACTTTTTTTCAATTGTAGCATCAGGAGATCAACCTGGTAGTAACATGGAGCAAAAGTAATAAGTTCACTTTTTTGAAATCCTTCAGGGGTGCTACCTTTTATTACTGTTGGTCATTTTGTTCTCCTGATTGTTGTTATCATTGTACTTTTGTATCCTTGCCTGTAAAGTTAATAAAATGAATGAAATAAAATGAAATGAAATTAGTAGTCATGTCAAAGACCAGTCTCCTGACTTTGAGTGACCCGACACAATTAGACCACGTGACCTGTGACATCACATGTTTACAAAAGACCCACGGCGCCTGGACTTCATTGGGGCACGATTTGTACACAAACTCAATGGAAGAAGACTCAGTTAAATCTGATATTGGAGATCACACTGTCTAATTTGTATCAAGTTTTGATATCAAGAAAGTGGCACATCTCGAAACTAGCTCAGCTGTTATTATTTTCTATATCTCTTGAAATTATGCTGTAATTATGATATAAAATGTCCAATTTCCCAAATTGTCCAATGCCGTATCTTTCCTGTCAGAAATGCCCTGGAATGTAGAAGGCCACTCTTTTTGTAAACAAAAGGTCAAGCCAACGTCAATACATGAACTAACAAACCTGTGAATTTTTAAGCTTATCGGTCGTGGGGAGTCACAAGAAATCCCATCACGGACTCAAGAGATCAAAACTAATTTATTTACTCATTTCAGGCCAAAATATTTCAAGGGAATTTTCCCACATGGCCATCTTTGTACCACGTAGGCCCTAAGTTAGGTGTAAATCTCTTAACAATTATATTTTCAATCTACACTATAATGTTAAGCTCACTCCTTTAAGGTCGTACATCCAGCAGGACTCGGAGGAAAAACCTGGAATCAAAATGGCTTTCATTTACATCTATTTCTACCTCCATGTTTCCATCATTTGCAAGAAAATAACAAACATGGCTGGTTTTGTTTTCTTTTTTTCCTTTCACTTTAACGTTTATTTATTCGTTGATTCTTCAGACAAAGCAACACAATTGTACTCATCCAGTTCTTAAACAACATCGAGTTGTAAACTAGTTGAAGGAATATAATATTACTAACAAACTCATTATCTTCCCCTTGTTAAAATGAAAAAAGAAGAAGAAAAATATGAATATGTGTCAACGGTAATATCCGACTTCAATCGAAACGAGCAATGATTTTAGAGGTCTTCAAGTGTGCTAGTTTAATAATTGTATTTATTTGTTATTAATTTGTTTTGGGGAATGTTTCAGACAGACATTATTCTCTGGTCGGTCTAGTTCACCGGTATGCAGTTGAAATTTCAGATTTAAACCAATACATTATTCTCCATACTTAACAATAAATTACTTTATATTTAACTACACTTGCACACATGAAAGCTTGTAATCTAAAAGTTGTGCTTATATACATTATATGTATTTAACCAATCGAGTAGAATGTCACCAAATAGTTTGCCTAACCTGGCTTGTTACGGAGAAAGGAGATCTTGGAAATGCTTATTCTTGTTAAAATATTTATTCATTTATTTAGTTTTTAATTTAGATAAAACAGTTCTTTGGCATTTCAAGCACAGATATTTTCTCCTAACTGGGTTTTTTGTTTCACGGAAAGCAAGTCTAAAAAAAACGTGTATTTGGTTGGGTCATGGTTGGGTCGGCCTGGGATTTCTACGGCTTCTACGTCAACGTGTGGGTATTGGCCAATGCTTTTGCTAATTAAATCAAGAAGGGCCAAACTTTAATATCATTTAAAGATCTGATTAGACTTTTAAGTCGCACATGTCTCGGACAGAGAAGTTGCTAATTTATTGACGACTGGTAATTTTATTGAGTTTTAGAGGGCTAAATGCAGGTTTCTTATTTGCCTTTGCCGTCCTTTGAAAACGTGTTTAACGATCGCAGTCGCTGTTAGGCTCGTCATTTATTTTGCCAGGCCGCAGCATGTAACTCGCGGGGTGTTTTTCCACGAGTCTGAAATGAGACGTATGCTCCACGTTATAGTGACTGAGTTAAAGGTTGGATGCTGTCAAACGTTCAAGACAGTTCCCAGGAGATAATTGAAGAGAGGATGGATGCAGATGATAGCGGATGATGGTGCAGTAATTCGTGTTTGTCTTGAGTCAACGGGACGAGATTCCAACGTATCCACCTGCCCCGGTTGACCAGCGGCTGACACACGGGGAAGGCCCCGCCGGCGAGGTACCGCTGACGACCCCCTAGCCTAACATGACATCTCCCCCGCTGCTCCTGGTACACTGGAGGAGTGGAATGGGCGTTAATGAAGAAAGACATCAATTCCAATTGTTGTTTCAGTTCGGATTCATCGCTAAGTTTCTGTTATTTATCTGGAAGCGATTTCAGTCTTCCTGTTAATCATTCTTATTATGTATCGCCCATGGCTGCTTAATTGCGTCAGTGTGTTTTGACAGTTTCATAAAATACGGACCATAAAAACAACCAGTCGTCAAATAGACAATCAAACTCGGTTTGATTGAACATCGTTTACTTCATGTGGGCATCTTACCATGTTGTACAAGCTTTCATGATACATTTCTAATTGTCCAAAGACAATCGGAGTCAGACCGAGTAACATACTCAAATCTCAAGGAAATGTTAGTTTTTGTTTATAGTTCAATCAAGAGATGAAATACGCGAAGCCCTGTATTTAGTACCCCATTTTTTACCCTTTGAATGATCCAAAGATTCTTGCGGTAATATCTCAGCAGACGCCTTTACCTTTCAAAGTCTCAAATTACAGTTGTGACAATTTTGTCCCCAAAAGTGATAGGCCTACTGTTAAACCAAAAGTTAGATGAGAAGTCCATAATCATTTTAATTTGTATAGTTTTCAATAAACATAAACCAAACCCATCGACATTAATCACAAAAACGTAGAATATTATCCAGGATTTCGTAAAATGTACTACTGTTTATTCTGTCTGACAAACACAACTTTGCAGTAGATATGACAGCTGAAAACTTTGCTGCTGATGGTAATGCCTAAAATCAAAAGGCTTATAGACAATTTTATGTTACAAATTTGCACTGTTCTGCTGTTCCTCAATCGTTTTCTTGCATTTTCAGTGAAAGGGCCAACACGTAAGACGGAAGTTGCACTCTTCCCTGTTATGAGGTTGGAGAACCACGTAGACAGGCCCAAGAAGCATTAGTACATCTGGATTTTAAGGAAGTAGAACTTGTCTGTAGAAAATAAAAGATACACTTACTTATGACATAGGCATACATTACTAACTTAGAGCCCAGTAAAAACCGCATTGTCTTGTGATGAAAATAAACTGTCCTATCCCAGTATTCAAACAGCACTAAATTCAAAACTGCTTTCATTTGACTCTGCAGTGTGAACAGTGCTTAAAGCCATTGAGTTTTAACCCCACCCCATCATGTTGGTTTCACACTCCCCGGGGTTACCTCGCTGAGCTCTACTCCCAAGCAGGGGTAACTTTTCCCTGGAAAATTGTTATTTCCCATGAGTTTACAAGGGTTAGTGAATCCATTTCCATCATCTTGTTTTTAATAAACGTTGAACACCATACAACCGAATCGTGCAAAATCAAACCATTGCGATCCCATTTTTAGTGCAAACAAAACAAAAAAATTGTTCTTCGTTGACAGGGAATGTCAAATTCATGCTAATTTCTAATCCAAACAAGTATAATTATTTGTTTAGTTTTCAGGTTTTTTTCTTTTTCTTCCCCTTCCATAACTTTGACAGTATTTCTGCCAGAAAGATTGGTAGGCCTATATGAACTAATATAATCAGTGAGCTTTCGGTTGAACTGAAAACGGACTTGAACCTAATCATTTTTTTTCTCTCGATAATCAGCCAGCAATGGGGCAGAACCTTCGCCCCTCCCTTTTCTCCCCAATGAGATCACAAAAGCGATTGGTTAGAAATGTGAAAGGTCGTCAATTGAGACAATTTTTTGGACAAGGTAAGTCAACAACTTAATTGTTGAACGATTTATAATCTGTAAAATAACGAAGACAGAAACTGTCATCGCGTCTTAGTGCGGACAATAATCACCAAAACCAAATTAATCAACATTAATCAATATGAATAAAGAAAACAGTAATAAGGACTTTAAGAGCAAAATACTTGCAATCGCTGGCTAATGAACTAATCAAGGCCGAAATGTTTGAATCTATCTACGTTAGCTTTTAGGAACAAACTGATAACTTTACCTGAAGAGTCGATTTGAGCGGAACGAATACTTCATTGCAGGACATTAAACTATACTCACGAACTATCAAATTATACCGAATTAGTCCACCATTGATACAAGGAAATAAATAATCATGTAGCCATAAATCTAACTGCTATCAATCGTAATAATAATTTTATGTAAATGACACCCAAAAAGCAAAGTACAGTGATAATTACCTGAAAATAACGAAGGCAGTAACTGAACAATCATCGTGTCTTCGTACAGAAAATAATGGCGAACTTCGCGAAAATTACATAGTATTTTGTTGCGAGGGTGCTGCACAATAAGTCACCATTTTGCTGCGTAATCAAAGAAAACGAAGGGGGGGGGGGTGCTTCATAATCATGCACTTGACACAGATACATATACCCTCCAATAATGCCCCCCCCCCCCGCCGTCAAATGACTGAAGATGTCAAGTTATGCCACTGTCTACATTGCCAAATGTTGTATACTTTGCTCGCGATTGAAAGTTATAATCGGTGTTATATCATCGATGACGTACTAATTTAGTCAAATCCAAAGTTTGGCAACAGTTATTTTTTAGAGTTCGTGCACCAACCACAGCCAGCGATTCACAAGACGTGTACGTTGCCCACCTACATAATGCATACACACGCTGCCGCTGTTTTACGCATTATGATGTGTGTGTATAGGCCTGCGTGTACACGAGCGCACTCTTCCCATGCCACGTATGCACCCGCAATTTTCGACCCTTTTTGCCGACTCAGCAAGAAAATTATTTTTGAAGACTCAGTTAAATATTAAAGAACATGTACATTTTTCGTGAAGCGTTGGTGGTATAGCGGTAAGAATAGTTGCCTTCCAAGCAATTGACCCGGGTTCGACTCCCGGCCAACGCAAATTTTTAGTTTTTAAATAACCGTTACATTTTTCTTGTACTGAAGAAAAATCATAGGCCCATTATAATGGTTTTTACTTTTTAAATTGTTTCCAAAATTGACTCTTCTTAGGTCACTGATACTGCTATCAGAAGGCTGTAAATATTCCACCTTTTTTTTCTCACGTTAAAACAGTGCAATAGTCTAAATGTAAAATACTAAAGGTTAATGTATTGACTGTTTGAAGATTGTTCTGAATGTACTAAAACCAGTACAATAAACCAGCTGACCCCCCTGCCCCCTCTAGAACGCATATTATCGTGACTTGTATCACGTTCACCAAAACAAAATATGGTTCCACAACTTTACTGATGAGATCATAAAACCAATACTCAAAAGTGGTTTTTTTTAGTGTTGGGGCGGGGAGAGGGGGTGTTAGGTTGGATCCTGGTTGGCTGTACGAAACAAGATAAATTAAATCGCTGCTGCCAAACTTATTATTAACAATTCAGAGATGAAAGAACACAGTGGATGAGCTTAACCTGGGATGACTACGGCACACTCAATCAAAAAGAAGAAGAAAAATCCCCCCCAAAAAACAATACCTCAAAGACAAGTAGTGTATGATTGTCCATTATAAAGAAAAACAATATAATTGATTCAATGTGGAAAGCACACTGATTATTGAATTAATACCAGAAACAATCTCCCAGAATAATATTTATGCCTGAAGACTTGCAAATGTCAAGAAAATAGCATTCAAAAACAAACCAAAATATTAGGCCCACCATTGCTTGTGCGGATCACCGAATTCGAAATATAATTCACACGCATGAAAGTTTTACAAAAACACTGAAAATTCATGTTTTCGTTAAAACGGCAATTATTACAAAATTGTGATTGCCTTGCGCGTTTACAGTGGATGGATAGGAGTTTCTAAAAACAATTGATGTAATAAGCAAATATAAAGCGGCATAAATTGTGCTTGTGCGTTCCATTTGTTAGGGATGGAACATCTTATATCATGGCTAACCTTTGGACCAGTTCGGATGCTCGCCGATTGTAAACTTTACTGTGGTCGTAATTTCCCTTCCTCACAACCTACCAAGCTTGGTTATGATTTTATGAAGGAAACTACAGTGATGGACATTTCCTATACCCGCAATCGTGACAGATGAAGCAGAAATCATTACAAGAAACACAAGGAGAATGGACATATCGTTGGCTAATTAAATACTGCTAATTATCAAGAGCGGGCTCCCAGTAATTAGTGCTAATTAAGATTGATGTCCCACCCCCTATAGTTCCAGTCCGTAGTAATTACTTTGACCGGCTTTACGTGGACAGTTTGTTGCACAATTAAGATTGGCAGTAAGCGATTTACTTGATTCGTACAATGCACTGATAAATGATTTGTTAATAATTGTTTTGTTTGCAGAGTTTTAATTAAATACAGACGGGATTAGAAAATGTAACAATGTGAGACTGAAAGTGGCCATTGAAATAACGAGAGTCTTAAATAGAGCAAGTCAACACACCGACCACGTAGTTAAAGGTGTATACAGGATTGGTTAGGATAAAAAACATCATTGTTTAATTTTAGTCTGAACTTACCGATTCTGAAGTTCATTTAGAACCATTTTTTTCTTCTGAAATAAAGTCATATTAAAGAAAACTGTTAAAAAACGTACAACCAAAATTAAGGACAATGTGTTTGCTTGTTGAAAATTGTGCATGGTTTTTCATTATTTTCTCCCGACTCACACAACGGATTAAGCCGAAATTTTCACAGGTTTGTTACTACATGTATATAATTTATTACACAAAACATGATCGCTGTCTGCGACTATTTTGTCTGCTCTAAACACATCCAGTAAAATACCTTAAGTTATAGAAAAGTACGCCACGATCTATCAGCCAGTCATCAAGTAAACCCCATCATATGATATAGTTGATTGCGGTGATTCAAAAATTACTCTTGTGAAAAAAATTGTAACCTCGTGACACCATTTCCCCTTTGCGAGATATGAGCACTCGATGCCCTAGTCCAAATTACTCCGGCGCATTTTCCACCGGAATGTAGCTTGTATAATTTCCCAGTTTGCCAGCTTGTCATTTTCCAATTTTTTTCGTAATTGCCAAACGTGATTGATCGGTAGAGAGTTCAGCTAAATGGATGTTGGTCCTCAATGTTTTGCGAAAAACTATCCGCAGTGCTTTGCACTTAGACGCAATAAAAATAAAACAAACAATGTATTAATTAATTATCTTGTTAAGTCAAGTATTAGGCCCTTGTCAAAAGTGTTCTACATTGTTCAAACATGGTAGTAAATTGCGGGATTTGACTTTGATGACCATTGACAGACAGAACAGTCAAAAGATAGTATAGAATAAAATCTTTAACCGAAGTGAGTATAAGAAGACTACTAAATAAGTAGGACTTTAAATTTTGCATGGCGGAGATACAGTAAGGTTTGTGGCAACACATGCAAACAATCTCTTTATGAGTTGTGTTGGTTCTGAAACGAACCCCTGGTGTAACAACTCGACGTTTCGATCAGTTTGCTCTGAGTGTCTTCAGGAAAATGTATCTTTTGTCTTATTAAGAAGAAATATTTTCTCTTAATAATTTATCTGTCCAAAACCTAAATAAACAAATCATTTTGCCCGCGTTCTGGGAACAAATTATTGTTTAAATCGTAGTAGTTACCAAAAGGAATGTGGTGTAGATCACGTGACCTGTGACATCACAAGTTTACAAAAAGCCACAGAGTCTGGACTTCCTGCAGGCACAATTTGTACACAGCTCAATGGAAGAACACATCTTATAATTTTATGGAGATTGCAATGTTTGATTTTATCAATTTTTGATATGAAGAGAGGGGGCACATCTCAAAATTTGTTCAGCTGTTATTTTTTAGAATTCTTGAATTCATGTGGAAATTATGACACATAATTTCCCATAATGATCAGTGCAATATCTCGCCTGCCAGAAAGGCCCTGGAATGTACAAGGTCACTCTGTTGGTAAACAAAGGTTACATGGTCTACATACCAACTTGCCACTCGTCACTTTGATGTGGAACTCTTTTTAATAATATACTAATGTATACTTTATAAAAGAGAAAACTACGGAATTATATTTCATTCTGTAAAAATAACTTCTTCTTGTCCAAGTGTAGCCTATCCTTCTAAATAGAAATTATGCTTTTTGTGGGCCCCTGATGACGAAACAGACATGTGACTTTTTAGTACGACTCGTTTGAAGTTTGAAGTCTCTGCAATGGTACTTCGTTGCATGCATCAGAACAAGTTTAAAAAGTTAGTTAATGCATCCTTTCTGTATGGATTATGGATGTCAAAAATAGTCAAGAACACACCTGTGACTCAAGACTAATTCCCCCAATCCGGGTACTCTTTGTTTGGTTACCAATAACTTAGGGGCAAATAATGTAGCCTTTTGTCCAGACGTCAAGTTCAGTTACACACGCTTCACCATGCATGCACAAAATGCATTGTTAACGCGCGACACAACAAAACAGCTTAGTATTATTATAGACCCCATCTTGTCAAAACTGATGTCGTTTAATTGGTCCAGTGAGGTTGGTGCATGGTGTAGTGACCCGATGTCAGATCCGGAGTGTAGAGGGGAGGGGGAGAGGAGGAGGGGCTGAACGTGTTCCCCATTTCCAATAAAAGAAGTGCAAAGTTCAATTAATTGTGTCTTTCCGGAGTGCATGCCCTTACTTCCACCCCTTAACCTTATACAGGATTAGTTAGGATTAATAAATCATTGTTTAATTTCTAAGGCTTACTGATTATGAGGTTCATACATCAAGAACCATTTTTCTGTGAAACATTTCCCTCTGAAATGAAGTCGACGACTATTCGAGAAAACTGTATCTGGAAACATTTTTAAAAATGCAACAGCCGATTTCGGTTGTTACAACAAATATTAGTTATTAAGGACAGTGTGTTGACATGCTGAAAATTGTGCACGTTTTTCACTATTTTTTCCTGACTCACAATGGGTTAAGCTAAGCCTAATTTTTCACAGAACTTGTTACTTCATGTATAGCCTAATGGTTGATCACACCTGCGAATATTTTGTAAGCTCTACAAATCCTGTGTATAATACCTTAATGCCTGACTTTATTATAATAAACAGGCGTAGTTGCTAAGTGGTAAATCCTTCTGAACCGTGCGTAGCCGGGAACCAGCCACAGGCCAGATCTAACGCATAGTAATGTGGCTGGTGCTCAGAATTATGTGTAAGCTTGGCTCTAACAGTTATGTATGGACGTTATTTTTTTCAAAGTATCGATCCAAAAACGACACCGGTGGAAGTTCAAGATTGCAAACTGACGGCCATCTTGATAGTTACCACTTACAACCTTCCTAACATAGAAAACAAAAACTGCTGTACATGTACATGGCATCACGTGACGGATGCTTCATCACGTGATCGATGAGGTCCATGACCTCTCCCCCTGTAGCAGCCATGATATCTCCTGTCAAATCATCCTCACCTCATAACGCAAGGCGGGGAACAAACCTAATAATCGGGCTGAGATACCGTGGCCAGTTGTTTTCATAATCTGCCCGGGTGTTATTAGCACAGAAGTGTTAATACCTCTCAATGACGGAAGTGCTAATGAGATTTTAAACAGTCGCTAATCACTGACAAGGTTTATCAGTGTATAACCAAACAACAGGCCGTACTTTATTATTTTGTGCTATCTGGGTGCGGGTTACATCACCTGAGCTGGCTGTGCCGTTGCTGGGACTGTTAATGAGATTCTTCATGGGGAGTCCCGAGTAAATTACGGGGGTGATCAGGCGAGCCAGAGGTGTCGGAAGTTATGAGGCGATAACTGCACCAGACCCCATGCCTCAATCCAGATGGGTGAATGATGACATGTGTTCGTAACTGTCTGTCAAAAAGAAGGGGGAAAAGTTGTATCCGTTGTCATTTTTGTGATGAAATAACAATTGTGTGTACCTGTACGTTCATCGTTATCAAGTTCCGGTTCTTGCCCCATAACGTGCATAATATGGTACTTTTGAAGACCTGCAATCCACTCGTAAATACCGGCCGTTTGTCTGGGAGTGCGCTTCTCTTTTATGATATTGTTTTGTCCCCTGCCCTTCCCTGGACGGCCTCTGCTCGTATATTGTGTTGTCCAAAGAGTAGACAACAAAATGTAACAAATTAACTAACTGGATTTCTTTAGTTTCTGATGGTTAATTTTTGAAATTTGTATTATTGTTTAATTTGTTTGTCACAAGTTATGAACAGCAGACCGGACAACTTATTAGGTCTGTGCTAAAATAGTATACCTCCGATGAAATAAGAATGACGTTTATTGGTCATAACTCGCTTCAACTCGCTTTCAACGAACAGCTCCATCTAAATATGTACGGAGATGACCTCTTAACCAGAATTTCACTGCTGCCTGAACACTACGGCTGGATTTCACATAGCACCAAGATTCATCTTAAGATAAGTTTTCAATATCACCACGGTGATTTGTACTGTGACATCACACTGTGACATCACTGCTTAGCAACTAAGATTGATACACAGTTAGGGTTGATCTTTGCTCTTTGTGAAATTGACTCCCAAAATGACAGACCATGGGGGCAGAGTGCCCGACAGACGGTAGCTGCGTGTGACGTCATCAGTACAAGGGGTCAGTAGGTCGTTTTATGAATTGTTCGGCTAGCTTTTAGCCATAAAAGACGAGTCGACCTTTTCTTTGACGATGGCAGCAATAGTGTCGTTCCTCTTCTGATCCTCTTCTGACCATGACATAACATGGTGAACAGGACTTCAGCTTTTTATTATTTTACTCTTTTTGCATTCCTGGAAGAATGTTTTGGTTTCCATTAAAACTCGACATTTCCATATAAACTTCAAATTCTGGTCAGAGTTGACCCATATACAGCCGCAGGGGGGTCAGGGACCCAGACTCCGGGTCAAAGTATTTTCCCACATTTTGTTCGCTGATACTTCGACATTTTGCAAAAATAAGCAGCATGGCATTAAAACAAATGCTCGCGATGTTTATTCAATGCCAGAGGCACACCGATTTGAAACTTTTGCACACGAATACAAGCCAATGTTATGACGTAAGAAAAACTTATCAATATGACTAATATGTTATATGGAAAGCGACAGCTATCGAATATCATTGTTTTTCTTACAAAGAGAGTCACTTAAGATATTGGTGTAACAGCAGACAATGAAATTGACCTATGTGTATGATCGTTAAATAACAGTTATATTATGTTCCCCCATTAGTTGATACTGACAACAGTTTACCAATGTTCAGTTAGCGCTGCGAGCGATTGCGCCTGCGCTGTGTGGAGGTCTGCCAATCAGCCAACAAGCCCCGAAGTCAGGCTCTATTCAAGGAATGCAACCCTGGGGGGCTCCCTTCCCCCCTTCGCTGTCACTGGCACCCAAGATTCAATCGCTTTGATTGACAGCACCCGTCGGGACTGTAATTAATTTGACAGTGATCAAATAACGGGGAATTGGGAAGAGGGCAGTTATGCGGAAAGAAGGGCCCGCAAAGACGGGTTAATTTGTAAAGCAATACGAGTTGAAGGCGTGCAGGTTCGGTTAACTAACGGGGGCAAGGGATGCTCGCTTCGTGTTGCTCCACCGTCGGCTGCGACGGCGAGACAAAATTACGTTAGGGCCCTGAACGCTTCATTCTCTCCACTCGCTTTTTCCGGGACGAAATTTCGGGCAGGGACCTAATGAATCGTGAACGGAGACAAGGTGGACTGAGTTTGCTCCAAAATGACATTTTCTCTTGCAAACAATCGAAAGCAGGAATGATTCCATAGTCCTTGTGCGCTCGCTGAATCGGAATATCTTCCTCAACACGCGTTATTTCCAGCGCACAACGGTTGTCTCGTCAGTTAGAGAAAAAAAAAGTTCTTGACGGACGAGAGAGCCCCGTAACAAAATCATTATTTGCTAATTGCTTGGGTGGGGTTGGCAAACACGACAGTTAATTAACACCAGAGGGCGCAATGGTTACTTCATGTCACTCAGCCAATCAGCTCGCCTCTCTAACCAACCGTACAAGCTGTAAAAATATCCACCACAGTTTCTCCCGCCGGCGCAATTCTCCTTCGCCACTGCCTAAATGCTGCTGTTTGTGTAGGTGCAATAAGCTTTGTTAATAAAGCCACTGCTTATATGGATATACCTCTCAATCAACAAGTCCGTTGCGAGCTGAGGCAACTGCTTTTGTACAAGAGCTGTATAGATCGGCGACGTTTTGTGTACCGATCAGAGAGATGGTACAGGGTTAAGAACGGGACAATACCCTAAATGGGTTTTGAATGTCGGTGTGTTTTCTTGCGATTCATCGATCCTAAGTCTATTAATTCTAGCTATCTCCGCATTATCTCTTGATGGGGGTGTCTTTAAGGAGATCGGTTCAGCTCCGGGGAGGGATGGGTAGAAGGGAATCGGATTGCCCCCGTATTCAGTTTGAGCGGGCATGCAGAAGATGACGTCTGTACTCGTGGGGCACACCAATCAAATATACATGAAGCTTTTAATTCGTTAGCTTATTGTCTGATGGGTGCAGCTTTAAATGGTCAAATAGGCGTGCTTAAGTTAAAAAGCATCGAGAACCCGGCAGTCCCTAGAGAAACAACATGTCAAGCTGGAGACTAAATGCCAAACAATAGTGTATAGATTTCACACTTGCCTAGATTCGATTGTGCGGCTCACATTCTTAAAGACACCTTGCATTAGAGATACAATAGAGTGAAAGGAAGCCAAAGTAAAGAGCAGTATTGGGTCCATTAAGTTGTTGAATTATTTAAGTCTCCATCGTCCCCCCCTTCTGTATCCAATCGGACGGTCTGCATTGTTCGAATCATCTCAAGCTGAAGAGGAGGGTGAAATTTTTTTTGCTCGCCATGGTCGCCATATCATGAAGCTTTTCAGCGTCTCCTCCATCAGCAAACTGTACAAGGATTCAACAAATTAAAGGAAAAGTTTACTTTTGGTGAATCATTTCTAAAACAGTGACAAATCAACGTGTGTAATCCAGCCCGGGGAAGATGCCATTGAAATCACCTTTTTACAAAGAAAATTGTTACGGCGCTCTTATTTCCGGTATTGATTTTTTGAAAATTGATCACTGAGCTGGTGGTGTTCTTTTCAATAATGTGTACTTTCTGAACGAAAATGTTGTTCTTTAACACATGCTTTGTATCATCCACAATCATTAAAGTACGCTGTTGATTTTTAGTTCTTTTGCGGCTGCTATGTCTGAATTAGGTCTCGTAAACATGACAGCGATTTTCATTAAAATAACTGCCATGTATACTGACTAAGGTATGTGAACTGAACTGTAAGTTATCATGGATTCGGATAAAAAGTGTCGTGCCATATTTCAACACAATTACATTTAAATTAAATAAATGTTTTCATTTTTGATCAAGGAGGCGAGCATCAATATTTTTTTTATGACAAGAAAACATAGCTTAAGTTTTTTTTTTTAGAAACATGACTGTAAGGGGTGTGCATTGCTGAAATAATAATCCACTCCCCGCCTTCCCTTTAAGTGCATTACTTGTTTCTTGTTTGCCACTCCTTCCCCCTTTAAAGAACAAAAAGTGTCACAAACACCCCCTACAGTCACTTTACTTTGTGGGGGAAACTGCCTTGTTTTCCCTGCACGTTGTTGTGGTGTTTCTTTTCAGTGTCCACATCCTCACCCCGGTCTCCATACATCAAAGAGGCAGAACGAAACATTTACAAGGCCTAACTGAGTTGATTCCTTTCATTTGACAATGCGTATTGCGGGAACCCAAATCATTAGAGTTGGGCATGCCTCAGAGGCCCTACTTACGCAAGCGACTTTTTGTGTGACCCACACTCAGTCCACCCCCCCCCCATAATTCGTTAGGTCGGTGCATTGGTCAGATTTTCCGACTGACAATAACATTTTTTGATTCTTTTCAACTGATCAAAAATGCAAACATTCAACAATTCTGTGCCACTTTTTAAAAACCATTTTCACTCACCTTTCAGACCGTGCAACGTTCAACATTTTAGTAACATAAGCAAACAATATTTATTTACAAGTAATGATTTAACTACAATTATGAATAAAAATGTTCAAGGAATAATTGCAAAACGTGTTTGGTAAATAAAATGCTTGTTGTGATTTATCCCCTCGTGGACAATAAAGAAATATTCGTTGATTAGCACAAAACATGCACAGAAGTAGTTAGACAAATTTGACTTGGACTGAAACTGCTGAAATTGATAATGTGATACAGAAATGAAAAGTTGTTTATCGGTTTCCAAAAGTAAATATTTTTTAATTGATCACTTTAAGCAAATAATACTCCGTTTTCAACGGTCCTGCAATTCACGTGTGGGTTATGTTCTCCGAATGACAACTTAAAAATTGATTTTAGTCACGACATGATGTGAAACGTCTTAGAACATATTTAAAAAAAAAATTTTGTACGTGTCACTGATGATTTGTAAAAAAAATTTATAGGGCCTAATATACAATAGTAAATAAGAAGACTTTCGTTGTAGTATGGAAAATGAATTATCCCTCCATTTCGGGAAAGATGCCAAAACTAATCACTTTTATAGTATCACTTTTATATGTAATACAGTTATATTTTCTAAATAAAATCATTTATGCTCAAATCTCATGATACCAGGGGTAAAAGTTCAGTTAAACTTTCAGGCCGTTTATTTTTTGTCGAGCTGATCTTCGTGCGTCAATAGAGGGCCTTGCTCCCACGGCGTATATTGAAGCTCCAGTTTTGCTTTAATAGAAGGCTAGCCCTTGTCGCCAGACTCTTTCGGCATGTTTGATCACTCCATGGTTTGGTGGACCCAAGTGCTAACCCCTCCCAAATAATTAGTATCGTATATTGAAGTAATTTCACGCTTGGCTGTCGAATAAAATACATACGACTCTATGAAGAGGAGAGTGAAAATGACTGAAGCGATGATTAACTCTCACATAAAGAGGGATCATTTTGACTTCACGATAACAAGAGGACCTGTATCGCATATTTCACAAAACCCTCGATTCTATCCACGGCTATATTTAATTGATCTCCACTTTGAATAAATACTCTGAGAGGATTTGTGGTCTCGGCAAACAGACCGCTCACCATTAGCTTTTCTTTCACCGGAATCGAGAAGGCTTTAAGAGAAACAAACGGTCTTAGTTTAGCACAAAAGAGAAGTAAACCGTGCAACTCATTGCCCCCCACAGCAATACTGTCCATTACTGTCCAGCCATTGACACCAGTGGTTCTTCATCTCTCCGGTGGTGGGTAGTTGTTGGGTTTCTAAACAGCGAGTTGACAGAAGTGGTTCCTTGCAAATTCGGGTATAATGGCATTTTAGCAGTCGATTTACTGGCGGTACTTGTTAGCTGTCATGCATGAGGGGATGAAGTAAGTTGACACAAAACTTTTTTTAAAAAGAGGGTGAAGTGAAAAGAGAAATGGGGGGGGGGGGGGTGGGGGTGCTGGCGTGTGGGGGACTGGACGGTAATTGTTTTGTTTATCACAGTAGCCCGAAGTGCACGCTTTACCGGTATCCAATCCGGGGTGGTGGGGGGGGGGGGGTGGGGCAATGAGAATGGTCACAAAATATTTTGAAGTGTTGTCATGCAGTTTGAAATTTCGATGCTTCATAAGAACAATTGACTACTTGTACATTAAGGTGATTTAACAATCAGTAACCACGGGAATTCCCTACGATTCAAATTTCATCTTTGATTACGCCATCATGAATCCATTTACAATAGACCGTACCTATTGGACTTGAAACTTATTGACAGTGTAATAACAAACACATGGTTTAAATTGATCCGCACACAGCGACTGCACACACCAAAGAATCTGCTCGTTGTTGGAATGCATTTTTGTTGTAGCAAAGGCAATCCTACGGGATAGTAAGTGATGAAAATTCTCCCCGTCAGTGTGTTGTTACATCCTGTGGGCTGTTGGTCAGTAGTGATGGGTTATCCGTGGAATATTGGAAGAATGTGTGCGTCCGTGAGAATAGAGAGGGCAGTCATGCAGACACAATATCGGCCCAAGGCTTCATCGCACCCCCGATATTATCTTTCCCAACAAGACCACAAACTGGGTCTGTTTCTTTCCATCTTGAAATCGTCCATATGTCATGAAGTAAAGTAGTTTTCTCTGTGGATTCTTTTAAGGAGAGGTGTATGGGGGCAATAAAAGTGCACCAAGTTGCTTGCGTCACCTGGGGCAGACGGGAGAAAGGGGGCAAGGAGGAGGGGCTTAACATAATAGACCATTGGTTCCTGCTAAGGGTCGGAGCATGGTCGGAGAATCTGCTCGTTGACTGTTGTAACACTACCTGAAGTACTTTCCACTTGAATTCGACGTCAATATCTGGCGAAATGTCCATCAGATTTACTTTACTTCAACGATTGAAACTGTTTTAACAAAAGCAACAACAACAGTAACGACAACGACCACGACAACGATCACGACAGCGACATTGACAGCGACGACGACAACAACAACAACAACAACAACAAAAACAACAACAAAAACAACAACAACAACAACAACAACAACAACAACAACAACAACAGCAGCAGCAACAACAACAACAACAACAACAACAACAACAACAACAACAACAACAACAACAACAACAACAGCAGCAGCAGCAGCAGCAGCAGTAGCAGCAGCAACAACAACTACACACAAATAAATACAACCCAAGTAACCTTGTCCGATTTTCTCTTTGATTAAGGAAACATTTTGGTATAGTCTTTAAAGGCTGTTATTCCCCCCTTCTTGTCGATGTAATCTCAGCATTTCCAGGGCACTAATCTCATTCCAGGCCATCTGGGACGGCGAGTAGCAAGATCTTGATGGGGCGATGGTGCTTGACCACCACGGCTATCTGAACTCATTCCATCTCGCCTCAATAATGGAAAATGGAGGTCACTTGTAATGATATTGGCAAGGAACGAAATAGGGTGCTAAATAATGAGTGAGATGCGGAGCTTCAGGTAAAATGTGCCATCTATCCAACCATCCGATTCGGACTTCAATTGCCTCATTATATATATATTTAATTTTATTCTATTCACGCAAAACAAATTGTTAGTGGCCTGACGTTTCGACACTAGCAGTGTCTTTCTCGAAGGCTAAATGACAAGACTACAAACATAAACAGGTATACTGGTGTAACAAAAACAGTCAAGTGGAAATAGATGATAGAGATGAAAGCGCACAGAGAAAGCAGGATGCACAGAAAGGGGCTGGTTTTATTATTTGTACTTATCTATTAATTATTTATTTGAAAATGAAAACTCAAATCTTCCGGTGAAATTGAAAACGACCCATACGATTTTTAATTTCACAATTTGCGTCTCATTTCCGTGACCAGTCGAGGCCGTTCATTATAAACTTGTACAGAACAGCTACCAGGAAGGTTTACACGTTCCATACTGAAGACTTTTCTTTTGAGACTCAGAGACGTGCTCCTTAAAATCTTACAGATTGGAATTCATGTATGTCTCGTGGTATCTATTCCTTTAAAAAAAAAGAAGATATTTACATTATTGGTTTGTGGAAAGAGTAAATTATTTTTGTCTTCTCCCTTCTTTCGCAGGACTCGTGAAACTACTGAGTGTACAGTGCTAAATACACATCGGTGTAATGGCGAAAACCAAATAATATTATTTTTTTATCCCCAATGGAAAAATTATCATCTTTTAAATCGTTGCGGCCCGATGCTAAAACAATATAGGATTGGAGTGCCTCTAGCCAACGGGCTAGCTCGGTGGTCTAATGGTAGGACATTTGCTCTACAAAGGCAAAGGTCATGGGTTTGAATCCTAACCGAGTGATATACCAGTGGTTTTTTTCTCATGACACAGGAAAGTACTGTTCAACGTAATGCTGATTTATGGGCAAAATTATAAAGAAAGGTACAATAAAAGCCACTTATGAAAGTGTCGGCTGAATACAGTGTCTACTTGCTGAGAAAACAGCAACAAAGACTGGCACCGTATTTTCGCAGGAACGACGAATCCATCCACATTTAGCGAAGGTGACAGCGGGTACCAACCGCATCTCTCACGATTCGCGATTGGTCACCAGCCCCCAGAAATCTGAAGAAAAAAACGTTTCATGCATGAATTGTTTCTTAGATTCAAATGTTTTGGGGGTGAATAACACTATCCAAAGCATATTACTTCGAAGGGATTCATTTCTCAATTTTAAAAAAATGCTATTAACAGCTCTAGTGCCTCTCACCAAGTAAGTTTAATGGTCATTGATTTTTGGAGTGTTTACCGATCTATAAACCCTACCTTTAAATACACATTGTTGTGAGGGGGGAAAATAATATTAAGAGTAAATTCCTATCCATCGTCTGTTGTCAACTGACACCCAATCCAACCATCCTGTGAAAATGTTGATCGGGTTTAAGTTGTGACACTCGGGAAATCTGTCGCAGATGACATTTCGGCAATCGAAATAAGCAACTGCGATTTTAGGGCGGGGGGGGGGGGTCTTCAAAATGCCTCTTCTCCCATTCGAAGGTATTTCGGACGGAGATTTGTCTCTGTAGGAAATTTATAAAATTTACACGCATTGGGTCACTCTACAAAAACAAACCTCTTCGTCGTTCATGGAACTATGAATGATGATGATAAGTTTGAGTAGGTCCGTGTGATTAAAAAAGAAAAGAAAAAAGATCTACTAAAATACAACAAGGGGAAAAAGACCCAAGAACATTTCAGTTTGTCCTCAGTTCTAATTCAAAGACTATTTTCAACGGATGGATTCTGAACTATTTCTGCTTAATGATGTATTTTGTAATATTCTGATTCCTGTGATTTGAAAATGGATAAATGAGTACGATTTTTGCATGTATCCATATGGGTCAATTCCAAATGAGAACTTAAGTTTTTAGAGATTTTTGGTGTATTGTGAAAACAAATTTTTTCGGGGGTAAGTACTGAGAGATTTTAGACTCCCAAACCACCACGGACTCCTTGGAAAACATTCATTGTTTGCTGCTGTTGTGTTATTTCGGTCCATTGAGCAGCAAGGGGTCGATGGGAGGACAGAATCTGTCAGGCCGGTCGGTCCCGCTCAATTCCTCAGGGAGGACGCTCCATGACTGGGTTAACTAAGTCCCCGCGTACTGGCGGAGGGGCAGAGCGCTCTCTTTTCACAGGTAATGGGTTGGGCGGGGCGTCGCTTTGTACGAGCCCTCTCAATTTACAGGCTGGCTTCCTCGGAGAGCTCCGATGCCATTGTTGGGACTTTGGGGTAGGATGCAGGGCCATTAGCGGTTCCTTCCCAGCCTCGTTTGCCCAATGCCGTAAAACCCGCTGTGCCAGGGCCTATTTACGTGTGCCGTTATTGTGGCGAACTCCGAGGGCCGGCTACTCAAGATTTTATTTCTTTAAAAATGTCTGTAGTGTTTGTGTAAACACAGATTTACCTGGCCCAGGTGATATGATCCACGTTACTGGATACCCACTGCCTAAATAATGCACGCGTCAAGGGGGGAGGCTATTCTCCATGTGCTACACTAATCCTGATTGAAAGATGGCCGAGAGAAGCGAATGGCTGGAAATGAAACCCAAACCCATGGTGTAGTACACCCTCCAAAACTGGGCCATCTGGTTAGCAAAAAAAAGGTATTGACATCGATGCCTTCAGTTATTTATCCCCTCTCTACAGCAAAAACCAGTATGCCCGAGCAGGTTGTTCTGTTTCATTGTCCTACTCGGATCCATTGTACAGTGATATACCAAGTGACATATTATAGTGGAAAAGTAGGTCTGTAATTGTTGGGCCGACAAAGTGCATGTGTACTTGGTCAAAAATACTTGTACCTGACCCATATGTGGCACATTTTAAATGTCGCTCCGGGGTGTAACGCGCTAGTTATATCAGTTACACTTCGTTTCACGGCATGTACTACAAGGTTTTTCTTGTAACCCTTAAGTATGCTGAACGTGAATAATTGAAACATTATGGAGTTAATAAAGTATGGCGCTGTGAATTTTTCCCGCAGTGCAACAAAGTCTACATGCTTAAAAAAAAACCCCACAACAACAGTTAATAACTTTAATCTTGGTACCATGCTGGAAACATTCGCTAATTTTAAAAGCCCCGTTCTATCCCTTGATTTTGGCCGACTTGAAGTCCGTGGTCTGTTTGAATTTCTGTTTAAATTTGGGGATATTCTCCGTCAAACCATAGAGAAAGGACAGTCAAACGTTGGGTGCTGACGGCTTAGACCATATCAGTCAATTCCAGTGTATTATAACAGATGGCAGGATACTAGCTGTGTCCGGAGCCAAAGCCAGATCCACCGAAGTCATAGTCTGAGCTGGAGTCGATGTTTACAGTTCAACAAGATCGTATAGGACAATATCAGGCATCATCCCTCGAACCTCTTTCTGTTAGTTTTAGACGCTCTGTCTCCTCATTCTTAGTCTCTTTTTCAGGTACTTCCATGATATCCGCGCATAAGGTCTCTGACTCGTCATTTTTCTGCGTACCTTCACTCGTAGCACCCGCTTTGCCTCATCTTCTCACACCTTCCCTGTATCCATTCCTAAGGCCAATACTGTGCGATATTCAAATAGATTTTCCCTTGTACTGCTGCACTTTGCAACTCCCTACCCGCACCTTGTTTTCCACCATCTTGCAATCTATCCAAGTTTAAGAGGAATATTAACAAATACCTTCTCTCTCTTGAAATTGCCTTTTTATTACTTGTATAGCCTTCACCTTAGTGGCCCTTTGGCCTTGTGTTGGGCGACTTATCATTAAACAAAAACAACAAAAGAAAACAAAGCAAACCAAGTCCACCCTTTCTCAATTAAAGCGATTACTACCATCCTCGTTGCGTTCTCTGTGTTCAATAACTCACTCCAGAGCGAACACCACACAGAACAAAACAGCGACAAAGCACCAGTCTGCTTTGCCATGTTTAAGTCATCCAGGCCCATTGACTTCAAGCTGAAAGCCACTGTTGAAAAGTACACAATGTCTTGATTTGTGAGTGGTAATACTTGTAAAAATTGTGTCCGTATTAGTAACGTAAATTCACTGAAATACTCATGAAGACGCACATAGTAGATATAGGCCTAGTGCATAAAAGTTCAAGACCAACAGCTTCCTAAGAGAGCAGAAAAAGAAGGAAAGAAAATTAGGTCTCCTGTCAAAATAATCAGCTGCCGCAAACTGCAACAGTTGTGCGGGTCACCTTTCGCGGTCGGGTCATCTCTCTCCCTGCGGCTCGATCCTTGAGAACCTTGATGGAATGGAATCTTGTCCACCACATCTCAAGAAGGAAGAACTTAAGAAGAAGAAGAAAAAAACACCTAAGGCTCTTTTGATAAACTTGACACGGTTATACAGCATCCTTGTCACATTGGCTGCTTTATTCAGGTTGATCTCTGATCCATACCTTTGACATTAATTGTCGCACGGGATAAAAACCCAGTTCGCTTTTCTGATAAACAGGCAGTGGTGCATTTAAGACATTTTGTGGGCAGTGAAATAAGATCTCCACCGAGCAAAGTAGTTTATACGGAGTTGGGAGGCTTGTGGCCCCGGGGTTCGTCATCAGAGCTCAGAGGTTCAATATTCAAGGTGCTCCACTGACTTCTTATACACAACCTGGGCATCGCCGCGGCACAATTTCAACTTGAAGTTTGTTGTTTCGCGAATATGAAGTTTAGACATTCGAGATAGGCCCACTGACAGCTTAATATTTGCCATCAATGCAACGATGGTCTAGTATGCTATCTATTTTGATATCCTTGGTGTGTTTCGAGTGGAAGACTAAACATATTGAATTACGCGTACATACCTTGTTGTCTTCTTTGACACAATAAAAACGTCCAGACGGAATGAAAACTAGAGCAAACTATCGCAAAACTCGTTCAAGTTTTTTCTTTTTATCTTTTAGTTTCATTCAATTTTGTTTTCGTACATACACACAATCTTGAGTGGAAAGGATGCAGGACCTAATTTCATAAAAGTCTGTAAGCAGACGCTTTCTGCTTGGCGGCCATTAGCAGAATTTCTATTTGATAAACTCTGCTAACCGTAAGCAAGGCAAAAAGGCACACAACTTTGCCGGCAGTGTTTGAAAGCAGATGAGTGACGCAACAACGCAAACCATTACGCGCACACGTGCAATTCTCGATCATTTATGATACCATTTCGCTTACGCAATGCTTTCTGCTATGGGCTTTCTGCTATGGGCTTTCTGCTATGGGGTTAAGCACTCAAATTTGCTTACCGGTAAGCACATGGATTATGACGTTCTGCTTCATCATAAAAACGTTCGTTTTTGTCTTGCTGTGAATTGTGAAATTCAGTGAGAAATAATGATAAAACTATTAGCTATAGATAAAGAGACCGATACAAAAAGTGAAACAAAAACAAAACCACGATCAATCATTTTTCCTAAGTGGAGATTATACCCACAACATTTTAACATTTAAAAGATATTATGATCGATTCAATTAAATGCTTTGAAAAATCCCTTAAAACAATGGTAGAAACTGATATTTGGAGTGTCTGTTAAATAATTATTGTACAACCCCCTTCAAACAAAATCTCAAAGCCCAGCAATTGAAAGAACAGTGGACCAAAAAAACAATAACAATTTAGTTCGAAATCTCGGTGGTTTCCTTAGGAGAAAAAAATACCTAGTCCACCATTTACTGCTTTAAACATGTATCACCAAGAATAACTGTCAGTCTTTGGATTTGGCGATCCACAAACATTGCATTTTTTACACTTTGCAAATGAAAACACGCCCTCTGTTGTCAAAATAGCGAGTGCGCCAATATCAACTCATTGCAGAAACGAAAATATTGTTATTTCGAACAACACTGTCACCATACCGTACAGTACTTATGTGCACTGATCAATACAAGGCAGAGAAAGGAAAACCCTATTTTTGTGTTGATTAATTTACAATTCCTACTTTGATAAAGTGGAAATGCGGAAAGGGAAACCTGCAGAAGGTTGTTTCCCAGCCTGTCCTGCGTTCAGCCTTCCTTGCCCTTTTCCAATCACTCCGTTTGCGATTGGATTTTGTTCTCGTTTAGATCAGTGGTGTTATTTCAGATTATTCCAATGTTAAAACAAGTACTTCTGATTCCTTGGATTTAAGAACGAACGAATGGCGACATAAACAATCAATCATACTTATACTCTCCTTGTTTATTACATAATACAACGGATCCATAGACCCCCTGATCCGCTAAGACATTCTAATCCTCCCCTCTCACCCCAACCCATTGAATTTACACCCCCTTATGTCGGGCGACTACCCCCCTTGTACCCCCTCGTCCACCCGTCCCCAGTGTCTCCGTGTTTGGCCTGTTCAAGACTAATCCACGGGCGAGGATCACTTGCGTAGTTTTGTTTTACTACCGAACAATGCTCAGTAACTTTCAAATATTTACTTTGGGAAGTCGTGTATCAAAGGAGGGGGTCCTCAGACATGTCATTCACTGAGATGGAATGTTAGAGGGTGGGTTACCAAAGAGAACATTGCTCCCAGAGATTGTTGTAATGTAGACACATGGATGTCCTTGCTCTGTAATCTATATGTTAGGGGTGCTTGCAACAAAATTGATAATTTCAGTCAAGTTTATGCACTCTGTTATTCACATAAGACAGGTATAATGGCTTTACTTTCAAACACTGTGGACTTATATGTATTATACAGCATTGGTAGAGCTTACAAAATAGTCGCAGACAGCGTTCATGGTTTTTTGTGTGTGGTCAACCATAAACATGAAATAACAAACCTGTGAACATTTGAGCTTAATCTGTTGTGTGAGTCAGGAGAAAATAGCGAAGAACCGTGCACAATGTTCAGCATGTTAACACATTGTCCTTATGTTGGTTGTAACAACCGAAATACGCTGTTGCGGTTTTTTCTTCAGGTTTTCAGATATCATTTCAGAGGGAAGTATTTCACAGAAAAATGGTTCTAGTTACGAACTTCAGTAAGCTTTCAGACTAGAATTAAACAATGATGTTTGTATCCTTACCAATCCTGTGTCAGACATTTTGTCTTGAGGTAGTAAAGTAAGTTATACATCGATGTTGACATCTTTTTTTCTTTCTTTTTTTATAAATGAAGAGTTGTTAAGATCTGAAGGCTAGCTTGGATCAAATCAACATCATATTAGTCTGGAATACTGCCATGTATACGAGAGAAACTCGTCTCATTTTATGCCAAAACGCAACGCACATTATATCGAACGCGGCACAAAAACCCATGACAAAAATGTGAATCGATGTATCTTACCTTTTTAGTTTGATGATTTATCTTTCGGAAACTTCATCTGAACCAACTTACACATCTGTTTCTTTTCTTGTCAAGAAGCAAAATCGCAACAACTATACTAAGTAATATCACTCTACAAAATAGTATTTCTGATTTTCGGTTGGTAGTCAACATTTCAGATCGATGGGTAGAGGGATGGACGGGTCCAAACGTATACTATAGAGTCACACATTATTCCACCTAGAGCTTCAAACCCATACCTCTGTGATTCTTTCATCTGCTCGTATCAAAATAAAGGGTTAGTATAAGTAAACAAAAAAGGGTCATGCAGTTAAAGTGAGATCAATATTTCTCTACTTTTTGAGTTATGACAAAATCATGTTGAAACTTTGAAAAGGATTGGCTTTACAGTCAGATTCACTTCTTTGAGGGGGAGTACGTTTATGAGATGTGACATACAAAAACAGCTTCATTTTTGTGTAAAGTAAAGAGTATCTACATCAAGAGAACCTGGTTGTGTAATGGTGAGTTGAGCACTGACCCAAGACTAATGACGGCAGGCACCATCTGGGCTTGTTTGGTGAACAACACTTCCATTATCTTTAAAATAAGTGCATTTATTTGTGATTTAAATACTACTATACGCCCAAACCTATATTCTTCAATGTAATGTTTGTTTGTTTACAAAAAGGTTTACCTTGTACCTTCATGGGCCTTTCTGGCAGGCAAGGTACTACACTGGTCATTATGAGAAATTTGCCCTTCACAAGATGTCAACTACCACTAGAGGGCGTTTCAAATCTTCATAACCAGCCAATTGAACACATGCTCATGTTCTCTGGTTTCTGTACACGCCGAGTGACCATCCACACAGTCAACTCAGCAAACAGGCCCGCGGCTACGTCTGCAATACATTATACGCTTCTGTTAATCAGGTTTTAGACTAACGTCTCGCAATCTCCGTTGAATAGAAAGTTCTTGAGCCGAGCGATCCCAGAGTCGATGGTTTCTCAGTGATGCTGAATGAATCGTGGACATGAGGCGGCCAATATTCAAAGGTTACTCGACAGCAGGCAATGTTTCCTTGCGAAACACAAATTGAGCAGCTCGAGTCGTGCTCAAGTCGATACAAATTTATCAGCCAATGGCGAGCAGACCCCCCCCCCCATCCCTTGAGGGAGACAGAATCATTTTTTTTGTATTGTCACTTCTACTTGTGACAGGGATTGGGAGGAAGCGAGTTGCGTGTCGCCTTGAAGCCAACTTTCCCCGTAGCTAGCGGTGTATGTTCTAGACTTGATAAAGCGTCCCTTGCACACCTACAACATATCGACCCATGTACAATGTACGTGTCAAAATGTAATTTACGACCGTTTCAGATGTATTGTCATGTTTTTTTACTTGGGGGGTTACAAACTCTCTCTCTCGAGAAAACATTGAAATGACGATTCTGATATTGTAGGCAACGTGATGAGATTGTTTTATCTTGAGTGAGTTCTGTTATTGCATCTTGTCTGATTCGATTGCTGGTGTTTTTGCTTGTTTGTTTGTTTGTTTGTTTGTTTGTTTGTTTATAACTATAATAGCTTGAAAGCTACCTGCTCCCTCAAAATAACAAACAGTGGTTTCAAGTTCTGTTGACACTATCAAGTAACGTAAGACAACCCTTGCTTGAATTTCTCATATGAACAGACATCACGTAACTATTTCAAGCGACTATAGATTTCACATACTGGGAAAGTCACGCGTGTATTCGACCGTTTGGACCCGTTAAATTGCGAGAGTTTGTTTCCGTCAAGGTTCCCGGAACTCTTAGAATACAGGGATGGACCTACCCGGACCTTACAATTGTATCTTTTATTGTTGGGGGTCAAATTTCATGGACAAATACATTTTGGGCTGTGTCCGAATGAATGGCTCCGGTATAGTGGCTACGGCCGGAACGTCAACAACTCCGTACCTTCAACGTTAGTATTGTTGAAGCCAACGGCCGTAGCCGTAGCCGAAGTCGCTTGAGTTCGTCAAGATTGAGTTCAGCCGAACACGGGTCACCAGCGAATGGTTACCCCCCCCCCCCTGTGTTTCACTTTCTCAAGGTTAATGCTATCGGCAGATCCAGGGTACCAGGTGACCCTTTCTTTAACACCATTCACTGTTTATCAGCAAGCAGGGCATTTCGATGGCATTGGCGGGAAATAAAATGGGTTATGAAAGGATCTCTCTTTCAGCATGGTCCATAGGATTGGGTCGAATCATTGAAAAACTGGTACTAATGCTCGCCACAGAAGGCGGTGGTGACGATAAAGAACTATTGATGTAAGGGGGAACTAAGTGAAAAAGGGTTCCCATTTAATGGAGATATTCAGCAGCTAGCGCAAATTAAAATGGACATAATGTCATTTAGCAAGAATTTGTGACAGAATCTGACATAATGACATATATTAAAATGATTACAACTTCAGCTCTATATCCATCTACCAGGTAGAATATGTAATGATGTCAAAACGTCCTTGATCTATTAGGGCTAAGTACTTTGATGAACTGCCTGTAATAATTACTTTCCGTAAGATTGTTTGTTTATAGCTCGGGCATTTGCTTTGTATTTTGTTGTATCTGATGGTCGTTCGTTTATACTCACAATTTTGTACATTTATTCAATATTCAATGTTGTCAATTTATGAAGAACGGATGAAGTATAATTTTAGGAAATTGAATGTAAATCTTGACTTACTTATCATTTTGGTTCACACGTTTGATTGAATAGTGCTTATTTATACCTTTTTGTGTTCATTTTGAGAAAGAAAACCGGCTGGACTTTGGGTCTAAGAGCACCGGATTTCCGTCTTGGGTACAATGCTCAACACACCTCAACATTGTGATTTTGCGTTCAAGCATTTTCTTTCGATAATTTTCTTTCGAGCATTATTCTTTCAAGCAGTCGGTTGTGGCCTGCTAATTAAGAGTGTACGTCGAATTAAACTACCGTGTCATGGCGGCTATACTTTGGTGGGCCCAGTTTTCATTGCACTCAATATTTCTGGCAGGAATTTGTTCAAATATCACGGCGGGAAATGATTCTATTCAAAGAGTCGCACCGGTGCACCCGGTATGAGAACATCTCTCGGCGGTGCCATGATTTACATAATTGTGAAGTCATTTTGTCTGTGTTGTTTTGACAGGGTTGATCATCCCGTGTTTCGTGTCCCAGTTCTGATTCAAACTTTGTTGACAAATCACGGCAAGCCCCCAGTGCACCTTGTCAGAATACGAGCTCTTCACTTCTCCCGTAAAGCCGTGTGTTTTTCTATTAACACATGGGAGCTGGATCATTGGATAGGGGGGGGGGGGCAGCCCGTCGTAGCTCGTACAGTAGTGCGATTATCGCCGTCTCAGCCACGGGCTCCGTATTCGATCATTGAGCCCCGGCCCCGAGGGGGAAAATGGCGCGACTAACCATGGAAACACACTCCTTACAAGGAACTTGTAATCCAGGGAGTATGTTGTAATCACTGCCTTATTTCCTTATGTCCGAAGGCGGTCGGCAGTTAGCGCGCGCTCTTCTCTCGCTCGCCAGCCTCCATCACTTTGCGCAGGCTTGAATAATATCGGTGCTTAGATTTTCTTTCTTCTCCATTCTCTCTTTTTTTTCGTTTGATAGCGAGTAGAAATTGTCTCCTGGGTTTACTGGTTTTATTATAGAATCATGGCAGACGACGGAGCTGTGGCGCGTGTTGCACAGTAGGGACGGACCGGGTAACTTGCTAGGATGCCAAATTACAAACAAACACGCCACATCATTTGCAATGACTGAGAGTTTCTACGATCTCCTTCGAGACGGAATCCTCACTGGGGCGCTGTAATCACGGTTATGAACACGGAACAAAAAGGGTTAAGTTTCCCGCTTTCCCCAATCCCGACAATTCTACAAGCCCTCGGGCATCACATCTTCAGTGGATTTTTGTTTTGTCTTGCCTTGATATGATTTCTCTTCATGTGGTTATCCATGATGGGCGCTATAACAAGAAAAAAGCAGGCCGCCCCAGCCCGTTAATGACAAGTCGCCCGGAGTATGGCGAGGCTTTACCGGGCGCTAGGGAGATGATGATGAGCGAACCGAAGAGTGGCCTCGGAATGAACGGGGATAATATAGCAGCGTCAGATTTGACACCCGGCTCCGTCGATGCTTCATTACAGCTGTAAAGATGCCGAAATGAGTTCAAATCCCATTTCATTCCTAACTCAATATTAGACTTTATCTTTTTCCTCTCCCGGGCTGACACATTTCGTGGGCCATTACGCTTTGGAGAACTGCTACTAATTGCTGGCCGATTACTCGGCCCTGATTCGGTTGAGCAGATGTGAAAGACGTGTTGGTATTATCCGTTTATGGTCTATCTCTTAACATGATTTTAAGCAGTGACCATCGAGACCCACCAACCTAAAAGCAAATGGACGTAATTCATATACGACCGAGCAAAGAACAAATTGCTGATAATCAAGATATAATTTTTACTATCAAAATGTTGGCCCATTTGCCGCGAGCGTTAATTGTGTATTTAAAGATCCCATTCACTTAATCGAAGCGCGGAAAACCTTCCCTTTTGTTTAGCGTTGTGAAAGGGTTTGAAGTTTTGTGCTGTTCTCAATGACATTCAAATTAACGAACAATGGAAACCTACGGACATAAAACACTTATGGAGTCAATTTAATCTGTGTTTTCTAGGTTATGGATACCTAAGTTAAAATAATGAAGAGATAGCATGAAGGAACATGTTATTTACAACCATTTTTTTGTTTTACCTTTAAGGCTGAAATAAGATGGCAGATGGGTTGGTGTTTTTGTGGCGTTGATGGCGTCCAGATTCCGGACTATCGTGTATAGTGAGTTATAGCTGATCTCCAAAGTTACACAGAGCACATTATTGTCAGTATGACGGAAACAACAACCACTAGCGCAACAACAAAGGAAAAGAACCACAGCTAAAACCACCCACCGCCCACAAAAGATATACATATAAAAACAAGAGATGTTCGCGCTATGCTCCGAACACCTAAAAATAATACACAAACAAAAACCACAACAACATACAAACAACGTCGGCATTGAGAGCAAGAACAGTTATAACAACAACACAAGGAAAACTGTAGCAGCAGCAGCACCACCAACAACAAAAACCAGCAGCAGCAACAGCAGCAGTAGCACCAACAATAGCAGCAACAGCAGCAGCAGCAGCTGCACCAACAATAGCAACAGCATTAACAGTAGGAGCAAAAAACAACAGCAGCAGCAGCAACAACAACAAAAACCAGCAGCAACAACAGCAGCAGCAGCTGCACCACCAATAACAACCGGCAGCAGCAGTAGCAGCAACACCAGCAGCAACAATAGCAGCAGCAGTAGCAGCAAAAACCACAGCAGCAGCAGCTTATCTCCCTGAAAGTGATTCAGCACACCGAGAGACAGATTCAGGAGGCACAGATCCTACCCCATGGGCAAGCTTGTGTGGTGCGGGTAGGGATTTACCTGACCATTACTGTCATCTGAATTAATGTACAATCAAAATAGCAGAAGGCACAACTCAACTTTTCTCTGTAACCAATAAAGTGGTATTGATCAAGCTTTTGTTTTACTAAACCAACAGACGGGATGATAATTACGATGACACAGCGGCTGGGAAGCCTTTCAGATTTTGTGTTAGAAAATGAAGTAAAGTAATGATTATTAACAGTGCTCATTACAATTAATGAGATTGAGTTGTATGTGCAGTAAGTAAAGATTATGCAATATCATCGCCTCGTCGTGCTTTTGAAATTGTTGTTTTAAATATTACTATTCTAGAGGTGACTTGCGCACGTCGTCTGAGAGGACTGGTTTAACGAGTCTATCCGACACTGAGTATTGGGTCACACGCCGGAGACGGGCGTGTCACAATGTACATACAATGTACATGTACATGTAACGTACACGCATTGAGTTGGGGCGGTCTAGTGGCCTTTAAGTTTGCCGATTAGAAATTATGAAACTTTATGAATCATGGTGTGATCATCTTCTTGTTCCATTCTAAACCACCATGGCTGCGGCTTGATCGCCAGGACAACACGCCTTTTATAAGGACAGGAGGTCCATAGCAACATCATTAGCAACATCCGACGCCGTAGCCACAACCGAACCGCCCTAGCCCATATGCACAAGCGCCATCTTTAAAATATACCGCAATGCATCTTGGGAAACTGAGTATAGTTAAACAATAAATCAAGCTGCCAAGATTGACACCATGTCGTAAAAACTATAGCAGGTTTGGTAGTTGTGTACCGCATTGCTTCAAAATCAGTGTGCCATGATGGATGCCAGTGTTGCTTGGACTCGGATTTCACCCAGAATCCTTTGCGCGCCGAGAATGCGCATTGGGACTTGCCTGAATAAAGCAAACTTTGGCTACGGCTGTGGTCATTGGCTGCACTGACATCAACAACAAAATATAATCCTTTCCGGTGATCCAGCCGTAGCTACTGCCGAAGCCGTTAGATCGGTTGAGGCATTAGAGAGCGAACAGTCCTTTCGTGGGTAGTACGTAGACGGTGTTAAACATGTTTTTAAAGACATCAAATCACATCCCTTTTACTTCCAATTAGAACACAATCATACAAACAATCTATGAACAATTCCCAATATTCTACGGTCACGTTTTGTGATAAAACGTCGAAAACGTGTTTACGTTATAACGGATTGTGACAGTGGAAATACAAAGTGGCAATTCCGGGTTTTCAAATGCTGTTTCTTCAACGTCGACTGTGTTTCAGAGGGAGGTATTTACCCGGGGGATTTGTACTGGTATTAACTTGGATAATCCAAGTGAGCTTTCAGATTGAAACTAATCACCCCGCCGATAGTAACAAATGCTGCACTTTTTCCCATTAAAATCTAGAGTACCAAGTTCGAATAGAACCCGCAAAAGGCGAAGAGCCTTCAAGAAAGACAGAGCGAAATCAACAAGAGGCAAGCAGAGGGAGATGGGGATGTAGATGAGACAAGGAGATAAAGAGAAATGGTATAATCAGGACCCGTAAGAAATGTGCCACAATGCCTTCTAACCACTACCACCACCAGCGTCTTGGATCTAGGATGATTGATGATTGCAAGATAGCGCAGCGCGTGCACCCACTCACACACACACATCACGGCCCCAGTGCCGATGCTTTTTATGGCTGGGGAAAAAAACACGCCACAGGTCAAAGACATCGACAAATGATTGTTAATACAAAATATGGACAGAAGAGCCATCAACAACCGTTCTCGTCTCTAGGAGCTGGGGGAGTGTGTGTCATCATGTCTGCCGATGGGTAATTGGGTGGGAGGAGCAGACGAGCCCCGCGCAGTCATAATAGAGGAAATTTAGACGAACCCCGAAGATCTTTTGGGCCGAAAACTAAGGTCTCGGTACGCTGCAAATGCATTCTGTACTGAAGCACGAATTTCCGCGGAATTCGCGCGGAAACGAAGCGAGATTCCTTTTATTTGGTGGTGGTAAAAAAAAAATAAGGATGCGTAATGCATCCTGATTTTAGCTGGCGATGATGTATCTGTACTGACATCAATCCATCATTTCTATCAAATCCCCCTCATTCAGTGAAATGTCACACCAACTTCCGCATTGCGCATGATGAGGTCACGATCTTAACGCACGCTCTATTTGTTAATATTGACACTGTGTAAAATGCAATTGTCCTTTATCACAATTTGTTTCATGAGATTTGAATCTTTGTGCATTAACAGTCAATGAAACTATCTATTTATTTGTACAAAAAAAAATATATACATATATATATAAATAAATAAATAAAAAAAGAGAAGAAAGACATATTTAAAGTCTCGTTACAGGGAAGTTTAAAATGTTGGTTGAAAATTTCTATTGACAATCGAGATCAGGTTGAATCGTTAAATTTTAAGTTATTTTTTACAATGACCAAAATACATCATCACCATCATCATTATTGTCAGCCTGTATCGTCCCACTGCTGGGCCAAGCTCTCTCCCATATCAACTTTGATCTCCGTCTTTGGAACATCTCCTTTCAGGCTGCTCTTCCTGTTTTCCTCCCCCAACTCATCTCTCCGTCTTGATCCTTGAGGCTCGATACTCACAAAGCACTGAGATTCATCTTAAGATGAGTTGTCAGTATTACCATAGAGATTTGTATTGTGACATCACACTTTGCTTAGCAATTAAGATTGATTCGCAGTTAAGATCAATCCTTAGTTCCTCGCGAAATCGGCCTCCAGGCCTCCCTCTGTTCTTTCTGCCCTTACGGTGATTGCCATTTTGTTTTAAGTCGGCTTCAATTTGTATCTTCTCTTCTTGTTAAATGTCCAGGCCATCACCCATTTAGTTCACTTTGTCAAACCCCTGACCCATCAAAAATAAACACTGATCAAATACAGCTTATGTGAACCGGCAGAGTCCACTTCAAAGGCAATATTACACGTATAGCTTTAGCTCATTATTGAGCTAGTTTACAATTTGGTAGCAGATCAACTGATGACAATTTAAAAATTCCTTATTAGAAATAATAAATTAGTGACTGTGTTAAAAAAGAAGAAGAATGGGGCATTGTCGTAATGAGCATAATGGTTTTAAATCCCGTAGGATAGTTTTGATAACAAAAAATATCGATAAGCATTTTGACAATTTTTTCCAAATATCAACGCTAAATGCCAAGGATTTGTGTTGTATTTTTGGAATTTGGGACTGTTCCAACAAACTGGTTGCACGTATTCCCCCTTGCCACTGTCATAAGAGAAACAGGCTACGGTGGTACCCTCGTCTTTTAATACTGGACGGCCATGTTTCTTATTAAAAAAACAGGCACAATGTTCAAACTATGCCCAATATGATTTATTTTTATATAAATACAACATAATTCAGAAATTTGTTAAAATAACAGCTGAACAAATTTTGAGAGATGTGCCCTCTTACTTCATGTTGAATTGATAACAATTCAGACAGTGTCTCCATAAAATATCAGACTTGATGTTTTCTTCCCCTGGGCTGTGTACAAATTGTGCAGTGCAGGAAGACCAGGCTCTGTAGAGACATGTGACGTCACAGGTCACAGTGTCTTTGTGTCATATGATCATATAATGTCATATAATCTACGATTGTGTTATATAATCTACGATTGACTCTCTAGTATTGAAATCATTAATTTGCCACCCTTTATAATATAGCAAATAATGTGCGTATTTGATATTTTAAGCCAACGGAATTAAAGTGGCAACTCATATGAAGGATATTTGTCTTACCATTCTAAAAAGACAACGATCAATAATTACGAATGGAAGGCTGACCCTGTATTTTGATAATGCCGAGCAGCGATCAGATGATAATGCAATCGTCAAATAAAGTGCTCTCAGAAAATCTAAATGCACCCGTGCGTCTTTGGGAAAATGCATTTAAAGTCTATTGCAAGCGCTTCACAGACGATAATCGCAACTCGACCGCTATGTGAGCGCCGATGCTTTAGGTCCGATGGAAGTCTTGTACACCATCAGGGAAAGTACTTCAAAAGTATATACATTGCATGTAGTCCATTGAACCAAAGTTAAGTTTCCATGTCAACTAGGCCTATACCATTCGCTGTGTTTTGTCATAATTTATACGAGTTCATCTTCATTATTTCCGAAATCGTTCCACACTTACAGATAGTTAAGGCAATAATGCTTGAGCAAACTTCCCCGCTGTTTCTCTCCAAAGGAAAGAACACGATTGCCAGCGATAACCCCTCTGTGATAAGTGACCTCATTTTCCATTCGTGATTGCAGTCAAATGGTATCTCATCTACTTGTATTTAGTTACCCATTCAGACAAGATGAGCGCAGCTGGGGTAACGTAATAGCATAGCGTGATGATGGGCAGGCTGATTTCTTCTCCACACGAGTTCCCCTTACCGTGCCTTTACCCTGCCGGTAACCCCCCTCGCAGCCTTTTCCCAAAGAGCGTCTCTGGCGAGGTTACGTAACGTCGAAGCGCGATTGCCTCCGCTACCTCATACCCGCCACCGACCCGAGCCGTCTCAAGCACTTGATCAGTCTAACGATATGCCATGTGAGACCTGCCACTCAAATTTCATGTTGGTTATATAGAAACATGCATCTCGTAAAAGCCTCTGCTGATGATGCCTGTGTTAGGCCCTGCAAATAGGTTGGATAATTAATACCGCAATAGACGGCAGCTGATACCGGATAATTGACACAGACAATGTCAAATTCAATCAGGGATACGTCAGACAAGCCTAATTGAAGGACTAAACGGTCACTAATTGCCGCATCCCCGAGCCGTTAAGCCACCGAGCCATTTTACTGACCAAACAAAATGAGTAGATACTACGTGAGGGACTTTGCAAAGATGGATTTGCTCTACCGTTAATATTAGCCATACCCAAGGTCGAGTAGGCACAGAGAACAAGTAAAAGGGGAGCGAGTTAAAGTGCTCAGTCTGGCCACAGCCAGCAGTAATCATCCCCCAGGAAAGTCAGCTCCGACTGTGTGCAACATGGCCCTCTCCACATTATGACAAGAGCCAGTTGGGCCCTTGTTAGCGCAAGGACATTTGTCAGGGCTTCATGTTGGCCTGTACGATGCTCGTGATGTTTGAAATAATACTCAACATGTCCGAAGTGTCCTGCCCAAGGCCGACCAGCTCATCACGACAGCTCGGCGCGAGGGGCCCGCTTAGAAATGGAACAATGCACGGCGAAAGCATTTATGATTCGACAGTCTCTTTCATTGGTATCTTTGTTGGAGAGATTTTAATTAGATAGGTTAAACTTTTCAATACAGATACAACGCCGTCAAATTTCACAAATATCATTGTGCAACCAAGGTTTATCTTTCTAAATGAAGTCCCGGTACAATCGACCGTACTTATGTCATAGTGTGATCCACAAAAATAACTATCGGAGTTTCTAGTTGGGCAGAGTGCATTTAGGCCACTATGAACAGAACAAGGACAAAGGCACATCGCAAAGGCACTTAATAATGCAAAGTGAGAAACTTTTCTTCTAAGGCTGCTGAGGGCGTCTTCAGTTATATCTACATAGGCCTAATGTACTTAGATGAATACTTGTTTGATTGAATGTGTTCCTCCATGGTATCGCTTGGCATTTTTATCTTGATTCTGAACGTAGATAATAATGAGTCAATAACAATACACGGGAACATTTCTTTCTTCAGGTTCTGCACTCAGTGCGTGCATGTATCGAGTGTTTTCTTTTTCTTTCCAAAAATGGCGCGAAAGTTGAATCTGTCTTGCAACATGTGTTATTTAAGTTCCCGCTTCTGTGATTTTCCACCTACTGATGACACTGGCCTTGGTGATTGCGAGTGTGTTAACTGATGCAGTAAGGAAAACAGTGCTACTTTGCTGGCGATATTAATGCCGCGGAGACCCGGTCAATTCAAGTGTTTCAATTTCATATCACGGTGAATGCCCGATTTGTTGCGTGAGAGACGGTCTAGGGTGATCACCGATCGCTGCACACAGTCAAGGTTGCATCCTTATCGGCAAGCCAAGCAGTGCTGCTTGTAGGTCGGTACGGGGACTATACCGAAATTGGCCCATCCAGCTATCCGTCTCCATGTGCCTAGCCCTGGCTGAAGAGACCTAAAGAGACAGACAGATAGGGAGTCGTGATCGCTGGTTAATTGCTACCGCTCACCTGACCTCACACGTCAGCCAAGAAAAACTCCGGCTTGTTTCCGATCAAGCCTGATTACCCCGAACAAGATGGAAGTTGCAATCAGGACTCCGGGCTGGTCCATCTCAGCCATATGCTTCTGTATCGAACCCTTCCCCATCGCTGAACACAATCCATATTGCATGTACGGACGTCAATGGCACTATGTTTGACTCGGTATCAACCGGGTACGAAATAGACACAAGTGGCACCTGAATTAAAGAAGTTGTACAGAGAGCGTCTTTTTGAGTCACATCAGTTTTGTGACGTCCGCGTTGAAATAACACTTTGAGGAAACCGTTTCGCGCAGCTGCCTTTTAAGTTTTATTAAGGTACGACTAGTTGGACCGCAACACTGCCATCATTATGCTTGTTTGGATTGGAGTATAAGGTGACTTTTTTGACATATCAGAGAATTATAATACAATTGAAGGTTAGTTGCCACACAGAAGAAATTGTACCTTTTTAGTGGCGTGAAGCTATTGAGCTGGTCTGACAGAGCCAGGATTGTAAAAAAAAAAAACTTCTAAATGATATCATTCCTAAACTTTCCTGGTAAAAATTGAAACTCAAAAACTTACCACTTCGTATTCCTTATGAGCTCTTCAAACTTGACAAATAACAGCACATGAATCGCAAAGAAAATTTATTTGATGATTTGAGCGTCGTGGCGAGCGCGGCCGCCGGTTTTAACGAGCACCGGACTCAAGCTCTAGTGTTTCTGATCAGCAGAACTTCCAGAGTGTGGGTTCGAGTCCCGGTTGTGGCACTTGTGTCCTTAAGCAAGATGCTTTAGCATATTGATTTGACCTTCGGATGGGACTAAGCCGTATGTCCCATGTAGGATTGGTAGTGCACGTAAAAGAACCCAGAACACTTATCAAGGGAGAGTAAAGGTTAACCCCAAGTTTCTGGTTCATGTAGCAAGCACTCTTGTTTACAAATTTCCTTAGGCTTGTAAGCTACAGTGATTAAGTTCACTTATGAGGCATCCTTGGTTTCATTACCGGAAATATAGGCCTCAAATAGTAATAATAACACATCACAGTTTCATCCAAACGTCTTAGTTCAAGAAAGTTGCCCAAAAGCAAGCAAGTAGGAGGGTTTGCATCAGAACAAACACGTACCTCTAGCTCTATGTACCAACTTTACACCAAACAAGGCTCCATTTATGAATCCCGATCTGTGTTCAGTTTGAGCATGCTCTGAGGTTAATGAGTGATAACAAATAACTATAACTAGTAAACCTCCGGTTACTACCATGTAACCAATCTGTTTTGGGAGGAGGGAGACCACAACGGCTCTTTTCAGAGCCAACATTCTTCTCAAAAGAGATTTAAACATGGTTGTACCCGCAAGTTTACTAGTTACAGTGTTCTATTATCCACACCATGTAAGGCTGCAAACATCATTTAGTCTCAGACTAATTCTTGACTAGTGGGATGGATTGATTTGTGGGTGGGTGCCATGAGTCCTCTACCGTATATCTAAAGAATATTCCTAGGGACTTCTGTTAAAAGTATTTTCACTTACTGAATTCCTCGGGTCCAAAAGCATGAACTTAACACTACCTTCGTCTTTACAACCGAGATTGTCGAGTGTAAAAAACAAAACCAAAAACCGACAAGCAGGTCCAGACAATTATTGCTTACCAGCACGCGTCTTTGACCGTCTGACGTAGCCGTGTGCCCGAGGGAGTGATGACGTGAACGATTGCAAAGACTCGCGATGAGGACGACTCTGTTCATCAATCTTCATCAGCTCCACGGTGCACATCAGTCTTTTGATTGTGCTGAAGTTGACGTAGTCAAGCTTCCCCTTTTCACCGAGCTGAAATCAGTGCTGTAATTAATTCGGTGCACGAGAAATCGGACAGAGGACTTGGGGGAGATGTCCATTGTAAGATTTGGGCCCAATTTAAAGCTGCTTCAGCACAAAAAGGAGCTAAGCACAACCTAATAATGCTTACCAGAATAATATTACAAGCCAGATGTCACATATACCATTCGTTACTGGTATCCTGCTCATTTTTGCTGAGCAAAACAAATTTAAGCAGTATTTTCTGCGTAAGCAGCTGCAATGTATATGAAATTGGACCCAGGTTTCTTTTTTAAAAGCACTGCATGCAAGCGAAAGGCACGCTAGCTTACCGGCAGTATGAGCCGATGAGTGGCGCAACAACGCAAATTCATTGCGGACGGGCGCACGTGCTGTCAAATCTTTACGCAATTGTATTTTTCCAAAACTACTAAGCGCACTGGTAAACAGCTTCATGGCCTATCTCATGTGTGGTTGAGACTGGTTCCCTGTCGGTTTGATAGGAATTTGTTAAAGTATCAATCGGGACTATAGGAGTGCATGATGAATTTACGTTGGGTTTAAACATCCCATTCCATCTACACCAAAGCACCAGTTCACCTTTTTTTTAATCAAAAGCCTTGTATTTGCATTGAAGTTGAATTGACATCTACAAAAGACTGAAAGACAGACGAAGTTCGTAAGCTATAATTTGGTGATGATATGAAGCTAATTTTACTAATACATGTATCTAGTACCAGGCCTGTTATTTACACGTTTCATGAAGTAGAAAATTTCCTCACCTCGGATCGTATGAATATAGGCCTACACATCAAGAAGTTCATAATAAACAACAAAGGGGATGTATCCAGTGATTTCTACACAATAATTTTCGATATCTTCCCCGTAAACCCCCAACGGTGCATGACCTTCGACAAAATGTAAATTTTCAAAAACCTTTTGAAAAAAATGGCTGCGGTATCGCCACTTTTCACCTGTCTGACACCCGCTGCGTTTGTACGGGCGAGAAACCCTTCATCCTCCATTGACGAGGTCGCACTTCAAACCACCATGATGAATCTGGATCCATCTTGTTGCCAATGTTCACTTTTCGCGTCCAACGAGGCGTCCGGAGATTGATGCAAATCCAAGCGTAAAAACGGAAAGCGCGGTATGGTAAGGCAGAAAAAAAAAATAAACTTCAACCTCAGGGCGGGCACAAAAAAAAAATGGGGAAGAGCATTAGTGTCCCGTTTCGATTTCTGCAGCGGGGTTTCCAACTGTGGACAGTGGGTCTGATGTGATTTAATTCCGGCCGGTATACTCGGAGCCGTTCGTGGTTGGTGAGACCGGGTTACGGGTTCATCAGTGTAGACGATGGAAAGGCAGGTGATCGTGGGTAAACTCTTCGCGACAGCCCAAGCCACTAAAGCTGTGATCTTTCCGTCTCGGTGATCTATCGACTACCGCCCAGAGCCACAAATCGGCCGCCGAGAAAATTACACCGATAGCCCGCCCGTCAGGCCGTTTTCCACGCGGTGATGCGAAGACTACACCGTGTATGTTTTTATAGCGTTAGTCATTAATCGGCATCGATATTCGTGTCGTACCCAGTACCAGAGTTAATAAAAAATTGCCGTCTCTCATGCATGTTTTGCTTTTCAGTCCACCAATTCTTTTCATTGTGAAACTTGTCAAAACAGCCTCGTATCGACGCGTGTGTATTAACGTGGGTGTGTTGTACCATTGTACAATGCAGTCCTTTCCTGTTGTTCCTGGCCTTGCGTCAGCTCTTGAATTCAATTATGTATAATGCAAATGAGTTTAACGTTAACTTGCCAGTCAATGAAAATGTGTGAAAGTAAAGATCTAAATGAATAGAGAATCCGTGTAATTGGCCAACTCTTGAGTTCCCTGTTTGAATCCCGTCCTTTGTAAAAAATGACCCCCTTTTGTTTCCTAATTTGGGCGAAAATATTTGGGTTGAATCGCTTCAAACGTGTGTCCCAAGTGTCGGGGACAGAGGGATTGCTATATTGCAGCACTGTCGTGAAGAACAATCGAGAAGATTTGGATAAACGCTCCTGGCGAACAAGAAATAAACAGTCCAAATGACCCGAATAAATAAACTAACCATATAAACAAGAAAACAGAGAAGTCTCCCTAACGACGAGTAAACGAAAAGATAACAAAGAGGTCGATAGGCAAATGCATTCATGCTAGTCAAAGCTAATATATTCATTATAACTGTGATGTTGAAATTATAACATGTACTTTGAAAAAATTAAGTATGGAACATCAAAATATAAGGAAGCAACTATCATTAGTTATATTGAGTTATGGCTTTCCTAGCTAACTCCAAAGGTGTAAAAGAAAACTCAACAACAACAAAAATTGCGTTGGCCGGGAGTCGAACCCGGGTCAATTGCTTGGAAGTCAACTATTCTCACCGCTATACCACCAACGCAGGATTACTAGTACCAGCCACAACTTTATAATAACGAAGAAGTGGTAAAAATTTTGCGCAAAAAAACTGCTGACAAGGCGACACGTGTACATGGACAGGCCGTGAGCCATAGAGTTGTCTCCAGTCCTCATACTAGTAGGGTCTTGGAGCCTTGTTATAATTAGTCTGAAAAGGTAAAGTTGCGTAAATTTTCATCAAATCCCTTGATTGATAAGTTATTCTAAGAAATGTAAACATTTTGATGGTGGCTAGTAAAACCAATCAGATGGAACCAATAGGTCTCAAAAATCGTAACATGTGTGCTCATTTTATAAACTACAGTCAATTCGTGAACTATTATGAATCAGTCTACAGAGTTCAACTCAACTTGATATGAGTGCTTACATTTTATTGTTTTCTCCGTATTCTAGTGTAAGGAATAAATCCTGGCTTCACGGAACATTTCATGTAGCAAGCTTAGCCTTGCTCTAACTCGCGCTAACTTTACATCGCTGTCCTCTATTAAACCATGGGGTATAGAAAAGTTTCCTTTCTGTAAGTTGTTAAAAGGTACCCTCAAAGTGTTAAAATATATACCATGTAGGGCTCCCATCGCCGTAACTGTTAAATTATTAAATTCGTAGTCTTTTCACCTCATCAAGACTTATTTGAGGATGACTGCCGACGGCTGTTTCATGAGTTTCTCTCATGTAGCAGAAAGTGGTGACAACTCAATCACACTTGATCGAATTCCCACATTTCTTATCAACTCGTGAAAACCGCACCTTTGTTCATGCTTGTTGTTACAATAACTTTCCATGATTTTTGTTTTGCTGTAACATACAAATCTTTATTTGTTAATGCACACTTTGATGTTAATTGTTTACGATTACTGAAAACAGAGTGACATTGGCATTCTTCGTAATCTACACAAGCCAATGTGGGTTGACATACAAGCACTTTCTCCAGTGGTTTCTGTGTTTTCTTTACCTTTTTGAAAACGATCTATTTCTACAGTTAAAGCATAGAGAAATATTACTGTTGCCAGCAACGTCCGTTTACTGTATTTGTTTCGTTTTTTTTTTATCTCCCTGGTTTTATTTGTGTGTGTTTAATTTATCAGATAATTTGCTCCAGTGATTCTACTTTCGTGGATGTTCACACGACTGAAATATTATCAGGATTGAGTCTTCAGTAAAGTTTACTTACAAATCTGCACTGTAAAAAAATTAAATTACAGTAATTTACTGGCAGCTGAGTTGCCAGTAAGTTACTGTGTTTTTTACAGTCATGACTGTAAATAAATTACTGTAAACGATTACAGTAAGTTACTGTAACTCAGCTGCCAGTAAATTACTGCTGTATATTTTAAGAATGATACTGTTGTGATTACCTACCTAACAATTGTACAAACTCACGGATGAATTGTCACTGCTGCCGACTAACGTACCACACAGAACTGCCGCAGAAACAAGATGGCGTGTCAGTGTCCATGCAGCATTGCCATTGGTCGAAAGGGTATGACGTAACGTAAAGTACGATACTGTAATAATTTTACAGTAAAATACCACATTGGTAACTGTCTGCAAAATTTCGGTTGATGCAACAACAATTTACAGTAAGGTACTGTAAAACAAATATTCAATACACTACTGTAAATAAATACAGACAAAACTGTCAAAATTACAGCAATGTTTTACAGTGTGTGTCATGTCTGCGTTAATAAATATGTTACATGTGATTGAAGATTAAGGCACTGAACTTCCGAATTCTCCTTGTGAGTGTTTTTCCTTTTTTTTCTTTTTTTAATAATTATTGGTTTCAATGGCATGATGATACAATTAGCTTGATCATAAAAAAACAACAACAACAACAACACTTTTACATATTCATCAGTAAAAAACTGTGCCTATTGTTGAAGTTATATTTGTATTTGGTTTTTACCCTTACACTGATGTGTGTTAAGCACTGTGAACTCAGTACTTTCCCGATTCCTGTGGGAAAACCCCCAAAACAACACACACATGCACACTACGCTGGCTGGATTCGAACCCACCATTCAATAGCAGATGTCTTACCACTAGACCACCGAGACTGCTAGACGCAGTTCGAATCCTATACTTTGAGCAGCGGGCACCGCAACAATCGTCCATTAAAGTGTTGAAGCTGTGGGTAAATCAATGCAGTTACACTTTTCCATATAATATAAGATTTAAAAAACACGTCACGATGAATAACGAAGGGAGATATTCATAGCTGCTTAAACCGCTTCATCTGGAAGAACACATTTTGTACAACGACTGTTCAATGAAACTGCTCCGTAGTGCAGGATAAGATCGAATGGGTTATGCAAATTGTTTGACTCACTGTTTGCTGTTGCCATGACACTTAATGGAGGTATATTCCCGTGAGTTATTTTTGAGTATCATACACATCTACATTTATCTGTCAGTTGACATAAAACAAAAACCGAACCAATTAAGTTGGTTGCATATTGTTGACATTAATTGAAACATTTCTGTGCAAATCTGATTGAGGAAGAGGTATGACAGTTGTAGTCATAAAATAATGACAAGGGTCCAAATGAAGGGTTCGTTCTAGATCCACATCACGATGGTGAAGGATTCATAGACTCCCACTCATTCGACTTTGTCTTTGGAGAGCATGGCTGCTATTTACAAGGCCCCAGAGACAAATTAGCAACGTTTAACCACGGAGATAAGATCTTTGGGATAAGTGGTGTAGCCCGGCCGTCAACCAGTCAAGCTCGCTCCCTATCATAGAGCAGGGACCTTGCTCTATATGCTATACATTCACAGCCTGGAGTTTTTTTTTCTGTAGACGTACGTCCATACGCAGTTTGTTTGCTTAGTAATAATTCTACCCGGATTAAGCATCACTTTAAATGTTGAACTCGCATCAAGCCATGCAGATCAATGTTGGTACATGGGACAATCAATGATTTTACCCTGTACTCATTCTGGCAATGGGTTATGTAGACGCTCATTGACGAGAGCACAAAACAATGGACACAATCATATTTGCTTGTCATTGGAACGTCGTAATTGCAAGATATCGTGCGGGGCATACCACGAAATTACAGCCGAGCCTGATGATATCTCTGTCGGTCGCTGCTGTTTATTGATCGATTGCGATGGTGGATTGGGGGGAAAGTGGGGAAAGGAGATTGAGGGAGAAACAAGGACCGAACCGTGGGGAGGAGAAACTCAGAAGATATGAGTAGTGTTCCCATCAACCAAGGCCGCAGAAAGAAGGGGGAAAATGCAGCGCCGAGTCAGTCAGGCGTGACGGGTAGTGGGTCTTGCACGAAAAACAATCACTTAAGGCGAGTCGTATCTACTGATAGTAGATGAAAATCGAAGGAAGAAATCTGAAAGAAAGAAAGAAAAAGAAGGAAGAAAAAAAAACACGTCCAAATGGGATGTCGGTACAATGCAATATTTCAGTATCCCGAAGGGTCTTTACAACGTAATTCATTGCAGAGAGATGTGAAGGGGGTTGATGGGACTATTTGATGGATGTTCCCGGTTGGATACAGGGGAGGGGGGGGGGGGGGTCGCTGCAAGGCAGCGTCATCGTTACACCACGCTTGATTTACCATTGCGTTGCCCGTGTAAAAAAAAAGCAATAACGGACGAGTCCCGTTTGGTAAGAGCACAACCTGGTGGGCACTGGCGACCGTGCTTCTGGGGCGATACTCTTCCATTTTGCACGTCTTGTATTATTATCACTGTTTGCCTTCGCTTGGAAGGGCAGCTTATCGAGTGGAACTAACATTCGGAGCGTGTCATTCCACGGATTGGTCCCCGTTATGCCCCGGTTGGGTATCTGGGCTGTTCGATCTAGCCTTCCATTATGACTCGGTCGTTAAAAAAAATAATAATAATGAAAAAAAAAAAAAAAATCTCGGCACGGGGGACATTAAAACAAGTCTATGTGTGTTGTGTTGTTGATCCAAACAAATGGATACTTAGACTAATTCAATTAACATGTTTAATAATGGAAGGCATTTCCATAGTGTTGGAACCCTTTCATTTACATGTCCGTTCGTTTCTAGTGAAGTGGTATACACAATGTAGCCCCCAAACAATTACACTCAAGTTTTCTTGTATCAAATCAAAAATCTTAATTTATTTTTAACTACATTGATTAGGCTAGTTAAAAAAAAAGTGTAAATAATTTGGTGAATTTAGATGATGGGAGTTATTATAAGAGAAAGCAAAGGTAATGTTGAATTGAGAAAATTTTCTTTTTTGAAAGTGCTGAAGTTCATAACGGTGTAGCAATAGCAAAATCGGCTAGGGATTTTCAATGACATGCATTTTGATCGGTAAACTTTCTTTTCAAACAGTTTTTTTTCCAGAGATATTTGTAAATTATGTAGGTACAGCTACATGCAGAGCCATCTTCTTAATTATTTAAGTTGAACTATTTAACTCGCATTATTTAAATTATTTAATTTGAATTATTTCAATTTGCATTATTTAAATCATGTAGGTGTGACTATATGCAGAAAAATTTTCTAATTTTTTTTTTAAAATTGCATTAATGACTGGTTTGCCCTCTCTGATGTTATTGACAATGTTCAATTCCCTTTTGTACTTGTAGCCCCTGTATGTCTTTTGTTTTGTGTACTATTGTATTCTGCCCGGTAAAATCTGTTAATTTGATCGTTATTATGTTTTGTATCTTTGTTTTTATTGTTTTAAAGGTAGGGTGTACTTTTGGTAATTACTCCACAAGTTAATACAAATAAAAACTTACTTGGTAAAGAGCACTGGAGAGCTTTTGATTATTATAAAACATAATTAGAAACGACGCTCTTTGAAGTAATGTAGTTTTAGAGAAAGAGGACATTTTTCACCCACAAAATTTGAATCTGAGAAAGGCGTCAGGCCAGAAGCCTTTCTCTCAGGCATCTGAAAACACACAATTCTAAGCAACAAGGGTTTTTTTCTTTCATTATTTTTGTGCAACTGCGATGACCAATTGAGCCCAAATGTTCACAGGTTTGTTTTTTATGTATATGCTGGAATACACCAAGTGAGGATACTGGTCTTTGACAATTACCAAAAGTACCCTGCCTTTAACTTAACCGTACAGCAAGTTGTATTGTACTGGTGCCTTATTAGGCCTAACACAAATTCTGAGATTTTAATTAATCAAACAAATGGATTTATTTTTGGTGTGATTGTTTATAGTAATATGATGATGATTTGTACGCGTGCCTCAGCGGGTAGCCCCCCCCCCCCCTCCCCGCCTCCTCTCGGCAAGCTATAATATTAACAGTTACTGTGTTTGTACACGAGTTGTGCCTCACTTAAGTTTTGATTATTTATTTTTTCAAATTCCCGTTTTTCTTGAAACGTCTCATCGAAGATGAAGACCGTGCTCAGGTAGAAGTTCACAATCAGAATCCTAAAACCAACATGTTTTTGTTGAACATTCGTGAAAACAATCACAAGAAGGTGCAGGGGGTTTATTAAGTGTGTTAGATGCTTCGCTGCTGACGAGGAGGAGTGAGGGGGTGGGGCGTGGATAGGCAAGACCGACTAAGGTGCCTGGAAGGTGATGGAAGATTCGGCTGTCTTCAAGTTGTTTCTGATGAGAGGCTGTAATTGGTAACTCCACAACCCTTTTTGGAGGGAAGATTTGTTTTTGAATGGGTATGAATAATGAATAACAGCCTTACCACGTAAGGGTAAATACTGCAGCCACTGTGTAGTATAATCTTTAATGTTCCCATTCGGTTTATTGTTTGACGTATATATATTTTCTTTGTCCGTATGAGTATTCATTTTTGGGGAATGAGGTCATGAACTTTTTCATGGGCCTGTAATTAGCAAGTCGAGCCAGTTCGTGGGTTAAATGTTTCAATTATATACCCCTCGTTATAAAACTGTCCAATGACTGATTTTTGCAAATAATTAAAGAGCAACTGATTTTAAATTATTTATAGACCACGGAAGGCTGTACTGAGAGGGGGGGGGGGGATCAGTAAAACGCGCATGGGAAGGGTGAACGCACAAACGCAATTACAGCATTTGTCATCTGATCTCCCAGCAAGTGACGATAATTATGCAGCAATAAACGATTGGAGTGGAATACTAGTCACGAGTATGAGAGAGCTTAGGGAAACTACCACGAGACGTAAGCGGCTAGCAGGGTACTTGATGGATCCAACGGGGGGAAGTGGAGTGAGAAGTGGACGGTATAAGCTGTGAGTGGCGCTCGCTGCTTCCTGCCAGCCAGGCACGGTGTGGCTCGGTCTTTGGGTATCGTATTGATGGGAGAGATGGTGTGGAGAGAAAGCCGATCCCACGTCCATTTCACGATCTCTTGGCAAGGTAGTGGGGTGGTGAACCCAAAGCAAACATGCACATCTTCAAACCACTGGCTTAGATTTCAATATTTGAAGGCTAGCGATATATTGCAGTCCTGGTGTCGCATGGATGCCCGATAAAAGGAGGGGGATAGTCGACACGTTGGAGAAGCTAGCGCAATATTGTCAGCAGGCGCAATTTGATCCGACCCTTTTTGTTCTCGCGTAAATTTCGCTCGAGGCAGGCCTTGCAATATGACAGCGCACCGTGGCAGTGGGGGGCTATGGACGGAATATACCGTACGTGCGCATGGTAGGCAACCTGGGCTCGCTGCATTACGATTCGTTAGTATGACATTTCCTCGCTGGACGCAGCAATTAGGCTTAATATGAAGGGAAAAATTTAAGTGACTGAAGGACTGTGTACACATGTATTTGCGCTCATCCCTAGTTTTAATTAAACTGTTTGAGTTTGAGTTGACATGAGAAATACGCACTGCCCAGACCAGAACAATGGTAACAAGTGAGCTAGCAATCGCACACCGGTGAATCAGCAGGTGGTCACGTGACACAGCTCTTCATCGCTTATTTACCCATCCCAGCAGAGTCAGGAAAGCGTATTGTACGAGTGTTTACACTCCAGTGAAGTTACAAGCTATGTACATGACAAGGAAATTGAAAAAAGGCAGCGGGCTTCGAAGTTATTTAGTTGATCTTTTTTAGTTGGTCTTGAACAACAACGACAGTCTGCTATCTGCGCGCGTACTTTCCTTTAAGCCAATCAACGTTTCTCTAGCCTGTGACGTTCTTGGGTCATGGCCCCAACACGAACCTTGATTGTTTCTTTTGTTAATGTACGTAACTTGGAACTGTTCAGTTCGATGTATAGAAGCTATCGTAAATTCCATGTTTTGTTTTGTTTTGAAAATGCAAGGAATGACCTTGGAGTTGTATTAATAGAAGGTATACAATTCATCAGGACAGTGGTATGTTCCTGAAACTTATGATAAACATAATATTATTTCAAGAAACGACTTTAAATACAAAGGTTGGTAAAGATTTACCCAGTCAGTGGTGTTTTACTTGATGTTTGATATCAAAATTCGCATCCCCTTAAGGTGATCCCTCTCATGTCGCTTCCCAGGTTGTATTGTAAACTTGGATGTGATCCCTGGTCATACGGCAGTTTCAGGTTGGATGGATTCTGACTGGCAGCCCCAAATAAAGTCAATCGGTAGAGGACCGGCACATTAATCCGGAGTTTGCATGTACAAGTCCCACTCACGGTAAATTTTTCTTTGTTCAACCCCAAATTATTATTTTTAATTACCCAGTCAGTTTCCCTTATAATCCACACATTAATTGAGCAAACAATGGTTCAATTTGAATCGAATTTATGTAGAAGTTCGTAATCTTTTTTTAAAACTTGTGAAAACAAATGTTTTGGGGTTAAGATCACGTGTCCGGCCTAAACATGGTCGCTTTCATGTTTACGTTTTTATCCCCTTTTAAATCTGGTAAATTCATGGACACTTACAGCTGTACGTAAGTTATGAATACATTGGTCAGAAAATTATCAGAGTGCAATCAATTGCTCTAAAACGAGTCTGACGTTTTGGTTTTATTGAAATTACTACATTATGCTCGTCCGATCCCGTTGGCTGAATACTGAATAACGCTGTGGTTTATTACTATTATAATAATTGTTTTTTCTTCCTCTCTTTTTTTATATCAGCGATGGGCCTACCGCGAGGCTGAATATCTGTGGTAATTGCAGTCTTGGCCCAACGACCCATTGGCCAAGTATTCCCACAGGCGAAGCCGTGCAAGAAATACAGCCAAACATGCCTAGCAATTTACCCTTCGATCAATACCCAGCTACAGCGAGAGTGAGCGAAGGGAGAGAAAGAGACCAACCGACGATGTCGAGCCTTCTGCACCGAGCTTTGGAGCTTGTGGGACGGGGGAAATCCCCTACTGATGACGCATCAGGATCGCTTTTGCTGATCTGGCACACGTACTCAACTCCTCTCTTCCTCTACTCATTGCTACTCCCACAGAAACGGGGTAAAATATCTTCAATTAACACACAGCGCTATCGACTGCAAACTACCCGGCTTGACTTCTCTCTTTGAGACGAGTTGGCGGGCACTAGGGCAAACGTGCAATGTGCACTCACACGATCGCCAGTCCCCACAGAGCATGTTCACCAATCGCACACGTTATTGATATGTGAATATATCATTCTAAAAACCGTTCTTTGTTCATCCAGCGAGGTTTGCCTATTCCTCCATGCCAATATTAGAGGCAGAGAAACGGAGCCTGCGATATTAAAGGAAATCTACTGGCAAGGCAGTCATGTCAATGCATGTCATACCTTACGGGAGAATCATATTAAACAAACAAAATAACTCATGAAGCTCATCACCCAACGTTTTAGTCCACTTGCCAGGGCTGTCGACAACCTTTTTCATGTTTCATGACTTGAGTTTTAATGAATAAACTGATTCTCATTTGGGCCTACATACCAACACGGGCTAACTTTACTTTTCATACCTTTGACTGATTCAATCACTGGGCCGTGTTCGAATCAAGCAACTTTGGCTATGGCTATTGGCTGCAACGACAACGTTGAAGAATGGACTTTTTCGTCCATCCTGTCATAGCCGTAGCCAAAGCCAGCCATTTAGACACGACATTACACTGACTTCAATATGTGAAAACCAAGATAATTGTTATTTCTTCCACCCTGATAGATAATCAATATTGTCTACCCTTCTAATCGTCGCTTATCCTGATCAGTAATTTACAGTCAAACATTTTTACTTCATTGAATTATTATCAATTGAATGCGCAAAATGTATATACAAATCCAAATCGCCGTTCTCGCATTGCAAGGTATTTCAAATAAAAGACCAGCGTAAATTGATCCGAAGTGACTGTATAGAAGAATTGAGAAGGTTTACGGTCAGGATGAACTATGTTCTGCAGAACCTGGTTCTCCGCAGAACCAACGTGAACCAACTCAGTTCTTACTTTGCTATATACACAAAGTAAAGTTTCAAATACGACAAGTGATTGTAATTAAGAGGAATACTACTAATTTTTACCGAAAAGCAGACCGAGATTAAAATGTTTACCATTTAAAAACTTTTAATAATTATTAAAAATGAAAAACACCGAACGTAAATATGTTATGAAAAGTGCATCACATCAACTATTCTTTTTATGTGATCCATCATCATCTAACCGACGTTTCAAGACAGTATTTCAATTGATATGATAACTACAAAATGTCTTCAGGCGTACAATCAGCTGAAATTAGATAAGCAATTCAAATAAACAAAAAAGCCCTTAACCCGGTAATTATACATAATTGACTCATCCTTTAGAAGCAACCTTGAATGGAACAAACGTCATATTTTCATTCCACTACATGACTTCATCTCTTCAAATGAAGACAAATAAAATGCCCAATCATTTGGAAAAGGCAAGACATGTCTGCTTTTAGTTTTGAACTAAAAGGTTGTGCACACTTTTCATAAAATGGAGGAATGGCTGAATAAAAATGAAGTCCTAAAGTCTTGAAGTATATTCTTAACAGACATGTAATAAAAACAATTCACCGCTATAATGTGTGTCATTTTTATTGATTCGTTACTTTTATTGGTTCGTTTTTTATTGATTCGCATGATTGACTCGTTACTGATGATGAACTGCTCGTAATTGTTTAGGATGGATTATCATTATTCCTTAATTCCTTGTTTTCATTAATTTTTTGCCATTTACTATGAGAAAGATCAAAGATCAATAGTTATAGCTTATGATACAGTGACATAAATATTTCACTATTGCAAAGGGGTGAAGACAAGGGGAAAAAGAAATCAGGATATTTAAAGATGGTCTATCACAAATAAAACAATAAAATAACACTTTCGGAAAGTATGAAAGAGATATGGAAAATATTTCATGATATTTGCACACACTTTAATCAAAATTTAGCCTGTATAGATGGACAGATTCTTACAGAGGACCATATTTGAACAATCAGTGGAGTGCTCGAAGTGTAATTCTGTGACTAGATGCAGACCGAGTAGACGATGTGTAAATAACAATGAAGTGACTTATTCAGGCATGGGTGGAATTGTAATTTTGTTGGCAGTCGGTCATGAATTGGACGAGGGCCTCCCTATCAAACACAAGACCGAAAGAACTGTGCAGTGGAATTATACAGAGATACAGTTCCATTGTTCTCAGGGGAGGAATAACACGAAGTTAATTTAACAAACGAACAAACGCCGTTTCAAATTGATTGTCTAAAAGTTCACATAGATGCAAATTAATATTATCAGTACCATTATGGAGTTGTGGGCTATTTGATTACGAGAAAATGGTTGTATTGGGACAGATGCAGAAGAAGAGAAAATATTGTAACAATATTTCCTCTGTGTTTTGTAATTGACGTCAGCGGCGCCATTGTGATCTTCGAGTAAAGGAAGAGGGTATACTAATAGAAAGGGTTTTGTTTACAGAGGGAGCCAGTTATATACCTGTGTATATTGTATTTCCATTTACAAACATGCATAATTTGATAGCATTTTGTTTTTACCCCGTCTTATTCGGTCGGTTTCTTGACCCCGTCCACAGCATTGTGTTCGTGTCTGTGTTTGCTTAGCCCTAGGCATCGCTCGTGGTGAACCCTGGCTCTATGGAGGCGTTCTGGAGGGAAAGAGGGCGGTAGGTTCGCTGATATCCAAACCTGAACAGGGGAAAGCTTGACTGAACAATGGTCGCTATAGTCAGCAAGTCAAAGGCACTCCTAAATGAGCAAATTGAGCTCCATTGTTGAGGTGTAAGATCGCCTGTTTTTTTTTCTCCGAGTGAAAATATGAGAAAAGGAGACTGCGGTGGAAGGCAAATGAAAATAACTGCTCCTGTCGTGGGGACAATAAGGACATCATTTTCTCCTTTTTGTTGGGCCTTTTACTGATCGAATTATCTCTCGCAGGTTGTTTTCAATTAGACATGTAGAGAGTTGCGGGAAAGGTTCATTCTTCCATGGAATTGCAGAAATCTGTGCTGCCGGGCACCTCATCAGTAGACAACCCGATCAAAATTGAATCACCACAATGCTCGTCTGCAGAAATAATGGGTCGGAACCAGGGACCCTGCACTAATGTTTTTAGGCGTAATACAATTTGGCGGGAAAGTGGCTAAGTAAATTTTTTTGTCCCCGGCGCTCTTCGTGTTTTTTTTTTTTTTTTTTTTTTTTTTTTTGGCGCGAATAATTTAGAGCGCAGTTGTGATGATGACGGCGGGTGTCCTGCTGGCAGCTCTGCGGCCAATTGCTCGCGCTCACACAGTGCGGACTGGATAATGCAGTTTCCCCCACTTTCCATCTACAGTATACCACCGGGACGTCGTGCAGGCAGTAACAATTATCAACAAAGAGGAAACACTTACTAAGTTTACTATTGTTCAATGTATTAAGTGAAAACAGCAATTTGGGGTGGTTATTTTGTCCAGATTGGTGGGCATTTTGGCGCTGTTCTCTATATTAACCGTTCACGCCTGATCTCCTTCTCGACGGCAGCATCTCATTCTGCAGCAGAGACAATTATCATTTATAAGACGAAACACTTTCACATGCCATAGGAGGAATGAACTTTGTAGTGAAACAGCACAAACCAGCAGATTGACAAGAGAGCAATACTAGTGTACCGTGCTACAAGGATTCCCACAGGAATATGCTTTATGACCAAACGGTTATATATTATTTTCAATAACCCACATCTAAAAAATCCCGTACATCTTTATATTGTATAACTCTTAGATTCTCGAGTTTTCTGGATTGACCCATGTCACTGGCTTTTATAAAAACGAGTTTTAAATGTTTTCATTAAATGCGCCTTTTCAGTTTTTTTTATGAGTTTCTGCTGAAGGAAGCAGCGAAATAGCCACCTACTTCAAATTGCATCTTAAGAAAGTGAAGATAATGCAACGCCTTCACAATGACAAGATTGTGCGAGTGCCGGGTGCCTACATGCACGGATGTAAATGATGATTCCTGCATAATTATTGTCGACATGATTGTGACAGAGGGATCAATAAATGGCTGGTGATACAGGCTTTATCGATCCCGACCACACCGTCTGTATAGAAGGTAGCTTGGTCAAGTGCGAGGGTATGATCGTGTAGCATTGCTTAACGCTTTGAGGCGAGGCACTGATTTTCATTAAAGATGTCTTATTGTTTATTTATTATTTAATATTAGTATTTCTTAAATCTGGCCGGATAATATTTTCAGTCATTCATTGACACACCTAATAATGATCATAAAATCACGTATCTTACAGCAAAATAATAATTGGACTGGTTACAGATTCACAAAGTACAACATAATTATTCCATTTTTCTAATGAAATTCCGGAGAAGTTCCACTGACAACTGGTAGATATTTTGCAACTATATAATAATTTATTACCCTTCAGGTTTTTAAAATTTTATATTTACGATTCAAGGATGTCTTTTTATTTTATATGAAAATGAGCTATTTAAAGAATACGATTACGTCACTTGAATCTGTGCTGTTCTCGGGTCAAGGGTGATTCTGTTATTATTTTGCCATCAATTTATCTCTCTTCTCTTTCATTTGAGAAGAATGCAAACACTTTTTTCTTTTCACTTAACATCAATAACCACTCATTTTCAATAATTCAAACAGCTGTCCCCGCATCGCATTGGACCTTTCTTAAAACATGAAACAGTAAAATATTTATATTTTGTGATAAATTAACTTTAAACGTGAAACTTCTTACAATAACCATGTAACGAAACGGCCCGCGACAAGTTATAACTCCATTGAACATGTTTAACAAAACACGGCCGACCAAGAAGTGCTATAATAGCAGTTTTAATTTGGCATGATTGGAAACGGCAACATTGAGTTAAAAAAATAGAAATGGCGGACATGCCCGTCATTGTGACGGCATACATCTTTTTTGAAGAGGTGTATAGAGGGAAGGGAAATTCAACTTTATGGCAATGGCCTTGACTATCATCTTAAAGCCATCTGCTTGTTCGTAACCTCCGATCCATCATGTGGAAACACACGGGCAATCAAATTGCCGAGTCGTTCAACTGGTTTAGTAAAGACGACAGACAGGCCAAACTGGTTTAGCAAAGATTTTACGGGAGCTGTTATGATTGTCGAGTTATGCGAATGTCAAAAATAAAATAAAAAGGACCGGGGCTGTGGGTTGTGTTGGGAAATGCGCAGCTGCTCGATTAGGACCCCGTTTCCCCCTCCTTCAGTCCGGACGAATCCTGGCCCCTGGCTACGTACAATAACTACATTCATACAACAAGCCTATGATCAATGGAGACAGCGGGAGTAGTTAGCCTCCTCTATACTCGCGCTTTTTTTTTTAATTTGAATGTTGGTGCTGGGCGCACGGCAGCGAGCAAATTGTATGTGTCGAGCGGGATCACATTGCGACCCTTGGAGGTTGCCAGTAGAAAAGAAGACGGTGCCAGACTCGAAATAGATAATAATGCTAATCACACGGTCGTACGCAAGAGGGTGCGGCGGGGGCACATCAGTAGAACCCTGCGCTGTGAAGACCCGTCACCAGACTATCATTTTGCGCTGATCACATGGCTGTTCGTAAGACGTTCCCGGCGGCCTGTATTAATTCGGCAGCCAACTAAACCGGCATGGTTTTCCCTCGTCTCCTTATACGACGAAGACACGAAAGCGGGAGTAATTGGATGGGAGGGATGTTAAGATGGGGGAGGCATTTATAGAGGGAGAGAGAAGAGTGATGCAATCAACCCCTGTACAGTCTGCACAGTAGGCCTAAAAGTAGACATTATACATCAGTTGGGGAGGGGGGGTGGGGGAGGGGAGCTGAGCATATCGCGCAAGAATAACGCCATCAACGTCAACTATTGTCTAATGGTTAATTCACTAAACTAAAGACTGTCGAACCATAGAGCAAGGGTCGAATGCAGCGCAGTGTGCGCAGTTATTACTGCCGTGTTCGCACGCACAGTGTGGCTACCAATAACCCAATGAGTTGTATAAATCACTTGGGTAATACTTATCAATACAAACAAATCTGACGACATCCCGACAAATTTCCAGACTAGGTGTCGAGATTGATCGATTACGTTGTCAAATATATACAAGGAAAGCCATTAATTGGAGTGTTAGAATAGTGTTGTCTACCCCCCCCCCCCAAAAAAAAAGAAAGAAAAGAAAAAGTACGCAAGTGATTTTCCGTGTGTGTGCGTGTTTAAGTTGTTATTTCTTTTCTTTGTTCTTTCTTTTTTGTACTCTAAACTGGAACGCACAATTGCTTCACGTATGTTAATACTCTTTGTCATAATTTTTTGACACACTTCATAGTCCATATGGAGCTCACTCTGGTTCTTCATTGGTCAAAAGAGAGCACAAGAAATCTGAAATATTCTTGGCATACATTACTATTTCGTTCATACTTAGGTCTAAGCAATCTGGAATTGTTTTTGTTACCAACCTTCATGGTTTAAACAATTTCTATTCAGGGTCCACTCCTGCCTGTAGTACACAAAGGAGATTCATTCCTCCATGGTGGAAACTTGTTTTCACTCCAATGGTCGAAAAGTGTGTAGGTTTTTTTACTTACTGCATCAAGGATTTTGCCCCTGTTAAAAGTTATTATACAAAATTGGTATAGAGCTGACAAAATAGTCGCTGTCAGTGTTCATGTTTTGTGTGAGCACATTCCATGCATGAAACAACAAACCTGTGACAATTTGGGCCGTTGTGTTAGTCAGGAGAAAACAGTGAACCAAGCACAATTTTCAGCATGTAAACACCCGCATTAATTTGAGTTGTAACAACAGAAATCAGCTATTGCGTTGTTTTTTGTTGTTGTAAATGTTCAGAAACAGTTTTCTCGAATATATTTTTCATTTCATTGAAACATTTCACAGAAAAAAAAAAGTTCTGGTATGAATTTCATAATCAGTAAGCTTTCATACTAAAATTTAACAATGATGTTTTGTTTATCCTTATCAATCCTGTATATAATACCTTTAATAAATTGCGTGTTTTTTTTACTGAAGAATAAAGCTTTAAAACTAATGATCTCATTCGGAGTTCAAATTACAAGGCTCGCCAGCCATAGAGAAAAATGTCCAGTCGCTGGGTACAATGGTAACGATGTTTCCTTCTCATGTACACGATATGATATCCAGAGGAATGTAGATTACTAGCGACATGGCATGATATCAACATTCCAGTCTTTTAGGAAGGGTATATAAGGGAAGTGATAATAACTGTATCATAATATGTGTGTCATACTTAACAGGAAAATATGCTTTCAAGCGTGGAGTGACGTCTTGATACTCAAGGTGAACATGAACTAACTCACGCCGAGGTACACACTTCATGTATTTTGCATAATATTTTAGAGATGTTTCGAAGAGTTCAAACCATTTTTACAATACTTGAATATTTGGTTTACTAATTGTGAAAAATGTAGGTTTAATTGTGGTCCTGTTCTCCAGTTAACTTGGATACAAAACATTGCATTATGTTCACACTCTTCATTGTGTGCTTGCTAGACTTATATCCTTGTCAAAATATAATACCCTCGGTCATATCTTGTGGTTTCATGATTCAGTTTTAATAACGATAACAGCTCTAATGTGTTGACTTAATGATTGATATTTTTGTCAAGTTATATATTGATTGATTGTAAACTTACGTGACGTAATACAGGAAGTTTAGGAGAGACTGGTCTTCAACACCACGCGACATGTTTCTATAGTCTGTTCGCAAACAACGCGTCCGAAGCCCAATCACCACACACGGGTTCAAAGTCCCGTTCGTTGCCCAACGAACACAATGCTACACAATGTACGTACTCGGCACATATCCCAGCGTGTACGCACCGACGAACGCTGCCCGGGTTGAGCGCCATAATACGGGGAGTCAATGTTTGCCGACCTGGTAAAGATGGCGATTAGCGGGGGGAACAAAACACGTAATCACCATTACAAACACGGCTCAAGTACGCCAGAGGAGCTCACCAAAGTGTCAGTGTATTGTTGAGGTGGGGGAAGTTGCAGCATCCCGTATTTGCTCTCTTGTAATAATTCACATGGTCAGATACAAATCAGAACCGAGAGGGGGGATCGTGTATGAGATTTGCTTGTCTGGGCACATCATGCATGCGCGACCGATACCCCCACAGAGTGCAAATCAAAATGGGCTCTCGGCTCGCGTTGCTTTAATTAACAAGTCTCTTGTTTCCAATTCTGCTTGGCCGTAATCAGTTAGGAAGTAACTAACAACGTGGATAATAGCCGGGAAGACTTAATCCCTTAGCGTGTTGAGATTAGCAAGTTATTGTTTATCATCTTAATGAGACCATTAATCCACTTTAAATAATGATTAAGCTGATGACCTCTTTGATTTCTGTGGAAACTTCATCGTCCACACAGTTTCTGTACTCCATTGTAAAAGAAAATATCCCAATTCAAGATTTGAAATAACTATTTTATAAAATATAAATGTTGTTACCAGTGTGCGACGTACCATAAACACAATACTACTCCCTGAAGATATTTGAAACGATGAACGAATTTGAAGAGCACATTTGACTTGATTCTTATTGTCTAGGTCTTCAAAGTCCTCCAACACTGCTATTTAAGATACAATCCTTGGTGATTATAAAGTCCTGTCTGCTAAAGTTGTTTTATTGGCTATAAACTTGTTAAAATTGTTGGGCTTCTGAGTCTTGGTATAATCACGATTACCAATTTTCTTTTCTCACTATTTTGTTTGAAATTTGTAGATGAACATTTGCCCAAGGGTCTATCTCCATTTAGTCATCTTGAAAGATATTATACAGGATTGGTAAGGTGAACAAGCATCAATGTTTAATTTAAGTCTGAAAGCTTACTAGTTTTAAAGTTCATACCAAAAACCATTTTTCCCCCCTGTGAAATATTTCCCTCTAAAATGGAGTCATTGTTAGAGTAAACTGTATCTGAAAACCTTAAAACCTGATTTTGGATGTTACAATAAGGACAACGTGTTTCATGCTGAAAATTGTGCATGTTTTTCTTTTTTACTATTTTCTCCCGAGTCCCACAACGGAATAAAAAAGCCCCAATTGTTATTTCATGTTTAATAAGGCCAAGGGTTGAGCACATAAAACATGAGAACCGTCTGCGATTACTTTGTCAGCTCTACCAATCCTGTATAATTCCTTTTAAATGTCGAAGACAATAAAATCTCTTTTTTTTCATTCAACATGTCCACCTTCTAAACATCTCAAAAAGTTCACCAAATCATGCTTGCCCATGTAACATGATCTTTCTATCTCCATAGCATGACCATGAGTCTGACATACTCTGACATTATTTTTCAATCAATTGGTTTTAAATATTTGTCTGTGCTTTATCACTATCGAGGTAGCTGCATCTTGATAGTTAAAGGTTGGGTCATAGATTCTAGTTTTGATCAACGTAATGCTGATTTATAGGCAAAATTATAAAGAAATCTACAATAAACTCACATCAGTTTCAGCTGAATACTTGCTGAGAAAACATAAACAAAAAAACTGTTTCGGTATTTTCACAAGAACGTCGAATCCATCCACGTTTAGCGAGGTGACAGCGGGTACCAAGCGCATCTCTGGCCGCAGCATTCGTGAAAGGACACCAACCCTCACAAATCTGAGAGACGATTCATGCATGAATTGTTCCACAGATTCAAATTTTGTTTGGATGAAAAGTTATCAAAACCATCTTGGAAGGGAATCCTTTCTCAAAAATAGTTTGTACTACCAACAGATGCAGATAAGTTAGTTTTGATGGTAATTAATTTTTGGAGTAGTTACCAATCTATGACCTATACCTTTAAACCAAATACTTTAATCCAGGCAATTTTCTTTATGTAACTGTTTTTGCGCTGTGTCATTACGATATCATTGTATTAAAATGGATAGTCATGCACACGGTGGTTTGTGGAAAAGTAACACTATTCCAGCCCCCTAGATTTCAATTTTTATATTACCCACAAAACAAAGTTGTAAAACTTTCACCGTGAACACGTTTTTAGGGAAGATAACAAACAAAAACAGGTTATACTTTGCCAGAGGTTTTTTTCTGTGCACGAAGTAAACATAGGTCATAAATGCTTATTTCTATTGTTGCAATCGAAACAAAGCAACAGTGATTGGGGGGGTCTTTAAAAATGCAACTTCATAGAATTTGACATCAGACGGAAACAATTTCAGCGAAGGCTTGGTGTTTGTACTGAATGAACTGTATCTTTGCTGAGCTCTCAAATTGAAAGTGGTGAGTTTTCCCTTTAATACCACCAATGTTACACAAGCACAAGGAAGCTAATGATCAGCATTGCAGTATAATACTATTATTTACTTGTTATGACAAGTCCGGCTAGAAAAACCTGAAGAGGAGACGGGTTTTGTTGTTATGTTGTGTTTCTCCACTGCACCTCGTTTGAGAATCTGTGGTGGCTAATCATAATACCGAATACTGTATTGTGGGATCTAGTCACTTGGAGAATGTTTATGTGTGCTGATCAGAATTTGGCAGAGTACTATTACAATGTTGAAAAACACCAATAATTACCGTGTCATTCAACTGTGCAAATTTCGAAAACCACAACATAATTCTATTTTGAAATATTTCCTCCAATAGTGATGAGCCAATATGATTATCAATAGGATCATTAAAATTGGTACCGGTAGACAACACCCCAGTAAACAAAAGGTTATACAAATATTTTCATTAATACATTGCTCTCATCTATAAAAGAAGAAAATGTCGTCCATAAGACGAATTTTTTATTAACATTTAAAACGAAAAAAGGAACTTCAGCTTATAGATTGTTCTTCTTTTGTTTCCACCACAAGCATGGTCTGGTCTGGGACCCTGCATCTTTTTCTTTATTTTGCAATCAAGTCAATGGAACCAAAACCAAGGCTTGAAGGTCACAATAGTCTGGTTATTTTTCATTTTAATGAGAGCCTGAATGTTTCCCAGGGGAAAAACAATTGACGTAATATTCAACATGTATGATTTTGGTCTCTAGATTGTTTTCACAATTCATGGTGGATGGCTGTCAACGTACCACGATTTCACTTTGTCAGGGCAGTGAAAAACTGTATGAATATTTTATCAACATCCTCATTTACAGGTATTATACAGGTAAGGATTAAAAAAAATACCATCGTTTAATTTTAGTCTGAAAGCTTACTGATTACGAAGTTCGTACTTGAATCATTTTTTCTTTGAAATATTGCCCTCTGAAATGAAGCCATGTTCGAGAAAACTGTAGGCTGGCCCTATCTGAAAACCTTTATCAAACGCAACAGCCGATTTCGGTTGTTACAAACTGAAATTAAGGACAATGTGTTAACATGCTGAACATTGTGCATGGTTTTTCACTTTTTTCTATCCTGATTCACACAACGGATTAATCCCAAATATTCACAGGTTTGTTATTTCATGTACAGTGTATATGGTTGATCACACAACACCATGAACACTGTGACTATTTTGTCAGCTCTACCAATCCTGTATATCGAAAGGAAAACCAGGTTATAATGTCGCACACTCCAAACCTCTACATTCCAGTTTTTTTCCTCCTTAAGTTTACACTCCTAGGAAGATTTTACAAAACAGAAGCGAACGACCGATAAAGTCTCTGGCGAATTATCGTTTAATATACATGTACATCAAGTGAACCCGGGTTGTCCTGAAGAAAATTCTCATCTAAGTCAGGAAAATTAAAAATAACCCCACTGAACCATTTGTAATGACGAGAGAGTTGGGAAGGAAAAGGTTGGGATGTGGAGAGGGGGGGGGGTTGACATGTAAGCCCAAATTAACTAGCTAGCTTCGTATGTGTTGTATGGTCTCATGGCTTTTGTCAACAATCAATGATTGGACATAGAGGAGGGAGGTCTACGGTCAGCTCATAGGACTCTGAGTGACAGCTCATAGAATGGGAGAAATGCGCCACGGATAATTGGGCATTGTTTAACCGCCCGGCAGACTTCGCCGAAATCCCCGTGATGGGGTCTAAAGATGACAACTAAATCCGCGTCCGAAATGACACTAAAGAAAAATGAAAGTGACACTTGGATCAGGGACAAGAAATGCTGGTAATGATTGCCTTGTCCTTGCCAGACATCGACCGGACAGCACAAAAGGACGACCCTTCAGGATTGCTCGACAAGAGAAAGTACCCACACATTGATATGTATATAATTGAGGCAAGGACGAGTGTTTTCGTGAGGGGGTACTGTCCAGCGTTACTCAGGCAGATCGCCCCCACCGAGTTAAACTTCTTTCCCAAGCGACTCATCCCCACCCTGTCTCCCGGTGTCATGTCACCCTCCTTTGTTTCATTAGCTCCCGTTGCCACCCAGAAGCTTGTTGGGTTTGTCCACGGGAGACGGATCTGACTGGGAAGAGGATCAAGATAATTACCAGGAGTAGCTGTAAGTAAAGGTCTTGGAGACGTTGTTTGTAACGAGCGGAGAAGCGTTCCTTGTTGTGTGTACAGTGAGCTGAATAGGGCAGGACGTGATGCTGGTAATGAGAATACAAGAATGTCATCTCCATGCTTTTGTTGTGGTCCGGGCTGGCTTTTTATCCGGAAGCTGATTCCGATTCGACACTAATTGGGTTCCCTCTATCTCCCCCTCCTCCCCCTCTTCATACACACGGAGCCAATCTGTTTTCTGATGTTAATGGGACAGGGTGCCAACACACAGATATTGCCACAAAAACATCCGCATGAATGGACGGCAGGAATCTTAGTGAGGTTGCAAGGAGGGATCGGAAGGGAAGACAAAGTTGACACTCAGCTGACAACGGATACCCGTCTGGGGTTTGTAAAGCTCTCAGCGGGTAGGGGGGTAACTCGGGCTCTGCCCAGTGCTTTCACATACAACGGAGGGCTTGATTGGGTGTGATACTCCATGGATGTTGGGCAGCCCCGCTGGGAGGAAGATGAGCAGGGGCCGGTCAGTCACCCCCAGGACGATTTAGTTTACACTCCCCTTGCTAATCCTCCAGGCGTCTCAATGAAGACAGTGACCATGAGTCACTTTATTGACATGGCCACAAGCACTCGTTGCTTCTGACTCCTCGTTATTCCGGATTGTACATACTTTCCCTCTCGTTATCTGCTGACCTCCTACCTCCCGCACCCCCAACATGTAATCAAATAAAACAGTTCTGAACAGATCTTAACACTCTTCAAATGGGTCAAGCATCTTTGTGAAATCAATTTCTCAGTCTATCCTGAGAATCGTGTGATTAAAGTAAGTTACTGAGAATTTGTTTTTGCCAAAAAAAAAAAAAAAAAAAAAAACCCTCGTTAAAGCACTTTTGCTGCTCAGTTCCAAGTTTCACTTTGAGCTAACGAATAGTAACGACTGATTGAACATTGGAACTTTATTGTAACCTATGTAGGTTAGTTTGCTTGTTTGTGTTGTTGTTTGTAAACCGTACATTTTTCTTTGCACCGTTTTCAACATTTGCTTTGCAGCAAGATCAAGGGTTAAGGGTCAAAGTGGTCTAAAAGCTTGCCGTGTCTTTTGGTAGCGGCTAATGTTGGGGTACATTCAAACATACCCGAGAGTTTTCAGAAAACAGATTATAAAGCGGCCCGCGACATTTTCATCTTATAACTTTGGTGTTTCTGAAAGAGAGCTTTACACTTGGTTAAATTGGTCTGTGGGTCACATTTTTTCCTAGAAGGCATGGAAACTTATCGAGCAAGGGTCTATGCATCAAGACATTATTTGAAACTAACTTTTCATTAAGTTGGATGACTTTTAAAAACACAAATTTGATAGGATTGGGTTATTGTGTCCAAATGCACCTCATCTTATTTCTCATTTTAATGCTCACAAACTTTAGGTTTTTTTTTGTCAATTCATGAACTGAAATTTAACCTTTTTTCACAAATAAAATAGGTTTTGTTTAAATTCGTGACCTGAATGTACCTATTTATAGAAAAGAATTCCGCTTTAAAACAGGGAACATCAATAACGCTGTTATGAGACATTTTCGCAAGATGGCAACTTGTCATAATTTCATGTTTTTCGATTGGAATGAATCAGAAATGTGTTTGCCTTAAAACTTGGAATAAATGCTGCCTTTTGAAGATTTAAATGATTGGTTATATACTTGTTGTAGCTTTACTTGTTTGTAAGGATTTGTAAAACTAATACTGATTTCAGAATTTTGTTTTGTGCCGTTTAGAAATCTCGATTGAGGCCGACTATGCATTGTGTTTGGACCTTATGGAACACTATCATATAACAACTATCTTTTTCTTCTATAAAACCAATGTAATTAAAACCGATGTAATTAAAACCGAGCCTGAATGGAATAAGTCTGGTCCCTTTTTCGAAGAGCAACATTTTTTACCTTAATGCGCCAATAGGAAAATGGTGGACATGACAACATACAAAAAAATTACTTTCTTGACATAACTGCAGTTTCATCTTCTCTTTCAGATATGATTTATTTATGAAACATCTTCAGAACATTATGTATTCTTTGATCCCGGTGACATTGTAAGCCTGGAATGCCAGCGGGCATAACACTACAGTGAATGGCAAGTGAGATGTGAACACATGGACAATTAAAAAAACCCAAAAAAAACAAACCTTTGTCTTCGTGTCGTTGCTAAGTGTGTGCAACATATGTCAACAACAGATCTTTCCTTTTATGTACATGACCTCAGAACGGTGACAATTATTATGAAGGTAAGGTAATTGTGGAATTACATTAAATGCACTGGAATAACGGTGTAACCATTAGTCCTGACACAATAACACTCGGAATAAAATGGGAGGGAAAGTTTACAATCTCAGAGTGAGGTTTGGTTTAAGTTATTCGTTTGACGCGTAACGGGTAACGAGGAACTTCGTCTATTACCTCAACTTCCAACCCCATTCCCAGCGAAAAAAAACCCCATATAAATAGAAACTTTGTGCATCATCAACTAAACCAAGCAACCAATGAATGACTACAGCACCACGCTGTTTTAACCAATCACTTGAATGCGTAGGATTCAAATTTTTGCAGTTTTAGGTCCTTTTGGCAGAACTGATTAAGTGTGATTTGAGATGACACGGCTGTCTAAATCTGTACATGTAATTGCTGTTGACCAAGAGAACCACTGTTAAAACAAATGTTCTGTAATAATTGCTGCCTGGTTACCGAATGAGTCTCTTATACTCTTTCTTACCACAGGCAAATAAGCCCTTTTTCACCTTTTTGACACTTTCAAAAAATCTCTGCAAACCACCCTTTAGTCTATATAACCAGAAATGCTAACTTCACAGTGTATACAAATAAAAGTCTTTGTACATATTTCTCTGACATAAAACGATAACTACTCTGCCTATGCATTTATTGTGAATTATTTTGATCACTACACGGATGTGTGGTATACTGACAACAAGTCAGTGTATCCCAAACTAATGATTGTTTGTGACGATCATGCAACACTATTCACATCTTTTACTCGAGATTCTTACTCACCTTGATGTATTTCACAAGTTTCGATTTGTTTTTGTACAAAAAGAAGAGTTAAAAAGTCATGTAGGCCCACATACATTGATCCCCCTTTTTTGTAAATCTGCCTGCCTTCTTTAAACGCGTAAACAAAGACTGCCTGAAAGACGGTTGAATACAAGTGGGTCAATGTAAATTATACTTTGAAAGAGAGTGGTAGAGTCGACTTAAATCAATAAAATCTTGTTAGAACTGTCTTAGGCCGTCCTATATTACTCACACTGAGTCCCCCTTTTTTATAGTAGCAACCACAAAATGAACCCTTTCGTCAATCAATACTTATGGAGCAAATAATATATTAGACAAGTAAAAAAAAAAGAGTTAACTATGGAACCTTTGTCCCAATAAGCAAAAATATAAAGAAACAGTTTGACTGTATTTGTTTTTCTACATTCACACGCTCACAACAACTTGGAACTGTCACGTTACTCATAATGAAGCTTACAACATAGTCAATATAACACTTATAATGAAGTCGGTGAATTGTACATATTTTTTGTTTGTTTTACTTGTTTAAGTGATTTGTTCAGGGGCGGACTCGTAGTCGACACCAGAAATAAAAGGCTAGAACTATCCGACATGAAAAAAAGTATAGTTTTCACAACAAAAGAATACTAATTAAGTATCAGATACTGCGGATGCAGTTACGATCTGTAGTATTGTAACACACATGTACATGTATATAGTATACAATTTAATGCTGAGTCCGACAATAACAGAATGAGAGCGTGAATAACTTGGATGAGTTCGTGTCATCAAATATGAAAAGTGATATTCAATATCTTATAGAAAAAGTTCCACGCCGATCGTTGGCGGAGTTGTCCGGGCTTTCAACTTCTCCAAGGTGCACGCCATCCACATTTACACACCCATGGATGCTCTTAACACCGCGAATCGTTTCACCACGATAGGGGAACAAACGACTTAAAACCTCGGTCGATCCGGCGGGTCTTTTTATTTGAGTTTTCTGCACTTCTCCTCCGGCCTGGGTGCATAACATCGTCCTCGCCAGTTCTGGCCTAAACGGATTATTGATTGGTGCAGGTATACCCGAGGAATACTGAGTTCGCACTCTTATAGCCCGTTTTGCATCGTCGTACCTCGTCTCGTCGGAGGAGGGAGGAGTCACGGATAAATACACGGTCCGTGGAGTGTTTTTAAGAGTTCTGTCACGCGTTAGGGTCTGGACGGGACGGGGTTCGGCGCCCTGCACACAGTAGCCAGTCCTTAAGTGCGGAGATATTCGTCAGTGCGGTGGACCCGGACTGATACTGCGTTGCATGAGGGGCGACCCGATTGGGCTGACGCTGGGCGACCCGCTGTCCGGCGATTCGTCCCCGGGAAGAGTTGTGGTTCCCTCGGACAGTGACAGGCGGTGTATCGGCGACGAGCCACTGTTGGAGTTGGCACTAGATATCTGAATAGCTTGATGTTGTTGCTGCTGCTGCTGTTGCATTCTGTAGTAAAGAAATAAAAAAAAGTAAACTATTAAGTATTACCCCAAAATATATAGGCCCCCTAACTCTTAAAAATGTGAACAATTTCTAGCCTACTCCGAAACTAGTAAATGGACGCGTGCCATTAACTTTTGTTTCATTGTACATAGCACAACATATATCAACTGAAGGTAATCTTGTAATTATTGGAAATCCCTAAAAATTATTTTGAATCGCAGCAAAGTACTAACAATCCCATATCTAGCACCATGGTAATCGATAAGCGTCCCGGAAACTCAGTACCAGTAATAAATCAAATTTTATTGGATTGAGATGATCCACCTTTAACCCTTATAATTACACAAATACGATAATAAAAGACAGAAGCTGACGATAAAAGCCTTACCATTAGATAAGGGATATTTCGACCAGCATTGTTAACCTGCTGTGTGTATTTACGATAACTTTGCGGCAGTATTCCTTCTTATAGGCTTGGATAATAATTTACTTCATCCCTTTCTCTGAAGGCTGGACCCCGTTTCACTTAAATGCATCTCAACCAGTATTTGCAATCAGAATGAAATCGACCGTATAGGGACTTCAAACTATAGCGCGAAGAAATTAAAACACCATGGCATATTCGTGTATTATTGCACATCGTAAAATGCAGCCTGGAATCTCAGACAGAAAGCACAATTTCGAGACGAATCAGACTCTCGATGCCACTGGGTATTATAACTGACATATTAATCGACAAAACAAATACAAAGGCTTCCAATGTCTGATCGAAATGAATTTGTGATGGATTCAATATTTATTTCAACATTCAGAGTATAGGGGGGAAAAAAACATTCTGCGATATATACCGCGTTTTTTTTCCTAGGCCTTTCGTCCCTGATATTGAGTTTGGGGGAAACTGAAGTGAACAAATGTTTCCAGTATCAACTGCAGGAATTGACCTGAAAACGAGATCATAAAATCTGTAGAAAAACAGACTGATACCGAGCGGTCTAGCGGGTGTCCCACGTGATGGTCATGTGGGGATATTGAGTATAGCCGCCATGCATTCCCTATGGTGCCTGCGATGTGTTCGAAAAGAAAAGTAACTTTAAAAAAAAGGGGGGGAGAAGAAAGAAATGAAAAACACTCAAATTATCAAACGAGAAACCATGTTAAAACCCGTAACTGTTAGTCATCAGGTGATTTAAATGTTCACTCAGGTGTTCGCGACTCTTAGAATTTCTGATCATACAACTTTTGTTTTATATGCATGAAGTGCGTTTGGCTGTTGACAAAAGTAATGATTGCACGCAAGCGAAATCATGATGGACTTAGAATTCTTACAATTACTCTTCGGGTCAAAAGCCTACAATTATGCTTACCTAAATTCTCTCCACTTACAAATATACTTAACAAATCAACATCCATTCATATTTCGTGAAGTGGAGGACATTTTCACTATCCCCATTTTTTTTTTTATAAAGATAATCATTTTTGTTATTGAAATTTTATATTTTGTTGAAAATACAAAACATCACGGTACTATAAGATGACCGATTCAGTTTTAGATTCTTCCCTTCAGGGAAGACTGATGGCCAATATTTTTGATACCAAATCACCTTTTTCAGCCGTAGCAAAACGAGAGATCAAAACCTCATCCCAAGTCTTATCGAAATAGTCATGAATCAAACCAATTCATCTTGAAATAGAATATTCTCCAAATTCAAGATATTCTTTTTTTTAAATTATGATCCTATTCCTATCGCCTTTGATTTTTATTAATATGTAAAAAGAACTTATTGCACTTATAACTAATTTTTTTTAACAGGGGGATATAACACGATGTACTTGTTATGCTTGCAAAACCGTGAACATTTTTTTTTCAAGACACATTTCTGGAATGAACCTATTTGTAGTTTCTTTAACGTTTAAAATCATGACTGCAGGAACAATCATCTAAAACCAACATTGCATCAAAGTGATTGAAGTAAATTTGGTCGCTATAATGAACAAGTAATATCGAAGAGAGATAAGGTTGTAATTATTCAGGAAACAGTGTCCGGTTGTATGTTTAAAAAAAACTGTTTTACTTTCTCTCTTCACTTCTCTATGTCTACCTTTCACTAAAACAGATTTTTCCTTTTAAATTTTCTCTCTCTTTGGGTCGTTTTGGAAGCATTACTTGGGCAAAGTCGGCCGAATTTTATCAATTCACATAAAAACAAATTATAAAAAAAATATTAATGTAGCCCACTTTTGAAAATGAGCGTATAAATAATATCCTCGCACAGAGAATAGAAGAAAGCGTTTTGTGCACAAGAGAGAGAGAAAAAAAAGGTTGTCAGTGACTTGTATATTTTAGGGATTGTAGCCGTGGAATACGGCTGTTGTACCAACACGCACACCGGACATTGGTCCACAATGGTGTTACACACATGAACGGCGTTCATTAGCTGTCGCTGGGTCTCCAAAACCTGCACTACTTATTTACAGAATAAACAAATCTTGGGAATTAATCCGATGGCGAGAACATGCGTTCAGTTCTTGTTGGGAAATGAAAATAGGATATGCGTGCACTTTCCACAGCCTTTGTAATAATAATAATGAAATAGACATGTCAAAACTACTGAAATTACATGCCAGAAATGTTCATGTAATTTCCCCCGCCTTTTTTTATTCTTCTCTTTAGACTAATGAAAAGCGGGGCTGTCAAGTCAATTTTGATGCCGAAATTGTGTGAATATTCCTTGTCTGGTAAACTGATACCCAACGAGCGCGCCATGCCCCGTTTGACTCGCCACGTTCCCTGCATCCACTATGGAGGTGTTACGATTGACAACGCGGGCGCTGTACTTCACCAGCGGGGAGCACCGCTGTGCCACGCCGTTCGTTTGGCGTTTAACACCGCCAGACAACGGGGACAACGGGTATCATGCTCTTGCAGCTGCGGACTTTGCCGTTACTGGACAATCGCCAAATCGGGAGCCACACCAAGCGTAAAACTTGACTGTGAAGGGGTAAATCCCACCGAGGACCGTGGGTTGTCGTGTGACCATTTTTATTCCGAGGTGTCAAATGGTGTCTGGCTTCAGAGGCTTATTTAATAGTGACACGTTACAAAGCCAATCTCATGCTGGCTGTACACGTGCACCCGTTCTGTATTAATCTTATGGTAAAAACGGCAAGCAGCAAGCAAATACAGTTGCCTGCAGTATTGTCGCGACGACATATTAGTTCATGGTTTACAACCATCAATGGCCTTCCTGCACTTCAATTGCACGACGTTTTTTCCACAAGATGTGGGCACTTCTTTAACACAACAGTCAACCTATTTTGTATACATATATCAAACAATACATAATTACGGCCCTTCAACGAATTTATGAATCTTCTGCAAGGATATCCTCTCACACTAGTTTTGTGAAGCATACCCTCATTTGATCCTTTGATTTTACGACCAAACGAACGTGGAAATCCTGACTAAAAAAATAAAAGCCCCAGTTTTGATATGCAGTCAACGCAAACACGTTTTTGGCTATGTCTTCTTATTTCCAGACACAATTCTCTTTTAAGATTTCTCTTTTAGTTTCTCTGAAAACATTTCACACAATTTAATAATTATATTTTCGTAAACCACACGTCTCATCTACCTAGATTGGTATGCAAATATCAGCTCAGTGTCAAACTACTACTAACTATACCCATTTTAAAGAGGTGTTAAGGTATTGCTTAGGCGTCTCCAAGTGTATTTCATTTGACCTGACATACTTCGTTGCAATTGATGAGGCAGATTAGTAATTCTCTTCATTCAGGGCGGATAAAAATAATCAACCACGAGAAACCGATTTGATTTAACAAATGGAAATTGAGTTATTCTTCGCATATGCACTGGACAGGTTTGTATGTCACTTTGTAATAATAACAACAAATCAGATTCCGGACACAAAAAGTCTGAAACTCATGAGCGACTTGAGAAACGCAGATTTTAGCATCAGCACCAATATTACCCTTCCAACTTGGTGCGGATTCACTCGTCGAATATGTTCGGAAATTGCCGAAATATCTAAGGATTTTCTGATACTACGAGGCCATTTTTCCTTTCTTTTTCCAGAAATGTATAATATTAATAAACTTCATTGGTACCCACTATACTTACAACGAAATAAACCCAGGAGGAGAAAACCACTCTGTAATGGCGGTGAAATACCTGCGAAATGTTGCCAGGGGTGTTAACAATCTTGGCCTATTGCCTGTTTCGGATAATATTTGTAGCCTGTGTGGTAAAAGTCTTTAAAAATGTCAATTAATAACTACTAAGTACTATTCAAAAAAAGTATTCATGTTTCTGTTGAACCTGTTTTGAATTAGTTATAATCTTGACCATCATAAGGGGACCATTCATTACAGAAGTGAGCCGCAGAAGTGAATAATCTTCTAGATTTTCCCATCAAACTTTTTTCCGGGGAACATTTGTGTTGAAATTCGATAGTACTTTTTAAAACTAAATTCTTGGACCTAAATCGTTTATTTTTTGTATGGTATATTAATACTTATCAGTATTGATTTGCCCTCGATTCGAACTTTAAGTAATAAGATGAGGACTTCAAAAAGGCCAATTTACAAACCCCTTACGCTTCTTACTTATTTTGTCAAGTTTTTTTTAGGCCTTGTTTCATTTCATTTAAATTTTGTTATGTGTCAGCAAAAGAAGGGCGATCTTCGTAGCTATTGCGAGTCCTTTATCCCAAGTTTTGTTATTGTTATTGTTCTTTCGTCTGACATGTTTTAAAAAGTAACATTAAAAATATATGTAAATAGTAATCTATTAAAAGAAACACAAATAATTGGATCATCATTCCCTCATCAAATTCTCAAATTTCATTGCAAATACACAAATAGTAAAAGCAACATTTCTTGATCCAAAACTTATGATAATCTCTTCAGACTTGAGTTTCGGCACAGATTGAACATATATAAATTAACTCATGGCACCAAAAGGACATCTTTAATACAACTTCCAAACAATCATAACTGCAATTATTTTGAGGCTATCACTTTCCAGATCAGCCGTGCCATTATTCGCTCTCAAATGTTAAATTTAAACCATTTTTTACTAAAGTGCATCGAATTTGCGTCATCGATCCAGCCAAGCGATGATATCATTGGCATGTTTGTGCATGTTCGCTAGAGAAGGTTTGTCTTTCGCACGGAACGAAGGGGCACATTTTCGTACGGTTACACGACCACGACAAGCAGGCGATACCGAACCGTGTAGGCCGTGTAGATTGCCCCAGGCAATTCGTCGCTTGGCCCGGTACGTAGACTGAAGCACACTCAAGAAAAGAAGGGGAAAAAATATCCGCGATATTCTGTGAACATGTAACCTTGCCTCTTGGTATAACACGGGACAATTCACATGGGCATAAAAATCGTTTGTTTTAGGATTTACCACTGATTCAGCGCTTTTGTAGTGAGACTTTTTGTTAAATTTTGCGGTGTGGATTTTCTTGTTCAATAATGTAGGTCAGCGCTTTGTCAATCCGACGACGATACAAGGGGGGTAAACACTGGTAAATATCGCTCTAGTAATCGGTTTGTGGTCAAATACTTCCTAGGTCTTGGCACCCTTTTTTTTAGGTTGAAAGAAAGGCCAAATTTCAACGAAATCTACTGACAAAGCATCTTTGTTACTTCTCAAAGATATCTTACCCAACACCCAAGTGAATTGATTATGTTGGCTGAGTGGGCAGTTTTCTGAAAGTGCACTTAACACTAGGTTGATTTCTTTGGAACTACAGTAGACTTTTACAAGTCACTAACTACCCACTTGTTTCCTGAGTCAGCGAGGCACTATAACTTCGTCATGTTGAGCAGTAAACCTTTTGAAATCATAATCCGAGAACCATCATTTAATCGAAGTTTAAACAGAGAGCCATTGTATAGAACTAAGAAGACCAAATGATAAACACTTGTTTTATCACTTTTGTAAAAGGCTTACGTTGGAATGAAGTATCATGCGGTAACTGAGACGTGAACCAGTCGTGGTATATAATAATACATGTTTAGATTTGATTTAGGAATCTGAAAACAATACTTGCCTGTTTTTTGCCGCTGCCGCCCTGTCTCTTTGACGTCGATTCTTGAACCAATTGCCAACTTGTGTAGGTGTCAGTCCCGTGGCATGAGCCAGTTCTCTTTTCTTTGTTGGGTTAGGATAAGGGTCTTGAAGATACCACTCTCGCAGGAGGCTCCTCGTCCGCTCCTTGAAGCAGTGGGTCTTTTGCTCACCGTCCCATATCGTTCTCGGCAGGGGAAACTTCTTGCGCACACGGTACTTGTCCACCGGACCGAGCGGTCTCCCTCTGAGTTTTTCAGCTTCTTGGTAGTGTGCCTCCAGCCACATGGCTTGCAATTTCGCATGCGACTCCTTGGTGAATCTATGGTTCTCAAGTATATGGTACAGTTCTCTGAAATTCCCCTGGTGGAAAGACACCACCGATCTTGCTCGTAGCACGCTCTCATTTTTGTTGAGGGCTTCACATGTTCCCGGCGCCACGGGTAGAGACCAGAGAAACCTGGCCAGTCTATCGATGTCCCCGCTCTCTTCCAACGTCTCGCAGACGCTGGCGATCTGAGCCGGGGTGAAACTCAGCGTCGGGAGAGTGGGTAGCGGAAACATTGAGCCGAGCATTTGGTCGTCCCGTCGTCACTGAGCACAGACACTAGACACTGTGACACTCGCTGCTTAGCGCCTCCAGTTCTACTTTCACGTAGTTCGTCCACGACACACACCACCCAACAACACCATTAGCGTTAAACACCGGGGTGTGGCTGTACGCTCCGATATGTGTCAGTTTTTATCAGCCCGGTTTGTGACACAACCCATATTATCGCCACTATCATGCGCAGCGTTTGTTGGATAAATGGTTTTCGATTGGCTTAGAGGCAATTTGTTGGCCGGTCACCATGGCGACAGTGTCAATCAATGTCACGACTGTCAGTCATGTTATTAAAGAAACAAAGGGCTGACCACATGGGCCGGCTGAATAGCAGGTCCAATTACACACGAAAGGGGGAAAGATTCGTGCGGCTAGAATCAACCCAATGTAAAGAAGAATAGATGAAATATCTTTACGCTCAACTGACTCAATTCTGCTGCACTCGGTTGAAATCACAGTAGTTCAAGGGAGCGGGGCAAATCAGCTTCAGTGCCGTTACCTTTCACAAAAGCACCCTGTTCTCCAAATAAAATGATCGTACTGGGGACTCTGACTACACGGTTGCCACTTCCACACCGATACCCGTTTGAAGTCGAAAGCGACGAGGCCCCAAATTATACTCTCAGTGGATTGGAGTTTGTCTACGGGAAATCACTCACATAGGCACAGTGAGTTGTTCATTTTCTAAACCTAATCTCTTTCTTTAAGTACTTGGGGTAATTCTTACAATAACACAACTCTCGTGCTCGCTTTTAACGGCTGGCTGGTTGAGGGAGAGGTAATGGCGCCCAATGCGCATGTTAATTGGCACTAATTATCGTCATTGTTATTCTAACCGTTTCGCCAGGCAAAGTTTGGGTATTCAGCGAGCAGAGGTCATTGCGCAGTACTCGCTTCCAGCTGACGGAAAATAACACGGGGCTTTTGATTTGATTCATATATTTCACATTATTCAGCTGGATTTTGGCTCGGAGCAACGGGGCTAGGTTTTTTTTTTTTTTTTTTTTTGAAGCTTGTGTGATGCAATGGATTTGACACGACTGCATTGCTCCAAACCACAGGGACAATCAGTGTGTAATCACATAGAAAGCCCACGGTATATAAGCATCGCTAGCGGGCTCACTACAACGTAGCACGCCGCCTGTGCGTCTCTGGTCATGGGAATGAAATGCAACTGGAAAGCTTGAATATTATTGTCGTCGTGTAAGTTCTACCAAGCCACTTTACGCCTTGCTTCGATCATGTTTGACATAGTATTTTTCTCGGTCACCTTTCCATGTTCATTTGCGCGTAAGCGATACGTACCGACCCAGCCTGATCGATGACAAAACACGTATTTAGGGTGACAAAGACAATAGCAGTCACGATTTCTCTTATTAATAAATGTCAAATTCGGTAGTGCATAAACAAAGTGATGTGTTGTTTTTAAAGTTTGCCTGTGAATATAAACATCTATCAGAGTTATTTGCACATGCATTGTGTACCGAAGAAAACGGCAATAGGTTAATATCAGTTTATGTTAACAACCTCTCCAGAGTTAACGGAAGTTGACAGTGAAAAACATGTTGTTATAGTCGACGTAGCAATTTAATGCGGAGTAGAGCACTATTTCCTTTCTGGCGTACAGTGCGATAAGACCCCCCCCCTCCCAAAGCCCACCGGCCAGCCCCCTATAATCCAACATTTTTAGCACAGGTTGTGCCACCTTGCACCCTATTGTCCAACTCTTCCGGTCCCAAGACAAAATACGATCGCTTGTCCAACAAGCGTCAAGAATAAACAACGAAACTCCCGCCTTTCCCTAACCCATTTTCTCATATATTTTTTTTCCTCTCCCTTTTTTTCTCATCGTAATCCTCGGAATGCAATTGTTGACGCGTTGTTTGGCAAGTAGTGGCAAGTGTGTATCGAGTTACTTAACGACAAAACGGCAGCGGGGTTCTAGCTTTATAATTATGAGAAAGAGGAGCGAATAAGAGAGACAGAGAGAGAGAGAGAGAGAAAGTCTTTGGGAAACTTGGCTGGGCTCTGGGGAATATGAGTGCACTATCGGAGGCGAAGGCTTGGTGATCGGTACACAAGCCTGCCACCAACACTCCAGATCGTTTTCTCGACTAGAAAGACTCACCCCGCGCCTGTGTAAACTTGCTGAAACCCCACCGACAATTCTCATGGCGCGCCCTTTTTAAAATTTACCAGTGACCAGACGCACGGTATCGATGGCCGGGTGAAATATGGCCCCTTTCCGCGGTTGATTGTCCTTTTTTCGGCTAGCTGTTATGAACGCCTCGCCACTGATATTCTTTCGAATTGATTAAATGACTGTGTGAATAGTGAGAGTTTGCGATGGCAGGAAGCAATAAAGCATTATGCGTGGGAGTTTCAATTGTACAAAATGTCGTATTTCAATACTATTTTGAAGTTTAACTGTGGGATTTCAGTACATGCTACACAATTGACTGTTTACATTTGACCACAAGTTCTTATATATACACATGTACAATGTATTTATGCGTGTATGACCAGGGGCATGTGGAAGGCACTTCATTTTGTTCATTTTGTTCTTCCCTGGACTCCTCCTGGTCAATATGTTTGTATTTTCCTAAGATTAAAACAAAAACATGATAATAGTAATCAAGTTATTATCAGGTATATCACAATATTAACCTTAACCAAGACAGCCAGAGCCATGCCAGAGTAAAGGTGTACACAGGTATGCCCACTCTCTGAATTAAATTGTCTAGACAGAGGTACGGTGTTGATTCACGCACACCTCCACATCACAAACACAGCCACAGACTGCCTCATAATGACACCCTTATTAAAAATGTATTAATACATTCTATGACCCCCTAAACAATGCCAAATCTCGAGGGAAATGACTTCAGGTCTCTGGTTGATTTTTTTCTGGCATAATCAGTATATTAGTAACTGCTTGATTTGTTGGAATAAACAATGGTGACCACAAGTGAAGGCGTCTGTGTTTCTAATGTTTATTCGTTTTGATTAAAGACAAACAATCAATCCATAAAATCGTTACTTTATAAGTACTATTTCGTTAAGTACACAACATGAAAATGAATGCATGCATTTTCGAATGTGCAATTACAATAATGTTAGACACAGAAACTAAACAGCTAAAACAAATAGCTAAAACATAAGCTGACTTCAAACAACATCAAATCACGTGGCTCGAATGTATAAAATAATGGTACATCGACAGATGCAATACAAAAACTATTTTGTTAATAATAAATACACTAAAAACATGAATGAATGAATAAACAAAATTGATAATTTAGAATGAGGCAAACTCTAATCCAAAAATTGCAAATAGGCTTAAAGTCGTTTGGACTCGAGAAAGCGATATTAGGATTTGAATATAGAATGATTGCTATTAAAAACGATTTGTTCGTGAACTATTCATGATACTATTCATGAATTGTTAGTAGAATATTTACATGTTGTATGTATAAAGGTCTTAACGTCTAGACTGTCGTCACTTAGAAAACCTTTTTGAGGCTTAACATTACTTATACATTTGAAAATGTACTCCACTCGTGAAATAATGGGTTTTGACATTTTAAACAGCGGTATAACATTGAATATTGATTTGATATAATGTTTTCCTAGAGGGGAGCACACATACACAAACACAAATGACCAAACATGACACTTTTATTCCGTTTCGCTCAGTATTGTGAAATACAATATTGCAGTGTGGCCCATGAATCTAAACAAATAACTCAGGGCAGAGAGGGCGCTTGTCAATGATATAGGGTATCGGGCTTCATGTCCTGAGACCTCGGAACTTGGGGCCCTTCTTTGCATGCAGCGAGTCAATACGAGTGAGAGCAGAGTGAAAGAGTCGGGTCTGATACGCGTTGTCCAATCACCGTTCCATGCTTTATGGTCAAATGCATACACTCCAACAAACTTCGGATGTCTCAGTCCGTAGTGTTAGGGTCTTGATTTTGATAAATTGGGGTCGACTGAGAAGTGAGAGATTCGTACGAAGTCATGAAGTCTCATTTCATGAAGTTCCAATGTTTTCTGCTCCATCAGTTAAACACAGACCAAAGCAAAGTCCAGAGTTGATTGGCCAGAATGTATGCCGATGCCATAAGTAACATTAATTTGAGGGTGGTGGGCGTTGACCCTATCGGCACCACGGGTACAAAACATAAGGAGCAACGTTGAGAGAACCCGACTGAGTGAAAACCCATTCAGACACACGAACAGAGAAGCATCCACGTACATAAACATCACAATTTGAATCAGAATCCGCCAAGCAACAAAACTGAAAACCTTCCTTAATGTAAGCTATGGCCTGACTCACGACAAGAGATTGGTTCAAATATTTATTTTGATCCAACTCGAGATAATGAGAGTGAGTGACGGTTAATGAAATCTCGAATGCGTTTTTGATGACAATTCACTGTCATGTTATTTTCAGTGAACCGCGACATGATAATATGAAAATCTAGAAAGATGGAAGGTTATTTACCTTCTAGTTGAATAAACAAAATCCAGCAGAGACCCAATTTCATAAAGCTGTTTTGGCTAAGAGTTCATATACTCTATAAAGCTGAAATTATTTATTGAGCAATTAATTTAGTTTTTAAGAAATATCAGCCAGAAACAGCACTTTGAACCTATATTGTTGTGTGTGCTAAATAAACAGTGCCAGCTTTTTGTGGTCCAATAAATTGAGGTCATTTGAACCTTTGTCCAAGATTTAGGCCGCTGACTTGCGCCGAGCAGTAATTTTGGACAAGCTATTGACCACAAGCTTCACCGAGTGAAATCATTATCAAGTGTGCCTGCAGTATATAGCATCACCTCTGAAGAATTTAGTTTTCCCACTAGCACGAGACAACTTAAACAAGTTGAAATGTTCTCTTGGTTCATTTTGCCGCTTGCGACCGTCCAAAGAGAAACAACGAAGTCCACATTTCATTTTTTTTCCCAGTCATCCCGTGATCTTTATAGACACCGTTGTTAACCAAAACTTAACCAAAGTTATGCGACTCATTTTTATCACCCGTCGTCTGTTCATCTTGGCGGGAAAGTGAAGTCTACTATCGGATGCAACATTCGACACTAAGCGGTAATGTGTTTTATTGAATTTTTTTTCTCGCGCCAAGGTGACAAGTAAAAGCCACGAAAGGTAAAGTGAAAAAAAAAAGAGAAAGAAAACGATTAGGTCAGAAGATTGACAACCAATGCAACTCTGAATCCCCGGAGTTAAGTGATAATGACCAGGATTTACCCTCATACCGAACTGATCCTAAACTACCGGCGTTTGATGGGTGCTGCAAGGAGGAAGTCCTGTCTAGCGACTAGGCACGATAATCGAAGCCTGTCTTCTCTCGGGGCTACAGCTTCCACTCCCTTGATGCCGGGATCTACTCACCATTCCACCCTCGACGTGTGCTCCAAACCCGCCAAAGCTCACGTTTTTTTTTCTCTCACTGTTCTTCGCGGACTTTTAAGTGTTGTGATTTTTTTTTCCTTCTTCTTCTTTTCCCCCCTATACTCCTACCTACTGTATAAAGTGAACTACCTCTGGATGTAAGGCTGACAGTGACATGAGATGGGTCGTCTTTGTTGATGGGATGTATGGAAAACGATTTCCGAGATGCATTTATGATCCGATCGATATTGTGTCCCGACCAGGCAGGGGAGGATCTTGTCACGGGACAGTCAGCGCCAGTCTGCCCGAGGCCATACCCCCTCTAACTAAATTACCTCACATCCGATACCATCCACCCTTTCTCTCTTTTTTTTTCTCCATCTCTCTTTTCTCTCCAGAACTCAACGCTCTCAGAATTGAAAACAATGCTGGCAGTTTAATGAATATCGAACGGTGTTGGTGTGTGAATACAGTGTAAACCTAACCCTTGCGTGGCGTGGCAAGACGCTATTAGTCAGTAGATTTATGAAAATTGTCCCTTGTCCACTCTGCACTTTACGCTGCTGCAGCAGTTTGTGTTATTTTTTTTTTTAACAGAATAGACTTATAAGATAATGCAGTCTCCTGCTATAGAAAAAAATAATAAAAACAAACAAACGCCCATACAAATGGAAACAAATCATATGTCAATATAGCATTGTAAAGTATACATAGAAGATTATTTACACTTTCCCATTGTGATTTGGTTTTCTTCTTCATTTCAATAGATACAAAATGATTTAAATACCGGCACGCAGTTTGGGAATAAGAAACAGCTACCGATATCATTGAAAAGGTTCTTCATTACATTACATTGAATCCCGGTACGGTTCTGAAATTAAGATTGAAAAATGTCGTCAGTCTGAGATGAATTCAGAATAATATCTGCCTAAACTGCCTAAAGCTACGCCGAGGGTTACTTTACTGAATTTTAGTTTAACACAAATACAACAATTTACAAAACATTTGATTTTATGAAAATGATAGTTTGCCAATGGGGGGACATGACGGTATGTTATTCATAAAACTTTGCAACTTTCTTCAACGCCAGATTTGAGAAAAAGACGTTGTTTAACGGAAGATAATAAATAAATAAACAAACAAACAAACAAACAAACAAACAAATAAATTAATGAATAAATAAATAAAAAACTAACTAAATAAAATACAGACAAGTCACGAGGATCTGGTTCTCTTATTAGCGTTTGATATTAAAGTATACAGCTAAACCGCATTCAATCCAACACATCAACTTAAAACATTGCCATTAAAGAGGTTGTATTTAAATGTGTAAATTCATCCCAATCTTGGGGGTCTTTAATACACGTATTTAAAAACTAGCCACGGTGAAACTTTCATTGAAGTGATTGAATGTTGACAAACTATATACAATAAAAAAATAAAGACAAGAAGAACAAATTGTTTTATTTATGGTGTCCTGCGTATAGACGGGGATTTTTCTATTTTAACGCATAAAAAAACCACCAAAAAACCCAACCAAAAACAGGAAAGCAATATGGACGGAAACATTTATAAAAGAGACTGGTGTCGGTGAAAACTCCGCACCATAGCATTGGGATTAAAGTTCCGTTCCTGATAATCATCCATCACTATTACATACATGTAACACATGTTTTAATTATTTCTTTTTAGTTGCAATGCTCAACAAAAGGTGGGCCTGAGTGCAAATTAAATGGGGAATGTGATCAGAAAATAACAACACACAATCTGGTTTGCAAGCAAAATTATTACAAAAGAATACCCCACTTATCATCAAATCTGCACACGTTGCTGATGTCGTTTTTCCTTTCAAGCATATAAATGAAATTTAAGCACGTTTGGACGTGGTTCTTAAATCTACAGTCGTAAATAGCTTTCATGACCAAATAAATACAGTCATAAACTTACTAAAAACAACATCAGTATATCTATAAAAAATCAAAAAAAATCATTATAGTTAAAAATGATGAACTTATAAGTTCGAACTGAATCTAAACCAGTGACGGGCCATTTTTAAAAAACCCAAATTCCGGCTAAATTGGTAATTTGTTCTTATTTCCCTTTTAGCCACTGATAAAGGTATAAAAGGTGATAATCTTTGAAACATGGCTGTTTATTTAAAAGAAAAGTAAACCATCATAGATATTGTGTTTGCTTCATCAAGTCGTTGCAAGTCTCGGTGCAGCTTTTAACGGATATTGCACAATCCTATCTTGCTTTGAGAAGAAGAAAACAAATAGCTTGTTGCTGTTTCACCACTTATTAATCCAATAAACTTAACTATTCAGTTGATTGTTCCATTAATTCCCGCTGTATAGAGATAATCAGCACAAACCATTAAGCAATTTGCCCAAGCTCTAAAAAGTGGCACTTCGCAAATTACCACCCCAATACCACGTGATTAAGACCTAGATTGCAGTATGTGACTGGATGTCACCCGCTGGTATCACTTAGCATAAACATATACTTCCTGCTTAATATATCCAAGCCAATAAAACAAAACTTACAACGTCTGACTCATTTTGATCTCTCAGTGATTAATTCAAATTCTTAGTCTTCAAAAGTTGAAGTCACCTATTTTGATTCTCCTCTTGATAAAATACATTTTGAAATTCTGGAGTACATATATAGTAATTCAAAGTTTAAATTCATTACGCAATGGGCGTCAAACTTCAAGTACGTACCCAAGCAATAATTGACTATTATAGTGTAAGCCTATAATAAACCTATATAATAGTACACCATTCTTGAAAGTGTATTGCAATGTTGCCATGTCGTAAATTCACACATCTAAGGTCGGAAACCAGACTAAAGACACGCTGCACAACACCTGAATGAAAGAAGAAAACTAAAAGTAACCAAAACGACAGATTATTTTCATGGTCCCTACTTTATCGCCCCTGACCTGTCACATTTTCACCTGTACTTTGGCTCGGCACTGAGCAAACAATTTCGAGGTGCTAATGAGCTGATCCAACATCGAATTTCAACTACAGTGAAGCCAGATCGATATTAGCACTGACAAAATGTGAAATTCAATCAAACTGATCCTACTGTACGCTATAATATTCTCGCCGGCGTGTATACCGGGCGGGCGAGACGGGCAGGCAAGACCCCCCAACGAATGGAAGAGGTTGGGTTTGAAGACACGAGAAAGAGAAAGCGAAGGAGGGAGTGATAGGAATTGACAAGATAGAACTCGAAGAAAATTGGCGAGGTGTGGGGCGATGTATTGAATGAGTTAGTAACCCCGAGGCCTGTAGCAAGCTTGAGTCCGTACTATGGTCTATAGCTACTGGCTGATAACACAGCCCCTACACTTGATCAACACTACGCTCGCATCGATATCCACAAGAACAAGTAAAACAATAAGTGTTACAGATTTTTTTTTCTATCAGCGCGAGCGAGGTAACACAATACGTGATCAACATCAAAATGCCAGTCACCCCGCGGTGAAAATAGGCCCTCCTGCCCCTTCGATGGACACCTTTCCCGATTTTCCTTTGGAAGAGTTTGGGATAATTTACAACGGCCAAACTTATATTACATCTGGATATATCTGACGCGCCTCGAGCTCGGCAAACCACTATATCGCCCGCGCGCGTGCCTAGGTAAGCGTATTTTTATTAGGACTCGAGGTGGCTGGGCCGGGTGTACTTCTCTGAGCGGTCGGGTCTTCAAGACTTGAGAGCGAAACACCGAGGTGCAAGAAGGCTGTGTGTATGTAGTGCCAGGTCAACCACGCCACTTCCCTCCCGTCTATACCCTCTTCCTACATCGGCACCGAGGCATGGCTGTCTGATTCAGAATGACCCCTATTTTGCGCAGACAAACATATCCCGATCAATACGGTGTGATGGACTTGAAAGTGCCCAATGACTTAAAACAACGGTGTTGCATTATCCTCGGCCCCTCATGGGAGTTTGATCACAAGGAAACGAAATGCATTACTCCATGAAATTCACATACGCATCAAGGAAACACACCCCGGAGAGGCCGAGGCCGGAGCTTCTTCTGCGAGGGCAAGAAAAAGTGTTATCTTAAAACAAACCTATACGAGTGCGTATTATTGCACTTTGCAAAAATATTACGCTATCGAGGCGAGCAGTAATTCGATGAAATGTGTTTAATAGAATTCATACTTTCTTTGAGCTAGCAGATATCAAGGACAACTGGTCTGGAACAAATCAACACAGCAATCAATTCCTATCGTTCCAAGAAGGGATTCGTGTCACGCGGCTGAAAAATAGCGGCATTGTTTCTTACAGTGCATCAAAAGGTATCAGGGAATATGCAGTTTTTGTGGGGTTTTTGTGTGTGTGTTTTTTGTTTGTTTTTGTATTGAGACTGCCAATAGTGTGCAAGTCTCGCGCGTATTTGACGTTGGGACCCTTTAAAGTTTGTGAGTTTGTTTCCTCAACGCGTTAAAGCAATGTACGTGTGACCAAAGTGGTCCCCAAAATGTTCGAATATGCGCGAATTAGAATTCTACCTCCATGCTTTGGCTATTGGTTCCTATAGTTTGGCTATATGTTGGTTCCTATACTTTAACTATACCGGTTCCCATAGTTTGACTATTGGTTCCTATAGTTTGACTATTGGTTCCGTAGCCGGTTACCCTGTTTTCCGTAAAAAATAAATAAAAATTGGCTCCCATTACATTTCCGCGATACAAAATTACCTTCCCAGTTTCCTCGCTTACTTTTTTTGTTTTTTACTTTATATTTACTGAATGTGAAATGAAATCACACGGGAATCTAATTCGGCTTCCCGTGTTGCCGCTTTTGTGAAGTGTCGTGTAAGCGATTGATCAAACTCTAGCTGTCGTCATTTTGACAGCCAGAAAACTGCCATTTGCTTCAGCGATTTGAAGCCTCACTGGCCGCGTCATGTCACATTATACGGGGCCCAATTTCATGAAGATGCTTAAACAGCAACTCAACAGTTTTCTGCTTAGCAGAAATGAGCATGATACCAGTCACAGATGGTACACGTGGAATGGTATTTTGGTTGGTTACCTGCTTCAGACAGCATATAGTGTTGTTGTGTTAAGCTCCTCTTTGTGCTTGAGAAACTGCATATGAATTAGGCCCTGGGCACAATATTTCTTAAAGCTGTTAAGCAGAAAAGGCTGCTTAACAAAATGTGCTGCCAAGCAAATTTTTTCATGGAACCAGTCACAATCTAAACTACATGGTATTTTGGCTGATAACCCAATTCGGTTAAGTAATATTTTTCTGTGCTGAGCAATTTTGTTCTGTGCTTAACAGTTTCATGAATCTAGGCCCGGGTGAATCAATGTATAAACCGAACCGAGGCAGGATAGAAAATTAGTCTGGTCACCATTTGATGGACCATGGCGAAGATTGGACTTCTTGAAACTAAGGCTTTGGCTTTGGCTTCGGCTCTTGGCTTAGGCTCCGGAAGCAATTAAGAAAATGTTTGTCTCGACACAGAGCTACAGAAATGGCTGACGGAGCCATGCTGGAGCCAAAGCCAGAAATGTGGTTTACCAAAAATGGTCTTTTGTATTGCAAGCAGGATTACATTATTATTGCAATATTTTAATATGGCATTCACAAAAATGCATCACTTGTTTCAGAAAAGAACATTGCAAACAGTCATTTTGAAATGTTGACTTGTTTCATAACATTTCTTGCGTCTGTGCTACTTTTGATGTTAAAATAACAATCGTTGTTCGCTCTTTTTTTTTCCCAAATGCAAACGTGTCCGGTGAATCATTCAACTTCGCAACGTAAAGTTTGGTTCAGTCGCTGGAGTAAGCCTTTGTTTAAATTTGTTCGTTAGCGTTCTGTCTGATGACTTCATTAACTGCTTCTTTTCTGTGTTGTTTTAACAAAAATAGGGGGGAGGTTAGAGAGGTGACTGCATGCCTCGGGAGAGCATGTTTTACTACACGTGGAAGTTTTTTAAAGTTACTTTACAGGATTGGTAGAGCTGACAAAATAGTCACAGACAGTATTCTTTGTGTGGTCAACCATGTACATGAAATAACAACCCTGTGACAATTGGGGCTTAATCCGTTGTGTGAGTCAGGAGAAAATAGTGAAAAACCATGCACAATGTTCAGCATGTAAACACATTGTCCTTAATTTCGGTTGTAACAACCAAAATCAGCTGTTGTACAGTTTTCACGAATATGACTTCATTTCACAGAAAAAATGGTTTTAGTATTATGGTTTTAATTTAACAGTGTTTTTTTTTTTTTTTTTTTTTTGTCTTGTATCCTTGCCGATCATGCATACTACGTTTTACTTCCCGACCACGGATACTGAGGCGTGCAGCTTTGGTCCTGCCTGTCCTTTCTCTATGGTTTGATGTACACCCTATTTTAATGAAACAAACTTCATGAAAAAACTGTGATATTCCCATCAGCTGATCTCTTTGAACCGTCCATTGCAACGATGGAACAGTGTCCGTATAATGTAGTTGTACTTGTTTTCATGTTGCTTCTTGCTTTCTGAGATGAAATGAAACTCAAGATGTTTGAACGAATGTATGTGTCTATTAAACAGATCTCGAGATAGTGTTATATGCTGGTCCCTAAAAACACATGCACCGCATTTCGTTAGATTTTATGGGTTAAATGTTCCTGACAGCGTGCCATATATTTACGAAAGTACCAAAACATTTGGAAGTATAACCAATTAATTCAACGACTTGAATGCAAAGTTCACACCAGCAAACAAACCTTCTCGAAAAGTCCTAAACAAAACGCCGTTTTGAAAAGACTTCTGCAGTCCCGTATTCTCTCACAAGCAGAAACACTGCAGAGGAGATTTAACCACCACACATTGTGTGGTCTGTGAATTGCAAGTGAATTTAAATGAGTGATCCAATAACGCATTAAATAATGAATTATAGATCCAGTAAGTACAACCGGCATCTCCCCTCAAAACAACTAGTACAAAATGATTTGTCATCCGGAGGTCCGGTTGAAAAAAAAAATGGCTAGTTAGGATCCGGCTTGTTTATCGCCGGTAAATTCGGGTACAATGAAAAAGTGCGGATAGATAATTTGACACAAATTATCAAACAAAATAACAACAATAGAAATAACAACATAAAAAGAACAGAGGAAGTATTTATAACTGCAGCTCAGCCCACTGCACCTGTCAATATCTTTTCAAAGTCTGGTTACAGAGCGAACTTCTCATGGGTTATCCTAAAAAAAAAATACGACTGGACTCGTTTCTGATACAAACTAGACCATTAAAAGGAACAGCAAATATGCGGTGTTTTTTCTGTTATACTGACAGTCTTATGGTTGGACACGGGAAGCTGTCTGTTTAACGTAAATTATGCGTTGCGTCATTGGCTGCTCCTTTGTTGCACATTGGGGGAAAATTAACTCAGTGGTTCCCAGGATACTTAGTCATGAGTTTTGAGTTTGTTTTTTTTTAGAATGAATGCAGCTATGCAATGTTTATGATAGTACTTTCATGATATGGTGTAATCCACTGCAACCAAAAGGTATGAAGCTGCCTGAGCCTTTATGTGGTGCTATACACTGCAAAATCTGTTGTGTTAAAATTGACACCATGGGTGTTGTCACATATAGATACCGAAGAGAGTGTTCAATCATAGAGTGTTAACATAACACCAATGTAATTGTTTTGGCAGAAATGACCCTGTGGTGTATATTTTGACTCTTGTTGGTATTATTATGACAACACCCATTGTGTTAATTTTAACACCAGAGTGTTTGCAGTGTAATGATCATTGTTATCTCTATACACACCATGGAGCCTAACAATGTGATGAAAGCATCATGAAAGTCCACACACCAGGCTGTCCTACGTATTTGAAATACCCCCCCCCCCCCCATAAAAAATGAGTCAGCAACAGAAATGTATAGCCTATAACTCAAACTTCTTTATGCAAACTATCATTCCCATGACTGAAACGTAATGTTATTTTACGCAGCATAACAAAACACGGCGTCTGTTTTGCGAACAGTCTCCTACTTTTATCTCACACTCGGATACGTGGACTTGCCTCGTGCCTGTTTCACAGTTTGAAATATCACTTTACTGGGACTCGTGTTATTCAAACTGGCTGCAATGTATGTACTCGTATGCCTGCCGCAATCATGTTGTTGAACTCATGGGGATACTAGAAACAGGCACTTTTAAATTTATATTTAGTTCATGTTGCTCCGGGATTCTCCAATGTGGTTTTAAAGGTAGGGCTACTGTACAGCATTGGTAGAGCTGACAAAAAGACGCAGATAGTGTTCATGTTTTGTGTGATCAACAATAAACATGAAATAACAAACTGGTGAAAATTTGGGCTTAATCCGTTGTGTGCAAATTTTCAGCATGTAAACACATTGTCCTTAATTTCGGTTGTAACAATCGAAATAAACTGTTTTGTGTGTTGTTTTTAAGGTTTTCAGATACAGTTTTCTCGATTATGACTTCATTTCAGAGGGAAAGGGTTCAATCACACAGAAAACAATGGTTCTTGTATGAACTTCATACTGAAGTTCAGACTAAAATTAAACACTAGTGTTTTTTACCCTTACAAACAATGTATAATACATTTAACCTTTCGTAATTATTTCGTAATATTTCGTTTGAATTTGTTGCAGCTTTTGATAAGTGTGTTTGCACTGTTGGCTGCGAAATAAAATGCACTGTACACCATCAATTACATGTACATGACTGATAAATCAGTCGTATATGAGTTCAATTAATGTTCAACCATTTTGAATAGACGTCTTGAGTGATGTGAAGGTCTACATAGCTCAACCCATACGATAATTGCAAGCTAATGCGACCAAATAATCAGTGATGTTTCTTGGTAAATCCGCCCTAACTGGTCACAGTACACAAACACTTCCTGCCTAAGCCCGCGTGTAGCGCTCATTGCTGCATTACAATAAACATTCATTAGTTCCTGCCTCGCAAATAAACATAGGCCTACCCCCAACAAAATGTACACTGTTAGAAATAATACACAATTCTCTTTAATGTGGTATATTTTTTTGTCATGTTTCCCATCTTATATCACTAGAAATTAGAGTATAAATAAAGACACTAACTTCTTGTCCGTCTGCGGTTTTTCCCGTTTTCTCATTTTTTTTTTCTGCGTTTGTGTGTTCTACGGAAAATCCCGTTGTTCGGGAGACATGGGTTTGGAAGCTGTTCAAGAAACACCAAACACGTCATCAAAATGTACAAACTAAAGCCAAAGCTAATAAGCCACGGTACAAGGGCCCAACTTTAAATAAGCAGAACACGTTGCGTGACTTTGCCAGGGAATCAATACTTTCCTGGTTGATAAACGCATTATGAGCCACGTTGGGCGCGCAAAGGTTTCAATTAAATAAAGAGGATTGATTAAAACTGACAGGTGGACAACACGCCTGGGTTCCAACCAAATGTTTCCAGAATAACATCATATTTGTTTAGCTTTATTCGTGTAAGTCGCTCATTTTAAAAGAGAGGCACAAACATCGCCTGCAATCCTCTTGGATAGTTTTGTCAGCTTTTCGCTCTTTGTTGATAATTTTGTAGGAATGAAAAAAAAAAAAAAAAAAAAAAAAAAACACCTCGTGAGTTACTGTTCACCCTGAATTGGAAATAGGCTGAGGGTCAAATCTCTGGCGTAATGTGAGATACGAGCCCCATTTTCTCCTATTTTCTCTCTCGTCTTTGCACAGTGATAATTGTATGCTTAACGCATAATTCTGTGGCTGTTTGCATGCGTTTATGTACATCCGGTGTTGTCACTATTTTAGGGGTTCAGACCCAAACAGGGTTTTTTTAGGCGTGTCATTTTACATGGTCAGTTCACTTGTTATCATCCCCGTAATGAGCTGGTCGACAGCTGACTGTTGATCCTGAATTGAGGAGACAAGACACCGCAAATTGATGCGAGCGTCTCCCGCTGAGCAGGCTCAAGGGAGAGGGGGCGAATAAGTCTAGACTCCTTGAAGCACCGTCCTCTGGAGAGAAGAGAAAGTTTGGAAGCTTGTTAGTGTACCCCCTGCCTGGGTGGGTCCTTGAGAACGAGAGGGCTGGGATCCGACCACGGCATTGTAGTCCAAATCGGGCGAGCCGCCCATAAGTATCAGATAGGTAAATGACCTTTGTCAATTGAGAATAAAGACGGGGATATTATCCGAGTTTTGACACGATCACATTTTCATTTGGGGAAAGTGATTGCTGCCGAGTCAGTAACTTTTCTCTCTTTTTTATTCCTTTGTTGATCGGTACACAAAAGGAGAGAAAATTCCTTTCTGTGGTATTGTGGTAAAAAAACAAGAAGGATTTTTTTTCTCTCTCTCTCTCTCCCTCTCTCTCTCTCTATTCCCCCGACTGAAGGCTGAACCGCAAGCTCGTTGGCTGGAACTGAGAACCAAAGGCAAAACCTCGGCATCAGTCAATCAGTGTGTCACGAACCGGCAAATAAACGGCCCAAATCATTGGGTTTAGTCAATTTGCCATGTTTGTTGCGAGTCAGTGCCGGTAGCATGTATTGATCAGAGTGCTGCATGTCAAGGCAAAAGGAGAGGGGAACAACGCTGAGCATTGCTCGATGCTGTCGCCTAGCTGTATGTACGGGTGTGTTTATCTTATTAACCATACGCCTATTAGCCGGCTGTACACTCCCACCCGAGAACAGTATCAGGCTTATTGTATAAACAGAATATTAAAAAACCTATAAAACACAACACATGTTTGATCATCATACAAATTCAAAAAGAGATTACTCGTGAATCAACTGACATCTTGTAAATTATGTTAACTTATCAAACATATTATTTCTATGATCTTCCTTGAGTTAGTGTACCTTCACCTTGGCCTGGTTCATTAATCAAACATCGCTTCGATACAAACACAACTACCACCATCCGTGTTTTTGGCCGTTCCCCCAAAACAAAGAAACAAAGATAGCCCAAGTTTTCAAGTAAAGTTTCAAGCATTAAAGGGCAGCGAAAGATAGCATTGTACTTTTCATGACCCCGACGATGCAATTCACGCGATTCGAAAGTTCTTTGATTATGTGTGATCCTTCAATTACAATGTTTATGGAAATTATGATACTTATTTTTTTTTTCTCTCTCTCCCTGAAATGCAAAGGCCCGCTGGGCGAGTCAAAGGAAAATAGTCCAGCTTGAGACTCACAATCCCTGCAGACTGGTACCTGCTGAAGACGGGTACCTGCTGGATCGTGTCTTCTTGACGGTCGTGTCCCCACAATGTGTGTTTGATCGTTTTGAGTAATATTCAGTGGATATCTTGTTTTTGTAATATGAGGCAAATCGCTAATCCATATATTACTTGGTCTCGTTTATAAACATACTGACAGGTTGCCGTTCACGTTATTTGTTTCTTGTCGATGCCTGTATAGGCTAGGCCTAGCTATGTTGTAATGTGTTTGTTTTTCTGAAGTTCTGATAAGTCGGTACGGGGAAAACACCAAACTCCTAGGCCCTCGTCTCATTCCTGAAGGATCAGTGACTAGGAAGAATCTTGTTATTATTACATTATTGCCAATTAGAATTAAGCCGACGTGATCACATGTTGCAGCCCCTTCGTAATGTCGGTGGATTGAACGTCATGTCATGTGAACTCGGCACGCTGTACTTTTATTCCTTGTTGCAACGACAAGCAATGTGCAGAGGGGCGCGGACGATTCCATAATCCGCATTTCGTGCACCCAATTTGGCCGATTCAATTTCCATAGCATTTGGCCGCTTATCGGGGTGGTAACTGGATTGTTTTGATTCTAAATCGCATCTGTTGCTAACCGCCGCTACACTGCCGTCCCACGAGAGGCTGATTTCACTAAGGTTCGCTCGGCCCGAGAGTCAGAACGAGAGGCGGAAACCAGACATGTGACGGTTTTGCCTTTCTGAATGCAGCCGCCATTTTTTCTTTAAATCTTGTTCCGCGCGTACTACTCACTGATACACCATTATGGTGTTTCTCATCATCAAAACGACCTGATTGTCCCCCGGAAGATTACAAAAATAATTGCTGGATGTTTAGGGTGTCTCCCCCTCCCCCCCCCCCCCCCACACACACACACCCACATGTGTCCGTGAGTACCGTACGTAAGCTTGAATTTAATCAAGGTAGGGAAGCTCAGAAGTGCCATGCAGTTTCCCTTAAACAAGTTCTGAAGTCTTCCCGAAACTCTCTTTGTGCAATATTCATATCCACGACGCGAAGAAGAGCCCTCAAAAACAGACCATTATAAAACAAACAAAAACACAGTAAATTAATTTCACATTTTTAATTCAACACTAACCCAAACAAAGAGGACCTAAACGGTTATCAACAAGTGTCCACTTTTGCGTCGACCCATCATACATTAAAGACTATACTGTCAAGTTTATCATACCAAGAAATACCGGCAGATCGAAGCCTTGTTATTATTTGATATGAGGAAAGACTTTTCAAAAAGACACCTACTCCAAGAGGAATGACTGTACTATCGGTCGAAAGGATAGATACTTAATGTTGACCGTATGCCTTTAAATATGGAAACTGGTGTTGCATCGAACACTGTCATTAAAGTCGAACATGCAGATTTGACTGAGCAAGTCTCGCGCGTATCAAAGACGAGAAAAACAACTCGAACGAAGACTAGATTTTTTTTCTCTATGAAATCAAATCGTCTATTTAAATTCTAGTTATACAAAATTCTTGAAAATTAAACATACCCATAGCAATTTGTTATAAATATCAATTTCAATTTGGTTAAATACAGATAATTTGTTAAAATGAAGATTGAAACAAAATTAAAACATGGGACGAAGATGCTTCTTTTTTAGCAACCCATTTGCCAATCACCCCCAAATGTGTGCGATCATTACATAGGTTAAATGAAACATCAACGCCAGTTGGGCAAAATTCTTAATTGGAAGTCAAGTCGTTGTTGACTTGTTAAATTTATTTTACTTTCTCATTTCATGGCAAAATTTTACTTTCCCAACAATATGATATAATTTTAATAGCCATAAACTACGTTAAACTACAGTATTTGAAGAAACAGAATCGCGGACACGTACAACTCAACGTGGTTGGGACCAACTTGGTCCCGGAAGTTTGAATACGCGCGAGACTTGCACGGTCTATTATTGAAAAATTGACACACGATCTTCGAGCTCGCTCTACGGTCAGACCAGCACATATCCTACAGGAAACACATCTCCGTCTAAAATACTGTCAAAGTCCAGAAAATAGCATTTGGAGAACAGCATTGGTTATTTTAATTGCCGCCATCGAAATAATGGGCAAGAACATAACTGTTTGTCATTGGTTTCACTAAATTTGCTGAAATGTTCACATTAGTTGTCTGGTGTGCTGAAAAAAAGGAGGGGAATTAATTTATTCCTCAAGAATCCAATCATGTCAAAACCTTTAAAACAAAAACAGCAGCAGCAGCAACAACAACAACAACAACAACAACAAGAACAACAACAACAAGAATAGCAACAACAACAACAGCGCAGCAGCAACAGCAACAACAACATCCGTTTTTTGATCGGAAAGTTTAACTTTAACTGATTATTATAGACCGTGCAAGTCTCGCGCGTATTCGAAAATTTTTGGATCCACCTTGGTCCGACGTACATTGCTTTAACTCGCCACTTAAACGAGTCCCAATGTTCGAACACGCGCGAGACTTGCATAGTCTATAAAAAATGATATTTACGAGCAGCCCACGCTGTCCAAATCCCGAGGCGATTTACAACATTGAAACTTTGTAATTGCTTTACAACATGAAAACTTGTTAATTGTCTCTAAAATCCCTACAGTACAGTTTTACCCAGAGCACATGTTTGTCCAATTCCCTTAAATACTTTATATACATAAGATGTTAGTTAAATCGATCAAATCACATACACATTTGGGGGTGAATAAAAACATGACTCGAATCACTGTTTGCTATTTGTTAAAATGTCACCTTGCACCGAGACTTGGAATGGTGACAAACACATTAATGTGTTATGACTGCCAAGTGCAGCCTATTGTATTTATTTAGTATTATTTTAGTATTATTTTGGGGTGAAAATGAATCTTTTTATAAGAAGAGAAACTTCACTTGATGTGCCGGTAACTTTAAAACAGGACCGAAACAAACATTTTCGGGACTTGTGCTCTGTGGCTGGTGACAAAAAGTCTGGTTTCGTTATTGCGGGAAATGTATTTTGATTATTCCAAACAGGTAGGGAACAAAATCAATCCATCGGAATATTGTTAAAGTTATTTTTTATATTGACGTATGGTTGTTCTGTTTTGTTTTCGTCAAGAGCCAGAGTTAGTGAGAGTGAGATTGGGAAATAAAAAAAGAGCGCAGTCGGCGTCAAGTCTCCGTCAACTCCGTTTAAATAGTGTTGACAAGAAAACCGCCGTGGAGACTCTCATGAAAATTGCATTACAACAAAGTCAACAGCCGGCTGCCGGCCAGCCTTTTTCCCTCCGTCTCTCTCCAAACACTCCCGCCGTTATTTCTACCCAGTTGGTTCGGGTCTTCAACACTGCCTGGCAACAACGAGGAGAGGAAGGACTCCACACACGGGCCTCGGCCCTTCATGAAAGAAGAATGCAATTGCTGCGGTGGAGAGTTACAGAGACTGTCACAAGATGTGATCATCTTTGATAATATTATTATTTTAAATATCTGTTTTGAACTTCTTCTTTTTTCTTCTTCTTCTTTTGCGAGTTACACATTTTGAGGAGTTGGTACTGATTTCACGTTAGGGTTGTCTTGTACTTGTGTGTAGGGTTGGAAGGTTTGGTGGCGTATACTCAATGACGAGCACGGTGCACGCAATAAATACGTGTAGTGATTGCAGGAACCTGATAGCGGAACGCGATGGTCTAGTCATCAGGGTAATGGGTCCCTAGTAAGGTATCACTCACCCGCACCACGGTTACATGCTTTTTTGAATCGGTTTCAAGGGATAGTTTTTTTCCCCCACCAAAATACTAGCTTCTTGTCAAAAAAAGAAAAGAAAAAAAAAACCCAACAAGACCACAGTCTGATTTATGATTGTACTATATTGGTCGGGGTATCCAAGAGCCAGTTGGAGTGGAAATTGTATACCAACGTAACTTGGCTTTGTCATCTTGCAATCCTTGCCAGGTGAAATATGAGAAGGGTGTACATTTCCTTCACAAACTCCATTTGTAAAATGCCTCTGATCCGTTTGTCTTCGATGGTAGAATGTTAAAGTCGAGAAGTCCCTTGAACTTTGTCTTAAAGGGAAGGTATACATTTGGTAATAACTCTTAAAATTCATAAGAATAAAAACTTGGTTAGAGGTTCAGCAGCTTTCGATATTATAAAACATTTTGAGAATCATTTCACTTCGAAGTAATGTGGTTATGGAAACAGTTTTTATCCAAAATATCAGTAAAATATCAGTTTTTATCAGTAACGTTTCTCAGGTTGTGTATTCCAATTACGGATTATTCTTCCTGCTTGGACTTAACCGCTCCTGATTTTCGGCGAAAACTCTACCACCTTTTGAAATCAGTGTTGGAGTTTGTTCTGATTTGGGAATGTTTAGGTACCAATCATGATATAACCAAGCTGTTAAACCTAATCACGATTTAGGATTTCGTGTAGATTATCCAAACACTGGTATTTCCTGTTTTGTGAAAACTTTATCGTCTGTCCAAATGATCAAAATGTTCATTTTTTAAGTTTCTACTGAGGTTTGTTTCGAACTTCAAGACGTTGAAATGCCTCCTGGGAAATGAATACCAAATTCAGATACGATTGTGGGATCTTTAAAAAAGTAAGGAAAATTAATTTCATACCTGCATGAAATTGCTCATTTTCATTTTTCATTTTTCATTCTCATAATGTGCTTGCACAGGGGTGTTTGGTGGACAATAACGTAATGCACTTGCACTAATAAACTGTTGTACATGACGCTAAGTGACACCGCGTACTTTGGGTGGGGGGCCTACTAACCACTGCGAGAGATTATTTCCTTGAAAGATTTAAACTTAGCAAGACGATTTTTTTCTAGGAAGGTATTGTAGACGAACGTAACAATGTGGCAGGTTAAACCCACCTTGCAAACATGCCTCGTCCATCTGCAGCTCAACGGACATACATAATGTATGGGCTCGGTGAAACAGCGCCCTCATCGCAGGGAGTCGGTTATTATGCGGTACAGAAATTATCTCTCCACGGATGTTATTTTGTGCACCATTAATTTCACGGAGTTATTTGTATAGTTTACTTTTTCTATTGGATCAAAACCATTACTTATAGTCTTCTTACAAAAAAAAACTACAACATATTAATGTTCGTAATAGCTCGAAATAAAAATAACAATTATGGGGGGGGGGAGACAAAGAGGCGAAACAAAATCTGAATGTTATGTTCACTACTGGTTCTGGTTGACAGGATTAATGTCTGTCAGACTGTTCCTCTTCACTGTACGTGGGTTCTTCAAAATACACGATAATGACAACTGGGTATCCTTGCACTTTTCTTAGACTTATTGGCATTGTCTATTTGCTTAAAACTATAGTTTGATGTACGGCTCTTTAAATCCATTAGTCCTTTCGTATACAGTAATTAAATCAATACATGTACAATGAAAAGAGAGTGTTCGTTTTTTAAGACTTTCTGTGAATGTGCTTTTGCAGTGAAGTCGTATAACTGATCCACTGGAAGTAACAAAACAAAAATATTGAAGAAAACAATATTGTGCATTAATTATTACAGATGAGTTTAGAGTGTTTTATGTGTAGGTTTTTTAATTAAATATTTATTTACTTAGTTAGTTAAATTATTTTTAAATTAAACTTTGTGTTTGTTATACCTTCTTGTTTTACTTATATACTTTGTTGCTGCTGCTGCTGTTGTTGTTTTTGTTCTTGTTGTTGTTTGTTGTTATTGTTGTCGATGTTGTTCTTGCTCTTGTTGTTGTTCTTGTTGATCTTGTTGTTGTGGTTGTTTTTCTTGTTGTTCTTGTTGTTCTTGTTGTTCTTGTTGACTCCCACTGTATCCTACGTTCACGAGAAGAGGAGGTGGAGGAGGATGTGGGAGGACACAAAGCTAAAATCTGGGGGGGGGGAATTCGTAAGAACCTATAAGTTTGTTATCACACAGCTATTGACAATCCAATCCACACACAAGGCTCTGCCGGTTTGAAGTGGGATTCGAACCTGGGCCAATAGAGAACGGAAAAAAAAACCACACAAATTGCGTAAACTATATTGAGTTTTTAAGATTGTTTGATATTTAGTTAGTCCTATAGATTTTGCTTTAAAAAACAGAGATAATTAAATAAATGGAGATTCATTTCGTTGCTAAATAATTTGTTGACACCCAATCTGCCCAGTACCAATAAGAATGACGACATTCCGTATGCAATGTCAATAAGTGACATCACTTGCTTACAAAAGAGCTACAGAACCTCCTTACGAATTTCTGCTGGCACAATAACGTACAACAATCAGCCGAATGGAAGAATGTTTATGGAGACTGCACCGTGCATTATAAAATGTTGATATGAATAAAGGGGGCACACCTGAAAACTAGTTCAGCTGTTATTGTTACTGCTGTTATTGTTACTGGAATTTATGTGGCAGTAACGATACAAAATCTACATTTTTTTTATTTGGCCAATGCAATAGCTGGGTCAATCGTTTTGTACAGGGTATATGGGCCACAGAAAAAGAGTCATAGCGTAAAGTTTATATTTATATATACACGCACGGATCCTTGTTATTTGATTGGTGGAACACGCGTCACGTGTCATCCTTTAGTTTACAATGTATGTGCTGCCGCGACGCTCAAAAATTCAATATCGGAGTCCACTATAGATGCAGTTGTTGGACGCTTCGGAGCATCGTTTCCAAAATAATCGTTCCCGCTCATTTGGCAAGGTCGTGTCACGGCGAACAAAGTTGGTGTCTACATGGGCGTCCACGTTGTTTAAAAGTAAACAAATAACAATAATAACAATAATTTTAAATTAATAAATAAAAAAAATCAGGGGATGGTGTTAATGACTTTCCGTGTCTATTTTGTGTTTATTGTGAAAAAATGTGTGCATTATTTAAAAAAATAACAATTGAATTCATTTCGTTGAAATCGGTGAAGTATGGCTTTTATATTTCACAGTGGCGTTCCCTCGCGAAATGGAATAGTCCAAACTTAACATCTTGGTTATATTCTGCGACAATTCACTCATAAAATGAATCCAATGTAATTTGTATAATTTAGTCCTATATACAAAAAGCGAAATATGGAGGTAGACTGTGATAATGTACTTGTCTTGTTCGTTTGGTTTTCTCCCTCTATCTCCCAAAAGGTGAATAGCACTATTATATTCATAAACCAATGACATAACCTGGTTACTTATAAATTTCAGAATAAATCAAGGTGTGTTCTTTTTCGACAGTTGGTTCTGGGACCAATTGCCAAGAGAAATGTTATCCTATCCTCCCAAACCCTGCCAATAGTGTCATCCATCAGAAGAAGCTTCATCTGAATCTGATGGCAGCGCAGAACGGACAAACGAACCATAATGGCCAAGGCGTATTTGAGAAAGTCACACACTGACTCGCTATTAATTTGCAAACATGCAAATGTGATGCATTCGAGCATATCGCTCATTTTATGTCTTCCCGCATCCACCTGCCTTCCCCCCTTTGAAACAAGTTTGATTACGGCATAATTTAGGCCTCTGTCGCAGAGTGCTTTAATTTAACCGTAAAAAACACACAAAACAAAACTGCAAATCTCCCTGTGAGATGTGTCTTTAGTTTGGGGACCTAGAGCTGCATTTCGTTTATTTTTTTTCACCCCAATGGTTCATCTCTCACAAATGTTTGTTTCTCTGGAGTGGCGAGGCTGTTTTAGATTATCTCGATTATCTTCAAATTATTCCATCAATACATGTATTTTAATGGCCCACTTCATGAATATTGTCTGGGATGCTAACTTTGAAGACGATTTATTCCCTTTGGTTTTGGTACCTGTCACATGTGTCTAAACATAAAGGTAGGGTCATCAATTGGTTTTTGTCAACGCAATGCTTGTTTATAGGCAAACTTATAAAGAACGATGCAACAAAAGTCACATGTGAAAGTTTCGGCTGAATACAGTTTGCTGAGGAAACAGCAAAAATCTGTCACGGTATTTTCACAAGAACGAAGAATCTAACCACGTTTAGTGAGGTGACAACGGGGACCAACTGCATCATTGGCCGCAGCATTCGTGAACGGACACCAACCCTCAGTTCTCAGATTAAAATGCTTTTGGGTGAAAAGTTATCCAATCCATATTACTTCAAAGGGAATACTTTCTCAAAATAGTTTAAACTATCAACAGCTGCAGTGCTTCTCACCAAGTAAGATTTTAAGGTCATTAATTTTTGGAGCATTTCAACCAATCTACGAACCCACCTTTATGCCGGCAAAATAAATCAAAAAGTATACACATACACCAGACTGTGAAATTAACAGATATAATCTTAAAGAATAACTTATTAAATTACGAGTAAATCACAAAATGAGTTGTTCTTAATACAGGACCACATAATAATATCATATTTATCGACTTAATACCCCAACCATCGACTCCCACGTGTGATGATCCCAGGCACTCATATTTAAAATATAACATTCTTCAAACAATACTCTTCAAATTTAAGATGTTTAATTAACGTCGGCATTTAATGTGAATCAGAATCAAAATGACGTGTCTTTCCCTCCCTTAAAGGTGCCACATTGTCCCGCATTTCTTGATCAACTCCGTAAATCAACTCCGTAAATCAACTCCGTAAATCGAAATAAACCCTTTTACACAGAGCAAGTTGTATGAACTAATGAGTTCCCTAAAATGATCGAGCCTCGGCAATTTAGAGCTGCACACCCTTCCCCAACCTGGGTTGCATTATGTGTGAGAACACTCCGACCAAAGATAACAATGATCGCAGTGTTCTGAACGCGACAACACCTTTAACTTGCTCGTGTCAGATGCTCATCTGCAGGGGAACAATCAATACGTCGTGAAGGAAATGTCTTTAATAACTTGCGATCATGAAAGCTGACAACCAGCAATTATCAGCAAGTTTGCTAAAGAAATAAATCATACCTGAAATCGGTGATTAATATCAACCCATCTCGTTGACGTTTGGCATTTTAACGTTTCCCCCCTTAATTCTGAATGTCAAATAATGCTACAACAAATACAGTACCCAACTATAAAACGGAAAAACTTAAAACAATATATATATAATGAATAAAAACTGAAGAAGGTCAAATTGTAAGGTCAAACCAATTAGTGTATAAAGATGCCGCCGGTGCAAGGAAGTGATTTCCTTTTCAATTATCGAAAATGTTGTTACATTTCTAAATGCAAATTTTTAAAACACTTAAGAGCAATTTCATTAACCGACGACGCAATGACTAAACCTATAGACATTACACATTAATGTTTTCAAACTAAGATTTATGTTTTTGACTCTTATACCAAGTCGAGTCGTGACGTACCGTAGTACGTCAACATTAAAGTCGTAATTTTGAGCATAATAATGTAGAAATACGTATATAAGGCGAATTTAAAATATTATATACAGTTGAGACAAAGTTCATTCAAATAATGTTAATTTGTCATACATTCCAATTAGTTAAATTAAAGGTATTATACAGGATTGGTAAGGATAAAAAAAGCATTGTTTAATATTAAACTGTAAGCTGACTGATTGTGAAGTTCCATTTTCTTTGTGAAATAGTTTCCTCTGAAATGAAGTCACACTCGAGAATGTTATTTCATGTTTATGGTTGATCAAAAGAAAAAAGAAAAAAATGAACACAATTTGCGACTTTTTTTTCAGCTCTGCCAATCCTGTACAGGCCTAATAACTTTAAGCTACGGAAGAAGATTCCAATAAGTTTGCTAATTACCGTATGTTATAACAGATGTTAAATTTGAATATAGAAGATTTGTGTTTTACATAAGCCGATGGGTGTTAAAGATTGTATGTTCAGTACTTTCCCGAGAGCCCTTTTGGAAAAAGTCCACAGTCATATTACTCGGGTGAGAGACGAACCCACAACCTTTGCTATGACTTATGTTATGCCATATTTGCCGAGTGCATTTTACGATTTGACGTCAAGTTGTTGGGTATATCTAGTAGGTTCCATATTAAGGGAAATTTTTTACTTAAAAGTAGGGTCATAGATTGGTTTTTGTTAACGTAATGCTGATTTATAGGCAATATTATAATGAGAAGATACATTAAAAGTCTACTTGTTAAGAAAACAGTCACAAGCATGCCGAATCCATCCACGTTGATAGCGAGGTGACAACGGGTACCAACCGCATTTAGTGTTCCAGCATTCGCGATCTTACCCCCAACCCTCAGAAAACTGAGAAATGTTTCAAATGTTTTGGGGTGAAAAGTTCTCCAAACCATTACTTTGAAGGGAAACCTTTCTCAAAGTACCTCATACTATCAAAGGCTGCAGTGCTTCTTACCAAACAAGGTTTTTATGTTCATTAACTTTTGGAGTAGTTACCAGTCTATGAATAACTTTGAAGTCCAACTTTCACACGCTTCGGTGTGTACAAGCTGCACCTCGCGAGTACTTTATGGGCACCACTGGAATGCCCTCATCCCACTCAATTAAAGAGAGAGGGAGAACACAAAATACAAACTTTATTTAAGTTGTGGGGACAAGTCACGTAAAAGGTTATCTTGATTCTCTTGTATGTAAAGTTATCCAAAGCAAGGCTACCACCAAAGAACTACCGTATAACACCCTGTTAGCCAAGGGTTCAAATCGTGTTGAAAATGTTGGTTTTTTGTTTGTTTTGTTTTTCAATACCTGCACGCGTTAAAAATCACAATAATATACATCTACTAACTTGCAACAGAAGAACAATAAATTGAATGCAAGAAGATTATCTTTTAAGATTCAGTACAGATGACCGTAAACAGAACTGCAGCGTATTTTAACAAGCCAACTTTATCCTGATTACAAACGGCTTTCCTCGGTTGTCGTATCTTTGGTATGATACGGTAATCAACTAAAAATCGCTGAAATCGGAGAAAGCAACTTGCAAGATTTAACTCGACAGTGAAGGTGACTGCTCTTTTTTCACGTAATGATCGGTGTCATAAATGTATGGACTATTAAAAAGGAAAGTGTTGTTTTGCCAATCGTAACTAGACTAATGGGTTTTGCATAAAGTAGGTGCCATGACTTTGATTATGAAGGCGTGTTCCATTAATAAATCTGACCCAGTAACGATGAAGATGAAGCCCGCGTATGTCTCGGAAGCTATAGCTCATGATCCAGCGATTCGCCCACTGCCCCACTGCGCACAAAATGATATGGTTTGATGTCCCTTAGGAAGAGAAACCGAGCCGGCATGATGACAGTGGATGCACCAGAAAAGTACTCGCCGTGCGCAAGAGCTGTACATGATAGGAAATGCATACACAAGACCCGTATTTAGTCTTTAAGTTATAGATTGGTTTGGTAGCGTGCGTTTAACGCTTGTCAATCAGGCACACAGCGTGCAGGAAGTAAATCCGTCAATTACCGTTCCATTCTGGGGGGTTTGGCCGTGCCCGCGTGGCAGCAGGCCCGGCCCTATTCCCCGGACGGGATCCAAGATCCATCCCGATTAGAGCGACTTCGAAGCTGCCAAAGCCATAGCAATAACGATTGAAACCTTAGACGAACAGCAAATAGCACGAAATAATATTTGCCCGCACTGCGCCTCGCGCCAGCTCAACGACTCGCTTGCGTGGCCTAATTATTTTGTGCTGCAATAATACAGATTTTTCTCCCAAAATGAAAATGGCAGTTAGAGTTCATAACGACGGGGACGACACTTGTTTCCTTCCGGCCCGAGTCTACATTTACCGAAGTAATAAAAAGTTAAAGGAGAGGAAAGATGAGGGTTGGGACGACTTGAGACTGATGTCAGTGGCCGAACCATGACACGAAGACTACAAGTACATCTTGGATGGGCTGGGATGATCAAAAACGCAGATAATTTCTCTTTTACTCGTAACTTCGTAATTACAGCGATGGGGATCACCACCATACCCATCGTCTCTCGCTCTGAGAAAACACATCTATTATTTTGGCAAGTTCTAAGGGAGACAGTTCTTGGCTGGGGGTGTACTTGAGATAAAGTGCATCGACTTTATAGACTTGGGGCCCGCGTATTATTGTTGAGAAACGATGCTGTCTGAAGTGGAAACACCAGGCAGTCACCCCCAGGCTTGAAGGTGCACTGCTTATCCCCAAAAGGTCAATCAACAAAAGTTTGAAAACCTCACGAGTGACGTCAGTGATGGAAATTATAACGTAAGGCTAACCAATGCGGATGTTTGTTTTTTTATCCAAAGCAGTGCAATGAGACTCATTACCTAAGATGTGTATGTCACTTTTGCAGATAAAGTAGAGACACTGTTTACCGCAGTATAGGCCTATTCCAATGCATTCGAAAATAAACAATGGTTAACACAATGTAAAATTTAAAACATGCACCAAGCACAGATTAATATATTTACCGCATTATTTAAACATAATTCCTACCATGCTATCAGATTTTTGTTAACTCATAATTTTGTGTTGTTCTTTCGTTACTGTGAGGAACCGCACATAGTTTTGTTATGGAAGTCACCGGTATCAGAACGAGGTCAAAGGTCAGATAATCATGCTTTCTATGTGTTAGGCCCAAATGAAAGGGTTTTCCTTTGAAAGTGGAAACTGCACGAGAATTTTAGAGACAAAATGTATCATTGCGACTCATTCAGTCGTGGAAATTATGGTTTTGAGGTTGTTGTTTTTTTAAGTTTGAGAGTTCTGAGTAAAGAGGAAAAGAAACGCGGTTAAATTTATTCACATTTTTTTTCTCTTCTTCTTCTTTCGTTTGTGTGGGTGTCTCTGTGAGTGTTTCGTTTTTTCTTCTTCTTAGCTATCTAACAAGTCGATCATATTTACAATATTCCTCCACCAAATTGCGAGCCAATTATTTACCTTCCCATTAAACAAGATCCCCCCTCCTGAGGGCAGGTACGCGGTTCGTCCCATTAACGGCAGAATAGTTATAGTTAATTAATTCATTCTGCCAGAAAAGTCCCTGTAGTGCTTTAATTAATGTACAACAATTATTGAGGGGGGGGGTTGGCTAACTTGAAATCAGTTCATTACAACCAATTTTGAGTATTTGGTGAGGGACAAGGGGAATCTAATTTGAAGTGCTTTAGTGCGGGTGACTGTTTGAACCTTGACAGAGAAGAAGACGAGAGAGTGAACGTGGCCGATTATCAGATGACTCTCCGGCAGTATAAGATGATCAGAGCGAACCTGTTTGCATTGAAAGAGCTGATTTATAAACATCAAACGTGCTCCACTGTCAGCGCTAACAATATTAATTCATTGATTGGAATTGTGCAGAGGCACTCGAACAACCAATTTCAGAGCGATCAAGTTCATCGCAGACTCTCTCTACCCTCTCTCTCTCTCTCTCTCTCTCTATCTCTCTCTCTCTCTCTCTCTCTCTCTCCCTGTTTCTCTTCTTCAAAAGAACCACCGATATTAATAGACTTTAATTTCTTGAGATTTTCTGCTTGTCTGTCGAGCCTGGTGGTCGCGGACTGGTGGTCGGGGAATTAGGAATCGTGATAGATGCCAACACAGCGGGTTTACCCGGACTCGGTGGTGAGAGTAAAGTGGGAGTGGATACTCCGCTCAATTGATACATCTCGTCTTTGACGATAACTGTCCTGTCGGACAATCTAATCCAATCTGTTGTGTACACACAACGAGTGGGATGTGTCGGGTGCTTCATAAAACTCAATGATTATTAGAACGTGAGTTCGTCTGCCCAGCTTTCATTTATTTGGTGCCACTTTGCTGATCATTTGATTTAATGAATATTGTTCTAGTTGGTGTTTGGGAGGGGTGCAGCGCAGGTCGGCAGGCTGGTGGCGCGCGCGTGTGTGTGCTTGTTATTGGACTGAGGTCTGTTGGCAAGTGCTGCACTGAAACGATATTGCGAGGGTCTGCAATAATCTGCCGAGACGATGCGCCGCGGCCTCGACGGTCCGTTGTATCCCATCTCGGGCTAAGTCTATCAGTTGGCAGTCATCGAGAGTCAAAAGTGCGGCAGATTGAGTCTGAATGGTGTGGCAGGGAAGCGTATTATGTTCATATTCCTTAGGTAAACACCCCAATTCATCTACCAGCACGCCCGTACTTGTCTCCGTTATTACATTACGCGTCTTTTTTCTCTCTCTCTCCCCCCTCTCTTCTTCTTCTTTTCCCTTCTCATCTCTCCTCGGCAAGCTTCTTGCGGTCGGTACTGGACACTCATGCATTCATGGTGTTAATTTGTCTTGAGAACATCGCTCATCCTCTTTTTCCTCTTTTTTTATTATAAACTATCTATTGTGTGGACTTTTTGTCACTTTGCACACTGGCTGAAAGTTAAAAGCTGTTTTGAGCTGGTATCTTTGAACGTACTGCACTCAGCGTTCATCGGTCAACGGAGTCACTGAACTCCGGCCAATCAAGTATCTGATAATTAAAAATTACAAAGAAGAAGTGGAAAAGAATGGACGAGGTCAATTAGGCCTGGGTCAATAATAAAATATGACTTGTTTTGACTCAGGAAGAGAGGCAAATTGTTGAGGTTATAATAGCCCTCTGCATGGAAAGCGGCCCCCTACACAAGCACAGGACTGGTGTATCCAACAGGGTTCATATCTTGTAAGAGTCCCCCCATATTGGAGCACACCACTACTGTTGGTCGCGGTTCTTCTCCAACCGTTCCAGTCGATACAGGCTGACTGACCGGTGATCAGAATACAACAGCAGTAAAGGACTATGGGATACATGGTCCCAGGCGGTTTCTTATGCTTGTGTATTTAGCTGGCACTGCTCGATTCAAAATGGAAACGATGTATAGAACCCATGCTCGGCAAGCGCACTCCTTACTATATCTGCTTGGCACGCTAGATAAATGGCCTCTCTAGATCCCTTTCAGGCTCAATACTAAGAAAAATATTTGAGCAGCAGCGTCTTTGTTAGCAAGGGACGTATTAGGCTAGATAATTGCGAGGGATGGGCCCCCTGCGGCGGTGCAAGCGCCGTTTCTTTCCAGGCTCTTTCTGGCTCGCCCGTCCATCACTCCGTACCGCTTTCAACTTGGCCCTTTCAAAATCATAGATTGACGTATTTCTTTGATGGAAACATCGTGTTTTCAAAGATTTATGGATAACAAACCTTGTTTGACATAAGGTTAACATTGTCCCCCGAGGGATCTGGGGCCAGAAATGAGCAGTTGAGCGTGGCAGATGGATGGCTTTCAGACCTTTCTCGCCATTGACAAACGACTCCCCCAAAAATTAACCTACGCTCCACCGAAGGCGAAAAAAGTGCACAGTACCAAAACACAGCCCACATCCACAGGCTTGTTTGGAAGAAAAACGGCTCCCCTAATACAGGGATTTCCGACGTGCACATTTCCTGAGTTTTATAGAGGTGTATAATAATACACTGCTCTGGGGGCTTATGGTCACGTGTTCCCTTTTCCCATTTCTCTATCAATCCATGAGCGCCAATGAGCAAAAATTAATCTCATGCAAATACTGAAGGCTGGAGAAAGAAAAAAAAAGCTTCCCGCTGTGTGGACTGTTATCCCAAAGAGTTAAAACTGGGTCTTTCTCACAACGGTATGAAGAGAGAGAGAGAGAGAGAGAGAGAGAGAGAGAGAGAGAGAGAGAGAGAGAGACAGACAGACAGACAGACAGACAGAAAAAAATGACCGATCGATTACTCCCTTCATCTTTGGACCAGCCCGGATCGCGAGCCTATCAGGACCCCCTTCTTCCAAGTGAGCCGGCTGACTGGTCATCTATCCCCCCCGCTCCTATCCTAATGCAGAGACCCTGGGGTACTACCTCGCACAGCGAGGCCGGTTGTTGTTTTACCCCGTAGATGGATGGAAGTTGTTGGAGCGAACAGGGGGAGTGTAATGACAGTTTACCACGGAGACTCTGTCGATAGGCGAATGAGAGCCATTTTGTATTTTGTCTCGGTGAAATTGCACGAGAAATTACCAAATGGTGCGCGATCCTTTCATATTCCCCCCCCCCCGCCTAGATTAAATGTTGTAAATCTGACTGCATTGAAAGAGTTCCTCCAGAGAGAAAGAGAGAGAGAGAGAGAGAGAAAAAAAGCGAAGTTTATGAATTTCATTACTCCATGATAATGTCAGATTGAAAAGTGCGGTTGATGAAAATAATTGTATATACATGTATAGGCCTATATATATTAACAACACCTCTCGGGAAATCGTTTTGATGCGTCAACAGTGTGACAATTGCGTCTAAAATCCATAATTTTTTTATACTTTTAAACCAATGAATGTCAGTAATTGCTGGGCACCTTTGATAAACGGTGTTCCACTGGAAGGTTTCCCTAGGATAAACAAGAAATAAATATATTAATTAATTAATAAACAATATAAATAAACAGGTGTAAAGTCAATGGATTTCAGTGTGATCATGTTTGTATAAAGGTTAGACCTAGATGAGATGGTATGAGTTGAACTCATTCAGATAAAATATTTTAAAAAAAATATTAAAAAAACAGTTATCGCTCCTTATAATAATCTCGATTAAATTGAGTTGAGAGATTAAAATCTATTGACCACATCGTGAAAACTTAAACTCCAGCATGATAACAAGATTTGCAAACCGACACCCTGTAATTTTCACTAATGATGAGTGTATGCAGATTGTAAATACTAAAAAATCCACTAAATAATCTCGGCTTTGTTTTTTAATTCCGAAATGTTTGTTGCGTACGAACAGTGTGCTGTTATAGAGCCTAATTATTGCATCTTGGACCTGACAAACTTAACTGGCAAATAAGATAAATAAATAGTTTAGTATCGATTCTGCAAGACCCGGTACTTCCTACAATTAAAGCGATAGTTTAGACGACCATTAACCACAGTTTACTATAACCAAAAACAAAAAAAACCACCGAGAGACTGTACTTGGGAAGGTGATTCCACGGTGACGATGTTTAAAGGAGGAGTCTTGTGAAAGATGAGGGAGAAGTGAAGGGAAATGGCAGAGATAAATGATGAATACATGGTGACTAAAACAGTCACGACAGACCTACGCCGCGTATCTGCTCAACATGCACACTTTAAATCTGACACGTGTACAATGAAATCCATCACGCACCTAATTTCCTTGTAAATGTTCATGATGATTTTTATTTGAAGTATGGCATTACTGAACGTGTTTCCTTGAAGCAAGTCACAGGCGGCAGTATGCTCTGATTCTACTAACTGCTCAACGCATATTTCTGCGTGGAACCAGCATTTTGTTAGACACTTAATCTAGAAATTTCAAAGAAGTAAAATGACATTCTTTCCATCAGGACCAAATGTCATTAAGCCTGTGCGCACAAAAAACGTGCTAAGCACGAAAAGAACTTGCTTGGCAGATACATGCACCAGCCAAAACTACTACACAGTTAACACTGCTGTGACTGGTAACCAACTCAATTCTTGCTCAGCAAAGACATTTGCTCAGCAGAATTCTCTGCTTAACTTTATTCTCTGCTTAAAGCTTAGCTTTATGAAATTGGGCCCTGGTCACATGTTCTGATTCACAAACTCTTGTTTGACTCACGGCTAACCGTGATTTCTATTTCAAAAATGCCAAACTCACGCTCAGGATATCGTCATCCTGTGATGAATAATATTATAAGGATGTCAACAAAACATGCTCCGTACTATCCGACCCTAAAATAAAAATACAAAATTGTTTAGAAAGACATTCCTAAAGATTAACAGGCGTTGGGTTTACGTTTTGTTGTTCGCCAACACGTGTGCATCATGAGCATATCACCCATAATTATTTGTGCATCGTCTGCGGTTTGTTTGACTTTAGGTCAAGTTAGGTTAATTTTAAAGGTGCAGTTTGACTAATGCATCACTTTGAAAGGGGGGCTTTTGTGGTATACTAATCAGAAGAAGAGAATAATGTTATTGTTGTGTAAAATGTCTATCATCATTAGTAAATTTATGGATTCTGCGCAAACGGTACAGCTCACAGCGTGAATGCTCCGCGGTCTAGGCTTGGGGTCTTGCAAATTTAGCACAAGTCCGCGACGAGCTCTTTGTCGAATCAAGTCCCAAAATCCTAGGGTTCGAATACCGCCATCGAATTGTTTTAATTTGTACAATGATTTCCCATGTCGCATGCCAGGTAGATCCAGTTAGATGTTCCAGCCCCTCAAAAGGAAACCATATGCATTAAACCGGTTAAGTTTCGTGCAGTTTGTACACAAAGCAAATATGTACATTGGGAAGCGGGTTTTGTGCCCGAGACAGAGTCAAAAGCCTGAAATCTGACCCCAAGTCAATATGGTCACATGTCCAAGATTCTCAAAGAATTCGTCGTTATACAAAGTATAGCAATTTCCTCGAGGTTTTTTTTTTTTTCGTTACTTATTTTTTTACGGCTTATCTAAGATTTTCAGGCGGCCACTATGGGATGAGTGGGTTCGAATCCCGTCGAGGTTCTTTTGTCCCCTCCTCACGAGAAGTACCGGTTCCATTGTAAAAGATGGTGAAATTTGGATGCTGAGCAAGACTTTCACACTTTGTGATAATTTGGTTGGAGAAGATAAAAGGCCTTCCATGGGAAAGAATCTCGGGCAGAAAGTAAACAACAGAAAACAGTGGCAAAAATTTCAAACAAGCAATATACTTCTCAGTACACTACCAAAAAAAGAAAATTAAATAGTATTGCAATATTTGTGGCAACCATGTTTCAAACATTAATGGCTAAGATGAATTTTCCACACAGGCCAATAACTTCCATCGTTGATGAAATTATGAATGAGTTTGAAGTTGAAAACATGTAACAACCTAATGTTACCTTAAATCGTGCCCTTCTCATAACGGTACCGTAACGTGACCTGTTATTTTGATAGAACTCACGATCATTTGCTCTAGTTGAAAACTCCAAGATCGAGACTGAAATAAATGAAGGGCCTTCTCTTTGAAAAAAAAACAGGTTTCATTTCCTTAGATTTTGGAAGTCATATTTCAGTAAACAGAACTTACAAATACCGTCCACATGTCAGCCATTGTTGTAACTCTCGACGCATCTCCTCTTACATGAGAAGGGAAACCCATGGCGTGTAACAATAAACACTGATTCAGATTGCAATGGAGTCAGAATCCCCTCCCTGCCTCGGTTTGGATTTCATTGATCCGAACAGAGGATACAAGATGGATGCATCTTGATGAAAGGGTCTAGACAACAAAGTGAACCATGCATGGGTTATTTCTAATCGCGCCTTTGTTTGATTGTAAATACCCAATAACGAAAAATTAAAAAAAACACATCAGCCGAGAGTAGGTCTATAAGTTAACCCATCCCGTGACTTTCTTGTTCTACATTTTCCCGGAGGCAAGTTGAAGTCAGAGATGAAAATTGATTAACATAACAACCATAATCCTATTATCTTTGCAGATGACGCTTCTTGAGACTGCGTGGCATCTGATTCCAATCCCCAACATGGCTGATGTGACGTGATGACTGCTTGAGAGCGGAGGGGGTACCACCGGGTTCAACGCTATTAAGACAGTGTGAGACAGAATTTGAAATGAAAGTTACATTATAGAAATAACTTCGTGGACACTGCTTCTTATTTTTTTTTTTACTTTGTGAGTGAATATTGTACAGAAAGGATTATAATTGCTCACATTAGCAATTTTTCTTATTCCCCATTGACTGCTTCTGTATATCTATACAATTAGACACTACGTATTACATAACGTCTGTCTTGGGACAATTGTGTTTATGCAAAGGTTTTTATTTATGCAAATGTATTCCTTTGTGTGTCCTAAACAGATCCACATGTTGTTATTTTTGTAAATTCTTCATCTGAGAGATACTATCTACCACTTTGTCATTAGGTGATGGCACAAACAGATTCAAGTTCATAGGCTATATACCAAAAAATAATACTTGTACACCAATGAATATCATTTGCATACATGATTATTAAGTGTCTCAGACAGCAGTTTACCCCCCCCCCCCCCCCACTTCTATTATACCATCAACAATTAATGTTGGCACACCCATGGAGGTAGAATTACGCACCACATGTCATGATCACGCAATATCGAAAAGTCCACTAACGGTGACGTCACTTGAAGTTTCTTAACTGATCGTAATTAGTGGGAGGGTTTCCATAAACATAACTGTGACATTTTGGTTGACTTAATTGTTATACGTCTTCTTATTGTTTTTTCATGTTGTACATTATGGATTGCGGTTGCATTTGCATTTAGCTTATCGTCAAATCATTGTAAGACATTGGCAAATTAACCGCAAATGTGCAAACAGCGCTTTTTAAAGTTAATGTGCGCTTACGGACGTCTGGATACCTGTCACTGACTACTGGGTCTGGATTATTCTTACGGCACCACAGTTGAACAGGTTTGGGTCACATTTTTAAAAGGTAGAGAAAAACTTGGCACAAGGTTTTGGAGTATATTTCAAGAGAATAATGTGTACAATTGACAGCTTCTAGTTTTCACAAATGATCATTGTAACAACCTGTTATTTTAACTGAATATTGGGCCGATTCGTTTCTAAATGACAAGTGAAACACCGTCAATGGTTAACTGCAACAAATGCTCAAATTACTGTTTCTCGACATTTCAAAATCAACATTTGTCACGATTATGTTAATTTATTATGCTAAGTTCGTATTTATATCACATTATATTATTACGGGTATTTGGACAACACACTTTCTGCGTATCAAGTTTAGGTTGAATTGAAGTCCTTAACATTTTGAAGAAGAAAAATCTTGACGGCATATAATTATTGTTCACACTCAGATAACGTTGGTCGCGTACCAAAATATTGTCCGTATGTCATACGAATTCAATGAAAACGAAATTCGCTGAGGTTTTTATTCAGTGAGTATGTTTGTCTCATGGTCACATTTATTGATATTTTTGGTATTAATAATATTTTATATTTCTGGTAATAAAACTAAGGATGTCTCATAAGTGAGCAAGCCCGAGGAAAACCTGTAAAGAAGGATGCGTGCTTAAGCGAACCAAAAATCCCCTGCAGGGTTAACCACTACTCTTGCGCGATAAGTGTTCTGGGTTCTTTTATGTGCACTACCAATCCCCGTACATGGGACCTACGGCTTAATGTCCCATCTGAATGCAAAGCAATTATGGTAAAGTATTGTGTTCAAAGACACGACCCGGATTCGAACCCACACTCGGAGCTTGAGTCCGGTTTTCTAACTTAAAAAAACAAAAACGTTTACTTGACGACGCTGAATACACCATCCCTGAAACTTCTTTGAAAATATTTATTACATCAACGTATTACACAATAGCTATCTAAAAGGATTCACAAGGTTCCCCTGCCTTTGTCTTGACAGAGGAAAGAACCACCGGGAAGACCTTGACGAAGAAACAATGCTTTTGAATTCCTCTAAAAATGATCCGACAAAATTGTGTTATGATTCACACCTGTATAGATTTTGAAAAAGTTTGAAAATGATTTTTGAATTTTTAAAAGTTACTTTAACATAGTGAGGTCTGCGGAGATTCAATGCATAGTACTCTTATAAGAAAGGGCAATGTTTATTCGCAAAGTTTTAGAATTGTATTGTATTGTTTTGTTCAGAATCTGAGCCTGTAGAATATTTGTTATTGTTCTTTATGAATTGCTAGCAGGATTAAAGTATTTGTCAAACAAGACCACTTTGAGTGTTAAATTTCCTTACAACGAATACATTGTTGTGATTGACGAATTACTCCAATATTTATTTGCATAACTCTAGGGTCAACACATCGAAGCGACCTGTATTGCTGTGATGTGTTTCACTCGGATCGTCCGATGGCCGCTCGTAGTATCCGGCAGGGGTCAGAGTAACATTGCACTATTTTCGTGATATTATTTATGTCCAGGTGCATGTCGCGATGGTTTTCAATCTGGTCAAAATATTCATCTGCCTCCATAGACACGAGTAGTCGAATCGATCCTGTGCCAAAAGAGCTATATTGTTCCGATACGCCGCTATCAAGAAACCGCTCCGGAATTCAACCGGCATTTCGCGCCCTGTGTTTCTTTGGGATCTCGGAGAGATTTTAAGAGCGAATTTCCAGCGGCTGCACGCCACTTGAAGGGTCACACAGGCCCACTCCAGCTAACACATGCGGCGCTGGACGAGTCCGGGGTCGGAAACACGACGGCAAAGGTACTGAATAGCTAATGAGAGCAAGGGTCTCGGTATCCGGGGGTACAGGGGGGAGACTGGCATCTTACTGGACCGAACGGCCGTGGGATGTTGATGCGAGAAGCCTCATCTGATTGCAGGGCCAGACTTGCACTCACCACTTCAACATCTCTCGGCCTCCCCAAGTGGCTTTCCTGAGCAGATTAACAGGGGGCACGATGGGGTAAAGTCCCTTCTAAAACCTCCTAAGAAACACTACAACGCATTTATCCGGAAGCAGCCAAACCACAGCCCGGAGTATTTTACAGAATCTACGGTTGTTCAAACTCCTCTCAAAGAGAGCGCGGCCGGTGTTGGATTTCGTCTCCCGGTATTCCTCAGGCATCCTATATGCTGCGGTCTTTTTTCCCCCCTGTCTTTCTTTTTCAGTTTTTTTTTCCTTTCTGTATATTAGAATTCACACGGTCTTTTAGGATTTTTTCCCCCAACTCTCGTCCCCCCCAAATACAATTTTGTTCACCCTGTGTGAGAGTGGGAGAAAGCGTTTGTTCGGTTCGCGCTTCGTTTCTCTGGCGGCGAACAATCTTCGTGGCCAGGTCGTTGCCGTCGCAGCATTGTTTGGCTTTGTCGGTAGTTCGCGCCGTTTTTGCTGAACTTCCGCCCATGACAATGGCGCGGTGATGGGACAAACATGCCAGACGTGCAGCCCTTGGGCTTTAATTGAGTGGAAAAAGTCTTGACATTGTTGGCCTTGGGTCGGTCTGCGGACCAGACGAAACATACAGAAAAAAAGAAAAAAAAATCACGGCTGTTTATACCGCCCCCAATTAAGACGTTTCAATAGAAACCACAAGAAAGGTTTGGTGAATGTAATCAGTGATGCCTCCACTAAGGTGATGTTCAACATTCCCGTAAATGACGCAGTAAGTTAAGTTCCTAATTCCTCATTGACTTTATGTCAGTTCATACATCCTCCCTCCCTTCGTTAATCCAAAGTTAATGAGGTCTGTATTATTTCTACCTCTGTTTACCTCATAGAGAAATATGAACAACCCCACTGCAACTTCAATGACAGTTCACAAACCATACTGTTAGTGGGTATTATTAGAAATATTCATGCTTTTAGATCTTCTTGTGAACATGACAAACATGACGGCACAGAGCACCTACTATTGGCGATCTGCAACCTTTGACCTTCAAACTGCTGCAGGACAAACAATCACCTGTCTAACTTCATGGTAGCTTTTACTACAATTAAGAAGCTCAGGACAGTGTATACATGTTAGAGACCTTTTTTTAACATCACGTTGGACTTAATTCAACACATGAAACGTGACTTTGAAGATCTTTATCCGGGTGTGCCATCTTGTTTTTTGCCTGGTCAGATTAAGAATGAAACTAGACCGAGGACGGAAGGGCAGGTGGACCGACTCCTGTTTAGTTGGACTGTCTGAATTCGTCCTATTTTTTTATAATCGTGTCTAATCTTCTACAGTAGAGGGCGCTATCTGCATAAACACGTCATTATGTTGTTTGCCACACGTCAGTTACAGAATGTGGTGGAGTTCACTTTCTGTTGCATTACATGTTCGTCATGTGCTGAAAATCGCATGAAAAAGACACTGCGCAAATTAAATTTGCGTGAAGTTACAGACAGACAATGCCTATTCGGCATCAATTCATACGAAAGATAGAAACCATCGATCCGTCCGTCCCCAAGCCATGCCCCATCTTCACATGGGGCGTAGAAACGGGCAGATTTGTTGTAGAGTTCAGTATATGGCAAGTGGGCGGAGCTTTCTGATATTAAATTATAGAGTCTTGGTGCAAATGTGGGTAATTTAAATATTAATGACAGTGTCATACCATCCTTAATGCTTTTCCAGCTGGCTTCGAGTGCGGCTCCGGCTTCGTGTGCCGTATCCACATTTCAAAGTATCTACATTCAAGCGGCATTTGGGCTCGAAGCTCGGACGAATCCAGAGCTAGCTACACAATGTTTGGAGGCAAATCAACCTTGGTCTTATTTAAGCAGCTGCAAGTCGCAGAGTATCCAACGATTGGGCCCGATTTTATGGAGTTTTACGAATGTACTTTTTATTAACTTATTTGAGCTTGTATTCCGTTTGGTGATGATAATAAATGTATCATCCCTTGTTCTTTTGTCTGTGTGCTTTCTGTACCTCTGTCTTTTCATTTGTTTCCACTTTAATGCTTCTGTTACGCCAGCTTACCTGTTTATGCGTGTTGTGTTGTGTTGTTATTTAGCCTTCGAGAAAGAATCTGCTAGGGTCGAAACGTCAGGCCACTGACTATTTTGTGTAAATACATTTCATCGTGAAGTGTGTGTGTGGGTGTATCGATGTGTGGGTCTCGACACCACTGTCAGGACCACTTGGTTGCCGTAGTCTCCACTCAGACCCTGGTGTCAGCCGTGAACCCTTACGTTCAGCCAGACCAGCGTGGTCCTTTCTCTATGGTCTGACCTACCAGATTTTTACTCTACTGATGGAGTGAATAAACTTGTAATCCATCAATGTTTCGCAAAACTTTTCATTGACGCACGATTAGTGTTAAACACCAATCAAGTTGATGCCTTCTGAGAGGCAATACAACGCGCTCTTAGCAAGGGACTTCGACCACAAAAGCACGTGGTCCATTCCGATTACACTCACACTTCAAGTACCCGAAGAAAATCACATCATCGGACAGAATAAGTTCCCAAGAGAATTAGTGTCACTATCCACGTCCATTCAAGTAACAAGCTAGTTAATGACGATTCGCCAATCGTTCAGTCAGGTTGCTGCCAGTGGTCTATTCTTCGACCCTTTTACTAGTCTGACGAAACATTGATCAAGACGGGCAGGAAGGATGGTACATCATTGGTTTATTGGCTTAAAAATACATCGCACATTCAAACATGCAGGTGACTCTCAGTATAGCTAGACCCAGATGCTGGAACTCGCAAAATTCCTATTTGCAACTCCGTTCTTCAATTCAAACATAAATTCGCGTCATACCTGTTTTCATCTCAAGGTTCCCGTTCGATACAATGTTCCTCTCTGGACCTACTGCCCTCAGCGCATTGCAACCATTAGAAAAATGGGATTTATAAATGTTTGTAGTATTTTTTTTTATTACTATTATTTATGGAAGATATACTCATCCCAAAATGTGTCTCAAGAAACACGTTTTTAAAAGCTTTCTGTTAGTCATTGGCCTTATAGCGTTACATTCTTCCCGGTCCATAAATATAATACACAGAAAATGGGAAAATAAACAAGGAATTCGTATTGACCTGGTCCAATACTCGATCATAAAAATGTGTTGTCGGTTGTGACACCGTTTAGTCTACTTGGAGTTAAATCATTCAGAATACATCAAATAAAATATTAAGCGATGTCATCTTCGTCGTTCAACACAATGTTAGTGTGAAAGTTTGTTTCTGTGTCAGAACTTCTTCTAGTCTTCTCGAGATCACAGATATTTTAACGGCAATCATCTTCACAAATCTACACGTTCCTCTTATCTATGACCTTTTTTTTTAAGGTTTGACGAACGTTGTCAAAAATTTCTCACCATTTTTGTCGGTCTATGATGTTAAATTAATTTGATAGTCATTAACTATGTGGTTGTTATGTGCCTGCCAATGGATTGTTACTGTCACTAATGTACTACTGCCTCCGAACGCTGAGAGGGTAGTGTGTTAACGGAAGACTGAACCCATGTGCACATGGGGGGGGGGGTAGATTTGTTTTATTTCTTATTTTTTACATAATAGTGTTAGGTTGCTTTTAATATTATTCGCAGTACACCTTGTGGAAAAGTCAGAAACACGCATCTATTAGAATTGTGGAAAGTGTGAAACTTGAATGCACGAACTCAATCACTTAGCGTTTTGGGTTAATAAAGTGCTGGGATACTGCCTGGAAAAGGTGACGAACATAATTGATTTCATCACTCAATGGCAGACGAATTTAATAAACCTCGATGAAAATGTTAATCAGAATAAAAATACAACTGTGCAATAGGACCCCCCCCCCTTACGAAACGCGTTAAAACAGGGTCAGGTTCGGTATCCCAAGGTCGATAGCCCACTCTCATGTTGGACGTTCAAAAGTAAAACAATATATTTTATACATTTTCTCAAAAATCATATAAACTCTATCATAAAGTATAAGGTAGGTAGGCCAGGATTTTTGAGACATAGGCCTATACATCGAATCCATCGTGGAAGAACAGGAGTTACCCAAGATTTCTGCTTCTTAACAAGCACCATTTATAACTTAAATTGAATCGGTGTGTTGAGGCTTCTGCGATTAAGTTTTCCTAGGAATCCTTGTTTTCAAGATACACAAATATAAAAACAATCATCAACAAAATAATCACGATGATATTATTGATGATGTTTATATTACTGTGTGGAGATGCTTCTGAACAACAGTAATTCAGTTGACTTTAGTTTTCACTGACCTGCACGATATGTTGTTTGTTTATTATATGTTTGTCTTTATTTTTCTCTTTCTTGGTTTTGTTCCCCTCCTGCATGCTCCGCCCCATTCCTTAATTCCTTTTCTGTCCCTGATTGCTTTCCACTCTTGTTTTAATTTTTATTGAAATATTAAGTTACTAAAATATCATAAGATTAATTTATTCATTTATCTACCTACTTTTGTTTTGTTTAAGTTTTTTTTGTGTTTATTGTTTGTTCCGTGGTGTGTGTATAGCCATAGTCAAATAAAATAACAATAATAACGGAACACAACAAACTTTTTTGTTTACGATGATTACCCGAAAATGTCACCAGCTTTGCTCAAAATGTTTTGCAACAAAAATAATTACTTGTGCTGGTGTTTTCAAAAATTGGAAAGCATTTGGAAAGCACATAGTGTACTATCCTTCTAATGTAAAATCGGTTGTCTATCAACATAATCTTAGCAAAGTTATTGAATAAAGGGGTTTTGTTTCGATTTTCGATTTTATTTCTTATATTTTTTTAAACACATAACACAAACTGTAATGATGAGAATTTATAAAATGTAGACACCAAAGTGTTCATTTAATGAAAATCAGGCATACCATTTTGTATTTGAATTTGTATTACATAGCTTTGCCACTGCAGTTATGATCACCAACTTTGACTGCATTTTACATTAGATTTTATAGGTTTGCCAAAAGTCTTTTAAAAAGCCACTGAGTTTTGCAAAATCGTCGAGGCTGAACATAGGTCAATAATTTAATTGAAATAAAAACCATGGGATCCATGTAAGTCTTTCCTCCACGATAAGAAGAACAATGATGTACAAAACTATTGTCTTCTTAAAATAACAAACATGAATCAATCTCTCTTGAAAAGTAACAGGAAACGTCATGTCAGCATCGACCCATTGAAAGCTTCACGAAAGTCCTAATGTATACTGCACTTGAAGTCATTTGCGTAGTAGTAAATTAATGAAGAAGTCAAAATTGTAAAAAGCCCACTCGTAGATACTAAAAATCAAGAGTAATGCATTGTTATATAATTGCATTTTAACGACGGGGCAGAATGAGATAAAGCTATTAACTTAAAGACGTTATTTTCTCGACAAACCTTGCCTCCCATTAATCAGTGCTCGTTGTGCATTAACCACTGAATTCAGCGGGAACTCCCGTGCAATTAGACGGGCACAAACTGTGGCGATTCCGGCGAAATTGGGGTGCAAATCCCCGCTAGAGATTGTTCCGTATTGTTTGGGAACGGGGTCGCAGAGAAAGAAGGGAGTATCAAAAAAGGTTTCTTTCACAAATTACGATCATTGAAAATCCGTGCATGCAGGGACTCGGAGACGCCAGTTAATGTATCTTAGTTTGCCGTGATTGTCCACAAAAAGAAATGTGTAAACGTTTTTACAGTGGCAGTGAATTTGCCGAGTATTAATTAATTATAGAATGAAATCAAATGAAAGATTTTCTTTTTCTAATTGAAAGCCAAGTCAAGACTAGCTGCAAATGACGAAGACTGTCATTAAAAAGCGGCTCCACTTCCACGTCTGACAACCTTGACGTTATTGCTCTGTTTATCACATAATATAAATATAGATTAATTGAATATAGATTCTTCACAAAATAGATTATTACTACTAAATGCACACAAGCATCCTGTCTCTTTCTGTATTATTTTGCTTGTACAGCTTACTTTTGAAAAAATACCCCAAAACAAACATATATAGTAAGAATTTAGTGAAATAGTGAACTTGCGGGTCCAACCATGACAATTTGGGAGAAGTGTTGTGGTTCTGAAGAAACCGGTAGAAGTTATTTTTGTAAGTTTTGGGATAAGAACCGTTGACACCACTCCGGTTCTTCTCAGTACCGACACTTCTACCAATAGAGTTTTCTACATGGTTCTACCCACAAGTTTCAACAGATTTTCTTATGATCCACACATCATGCAAAGCTTCAAACATCACTAACATTTAATATTTACCGAAACATTATTTCAATAACAAGAAGCTGCAATAAGACAAATACTTTCAGCAAATTAACTTTGTTTATCATAAATAGCACCTCTACTTATCCATCCCCAATTGAAAGAATAATTTTGCTTTATTTTGTAAGTTTGGGAGTAATTCCTTTGACAGCACCTTAAAAGCTATTTTTGATTTTCCTGTACAATTCAATTCGAACAGTTCTGATTCGACAAAATTGATTTAGTGTACTAAGCCCGGCATAAAAAACCAAACACCTAAAAGTTATCGGTATCGAGTCGGGTATACTTTGGCCATGCACGAATTCAGGAACATTGGCTTTAGCCGCGGTGGTCGTTGAGGTAAGAAGGTGCATCCTTGCATTACTCTCAAACATTCGGTTTGCTCAAAGTGACAGAACCATGAAGAGTGTGCAAACCCCTACTATTTCTGTTAATCACAGGCCATGTCTTGGCATTGTCGAAACATGGTCCGTTTCCTGCTTGAGGATTGTGGACTTCCAACCTGGAGCATTTTAGCTAGGCCTACACTGGGCCTCAAAAAAAACCAAAAAAAAAACCAACAACTTTTAAGGCCCTTTGCCAAGGTGGAGTTCGTTCATTCATTTGGAGGTTGTTTTCAAATTTGGACGGGCATATAGCTCCAAAACTGAACGCTTAGAGGGAAAGTATACGTTTGGTAATCACTCTTAAAATGAATGGCAATACAAACTTACTTGGTTAGAAGTACATCTGCTTTTGGTATAAAGCATTTTGAGAATCATTTCACTTCGAAGTATTGTGGTTATGGTAAAAGACAATTTTAATCTGAGAAACGTTACTGTCAGTTTTGTTTCTCAGATTGTGTATTCCTATATCGTACTTTTCTTCCTGTGTGGACGCAACCGCTCCAGACTTTCGGTGATAACTCAAAAACGCGACAACCTTTTCAAATGAAATTTTCACAGGTAATAGTCTTATTGTATTTATCTACATTTATATGGGATTAAAACAATTCCAACGGTTCCAAAAACCAAAGGTATACGTTCCCTTTAAACTCTCAAAAGTTTAACATTTACGAAGAAGCGAAGTAGTCACCAAATATTTATTGATTTGATTCGAAGAGGCTGGCAGATTTGTGATTATTTGGCATGCGGCATTAGTTGAAACTGGAGTTTTATTTAGTGGAGTGCAACTACCGTTCTGTGGACATACCATACTGCCCTCTGTTGATATTATTTTGGACCCCAAAAACATGTATTTCCTGTTTGTAATTTCATTTTGCATTGGTGGGATTGCAAATCAAAGTGTTAAGGTCCTGTGTTTCTTTCTAAAATCACCTCGCAACTGAAAAGAGATGTTCATATAGAATATTGTCAGTGGATGGGCATGAGACGCACGAGAAGTTTGAGAACATTGTCAAAACCAATTTCAAAAATGATGCGATATAATTTTCATGGATGGTTACTCAACGGTCTGGAGGAAACTGAGGGCGCTATTCAAATCTACTTGCCCTGGAACTTGGATTCTCTCTTTTAGTTGTGACCTTATTTTGTTACAATTATAATCATACATCGGGTCCATACGTCTTTTCTTAAAATTCCATCGTTTTTTTAAATCATAAAATTAGCAAGAAATTCAAAATATCTTTATATAGTGTGCCTATTTCAAACTTTGAATTACCAAACCCATGCAAAATTATATCCTGTTATAACGTCAAGGGAAACCGACTGGGTAAATTTTAAAAGATTTGGGGTTTAACAAAGAAAAAATCGACTAGAGCGGGATTTGAACCAATTCGACCTCCGGTGTAACGATTTGAAGGTGATCCCCTGGCTGCCGCTTCCCAGGTTGTATCATAAACTCGGGTGTGATCCCTGGATACACGGCAGTTACAGTTTGAATGGTTTCTGACTGGCACCCCACAACAAAGATGTTGACAAAATAGAGACTAAAGAGACCACCACAATAGGGCTAGATAGATCAATTGGTAGAGGACAGGCACGTTAATCTGGATGTCGTTGGTTCAAATCTTGCTCTGGTCATTTTGTTTTTCTGTTGAAACAAGAACTACAAAATTTCAGGTAAAATATTTGAATTCGTTATTTTTTAATTAAGACAATAACACGATCGTCTTAAAAATAATAATTTGAAAAGTTTCAGTTTTTTCAAACGTCGTTGTTTACAGTGCGTCTTCCACTTCAGAAGTCTGCCGCCCTCTTTTGGGTATAAAATTGTACATGGCCGGAGTTTATGAGACCTACCTTTTGCGACACAACCTCGAAAAAAACATTTAGAGTACATGTAGAATCGCAATCAGTATGTTACCATTATACTGGTAAAAAGGAACACTGAAGAGTTTTCTCGGAAAGAGTCTTTGCTTTTTTTTTGGGGGGGGGGGGGACCGAAACAAAAAGCAACAGTAAAACGACATAAAAGTAAAACTAAAGCAGTTGTTCCCATCATGTCAAAAGAGGGCGTAGGACACATTTAGCAGAGCACTGATCTTCAAAGAGCTTTGGATCCCACTAAACGAGGAGAAAACAGAGCGACAGCCTCGTGAATATTTTATAGACCCTCAAAATGTTTAATGCTAGACAGATTTGAGAGCACATTGTGACCTTGGGATTGTAGACTTCCAACTTGGGGTACTTTGCAGGACCTAGGCCCTAAGGTGAAACGTAGGCCGAGAGGTGTAGGGCAAAATATTCAAGATTGATGCTTGGACGTTTGGTAATTTACACAAGTGTACTGGGGTGTTTTTATTTGGAGGGAGAATAACTCGACGGGTCTTGGGACTCCCCATGTACATCGATTTGAGCAGAAGATTACAATTTAGGAGTCAATAGATAATTGTCTCTTTACTTTTAAAAAGCTGTGAGACTTCTAAGTATTTTAAAAGTATGCTTTAATATTTAGCATTTTGCAATGTATGCTATGGAAGTTTATTTAGTGGGGTAAACAAAAAACAATCCAGGCATTCCGTGTGTGACGCAAGACTCTTTTCTTTCACGGTGCCCATTTGTGGATTCCTAATTCGTCCAGACACTCACCATTATCATGGAGGTAGAAATACTATGATAAATTTATAAATGCTGGTGTGGGCGGACGTGGTAGTTTTCATGCAGGAAATAAGATTGTAAGTGAAATTCTCATAGGTTAAGAGGGCTTGTTTTGCTTGTTTTTTTCATCGATTGTTTTTTATTGAAATGTGTCGATCTACCATTGGCATTTGACACACCGATTTGTACACGAAGGATACTGGCAGAGTTTTGTCCTGCCCCTTCTAAGCGATTTCACCCCTGTTCATTGACAACCCCTATATAGGACGTGTGGAATGGTCCAGTTTAGGATATTATGACATACGTACATATGAGATGACCAGTATGTACCATGGGGTTAAAGTTAGGGGTCGTAGATTGGTTTTTGTCAACGTAAATATGAAAAATTATAAAGAAAGATAAAATAAAAGTCACATGTGAAAGTTTCAGCTGGATACAGTGCTACTTGCTGAGAAACAGCAAAAAACCTGGCAAAGAACGTCGAATCCATCCACGTTTAGAATTAGCAAGGTGACAATAACGGGTACCAACCGCATCTCCGGCCGCAACGTTCGCGAACGAGCACCAATCCTCAAAAATCTAAGAAGCGATTCATGCAGAAAACGTTTCTCAGGTTTAAATGTTTTGGGGTGAAAACGAAGGGAATCCTTTCTCAAAATAGTTTATACTATCAACAGCTGCAGTGCTTCTCACCAAGTAAGTTTCTAAGGTCATTACGATTTGGAGTAGTCACCAATCTATGATCCTACCTACAAGACAAAGAAATAATAGTTTGTCATGACTTGTTTGCAGACTGTCACACAGCACACCCATGATGTAAGATGCTGCTCACCACCCTTGTTGTTATTACTCGTCCTAAATACACAGCACACATTATCTCGCATAGATTCCGAATCTGCCTCTCGTCTGCCATGGCGCCAGTGTCTGATGAGACACGAGAATTCAAAGAAATTGTAGACACTCGTTGCCGAAGTCGACTGCCCTCTGTCGTGCTCCTTTGCCCAATGTGCTAAGATGATAACGACAGAAATATGCAAAAACGCCCGCTATAGACCATGTAACCCTTGCTTACAAATATTAAGTAACCTTGTACGTGTGCATTCCACTGCCTTTCTGGCAGGCGAGATGCCACGCTGGATATGGGACATTTTAAATTGGTGGTATCACAATTTCCGCATAATTTCAAGAATTAAAAAAAATAACAGCTGTACATGGTTTGAGATTTGCCCCCTTTTTTCATACCAAAAATTTATACAAAATCGAACAGAGCTACCTCCATAAAATGTAAGATTTTATGTTTTCTACCTCTGGCCAAGAAAGAAATGACTATAACTTTTTGTCTTTTCCCTCTCCTTTTCCCCACATATATATTCCCCTCTCAAGTCTGCCATTCACCAATTAGTTACTTGTTGTCTCTCTTCCCACCTTTGACTTTGTCATTTTTGTTTTCAAGCTCTGAGGTCTAACGAGCCCCTTCCACCCCCTTGTCACCATATTCATCTGCTTCGCTCTCTTTTCAACTATTTCTACTTGACTGCCTCTGTTACACCAGTATAACTGTTTATGCGTGTTGTGTTGCCATTTAGCCTTCGGAGAAATTCTGCCTTCGAGAAATTAGGCTCTACTAGGGTCGAAACGTCAGGCCACTAACTAATTTTGCATTTATAATCCTGAGCTTTGTTCAAATCGTGCCCGGGGGAAGTCCAGGTTCTGTTCTTTTGTAAACATGTGATGCTACATGTCACATGGTCTATAGTTTTGTAATTCTAAAGCACGGAAAAAGAATAATCTTAACGTTCAGTAGAACATTAGTACCTATTTTTAAAATTCTGCCATTAAAAAAAATTCGAAAACTCGCCACCATGATTTGGTGATAATACTGCTCCTGCAACTAATGACCTCTGAATGGCTTCCATCTCGTACTGAAGTCTCTAAGGTAAAACACTTTTGGATCTTTGAAAAAAAAAGCAAAAAACGTACAACTGCATTCGGTGAGATTTTTAAAGCTTATATTATCGTGGGATGGAAAGAGAAGTTGTAGGACCCACGCCTAGTAAAGCAAGGTTTGTATTCCCTAAAAAGATGGTTATAGGATCTACTGGCGAGACTATTCACCATCGAACTTTACAGTTTCTCTCCAATCAATCATAAGCACACAGTATGTATTATTAAAACGATTGTTAAAAGGAAAACGAACCGAGTTACATGCGAGGCGCCCTCTGTCACCTGCTTTTTGAGATTCAATGTCACTTCAACGGTCGGTGTCGTAACACGAACGTGGATTGACAGCATAGAAATCATTATAAACAAGAAAAGAAGAAAGAAATAAAACCCAGCATTTAAGGAGAACTGGATTCTTAAAACAGTTCTTCGCTGGATTGACCGCGTCCGCCCGTAGGCAATGCGTTATAATATCGCCTCGTATCCGTACAAGAAATTCCCGCCAAAATCCACCATTAATTGATGACCTCTGCGTCTAAGATTCTTCCTCTCGGCTGGATTTGTTTCAAATCACAACAAATTGTCATTTAAACTAATATTCGCGTGAAACCCAAGACTCGGCCCTACTCAAACTGGCCCAGTAAACTCTCGTAAGGTTCTCCACGAGGAGGTCATACGATCACACGGCGAAGATTGGTCAATTTGGCCGGCTAAATTACCGTGGAAACCCGTCAAAAATAGGGCCGCGTTATCCAACCCTCATGAAATGGAGACCGATCCGTTTAATTGAGAGTTAATTTTTGGATTGATCACCTTCCGCCTGAGCCGTTTGCCTTTTGGCGCTAGTAACACTTTACAGTCGAACGGATACTTTTTGCTTCGGATATCGTTAAACGATGAAAGGGAAAACCCATAGACTGTGCAGATCACACGGGAATCTATCTCATAGACGAGAGTGGCACACCGGGCAATCACTTTCACCCTATACTCTTTTCAAACGGACTCGAAATGAATAGTATTCATCTCTACCGAGTTGTCCCTTATGCAATTCAATGTTCAATTCCATTCGAACAAACACCTACATCTGCAGCTCACTCCGATCTAACTTTTAGTCGGAATAGATTGTTTAAACTTTCAATCCGCACACACGGCCGATTTCCAACCACCCTAAATTGTGTATAGCGCCCTCGCTCCAATCCTTGCAAATAGTTGTTTTTCTATGAGCAAGTTCGGGGGGCTGACTGGAGTCGACTAGACTTAACCATAGTCGATCTAGATGTCACTCGAGCGCTGCATGGTTGAACTAGCCAGTCTAACTGGATCAACCTAGCCCCGGAGCACTGTTTCTCTAGTCAACTAACGAAATTACGTCACTTTGTCAAGATGGTGGTTTGGTTTCGTGGCGGAGAAAGTTTTGTGAGCTTTTGTAATAACACAAAAAGTTGGTTTAACGATAAATGGTAGGTTTTTGCCTAAAAGATGTCAAATATTAAGATAATAATTATCATTGCACTGTATTTTGTAAAGTAATTTGTTTAAGTAATTGTTTTACGAGCCAATTAATGAGTTGCCATATTTGACGAATCAATCGACTAAATGCGTTCAAGTGAACCACAGACCACGCATGCGTGATTTAATGGCAATAATTATTGACTAAAAGGTTAGCACCCGAACTTGCTCTATACTACACTCGCAAGTCAGCCGGCGTAGGTGGCGTTTTAGGGAGGGCGGCCTTTCAGAAGGGCCCTTGTGAGGTATTTTACACAACCACAACATTTGTATTTGTTCAACTTGGACCCCACTGAGGAACTCTTTATACAAAATTATAGGGACTTATAGAACAACAATAGCAGGACCCTCCACAAACCCGTTCCCTATAATAAGGTTGTGTTATCTCACTGGGAGAACCACACTAAACTGACAATCTAGATGAGTTGATAACAAATAAAGGTAATTATCAATAGATGGAGGATCATTGTTATCCTCCAGTGTGGTACTCGTGTACAGTTAATAGCATTGAACAACATTGGTTAGATTGAAAACATACAATATTCACAGATTCACACACAACTTACAAGATACATCAAAATGTTTATGGTGGAAACTTCCCTTGAAATAGTTTTCCAGAAATTCGAAAAATTTTGAGAATTTAGTAAAACAATAAGTTTTGATTTTGCGAGTCTGAAAACGATTCATGCATAAATAGTTTCTCAGATTTCTGAAGGTTGGTGTCCGTTCACGAATGCTGTAGCCAAAGATGTGGTTGGTATCCGCTGTCACCTCGCTAAATGTAGATGGCTTTGACGTTTGTGTGAAAATATCGTGACAGTTTTTTGCTGTTTTCTCAGCAAGTAGATACTGTATTCAGCTGAAACTTTCACAAGTGACTCATAGTGTATCTTTCTTTATAAGTTTGCCTTTAAATCAGCATTACATGCACAAAAACCATCCAATGACCCAACCTTTCAGAGTGATCCAGTTCGACTGCAGATGCGCCCACTTCGAATGGTCACATCACAGAGTGCATATTGATAACTACCAAATCATTGCATCTGAAGAAATGGTTGTTACTGCGAGAGCTCATGCAGTTTTTATGTGATAAGTTAGTCTTTAAGTGCAACCACTATCTTCCTCGTTTGATCTATCAGACTAACACAGCTACCTCTATCATTGCCAAATCAAATTAACGAAAACAAAACAATTTAACTGACGTAACAAACACCCCTGTGTTTGAAGGATTCGTTTTTTCTTGATCTTGAACCTTGACCTTAAATCCTGTGGATCCTTTTCCTCATAGGAACCAGGCAGCACTAAGTACACAGTGCTCAGCACACACCGGTATAGCGTAACAATCCAAACAATGAAACAGAACAAACAATGTGTAATTTCTAGGAAGTCAATACCCGACCAGGTTTCTCGACAGGTATAATGAAACTGGGATATTTTACCGAAAGACAATAATTTAACGAAAGTAGAATGTTCTGTTTTTGTTCAATTTTAAAATCAACATGATCCCTGGTAGAATGCGTTGCTCAATGTGCCGAAGAAGTATCTCTTCCTTGGGGACGATTGTGTGCGTTTGATTGTTTGTTTGTTTGTAGGTGTGTTTGTTTGTTTATTGGGGTGTTTGTTTGTTTGTTTGTTTGTTCTGTCTATTGTTATGGAAATGATGCAACCTTTTGCAGAGAGAAACAAAAATGTTAACTAAAAACCAACAGTTTCTTATTGCGTTTTGTAATTTTTTGTTTAGTCTCCCCGAACGCGTCTGTAGCCATTTACCTCAGGCAAAAAAACAAAACAAACGGGTTTGCGTTACCCAAATCATAACGCAAGTGTATATCAATGTTCTGTCCAAAGTGTACTTTTTATCATGATGTGGCCATTTGTTGTTGTTGTTGTTTCTTCCTTTCAGATCAACTGAACCAAAGCGAGGGTGGGAAGTCAAAGAGTGGTCTGATAAGTAACAATTCGTTCAATGTTGAACTTGTACAGGTATATGCCACTGCGCACAGATCGGACAGGTCCCGGAGTCGAACGACTTCAGTCGAAATTTTTAGGGCGCCCCCTATTGAAGAAATGGTCAAGTCAGATCAGTAGGCCTTCGTTTTGCATTCTAACCAACTTCTCTGGGACTCTCTGGGTCGAAAATCCGACTAGGACAAGAACCTGATGATAACTGGCTTTCAACACCTACTGGATTGAATCGAAGCATCAGCTGTCCACACAGCTGCATCGTACGCGAAAACATTAATAAAGACTTAGGCGTTCTTTTATTTAGCTCTATTAAAAAGAAGATGTCCGCCTTGCATGTGCTCATCCATTAAGCAATTCAACGTAGGATATTGTTTGCAATATTTCTACTTCTGCATGAATGGGAGAGGACTCTCACCTTATTAATTAACAAATAAAAACAATAAGTGTTGGTCAGTCAGTTTCACTTATTATGTTTTCATAAAACTAAATACTTGATAGCTCATCATTCTGTTTCATATACCATAATGTCATGGCGGCAATCACTATATTTTTCCCTAATAAAAAGTGCCAGCATAGTTCAAATGCATGAGTTGAAACGAATACGTTTTTTTGTTTTTTTAAGTTTAAAGACAACATCAGAGAAAGATTAGTTGAAAGTTGTTTTTCATGTGATTTGTTTCACTTGTGAAGGAAGTTCTTGTCACCAATCTTCCACTGTTTCGATCCAGTTGCTGTTGTGATTTTTCTCAAGCTTGGTTTGTACAACGTGAGTCTTTTTTTTTTGGAGTCCAGCCCGCAGTAATAACATTGACACCGTATCCTTCGCCAGGTACCCAGCCATATTGTTATAGCCTGATTGCTGGTAGTATCGTCTCCAGTGTGTCAGATCAGTACCGACACCCCCCCCCCCCCTTCGAAACACCGACCATAGTCTTGTTTTTATGCAACAAGCATTTCTTCTTTTGTTGACTTTGGTATAACTTATCACGCACGACAGGAGGCAACTGATGAATCTCTGGACTAAAATAATCATTTATGCCCTTTGGTTAAAAACATCCCAAAGTATTATCCCTTAACTTTATTTCCCCCTTATCGAAGTCTGAAGCCTTTTGGCCTAATATCTATAAATACTTCAAATTGATTTTAGTACAACTATATTCTTGTAAAGGTATCGGTTACCTTTATGTGTTTAAAGAGACTCGATGTGATTTTTTTTCCAAAGGTAGCATTACACCTTTGCTCCCTAAAGGTGTTGTTAACCTTTCCAGTAGTTTGACTTCAGTTACAAAAAGTCATTATTCAACATGCATCTTTCCTCATAATCGGCTCCGTCCAGGTAGTCCTCTCGCCGAAATAATCTTCCTGATATCTGAAATTTGGAGAGGAAATCATTCTGTTCACAAATTAAAGAGAAACCAAAAGTGTGAAGCGTTAGGATGCCTGGGGGCAGTTGCAACTCTTTTTATATGTGATCCCAATGTTAGCCAAATCCCGTTTTCATTCAACGGTGTATGGTATCCTTACCGATTCTCGCCCTCATCGCTCATCCCCACCTTAAGAATATCCATCACACGCTCGAGTCTTATCAAAACAGAAAATTCTATTTTTCCGTAGTTTTATCCTCCGTTCAATTAAATTTGGCTGCCGCGCCAGATCATGATTTATATTTGGATTCCATTTCACACCTCGGAGCAATAATACAGCCCTAATCACGTGGTACACTAACGCCATGACAGGAACAGGTGGACAAAAAAGATGAAATACGCGTGCTGGGTTTGCGCTTATTATTGGCCTGACCAGAAGCGCGAGGCGAGAGAAGACCGGGCAGCCAGCGATGATTAGACGGGACAAAAAACCTGCTTCATCTCCCGTAATGGCCCGTGGTCTCCGGGGATCCAAGCCCCTTCACTTGCCTCGCTTTGCAGTGCAGGATTTATAGCCATCCTGTGACCTTCTTTCTTCTGGATAATTAGACGTGCAGTCGAGCAGCAGGGAGTATGATATTTACACGATTCGGGAATCAAAACTAACACCAAATTTCGACCATGGTCTGGGAAGAACACGCTGAAAAAGAAGCCTCTTTGTAGCTTAGAAAGGATGCGATGAGATACTAAAATTTGATAATTTTAAAACTCAAAGCACAGTAAAGGAGTGTTCTGTGTTAATATCAAAAATGGTTGTGTCCAGATCTTAAAGTAAAATATTTCTGCAGTTTTCATCTTTGAAGAATTCAAGGTGAACTACCATCACCATTGAGAGAGGCAATTTTAGCAGTAAGCGACCTCCACCCCACCCCTTATTTCCGCCGACTAAACAAAATAAAGTTGAACAGAAATTCAATTAAAATTCCCAATTTTAAAAATGGGTAAAAATAAAACTTGTAAAACGTATTTAAAATGCCTTAGATTGCACCACACGGCATCTAATGCTTTGAAATTTTGTTAACACATGGGCATGGTTACTGAAATTTTTGAACCTGGAAATTTTCTCTCAAGTTTAATACTCCCCCCCCCCCACCCCCTAAAAAAAACTTTGATCCGCGCCTAATGATTCAAACTGGTTTTAGTTCTAAAAAATTTTGGATTGTTTTGATTATTATGGAGGGTGGGGATAACAATATGGGGATAACAAGCTGGCAATAACCAATATCTCTCATACAAACATTGGTTTCATGTCTATGATTATGAGTTGCACAAATCAACATTGTGTTATTCAGTAACTACACGACAATATTGTTCCTAGTTATTGTGAAATCAGCGGTAAGCTTGACCGGATTCGAACCTACAACCTTGTGATTGCAAGCCTTGCAAATCCAGCCGTCTATCCACTCGACCACTATTATGTTGAGGTTTGTGTAACCTTACATAGTACCTTTTTTTTTAAATCGCGGGGTCGATGGAGATTGTTTGGAAGGGGAATGGGGCTGTGTGTGTGTGTGCCCTTACACACACCAACTTACAGGGTATTTTTAACAATAGAACAATGCTATCCCACAAGGTTTTCTTTGTTCAAGTGGTACCCCGCAGAGGATTTCTTTAGAAAAGGGAATAATAGAACAACAATGGAAGTACCCCGTGTGTGTGCGTGTGTGTGTGTGGTGGGGGGGGGGGGGGGGCGGTCCTGTATTATAGTCTACAGCATTTTCAATTATCAGAGGTACTGATTGATTGCAGCACCCTACAATGCTCTATCACCATCTTCAATTTACGCTTCATTCCGTTTTGACACAACTTGATTTACAATAAACTGTTTCATTTTATTTTATTTCACGAACGGAGCATTTTCACGAGTGGCCCATCAGCTTCTCTGTATGCCCATTTTTTATTGGATGAAGGGGGGGGGGGGGTCTGTGTAAACTTCCATGAGGAGACTCAAATAACAATCACTACTTGTACAGATAAAACATGAATTGAAAATAATTCACTTGTATTTCCGTAACTGATTATTGATGCGGATTTAAATCCTTAATAGCGGAACTTCCAGTAATGGAGTCAAATTCACTAAAGATGAAATTTACCCCAAACACAGTGATATAATTTCCTCACCCTATTCTCACATCATCGCAAACGCCACTCTTAAGCTTCGTGTCATTTAGATATAATTTGATTTATACTCAATTTGCCTCTTCGCGTCATTAGAGGAACGCGAACTGCAGTCCCTCATTTGGTATAATACCGGGAAGCCGGAGGGCTCAATCACTCGGCATGGTAGAGGTGGGACAGAGGTGTTCAAACTCAGGCGGTCCCTTTTTGTATTTCTCCCTCCCCCTTTCTTCTTGTTGATTCTCATTGTTCTAGTATTCCATTCAACTCCATTCAACATTTATTTCCATACATGGGTGAAAAAAATAAAGAAAAAATAACACAATTCGAACAATTATTGAAATAAAAAACAATCAAACTGATTGAGGAAAACAAAATAATGAAATGGATTCGGAGTACAACCAGCATATTATCTATAAATAAATGTAACGAAACTGAGGTTGGAACGAGATTGGCACTCTCGTCCCCGGGAAGAGTTTGACAGGATTGAGTCTAATTTATGATCAAGTGGAAATACAAAATATCAAAATAGTTTACACACAAAATGTTCAGTTTAGAAAATTGCTTATCACAGTGCTATTAATTGTCACTGCAGCTGTTGAAAATGCAAACCGTTTTGAGAAACGATCCCCTCAAAGGAATGTGGTTTAAGAGAGTGAGAGGGATTCAAAAACATTTCAATCCGAGAAATTTTTCTGCATGAAACGTTTCTCAGATTGTGTATTCCAGTTACGGATCATTCTTCCTGCGTGGACATAACCGCTCCAGATTTTTGGCGATATCTCAAAAACGCTTCCACCTTTTAAAATGAAATTTTCACAGGTTAGTTTGATTGTATTGTCTACATTTGCACAGGAGTTAAACAATTTGAATGGTTCCAAAAACCAAGGTATACCTTGCCTTTAAGTTAGTAATACTAGGCTTATGTTTGACAAGACTGCTCGTAGAGGGCGTACAACGCCCGTGAATCTGCTGATATTCCAGCTCATAGATCAATGTTTCATAATAATTTGTTTTGGGGTGTATATGCAAATCCAAATGAAAATGCCACCCAATCCCGTGAAATGGTCATGCGTGGCGGTATTGACGCCACTTGTGCCCAGACGAGCGCCCTCGGTCGAAGCCTGCAACAGTTACCAAATAACAGACATAATTTAATATTCAAGTGAAATCTACATTTCCACAAAAGAATATGTATATACATACATTTATACAGGTTTCCTCAACCTGAACTAAGTGTTATATGATAGCAACAGTTATGGAACATAAGCAAAAACAATTATCTCCATATAATATGATGTTGTATGGGTTACACTGTTGTTATACTCTGTAATGAATCTTCATCTAGGCCTATGTTATAATATTATAAGAGGATGTCTATTTGTTTCCCTCCGGTGATAATTGTGGAATTATAACTTTGATATACCGATTATACCCATACTATACAAGTCCGTCATACATATATTAGGGGTTTGCTGTTACCGCACGAACACACTATGATTTTAAAGGTGCCATCTCGTCGAGCAATGACACCGTTTCCTAACTACGTCACAACCACTGCATCTATAGTTCTTACTCAAAAAGGAATACAATAGTACCAGCAAGGTTCCAAAAGCCCGGTGTGTTTCTCAACAAGATTCCCAAAGCACCAAAGCACCGTTACGTACAGGATTTGGCTCGTTACTCAAGTTTTTATTTATTGCATCAAACACGAACCGTTTACCAATTTTGCAATTATCTTCTTAGCCAAGGGTCTACAATATTATCGTACACACTCATTTCGGAGGTATGGTGCGTGCGCCACGCACCGCCGTGTTGGGCTTCAATCACCGAGCAGGTCAAAGGTTTAGGATTCACTGGAACTCAATGAATTATTCAAGAAAGAAAAACATCGGGAGAGCACCTTTAAAACTAGTATTGCTAAGATACAGCACAACACCAGCAGTTGCTCACTCCAAAGCTAGATTTTCAGTGTCGGTTCTAGAACCACAAATTGATGACCTACGATAACAGTATGTTGCTTTTATATGATTTGTAGATTCGCAAGAGTTCCGTTAAACTAACAGTCAATTGTTTCCCTATCATGTTGGTAGAGCAAAATGGTGGTGAAAAAAAATAATAGAAAAATACAATAATATTAAAAAAACGTTTTTATAAATTCATGTAATGCTGTGGCAATCTTGGTCGGGTTCCAAGTGCCCATTATTATGGTACTTGTATAAATAAAATGTGCCAGACTATTGTTTATTTCTTTGGGACTCTACGTCAACATCTACGCTGGTATACTCAAACTATTTCAGATTTGAAACAAATTTTGCGGTAAAATAAAATTTGAAGGAAAATGTTCACATCAGAGTGTAAAAAAAGGCAATAGGGTCTTCAACTGCTTTCTCGTCTACTTTTTATTTTTTGACAGATGAAACAAGCTCTCTGTTTGAAGTTTGGTTCTTGTAAAACAACGATTGCTTATCAGATTTGAATTAATAAATGTTTTAGAAAAAAAATTACCAATTATGTCTTTCGAAATGACTTGTGGAGAAAACCACAAGGGCCAATTTAACAAATGTTGTCCATGTATAGAATCATGCCATGATTTATTTGTGCAGTTTATAATCATAGACGCTCTGCACCCAGTGTAAACAATCAGTGATTTAAATTGTTGTTATATCTAAAACAATCGGTTTCCAATCCCCTTTAAACAATAAGCTAAAATACACAAGTGATACCGCCTGCGATAATAATTTCCTCGGATTGTGTGACAGCTCAAAATTGACAATTCACCACCATCCATTATTCCCAATATTTGGACTGATTAATGCAATTGACATTCATTTTGTATACAAAATCAGACCATCCATGAATATTATTCTCCGAGACAAAGATTAGCAAAAGGTAGAACTAAGCTCAAACCATTAAACTCATTTAGTAATTACATGAATAAATGCATAACTGAAGCAAGGGACCGGTGGAGATTCACGGGTAAATACAAGACCGTGTACAGCTCGCTGCAGTCGGTTCATTACACTGATGGAAAAACGCTGGACGTCTCGTCGTTGTCGAATCGACCTGGGATTTATTTCCCCTCATTACAGTGAAAGTTTCCTCGCCGGTAATTGTCCCAATCACGATTTGAAAAGCATTCTATGGAGATTAAGGTCTTTGCTTCTCAAATTGATTCCCCTTTCCGCCAGTAAAACAAATTGCTTTTAATTTGTAACCAGCACCGGGCACATGCACAATCGCTGTAATGCGTCACGCGCGGGATAGGGTAGACAGTGGTCATGTACATGTACAACATGGGGCATCAGTGCGGGTACATGCCAACTGTAGGCCTAAGCTACAATGCGTGCATTGCAAATGATAACTTGTCTTTTTTTTTAAAGGTATTTTTAAAGGGGGTCCCAGTGTCAAGTAAGACAAACTTCTTACAGTCAGGCGTTGTTTTTCATTGCGTGGAAACATGAAATGAGTAACGGGGCAAAACATCTGGAATTGATTCGCTTGAAGAGTCGAATAAAATGCAAATACTTCAGCATTTTTGCGACCGCTGCCTGAAACATTGAATGGTGTTATTATTACATTTGTGATCAGTTTGCATGGTATCACTAAGTATGGAAACATGTAGACAATATCAAAAATAGACTCCAGGCCTGCACAACTAACACTTACTAACCATTATTTTGGCATCATCATAACCATGGCGAGACGCCGGGTGAAATGGACTGGATCTCCGAGCAGACAGATAAATAATTCGATTGTCTCTGCAGGGTTCATGTTACTGAACGCATAATAATTACTAACCCAAACTCACTACTTTCTCCACACACTACTGCGCCACCCTATGCAACCGGTTGTGGAATGCACCACCGAAAAAAAAAACAAAAAAAAAACGACCCCACCCCCTACTCCCTCATCCTGGCCCCGTCACCAGGACCGCTCACCGGAGACCATTTTACAAATGTTAATGTTAACATCTTCACGGTACACTTTAAAAACTTCCGCGTCAGAATCGACCCAGATCCGAGTGCTGTAGGGTCTGACACATTGACACGGAGTCTATGTCAAAATAACCAAGAATCCCGGTGAAACCCAGTTTTTGTAACCCTTCCCAGGTCAGCCTGACTCGGAAATGGTTCAGGCCCCCCTAGGGCCCCCGGAATCCTTGTCAATTCTGACTCGGGCGTGTTTTAGAGTGTACATGTACCCAACATGTACCCAACATTAGTTGGGTGTGAGCAGTTGCACTGAATAAAAATGACTGAACAATTTGGGGGGAACAACGAGAGGAACCAGCTATACTTTCTGTTTTAAGACGAATTCCTTCCCTAGCAAGGTTGGGAAATGAGATTAAACTTGAACAAATAATACCAAAGTGTTTTCCCACAGCAATCATTATCAATACAAAACTACAACAAGTAGGCCCTTTTTTATATTCAATAAACTCTTATATTATACTCAATATTATGCTCTAGCTTTCCTTTCTCACATGTAATTGCGGTGCATAGAAGCATCTATCTTACAGGCATGTGGCAGGTTACCAGCACGAATGCATTGCAGTGGACTTTATTGTACTGGTACCACGCTAAGAGAAGTAGGTTAGCGACATTCAATGATGCTGAGACACTTTCGTTCATTATTTATGTGGGTCTCGTGCACATCATTATTATTTTTTTCGTTTTCGATGATAGTAAAAAAAGAAGAAGTTCCTTCACACACCTAAGCCTTAGCTGTATAAGACCAAAGGCCAAATCACACCATCTGACCACCATTTTTGTGTTCCGAGCCGTACACAAGGCTAAATGTAATTACAATTGTCAATATTGAAAAAGGGGACCAGATGATTCTTCCTCTCAGTCTCAATATGTTGGTAACATTTAAGCGCACGTGAGATCATCAAGTTATCCGCACATAAGTATCAAAGCTCCGTCCCACGACAGTTCAACAGAGGGCAGCCTAAAACGTAAACAACCGACAATGAAATTATGCACCGCGTACTTCAGCGAGAATGCAACCGACGGGTTAAGGACGGAGAGCTAGGGTTGGCTCCAGCCTGGGATCATGAATTATTCATGAAAAATTAAAAGGGATGATTCAAGATACTTCACTGGTTTGGAGATGACAGGGGGAAATTGTACAAGAAATGGTTATTACCGAAATGTTCACTCTGCATTAGGAAAAATGTATTGTGGCGTGGTGATAAATGGCTGCGGTGAATATTCTGCCTAAATCGCCGTCATCTAACCAAGAAACAAAACAAAAGTGTTACAATCTTATCTGATACATCCTGTCTTGCCAGGCAATGTACTAACTGTATACACGTCAGTACGTGACTGCTTAGACGCCATTTCCTCAAACAATGTCAGTATATGTTCAAAGGTTCTAATAATTTAATTATTCAAAGCAGATTCGCAATAAAAAAAAAATACTTTGTGGGATTTTTGGGGAAGAGCAATGACACATTCATTGCAAATACCTACTTCACGTGTGACGTTGAGGATTTAATGATTGTTTGTACGAAGCTAAATCGACACATTAAGCAAATTCCAAGGACAATTCTTTGTAATACAAACATTCAGCATTTCAGACGGGGTTTTGGAAGGCAAATGGTCAAATCTGAAATATTGTATCATAAATTTAGTGATTAGACGGTTGTGTGAAATATTACGTAACTAAAGCGCGATAAATCAGGCCAAACCGTAAAAGAAACATTTTTAGGACACTTTGTCAAAAAAATTGCAAGAAGTTTTTATCAGAGTAATTGTCGACTCTTTGTTGAATGTTTAGGGTAACTTTAGGACTGTATCTACATTCCAAAAATTAACAATCGACTACGAATTCAGTTCAAAATGTCCGGGTGATTTTTGGTTGTTTCGTGGAAACAAGGCTGGCATAAAACACGCTGTTTTCAAACTGCCAAAAAGCTTTGTTCTTTGTCTGCACGAGAGTCTTATTGTGCCACAGGAACCGGCGTATTTCATCCCTCGATTTTAATTAATAATGGAAATGACGTGAGTGTGAATAAATATTGGCTATTCCATAAAAATTTTATTCTATTCAACACTATTATAGATTAGTAAACGTATATGCTTTTCACCACTAAAAGAGAATTAACTGCATTTTTTCCTAGTTTGTTTTATGTATTCTTTATTGAAAAGTCAATAAAATTGCTATAATCAAGACTATTTTATATATAAAACATATTTGCTCTTTACCATTCCATTATAATGAAATTTACTGTAGTTTTTCCCCTTTTTTGTTGTCTGTTTTTCACCAAGCATTGTTTTAATTGACGAGTTAAAACGAGAATAGAATAACATTAACGTATCAATGCCACGACCGAGTCCCCGAATTAAAACTGCACCAAGCAAAACAGATTAGGTGTAGCCTGGTTGGAAGGCCCATAGCGTTCATGATGAGGGTAAAGGTTTAAAAAAAAACTGTCAGCATCCGGATCAAAATAATGTTAGACCATTGAGGAAGCCCACAAAAGTACACGGTGCCTTAAAGGTGCCTTAAAGGGACCTAAGTAAATGAGCTTTAGGGACTACGTCAGTGTCAATGTAATATTATTAGGCCATATAAAAAAATGTCACGATGGTCGCTCTGACCACCTGTTGTGAACATCTCAGCTGGCTTAACTGGGCTGCCCACAAAGACATGAAACATTTATTGCTTTAATATAACGCAAATAATAGTTAGAGTCAATGACTAATGAAAATGGCAAAACATTTACAGGTCTCCAACGTCAGGTAAAACGGTGCAAAATGCTACTGTGTTTTATACTTTTCAGGGGCAATTTTTTTTTCTCTTCAAAATCCAAAAACGTTCGGTGGCGTCAAATTTCAAAGATATTCTGGTCTGTATCATTTTGTACAGATGAGTTTAAGTTCAGTCCTGAAGTTGTATGATATTCAATCAAAACGTCACTGATTTTGACTTTTTGACTAGCGCAAAAATTCCTCTCTGGAAAGTAAAGACCCAAATTTGTTTTTGATGTCCGTTGGCGTAAAATTTCGCTCTGAAAGAGTATCAAATATAATTAAATTGTACACAGTTTTAACGCGAAGTGAGAGACTTGGTTTTTTTCCCTTTTCCATAAGGACTCATTGGCAAATGAGTGAATCTCAAAACTGAATTTGGCCTTGAAGCTCCGCTTTCATTACAGCCGACCCGCCACATCATGTTACAAAAGTAAAACTGCAATTGTTTCCCTTCTTCTTCCTCACTTATCCTTTTAATAGTGCACAACCTCAGCACAATTATCAAAGAAGGGTGATTAATTGATATTATAATACAATAGGGATGAAGGTGGTGACATGTTAAACAACGAGCCTTTTGCGAGTCTAACTTGAATAATGTCTGGTACAGTGACTTGCTTAGTTACAAGTTACCGCTTAAATTTGAATTCCTCAGACTGCAGAGACAGTTGCCAGAGGTTCGGGGTAAGCTTCTGTATTATAGCAACCTCCCAGTTGAGCAAACCCTGGTACCATTGTGCCATACACAAGCTTTCAAAGTTGTGTGTTCGCATGACGGGTGTTCGCTGTCTCTTTATGTAACTACAGAAGCTTGCCCCGAATCATGTGACGTAGCAACTGTCTCATTAGTCTGAGGAATTCCAATTTAAGCGGTAACTTGTGACGAAGCAAGTCATTGTACCAGACATTATTCAAATGTAACTCGCAAATGGCTCATTGCAGCGTTCAAGAGACTGGCGGGAAGGATTCACGGTCGTTGCCATTCCTAGACTGTCACACTCGTCACTGACGTTGTCGTCGCTGTTGTTTTCAAGACAAGAGTGCCTACACCACTTGTCGGTATTTCGGGTCTACATTTGCTCATGTTATTCTATTTGCACCATTACCCATTACTCGTGGTAGACAACTACTTGTGATGACATTGGATATAATGCAATGTACGGGTAGGGTGTTTTGTGTTACCCCGCTGTTTTATTTCAAGTCCTATGAAGCCATTGTACTAATTTTATGAGTTGTATTGTGTTTCACTTCTTCCATGGGTGTATTTCCTTCATCAAGTGAGATGTGTTTTATCTCTAGTTTGCAGACGACAGCTTGCCGGGGAAGCTACATGTCACGCATGCGGCTTGCTACGGTCCATGACCATTTTCGTTTTTGGCGCGCGGATAGATATCGGCTTTCGCAGACCAGCTGTGTTTGTGGACACCCTGCCACCAAATACTGAGCTCAGGCCGATCGTATGTCAGCGAACCGTCCGGCCGATTGACACCCGATCCAGCGCATGAAACGGGATCAGACGGACGAGATGGGGCACGGTATGATGCGGTGACAAATGATCTACGAAATAATATCTGCTGGCATCGGAGGACACTCCCCCGGTGGCGCACAAAACAAACGGCAGCACGAGGGGCCCCCTAAATGAACAACAGCGCTGCCGTAAGAGTTCAAAACCACCTTGAAGTTGGAGCTATTAAAAATGAATGAGCGCTTTAGAGAGGAGGGAATGCAGCAATTGATGGCGAATGGTACATAACATCAACATAAGACACATTTCCCCGAGTGCTATTGTTCGACTAATTTAAGTTCATGAAGTGATGCCGTGGTTGCACATGGCTAGATTATGCTTCAGACCATTTTGTGTACACCATCATGCGAGCGCACACCTGCCCATCAGCTGTGTGGGTTGCTTCGTAGCCGATGTTATTATTGTTTTATGGTAAAAGCCTGAAAGTATTCACCAAGGTCAAGGGGTTGCGGTACTTTATTATGCCATGAACCACCTGCACCGAACAGGCGACTTGTTCGTAACAGCGTCGACCTTTCACCCAGATGACGTAGCGATGCAGTCTGGTCTAAGGTGACGCGGTTCCATGTAGCTGAAAGAGCACTGCACGCGACCGACGAGAACGATTGCATTAGGCCATAAATTAATAAAAGTTACAATAGATGAATAGGTAATAAAGCTCAGATTTTCTAGAAAGAACAAATGCATAAGACAACTGAAGGAAAACATTACTTTACATATTGTTGCTTACAAACTATTTAGAAACCATCAACATCAACAAAAACATTGACCGAACAACAAACGTTCAGGGCCTATTTATGTTTCGCCATTAATTGCTGTTTACTCTTATAGATTTTACACACACACACACACAATGTTAAAATGTACAAACAAAATGGAATTTTACAAAAGTGAAATAATATAAATGTTAACTTAAGTTGTGCAGAAGGCAGCGTGCAATGTTTATCAAGTTCTTTAATGAAGGGTAGTGCAAAACAGTCCCTTATTTGTTTAATGTTGGCTGCGATTTTATATATGTAATTGTCCTAAACACCTAACAATAAACAATACGTACTTTCCATTCTTTAAGGGTTTTTTTTTCTTTCTCAAATTTGCATATCACCGAAATTGTGTATTGTTTTGACAATTTGAAGTGTTCTGAAGTACAGTCAGATATCTTTCGTTAGGCTATTGTGTTACAGTGAGACAATCAACAAAATACTTCAGTTTGCTATTTTGTTTATGGTTTAAATTGACTATCGGTCGACAGAACGTGCTTGGAAAACATCAGGAGCATTCTTTCTGAAATCTATAAAAATGTCTGAAAATACTTCAAATTATACTTGTGGTGCTGATTATGGTTTCCATGAACCAAAATAGCTGGCCCAATGTAATTTGTATACGCGAAATGACTAAACTGGTGCCGTGGTCATTGATTGCATTGAACTGCATGTGTTTTAGCTGTTCTGCCTCATTAGGATAGCATCGTTGGGTTTCGGTACATTTCGGATTAGTTCGTTTGGGAAGAGAAACTATCATGATGGAAGCAAACAAGCCACAACAACAACACGTGAAACTACTGAACGTCCAGCTGAAAAATTAACCGGTAAAACAATGTGCTGGAAATCTATGTTATTTTTATCTTTCCCTGTATATGCAGCAAGACAAATTACACTTCAGAAAAACAAACATAAAGGTACATAAACGCTATTTCAAGTACTGTTTTCAACGAGCCTTTAAGCTGTTTTTGTTTGTTTGTTTGTTCGTTTGTTTGTTCGTTTGTTGTTGTTGGTTCTTTTCTTTGGTTTTTTTTCTTTTTGGTTTTTGTGGGGTTTTGGGGTTATTGTTGTTGTTTTTGTGGGGTTTTGGGGTTATTGTTGTTGTTGTTGTTTTTTTTTTTTTGGGGGGGGGTGGGGGGTTTGGGGGAGGGGTTTTGGGGGGTGTTTGAAATAACGTTTGACCGATTGATTAATCTACCAAAGTCGGTGTCTGGAATATTATGTTCATGCCGACTGGTGATCGAGACAGCTTGAAGAATTGGGTGATTTAATGATATCAGTATCATCTCTACATCGTATCAAACACACAAACAAACAAACAAACAAACAAACAAAAACACCACAACATGAGGGGTCCATAATTCTAGCTGGAGAATTCATACAAAACATGGGCAAAGTATAGATTTACAAACAATGTTTGGGTGTTTATGAAACGTTATACAAACCCTTTGAGCAATTACTGATCCCCTTAAACTCTTAAACAATTTTTCACTTGAATGTTTACAATTTCAGTGTTAATATCCCCTCAAGTTTGGTGAAGAGTTTAAAAAAAGGCATTTCGGAAGCCTAGGAGACGTCCGTGTGGAAAGAAAACAAGCAAGAAATTATGTACGCTCAACTTCAAATCAAAGGCTCGCCGCCATATTGCGGAACCTAGAACCAAAATCTGAAGTTAAAATTTTATTGCCATAGATGATACACGTTCCGCAAAGTACCGCATCAGAGGTATTCAGCAAAATACAGACCTGCATTATACCTTAAAAAGGGTCGGCTCCATCTGTTTATTATTTATAGCTGCATGAAAGGGTTACATTTGCTTAAGGTAGCATCAAAATAAGGAAATTATTTGAGGGTACATAATGGCCGACACAGCGGTGGCTTAAGTAACGAGAGAACCGAAGCAGACGACACGTACGTCTCCAACTAAAAGGACGGTTTGAAAGCCCGCGCTTTTCTTGTCATCTCAAAACATTGATGCTTTTCGATTCGATTACTTGGTGCTGAAGAAGAAGCCGGGCTGTGAATTTGTGTTTCCAACTGCCGCCCCAATTGTATTGATCTCTTGATCTCGTCAATGGAAACAAAAGTGTTGAACTTGCCCTTTATACGGTTTAATTTTGTTGTCTGAATTCAAACACATGGAGTTCACTGGGTCTTTTGTCATCAATTTGCGCTTTTCTATCCAAACCTCCGGAAAGGCTGCCCGTCACTTTCTGTGCGAACGCCTCTGTCGTTGCCGCGAATCTTTACTTTCTTGTTTGTTGAAAAATCCTTCCGTGCTTTTGAAACCCAAATGAGGTACTTCGAAATCGCTTCGACAATCTGCGAGACGAGGGGGAAAAAAGACAAAATATGCAGCCTACTAACTGCATCTTTGGAGAATGCTGCGTGGCTGCGCTTTTAGGTTAATTGTGTCGGCGCACAGAATCGTAATGACCATGGAGCGGGCTGTAGGACCCCAAATTTCACTTCATTCAAGTGGCAACTTTCCGCATTTGAAAGCAATCGACTGCAACACCGGTAACTCGACACCGGCCGGGCTTTTTGAATTCCGTTTTTTCCCATAGCCAATTTATTTCAAGAAGACCGAAATTGTTGATTTAATAATCGCTGGGTCTTGCCGAAGCGTGGTTGTTGAAAGTGTTCCTGTTGCAAGGAGAGGGGGGTGTGCGTGTACGTCCGCGGCGGACTGACCGATGAGAGAAGCTACAAAATGAATACATATGCAACGGGAAATCCTTCAAGTCTCTCTGGGCGAATACATTGTGGCTTCAGACTTCAGCTTGGAGTTACCGTACCCTGTGGGGGTTAAGGGGGTTCAACATCCTTTGCACTCACTCTTGCATCCTGTATGGATCCACTATTTGAATAACGCAAACCAAAGAGGACGTCTGTTGTTGTTTGTTGTTAATCTAATATAAGGGGTGGGATGGGGTGTCTACTTGGGCCTGTATAATGCAATGATCCTTTCCATTCTGTTAATCCTAACCAATGTTTGTTATAATTCAAATCAACTTTTTAGATGAATATTAATGAATTAATTCGTTAATTATTGCTTCATTGCCTTCAAAATGATAATATGGAATGAAGTGCCTCAACAAACTGCATGCATTACAAACATGTCCCAACTGCATACTCTTTCTCGTTCTTATAAACACTTCGTTGAGGGGAATGTACATTTTTCTCCCCCCCCCCTTTTTTTAGGTGAAATAAACTCCACCCATTCCTCCAAAAGAAATACGTAATGGAACTGTCCTATCGAAAACCTAAACAATGGTCTGGCCTACTTATGTTTAGGAGTTAACAACGTGCACAGGTTGTCACGTTTAATTTATTTTTTTTTCTTCTTCTTTAGAGATTTTTTTTCCAATGAACAAAAGTTGAACAAGGGCTGCCAAGGAACTGCAAAAGTAAAAAAACTAATTTCAAAAGGTGTTTACAACCAGACCCCTGCCAACGATAAAATTATAATGAGTTGGTATGCGGGCAATTATTATTTCGTTGAGAACATAGAGTTTTTCAAGGCGTCGTTTTGGGGCGGGAACATTTCTCTCACGGGTAGCTCCTTCCTACAACTGACTTGTTTACAATCTGACCACACACTATTTGAGCTACGAGCAGCATCTCTTTATGGCTGACGATACTGCACCCACGCACCTCAGTCTCCATCGGAGAGTGAAGTGTCTGTAATGATTGGTAGTGATGCAAACGAACGATTTTAAAATCTGAACGCGTTTAGTTACTTTAACAGAAATAATAGATTTGATATAGTATCATATTTCGTGAGAAATATTTCCGTCTGAAGTACTGTCTCGATTCTTCCTTCGATTTGAAAAAAAATATTAATATTCTAGAGCATTTATATAGCACTATATAAACACGAAGAACGGAGCAATTAAAGTAAAGCAAAAAGTGAAAATGAAGCAGGTACCGGTATTGGCCTAGCCTAAAACTATATACAAAGCAATTTGCAAATATCGTTGTTTTCAATGTCAAAAAATTAAAAAATTACTTTCAAATGGGTGTCCTTTCTTCTGCAGAAAACTAAACAGAATATTGTCTTTAATAACGTCCATTGTCTTGCAACGTCCTTAGTGTCTGGAAATTTGTAGGTAGGGTCATACTTTGGTAAAGACATTGAAGAAAAAAAACAAGATTGTGTAAATTCCATCCAAATGTTTACTTGTTATATGGTAATTGTAGGATCCTGCGAAATTATTTCGTCTGAAATGTCCCCGTTGATTAGAAATTAATAACATTAATTGAATCTGAGAAACGATTCACGCATGAATCGTTTCTCAGATTTCGGAGGGTTGGTGTCCGTTCGCGAATCGGCCAGAGATGCAGCTGGTACTCGCTGTCACCTCAAACGTGAACATACTGTGACAGGTTTGTGCTGTTTTCTACAAGCAAGTAGACACTGTATTCAGCTGAAACTTTCACATGTGACTTTTATGATCGTATCTTTCTTCCAAATTTTACCTGAATTACTTTGACAATCTATGACCCTACCTTTAATGTTCATTAGCATGACATGCCTGGAAATGTGTTTTAAAGCAGCGAGGATGCACGTAAGATATAATAAGACAGGTCGTGTTTATTAATGCCGAGCAACGGTCATTTTCCAAACCAAATTTGCTTGAAGAGGTGACTCTCCATTGCAGTGTAACGGCAAAGGAGATGTTGTAGCTGCCACTGGCAATATTGGATCATTTTTATTTATGCCGAGAAATTCTCATAACCTTCATGCAATGCCAATAATGTGGAAAAGGAACTTTGACTGGGAATAGAGCTTTTTTTGAAATGTTGTATTGTATTTCAAAGAGCTTTGTTTCCGAGGGAAAGTGACTGAGAGATGACCCCCCCCCCCCCCGTTCATCAGTCTTGAATCAAAAACAAAGAACAAAGAACCAACAATCATAAACAGTAATTGCATAGTTGAGAAGGGGGTGGGTTTCTTTCAAATTCACATTATTCTTATGATATTTTTTATTTGCCCTAACATCGACCACCATTTTGTATGGGCAGCCTCGTGTATGATGAAATGTATACCTGGGTAGGCACAATAGTCTGCCCTTTTTAATAAACATTTGAGCGTAATTATTGATTTATCAGTGATATTGGTAATTTGTTGTAGCATTTGTCTGAAATGGTAAAATAAAGATACTGGTTCATTTTTCTTTTTTCCCCCTTTTTTTCTTTTTTTCTTTTTCTTTTCTTCTTCTTTTTATTCTTTTTCTTTTTCGGGGGGGGGGTGGGAGCTGTGATTTTGCAGCAAAGGGTGTCCGTACTTTTGCCAACCATTGGTTGGTAACACTCGCAGCATTGACGTCACAAAAGAATGTTCTGCAATCGAAGAAATTCTATCGCATAGAGAGTTAGAAATCAGACATACATCAAGTACTTTTAACCGTGTATCACGGTACACCGAAACCAGACTGTTTTTACACCACGACTGGGGGGGGGGGGAAGGAGGCAGCAAAGTACACACAAAGCAATGTGGTCCAAATCAGACACCGTAGACATGGTGATTGAAATGGCGTACAGGTGAAAAGGTCCCGTGGTTTTATGAACTTTCATTGCCACATTCGGGATACAAAGACCAACTGTTATCAGTCAATTATGGTGAACATTGTTTTATGCCGAAGGTGCTAAACCGCTCGCAGGCATTACGAAGGGTGCTGACGTGTATTCACCAGGAGGCATGCAACGTGTTATGAACAAGTACACGGACCTGCTTCATAGGATCCGTGTGTATAGTAAAGCCAAAGGAACTATTCTGCTCGATATTATTGGGGGTCGTTGCAGGGATTGCAGAAGGGGGGGGGTACCCAAGTATTGAGTTTGAGGAAATGGTGAGCACCAGACGAGGGGCTTAAAACTCGAGGTATTAAAAAGCATGGAGTCCGGACTGTCACAGTCACTTTTCCCATATAATAAGGGATTCTCAATATTGAGTGCCAGATAAAAATTAACATTAAAGAGACAATTTGGTGACATTTGACTGGAAAAATTACTTTGTTGTTGTTGTTGTTGTTGTTGGTGTTGTTGTTGTTTGTTCTTGGTTTTTTGGTTTTTTTTTTACTGGAGCACCGAATGCAAGATTTGGTCCCATGGTATGCTAATTTGTTTCTTGAACAAAAATAGGTTTGGAGTTTGTACATGAGAACCAATTGTTTTAGCAATACGTGCAACAAACTCTCTTCTAAAATACGGTGACGTGTATCTCCCTTTTCAACTCAAACGAAGATTCAAAAAGCTACACTACAGATTCTTCTTTCGGTGCCCGCTTGTTGGCTTGTTTGTTGGGGTGTTGGGGTGTTGGGGTGTTTGTTTGTTTGTTTGTTTGTTTGTTTGTTTGTTTGTTTGTTATTAGAGCACACGCTGACATAATCAGCAACTTTCTCAATAGCCAAACCCCAGAGTAGTATATCAGTTAGCAACATGATACATACCAGCAATCCGAACGGTTTTTAAGTGGCTACCTCGTTATAAAATCAAACTGTGTAGCAGTGCTGCTAAACCTCCGGCGTACAGCGAGAAGAAAAAACGTTGACATGAAAATCCTCATAAGTTGACAATGACGACGAAAGTGACAATTAAATCATCAGGAAAAACAATCTCTGGCATATGTCGTTATATATGAGGCGTTTTGATTTTCTCATAACCTCGCCTTGGGGTAAGGCCAACGAAAGCGCCGTGCCTGGGTGGGTGGTCCCTCTTCGGTTTTTACCCGAGACTGCAGGTTATCGTCAGCTCCACAAGATCTCCGCTATGTTTTTGTTTTGTTAAATCATTTCACGCCCAAGATATTTGGGACAGACCCAGACTAATGAGTGGTTTGTTTGTCATTATTTTGAAATTGAAGCTTCGTAATAGCTGCTAGCTTTACAGCGTAACAGAGCCGAAAACCTCAAGACAAGTATCGGCACTTTTTCCCAGTGTTTACATGACACTTACATGTAGATAAGTTAAACTAAAAGAAAAACAAATTCTTACGGTTTTCAACAAACTGTCTTGATGGTAATCTTTAACAATCTTTGTGTGATATGTTAACATTAATGAAAATGCTTACATTTATGCGCACAACAACAACAGCAACATGTAACAGCAACAGCAGCAGCAGCAATAGCAAAAAAAAACAACAACAACAACAACAACAACAACAACAACAACAACAAGAACAACAACAACAACAACAACAACAACAACAACAACAACAACAAACAACATTGGAAAGTTGGTACTAAAAGAGGTTTGTTGGTCACATTATGTTTGATTTGTACATAATAACAGGCCAAGATCCCCCATAAAAATTAACAATATCACAACAACCAACGTAAAAAGTGGCAAGAAAAACCTTACAAAATCGTTGAAACCAAACATGGACCAGGAGGAATGGGTTTTGAGTATTATTTTGGGGCGAGTTCAGTGCCATTTTTAAAGGGAACCCTTCTTAATTAAATCTTATAGTTTTCAAGAAACTATAGACCCGTTGTAACACCACAAACTCCGGGATTTTATCATAACATCTCAACCTCAATGGTGAATAAAAATACGTTTTTACGCTCTCATGATATAGGTTTTCAATCAGCCATATTAGTGGTGGGTAATTTTATGTTTCAGCCACTCACATAGCAGTTTCCTGGTACTATTATTGTAAAAGCTGTACCGTTATTTACACGAACCGAATGGCGTTGATTTGTTCCGCTCAGTAGAGTTCTGTCCTCGGCTCCAAACTTGTTCCCGTAATTTTACACGGTGCCATGCTTACACGGTACCGGTAGACACATACCCATTGTATTCCCCCAAGGAGCACCGTGTTGGCACGGTAATGTTACACCGATCGACGCGCCGTTAGCCCCGGTTGATGTTGAAGTCGCACCCCGCTGTGGACCCTCCAGACGCTCACAACTGATAATGAAAGAGAAACAAATTACACACAAGGACTGTTGGTCTTTCGTCATACGATATAATTTTTTTTTGTGGCCCAAAGCTGCCACGCATAGATGTCGTTGGTAGTTTTGTTTATTTTGCTTCGGTTACGGAATATCGCAGGTAAAAGTCATCAAAATGGTGAGGTTTGTCGATAACGACGTAAATAATAAAAAAGTGAAACCTGATACGAAACGAAAATAATTTATAAATGGCTTGCACACTATCATTTTAAGCAAGAAGCCATTACGTGTTATTCTGGTTGAACAAAGGAATTTATTTGGTTGTTGATGACAGGAAACAGCACCCTAAAAACACATTATGGGATCGACATGCAGGCAAAAAAGTCCATCCGTCTAACAAATCCACACACGTTTCTGTTTACAGCTAAACTACATCATTGGTTTTTGGGGGAAATGTAAATTCTTCATACACAACTAGGGTTCATCATATTCTGCTAACAGGTAGGTATGACACATAACTGACAATAGAAAATACAAATAAACGATTACTCATCTGAAAACTTATGTTTTAACAAACCTCGAAACAAGCACCAATTGTGAGAATTGGTACCGTCTGAAAAATAAAACCTTCATGTGTACGGAAAAACAACCCACGAAACCTAGGTCTCGTTTCTATCTAGCATTATCAAAATAAAGCTCTCACACAAAGCTAGAATGCAGACACAACACGTAGTATGAGCTGTTTGTTGTTCGCTGCTTCCTCGAACCCCTGACCAGCGATACCTGTTCTTCATAGGTTGATGGAGGTACAGTGTGTTCGGTGAAAACGAGAGGATGCGAATTATTTCAGGCGTTTGTTTTCAACATAGGCCCTACAACAAAGCCACTTTTAAAAAAAAGAGAACACCAACAAGAAATCGGTTTAGGGGACGAAGTTTGGGACATAAAAATTGCTCAAGAAAAAAAAGGAAGAATATCAAGATCAGGGAGACGGTAATTTGTTCAGTGGTCAATGGTTTCCTCGGTCCTCTAAGCAAGAAGTGACTCCCGACATATTATAACAAACAGTTGCAATATGAATGTGATGACAATGAATTTGGGTGATTTACATCTCCAATCTTCAATCTTAGGCTACGGTAATTCACAAGAAAAAAATCGGTACCAGATCTCAATACATGTACCTAACAATACATAAACTGAATCTAATTAAGATGAAATGTGTGTATATATAAGCATTTGTATAAATGTGAAATATAACAGTCAGTCCGAAGCATGGAAACAGGAAAAGGAGAAAGGAAAGATAAGGAAAGATATTACCGACTCAAGATAATCAAACCCATTAAAACATAGCACAATGGTACGTGGATTGAAACTGACAAAACAGTGTAGCTAAGAACAGACATGAAGTGGGGGTATTACTAGTGCAGGAAAACTGTCGACTTAAGTTTTATGAACTTCATGATAAGACTAAAGGGTTGGGGCAATAAAATAAAACAAAATACAATAAAAAGTAAATAAAGTCTTCAACTTTCAATGTTCTTATAGATTGTGCCATCAATGACCTGACACATGTTTTGTGTAAACTGTGATTAAATTCTGCACCAAGACAAAGTACGGCAATTGTAATTACCTGATGTTGGAAAAGGTGAGTATTAGTTTCACTGAAAGGTTGCCGATTATCAGTATCAGCCCGCTAGAGCAATAGTTCGATCTGACACACTGTCAAAGTTGCGGAAATAGCATTAGAAAATCTAAATTCATTGATGCTTGTGTCGATTGGGCAATCAAAATAAGCCCCATATGACCGTCAGCACAAAGTCACTGACAGAGAACATAAACCGCTTTTTGTTTTCACCAAGCACTCGGACCACACCGGTTGGTTGCAAGGGCACTTATTGAAAATTGAAGAATTTTAATTCAAAATCTAAATTAATATCAACAATATCAACAAGAGCAACAACAACAACCACAACAACCACAACAACCACAACCGCAACCACAACCCAACAACAACAACAACAGCAGCAACAACCACAACCCAACAACAACAGCAGCAGCAGCAGCAGCAGCAGCAGCAACAACAACAATAACAACAACAACAACAACAATAACAACAACATTGATCTTTATTGTCCCTTTAAAAAAGATGACGGAAGACATCACCCTGATTTTTTTTCTCATGGGGGAAAATGTAGAATGTTGGAATGAAATGTTGGTGATGGATTTGGCACAACATCGTATCACTCTCTTGTTATTGTTTGTGAATAAATGAAGCTGTAGCTTCAAAGGAAGACAGGGGGAGAACCAAATAGAAGGACAAAGAGCAGCAACTGCCTCGAGACCATTTCAAATCTTGCTGTACTTGTTTGAACAAAATAGCTTAATCAAATGAACTTATATCGTATGTCCTGTTTTCTTTTGTTCCTTTTTGAAAAATAAAATACTGGTGCACTTTAAATTTTATAGACACGACAAAATAGGCTGGAACTCCAGCTATTACACTATTTGCTTTAAGATCTCCAGAGAAGTCAGCGCAAATACATATGTGTGACAATGAATGACAAACGCTCAAGCCACAAACGCTCAAGTCGTGAGGCGTCATCTTATAACGCAACTAAATAAATAACAGAGTGGATTTTTTTCATCCGATGTTCTTGTGTGTGTTTTTTTATTTATTTATAGAGCAAGCCAAGGAATTTTTTTTTATAAACATCTTTGATTGAAACAAAATCATAATATTATACTAAATTATGTATAACAAGATATTGGTTTTAAAACAAGAAGAGCGGCGTTTCGGATGTTTTTTCCTGAATTCTTAACTGACGTGTTTAATTTTCATTTTGGAACGGACCTACTTCTATTATTTTCAGCCACTTCAAGCTTCAAGCGGGCCTTTGTTTTGGATTTAGTGGCCACGCAGCACATCAACGTCACTCCATGTGCCGTGTGCCATTTTATGACCAGCTGCATGGTTGCGAACAAGGGGCTGATACATGTCTACCTTTCTCATCAACCGCACAGCTCCTTGTACCTGCACATCATCAAAGTTACTTATATGTATAAAAAAAAAAGTAGTGAGGACAAAAAGTGACATCCGCCATCAAAGACGACAATTACAACCTATAAAGATTTATAGCACGCCATCGCTTATTTGGCCCGCAAGACAGTGGGTGATGGGCTTTCAGGGGAAGCAATGTATTTAGCGACGGTTCAGTGCCAGGCTGCTGCAAGCCGGATCGTGTCTCCTCCGTATACACACAGCCCATACCGGTGACAAAGAAAAGCGCAAGGAAGTTGGCTGGGCCTCGTCATTTTCAAGTGTAAGACCTGGAGAGTCTTGCCCCTCAAATGACAGGCTTGGCAAATGCCTTGCCTCGGGGCGGAAACCTTTTGATAAATGACTTGAGGATATACGCGGCGCGCGACCCCCCGATTGTTGTCCTCCCACTCTTTTTTCTCCGTCATCCTTTACGGTCAGGGAAATGACAGATTGTGCCCTTCATATGAGATGCTCCTACCAAGCACACCGAAAATGGATTATAAAGCGATGGGGTTGGTCCTGCAATTCCACTGGGTGGGACAATTTTAACGGGCAGCACAAATCTTGCCGTATCACGCTACACCCGGGCTCGTCGCTCAATAGGGTTAGATTTCGGGCCTGGGTGGAGCTGGCTTTTTACCTGGACACAGCAAACCATTTTGTTTATGAAATTTCCTCCCCCGGGATGAAATGAAGCGGCTATCCGCTCCCGCGGGGACCAGCGGATTGGCATGCGATATGTACGGTTCTTTGTTCTCCCTGGCTCTCGCCTTCGTTCGAGGTTTGTCGCTTGTTGTCGTTATGAACTAGCACACCTGTAAGAGGGGGAAGCGGTAACATATTCAGGTTAACCTATTCAAGTTTTGAATCTACACCGATAAAAGACCCTCATCCTGAGTGAATGACCACAAGGCTCAGTGCTAGGTCATGGTTTGACCCTAAAGAACAGGCGAGTTTCTAAGAAAACTCATGGTCAACTACCGACTCGCCTGACCCGTCATGTATATTTCTCTCTCCCCTTGTTCGTAAGGCTAATGGCCGCCAGGCAATGACAACTTTCAGTCAACTTTAGGTGTTTTTTCTGTCTATGTAGACAGTATCGAGGTATTGCACGCGATTTCTGTTGCCACTCTTATAGGTTTTCACAGAAATGACCAGGTTCGAAGTTTCCGCAAGAGTCCGGGGCCGGTCGACCGAGAAAGGATGATTGGCAGAAGCTAGCGTTTCATCGCGAGCCGCAGGCTACGGCATCAGAAGGTTTTATTCCAAGATCTTGCCACCGGGCGGTCGATCCATTCACCGGGATAAACGGCCTCAGTAAGCCCGTCAAAGTCTTGGCTCCCTACTCTGGTTTTCACATCGGGGTCTGGAAAATCTGTCAGGCATCTGCTGAACTCATGCTAACCACAAAACTCGGACAAATTGCCGACCCTCTTTTTTTTGTTTTGTCCTTCGAGCATTAAATCTTTTGTGCCCTAGCTGCTGGGAGTGGGACCCCGCTAAGCTTTCTCCCTTCTATCTAGGTTGCTGGGATAGAAATGTCTGTACTGGAAAGGTCAGGGTTCACCCTGTGTGCTGTACAGCTGTTGCTCATGGCTGAATAGCATCCCTGTGTCTAAATATGAGAGGTCAACGGTCAGACTCAGAACTCGCCTTCCGGGTCAGCATTTTTATGGAGTAATTTAAAGTAACACCTAAGAAGTTGTCGAACCTTGAACTAAATATTTAAAATGTCTAATAATTAGACTAATTGTTTGGCGGTCCCGAGCGCAGTGTGTGGTGCGCTGTATCAGTTACCATTATTAGGGTGAAAACTCGTGTTATGACCGAGACCAAACCAATAATTATGTGTTCTGCTGACACTACTAAAGTTGTTCGAAAGGTGTGAAATAGTTGAGGTGACGTCAGTCCAACCCAGAACCTAATAGATAGCGATTGATGTTCTTACGGGAAAAGTTATCTAGGTCACCGGCTGTCTGACCCATTTAAAAGCGGGCTTGATACTGATTGGATTTGCCTCATCCAAATAGAAACACAAGATCTTCCCGGTCAATTTTAAATTTGTTTCAAAATTAATCAAAACATGATTCAACATATCGCATAACATAATAGGTTGGAACGAGAATACCAAAAACGCTAGGAGAATTTACCCATGAAGTGAAGTTAATAAATAAAAAGCGCAGAGAAACGTTGAGTTTTGTTATATAATTGGTGTCTGGTGATTGTCTTAATGATAATTACATTTTAATTAAGAGGAACTACTTGTTTTGAGTGGAAATGAATCTTCCACTTACTCTAGATTAAATAGTACAGCCTTTGAACATGTATTGCTAAATATGAGTTTAAACAACCAGAGACAAAAGATTTCCAAAATATGTCAACAAAATGAAATGGGGAAATGTGCAGGACACGTAGCAAGGATGGCAGGTAGCAGATGGACAGTAAGAACCACAGAGTCACATCCTAGAGTAGAAACAAAGATCCAGAGGCAGAACAAAGAAAAGATAGAGAGATGATATAGTGAAGATCGCAGGGAAGACCTGCACCAGAATGGCTGAGAAAAGAAAAAAATGGAAGAGTCTGTCAGAGGGCTACACCCTGAAGTGGGTAGACGACGCCTAGGTAGATAATTAATTTATCTGATGTTTTCATTGGTTCTTAAATGACAGATTTTTCAAAGTATTTCTCTGCAGGAAACCGTCGGATATATTTCTTTTTGTTGTCCCACAATTTTGAACATTTTTTTTGTGGTTCTCGATATGTGGCATGCTGTACACCCTTCCTGTTGTCTCATCAGTTCTAGGAACCTCGGGAATCCTTTAGAAGGTTGTTGTTGTTTTTTTCTTCTATTTATTTATTTATTTATTTTATTTTATTTTTATTTATTTATTTTTTTGTGGGGGGGGGTAACTTCTGTACAAGAGGAAAAGATTGCGTTAACAGGAACATTTAGGAGGAACACCCTCTGCCACATATCGTACATGGTATACTTTTGCAAGTAACATTGTGACCAGATTATAAAAAGTTCTTTTATATCTGAGTGCCTGTATTGCAAGGTTTCATTTCTTCATTTTCCCCCTCTTTTTCCCCCTTTCTTCTTATTCAAGTGTTACTGAGTGATAGCACTTTTTTATTGAGTTGCTTTTGATTCACGGCACTGTCATATTCATACTATTTTCTTGTATGCATTTGCAGCTTATCGGTAGTCAGTTTACATGTCTATTTTTGACATTATATGTTTGTCTTTCCATTGTAATTTTGTTGTTAAATCTTTGTAGTATCTACATACATTTAAATTGTCTAAATTCGAACTCTGGCTGCGATGACTTTCATTCTTTTTCTTTTTCTTTTTAAATTTTTTAGTAATCAACCATTTCAAGTCAATTCAAAAGGTATCAGGTTTAGGTACTGGGAAAGGGTATAGGCCTATGGTCCTATTGGAAGCGGTATACTCAGTAGAAATGTAACAGAACCGTATATAGGAAGGGTACTTGGTGGCAATCTAATATAAACGTATGTCGTATGTGAAAGGCTTCTATTGAAGTGAATTAAAGAGAAACGTATGGGAAATGGTACCAAGTAAGTGAAAATGTAATATGAACGTATGGGAAATGGTACCAAGTAAGTGAAAATGTAATATGAACGTATGGGAAATGGTACCAAGTAAGTGAAAATGTAATATGAACGTATGGGAAATGGTACCAAGTAAGTGAAAATGTAACATGAACGTATGGGAAATGGTACCAAGTGAAAAGGTTAGGAAAATGTATGGGGAAGTTACTGACAATTTAACATAAACGTTTGGGAAAGGGTACCACGTGAAAAGGTATGGGAAGAACACTAAGTCAAAGTCTAATATAAACGCATGGGAAAGGGTACTACTACCAGAAATAGAACTAAGAGAAATGTATATGGGAACTAAGTGAGAAGGCAAGAAAACGTTTGGAAAAATTTAATGCAACGTGTGGGGAAAATTCAGTGGAAATTTGAGGAAAGCGGGAAATGTATGGGAAAGGATAAGGGAAAGGTGTGGGGAAAGTGCAAAGGGGGGGAGCTCAGCATGTTTACAGAAATAGGGGACAGGTTTGGGAACAGTCCCAGAAACGCAACGGGCTTAAAATGTTTGTTTATTTTTTTCCAGACTGATAAAGTATACTTATTTGATTTGGTTAGCAAGTTGCATTTCGTGTGTGTTTACCAACTTGAATTACAATCCGGTTATATGACAGCGGTCCTGTGGATCGGATGCCATCATCATTCGTAGACCAATCCATTGGTATCACAATCAGAAGAACTGCGGAATTTTTCGGGGGGGGGGGTTTAGACTTTTGCAGAATTTGATTTGAACCATGAGCGAAAAGCTTGAAATATACACCGCGATTGTGGAATTAAGTCAAGTACATGTGATCTTTGGGGTATCAGTATCGTGTTTAAAGCAATAAGACATATTTGATTGTTCAAGGTAGGTTACAAGTGCTGGAAACTGAGCCAATCAAATTGAGGAAATCTAAAACTGCACTCCAACAAAGGACTCTGGAACATTCCTGCCCATTCCTAGGTGTGCACTTTTTATCTGATATTAGTCGTGTCATTTGAAGAATGCTCAAACACATGCCTCTGCTTGTTTAAGGGGGAAAGTACAACATTGTGAGGATTTTTTGTGTGTTTTTTTTTGGAAAGAGTAAATGAACTCCGAACCTCTTATCCCAAAAACATGCCAGACAGACAGTCTGTGAAAATGGCATATATTCCGGTGATCAGTGTTTACCTTGGATTTTGTTCATGCTCGTATCGGGCTTCGATTTTGCTGCAATCAACGGAACGATAATTTGTGGAGTCCTCAAAACGTTATTGTTGGTTATTATTAATTTGTTTTAGAATTTAAAAGTATTTCAGACGGAAAGCTTTCTCCAAGGGATCGATAGGGCCTACTGGTGAGAATTTTATCATCAATGATCTTTCAAATTGAAACCAATAATTTTCTTTCCGCCGAATTGTATCAATCCAGCCTGTAATTTGTCATCAACGTCTCGAATCTCTTGGTTTGTCTATAAATAGACCGTTGAGTCAAAATGAAACAAAGCATGTGGGTACAGGTAAATAGTTCTTTACAAGAACAACCATCAGATTTGACTGAAATACAACATTCACAATTGACAGACAAAATATTTCATTGCAAACAACTTGAAAACAGTTAAACCAAATTGACATTGGTTTAAAGGCTTTGTATCCTCTCTTTTTTTGTTTGGATTTCATCCTCTGACAAAACCAACAACATGAACAACTTGGCTCGGTCACGATTATCCTCAGAAACGACCCGCACACATAACGATGCGACCTGTAGCATTGAGGGAGACTGTCATCACAGTTTTTGTTTCTTGCCCCTCTACCTTTCAAATCCATCTTGCCCCTCTGCTGATCAACGGCAACTTATTCCTCTGTCATTCAACGCCATCTTGCTCCTCTCCCAATTACCCCGGATCTTAATCATCTGCCATTTACAGCACCCTTGCCCCTTATCATTCAATGTCATCTTGCTCCTCTGCGTTCAACTGCCATTCAACGTCATCTTGCTCATCTGCCATTTACAGCCATCTTGCTACTCTGCCATTCAAAGCCATTTTGTCCCTCTGCTAATCAACTCCTCTGACGTTTATTCGCCATCTTCCTCCTCTGCAATTTATTCGCCATCTTGCTCCTCTGCCATTGAACGCCATCTTGCTCCTCTGCCATTTACCGCCATCGTGCTCCTCTGCCACTCAACGCCATCTTGTTTTGTATGTCATTCAAACCAACGTAAACAAACTGAGGGTAAGAATCTGGTCTCTTTATTTGTATCTCCTGGGAACGAGTATTCTTTATTTCTATTGCATAGAGTCAGCATGACAAAGGAGGCAGCAGAAGCAAAGCTCGACTCTGACTTTTACGATCCGGTCATTTTAATTTGTATAAAAGAATAATTAAATCAAATAAAAATAAATGTGTTTGGTGGAAGTCACGGGGAGAGATCACACCTACACTGTAACAATATAGCCTCGAAAGATAAGAAGTTGTTGCATCCCCGATGAGTTTTGTCCTCTTTCGTTGTATTGATGACTAAAAGCTTACTGCCGAGCTGTTTTTAGGTCACGACACAAAACAGTACACTTCACCCCATGCCATGCCTGCCAATGTCTCTTTACTGTCCTTGCGTGAGTGTAACGGGCCAGCCGCGCGGACTATTTCTGGCCGAAGTAGTTCTTATGTTCTTGTCCTATTTCTAATGATGCAGAAAGAAATACCGCAGTCTTTGACATGGAGTATCAGTATCTTTTTGTATATCCTTCTAAATCTTTTCGAATACGGAGTGCGATATTGGACTTGATAACTGATTTGGTCTTCAAATTGTCGCTCGTACCACGAGGTGACATATCTGTCAAAAATTTAAAAAAAACTGCAAATTGGTTTTTATCCAAAACGATTAATATACTCTTTTATACTGTTAACATTTTCAGCAAGTTTCTGTACCTAATACGTAATGGTTTCGCCATTAGATTTGCCATTTTGTATTTCCACGAGGTGACCTATCTCGATACGCCACTTCGCCAATGATACACAAAGCGTTACAGCGCAGTTCAGGCGCGCATGTGACATTTGCATTTTTACGAAGTGACCTATCTGAAAGCGAAGTATTTTCACGAAGAGACGCGAAAGGCTCAATATTCATTGGATTTTGGGGCTGTGGACAAGATATGTCACTTCGTTGTACGAGCGACGAAATGCTACTTCTCGTTTTTGCCAACAATTCAAACAAATTATTTCTTTGGAGGATTGGAACCAGTAAAAGGGAGCTTTCAGAATGCAACTCATAAAATTTCCCTTGATAATTACCGATCTTTGTCTGAAATCTTGGTCCGCACTCCCTGAAATGAGGAAAGCCTATGGCATACCGAAGAAATGACAGGAACAACATGTAAGCAAACACAATTATGGGATACCAAATATCTGTCACCCTGACAGATATAACGTAAAATCAAACAATAGCGCCCTCAGTCAAATTGAGGCACTAAAACGGTGCTACGTCAAACATGTTTGACCAATTTCAAGTCCAGATACGAACTGCTTATAGTCAATGGTTTTAACAAAGTATTTTATTATGAAACAAAAAACATGTCAACATATTATTTATAAGATTTTTTCAGATATTTTGGGGGTGTTTTATTTTTTGTAATTTTTTTTCTCTTTTTTCCGCATGACAAGAAAATCAATGGCTTGTCCAATGTACGCATGGGGACCAAGTTAACATTTGACTGGGTCGATCATTCACTGTAACTTTATACGAGCAGCTACTCGTCACTCGCCGTACATACTACGCTACAGTGTTTGTTTGTCTGTTTGTTGAGTTATTTTTTTCAGCATTCAGATGGTTTATTCTCTAACCCACTTGATCGATTTGGCTGCGTAGCACCCCCCCCCCTTCCCCCTCCCCGTGGGGCCAGAAGGAGTACAATATTGCCACCGACGATGCTCCTTTATACTGCAAAGTGGCTACATGTTTCAGCACCAGTCATCATCACCGTACAGGCAGAGAGAAACACGGGGCGGATTTCTGCTCCATCACCGGTCTATAATTTGACACACGCCATAGGCGGGGTACGGCGTATGATGAACACACATGAAACCACCTTGTGTGTATATATACGCACACGTCAACCTAGACGACACCAACTGTGGAAATCAATTCTAATCTTACGCAATATACATCATCTTGTCTCCCCCCTATCCAAATCCCCAAACCTGATTTGTTTTCTCCCGCATCGACTGGTAGGCTATGATGTTGCAATGCGGGTAAACGCTCTCTGAATGCGGCGGCTGAATCCATTTCTGGCGGTCATCCACCCGAAGATCACACAGTCCACCAAAGACTATACGCCAAAAGAAAAGAAAAAAACCAAACTGACAAAGAATCCATCTTGGCAACGGAATATGAAATTCGAAGATGACAAATGGTCCGATCCGCGGCCGCTGTCCCCCAAATTATGACACAGCCTGGCCCGGGGGGCTTTCCTATCCGTGTCCCCAAGTACGGTATGTATCCAAGTTAAAACAAACGGCCTCATGGCAGCGATGCTTGTTTCCCAAACCTTGCCAGTGGCACTGCATCTTCGGCCATACTCTCCTCAGTTGGTTGAAGATGCGCACGCTGACGACACAAACCCCCACTATTTATAATGTCTCATCGTAATCCGGCAACATTTTAAGTGTATTCATGAAAAACGAATTACGGCACCGTAGCTGGCCGTGCATAGAAGAGAAGGGGTAAGCACTACGCGAGGGACACGAGAGGGACATGGGTAATTGAAGCGACCATACCATGTCCCAGTACCCATGTGGTTGTAACCGTAAGTCATTCGGGTCTCTTAATAGTTTGGCGAGAACGCATTAAATAGCGAGGGGAATTCGGGGCAAAGAAATCGGCTCAGACGGTGCGGCAATATTTAGGCAAGACAATGGCGAGACCTGAAGGCATTTTTAGGATCAGCTCATGTGCGTGCTTGCAGGATTTAGAACTCCTTCGGTTTTCTCTCTCTCTCTCTCTCTCCCTCTCTCTCTCTCTCTCTCTCTCTCTCTCTCTCTCTCTCTCCGTGATGTAAAATTATCACTAGAAGGAAACAACGAGGAATTGAGAGATGCTTGATGGATTACCTCAGCAGTAAACTTCATCATTCCACACGATTATCTTTTAAGTTTCTTTACCCAAGCTATGATAAATTATTTTTCTTCATCAAACGATTGCACTCGCACATCGGTAAATTGCAAACATTTCCAAAGACATTTACTTGTTATAAATTGCAAAAAATAATGTCCACCGTCGCTTTTCCCAACCCCAGAGCATTTGAACTAAACTAAACTAAATGGGGAAAAATAATCTAATGCAACTAACATAAGTAGCTTTTGAAAAATCTGTTCACACAAACCCAAAGCGATGTTAAATTATTGATTCTGATTTGTTTTCATCCTACCGTTGTCTTTTTAAATATTTAGTTATTCAGTTAAAATTCATCTTCGCAACTTACGAGAGGTTGATATGGTACAGAATCCCAACGCGTCTCAAAAATTGTCAATTTTGAGGCCTGTTTGGCTCTTCAACTTAACCTGCAATAACAAGTTTGTTTCTTTTATGCAAACAGATCTAAAATCATACTTTATGAGCTTCGGTTTAAAGGCATGCTACATCTATAGTTTTTGGAGGTGTAAATTCGTAAACTTACAATTTAGATTTAGCATACCAGTTTTGACAAAAATATTGTAAATTTATTATTCATTTATTGCAGGATAACAAAATTAGCAAAAGCTGTTTTACATCAATGGCAAACATAAAACAGCAGACTAAAAAAAAACGAAAATAAATACATGACACAAATAGATTGGACAAGATGAAGAAACTACTCAAAGTGCAGTTTCTTATATTACAGACATTTAAAAATGTCATTGGAGGAGAAATTTTGAAAAGAACAAGGAATATTGTTCAAACAAACAGCTTGTGTAAATCTCATTAAATTAGATATAGTCACGTGAACAAAAAAGTTAATTGCTTTTTGTCAGGTATGTTGTATTTGTTATTAAGTGTTTTTTTTGTTTTTTTACCTATTTTCTCTAACATGGAGGTATTTCGTATTTAATCTGTAAACATCTGTAACTTTAAAGTGAATAATAAGCAGTGATTCGTTTAAAGGGAGCACGTGCACAGCATTGGTGAGACCGCAAATATAACTAATGACAAATTTGCAGAATTACTTACATGGTATAAAGATGGTAAGGGTGGGAAACTCCCCTCGTTTAAAACAAGGAAGGTAGGACTTCAAGACTACCTTATTACATAAGAAACCGCATGAGTGTTCGTAGGTACAACCACCTCATCAGATGCAACAACTACTTCTTCATCAGACATTTCGGTTTGAAATGCTATAGTTTTTGAGAATAGAGTAAAGCAATATTGTTCTCGCGAGTCCAAAACTCGATAACGGTGAGCACATTGGCTTTTCAGTATTTTCTTTTCTTTTCATGTATATGGTACACATAAAGTGCGGATACTGGCATTTGATAATAATTGCCAATGCCGTCCGCGTGGTTTAAGGCTAACAAAAGAAATGTGTGGGTTTTTTTTTTTTTTAAACAAAAGCCTATTTTAAACCTTTAATTTTCCCTTGTAAATACTTTGTGACGACCATGTTGATGAATGGCTTGATTTGACACTATTAGTATAATTAGAAGACTTGATCAATCTTATCAAAGTCTTGTTCACATAATTATTCATACGCAACCTTTCGTACAAGTAAACACATTCATGACAGCCAATGTACAGGCGTATGTTTACACCTGTACAGTGTATACGATTTCTGGAATTGGATCTCAACATTAAATACGGTTCGGAGGAAAGTTTTGAAGAAATGAAATCATGAAGTTAAAAAATATATGGTCCAGGAACCAAACCTCAAATTTAGGTAAAGTGTAACTAAGACTTTTTTTCTTTATTTGTTTTCTTCTTTTCAGAAATCAGTTCTTCAAGGTGTCTGCGTACCAACTTTGATGCATGCCCAGCTGGCAGGCTTGAGCATCTTTGTCTACAACCTAAAGAAATATACGATCTTTGTATAAACATACATTATAACAAAAACTATACAAACACTTTGTGGGTAGGGGTACCATTTCTGTATGGAACTTTTACAGAGTTTGTAATACAGATACAAACGACCCCTCATTTTATATATGGGGCCATTCCTTTTAAAATGGTACCAAGCATGTTGACCTTTCACCTTCTTACAAGGCCACAAAGAGGTCAAACGGGTGCAAAGAAGAGCAAAATGTCAAGCTAGCATATTATAGTCATCTATGACAAACAAGTTTGTGTAACACAAACGTTTTACTGTTTGCAAATAAAATTAAGCAAAGCATTTCCAAGAGCTGTAAAGACACCGAACCTCCTTCTAACAGCCAACGTTTGAATTTACGTTACCTTATTTGTGGTGAGATATGTATACAAAACAAATCAAGAACCCAAGGAGATTTAGAAGAGTAGTTCAGTGCAGAAACATTGAACTAAAACAGAGATTATTGAAGACTTGCCCGCCTTCTCACCATGGGTGCTGTTTCCGACCTGCCGATGTGCAGTACCACCACGATTGTTATACACTTCGTTTGCAGCAAAGAGAAATGTAAGTTACGCTGTCAAAGTAGCTGATGAGGAACCATTGAAACTATCTAGTGATGGATTCTGACGGGTTGTGTCAGACATGGAAAATGATCCTGTGGAACTCGGTTGAAATCTATGAGACCAACCCGGCTTATGTTGCTGCTTCTTTGTTAAGTTATGAACCCACAGTCGGACAAGACGCAATTCGGAGACAACGGGCACGACTTACGCAGATGCTAGCGTCTCATTTTCGAGATGACCTCATTGTTATGAGGACAAGTGGGTGTGCAAGTTTGCTCTGTCTGCGACAGCATGTTTCTGGCAACCTAAAACTTGTGGAAGCAAATGGTGACCAGATTGGTGAAGTTGTGAAGACCTTTTCAAGAGAGGGTAAAGAAGAAACGAAAAGCCTACGATTTTGAGTGGTTTTAATTTTGAAACTGCTGTTCAGGACACAAGCAGTACACTGCTGAGTCTTGCAAGTGGACTAGTGTCATCTGGCTCAGTCACTAGAGAGTCCCTCAGCATGGCCCAGTCAAGACATGCCCCTGTGATCAAATCATTCAATCAGACAACTTTGGGCCTTGCTGTTAAGCTTTATTATCAGTTTGGGTCAAATGAACCGATTGAAGTTCTGCACAGCAGTGGTTACATCTGCTTCTCTACGATGAAGTTCACCGTTTCCGAAAATCTGTCACCAAAGTTACAGCCCAGGACAAAGATCTCTATAAAGACCTGCTCCAAATTGATCATCTACTTTAGAGTCTGGTTTGACAACCTCAACCTCAGGGTCTATTCTCCAAACGGAGTAAGGGAATCTCACTGCATTGCTGTAGAAGTCACATATAACTCACAAAGTAGTAATATTCACACTCTGTGCACCTTATTCTCTGATAGATACTCGTTACTTCAACACATTATAGTTCACCTCTCCATAGCTATAATGTCGAATAACACGTTTTTATGAGAAAGCAGTATCGGAAGCCTTGGTGTTATAGCTAAAATAGTGCCTGGACAGCTATAGGCCTATAATAATATAATAATCGAATGTGGTGATGGTCAAACAAAGTGCCACTGCTGTACAGCAGCTACAATTTCGAGTCCAACATGGCGATGGAACTGCTCAACTCGTCTGTTGTCTTTGATAATCCTAGTTTGCTCAAGAACTGATTTGAAACTGTTTGTAAAATGCTGGAATTACGTTATGATCACTGTTTACAGGGCCCCATGGCAGTGTGACTCCTGCTCACATTCCACGCATAAGCAAGCAGGAAATGTCTCAGATTGAAGTCAAAAACCTAGCCACAGTACAACTGCAACACTTCCTGGGAAAGGAGAAACCACTCCCACCATCAGTAGAGGTACACCAGGGCCTACCCTTTAACCTTGGAAAGCAGTTGCATGACAGTATCATTTCTGCACAGGAATCAGATGTGAGGTGGTTGGTAGATGTCACAGAAAACAGCAAGGATGAAAGTCAACAGGCAGTGTTTAGTGTTGCTAAAAGCATTGATGAGAACCCTGGTCCAGCAACAAAGTTTCTGTTTCTAAGGCCATTGATAGATGGGACACCTTCGCGTCCTGATACTGTTCTGACGACACTTCTCGATATAGTAAGGCTCAATGAAAGAGCACAATGTTGATCACACTCATGTTAGTGCAGGTATATGCAGCTGTATAAAGTTGGGAAGCGAATCAAATGGTCGTATACTGAGAGGTGGCAGCATCTTAAACTGCGCCTTTTCGGTGGCTTGCATGTCCTTATGTCCATTATTGGTCACATCGGTACCTGTATGTGCAGCAGGAATCTCCCTGCATGGGACTTTCACAAACTTTCTGAAAAAGGCAGTTGTCACAATGCAGATTGCCAAGAAAGGTCTGAAAGTAGGAGTTGGACATGCATGTGACATGAAAAAGTTGTACGCCAGTCTACCGGTCATTTCCCCAAAACGTGACATCCATTTGCAAGATCTCTTCAGATAAGAAGTTGTCCCAGTGCTTTATTCATTGTTCAATGAGTATGGAAACATGCGGAAAGGACCAAAGAGCACCCTTATCTCCAAGTTGGCTATCAATGCAGCTGCCCTTTTGGACCCCGTAGATCTTGAAACAGTTGATGTCAAAGAAGCACTCTGTCATATTCCGGCATTGTGACGTACATCGTCTTTGACATTGTCCGTTACATCTGCTTTGACAAAAGTTACACTCAGATTACTGCTTTTGATGAAGACATTCTATTGGAGTACCATGTATGAAGCACAACATCAATGAAACAGTTGACAAACTTGAAGAAAAATGCATGTGGAAAAGGAAATATTCTGCATTCAATCTGCTTTTAAAATCAAATCTGATCTTGGACTGGAAGAGGCGTGCGACGGCACTGTTCGTCAGGCAGTGACAGAATGGATTGGCATTGACTTCCCGATATCCCTTTATGGAGGCAACCCAGTGTCTGACCTTAATAGTCTCAGGCACCAGATCTTCTGCAGAAAACGACAACCACATGCAATCAGAAGCCTGCCCCCAACAAATGAAGCAGCTGTTCTACATGTCAAACGTTCACACCCCCAGACTTTAATCTGGTGCGCTGCTGCTGCAGATGATCCTCCAAAACGTAGATGTCACCAAGTTTGGTTGGGATCTCAAAGGCAGTCGGGAACCACGCCCAAATCTATGGACCAGCTGCAGTTGTTCCAGCAGCAAGCTGTCCTTCAGGCTGTTGCTTGTTCCTGCAAGTCAGACAGCCCCTGTGCAAGTAAATATAGGGACTGTTTTGCACCACACACTGCCAGTGTGCATCAGATGATAGGTGTGCAAAAGCCAATGAGGACAATGTGATAAAGCTCTGGTGGTGATTGAAAGTAGTTTTGGGTACACTTGGTTGCATTTGGTTAAGACCAAATGGTTTTATGGAGATAATCACAGCATTGTTTAATTACGGTATAGGGTTCACAACACCACAGGACTGTGTTTTACCCACAGGCAAAGGACTGCAGGTAATGCTTTGATGTATTGGCATTTATCGTATGACTACCATGTTATACTGAGAAACAGGTTGCACTGTATAGTGTGTATTATGAAGGTCAAACAAAATGATTTTATCCCTTCACTTATATTATTTAAGGGTAAAACATTCATATTGAACTCCTTGTATTATTGTATATGTTATAAATCTATGGAAACGATGCAAAGTGTGCACAATATGTGGCACCGGGTCAATGGTCAGATCAGCAAGACGTAACCTGGGCCCAATATCATGGCTCTGCTTATCGTAAGCAAAGAATAGGCGCTTACGGAAGCAGGGAATTCCGCGCTTACGTCACAAGCGTATTTCACGGGTTAGCAGAGAATGTTTGCTTGTGCGCGTGCGTACTCCACGTTACTAGGCATTCTTCGATTACAAATTCGGCGCTTTCACGGTAAGCGGAGAATGGTGATCGCAAGCGCAGAATTCGGCGGAAAACAGAGCCATGAAATTGGGCCCTGTTGATTACAAAGTTTCACCATCATAGATATTTACTTCACTCCAAAAACTTCCTTATCAGAATAACCGGGATCCAGATCCCGTGGGGCATGACCTATTTCTGGGTCAGTATGACCCAGAATCTGTGTCAAAAAAATGGCCAAGAAATGGGTCAGAATGACACAGAATACGGGTTAAATGCCGATCTCCATCCACTTTTGGGGTCAGCCTAACCCGCAAATGGATCAGCCCCCCCCCCCGAACCCGGAATTCAGTTCAATTCTGGCCCAGGAGTTTCTAGAGTGGAATTGAAATCTCTACATACAGTTATAATGGTTAGTTCACTGACCTGATGAAAGAACACCCTTTTTCCAGACAAATTGTGATAAAAAGATTCTTCTGTTATCTAATAAATGACATTTTGATGAGCCTTTTATCATGCCAACAATTGAACAAGTAATGAGGTTCCGCAATAACAAAAACTGATCAACCCTGCCAGCTGGACATGCATCGATTTCAAGGGACACCCCAGGGGACTCATTTCAGCAACCCACAACAAAATAAATTAAAGGGAAGTTAGTTGTATGTCGGTTCATATAGCGGTCGGTTCATGTCCTGTTCTCGTGAAGCTTTGAAATTGTGCAGCTATGCTGAGTGTGACTAGGTAGAATCATATCTATCTCAGCATAATGTGTGTCTAATAGTAAAGAGCAAGGACTCAAAGTCAGTGTCCTTTTGGAAGAACAAATTCAGGCTAATCCTCTAATTTTTGATTGCAAACACTCTTACTTTGTTGAGATGTAGAACAAAGAGCCATTCTATAACAGCTTTATTTTACGTATAGGCTACTGCATCTTTTTGGAACTCGTTGCCTGGTGCATGTTTCCCTCCATCCCATAATCTAGATTGTTTTAAGAGAAATATCAATTCCTACTTTCAGCTCCCCTGGGTTATTTTCACCTTTAAATGTTTTCTTCTAGCAGCCCCTTACCAAGAGTGGCTTTTAGCCATGTTTGGGGCGAACTTGTATAATACAAAAATAAATAAATAAAACAAATACAAATAACAATATTAATTTCTGTGAAAATAGAGTATAACGTGACATAATTTTTTTAGAAAAACATCGAAAATGGCGAATATTTTTTCATGTTCATGTGTGCTTAATTCTATTTTCAGCAATCGAAATAGGATCTCGAGTGTTGTGTGACAGTTTCTGAGACATAGCAGTTGTCAAGTGCGAAACAGCTCTCAGGACAAAAAAAAATAGTAACAGGTCAAGTTTGAGAAGTACGTTGTCTGGTCAAACAATCGACCCATTAGGGCCTACCAATCACTTATGCCTCTAAAGTTAGTTTGGTTTAAATTTTTAAAACACATGTAGGCCTATACATTCACATCAAGATTTGTTCTGTTTACAGAATTGTTATGGAAGGAGTTTAGTAAGAACAACACAAGCGGGAAATAATTTGATTTTTGTATGACCCAATTGACACCTCGGAGTTTTGGATATAAATAAGCTTGTAATATTTGCCAAATCATACTGGGTTTTGGTTGTTGTTGTTGTTGTTGTTGTTTTGGTTGGGTTTTTGTTTTTTGGTTGGTTTTTTTTTTTTTGGGGGGGAGGCTATGACAAAGGCACACATACATTAGTAAAATGGCATCGTAAAGCTGTCATTTAAAACGTAAATGTTCGGATTTATTTCTTAGCAATTATAAAGCATTTGTCAATCACATTTTGAAAGGAAATTCCAAGTTGGGTGTCATTCCACACTCATCCGCCACTCATGGTACCGCCATGTTACCACCAAACGTGGTCGGCGATAGCAGCCGACGGCTGTTGTCAAATTTGCGCCAGCTTCGGACGTGAACTGTATTGGTTTTGATGGAATTTAATCATTATTTTTTATCCGTAATACATAGAAGCGTGAAATTCTTTCCGAGGGCGAAAATTCGTATGAGATCAAAGATGTCTTTATCCCAAAACATCGGGGGTTTTTTTTTTTTGGGGGGGGGGCGGGTAGTCCTCAATGCTTCTTTAGAAAAGGGGGCCTTTTGGACTGAGCAAATAGCTACAGATCTACCTCGTACCCCACCATGGTGCACGGCATCAAATAACTTGTGTGTCACTCTAGTCCAGGTGACCTTTTCGGCCCCAAAGACAGTGGCCATTCCGTGCTGTATAAACACAGGTACCATGTAGTACCCACCAGGCCATCATGCTATCGTACACAGCCTTACAGGACATGGTGAACAGTTTGTGGTGTATTTTTCTACCTCTGCGATTCCACTTCATCTCCTTATCAAGAAATAATCACTTGAGTGTTTTTGAGTGATTTACTACACAACGTAAGAAACTCACATGAAAACAGGACAGGCTGACATCAGCGACTTCTCCAAAGCAATCAACTTGTGTCTTGTAGAAATAACAGACTGGCTCGCTGAATGTGAAGAACGCCCAAGCCAAGACTCGGATGACGTGGGACCTTCGCGGTCGCAAACATTCAACTAAAAAGGCAAGAACTCTCCGCACTTTGGAGACTCTGGAAAGGGGGTGGCGCGGACATATTTGTTGGGCCCACGGGACATCGAAATCAGGTAAAAGTAGGGTAGGGGTTGTACATCTGACCAACGAATTGTTAGAGTGTAAACCATTTGGTGCTCTACATAATACGGGGTCGTGACCTCTGAATGCGTGTCCCAATTTCGAGGACGCTTGAGACGCCTAAACGTCACGTTTGACGCAGAAGAAACGGGGGCCCGCTAGTCTCTCTACAGTCTCTCGCATGTTATTTACGAGGTTGTCACTATAAATATATTAGGCTCCTTTCGTGCACTCTGCACTCGGTGTCACCGTGTCTTAGCCACAACAGGTTGGCATGTTAACATCTTTCATTTGTCAGACCGTTGGGGTCATTTAAACTTGTGTGTTCAATACCCTTCCCCTAGGATAATAAATAAATAAATACAAATAAATAAGCCAGAATGTAAATCAGAAAGAAATGGGACAAGTTCAGATTTTGTACAATTTCAATGCCTTCAGCACAAAACTGTTGCACAAAACAAACAAAAAGAAAACATTATGGCGTACTACTTCAGTTGGTTGAAGATACTTTCGTTGATTTCAAACTGTCAATCATCAAAATTGTCATAAAATGACAGCCCTCTGATAAAATTATGTGCTAGGAAGCTTGCATGCCCAATATAGTTCTGCTCGTGTTTTATATTGTTCTTGAAAATAAGGAGGCCAACACACGTTAAAAAGTAAACACCACTCTGGGTCAAAATATTTCAAACTAATACCACTCCCATTCTTCAAGGTGTTCAATAAATGGATATTGTGAAGAAGAAAAACCTGTTCAACTTTCATTAAGATTAAGATTGGTTAGGCCTATGCTTCGAGAAAACGGACATGTAAACGTACGATCTGTTAGGGATGTCTTGCAATGTCTTGCAATGCAAATAAATAAATAAATACAAATAATACAGATAATATATCAGAAAGAAATGGGACAATTTCATATTTTGTACTTGTGTGTTTCGATTCAGCTGAGGATAAAGCCGAGGATTTTGTTCCCGAAAAAAAAATTTACCCGAATATCTCACGTTTCATACATGGAAGTGATTCTCTGTTTGTACATGTGCATGTCATTCAAATTGACTAGTTAGCACCCAATAAGTCTATGTCATAAGACTAAACCTGTTGAAGAATTTCAATTAAACCGGGTTAAATAATGTATACCTTTTATTACATGGTTTAGTATTACCTATATAACATTCAATGGTAAGAGAAATAGATGAACATAACTCCCTTTCAGACTGCAACATTCCTTTTTTTTTTTTTTTTCCTGACAGATCGGGAAGAGTGATAAGCTGAGATTTAAAATCGTTAATTTATTTTGTTCCCGGGTCTTTAATGCTCGACATGTTTATCAAAATTGAAAACCAATTAAAGATGACTTAAAGAAAAGGAGGGCTTTTATGCGGGATTCATTCACGGTAGGAACAAATAATCTCACGACCTTTTTTCTGCCGCGAAAAACAAAAAAAACAGTTGAGATAACAAAAGTGCAAACGGTAAGAAGAACCAATTACAACGGGGATGACTCTATCTGTAATGGTTTCAAATTTCTCATGTGAGGATTGCACTGGTACCCCGCTAAACAGTGGATTTGATAATGATCATGCCAACTGAACATTGGCGATTTGATTGACCCGGTCTTTGTATCCATTTGAGCTCAAAGTAATGTTGTCAGAGTATAGTTTTTGACTCTGATGTTCGCAACTAATTGAGAATAAATTAAGAATAAGCTTTCGACGTACGGTAATGGGCAGCATTTACCGGTATTTCATTAAAACCGAAAGAGGTAAAAACACTTTTGTAGACTATACAGGCACCACTATAAATTACATATAAAACATTATACTCAAACATTATAGACAATTAATGTTTTAATTGGTTTACTACTTTGTTGACCGATAGTTGTGGCACTCTGTACAATAGCTTGAAAGAAGATTTATGATATATACCGTGTACAATGTTTTGTGTTTGTTTTTGTTGGGGTGTTTTTGCTGGTACATTCACCTACGAAACAGCAGGGGTTTAGATTTATGATACCCGGACGAAGACCAAGGTGGGTGAGCTGAATCGAAACGAACCTGCGAAGCGAAAATCGTTGTTTAGTTTCATGATATCGAATTATTTATTTTCATCAACTAATAGCAGGCCGGTATTGTCTATACTTGCTTCTCGATAAGTTTGACTACATTGTGATTTATACCAGTGTGTGATGTCGATAAAGAAGACTGCTGTATTCTCAGTCAAGTGCCATTAAAAAAAGGGGGGAAAATCTATATTCGTATTTGATATCTCCAACACTTCATCTTAAAAAAAAACAACTTTCAAAGATATTTTATAATGGAAACAACATCATGCATGACAGACACAGAAAACTCAAACCTCCTCGCCGTAGCCGACACTTGACTTGAACATAAAACTATTCGCCGTCAGTGTCGATTTAGGGCTGCACCGTAGCCTCCTTCTTCATCACCCCGAGTGCAAAACCTCAACCGACTTGTTTGAAAGACTTGTACAAGTTTATGTTACAGGCCGTGTAGACTTCGGCTACAGCTATGACCCAAATGGCTGCCACGACAATGAACGAAGAGGACTTGCCAGCAGTACAGACATGGCCACTGCCAAAGACATCATCAATTCAGATACGGCCTTATACCCCACTCATGTAACAGTAGTCTGGTGCTTCCCGACTCATCCCGAGAGATCCACAAAGCGCACAAAAGCCAAACACTTGATCGTCTAACTGGGGAAACCAGAACTGCTTTGCGCCCTCATTGTGGTCTACAAAACAGTTTTAAAAGTGAGCTGTGTGCGTGTGTACATGCACGCCTACCTCATTGATTCCATTACAGAGACTAACAGCTCTCAGCAGCGGCATTCTCTGCTTTTCACTGCACTTACCGCGATTTACCGAGAGTTGGTTTTGATTGAAGGCAGGCAGGCTCCGTAAGGTAGGCCTGTAATTTCAGTTTTGGGGATGATCTGCGTACATGCTTTTGATACAAAACACAAATCATAACATTCTTTTGCAGGATAGAATAATATCCAACATCGTTACTGGTGTTAAATTGACCATGTCTTTTTTGTATTGATATTTTGAAGGCGGTACAATGCCCTACTCCAATTGTGCGCACCAGTCTCCCCCTTTCTACCCACCCGTTTGTCGGCCTAAACATCCTTGTGGAGGATCGTACATAAATCTTTACTATTGACGCGTAACATCAATCACTCCTGGTTGAAGGCAGTCCACTGTTTTATCCTTAATAAAAGTGAAGTGCAAGTTGCTGGGGGTGGGGGGGGGGGGGGTCACATTTCCAGTTCTTATTTTGATTCAAATAAATTGTTCTTGGTTTGATCAGTGGACGCTTATTGCAAATTTGATTTATGAAGAAATCTATTGGATCGAATTGGAACGGGGGATTGGTTTTAGAAAATGATGACAATATTATTTTAATAAAGAATGGAATAAAAAATATATATTACAGAAGCCTAAAAACAATTGGAACGAACAGTTTCCCAACCTCTGCCCGATGTTGTCAAGTTGTTTATATTGACCACGCTGCATCTATTTTCAATGTTAAGTTTCCTAATATAATCGAGTTTTTTAAAATTCCCGCTCACGCCCAAAATTAGGAAATCAAATCTACGGATTTTCAAGACGATTTCGAGTTTTTGAATGTTCCTTCTTGTTCTTGTCCATAAATTATTGACGTGTACCTATGCACCTTTATCGCCCTCTTGCAGATACCTTTATTAGCTAACAATGACCCCTTACAAGATAAAGTACGGGGTTGATATGTGTACATATGGGAGCAATTCATTATCTCCAAATAAAAAACTCACTTCATACCACAACGATCTTCCGGAGAAATGTTTCCCGATCTTAACTATCAAAGTCGCGAGAATAGCATTTGAAGGCTCTCAGAATCACCGTAGCCTATTTCGATTGTGGCAATTGAAGTTAGCCAAGAAGCCAACGTAAAATACAGAAACAGATTTTTTCGTTGTTTTCACCACCCAATTCTATGAAATATTATGGGACGATTATATTGGCATGTTGATTGACAATCGAGGATTGGGACGGGTTTTACAACGAGAAAAGAGCAAAGATATAAATGCCTTTAAATATAGAGGGGTATTTCTTTTCTTTGAATATGGTATGAAATGATAAATTTATAAAATAAAATAAAAATTTGAAAGTAAAAATGTAAAAGAATGTAAAAGTTTAAGTAAAAAGTGACAACTTGCAGTTAATTAAAAAAAGTATATATATTGAAAAATTGTATGTAGCCTACAAGAGAAAACATACATTTGGAAAACCTTTACACAGATGCAAATCTGGACGATAATTTATTCCGTAGTCACGAATCAGGGAATACGTCCTTCCAGCGAAGTTTCCACGCAGATATATTTCCATTAAAGTGGTTTTTTTTTTCATTAAATAACTGGGGGGTTCGGACATTTTGTACAGAAAGCAAAGCATTTTCAACAAAAAATTGCGTTTTTGCAACCAAAAAAAATTACAACAAACTGTTTTAAAACTGTATCACCTACTTTGATTATGTTAATTTATGCACATCTAATATTCAACAAAGAAGTCATGTAGATTGGAAAACACGAAAACTGTGTCTGAATTAAAGTAAAGATACACATACAATTGTGTAATAATATAATTAGACAAAATCCTCAAAATTTCCTTTCCGTCAGACGGTTTCAAATCATCAGCTAACGAGCTGTGCTAGTTTTATTTAATTTTTTCTTCTCAAATGTGTGATCTTTCTATCCAATCATAAACATGTTAACAATAATTATTGAAGTATACGGTTACGTTGACTAGTATAACTTATAAGAATTGGTTTTACCAAAAAGGTGTTTTAGTAAATAATACAGGGAGTGCATACTTGTTCATTTTCTATCTGATCCCAATTAAAAGTAGAGCACTCTCAGAGATATAATTTCAAAACCTGGCTAATAATAAAAGCTTACCTCATTTGAATTTTGGATGTAGACGTATTCACTTGATAGTCATCACCTATACATGACCTTGCTTTGCAGCCGCTACAGTATACAGCTCGCCCATCTACACATTTACTGGCACAGTACTTGAACCTGTACACTACTTGCCGTGGGCCGTCAACCAGTCAGTCCCAGGCCCCAATGAATAATATGACAACAATTCAATGAAATAATGCATAGGTGATTTTGTAATGTCGTATAGAAGTGGTTAAACACGTTGGTATTATTATTAGTACTTTTTTCTCTCTCTTTTTTTTCTTTTCTTTTTTTTTCTTCCCTCTCCCCCCTTCTCGTTTCAACGAAGGGGCCTGTGTTTTCCTAGGTTCCAGTTTGTGCAAATACATGTCTAGTAATGGTCGGGGAAGAAAGAAATACGAGCTTCTGACCGGTGGATACGAGCCCAACACCTGGTGTGCGACTCAAAAGGGGCTCCAAGCGTGCCTATTATGGCTGATGGTTAGCCCAACTTGTCCATCAAATTGGTGGGGGATTTAAGTTGAATACGGGGGTGCATGGCCCACCCTAAGGCCCAGCCACGATGGTTGATTCTTCTATCTTTCTCGTACTCCGGCACGCAAACATTTACTGTTGACTCAAGCCGGGTCTCCAGCAATCTCCAAGCGCGCCAATACAGCCCTTCTCCGCTTATCGACCTTCAGTTTCTGTGCAATTTGCACCGGCTCTTCAACCCACAGTAATGCAACTCACAAAACCTTCTTTCATACGCGGCTATTATTTGGTCCCCAAAACGTTTTAGCGCACTTTGTTATAACTTGGGCTCACAATGCACCATCCAAACCGCCAAATGCATATCTTTTATGTCCATTCTCTGGTCTGGTTTGAGGGGGAAAAATGCAAGCATTGAATGATTGAGTGGGCCGTATCATAACAGAAATGATCAATTACATTGAAAGGTGTGTACACTTGAAAATGATGTTGACCTTTGACACCAATCTTTGACCTTTTGGTCATTACCAAGCTACGTCTTCTATTAGTTAAAACAAAGACATGCGCAGCTAACCCAACCGGACAAAAGCGCGTGGTGTTTTTTCGCAGTGTCGCGATTTGTGTGGAAAACCAAATGAATATATTTTTTTCATCACTTTATCATCTTAAACCATATTCTACCAAGTCTTGCAATGCTATAAAACCTGAACTAGCCTGTACAAACACCAGCAATTTTGCTTCGACTCTTTAAAAAAAAAAAATTCATTTTTAATGTTAATAGTTTTTATAAAACAGTAGTTTCTAAATACCGTACATTTATAGTACAACTTCAGCGGTGAGGTACACAAATAAAAACCACAAATTCCCATTTGTTCACTTTTCATTTTCTGGTAATTATAAGAAAAAAAAGCTCAATCCCAACCCTTGTTTTGAGATATACATGTGGTTTTTGTTGCAGGATGCCGTTAGCAACAATTGTAGGATTTTTACAGAGCTTATATTTATCTTATTCCGACCGAAATACTACCGATGCTGTAACTGTCTTCCTGCTTGATCAAGTTACATCGCGTGGTCTAAAAGTTTACGTGAACTTCGTTTAAGCCACCATTGGAACCAGCATAACTCAGCAAAGAAAAATAACCGTGTCGTGACAAAGCAGTACAACTTCCGCCACTAAAAAAAAACAAAATTACATTTCTGCATAACAAAACACAACCGGTTTGTGGTCGATGACCCATTTATGTTTCCATTGTATACCTATCGTAACTACTTATTCGGTAATTATGTAGAAATGAAAGAAGAGGGAGTAAAATCAAAAGGAACATTCCAAGAAAATACGTAGAAATATTATTGTTATATAAAAAAAAAAGGGGGCCAGGAAATCAAATGAATGTCATGAATAAGCAACAGCACAGAAACAGAAAATGGAACGAGAATCTCCACAGAACGAGTTCATTCTTGATTCAGGACGCAGCAACCCTGTGGTTCGATCCGGTTTGTGGAAACATTCGTTATTATTTCTATTCCCTCTACAAATAAAGGTTTCCATAAACAACAAATAATGACGGGCTCTCGGGTTACATGGGACGACTTTCTATGGTATGTGATGTCATTAGCTTATCGGACAATGGGCGGTGTCTCCACGTCGGATGGTTTCAAAAAATGAAATTATTTCGACACTCAATACAGATGTTTACATCCACGGTACACACCCGGAACCAGGGTATCACTGTGAATCTGTGTCTGCACAGATTATTTCCTCTCTTTTCTTGTGTGAGGCTGTCCTTGTTTTTCACTATTCATTGTGACAAAGGTTGGTTCACAGTCACCCGGGTTTGAAGGTTGCGAAAAATTGAGTCACAGGAAAACGCACGAGAGAGTACATTTTTTTTTGAATGGTGTGAAGTTTACTACGGTGTAAAAGGACAAACATTAAGAGTTTAATTAATCTTGTTTAATTTGTGAACAAATGTATGATGTTGTGTAGCTCTCATGCCGCTCTATAAAGTCGCGGCACTAATTGACCCGTCAGTCTGAACACGATTTGATGCCTTAAGAAATCAACGATTTATAGACAGGGTCATATTGACCTGTAGATTTCTGTGGCCCTTCCACCTCATCGTCCCCCTCCCCCACCTGATAATTTTTAGTAGGTCAGAATTGGCTTTTTTTGTCTGAGATGCTTTCCTCATGTGGAAGGGGAAAAATGCAAATTTCATGTCAAACCAGTTGACTTTTCTTTGTGGAAAAATTGATGTTGTTAGTAGCTTCATGGCAGTTATTTGTTTCTTTCAAATCATAAACCAGAAACTGATTGGATTACTTCTTGAAATTGTCATAATTGTATATATATGTTGATATAATTATTATAGGCTACGGTTATATAGATATATACAAAATAACATTCGTTCTTAGGCCTAGATTTGTTTATGGATCGTCTATTTGTTCTTCTTCACCCAAATCAATGTTTGAAACCGAGTATGTGATAGAAAAAACACCATGTAGGCCTACTTTACATGTTGGTGTTAAAGAACCAATACTCGTAACATACATAACAAGAACAACCTCGAAACAATTCTGTTCTATCGTTAATTTATTTGATACAGGTTTTGATGGTACTATGTACCGATTGAATCAGTAGTAGATTTCTGCTTGGTGTTTTTTTTTAAGTTCCTATATTGATTGACAAAAAATTCACTTGCCGCGCCCTCTTTCGTTTTCTAAGCCTTCTCGTTGTTCTGCAATTGTTCTTATCTGAGGCGCTGTGACACCGTAAAGAGCGCTCATTATGACTTTTCTACATTATTATTGTTGAGAACATGACAGTAATGTGGTAGTCGCCCTTCCTTGAGTTTCAGAATGTCTTACAGATAATCTAAAAAGATGATACTCGACATTTATGGGAAAACCAATTGCGTCGTATATACGAAGAAAGGGTTGGCACTCTAAAATCTCCTCCAGTTCAGAACCGACCCAGGTCCGAACCCGTATCCAGATCAGGTTGACCCAGATTATGGTTAACTAATGAGATTTTAACTTGGTCTCTGCGTCCGTTTGACCCATTTAGAAATGGGTCAGCCCGTATTGGGACCCGTATCCGGGTCAACTCTGATCCGGGAGTTTCAGAGGGGTCAGGAGGTTTCAACATCGCTAAAAAACATCTCGCAATGAACCCCTATCTACTGATTAATATTAATAAAATCGTGCAGAAGTATATGAAGCCCTATGTTGATGTAGGTTTTGTTTGTTTGGTTTGTTTTTTTTAGGTTTTAGCTTGGGGTTTTTTTCATCGTAAAAAAAATACATATTGTATCAAAATTTACACAGGATTCTTAATTATCACTGACTGTAGGCATAAACTTCGTACCACTACCAATTTTGCAGTGGAATATTTCCGCCTGAATTGCTGTTGAGCTCGAGGAAATATCAGACCCCTCAAAAAAGTAAATAAATAAATAAATCTTTAAAAAAATAATAATTAACATAAATATTTTTTGTCGTATTAAAGTTGCATGACCCAATTTTCGCCGAAAGAATGTTCTTTTAAGATGTTTGGGGTTTTTTTCTCTGAACGAATTTTGACAGATTATGATATTTCAAAACGGAAAAACCTAAAACAACTTTCGTATGTGCTACGGACAACGCACAAAATAAATGTAAGATTCAAATTATTGTATATACGTGGCTGATAGAAGTGAAATAATATCGGTATCCCGACATTAATTCTGTTTTAGTTTTTAACTAACTACCACTTATCTTAAATGAAAGTTTATAATTATCTCGAATCTATGAAAGTATAGCTAGTCAAATCGGCCAAAAGTGGACCTAGCATCTTTTACTAAAATCGCGACCACCAAATAAGGTTGACTGTGTGGTGTATTTATTGACAACTAATGTAATCTATGATGTATGCTTCATTCCCTTTAAAGATTAAACAATCTATCTACAGAACTGATTCAAATATTTCATTGGATCATGACCCGTTTATCCATTTTAGTCCAACTTTGTCACTACTGGATCCTAAAATCAGACTTTAAAAATACTATAGTTTGGTTAAGTATATCAGAGGTAACTGTGGGTCACTATTGAAAACTAGTATCCTGTTTAATGGTCCAAAATGTATTCAAGTTTTGTACCGAATCTTGTTGTGAAGTCTTTCTTCATTTGAGTCACAGTATGCAGACACTGATAATGCCTGTATCTAGTCTCAACGAAACCGAGCCAGGCTATTTTTAAATCAACAATTTAACGCGTACAATTGTACATTCTTTTTCAAAAACCTATAAGCTTTATTTCATTGAAACTATAAATGTCATTTTGTTTTGTTATCACATTTCAAGAAAACAAAGACAGCGTCAATGAATGCACTTTTCCGTTAATAAATATCGGTCGGCTAGCTTTTCTCTAACATTTTCAATAATAATTGGAGGGGGGAACATTATGTGGTAATTAACATTAAAACACTGTTCGTGATTTTAACCAGAAATATACATTTGAAGGGGAAAAACTCTCACTCTCACATGAATGACAGGAAAAGCGAGAGAGAGAGAAAGAAAGATGGCAGTCATAAGTAAACCCAATGTGAATGATGTGACGGCAGGTTGCCGATGTCTGACCTTTGACCTTTGACGTCAGTCTCCTGAGGTGTCCGGCACTCGTAATACAATCTGCAGCCAGCAAGGGTGATATATTATCTTTGATAACATTCATCCATTCATCGGGGAAAGTCTCAAAAAGAAAACCATTTTACTCTTTGGTTGTTTCTCAGAATGAAATCCGATCAGAGTTTGGACCATTTATTTTTCTTTCAGGTTTTTTTCTTCTTCTCTTTACCAATAAATGACGTCAATAAATTTAAGGTTCGATGTTTTTTTACTTCTCATTTGCATATTTTGATTATGCATAATTAATCAGGAGAATCGATCTAAGTTACCCATTTCAAAACACGAAGCTAAAATCAGTTAAAATGTCGAAATAATTAAATATCTGTTTATTATTTTGAATATGTTTGTGTTGTAAATAGTTTTTAAAGACAATATTTTGACAAGTTCCCCTCCCCACTCCCACCAACCACGGCCCACCACCACCGCAATCCAACAAAAGACAAAATAAGTTGAGTTAAAAAATGTGAACCGGACATAAAATATCTCAAACAAAATTTTGGGCACGGTCTTTGCTTACAAGTGTATTTCAGTTTCTTTTGTTAAAAAAATTATCATCTTGCCTTTATGTTAAACAAAAACAAATTGGAGGATTTACTTTTTACTAAAACGATACAAATTCTTGTTGTCTCCCCTAGATTTGAGTCTTCACATGTATTTTATCATATGGAGATTATTCATTTAAACTATTTTATTTACGTAGTATACTTGAGTTACTATTTAACTTTTATTCATGCTTAACCTTCATCCCATTTGACTGATAACCAAACTATGCGTTTTTGACTGTAAGATGTCTTATACTCTTACGTCACTAATGCGGTTTTTCTTTTCTTTTTATTTCGTGGATGGTGAAATGCGTAGTAGTATAAAAACCCCAACCTTTTGGATATTGTACACAGGAGGAGACCGACCTCCGATGTTAATGTACAATCCCCAACGCGCTTAAAGATCGGGTGTCGAATGCTAAAAGGGGCTCGAGGCTTCAGCCACACCACGGGGCACATAATCAGCAATATCTTTATCCGTCCCAAAACGTCTGTCATTGTCTGTTGTATTATTCAAACTACCGGGCGGGCCCTTATTTACCGAACCATTGAGGAGAGAGGGCAGGGGCATTTAGGCCGGTCTTTCCTAACCAGCTGCTTGGTATCAACTCGGATCAGACTGCGGCCGGCTCGGGGCAACGTCGTCCTGCTCAACACAAATAGCTCGTCCCAATGCCTCGTATTTAGTCATTTTCCGAGCAATACACCTATAAATTCAACTTCCAGAATCCAAAGCAGGCTGTTCACGAAAAGACCGAGCAGGACTGACTGTGGTACGATGGATGAATATAGAAATACACGGACATGAACAACCCATGACCTACACGTACACCGGTCTGCCACCGAATGGCCGAACAAACTTTGGCCCGGCTCGACCTAACCTCTCCGGCCCGGGGTCGCAAGCATCGCCTGCCACTCATACTATCAGCCACAAGGGCCCCCTAGTATAACACTACGTGAATTATTTAGCAGTGTGGGGTTTATACATGGTTTATACTATTACTATGTCCTCGGTTCCAGATGTTGCAAAAGCAATAACGGCCGCTGGTTGCAGGATCAACGCTAGGGATAACTGCTGCAGCTAGGCTTGCTTTACCCGTAGATCGCTCGCTGCCCCATTGATGAGGATTCTGCCATTTCAAGTTTACTCTACATCGATTAGTAGGCTGTGTAATAATTACAGCTCACCGATTCAAACACACGGTGAATCATCCCCCCGTTGTTTGGCTTCTGTTGGCGGTGACCACTCGTCATACGGGGGGAAGTTGTGGGCTTTCCAGAGGTTGTCGCTCTGGTTTTATTCTAACCCATACATTGAAGGAAACACTTCTCTTAACCGATACGTTGTTGACCATGTATCCGGATATCATGCAGGAAATTTATTGAAGAAAATAACATCCTCTATGCGGGAGTCAGTGGCCTGGTTTAATTAGTCAACCCTATTGTTTGTCACTCTTATATCATGCAGATAAAAATGACCGAAAGTGGCTGGCAAGAGGCAGTGAAACCTGTGATAATCAAGCATAAATCTCATTTTGTGATAATAATATGCAATTAGTCTCAATAATTAGAACGTTTGTGTTTGCACCGTGAACATTGATTATGTCCATATAAATTGATGTCGGCTGTGGCTGCACATGGATCTCTGTGTCTGCCCATGGTATAGTAAGCACTGTCGTGTTAGTCAGTCAAAGTCATAGCCAAAAACACCCAAAACAAACATTGTTTGCCCCATCACATAGGCCTATATTTAAAGTGTGACTTACAAAAAGAAGCGATTAGTTACACAGGCACCACCAAGTTCTCCAGCGAGCTATGGTCAGATGCTAATGCGGGCTGGCACATTTATGACATTTGTCGTGTTCTTTTTGAAGAGTACAAGCCAACAGTTTAGTTTTTTTTAATCCATGTCTTCAAAAAACTAAGCTTCGGAAATTTCGTTGAATTTGATGCTCACACCTTAGTCTTTCAAAATTACGTTTAACATTTACTTTATTTCCAATGAAGCCTTCTGATTTGTTCATGACAAAGAAAGATAAATTATTTATAGAACGTTTATTTTGTTTTGTTATAAAAAGGAAAGCTTTATTGCGTCGATTCTGCACAATAGAAATGTTTTGAAGTAACGTCAAACAATATCAACACAACTAAAAAGCAGAAGAATCTTTACGGCCCATATGGAACGAGGGGTGTTTTTTAAGAGATCTGTAGCCTTATACAGCACTGCTACAAAACCCACATATGGACCGATAACAAATATGGACCGATAACAATCATTTCTGTCCTGCAAAAGAAAATGGTTTTACGCTGTTGTAATAAAGTATAATTACTGAGGCTGTATAACGACTTTGAGGAGAAAGTACAACAACCTGTTCAAAATGTAGTTGTCTTCTCATTTTTCTTCCAAGACACTGGGAGATGAATCTGTTTCTTGTAAGACGTTCATCTTGAGATCATTAACATTCATAAATAGGCCATTCAAGTAGACTCAATTATATTGACATATAGGCCATTCAAATATACTCAATTATGCAGTGAGCATACTGAGAATAAAATTAGTAAATGCAATCCTAACAGAACTTTATGATAAAACTGACGCTTCGATGGTAACAGGAATTTTTGTGAAATTAAAGATACATGTTATTTGGACTTTATGTATAGGCCTACGACTAGAAACAAAGAAGAAGATGACGAGTTAAAAATCCTTCAGAGCTGTGGATTGCGCGTGTGAAAATCCGGGTCAAATAACAAGGCGAGCTAGCGAGAGGAGAGAGTAGCTTCTACAGTATTAACTTAACCTACTTATGTACAAGATACAACTGCCTCGGTGACAGGCCAACAACTAGCTCAGTGACTCGGGCTGCCTGTTGTGATACTGTGCCAATGACAGTCGAAATAATTATGTTAGCATGAAATTACATACAGTGTTAGGGCTCAGGTCTCCGCGGTGAGAAGGTGGCCTAGGAGGCGACGATTGCTGTGATAATTTGATAGCAATATTACGGCCTGCAAGACATTCGAAATCCTGAATTGTCAGAGCATTAGTTTGAAGATTACTGGAGTAATCGAATGATGTTTATCGCGATTCAAAATGGGTCTTTTTGATTACTTTCATGGGCCGTTTCAAACCTTGCAAGTTACGAAGTGTAATGAATGATGTTGTCGTTATTATTGACTGTTAACAAGCTGTAAACGTCGCTGTCAATAATCAATATATAAATAAATAAACACAAATAAAATACCACATTGTTATTGTGTTAATATTTGAGGATAACATATTTCGTTTGATATTTAAAATGATATAATCTTACAAACCAATCATGCCAGACCTTTTCTATCAGGAGAAAAACGTAAACTTTACCGTTAATTTGAAAGGTGTTTTATAGTATGGACTTATCGGCTGACAGTCTTCACTTGTTCAAAATTTACAACCCGTCCAGGGTCCCAATAAACCCCTCTAGATTAAACGTTTCACGGAGATTGGGTAAAATTAACTCACTCAATACCACAGAATTGGCAACAGAATGAGCTTGCGCGATCCCATTCTCCGGGTTTGTCCGAAGATTTCGGAATCTTTTATTGATCAACGGATGCATTACCAACCACATTCAGTGGTTATTGGTAACAACTAAATCGATAACTAATTATCGTTTGAAGTTCATCTCGAAGGAACGCAAAGGTATTCGATCATTCCCATTCACTATTTCTCTATCAGTTGTTCAATGTAGATTAGAAATCATGGTGTTTGGAATTGTAAATATGTTTACAAAATGGGTCTAGTTTTCAAGGAACACATCATGTAACAAAAAAAGCTGTGAAAATGTCATCAGTTTAGGTGAAGATAAATAAAGATAAATAAATAAATAAATATGCCTCGTAAGATATTTTCGTGCACGTGCTTATTTGGATAGTGGCAAACACGAAAAATGCTATTTTCTCAGACTGACATACTGAAGTTTAAAATCAGTATTCGAACATTTTCAAATTCTGTACTTTGTGTGAACAATTTGTTTACCGACCTAGCCTTCAAATTCTCTCCCAAAAAGTGCGTAAAGCTCGCCAAAACAATGATTTAGAGACAATGTATCACCTGTGTGTTGGGTTTGGGTTGATGTAATCCCTAAAAACCAATCAGGGACCTAATAATGGTTATGGACCTTTTTACAATAATCATCATAATATAGAAGAGTTTTTCAATCGTCGAACTCCACAATGGCAGAGAGTGAGATTGGGATCGAGGAATCCCGTTACTGACCGTATAAGCCCTGGGGATGAGGTTGGGATCAATGCGGATTCAGTGTCGATGTGAATAAAATGCACTGGCCTACGGTAAACAAGCCCGTGAAAGTTTTAACTTTATCCTGTTTATCACGTATATTATGTTATTTTTACGTTGTAGGGAACCTTGTAGATCGATTGACCAGCAGGCAGGCATATTGGAAACGTGGTGTGACATTTTACATGGTTTTGAAGATTTGTACCAAACAGTATTGATTAAAAAGAAAACATGGCTCAGCACAATGTTCAATCGACCGGTATAACATCCAGTTTTTTAGTTCATTAAAATAAATAGAACCGAAACCCTATAATGTTTTACCACAGCCCAAAAATACATGAGTTGATAAATACAAACATATATTGCTTTTATAGTTAGCAAACGGGTACCAGGCAAAATTATGCAAATTTTCAAAGAAAATCCATGAATGGAAATTAACTCTAAATAGAGTTGGAATTTCAAAGGGTTTGTTATTATAGTACTGATAAAAATAGTGTGAACAAACCTGATCATTATACGCTCAACTGTAAACTACTAAAACAAACCAACACGTTAATATTTGTTTTTTCATTACATCACTGAATATTATTTCAATAACTGGAAACTAGTTCTGGCGCAGTGGGCTGGATTTATGACCTATTGGGTGGGTCGTGGTCTTCTCAAGATAGTAGGATTAACTGCAAGCTGCCTTGGTGAAGATAGATGACGTTTTTGTGCTCGAGTGTGTCACTGACTGCGGGGGGGGGGGGGGGGGTTCTGAGATCTCTGTTGTGGACCGGTATACAAATCTGATTGTTGTACTGTACATGTACATGAACTTCCTGGGGTACTCTTACTAAACATTGTACATGTTACATGGACCTGTGTAGTGAATAAGTGCCCTTCGCCTTCTGGGGGTACGGGTTCAAATCCCAACTCAGACCGCGTCCAGGTTGCATCGCAGGAAGTTGCATTTTGGTGTTCCTTCCTTACAGAACTCTGTATTTAAAAAAACACTTGGAGGGAATCATTTTTACAATGATTGTTATTTAATTAAGATCCAAGCAAACGGGAAAACTGTGGAAAGCTATTAGATAGGTGTGTATACAAAAATTGATGATGAACCAGTGGAAATCATAATATTGATAAATGAAAATGTTTTACCACACAGTGGTAAACATTCTGGTCATACTACAAAAACAACAACATCCACAACAACACTCAAACAAAAATGGTCGACGACGAGGACAACAGTAACATCAAGAAATTTCATATCAACATCAACAACATCAAGGACAATGACGACGACAGTAGATTCAGGTTTGAGAAATGCACCATTGGGCAGCTTGTTTCCGGCTTGAACTCGTCCAAAAGGGCCAACGCTTTTACACTTTCTTGAAATGTCAAACTCGCCCTACCGTCGAAAATCCATGTGATAATAATTCGCTCAATTTTCTTTTCGGTTAGTTACCCGTGGTGTACGCCCCCTTGTTAGAAAGGGCCGGGGTTGCATGCTTCTGTTCCTCGCGAAAGAATTACGAGAAAATCTGTCTCAATAATCCTGTCATCGGACCCAACAAACTGTCGCCGCCCTTCGTCAACTCGGACCGTTCCCGTTCCCCCCGAAATACCGCGTGGACGGTCGCGCTGGCAGTAGGACCTGGCATAAGGAAAAATGTAGTTCACCGGTAGGCGGCCTACATCCAAGTTAGCAGACCTCCAACCGATATAAATCAATAAGTTGCTGATGCCGATGTATTTTATGCAGTCACGTCTTGACTTGGGGTGCTCACAGCATGGGGCATATTTTCATGAGCTCTCGTCTCAATAGGCAGAAATGTGTTAGGACCAGTATGAGTTACTCCATGAACTAGTTCTTGGCGTTCTGCTCTGTACGGGTCGTGACATCAGAGATAATCGGTTATGACAGATAGGGGGACGGGGTGACGGCACTGACGCGTTGCAGGCGTTACGCCGGCAATGTAGGCGGGGACCAAACATAAACTTCGACCAGACTATTGCTCGGGGCATGAGTTGTTACTAAAGGACCATGTCGACACTTCGACACACACGGAGACCAAGAACGTAATGTAATATTGAATTAGGTATGGAGTCACTTTCAAGAGCTAGAACTCAATCCTCTAAATACAAGTTACCCGAGAGGAATTATTACTTGAAAGTTATGAGGCTCATTTTGAAACTTGGTTGTATCTTTTGAAATGACAAGAATATGATTTCCATATGCGAATTACTTCACAGATAGCGGATCCTGCCTAATTTGACCTCACCGCTCAAGAAACTCCGTCAAAACACAGACTTATATTGCAGATCCCCAGGTAATGGAAAACATATTGCGGCTTCTCTTCATCAACTACACGTCCACTGCTTTTTACCTGTCGTCATTGTTGCATTTATAAAGAGCAGTTGCTGATCCTTCAATGGAAGCACTGTGCATTACTGTGCATTGGTTGTATCAAACCCACCCAGTCCTTCCCGGCTGAGGCTCCCACAGGGGGAAGACAGCGTTTTCCAGATACTGAGCAATTTCTAGCTTTCAAAGGATGCCCTTTTGTAAATCTCTGTGTTCCAGTGCAAAATTGACTTGCAAAGGAATGCAGGAATTATGATTTTTAACATTTCGGGCTGCCTAAGATTTCAGATTGAACGGTAGCGAAATATTAGAACACAGTTTTGAAATAAAACAGATACTCAGGCTCACCCTGACTTATTCCGTATGAAACGCTGCTACGTATCAACCTCGTAGCAAGATACGATGTTTTTTTAATAACACGAGAATTGCGAAAACATATGGGGAAGGGCTTGTTTGTAGAACCATGGTTTAACTTTGCGGATTCATATTTTCAAACCGATGCATCTTTAATTATTGTACTGAGCTTATTCGCCCCGATTCCTTTGAAGAAGTTAATCCACATTGAAGTATTTATTCCGTTGCTTGGTTACAAATAATGACCCGCCCCCCCCATGGTACATCATCTTTTCGATTAGCCATTTTGCAGGAGGAATATTCCAAAGAAGCGAACAATGTAAATATAACGCAAACCATGTTCAACAAAACTTCCCTTTGAAATATACCTTTATTCATTAAATGCTATTTTTAACCGTCTAGTTTAATTCACTTCTGCTTTCTCTAATTAAACATCTGAATTTATGTCAGTGTCGTTCAAAACAGAAACTGAAAGCTGTTCTAATTATTTTCGTTTAGGGTACGAAAGAGAAAAACAAAGAGAGATAAAGTAAACCAAATACATATAAATTACGGTTATGAAAAAATCTCGAGTGATCTTCACTTTCTGTGAAGTCCAACAAACACATTTTTATCTCTGGAAGGCCTGTATGAATCTCGTAAACAAATGTTTTTGTTCGAGACAGTGCTTGTTAGTATGGGGTTGCGTTAAAATAAGTGCACCGTTGAACATGTACGCACGAGTGTTTGGAATCTGAGATGTTCGCGGCCTGATGTTTGGCATGGCGCTGTCCAATGCAATTAGCCTACATGCTAGCCGAAATGTTGAGCAAACTCGAAAGCACCTTTCGCCTGGTCTGTTTGATCAAGCAGTGGAGGGGACTCGGCTCGATTTAGGAATGCCTTGCCTATTACAGTATTAGCCCAAGTCAATTTCATCACAGAGACCGTGGAAGGCTGCCTATAAAGTTGCATTGTCTAAAGCGACCCACTTAGAGAGAGGGGAAAATGTCCGGCGGATACATTGGACAACGTTGCTTTAGTTCCTGGCCTTATAGATTGCACTTGTAATTACACACAAAGGCTCAGACCTGTCATCTTAACTTTGGATCTGGATTGTGAGGACGGCATTAGACAAAATTACGGTCCCCCTTTATTGGTTCCCTTTGTGGAAGTATCGTTTTCTGATGTGAATACTCCCTTCGATTAAAGTCAACCGGAACTGTTAAAAGGGCATCAAATCAAATAATTGCACCTTTAACTATGAAGGAAGGGGGGTGTGTGTACCCCCCCCCCCCACTCCTTCCCCATCATAGCATTGATGAATTGGTTTGCGTGAAGCAACATCAAGACCAGGCATAATTGCTGTGGGTAACCCTGTGAGTAAAAAATGCGATCGCTGAGTGGCCCTTTGTGTCTGGAATATTGCTGGTGGTGGTCAGGCGTGCGCAAGTAGTGAACCCGCATTTCACGACCTGTCACCTCCGTGAATCGAGACCCCTGCGTTGTGGGTCTTTTGTCCCGTTAAAGAGGGTACCATTTGTGGCGATGTCAACTTGCCCGCCCCCTCTCCCGTTAATGACAGCCGTTCCTGTCATTCCACATACAGGGCTGTTTTACGCAGCTTGCAATGACAATGTGTAGTAAAAGTTATTATAATTGGGAGTCAACACAACATTGGCCAAAGCACTGACGTCTAAAGAATTCAGAGTTAGAGCGGCAACACAAACCTCAAAATAAACAACAACAATTAAAATAATTAAAAACGATTTGACGATTTTTTTGTTATTATTGTTGCTATTATTGTTATTTATTTATTTATTTATTTATTTATTTATTTATTTATTTATTTATTTATTTATTTATTTATTTATTTATTTATTTATTTATTTATTTATTTATTTATTTATTTATTTATTTATTTATTTATTTATTTATTTATTTATTTATTTATTTATTTATTTATTCATTTATTCATTTATTCATTTATTCATTTAATATGTATGTATGTATGTATGTATGTGTATGTATTTATTTATTTATTTATTTATTTATTTATTTATTTACCGATTTATTTATTTGTTTTTTTAGTTTTATTTATTTTTTTGCACGCAAAAAAGAAAAATCAGAACGACGTCATGCACTCCACGAACAATCCCTTTGAAGTTCTGCGCTAGAACAAGAACAAAATAATAATACGCGCAAATATTTCTAATTTTCCCGCGAGTGGTACACGTGTAATCAGTATCAAAGGCCGGTTTCATACTCAACCTATATGACTCTATTTCTACCCCTTCAATAGCAATAGCAATATAGGCCTCCATTTTAAAATGAATGCTTCTTTTTCCATAATTTAGAAGATTCGCTGCTCCATTTGGATATCCCCTAGTAAGCTCCGGCCACGTCTCATCTGCCGTCTCCGTAGCTGTGACACCAATCGGGTACCATGAGGTTGATGAACCCGAGAGACGAGCCCAGCCGCTCCGGTCCAGATCTGAACCTTCAAAAAAAAGAAATCTAGCAATCAGGCCAAAGAAAAGAGTCTGTGATCAGACCTGGGAAAAAAAAACTCAACACGGGTGTCTCTTTTTGGTGGTTTTTTCTCCCTAAAGGCGTTCAGCCTTCGACTGACCTGATCGAGCATTGAAGGAAACAATGAGACATTTCAGCCCCTTCTGATTCTCTGTGAAATGCCAACAAAATATACATCAAATGAATCGGAGTTGGATGGTCCCTCAACTCTGCATATTTATGTCATGCGGTGCACGTTCGCGTCCCGCACGACCGCAGGCCGGGGCTTGGTTTCAAGCTAACTCACAGCAACCACAGCAGTAATATCAGGGGACACTCGCCTGCGCACTAATCGTCACTCGCTGTGCACACACGCACGCTGATTCAAGGCGCGTTGTGCTCACCCCATTGGATGTTTATTCATCGTGTGGTCATCATCTTCAATCTTATTCTTGTTCATCCGTTGGCTATTACCACACTCAAAACCCATGCTCAACCCCCCGACCATTGCATAATGTATCGCCCATTTTACTCCCCTCGACCTATCATTACAAATCTATACACATTTCGGTTTCATTCAAAATCCTCTCTTAGAACAGTGTTCTATCTACGATGAGAAGTGAACTTTCTCTTATTGATATAAAATGGAAAAGTGTTTTTCAATCGCCATTCTTTTCAAGCTCTATGTATAGATTTTATACATCAGCAATCTATATTGGGAACTATACGAGAAGATGATAGGAATGTGTCGGCACAGTTTTAAAAGTGTCAGCAATCCAAACAAACGCTTCGCCACTAATTGTTTCATGTCGACGAATCTGCTCTCTAAAAACCGTTTAATTCAACACTTTAGAGTGTCCGGTCAGTGAGTTACCTTTAAGTAACCCAACTGTATTGAATATACTTTATCAGAGTGACTGCAGAACCATTTCTCCACTTGTTAGGCTAACCCGTGGACACGTTTAGTCTAACCTAATAATGAGTTGTCAGTGGCCGGGATTTTGTTTGAATTGTTGATTTAACACTTTAGTTGAAGAGTGTATGACAAGTAAACGTTTCAGTTGTCAGTTAATGTATTAAGGGCCAGCCCAGTTTCCATATTACGAAGTGGAAGTCTACAGTATTCTTTACTGAGAGTGCAAAACAACAACACAACCAAAAGCATGGTTCTTAGACCAAGCAAAAACCAACAAAGCTTTGTAAAAATATCATTGTCAACTTTCGGTTATAGTGTGTAGTTGATTTATTGAACTAAACCTACAATCGATTTGACCTGAAGTGCTATCATTTTTGTACAGCTGAATGATTTACATTATTTCTTTCTTTTCCTTTCCTTTTTTTTTCTTCTTTTAATTTTTTCCCCCTTCAAAACTTGTAATTTAAGGTGTTGAAAAAACCGCAGGCTTACAATTTGATGTTAGCTTAATAAAATTCGCAGACGTTCGTTCATTAAGGCATGTCTGAACTCAAAACTTAGAAGAATTTCAACATCACTTGTATGTATCCACTTTGCAAAATGGCAATAAATCTCGTGATTAACTGAATTGAATTGAAAACCATGTTTTACATAGCAATGCTTTCATCAGATTGTTCCGCCGAAGAGACTCGTGTTGCCCACTATTTCCTACGTGCAAGTGGTTGACGTTTGGGCACTTCGGTTCAAAATCTACGTCATTACTTCACTTTCCCTGAATTGAATCTCTCAGAAATGTTGTCTTCATAACTGACTGGAACCGGTGTGCCGTGCCGGTAATGAGATTGGCCGTGTATACACTTTGCGCTTGATGAGTCCCTTAATGAGGGAGGAGGTGCTGCCTAAGAGAGTGAAGCGTCTTTATTATTATTTCAGGACACGAAGTAGAGCATAACCTTGTTATTTCTACGCATTCCTAGGACGGTTCGTCATAGTGCTGAACCAGCAGGGGGAACTGCCCATCCGAAACTCGGCATTAGTCTTGACTTCTTTCAGTTTGATCAAGTTCACTGACATTCACACACCAAGAAAATGTCTCGTGTGTTTGCCGACTGTTAGCTATTGGTATTGGTGGGGGTCTCCCCACCCCCCCCCCCGCCCCAACATGTTTTTGGTAGGATATACCAGGGTTTTTTCATTTGCCTTGTACGTGATGGGCCCATCACGAGATTGTATGTTTGCAGATGCTTTTTATTTGTCATTTGTCATTGTCCTTGATTATGCTTTTGATTTAGTTTTGTTGAGTTATGATGCTGTTTGTTTACTCGTTGGTTTTTACCTATTGTGTTCTTGCCCCTTAAGTTGGGGGTGGGGAGAGTTGGTGGGTAGCTGTTAGAAAAATTGAACTCTTCACTTCTCTAAACGTATTGTTTACTGAAAAATCATATTTAGTTTCTTCTACTTCCTAAATGTTTTTTGTTTACATCATTCTGAAATATTCAAAATCATTAGTGAACAATTCTGTCTGGAATAGAATGGAGGGGTGTACGTCATGGTTTATGATAAAGCGACCTCATCTTTGATAAATAGTTAGGCCTACTGAATAATACAGACGGCACTGTTATCTACAAGTTCGTTGAAGCATTTGAAAAGATGCGTATTCGTTGTTTCACAAAAATCTTGGGGCAATTACAGTGTACAATATCTGCTGACGTTTTAAGTAGGTAGAACAATGAAATGAGGATAATGATTGCATTCAATGATTTAAACGTAGAGTCATAGATTGGTAAATACTCCAAAAATGAATGACCATAAAAACTGACTTGGCGATGAGAAGCACAGCAGCTGTTCGTAGTATAATCTATTTTGAGAAGTGATATGGTTTGGATAATTTTTCACCCCAAAACATTTGAATCTGAGAAACATGAATCGTTTCTCAGATTTCTGTACTTGGGTGTCCTTTCGCGAATGCTGCGGCCAGAGATGCAGTTGGTACTCAATGTCACCTCGCTACACGTGAATGGATTTGGGGTTTGTGTGCAAATACCATTTTATTATTTTTTTTCTTCTTTCTGTTTTCTCAGCAAGGCGACACTGTATTCAGCTGAAACTTTCACATGTGACTTTTATTGTATCTTTCTTTCTTTATAATTTTGCCTACACATAAGCATTACGTTGACAAAAATCAATCTATGACCCTACGTTTAAATGCATACAGCTTTGGTATAATGAGCGGGAAAGCAAACATAACGAGTGCCCATCGGAACGCTCTCTTTTGATAAGTTACAATTTCCCTGTGAAATAGCTCCATCAAAAATTCTACCTCGTTCGTAAAAAAAAACACCTTGTTCCCCCAACACTAAGATGCGTTCGGTTGAGCCAAGCAAGTTAAAAACATGCACAGAAATCATAAATAAATAATTTTTAAAAACACATTCGCATTTTTTTTCGCGAGAATTTTACCACTTCATAACGGTGAAACAAGGTTTGGCTTTAAAATGTGTTTAATGACGGTGCGGATAGAAACGTACCAGTCTAGCTTTATCAGTAAATCTCAAAGCTGGTGGTTTTAAATGCGGTAGTTAAGAGGGGAAAAAAGGCCTTTAAATAAAGCTTTAAAGACAAATTTACAACGAGGCTTAAAAATCCAACCTTACTAAACGAGCTACGTATTTATAGTATTGTCATCATGATCATCTTCCTAATTTCAGAGTGTGTATATAAATGCCATACTTATCACCTTGTGGTAAACATGTTGACTTGTGTGAGCAATGAATCAGCAACTGCAGACGCGCACCGTGTGTGTATATATCGCTCAAGTACAGTACATCTTGCATATATAGAGAGATTGATGAGTGCAGGAATCAGTGGAGTAAAACTGACAATGTATTCAATTGCTTGATGACACATGTGTTCAGATCGGCCTGATTTGGGGCATTTGAACAAAGGATAAATTAGATTTTTACATCCCGAACATTTACCGTTAATGATATTTGTCATCGCGCAATCAAAATAAAAGCAGGCGGGGGGTATAGGCCTATTGCCAATGGCAGCCCGTGCGCAGTGTACGTTAAGACGAGGTCTGTCTGGTGACGCTTGGAACAATGTCACTAACGTTTTTAGCCACCAAATCTATACACAACACCTTGCCTTTCGTCCGTGTACATGTTGTTATTTGATAACATATTTCCCTCAAAAAAAAGAAAAGAAAACACCAGGCGAGTTGACATCACATTCTAAAGAAATTCAACACCCTTAACGCAACTCATATGAGGTGAAACTCTGGGCACAATAAGCCTGAATTTTCGTCTACAGAGAGCTGTCGTACGTGACCGTGACACGCGTTGTTATCGGTGGGCTGGCTCGGCGGCACATTTCTGTCTCCTTACCCCGGGTTCGGGCTTAAATCATCCCCCATAATGTGGGCACGGGAGTTTGTACTTGTGCTTGTAAATTAAGTTAACATGCGTCTGCGGTGTTACCCTTTGGACGAGAGTGATGTTGAAAAATGATGTATTGACTCGCGCAGTCTGCATACTTATCGGTCATAAGTTTTTTTTTTTTCCCCCAATATATGCTTATGAGGGGACATGCAAATTATTCCCTGCTGTTTTGGAGCGCTTGTGCCTAAATAAATTCCATCAGAGAACTAACAAATTTGATAAGGATGTAAGTATTGCATGTAGCATCCTACAAACGGTCCACCGCATTTACACTGAATAATGGCACGTGTGCCATACTATAGCTTCTCCCTTTTACTGTTTTCTTTTTTTCTTTCTTGCCTTTTTTTTTTTATTCGAGAAACAAATATAGAAATAGTTACCCTTTCGTTCATCGGTAATTACTTCAACACTGAGGAACTAATTGTGCTGATTTGTCATTGGAGACTGTACAAGTTTCGATTTAGAAGGGTGATTGTCACAAGATGAAATGCAAATACACAAACAAACAAACAAACAAACAAACAAACAAACAAACAGAACAACAGATGAACCATCAGGAAAGTGCTACGAAATGAATTCAAGAGAGTTGGTCAGTATACAAACAAGTATAAACTGATACAAGCCGTAACGGAGCATGAACAAAATGGTTTAACATTACAAGAGCAACACTGAACGGTTTGGGTTCTTAATTTTTCCTTAGAAAATCTCCTTTACAGTTTTCTCCACTTGAACCATTAACGTTTATCAAAATATCAACTCTCACAGGTCATTCTTCTTGGGAGGAGACCATCAGCAAAGGCTGACCAAAGATGGCGTATCTCCACTGATATCCCCTGACGCTGGCGTTCTATAGTCACCTCATTACGATTCCCCTTTACAGCACGCATCGGTCTTTTGTGCCCATATTGTTCCATTCATACCTCCTACACCCAAGTTTTTGCCGCCGGTCTAGCCCCGTCACTATGTATCACTCAGCCCTACAACAAAATAATGTATTATTGCAAAATGTGCCACAGAAAGATACGACAGACTTCATCAAGCTGTATATTTTCAGTATTGACTACAAATGCGGTGTTTGCTTGCTTCCTGTCCAATGCAGGCCCGAATAAAGACAAAGTCACGAAGATTTCCAAGACCGTACTGAATTTTCCCCTTGAATAACGGTATAGCTACGTTGAATCCTCTTCACGGCCAATAAAATGACCACCATAAATCGTTTTTTGACACATTTTCGTTCGTGTAACCGACAGGGCTTAGTATATAACCCGTAGTTCTAGTGATGGCAGTGATAAGATAGTGCAATGTATACATGTATGTACAACAGAGATTAGTGGCAGTGATAGCGTACAGGAATCGAGGGGGAATGAAGAAAACCCGCCAGTCCTCTTGCTCGCCGCGGATGAAGATAGCGATTTCTCTTGGCACTCGTAGCTCGAATACACAACGTCAATTCCTCTTCAAGTCGCTCCCTCTCTCTCTCTCTCTCTCTCTCTCTCTCGTGAACGGGGAAACAAACGCACATGCCGACTGTGCAATCAAATTTACTCTAGCTGATGAGCTTGCTCGATAGAATCCTCGCAGAGCCTGACGCATTTGTCCGCGAAGTTGTTACGTATTTGGCTTCCATCTTTTCGGTATTAGAATCTTACCTTTATTTGTCTAAGATATGCTTAATGTGGGACTGCATACAAGCACCATTGAGTCAACACGTGACTTGAAAGACGGCGTACATGGGGGAAATGGGAGGCCTCGCTCAATCGTTTCAGTGCACGGCGATTTACAAAATGGCGATAATACATTTTTCAGCTTTTCGCATTTGAATAAAAATAAACTCGAGTCACTAAAAAAATTCCCTAAAAAAGATGTTATTTTTCGGAAATGACATTTACGTAGGCCTATGTGATTTTGGAAAAATAAGATACCATCATCTTTTAGGTTTTGCATTCTGGGTTTAGCCTACTATTTCCTAACTTAACTCATTACAGAAGAAAAAAGAAAAAAAACCATGACTAATTTTTCTTAGCTTTTCATACATGATTTTGTAATGGAGTGATTCATTCTACAATTCTACCAACAAAAAACTAAAATCATTTCCCACCGACAATGCCTTGGTTCCCCATTTGGAGTTATAAAAATATCTCGCTCAATCTCGTGGCGTTTGCCAAGGCTTGCGAGATCCCACGAGATGAGGGAGTCCGCGGTATAGATTATAATATATATGTGCGGTCGGAACCGGAGGAAGTTACTTGTCCGCAGCAATCTCAAAAGACACGACAAAAAAATGTACAAGAAACAGGAATGCTCCGTTGGGCCTCCGACTCGTTTACTCCACGTTTTATTCATCAGAAGTCAACATCAGTGATTTGTCGTCTCGCCCATACAACCATGTGCTATGTGACAAATCATAATTATACACTATCCAGATATTCAGCCTCGTGTTTTTTTTTCCAGTCAATAAAAGCACTATTAGAAACAAATGACACTACATTAATAAGTGTCCGTGTACAAACAATTCAAATAGTGAGGAACCGTTGTTTAAAAATTATACAGTCTTAAAAATTCAGAAACTTTGTGCAGAGTAAGGAAAGGACACGAAGAATAAATTCAACCACTTTCCCTCACCGAATCGTAAATCCACAGATGATGAATTACCAAAGAAGAAAAAAAAACATTAAGCTAAAAGTATACTCTTTCACCATGCAAAGCGTCAAAAATATTACACTAAATTTATTATTTCAATTTGAAACAGATTTCCCCAAAATGAGTGGGTTTTTCTTTTTGTTCTATGGATGTAAGATTCGGGTCAGCACTATACATGGTATAAAGAAATCAAATAATGCAGTGACAAGAGACCTTCCGCACACTCGCAGGGCATCAAGTCCACATGCGCAGTATGTGACACTCCATCTTTTTTTTTTTAATAATTATTTCCATGCAGAGTTTTAGCCATTCTGTAATTCCAGCCCCAATATAGGACACGTGAAAATACCTATAAATTCGTGCAATGTCATCGATAGTTAAACTATCCGCATCATGCATTTTATCTTTAATGTACATACATACTTCCCAAACTATACACATACAAAACAAAAAAAACCACGATCTTCTGCCATAAATTATAAATTGTGCAAGGAATGAAAAAAAAATATTACTGAGTCTGTTGAGAGGAGTACTTGCAAGAGCATTCAAGGTTCTATATAAACCATTGGTTAATTAACACAAATAGCTGAGAATTATCCTGCAAGCTATAATTGCCAAAAAGCTGGCGACTGCTCACCACCGTCTGAAGTGCTCTCCAGAGGAGAAAACTGACAGCCGTTTACGTAATTCTAGATTAGACATTGTGCCTGAATTCAAAGACACTCTATTTCCCGTGAGCTGAAATAATCACAGGGTTTTTTTTTCTTTTCTTTTTTTGCTCGTGGTAAGCAGTCGGGTCTTTCACTTTTCGTCTTTGTGCTGTTCAAGCATGGGTTCAACCAATGATGTATGCAGACCTCTATTCATGCCCGGATGAAAGCTGCACTGATTTCAGACCAACATGTACCACACTCGGTAACAAAACAACTGTGCTGGGGAAACCATGCTCCAGCACTGGGGAAGGCAAAATTTATAGAAGAAATTTGATATTAGTTAAGCCTAAACTGGTTAAAATGAGACTCGAGTGAGTGACAATAGGGACCTTGCCCTCCCAAACGCCATCTTGGAGAGCACGCATGTACTTTGTTACAAATGAACTGCACCGTCTAAATCAAACATGGTGGTTATCAACAGACGCTGAACTCCAACATGGCGTCTGTGACGTCAGTACAAATCCTTCATTTTAAATCACGTCTACTATCATCACTGCACCCTTAGATCACCGATGTTTTGATAATTTAAAAAGTGCCAAATTTTTATTCAATATTCGCTTGAATGTCTCGCCTGATTTTCTTCCTTTTTTTTCTTTTTTTTTTGGCTGGTGTGATTTCGATCAGTGTTTTTCAATCAGGATTGACTCTATCTCCGAATGTTTAAAAGATGGTAAACTGTGAATAAAACATGATATACCGAGCATCGATGTTCAAATATTGGATGGTATTCACATGCACCTCGATATAGGTTTCTGCAACAAAATCTTGTTGTCGTCATTTTGTGTTTTTTCACATATTTTTTTCTAGAGGCATAATCTTTTGCTTCTGTTGCGCTTCTGATTTTACTAATATTCCATGCTGTTGATTTGATTGATGTCATGAACTATGTCATCATCACTACAAAAGTTCTATCTGGTTGAAGATTCGATCCCCGCAACAACAACAAAATAAAACATTTCTGAATTTCTACATTTGTTATATAAACATCCAAAACCAACTGCACCTTTAAGGTGACATATCAAATATACGTACCTACTTCCCCTTTAAAATATGCGGTTAACCATCCTAATTTTTGTTTGTTCAATGTTGAAACTTATTGTTTCAAATATCATCTGCAAGGATTGCTGGATTCTGTATTATTACTACCAACTGGGCAAAGGTGAGCGCGTGTCAAACGAGATAATCAGCATTTCATGTTTCAGATCTTTGGGCACAAAATTCAATGTTGCCTTTCAAGTTCACAATATTATATTTCTATTTCTATTAAGCTATTATTTTTGGATTCGATTACTTGAGTGGACGGTTGCTTATGTAAATAGCTCCCAAAATAGACCTCCGCTGAATGACAACAAATAGTATGTCAAGTGTTGGAAGAAGAAATCAATTTTGCTTACCCAACAAAGGATTGGAAGCAATTGGTTCGACTTCTTAACTCATTTTGAAATGCTCGTTATACACCATTGGCAAGTACAAATCTACATTTAATTATTTGAAAGCTTGGTGGATTAGACAGAGCAATTAGTTGGAATTCCAACTGAGCATCGAGGGAGATATTCCACTAAAGATCAGTCCGTTTCTTAGGTCGAGTGGACAAATGTTCTCGTGTTCGACATGACAGAGGAATGACATGGAACTTTGACAAAAATGTGTTGCTATTTCGTGGTTCTGATTATCAATTTGTTCATATACGGACACCTCACCAACGGCCAATACTTCCAGTTAAACCATACACTAATAACCAAAGTATAGTTAATAACTGAAATCACATTAAACACTACAGTTTCCAACCGAAATACCACACGTACATTATTAGGCTGATAAAATATTAAAATGCCAATTACACTCTCCTTCATGGGTCGTTATTGCTTGAAAATGAATCATTTCCAGTGTAAAATGAGAAAAAGATGTGAAGGGTTGTACGGCCGAGTGGTGTGCCCACCGCCCAAACCAATACAGTTCGGAATCGGCGTGGCAATTTTCCGCACCGTCGCAAGTTCTTTGTGCTGCGCTGCCACTGATTATATCAGTGCACGTGATCTCATATGGTCCGCTAATTTGTCGTATTGTTGACTTGAAGTGCACGACTAAACAACAAGAAATGATTCTAACGTAAATGCTTTCAAACTAACAACCGCCCCCCCCCCCCCACTTGTGATAGATTGGTCATTTCTGTTTCCGCAAATTAACGTTCCCGCCCAAAAGATTTGCATCAGATCTACCCAACAAAATGGCGGCTGTTCCCTTTACCTTTATTTACAATGTGGAGTAGGTTTAAAAGCAATCACAGATTCGTGGCTCGGGACTGTTTCAAATTATGACATGACACCATATCTATTTTCCCTCCACTTGTTACGGCCAAAACAAAATAATAAGACCGGTGTCAAGACGATCATATCGCAGCTATCAGATTTGATGAGGCGTTAATAATGGTATAATACAATGAGCGCAAATGAACCGCATGAAGCTAAATACAGGACTTTTCTGGACAAATCGTAACCTGCAGGCGTTGTGTCGGCGACACCAGCGCTGCCGAAACAACAAAAGGCCTGGCGAATTCCCGCTACAAAATGTGAAATATCGCGGTTATAACGTCATATTGGTTTCTTACAGCTAAGCTCGGTATCTTTTGAGCTTTTTCTTTCTGTCTTTCTGTTCTCTTTTTTGTATTTATATGAAACTGATTGAAGGACTAAATGCCCGAGCTAGCCACTCTATGCTTCAGGGATGGGGGTGGGGTTGGAAACGCCCCCTATACTGACGAGATGACCTGGGAAAAAGTTGAAGGGCACGTGTGACCAATAAAAGACTGAAAAGGGGCTGACCGAATCGAACTAAAAGCAGGCTTTGCCTGAAGAGTAAAACGAATACGAAAATCTGGCCATAGGTCGACGATTTGTGTGAACCAAGGGGGAGCGTTTTAATTGTGCCATTGTAGGGGCCTTGTAGACGCCGGCGTGTTCGTAAGAGGTACGACGGGGAATTGTCAATGAGCGGCCACCACGATACGGTCACTGGGCACCGTACCGCACGGAACACGGCTGAGCTCGAGTGCTGTGTTGGCCAAGTGCGCCGGTACCTCTGTTTGACTACACAATTCCCGTGGACTCTTGTTTCCTTTCGCCATTAGAATTTCCAGTTAACACTACAGTTTAAATAGGACTCGTTTTGATTTAGTGTACTCCAAATGACACAGTGTGAGAAACACCCAACAAAGGACTGTATTCCTAAATTTGTATGTCAAACGTGCATTGGGAATACAAACAATAATCCATTTACGTTAAGGAGTATTAGAAGAAAAAACACCACTTTTTTAAAGTGTATAAATTCAATAAAACCTGTAACTTTTAAGTTCAAAACAAACTTTGTTCTTGTTAATCTCAGGATGCTAATCAAACAACCGGGTTGAAGGCAAAACCGAGAAAATTTTGGGTTTTTTGAACGATGAATCGGCTGATTTGTCCTTGTGTATGCTAGGTCCTTGTAAAATCAGCTTACAGTTTCGATCAACAGGATATAATACAGTATGTCAATTCAGGAGCTATTAAGCATTGCGTCAGACCTGCATTACATATTTTTTCCCCTTTTACTTTTTGTTTAGAGAGACCGATGTACTGCATGCCCCCAAAACCCACAATTCACAAACCACTTCCCAACTGATACCAAAACGAGTAAATTTCCTGATAAAAACAAAACAACGAAAACAGAAAGATAGAAATCCGCGTTGTGCACGTCCCAGCGTCTGCTATAGACGAGTGGGCTACGACGGGAATTGGGTATGTGCAGTGCATGATAATCAACATAATCCATCATTTATGAGACAAACAAACCTGTCTACTGAACATACACTGATTCCCAGAGGTCAGAGTAAATACAGTAACAGGAAGAAGCCATATTTACGGAAATTTTTCTTGCGGGCTACGCGACCTTAGATGGAATAGAGTTCCCGATGCTTGACCGTAAACCGCCGCGCGAACGAGGCACGGTTTGTCCTCTGTATCACCGCCAAACATCTACACATTAGCCCCCGTCTCGTCTTTCGAAACACAACCATAAAAACAAAACCTTTTCAAATTGTTTTTATAGATCTGAGCCGAGTGGCTGAAGAGATAAAGGAACTAAAAACAACGTGGCATAGTTTTAGGTAAAGGTGCATATATTTATTGGGGGGACGAGGCCCGGAGAGTGTCAGAGCCAACGGTGAAATTCTTGGCGGACTTGTCTTCGTTTGTTTAAAAACAGGTCTTCGCAGCGAGTAACGCAATCATCACTGTTGTCTTTGCACACGGGTCAATAAAAGGTGATGTTTAGCACGGCTTGCCAAAGATGGCGCTCAGGGACTGACGAAACGTCAGCTGATGATTTCTTTGTGATTTTCTTTCTCTTAGGCTCCGTGAAACCCCCCCCCCTCCTTTCATCAAACACCAACAAGAAAAAAACACGACATGCAGTTTTGCTTTTGTAAGTCACGAGTGATTTGTTGATTTTTAGACTTGGCAAAGGAAAACAATTCCACATTCGGTGTTGGAATTAGGAAACTGAGAATATCTGACAAAATATTGTGGCTAGACAACGAAAGTAATTATGATACTTAACTTTACCGGGTACATAAACCTCAAACCAGTCTCTGAATTACACCGTGACCTTGCCAGAGGTCACGACAATATAATGCGACTTTAAAACCTGGGAATTGGTACATCTTGTGTACATCAATCTCTACCTCAGTGTCTTCCTACAATTACCTCACTGATCATTCGTATGGTTCATCGGCCAAAAGATTATCTCCGCAAAAAAAAAAATGAAAAATTGCTCTCCATCCGAGAAACAGTTTTGACTGAGTGGCCATTTTAAAAGAAAAACTGCCAACAAAATGGCGGTTAGGATGGATGTTACTACTTGGGCCAAAACACAGGCTCAAGGCGTGACACATCCAGCATTGACATGCAGAGGCACAACAAGGCTCGGGCTCGCTGCTGGTGTAGGCACCCCCCCCCCTTCCTCCTGCCTTTCCATGCAGTTATTAAATTGATTGTGCTTTCAAAGACAACATGGTATTGATATGGTGATGGTGTGGTGTGAAAACCAATACCACAGTCATTCTCTGATTCTCGCAATCAGGCTTTTTGAACGGCGCGCATTTGACCCCTACCACTTCACCCTTAATACACTGTGGATGCCACGGCGAACAAGGGCCAGCGGACGAATAACGGGTGAAATCTAAGTAATTGGAAGGGTGTACTCTGCCATTCACTCCCATAATCAGTCCCTTCTCCGTGGGCGTGGGATGGTGTAAAGGGCTCTGTTGTATAGAGCGAGAGTGGTCGGGGCTATTCTCGCAGGACCCCAGATTACCCCGGTGTGCAATCATCATAACCATGGTCACCGATTGTTAGATCGTCAGGGGGTTTTCTTTGGCTACTCATTGCATCGCCGTTCCCCCAGCCTCCCCTCCCTGAGTTATTCCTCGGCCACGATGCAGTTCCCAGGCAGAATGATCAGAGGGTTCAACGGGAAATCCAAAAGGTAAAGACCGATGACAAAGTAATGACAGACATACTATAAAAACCCGCATGATATCTGACTGTTTCTTCTTCTTCTTCTTTTTTTTTATTCGTGTGGGAAAACATGGAGGATCTGAGGATTTTTTCAGCAAGTCGTGAGCACAGGGGGCTAGCACGGACATCTAACGAATACGATGAGTACGCGGAGAGGGGGGGGGGGCGAGATTGCGCAATCATGAAGGGAAAGTCATCTCGTGCAAATCAACACTAATTCAACATTTACATTGTCATTGAAATCTGTTTCCAATACGGCACGCTAAATGTATGGTTAGATTGGTACGGCTTTGAGTTTAAGATGAGGCTGGCCATACGGCTAATGAACACAGCAACATAGTGATACTTGACGGCAAAAAGGCTAGCGGTTTTAGAAGCGTGCACCTCGGAGCGGGGATCAAGTCACTGGCGTTTATAAAATATCCTCCCCTCGGACCCCCTGATGGCCAACTTTTTTTTTTTTACCCCTTCATCCATCCACTGTTGGCCATCGCGGTTTCGCTCTCGCTCCCTACTCGCTCCCTATCCCCCCCACCATCCCGTACGCCCCGCATCGTTCATCTTCACCGAGGAGCATTGTTATAACACAGACCTCCGGGAGGGTTTAAGATGATGGATGGAGTATCACTTGCAGGCTTCTTGTGCAACATACTCCTGGTATCAGGGTAAACGCACCAATTCCCTCTGCACACCTTCCTACCTCCCGGGTCAGTCCCTCCATAGTATACGACAAGACGGGGGGAGGCTTTTGTACAGACATTTTTTTTTTCATGATCTTATTACCCAGTTTTTTAGGGGCTCTTGAACGAGTGCATATGATGGGGAAAAGCAGCGGCTTTTCCTGCCGTATGTTGTTTGCTGAGGTACCGGTACATACAGACCGTACACGTCAACAAACGGTCAAGCATTTTCTCTTAAAAAAAAAAATAAAAAAAAAAAAAAACCTGGATGTCCTGTTTTCCCTGATGAAAGTTTCAACATTCTGAATATGAATGGCCTGTAGTTGGTAAGCCCTGATGGCTGTTTTAGATTCGTATGTCTTTATGGGATGGAAAGGTGATGTTCATATACGTGGCCCGAGAATGAGAACAAGTTAGACAGACTATTCCAGAAAACACGTAAACCTTAAAAATAACTGTTTAAATAGGAGAGCAAAAGTCGGTTTTTGTTTTGAATGTTTACATAAATACGGTGCACCCGGACATTTTAATATCAAACTAAAGAATGCAGCGGTAGCATTGTGTTCCAAAAAAAAGAAGAAGATCTGCTCTTGTTTATATCATGTTTCATTCCTTACACAATAACGGCTCTATTACATTAAGAAGAACGTTAAAAAACCAAAGGATATGAGTTGTTTTTGACGGTAAAAGAAACAAAACAAAAATCCATTTACAACCACAGCATGAATAAAAGGAATTAAAGACCTTGTTTCCCGTAAAATATATTACATAAAATTTATAACATCGTTTTTTTTTAAATAATGGTAAAGAAAATCTGAGGACAATGATTCGTTACTGTTGTCAATAACACTGTGTCACACCAGGCAAGATGGCGATCACATACATTATTTGTATCAAGAAATATAAACCATGTTCGATGGGGTTCCATGTAAAATCATGGAGAATAGTATGACTCAACTGACATGATAAGGACTACATAGTGTCACATCGTTTTGATAGGAGACTTACATTCGAAACCGACTCGCAATGTTCTTGAGGCCGTCGAATTCTGGCAGGTTGTGCTTTCTTCATGAAGGGATGTGTGTATGTGTGTCAATGTGTGTGTAGTTGAGACGACTCGCTACGATCCTATATCCACGAGGTTGTTGGACATGGGGGCAAGCATTGAGTTCTGAAGCGAGTTCTGGAGCACGGAGTCGGACATGTTGACCTGCGTCAGGCCCACGTCGGACACGGGCGGGAGACTGGTCATGGGTGACATAAGGTTGGCTTTACTGAGCTCGCTCATCATCAGACTCTGCTGATGGTGTTGGTGGTGAGGGTGAGGATGCTGGTGGTGATGGTGATGGTGAACCGACGCAGAGGCTGATACCCCTAACTCCGTCACATCACCCAGGTTTTCCTTGCCGTTCATGACCATGCCCAGGTCTTCCTCTGAGCTGGTGCTCGGTGTGGCCATTTTACCCTTGTTCTCTTGCTCGGCACTCTCCCTGCATACACCAGAGTGTTAAAACATCAAGAGAGAAAACATACAAAACAATGAGCATGTGACCAAACAAAAATATAATTCTCAAATGAAAAGACTGATTGTGTACGTCCAATATAAAAACGAGTGATTATGTTCAACACATTGCAGCTACTGGTTTATTGGTAAGCTAAATTTTGTACATCGGGGAATACTATTTCCACTAACAATATCTGCTTTAATGTTATTTCGATTCTGTATTGTGAAACGAACCATTGTATAGTTAAATTTTGCTAAACTCTACAAAATGGTGAAACAATTTTCACTGTCGTAGTTTATAACATTTAGTTCAACACATTTCCAAATATACGTAAGGAAATTGGATATTGGATTTCATATGCTATAGATATTTGGGTATTAAATGTGTATTCAAATAACCATCTAAATGTGGTTTCTTGTTCTACAAAAAGAAACGGACATAATGCATTTCTAGACAAGTCCGACGACTGTTTGCAAAGTAGCAAATGAAATTGTTACCGTCAAATATAACTATGATTAATCAGTTCGTCGTGATAAATAATCTTTTTGGAAAAAGCAAATCAATTCTCTAGTTTTCCGATAAAAATTATCTAATACAATAAAGTATTTCCTAAAGGTGCACACGCTCACTGATCGAGATGTTTTTAATTTACAATAAGATCGGCAACGATTTAAAGGCGTTCTGAAACTGTCTCGGTATTAATAATCAGTAATTTAATGACAATTGTCAGTTCCCTTGGGTATTTGGGGGCACAAGTAATACTCCAAGTATTGGATTGATTAATGATAATGCGCGACCTAGGCAGTATGTGGTAATAATATCGGCAGGGCATTGCCAAACACTACCGACAGCTAATCAGCAATAACAGTGTCTATTGACAATTCAAATATGTTCAAATACATCAGGTAAACAGTGCATCGGAATAAACACAAGTCCACTTCTTCTTCTTTGGAAAAAGGGGGGATACCGGTTCTGAAAAGCTTCCTTTAGGAACTGAGCAAACGGATCGAGTATTATAAATATAGTGGCGACCTCACTAGACTGTTTGCCCTTCTGCCACATAACATTGCATGACCTAAATACATTTTTCCCGGCGCTGCGGTGCGCATATTTCTCTGTCGACGATGCTGACATTTTACAAGTGCCGTGATGCAAATAATATTTAGACTGAATATCACTTTGTTTAGAAAACACCTAACGAAATGTTATGCGCAGAATTTAATAGAAAAATGCCCGCTGTTGTGAAATTCATCTCGGAATGAACCTTTGATCAAAGTTCATTTTCGTATGTATATATTTTTTTTGTTCGAGATCATTTTTTTTCCCGCAGCCTTGCGAGGAATTATGTGTCACCCAATGTTCAATTGAATTCTTCTTATTGTCATACATCAGCTCAAACAAAAATAAGCATGACCCTGCTAGCCGGCAGAGATGGCTGTTCACTCTAACTTCTTTTGTCTGTCTCCCCTGCCTGCAATTTACCATATTTTGCCCCTTCGTAGGAAGCTACGGTAAACGGCGAAAGATCCTGAGGAAAGTACGGTGGTGTCGTGTTACACAGCTTCGGCTCTGCACGTGGGACGCGCGGCGCGATGCCCCTGTCAACAACTCCGTCTCTCCCCGGCCGAGTTATCTTACCATTCACGCATTCTACTCGACCGGCACGGATTATTTTGCCAGATATATATGTGCAGGGTTATAAAACCGCGACACACACAAAACAAATTATATGAATATATTCATTTATTGGAATGGGTGTTAAAGTAAACATATAATTTGAGTTTTTCACCTTTCTTTAGCCTCTGCAGCTCTGTCCCGTTGCCGCCGATTTTTGAACCAATTGCTAACTTGAGTCGTGGTGAGTCCTGTCGCTTCAGCCAGTTCTCGTTTTTCTCTTGGTGATGGGTATGGGTTATGTGAGTACCATTCCCTGAGCACTCCCCTTGATTTCTCCTTGAAGCAATAACTAGTCTCTTCCCCGTCCCAGATGGTCCTTGGGAGTGGGAACTTTCGACGTACCCTGTATTTACCGACAGCTCCGAGTGGCCGTCCGCGCAGTTTCTCAGCCTCGATGTAGTGCGCCTTGAGCCAAAGAGCTTGCAGTTTCGGATGGTTGTGAGGAGAAAAATTATTGCTTTCCAAGATCTTGTACAGTTCCCGAAAGTTACCTCGGTGAAAGGCGACGATGGCCTTGGCTTTGAGGACGCTCTCGTTCTTGTGGAGGTGTTCGCAGGCCGGCAGCGACCAGAGGAATCTTCCCAGGCGTTCAATGTTGCCGGACTGCTGCAAAACTTCGCATACACAGGCTACCTGTTCCTGCGTGAAGCCGAACGACGGCAACATGCTGATGCTTCTGCACAACACGGGAGAACAATGTCAAAAAAATTCTCAGCAATCTGCTTCGGTCTCCTTCTCTCTCAGTCTGACTAACCCGACTGGCTACTCTTCCACCAAAGTCGGAACGATTTCACTACTGAGCACGTTAAAAAATAATATACCCCCGATGCCGGGCACGGTGAAGACACAGTGTACCGCTGCCGATCTTCACTAGAAGTTCTCTAGCAAGCCTTTGACACCACTCATACTGACAGTCACACGCTGTGCCCGAGCCTTTTACTATCGATGGCTGTGATTGGCTTTCTGCCCAGCATCGGTCGTCGGGCCATTGAGGGCGAACAGGAATTAGGAACCATGACAACGCTGTCAATCAGTGTAACCTGAAACGGCACTGGGTGTGGACTTGCTGTCAGTGCGCTATTGAGGCCATGGGTGAAAGATGTAGCCAGCTCCGTGTTCTCATATACGCCATTGAATCATGTAACTAGCTATATGGGCTATGTTCATACACGACTCGTCGGTGTATAACCTAGCAATAAAAATATATACCCCCTATGCCAACAACGCATGGTATCTGGAGAGAAAATTCTCGTCTGCGCTCGCCAGTCACAACATATCTTACCTGGTATGTCGCTAGTCACAGCACACAACCCTCATGCGAGGTATTCGGTACGTACAGAGAGTCGTAGAGACGTAGAAAATGTCACTATTATTCCTCAATGAATCACTGTGCAAATATTTGAAGCAAACATTTTTTCCCCCGTTTTGGGTCAAGCACAGAGAAAAGAATGGGGACAGGGTGTTCTACTTTCTTTAATTGCACTTCTCTAGTTACCCGTTATAACCAACCTATCAAAATCGATAGTTGAGGGTCATGCCGAAAAATTACATATCACAGTATCAGCTATCCATTGATAAAAAAATATGTGAGATAGTTAACCCTGGTACCCGAGACCTAGTTCCCGCCTCGTTATATCATTATTATCTAAACGAGATAATGCCTACGGGAGGTGAAAATAGAATTTATAGGGCATATATGTTTGTTATTTAGACCAATGACACGAGTACTCGCTCACCGTAATACTCAAGTCCATGACAAGCGTCAAACACCCTTAAATTTCAATCTTTATTTCAATTTAAATGCCTTTGAAAATGCTAATTAAATTGCTCTTCCCGGTCCCCATCGCTATCAAGCTTGGGAATAGGAGTACACGCCACGCAGTGTTGTGAAACCATGCCCCCCCCCCCCCTCCATTGATGTTCAGCTCCGTCCACAGCCCGTCCTCCTATTATTGAATCGGCGGTTAGACAAGCACTTCAGCACCCCGCTACATGTTTATAGGATTTGGCCTTAGGTTTGTCTCTGTTTTTGTTTCTTGAATAAATCTCCTTACGTATAATAGTCTACGGAGGTATTGCAGCTGGGATCGGGAGATCAGCAAGCGGGCCGGGCCGAGGGTGACGGGGCACATGCGGGCGGGCGAGGTTTTTCAATAGCCGTGACGGTGTATTCTTGTTTATTTGTTGTGTTTTTTTCCGGGGATCCAAAATCACCAAATGGTGAGAGAGATAACAGAAAGGTAAGATCGGGGATTATGGGTTGAAATTGCGGGGAAAAGAGAAGTAAATCTAGTATGCACATTGATGTTATTGGTAAAAATATTCGTGTTAATATTTAAGAAACTTTTTCTCTACACCAAAATGTAGGCCTATATGTTGAGATAGCCCCCCACAGTTGATTTTGGACTTTGCATCAAATTGAAAATGTATCATTTAAGGCGAATTATTTATCATGATAACATTTTCTTGACTTTTATACTAAATAATTTCGGTCAAACAAGGCTTCAAATTTTAGTTTGCAGAAGAAGCATGTTCTATCTATCACATTAGACAATTTTAACCGTTTAAATGTTTCCCATGCGTTGTACTATCTCATTATTTTGTTAGAAATACAGGTGTATATGTTTTTTGTACAGGCCTACATAAATTCAATTAAGCTTAATCAAGCTACATGTTCATTTTGCCAAATTGTGATATTTTTATTATCAACTTTGTGGACATGGTGGCCCGTGAATCTTCACGTCCACAGTCATTACATGTGTATATGTACTTTCCTTCACACTTTCCTAAATCCTGCAAACACTGTTGGTAAACCGATTAAAAATGAACCCCTCTCCGGTAAGAATCAAGTGGGAGGTTACAGACATTACCCCCAAAAGACATGATGGAGTTTTAGGAGACTGTCGGGAGCAGTCAGATTTCAGTTTTTATCAGTTAGAGATCTTACCAGTATCTCTGACTATAGAGAGTGCGATAAAACATCGCGTATTGGGAATATTTATATATGGGTTAAAAAAACAAAACATGTTTTGATGTTTTAGATGGAGCTCACGTCTTCTGTCAACTAAAATGTACCGTCTCAATTATCAATAACAGCTTTGAGACTGAAATAAGCTACAAGTGGTACTCACAATCATCAAGAAACGGCATTTGAAAAAGAGGGCTTTTTGCGTAGGCATTTAATAATAATACGTTCAGTTGTAGTTGGTGGTTTTGAGGCTGTACTGCGAAATACACACTAGCCTTTGGGCGTTCCTTTAGCCATCTCACACCCTAAATACAGTTATCAGGGTCTGAATCTGTACAGTCAAAATTGGATCTTAACAACTTCAAGAGCCCACACCCCCTCCAAAGTCCCGCCTCCCACCCAGCCCTCCAAAACAAAACACTTTAATGCATGTAATTTGGTGCATTTAATGCATGCACATGTGTATACATGTATAACTGTTTGTGAACTGTTTGTCAGTTGGAAATGCATTTTTGAGAAAAACATTTACTGGGTAAAATATGGTTCACTTTCACTGTTTGTGGGGAAACCCCACTGTCATTCCTCCATTGTTTGTGTTCATTCGGAATGATTAACGTTTTCCAAACGGATGATAACTCTCTATCTATATAAACCGATAGTTGGCGTGCATTTCCTCGAAAATGACACTGCTGGTATCACCAATCGGGGAACAGGATGTTTGTTACATTTTTACATTCTCTTCCTCAATGCGGAATGCTAAATTAGCTCCAGCACAACTCGGGGATTCCTCCTGGAGTATTATCTTGAGTTACACACCCACCACCAGTAGGGGTTGGGCTTGACCTTAATGCCTTTTTGGGTTATCCAAAACGGTGCCAGTTCCCTCTCTATGTTTCCAGCTTCCTGAAAATCTGGAAATGCACAAAGGCTCTGTTTTCTTTTGCTTTTGCTTTTGCTTTTGCTGTTGCACGCACATTCTGTATGGTGCACGATTTTTTTCCCCCCACAAAATTTCACAATCATACACTTCTGTGATGATGGAAAACACTGTCACCACTGTGAACAGTGCGTTTTAATCCGAAGGAAATTCAGGCAATGGTCTGTTGAAGGTGGTACTTCTACTTCGCTGAAACTGGCGGGTTCGTCTGCTCTTAATTTTCAAGTGAATGATTTGTGCTTGACCATTTTCTCGCATTATAAACAGTGTCTTGCCAGCCAATTGAGACAATCGCCAGAGGTGCGCGCACCTTTGCCTTGGCTGAATTTTGTATTCTGTCGATGGAGCCTGTCCTCAAACTGTGAGAGTTATTTACCGCCGTACTTGACTTGAGAGAAAAAGCGTCCTCGACGTTGTCAAGGCTAGGACTGTCCCGGGAAGGTTGCTCTGTTTCAGTTGGTATTTATCTAAGAATCCCCCGCTGCCCCTGCATGCGCACAGAGGACATCTTGACAGAGTGGGGGTCGGCATTTCAAAAAAAAAATGTCGACGTTCCAGGCGCGTTTCGGGTGAATCTAAGGATAATGTTGAATTGTTGAGGTACGAGTGCAGCTTGAGTAATGAGGTGGGATTTTTTTTTTTTTTTTTGCCATCTTTCTGTAAGAGCTTGTCGCTTACAGATGTTGGAGTGACTTTGGGGTTGACGCTATACTTATTTTGTGTGTCGTCATTCCACTAAGGCATTGCTGTTCTTTGATGTATGTAAAAGTACATGTATACATGAATGTTAACGACGGGGGTGGTTGTTTGTTAATCTTAAATCTGTCTTCTTGCATTTGTGGGTCTACTTCTTTCAGATAATGTCATGTGTGAGAAAATTACACATTGGTGATTAAGATTACTGATTTAAAATATCAAGAGAAAGTTTTGATGACATTGCACACAATCCCTAAAAAAAAAACACACACCTTTAATTGTTGTTTCAAGTTAGATGTAAGAACTGCAGAGACTTTTCAAATTGTCATCCTCTGTGGTTCTTGTTTAAGTTTACGAGATTCCACGCTCTCACGTGAGATGTGTGACTTGTTGGATATTTTCATTCTGGAATCTGAGGGGAAGTTTACTCGGTTTAAAGGTGAACCATAGACTTCCCTAAATACACTCTCCTCATCTCGTGCAGTTTCGATTTGTAGTTTGGGGAATCGGAGTAGTAAGGGACAAGCTGTAATACAGAAAATGCACACCTTCAAAGTTCTTGTACAGTATTGTACAGTATGGGTGGCACATTCAATTTTTCGAATTTTTCACTCTGGTGGGAAATGCTGTGATCTCAATCATGATAAAAGTACGGTCGACTCTCTCTTCATGACTCCGCGCCTTTAAAGCCCGTGGTCTATCTGTCGTTCGATCTGACCAAAGCTGAAGGTCTCTCAGAGCATGATATCACCAGCAGGCGGTCCTGGGATCGGCACGCTGTGTCCCCACGAGACCTGTCCGTGGACCCCGCCACTGTCAACCGAAACTTCGTTATCTCACAGACTCACCGCGCCACTCTCCCAACCCCCCACAAAATAGTTCCCATTTCCACGGCGTTAATCACATGCAGGTTATAAAACAGTGAGAGAAGAATGGAGGTAATTATTATTCCCCGGGTCCTAGAATAAAAATATCCGATTTCATGGTGACTTCCCTCTTTCCAATTTCTTCTAAAGTTAAATTTTTAATCACCCTCGTACTGATGATTTTCTCCGTGGAGATAGAAGGGGGCCAGGCTTTCGTGGCCTTGTCGATCGTGTCTCATTGTCTGAAGGTAATTACTCGGCGTTAGCTGGCTGTCTGCCGTGCCAAGTGATCAGATTTCTTATAATGGTTCCACCACATTTTTTAAACCACTTTCTAAAATATGAGACGACTCGTGTGACCTGAACCATGGCCGGGACACTCGGTCCTACTCACGGATACGGCGGTTGGCTCCATCACGGGCTTTATTTTTACAGTCCGGTGCTTGCGAAATCAACATAGAAGACAAGGGGGGAGCACATAAAGGTTTAGGACCATCATAAAGTAAACAAAAAGAACAATAGAAACTTAAGGGTAAAAGACAAGAACAACGCGACTAATTATACAAGTGTGAAATAAGATTAACAGAATAATAAGTAAATATTTAGCATATACTTGGCCTTGGTGATAACTGTCAACACGTTGTCATTGAGTCAATGTTTGGCTTTAAAAGCACGCCGCCCTAACGGTGCTAAGTCAAACGGATTGATTTCTCCTCATCTTCTGAAAAACCATTTTTGATTATTTACCTTGGAGTATCGGATTATGATTATTGAACTTATTCACCATAAATTCAATCATTTGTCATGTCCAGCTGGATCTGATATTGAACTTTTATTGTTGATTTTCCCCCCTGTTCAAAAAAAAGAATGGGTTCTGTTTGTCTGATGTAAATTCAGTTTTGTGTATCACACCGAACTGACCCGACGGAAGGGCATCAGAGGGTGGCCATTGTAAACTGACAGACAAAAATGAGTTTAGCTTTTGGGTTTTTGTTTTGTTTTGCTTTGAAAATAATTAACTATGTTTTTGGTGTGATAATGATTTTTTTTAAAACAAATTCCGGGGTGAGAAATCCAATGTGTTATTAATTAAAACTATGTATATTGAGCCTTCAAACCTGATTTTTGATGTTGTACGATTTTCGGGGGTTGATTATGCTGCCGCTTCGGAGTTGGAAATAATCACAAAGACATGAACGTGACCGTGCTGCATGGTTAAAATCGACCGAAGGAGGGCGCGACAGAATTCTATAGAATGGAAAGATTTCTCCCCGAGTTTGGGATCTCCTGAACGTGGACGCTTCGAGTCATCAAGCATTTTGTTTGAGACAACATTTAAAATCGGAGAAAAACTCAGTTAATTAAAAGCATTTAATTAAAAATTTCAGTCAAGACCTGGTCTGAAACTATTTTTTTTTTTTTTTGCCGAGGCCATGAGCATACAGGTTGTGGGACCATGGTAATGATAACACGGAAGAAGGTTTGAGCTAAACTTTCCCCTGCAAGATTTGTATACACAAAACCATTTATACTGGGAAGCAATTCAACACAAAGATTAGTCTTCACTTGGAACAGACTGGTCCTACTGGAGACACCCAGTCGTGGGCAGTAGACGCAATAAATCAACGTCAAGTTAATTAGTGGCTTAACTATTAAGTCCGTCATCGCGGCTAAATGCAATAAACATTGAAGACGTTAAGTCATTAACGCAATTATCACATTGTTATTACGGCCTCCTTTCCTTGAACGCCCTAAATCTAACACCTTGGCACCCCAACGTCCTCTGGGAACTTCCGCTTCTACTGGTCGGTTCCAAGAGAACCATTATGACGTAATACATTGGTCAACGCTCCAATAACTCGATAAACAACTCCCCCCCCCCTAAAAAAAGTGTTATTATCAACACAACATCGACAACTTGTTCATAGAATGCCCTCGTAAGGTTGATATACTGTCAATCTTAAAATCGATTTTTCGCTGACATTATTCCCATAGTTATAGAATTTATAATATATTCATGCTTGTAAAGGTACAGGCCTAAATATTCACTGAAAATAATGTTATAAAAGATAATCATTATATGCAAAGCTCATTAGTGTAGATCACAATACCTGTGCCATGGTATAGTTTTATAACCAATGGGGGGAAAGGGTAAATTCTATTAGTGTATACCTGTCTATTGTCTTAAATAATGCAACATTCTGTCGCTGGCAATATCCCTCCACACCGATTTCATATTTAGTTCCAGAAGTACACTGTTATCATGGAATTTCTGCTCAGACAGAGCGGGTCTACTGTTTTGTTAGTAATTTACTTTTGTAATGTTTGTACAGGTTCTTTGTTTATGTAACAGTTAATTACTTATTGCATGTATAAAAACCACCAAGTCATCAAACTCATTCTACGTTCCATTTTTCTTGCAAGCTGCTAAACTAATTGTTCTTTGTCCTTTTTCCACGGTTTCCCATCGTAGAAAATAGATCTTGGTTTATAATTTACAGTTGTTGATTTTTAATCACGTGGTTTTTATAAGGGCCACTGTAATGGGTTCTTAATTACACAGAGAAGTGTTCTACTTTTTTGACCACGTTCTATGCTTTGAACGCATATTTTGATCAGCTTTTGTTCACCCTAAGTGGGTGTACGACCAGCCCATAACGTTAAGGTCAAGTAGGGCATTGAGTACTAATAGTTGTGCTAATGCTACAAACATTTATAGCATCCACCATAGAGTAATGTTTACCAACACCTCCGTTCAAATCTATCCATTCAATGTGTATGTATGAACGAGAAGGAGTTGGTAAAGCGCCCACGACAAAGGCAACCACTTCAGAACCCAAACCACCAAGGTCTCTCCGTATTGTATGGAAGGGGGTATGTGTGCTGGGGGGACCGAGGTTCACGCTGCCGTACAGTTTAGTCGACGGGGTTGGAAACATTCCTGCAGTGTGGCGCGGCCGCGTCGCTGGCGGGAAGGTTATCGCATGAGTTGTTCTTTCTGAAGTTCGGAAGGTCTGTCGGCCCCTTGTGTCAGGAATCACCGTCAGATATTTACCGAGAGTAAAATAAACAAGAGTCGAGACGCACTCATGATAGGCTTGGTCACTTTCTAGTAGTTCTCACGCTTAAATAGCCTTCCCCCTTACATTCACTTCCAGTCACTGGGGATTTCATAAGAAAAATACGAAAACCGATAGCAAATAATGTTGTAAAGTCTAACCATTGCTACGTTGTGTAGAATACTTTATTTTAATATTTAGCACCTCAAAAGGAGAATGGTTTATTATTGCTTACTTCCTGAAGACTACCAAGTCGATTTTAAGATTAAAAACTCTATAATTGTTTCGTCTGAAAAGGGCCAATAGTCATGTCTACCTAACAGCAACTTTTCTCCTTTTAAGACCTTACTGAAAAAACATTACTTCAACCTCGTCGATTCACTGTTTGCCTTTGCCAAATTATGAGCACAACTATTTAAATAACCATTTCAATCCTACTGTTTGTATATCAATGTATAAAGTTAAAGGTTCGATTTTCTTTCACAGTGTAAATTCATGACCAAAAACTCGCTTATTTCGGGGCTACCTGTTTCTTACCATTCCTTGAAAGTGTTCAACTGTTTTCTGAAATCTCAACCTCAAACTTCACCATTTCTTGAGTTCATAAATGACCGTGAAATTTCAAATTATCAATTTTGTAAAGCAAATCCAAACTTGTGGACTTCGACGTACCGTACTTGAAACTGAGGACAAAAACTACCGGAAACAATCATCTTTCACTCACAATTTATAACTAAAACAACGGGACGAGATTTCGTCTCAATCACACTATGCTGATTCCGGTAACAAGAACCAGCCGAGCACGGTCACTAAAATAGTTTCGATGGCAGAAAATAGTTTAGGAAATGAAGTCTTATTCACTTTAAAATAAGTTAATTTTTTTGTCTCAGATAAATAGACAAGACGGACATGTTGCAAAGACATCTTGACCACCGCTACGTTCTGCAAGAAAACTATGGGTGAACTCTGATAGGCCTATTTCTTTAAAATATCATCCTGCGGGATGTGGTAGGGTTATTATATATATTTTTTTTCTTCCAAAATGAGCGGTAATATTTTCTGTTAGCATTTAAGCTAAACTGTTCATTGTTCAATACAAAGCGTACACCACTAGATGAAAACCGCAAAAATTAATCATCCGGCATGAAGGGGCGGAGTGCATGATCCAAACCCAATACACAAAGTTTATGGTTTGGAGTCTGCCACAAATCGCGGTGAAAGAATCTTGCTCTGGTGTGAACTCGTTCCAATGCTCCCGTAAAAACTCTTACCTGGAGAGTCTTCGTCCGGTTCTACGACACAAACATCGAATATTGAAACGTCACTTTCACAACTACTAGGGCAATAGCCATTCAGCTATTAATTACTTCTTCTTTTTTTGATACTATCAACCACAGTCTTAATGTAAATAAAGTGGAATATAATTAAGTCCAGTGTCATTATAATGAGCGGATTGTGCCACTGTGTTTTGTACAACGCAATGTGCAGTTGCTTGGATCCTCGTGCGCAGTTTGCCCTCCCCAGTATAAAAAATTGAGCCCCGTTTCCCTCCCGCCAACAATATTGCATTGAATAAATGAACTATACATTGGACAATAACGCACCACGCTCGTCCCGGGCCCTCGTTCCATTAATTAACACCCTGTGACAAAAGCCACACACACAGCACAACACTTGGCAGCAAAATGGCCGCCTGTTTTACTCCAATCGTTGGAAGGGAATTTGCGTGACCGAGACAAAACACGGCCTGTCCCCATAACATCTGTTCCTGGGCCCGGGGCTTCACCGGCCCGTATGATCCGTGGGTTGCATGGCTCGGCACTCGCATTAGAAACACTTGCAAATTACATCCACTCAATTAGCTTTCGTTTGGGGGGAAAGAGAGTAGAGAAGGGGAGAGAAAAGGGAAAAAAAGTCCACCAACAAAGACTTCTATATCTAACCCCCACATTGTCATCCATGGCATTCGAAAGTATAGCGTCAAGAAATTGAAAAAATCTGGTGGAAATGAGATTTTTTTTTGCGCCAGAGCCACAAGATTTGTTGCCGTCTTGCTTGCGGGGGATATTAGTAAAGTTTGCGATTCAAGATTAACTCGGCGATTTGAGTCCATTTTCGCCCACAGGCCCTCGAGAGTGCAAAGGATGGACGGGGCGGCGTTTTCCAATAATACTTATCTCTGGCAAGAAGACCCTCTTTTCAGCAACTCAACCAACCGGTGGGAGTTTTTTTTCTTCTCCCCTCTCTATTTCTCTATGTCTCTCTTTCTCTACAAAGTAAGTAATGCGTAAAGCCCAAATCCCAAACTCCCCTATCTTGCCTTTGATAGTAATGGGTGAAATTTAAGAAATATCTTGTTTGCTTTGATTTTTTTTTCTTCAGCAATTTAAGTTGGGCCGAATTTCCACGGTGAGATCAATTAGTGTTGGATATCTGCAGTTAGTGCCGTGAACTCGTCATATCCAGCCCAGAAACCTGATGAATTTTTATTAATACGTCGTAATAAAGGCGGAGTGAAGCCAATCTTGCCTGATTCCGAATGCAACGATTGACTCAAACTTCAGTGCCGCTTGTAAACAATCATTCAAGGGAAGCGGTAAACACATCTCAGCGGGCCGTCTATCTCAACACTTCGGCCCGTGGAAAGGCGAACCCAAATCCCGCCTCGTCCGGTTACAATCTTTTAGTTTTTTACTCATGATAGACGCTTGCATTTTTACTCATATATCATCCTTGTATACAGTTACTTTTTCGTGCACTTTCAAGAAATGTGCCCTTTTTTTTTTACAGTACAATGTTTAAAGAAGTTGTAAAGACAAGATGTTTTTAGGGGTGACTAAGAAATTTATTTACCTTAAAAAGTGTACTGTGTATAAAGTTACTGCATGTGCTAACCGATAAATAATTTTGTATTCATTGAGCACCTCCACCTGCGTAATAACGTGTATTCTTATTTATTATTGGTTTATTTATTTTGTATTTATTTTATTTTTTATCACTGTGAGACCACATGAATTAGTGTTGTATAACTAGGTCTGATGAAATAGTGACCTATATTCGCTGGCCTTTCAAAAACACGATCATTTATCTCAATTAAAGCTTGTGAATAGACATAGTTTTAAAAATCAATAAACTTAAAATACTATCACACGAAGCATTTAGTCCACACCATAAAGCCTGGTGTAGTGTTATTACAAACCTTTACCTTTTTCAAACAATGAGGGGAAAATATTCCGATATTGGGTTCATTTTTGAAAGGAAAAGATACAGTATCCGTTATGTCTGAACACCTGCTGTCGACACAAGTTCGCCAATTTGCTTACTCTCTTTCACTCCAGATTGAAGGGTACACAATTTAAACAACCAGTGTGAAACTTTCTATTTGACGTTTGTTCCATTGGAGGTAGGTGTAAACCTCTCTGGGGCTACAGCTCTCTTTAAAAAAAATGTTAATTTACTTCATCAGAATCGAGAGATATCACTCGCAGAAAACCAATCTGTGAAGGTTTCGGCTTATTTTATTGTGCGACTGTGTTCACATTTCGTGTTTTGTATTTTCCTCTGCTGTAGAATGGTTCACCTGTCAGACTTCCGAATGTCAGATGCGATGAACATTCCACGTTTTATCAACACTGACAACATTTGAGGCGGTTGCAGATTTGACCTTTCATAATGGTTACAGCTATCTTGTTTTATTCCATTCAAGTCAATGTAATACCACCCACCCCCCCCCCCACCCCAACCCCCGAGAACACAACAAGAAGTAAGAAAACGGGAAGAGAAATTGAATAGAAGGCATTCGTAGACTGGTCCCTTTCTGGTGAAATAAGGCTAACAACCATTACTGGGTATAGGTAGCATGACAACGATTGACAACCAAGATAAGATCTCATTCTGTTTAATTATAGTTAACTATATGAAATTCAAATAGTTAACTGCAGAAGCCTACTGTATTTAGATGTCTTCACTTTTTGCAAGCTGCCGTGAAGTTAACCACCCGAGTTTATAAAAAAAAAACAGTGCACTAAAAGTTGCCGTTCTCTAAAATGAACAGGAAACAGTTGGAAAAGATAATTTACACAATACAGATTGATTAATGCATTAGTTTTCGGAGTGACTTTCGATACGCAGTTTTTTTTTTCTTCCTATTCCTTTTTCTATATATACCACTCATGCCTCATTCATGATTTAATTGACGATGGAATCATATCATATTCCATTATCAAGCATCGTATGGTATAGAGGGAGTAATCAATCCGATCATTGGGTCATGTTTTTTTTATTTTCCATCTCCTGGAAAACATGAGTTTATTATTATTTTTATGTTGTTTTTTTAAGAACCATAACATAACCCGATCAACCATTGCGTTTTCCGCAGTGTAATTAGTAAGCAGTTCGTCAAGTGAACCTCACTCTGGTTTCCAATAGGCCTACGTGGTATGAAATTTATTTCTGGATCAATCCATTCAAGTGTCGCCAGCTGTTATTGATTCGAGTTCTAATTTCTCGGATTGATTTATTGATTTATCACTATTTGATTATATTATATTTCTGCCGGTAAATACTCCATTAAAGAGCCATTAATGAAATTATCATTTATAATTCAAGAATTGGATTGAATGTGATTTGAACATTATTCAAGTTAAACGGAATGTTGACAACTTCCTTTACTATGATTCGGGAGCTTGACGATTAGAATGAAATCCACAAAATATGGTGACTCTTCAATCCGAGACCAGAAGCTTCAGTTATTCAACTTGGTGCATTTATACCGAGATTTGAATTCACCTATATATAAAGGATATGATATTGTAACCAATTATGGTAGATGCTGAGCCGCAATGCGTTTAGGTCACTAGCTCCCAATGCCATGTGACAGAGAGCTGGTCAGCCTCGATAGATGATACCCTTGCTCTCCCACTCAATTACTCTATATATCCGAGGTAACAAAATCCTCCCCAAAAATCTCCGAACAAATAAAGGGGCCACTGAAGGAAAATTTAATAAGCTTTTATGGACTTGACGAGGCCCGCGACTAACCAGGAAGGGCCCTGCATGCAAATTTGAATGGACCGCATTTTGATATTTTTGTTATTATATTCTGGACAAACCTTGTCAGCGGCGGTACCCGTCGTTTCTTACGGGAGTAGTGTACAGTGGACAGCAGGTCAACGTGATATGTTGTGATGTCAATCGGATACTGTACATCCTCAATGAATACTCTTATGGCAACAATGAAACCGATAAAAGTATCATTCGGTCTTAAATTCGGTCAACTTTTATGGATCCAACCAATTTTGTTAAGATGCACATGAAAGGTTAACCATAAGGATGTGTTAAATGAGACGTACAGTTCGTCCGAAAGATAAACATTTGTGCGGACTTTTTATTACCAAACTGTCACAATTTGTATTATGCTTCCTTTGTGCAACAGCGTTAATGAATACGGTTTCGTTTATACCAGAATTGAATCGGACTATAGTATTATGGTTGCAGTTCCCAACAGCTTCGGTTTTGTTTCACGGTGTCAAAGAAATCTAATAAGATGATTGAATGGGTGATGGTATAGAATAGTATAACCTACTGTGCTTTGTCTACAATCTACCAGAGTCTTGCACTTTAAGTATAAGCGATAATAACAAGTAACCAATTTAAAGAATACCAAGTAATAAACTATAAGAGAAACTGACTTGGTACATTTTTAAATAGGGGGACCACCAACATAGGACTAGATAGCTTAGTTGGTAATCCGGAGCTCATTTGGGTTCAAATCCCGCAAACCCCAAACAAATTAAAGAATATACCAAACAATACAACACATTCCTCTTTGCACAAAACATTCGGCAGACCACATCAAGTGAATGTACCAATATATAAACCTAAGTTGAAGCTCTGAAGTAAAAAACAACAACAACATCCGGCCATTGGTACAAAATGCATACAATTTAACAATTTCTACCAATCAACCTTAAAGCAATGCATTTTAAAATTAAGCAGTTGTCAAGGTTTACGTGTATCTGTACAGCCCTTTTCACTGCATTTTAGCAGGGGTCCCTTGGTTTATTTTAGCATGGTTGTACACTTTTACAAATTGCACTTCGTGTGAAAGGACAATAGTATTTGGACTGTCAAAGGTCCCTAGTGAAATGTAATGGAGAAAATCTGGTGGTTTTGAAAAGAGAATAGTATCGTCGGCTCTATGCACAGCCAATACTTTCGTCTCTCAAGCAATCAGTAACTCGTGCTCCTTCAAATAAACGAAGCTCAAGTGACTTTCTCCGTGCAAAGTGAGGCTGTAACTCCTTCGTTGGTGCGGTGATCTAGCTTTAAAACAAAGGATTGTATTAATTGTTGGCTTCCTGTCGATCATAGGTTGTGTGAATAAAATCTATGGGCCCTTGTAATTATAGAACCTAGAGTGATATGTCTTTACATATCTATTCTCAAATAAAACTCAACCTTCTGAGAACACTGTTTGATACGTACAGCTTATTTGTTTATTTTGTTTAATTTTTACAAGGCCGTTTTTGGATTCTGCCTCCTCTGTAGTGTTTTTCAATGATATATTAAATTATTTGTGGGTTAATGAAAGGAAATAAATGTTACATTGAATTGAATTGAATTTAATTGAATTGATTGAGCAAAAACGTGTTTTTAATGAACTTTTTTTATGGATTTGTTTTTCTTTTTTCAAAATGGTAAGACATAGTTGTTAACAGCCCTTTTTTTTAAATTATCACACTGCCTATTCACACGTGATTTAAAAACCCTGAATGAGTTTTGCTTATTGGGTCAGCAAAGTAAAGTTTAGAATCCGCTGTACAGCACATAAAATGCATTAGACCTTCTGATTTGGTTGTCGTGTTTGTTTTTGATAATGTTTCGAAGCAGTTTTAAAATATTTTAAAATCATCACAAAACTGTTCGTGTATGTTATTTCTGTTCGAGATCAAGAGATCTTTCTTGGGTTGCAACATTGCTTGTACAGCTTTTAAGCAACACAATAGCTTCTTCTTTTTCTTTCATAAGCAACATAATATGTTGTTGTCATCATTTGACATTCAAAAGATGATAGTCTAGTTTCCATTCAACCAAGCGGTTGAATTGAGCTGCATGGATTTACGGTAATATATTGAATATCTACTGCTATTCCTCATTCAGACTTGGAGATCTTGTCGGCAGAGATCGAGCCATGAATTACAATAGGAAACATAGCCTTAATCCGCACCAGCCACAATTGGAGACGGCGAAGGTGTTAAACCCACATCAGCAACCAATGCTGTCCTTCTCCCCGTACGGTACACACAAAGCGCGTTATGGTGACAGCTATTTACACTGGCCATGCTGTTGTCATATCGATTGTGATATTTTTTCATGCAATATCTACCCACTGGAACCTTTTCATATCTATATAATATAGGTCTTCAGCCTGGTTCTGCAAATGGTGCAGCCAATGTACACTCTGCCCGAGCCGGGTTTGGAGAGAAATAGGAAGACAAAAACTAGGCCGAGAGGCCGTCAGTGTTTATTCGTGTCCCAGATTCACCGGCGTTACTCAAACACACTATCGAAGCTCCCGTCACGTAATGTTCGGTACATAGCACCGGCAAGGAGTAGTCGACGTGCCCGCATATAACACTACCAAGAATGCCTCAGCCCATCCCGCTGTAAACAAAAGGAAATGCGAAGAAAATCACCTATAATGACGATTGTACGAGAGGAAAATGTCGCCCCACACTTCCCGGTCGTCCCTTCAAAAGATTCATCACTCAATGGTCTTTGTTTCCATCAGGAGAGAGAGAGGCCACACACACTCCATCTTCTCGGAAGAATGTTGGGAAAACTGGTACGGGTTCGACTTCAACATACTCTCCTCCAAAGAAAGTCAATCAACTTTTTTTTTTATTATTAACTAGAGCATTCATAACTTGACGGTGAACTCCATTCCATCAAGGGCTAGATTGGATGGTCCAGGAAAAGGATCAGTTAAATCTGATTAATTGACACACACGAGGAAGACGAGAGAAAACTGCTGACTGGATCTGTATTATTTCTGAATTTTGAAAGATGCTCGGAAGTGGGCACGCGCCTTTTCGAACTTTATACAAACAGTGCCGGGAAAATCAGACGAATAGATTGCCCAATTTATTGGTAGTCGACAAACAATAAACCGTACATTCGTGTTTTGGCTGTGTTATTGAATTCAAACACGGTTTGCGACAGTTTAGGTACACAATAAGCAGAAAAAAATTTTCGGTAAAATTTTCCACCCGTGACACTCATCCACCCAGCAAAGGTGCCCCAATCGGGATCATTTATAGGCCAATGTGTACTGGTCAGATTTGTCTAATTCAGTAGGCGTGAACGATTCAGAAAGGACAAACATATACCTGTATTTACAAAAAAGGACACCTTCAACAGTTGTCTTATTGTTCCCTTATAGCCTGACGACTGACTATACGTCAACACACAGACTGTCTTGAAAAGTGTGGCCCTACTACAACAATTTTTTTGCAACTTCATTCCAAAGGTTTTTAACAAATACGTAAGATGACTGCATGGAAATGTTAAAATACTACGTGAGCTGGGTGGGTTTTATAGGTCTATTTCCCCGAATGCTGGACTGACCTTTTTGAGATTTTGCGGGCCAGCTTGACATGACCTCAATCCGTGCCAACAACAAATTACGGGGGTGTTCCCACTCGTCAAGAGTGTCACAGAACCCAATAAAATGAAGCAAACCTTTTGCTTCACTTTCGAGAAAACTTTTTTTGCAAAAAGGTTGTCAAATTATTCTATTTTCGTTCCGTATAAATGCTGATAAGGGACCACCAGACGGTGATTATGATAGACCTTCACGTGTGTGCTTCATGTTGGTCAGAAACAGTATAGTTTACTTCCATGATGATGGGGGAGTTGGTACAATCGAACATGCAACACTCCTTACAAGAGTTCGCGAGTTTCGAATAACCACTATGTGTTTGCTTTTGTTATGTTTACCAATGATGAATAAGTGTGCACGAAATTAGACAATAGAAGAATAGGCCTATACAGTTCAAGTATTTTTCTCCCTCCCTCCCTGCTCCCCCCCCCCCCCCATCTCGCTCATCAAATCAACACAAAACGTGTGCTTGGTTTTGGTGTTTTCCTACAATTACAATCGAAATTCAAAATCTTGAAGAGATAGTTATATACACCGTTGCCCAAGGCAACCCTGCTGACAATACTCCCACTCATATTCTATCTTTGAGTAAATTCTGGTATCGCTAATCTGTTCAAAGATGGTTATCTTTTATGAAAAATCAAAACAGCGTAAAATGGTGGGATTTGTTGAGGGGCTTTGCTTGTGCCTGTGGGGAAAGCCATCGCGACGGGAGACGGATGGCAGTTTGGTTAATAAAAGTACGGTTAGATGAAGGCTGTGAAATTAAGCGTGATATAAAGGTTACCGAGCCAGTAACGCATCCACTGTTGTTAGCCCGCCGCTGGCCCGAGGGGTCCCTACACCCACCGATTAGTCGTCTGGGTTGCGGGGCATGCAGTGCGGCGGATTGAACCGGGCGTTGGTTCCTCCACACAGGCTACGCCATGCAGCCCGGCCTCGCAAGCTCAGGTTTTTTTGAGTTTCAGTCAAATTGCAGAGCGGGCCTCCGCCACTGACTATACCGTGGAATGAAGTCATGGCCAGGCACCCCCTTCTCGCTTTACACCTCCTCACCTCTCGTCCTCCTCGGTCTAGTTTTTTTCTTCTTCTTCTTCTTCTTGAGAAGAAGCAAACACTTTTGCTAGCCTCCCCAAAGATGAAGATGTGGGTACTTGGCTTTGGCATGGCCGTCCTTGATAAACACGACAAAGAAATCGCAAATATGACGAGGGCCCTTCAAGGTCCCCCGATGATCTCGATGCATTAACCGAGGCTGTAGTTGATGGAGCACAAGGAGACGATATCGAAGCCCCCACTCGTAGAAGAAGATGGAGAAGTCTTAGCGTGTATAAAACCACTGCGTTCATGAATAGCTAATCCTATGATGTAGTAGATCGGTCGAATCTGATGAATGCTGAAGAAACCGCTTTAGTGAAAAGCACACTAGTTGACAAAAGTGACTGAATAATCGCCCTTTTGCCTGACACGCGGTCTTTCTCCTTTTTTCTTTAAGAAACAGTTATGGATGCTCAGGGAATAACTTGTATAAAAATGTATCCATACTTCAAAATTACCATTGCGAGTGCAATTATAACCATTGCGAGTCAGCACTCTTGACTGATTGTTAAACTTGCCTTTATCTAGGTGTTCTAGGGCTTGGAGGTTTATTTCAGTTTTCACAACATCCTAGGGGGAAACATTTAATAAACTGACGAGAATTGCAAAGAAAATCGTTCACGGTTTCTGTTATCCAGCTGCTTCTTGTTCCCGAATGAACGAAATTTCTTCTTTGGAATTTTGTCATTTCTACAAGAAAAAAATCACACACAACTGAGGCATGCGATGAGAGAACAGAATAATACGCTTGGTTTTAGACTCGCTCTAAAAAGCGCGTCAATTACGTGAATAAATCACTCTCAAAACGCATCAATCAGGGCAATAAAAGTCATATTTGCCTGTAAACAGCTTGGTTGTTATAACTCGGACCAATCTGCCCAACCGTCGATTAGTGATAGTTTTTTTTTCCAACTTCCAAAGAGTCGTGTCAGGGGTCGGCCCATTGTAGTGTACATAATAACCGGTTGACCTCTGAACTACGTAGTTTATTAAGATTGAATTATGGCGGGAATGTGCGCCATTTTATTCCCCCCACGGAGCTCTCCGTAACACAACGAACCATTCGCTCGTCCATGAAAAACCCCAAAAACAAAAAACAACGAGAGACGTTAGGACTTGTATTGGCTCCCTACTCGGTCTGTAGCTTCGATGTGTTTGTTCCGCTGTGAGGTAATTGGCTGACGAAACTTTTGCGACTCTCTTTAATCCAAACATTTTTAAATGTCACTGGTAAGAGTTATGGAAACCGATTGAGAAAAGTATGTTATGTTCGCATGACGTTCAGCTTGCACTTGTTCCCGAGTATAAATGTCAGGACAAATATTGCGGGATGTAACAAATGGCGATTATTGATTAGGAGTGACTACTTTATTCTTGGAACTATTTGGGGATTTGCATGCATGGATGAAGAAAGTAAGAACAATGAGTAAGCTTGAGAATAACAATGGGGGGAAGGAAATCATGAATAACCATTATAACTAGTTTACGGGAGACAACCATGTGCGAGTAATCTCTTCTTGGAAGAAGTCGTGGCTGTGAAGTAAGCCAGGTGCGATTCTTTGAGTTTTTGAAAAGTGCGGTCACTCGTATTTTCGTTCGGATGAGAGCGGGATCTTATAGTGCATGGTCATGCCATTAAGAAACCAATGCGTATGTTTATTATTGGCATCATATCGTAATGAAAACAATACTTACATCTTGGCATAATTATAAAACAAATAAATAAACCCTGTAGCATCCAACACTGATATGTCAACAGATGATTGCACAAATATTAAAATAACTCTGCAGCTACATATGGCATTGATCAGCTTTCTCTCTGCGCACTGATTACCTCACGTGATCAAGCTCTGAGCCCCCCCCCCTCCTTCACACAAGTCAACCTCATCTATTTACCAGCCCGTCAATTAGCGATTGTAATTAAAAACAACGGCAGGTAACACCGAACACAGGAGCGTAGCTAGACTCACCTTGATGTCCATTCAGGACATAGTGACTGGCCACTTCCTTGGCCGGACGCGAGTCTTTTGCTCTTAAGTCCGGTCGTCTGCTCAGCCTCATTTTATGGTTTTGTCGTTGATCGGTATTTTTTTTTCCCCTTCTTCTTCTCCCTTGCTCAGGTCAGCCCGACGAGTGATGTGTCCGCATAACCGAATTCTACCGCATGTGCAACTTACGAGGTGTTAATACATCTGCCCTAGATATCCGAGATTCTATTTCAGAATCCGTAGAGGAAATTACTTCGATACTGTGTCTTTCCAAATCCAAAATGGCGGCCAAAACAACGTCTGGTGGTGTGAGGTTGGCGTTTTGTTGCCGTGGAAGTGGCACGCTTACCTTTGTGACTGCGAATCGCTGGGAGTAAGCCCGGTTTTTCTGATACTTCGATACCAGAGAGTGCTGGTCAGCCGGTCTGTCTTGTTTATAATGTTATCGAGGTCAAGTCTGGCGAACTTTTTCTTCTTTTCTTTCTCTCTCTCTCATTTTTTGACAAGCGGTCAGATTTAGGTCGAGCGGGGATTGTTTCAATATGGGTTAGGGTCACTAGGGGACAGGGAAATTTGAGGGCTTTTTTTTTGTGTAATGGTTGTTTGATACAATGTGGGGTCCCTGTGGGTTGTTCAGCTATTCTGACGGGTTGTGGGTACTGACTTTGGTCTTGGTGTAGGCCTTTATTACAAACTGGGGTTGTTGTTTTTTTCAAAATCTGCAGAGGCTCAAAATTACATCATATCGATAAAACTAAAGACCTTGTTTCGCCTAGTTTTTCTCACGAAATAAGTTTAAAATGAAACCAAGCACTGTAACCCAATAGCCAGAACTATGCTCAGATTAATTTCACGAAGGCCCTTTAATTTTAAATCCTAAACAAGGAATACTGCACCCGGATGCTAAGATGGTCTAAAAGAAGATTTCAACATCATCATTAAAGTCGAACTTTAGGAGAAAACTTAAATCGACAACATTAGGGGCATGCATCTAATTGATTGTCGCACCACCTTTGTTTACGTTGTTTAGTTTGGGGGGGGGGTTGGTGGGGGGGTGGAGGTTGCATGAAAGTGGGTATAAAATGAACTTGGTTTCACTCTATATCTACCTTCAACAATTTGTATTTGCCAATGGAAGTAAGTTAAGGTTAATGTACATCAGTAATGGTGGAACTGTAGGTCGCTTTCATTTAATATTCATGCCAAGTTAGTGGCTCGACACAAAATTAAAAAGTGTTCTTCTCACAAATAGAAGAAAGCGAAATTATAAAAGAAAACCGTGAGCTGGTTTTTTCTTTATTATTATTCTCTCTTTTTTCAAACACAAGCTGAACACAGTACCTTTACTGTGTACTCAGATCCTGTGGGAACTTAATGGGGTTGGGTTTTTTGTTGGTTTTTTTTTTTTTTTTTGGGGGGGGGGTCTTGTAACTTTTGTTGTAGGCCTATGTTTTATTTGGTTTTCTTGAACAGCGGCGTTGTTTTAGTTTGCGGTGACCAACACAACTTGGCCAAATTCCATTGTGTTGCAGAAAATTGTGCTTAATAACTTGTTTGGGTGCTTAAGCATCTCTACGACATTGGTCCCTGATCTCTTGTGAAAGATTGGGCGGTGGCATAATTCTAAGTAGTGTTTGTTCAACTTTCTTGCATTGAACTTTTTTTTTTCTTTTTACATTTAGGGGGACTGTGAATAAAACTATGTGCAATGGTTTTCTTGAACAGCGGCGTTGTTTTAGTTTGCGGTGACCAACACAACTTGGCCAAATTCCATTGTGTTGCAGAAAATTGTGCTTAATAACTTGTTTGGGTGCTTAAGCATCTCTATGACATTGGTCCCTGATCTCTTGTGAAAGATTGGGCGGTGGCATAATTCTAAGTAGTGTTTGTTCAACTTTCTTGCATTGAACTTTTTTTTTTCTTTTTACATTTAGGGGGACTGTGAATAAAACTATGTGCCTGGGAGCACTGCATTGGGGAAAAGGTCCACAGGCATGAGCAACGTTTCCAAGAGGAAGCTTGGCCGAAGGTTAAATATTCATTTAAACAAAGGGCTATCTAGTTAAGGTTATGTTTTCTTTATTGAGATAGACACAAATTGAAAAGTGTTTTGTTCATTACTAAAGTTCTCATGTGTACTTTTTCATTTCTTTTTGGTCAGCGAAACTTCTATCTCGTATGTCCATTTGGGTGTGCAATAATGTGAATGGACTTTTGACTAGTCTTTCCTAGTCATCGAAGCCCATTGTTGATTGATTACACAGTATCTGGGCCTATAGGAACACCAAACTCTAATTGTTATTAGCACTTTCCAAAGGCAGGTTGAGCCCTCAATCAAGACAGTGGTTAACGATGCCTTCAATAAAACAACCAGAATGTGTCAGTCTGTTTGACCGGGAAGGGCGCTGTTTACAGAAAGGCTGGCTTCATTTATATATAACATTTCAATCTTAATATTTAAAAAAAAAAAAAAAAAATGCCCAACACTTTGTTTATGGTCTTATGCGATTCGTGCAGAGTGCCAAAGATTAAATGATGCCATTAATTTGAGGTCTTGAAATCACTGCGACTGCCGTCAACCTCCAGGGAGAGCCGCTCTGATTTACTTTGTCTCCGCTTTCTCCCCGAGTATAGATCGTTAGGAAACTTAGCCGACCTCAGGGAGGCAACTCGCGAACCGTGGCTTGTCTAAAAATTGGATGAGAGAGTCCAATCTGGTGATATTGGGACACGGGAGGGAAGGGGCATCTTTTTCAAAACATTGTTCGAAGGAGATTGTACCTTGCAAGTCTAGAAAGAATCCACTGGCTGTGTAAGCCAGAGGAAAGTAGAACAGAAATTTTGTAAAAAAAAATACAGTGGTTTAATACTTTAAAGAATTCAAGGAGATCACTCTACAGATTCTCTCACAGGAGAATTGATTCCATACTTAGAAATAACATAATGTTTTTGTCCTATTTGTTTTCTATGAAGGAGGAAGAGAATCTTGTCTCTTTTACTCCCAGCACTTGATTAGAGAACATGGATAGATTTCAAATTCTATACCGATACTTTGTACACAATTGACAATACTGCTAGACTATTCAACTACCCAATGAAATATAGATTTTCGTTATTTTCTCGTGTGTCCTCGAACGTGCATAGTTTTGTTTCTCCGGTTTACTTTAGAAATAACGATAAAAAACTCCTTTTATTTTATTTTTATTTATTTTTATTTTTTTTATTTTTTTTTTTTATTTTTTTTATTTTTTTTTTATTTTTTTTTTTTTTTTATTTTTTTTTTTTTTGGGGGGGGGGGGTTACATTCTTCTTACTCCCAAGTTTCAGACCGCTACTTTCGAAAGCTTATATTCAATGTTGGGGAGATGCAATGTGACAAAAGGCTCCCTCAACCACCACGCACACTCGCCAACTCAAAGTCTCCACCAAAGGGTGCAAGTTAATTCAGAAAGCTCCACTTGTCAATTTCTCCAAATGGGCTATCCATTTTTGCGAAGGACTAGTCTTCAGTTCCAAGTTCTCCTATATATAAAATGTGTTTCTGCTGCAATAAGCCCTGAAGAGTTTTATATAAATAAAAAAGGGGGGTCTCACAGGCTTAGGGAGTTGAGAATTTAGACCCAGCCCGCAAGCGCCACATCAGTACTCTCTCTTTCAACGTGCCCATTTTCGCCATATCAAAACCAACTCATACCTAAACGATTAATGGGGCCATTTCGGTTCAGCACAGTCGCTCTGCTGTCATTACTTTCCAATTTAATATTCAAGGGGGGGTTCAATCCTGGGTCAAGTTTAAGTCGAGGTTTTTTGGGGCAACAACAACAAAAAGAAATACCCTCAGCCTCGGCAAAAGATCGGGTCTTCCACGAGGGGACCGATGAGTCACACAGGACGGTGGCCCGTGGGTTGGGCTGATTTACACTGGCACCTGGCGTAGCTTGCATGTCGCACCTCACCGCGAACGCAAGGGTACCCTTTCGTGCCAGATGAATGGCACGGAACGTGGACCATTTCAACACAACGACTCAAGTCTCCGTTTATTAGCTGCAAGGGAAAGTTGGATTTTCTTGTAAGTCTGTATTTTCTGAAAGAGATGGCGCAACAAAATCGGCAATAACCTCATTGCACAACTATCAAACGAATATTCGACTCGATCGAGTATTCGAAAGTTGACAAATTCCAATCACTGTGACGATTTTAAAGTGCTACTCTCATATCTTAATTGGCATAATATTTTATGCCCCAGTTTAAAAAGTGGTAGTTGTATGGTTTGGTGATAGGCAGAATTGCACTTAAGGACAATGTTTGATTGTAGAAAACAAACTTAATATATACTTTAAAGTCTTCTGCAAATCGATCATGAGATAGGACTGATTGCGCCCGTGTGTTTAGGTGCCGTAAGAGGAAACAGAGGTAGATTGGGGAGGTGGTGCCGCCTGAAAATCACTAATAATCATGAACAGAACCTTTCTGACGGACGGCAATTCAAAATGAAAATATACTGTGTATATATATATTTAGATAATCATTGACGATAACAACACCTGTTGACAATAACGCATTCGGAGAAACAATCAACGAATAATAAGCAACATATGGTTTTATTTTACAAAAATCGAAATTGATACTTTTTAAACATTTATAAGCTATTTTTTCTAGACCCACTATCCATTTAATCAGCCAGTTATGAGTAAGGAGGAACACTTGAATTAGTATAATTTTACTAACAGATGTTTTTCATTGTTTTGTTGTTTATTGTACACCTTATTACATCAAGACAAATTGATGACATTTTACTAAGATTATAAGAATGCAGGCCTCAATTCACAAGTTTAAGTTTTGAAATTTTGCAGAAACCGAAATGTAAAATTGAAGGGAAAAACAAGCATTATTATAATTGCTATGGACTGTTATGGTTTGTTCTCAAATTGTAAATTCAAACTATCTAGGAGCCGTTCTTGAAAAATGACTAGAATTCTGTCAGTTTAAATTAACACTAATTGGACTGTCATGTTTGACCAGGTCTTCTTGTACTGTGAAACACTCAACATGGCGCCCAGACTCATTCCAGCGAATACAGTGCATATGCTCGCCAGATAACCATACTAACTTAATCCAAAATAACATCTGGCATTTGTTCTGTAAAAGTAAAAGTGGCAGCTTTTCTTTTTATAATTTATAGATAAATTTCTCTGAGGTCCTTGTCAACATTTTGTAGTTGTATCATATCGCCATCTTCCATGTTAAGACGATGCTTATGTACACCATAATTTATCACTCCCTTCGTCCTCTGTCTGTCAGTGTGTAGACACAATTTCATTTTATGCGCTGGGCTAGAAATTTCATATGCAGGTAGCGTTGGATCAGGTTTCAACGAGCAACCTTTTCGCAATTTCATCCCACGAAAATAATACGAAAGAAGAAAAAAAAAGCGGTTATAAATCTTGGGCTTGAAATTTGTTCTTTTTTTTTATCACTCGGTCGTAGTCCTGATAAGGCAATAAACCGCGGTGAATTTATCCATGGTGTGGCAGGCTTGTCTCGTGGAAGCTTGGACGGTAAAAATCCATAAAAGCACGGGCGAGTTGGAGTCCAGCGATATAGCCTAATGTGAAGAGCCAACGGCAATCCATGGTGTAGAATTGCACACATCCAAGTGAACGGGGAGCGGACAAAGACGACGGCCTTAGGGCTAGTTCCATATTGGAGCTGAATTAAAAAAAGGACCCAACATTTGACAGACACTCAGAGAACAGTCAGAGAACCAGGCCAAAACCTTAACCTTTATAACAACATGAAGGCTTCAGTGCCAGTGCTTTGAAGAACGGGCATTCATAATCCGCCCATAAGATCGCACGTCCATCAAACTCAGTTTTGTATACACGGAGCCCCAGTCTTATTTTCTCCCTCCGCCAAAAGTAAACTTTGCCCACTGGCCTAAATGCATATGCCCCGGCTATATCCATTCACCCAATCCACTCCCCTGCTTAGAAAATAGAGCTTAGGTTAAGCGTTCTTTTCACTCCACCTAAAGGATCCAGTATAACGAAAACAAACTGTAAATTTTACACAGTTCATAAAAAAAAATCAAACAAATAGGTTATCTCATTAACCATTAGGTGACCTAGGGTGGCTGCATAGTGCAGAACGAACCGCAGACCAACGTGGAACCCAGTCACATTTCAATCGAAATGAAAACACTTTTAAAAGGTACACTTCAACTTCCGTATTCCTGATTTTCATTCTCATCATTGTCATGGAAACTGTCTTTGTGGTCGTCGTTTACTTTCAATGACTCTATTGTTGTTGTCAAAGAACGTACAAAAAACAGTATTTGCCCACGGAAGCATAATGTACTCCAAATTGTGTGCTTGGTGACTTCTTTTGGGGAGGGGGGATGATGGCAGTAGAGAGAAATGTCAGTGACCTTTGTGACCTTTTGCCAGTGAACGCGCCAATGTCGGTGACCTTTCACCCTTACCACTCCACAAGATACGTCGATTGAAGTTGTGCCAATCTAAAAACAAACATCGTAAGAGCTATCGAAGTTTGTTTGTTTATATAAAGTCACGAGCACAAGTATGTGTATAAGGAAAGGTACAAAGGAAAACTGTTTTTAGTTTATTCGGAAAAAATACTACGCCTGTGGAACATCTCGTGTGTGATTACTCACCCAGAGTAATTACGATGGGCAGCATAATTTGCTACAACAATAGAGGGCGCTATCTCACCACATGCAGGCATTATAGCAAACTAAACATGACCCAAGTAGTCTTGTGTTCGGGACAGTTCTGTGCCTTGGTGGTTTTAAGACAAATCGATAACTATTGTTCTACAAGCGGAAACGTGAGTTTAATTCAATACTGTACACGAGTTGTTACCAAACGTGAATTAAAGCCTGGAAGAAAGTCAGAAGGCTGTAAGGGTTTTTTTTCTGGGCACACAGAGTATATTATTGGAAGAGTGAACAAGCTCATAGATTGTTATCATTAGGCCTACGCAGCAATTATTTTTATTTGATTCAAACCAACCCATTCCATTACCAAATTAGTGACTGGTGGCTGCGGCTGGATCACGTCGTTAACACATCGTTGAAGGATAATGTGCCCTTAGCAACAGCCGTAGCCAAACATTCAGCCTACACGGCTGCAAACCAGAGGGGTGCATCACACTAAACGAGCTCCCCATAGCAAACAATTCTAAAATACAAAACTAGTCAAAAATACTTAAACAACTTTTTAAAGTTTCTCAGCGTCTTGAAAACAAACCAAATATTTTTTTCTGCCAGCTAAACTGTAATTTAAACTTTTTTTCTCCATTTTTGGTGGATTAGCCGCTGTGATTTCGATTTAAGCTCATCCAAAATAGAAACACCCCTGCCCGACCGACTAACTATAAACTGACCAGACTCCATCTTGGAAAAATGACCCTACACATTTAGCAAAATATGACCATTTTTAGAGGGCTGGTGTACCCCCAAATGTTCCAGGTTGAAAGTCAACAACCCCAGGGTCACAATATTTGAAATTTTTTCAACAATCAAGCCAGGCTGAAAATGGTTGCCAAATATTATAATATTCTGGTGTTTGGGGGTTTTAATGTTTATCTGTATTTCTGTTGAAGACATCGAACAAGACGAGCAAAGAGGGCAGCGTGTGGGATAATAGTCTATGACAAGTAGCATGGAAACCAAATCTGAAAACTGAAACATAGGCCTCTGTAAATGGTTGAAAATGATGGATCCAAGTTTTTGTTTGAAGGTTCTTAGATAAATTCCAAGAGAATTACGCTTTTAAGATGACACATGGTGGAGTAAACCAACAATCAAACGGGACGTACATCGTCATCGAAAAAACATCCAGGCGAGAAAAAAACAACGCCGGAATTCCACCCAAATTCCCCCCCCCCCAAACTCCACCTTGCTTGGTTTTGCTTTTGGCGTGGTATTGTATAGAATTTGGTATACCACTGGTACACCATATTTTCAAGAAACAAAGCACAATTTACGAGGTTTTCTTATAGACCATGTGACCCGTGACACCACATGTTACAAAAGATCCACATAACCTGAACATAATTTGTACAAAGCACGATGGAAGACAGCAATAAACTTTATCTTTTGGTTGAGATTGCATTGTCTGAATCTTATCAACTTTTGGTTTGAAGAAAGGAGGCATAGGCCTATATCTCAAAACTTGCCAGGTTGTTAATTTTACAACTCTTGAATTTGTGTGGAAAATTCGGCCAGTGTAGTAACTCGCCTGCCAGAAAGGCACTGGAAATATCCAAGGTCACTCTTTTTGTACACGAAGGTCGCATGAAGCTAAAGCAATTACACAAATTAGTTTTCATTTCAATTTACCATGAAGTCCACCTTTTAGACGAATGATAGGCAAACAGAGCTGACCTTTGCATGGAGTTCGAGAGGGGGAGCTCCTGCAAGAATGAGATCCAACATTATTACAGACTTTGTGATTGCTTATCGAATCGTCAGCTGTGGTTTGGGCTTTTTCACAAACATGATTCGCCAATAGTTAGGTGACATTTCGATTGTGGTTGCAAACCCAACAAGATGACGTCATTCTAAGATGTCATTTTTATAACCCTCATAAGCCGAAACCCGTATTATTAAAAGTGATTCCCAAAATTTTTCAATGCAGTTTCAAGACTGGAAATTTTAAATACAGGCTTCGGCACGTTTTCCGGGTTCCCAATTTGCAAGAGAAGTACAGATCAGTTGGTGTCAGATCTGGTGCTGTGGCAACATGGAAAGAAGAGCAAAGGAAGAACAGGCAAAACATACACCAACCGACTACGTGATGACTCCAACCTGAGCTGTGAGGACATAGGCAACTGCATGCTGGACAGGAACATTTGGGAAACCATCACAAATATTCGGTGTCAGACATTGAAATGAATGAATAAACTATTTATGTGATCGTTAAAAACATTACACTAACCAGTATTTGACAATCAAAGGGGAATCTCGTAAATAAAAAAGGGGCCATTATTTTATCGACCTGTATATCTCAAAGAGTTTTGACAGAGAAACTTGTGCGGTTCAACCCCTCTCCATACAGTAAACCAAGTGCAAGTTGTCAGTTCCGTAGCCCAAGAGAGTTTAGGAATCCAATGGTCCGGGTCCGGAATAAAGCTTGATTTCAACCACGGCATACCTCTACCGAGCAGAGTGTCCGGCAGCCAGGTTCATGGTTGTTCCTGCGCGTATACCAGCTCGCCTCGGCGGAGTCCAATCTTTCTGTTTAGTTTTAGTTTGGGGGAAACTATTATAAAGAAACACGGCAAGAATGATACCAAGGTTGTTGTTTTTTTCTTTCTTGAATCTCCCAGGGAATTTTGCATATATGGTTATTCGTCACCCCAAATGTGATTTCTGGTATCGTATTCGACAGCTATTTCGTTTGATTTATTAATTTATGTTGTGCACCCGGTTCATTTGAAACCGGCTTTCCTTTGGGGACCCGCGTGGGTTAGAGGGAGCCAGGTGCCACCACACACACGACAGATGAATTTTTCTTTTTGGCTGATGGGCTGCCGCAAAAATAAAGTTGAGTTACATTTTTGTCTTGATCAAGATGAATGCCACGTCTTAAACTGCCAGTTCTTTGATTACAAAGCCCAACATCTGGTAAACTTGTCAGACTTTCCAATTCAGAGCTGCTGTGGACACTGATTTGAATCACTCGTTCCATCCCCCGAGATCGGATTGTGGATGACTTATTTTGTGTTTCGGAACTTTGGTGATTATGTTCTTGATATCAATCTGAGGGGTTGATATCAGAGGAAGTCTTGGTGCTTACAATGAAACATATACGCTCCGGACCAATAGGGCGAGACTTTATAGTGAAAGCATCCATCCATCAAAAGTCATAAAATGCCATGAAGGCTTCCGTGATAAAACAACAACGACTCTGGAATTCCACTTTTGGAAATGATATAGAAAAAAAATAACTAGTTAGTTGACATTGGGAAAGTCATTTCTATAATTCAGAGAAGAACAAGATTGAAAACACAAGAGTCTTTTATAACGGACTCTCACTTGCGTAGATGAATGTGTATAGAACCTACACAATTATTATCTTGCGAGATGTTTGTTTAGACATAAAACAACAAAGAGGGCGCTATTGCAATCAACGTCACGCTCTCGCCGTTGAAAGCTGGACTTTCCAGTTTGATGAAAGGTTACGGGCTTCTTCCACTCAATGGGTGCAATTCTACCAAATTCACGCAAAGTGGAGTTCTTCGTGGGAAAAGGTTTGAATAACAGTCCTTTTAAGAGAAGCAATCTTAACTTCAAGTCGGGCTGGGGAAAAAAATCTCAACAAGGAGAATCAGGTTTCATCCCTTTACATTTTCTTAGCCAACCTTTTCCTTTCAAATTGCAGGCGACGCTCTGTACTTTCTGCGGTATCTTTTTCGACTTAACAACGGAAAGAGCTGGCATGCACACGCATTATGGGGAACGTGCTTTTAACAGAAAGTTCCCTTGAACCTTCATGCTATAAGTTCTTCCACTTGCGCATCAACACTTTAAAGGTAACATACCACTGGACTGCCATCAGTGACAACTAATACAACCAAAGAGGCTTTCAGTATACAAACAAATGTTTACTTTTCTACCAACCACAATAAGTTGGGGGGTGGTTTCCGTTTTTTGTACCAACCAATCTCAGGCTAGGGACAAGAGATTTTGATGGTGTAATTCAAACACCAGAAAAGAAGAGGGTATAGATTTGTTGCCTTAAGCTAAATCGGCTTTCTTAAAATATTGGAAATCTGCAATCATTTTAATCTGGGAGTGAAAATTGACACGTGAAAAATATACAGGTTTTTTTTCTGGATGGGGGGGAAGTTTTTTTACTCTCAAACATTTGTCTGCCCCCTGGAGAAACAGTTCTAATGCGGTAACTGTATATATTTTTCACGGGCTGTGGAGATTTTTAAGGAGGTGCTAAGTTTCGAGAGAAAAACAAGTTGAAAAACTAGTTCAGCCGAAACATCTGCGACTTGGGGAGCTCTGCAGGAGTAATTAGACACATGTGAGGATGTCCTTTATTATTTGGGGTATCTATGGCAAAGAGTATCATTTCAGTTGTTATCATCATTTCAAGATGGGCGCCAGTATCTCGCACTTCGATTTCTTTCAGGGAGATAAAGTGTGGGACATGACCACACCTACAAAACTTGCCTCGGGGGGTAAGACAACCAACAAAATGTGGAACAGGTTGCCGGCATTGTCCACGCCCCATAGAATACGAAACTGTCTTTATACGTGCCTGCATGTCTAAGAGGCGTACTTGTTACATACAAAAGTTCTTACTGTCCGTAGTTAAACCTGAACGGCACATTAACAAATCTTTTTTTTAGAACCCTGCGCTGACTGTATGGGGGGGGGGGTAGATGTAAAGGAAGAACAAAGTGTGCGTTAACTTTAAGGTAGGTTCATGGATTTTTTATTTTTTTTCAACGTAATGCTGATTTATAGCAAAAGAATAAAGAAAGATACAATAAAAGTCACGTGTAAAACGTTAAGGCTGAATACAGTGTCTATTTGCTGAGAAAACAGAAAGAAAACTGTCACAGTATTTTCAAAAGAACGTCGAATCCATCCACATTTAGCGAGGTGACAGCGGGTACCAACCGCATCTCTGGCCGCAGCATTTCGCGAACGGCCACAAGATACGATTCCTGCATGAATCTTTTCTCAGATTCAAATGTTTTGGGGTGAACAATTATTCAAACAATATTACTTCGAAAAGACTCCTTTCTCAAAATAGTTATACTATCAACAGCTGCAGTGCTTCTCACCAAGTAAGTTTCCATGGGAATGTTTGGAGTATTCACCAATCTATGACCCTACCTCCAATTAAGTTTAATGTTTATTAAAGTAGCTGTCTCAAGAAACCCACATCGCAGTACAATCAAGCCAGCTTTAGAACACACAAACCAAGTAGCAATGAAATCAACATTTAATATCAAAACACTTCGGCTCTATAGGTCACAGCTTCTTCTCGCCTTGTCATGAATCTGATTTCACTAAAGCATGTAGTTTAATTTAACCCTGTATGCAACACCGCTGGAAACAGTCAATTTCAACAAAACTTCGACCAGTCACTCATTTACCTCCATACGTGTACAAGACATGTCATACAACTATGTAAGAATGTAAGCGAAAGCTACACCGAAAGTTGCAAAGTATGTTGCACTAAGAAAGAAAACTGAATAGTTATTTCGAAATGTCAACAATTTGTACGGCATCTGTTATTCTGAGGATTCTGTTCAGAGTTTTTCATTTGCACATTTTGAGAGTTCGTTCCAATGTGTGCAAAAAAAACTTCTCGTAAAACCAAAGGAGTGGTACCAGAGAGAGGGTGGGAGACCAGCGGGTAAATCGAGCTTGTCGCCCAGCTATCACCTGCTACTCTGACCATCACGAAGAATTAAATCCCCGTGGATGGACGGGGTCGATGGTAGGAGCCCCCCCACCGGTCGCTCCCGTCAGCTGCGTCCGCCGTCTCAAGCAGTGAAATGTCACCCCTCGAATTCTTCCTTGGGCACTGATCCCCGAATCCCAAATAAGGAGCCGATAAATTTAAAGCCAGTTGAAAAAAAAGCTCGTCCGTGAGAGATTACACCTGTAAATACCAGTCTTCGAGTTGGTTATAGGTGGGGCTTGACTTCGGCCCGCAAACGGATTGACTCCACACACAAAAATGTCTAACACTAACTCGTTGTAAATAACTTAAAACGAATATATTTATAAATTCTTAAAGAAAACGTAGACAATCCATTGATTTTTATTATTACAAATTGTGTTAGCTTACTTCATTGGTTTTAAAGTTCAGGTATATTGCTCTTCACTGAACCGCACAGGGAAACACAAACTCTGCCTAACAACTTGCTCCTTTAAAAAAAAACATGATTTGGGAGCATCAACTTAAATATTTGATCAACTTGGTCTTCTTTTGTAAGTAAATGATTCAAAATGATGTATTATTAATCAATTTTATGAAATTAAATAGTATAGATGACACCCTTGCTGTATGATGATACTAAAGTTTTTGTATGGAATGGGATTAGTCAATTGATTTTGTGAAAATGGATGACGACTGTTGTCAGAATCTGAATGATCTTTCTCGCCCACACAGCAGCCTTCTTCTTGAAAACCTCCCAGCCTGATCTCCACCGTGCACCCTCGCTTCTCCACCACATTATGATTAAAACCACACCCGGTGAATTCAACCTTCCGTGTACATCAACAAATATCGATCGCAGAAACAGCTAAACGAAGTCATCCATGCAATTAGCAAGGGGGCCGTATTCTGCGGATGGTGTCTCCCCTGCTCATTTCCGAGAGGTCCACAGAGCTCCCAACTCAGAAAGGGCAGCGGGGTAACATAGAGTAACATTATCCCTGGTCGTCTTCGAGGGGATTAAGAGGGAGGGGTAAATAAATCTCTTCTGTGGGTACCTCACAGGATGCTGAGCCGATTGGGGGTTCAGACAGACGCAGGGGAACCCAGGCCAATATGGATTGAATTGAAGAGCGCTTAATCTGTACAAGATTGTGTATGGAGCATGTGATGCTGGTTAAAGGAGAGGTGAAGTCTACCATTGGAAACCAGTTGAGCGTCAGGTACACCAAAAACATAATAATTCGAAAGTTATGTCAGACATTTGAAAACAATTTTCAAACTTTTTTTATCATCCACATTAAATGCACATCATATAATTTCATAGATAAAATCGTCATTTGGAAAACGAGGTTCCTGATGATGAAATGATACAATTAAACATCTCAAAATGGCGGAACAAAAGTAGTCACGGGCCACTTATGGTGAGGTCACCCTTGTGAAGATTGACCCGGCGTAGATATTTCAAACTAAACGTACATTTTGGTGTCTAGTATCAATAACGACGAGAGAAAAAAACCTCGCACAAATTGTTTTGTCAGGCACTTTCCAGAATACTAACTGGACGCCTTAAAATATTCTACATAAATATCGTGACCCTTATGTTGTACCTTCTGATCAGGCCGGAAGTATAAATTAAATAGTCGTATAGACAGTAAAAGCTACTGAAATTAAATACCAGTGAAATAAAGTCGCGCGAGACCCCGCGTCATAATTTAAAAAGCAGTCACTCTGTATCGTTCCAATTAAGATTACTGTATATTTCTGCAAGAAGGTGTCTGCGAAACAATTCCAGAGGGAGGGAGTACGGTTTGTAGAATCACAGAGGTAGAAATAGCTGTTCCAGAGTATGCATGGACTGCCGTAATGGTTACATTTTGTAAGTGGAACTTATTTGAAGACGTCGGGAGAGCCACTGTCACGGGGTGCTTTTGTTTTTGTTTGTTAAACAGTTACCGTAGTTCATTGTGTTTGTATTTGTTCTATTTTATGGAATGAATGACACAGACGGTTCGTGTTTGCCATCAAAGCGTCTAGCGACAGTTGCAGTTATGCTCACAACTTTTGGGCGGAAAGTTCCACGAGAGAGCACGGCAGTTGTTTAACACCTCCTTTATCAATGGGAAATTAGACAACAATTCACCAAATGCAGTTTGTTTGAACTCGGGCATGTGCATCGGTAAAAACAAAAGTTTTCAGCACAAAAGGCATGGGAATTACACATGTGTAAAAAAAAAATAAAATAGTGCAACAACGGCACGCATTATGGTAACAGTTACCAGTCGACATAAAATCAAGTCAATGGCAACAATTATGCATCTGACCTTTTAGTCAATACTTGAAATGCGAAGTGTTACGGCTCTGTCAACTTCTAATTTATGAAACTCGAGGTATTTCTTGTAGCTGGGCAATTTATTCGATAATGTTAGTTTGTGACTATCGAGTTTCCGAGTGAGGTGTTACCGTGGTGGCGGAGCGGGTTGAGAGCTATCAACGGGTCGCCAACAGCCCCAACGCGGCGGGGCTGTGTCAGTGTGTGTACCTCTGCCTGCTTGGATGATCGGCAGAAGGGCCTCGGTGGAAATGGCTAGGTGCTAACAGCCACTTCCAGTGCCGGCAGGTCCCGTGATGGGCAAATTGAGTCAGTATCAACGACACGTGATCCATTATAGAGAGAGAAAATTTACGGTTCAGAATTTTACCTATATCAGAGAAACACTTGCATCTATGAAGACGCGAGCGTTTCAAAAGATTTGTGGTTTTGTTCTGGGGGGGGGGGGCTGCTGATAAAGTGGCTAATGAGGAGGGCCGCGTACAGTTAACCGGTAAAAAAGTGTTGTTACAGAAGGTTTAAATTTCATTTTAATCCAATCGAAAGACATTGATGCTAATCAATCAAAGATAAAACAAGGGCTAAGATTTATCTTAAAGGCAGGGTATACTGTTGGTAATTGTCAAAGACCATCATCCCCACTTGGTGTATTCCAACATAATATTCATAAAATAACAAACCTGTGAAAGTTTTGGCTCAATTGGTCATTGAAGCTGCAAGGGGGGGGGGGGAATGACAGAACGAAAACCATCCTTGTTGCATAGAATTGTGTGCTTTCAGATGCATGAATCGATTATTATGAAGCCCTTCTCAGATTAAAATATTTGGAGCAAAATTACCTCTTTCTCTAAAACTACTTACTTCAAAGGGGGTCGGTTCTAACAATGTTTTATATCAACAGCTCTCCAGTGCTCTTTACCAAGTAAGGTTTGTATGGTCATTAATTTGTTTGAGTAATTACCAAAGGTACATCCTTCTGCAATCCCCATTAGACCTATTAACAGGTTCGGGTTTCTGGGGGATAGTGAGTTGTATACTAACACCTCGTACTTTGCTTAGCAATTAAGATCCACGTATCACCTTTTTTTACTTATCTGAAGAATAAAATCTGATTGTGTCCAACGAGCTATAAATAAATCAAAGTGCACGCCAGAGTATCTTGTCGGTATAGTCTCAGTGGATATGCAACTTCCAACCGATCCCTCACCCTTTAATACTATGACACGACGAATTGAGTTATTGTTTTCTGTGCATGGCGGTTGAACGTCACCATCAAAGCTATTACTGTAATCCAGGTCATGGATGTCTGACCTAGTTCAGGGGAACCATTTTTTTTTTAATCGGAGCCCCGGTCGATTTCCACACCCCAGGGTGTTATTCCCCCTTCATCACTCTATCAGAGGTGGTCAGTAATCGCAGCCAATTTCCCCCCAACTCCTCCTCTTCTTCCCCCCTCAACCAAAATGTTTAAACAGGCCAACCCGGGGGGGAACAAACCGCTACTTTGAACCTTACTGTCAACGCTGAAAACTTCAGCTGAACTTTGCCCCACTCCGTCATAGGCAAAATATATCCATCAACTCGGATGTTTTAAAATTCCCCAAGGGAGGGGGGCTCTCTCGAGTTGGTGGTTTGTTAGGGGGTGATGATGGATGCCACATTCTTTATCTTGACGGGCTGACAAAGTACCAATTAAAAAAGGTTACAGAAATTATTTCAGATTGCGAAATAGAACCTCGTTTTAATCTGCTTTTGGGGATGGGGAAGATGTTGTGTGTTGTCAGGGGAGGTGTACCTTGTCTTATTACGTGTCTCTTGTGTACATATTATGACCGCTGGTGCCGGTTCGTATAATGTACTAGATCAGCCCTGACATTTTGATTTTTCACAAATAGGCAAAATGTCAGAATTATACAAAATGACCTCCCCTGCATTGACTCCGTGACTTTACAAGAGTCAATAGATTGTCCCTTCGTGTTGTGAGAGCACGTATCGTCTCAAACCTAGCGATTTGTTTAGACATCGTCCAGCACAATTGAAAGATATTAGTCTGAAGCTGTTTTTGAGGAGACATGAAATATTATTGTTCGCGGTCTTTTGGTAAAACCGCATTTATTGTTATCGTGTTTTTCAGTCAAAGATTAGTTTTCCCAGAACGACTTTCACAATAATGACATCGATCAATCGTGTTCTTTTGAAAAATGACTCACTGTTCCTTGGGGGGAAAAAATGAGTCCATAACTTCAAACCAAAGTGTTGTCAAAAATATGCAATCTTTTTCTTTAGCTTTTTACAATAAAGGGTAATTTATTGCCGTTACGGAGTTGGTGATGACTGCCTCCGAAGTTGTTGTTTGTTTGTTTGATGGTGTTTTTTTTTTTTTTTTTTTCAAGACTAATTTATCGATTTATTTATTTGTTGTTTCTTTTATTTCATTTCATGATTTTATGTGTTTACTATATTTGCTTAACATCAAGGCTTCTGCTGGGAGAAGTAAAACAATTAGTGATGATGAATCCAAACCCAAGGGCATTAGACCTTTGCCATGGTACGGCCACCTTAACTTTCCCTCGCTCAATTTAATGTAACCAAACCTAGGCTGGAAGGAGAAACAGTCTGGCTCCTTGTTGTGTAATGAATATTAGCATGCAATACTGTTATTGGATACAGGGAACATTACAAAGAGGGTGGCAGCATGATAAAGGTCTAGGGTGGAAATGCTATCTGCACAGTGACGTAACCAAAGGGGGGCCCTGTCCCCACCCCTTTTGCCCCCGCCCCTCCCCTCCCCCAAAAAATAATAATAATAACTATTATTATATAATGAAGTTCAAAAATAATGAATGGTTTGATATATTAAATAGCTCCCCAATAACAAATAAATAAATAAATAAAATAAATAAATACATTATATCTTTACCCCTCCCACCCCGCCCACCCAAAATGAAAATGGTTACGCCCCTAACCTATTGGGGGATCAACATTCTAACTCAGTACCCTCAGACGCTGTGAGCTATGAAATCACACACATAAAAGCCCCGTCAATCTATCTACATATCTTGTTTGATGCATTAGTTCTGGCTATTGGGTTTTACAAATGTTTGGTTGAGAGTTGCATTTCCCTTTTTGGTACAGTAACTCGTCCACACTCCACTCTCCCGCCGCGCGCCTGCATGAGCGTGGCTCTTCCCTGAACCCGGGCCGTCTGTAAACTGCAGCCATACCGCGGATGCTAACTCCGCCGACACGGTATAATACCGGATATTTCATTTCAAAGCAGTATGGCTATCCACATGCTATTTCCGTTGTGTAGTTACCCAATACAACCAGGGCAAACACTGTCTTGTCAGACTCCGGTAAAATCATCCGTCTCCGGAGCGTTTTCTGGATCATATAGTTATGGAGAGATCGTCTGAACTCGTTCTCGTCTTCTTCTTTGCAAATTGCCACTTGTCCATATAGAGCAAGACTACTTAGTTTACATCTGATTGATAGGGTGACGTTTATTTACATGTACGAGTGCTGAACATGTAGTTCATGGGGGGGTTGAACAATGAACAGAGACGATGTCTGTTTATGAAATAAAGCTTTGGTCTAATGATTGATGACGAGATCCGGACTTTGTCATGAACTACTGGTTTCCCATCAAACCATCAATTACAAAGGTTTTGTGTCAATTATTATTTACTGTAATGTTTGATGATTAAAAGGAAATACGCCTTGACAGATTTCTGTCTACTAGATGAACTCAATACTATCTGGTCACAGGAATTATTGCTATTCATTTGGAATCCGGTATCAGCCTATATAGGTCCGGATCAGTCACAATTTTGATGAATGATCGTCGTAAGGATTATTAACAAATCTATACACAAAATAATGTAAAAGATTATAGTCCATTTCTGCCCACTAAATCTTGTTTTTATTACAAATCTAGGTTGCTACGAGAGTCAAATAACTTCTGAGCGACTAGTAGGCCTATCATACTTCCGAATAGCAAGAAACTGAATACAGTTTTACATACACCATTGGACAGTACTCAGTACTGTAATCATTCATATATTATATAACTGCTCATTTTCGATCGAGAAACAAAGTGTTGTTTTTTTAACTTTCACTATTTCAATAATGTAAAATGAAAAATAGTATTAGCTGTTGGGTTTAACTTCCGGGTCAGAGTTGACTCCCGTGGGACCTGCCCCATATCTGGGTCAGTTTGACCCGGAATCTGTGTCAAAATGACCCAGAAATGAGTCAAGATGATGCAGAGTTCGAGTTAAAAACCCAATGTTTTAACCATTTTTCTGGATCAGCCAGACCCGGAAGTAGCTCAGGCCCCCGGGCCACCTGACCATGCCTAGTGTACAAGGCATGGTTCGAATCGTACGCCTTGTCCGAAATGGCAACTGCGGATACGACTTTGGCTGTTGCTAAGGCTGTTGCTATGGACATCCTATAATGCTTTAACGCTTGCTCGTGTGAAGATCAAGCAGCAGCCACAGCCGTTAAACTCGGACATGGCCTGACCATAGAGCAAGGGATTGCTCTAAGGCCTGACAGAGTAAAAACTCAAACCACCCGTAGATGTGCCCAAACCAAGAACCAACTGTGAGCCCCTCACGGTGACTGCCTGATGCTTGATATCTCTAATAACAAATACATGTACAGTATATAGCTCTGTCTAGCACTGCCTCAGTTTTTGGTATGGCAACATGATGTTTGCTTCTTCTTCTTTTTTTTAATTGAGGAATTCCGTTTTTATACTGTAAAATACATTGAATATATTCTTTAACATTTAAGAAATAGTAGCAAATAACATTTTCAGTAGCCAGACTTGATTTCAGGTTCGACAAATTATCATTTCTATAGAGAAACATTGTGCATAATGCAAAATATATTAACCAAGGTGAACAATATAGGAGTGCATGTGATTGAAATAGTGAGCGCTTTCCCGACTACCTACCACCAGAACCCAGATAATAAGGTCTACACTTGACGGACATTGTTTCCTCGACTGCCATTTTCAATTTGGTAAATTGAAACATTTCGTCACAGGTGGCGTGCGTGCAAGAACAATGCCAATATTCCAATGTCCATGTATCAATGTTATAAATGTGTCTGTATCCATGTCAGGCAGCTGTTACAGTGACACCCGCGTAATTGAAACTCATCCCAAATGCCATAATGGGAGATGGTGGCCATAAAGCTGTGACAAAAACTAATTATCATTTTGGCCCGATTGATACCAATATTTTGATATACTTTTACAGGGCGCCACCTGGGTAATATCAATCATGCCACTGTGTCCGTACACGAGTCCGTAATGAATTTCAAAACAATATATAGGCCTGTAGTTACAATGCAATCCATGAGTAGATTCTGGAAAGTATTTGTCACTGGTTTATTCAATAATACACTGGCTGTTTTAAAGCTGAATTCGTACTTGAATTAAGTTGATACTTTACCAACCATCCTAAGATAAATTACCTTCTGATATTATATCATCGTCATACTTGTAGTAGCCTTTGAACCCCAAAAACATAATCGATGTTTACACGAGACCGTCTTCTTGCAGGTATTGTAGCCGTCTTCTAACAAACCTTCCCCCGTCCAAAAAATAAAACTGTTTTGACTTTTTTCCCCAAGCATTTGAAACAAAACTCCAGTGCGATATTCGTAAGGTTTGATTAAATCTCGGGGCATTTGTTTATGATATGGACAAATTGACACCTGTCATTTGAGGGATTCTGAACCCTCGGGATATGTATGTAATTATAATTGGTGACCTCACAGGATGTGTCATGACCTAAAGGTCAACGACAACCAACCCCCTGCTACTGGTACCCGCTGAGAGGTCATTATTATAACCCCATTCTAACCACGGGGGTCGTGACCTTTCGGTTCCAGGGATTAATTATAGCATTTTCTGTTGAAAACTGTTGCACAAATAATTACAAGAACAAAATCGAAAACTTTATCATTGCTACTGGGACATAGATAAAACCATTGCATACTCGAAATCATAGAAAATGTATTGTTAAATTTTAGTCTGAAAGCTTACTGATTATGAAGTCCATACTAGAATCATTATCTGTGGAATATTTCTTTCCGAAATGAAGTCATATTCGAGAAAACTGTATCTGAAGACCTTTAAAAGACGCAGCAGCTGATTTTGGTTGTTACATCCAAAATTAAAGACAATGTGTTAACATGCTGAACATTGTGCATGGTTTTTTACTATTTTCTCCTGACTCACACAACGGATTAAGCCCAAACTTTCACACCCAGGTTTGTTATTTCATGTAGGCCTATACGGTTGATCACATAAAACATGAACACTGTCTACGATTTTTTTGTCAGCTCTACCAATCCTGTATGATACCTTTAAATATGCAAATTCCCTCCAGTAAAATTTCAAGGAAACTTTTTGTTAATAATTCCTTAGGCCGAGAATGATCATTTTTGGCGATCCCTTTTCACCTTGCCTCGGAGTGGAACCTGAATTGGCCTTTACAGCAGGCAACGCTGAATGGCGCACTTCCTTTGGAGGTGACAGGAGGAATTCCACAGATTTAGATTCATCAGTGTATAATGCAATTAATCGGGGTCTCGTCTGCTACAAATGTATATCAAATTGCCAAACAGCAAAAGTGCTACTTAATTATTTCGGGTTCGATGCTCGTATCGGTGACACACTCATCAAAAATGTGGTAAATGAATATGGCGGTGAAAATTAATATTCTCTCATTGTGTAAGTGATATGAGAAAGCAGTTGGCGATCAGAAGAGTACAAGTGTAGTTCATGCCCTGGCGTAGCTCCCCCACCTACACACACAACCGCCACCACACAAATAAATCAATTAATTAAACAACATTTCACAAATGAACAAGATACAAAATGATAACTATAAGGAGCTGGGTGCTTCAGCTTCAACAATAGCACGTACATGATTGAAAAGTAAGTCTTCGAAGCATCACAACAACCGACTGGGGACTTGGGACTGGAGACTTGGTTTTTTTTATATCTTTGAATCTGACATATTATGATATTTATTCAAAATGTTTTTTAAAATCTGTTAAACGATGCTTATAACACAAACTCAGGAATGAGTTGTAACTTAGTGGTTTAAATTATTGTTATTATACACTTCTGATAATGAAACCAAGGATGCCTCATAAGTGAGCTTAATCACCGTAGCTCGCAATCTTGAGGAAACGTGTATTAAAGCAAGGGTGCTTGCTATGTGAACCAGAAACACCAGGGTTAACCCCTACTCTTCTCTGATAAGTGTTCTGGGTTCTTTTACGTGCACTACCAATCCTAGTACACTGGACCTACGGATTAATGTCCCATCCGAAAAACAGAGTAAAGTATCTGGTTCAAGGAAACAAGTGTAAAAAAAATTGGGACACGAACCCGCACTCTGCTGATCAGAAACACCGTAGCTTGAGTCCGATGCTCCTAACCGCTCGGCCACGGACACCATGATGGATCGAGATGCACACGAGAGGTGATGAATCGTGTAGGGCAGTGATCGGATTTGTTAAAATTAATTTGGAAAAACAAATTCCGGACAGTTATTTCCTACTGAAGTACTGCAGGGAGTGAAAAAATGAACCAACACAAAACACCGGAAACAAAAATCAGCGCGTAAACGAACGAGTGCATCTATTTCCATTAGGAACACAAACCGTTTAACTCCCGAAAACGTGACTACAATGATTTGAATTTTTATTTTTTGCTGTTCTTGAAAAATTCATCTTCCAAAAAGCAATGACGTGTTGTGCACCTAGGTCTCATTGTTTGTTTACTCTTAAGGTGTTGAGATGGTTTCAGGAATGCTTTGGTCTCGATAAACAGGGGTAATAATACCGCAAAGTGATTTGACAGACCTACAACTTGGCCCTAGGAAAAGTGTAAAATAATGTTCATTATTATAATTATAATTTATTTATCTGTTTGTGTTATCTCAAGTGCAACGCAATACAACAAAGAGGACATTGTTTAATTATTGTTATTATGGTTATTTTCATCAGTATTCTTATTTTGATTATTGTTAATAATATGCTTATTATGATTATTTTTGTTATGATTATTGTCATTGTGATTATTGTTTTTATAATTATTGTTATTAGAAATATAATGTGCATTGAAACCACATGCTATAGCAACATTACTGACATAAATGAAACTCATACACACATGAAAACATTTGGTGAATGACGAATGTGACGTAATGTTTACGTCATAACAACACAAACATCAGAACTCCAATGTTCATAGCAAATTCCATATAAAGCTTTTTAAGCACACAGTTTTGCTAAGCATACAAATCTTGCTTAGCAAGGCAGGTTTACCATTCGAAATATCAGTACTGATGTAGGATTTCTTGTGCTTGTTACACGGTGTGTTCCCGGCATTTAAATTTCTAAACTAAGCAGCTCTTTGAAATTGTGAGCCTTTCACCAATACCATGAAAACAAAATGCACATTCAGCAGAGAAATGTTCAACTGGAACACGTCAGCACAAATTACAAATAATACGTTTCACCAGAAGAGGTTGACACAGCCTGTTAAGTGTCAGCACAACGTGTGAAGTTGGAAGGATTTTTGAGACGGGAATCGCGGGGGCATGGCAGAGTTATTGTGGCCTCACTGTGGACTCAAGTTTGTTGATAGAAATGTGGGTTCGAATCCCGGTCTTACCGAGCGGCACTTTCACCCTTAGTTGCTTTGTCTTTCTGATGGGACATTAAGCTGTTGGTTCCGTGAGATTAGGGTACCAGTAATGCACGTAAAAGAACCAGTCATCAATGACAACGTGTTGAACTGCAGTGTCTTTGGCTCAAATTAAGCATCAGTTTGTAGGGGCGTCCTTGGTTTCACAGCAATTCAAGAGTAACTCCCTACAGCGTTTGTTTGATTTAGGCTACGTTGGTGGACATTGCTAATTGGAAATTCATTTTTAAAACAGTTAATTGGTTAGATAATAACAGGCTGTTGTACGAAGTGCTTCTTGCAGTGTTTTCCTGCAGAGAATATTGACATTATTATTATCTTTAAAAAAAAACCCGTTTTTTAATATTACGAAAGTTTCTCGTGAAGCGTATACGATGCTCAAATTTGCATGATCTTGACAGATAAATAAATAATTAAATATATCAAATGAAATCAAGCAAGTACTCTGGGTCTCTTTTGGAACAACAGCACATGGGATGGCATCATGGTTCTGAATGTTCCCAGTGGGGTTCATGTTCAATAGCAAAGTACAGTGCAGCTGACTCATTATTAAATATCAACAACGGGGTCAAACTAATTTTCTTTCCTTCTTTTGTCAGTTGGTTTGGCGAAGTTAAAAGGGAAGAAAGGACCACGATATTTGCAGCATGGAAAATGAGAATTGTTGCTACTGATGAGGACCTCCCTGTTATAGTCAAATGCACTTTAGTAATCAATTTGTGAATGCTACATTTTTTGTGTTCCTCATTGAAGGAACAGTGGGAGTGTATTTTGTAATACTTTAACCGCAGCTTTTTGTAAAGAAAGTGTTTTTGTGTCATTTCAATTGTGTTTGTTTTTTGTGTGGGTTTTTGGGGTGGTGTTTTTTTTTTTTACGAATCTGGTTCTATGTGTGATTCCATTTGTTTTTTAGTGCATAAGGTATATTACAGGTGAATCATTTCATGACAAATCTCCAGATGATACATCACAACGTGATGTATATTCGTGTGAAATATCTCGTCTATTGAATGACAGCTCTTCTGATGAGAGGGCAGAAAGGTACAAATCCAAGGAGTCAATTTTACAAGAACCAACCCTGATCTCTCTCAAAGCAACCATCGTTTTAACCAGTACTATTCTATGTCCAAGAAAAACAACTTATTGTGACCTCAACGTATCACGGTGTTTAGCGAGAAACCTAAGCAAAGCGACCACGAGTCCCGAGGGATTCGCTTCACGGTCCTCCACCAAGTGACCATACCATTGTCGCATCGCGCTGGGCCAGAGCTCCGTCGCTACTCGTACCCCCAAGGCCCAAGGATCACGCTCGCCCTTGACCATTCACCACTACCGTTCCAAAAACAGCCAGAGGTGAAGAATATTATATATTGGTCTACAACAAATGCAAGCATAACAGCTGTAGGGTGGTGGTGTGTGTGTAATTATATAGTAAATGAGATTTCATCCGTCACCTAACCAAAGATTTGTTTAAAGATTGATCTTGCCCGTGTTTGATGCAACAATGGCATGAAGTATCCGGCACATCATTTTTTAACTTGCAAAGTTGTCCGGCATATGGAAACATTGAGTTGCAAAAGCGGAGAAATGGAAGTAATAGATTAAGTACAATATTATGTTCCAAAGAAAACTATTATTAATTTCAGTCTGAAAGCTCATTAGTTATATGGTTTATAAAACATGTCCGTCTGAAATTCTGTAAAAAATCAAGGAAATATAGCTTTGGAAAGCCCCAAAATCACCGTCCCTTATTTCAATTTGCAGATTCAAATAAAACCCGATGTGAACGTGTACCAAATCCCTAACAAAACAGAAAAGGTTTTTCGTTATTTGCACTAAAAAATGATCAGTTTGAAGAAATTTGTCAAAAGCTGGTTGTCTGGTGTTGTCCGGAAACAAAATGGTGATGAGTTATTTACTCTTCCAGAAGAATTATGTATCCCCATCCCCTTAAAAACCCCAACAACAATTGTCAAAGATGTATTTGTTTGACCTAGCATATACATGCGCATGTATAAAATAACAAACACGTGAACGTTTAAGCTCAATCAGTCAATGGAGTCGCGAAAAACTGTAGTGAAAAAAAAATCACTGTTTTTACAGTTTCCAACCATCAGACTTCGTACTTCAGGCAAAACAATATTTCAAGGAAAGTTGGAAGTTTTCCACGTGGTCATCTTTAAACCATGTAAGACATGTGTAAAACTGTGCATATTAATATTCAACTTTACCAACGTTATGCACACCCCCTCTAGGTAAACTGTCCAAACTATATGCTATTATTGTGTGCAATGAAGAATTATAATTACATGATCTTAAAAGCTGTAAAGTACACAGTGACACACAAATTTAAAATTTGTACCTCAAACAAAAATACAGGCGTGACGTTAATTTCCCCTAATTAAGAATGAGTATCACATTATTTTTAGTAGATGTAGTAGTACATTATGCTTAAAATGTCATTAACTTCTTTCAACTGTGTTGTTTAAAAAAAAAAAAGACGTGACGCCATACAAAGAACCTAATAGGATTCATCAATGAATCATGTTTCGGGAAAAACTTTCAAAGATTTTGTTCATGTTCGTTCTTTGTTCTTATTTCGATTAAAGTTCTTAACCCAAATACAAAATTCACTTTCGGGGATACTTGTTATTTCATGGAGTTATTTCTCAGTACTGCTGGTAATATAAATGGTATAAAAATGTATAAGGGAGATGGCTTTCAGATTAAAATTATTCATTTGTTTTCCGATCTTTGCCATCGTATTTAGATTCACATCGGTTTAAATTGTATAACTCTTATAGACATTGTTAAACTGTGACTAAGCCAGACTGATAGGCATAGGAGTTATTGCATCGCAGCATTTGCTTTTCTTGCACTGAACTAATTGTGACGAAACCGGAGTAGAAATGGGGGAAAAGTCGGATCTCTAAAAGTGATAAAAATAACAAGATCCATTGTTCGTTCTAACTGAGTGTTTATTGCGAACATGACATGATGGTTACATGACTGGTCTAAAGGATGTAAGAATGTTAACACATTTAAAATGAATACACGAAAAGATGTAGAAATGGAAGCGTGTCCAGATGACCTTTTTTATATTAAGGGATTCAACGTACAAGAAGAGATAAACGGACAAACGGGCTCGATCGAACGTTCAGAGATCAAATCGAACGGTCTGGGAGTGCCTATAAAATCAAAGAAAAGCATATTTTCTACTGAAGAATGCATTTTTTAGTATCTTAAATACGGGTTGTTCGTGAGATTGATAAAAGGGCATCTTGGACACAATCCTCTTCTTCTACCTGTTCTTTCACCTGACCATCCAGGCTCAGGAGTGTGTACTGACTGCGACTCTTCCATCCGTCCGTGGGTTTGGCTTTCGCTACTTGTATCTGGGTCAGGCAAGATCTCTTCACCATCACCAGACCCTCGGGTGCCTCTCCACCTCTCTTTGTACAGAAGCCGTATTTGATTCACATTACCGGTGCAATCTGCTCATTTATTAAAAAGGATAAAGTGATATCACTTATGAAGTGACGAGAAAACCGGTACTGCTGAATCCTTAGCTCCCGAAGCCCCGGAGGGGTTAGGCAGTGAGTACGTGGAAAGTTAGGCGGCCTTCCCGAGTCGATCGCACCGTGCCACTGTGCCGGGAAATCACGGTGGCTATGATATGGGCGACTCTCTCCACGAGTAATCTTAGAATCGCAGCAACGCTCAAAGGTTGCGAGTCGTGCGGCTTTTTGATTGTGTTTATTTCCCAGCCAGCATCAAAAGACGGAGCCCACTAATAAGTGTTCTTGGCAATATCATGTTTATACGACTTCCGGAGGTCGGTGGGTGGGAGATATATACGCCGGAAATACTTCAATTTTATTGCTCATGCCTCGCCGCGTGGTGAACCTTATACATGGACGGAGAGTATGTGAGCTGATCATGTTCTGGAGGATATACAATTCCTCATTCATGATAATGGGACATGAGGCATCTTGATATTAGAAGAGACACAGTCAACTGCTGCGTCAGTTTTAGGTATCAAGACTACCCCCATAGACACCCGTGACAAAAGCTTCTCACACATTTTCATTGCGCCGAAGCCATCTTGTTTCTATCCTATACGACTACCTGTGATCAGAGCGAGGCTGGCAGTGTACAAGTCCTCGCTAATCTCTGTGCGTATTGAGCAATAATCATCGATCTAGTATCTTTTTCGATGGAATTTGACAAAAAGTAAAGCAACGTGCATATAAAGTCTATTTCCACACTAGGTTTGTCACTTCCCATTTATTATAATTAAGTACATACACATTTTTTTAAACGAGACGAATTTCGGCATTTACGGCCTGCCACTTTGAAGTTACCCGTTTTAGACTTATTCTCTCTCATGCAGATTGAGTTAAAGCAATGATTATATATTTTTGTTTCAGGGTGAATTAAGGAAAATGGATAATATCCTATGCATTCAATGCATACGATTTTGGTTGTATATATGTTTTCCCTTAAGAATCATAGCATTTGTTTTCTTATATATGTGGTATCTTTCTGGGCCATAAAGTGCAGTGTCTTAACTAAGGGGCACGGGGAGCACGTGCCACAAACAAATCGTGACTTTTCTATTTTAGATTGAAAATTACCAGAGTAAAATGTTACATTTCATATACTGTCCAAGTTTTTCAAACTACTTTTCCATTTACACGCAGACAATGGTAGGCCCTAAGCCCTAATTGTATTTATACTCACGTCAGAATATCTTACAAAAAATAGTAAATGGCATAACAAGAGCGCTAAAAGGGGGCTTGTTTGAGAGAAATGCAAACGGAAACTACAGTTTTAATTGCCCATATTAAGTGATCCCCCAGACAAAAATTGTGCACCCCCTGTACCCCCCTAAAATATACCCTGGTTTCGGCGCTGATAAAATATCGTGACGGAGTGGTCCAAATTTGGTTTCAGTTTGAACCTATAAGCCTGCCTCTCAGTCCCTAGAATGTGCATTCGCATTATGTTACTAGTTTCAAAGTCACATGTAGGTCTATCATTTTGTTTATGTACATCTGTGTGTGTATTTTGAATTCCTGTTATTTTAAGAAACATACACATTTTTGGAGGGGGTGTTGACTTTTCGACATAATTCATACGATAACAACTCTGAAGTGGAAGTCGTTTTCAGTTGCAGTTTTGCAATTATTAAATGGCATGGTTCATGTTATTCACTTTAAGCCAGGCAAGCGTGCAGACGAAACAAAGTTTTAGTTTGGACTGATCAAAACCTTTACCCATTAATAAAATAAGATACAGCTTTGTTACTTATTGGGATAAAATGCAAAGCTAACGCCGCCTAAAGTCATGTGACCAACTCCTTCTGAAACGCTGCCGTGTGTGAGGTGATTGTCCTCCAAGTCAACTCAAATTTACATTTTAGTAAATCAAAATAAGCAAAAATAAAAACCTTCACATAGTAACTTGCAAAACAACACGAGTATTTGCGCGATCTCGTGACATGACGAAATACCCACAATTCAGTGCACTGGATTGTTTACAACAAATTAGAGGACCGTGGAACCACGTCTCAACCTATCGTACATTTTAACATGAGCTTACAATGTCTATGCACATCGCCACCGAGTAATGTTATGCTAATCGTGGACTTTTTTGTGGTATTTTTTTTTTTCTAGCATAGGATTACACATTAGCACACGCAAGCCTCTGCTTCGGGCAATATATAGCCTGGTACCCTCAACGTACGGTTTGTAAATGATCAGACATCTGCGTCGTATTGCTGGGAGTATTCTCTAGCGTCTACTGGGAATACGACGAAGATTGCCAAGGCGTGGGGAAGATGTCACCTAAAATGGCTCGATTCAGCAAGGTCTTTCACTGCATAGAACGTGTCTTTGTCAAATAACATGAACATTGGTTTTTTTTTCAAGATACAAACTTCACTTTCATAAACAATCTTTAAAATTATATCAGTCTGATTAATAGTGAAGTATTTATGTATTCATTAAGATTATTTGTTATTTAATTTGCGCTTGCGCTGTAGGTTGTTGTATGAAATAAAATAAAACATATAAAATAAAACACATTTCGGCACAAAATAACTTAAACTTGTATGATAAGTATTCTCAGTTACCAGTTATACTAATCTTGCAAAGAAACATTTCCCTCTGAAAGTTTGTTTGTTTGTTTGTTTTGTTTTTGTTTTTACTTTGGGGTGTGGGGTTTTTTTTGCTGTTTTTTTTTTGGGGGGGGGTTCCGATTGCAGCAATGTGCACAAAATCTCTGACAAAAAAAGGGGCGTAAACCATTTTACATAGATTTCACTAATGTGATAAAATTTCAGAAAAATCAATATTAGATATTCATGTATTTGCATCCTCAGTATAAAAACGGTTGGAAACCAATACAAAAAAAAGTTTTTTAAATACTACACTAAAATGTTATCTACACAAATTTAAAAAACATTACCTCCAAAAAGGCAAGGCAAAAAAAAAACCAGTAGCAACTTGGTAGACATCTTTAACTTGTTTCAGACATCTCCCACATCTCACCTGTCAACACCACCAGCTTGGAGCCTTCCCGCCCAAATGTGCATCACTCCTCAGCATCAACAGCAGTCCTGCATTCTCCTGAAGACGAGCAGAGTATACTGTTCGAAAAGTTCAAACCACAAACAACGGCACTTTGCTGTGCCAACACTCCGCCAAAAAGAGATTATACACAAACATGGTTGAGCTCGTAAGTACTAATAATAGTCACTTTCTACTGTCCACACCAAGCTTCAAACATCACTCAACAGGCCTACCAGTAATATTGTATACCTTAACTGTGACAAGTAGGCCTATAGTGGTTGCTCGTCTTTGCTTCGATAAATTAACTTACAGAAAAGTTTGTAAGAGTGGAAGAATTGGAAGAAGAATGTTTGATTCCTTGACAAGATCAGGGAGCAGTTGGAGTTGCAACTGCAATTACTTCAAAGGTTCCATGTGTGCTACCGCAGTGTCAGACTTGTCATTCAAGTTTGACTGTCCTTGTTAACAAACGATTTATAGAGTTCTTGAACTAGATATATATGAATAGCATCCATTTACTTTATGTGAATCACTTGTCAGAAATGTCCGAGTCGTTATCGCCAACAGCTAACACTCTCCTCTATAAACATTGGCCACCATCCTGTATTGGCCGCAAGTTGACAAAACTTTCAAAGTTCTGACGCCATGTTTTGGTTTGTTATTCTTCTTTTGTTCTGATACAAAATTGTCTCATAGTAGATGTAGGCAAAACATCTGAACTGTCAGCGTTTAAAGTCATTTTAATTTGATCTTTACAATATTAAGAATTATTTGTTTCCATTTGCACTGATCGTACATGGCTTTCTCACCACTCTGTTTGGCGTGGAAAAACGGCCGTGACGTTGCAAAAGAAAGGTCTACAGTTCTTTCAACGCGTGCATTTGCTAAAAGATTGAAACTAAATGTTCAAAGCGCTTTAAAACAATGCTAATAGAAACATAAACTAATAAAAAGATTCAAAGGATTTCCTGGAATGCTGTAGTTATATAGAATCTAGTAAAGCAACTAGTTTCGATCTCGCTACGAGTCTGGAATCTGATGTTTGAACACAGTAGAAAAAATGATGGGGTTTTCCCTGTTTGTTTTTTGTTTGGTTTGTTGTGAGTCCGACGACCGATTGAGTTAAATTGAAGTTTCGATATACGTTCTAACGCAAACATCGTTCATCGTATTAGACACAATGTTATGACATGGTGCTGCACACTCCAAAGGAGTTAAGACTGCTTCACAATGGTCCAATGACACTTTATGTTACTTTGATCTTTGAATTGTTAAAAAGTGCCGCCAAATAAATGCCAGTGTTTAATTTGTTGTCGAACAGAGGCACATTTTTTACTTTTTTTCATATTGCAACTGATTACTATTGGTAGTATATAGTAGCAATGGGAATGGGAAATATTTAAATGCATGAAAGCAAGGAATTTTCCTATGAAGACAAAAAATGTAATTGGCTTTTTGTTTTTAAGTAAACCACAAGGGAAACTGACTGGGTGAATTTTTTGATAACTTTGGGTTGAACAAAGACAAATTTACTTGAGATGGGACTTGAACCTGCGACCTCCGGATTAGCGTGCCGGCACTCTACCAACTGAGCTATCTAGCCCAATGATGACGTCTCTCTATTTTGTCAACATCTTTGTTCGTTTTGTTTTAGTAAATACATTTATTCAGAAAAGGCACAATGAGTCAGGGTGTGGTGGCAGTGTTTAATGTTTTGTTTCAATGTGTCTTAAAGTCTTTAATCACTTGTCGATACCGAATAATTCAAGCCGTATGTGGTAAACGACTGCAGATTTGTTGCTGTCATCGGGAAGAACTTAATAAATATATCACCCCCTCTATAGATCTGGATTACGTTTTAACCATCTTCGTCGCCCTCACATTGATTTAAAGTGTGATGCGACATACAGAATAAAGCGTGGACTTGATGAAGTCTACATGACAACCGTTTTGTATGACGTGAATATGACAACGACCATGAACTGTTGGGAAAGTCGGGTAACTAAACTTGTGTCCATAAAGAGTAGTGACATTGAAACGTTCTTTTACGGAGTTGGTAGATAAGTTGTAGACCCTAATTTAAGATTTCTAATTCGAAATCAGTCTGGACTAATGACATTTCCTCACACTTGCCAACAGACAAGCTAACCGCTGATTTCACAAATGACTAGAATAAGTTTAGTTACTGAATCACAATTTCTTGATGTGTGCAGTTCATAATCATAGACGTTAAAACAATGTTTGTATGAGAGGAGATTGGTTGTTGGCAGTTTGGTGTTTACATCCCCTTGTTTGAGCTTTGCCGAATTCCCTCGACTGAAAGATCATCTTAACAAACAGACTGAATTGGGAATGCGTTCAACAATCGCACTATGAGCGTACCTCTGATTGAAACAAATGTGTTGGTCTGAGGGAGCGAGTGGCGCAAAGGAACAATGACTCGACGTTTCGCTGAGTATGCTTAGGGCATATGTCTTCATCAACAGATTTGTTTGTCTTATGTGGGCAAAACTCCCATCAATAGCCCCAGGTCCTCCTATTAGCTGTGTAACTACCGCCCATACTGTCACGGGGCGGACGTGTTAGAGCTTTACACTTCTTACGGAACCTGACAAAAGTAGGTCGTACTATCAGTCAGAGATTAACTGGATACTCCTGGTTAATCAACTTTGCAAAACGCTTCTGAAAGTTTCTGACACGTCAGGATTAGGCAGTGTGTCACCACTGACATCGATGGCATTGGCAGCACGGTGGCCTCACTGTCAGCGAGCCGATATGACTCACAAGTACGGGCACTTTGACAGCTTTTCAGCGTCGCATCCGGTGTCGTGTTTCCCGCCTGTTTTTCGCGCTCAAAATTGAGCCGCGGAATTAGAGTCGCTCGTGGTTACTCTGTATCGTATCGCACTGTTCCGTTGTGTTGTCTGCAGAGCATCAGGTATCCTCCGCCATTGTAAGATGGAAACTCGATCAACCCTAATCTCAAAACGACACCTGCTTGGCTCTGAGCGCTTTAGTCTACAGCTATGCCTCTTTTTGTGTAGTCAGACAAAAAAACATGGACAAGAGTCCGAGCTAGCTTTGCGGGAGTGCAACTTACAAAAAACTCTCGCACAAAGTTTGCGTTTCGCGTGAAACTTTCTGAAAGACCAACATAATTTCGAATATAAACGATTTAGGAGCAGTGTTGACTTAATGAGCTGCGTTATTTCCAATATTCAATGTTCCGTGAACCCCGAAATTGTCATCCGATCCCGTTAGAGTAAGCGTATCTTGCCGTACTCGGCAGAATCGGTAGTAATTATTCCGGCGGAGTTGCCTCGAATTTCGCTGTTCGACAACTGCCCGGGGGGAGCCCGCGGCGGGCAGGAGAGGAAACGGCACGGCCACGATGCGGGAGGATATGCCGAAGAGTACCGCTCCACGACGACGAATCGATACTCCCAAGTTCCCAACATATCCGGCCGTGCTATAGATGAAATTAAATCGCTGGCCGGCTGACCGAAGTTTGATGTCTCGTATTGATGGGACCACTCTACAGCGACTGTCCCCATCGCTAATTGATCGAATGGGCACGTAAACCGACCCCAAAACATCATCTTGTGCCGTGTCGAAAATTAGTGAACACTGACACGACTGTTCACCTTTGGTTTTTCAATGAGTCAAAATTAGCCAACACAATGAACTTCGTCTCCTCCTGCAGACGCTTCAAGTTCCACGTTGTATATCGACTTTTTACGGCTTTAGTTCACATAATTCGCGATTCGTTTTACCTGTTTTCATTCCTTTGGATAGTGTTTTCTTCGTCATAAAGTACTCGTGTAACACATTGTTTTTCTGCAATATAGTCAGTGATGTTTGATTTGTAATGGTTAAGTGTACAAAAAGGCCATTTAGCTTTAAATGATATTTTCGAAACTGTGGCTTTAGGCCTCGGCTACACAGCTTAGACACCGTCCGCCTGTTTACAGTCCCACATCGAATGCGCACAGTCTTTCATAATTACTGACGGAGCCCAAGCCGGAGCCTGAAGCCCAACCCGCTGTTTCGAAAATGGCCACGATCTGGCGTATTTGTGTCATGCGTATTTGTGTGTGCAATGTTATAAACAAAAACACTGATTCTCATAACACCTCAACTAGGTCACTTTAAGTTACCCTCAGCCTCCTTTTAATCACATTGACTTGAAGAAAAGGAAGACAAAATGATTATACACCATGATGAAGGTCTTCCAATGGCACATCAAACGTGTAATGCCCAATACCAGCCATGGGTTAATAATAATAATAATAATACAAATAATGGAGTCTTATATAACGAACATATCCACCAATAAGGTACTCACAGAGAACAAACTTTGGCAGGTTTTGAAGTTTTAATGAATATTGAGACCGATTTGTGTAGCCTTTTTTAAGGGTTTACAAGGTGCTGTGGCGCATGGAGCAGCCACTGCCAGAAACACAGAGGCAAACCCCTTCTCTTGGCGATAAAGTATAACTGGATTCTTTCACGTGCATTACACAACACACGGGAACTACGGCTTCACGTCCCATCCGAAGGACGAAGGAATGATGGTAAAGTGTCTTGCTTACGGACACACACCGCTCGGCCATGACACGCCACACATCATCAAACAAAATCAGACGCCAAATTGGTTTCAATCCCCCTTGATAAGCTTTCCTGGAAGAGTATCAAAAAGCTCGTTATTGTAATCACAAAACACGATGATATTACCACCACAGTGATATAATCACTCCACTGGCAGTAATTTAAACACTGGCAGTGATATAACCACTGGCAGCGATATAATCACTGACATAGATATTATCACTGACAGTGATACAATCACTGACAGTGATAAAATAACTGACAGTGGTATATTCACTGGCAGTGATATAATCACTGACATTGATACAACCACTGGCAGTGATATAACCACTGGCAGTGATATAGCCACTGGCAGTGATATAATCACTGACAGTGATATAATCACTGACAGTGATTTACTCAATGACAGTGATTTACTAACTGACAGTGATTTATTCACTGACAGAGCATTGTTTGACAGGGCTGGTAATGTCGTTAAAAGAGATCAGGTTTGCTCAGTGGTTTCTCGCCCTGCATTTCACCTAATACATGTGGACTCCGATTCGAATCCAAGACTGGTACCTTGCATGTGGATTGGGTTTTCAGTCCCACCTGATTGCTCGGTTTTTTTCTCCCGTATGTAAAACTAAAAAACTTCTTCATCGTTTCCTATCATCCTGTTATTGGCGCTGTTAGATGTAATGAAAAAAAAATTAATAAAATTAAAATTATATATTATACAATATGAGCCCAACACGACATAAGATACCAATTATAGCCTACAGTTATTCAACCAAGGGTAAAAATGACGACTGTTTTTCAATCCGCTCTTGTCCTTTCATCAAGGTGACGTTTTTGAACCAAAATGGCAGGGATCGGCGCGAAATCAGAGCCTAAATATTGAATACAGATTAAACTAAGGCAGACGCTGAAGATGTAACTCCAAGAGAATGGGGAAGAATCTGTCTTTCCAATCCCCTTTGTCCACTTAGATCGACCGGGTCTCCATCCTAGACAGCGGGGTTGTGTCAACAAAGACTAAACAATTATTTGACATCATACGGGGAATAATAGCAATGTTGTTAAACCGCTGTCCGTAAAACAATGATACGTCGCAGTAATGTTACCGGTCCATTAAAGGTAGTGTCACATATTGTTTTTTGTCAAAGTAATTCTAATTTATAGTCAGTACTGTAAGGAAAGATACAGAAAAAGTTACAGCTGAATATAGTGTATACTTGCTGAGAAAACAGGAAAAAAACTGTCACGGTATTTTTTACAAGAACGTCGAATCCATCCACGTTTAGCGAGGTGACAGCGGGTACCAACCGCATCTCTGGCCGCAGCATTCGCGAACGGAAACCAACCCCAACTCCGAAATCAGAGAGACGATTCATGCATGAATCGTTTCTCAGATTCAAATGTTTTGAGGTGAAAATTTATCATATTTTACTTCAAAGGGAATCCTTTTACAAAATAGTCTTCGTGAAAAGTGTGTTTAACAACCTTGATACTCTTTATAGAAAGTCAGAATAGAGTTGTCAGAGTCACCGTAGTGTTTTGTTTTGTGACATCACACTTTGCTCAGCAATTAAGATTGATTCGCAGTTAAGATCAATCATGGCTCCTTGTGAAATCGGCCCCAGTCCTGGTAGTAAATAGAAAAACAGATAACAAAAACTTGGCATAGTCGTTGGCCCTTTTGGTGTGTCAGGATATGTACACGGAAGTATAAACCGTGAGATTGAGAAGTTGTCACAGGGAATGGTTCGCACTAAGGTATATCGAGTTGGGTTTGGCTTTCAGCACACCATGACTGTTATACGCAGGAACAGAGAGCGTACTCCTACGAACATTGTCATAAAACACCATTCCCTATAATAAGAGTTTGAGTGAATGTCCCGACCCTTCAAGATTAAAGCAAAATAGGGAAGATTTCTACATGTAGCAGAGGCATATCATTTCCCCAAAACAAAAGTAATAATAGACTAAAGAGGATCTCAAAGGTCAATTTGAGTTTTGTAATGTACTCAGTTTCCAATAGATGGAGATATTTCTTTTATTTACGTTTTCCGGCAAGCTTTGGCTTTAAATAGCATGTCCCTCCTCACTTATAGCTTTGCCAACAATGTTGCAAAGTATTCATAGGACAGGGTGTATCCTCTGAGATTATATTGGACTAAAAGAAAACTCAAACAAACCTACACCCTAATTAAAAGTTAGTAAATGTTTATATCAATCAATCAATCGATAAATCAATCAATCAATCAATCAATCAATCAGTAAAACAATTTAGGTGGTGCCGGTATCAATAAAAATTGTATGATCAAAGGCGTCTCGACAAGATTTTTATACATACAAAATTAATAACACCGAAAATGCCTCAGAGAACAAAATACGTTTTGAGTCTCTTCTTGAAAATTTTCTTGAAAAGTTGTTCTTTATACAGGGAGAGCGATCCATAACATTGATGCCTAACTGGAAAATGCATGGCGGCCATATCAATTAAGTTTCCATTTGGGAATGTGGAGAAGAAGTTTACTTGAAGACCGTTAGTTGCGAGAAGATGACCGAAGTGGTATGAGATCGGTGATGTGTTGTGCAGTAATGCCATCGATGGGTTTGTAAGTAATTAGGAGCAGTTTGAAATGAAAACGATACTGGAAAACGGGCAATAACTTAAGACGTCTCGCCTCGAGTTTGTTGAATTTCGTTTATAGGGAGCAACAATCCTTTTGTGAGAAAGATTTGAATAATGTCTGGTACACTGACTTGCTTAGGCACAAATTACCACCTATTAATTTGAATTCCCCCATCAGACTAAAGAGACAGTTGCTATGTGACATGATTCGGGGCAAGCTTTAGCGTAGTTACATAAGAGACGTCGAACACCTATACACGTTTCTGAATAAATGTGTACGGCACAATGGTACCAGGGTTCACTCATCTGGAGGTTGCTATATACAAGAGTTGAAGGACAGTATGTTTAATCATAAGGTAGTGTACTTACAATCTCCACCTTTAAAAACTGAGACAAAGGTTGGCCCTTTTTAAAATTAAGATTCAAGCCAAACGTCAGAACGCATCAATTCGAGTAATCTAAGTTTCTGATAAAGTGGGGGGGGGGTTGTTTTGGTAAGTTCCATTTTCAATCATTGTTAGCTAAGTTGTCATCGTCTTAGGAGAATGATGGAGGACCAATTAATTTTGGCAGGGGGCTAGACGACTCCTTTGGGGACACGGACCTCATACCGGCCACTAACTGCAATCAATTTTCCATTGGCAGAGCAAGCCTGGTGCAGTTGTCAATGAGTGACGCACGCAGTAAATCAAACAACAGCATATCGACTGTGTGATGAATCTCTATATAACGCACGAGAAGACGGAATGGAAGATTCGTGACTTCGGGAAGATGAAGACAAGTCTTGATGGGCATGCTTGAAGGAGATGCATGGGCCCGGGGAAAGGGGTCCTCTGGCTTTGAATGATGATGTGTTATTAAAGTTTGTTACATATATGTATAGTGACGAGTGGGGCTGTCTCGTTTCTGACGGCCTCGTGCATGGAGGATTGCTTCACCTGGCATAAAACACAATACACTCACGTTTCGTGTCCACATTTTTTTTTTTTTTTACTTTGTCGAATTCGCAAGCATGACTTACGAGGTTGAGATTATACTACTGGCTAAGGTTGGAGGTGTACATTATGCCTGATGAAATTAATGAATGGAGACCTATATACGCCAGTATACTGAATGACAGCAATTAAATCAAGAAGCTGCATTCCAATTTACTATTGAAATGCACACTTGATATTAAATTCAGCACATGAGCACGGACTGACACGGAATATTCATTTTATATCAACTATTTCTTATAGCAGCACTTCTTAAGCCATCTCATCTTTCCATCAAATTAGGCAAATTAAACCGCAGCTTCAGCCAGCCGCAGCCGACACGAGGAAAGTACTTTATTCGCAGATAAGGTTTGCAAATGCATGATTCCTGGCGATATTTTCATCCCGGTTTGATATGCGATGCGTTTAGGGAGTTGTAGGGGCCTGTGTCCTGGCTAGGTCAGATGGTTAGGATTTATCTTAAGCATAGCTAAGTCGACAGGTGATGGGCCGTGATATCGGTGTGCCGTTAGGGCAGGCCTGCGGATTACCGCTCCCTCATCACCTTGGCTCTGCATTTAGTTGGATAGCCAGCGTACTGGGGTTTTACTGGGGAGCCCGTGCACGATTAGGGTCCATGCACTGCGCTCTCTCCCCCCCCCTTCAACCAAAACCCTAGAGTGAGTCGGCGGGCACATTCTGTCAACACCGGCCATTCCCGGTAAGTTACCGTGACGGGGTAGGCGGGACGAAGCAATCAAGCTCGCCTTGGGCCACAACTGCTCCTAGAAACTGGGTTAAAGCCAGGGGATCATGCTATCTGTCGGCTGGCGCTGAATTTCCCATACGCAGTTTGAATCTGGACTGGCACAAAAATGATGCATGCCCCCCCCCCTTCCACCCACCCCCATACACAACACATAAAATGACTCATGAATATTACACAAGAATTATCACAAAGACGTGACGAAACTAGTTTTATCTGGGAAATCAATTTAGTGGCCACTCATCTATATATATATATACATTTACGAGTCACCATTTGACATTCCTATGTTGTTAACGTGGATCGAAAACAGCAACCACACAATCAAATAAGTAGCGTATAGGCCGAGATCATTTCAAAACGAAGAAAACAAAACAGATCAAAATAAAATCACGTTTCTATTTTTGAAAAAATAGGCATAGTATTATACTAAGATTCATACTATGTCATTCATAATAAAATATCAATCTAATGAGGTACCATAATAAATATATCTACATTATGAATTATTATACAAAGACCCAAGATATTGATACAGTAGACTGAACTATACATACCATAACTGAAAGGCTGTATTTATATTTTTGTAAATAAACTAATGGACCTCGTTGACATAATCTGCCACAAAAAAAACAAACCAAACGTGCGTATGTATTCCCCGACGAAAGCCTTCTCAAGTGTTAGATACATAGGCGGTGTTGAGCGTAACGATACTTCGCTATTAGTGGCCCCACCACAACCCGACCGTGACGTTTTGGAAGAAGATCCCCCGTGCTGTATCACGTTTTCTCGGCATGGCGGCTTGAGCGAGACGCGGCGGGGGAGTGCTACGATGGTGGTGTTTTGGTTTTCGTTTTTTTTTGGGGGGGGGGTTTTAAAGATTTTTTAGTCATGTAAACTGGGGGAGTGTTTTAATTTTGTATTTGTGTAATGCTTGTCTGTTCTTTTGTGGGTTTCAGACGAGGATACTTGTGTTGCAGCGTGTGGAGGATACAGTGTTTGTCCATTTTTGTTTGTTTGTTGGGCATACCTTTGACTCACGGTGACGAAAAGATGACGCTGACCGATGTATGCTAAAATGTCACGCACGCATCCACCGATGTTTCGTTGCTTTCAAACAATTTCCAAAATAATCTAGTTTTCATTCCGTAAAGGTTAGTCCCTTTTCTACGTCAAACAATTTGTTTTTGTTTTTTTGTGATCTAGGCTATAATATGTGACATTTGGCGACATTTTGATTGCTTCACAACTCGCAAACTAGTTCCATAATTAAAAGTGAAGTTTGCTAAGTGGGCTTTTCTTTCCTTTGGTTAAAGGAAGGTTGTGAAAGAAGAGGAAGAGGGGGGAAGATGATTCTTAAGTCAAAAGGTGATCGAGACATACCTATCAAATTCATGGTAGGTAATGGGACTTGGAAATCCTATGATCTATGCTAGCCATTCAAGGGCATTCAAAGAACCCACCCTATCCATCAAAGCGCCCGGGGACAAAGCCTTTTTTTCCCTGGCATCCCCTTCTCAAGCACGTCCGCTCGATTGGCCTAAAAAGCCGTGGACATTTTGGAGCTAATCTTAGGGGAGAAAAATCAAAAGCAATAAGATATAGGGACTCGGTAAGGCACACCGAGTTGGAGAATTTGAGAGAGAACTTATCCCTGGAAACTTCCACCGTGTGCCTTGAAATTCTACGCCGGGAGTGGGACGGTAAACACGGGCGAGTGTATTGATTGCAAACCGCGTTTTGATACGACAGAAACAGTAATCGACCCTCTTGTATTTCAAAGACAATACACAATGTAAGATGAGATATCGAGCGACTATTGAGAAAAATAAGGGAGAGGGGAAAAAAATCAAGGTCTGTACACTGCTGATGGTGAGCGATTGACAAAAAAGAAGTGCGGGTATCGGGATTGAGTAACGATGAGTTGTTTTGTGGAAATGAGTTAATTGAACTGCCCAGTTGTGTAAAATGGGGGTACGCGGGACTATACACAGACAAAGATGACGCCCTACAGGAACTGTTAGTACTCTATGAGATTACCAGCCTTAGTATCGTAAACGTTCCTACACAATTGAAACAATATTCCCCTGGTGGCTGCATTCAGTAAACACGATATAGATCGAGACAATGGGATAAGGGAAGTAGCCTCAATTGGATACGCTGGCCACTTTTCTTTGAATTCTTTGCTAATTTACAGGTCTCGGGGTTTGTTAAGTTTGTTAAGCAACAGCTTCTTGTTTTGTCCTTTGTGAAAATTGAACCGTCGCCCGACTTCAATGCACAAAAAGGGGAGCTTCGTAAGTCGGTTTGGCGAAAAGGGTTGCTTTTAAAATAGACTAACGTTTTACCTTGATATCGATTGTGATAGAAACAATCAAGCGTTGGTGGCGCTACACCTGATACTCACCATCCATGACAGTTTCTCTTTACCGTATACAACAAAACTTGAATTACTGTCAAAGTTCAAGAAACTACTCACAAGTTTGAATTTCCAAGATGTGGTAGCTCCCCTGCAACTGAAACAACACTCCTCCCAAGAAGCCCAACCAAAGGGTAATTTCCCTTGCCCGTAACTTCGGTATCAATCACGCAACAAAATCAATGCATAATGCAAACAATTGAGTATAAAGTACTGCAGGGAACCCATCTGAGTGGTTTGTCCCCGCAGGACGCAGAAAACACTGGGTAGACGCACAACCGTACGGTGTAAGGGTAAAACAAAAAGAATACCAAGTTTTTGTTTTCCTAAATTCTCAATAGGTGAACATTTCCTGGTTATAAATAGTGTAAGGCTTCACGAAGTCGTCGTTTTGCAAGCTGCACCCATCCCCTACGTCTGGTTGTTCTTATCCAAAAGGGAGATTATCTTCAACGAATCTTGAATAATTATAACAATGCATTAAGCATGGAGGTTGAGGTTACGCAAATTTGGGGACACAAGAGTTTGTAATGACTGGTGACACTCCCCGGAACGAGTGCATCACTCTCCCGTGGAGTCGGTTCTGAGACACGGTACGACACTCGTCACTATGTGATGTTGACCGGGCCTCCACTGGACCCCCATGCAACCGGTCGCCAACTCCAGTTCGGTATAGACTGTTCAAAATACAGGACACGCTTTTCTCCAATTCAGCGTACTACGTTAATATTCAAACGAACCCCATGAGTTGACAAATACATTTCAAGGTTTTACCACGACAAGTTTGGAAGTGGAATGTATTTGTGTGAGAAGTTTTCGTTACTTTGAAAAGTAACTTTTAGAGAACAAGGTTTATTCTCGTTGTTCCAATCAAGGACAGTGTCAGAAGTGAGAATGTTCTGTGTTGTGGATGGATTGTATGAAATTTCTGAAGTCATCGTTATATTCGGCGCCCTATACAGTTAAAAAATTCCCTCCTCAAACTCGACCAAGACTCCAGGTCCCGTGGGACCATGGGGACAAAGTTTAGGTTATAGTTGGCATCGTGTGTCCCGGGTTAATTTAGCCATGGAAGCTCTTCATGGTGACCCGAAATGGGTCTGACCCCTCGGACCCGGATGTTGGTCAATTATTCTGAACCAGACAATGTAAAACTATAATAAAATCAGAGTTTAAAAATTAAAAAAACACTGAACACTGAAGGCAATGCACCTTGAACTTTAACATGTTTTGAATCAATATCAACAAACTGTTTTTTCATCCCGTGTGTTTTTCATTTAAGTAGAATCGAACTTCTTACAGCGCTTGTAAATAAAAGCCGATCGTTGCATAACGCAAAATGCATGTTTTTCATCGAAAAACAATAAGAAATCCAACAACTTCCTGCACATACGGAGTTTCGTAGTTTCACACCTATACTTGTATCAATTGCCGTAGCGATCAAGTTTTTCAGCTGAAGTTTTTGTCGCTTTTTGTTGACGAGATTAGATTACATGCCCGTCAATGAAATGAATATTAGTCCCCTGGGCCTAGCACTCTAATTCAAAACTCAGCATCTTAAGAGATATGATCTTGAATTGAGAAATGGAGTGCCTCCAAACGATACAGGGGCAAGGGAAGAAAATATGTACACCGAGAGATGGATCGATCGAGGGGGTAGGGGACTGAAGGCACGGGGGTAGGTCTAGCGTGACACTAGCAGTATGGATGTCGGACGGGGCTGGCACCGCCATGTCCAGGCCGAAAATGACGTGGGTAAAAAAACTGATGAAGGGAAGGGAAAGGGGTTAGGAGCGGTGTGTAATATCTGAAGCAATTGAACCTCATGAGTCTCCGCTCAGCATATCAAACTTCAACCATGGCCGAGTATTACTAACGAAACAATAAAGATACTCTAGCGGGGAACGACGTCCTGTATGCACCGGGGCAGGTGTGGACGAGCACACAGAGCTTGGGCTCGCCCAGGACTACCCGGTGTAGAGTCCAGACATTCCCGGAGTGGTTTCGCATTGCAAACGACACAAACAGTATCCGACATGAGAAACTAGACCCACCCGCGGGCAATTTATTACCAACAAAATGTTTCATTAAAAAAAAAAAAAAAGACCCGAGAACAGAGCAAGAAGAAAAAATAAATAAATCCGAGAGATCTGGACCAGGGGTTGTCACATTTCAGCCCTTGTAAATAAGAACACACTCAGCCACATCAATCAAGAAACCTAAATCGCCCCGTGTTTGAAACTTGACGATTTCGCACCAAGCCTGGTGCCGACACACGCGGGAAATCTAATTGGGCCAAAATAACAGCCTTTATTTCCCATCACCCTGAGCAACAATCACATGGAGAAGAAGAAAAAAAAGAACCGTGCGGGTTCCAATTCTTGAACCCTGCAACCTACATATGTATTTTAATTGAATCAACACACGTTGTATTGAGATCGGGGGATACTAACAGAAGTGCGAGAAGACTGGAGCGAGCGGAAGCTCCGAATTATCCACACCCGGTCTCGGGTCTCTTTTCTCTCCGTTATCATTCTCACCAAACTTCAAGTGCTCTCTCCTTGCAAATTCACAACACAGTTGATATAGACACTGCATCACGATTATCTCAGCTTGTTTTCTTCTTTCGTCTTTTGGGATGGTGTTGTTATCCCCTGAAATCACATCTGCTCTCTGATGCAGCCTCGGGGCTAAATTAACAAAGGCCCAGCTTGTTTTTCACGCGATGATGTTTTTTCCCGCGCTGATAACTGTTAGTCGTCGGTTACACTTGATCCCCCCCATGCCGTTCATTTTGTGTTCCTGACCGCGTTTTTGCTGGTGTCTTGCCCGCTCAAGAAGTTTGGTTTTAGGATCCCGTGTCCGATGCGATGGCACACTTGTCGTACTTGTAACTGCGATCCGACTCATCTCGAATGCAAAGTATGTGGACTTGTGGGCTCACCAAGTGTGGCTCTAAGACTATGTTGCAGATTGTGTAATCCAAACACAACATCATCTGATATCACATTTTGGTTTCCCTGCTATTCAAGTTTATGACTCTCGGACCTAACAATCAGCCCCCATAAAGAGAACCAAACAAAGTATGATTCGAATAATGAATAACACATGATGCTGTTTTTGGTTGTTGATGTAAAACTTCACACCTTTTTAGCATAGACCTTATATACAGTGTAAATCAATGGCCTTTATTAAAAGCTAATATCACTTTAATCAGCATACTGGACGATTATAGTCAGATGACACTCCGCTTTACAACGAGTAATTCAAAACTCTATACTGATAAAGTTTTTGATCGTGCTTTGACATTTGAAGAGATTATAGTATTCCATATTCTATAATACACAGGAAAGAAGCCGAAGATTAAATATAGAGACAGTAATTGTTGCTAAATAATACCTTTATCCAAAGCTAAAACGACTACATTAAGATAGTTTCGACCTAAAAAGAAGTGTTTCAAAATCTCGAAGCCAGGATCAAACTGAGCTATGGAACTTTATAAAAAACTCAAACTCTACCAGGATGAAATAGGTGTACGGTGTCAGAGGAAGTGCGAGGAAAATGTGTGTATAATTTATAACTTTCTTCAAGATGGAAATACCTTTGGTAGTTACTCCAAAAATTAATGACCATAAAAACTTACTTGGTAAAGAGCACGGGAGAGCTGTTGATATTATGCAACACTGTTAGAAACGACACCATTTGAACTAATGTAGTTTTAGAGAAAGATTTCACACAATAATTTGAATCTGAGAAAAGCTTCAGGCATGAAGCCTTTCTCAGGCATCTGAAAACACACAATTCTAAGCAACAATGGTGGGTTTTTTTCTTCCATTATTTTCTTGCAAGTTCGATGACCAATTGAGCCCAAATTTCTACAGGTTTGTTATTTTATGCATATGTTGGGATACACTTAGTGAGGATACCGTTCTTTTAATTTAAACAATTACCAAAAGTAACCTTTATCCTGACTTTAATAAAATGTTTTCAACAACGTGGTCTAAAGGGGTAAGCTAGTGTATAAGTAAACACAACGAAACAGAAACTGGCATTGGTGAAGTAACACAAGGAAAGAGAATTCTATTTCCTTAGTTCGTTTTCAACTCTTACCTTTATTGGTTTCTGATTCGTTCACGAAATACTGTGATCAATAATCGTCAAACACTGCGTATACAGTGCGCAGTTTCATAGCGCTGCTTAAGTAGCTAAGCACGACAAAATTATGCTTACCAGAATAAGGTTACCAGCCGAGCTACCATGTCACGTGTACAAGGTGTTACTGGTACACTGCTCATTTCTGCTCAGCAGAAAGTTGCTAAGCAATTTTGTTTTCTGCTTAAGCTGCTCTATGACATTGGGCCCAGCTGATCTTAAAGCACAAGGTCAATTTTTTTTTAACATAAAAAAAAAACATGTTTACGTTGATTTTTGAAACACAGACTCAGGCCGTGTCCGAATTGACGGCTCAGGCTAGGGCTACGACTGTTGCTGGGGGCGTTGCTAATGAGTCCCTATACTTCAACCCATGATGATGCGGGCCAGCCGTAGCCGTAGCCGTAGCCGCCAATGCGGACTGGGATGATAAAACCAGTCCCAATTCCTGGAACAAATCCTGTTCAGGAAGTTATCTGGCTTTGGAGGGTATGGTGCTGCAGGACCAAACAAAGTTACAATATTTTTTAGAGCAGGTATTCCAATCTTGTCTAAAGATTTGGTTGATGGGTTTAGGATTGGAATGGTACTAACTTAACTACAAAACTATCGAGTATTAGTACGTTCACCTTGATGTCGAAATGTAAAATCATTGAATTATATACTTCTACTGGCAATACTTTCACTTTTCAGAAAGATGTGTTTGCCATATGCAAAGTATGCCTAATTAAATACGTTTATGATTCCTTGAAAACCAGAGCATTGGAACAAACACATTCTTTTCAACAGCAAAATTATGCAATTCCGCCTCGCTTACCCGTTTGTTGAAAAAAAGAAAAAAAAGAAAAAAAAAGAAAGCTCGACAAGCTGTAACTGCTTCAAGTTCTCTTGTTTTATCTTTAACATTAAAACAGACAGAATGTGGCAATGTTAATTTAGTATTTCTTCGTGCATTCCCCGGGTAAGCTTTTCTTGAAATCGTGTCCAGCCCTTTTTTTCAAATGTCTGTTATTGGCGAAAGGACCTCAACCTGGGCCTTTGGGGGACTATCCCACGGCCCCGCGTCATGGAGAGCAAAGGGCAAACAATTCTCCAAAACAGCGTGTTGTGGTGTTTTTTGAATCAACGAAATTCCTCCCGTCGATCGGATTTCGTTTTCGGTAAGCCGAGGAGATGCCTTGATACCAGAGAGTGCAAGAACCCACCGCAAAGGGCTCGCCCGCCGGCCGCGCTTGACCGCACCCGACTCTTGTCGCTGACACGTATCGTAACAGACCGAACAGGCGGGAATAAAAAGGGAGAAATTTAAGTGGCATGATCAGAGCGCCCCCTTGTGTTCTTGATGCTGCCACTACTCAAATTTGAAATCACGTAGGCCCTATTTTGAAGTACAAAATGGACGTCACGTCGAGGGCGACAAGGGAAAGTGTGTCCCTTTGCAACGATACCATCCGATTTGACTTTGCCACTTTTTTAATGGCCTGTACTCTAATATTATACCTTGGGTATCGATTGAGTCGTGCATGATTCAGCAACAGCCGAATGTATAATGCTTCCTTCAAGAGGGTGTTCTATGTCGTTTTCTGTTTCAGGTTTTATTTCAAGATATTTATTATTTCGAAGTTTATACTCCGTAATCAGAGCAGGCGATCGTGAACGTAAAGTGATTACCTCGGTGTGGTTACAAAATGTTGATACCGTGATATTCTCATTTCATACCCGTCAAGTTGAGCGGCGCTGGCCCGCTCTGCTCGAGGCCAAAACAACCAGAGGAGAGAAAGGGGAACATAGGTCACTGTTAGCACAATTTGTGGTAGAACCGTTGACCTAAATAAAACAAAAAATACAGGCCAGTTGCTTGCAGCAATACGCCCAGCAGCGGCCTGTGCAGGGATGGGGGTCAGAAAGGTCACGGGGTGTTTTGACCTACATGTGACTTCTGTGGTTTCAATGTAGATTAGGCCGCGTGGTGGCGGTCTTGCAACTAACCTGGTGGTTTAACTAGTGAGGTCATACTAAGGTGACCCGAGTACAGGATCTGTATACAAGTCATAAACCATCTAGAAGGAGTTACGAGGACAAATAATTGTATAAGACAACAATGATACTGTGAGTCTTTTGAACACAATTACAGGCATGGCTAATTCGGCAGAGTTAAAAGTGCATTTTGATATATTGTGGCCACTATTCTAGAAACAGCATTTCAACCAAATAACTTAACATTATTGTTTTATGTTTAATTTAGTTTTAATTATACATGTCTTCTTTGAGACACCTTACTCACGTTGTAATGCGAACATCAATTGATTCTAAACTTGTATTTTAAACTCGACACTGCGTTTTCGTGGCACTGTCTCTAGCCTTATTTCCCGAGAGGCATCATAAACAATTTCGAATTTATTAAACTGTATTATCAGAAAATCCGAAATCTCTTGTTGGCTTACTCCTTGGTAAACGCATGAAGCGCCACCTATCAGTAGATGTATGCACTGTTACGTCGATACAGCGTCCTCTATCGGTAACTTTCTTACAAGAGCTTCTCTCACGAAAAGTCGTAAATTAATAATATTGACGTCACCTTGAAAGAACTTAATGAAGGCAGAACAATATAAAAACTAATTAGTAGAAGCTATTGATTGTGTGTTGTACTGTACGATGTAAGTTTCCCTTGTTTTTCACAAAATAAGTACGAGCTCAAATTTGCCGACTATGAGTAATAAGTAAACAGTGAGAAAGCCTGACGGGGAGCATTAGCAATTGCCTGTGCCAGGGCATTGAAAAGTCGTCAATAGAGGTCACTCTTCATTGTGTGTAGGACTATCATGTACGACACGTTTGATTAACCCTCCGTGACACCATCGCTCACTTGTTGAGTAACAGTTTTTAATTAAAAAGTCATTAGTCCGCCATTTTTTGTTCTTCAAAAAATCTACAAAATTCCAAGTTCTACAACTGCACCTAGCCAAATAGCATGCCAAATGTCTTATCACTCCCTGGGGTTTGTTTTTAACTAACACAATCCAACATTGACCCGCTCTCCAGGTATTCCCATAGGAATTGTAAAGCAATTACTCAGCCTTGCTAAGTTGTGTAAACAAAGGGCGTTATTCAAAGAAATGGTTGATTGAGCAGAAAGAGACACGTGGGCTCATCTCAAAGTACAATTTTACTTGAATTGATTTTATTTAGTCAAAAGGGTCTATATCTAATGCTTTGGCTGATTTAAAAGTGATTGGGTGATTTAACAGTGATTTGGTTCTTCACAGAAATAAATACACTCTAAAATCAAACTGTTACTCAACAAGTAAGGCAGGGTGAAATGGTGTGATTTTTTTTTTTGATGGTGTCACGCAGAGTTAAGGTTTTAGGTTTTTGTGACGTTTTTCTGGCATTTTGGTTTTAAAAAGTTAATTATTCTAAGTTTGAAAGGAGGATAAACTTTTGGTCATTGATCCACAAGTTAATGACCATACCAACTTACTTGGTAAAGAGCACTGGAGAGCCGCTGATATTATAAACCATTGTTAGAAACGACACCATTTTGAAGAAATGTAGTTTTAGAGAAAGAGGTCATTTTCACCCAAAAGTTTGAATCTGAGAAAGGTTTCAGGCATGAATTCATTCTCAGGCATCTCAAAGTACACAATTTTGTACACCAATTTGTGTTTTTTCTTTCATTAGTTTCTTGCAACTCCAATTCGATGACCAATAATAGAGCCAAAATTTTCACAGGTTTGTCATTTTGTATGCATAAAGTTGGGATATACCATGGAGGTCGAAATTCAATTGCTACCTCCTTGGATACTGGTCTTTGACAATTACCAAAAGTATACCCTGCCTTTGAGCTCTAGCTTTAGATTCGTAAAAACTTAGCAGCGGAGTACTCCAGTATTTATTTCTGGATCTGATTCGGAGCTGGGAGGGAAGGGACCAACAACGGGAAGGGAGAGTTGCTGATAACATGTGATCCAAACAATTCCTTTGGGGTGCTACCCATGTGCGTTTCTGTAAACAGAATAAAGTTTTCAGTTCAAGCATTTCTTTTCTTCTTCTTCTTCTTCTTTTAGTTCCGTTTTTCCTATTTCCTTCTAAGATAAAATTTTCAACCATTATCAGGTTTGACAAGGGTTCGGTCGAAAGAGGACGCCCTTTTCGTCTGTCTGACTGTCGGCAAAAATAATGTATTGTTGACTATGTAGTCTCCGGAGGCTTGTGTTTTTTTGTTTGTTTTTTTCTTTGCTATGAGGGTTAGCACACCTTCCCAACTGCCCCTCTTAGCCACAATGAAGCCGTGTCCGAGACTTTGGCTACGGCTACGGCTATGGCCGTTGGCGGCAACGATGACATTAATAAGTAGGACTTTTCTGCGTGCCGGTGAGACAGGAGATTCTGTCCCAACGGAGATCCTGGTCCCCGCCCCCACCACCCCCCCCCCCTATTGCGAATTGTGTACCAACTTTTTCTGATAGCGCCCTCTTTTGAACCATCCTCCTCCAGCCCATGTTAATTTCCCATATGGGGGACAGAATCTCCGGGGACAGATTTCCCTATGACACCGGTGTCAGCAGAATTGCCCCCCCCCCCCGGTGATTCTGTCTCCGGTCCGGCGAATTGTCTATAAATTTCTCTGATAATGCCCTCTTTTGACTAAACGTTCTTCGGCCCATGTTAATTTCCCATGGGGGGGGGGACATCAATACAATAGCTCTTTAGTAGCTAGCTACAACCGAAACCATTATTTCGAACACCATGCATGCGCTTCACATTGTATGTCAAATGGTTATAGCGCCCTCTTGATATCAACATTTTGATGTTGCTTTCTATAGTGCTGTTTGATCCCATCCCAAAACGTACAAAATCGTTGCACATTCAGAAAATACTGTCCTGCAGTTTTTATGACTGAAGTTAACATTCACTCAATGTTGTTTCAAAGCCAAAGTACATTGCAAAAACCTTAACAGTTTCAATCTGACAGCTTAATGATTAATCATTATACCAATAATAATTCTCCAAAATAAAAAATAAAATCATCTAACATACTGTCAAAAAAGTCGACAAAACAGCGTTTGAAGAAACCCGAATCACAATGGCTTATTCCGATTGCCACAATCCAAATAAAAAGGACGCATGAACGAGCAGAATGTCCTCGGCGTGTTCCATTGAAACCTTTGCAGTTTTTCCCCTGACACGGGACTGCTTATCTTGCTATGCTTATACACAACCCTTGCATGACCCACCATCGTTGAGGTCAAACTATGGAAACGTGCAAGCGCGTACGAGCCGCACACAACTCTCAACCAATGACTGGTCTTCCTTTTGACCTCTATGAGGGCGCTTTTCAAGCTTGTGACGTCATATGCAAGGGGTCTATAATATTGAAAACACGAAGATGCAGAAGGATCTAATAATCCACAAATAATGCAATAAACCAGAGCACACAATGTACGAAAGCTGCAATAAAGGGTATGAACAGCCTTCGGGTCGTGAAAAGATCATTTAAGTACATAGATGTCGACAGCTTTTCAATGCTGTACAAGACCTACATAAGGCCGCATTTGGAATATTGCGTCCAAGCCTGGAATCCTGGGTTCAAGAAGGACAAACAGGTTCTAGAAGTACAGAGGAGAGCTACCAAGTTGGTGCCACAGTTGAAAAGCCTACCCTATACAGAAAGACTACAAGCCCTGAACTTATACACACTAGAACAAAGACGACTAAGAGGTGACCTGATCGGCAGCTTATGTTTGTCTTTATCATTGCGCAGGGATTCCAGCGCTAATTACGTATGCTGGAATCGGGTATTGAATATTCATTTCCTGTACTGGGCGGATAATCGTCCAATCATAAACTCTCGTAGTATTCACCTTGCCACTATACATTAACCAATGAGCATTACACCTTCGGGAAATATAAGCACAAAGCAACTCCGCCCACAATCTGACCTTTTTACAGTGGGAACAAGGCTCAGTTTCGGCTTCGTTTTTTGGTACGCGGTTGAAAAACCATGCTTCGACCCCACAGCATACTGTGTATCAAGTACTGCAGTACCGTGCCAGTATTGTTATGCTACCTGGTGAATTCAAAACGGGGTGCTTGCGTAAAGAGCCTTGGACAAGGCTAGGGGGGCGGGGGGGGGGCTGGGGAAGATGCTCCCCCCCCCACAAATTTCCAGTGTCCCCAGGTGCCCCTCACACACACACAATCGCGATAGTGCTCACAAAAAGAACAAGAAAAAGAAAAGGGGAAAAGAGGAAAATGCGTGTTTGTATAAGCCAATGTAACGAAGGATCGCAATTGGGATCGCTACTGCTGCCACAAAATACCAAGACCATAAGATGGTGGCCCCCTGCAGCGCCCCCTTCCAAAATAAAAGCATGAGCCTCACCACTGACAAACCCATTCCCCCTGTGCCCCCCTCCCCCCCCCCCGCCACTTGAGAGCAATGCCCCCAGTGGCCCCCACCGAAAAAGTCCTGGCTACGCTGCTGCTTGTTAACGGAAGGACTCTATGAAGATGAAATTGAAATACCAACCAAGAAAATAATGTGCACAACTGCAGTCCCTCCACGTGAATGCATCATCAGCGTGTAGAATTCCCTTTTTTTAAATACCCACACATTTCTCCTCAACAAAAAGTCTAAAAGAAACGGAGATTCGCTAACTGCTCATGATGTTCCTATACTATGGGATAAGAAATTAATACAAATTAGTTTATGTTCTTTGCAGAGTTATACCAGACAAACTCACTTCTTTCAGATGTTTCTTTAATTTGTGAAACCTATTTCAAAGCCTAACTGGTAAACTTTCACTTTTGTCTACGAACTACGTACCCCCCCCCCCCCCTATCACCACCAACAGTAAAGGCAGCAAATAGGCACATGAACGGAAGTAATGTTCAGAATGTTTCATTCTCGCGTTCTTTACTTAAGATTTATTTATTTTTATATTACAAGTAGCATTTTTGTTAAATATAGATTTTTAGAGGGAGTTGTTTGGGGAAGTAAAAAAAAACGACATAAAATGTACATCGTTTGTCATTAATGCCTCAAAAAAAGAAATTACTTGAAAGCTACAACAATTCATTCTCAGAAATTAGGGAGTTGTGCATTTCCTGTTTGTCTTCTGACATTACTGTGTCATTGAAGACAATATTTGGAAATCCGATATTTGTTTTTTCACCACATAATTTGAGTAGCTGTTTGTTTATTCACCGGAAATTTTGGTCTATAAATATAACGTGACCAGTGTCAACAAACAAACGTTGAAATCAACACTGCACGACACTGTTAACAAACAATACTGTTGTAAACACATTACATAGACCCAACAACATCACAACCCGATCTGTATTTTATGGGAAATGCCGAAGACAAAATAATTTGCAAGTTTATCGACAAATTATTTGCACCAACAAAAGACTGAAAGCTATAGACCATGTTACCATTGTTTACAAAAAAAGAGTAACCAAGTACATACCCATGCATTTCCTGGCAGGCGAGATTCTACGCTGGTCATATGGGAAATTTTACATTTTGTGTCATAGTTGTCTCATGAATTCAAGAGTTACAGAAGTAACAACTGTACAACTTTTGAGGTGGGGACTGCCTTCTTCAAATCAAAATGTGATACAAATCAGAGTGAAGTCTCCATACAATTTCAGATTGATTTTTTTTCCCCCATTGAGCTGTGTACAAATAATGCCTGTAGGAAGTCCAAACTCTGTGGCTCGTTTGTAAACATTGTGATGTCACGGGTCACATGGTCTATACCGCCAATAATCATACAGTCACGCACTCTTTGCGCAATGAGAATAATGAATAATGATTCTCAATATATACCCATGGGGTGCAGACTAGTTTCTTTCCAGCCTCGGTTTGGTTCTATTAATTTGAATGAGCCTCAAGGGCACGATGGCTGTACTTTGATAAAGGAACGTAGTCCAATGGATAGTTACCCATCATTCAAATCCTCGAGATTTTTTTTTTTTTACATAAAGCAGTTTTATAATGTGAAAAAAATGTGATCGAATAATTTCTATAGGCGACTGTCGATTTAACAGAATCTATGTTTAACTGTTACCGGTTTTGATATCATTTATCCGAAAGGTAAAGGTAACTCAAAAGGTTTGCACTCAATACAAGTTTGTGCAAATCAGGGGATAGAAAACTATTTGGTTTTACCTAAACACCGATGTGTGAGAAGCAATGTACACACAGTACTTTCCCCGAGTCGTGTGAATATGCATGTTGGTTCGTTGTGGGGGGTTTTCCCACAGGACTCGGGGAAGTTCTGAGTTTTTTTCAGTTTACGATTTGAAATGTGTCTTGACGACAATCTCCCAAAACACGTTACTAAATATGAGTAGTTTTGAACTCGGCGTAAACTGTTACAAATTTCCCATTTAATAAGAACAGGTTGCTGTTTTGTTTTGACTTGTTGGTTTGTTTGTTATCTTTTAAGTTTCCTGGAACTCGAGTCAAACTTCCTTTTCAAAAAGTCCCGCGATTTTACCAAGCAGCATTACAAGATCAGAAGAAGAATGCAAAACAAGTAAACAACTAACATGAAATCAACGAACACTGTCACTCCACCAAAGAAAACACATACTTTCTGTTAAAAAGGTATAGAGTACAAATACTGGTTCTCAACAGATTTGAAAAGTACCTTCTTGGAGAAAAGGGACAATCGCGATGTGTCCCTCTATAGTTTCGATCGGTTACGGGTCATTTTTAAGCGTGTTCGGAGATGAACGTTTATTACAATTCTGTTTAGTATGAGGAAGAGTTTCTCTCGACCAAACCGACAAGGTTTAGAGAATCGGTTCATGTAATAACTTGACAGGGGATTTCTCCTTTTTTTTCCCAGCAATTGTGCATAAAATTTACCTGGGCCTACATGTTTTAGTTTAAGAGTTTTGGTGTCAAAGTTGTTTAGAATAAATTAATAACATATCCTGTGTGAATCTTCCATTTTAGTATTATGCGTAAAACATTTACATGTTTTTACTGTCTTTAAAAATAATATATTATATTAACTAATAACAATAATCTTTTTCTTTTTTTTCAATGCACCCTTTATCAAAAGTTTTGTCTAAGAAGCGCATAACACTATTTTGTGATCCACAAATCCACGAAAAGACCTTCTAAGTAAACACAAAAACCACACCATTTGCCAAGAAGTTAGAAATATAAAAATGCAGAAACGTCCAGCCGAAGTGTAGAGACACGGGAAGGAGGCCGGTCCTCTAATTAATAAAGGACGAGGATTCGCCAAAAAAACAACCAACTATAATAAATGCAATCAATGACGTCTAAAATGAAATAAACTCTCCTGTACTGGTTTAATTTCTCCAATACAATAGCACAAAATATGCAATACAATGCAAAAAGTCACAATATAATAATATACTACACAACTACACAATGGCAATGCACTGTCAAGAGAAGGTCACAAAAGGTCAGCACACACGATCTGGCTTCATACAGTACACGGACGCACGTGTGACGGTGCTGCCTGGCAAATACACACATGGTTTTAATACAATGATTCCGATCAAAATAGAGCCCTAAAAATCACAATAGTTCAGGTATAAATGAGGGTTTGCATACAAAATAATACTCACAGATATCTTTACACCTCTATTTCTCCCATATAAATAGCTTTTTGGAGCATGGCCAGAGCCATGCTCCCTATAAAAATAGAGAGAAATACCACTAAAATAAAATGTGCTCTTTTAAGAAACGAAGCTTTAGAAAAGGAGAGCGAATGTCATGTGACATCCCCAAAAGTAAACTTTTTATAAGTTCAACACTGAGGGCGCACTTGGGATCCCTACAGGTTCCCTACTTTATAACCACGCGACCCGAGTGGTCTAAACAAAACAAACACAAGTGCGACCTGAAATTATTCGGAAAATACAATTTACCAAGATAACCCATAATCATCTTACAAATTGATACACAAGATCCATCCTGTAAAGATGGATTCTGAATCCTTTACACATCATAAAACACAAAGCAAAATAATATCCACTGATTGTTTACTAAAGAGTCTTAGTAAGACCAGGTTTTCTATGTGTATACCACACAAGCCAAACAATCTTAAACCCAATCTCAAATAACAAATTGATACAATGTAATACATTGAGGTCAATCAGAGGGTTGAACAGACATAATACACGGTAGGAACTTTCTTATCTCCACACACTATGACATAAATAAATGGTGATTCAAAGTTCTACACAACACTTGGTATGCAACAAGTAGTCTTAAAACCGCATGGACAAATCATGAAGTGTTTTTTTTATACATTAATCTACTTCAGGCAATCTATACTCTAACATGAACAATTGGATTTTAAAAGGCAGGCAAAACAGTACTTAGGGCAATAACAAGTGAGTAGGGAATTTAGCACAAAAACAATCCCTTCCTGAAAATGGTCCCATCAAAGACAGCGTGCATGGTGGAAGATGGTCAGACTTACATATCTCACTCCAAAAGGTAATACAAAAATATCCCATAAAACGGTGAGTACAAAACAGTAGTACAAAACTACAAAATTGCTGACACAAATATTATTCCACTTAGCAAAAACCTAAAGTAGGAACTTAAATTTTCGTCACAACAAATTCTTAGGGTACACATCTGGAGAGGCACTAAAATTGTGAAAAATAAGTACATAGTATGCCACAAATTACTCCTTGAGCCAATCTTTAAAGTATCTGCCTTAATATCAAAAACCATAATCATCCAAAAGTCAGTAAAATACATTATCATGTGAACATTTTGTCCCTAAAATACCGACATGGCAAAATCCACTATACCATTATGAAAAGCAAATCACAAACATGTGAATACAATTGAACTATTTTAGTTCAAAAACAATACAAGCACAGTGATCTTTAAACAAAGTTCTAATTCAGGTCATAAATTAGAGGAACTGGAGAACAAACTATTATGGCTCACATTATATAGCACTTGAAATATCAAACAATCACATTACATTCCTCTTTAAACTGTATAAGGCCCAAAAATGTCAAGCAAAACTGTCTCAAACACACTGAGAACACAGAGCTGGATACACTACCAACTTAAAAATCATCCTTTTACAGGAGTAAAATGCTGACTGAAAATCTGCCTATCAAACTAGAGGAGCAACGCCCATCACTTAAAGTATGAAGGGTCACAAAAATAGGAATTGGAAGTCAATGAAAATACACACATCTTGATAATTTGTCAGACAATACATGCTGAACACAACCCGTCACTATAAGTACGTAGGGAAAACTGAAACTCAAATTGAAGTGTACACAGAATGACTCCAAACCCATAAATATAGTGATTGATACATAACAAAAATAGCACTTAAATTTATCCAAGAACACTCTAAGATCACAATAGAATATGAACCTGTACCAGAAACTCAATTATCTGTTCTTCCACATGAAGATCCCAATTTCAAAATACAAGATTCAAATAACACCATTACCCCCATGGGCACATATAAATGCATGGTGAAAAAGCATCACCTGTTAACACAAATTACAAAATAGGCCTAAACAACTCGTAGAGGAAGCTAAACGCATGTTCTCTCACCTAAAGTGTACAGACGGTCCTCTGTTATTTACACATAAGCAAAGACAACAAAGTGTGCATGTTTTCTTCCAATATAATTCTAGAAAAACTTAAGTAATAGCATTTGGCCACTGGCCCCAGATAAAATATACTGTGGGCCTACCGATGGTCACCGTTACTGCCAACACAGGTACATAAAAATAAATTACAATCCCCAAATACAAGGGAGACTTCCCTACTTTTTCCTTAGCTTTGCCATCTGGCAAACAAAATGAGTGGCTACTATAAACACTGAGGCTCTGGGAAACTGCATGGTGGCTATCATTTAAAACATTCACTGTAGGAGAAACAAAAACTCCTCCTGCCACCTCTAAACTACAAACAATAGCAGCTCCAAAAAACAACTGGCTCACAAACTAGTGACTCAGCCTCTACAAAAATAGTATCAACCACCTCAACTGAATGGGAAAATGTAATAGGGTCAGGTGACTGCAATTTATCACTGTCTACAACAGGCTTTTTGAAAAGCTTTAAAATGGCAGATGTATTATAATTTAGTATGGCTTGAATGCTATCCTCTGCACGTTTACATAATATATGGCTGACATAATAATCATCTTCATCTTCATCCAATACTGCATCCTTAATGGCACTGGCTAAATTTCTAGCTATCGCACTATTTGACTTCAAAATTGAATCTGGCAAAGACATGGTTGGAATAATACTAGCAATGTACACTAAAAATACAACTTGACAAAATTCAACTGAGGCCTAAATCAATGACCTACAAAACCAGTCTGCACATAAACAGACATTATAAATACAAGTCCAAAATAGTCTAACCACAGTGTAGACCAAACGTACAATTGCTACTCAAAACTTTCCACCTGACATACAGTCTTAAAAAGACTTTAAATTTACATAATGCCAAGATAATTGAAATACACAAAGTCACAAGAAGTCATAAAATACACCACTCACACAGGTGCAAAAAGAAAGATGCAATTAGCTGAAAACTCAGTTACAATAATATGTGTGTATCAAGAAAACTATTTGGCTAAAAAACCCTTTATCCAAAGCACAGGCCTACAACTGGCTCTAAAATTATCTGTTCCTCAAAATATTGAATCTTTAAGACTCACAAAAGACACAACTGCCTTTAAACTACAAGTACAACAGATCTAAAATGCTTGGATATAAATTGTCAAATTACAAACAATTCTACAAATAGAATTTTTACAATGAAAAGTGCACAGCATAATATGTAAACCAAAATGTATAATTATCCGTAGATGAAGACCTCACGTCGATGCAGGGGGCAAAAGTCAGATGATGATCATCACATCCATAGATCGCGCCGAAAACGCGAAATCGATAAAATAAATCAGTTCTCCATTCCGATCCACTCGGCGAAAAAATCTAAAGTCCGGGTTTATAATCCACGGGAAATAAACGCGTCATCCAAATAGAGAAAATGGTGGAAAATGTTATCAAATGGCGAATACTCAATCCTGTCTACGACGCCATTTGTAGAGACACGGGAAGGAGGCCGGTCCTCTAATTAATAAAGGACGAGGATTCGCCAAAAAAAACAATCAACTATAATAAATGCAACCAATGACGTCTAAAATGAAATAAACTCTCCTGTACTGGTTTAATTTCTCCAATACAATAGCACAAAAAGTTCTACTCCATGTTGAAGCGTAGACAATCCAAAATGGCAAAAAGGCAAAAATAAAATGACAAAAATACAATGGCGAATGCTCAATCCTGTCTACGACGCCATTTGTAGAGACACGGGAAGGAGGCCGGTCCTCTAATTAATAAAGGACGAGGATTCGCCAAAAAAACAATCAACTATAATAAATGCAATCAATGACGTCTAAAATGAAATAAACTCTCCTGTACTGGTTTAATTTCTCCAATACAATAGCACAAAATATGCAATACAATGCAAAAAGTCACAATATAATAATATACTACACAACTACACAATGGCAATGCACTGTCAAGAGAAGGTCACAAAAGGTCAGCACACACGATCTGGCTTCATACAGTACACGGACGCACGTGTGACGGTGCTGCCTGGCAAATACACACATGGTTTTAATACAATGATTCCGATCAAAATAGAGCCCTAAAAATCACAATAGTTCAGGTATAAATGAGGGTTTGCATACAAAATAATACTCACAGATATCTTTACACCTCTATTTCTCCCATATAAATAGCTTTTTGGAGCATGGCCAGAGCCATGCTCCCTATAAAAATAGAGAGAAATACCACTAAAATAAAATGTGCTCTTTTAAGAAACGAAGCTTTAGAAAAGGAGAGCGAATGTCATGTGACATCCCCAAAAGTAAACTTTTTATAAGTTCAACACTGAGGGCGCACTTGGGATCCCTACAGAAGTATTGCTATAAAATCCTTGAAATTTGTTTGGGTATAATCTAGACTGTGTAGCAACTCGCAGGTTTTGGCATGAGCGTTGGGACTCGTTAAAATCTGCCCAAGGCTATTGGTACTGCTTTAAAGATTTTAGCAAACAAAATGATCCCCCGGAACGTGATTGCTTTTTGGAATAATAGTAAGTTTTTTGTCTTCCATACAGTATAATGATGATAACTAAAGCTATGCCAGTGTATATGACTAAGAGGTCCCTGTGCGATGAAGAAAAGACAAGACGATCAATGAAAACTACGGTTGAACAAATGTGTTTTGGGCCATTATTTTGAATTAATCAGTATACTTTCAACCATTATACAGGTTAAATAATTCAAGAGCTTCAAAGTGGAATGTTGGAAAGAGCGAGAACCATACGAAGAAGCCAATTTGTCTTTAGAACATAGTCCTATGTCTCTTTACTGGCTGATGCTGTTGGACTCAACCTTGGAGATAGGGGCATGACATGAAGACAGTTAAAAGGCAACAAGATCTTTGTAGACAATACGAGCCCTGCTTTACTGCGCAAAACACAGTGGAATCCGAAATGGGATGGATTGGGGTATAATTGAGGTATATATAATTTTAAAAAAATTTCGGGTTGAATTTAATTATCATCTTCTCTGGAAACGTTGCGGGTTTAGGAATTGTCAAGTATAGTTTTACACGTTTACCAGCGCATTCACTGTTGCCTCACTGTGCCGTATAAGTACATGTACACATCATGGCTTAAATATCTACAAAGAAAACATGGACTAAAATTGTATCCCTTAATGAACCACAAAACAATAAACCTATAAGTTGAACGTGTAACTGATGGCATACTACATTGAAGGAGTGAATGCATTCTCTCGTTTAATTTATAGCCAGCCATGGTAGACGCAGGTGACTGAAACAGTCCATTAGTGAGCATTATTCAATCGCACTCCCACCAGACGGCGCTTTGCTGATCAAGATCGTCTGAATACTCTCGCCTCATGAAGGTGAGACTGCCATTATTCAAAACATTTTTCACAGCTTGTAGATGTCTGAAGCTCGGATTGCAAACTTTCCTATCTTGGTATAGGGAAACTAAGTGGGTCATCGAATTATGACAAATTCAATGGTATTGAAATCAAAGTTGCCATTGTGAAAACATTGCCGGAGTACTTAAGCAGCTCTAGTTAGAAGGGCAAGACCAATTAGCTGAGTTTACTGTCCATCATCAAAACCAGTCCAAGCACGGAGTTTAGCTGTTTCCAAGCACTTTTCATGGGTCAATGGCGTAACCAAGAGAGGAGACGCAGTGGGGGCGGGGCTTGAGCCCCCTCTCTCAGCACCCTTGACCCCTCCCGCCCCGTCCCTGGATTGATATCAAATAAATCATCTTGTGTCCTCGTACCCAGTCGAAAAAACCTTCTGAAATTGAATATGCGTGGTTTGGTAAAAAAAAAAAAAAATGGTATTCGCAATTGAAACATCTTTCGTGAATGCATAAATGCATAAATGCTTGTACAGACATCAATTAGTACAATTAACAGTATATGCATGTCTCGCACTTCTTACAAATATTTACTCTAGGTATAATTACCTGTTTGCCTCTGCCAGTTCCCACTCTAAAAACGTCTAGTTATGCCACTGAAGCCAACGAGGCCAAAGATGGGGGTCGAAATAGTCAATTTTCTTGGTATTTACTAAAGAATAATTACACATGATCATCACAGAGCCACTAAGATATATGATCACGATACCAGCTACACCCTATATAGTAAAGTACAGATGGGCAGACATTATTGGTTTCCCATTGAAACACACTGTAAACAAACCGAGGTTTGAAGTGATTATGTTTGGGTATAGCCTACGTGTACACACATTGATGACCAGTATTATCGGATATTGCCAATAAGCAATAACTCATAAAGCTGTAACTAAGTAAGATTAGTGTGTAGACTAATTTAACATGGGTTCTTTTTTGTTATTGCGATGATTTGCTTAAAACAATTCCACAGATACCGAATTAACCGAGAACAACAACAATGGGCCGATGATAAACAGTAATGTTAATACAATCAAGACGAGGTTTTGCCGTCATCCGTATGCTACGTGCACTGTGATATTTTTGTCCTCTGATAAAAATGACCTTGTGCATGAGCCGCACGGCACAACCGGAGTATGACCTTCACTAGCGGTGAGCTGGGTTCCCCCACGGGAGGCCTGAGCAGCCGTAGTAAACATGCACAGTCCCACCAGTACTACTTCACACTGAAAACCCAACCGATCCCTGGACTCTACATACAGGCCCCCCAAAATTGCTGAAGATTTTACTTTCGATTGCTTGTTCAAAGAAACAATTTGTTATGCGACTTATTGACTGGCACGTTCCTGTATTTCCCCTTGCAGATCCATTAGAAAGTAACCATCGCACACCAGAACCTGTGTCGAGGTTTGTACTTGGTTTGTAACGTGTCAAACATGTTATCTATCACAAGGGTGGTAGGGTTATCGCAAGGCCCGTTAAGAACAACCAATTACCGTGAAGAATTGAAGACGGTCTGAGCCAATGAGAGGCACTGTTATGTGGACCCGTTTCCATGCGCACACTTTCGGCGGTGGCTCCAACCAGCTATCAGATCCGCTGTTGTTTTTAGGTTGGTGACGTATACACATCTGGTATACGGCGCAGTGGTATACATTGACCCCTGAGCTTTCGTTTTCTTGATGCGAGTTGCAACTCTACACTCTCTAGCCTCGTCACTCTCTCTGCACCGGTGTGTTATAGTTAAACACAAAATGAATATGGAATCGCAAGCTGAGACGATGGCTTCGGAATTGGACCCAGCTATGAACACTCTGGAGTCGGGTATCATGATCGGCAGCGAGGCCAACAACAGCATTCAGCAGTCCACCACAGACAACATGATCCAAGACTTGTTGAACCACAAATCGTCGCCCATCAGTAGCAGCATCGGCGTGATCAACTCATGTGCCACTGCCGCTACCACCACCACCTCCATCGCAGACATCAACGAGAGAGGGGTCAATGCCTTGTCGTTCTCCTCGCAGCAGATCGTCTGCGTTTGTGAGGCTTTGCTCCAGACGGGGAACATGGAGAGGTTGGCCAGGTTTCTGTGGACTCTCCCGTCAGATGAGTCTCTGCAAAGCAACGAGACCGTCCTCAGAGCAAGGGCAGCAGTGAGTTACCACCGGGGCAACTTCAAAGAGGTGTACTCGATCCTGCAGTCGTACAGCTTCAACTCTGCCTTCCATCCGGAGCTTCAAGACCTGTGGTATCGGGGGCATTACGGCGAAGCCGAGAAGTCGAGGGGAAGAGGGTTGGGAGCTGTTGATAAATACCGCATCCGTCGGAAGTTCCCTCTGCCAAGGACCATTTGGGACGGGGAGGAGACTGTGTATTGCTTCAAGGAGAAGTCCAGGAAGATGCTGAAGGAATGTTACCGGATGAACAAGTATCCCACACCAGAGGAGAAGCGGAATTTGGCGAAGGTGACGGGACTGACCCTCACTCAAGTTAGCAACTGGTTCAAGAACAGACGGCAGCGAGATCGGGCTCCTGCTGGTATATGTAAAGGGTAAGATTGGTTCCTTTGAAAGTAAAGAGTAGGAGCTATAATATTGGCGTCGGAACATTATGTTAAAACCTGTGACAGAAAATGGCATGGTGCTATGAAGGAAGGTTGTTGACCATTTGAACAAGCATATAAACCATGGAGGTAGATAGTTTGTAGTTTGCCATGATGGTAAAACGGTAGATTTTGGTATGAAGGGTGGTACCTCCATTGCATTGTGGCGTTTGTGGTAGCACCAACCAGAATCAACGGCCCAAACAAGGCAGAGCAACTTTGTCAACGAACCTTCCTCGATCGAATTGTCTCAGCATAGTGTATCAAATTCAATCCATTAAAACACGAATTGTGTTGTTCTTAAGTTAACTATTAATCCATCCCAGGAATTGTACAATAGATGTGGTAATCTCTCTCATGATTAGTCATGGGGTTTTACCAAAGAAGAAAATACTTGGCTCCCCCGTCCTTCATTTTGAGAAAAAAAGAGGAGAGAATAAACAATAAAGTGCTCTCCTTAAGTTATTGAGGAGCGCTCGTTATATTCCTCAGAACCAAACTTCACGCAAGAGTCAAAAATGAGAAATTAACATCAGAAAAAATGTGACTGTTCATGGTGTTTAATTGAAGCACACAAGTATTATCTCCAACAAATTCATACGCAAGTGCCGGATTGGTTTTTGCGGAATTTCATTGTTGTGATGTGATCAAAGCATGAGAAACGCCACATTGGTAATTTCCTGCTGTGAATGAAATTCTGTCTTTGCACTCTTCGGACTCCCAGCTCCCACTACCCATATTTCATCATAGACGGGTCCTTACTCTAAAAAAGAAGAAGAAGAAGTTACATTTACCACTTTCATGAAATTGTTCCATTAATGCTTTGATTGAAAGTTTTGTCTAGCACTGGTCTCTTCCCCTAGGTTGTTGATGGTGAAATTGTGCCGTAGAGTTTAGGTTTTACTTGGTGGTGGTGTTTTGTTTTTGTTTTTTTTAATGGTTAATTTGTTTGTGTATTAGTTGGTTGTTGGTGAAACTTCCTTTCTTTGTTAAAGCAGGGTGATCATTTTACAGTTCTAAACAAAGTCTCCCAACTAATACCCGTATTTCACTGATGAGGTTTTTTGAGGTTTCGCACCGTAAAACTCCATTTTAACGGAGCATATATCACCTATTTGACAGGACATGTCTCTCCCTATGCTATTTGGCGTCCTTGAACTCCTGACCCTTAATTGTTTGACCTTTGATCTTATACCGGAGTCCCTGATACACTGTTTATGAGGATGGAATTAATGTAGACCTACACAGGCACCGGTGTTGCTTCCTCTTTCATTAAAGGAGTGAGGGTTTGTTCCTACCTGTGGTAAAATTTGTACCTGGGAACTGGGCACATATTCCATTGGTTTTGAAGGCGAGTACTACTTGTACATGTACATACGGAAGTTGGAGTTGTCAATAGTTTAGAATTGAGCTTACGTGTAGGCCTATACTAAACACTGACAAACATTATCAAACCTTACACCATTTACAAGTAACGTTATCAATCAAACGTTGCATCATTTACGAGTTAAATGTTAACAGACGTTACATCATTTACGAGTTAAACGTTAGCAATCAAACGTTACATCATTTACGAGTTAAATGTCATCAAACCTGACAGCATTTACGAGTTAAACGTTATCAATCAAACGTTGCATCATTTACGAGTTCAACGTAATCAAAGGGTACATTAATTACGAGTAAAACGTCATCAGATGTTAGATCATTAACGAGTTAAACGTTAATATCAAACGTAACACCGTTTACGTGTTGAACGTTTTATCAAAATCACATCTTTGAAGTCTCTGTACCCACGTTGAGGACAAACCAACCGGCTCTTTTTAGAGCTTGACATTTCTTCACGGAAACGACTTAGGGCCTATACATGTACTTGGATGGGCCTACTGTAATGTCTATACCCATGGTCACAATGTTTACTGTTTGCTTTTCAGCTAGTCATCAGTTTCTAGAAACATTTGATTCATGCTTGTTGCCACCCTCATATAGTTACATTAGAGTGATCGTTTTAGTACTACTTTTTTGATTGAAATGATTATGTTGAGTCTTTTATGGTCTAGTTTTGATTATAGGGGCGTTTCCTTTGGTGAGTTTTTTGTTTGCTTGTATGACTGACTGCCTACCTGTCCTTGTCTGCTTGCTTTTTTGTTTTGGATTTGTTGTTTGTTTGGTTTTTGTTTTGTTTTTTTGGTTTTTTTTAATCTGCACTTCCCTTGACCTCACGGTCAAGATGTTTTATTGTCCGAAGATTTAAAATAAATAAATTAAAAACAACAACTTTTGTTGCCAAAACAGATCTGAAATAAATTAACTCAGATCTGCTCAACAAAGAATGTAAAAGAAATATTCCATGATACGAAACACCCTGCTTACATAGGTACCTCTTCCCCTAAACGGACTACCTTGTTTGAACCCTAAGGGTCGTTTTCCATGATACGAAACACCCTTTTTAGGTACCTCTTCCCCCAAACTGTCTGGTCTTGTTGACCCCCGTTGACCCCTTAGGGTCGTATTCCATGATACGAAACACCCTGTATAGGTACCTCTTCCCCAAACGGCCGACTAGTTGACCTTGTTGAACCCTGAAGGTCGATAAGATGCGAATTTCCCCCCAGTGCGGTAAAACAAGTTTGTTTTCCTCCGTGCGCGTCAGGCCAATATTTCCATATCTTGCTCTCACTGGCTATTAAGCAGATCCGACAGTACGGATAATGAGAGCTTCGGGCAAAGACAGAGCAAACTGATGACTAACACTCTAAAAAACTCCCGGCCGGAATTGATCTGGATTCCAGGTCAGGGGCCTGACTCATTTCCGGGTCAGGCTGACTCGGAAAAGTGTTTTAAAAATTAGATTGCAAGTAGGATTCTACGTCATTTTGACCTTTTTCTGGGTCATTTTGACACAAGCCCGAACATTCTGACGTCACACTTCGAGGCTCGTGAATAAACGCCAGATACCTGCCAGACCGGATGTTGGCAAACGTACCTCTGACCTAGCATTCATTTCACACGGACACTCGCAGAAAGAAAACAACGCTACGTGATGTATCCAATGAAATTATTCCCCTTAAGACCAATACCTGTCTTTATCCTTGCGGATAAAGACAGGGGACCAGTCTATTTTGACACCGATTCTAGGTCATACTGACCCAGAAATGGTTCAGGCCCCACACGGAGCTTGACCATAGATTTGATGCACTCACGGTTAGAGCAGGGTTGGTATGCTGAAATACCCAGTGGCGTAACCCCGGGGGCAACTTTGCAGGAGGGGACTAGTCAAGTATCGAACCATTTGTGCACCTTTTTTTCCCGATCTCATTTTGAGAGGCAAGAGGGCAGCAAGGGTTCTTAACGGGGGGCTGCAGCTCCTGCCCCACACCGTCTGGTAAACGCCACATTATACCCCTATTAATTTTGACCCCCCCCCCCGGGTATAGAAGAGGACCATACAGAATGGTTCTAATAATCACTGGATCAATCTTCCAAGAGAAAACAAAACCATCGTTGTAACAATGTCAGAACATGTCCAACCAGGATTCCAGGGGCTACTCTACTCAACTAATTCAGTTACGTTGTTGATCATTGAGTCTGATAGATTTATAGTCTTGTACGAGGTTGACACCAGATAACCATCACAATTACCATCGCCAATACGCCACCGTTGACTCGTTCATAGCGCAAGGATGGAGTCACCATCTGGCAGTTTCGGCGAATGAAACATGACGTAATTCATACCGCCTTGAGGGGTTTACCCGATTCCATTAGTGAGTTTCTAGGAAATGAGTTCGGCAGGGGACACCACTTTCTCTAATCACGTCCGGGGGAAAAAATGTTTTTAAAATCCCCCTCGTATAACCATGGAGGAAGAAATGGTGGCGCTTGGAGTCGGACATCTTGGCGTGCTGCCAAGATTTCAAACTGAAAGATTCCTAATGTTCCCCCTTATTTAAACATTACGTGTAAACTGGATTTACAGTTAAAGATGCAAGGTCCGATTTGTGCCGATTTGACCTGGAAATTCTGATTAAAGCTTTAAAAATGTATAACTTTTATAGGCCTATATACTAGAGACATATAAAGAGCATAGGCCTATATCCACCGATAAGCTACTCTAGGCGGCTCGAACAAAGAGATACATTTAAGACAGATTAAGATAAGCCTTTACTTTAGATTTGAAAAAGTTAAAAACTTTCATTTAACTCTGCGTGACACCATCAAAAAAAACCACACCATTTCGCCATGCCTTACTTATTGAGTAACAGTTTGATTTTAGCGCGTAATACATTTCTGTGAAGAACCAAACCCCTTTTAAATCACCCAATCACTTTTAAATCAGCCACAGCATTAGATATATACCCTTTTGACTAAATAAAATCAATTCAAGCAAAATTGCATTTTGAGATGAGCCCACATGTCTCTTTCTGCTCAATCAACCATTTCTTTGACTAACGCCCTTTGTTTACACAACTTAGCAAAACTGAGTAATTGCTGTACAATTCCTATGGGAATTCCTGGAGAGCGGGTCAATGCTGGATTGTGTTACTTAAAAACAAACCCCGGGTAGTGATAATACATTTGGCATGCTATTTGGCTAGGTGCAGTTGTAGAACTTGGAATTTTTTTGATTTTTTTATAAAAAAATTGGCGGACTAATGACTTTTTAATTAAAAACTGTTACTCAATAAGTGAGCGATGGTGTCACGGAGGGTTAAAGTATCCCACGAAAAAGATCCACCTGTGATTATGGTAGTTAAATAAATTTTAAAAAATGAATAAGGCCTATTGTGGAGATCCCTGCATTAGTTCACGTTGATCCATGTACCAAAAATTTGGCTTTATTTTGTGAATTGTCCGTGGCATGTGAACAAGTTGTTGTTGTATGTTTTTCGTTTTGAATCAACAGCATCAGTCAAAATTCTTCCAGACAAAACATTCTAAATAAACTTCTTCTTTTTTTTTTGCGAAAATCATACTTGAACTTGTTTTTATCACTGTTTGCTGCACACGTCTTGTCGAGGGTCTTCATGTGTGCTAAGTTTTGCGATTTAAAGGTGGAAACAAATTGTGTGATTTCTATCCGAAAGTTTACTTTTTTTTATTGTAAGTAAGCATCCTCTGAAATTGTTTCGTCTGAATTGCCCCCCGTTGATTTGAAATCAATAAAAAAACATTTGAATCTGAGAAACTATTCACGCATGAGTCGTTTCTCGGATTTCTGAGCTTGCTGCGGCCAGAGATGCGGTTGGTACCCGCTGTCACCTTGCTAAATGTGGATGGATTAGACGTTCTTGTGAAGAATGAGTGACAGGTTTTTGCTGGTCTCTCAACAAAATCAATCTATGAACTATACCTTTAATCGTACAATTGGGTTGGAGAACAAGCAATAAACATGGCTTTGTATGTGCATGTGGATTTGTTTTGTCTTGTTTTGACTTCTTTGGGGTTTTGTCTTTTTGATTGGGTCTACCCCTTCCTTTATTCTCAGTCACTTGATGGTCTTGTATTCATTTATGAGGTGTTACTTCTCTTTGAGAAGGAAATGAGCCTGTGAAAGACAGAACCTTTTGAAAGTTGAAACGATTTCCTAGATTCTTACAAAAATAGCTTCTGAAACTTTGAAATGAAAAAAGAAAAGTTCTACATTCGCGTAAACGAACAATAAGACATTCAGTTGAGCCCTTTCCCTTTTTCGAGGAAATGGATTCTTTTTTTGAGTTTTGACCTCTCAGGGCTTGAGGTAATCAAGAGACATTCTTGAAAACGAAACACGTCCATAAAGTAGGTTACCGTATGTTGGATGTTTAATCTAAAGATTGAAAAATATGTTCTTTCTGTTTTCTTTCTGCCCGTGGGAAGCGCGAGAACATCGTGTAGACACTGAAGGAACAGTCCTAATATTACAAGATGTGCCGAGTCACCAAAGAAAATTAATTGTCCCGCCTCCCCGGTCAATTTCAACAAAAATTCATTCAATTTAACTCCCGGCTCATTCAATTTCGTTTGCAAATGAATGCTCCGTTGCATCAGCATTCAACAGTCAAAAGGAACAATTCAGTTTCACCAGTCCATTATTCACTGGTCATTCTATAATTCCATTTGGTCGCAAATATCATTCAATTTTTTAAAAGCCAACAGCAAGAGGTTGGTCAGCCATTCAATTTCACCAGTGTTGTAAATAGACAGTTAGAAATTCAACTGAAGAATGGTGGAAATGTAATCTTGACCAAGTTGACTGTCTATTAATGAAATATAATGACTGGCACGAACCTGAATGAGGAGAACGAAATCTTGTGTGCACGAAAATGAAATTGAATGTTTTAACATCTAAAAAGAAATCCTAGTTTGGGTGGGTTGGGGGAAACATGCGTGAATTTCCAGTTTCAGATCATGTAGAGTACCATGGCAGCATTGGCCCCAATTCCTTACCAGCTTCTCGTACAGTCCACAGGACGAGCAGGGGCAATTAATAGTAACGTTCATCCTTTTTACCAAACCAATTCGTTCATTCTTTTTAACCGAACAAAAACCGTTCGTCCTTTTTTTTACCAAATAAAGTCGTTCATTATTTTCACCAAACACAGTTGTTTATTCTCAACGAACATTGTCGTCCCTATAGGCCTACGCAGAGTGTTTGGTTGGTTTTGTAACGTTATTTCAAAATATCAAGGAACTCGCGACGTTGTCGTTGTCGTTGTCGTTGTCGTTGTCGTTGTCGCTGTCGACAAGTATCAACGTTTAAGTCTGTGGTATCAGTGTTTTTTGTGGGTTTTTTTTATTGTTTTTTTGTCAATGTTATGCTGATTTATTGGCAACATTGAAGAAAGATACAATAAAAGCGAATGTGAAAGTTTCAGCTGAATACAGTACTGTGTCTATTTGCTGAGAAAAAAAGTTTTAAAAAAAGCTGTCACTTTTTCAACAGAACGTCAAATCCATCCACGTTTTCAGCGAGGTGACAGCGGGTACCAGCCGCATCTCTGGCCGCAGCTTTCGCAAACGGACACCAACCCTCCGAAATCTGAGAAACGATTCATGCGTGAGTCGTTTCTCAGATTATAAACGTTCTTGTTGATTTCTAATAAACGGGGGCATTTCAGACGAAACAATATAGAAATGTGCCTATTACCATCTATGTAACAGGTAAGCTTTCGGCCCGAAATTACACCATTTCTTCCGGGTGATTACCAAAGTCTGACCATACCTTAAGTGTAGAGTGTTTGTCCCCGGCCGGGGCGCTCTCCTTTAAGAGTAAGAGGATCACTTATAATTGTAAACTAATTTAATTTTTTGTTGTATTTGACAGAGATGTAGAGTCGAACAACAACAACAACAATATGCCCTCTGGTCTGGATGATTCAAAGGACGATGACTTCTCTATACACGCAAGATTTTATGAGGGAAACTTCAACAACAACAACAGCGCCACATCGAGTCCACCGGGGGCATTGTCCGCCAAGATGACGTCATCGTCATCTCCCATGCACATTGTGACCACACCCGTCAGTCCAGCAAGCTCATCGGAACGTATCAAGACAGAGCCAAGGGAGCCCTCTACGGTGGGGTCATCCCCATCCCAAGACCTAACCCCTCTGACTGACTTTCGAGCCATGGGGTTCAAGTTCCTTCATGACCTAGCCGTCATGCAGCAGGTGGTTCCCGTCGCTCTTAGCGCGGGACCGGGGGACGTGCCAACCGCCACCTCCCTCAGTTCAATGCTTGCAGTTAACCCGGCAACTTTTCTAGGTGCCGGCTTCACTGGTAAAGGCCAGCTACCAAGTCCCTACCACCAGGGCACACCCTTGATGGCACCAGATCTCCCTTTGACCCTATCACCAGCCGCTGCAGCCCAACTGATGGAGACTGTAGCAGCAACTTGCAACAACAATGCAATCACTCGTACCCCTCGGCCCCACATTGCCGGAGCAACGTCGACGGCAAATGGTTCCGCTGTAGCAGCAGTCGGTGGCCACACAGCTATCGGCAGTGCCGGTGCCGCCGGTAGCAGCGTTATGGAAATTAATGTGCCCCCTCAAACAGCCGTCGAATCTTCCATGACGGGCGTAACAACCTCCACCTCGTAGCACGACTGTGCTCTTATTCTAACTGTTTGCTGAATCTAAATAGTAATGAGAATACCTTAGAGATCCAGTCAGTCGCGCTGATTAAATAAAAAATATCATCCTGCTCTACTCAATAGTGGTACATGTATATTGAAGCTAAGGGGTTCGTCATAAGGTCATCTCTCTCCATTCAAAATGGAACAATAGTACAACCAGCAACCAAGGTAAAACTGACGCCAAAAGCACTATCTTTAATGATATAACAACAAATATGAACTTATTTTTTGGGGTGCCAGGTATCAGACACGAGCCTCAGTGAAGGTTATTTGCAGTTTTTACCTTTGTATTAAGCATGATTGCAGTTTATCTTACATATGATTTTGTTAAATTTTAAAACCAGCGCGGAATTTGTATCATTGAGTAAATATACTTCAAGGTCAAGAGACGGTCAACATTTCGAGACAATCAAGGACAAAGTTCGTATGTAAAAAATTAGGGTGACAAGTACCCGATTTTTGGTATTATGGGAAAGTCTGTGTAACTTTGGTGGCGTTAACTATATTAAGACGTAAAGGCTGACTCAAAACTGGTGGAGAAAGTTCCACTAAATTTGAACACATGACCAAGGATTTGAAAGACTAAGAAAAAAAGGGTCATACCGTACACTTGTTGGCCCTTTAATCTACTGTAAAATATATATATATATATAAATAAAAAAGCCTATAATTAAAATGGTAATCCTCCAAAATAACGAGCAGTGTTGACGTACTACCCTTGTCCCATGTAATGGTGCTATAACTATGCAATATCCACAAAATGGGAGATGTTATGTTGGTTGTAGTTTGTATCATTGAGCTGTTGACAAACTGAGCGCGCAGAAAATCCAGGCCTCGTAGCTCCTTAGTAAGCATGCCAACTTATAACCATTGTTTTGTAAAGGTTGATGTCTACTCATGGTTTACCTTATAATACCTGGGCCCACTTTCATAGAGCTGCTTAATAGCTATTCATAGAGCTGCTTAGCTCTTATAGCACAATTATGCTTACCAGAATAGGGTTACCAGCCAAACTCCCTTGACATATGTATAATCTGACAATGGTATCCTGGTTATTTTTGCTGTGAAATTGGGCTCTATCCATAAAGTGCCACAGCTTGTGTACAGTACTATTTTTAATGCATTCTTAATTTAACGAAAGGTAAAAAAAAATCAAATACTAACACTTTCTATCTCGATGCTAGATGGTTTCACATAAGTTTTGTTTTCCTTTTGTTGTTTTTTCTACAAATACACTAGTTAGGCCCTACTCAGTACTGTAGCTCGTGCATTAGCAGCAAAATCATGGTGAACCACAATACAAACTGTAAAAAATATGAACTCAATGCAATCTTAATTAGTGCTAAAAAAATATCCGTTTGTTAAGGATTAAAGGGGTATAACTTTGAATTGGTAATTTACGCCGAAAATTTATGAGCATAAAAATCTACTTGGTGTTGCACTGGAGAGCTATTGCTATAAAACATGTTAGAAACGACACCATTTGAAGTAATGTAGGTTTAGAGAAAGATGTCATTTTCACAGGCATCTGAAAGCATACAATTCTATGCAACAGGGGTGGGATTTTTTTTCTCTGTTATTCTTTTCGTGCAACTTCGATGACCAATTGAGCCCGAATTTTCACAGATTTGTTATTTTATACGTTTTGGGATACAGAAAGTGAGGATACTGGTCTTTGACAATTCCCAAAAGTATGTCACGTCTTTAATGGTTTTCTAAGTAAGTGCCTCGTTCTTGATTTAGAAGTTTGTAAATAAAATTCATCGTTTAGTTTCACAATCCTCCACACAATGCCCGAAACACCAAGGCTGCGAATAATTTATTTTGACGACAAAACTTTGACTTGCCCAGCGGACTATACAGAGGGGAGGGTTTTGACTCTCTCGGGGCTGTTTTCACTTGAAATTGAACAGTGGGCTACCTCTGGTGTCGAACTCTGCTTACCCTCTATTTTAGCCGTAGGACCTACTTTGTGGAAAGTGGTAAGCCTGGTGTCAACTGTCAGTGTGATTGTCTTTGAAACAAAAGGCTAGCTGAAAAATTACTCTTACAAAGACTGGCTGGATTTATATATTGTTTTAATACGTGGAGTTAATGTACCAGATGATGTGCATGGGCATAGCTTATGGAACATGTAGGCACACACACCCAGTGATACCATCCATCAGCTTACTAGTGCTATACTATACAGCATTGTAATGCTGGTAAAAATTGCCAGAAATGTGTTTTTAACGTTAGCAATAATTGTAAGCAGCCAATGGCAACTGTGTTCCGAGTTCCTACAACAATTTATTTCGTAGAACCCAGTTTGCCTGAAGCCAGGGCCCAATTTCAAAGCGCTGCTTATGCAGAAAATATTGCTTTCAAAGAATTCTGCTAATCAAAAATAAGCAGGATACCAGTCACAGAAGTTACACGTGAAATGGTATTTTGGCTGGTAACCTTATTCCGGCAATTGTAACTTCGTTGTGCCTCTAGTTGTTGGTGCTTAAGCAGCTCTAATTGGGCCCTGGGCCCAATTTTACAGAGCTGCTGAAGCAGAAATCATTGCTTAAAAGTTTCTGCAACAATTAGCAGGATACCATTCACAGATTGTACACGAGAAATGGTATTTAGTGGCTGTTCACCATATTATGGTAAGCATAATTTTGCTGTGCTTGGCTACTTTTTGTGCTGTTTTCGTGGCATTTTGAATTTTTTTATCAAGACCTTACGTTGCTTTGATTCGTAAATTCCACCTAATTCCTTAACCTATGGATTTTTCTGTCTGATTTTTGATAGACCTGAATGTTGTTACCACAATTAAATTTCGTCTGAGTCGAGAAATGCCATGGCCGTAGGAAACCCCGTCCAGATGTAGCCTTAATTATGTTGACTTAAGACCGTTTTAGCCTACCCTATACGTGTGATGCATTCCTTTATACCAAAGAAACTATTTAAAATGTTATTTTTGTAATATTTCTATTAAAAAAGTAAAAGGTATTTAGATGAAGGTGAACGCCATCATTTTCAGTATTTTCGAATGTATTTGACCTTAATTATCAGTTGGTTTAACAACCAACAACACAGAAAAAAGGTTGTCTTATTAAGTTAAATTCTCCCTTTGTCTTTGACAAAAACTATAAATAAATATCTCATTTTTCAAAGAATTTTTTTCTCTCAAAATTGCAGCCCTTTCTTTATTGAAAGTTTCACATCACACGATTTGGTGTAAGCCTACTGAAGATTTAAATGTGTGTTCGCTATTAAAAAGATAATTTTGTATACAGTAACATTTTTTTTTAATAATAAAAACAATTCCGTGGCCAGCGTAGAGCAGGAGACGGCTCCTATAAAGTACAAGAATCATGTCCGGATCAGATGACTCCCGAGCCCTGGCCCCTAGGAGGACCCCATGCTTGGTTTTTGTGACCTGGACCTAGGTCAATTTTGACCCCGGCCCTTTCTCGGCCATCCAGGGTCGCAGCTTATCATCTCATTTCAAACAAACAGACATGGCAGCTTATTAAGAAGAAAACAAATGAAACTGCTTCTAATTGTGTATTGTTTTGTTTTGTTATTGTTAGTGGGGTTTTTTGGGGGGGTCGTTTTAAAAAGATAATTTTTTACACTGAAAGTATGATGAAAAAAGGGAGTCAGCTGATCAGCGGAAATGGTGCATGTCTGAGCATTTTTGCTGTTGGTGTGATATTTGCTTTTTTTAACTTGATTTTTGTGTGTGCAGATTAATTATAATAAAACAAATTCTGCTTATTGTTATTATTATTATTGTATTATTATTATTATTAACATTAATATATATTTTTTTTTAGTGTACGGACCGGTGTGATTTTAATTGCTGATAACTGTTTTGCAATAGGTATTATTTTGAGGAGCAATCGTCATAAAGTATTTACACGCAGGATTGGTAGCCGGCTAAAATAGTCGCAGACAGTATTCATGTTTTGTGTGATCAACCATATAACAAACCTGTGAAAGTTTGGGCTTCCGTTGTGTGAGTCGGGAGAAAATAAAAGACAAATCATGCACCAGAATGAAACACATTGTCCTTAATTTTGGTTGAACATCCGAAATCAGCTTTTGCGTTTGTTCAGGTTTTCAGATGGTTCATTTTTCTCGAATATGACTTCATTTCAGTGGGAAATATTTCACAGAAAAAATAAGAAAAAAAATGGTTCTGCTACTTATGAGCTTCATAATCAGTATTAGCTTTCAAACTATAACCAATGAGGTGTTTTATCCATTCCTGTATGCCTTTAAAATGCACAGCCTCTAGGTAATAATGGCTCCACTTGTTGCGGAAATTTCCATAAAGTATAATAACATTCAGTGTTTGCCCTTAACTTTTTCAGTGACTAGCTAGCTGGAGCACATAGCTCGTCATTTTGCTAGTCCGCAAGCTTTTAGGTAAGGGATGCTTATCTGACACTGAACTAGCCAGCTGGACCACTTTGTGACTATAGGAGGTAAATTTGACTGGTCCTCGTGTGTTTTAACTGGCATTTGGCCAGCGGACCACTGTTAACGAAGGGCACTGACTTTGAGGTCTGTGGATTTGTTATTGGGGGGGGCGTGTTTGACAGATTGCTTTTCGGGGTATTTATATTTTAACGTAGCGATTAACCGTTCAGCCGATCCAGTGTAATAGTTCTGGTTTTTGCCAGTTTCCCTTCGTTTTCCCCGTAAGCTTCCATAGTAAAAAGTTTTCTTGCTTTTCAGAAAGTTATAAAACATCTGGCGTACATTTATGTTTTGAATAAATGTTCATATCTTTGTCAAACCTGCAGTGGACTCGTTTTTGTTTTTGTTTCGTTTTGTTTTTGGGTTGTTGTTTTTTGCTATTGGTCACAACTAATTATAGAATTAATACTATATCACCCAAACGATACAAAGATGAAACTTTAACTTAATCTACCCAAAGATTATTTGAGCTTATTTTTGCGATTTATAATGTGAAAGGTAAAAACACGCTTTAATTTAAAATGTGTTATATGAGGGTTGTCAATTAGTGAAATTTTGTGTTTATCTGTCCAATCCATACTGCTTGATTTGTTGTTCCTCTTGTTCATGACATTCGTTGGAGGCGTCAAGTTAAGGTGACAGGAAATTGCAGATGTCACCCCATTCTATAGAAGCATAAACATGTTCAGTTTTTGTCATGGTTAACGCACTAATGTCGGTCACAACGTGGACGATGTCTTTTTACATAATAGAAACGAAGCTAGTAGCGTTATTTCCTATACGATTTGCCTTGTCCTTTTTGCACTTCTAATTTTCTGTAAACTCCAAAAGAATCGCAGGCTGAGTCAGTGAAAGCTGCAGCCATGTGTTTCATCTCACCCTGCGTCTCGTAAACACGTCATGCAACAATTTTCCAGATTTCAGCGGCAAACGAGATGCCGACACCGTCCGGACGGCCAAGACAAAGCGCCCACTCCGCGCCGTCTCTCCACGGGCATATAACTCTCAAACCAGCGGGGGCCGTGATCTGTTGATGAACTGGTTCCCTTCAGGCCTGATCCTGTCTGATGCATCCTGATGGTTGCTAGTCTCCCATTATACTGATTATTAGCCGGTATCCATCTTAGGTCTTTAAGATGACGCCTTGGGCTGAGATTAGCCGCGCCCTGGGTAGCCATTTTGTCGGTAGCAGTCTCGGCATTGATACTAGTTGGTTTATTACGCATCGCCGTACGGTCATTACCATTAGGGACATTAACCAGTTGCAAAGCAGCGCCGGTAAAAAAAAAAGCCTCATGGGCGCCATATTCGCAAAGTTTTCGGCTTCTCCGAGTGGAATCTTCTTAAAGGCAGGGTATACTTTTGGTAATTACTTCAAAACTTAATGACCATGAAAGCTCACTTGGTAAAGAGCACTGGATAGCTGTCGGTATAATAAAAACATTGTTAGAAAAGACACCCTTTGAAATAATAGTTTTAGAGTATAAGAGGTAATTTTCCACCAATTTGAATCTGAGAAAGGCTTCAGGCATCTGAAAGCACACAATTCTATGCACAAAGGTGTTTTGGGGGTTTGTTTTTCTTTCATTATTTTTTTGCAACTTTGATGACCCATTCAGCCCGACAGGTTTGTTATTTCATGCATTATGTTTGGGCACACCAAACGAGGATACTGGCCTTTGACAATTACCAAAGTATACCCAGCCTTTAAGAAATGAATATTATCGACCAAACAGTAATACGCAGGCTTATTCCTCCTCTACGAACCGTTTGTTTCAATTTGGTGGATATTTTGCGTATCTTTAAAAAAAAACATGCAGGAATTCATACATCGAGAGCATAACATGTTATCTTATATACGTACCTCAACCGAAAATGTAATCTTGATTACAACACAATGTCGGTGATTACAAAAGTAAAAGTTGGGTAGGCCTACCTTATATTATTGCTCAGATAAAATATTTCCGGTTTAGGCATAGCCCCTACAGCACATTCAACATTGTATAAACAATTATTTTAGCAAAGGCTGGTGGAATTTGTGTTGTAAGAAATGCAGCCATCAAGGTATACTTATACAGGATTGGTAGAGCTGACAAAATAGTCGCTGTGTTCATGTTTGTGTGATCAATCATATACATGAAATAACAAACCTGTGAAAATGTCGGCTTATCCGTTGTGTGAGTCGGGAGAACACAGTGAAAAACCATGCACAGTTTTCAGCATGTAAACACATTGTCCTTAATTTTGGTTGTAGCAACCGAAATAAGCGGTTGAGGTTTTTTTTAAAGATTTTCATGTACAGCTATCTCGAATAGGGAAAAGGGAAATATTTGACAGAAAAAAAGTTTCAGTATGAACTTCACAACCGGTAAGCTTTCAGACTAAATTTAAATAACAATTCATTTAAAATACTATAGTAATATTGCAAGAAAGGTCATGCAATTTACCTCTGTTTGTAACCTAAGTGATCTGTTTACGTTTGGTAATCAATCTTACAATTAATGGTAATAAAAACTTTCTTGTGGTTAAAAGTATAGCAGCTTTCGGTAATATAAAGCATTTTGAGAATCATTTCACTTCGAAGTAATGTGGTTATGGAAAAAGTTTGTTATCCCCCAGAATTTGAATCTGAGAAACGTTACTGTCAGTAACGTTTCTCAGGATTTCCAGCGAAATCTCAAAAACGCTACCACCTTTTGAAATCAAATTTGCAAGGGTTAGTTTCATTGTACATGTACAGTATATCTACATTTATATAGGGTTAAAACAATCGAACGGTTCAAAGGTATACGTTCCCAGGGGACTCTTCACCCCCCCCCCCCCCTCTCTCCATGGGGCAGTACCACCATATGGCCAGGGGGTGACACAATGTACATACAGGCTACATCGTTTTGCTATACTGCCATTAGTTTACTCCTGTACGTGTTTGCAAGGCTAGCTTGCCCTCGCACTTATCTGTTGATGTACATGTGTACAATATCAATCTCATACAATAATAATTATGTTGTAGTGATCGACAAGTCTTTCATCGTGGGCTAATCAGTATCAACCCCGAAGGGACTAGAGACATCATCTGTGGAGGGGGGGACTGAAACGGGGTCAACAGTCGGGCCCTTTATTGCGATGAGAGTATTTATCCATCAGAGTTTTGCATCTCGCCAAAATAATCACACTCTGGCAGCTACACATCGAAGGAGCCATGAATTCAATGGAAAGAGAGAAACTGTTCGTGCCGGACCAAGCTCTGCAAGCCGGGGCTTCGTCTACGGTCGCTAGCTGCAACGAAAACGTTGAAGAAAACGAGTTCCGGCGTTCCGGCTATAGCCACTGCGAAAGCCGTTCATTCGAAAACAGCCCACTAGTGAACTCCCCATTTTTAGAAATCTTGAAATTAGGAAACATCCCACGGAATCACTTGCCTGTATTGGATAAACGTGGCAAAGGGGGGGAGGGGCAATGTGGCCAAGACTCCGCATTAGAAAAGCGCCAAACCCACCAAGAGGCTTTTAAGTGCTGGGTGGGTTGATGTGGGTCGTGGCATGGCATGGTCCTTGCCCTATGCTCGTAGTCATTACCCAAAAATATCACAACATATTGCCAAGATTTTCAAAGACAAAGGACATCATCATCTAACCTTGCCTGAGTCACCGCCACCCCTCCCCCAGCAAATACATCAAATAAACAAACAAACAAACAAACAATCATCACAGGTCATAGACCCTTTCTGTTCTGTTGCCTAACAGGACGTGTTTGGCGGAACACACCTCCGGATACTAGGCAAACATGACAGGATACTGATAGCATAGATCTGTTCGCAATACACAAAAGAAAGCGCAAAACGTTGTTGATATTAATTGTTTATTCTCATTTTATAAAAACATCTCCTGTAACGGCGATTCAGCATGTTATTCATATAAGTTCTTGCATCAGCGACGACGATTATAAAATAAACATTCATTTGCAAGCCTATAACAAACATGTTTGGGTGTAACTTTTTAAGTTAGCATTGACATACTTTTTCCGCGCAAAACGCTGTTGATATTAATTTAATATTCTCAGTTTATAAACACGGGTCACGTAACGTCGATTCAGCATGTTATTCATACAAGTTCTTGCATCGGCGACGACAATTGTGAAATAAACATTCATTAAATTTTGCAAGCCTATAACAATAATGTTTGGGTGTAACTTTTTAAAGTTAGCAACGACATACTTTTCCCGCGCAAAACGCTATTGATATTAATTAAATATTCTCAGTTTATAAACACGGGTCACGTAACGTCGATTCAGCATGTTATTCATATAAGTTCTTGCATCGGCGACGACGATTATGAAATAAACATTCATTAAATTTTGCAAGCCTATAACAATAATGTTTGGGTGTAACTTTTTAAAGTTAGCAACGACATACTTTTCCCGCGCAAAACGCTGTTGATATTAATTTAATAATCCTCATTTATAAAAACAGATCCAGTAACATTGATTCTGCATCGTATTCATATAAGTTTTATTGGCATGCATTTTACGTTTTTTGAGGGAGAGAGAGAAATATTATTACTAAATCCAAATCAGCTGTCTAAACAGGTGGAACATTCCCGGAATTTACCTGCAGGAAATTCTGCCCTGGTTAAAGAGAACTCCCCGCGTCCGGTATAAACTCTTAAATGGGGCACACGCACTGCAAACCGCGAGGTTGATCAACTCACTTCTTTCCGCTCTGCACAAGTTGATTCATAGGCTAATGACCACAAATTGGTGGTTACTGTGTACAATGTATCACACACCTTTCGGCATTATAGAGATCCCTGATATTTTAAACATTGGTTAATAGTTCAACTGTCGAAATACAAATGGACGGCTTGACGACTTTGAATTTGAACTAAGCTGTGTTCATCCAGTGTATGGTGTAGCCTTCCTCATCTGAAAACGCTATTCATCTCAATACCTAGCTGGACATACTGTTCCTGCATAAGATCAAAATGTCATCCCTCCATCTTCTTCCACCTCTTCCCCCTTTCCCCCTTCTTGGTTGCCACTCCATTAATGTCCATGTGATGTCTGTTCTTAGGAGTGTCCAGCCCACCCCCACTTTTAGCCCGTTTTAAATTCCTTATGTAACTCTCGTTTTTTGTCGTATTTCTGTTTATGTGACCCTGCCTCTGATTGAGATAAGAAGCATTTGTCTGTCCATTGCTCTTTTCGTTTTATCCAAGTGGTTATATTGTTGTCCATGTTTCTGCCCCATAGGTCATTGATGGTATATCACCACTGACCAAATACTTAGCTTTACGCATCATTCCAAAACGCAGTCTTCAATCCTCATGGATAAAAGCACAATTTCAAATTTCGGAAATGTTCACATGCTACGTCACGAATATCACAAACCAACCTTTAACTACGTAGCACTTTACTACGGTGGCTCATATTCTCCAATTCCTAGAGAACCCATGCACGTTTTATTTACGGAGTTATATCGCCGTACTATTGCGTTATATTATTGCCGTACTATTGCGTTATATCCCCGTATTTTATTGCTTTATATCGCTGTACTGTTGCGTTATATCGCCGTATTTTGTTGCGCTATATCGCCGTACTATTGCGTTATATCGCCGTACTACATGTATTGCGTTATATCGCCGTTTTTTATTGCGTTATATCGCCGTACTACATGTGCATGTATTGCGTTATATCGCCATGTATATTTTTTTATGGTAATAGTAAAATTTTAATAAATGATGGCGCTGTCCAATTCAGTGGCACTTATGACTGTTTACTTCAAAAACAATAGGTTTGCAAAATAAATAAGTTTTATGGGTGGGGTCCGTGTCAGTTTATTACAACTATATCCGTCATGTTTGTCATTGTGACCGGGGAATGTGGTGGGCGAATATATTGGGGTGACCAAAGGGGCCATTTTGACGATTGCGTCATTAGAGGTGTGGGTGGTGGAGTGAGACCGCCAGGATATTTTTTCAGATCCTCTTCTTAGCAATAACATGTTTTCATGCCTCAATTGCGAGCAATCTTCAGTTGCGGGTGTGGGTGATTCTTAATGAATCCATGGGTCTCAAGTCTCGTGAGAGACAAGTTTTGGGTTTTCTGCCGTTAGGTTCAGGGTGAGGGTTGTGAGTTTGTAAGAGTGGAATCATGACCATGGGTGAACTGTTCCTCTCGTAAGGAAATTAGGATGTTAAGCGTTTCATCAGGATCATCAAAAAATCTAGAGTCGTGTGAAATATGATCGAGCTATTGAGAGGATGAGTCGGTTGGACTCTGGTTTAAATTAGCTCTGATCAATTTTTCACTTATGTTTTGATCTTTTCTGTATGCATTTGGGGTTCTGGGAAACCCGAGAGTGTTTTGTTGCATTGTATTAAAGACCAGTGTTTCCTGATTGCTTTGTTTAGGTCACCATGGTTAATGTACGGATTAGTGAGTGTTTGGAACAAAGTTGAGTCCTTTTTTCTAAGGCAATTTTCTCAATTGTGGAAAGATTTAACTTGGATAGGTTTGTTATGAAACGTTCACTGTCTAGCGCTAAGTTATTAAGAATATGATTCTTATTGGACCGTTTGAGGTTTAAGCACGATATAACGCAAGAGTACGGCGATATAACGCAATAGTACGGCGATATAACGCAATAAAATACGGCGATTAATGCAATAGTACGGCGATATAACGCAATAGTATGGCGATATAACGCAATAGTACGGCGATATAACGCAATAGTACGGCGATATAACGCAATAGTACGGCGATATAACGCAATAGTACAGCAGTAATCGCAATAGTACGGCGATATAACGCAATATTATGGCGATATAACGCAATAGTACGGCGATATAACGCCGTGAATAAAACATGGGTTCTCTAGGAATTGGCGAATATGAGCCACCGTATAATACAGTGTAGGGGGGGCCTACATGTAATTACATGTACATGTTTGTCAACATACAATTTTGGCAACGAAGCAAAATAATACAGCCCCAGAATATCATTGTTCTTTACACACACACAACCTTTACGGATCGGGTTTGTGGAGTTCTGCTATTGTTGGTCTATTATTACCTTTTCTAAAGAATTCTCTTGTGAGGTCCAGGTTGAACAAAGAATTCCCTTGTGGGGTCCATTGTTCCATTGTGTAAAAGACCCATCAATGGCGCTCCCGTAATCCAACATGCACATGTGAACACCTACAATCAGGGGCCTTCATTGCACCTCTTGGCAACAACTCCCATCGGTTTTGCACACACTTTCCAACTGGGGACCTTTACCCAACTGGGAACCCTATTGTCCACTTTTGTTATATAGACCCCAGGTTTGAACGTGTGTACACCTACCCACACAAGCGCACATACCCATATCGGTTCCGTCTTAGACATGCCATTCAAAACATGACTTTACGCCCCACTGCAAGTTCAGATGATTAATATACATGTAATTAACTAAGCATGATGAAAGACAAATACGATTCACTGGCATGATTACTACGTCATTTTATTGTATAAACAACCCACCAATTAAACAGGCATGAGATGTACCGCCTACAATGCCTCGTACTGTACATTGCACAGCTTTATTAAATACACTTGGATACACTCGCACAGAGTCGATATTATAACATCCCACTTCACCCCCCAAAATGAATCTGATGACAACCAAAACTGACTGAATATTAGACTTGTGGACAAGTCGTTAATAAAATGGATGTCGCGGTGGTAGCGTTTAACGGGCTCTCTCGCAACTACACTCTCGCGAGACTGCTGGTTTGCGCGAGACTACTGCTCTCGCCACTAAATGCGTAGGCACAACACGAGCCTGCAATATCGCGATGGCGGTGTAATCGCGTGAGAGCATGCACTCCGACAACCATTTTTAACGCCTTGTCCACAAGTCTAACTGGTTTACATGATTCAAAAGACCACATTTCCATCGTCCATCGTTATATGTATTGTTAGTTTGGCCTGATGGGTAACATGTTAGTGACATTCTGGTGATATGTCAGTCCGGTAAAAGGGGGCTTTTAAAAGTGGATTCTTGTTTGCTTACTTTCCCTAATATTGAAGCCACCCAAAACATATATGATTGCATCCAATGAGTGATTCACACCGAGTTACAGCATAGACAAAGGTGTATCTCACACCAGGCAACATGTTCAAATTGAAAGAAAAATAATACATCTCAATACACTAAAATGCCTGTAACATGAGAACACCTCGGTAACATGAACCGTGTCCCCATTTAGCTTTTTACATACGGATTAATATTAGTACGCAACTTGATAAATGTTTAGATGAATGTGCTTTCTCTTTCTTTTGTTGGTGGTGGTGGGGGGGGGGGGGAGATTCAACGCATTTCTCATTCTCAACCTAATTTATCTCTCCACCTAGTCGACAAATGATGGGGGGATGTACCTTCTCTCCTTCACTCCTAGGTGTACAGGTGGAGAGGAGGCCTTCCACCAAACAAGGCCGTTAGCGCTTCTATATTTGATACCAACGAAAATGCCCCACACTACTTCAAAACTATTTGCGTTTGAACTGTTTCTAGTTGCACTTTCTCCATAAACTACATACATTGTTGGAGGAAGAGCTATTTATGCAATTACAGCTGTATCCGTACAGTAAAAAAAAAGTCAGTGTTTCTTGTGCAGCATTTTCTGCAGCAAAAGGCACTCGAGCTATCTACACACCGAGAGAAAATGTAATTAAAATAACAAATGACAAATAGTATCGAGTTCCCTCGATAAGAAAAACAATTATCAAACAGTTTTGCATCCCCTCCGAAAAGAGAGAACTAGACATTTCTGTACAGGAACCTTTTAATAGGATTCTTTAGGATGAAAACCACTTTTTTGAATAACGTGCCTGACCAAAAGCTATGCAAATTATAAGAGAGAAAAAAATGAGGTGTAGTTTCCATTGACATCTAAGTGATGTCACGACAGAAGTACGAGTTTCATACGCGTTGCACCACAGAGCATCAATGGGCATACTGGACTGAGAGGCTAATTGTATTTACAAAGGAAACACTTTCATTATGTTTCAGAACTGAACATTTTTTTCAGAAGGGAAATCACATGGTAGAAATCGAGCAGCGTGGAAGGACTCCAAACCAGGAGAATTTGCACAGAAATTAGTTTGTCGCTCAGTGACGACCAACACCCAATTTCATATAGCTGCTTTAAATGCACATTAAGTAGCTAAGCACAACAAAATCGTGCTTACCAAAATAAGGTTGCCAGCCAAAAATACCATGTCACATGTACAATCAGTGACTGGTATCCCGCTTCTAATTGCTAAGCAGAAAGTTGTTAAACATAATTTTCTGCTTAAGCAGCTCTCCGAAATTGGGTCCCGTTCCATGTTGCATTGGTACTGTTGCAGCCATGCAACTATAAGACACTGTCAACCAACCAAATGACTCAATACCTATACCGTGCAGGTCTCGGGGACAATGATCTGGATCTGGTGCGTCGTCTCTCCGGCGAGTATCTGTCACGTCCGTATCCTACAAAATAAACACAAAGACCACTGCCTGAATAACATGTACAAATCAAAAGATCGTAGGCCGGGTTTCTGAGACAATTTGTCGCCCGCTATAAATTCTCAAAGGTTGCAGATTATCAAATATGCACAACACCGCCCACAGAATATTTCTCATGCAACTTGCACAACTGAAGCAATGGATGGGAGGCTTGGCAATGTTTTCATTGTTTAATATCCGAACATGCACGTATCTACGTGGACAAGAGTACCCTTTAAAAAACCTCCTACTGGCATGAATAGATCTTAAATCCCAAAATGTAAAATTTCGTTGCACATTTTATTCTTAGTTTGATAACTGTGACTTTTCATTTTTGAAGTTCTTAAAAAGGCTGACCTAGTTTAGTGTCAACACCCAAATTTCTCTGGAACAAATTTGCCTGGTATTCCCAGGAACTTGGAAATGCCACCACTGCAGGCCTGCACTTCTGTTTAATCACATGCATCAATTTGTTTACTTACTGTGGAGCACACAAAGAAATATATACACTGTACATTTGTTTTTACTCGTTTGAACAAATACAGCAAAAGGCAGAAAAATCAGGAAAGTAATCCACTGATCAGCGCTAACTTTGTGTGTTTCAACCTTTCAAATTGCACTGCTTAGAGTTTGCCGTTTTAAAATACCCTTCCATGGTAATATCAAATGCAAGAATTTTACATGCAAATGTTCAAGACATAAAATTGCCCCTTTGGAATGTGCCATACGTTTATTTCACAAAAAGACTTTCATCTCTGGAATTTCATTCTTGACATGGTCAGCTCATTTTTCATGAGAAATCGACACTTGCGTCATTGAAATCCTTTTTAAGGGGCACCATAGCCCACAACCAAGGTAACAGCGGCAGTGTGGCCACTGCTTTCTTCTGCTGGTTCCAACAATACCAGTCAGCTTTTCTCAAGTTCAAATATTTTCAAGTTAAAAGAACATGTGGCAAAAAAGACAACAACATTCCAATAAGTCCAAAATGCAAACATTTGAAGAAAAAAAAAAGGCAACCCAATAAACTTTAAAACATTTTCAAATGTTACCCGTAACGCTTGAATTATGAATTAAAAATAATAAAGTGATGTCCGGCCAGCAGCTAATTCTGTCTTGTACAAAAGTTAAACAAAGAAAGCCTACTGCGTCTGCGCTCAGGGGATCTGGAGCGACTGCGAGAGCGAGGGCGGTCTCTCCAGGCCCTCTCATTTCTATCCCGCTCTTTCTTCTCTTGCTCCTTGTAGCGAAACTGTCGAGTCATCTCCCTCAGTTCCTCTTCTCTCTCCTGCGGAAAAGAAATGGCCAGGAGAGGGAATGAGTGCATTGCTTACAGTCAGAGCTGTGTATTGATACAGTTGCGACAACTTATGATTAAAAGCCATTTTCGGTAATAAAAAAAACCCATGCGCGCACACAGGGTGCCAGACTAAACTGCACACTGGGGTGTGCTGAATTTGGACTGAAAATGGCCTTCAGCAACCACATGACCCCCCAACAAACTGTTCCCTCTATGTCACAACTCTCTCAATACACAGCTCTGCTTTCTGTGGGGATGTTGGTGTTGTCTGGTTCCCTGTGCTTTATAATACTGACAAAAGCCAACAGTGTCAAAGCATCATGCCTTATTTCAACCTCTAACCCCAGTCTGAGACCAATAATGAGGCAAGTTTTCCATCCTTTTATATTAATTAACATGTGTACATTTACATTTCAAATTTCTATATTTCAAACTTTAGTTAATTTGAGTAATACAGCCTTTTAGGTGTTCTAATTCAAAAAAATTGTTTTTACATACTAGGCCTATAAGCAACAATGTTGTGGATTGAGCAATTCGACTATGATAAAGGTTTAAATGGCAAATAAAAAAGTTGGGTCCAACCTAAACAGATACTGGCTATGAATGAGGGGAATTCCATTATTAATATTAATAAGCTATTTCAATTAAGCAAATGCAATCAAACAAAATGCACATTACAATCAAACAAAAATGTACGCAATAGTATGATTAGAAATACAAGATATATATATTTCACCAATATCATAAACATGATCAGAACAAAGAACAACATCATCTGCTAGATGGGATGATGTTGACAAGTAGAACATTGTTCAAAAAGAAACAGATAAGTGATGTTTTAATCAGAGGAGATCAAATAGGAACGGCTTTGTGGTCTGTGTTGGAACACCGTGCAAAGCAAGGACCACAACACCAAAAAAGATCAATCATAACAAAACACACACAAAATAGTTTATAGCAGAATAATAAACAGCAAGTCATCTACACGTTGGAAACAACATACGAAATGGGTAAAACATTCAGAAATCATTGAGAAGTGGAGTCAGTGGACGAAGTATGGATTAGGATTGTCACCATCTCCACTTATGGTCCAGTGGTATAGCTGTAGTGATTCATTGTTTTACATTCCTACCCCACAAAGTCAACCGTTGAGTTATGGCATTCAGCTATAGCTATCATTCAGTGAACATCTGCAATAAATCTACACAGCAGCTGAGCAAAATTTTCATCAGCTTATAAATATTGACATTGACTATTGAAGATAAAATATTCAATCCAAGTCAAGAGGCTTGCCAACCAGAGCTAATGACAACCATATTGGCTCTCCCTGGCTCTTGTAGCTTTGGCACTGGACATAAAGTATGCAAAGTTTGCACAATGAAAGAAGCCTTACCATTTGCTCTTGTTCTTTAGCCGATTTTTTCTGGTGCTGTTTGACTTTGTCTGCTTTATCTGTAAAAAAAAATTTTTTTAATTCAGTTCGTCTGACCTGTTCAATAAAATTACAAGCTGTGAGCTTGATAAATAAATTTGCCATAAAAGTCCCAGATAGGCGCACATGTGTCGCAATGACCTGCCAACAGCAAACCGTTAAGCTCCTTCTTATTCCAGAATACCCATACTGGGTTCTTGAATGTGTTTTATAAACTAAAACACACAACATCCAATCTATGGTACGCATGACATGGTGATTTTTGAAAGTGCCTGAACATACCCAAACCTGCAACACAGTGCATGATCTCTCATAAGTATATTTGCTGACCAGAGTAAACAATGCCTCACGCTGACAACGGGGCTGTTGCATCTTCTATGCATTGAACTGTGCAGTTTTACATGTCGTGGCCAAGCAGTCCAGCGCACTAGACTTTAAGGTGTTTTAAGGTGTTTCTAATGCAGAGTGCGGGTTCGAGTCCCAGCATGTGAAAGAAGCCTTGTTACACTTACTGCTAACAGAGAAGGCTTGCAACTTAAATGGTCCATATAATTCAAAAACTTCAAATACCTGTCTGCACATTAATAAAAAAACGCTATAAAAACTAGCTATTATTAATGTCGTCACTGTTATTTTTTTTGTAATTTACTATTTTCTGTGAAAGCCAACTTACGTTGTTTATTCAGCGCTTTCTGCATTTTAAGTTTCAGCCTTTCTTGTGGAGTCATTTTTTTCTGTAAAGAAATGAGATACTGAAATTAATCAAAAAAATTAATGCAGCACAGTCCACTTTATCTTCAAAATTTCTATTTGTACACAAATTTAGTAAAAATGTATATATATATTTTTTTGTTATGTTGTGAGTTGACCCTGCAAATGCACTATGTAATTACATTAATTGCTATTGTCCTTTTCATTAGATTAAAAGCATCAAATTAATCAAGAAAACTTTCTAAAACCACTTCTTTTTCTTTTGAGGAAATTGGTATGTCTTTAAAGATACACCACCAGAATTGATTTTTTTTTCTTCTTTTTTCTTTGCAGAACTTCAAAATAATTTGATTGAAAGACTGTTGAAAGTTAATGGAGAAAAAAAAAAGCAGCAACAAAATGACCAACCGTCACGAAAAGATTGCTTTTGAATTAAGTTATGGACTTTGAAATTGATGTTATTTTGAACTTGCTTTGTCAGGAGCATAGAGGTTGGAGATTGAGAGAACAAAAATGCATTCGAATACAAATCGTGAATATGGTCTGTGGTTAAAAGGAAAAGCTTGCATGTATACTTTGAAAGACCGACTGTGGCTAATTTAATTTCAAAGCAGTTATCTTGTTGTCTTTATACTGAGCTTATAGAGGAAAAGAATTTAAAAACCGACCAGACACTCCTCAGATTTCAAGAAAAGAAAGGTGGGTTTTCAATTAAATTCAAACTCACATTTATTCCATTACTTCATGAAATTTTGTTTAACAAAACACCAGAAATTGAGTTAAAGAAGCCACCTCAATGCATTTGTTTCACAAGGCAGAAAATTCAATAAGTGTGGCAGCATCTTTTAGAAGCTAGGGCTTGTGGTGAGAAGCCTGATTGTCAGACATACAGAACAGAAAAAGAATCAAGCAATACCGACGAAAAAGGTTGAACAAGGACAGAAATAATGAGATAAAAAAATTACAGATCAATCACAAATACTAACCCCATGAATATGGACTGAGAGTTAAACAAAAGCATACATCGGAATACTCGGAAGGACTGACTGAGGCTAATTTAATTTAAAAGCAATAACTTTGCTGTCTTCATACTGATCTTAGAGGAAAATGATATAAAAGTGACCAGAGACAGCAGACTTCCAGAAAGAGAGAATGGTTTTTCAGCTAGTTGGTTGACTGTGCTCTGATGAAATTGATAGACTACACTGCTGAGAAAGTACTGCAATCGCACACGAAACTTCTCTTTGACATTTTTTATGCTAACTGATTTTGCAATGGAGACATCGACTGTTTCCAGTCTGACACCCGAGTCAATGAACAATCCGAGTGAGACAAGTGCATTTTTCTATGTGTACATTACGTTAAGCTTAGTTGGAATGGTTGGCAATTTATTTGTATGTCTGGTGATGCTGCGAAATCGCAGTGTATTCAGTTCCACAACCAATAAGCTTATCCTCCATCAGTCCTTTGTGGATTTCCTAGGGTCACTTGTCTTTTTCCTACGCCGCTCTCTGATTTTCACGCCATCAACTGTTCCAGACAACATCCTCGGTACACTGTACTGTAGACTGTGGTGGTCAGAGTGGCCCCGCATGAGGGCACTGTCATCAGGGAATGTCTAGCATCACAATAGCAGTTTTAGCTTATTATAATTGCCTGTTTGTAGTTTTCTTGCACCAATGAAGAAATACATAAAAAATAGCGATAAAACAGTGTTTACTTGTTTTTCATCATGTGAAATGTATCCACATACGCCCTCACGTGGTCAAAAATACGGCGAATTGGGATGTGCTCTGATTAAGTATGGGGAGCCTTGCTAGGACAGCTAGCCAGCTATGCATTTAGAGAAACACACCTGTCTATTTGCTGAACAGGGTAATGAGGGTTAACTCTTTGTACACCAATAACGGTAAGCCATTGACCAACACACCGCATTCACACAACCCTAGGAAGAACCGAATCCCTTAGGCATCTAGTTGTTCTTAGCAGTAACGTCTCATAGGAATAAACAGTAACAGCTGAAAAATATTGTAATGAAACCTAACGAGAACAGAAGACATACAAGTTCTGTCTTCTATGGTAGCTAACTAGCAAGTCCCCAGCTCATAGTATTTATTTCCTTAAAGTTGCATGGCCCGATTCCAACTGAAAGATTTTTGAACTTATTTATTTTTTCTCTCTGAACAAAAATTTTGACAGATGATGCTGTTTTTCAAGATGAAAAACATACAAGAATTATTTTCCTATTGAACACGGCTGATGAGCGGGATTTAACGTCAAGAGCCTACGACTTGACCTCTTGCTCAAAACAGAACGCACCCCTGTAAAATGTGCGCTTACCGTTTCCGACATTTTGGGAGTTAATTCTTCCGTGTAGATTCTGACTCCCAAAATGGTGGACAGGAGAGGTGTGTGTAAGTGTGCTCCACATTGTGCAAGGGGTCAACAGTTCATGTTTTGTTTTTTTATTTAACTACCACTTATCATTGGCTGATTTTTCCGTGCAATACCTTAAATGAAAGCTTAAAACTTTCTCGAATCTATAAAGACAGCTATTTAAAAATTCAAATCTTAAGTTTCAGGTCAAATTGCCCCAAAATCAGACCGGGCAACTTTAACTGTTGGTGTACGTTATCAACCACAACAATACCAAGGTATTCAAAGGAAGAGTTTGGGCCATAAACCCTGAATGACTAATTGCTGTGAGGAACTCAAGCAAGCTGTGTGCCAATGGTAGAATACACTCAAAATGGAGCACCTTCACCACACAATGGAATTCAATGAATTTCAAAGGAGTGCACCTTTTACCTAAAGTGAATCCTTTCTTTGGCTTACTGGACAAGCCTTTGAAATATCCAGTTTGCAATCAACTACAATTGGTTTTTGTTTCTACTGTTTCAGATAAAGCTAAAAACATTATTAAAAATAACATAGAATCTTACTGACTTTGTCGACAGAGCCAGGTGTTTTACCCACACTACTTTCTGTTGACCTGCAAAAAGAAAAAAAGAAAAAGAATGAGCCAAATTGTTATCAACCTTTACGCCCTTTACAGATAAAAGCAGAGCTGTCAACATTTGCATCTTGCAAGCAGGGAGATTTTGCACAACAATCAGGGAGATATTTAGAATTGTATTCAAAATAATAGAGGTACATTCAACATAATAGGGACAAAGTTTCTACAAATTTGCTCATCAGAACATGAAAAGATTGGTTTATTTCCAAGGACCTTTCTGCAGAACCAGAGAGAGTTGGCAGCTCTGCGTAAGATAACCATGGATGACTTCCTCCATGAGATAACCAAGTGACCCCACCCCCCCCTACCCCACCCACTGCACTCTGACTGAATTTGTAGGCATGCTAAGCATGGTTGGTTGGATTCTGCAGCACTGAATCCATCAAACCCTGGCGAAACAATGGGGGAGTGAGGGGGGGGGGGGGTAATAAGGATTTCAGTGACTGTGCGCAAGTCTCAAGGGTAGTTGAACACTGGAACCCATTAAGGAGAGTAAATTTGTTTCCTTCACCAAGTGAACGCAATGAAGGTGGGACCAAAATGGTCTCCAAAAATGTTCAAATACGCGCAAGACTACAAAGATCTTGAAAGTGTTAGTAAATCTTTTTTTCAAATAAAAAATACCCTAATGGTATAACATGAAGTCAATCCTCTCCCCGTGCCCTCATTTTTTTTTTTTACTTCATAAGTCAATTAACAAACCACAAGGGTAAATTTTGTGGTTGAACAGGAAAAAACAATTACTAGAGCGGGTCATGAACCAACGACCTCCAGGTAAAAGTGCTAGAAATCTACCAACTGACCTATCTAGCCCTCTGTTGGCGGTCTCTCTATTTTGTTAATATCAACCCCAAATTAAGAAACTTCAATGAAATATTCTACTATTGCAAAGGGGAAACTGAATGAGTCTGTAAATATTGTACAATTTCAACTTGACCTTAGATATAAAAGCAAGCGAGCTTCAATTCAACCCTACTTCATTATATCGAAACAAAGTAATCTAACCCTTTCACACAATTTCCTCCTACACGCTGCTTCTTATCATTACAAAACATAGTACTTTTGTTGAAAGTTCACACTGCTAATAATGATAATAGGTTTATCAGTTATTGATTATTGTTAAATATCAACTGCACACTGTTATGGATCAATATCCTTGTATGTACTTGCATCTGGGCTTGATTTCATAGAGCTGCTTAAGAAGAACAAATTTGCTTGCTGAGTAAAAAGGAGCAGGATACCAGTCAAAAATAGTACATATGACTTGGTACTTCAGCTGGTAACCTGATTCTGGTAAGCATAATTATTTTGTGCTTAAGCAGCTCCATGCTGTTGGGCCCAGCGGTAATCAATCTGAATCCTTGAGGGTTAGAGCACATGCTTAAATTCATCCTGTACTGCTTAGCTGTGTAACTCATTCTTAAGTGTGCCTGTAATTGTTGTAGAGCACACAAATGCTATGAATCCAGGGGTAAAATTTGTGATCAGAATTGCTTCAAATAGAATGGTAATATTAGTTGTCATTGGTTGAATTGGCATCGCCCAAGGCGGGCGTGGCAGAAATAAATGTTACGTTCAGCTCAGTGTTGATTCCGTCTGGAGTGATTATTCTTTGGAGTAAAACCACAGACAATACCTTTTATTTTTTAAGCTGCTAGGAGTTTGCGGTAGTCTTTCCTTCTCACGGCTCAATGATCTAGATCTTCCTCTGAAACGGTCCCTCGACCGTGACCTCGACCTCGACCTGGGCCTATGTGTCCAACCATGTGACCTCGATCTCGAGCTTGAACGTGACCTGCGATACCGATCGTGGGAATGATGCCAGGACGCATGTCTGTCTGGAGATCTGGAGCGAGATCGCCGGTATCCCCTCACTGGGGATCGGGATCGGGACCGAGAACTCCAACTCCTGCTTGAGCTGGAGCGGCGCTGTTTATGCCGCCCTCTTGACGAGGAGCGGGAACGAGATCTTGAGTTGCTACGGTAACGATGCTTCCCGTGTGAAGGTGATCTTGAACGAGATTTTGATGAGCTGGTAGAGGAAGAGGAGTGCCTATGCTGCCTTCTGAAACAAAGACATAGAAGCGTTGCTAATTGCCTGTACAAAATACTAAATAGGTTGAGAGACATAACAGTGCAATTCTTATTGTATACAACAGGTCTGGAATTCCATGAAGGCCATGGAGGCCATAGCCTCTGTTGCCTTTTGTCTTGGCCTTGGTGTCGCTTCAAAAGTTTCCCAAAGATTTCCCAAAGGAAGTGCCCTCTCAAAGATGAAATTCCAGGCCTGATACAATACGATCATGTTCAGTTTTGTTATGATACCAACAGCCTGTATCAATGACACACGTTTACCCATATATGCCAAAGAGACTTGTGCTAACACCTTACCCTAAAACAAACCTTGGAAGGCCAACAAAACAAAACCAGAATGTTGACCTGTTATGGTACAAAGAGAAAGCTACGGGGAAAAAAGCACAAGTTATCCAAAGTGAAGCCACACTCTTTGATTTCCAGTGATAACAATTTCATATCATTGTAACCTCAGTACCTCTTACCCGAGATAATCCACACAGATGTAGGCACATGTGATCAAATCTAGCAAATACGGGGATTATTTGTTTGTTTTTTTTAAATGAGGCAGAGAGGAAACAAACCGACCGTGTCCTGGAATGAGAATCAGACCCAGACACAGATTTGGAAGACGGTTTCTTCGTCTTGCTTTTGGAGGGCTGGTCGCTCTTCGTTTCCCCTTCTTCCTTGTCCTGACCGAAGCTCGTGATGAAGGTGACCTTGCCAGTGTCTTCTGGGGAGCTGGATCGACTCCTGGAGGAGTGGGAGCGAGAGCGCCGGTAGTCCTGGTACGTCGGGCTGTCTCGACTGGCGTAACTGCACAAATGAAAAGGTTATACTTTGTAAACACCACTACCATCCCATCCCATCATTACGATCCCCAAGCTTCCTTGGATAGTAAAAGTAATGATTCATTTGAAGCTATTAAACTTGTGTGGCTCACTAACCTTGTCCACATGCTATGTTAAAGTTTGTAATTAATCAAACAACGGATCAGCTGTAATGTACCTGTTTCTTTCCCCTTTATTATATATATTCAACATTTTTCATTTATAGTTATGTTCAAGGTATGACGGATAATGTCTGAGAAAATTCCTGAAAATGCTTGCAGTCGTGGGTCCCCCCAACCCTTATTCTAGACCGGGAACCTCCCAGATGTTACCATTCTGGAGGTTTACTCTGAAGGCATCATCAGGAATACAAAAGCACAGGTTTGGACACAATATGGACTATTTCTTTCTCCCTTTTGTGATTGCTTTACTTCTTTCAGGAAAATTTTAATACTCAAGGAGGCGTTGAGAAAATACAGAAATCAGGAAAAATCGCACGCCTGATGCTCTCTCGCAACACACACAAAAACAAGCCTTGCTCATGATACATCATGATAATACATGTGACGTCACTGGTGGAAGGAGACATGTTGAGAATTGCTTGTGCTAAACACAACAGTATGGTAGCATTGAAATTCAGATGTTTTGGTTACGTTCCATGAGCAAGGCCTGTTTTTTTAGGAAAATAAGAAACTGATAATTCGAGTAATGAATGGTCACAATCGTGAAACTTTCTGCTTCGTGCTTACCACAAAAAGATTAATAACGCTATCAATCTTTAAGATTAAAAAACACCTTTTGGTTATTAGAGCCATGTTTTGCCATATTAAGCACAATGTTATGAAAGTTACCTTGGTGGGCTCATTTTATTGTCTCCCCTTGCTAGTAACCTCTTCTCCACAAGCATTCGTCTCTCTCTTCTTGATTTTCTTCCCTACACATTAAGAAAATAAGTCATGTAGTTAACATCAAATCCTACAAAGTTAGTCTCAAAGGCAGTGCAGTACTATTGTTATCGTTATTTTCATTATTTATTTGACCAAAACAATACTAACACTACAATAAATAAACAAACGTACATAAAAATAAATGATATAAATAAATAAATCTTGCTAAACACAATTTTTATTGGGGTTTTTTAATGAAATTTTGTTTTGTTTTAGGAATTGAAAACATTAGAAAATGTCAATTGAAGACATGACTTTTACTATGACCTTTCTGATGAAGTGGCAGTAGGTCAAACCTTGTAGCTGTTTGTGGCCGCTGTGGGCATTTTGCTGCAAGCTGCTTGCAACTGCTACGGTCTCTTAAAAGGGTTATGGTTGTAACACAAATAAAGACTTACTGTTCAAATTTGTTCAATTGATTATTAAATCCTTTGTGCGGTCCATAGAATTCACACAGAGAACGGAGAGCTCGCCACCATCGCTGTCGTCTATGAAGCACAAAAAAGTGTACCCACGGCATGCCTCGGCTGTGCCGAAAGATGTTCGGTTACCATCGCTGTGAATGCGTATAACAACACGCGCGTTGAATGGCACGAACACACCATGGAATACACCCACTGCGATAGCGCCATGCACTTCATGATTGTTCGTGTTACCCTGGTAAAAGCCTTACCCACGGCCACCGAAAAATAACGCAAGTTTGCAACGCACATAAACCTCATGTACATTTTTTTTATTTATTTATCTATCTTTTTAAAGCAAAAATACCCAGTACACGCAGCCTGGTGTATGCGCTGGACATGGGTGAGCTTAAGCTGTGGATCACACATGGAAAACACGCAGTATTTTCAGGCACTGTCTGCTGTTCTATTGGGGTTTTCTCCAGGGTACACAATTGTAGACGCCATAAGAAAAAACGCTGGCACACGGCCAGTATAGGAACTCTCCGTTCTCTGTTTTAATTTTATGGTGTATTCTCAATTAACACAAAATACTTACCGAATACAAGGCTTTTTCTTCCTCTATCTCTTTGTATCTCTTCTGCATATCCAGCTCATGTTTATCCCTCTCTAGCATTCTGAAAACGTGGGCAATCACACTCCATTTGAATTTGTTTTTAATATTATTAATATCATCATATATTTCAGGTGATGAAACCAAGGATGCCTCATAAAGTGAACTGAATCACTGTATCTCGCAAGCCCATCTTGCGAACCAAGGGTGCTTACTACGTGAACCAGAAACACCGAGGTTAACCCCTACTCTTCAAGGACAAGTTTTCTGACAAAGCCATACGGGGTCCGTTTTCGCGGTCGTAACCAATTACTGTTTCGGTTGAGTTGGCCATTGGTTAATCACTGGCGAAAGACCAAATCAGTTATTGGTTACAGCCGCGAAAACGCACCCTAGGTAAAGCATCTTGCTCAAGGACACTAGTGCCACGACCAGGACTCGAACCCACACTCCGCTGATCAGAAACATCCGGGCCTAATTTCATAGAGCTGCTTCAGCACAAAAAATGACTCGGCACAAAAACAACAATGCTTACCAGATTTAGGCTACCAGCCAAAAGACCATGTCACCTGTACCATTTGTGACTGGTATCCTGCTCATTTTTGGTTAGCAAAAATTTGTAGAGGAATATTTTCTGCTTAGGCAGCTCTATGAAATTGGGCCAGGAGCTTGAGTCTGATGATCTTAACCACTCGGCCACGACACACCGCAATACATAAGCAGGATTGTAATTGCTAAAAAAAAACAATAATAAACTGGCACAAATAACTTTTTTTTTCCCAGTTTTCAAAAGCTAGATAGGGAAAATACAACAGGAGACAATCAGCTAAGCAGTTACACGCCTGAAGTAGACATTACTCTTTACAGTTAATCTCGCCACAATATGGCTTGGTTTACCTTATGTATTCCTTAGGCTTCATGCCGTATCTCGTGCCCACAACATTGAGCTCTGCTTTCTGCTCATCATTGAGTTCATCCACATCTACATTTATATCTGATGGCAAACGACAACAAGAAAGAATCATTAGTGGAGTTCAAGGAAAAGATCAATTCAACACTCTGCTCATCATCAGATGAAATGAACAGCAAGAGCAAGATGTAACATAATATGATATCTGGGTTCATTGCACAACACATGTGAAAGACCAGCCCGAAGCTAACCACAAGTACAACAAGAAAAAATTAGCAAAAACATATGGGTTCCTACAAACTGTTGAGGTCAGACCTCGTTAAAAAAAAACAGATGGTTTTTTACTGGAATTACACCACAAGACAGAGGTCATCTTCCTGCTTGCAAGCTTTGACGAAAGCGAAAAACGCCAAGGGGTGAATTTTCTTAGTGTTTTCTTACCGATGTCAATATCACTGAGACTGGTGTCTGAGGAGCTGTCATTATCTTCATCTTCATCCGAGTCTTCTCCTGCTTCTTGATTCTTATCTTCTTGCCCTTTCTCGTCTTTGTTGTCAACCTCATAGGTGAACCCAATCGCTGCTCTCTTGCCTTTTAGTCTATGGAACAAATTGATGTAGCATTTGGTCATTTACAAAATAAACCAACGATGAAAATAATCTCGCTATCTCTTACGAGTGAAAGACATCTGTCAGAAAACTTCTCTTTTTAATTGATTAAAAAGGCAGGATTTAGGGTTGAAAGTGAAAACATTGAGGGTTTACTCCAACAGGTAATTACAAATATTCCCAATGACTGCTGCACGTGCAAGCTGTAGCGGATTTGATAATTTGAATATTAGGAATAGATTGCACCTGGGTAGAGTAAACAGGAACAGCTTGTTTGTATAATTTAGTTGAATTTGGAGATTAACTATCCCTAAAACAAATCTTTTTTCATTGTTCTTAAACACTTTTTCAAACAAAGTTAAGTCAAGTTATGAAATGCTGATGGAATCTTGGCACGCTGCTGGGATCAACAAAAAGAAGATTTGTTTTCGCTTACTTTTCCTTCTGTTCATTCATGGCCTTCTGCGTGGCTAGGTCTGGGAACATCTCATCTATCTGAATCTGCTGCAGGCATTGCTCCTCAGAGACTGAAAAAGACAAATTTACAAGCAATTTGAACATCTTGTGCCAACTCTTCACGAGCACTTCCTATGCAGCATTTTTCCAAGTGGTCTCTCTCCAAGTGGTCTGACTGGCTAGAACAGGGATGAAAAACATCCCTATTTAATATGAAATGCAGACCAATGAAAAAGCCAGGTGACTGGTGAAACGACAAGCTAACCGGTCCCCCCTGGCTAGTCACTGAAAAGGGCAAACCCTTCTTCCTATGACACAACATAGTAAATTAATCTAAAAAGTGGCATCTCCTTAACTTAGGGTAAACCCTCTGCTGCAGCTTCCCAGGGTGAACTGTAAACTTCAGTGTCATCCCTTGCTATATATGGCAGTTGGATTGAATGGCTTCTGACTGGCACCCCCGACAGCTCGGTTGGTAGAATGCCGGCATGTCAATCCGGAGGTTGCAGGTTCAAGTCCAGTTCTAGACAATTTTTCTTTGTTCAACCCAAAATTAAATTAATGTAGCAAATTTCTTGAGGGAATCTCGTTCGTAAATACTTATTGAAAGTATCTTGAACCACATTGCACATTCTTGACAAACATTATATACAATGTCGACCTGCCTAAAACCACGAACAGGTGTGCACTGTCCGTATGATTACAAATAAAATTATTCAAATTTCTCCTTATTTCGATCACACTGTTATTTGTTATTAGGCTAATTAATGTGATATTGTTTCTGAAAAAATTAATTCATTTATTAACAAATAAACATAAATCGCTCATGAACCCTGTTTTCCACAACTGCGTTAAGAGTCAATAGCTCTAGTCTGGTGCCGTCAATTGATATCAAGTAATTACCACCTACTTCCAGCACACTCATTCTGCACAAGAGTGCGATACCGCTCATAGTAGCACTTCTCCTCATCTGGGTCGTGAGGTGCAGGTAAGATGGCTGATATCACACTCTGATCCGGAATGACATCTAGATGGGCCCGCGCGTCAAAGCGGTCGATCATGTGAGTTTTATCTCCTTGCCAGGGCATCCTGAACAAACGAGGTATGAAACAACGTAGACAATCTATGGATTTGATTTTTCTCTACAAGTGTATAAATTCTCATTTTACTTGTAATTTGATTAATTTTTTCCCCCTGAAAATTTCCCGTTCCAATCCCCACTATCCTGTTGTGTTCAAAGTTCCCTGTAGCAGGGTCAGTGCTACAAAGAATGGGTTTATTCACCGGTTGACTTCATTATACAGTTCCATTTCAAACTCCAATCCCAGCATCGATATTTTTAGCCAGACTTGTTTAAGTTTTAAATTATCTACCAGACGTGCTTTGCTGGAGCCCACGCCCATGTCTTTTTCGTCCTTTTAGAGGTGTTTGTTGTATGTTCATGTATGTATATTGTTCTTTTAAAGTATTCTATTGTTGTAACAGTTTGCTTAACAATGTTCTGCTAAGCAAAACTGAGCAGGATACCAGTCACAGATAGTACTTGTACATCTGCTAACATTTGCACATTGCAATCAGGGAGATTAATGTACAATAATCAGGGAGATATTTAGGATTACATTCAACATAATAGGGACAAAGCTTCTATAATCAGGGAGATTTTCAAATTTGTTCATCAGAACGTGGACAGCTTTGTTTATTATCAGGGAAATTTCTACAGAATGAGGGAGAGTTGGCAGCCCTGGTACATGTGACATGGTATTTTGGCTGATAACCTTATTCTGGTAAGCATAATTGTTTTCTATTGAGCTTAGCTACTTTGTGTATTGGGCCCAGGTCTGGAATACAATGAGATATTAAACTTGTCTTTATCAAAGTGAGTTCATGAAATTCAACAAAAATTTGAAAGTTTTGGTGATTTTGTCTGGTTTTGATACCTAAACAAATAAAAACAAACACAACTATAAATGTTGTTTAAATAAATAGCAAAATTCCAGTTCTGTCTGACTTCACACAACAATGATTTACTTACATTGTTCCAGGGCCTTCTGCAGCCAAGGCGACGGCAGGATCCAAGTGTACCTTGCATATTCTAGCATGAATTCGCAGGAACTGTGTGGGATCTTGTTTCTGTTGAAGTAGGAAAGTTGTAATTAGCTGAAGGTCAAAGGATGCAACATCAAGCATTTATAATTGTACTTACTATCATTCTTTCAAACACCCGGCCCCGTAGAAGTTACACTACCTTGCTCATGATCGACCATGCACACCCGCTGCAGTGCCTGTAACCGGTGTGTTTTTAAATAGTCGTTGATTTACATCTACTATCCATAAAGCATCAGCGACAAACCTGACACGTGACCACATGATCTACCACTGCAGAGCGACGACAGTAGGCAGGGCACCTGTCTACTCCGAAAGTCCAATATAGTAGATCGTGATAGACATGGTTTCTCCGATTGTGGACTTAAACATTATCAATTTCGAGCACAAAAACTGGTCGTGAGTACAATTAAATGCCTGACCAGCATCTTTGACATATCATGAAGCCAGTACGCGATTCTCAAGCTATATTTTGTTGGTCTTTTTTGTCTGTTTGGGGCATTTTGGAGGGCTGGGTGTTCAGAAATCATAGCAAATTGCCACATCACCATCGAATGACAGAGTTTCACTGGGGCGCTAGTACGACCACAGAATTTTTAAAGGAGTACAACACCTGGAAAAATGTCCATATCCAGCCACCACTTACTTTCTAAGTTTGTATCAATGGTAGGCTGCGTGCAATGTTGGTCCATGATAATCAAGGGCCCATGTTTTTACACATGACCCGTTGGCTATTGTGAACCAGCTTTGCACTTAGCATACCAGTTTTGTCTCTCAAACATACATGCCTTAAGCTGGTATTCAATAGGATGCTGCCTGAAACGCTGGTCAACAATAATCAATGGCTTGTCTTTTATACGTAAACCGTTGGTTATTGTGAACCAGCATTGCACGCAGCGTACCATTGATACAAACGACGGCGGCCATATTTGTCATCGGAAGGCGACGATTCTGAATAACGATGGGAATTTATCATTTTTTGCACCTTTTTTTGCAGAGTGGATTTTCTAGACCCACGCCGAGCTCACTGTGAAAACAAAGAACACGTAGAGCCTAATTTTGGCAAAATCCGTTTTCAAAAGAGAACTCCAGATGCATAAACGTGAAGGGGAAAAAGTTTCGAATAGGAATTTGTACATGACAATGATGACCTATACTAGGCTATATGAGGTAGTTACTAGTAGGAGTAGGCATGGATGGTAGGTATCTGGGTCTAGTAAGTATTGTAATTCGGCATTTCAGTCAGTTAAACCATGGAGGTAGTTAAACTGTTTTACTAACAAAACTAAAGTAACAAATAAACAACAGTTTCAAATTTGTTACTGGTTTTAAACTATTTTTAAACCTGGAATTATTCATTATTACTTTTTATTACCTAAGATAAATTCAAAACTGATCATTTTATCACGCAAATTATTTTTAAACCTGGAATTATTCATTATTAGCTAAGATAAATTCAAAACTGATCATTTTATCACGCAACTGATACAGTACATTTTAATTAGCCATTACACACTGGCCGCCGCTGCTGCGTGTGCAGCTAGAGACCCTCCCATGGCATTCTGCATGCTGAGCCTCTGAGTGCTAGCTGTCGCCTCACAAACATCAAGCAACGTTACTTACAATCTTTTCATAAAACTCTCTCCTTCTCTCTGCTCTTTTTCTGTAATCCACGATGATCCCATGGATCTTGCGTTCTTGTTTCTTAGCTTCGTGCCACATTTTGACGCCAAACACTAGGGATCAGTACAAATTTTGTGGAGCGCATATAAATTCACTCACTTCGTCCCATCGTAACATGCCGCCATTTTGATAAAAATGCTGAAAGGTGAATCTATTATATCAAAAGGGGTGTTGCATGCACTACGTGTGAAATAATTATTCAAAAGACATTCTTGGGGAAAAACACACACATATACAGTAATCTAGAGTTTGAAAAGAAGATTTTCAAATAAATATTTAAACATATTTTTACATGAATTATAAAAAATTCGCTGCCTTTTTCCCCTGTGGTCTTGGCAGTTAGTTAAAATTAAATGAGATATTCCATTTAAGATCCCACAATGCATCATTTTTTCATTGGGCGTACGTCGTACGTGCACGGAGAAACTTTTGACCCGGGAAAAATCAAAAACTTTGAAATTCTTCGACTAGTTCAGTGGCTTTTGTAAAGGTAGGTAACCATCATCATTGAGCAATCAATTCTATAGCCTTGGATTAATTATTTTTCAATCATTCGAAGGGGCGTCCGAGGAATTTATATCAAGAAGAGTCTTATTTTTATTTATTTTTTGAGTGAGATAGTGGTCTGTGTAATGTTTACTGTGTAGTGCAAGTTTAGTGATTTGGAATCGTCAGTGAGAAAAATACAAATGGAAACTACAGTTTACTTTTAATTTGGCCTGAAGAGCCCCCTAGAACAAAAATGGTGCACCCTTTGTGCCCAAGTGAACACTACTGCTAGACAGAGTCGAGATAATGATAATGTTGACATTTTTGACATTTTATTGACTTGAGTGAGGAGATAAATCTAGTTGACTCTAGTCTAAATCTGTGACGAGGACAAGAAATTTGCCTTTTCTAGTATTGCATACCCATTATGTGTTATTTGAACAAAATTTGTTCGACATTTTGAAATATTATCGATTTTCTAAGATTGAAATCATTCCACAAGGCATTCCCTGTTATTATTTACTTATCCAGCGATCACTAAACTGTAGGGGGCTCTTCACTTAGAGAACAGCATCATGGCAGAAAACCTTCGTCAAGGGGACAGTATTGTTCCTGATCTTCATTGCGATGAAGTATTATCACCTGATGATGAACTCCGACTAGATGAAACTTTCCTTGGAGAAGCAGGCACTGGTATCTTTTATAAGCTGATTGCTCTACCAAGAAGCACAACTGTCATCCCAGCTGATGAGCCACAGTACTGCGGTGTTCTACCACCAGTACCACGTGATGACAGTGAGGTTGGAGAATCTTCCGTGTGTGTCGATCCTGTTTTTGAAAATCTTCTTCTTGTTGAGGATGCTCAATCTGTCCCATCACTGTCACACGAAGACATGACCAATATGCAACAAAGCTCAGCAGCCCAAAACACTACTGTAAACGGGTCATTTCATCGACCGACCGGCGCCTCTGCCCATGCAGCCGTCAACCATTCTATGACTCCATGTCATCTCCAAACACCAACCGAGGTATTCAAGCAGAGGGAACCTGGCTCGACCTTGCTGACCCTGCTTCTCAAACATCAACGTTCTTATCTTCAGATGAAAGGATCGGTAAGCAATAAGAGCTGCAATGAGCAAGACTCCAGCGATTGGCGTAGCGACCTTCTGTTTGATGACGTCTGCGATTGTGATGCACACCTTGTCCCAATCACAAGGTGGGATATAGAGGAATAAAAACATCCACAGAAAGCCAAATTATTGTACATGTACCAACCAAAAAAATGCAATCTCTCTGTCATCCATGCTGCAAAATGGTTTTATGGAGCAGGAGAATCTGTCCCCTGCTTCCGTAAGCGCTGATTATTTGCTTACGGTAAAGCAGAGCCATGACATTGGGCCATTATGCCGATAGCGCCCTCCTTCTCTGGCCCATGTTAATTTTCCATATGGGGGACAGAATCTCCAGGGGACAGATTTCCCTGTGACACCTGCATTATTTGGTGTACATGCACATGTAAATCTCATCCACGTTCGTGTACACACAAAGAAGGCAACCCAGCTTTCTTTGAACTGGGCATTTCAGGAAAATCAAGTACATGTACTAAGCTCCAAACCATGTCAAACCTGTAGAAACTTTCCCCGTTCCAACAGGAACTTAGACGGGCAAGTATGTTGCGCTGTGACAGGGTAAGCACGTACCCCCCAAAAAAACCAGTTCAGTTTTGTCAACAGATCCGAAAAATAAATTTAAAAACGTATTGAAAATGTGACTTACTCCTGAGGTACTACCATGGGTGAAGTGGGTTTTCTGTATATGTGTTTGAATTTTAAGTGATAAAATTATAAACAATTTGTCGAAGAATTTAATCAATGTGTTTTTTGTGTTTTTGTGTTTGTTTAAACGTTACTTCATAAAATGTACTATTCTATTTCCAAGAGATGGCAAAGTGTAAAATATCAATTGACTTTTCATGACACGGCGATGTTATTTTTCTGAAGATTTTCGAGCTAATATTTATTCCAGTTTTTAAACAATTCTTGGGACATCACCTCATGCTCAGGGGCCTAATTCATAGAGCTACTTAAGCAGAAAATATTGCTTAACATTTTTGTCTTCTATAGGCAGAGGAATGAGCAGGATACCAGTCACAGATGGTGCAGTTACATGTGTTATGATATTTCGCCTGGTAACCTTATTCTGTAAGCACAATTTTGTTGCGCTTTGCTACCTTTTGTGCTTTATGACATTTGGCCAACATAACGATCACTAAAATAAACAAATCAGGATGTTAACTAACCTGGACCCTATTCCATACAGCTGCTTAGGCGCAAGAAGGAGTTAAATAAAAACGATTTTGGCTACCAGACTTAGGTTACCAGCCAAAATATACAATTACACATGTAGAATTTCTGACTGGTTTCCTACTAAACTGTGCTTAGCAGAAACTTGTTAAGCAATATCTTTGTGCTCTAGCAAACTGGTACATGTATTGTTATTTCATGCATCCATATACTGCACGGAGACAACGCCCTACATGCCCCTGGTCATTGCCTTCGTGCCCCTTGAATTGTTCCAGTGGAAATTTATATTTTCCTCATAGAGGTGCCCTTTTTTATTAAGAAAAACGGAAAGGTCAGACCTGGCCCAATATTATAGAGCTGCTTAACGGCCGATTTTGTGCTTACCGTGCGATTTCCATTTTATCGCGCTGCTAACCGTAAGCACACGAAAAGGCATGCTAACCTTCCGCCGGTGCTTATTGAAAATGCATGACGTAACAATGCAAATCCATGGTGATCGCGCAAGATGGCTGCCTAATTTTCTTGCCAACCAGTGAAATACGCCTACGTTTAAGCAAATTTATCTGCTATAGTTAGCACGAAAATTTGCTTACCGTTAAGCAGTGCTATGAAATTGGCCCCCGAGATTAGTGATATTTTAATTGTATAACGACCTAAAATAAATTGCATACTTTTTTGTATAGTGATATTTTCTTTCAAATCTGTATTTAAGCAAACAAAATATGTTGTTTAAAACAGATTTTTTCTTATAATTATTTATTGATGGAATTATTTATTGATGGAAATAACACAATATGGTTTGTTTCAGAGTAATGTTTGTTTCAAAAGCAGTACCATGTGGAAATAAATTTTCAATGGGTTGTGAAACTGTTCAGGTTCTAAAAAGATCCGGTTCATTGGTTCGAATGGATATTGGAGTTATTATTGTTTTATTTTAATATCATGGCTCATAAAAAAAAATACTCGTTGGTATAAATCTTCCTAGAGACCCGTTGCACTGACGTCAATGCCCTGGCAGCTACAGTTGCAGTCTGTCCATGGTCTGCCGTTTTGGGAGTCAATATGCATCGTAAACATGATGCACGTACCACCCGTATGGATTGCAATCCCAAACACACGTGCAGGCCCGTAACCAGGAATTTTTGTGGTTGTTTTGTTTTGGGGGTTTTTTTTTCAAGCCATTTGGTCCATTTTTGCGGTTATTATTATTTTTGTTTTGAGCATCTTTGTTTTCCTTCTTATTTGAGTGGACTTTTTCTCTCTTTTTAATTTTTTTTAAATCCATTTTGTAACTAATTAATTTCTAAAGCTTCTAATCGAATAAAATAATCCCTTTTCAAGTATTTACTAACCCAAACCAAATGAATGTGAAGAAACAAGTATAACATTAATAAGTCATAATTTGAAATAATTGATGCAATGTATATTTTCAACAGAAATTGCAGTAACAACCCATTGCCACGTTTAATAACAACGATCTCTTACAATTGATGTTAGATTTGAACGATACCAGCACGTGAACCTGGCTATCTATTAAAAATGTAATTTATACAAATATATTTCAATATAACTAAATTGCACTACTGAATGATCACAGTAGGCGCATTTTCATACATTGTCTAAACGAATAGCAAAAATAACATATATTGGTTGGCTCTGTTAAAGGAGTCGAATATAATTGGTCCATATAATTAGGTCCATATTATAATTAGGTCCATATAATTAGGTCCATATAATTAGGTCCATATAATTAATAGACAAAACGCAGAAAGAAAACGTGCAAACTGAAACCAATGATGTCAATAATGTAGTAGCCCAGTAGAAGTGATGAGACACATACAGCGACCTAAAGATGCGAGTCATAAACTTATAACAATACTTCATTAGCATATCACAATACATATAAATTATACAAATTTAGTAAAATAGATAAAATACCAAAAAATATATATATACCGACCCCACCCGAAGAATTGAAAATAAACGATAAAACTTACGGGGGGGGAAGCAAAGAGAAAACACAAAAAAAAGGCAAAATTAAATAGAAAACAACCCAGGAAATAGAGATTGGACAACATTAAACAAGCAGAGCAACAGACAAACCAAAGGATGGGCTGCCTTGGAGAAAGACAAAAGTGAAATAAAATACTATCACCAAAGGGGTGTGTCACTCCGACAGACTTAAACTGAAAAGTAAACTAATTCATTTTGTTTTTATTCCATTCTTCCTATTGCTGTTTGCTAATTCCCACATATGTTATTTTCGTTCGCTTCAACCTCATTTATTTTGTTTACTCTGAATAAGTGGTTATTAGGAAACATATTCCATTTCCAATGAGCATGCAGAATTCCTGTTAGATCTTGGATGAGACATTGTGTGCATTGAGCTATAATCCCGAGTCACTTTGGTTCGGCTGGGATTAACCACGAGTGATCGTCGTCCTCCTCATCATCTCCAGCGCTGATCAGTTTCCATTTATCTCTCTCATTGTCTACCAATTAAGAACAAAGAAAGCTTTGTCATGAATAATAACTTCCTCCAGTTTTGCGGGGAACAAAAAATCACCTGCTCGAGTAGTAGAGACCCGTCTCGGATGACGTCACTCTTTTATACATGCACACGTCACGCACACACTTTAGAACTGGGCTTTCACGTGGGAAGGCCCGTGTGTGGTATTTTACACAATGAAACAATGGACCCCACAAGGTAATTCTTTGTTCAACCTGGACCTCACAAGAGAATTCTTTGGACAAGGGAATAATAGAACAATAGCAGGACCCCACAGACCGGATCCGCGAGATTGTGTGCACTATAACAATGTGCTACAAAACGCAACGCTCGAAAACCCTTCGCGTACCAGTATGTCCCCCCTCCAAAATGGCAGACCTCCCGTTGCATTGCATGCTAGAGGACGTCAGTCTTAAGTCTTGATGCATGTCTCAACATTGCATTTTCCCCCAATTACATCAGTTTGATTTGAATGCAGAATTAAGATACGGAAAGCAAGCCTACTTACCCTTCTTATCAACGTCACCACTTAGACACCACATGTACCTGCAGTAAGAAAGAGTGCGAATAGCATCGTGCCATAAGTAACTGTCGTTCGATACAACATCAGGCCTATACTTGCTACTCTTGACAAACAATTACCCACAAAATGTGAGTGTAATTACAGTATTCATTCTCTAGTAACAATTCACACACAATAGCCATTGTTAAGTGTTTCTCTCAGTATAAAAAGCATGAGCCATTTTGAGAAAATGGTGGACGCAATACTATGACACTTTGAAGTTTCGGAAAATGTGTCTTTTATAAACACAAACCAAGCAGTGCTCTCATAATAATGTCCACCATAATCTCAAAAAGTCTAATGGCTAAGCTATACTCAAACACAATTTATGTCACCTTTTATTTTTGGCAGTTTGGTGCTTTTTGACCGGACATTGGTGTAAACCGTCATCGTTTTCACGAAGAAATGGGCATCCCAAAACATGTACGAAATACATTGTATCAAAATGGACAGGCGGCATGGGTTTACTTGTATCATTGCGCGTTCACGATGAGGTGGGCATGTCAGAGAGCGTGAACGTCAGACATGCCCCTCATCATTTATTAACAACACACACTGTATAATATGATGTGCGCAAAAATAGGTCTACAGGGAATCGAACGAAGTTTAGGCACAGGCCTATACATGTCGACAAAGGTGGTGAATTATGTCATACAACATAGAGGACTGAACTGGTTTATGTGCATTTCATTGCGCATTCATGCTCGGTGAGTTTTCAAACTCTCCTGAAACTTTGTCATCCCAGGCCTCCATTCAGTTATACTGATGTCTGCTCCTAGATGAGGAGAAGCAGTTATGCTACATGCTTGCTTATCAGCACAACACGTCTGACTAGATCCATATAGTATACCCAGGTGTTTGTTCGAAAAATGGTAACCGAGGCCACATTGGTAGTGTAGCTTTGTACAGCACCTGGAACAAGACACGTCCTCCGAGCCGAAAGACGGTTTGAATGAGCATCGTGCATGCAAATACAGCTCCTGCAAAGCATTTTCAAAGAATAGTGTTCAGGGTTAAGAAGTCAATAGGCTGTTAGTCCAAAGCAAGGAATTTCAAAGTTTGCTCTGCACAACCTCAGCAATCCCATCGTGACTGGTTCCCCTTTTGTTTTTGCTCAGAAAAAAAATCGCTAAGCAAATTGCGGTAGTTCAGACCATGCAAAGTTTCATATCAGACATAAGGATTGCAGTACAAATTGCACGAATTTATCCGAAAAGGGAATCTTTTGAAAAAAAATTCTAACACAAATATTTATCGGGATACTTAAATGAACGTGTACATTTTACTTATTCAAGGTTTAATGGATATAATATCATTCGTATAAATAAAATGTTATTGTCCATAAAATGGACAATAACATTTGTATTTATCGTATTTTAAAATTTACTGAATTTCAAATCAGAAAAACATTATTGTTCGTGACGGGCTGTGGCTATATGGGAGAATATTTTCAAGATAGAGTATCCCCAAAAAATACTCAAAACAAGTTACTGGCCTGACGTTTCGACCCTAGCAGAGTCGTTCTCGAACGCTATAAAAGGCTCATTTTTAGCCTATTAGAAAGACTCCGCCCGAGTCGAAACGTCAGGCCATTGACTATGTTTTTATTTTTTTTGCATTTATACCAAATACAGGGCCTTTTGGTTGGTAAGCAGTTTGCAACAGCTAGGTCTAATTCTATTTTCTCAAAAGAAACATTTACTAAATAGAAACAGGTTTAGGGTTGTGCACGTACCATATTCGTCATCTTCGACAAATTTGCACTTGATGGAGGAGATAAGAAATGCGGGGAATCCCCCGACACTGCCGACGAGAGTAGCTGAAGATGGAAAAAAATATATATACATATATATAGAATAAATGACACTTCCATTCCGTTTGGTCAGATCAAAAGGCGAATAAAGACAGATTTAAAGTTCACAATTCATGGGAATGCAAACAGGACTTAGGCATTTAGGCATTGAGTCAAAGCCCATGTTCAGTACCGGTATTCCAACATTGTTAAACGGACACGTGTGCCCAAGTGTTGATTATCAAATATCATGCACGAAATAATATCAGTCTTGAAAAAAAAAATGAGCAATTGAGAAGGAGCGAACATAGCTACAAAGAATTGACCCGGATTTAACACCCCAAGGCCCTGACCCAATTCTGAGTTAGGCTGACCCGGAAACCGATTTTAAAAAAATATGGATTTCGACCGAATTTTGCGTCAATTTGACCAATGTCTAAGTCATTCTGACCCAGGAATTCGGGTAACACTGACTTGGAAATGGATCAGGCCCCCAGGGGACCATAATCTGACGTAGGAGTTTTTGAAAGTAATTTATGAACATTGGATGATAACATACATAGCATCATCATGGCCGTGGTCGAGGAGAAGGCGACAACCACAAGAGAAGCTGACGTAAACAGTGACGTAGTAATTGCGATTTCCATGTCCATCCTAACTGTCCAATGGCTGATGTACATGAATAATAACGGCACCCCTGCAAGCAGCATCAACGCTCTAGCTACATCCTTTATACTGAGGTAAGCCAGGAGGGTGGGTGTGGTCCAGCTCAGTGGGGGTCGACTTGTGTAAAGATTCGTCAAATCCAACTCTCCTGAATCACATCAAAGTAATAATGAACCGTCATCATATCACATCAAAATATACACACCAAATACCATATAAACATCAAAACAAACATTATGAATCAACTATCATACCACGTCAAAATAATATGAACCAAGTATTGTACAGAAATTGAGGCACATATTACGTAATAATACTGACTGCATTAGCGGAAATACACAGAATAGGCACACAATTACACAGGTGAGTGTGAGTAGGTGGGATCAATTAGTTTAAAATCATGCATTGTTAAATAATAATAATTTATTGATATATTTATTTATTTATTTATTTATTTATTATATGTTGTGTATGACAGAGTCTTGGAAAGGGTGTAATTGCCGACATCAATAAAGGGAAATGTAATGGCATCTTAACTTAACTGCAATTTCTATATACACTTTAATATCTTGCAATGTTTGTGGTGTTCAAATTATATAGGTGAAACGAGAACTACACTCAAGAGACGTTTCTACGGCCCCAGATCAACAGTCAACACCCATAAGTTGGATACACCCGTAGGACATCACTTTAATCTTCCTAATCACTCCATTTCTGACATGATTTTACAGGGCATTGAGGCACTAGGAAACCACAGACAGATTGTTCGTCTGAGTAGGGAGAAGCTATGGATATAAAGGCGTCTCCAGACCATTCAACCCCATGGTCTGAACATCCAAGAAGGAAATGACTAATAACTTTGTGTCTCTGCCTTCTCCTTTTTACTACGGATAAGCCCCCTCCCCCAGTCTGCCTCATTCAGTAATCAATTACTTTTCTCTCCTGTTTTGTCCTTCTTTTTTTTCTTAAAGTATAGAAATTTGATTTCCACTGGCAAATAGGTAAAACGAACAAACAACCAATGTTTCAATAATTGTACACACAAAGTACAACGACCAGTAAACACAAAAATACGAAAATACAATACGTACACCCAAAGTACAAGATCATTAAAAAACTACCATACATCTCTGGTCGTGTCTATACTACTCTGCTAAATTGAAGGCAGATTTGGGCATTCAACTTGTTTAACATAAAATGGGCTTGTCGTACGTCATCAATCACAACGGAAAATATTGCGAGCCATTCCTGCCGGGTATATAATTTCAATGAAACCTTTAACATTGGGGTGAATACCTATATTCATGTACTTCTGAAGCGAGAATATTAGTTTGTTCTATTATTTATTCAGCCATCACAACAATACAAGATAATACCGAAATACTTCCAGATGGGCTTGGAGGAACAACAGCAAATAATTACTGTGATCCACAGACCTACTGCCCCACATCTGGTTGTAAAAAAAAGTAGAGTATAACAAATTAAACAATTTATTTTAAAAAATAAAAGATAAGAAAATGAACTGTAACAAAACATGTTCATATACATCAAATGTTAAAAACTTAAGTAAACATTTAAAACACGACATAGGTGAGAGTAAAACCAGATTTTAAGAGTGTTGGGTGGGAAGGTGGAAAGAAAACTGAAGAACATTGTGATGTCATAATTATTAAAATGCACAATGCACCTCAAGTTGAAGATGTGAAGAGAAGCAATAAAACCTTAGAGAAATAGGCATGTAAGTCTAGAGAATGATTCAAGTAATTAATTGATACATAATCAAATCACCTAGATAAATAAGCGACGAGTTTGCAAGTAGGTGAAGAATACAAAATTAAAAACAAAATACATAAAAGCATTGAAATAAGTAAAGGAATATCTAGGTAAATTTATGCAAATGGATAAATAAATGACTAAATAAGATACAACAGTTTGAAAAGATTGGGAGCAAAGAGAGCAGATCATCGATGACTGTGCTTCCTTGCAACTTTATTTGAAAATTATGTTACTAACCTGACCACCCGAGAGAGGATAGCACTCCCACCAATTGATTTATCAGAAGGAGTTGCCGTCGGTTTTTGGTCCTCCAGACCACATAGACCATGAGAGTCCGTCTCAAACTCCATCTCACGTCAGAGCAAATCCGTTGACAGAAGGAGCTCCTCGTCTCAATGTTTGAGATGGGTTCCACCTCGATAGACTCCTCCAACCAGACGAGGGTAAACAGCAGGATTACTCCCTGGATACAGATGATGATGAGGATGGATATAGCGTCTTGGTTCATCTGATGCAATGTCGAGGTTATGAATAAGCCTAACGGGTACCCAATAAACCCCATGGATTCCATAACACCTAGCCTTAAACTCCGATCAGAAGGATCGGTGATGTCGCAAATATAGCTCATTGTACCGATAAACGAAGCCGAGGAATAACCAAATAGTCCCGTCAAAAGTGCGCTGATGAGGAGGTATTTTACGGGTATGTGCAAGTAATAAGACTGTATGAGCATGGTCAGACAGCCTGATATCACACCGATGGACGGTAGAATCAGAAGGCCACGCCTGCCTAACTTGTCACTCGCCGAACCAAACACGCTCGAGACCACAGCCCCGAGTAGGCTGGTACAGACATCCAGATAGAAACACCAGGAAGCCGTATCGTCTCGTACTGTGTCAATTCCATCTATATATGATATGTCCTTAGATTGACTTGGGTTCACCATCCACACACTGTCATTGTAATGGTGCATTTCGCCACCATCTTCCTCGGTCGGAAGCAGCTTCCGGTGAACCAGTTCTTGTATCACCATTTGCTGCATGGCTATCGTCATGGAGAACATGAACCTTATAGGTTCGACCGTTACAAACTTGGAAACCCGCATGGTTACGTTCTTGAAATTACTCACTTGTGTTCAAGGGTAGTCGTCCTCTTCACACTGCGAGTGATTTCGAAGTACAGTAAGGCCGTTCACACCCACTGTGAGAGTGTAGCCTGTAATGCTACAGATCGTCGCTACTTGAATGTAAATATGCTCAGCAATGAGACGCACAAAAATAACTGTTCAAATTCCTTGTATTGTTCGTGATCACTTACATTGGGTGACAATTACTAGGAGGTCGTTCAGACACAGTATCAAAGTCGGTTTTATGGCAGTTTTAACTCATTCGGGTTTAACTTTATGTGTCTGAACGCACTTTAAACTTAACCGAATCGGGTTGAACCCGATGAGTGTAATCGGTCGGCGAGGGTGGTTTAACGCTAAACCACATCAGGTTTATCTTTTAGCACGGTGTGTGGAACAAATACAAATAACCACATCTTTTAACTCACAGCAGATGACCGCTGACCTGTGTAAGGTCGCTATAAGTAAACATGCCTACGTACACCCCAACGCACACATATATATATAATGCAGTACTACCTTTAAGGTCCAGTACTCCAGCCTTTCACACTGACCATCCTTTGTCCTCACTTCTTTACTCTGATTGGTTCTTAGCCACCCCATTGTTCGTAAATTTACAACTCTGATTGGCAATATTTTCCGCTTTTTTTTCTGGATACTCTCCCTTAAATCGTTGCTCCTCTTTTTGCTATAAATGGATATGTTTGTATTTTAATGTTCTTGTTTATGCCTCTGACGAAGGTCCGGTTTGGATTGAAAGCTAAGGCCATCTTCCTACTAATTTGATATTATATATAAAATTAGTAAGGGAGATGGCCTTAGCTTTCGATCCAAACCGGACCTTCGTCAGAGGCACACACAAGAACAAACACAAACATCCATTATAGCAAAAAGAGGAGCAAAGTTTTAAGGGAGAGTATCCAGAAAAAAGCGGGAAAATATAGCCAATCAGAGTTGTAAATTTTCAAACAATGGGGTGGCTAAGAACAAATCAGAGTAAAGAAGTGAGGACAAAGTATGGTCAGTGTGAAAAGCTATAAAGATGAAAATCTAGCTACATGAAAATATTCACGTAGGCGTAACCTACGGTTGAATTGGGCCATGTCTTGTTGAAAAGACAATTGGTCCGGTTCTCTGGGTGTGGGGCAATTGTTAAGACCCCTTGAGAGGAGTTTAACCTGTGGGTCGGTTAGAACTTTGTCAGACAGGTTAACTAGTGACCTATCAGTATCAGGAACAATAGTTGGCCTCTTACTGTGGAAACGCCTATGAATGTATTTCTTATGGTTAGCTTGGACATTCATGCGTTTCTTGTTCTGTTTGTCCAATAGGGTGGACCATAGGTGATTGACGTTAGACAGTAGGATATCTTGTAAATGTTCATATTCTTGATTAGAGCATGCCTCTTTGAGTTGAGATTCAGTGTCTGTTATCTCAAGTGACTGGTTATCATTGTATTGTTGACATTGATTTTCTAGCAGTGTAAGCAATTGGAAAGACGTGTTAGTGAGTGTCTTATTCCATTTCTTAAGAAAAGGGGGATCAAGGTCCCCGAAGGAAGGGGCACACTTAATCTGTAGTCCTTTAGGGAGAATACGAGACAAACGATAAAAGCGGTAGTTGTCAAGATGTGACAAGTAGCAAATGTTCTTTTCTTTAAGCTTACGTATAGCTTACGGAAAATGCACTTTGTATCAGTAGGGAGTGCCATGAGTTATGTCATAGAAAGCTATAGAAATATTGAGAGAAAAAATGTAAAAACATTCCTGTGGAAAGTATGGGTTACAAAAAGGGATAAGGTAAATAAACCTGTGGGAAAAAGGGGTTATTTCAAAATCTGAAAATAGAAAAAGTTATGAAACCTGTGGAAAAAGAACGGGTTATTAAGAAACCTGTAGAGAGAACAAGTTAAGAAACCTGTGGAAAAACGGGTTATTTAGAAACCTGTAAAGATAGATAGTTAAGAAACCTGTGGGAAAAAGGGTTATTTCAAAACCTGAAAAGAGAAAAAGTTATGAAACCTGTGGAAAAAGGAACGGGTTACTTAAAAACCTGTAGAGAGAACAAGTTAGGAACCTGTGGAAAAACCGGTTATTTAGAAACCTGTAAATATATATATATCATAATATTAGTAGGGGAGATGGCCTTATCTATAGCTTTCGATCCAAACCGGACCTTCGTCAGAGGCATAAACAAGAACAAACGTGGTCAGTGTGAAAGGCTGGATCACTGGACCATAAAGGTGGTACCACATTGTAGGCATTACAATGCGGAAAGCATGAAAGGGTAGGATATTTCTGGGGGTCACAGTGAACCCAGGGTCCAACAACAATGCCTTCGCCCCTTACCCCGCCGTACTCTTTTGGCCAACGCTGGATCTATAAAAGTCCCGATCAAGAGAGTTGCCCTGGTCACCACCTACCACCGAAAACTAGCCAAACTCTCCTCAATCCTCAATGGCAGTGTGAATATTATTCACTCCTCCAAGAGGTTGCGCTCAGCAATCTCTGAGCACCACATGGTTGCATTCCGCCGCCCTAAAAAACTGGGAGACATTCTACTCAGGGCCAAACTCCCCCAGGAACAGGAGAAACACCACTCTCAACAGAGATACAGGGTTGTCACAAGTGTACCCGCTCTAAATGTAGAACGTGTCTCTACATCAAACCTGCACTTAGAGTGAAGGGTCTAGCCCTGGCCCTTCTGACAATTTTAAGACAGACTCCCAATGTAACACACACAATATAGTCTATATTATATCTTTCAAGTAATAAACCAGAAGGGAAACTGACTGGGTAACTTTTTTAATAATTTGGGTTTGAACAAAGAAAAATTGACTGGAGCGGGACTTGAACCAACGACCTCCGGATTAACGTACCGGCGCTCTACCAACTGAGCTATCCATCCCTATTAGTCAATATCTTTGTTCGGGGTGCCAGTCAGAAGCCATGCAACCGTTAACTGCCGTGTAGCCAGGGATCACACCCATGCAGGTTTACGATACAACCTGGGAAGCAGCAGCCACGGGATCACCTTAAGGGGATGCGACTTTTTAATCATAAATATCAAGTAATAAACCACAAGGGAAACTGACTGGGTAACTTTTTTAATAATTTGGGTTTGAACAAAGAAAAATTGACTGGAGCGGGACTTGAACCATCGACCTCCGGATTAACGTACCGGCGCTCTACCAACTGAGCTATCCAGCCCTATGTTGGCGGTCTCCCTATTTTAACGGTTGCATGGCTTCTGACTGGCACCCCGAACAAAGATATTGACTAATAGGGAGACCGCCAACATAGGGCTGGATAGCTCAGTTGGTAGAGCGCCGGTACGTTAATCCGGAGGTCGTTGGTTCAAGTCCTGCTCCAGTCAATTTTCCTTTATTCAAACCCAAACTATATTATATCTTGTAAGAGATGTGGACTACAGTATGTGGGAGAGACTAAAACCAAACTCAGTCTTCGCTTTGCGAACCATGTCTCTTCCATATAAGACCAAGAAACTGTACCCCGTCTTCAACCACTTCAACAGTCCTAATCACAGCGTCAAAGATGTTGAACTCATGGTGATTGAGGCTTGCAACGGTGAAGACACAAACCACAAACTCAGAGAATCACCAACGGCCATCTTGAACGGCCGTACGAGTAAAGACCGAGCCGAAGGAAAGGGTCCTTTACTCACACGGCCACGACCCTGATTTCCGTGTCACCATGCACTGAGACATCCTTAATAGCATTAGCAACATCCTTGCAACAGTCGTAGCCATAGAGTTGTAGCCACCAATTTGGATACGGCCTCACACCGAGTCTAGTGGTGTTCACACGTCAATAATGCGAATATAATGTTGGGTTTGAAGATATATTGAGTTGAGTTTAACAGTTTGTTTTATGTTACCGCTGAAATAAAATATAAATGAATGGAAATGAGGTACATCTCAAGGTGATCGTTGAAGCCACGAATGACATTATTGTTATGCGACTTTTGAGCAAATTCTTGGCACGTTAACATGAACATTTACATTTTACATTTTTGGGATGTCCTTTATTAAGCTACATTACTTTTTATTTCAACGGCAATATTTACATTTGAATTTATGTTAAACAGTAAGACCTCCCACTCCACGATATCATTCGAATTGCTACCAGCACCGTCGCTGCCTTTCTGTACATTCGTTGTCACATTATGGAAACGATTTATCTTCAACTTCAACAAATTCCTTGATCGTGCTGTTGGTCTACCCGCTCAATATTTTATAGGACTCTCGAATCTGTTAAACATGGTGCTGGTCTGAAAAGTGTGCGTTATCTCAACTACAAATCAAAGTCGAAAGGAGTCACAACACATCTGAATACTCCGTTGAGAACCCCAATACTGTCTAACGGTGACGTGTTGCTGCAAACAAACGAGGTCAATCTTTTTAGTTGGAAACAAATAACAAAGTGTAGTTCATCTGGCAAACGATTCTGTTTTTCAAATGGCTGAGGTGAGTGGTTTTTGGGGTCGTCATGTTGCTGAGGTGGTCCTATTCCTCTACATGTTTGGCATCGTCATGCAATGGCCCGTTACTCAGCTGCTGATCCTAGAGAAATCGTGCCAGAGCTCTTACAGCGAAGCTGTGTGTTCCTCGCTGAAAGACCACCCGGAGATAGAAGCCTCGGTTCAGGCAGATGGAGCATTCTGGGTGATGACCCTACCGAGTTTTATGGGCATCGTGCTGGCGTTCACCTCGCTTCTTCTCGGCTCAGCGAGCGATAGGTTTGGTAGGGGGAAAATCCTCATGTTGACATGTCTTGGTGGAGTGATCCTAGCGCTCTGCTTCATCGCTCAGTCATCCCTGGGTTACTTGTCCCAAACACTGCTCTTCATTGGCTACACAGCAATGGGTTTAAGTGGTAGCATCGGTACATTCATGGCGACACTCTTCGACTACATCACCGACGTTACCCCGGCCGATGAACGCACGAAACGCCTGAGTGTTGTCCAGCCGTTTGCAGGTCTTGGAACCATACTCGGGATGTTGCTGTCAGGTATTGTCTTGAAATATCTCGGATTCAGGGCTGTGTATCTCATCTTTCTCGCGACTCAAACTGCAGTTCTTTTTCTTGCTTATAAATTTATGCAAGTCAAGCCCAAATCTGATGTATCCAAGACGACAAAACAGTCCCATTGGCTCTCTGCTGTTTGGGGCAATCTTACGGCTGGGGCTAGGGTTTGTTTGAAGACAAGACCCGGGAGTGGAAGGAAACACGTCATCTTTTTGGTTCTATGTGGAGCTATCAACATGGTTGGTGTTGGAGGTAGGCTGACACCGTTTGAGTCGAAAATAATTCAGACTTAACTAATAATAGCAAAAGATTATTCAATGCTTAGCGGTTATTTTATTAGATCCTATGAATTATTTTGTCATTATATGTATAACTAACAGTTTTTTATCAGGCTTTGTAGAAAGCATAAAGACTTAACGTGCGTCAGTGTGAGCTATGACTTTTCAAAAAATGTGTTCAAGTATTTGTTTTTTAAAAAGTCAAATAATTTGTTTGCATAAAATCCGTTTGCTATAAAATCTGTTTGCCATAAGGTGACATGGGTTTGACGATGTTATATACCCAGCGAGCCCCGTTCCACTGGGAGCCTACCACGCTAGGATACTTCAACGCCGCTAAGAATGTCTGCCTAATACTTGGAATGATACTGGGTACCAGGACTCTCCTCAAGGTCTTTGGCTCCCGGAGTTCCACCGATCATGATCTGACGTTGATGCAAATAGGGCACATGGCGGTAGCCATGGCAGCTCTTTTCACGTCGATGGCTACCAGCTCCTTACATTTAATGCTTGGTAAGGAATGAGTGTATAGGCCTACTCGTACTTAGTACTCGTCCCTTAGTACTGTTTGTAGGGTACTCGCGGTACTGACTCGAACTTGGATGGCAACTCGCAGTCCGTATACTCAATACATGAGTTGTGTACTCGAAGTCACGTTCTCGATACTCGATTTAAAATGTACTTGGAATCGATTTTATATACTCGTTGTCAAAATAGTAAAGTGGAAAATTGAAGTTCTTTGATTAACCAATTTTTGTAAAAAAAGACAACTAAGTACACATTATCAACCAGAAATTAGACCATGCCAATTATATTACACTATAAAAGAAAAAAAATGCAAAATAAGTTTTAAACCACATTTTTCCACCTCATTTTGCAGAATATTTCTTTTTAATGCACTCGTGCTTGGAGATCCAAGTACGTGGCTCGGCCATCCTAGAACTCGGCAGTACTTCTGGTTGGTTGAAAAAGTATTTGACTACAATAACACTAGAAACAACTTGACTACACCACATACACAACATGGCAAATCATTTCCAGCTAACATATTTCAAAACTTACAGATCTCAAAGTCTTTTAAAGATCTCAAAGTCTTTCCACAATCTCATTTCAATTACATAAACCCAATAGCAAACATGGATAGGCCTACGGTTTCCTGTTTGACAATATAGGTTTGGTTCTATTGATATGAATGGAAAGAAGCCCGATGGTCAACAACACCACGATGAGCCACGTTCATCGTATCTAAACTAAACACAATAATGAGGGTTATTTCTATCTGCGTTTTACTCACAGTTCCTTTACTGAGCACCTTGTCGGGGCCTTCTCAGGCTGCCGGTGGTTCTTTCTCTTCAAAACTCATCGAAACAAATGAAAAAGGTAAAGTTGTATTTGACTGGAGCGTGGTGCGACCTGCGTGCATGCAAGGGTAGTACGAATAAGTAAACTTAACTATTTATGAAATTGGTCCCAAATTGGACGTTGGGCACGATAAGGGATAACTATTTCTATTTACTTTTTAGGTGCATTCTCGTCTTTTTCATCCTTCGTTGGCAACTTGGCCAGACCGTTTGGTACGCTTGTCTTTAGCACCATCTATGCCTGGACGGCAACGTCATCACCGGGATTCGCTTTCCTTGTGCAGGCTGCGGTGTATATGGTGGCTTTCTTGCTTATCACGTGAGTAACTATACTGCTCGCTGATTGGTTGGTACATTAGCAAGGTAGCCAATCATAGATAGGAATCAAGACTGCAAATAAATCTCCCAGGTTTACTATGACGCATTTTCCCAATTAACATTATATATTTATATGTGTTTATGATCATTAAGATTGACAAACAACCTTTTATGACATCAACAACGCTAATCACACACTTGTGCATACATGCAGCTGAACCATGTAGACGAATTTTAAAATGACTTTTAAGTAAGTTTTCGTTTTTCAAATTATGTGCAACAGTAAGTCATTTGTAAAATGATTCAAAAGATTAGGACCATGAATCGTATTAACAACAAAACAAATATCGAGTATCAAGTGATGACAATATTATCAGATTTTGTCATCAAACTTTTTGACCGAATGTAACAAGGTACCAACAACTTAAATTTCATTTATATTCTTACATTCCAAACAAACTGCTTACCTTTTTTAAATCAGTGGTCACGTTACAGCAATAACAACAAATAAACATTGATTGACAGTTTTTTTGTTTTCTTCTTTTAGCTTACTGAAGACTGATATGAAAGCCAACGACCACAAGGACAGTAAGTCCGGCTAGACACGCTGACGTCACTCCGTACCCCACTTTTTGACCTGTTTCGGTGTACGTACATTCAGTAGCTTTAGAACATTTTTGTTATTATTTTTAAATACAGTCCTCAGAGACAAGACTTTAGGGTTCTTTATCTTTCCAAATTGACGTGAGATTGGAGTCAAATTTGATAATCAACATTGCCATTACCCTAAAAGCTTTTACTTTAAAATACTTGGTAAAAAGTGACGCCCCAAAAAGGGGAGATATTCCCATCTGTGCTGGTATGGAGATTATATCATTTCTAAGAATGTTGTCTTGAAAACCTATCCTTGCCTCTCGCCAGGCGACTCAAACAAACATCACATGAACCTCTGTTTGGTCTGATGCTTTGTTCTTAAAAGGGCAAGGGCACCAAGGCATTTTCTCATTGGTAAAAGGCACCAGTCTCTTGAAACATTTCAAGGGGAACTGAGCCAATGGTCAGGGGCATAGAGGCAATTGCTCGAGGCATGGAGGCAATTGCCCGGGGCATGGAGGCAAATGCCCGTGCATGGAGGCAAACGCCCGGGGCATGGAGGCAATTGCCCGGGGCATGGAGGCAAATGCCCGTGCATGGAGGCAAACGCCCGGGCATGGAGGCAATTGCCCAAGTTACCTCCTTGAAGTATCAGGCCTGCTAGATACAGAAAAATGTTTTTGAAAAATAGCGCCGTTTTCAAAGAACTGCTCTCAAGTAGTTTCTGGTGATACTTTCTATAAAACTACAGACAGAGCGGAATGAAATCCTCGCATACTTGTATGCAACAGCTCAGCCTCTTTTCTTTGCACATCAACATAACGAACCGAAGCATGAAACAGCGAACTAGTTTACCCTCTTTTAGTCGGAGACAATTCGTGATGCTTTAATGCATGCGGCAAGAGTGACAGAAAAATGGCAAAAGAAAATGATAGGCCCTAGGGCCTGCTAGATACAATGGGAATTGATAAGTTGTGTTATTGTTGAAATTTAAAAAAATGTATAAACAAACACACAAATAAATAAACGAATGAAGAAATAAATATACCAGTAAAATAAAATCCAGGAAATGTTTAATATAATTTACAAAAGCACAGATCAATACAGTGGAACTTACTAATGTTTTCTTTGGCATTCACTAATGGTATGGTGTTTTTTTAAAGTGTTCGTTGAAGTATTTTGTCATTGTTTTCAAAACTATTTTGGTTATTCCCTTAAAATCGGAACTTCCTTAAAGGTTTAGGCAAAGTAAAAACATCTCCGATCAGTACTATGGCACTAACTTATAATGCTACCACTGATGAGCATTCTCCTAGAATAGGCATAGGGTTCAATGGTTTCGGCTTTTACGGCATCCGGTGTCGAGTATGATGGTATCGAGTATGACGGTGTCGGGTATGTATTAGAACGTTGATCTATGTTTATTTCCACCTCTTTGAAGCAAATAAAGCCATTAATACCGCTTCAGAAGTTGCATACTTCAACCTTGTTTATTTATTGAAATACTCCAATGTAAGTTTGCGTCAACCGGCACCTGGAGTTCCACTGCAATGTTGTATGTGATGGAGGAGTCCAACTTGGATTTGAGTCAACCCTACAATGTTCAAACAGACTTTCGTTTTTAAGGAGCTTGGGTGCAATCGCTCTCCTCCCCACTCCTTAAAGGAATACACATTACATCATTTTGCAGACATTACAAAAATGTTCTTCCAAGTTACTGCAAAATAACTTACTTGACTGAAAAATATATTATTTCAAAGTATCAAGAGAAATCGTTTCCAAATTCATTTTCAAAACTCATTTTAGGACAAATGCAATTTTGTATTATTTTGAAGTTGACCATCGTTTGAACGTGTGAGGTCAGAGGTCAGAGTGCCATAATCCCACCACCAAAAAATTTATACAGCCATGGAATGTTAATCCAGTGAGATTGGTAGCTTCTTATAGGTAAGATTTGAATTATGGCAACGTTATGGAAACGGACCCTCATATCAAGGACTCTGTAGCTGTGAACAGCACAGAGGAAGAGTCCTACATAGGGCTAGTGTCACCTGTGACCTGTTTCTTTCAGCAAGCTTTCAACAGTTGTACTCGCCCCGTGGTCAATGTATGGTTGATGGACCCAGGTTGAAGTGTAGGTCATTAGTACATTACGATTCTGAGCATGGGCAACATCTTCCATGATGGCTTTCTTGACAGCTAGCTCCTTGGTGTACATTGTTTCCAGTTGACTAGAGGCCTCCCCTGTAGCCAGAGAATGTTGACAATTAAAAGGTAACAGCAGTGTAAAGCTATGAAGTTGATTTATTTTATGTTATCTTTTCATTCATACATCCTTACTGGATTTTATTTATTCCTCTTATAATTGTATGATGCATGCTTATACTTTTCATTTCTTTATTTTTGTGTTTTCAAATAATAACCAATTGAAAATCATATTTTATTATTATTGTTATTATTATACTATAGAATTTCCTTTTTGATATTACAAAATGAAGTTCACAAACTCGGTCTCTAGTAATGAGAACTATTTTTAATCATGTAGATGAATAGGAACCAACCTAATAGTAAAGACCAACATCTTTTCTCAAAACGAAAGGTCCAATTAATGAAGGTCTTTTTTCCAACATGGCCCAAAAGTGATGACATTCCTTTCTATCAGACAGAACAACTGATTGAGATTTGTAACTCTCAGCGAATAATTCTACGCATATGAAATTGGTTTTTCCCTTAGTCTAGGATGTGTGTTGTAATGTTCACAATTCACATTAGCTGATGACCAACCAATCCCCTATCAATGTCCTATGGGACATGGACAACAACAAAACAGCTAGAGCATAAACTTTGTACGACACAATGACCAATGGACAGACAAATGCTTCACATCTGAATCCATCAGAGACTGGGTCACATGTACAGAAATACGAAAGCAAGCAGGAGTGGTATCATAAAGAAAATAAAACAGGCTAAATGCAGGTTGGCTGGACACCCAGCTTGAAGAACAGACAAGAGATGGAAACAAGTTTAATGGCGTGGTAACCAAGAACAGGGAGAGGAGAAGAGGCGGAAGAAGATGGAGGGATGACATTTGATCTTATGCAGGAACAGTATGGACAAGAACAGCTAGGGATTGAGATGAATGGCATTTTCATGAGGAGGGCTGCATCCTACACTGGATAAACACATCCTTTTTTCTTTCTTTTTTAAAGAGAGAATCTTACAGAAGAATTGGGCTGGCCATGTCTGAAACATGAGTTGTGATCTTTCCATGTCTGGGACACTTCTCTCCATTTCACAAATACCTCTAAGATGCTTAGTAATGGCAGCCATCTTAAGAACAAGCTTTTCCTGTTTAAATAATAATACAAAATTGTGTTGAAGATGCTAGGTCAGAAGGAAAATTGATTTCAATCTTAAACTTATTCATTCATTCTATTTCATTCATTAATGGTTTATTAACAAATTTACAAATCGAATTGCAAGTAAATTTACAATAAAATTATACAAAATGAAGAAAACACAATGGAATAATAAAGAGTTTAAAACAAAAGATACACAACCAGAAGTACTAAAATTACACAAGGAAATTAGCCTCAGTAAGCTTAAAAGTTATGCAATGTACTGTACAACAAAAATTTTAATTCTGAACAGAAAAAAAAAGAGAAAAACAACTATTGTTAAAAATACAAGCAACAAACTGTTTTTCATTCTTTCAGTTTTACAATGAAAATCAGGGATTTTGTTTTTTTTGCCTAAGAGTTCTTGAGTTTTGGGGTGCTGTCAAGTATCGCCGAAATTGAGTTATAAAAAAAGCTATTTCTAAAGGTTCAAGAAAAGTTACAAGTTTTCATTTATGGTGTTGCATGAAAAATAGTCTGCCGATGATAAGTAGTAGAATGATTTATGGACTCGTAAGACAAAACTGTGAAAGCAGTACTGCCTGTAACAATTCACAGACAGTTGATTGGTCCTACCATTGATTTGTAGATGCCCCCAAGATCGCTACACCAGCCCTCAAGTCCATCAGGTACCTGGCCACTCATACTGACCTGGGAGTCCACAGTCATGGCACTCTCCTTCTCTCTCATACTACATGTCTCGGGTGATTCACTGTATCTGGAATTCAAATAACAAAACTATGAAGGAATGTGCGCTAAAGCTTGAGGTTCGGAGACAAGAGAAGAGATTGTCAGGGGAGACTGGAGAGTGAAGATGCACTCTGTCTGCTTCCACTCCATGTAATATATTTTGTGAATAACTATAACATGCATATATCTCTGCTAATTCTCCAGCAAGTTAACCAGACTTTCCAAACCTGGAAAAAATGATGATGATTCATTCACCAAATCATGATTGTAAAGCGCATAGAGATGTTAATTCATATAATGCGCTATATAAATGTAATTTATTATTATTATTATTAAATCATTTTGTAAATTACATGTTGCATAGTGCAGTATCATTTAAACCATGTGTACCTATTTTAATTTAATGACCTTTGATCAAAGTTCTGATCTCGTCTTTGGAACAGGAGATAAACTTCTCCTTTGGAATCTATCTGTTGTCATCTTCAAACGTTATTTCCACAAAATTAGCACAGTTAAAAACAAGCGGACAAACAGTGCCGAAAGAATTGTAAATATCAATGGCAGCTGTTGACAGAAATATTGTTTCACCGTTTCCTAATTGTACAGGAGTGCAAGGCAATTTACCAAGTACCAGCGTAATTACAACCTCATGTCCAGGGCTATTTCTAGTATTGTTCAAGGCGGTGGAAACGACCAACGGTGGGCCCGATCAAGGTTATGTACCCCAAAAGGTACTTCACTCATGTTCTCCTGAGCCATGTACATGCGTCTTTGTAGCACATCAGGTGATTGGTCCTCAAAATTGACAAATCTATTATATCATGGTACGTTATCTTTGCTCTGCAGATACAGTTAACAAATACTTACTGAGCTTGTAGCCTAGCTGTCACTATCTTGTTGACAATGGCTAACCCTTTGTCATTTAGAATGTTCCATTTGTCGATATAGTTGTGCCAGTCTGCACAGTGGTCTTTGACGACTCTGGCGCAGCCTTGTAATGGTCCAGCTGGCGATTTGACCGGAACTGTCACCATCAGAACAGGGTCTGTCGTTTGATGGATCAGATAAAAACCTTTTTAGGATACAGTGCAGCATTTTTGTCAAAATGTACACAGGCCTACAGATAAGGAGCTTAAGTTAAAGACATGTTCGTACAGTGCTTTGATGACTTGGAGTTGGATGAGTTTATTGTTCAAGTTGAAATTTCTCATCACTTGCTGCAAGCCTTCATGCCGTGGTTGAAAGCTTTCTTGAATGTGATATAAAGGGTATGGTAAAAATAAAATGTTGCGCTGGTGTTGCAGAGTACATTCTTGGTTACTAATCTGATATTGAAAATCTGTTCCGCAGTGCTCCTCTTAGTCTTAGGTTTAAATCCTCTATCATTCGGACACAAGTTTTTTACACAACAAGCATGACAAGGGTGCAGCAGAAATAAGAATCAGCATACAGTGAGTATTGGCATGATGATTGGGGAGACCAAGCACAATTTAGACGATAATCTTAACCGGTAAACCCTCTCCAACACTGCAGTAACACTGCAGAGGACAGAAGAATTAATTATGATTACTCAATTAGCAAAAACATTACCACCAGCAGACGCACTACAAAGTGAGGTAGTAGTACGTTAGTACAAATTGTTATCCCAAACAACAATAGTATTATTATTTTTACAAAATAAAATAAAAATACTCTTCTTTTATTATTAATAAAATAATAATAATTTTTTTTTATAAGATTACTTCTACATTGGATGAGTATAACATTTTATATATATGATTTGCGGCTACCAAATCATTCATACTATAAATATCATGATTCATACTCATCATATTCATAGTACTGAGGTCTGACTCTGATGATTGTTTGTTTTATTTTTACTTTTGTTGATGGAAATAAAATCTGAACTCCCCAAAAAGCAATCACTGCTCATACAGTGCCAGCAAATCCATTAGCATTACAACATATCGAAATAAAAATAAGCTGTAGAACAAAATATTTTAGTTGCACTACGAAAAAAGTAGCGATCGGATCAAGGTTACAGGCTGAATCCTCCATAGCTGAATTGAAGCTATTTTTTCACGTAACTGATGCATCATGCACCTCCCATAGCTAGCTAGCTAAACTACCTAAACTCTAATTCTCACTGACTCACCATCATATTCAATGCCCTGTTTCTCTTCTGAAATATCTGACCCTTCATACCCTTCGAAGCTTAGATTTTTGGCTTTTGATCGTCTGTTCTTCGGTGTCCTTCCACGGCCTCTGTTGGCAGACGTTGACATTTTTGTCTCACTTCTTCAACTCAAGAGCCGAATGATTACAGACGACGAAAAGCTTATAATAATTATCAACCTCGTTCCCAGGGGTGATCGATCTCGCCGCGCCATTTTTCCCAGCATGCCTTGCTCGATCATAACCCCTGGAATTGGTTCATTAAAATGTGCTAGAATCTAGCACATTTTAATTATGCAGTGATCGATCCACTCCACGCGCCCGCTCAATACAGTAACACGCAAAAGAGGCATCAAGTCAAACAGCAACTGGTCCCCTGTCATTCTTCGGAGAACTTGTATGTCTACTAACTGTGTGCAGTTTTAGGGTAACCGTGTAAAAACATGATTCATTTGAAATGGAATCGCGTCAAAATACTTGTATTTTCACACGCGCGTACTAAGCGTTCTACAAGCGCCATACATGCGCTCGAAGGTTTTTAACAAGCGTGCACGCAATGTGGTCACCCCGTGGGAGCCAATCAGCGTTGTTTCTCAGTACATCCCTACCAGGGGTTAGTGACGAGAGGTATCGATACGGCGCGCTGCCCATGGTAGCGAGGCTGAATAATTATAATCCTGGAAGACATAGCGCCCTCAATTGACCACCTAAGAAAAAAACTAAAATAAACCGCCATTTTATTTATCTGCAGAAGGATCGGTACAATTAATATCCATCTCCTCACGCCAGCCAAGTTGTACTCCCTGATCAAATCTTAAGTATTAAGTAAGTGACCCGACTTGTCACTCTTCACGTTTGCAAAGACGGAAGACCAAGGAAAGGTAGTTATTCACTATAATGACCCAAGCCCCAAGCCAAGCCAATGAATAATGTAGTGTGCTAAAAATCATATTTTGTAATGTAAATGTTATTTTTAAATTTTATTATATTATTCGTCAGGTCAACCATCATCATCATATTCTTGGCTCAAGAGTCAATGGGTCAATTAAACAATCGTTAGAAATTGATGATGATTGAGGGCGCCACCTGTTGCGTTGTCTAATAACATGAATTATAAAATGTTTGACTTGACCTAATTTAATATTCAGGATTTCAGGGATATTCAGAATGCTTTTATCAACGTTACCGGTTACTTTAGAGGTTTAGCCCCACTTGTGTGGCCAAGGGACAGGAAACCTGAATCCTTCCTGTCCCTTGGCCACACAAGTGGGGCTAGGGTTATTTGAGCTTGAGGCAATTTTTTTATCTTTTTTTTTTTTTTAGCCACTCGGATTCGACAAGCATGATGTGATGGCATTTGTAATGTTGTTAAAATCACAAATGAATGCTTGCAACAATAGATATATAACCCAATATTATAATAATATAATTAATATTAATAATAATAATAAGCCGATAAATTATTATAAGATAACAAGTACACAATTACAAGAAAAAAAGAGGAGAGAAAAAAAGAAAGAGAGCTGGGCCTAATTAATATTGTTAACAATCTAACAATAGAAACATAAGAAGTAAGTTTGAGTACAAGATGACCCAGTGAGTTCATGATATAGGCAGTAAGCGATGCCCATTGTTGGCATTGTTGTCATTCTTATTTGAAATGTTGGATTTGTTATCCCATTTACTTGTTATTTTTGTTCAAAGATCCACCAAGGCCAATGTAGCAAACTAAGTAATAGTACCTCATCATGGCGTTACGTTCTTCATCTTCTGCTCATTGTTCTTCTATAAATTGCTCCAATCGTCAAAGTGGCCGACCTGATCTTTCATTCTTCAGGTTTCCGAAGGAAGAGGAGAGGTAGGATAGAACATTATTCTTGGGCAGAGTATATATTACTGGCGGCAGTACCGTTAAAAAATGATTGTAGCGCTATTTTTTCAGAAGATTGTGTAGATGTAGCGCCTTATTTGACTCTTATTTAAAATATTAAATTACACACTTTTTCAGCCGTTGCCACAAGCTTGATTGGATACGTTCGCGCCTCACCAGTGACATGTTCAAAGTTTGAGCCTCGCTTAACCCAGTTTTATTTAGTTTTTTTATCACAAAAATTATGAATATACTCCTACATTTAAATGGATTAGTAAAGTAATATAACCTTTATTTCTGATTTGTGGCTCCTGTGGATATTTTTTTAAGGAAAATAAGGTCCAAAATCTGTATTTGGTCTGACTCCTATCTCGTGAATACAAAGTCACAATGAAAATGCTGACGGGGAACTAGACTAACATTTCTCACTGGTATAATAGCTTTACAATCATTTTCCCCATCGCCAATAAAGTATCCACTGCCATACTTATTAGGCCACTTTTTGTTCAAATTGTTTAAGTTTTAAATTTGGTGTAATAATGATGATGTTTTAAAAATAGTGACACCACTCGTTAAACATTTATGTTGCGAAGATTTGGATTGCTTGATGTTACGATCCGATGACATTAAGCAGCGAGAGAGCATCCAAAAGTACTCAATCCGGTCAAAACAACATATTTTCCTGTGAGTTTTAAAAGCACAATGCTGTCCATAGTACTTTGAATGTATTAAATATAGGATCGGTGAGGATAAAAAACCAATTGATTAATTTGAATCTGTAGGTTTACTGATTATGAACTTCGAACTCGAACCATATTTCAGTGAATTTTTTTCTTCTTCTGAAATGAAGTCATATTTGAGAAAAGACAATAGATGATTTTGGCTGTTACAACCAACGTTAAGGACAATGGGTTTACATGCTGAAAAATGTGTCTCGGACTATTTTTTTCTGACTTTGCACAACTGATTAAGCCCAAATGTTCACAGGTTTGTTATTTCATGCATATGGTTGATCATACAAAACATGAACACCGTCTGTGACTATTTTGTTAGCTCTACAAATCCTGTGTATAAAGACTACATTTTTCCTATTACACCCTGAGTTTGTTTGTTGTGTTAGGTTGCTGGCATATGAAAGGGTTGTCAGCATTTTTAACCCATGTGTTTGTTCCGTCTTCCCTCTTCCCTCTTTTGTCTACCCAGATGTCAGAAGTGGGTCCAAAATACTCGTCGCGTTGATCTTCAGAACAAGACTGCAGGGTATTTGTCAACAAACTGCCGCTTGTGCTCAGAACACTTTGAACTTCGACACTTCTCCAACAAACAAACGAAAAACAGACTGAACTGGAATGCAGTTCCAACTATATTCAGATGGCCAAAAACAATCAATTGTCTGTACAACTCACGTAAGCCACTAGCACTCAATAGGAGGCAGCAAGAAGGTATAGATATTACAACAGGTTTAGTTCACAAATTTAGATTTTTCCTTTTGTATTTCATATTTTCACTGCACCATAGATTAATCAAATTAGTTTATAAAGTTCAAAGGTAGGGTCATAAATTGGTTTTTGTCAAGGTAATTCTGATTTATAGACAAAATTATAAAGATACAATAAAAGTCACCTGTGAAAGTTTCAGCTGAATACAGCATCTACTTGCTGAGAAAAGAGCAATAAAGCTATCCAGTGTTTTCACACGAACCTCGTATCCATCCATGTGTAGCGAGTTGGCAACGGGTGCCAACTGCGTCTGTGGCTGCAGCATTCGCGAACGAACACCAACCCCACAGAAATCTGCGGAATGTTTCATGCATGAATCGTTTCTCAGATGCAAATGTTTTGGGTTGGAAATTATCCACACCATGTCAAAGGGAACACCTTCTCAAAATAGTTTATTTTATCAACAGCTGCACCAAGTTTTTTGCTTCTTACCAAGTAAGTTTTATGGTCATTAAAATTTGGAGTACTTACCAGTCTATGACACTACCTTAAACCATTTTGCTCTTCACCAATGTTGTTATAAAACACTTCATAAATTCTGAGTTCTGTGGAAAAAGTCCACAGGTGACTTGGGCAGGACTCGAACCCACAAGCTTGTGCATTTTAGAGCAGATTTCTTAACCACTCAACCATTAAGTTTGCCCAATGATGAGAGGTCAGTTTGGAGTCTCATGTAACTGTGAGTCCTGCTGTAATTTATATTTTTCAACATAGAGACATTTGCCCTCTCTTTTTTTTTTTTCTCTTTGCAGTGGTCTACATTGTGACTGACCATACATACTCTAAAGTTCCTGAAAACGATCAGAACAATGATTCCGGGAGAATGTTATTATTTGAATCATTTGATGGGCAGAGCAGAAAACTGCTCCAGAAAGTACGCCGTCAAAAAATCAGACTGAAGAAAATGGCGCAACAGCTGAAGAGAGAGTCAAGTTCAATCGGTAACTTAATCAAACAAGCAAGTGTTTTTTTAGAAGAGCCAGCATTGACCTTCTTTGCATCTCAGTTGCAGAGTTCATCACAGCGCTGCAAGGCTAAAGGCAGGAGGTGGACTAACAAAGACAAAGTCATGGCATTTTCCCTTTACCACCAGAGTCCCAGTGCATACCAATTCTGTCTGCGTTTTTTCACACTTCCGTCTGTGTCATCCCTCCGAAAATGGTTGAGTAATGTGGAAGTGAGGCCTGGCTTTCCTCCCAAGGTATTTGAACTGTTGAGAGACAAAGCAGGCAGCATGACAGAAAGGAATAAGTTATGCGTCATCACATTTGACGAAATGAGTCTACGTGCGGGCCTGTCGTACAACGCCACAGAAGATACGGTGGAGGGATTTGAAGACTTTGGCTTCGTTGGTAAAACATCAAAGCCTGCAAATCATGCCCTTGTGTTCATGGTTCGGGGTTTGATTGGCAAGTGGAAACAGCCCATTGGCTATTTTCTGTCAAGAGACGCCACATGTGCTGCAAAGCTGAAGAAATTGCTCAATGAATGCATTCAGAGTGTGAAAGACACTGGACTGCAACCCAAGGTTGTTGTATGTGACCAACGGTCCAGCAATGTTCGCCTCTACAAACTCCTCTCAGTAACAGAAAAGCAGCCTTTCTTCATCCATGAGAAGGACAAAATCTTCTGTTTGCATGACCCGCCACACCTGTTGACGGACACAAGATCTAACTTGCAGAAATTTGTCTTCCAGATGAATGGAGAAGACGGTTGCAAACCCATCAGGTGGAGACACATTCGTAATTTCTATGAATTTGATTCCAGATTGGCAATCAGGAAAGCACACAAACTCACAAAAGAGCACTTTGAGCGCTCAAACTTCTCCAAGTTTAGAGTAAATGAGGCAGCTCAAGTGCTTAGTCATTCAGTGGCTGCAGGCATGTACACTTATGCAGCTTTTGACAAATTACCCGCAGAAGCGGCATACACAGCTGAATTTGTTGAGATGATCAACAACTTGTTCGATGCATTTAACAGTGGACATTTCAAGGATCCACAAAAATTGAAGAGGCCCTTGTCCGACGACTCTGAACACAAGTCATTCTTTGAGTCAAGCCTGCTGATACTCAAGAACTTGAAGGTAGTTGGAGGTAAGAATATTGTGTTTATCAAGGGATGGTGTCTGGCTATTTCATGTGTTTGTCAGCTATGGCAGCACTTGAAGGAAACCACCGATGTCCGATTTCTGATGACATCTCATCTCAACCAGGATGTTGTAGAGAATATGTTTTCTACCCTTCGTCGAAAAGGCCGCTTTGGAGATAATCCATCAGCTAAGGAATTTCATTGCGCCTTCAAGAGGGTAATGGTAGATGCGCTTATCAAGCCAGTTGCTGGTTCCAACTGCTCACCGGACTCGGACAACTTTATCCTGACACTGTGCTCTCTAACGAGCAATAAGGGAAGATTAAAACAGTCTCAACGTTTCAATGCACGTAAAGCCGTCGCAGTCAACAATATTCCAGTTGACCTTCCCGATCAGAACACACTTGCACACATCGCTGGGTATCTGTGTCACAAAGTGTTCACTGGACATGACGAACTCGCCCCATGCCCGACCTGCAGGAAAGCCCTACTGAAGAGCAACGTAGAGTTAGACAGTCCAGGGCTACTATTCATACGTTACAAAGCCACATTCGCATCTGACTTTGGATCGTTAATGGCCCCCTCGGAGCGCTTCCTAGCTTTCTGCGCTGAGTGTGAGAAGTTATTCTGTACTGAATTTGATGACCTCAAGATGACAAGGAGCAACATCTCCCACCGTCTCAATCAAGCGATGCAGGATCTAGAGTCGTACAAGGAGTTGCGAGTGTGCAGTGAGAGAATTAGAGCCAAGATTGTAGCTATATTTGTGAATGTCCGAATACATCATGCACTGAAGTTAAAGAACAAAGAACTTCAAGATGTCCCTCTGAAGAGCAAACGTAGGAAACTTCAGACAGAGGAACATAAATAAAGTTGATAAGCTGTACACCGAGATCAGTGAATGTGACTTTGAACTGGAGAATACTATGGTGGCCCTGAACGGAGATCAGACTTTGAAAATATATTTTTTAACATCGCCAATTATTTTACTAATAACTTTGCAAATATTCATAAATCCTTGCATGTGTATGTCACAAATATCTTTGTAAATGTTTGCTCTGTGCATACTTTGTTGCTTTGTTTTTATTTCTACCAGGCTTTTTTTTTAAAAGAAGTTAGAGGGTTTTGAGTTCCAGCCATCATTTCATTAACATGAGCACACGGGAGAGAAATAGTCGGGTACTCTTTGTAATCTATGCTTGCAGGCCAAGGCCCAAATTATGTAAACTATGCAACAAAGTGTTTGACAAGCCTTGTCAATTTTGCGTGCTTGGGCCAAAATTCAAAAACCCCATAATACCCTCCAGTTTTGAAAAATCCTGGGGAGGAGAACCCTGATATAGCGTGCATTCGCACCTGCTTCAGGCTCCGACCTACTCCAGTGTATCAGAGCCAACCTCTTAAAGAACAGAAAGGGTCATCAGTAATTTACATCAGTCAGGGGTGACTCACACTCTAGAAGGCAATCGGGTAGGGGAACCACCCCAAATTTGGTCCTGTTCACCGTTAACAATTGGGGTAATGGTGTTTTCATTCAAAATAAAAGTGGTAAGGTTAATAGACCCCTTGCACAGGGACGTCACAAGCTCAAAAAGCGCCCTCACTGAGGTCAGTGAAGACCTATCATTGGCTGAGAGTTGTGCGTGGCGTGTGTCAGTAAGCATGTATCCATTGTTTGACATCAGCGATGGGGGCCCTAAGCAAGGGGTCTACTTCAAGATTTGTATTTGTTTTGGCACAGTGACATTCACAATGAACATAATTTAAACAGTTTGGGTTTATAAGTTAAAGGTGTCCATGTTTGTCAAGCCTACAAAACGAGACATGGATTTTATTTCAATATATATATATACGCCAACAATTTTATCTATCTTATTTTATTTGAAACTGGATGTATCTATTTTATTTTTAGCCATTTTGTTTAACTTGTGGTTTCAAGAAAAGTTGACTGTTCACTTCCCGTAGACTGTGTTTGTTTTGAGGGTTTTTTGTTTTGTGTCTGTGTTTTCTCAAGAAATAGTTGAACAAGGACATTTGTAGAAATTGACATTCATCTTGTGGAAAAAACAGGCCCGGCCTAGCCTCAGCTAGAGCACTGCAGAATACATTTTACTTTAACTGGAAATTCTACTTGATATTAACCACCCCAGCTCCCTTCCCCCTCCTCCCCTTAAAAATGTGTGTTTTTTCGCAACCAAAAACTTCCAGAAGATTCCAGAGTGCCTTTTAATTTTAAGTTAAAAAGGTAGTACATGTACTGTTTAAATTTGAGTTTAGCATTTAATGCATCATAGGCTACATCATGAACATCATTGGGTGCACTAAATAGATTGTACTTCCTAAAATGGCGGCCGCTCCCCTCCAGTGTGTACTCCAATCTTTTACAAACATTTACATGTCGGCTGCCTATCTTACGCCTTGCAGTGCTAAACGATCTTAATGGTCAAAAACAGTCCACAAGGCTGTAGTATGTGATGTGGAAATCTGCTCTGTACATAACATTAACAAAGACAGAAATCAGAAGTTTGTCAAGCAACAGTGAAGTAGGCCTAATGTATTTGTTTGAAGTCTAGAGATTGTGAAATAAAAGCAACACTTCTGCCTCTGACGTAAAACCGTATTTTGTTGTCTCACTTTTCCTCTCTTTATTTCAAAATTGAGAATATCTTACAACTATACAGTAAATATGGGAACACAATAAAACCCTTGTGTTACTGTGTAAGGTGTTGTGACACTTATAAATGCAAATTGTTACCGTTAAACCAATTCAGTTTGGTTTCAAAACTGATCAACTTGTCTTTAGCAGTTCAAACAATAATAGACTTTTTGAACCTGAAGATAGTCAAATAATCCTATATTCCTCCAAATTCATTTCTTACATATGCACTTGATTTTGATGGATTTGGGAATTCTTAGAAAACAAAACTTAAAGTGTGGAGGGGGTAGTTTAAGTTAAGAGTTTAATTACAACATCACTGACCAACAAGTTCATACATTAAGACACCTAAAAAAAGGTGGCATCTTACAACTTCATCCTGAAAAAGGCAATGTCAAAATTCCAAGGGACTGGTGTGTCAAGACCTGACATTATGTAAGGCCGTGTTTAAATCAGCGGCTATGGCTTCAGCTGGAAGAGTTTCCATTGAAGTATAGGACATCCTTAGCAACACTCTTAGTAACAGCCGTAGCTGTAGCCACCAATTCGGCTACTGCATTAAGCTCATCATCATAACCATTGTATAAAACTAGAACAGATCAGCAACATCTTATTGATGAATGCGATGCCTAAATTAGTGCCTCTAATTATGCTTTAACCCATAAGTCAACTTGCCAAAGTTGGAGATTTTAAAAAGTCGGAACTGAAAATAAAAGTCTTTTTTTTTTTCAAAGTCCCAAAGTTGTCAGAAGAATCTCATCCCTGCCATAGCAGTGCCCTATATTCAAAAATTAAATTGCAAATAACATTTTCACAAAGGCGTACACATGTTCTAAACTGACTTCTCAAAAAAAAAAGTTTTATTTTGTTCATAGCTTGAATTTTCAAAACAGTCATTTTAAGGTCACATGGTGTGTTATAAAAAACTTCTGCAAATGTGTTGTCAATACACAATCTGAAAAAATTGGGTCAATTTAATCATCCCAGGACACTGCCAGGGTTACTGCCATGTAAGTAAATAAATACTCCTACAGTGACCCACTACTACTTGAAGTCATCTTGCCATTTTGGAGCCTTGAGCTTACAATCCTCCCGAGTAACTGTGGCCAAATGAAGCCACTGTAAACACAAACTAGGACAACTGACAGTAAAAGTCAACCAGGGGTGAGAGTCTTTGCTGACAACTAAGGTCTGAAACTAGGATCCAAAATTTAGGTTTCTTGAAATTTCCACCTTTCGGTAACCCCTGGAGTTACTTCATGGAGCTTCTGGGAACAGTATCCTCAGCGCTAGAGAAGTAGACCAAAAAGCGGGATTTCCTTTAATCTAAAGAAATTAGCAGGTTTTTTTTCACTAGGCAGACATAAAAAAGTCTGAATTCAGGTGAAAGTCTGAAATTGCTGATCCCTGGTAAACCAACTCATCCCTGGTAAACCAAATAATGCATTTGATCTTTTGTGCTGGGGTTTGAATATAACACTCCATGAACAGCTTCATGAGAGAGGTCGTAATATACTTGGACACAGACACTAAGTTAATCATGTCTAATACAATGCCTACACCCTCATGTATCAACCAATCCATATGAGGGCGCCCTTCATTTACATAAGGACACAACACTTTAGTCTCAAGTGGTGTTACTGGCATGGTTGGCCGCAAATTGCACCCCATGTCACCTTGTACTAATGCTAGCAATGCAACAATGGATATAAATGGGTCTCCTGGTTCAAACGCACACATAGCTCTGCAAACCAGTCATAAAATCAAAGAACCATATGAGACACACTGTCAGGTGTGATACAGCACTACATGTGTGTTATCTATCTTTACATGTGGTGCATCAAATTGTATCCCTTTAAGGTACATGTAGGGTCGTTGATTGGTTTTTGTCAACTTAATGCTGATATGTATAGGCAAAGTTAGAAAGACAGATAAGTAATACAAATCACATGTGAAAGTTTCAGCTAAATACAGTGTCTAAAAAAAACTGCAAAAAATTGTCACAGTATTTTCAAAAGATTGTCGAATCCATCCACGTTTAGCGAGGTGACAGCGGGTACCAACCGCATCTCTGGCCGCAGCATTCCCGAACGGACACCACCTTCAGAAATCTGAGAAACGATTCACGCATGAACCAATTCTCAAATGTTTTGGGGTGAAAAATTATCCAAACCATGTCCTTTGAAGGGAATAATCCGTTCTCAAAAAAAAATGTATACTATTAGCAGCTGCAGTGCTTCTAACCAAGTAAATCTGTATGGTCATTAATTTATGGAGTAGTAATCTATTCCCCTACCCTTAATGTGTTCTACCTCATTCTTTTAATTTCTACCCTGTTCTGATTTCACTCCTTCCTCTTTCATGTCCACATCTCCGTCGTCCTCAACGGTTTTCTCTTTTTCTCCCACTTCTTCCGAAGTGTCATCTGCATTGCCGGGTAGTTTCCTCGATGCCTGTCTCTCACCAACCTGCTGCTCTTTGGATATTGGCTTGGCTGGGCTTGGGGTGTGGGAAACAGGTGGTTTGGCAAGCTGTGCCTGCAACTGTCTTTGGTACTGCAAAAAAATACAAGACGGTACCCAATATTGTATTTAATAAAATAAACAAAAACATTGAAAATTGGGAAAGCAAATTTCACTGGGACAACATTGTTAGTTTTGTTTAAAGAAAAAAAAAAAAACAGTGGCTCTAAAAAGAGCCCGCAGTGAGGACCGTCTCAACATTTTGGGCAGTAATCCTAGCCAAGTCTCGCTGGGCCTCAAAAAACATTTTGAGATGGTGTGACACAATACTATCACACAATTAGGTTTGGGTAAATTTGTCTTTATACACCCAAACCAAACAGTGCATTACCATAGTGTCCACCATTATCTCAAAAAGGCTAATGCCCCCTGGCACCTGGTCAATGTTAGTTCTCATTGGGAAGTCCTGCACTCCTGCACTCCAGCTTAAAGTAACAACATTAATTGGGGAGGCGCGCAGTGTAGGTAGGGGGGACAGATGGGGGTGGGGGGTATGCTTATTGTCAAGTGTCCCAACCATTTTGCCCTGGATTGTAGACTGCTGTTATTGCTTGATTACTTTAAAAGCACAATGAGACATCTATCAAGCTCACAATAGTGACTGGATCAGGCCAAATTGAGATTGAGAAGAGCTGTGTAAGGTAGTCCCTATGCATAGGTTATGTTAACCTTTCAAAACTGCCTGGCTGGGCAAATTTTGTAATATCTTTTTGTTTTGTTTTTTCAAAGACGAAAGGTCGCCTTTGCGCTGCACATTTTCTCATTGTGATTTATACCAAATTTAGCAATTCTGAGCCAACAGTGTTTAAAATGTTGTTTCCCTCAACATTTTATAGCAAACTTCCTCATACCCCACTTGGTGCTTTACATGTGGCATCGTGTATCCCCCCCCAAAAAAAAAACCCAAACAAACAAACAAACACCCCAACAAACCCCTCCTATTGTGTATTCATTGTGTTCTGGGAATCTCAGGAATTCTATGGAGGATTTTTCGGGGACGGGGAGGTACTTCTGTACAAGCGAGAACGAGTATGTTAGAGTGTAGGAACATCTGGGGGAATCCCTCTGCCACATACTGAACTGGATTGATTATATTCAGTACAATACAGCAAAACAAACAATGCAGTATCCGGCTCGTGATTCAAGCTCCTAAACCAGTAAACAAGAAAGGATCTTTTCATGCAAATTTTTGGATTTTTTTTTTTTTTGGTCATTAGGCAATGACTTTCATTGATTTGTTTTAGTTCTGTTTTTCAAGGAACTTTAGGCCCAGTCTGAATTGGCGGCTACAAGCAACGGCTATTGGCTGGGTCACTGCGTCATCATGGGTTGAACCAAGGGCATCCTTAGCAACAGTCATACGACCTTAGATTATTTGGTAACTAAATAAAGTGTGTATTTTGCGGATGTTATAATTGCATCAGGGATAGTGAATAGTTTGGATTTTTTTTTTTTTTTACAGTGTACTCAGTGCTTTCCCTAAACCTGTGTGAAAAAAAAAAATTCACAGGCATTCTACTAGATTGGGATTCGAATCCCACGTCCCCCGCATTCTAATGCAGATATCTTAACCACTAGACCACTGAGTGCTCTCGAAGTGTGGGTGTAACTTCTATTAATAAATAGTAGGTAGCTGTGACCAAAATGTACAGTCAAAAAAGACCAAAAAGGGAGAAAAATTGACAAATCAACAGTTTAGAAAATCTTAGTGACCAATGGTCGTTGAGTAGTATAATTCTTACCCAAGGCTTGGGGCATTGTCAAATTACTATCTTAAATTATCCAATTCAGCTTAAAAGTATTGAATTAAGTTTCCTTTAGACTAGAGTCACAAACTTTAAACTCAACTAACATGTGAAAACTTATTGGATAGTTTTGGAATGATGTACTATATACATTTCCCAAACCATTTAATTTTAGGCTGAAAGCTGTCTGATTATGAAGTTTATACTAGAACCATTTTTTCTGTGAAATATTTCCCTCTGAAATGAAGTCATACTCAAGAAAACTGTATCTGAAAACCTAAAGAAATGCAGAGTTTTTCACTTTTTTTCTCCTGACTCATAACGGATTATGCCCAAATTTTCACAGCATGGTTGATTAAACAAAACATGAACACCGTCTGCAACTATTTTGTCAGCTGTACCGATCCTGTATAATAAAATTAGATTGTGGTTTCAGCTTTATAGTTTAATTCTAGCTCTGTGGTTTGATGGATGCGGTACAGCACATCCGAATCAACCACTTGGGCCAGCAGTTTGTATCTACAGTACATGTTTGTTTAGCATTAAAATTCCAACGGGGAAATAAAGAGGACCAAGGAAGCTTCCTCAATTCTTCCTGGATTTTTCATACGTAAGGTCGTGTATTTTTTTCTATTGTTCACACATTTCTGAACTTCCTTGACACATGACTGAATCATGAAATCATTCCAAAATTAACTCATTCGTGGTATGCTGACACGGAGTGTAAAACTAATGACATCACCATCACAGTTCTGCTAAATGACATTCTGAACACTACTGAGCCAGCAACCACAAAGAACCGTTTCAGTCTAGTGTTGGCTTACGCCTCCTTTCTACAAAAAGATCTGTACAATTTTATATTTGTTCAACACACTGCAATAGCTCGTTGCTGCAGTAAAGGCTGTTTCCAAAGAAACACCTGGACGTTTGCTGGATCCAAACTGAGTGAAATCATTGACGTTGATTTTCATTATTGAACTTTCAGTTGGTGTGCTGTGTGCAAATGCATTGAAGTGGAAAAGGGGATTGGTGCTTTAATGTATAGGTTTGAACTTTGACCTCAAAAGCTTCCGCTGCACTGTACTGTACTGTGATATACTGGGCCATAAATTCTACCTGAAGTCTGCAAGGGCTGCCACTATGTCGGGGAGGATGGTTCTATTTGATGGGGTTGTTTTGCTGCTGTTCAGCATTTTAACGACATCATTGTCTGAAGAATTCTGTGACGGTCGGAGCGGTCCAGCAGGGCTGACTATATGTCGCTCTGATACAGACACTGGAAAGCTTGGTTGGTTTTCATGTGTTTCCAGTTCCTACATCCAGCTGAAGACAACAGGCATGGAGCAGTGTCAGACGAGCTACAACTACTGTCTGTACGGGTGTACCAGTGAGGGAGTACTAACGGATAACTGTGAGTGTAGTGCACCAACTGAATATATGCCGGCGAATTCCTCAGTACCTGCTTGGTGTTTTGATCCCGACGGTCAAAACTGCATTTGGTACAGAGAGTGTTTGGGTCGGCTACATCCATGTGAGGATTCCGCTAATGGATATGCTTTGTCATACGGGGAACATTTTTGCACCCTCTATACATCAAACGTGGAGAACTCCAAATTCAGCCAAAATGCGGTTGAGTGGATAGATGCTGTGAGGCAGTGTCTCCAGGTTGCACTGGTCCCGTTAATCCGACCGTGGCAGTCACCGACTTGTGAAGAAATCAAGCAGATTGCGTTTGACTCTCACACTGGGTGTTACAACTCACCGGCACAAGGTGCACCGTCCATTTGCTCACTCGGCGCCCGGGACTGGCTGGCCGTCTTCTGGACGATCAAGGGCAGTTTCATCACAGATACAACAGACACTCTCAAAGGTATGGTCCAAACAGCAGGCAAATGTTCTTGGGACTATGGGTCAGAACTGCTTTCATCAGCTGCAGCTAAAATCCGTATAATCTTCGACTGGTTTCGTGGAAAGCGTTCAACATCCAGTGTGGACACCGACGCCATCTCCAAGGAAGTCGGGGGTAAAATTGCGCGTCAACTCGGTTGGGATGACCGCACTCTGATTTGGTTTGCATATACTCCTCAAGACACCCATACCACTAATGAATTAGATATAATTATCATGATTGCTGACAAGCTCACCCTGGGGCTTACCAATGCTCCAGACGCCCCCATTGTCAACCTAACCCAGACAACCCAACACCTCGTGGACAGCGTTAGACAAGGACTATTAACAGAGCTTGAGCTCAACATGGGTAATGTTACAATTGCCTCAGACTCAGTGACCATGTGTGATAACCCTAGCTGCACAGTAGCTGACAATTCATCTCCAGCGCTTCGCACAAACCCTCTCAACTACTTGCTCTCCGTGACCACTACACTAGCAGTCATGCTAAGCTGTGGTAAAATGGTTTGATTAATTAACTCGTTATCTACTTGAGGGTTTATGTTTGGTGTCAATTAAAACATAGGGCTCACTTAAAGTACTATACAGGATTGGTATGATGATAAAAACATCATCATTGTTTCATTTTAGTCTGAAAGCTTACTGACTATGAAGTTCATACTAGAACCATTTTTTTCTGTGAAATATTTCCCTCTGAAATGAAGCCATATTCAAGAAAGCTGTATTTCAAAACTTTTAAACATGCGACAGCTGATTTCGGTTGTCACAACAACAATTAAGGACAATGTGTTTACATGCCGGAAAATGTGCATGGTTTTTCACTATTTTCTCCTGCCTCACACTAGGGCTTTAGGCACAATTTTCACAGGCTTGTTATTTCATGTTTATGGTTGATCACGCAATACATGAACACTGTCTGAAAACTATTTTGTGAACCTTGTTTCGAAAGCAGACATTTGTACCAGATGCGGAGATGGCAAAAATGTCCTCTTCTGTTTTCCCACTACAAACTCGCATGTTTGAAGCCAGGAAAAGCCATTGAAAACTCCTGAGCCGGGAGAGCATTGATTAAAAATATCTACTGCATTTGAGGCATTTCTTTGTTTTTCAGTGTAGAGGGTATATTAAATAGTCCGTCAATATTTTTAAACCAAAGTTTGAGCAAGGTGGGTGGGTCAGAACTATTTTTTTTAAAAGATTCAAACTTTTAAATATTGACTACTCTGAGTGGCTCTTTAATGACCTTACACCCCATCATAAGAAACAGCATAACAAGTTAGTAGTTTAGCAAAGTTTGTGAACACTTTTGATGACACTATATTCACTGCAAAAATCGTTGCAAGTTGTAGAAAAATTTGTGATGAAGTCGTAGACCATGTAACCCTCGTTTACAAAAAGAGTAGCCTTGTACATTCCAGATGAATTCCTATGGGGGGGGGGTGAGATAGCACACTGGTCATATGGGAAATGTGATATTTGTGTCCTAATTCCCACATAAATTCAAGAGTTATAAAAATAACAGCTGATCAAGTTTTGGAATAGTGCCCTCTTTCTTCATATCCAAAATTGATAAAATCAGTGCAATCTCATGAAATTTATCAGATTTGTATCATGGCTTCTTCCATTGGTCTGTGTGCAAATCGTTCCTGCAGGAAGTCTAGGCTCTGTGGCTCTTTTGTGAACATGTGATGTCACAGGTCACACTGTCTATAGAACAGAATATTTGAGGTTATACTACACCGCTGCATATAGACCCAGTTCAGGTGTACAGCCACCCATGTTGAAGTGATTGTGTACCACTTAGTACCTCGGAGACCTGAACCCGGACTTGACCTCGTCGGGTAAATTATCACCCCAGAGCGAATAGAAACAAAACCAACTCTATCAATAGTTAAATGGAGCCGATGAAAGTCCGCCAATACTGACTGTAACCATGGAGACTTAACTTAGATGAAGTAGCCACCTAGAAATGTTTAGTTGTTACTCAGTCTTCTATTACTAAAAACTATTTGATCACAATTTTTCGTGATTGTATTTTTTAGATGGTTCATTAAATAACGAATTGTTTCATGAAGATAACTTTTATTTTTTATTTTGTGCCGATTCACCTAACTTATTTCAACAGAGGGCATCAACAGGACATGATTTGAACATACCCCCCCCCCCATGAGACCTGGGTTACAAAAATAAAGTAGTGTAAAAAGTGGTAAGAGGAGCTAGTGTGTAATGTCAGGTGATAATTGCAGGAATGCAATAACAACTTGACGAAACAACCTAACATTTCGATCAGTATGCTCTGATCGTCTTCAGGAGAAAGGGGGGAGGTCGTTCGTATAGTGGTGAAGGTACATTACCTGCAATGCAACTCAACTTGTATTGCACTTATATACTGATTGCTGTGTAATATTAGAAGTAATTCAAATTAGTTGCAGTTAGCATTTAAAACATGTAGTGGCTGAATTCCATGTGAAAGCCAAATATTAATTGTTGGAATACTTGTTGACTTATTAACTGTAGAATATTAAAACTTACTTCCTACTTAATGTATAAAGCTGTCAGATTCTCTGCATGACACTGGTTTTTTATATATAATTATTATCTCTTGTGGAAAGTATTCAATTGCCCCCCAAAAAAATTTGAATATTGCCACACTACTAATGTTAATTGTTTTTATGACTAAAACCTTTCTTATAAAAATCACCTCAGAATTGTCTCATTATTAATGTACTATTTTAGTTAACAACTTTACATGTGTATACTGTAACTTTGGAATTTAACCAAAGAAAATACAGGTCCAGAGATGTACTTTTATCTGAGCATCATCCTTACGAGAATTGCAAAACGCTTACAAAGATAATATGATGCAGAAAGGGTGTTGAGTACAGATACTCCAGTTGGAGTGGCCACATATATTAGAAATGTTGTAAATGCAGGCTGACACCTGAGTGTGTGTAGTTATGTGTGTGTGGCTGAGTGAACACATTCAAACTGGGAACCTGTAACCAAAGAGGACAATGGGGTTCCCAGTTGGGGAAACGTCCCCAGTTGGAGAGTGTGTACAAAACCAATGGGAGCTGTTACCAAAAAGTTAAGGTACAAACAAAAGAGGGACAATAGGAGGTCCCTGATTGAAGGTGTTTGTAACACACTTGTATGTGTGTGTGCAATTCATAATGCTACACCAGTAAATTATTGTTTGAGTGCATTACTAATAGTAACACCATTGTTTCAGGCACATTAGAGAATGATTTCCCTTGTAAAACGAAGCAAAATGTTGCACAAAACAGCTCAGTTGCTGACTCAAAATCATGATTGCTATCTCAATATTTAGCATTTAGTTTTAATGTGCACTAAACATGCTCAGTCGAAATACATAAAACAGTGTATTGTTCATGGGTGCAGAGGGTTCATTTAGTTACACTAATATTTGATGTTTGAGTTTAAGCAGAGTTTGGACAATTAATCTTTAATAGTTTTGCTGTCCACATGTATATCCAATAATATTAACTTCTTCCTTCATTTGTGCTGGTATTGGTAGTATCATTAAGCTCAGACAGAATCATAAGTGTTCCTTTCATTCATAAATCAGCATTTACATGTCCTATGATTTGGCTAACTAAATATTGGCTGGACTTTCAAATGCTTTACTGCTTGGTTTGAGATCTGTTAGTGTTGCTGTCATGTAAATCCAGTATGACTTCTACTTTAGGCATCCAATCGTTACTATAGTCTTTCACGATGTATCAGTTGCTACGCTATGTCTGTTAGTTACTGTTTTCTAATGGCACATGATGATAATTGGTGGGTTTTTTTTATGTGTGGTTGTTTTCTTATTAAACCTAGTTACATCCCATGATTCCAATAAACACAGCCAGTCTACCGTGTTCCTTTTAGGTATGGAACAGCGTCTAATGGGCAGGAAAATGAAAATGTCGAGCACATATTCAGAAAGCGCTCCAATTTTTATGACCTCACTTTTTTAACTCAAGTTTTGAAATTTCATACTTGCAATAAACAAAAGAGCCTCAGATCTACAATGTAAGTTGCTTTTTTCTGTCAGAGTGTACTGTCTGACTGGTATCCAGGCTATTATTACTTGGCATGGTGTGGTAATCTGAGAGCTAAAGACACACATAGATTAGCCTGTCTTACCAAAGTGACCACCAGAACAATTAGACAGTAAAAACCAGCGTGGTATTTGGGAATCAGCTGTTTTTATCTCTGCTCCATACAATATTGCTACATTTCACTCTACACAATGGCTTAATCGGATGGATATTCACAACAGCCATCCAGCTCACTGCAAAAAATTGAGGGCGCTCTGAAAGTTGTTGCAGGCAACCAAACTGACCACCATAAAGCCAGTTTAGAAAAATTTTACAGATATAGAAGTCTTTCAAAGTGAAGTGGTCAAGTGCTGGCACTTCTTTTTGATTGCACTATTTTGACTTCATTTTACTCTTTTATCAAATGTTGCCCTTCTTGCATAGTAATATTAATAAAATTTATACTGTATATTTTTAATTGATTTGTGTATATATTTTGCTTACACAGGACTGCAATTGTCATGTTTTTAAAGTGATGTTATAATAAATATATATTAATAATTAAATCAAACTAATTGGCTTTATAAAAATAACAGCAACAAAAATAATCACAAAGGAAAGATGATGGTTTTCCTAACAAAAGTCATGTTTGTCTTTGTCAAACAATTAATTCTGGGGAAGATGTATTTCACCAGTAAACTCGATTTACCAGACTCTTCCAAATATGCTAAACTAACTTTATGAAATTCATACAAATTGTGAAAAAGACCTTAAATATTGAACCAAAGACTTGATGCACTGATGTTGAACACTGATAATAATATTTTACCTGATATCATTTTTTTTAAATTGAGTAATAAACCACAAGGAAAACTGACTAGGTAAATTTTAAATAATTTGGGGTTGAACACAGAAAAATTGACTAGGGCGGGACTTGAACCTGCGACCTCCGGATTAACGTGCCAGCGCTCTACCAACTGAGCTATCAAACCCTCATGTTGGTAGTCTCTCTATTTTGTCAATATCTTCGTTCAGGGGAGCAAGTCAGAAGCCATTCAACCTCAAATCATTTTTTTTAATTTGACTTTTGATATTCTGGTCCAGTAACCCCTGGACATTATTGCTCACTGTAACACGAACCTAGAAATAATGGCAATCTCCTACCACTAAATCAATGTTGTAAATAATCGCATTATGTGATTGAATAATTGCAGTGATTTTATAAACTTCTCTTTGTGACTTGTAAAAGATTCAGTTTGTGTTGTGTCGCAGATATTAAGTTTCTTCATGAATATTATTTCTGCCTTAAGGACTTGTTTTAAAAATAGAGTCAGTTAGAATGAATTTTAAGGGAACATGAAATGTCCAATATGTATAACTAATGTCATTGTCTCTAAACAAAAACATCCAGAAATGGCATTACAAGAATGTACTTTCCACACTTTAGCAAGAAGCTCCCTCATCACATCAACTCTAGTGTTTGTGCATCAAATTTTGTCCTTGAAATGTTATTATGTCGAGTGCATTTTGGCAGCAACAGCCAAACAATTATTTGGGTGCTTTGGTCGAGCTGGGCCCAATTCCATATAGCCACTTAAACAAAAAAATTAGCTAAGCACTTACAAAATTATGCTTACTCGAATAAGGTTACCAGCCAAACTAGCATGTCACATGTAAAATCTTTGACTGGTATCCTGCTTTTTGTTTTTTTGGGTTTTTTTTGCTTAGCAGAAAACTTTTTAAGCACTATTTTTTTCTGCCTAAGCAGCTCTATGAACTATGGCCTGGTCTTACATATGATGAATCCAAGCAACAATCATGTGATGCCATGATTGGGTAGACATTGTTCCATACATTGTCCCCAGCGTTCATTTTACTTATGCTCATCACAGACCTCCGACGTTGACCCGACTGTCTGAAGCACCACCCACATCACAATATTAAAAAACCAGCGTTAATATTCCTACCAATAATGTCAGAAAAAAAAACTGGCACAGGACCAAAAATGGATTGGTCTTTACCAAAGAGTTACATAATTAGAACTAGAGGGAGCCCTCGCTGTGTCACACTTGTAATTCCGCTGACCAGCCATGGGTACAAATCCCTAATGGGTCAACTGCATACGAATGCCCACTTGGAAAACATTTGCTGTGTAAAGAGTGACCATTGTAATATATATAATTGGTCAGCGCCATTTTCTCAAATAGGCAGAAATGCTTCTTGCCAGGCTGTGTCGCACGCATGTGTATGCCCTCTAGTTCTTATATATAATGATCCACAGTCTCTACACACAAACTAGTTTGCCATAATTTAGCTATTGGCTCTGTCTACAAAAACACATCCCCTGCAAGAAACTGTTACTTCTCAAAGTTGACTTACCCCCTGTTTGGCCTGAATCACCCTCAGCCTTTCCTGGTAGAAGTCGTAGACAAACTGAGCCATGTGGGGCATATCTTCCACTATCAGAGGTTGGCCGAATGGAGTTTCTTCAACCTAAAAATGTAGGATCAGTTATTGAACGAGGGGTTAGTCAGGAATCACAAGGGAGGGGCGGAATAAACACCTAAAACCACACTTTATTATAAAACCACAGCAATTCTGATCAGATTCCCTTCGGGAAATTATATGGTTCTAACTCTAATCTAAATAATTCAACTCGCTATTTTTGTTTTGACTAATTTATTTATTTATTTTAGATGTTTTTTTTTATTCTAACAGGTAGCCTTCTCAATTGAAAATAACATTGCTTCCCCTGCTATAAAATTTGTTTTATCAAAAAGGTACAATGTAATTAAAGGACACATACAAATCAGTACAAGTACAGGATACCTGCACACTTTAGAAAGTCAAGCTTAAGATTTTTAAAAACCTTTTAATGCTACCCTTAACAAAATCCGAGACCAAAATAAGCAAATAAAGCCGAGGAAACAGCCATACCCACTCACAAATTATGTTACTTTTTTAGACGCAAAATAATTCAGTTCATCACTAGTCGATAGGAAAAATCATTTACACTCTTAATCCTTTATTTTAAGACCTAAAAAACTGAACTCAACACTTTTTAATGCTTCCTAAGGCCTCAAATTTGGATAGTTCAACTGAAGACATTTTTAATACTTTTTAAGAATCCACAGAAACCCTGAAGTAACAACATGAGAAAAGGCAAAACATATCTATCAAAAATTGATGCAGGATAAACCTCAAATGATATGTATATGATTGGTTAACAATTATTAGAATGGGGGTGGAAATATACCTTCATGGTGATGAAGGAAACACTGTCATTACATGATTCTTTAATCTTAACATTCACTTAAAGAGGCACTATCGTCATATCGTCGTATCGTGGGGGTAGTTTTGGCTCGTGCTATTTGCAAAACTAGTTAAGTGTCTGCTTGAAAAACATGTTGTTTTTTCTCTTTTCAGGCCTGTGGCTGTACATAGACCTATGAACTCTCACCTCGTGACTGCAGGTTTGTGCACAACCTCCATAGATATGATATAGAGGGAGGGCGTAAGCGTGCAGTAACTGGGTGAGAGTTCATAATTTCCATGTGCAGCCACAGGCCTGCTATGACCATGATGGCAGGCCCACTTCAAAGCGCAAAAAAAAAAAATTTCTAAATGTTTTTTCGAACAGACACTTCACAAATAGCAAGAGCCAAAACTACCCCCCAAAAATCCTTGAAAATTAAGTTTTGCCTAAAGACTGGTTGATTTCAAACTGTGTAACCTTGATCTTAACAGGGACACCACTTCTATAACAGTTGGAGAATTTTGATGAATACACTGCCTAGAGGGTTAGATTTTGTTCTGGAAAAAAGCAGACTGTTTCGATATTTTCGAATTGGCAACTACGGCTACGGCTACGGCTACAACTGTTGCTAAGGGTGTTGCTAAGAATGTCCTATACTTCAATGTATAATGACACGACGATAGCCGTAGCTGTAACTGTAGCCAATTCGGACACGGCCCATGTGACTGCACATATGGCAAAATCGAATCAACGTATTACCTGTATGGCAAATGTTTCTGTACAAGCGTGTTAGTTGATATCGTTTTACCATAAGTACCAGAATAAAATTGCAGTGTGCATCCATACAGAGATATCGAGTTGGGCCAAGTTTTACTTTCTATGGCAGAGAGTGACATTGTTCTTACCTTGCGCGTAGTTGGATAGGTCTCCCTGGGTGATAGATGAAGCTGGAGGGGCCTCTCAACAAGCTGTGAAATCAAACGAGGGACTAAGTTTTAACATTCAGCCTCATTGATTGAGAGAGATAGGATCAAACTTCATCCATCGTTGTGTACATACAACGACGTGGTGTCTCTTAAAATAGCATTTACGTTACATGTGTGTGCCAAAATGTCGTTTCTCACTTAAAATATCCTGAATGTCTGACAAAATCAACGGGCAACAAGATATAAGCCATTTAGAGATGAAGTGGACACAATACTATGACACTATTTTGGTTCGGGTTAATTTGTCTGTATACACCCACACCAAACAGGGCACTCATACTGTGTCCACCATTTCCACAAAAAAAAGGCTAATGGTGTTTTTGCAAAGAAGGCATTTCATGCGAGATACAACGTAATTCCAACATAGAGATACATCGTTGTTGTACTGATACACAGATAAGTTAATTGCTCTCTAGCTTCAGTTTGTTCTTCAGTTTGTTCTATAGAGATTTATAAGATAGAATAGACTTCACGGAGCATCTTTTACACACTCTACTATGGAATGAACTCCTTCTCTTTGAGTTTGAGTGTTTTCTTTATTTAATGCTATTGTGGGTGTGTCATGGCCGAGCATTGGACCCAAGCTCTGGTGTTTCTGGTCAGCAGAGCATGAATTCAAGACCAGGTCATGGCACTTGTATCCTCAAGCAAGGAACTGTACCATTATTGCTTGGTCCTTCGGATGGGACATTGAGCCAGAGGTCCTGTGCACCAGGAATTGGTAGTGCATGTAAAATAACCCAGAGCACTTATCGTGGAAGAGTAGGGGTTAACCCCTGTGTTTTTGATTCACATAGCAAGCACCCTTGTTTACAGGTTTCCTCGGGCTTGGGAGCTACAGTGATTTTGTTCACTTTTGAGGCATCCTTGGTTTTATTTCCAGAGATATATAATCCTACTCACCAAGTTGAATGTCGGTGAGAGCTCATAGCAATTCTGGAAGAGAGACACCCTCGCAAAGACATACAGCCCTAGCCGTGCACGGGACATCGCCACGACCAAACGACGTACATCCCTGACAAGGAAAAACAAAAAAACAATGCATGAGGTTACACTTAAAATGCCACAGCAATACTTGATTAAAAACCCTCAAGTACTGGAGTAACCCCAGGAATTACACAAATGCAGGAAGGTTCCTCTAAATACTGGCTCCCCAGTAAGCCAACAAGTTTGATTGGCAGGGGGAGGGGTGTTGGAAACCTCAGAACCTAGCAAAGGCTGTCAGTGAGACATCTGGAAGCCTGCTACAATGAACAGACGGCTCCACTTTATCTGAGGGTTAGATCTGGGTAGGTCTGTACATCTGTAACATTTCGTGCGTGAAGTACAAATGGAAATATTTTTTCAGCCCTAAAAAAAAAAAACCTACTCAACTCTGGGACCTGACATCCCTCTTAAATATGTGGAGTGGTCCAGTCAAGGATATCAAGAACATTGACTCCACCAGGGCATTCCACTTTGGAGAAAACAGGGAATTAAATCAAATGTGCCATGGTTCAGTGTTACCAGCACTCACTTAAAGGCAAAGCATACCTTTGGTTTTTGGAACCGTTCGGTTGTTTTAATCCTATATAAATGTACACATGTACAATAAAACTAACCTGTGAAAATTTCATTTCAAAAGGTGGTAGCTTTTTTTTTAAAGATACTGCCCCAAATCTGGAGTGGTTATGTCCGCGCAGGAAGAGTAATCTGTAATTTGAATACACAACCTGAGAAATGTTTCATGCAGAAACGTTTCTCGGATTGAAATGTTTTTGAATCCCTCTCTCTAAAACCACATTCCTTTGAAGGGAATTGTTTCTCAAAGTGTTATACATTATCAACAGCTGCAGTGCTTCTTGCCAAGTAAGTTTTCATGACCATGAATTTTTGGAGTCATTACCAAAGGTTATACCCTTTAAGTGTTTTAAAATGCCACTGCAATACTTGATTAAGGAATGATTTTTATGATTATGAATTCTTTACTCGTTCACGTGTTTCAGTGAAATCATTGGTCACAGAAGTTCGAATACGAGTGGAGCTTGCAGTCTATTGGAGAATTGAGGTCACCTGTGGGCAAGTGGGCCAAGGAAGTTTGGGTTATTCCTATCATACCAACCTGATGTGACCAACAGCCCTTGTTTTGACCAGCGACAGAAGAATGTAGTCATTTTGCTGGCCCTGGAATCTATCCACTGTAGTCACCTATCGATCAAATAGAAACAGACAAACGTTGAATATATTTTTACAATTCAAACTTAATTGTGGTGGGTTTGATACAAAAAAAAGGGTATCCCAAAAAAGGTATTTCAACTTCTGATAACAAAATATATATCATAAACAAGTGTACAGCGAGTTCAGTTAATGGTACGTTCACAGATTGGTTTGGGTCAATGTAATGCTGATATATCGGCAAAATTATAAAGAAAGATACAATAAAAGTCACATGTGAAAGTTTCAGCTGAATACAGTGGCTACTTGCTGAGAAAACAACAATAAACTGTCACAGTATTTTCACAAGAACCTCCAATCCATCCACGTTTAGCGAGGTGACAGCGGGTACCAACCACATCTCTGGCCACAGAATGGACACCAACCCTCAGACATCATGAATCGTTTCTCAGATTCAAATGTTTTGGGGTGAAAAAATATCCAATCCACGTTACTTCAAAGAGAATCCTTTCTCACAATAGTTCATACTTTCAACAGCTGCAGTGCTTTTCATCACCAAGGAAGTTTTTATAGTCATGATTTTAGAAGCAGTTTTGACTGACTGATGTGTAACCATTCAGACTTACCTTACTGGGCTGGCCTATGAGGGGATTTCCTGCACACCGCTGGTTGATGACATCCCGGATCAGATGTTTCTGACCGTTGTACGTTGTCAAGATGCTAATCTTCTCTGCCGGGTATCCCAGAAGCCTCATGTACATGAAGAGCGCCACTACATACTCCGCTTCAGCCAGGTTCTGAAGAAATTAATCATATTTTTATTGAATTATTTGATTAATGATATTTATTTATCTATTTGTTTATTTTTCATTCAAGCTTTAAAAAAAAAATCAATAGAGTACATACAGACTACTAAGAATTTCAATCAGAACCAAACTAACGAAAAACAAAAAGAATATAATTATGGAAATAAAAAAAAAAATAAAAAACAGCAGCCTAGGGATTGCCCAAAAGTGAACCAAATCACTATCTGAGAAAACAATCCCCTAAAACAAACAAAATACAAATAAAGAACCACAAACATACACGCATTTTTAACAACTTTATTATTTAAAAAAACATCTTAAAACTTGAGGGCTTCCGACATCGAGCAAAACAACGGTGCATGTACAGTAAGTGGCAGGTCGTTGAAGTACTAATTGAGAAATTTAGTTACAACACTAGCCATAATAAAAGCAAGAATCGGTGAAAATGGGGTGCTGCATATAAACAGCAGCAGAGTGAACAGCAATCCAAAATCTCTATGTAAAGTAGATGAAATGTTTATTAAAAAGATGTGTCTTCAAGACTGTTTTGAAAATGTATACAAAATGCTCCCTACCTGGTAGAAGTAAGGGTTCGGTTCTGATTCTCCTACACCGTTGAAGTCTTCCACATTGATCAACTGGAAGTCAAAACGGAACCCTGGGTTTGCCTTGTGAAACTCCTGCGTCAGGTGAACGTGGGGCAGGTTGCCAAGTTTCTTGTAACGCCAGTTGTACAGTGTGGCAATACTGCAAAGCAAACATCATCAATAATAATAAAAAAATAATATAGTCTTATATAGTGAACGTATCTACCAATAAGGTACTCCAGGTGCTTGAACAAAGAGAAACATTTCAAGACAGATTTTTGATATATATTTTTTTTCAAACAATGAAACCAATTTATGTAGCACCTTATATGGGTTTACAAGTTACTGCGCCGCATTCAGCAGCCACTGCCAGAAACACCAGGGCAAACTCCTTCTCTTTGCGATAAGAGTAACTGGGTTCTTTTACGTGCGTTACACGACACACTGGACCAATGACTTAACGACCCATAGGAAGGACGAAGCAATAATGGGTAAGGACACAAGTGTCAAGACCGGGACTCGAACCCGGGATTCGAACCCGGGACTCTGCCCCACCTCTATGGATGACCTACCTCGGTCTTGCTCTTCCCTGAGCATCCAAATCCACTGTTGGAACCCCAAGCCGGACGAATCTAGTGAAGAGAGACTGTTCCATGTTGGAGTACTTCTGGAAGGCCATGTTTTTGATAACTGGGGGAAGCTGGTGGTGGTCCCCGATCATGATCCATCGCTTCAGGCGACTGAAACCATCCTCAGGATTCTGGAGAAAAGTAACGGACAACTCTCAGATTATAATGTTCACTTTAAACAATTCAGTATGGACTAAGTGCAGTTATCAGAGCTGCTAACATTTGCATCTTGTAATCAGGAAGATTTTGTACAACAATCAGGGAGATATACTTTTTGAGGCTTTACATGGTGAGGTATCAATGTGTATTCGGTTTGCGGTAACACCATGTGTATATCTACTAGCTAAGTAGATTTGTTCTTAGAGAACTAGGTCTTGCTTTTAATTCTACTGCCGCGGAGTAGATTTGGAATTGGGAGACTACTTCGGGAGACTACTTCGTTCTGAAAAGAACTGTCCAGCTTATTAGCTACTACCTGGGCAGAGGGTAGGAAATCGGCCGGGACTACTACCTTCCCGAAGTAGTCTCCCGATTCCAAATCTACTCCGCGGCAGTAGAATTAAAAGCAAGACCTAGTTCTCTAAGAACAAATCTACTTAGCTAGTAGATATACACATGGTGTTACCGCAAACCGAATATAAATCAGGGAGATATTTAGAATCACATTCAGCATAATAGGGGAAAAGTTTCCATAATCAGGGAGATTTTCAATTTTTTTTCATCAGAACATGGACAGATTGGTTTATTTTCAGGGAACTGTCTGCAGAATCAGAGAGAGTCGGCAGCCCTGGATTATGTATCTTCCCTACAAAGCAACAGTGCAACCAGCTGAGATTCCTGCGTTCAAAACAAAAGCGTTCTTGCTAATGCGGCATAGTAGAACTACAAAACTTTGCATACTTGGATTCTTGTGACAAATTAATGAAAACTCATGAAATTTGTTCTCCCTAATATGGCCATGTCCGAATTAGTGGTTGTGGCCAAGGTTTGATCGTCACTTGAACATGCATTGAATATTAATAATAATAATAACAAATAAGACTTACAAAGCATAATTTCCAAAGCTACAATGCCCTACTAAAGATTGCTACAAGAAAGGACAGACAAAGATTTATAAGCAAGAAGAGAACAGATGTGTTTTTAATTTAGACTTGAAAGTATGGAGTGAGTTGATTTGATTTGGTGGAGAATTCTAGCATCGGGGACCAGCAACTGAGAAGGACCGGTCCCCTAAATTTTTGGGGTCATGGCTGGAGTGGAGGCCATTCCAGCAAAGTGTGTTGAAGTTTACACAATCTGTAACTCTTTATTTGAGAGTACTTCTTGCATGTTCACAGATGTTTTGAAGATGATGCGATGTCTAACTGGTAACCAATTGTTGAGGGAATGGAGAGACCTGTGTGTTATTTGAGCTCTAAGACAAAGATACAAAGCATAAGATGCCCATAGGATGAGGTCTAGGATGCCCGGAGTATAGGACGTCCTTAGCAACACCCTTAGCAACAGCCGCAGCTGTAAACGCAGCCGCCAATTCGGACACGACCTCCGACTGATTTGCTTTGTGGGCTGTTGAAGCAATTTCCAGGTGAAGATGATAGCACTTCAGGGGGGTTACTTCTCCACAAGAGGAAAATAGTGTATTAAAGTAAAGGGTTCAGCTTTCAAAATCGTACCGAAAAGATGTCTATGTGGAATGCTAAAGCACGTTACCTGTAGGAGGAGTGGAATGAAGGTCTCAATTTCTAGAATCTGGGCGGATTCTTCCATCAGGATGTTGTCATACTAAATAAGAGATTAAAACATCAAGTTGTAAACCACAAGGGAAACTGACAGGGTAAATTCTAAATAATTGTATTAAATTGACTAGAGCGAGATTTGAACCTGCTACCTCCAGATTAACGTGCCGGCACTCTACCCCCTGAGCCAACTAGCCCTAATGTAGGCGGTCTCCCTATTTTGTCAATATCTTTATTTTTGGGGACCAGTCTGAAGCCATCCAACCTGTAACTGCCGTATGACCAGGGATCACAACCAAGTTTACGATACAAACTGGGAAGCGGCAGGAGAGGGATCACCTTAAGGGGATGCAACCTTAAAACCCCAAATCATACAGTAAAACAATAATAAATTGGGTTTCTGATTGAATTAAGTGTCTACAGTTTCTGGTCTTTAAGGAGATTGGGAGAATTAGGGAGTCGGTGATGATTCTGTTTCTGTGTATATGTGCTTTGCTGTGTAGATTTGTTCTTTGAGAACTTGTCTTGCTTTTTATTCTACTGCCGCGGAGTAGATTTTGGAATTCGGGAGACTACTTCGAGAGACTACTTAGTTCTGAAAAGAACTGTCCAGCTTATTAGCTACTACCTGGGAGGGGGGGGGGGGGGTAGGAAATCGGCCAGAACTACTTCTTTCACTTAGTGGATCGAAGAAACTTCTCGTTATTATTTTCACTGCCACGGAGTGAGTTCTTAATTGGTCTCAACATTTCAACTAGCCTGCTCTAGTCATCGTCGGCAGACTGAAGTGTTTAAGATGCTGGTCTCTTTATAGGGATTTTTACTTTGTATACAAATGTTTTTTGAATCATGCTCATTTGCATATGTACCTGAAAGTTCATATTCACTAAGTCGTGTCTCTTGAGTGCGGCGTGGGTGCAGGTCATTGCAATAATCTTTGCTTCTTTGATCATAAGGTACTTGGAACGGTCCAGTCCACTACGGAGCAGCTCAAACGCACGAAACTCCTTCAAGAAAAGAGCATTAATTAATCACATTAAAATTTTGTAATTTGGCACATAAAACATAAATTATAATCAATCATAAAACATGTTTTTCCGTTAACACTTTAAGATCATTTATTTTATAAATTATTTGTATTAAACTAACCATTTTGTTTGTACAACGTTTGTTACATATATCAAAAAATCAATCGCTTAGTCCATCAATCAATCAATCAATCAATCAATCAATCAATCAATCAATCAATCATGAAGCACTGCATGCTAAAGTGATTTTGCAGTCCTACACATGGAGAAGGATGATACGATTATCACTTCTATCAACCCCTTGCATCAACATCACACAGAGCTAATGTCTGCCACGCTCGCCATTCTAAGGGCCATGTCACACGAGGCAATTTACAGGCAACCAGTTCCAGGCAATCTCCATGAAGAAAAGAGATTCACAATTCATTGTTCATATATTTTTCTTGGGGATCATAAGACATTGTTTGAAAAATTACTCATGTGCTACCAAAGTGGTCCTGTACCATGCACTACAGTTGGTTGCCTCATAGTTGCCTGTAAAAGTTGCCTCGTGTGACAAGGCCCTATGAGTCAAAACTGCATGCAAAAATTACGGTATTAAGCGTGTATACGCTGCGTCGCTTAAAATGGGCACTGGAGCGCACAGGAACAATGACTCTCAAAATGGCACAACCAAGATTATTGTGATGACGTCAGGTGACTGGGGTTTATAGGAGCAATGGACTGAAACAAACTGATCTAAACATACCTCAAGTTGTTGGAATATCTTCTTGATATGTCTGTAGCATCCCTGTTGAAATAAAAAAACAAGAATGGCATTTTGATTACAGATAAGGTAAGACTTGAAGCGTTGCACAATGGAAGGCAAGAGAAAATGCTGGTTTGTAGGTGACAACCATGACAATCACAGTATTCTCTTCTTGAAAGCAGTTCCGATTCTTAGAAGTACTAATGGTGATATAAATCTGATGTTTCAAACAGTACGTTCTTTATGAACTGTGTAGTTTTTGCAATTCGGTGGGTCTTTTAAATAAAAACAGTAATACTGGGTCAAAGAATGAACCCAGTGGCATGTTCTGGTTGAGCGGTTAAGAGCACCGAATTCAGTCTCTGGTGTTTCTGACCAGCAGAGTGTGGGTTCGAGTCCCAGTTGTGGCACTTGTGTCCTTCAGCAAGAAACTTTACTATAGTTGCTTTGTCCTTGGGATGGGGGTATTAAGTCGTAGGTCCCATGTACTAGGGTTGATGGTGTATGTAAAAGAACTCAGAACACTTATTGTGAAAGAGTAGGGGTTAACCCCTGTGTTTCTGGTTCACATAGCAAGCACCCTTGTTTACTGGTTTCCTCAGGCTTTTGAGCTACAGTTCACTTATGAGGCATCCTTGGTTTCTTTACCAGAAGTATATAATAATAACAACAAATTTGTAGCGCACATGTACCAGTAGCTAGAGCAAGGTGCTTTGACCACTCCTCTTATTTTCTCAACTCCCTGGGAAGCATACAACCCAAGCTACTTAAACTAGCACCAAGGGGTAAATCCAACATGATACCGTCTCAGCCCTCTCAGGTTCCTATTACACCTGGGTTAACACAAGCTATCAATGTTTAAGTGTCATAAAGTGTAATGACTGGGATTCGAACCCACACTCTAGGCTATCAGAACTTTCGCCCTATGCGCTCATTAAGGGTTGGGTTTGATCAAATTTGTGTTTCTTATTCCTCTGTGATATCTCTTTGTTGAAAGTAGTGCTCCTTTGAGGGTTTTTCATAAAACCAGTACAATTATTGAACAACCACTTTTTTCTCTCTCCAAGTTCAATAAAATTAAACACAAAAGAGATACACAAAAAACCTAAAATAGATATGGAGAAGGATGGACTGAGGAGAAAATTGTAAATTTTCCTTTAACCAAAAGGTTCAGTTTGCCCATAAAAATATTTCTAATATCTTCTAATTATCAAGCAATAGAAGCAGAATGTCTAACTTGCATAACTTACCTCTGCAATGTCCATATCTTCATCGAATGATCTTCCCTTAAAAACAGGCTGAAAGAAAAGAAAATCTTGTCATCTCTGAAGTTATTCTTAATTCACACAACCAAAAGTGAAACGATTTCGTCATACCTGAAACAGCGTTTCACAAAAAGTTTCTTTTACAATACACAAATGGCATCTTTATATTTCCTTGAACTAGTGTTGAAATTATCAATGGCTCTGAAGTAGCCGAATTTAAGAAAGTGATTAGAGACAGAAGCATGTTGATATATGTTTGTACCTGCGGTGCATTTTCAAAGTACTTATTGAAAGGGAAGTGGTCCTGGATAGCGTCCGGGTCGCTACTCTGTCCGCTGGCAGTTGGCTTCACCTTACTCAGAAACTTCTCCCATCTTGCTACGACCTAAGAGAGATTGCAAAAATGTCAGCACCAAGTTATTGTTTACTCAACTTTGTTTAATTGTTCCAAGTTATAAAGACCTGAATTTGGGAGTTCCAAATGTAATAGAGAGAACCAAATTTTCAAAATGTGAAGAGGAAAGAAAGCGTCTGGAATAAACGTCTTGCCTGATATAAGAAGAAATGGCCAGCTGTCTCACAGGTGTAGGCAACATCCCCTACTACACCCAGGCTTTCTTGTAACCTCTCCACTTCCTTAAGGAGCTCTAACCGCCGAGCTAAGACGTAGTTGACTCGGCCGTACCTAGTTAGAGAAATTTCATCAAATATTGTTCATTTGTTTTTTGAATGAATGTTACTACACACAAGACTAAAAGCCTGATCCTGGGCCTAATGTCATAGAGCCACTGTAAGCACAAAAAGTAGCCAAGCACAATGAATTTATGTTTACCAGAATCAGGATACCAGCCAAAATACTATGTCACATGTACCTTATGTGACTGGTATCCTGCTTACTTCTGCTCAGCAATTTTTTTAAGCAATATTTTCTGCTTAAGCAACTATATGGAATTGGGCCCAGGCGAAGACCACAATTGATAGTATTAAAACAGAAAAAGGTTAAGATGGATAGAAGTTATCTTTAGACAGTGTATATATCGCATGTGTTTGAACTTTTTTGGAGGAAACAAATTTACACACTTTCACATGTTACACCGTTAAAATATGCAAAAAATTGCATGGTCTCTTCACAATGTTGTGGTGGAAGGTTTGTCTGACAGCCGAGTATTTTGAGCAAGAGTGACGTCATTAGTGCGGAGTGCTATTGTTGTTATTGCTATTATTATTATTTATTACATATCAAAATGGCAGGAAACAGCTGAATTGCAATGATAAACGTTTATTCCTTAATGGCTATTGTATTTGTGACAGCCAGTGGCACCAGTTAGCTTGTCATTAAGCTGGTGCGCTGGCTTTTTCATTAGTCCGTATTTCCTATTAAATAGGGATGCTTTTCAACACTGAACTAGCCAGTTGGACCACTTGGAGAGAATTTCAACTGGTCCTCGGGTGTTTAAACTAGCATTTGGCCAGCAGACTGCTCTTAAGGGAGAATGTCGTGGTGTGTGTGTGAAAGGAAAACAAAGTACCTGCTGAAGTCTTTCTCCGTTTCCAAAGCTTCCTCTCCGTGACCAAGACGCAGTAAATGCCTCTCATCAATGTCCAATGCAATGATCTTCTCAAATAACTGATTCAAGGCCTACATGCGGAAAATTGTGTTTAAAGAAATTGAGTTAACTGACTAAACATGGATAAATACTACTACTAATAATAAATTGTGTTCAAAGAAATTGAGTTAACTGACTAAACATGGATAAATACTACTACTAATAATAATAACACAGTTCCTATATAGCACAACACACAAGTCTCAAAGTGCTAAACAACAATAAAGGCAATTAAACAAACATAGCAGGTAATTAAACACATGGGTAACTTTTTAGGAGTTTAAACTTAAATACAATTTCAGTTCTAGAAGTTTTGATGTTATGTGGTAGAGAGTTCCAAAGAGAAGGTGATGAATGCATAAAAAAACAATTTTTATGACAAATTCATCACTAGATCATATGACTGTTAGTCAGCTGCACAGTAAATATCAATTGATAAAAGAATGTTGTAAAGTCAGGAAACAATGTACATGAAAATCAGTACAACAACGTTACAAACATTTGTAGGAATTAAGAAAACTGTTTGGTGTTAATTTCGAGCCCTGACTGATAACCCAGAATGAAACACCGTGATTAGGTTAGCCAGCTTTGTCTACCTGGTTAGAGTGTGTCACAATCAACGTCCTCTGGGAGGGAAAGTTATGGTAGATATTGGAAATAATCTGAACAGCTACGTCGGTTTTTCCTGTGCCCGGTGGACCAACGACCTGAGGGAATAAAACAAAACTAGGTTATTATCCTATCTAAACCAACACAACAACAATAGACCATTGAACATCCTTATATGCATCTTTTTGGGCTACATCAGCCAACACACTTAAGGTATCATTCCACAGATTATCGTTGGGAGAGATAAGACCCTTTGACCCGTGTCATGACTGAAGTAGCTCATACAGGTTGAAGCCAATTCAGATTGAAATCTAGCATCTACCAAAGCCCAATTTCATAGAGCTGCTTGTCAGACAATTATGCTTACCAAATTCTTGCCCAGCAAAAATTAGCAGGGTACCAGTCACAGATAGTACAGGTGCCATTGTATTTTGGCTGGTCACCTTATTCTGGTCAGCAAACTTTTGCTGTTGTGCTTAGCTACTTTTTGTGCTTTTGCAGCTCTGTGAAATTGAGCCTAGTTTTAAATCAGACAAAGATTATTATTTTGCATGAATAATAAAGATTATTATTCTATGCTTTATTACTATTCTACCAGTGCAGGCAAACTTTTCTAATACGGGTGCTTGATATGCAAATTAGATCTTTGATGTTTACCCTGTGTTGTTTATAGGCGTTAAGCAGAAGAAAAGGGTCTAACCTAAAAACCAATTCTGCTAAGTAAAAATTAGCAGGAAACCAGTCACAAACAATATTCATTACATGGTATTTTGGCTGGTGACCTATTTCTGCTAAGCAATATTTTACTGTACTTAGCAGTTTTGTGCTTCACAGCATCTTAAAATTGGGCCATGGTCTCCTAATGATTATCTTCATAATTTATTATTTATTTATTAAAAGCGGGGGTCGGGGGGGGATTTTCTTTGGATTAATGAATGCACAAGGGAGAGGTGCAATTTATTTAAATTTATTGCAGTTTACTTCAAGGACTCGGTTGGAAGAATAAATTACTTCGACCCTCAATTCCCCGCCCCCCTTCCTCTAATCAAGAGGATTAACATACCATGGTTAGGCCTGGCTGCATGCCAGCTCGGATGGCCTCTATCTGTGTGGGTGTGAACTGAATGGTATTCCTGAAAGAAAATCAAATGGAAATTTAGGCGCATATGTTGACAGCTCAGTAAAAAGAAAAAAAACTGTTCCCGGGGGAACAAAATTTATGCAAAAACTTTCTTTTTTCAAATAATAATCCAAGAAGGAAACTGACTGGGTAAATTTCAATTCAGTTTGGGTTTGACCAAAGAAAAGTTGACTAGGGCGGGATTCGAATCATCGACCTCCTGATTAACGTACCGGGCTCTACCAACTGCGCTATCTAGTCCTGAGCTATTTAGCACTTTAGGGCTAGGTAGCTCATTTGGTAGAGCCCCAGCAGGTTAAGTTGGATGTCTTAGGTTCGATTCCCGCTCTAATCAAGTTTTCTTTGGTCAACCCACAATTAATTTTCCTTTGCAAGGAAAGCTTTTTTTAAAATATAGTATCAGATCACAAGCAAAGTTTAATATTTCAGAATTCTAACACATAGTATAATGATGACATTATTCTGACTGATTTTACAAAACAATTGCACATCGATTGATATGAAACCCACCTTTTTGGTTGATTGTACGGGTAAGGACCTCTGTTTGGTATGACATGGGGTTCAACGACCAGTACTTTCTTCTCAGCCTCTTTGTCCTCTTCTGCTTTCTTCCGTTTCTTTCCTCCGCCGGAAGTGACCGGGAAAGTTATTCTAAACAGAGAAGAGTTAATAAGTAAGATTATTTCAGCATCTTAAAGATGTGGTAGAGATTTCCTAACTAATCTTGGTCATTGTTCCTGCTTTCTTTGGCCCCATCTATTACACCATCTTCTTTAGTCAAAAGAAACACACACACACTTTTCTTTCTTCCATCAGGAGTGACTGGGAGGTTATTCTTAAAAGAGAAGGGTTATTAAGTTAGACTCTGCATCTTAAAGAAGGAGAAGAGAATTTTTAACTAATTTGAAAAAATTGTCCCCTTTTCTTTGGCGCCTTCCATCCCACCATTTCCTAAGGTCAAAACTTTCTTTCCTCCATCGGAAGTGAACGGGAAAGTTATCCTAAACCGAGAAGAGTTAACAAATAAGAATACTTCTGCATCTTAAAGATATGGTAGAGAATTCTTAACTAATTGGGGAAATTGTTCCCACTTTCTTCGGCCAGTACAATGTCACCTTTAGTCAAAAGAAACACACACCCCATCAATGTCGCGTGTTGTTTGTTCAATTGGGCTACTCCAACTGTCAACTTACACTTTTAAGTATAAATCACAGTGGTTCCTGGGGGAGTAAAAGCGCATGATTGCACAGCAGTAGCATGCATTGGACTTTACTCAGTCCCTCGCATGAAATTGTCCTCAATATTAAATTAATTTAAATATTATTGTTGTTATTGATTCATTCCTACCTAAAAGGCGGCTTCTGCTTTGCAGGGTCGTCTGTGGCAGTCACTTTGACCTCATGACCCGGGAACCCCGCCCTGAGGTGATCCAAGCTGAGGAACGTGTCGTTCCAGTCCAGTGTAGCGATCTGATTCTCCATCTTAGAGTAGTGGGCCGCACCGGGGTCGCCATAGCCCAAGATGATATCATGGAGCCAGTCAGGGACGACACAGTCGGTATTCATCAGGTTACGGATGGTCTCTAGTACAGCCTGAGTATTGACAATGAAAACAGACACAGAGGTAGAAGGCAGGGAAAGAAACCGCCGAGCCAACCTGATGCCCTTAAACACAGGCATCCAACCAGGCCTGATACTTCTTTCTTGTAATGGCAAGGTAAGTTTTTTTCCCTAGAAAAGGGCACCTCTATGAGGGAAATTCAAATTTGTAATGAAACATTTCAAAGGACACTAAGGCAAGGGGCATGGAGGTAATTGCCTTTGTTGCCTCCGTGAAGTACCAGGCTTGTCAAACGATATATTTTTGGGGGTTCCTTCTCTGATTCTTAAATAACCCACCTTGAAGTTATTTTCCTTGGGCTTCCTGCGCATGATGATGTTAAAGGACTCGTACACGTCCTCTCCACCTGCAGCAGTACCAGCCATATCCTGCTGGTATTGATTGGAATCCAACCAAACACGATAAGTACGCTGGGCACCAGATAACTCCGGTTTCGGTTCAGGCCCTAATAATGTTGTAAAAAGTAAAGAAAAGATTGTTTTTGTTAAAACTCAATTTTTGAAGGCTCTGTTTCTGGTGAAACTCAACCTCTTCTGTGAAATTTCTCGCCAAGCAATCAGGTAGGGACTGAAAACCCAAACCACATGCAAGGCTCCGGTTCGATATTGAAACTTGGGTCTGCAGAGGTGAAAGACATGGAAGAAACCTCTGAGCCAACCTGAGAGCCCACGTTTTATTTTAAATGGCTTGACAGTACTGACTGTATCTATATGTTGGTGGGGCCAACCTCTTTCCCAGTGGTGTACGATCTCAACCCACCATTTTTTTCCGAGAACGCCTTGCTCGATCATAACCCCTGGACTTTGAAATATCAAAACATATTGGATGTTTTAATTATTCCTGTTAGAGACATCAAGTCAAAGAGCAACTGGTCCCCACTCATTCTTCTTTGAACTTGTAATATGTCTAACTGTATGCAGTTTAGGGTGACTGTGTAAAAACATGATTCATTTGAAGTGGAATGCATCAAAATACTTGCACTTTGGCACGCGTGTGCAGGCGCCCTACAAGCACTCAAAAGTTTTTAACAAGAATGCGTGCAGAGCAGTCACTTCCAGCCAGCCAATCGGCGTTGTTTTTCAGCATATCCCTTCCAGGGGTTAGTGATGAGAAGTAATGAAAAGGCACGCTGCCCAAGGTAGCGAGGCTGGGTGGGGGGGTGGGGGGGAGGGAGTACTCACCATCTTCAATGACTCTTCCCTCTTCGTTCAGCATTCCTTCTACCTCACAACCTCTCACATGGAGCAGACCCACTGCCTCGATGAAGTGCTCCTCCTTCAGGTTGAACCTCGTGCCTATCTTCTTCATCGGTCGCACACTGATGAGGAATGCTACGTCGTGCTTACGCAGAGCTGACAGACCAAGATTTTAAAGTCCGTGAATTTTTTATTCACTTTTTCGATGAATAACTTTTTATTTTAAAAAATTCAACTTTTCAAATGTTCAACATTTATACACTTTTTGAACACTCAATATTATTAGGCATATTTCTAGTGATGAACTTCATAGATATCATGCAGCCAGAACTACAGTTTGATGGCCTTAAACGACCAGTAACTATTTCCAATATTAGAGTGATGATGTTTTTACCTTCCCACTCATTCTTGATCTGTCGTCGGAGGTTCAGCGTGATGGTCACATCAGCTCTGACGCTGGCCGGATGGTTCTCCCCAATGTTAGGCTTAGCTACCTCAACCACTGAGAACGCTGTGATAGGCTGTTGAGAGGAAACAGTAATTAACCAGTCACAGATCTCAACACATAAAACAGGTCACTGAAAGAAGCATTTGGCGTGTCATGGCCAAGCGGTCAAGAACACCGGACTCCAGCTCTGGTGTTTCTGATCAGCAGAGTGTGGGTTCGAGTCCTGTTCATGGCACTTGTGTCCTGGAGCAAGAAACTTTGCCATCATTGCTTTGTCCTTCGGATGGGACATTAAGCCGTAGGTCCCATGTACTAAAATTGGCAGTGCCCATACAAAAAAACAGAACACTATATCGTGGAAAGGGTGTTCTGGTTCACATAGCGAGCACCCTTGTTTACAGGTTTCCTCAGGCTTGCGAGCTACAGTGATTAAGTTCACTTATGAGCCATCCTCAATTTCCTTATCAGAATTATATAATCATAATAATTATTCAGTGATCCTACCTGAGCCATACGAGCCCAGCCGCCAAAAAAGGTTTCTCCGTTCTCTGCAAGCCAGGGCTTCATTCGTAGTATAGCATCCTCAAGGTCCTGACGGATCTCATCTGCAAGAATAAAACAGGTAGATATCGACCAATGTAAGCAATACATCTGCTAAAGACGACACACATGGTTTGATACTGGCATAAATTCCTAACAAAAAGAAAACAAAAAATACTTATTTTGGTTTTAACCGACACCCATAATTGATAAGCAAAGTATACTCGGTGCTTTCGTAGTCTTGCTGGAAAAAATCCACTGGCTACTTTATGTCAGAATTAAGCCCACTCTAATGAGTAAGATGTATATTTTACAGAGGCAAAATATGTATTGTTTCCCACTTGGAAGGTTGTCAACTCTTCGTCTATGCTAAGTTTCTTTATGTTTATCATCAAAGGATACCCAAGATAGACAAAAATTTCAAGGCTTTTTTCCATTTGAGGCTTATTTCCATTTGAGGCTTATTTCCATTGGAGGCTTATTTCCATTGGAGGCTCATTTTCATTGGAGGCTTATTTTCATTAGAGGCTCATTTTCATTGGAGGCTTTTTTTTCATTTGAGGCTTCCGTTATAGTACTTACACATTGACTCCAGTCTGAAGAGGTTGAAATTCCTCAGTAAGTAATCATGAAGAGTTAACATCTGAAGGTTGAGTTTGGGTAGAGCGAGACAACCTGAAACATTCAACAACAAAACAAGAGCATATCACAGCGGGTAACATTGTGCTTTATTGGGTCATAACAAACTGAACATCCCTTGAAACAAAATCAAAATGGGGAAAAATACGTACCAAGTCTCGAGCAAAAAAAGGCAACAACGATGCTAACCACAAGTGTTTTCCATTGACAAAAAAGTGCAAATTGTCTTTGTTTGTTTGTAGATCTGTTGTAAAACTCATACTTTCGGAAGCATATCCAAGCTCAATTTAGTCACAAGCCTGGCAGACCAACATTAGGTGAAGGTGCTTTGGCTTGTTCAAATTGCTTCACAGGTGGCTTGGTTGGTTAGTGCCGACAACCTGCCTGTATGAAGTTATGATTATATTACATAACAAGAATGGTGCGGTGACAAACACAAATGCCCCGCTGAGATTAATTTCATTCTTCTTGAGTTATTGCTTGGACAACATTCCTTATGTTTTACCCATAATAACCTTGGCAATTTATTCAGGGGGTCTAAGAACAATAGGCTTTTGGGGGATCCCAAGACCAATCCAAACGCCAAGTTTGGAGTTGATATGCCAAGTCCTTCTCCAGGTATCGCTCGGACAGCATTTCTTGTATTTTAGCCTCAATGGCCTTGACATCTGTCCTACGGGTCCCAAGACCAATCCAAACACCACGTTTGGAGTTGATATGCCAAGTCCTTCTCGAGTTATCTTTCGGACAATGATTGCACACACAGACAAAGACAAGACAAACATGATATGCCCCCCTCGGCTTCGCCAGCGGGGGAGAAAAGTATCAACACAAAGTCACACAAGCTAGTCCACCCACAAAGCTGACTAACCCTGGGCCCAATTTCATAGAACTGGTAAGTGTAATTTTGTTGTGCTTAGCTCCTTTTTGTGCATAAGCAGCTGTTTAGTTGGACCCAGAGTTGAGCTTTTGGTCTTGCAGGAGGCAACTTTCATTCAAAAAAAAAAAAAAAAGGAAAAGTCAATAAGTAATGTTGTAATGTCTTTCTAACTAGGTATGGCCGAGTCAACAACATTGAACAGCTCGGTGGTTCAAGTATTCTTTAGGAAGAGAAGAGGTTACAAGAAAGCCTTTATTTTGTGCATGAGCAATTCTTTGAAAATGGGCCATCAAAGAGTTGTTAAAGCACACAAAGTAACTCAGCCCAACAAAATTAAGCTTACCAGAATAAGGTTACCAGCTACAATACCATGTCACGTGTACTATCTGTGACTGGTATCCCGCTTGTTTTGGCTAAGCAAAAGATGTTTAAGCAATATTTTCTGCTTAACCGGCTCTATGAAATTGGGCCCTCGTGGCTAGTCAGGGAAGAAAAAAACTTCAAGGTTTAAAGTTTATCCTATATTACAAACACACCCCAAGACATCTTACCTTCTCCAGAGAAATACTCGGTCGGAACTACATTCTCATCCCAAAGTAAAGTGTCCGTAGGATACAGGGGCGTCTCATTGAGAACCTGAATCTGAGACTGTCGACGCTCATGCATTGATACCTGAAATAAACCAAGAAGTCATCTCACTGTGGTATTTGGCTTCTTCATCAACTGCGCAAAGAGTATGCATAAAAGCAGCCGATCAATTGACTCTCTAGATGATGGACACGTGCATGTAACACCCGGTTCAGACAGGCACTCTAGAGTCGCGCCAAACCAAATTATTGAATTAAGTACATAAAAAGTTTGACGTCTGAAACAGTTAGGAGTGACTGGACGCGCTGGAAGTCGAAAGATTGACTGTTGCAGTGGCCGGAACGACTCTGGAGCGTCTTGATTTCAGACGTCGATCTTGTCATGAGCCGAACTTAATGTAATATTATGTAAAGTTCGCCTGTCTGAAATCAAAATTTATTTGGGTTGACCTAGAGTTGCTCCTAATCTATTTGGTTCGGGGCGACTCTGGAGCACCTCTATTAACCGGGTGTTAGGGGTTTAAACACTTGATTCAACTGGCCACTGTTGTATTGGAGTTGGGGCTTAAGGTACCAAAAAGGCACATGATAAGCATGCCCAGTGATATATCATACTATCTTACCATGAGTTCCAGTAAGAACTCTTTGTCACTAGTAGTTTCTGTTCCCTCTGGTAAAGGAGCCATGAGGTGCAGATGAGCGGCAAACTGATGGAGCTGACTGGCACTAATAAAGGACACAAAAACACAATGGTATTATGATATCGACCCAAATCACCTGAAATCGTCAACCGTAACCAGTACTGGTTGCACCATTTTGGAAGTCAGTTTTCCTGCATGTTAACTGTGTAGCGTAAAGTTTAGGCGACGTGAGCGAGTTCACATGCTCCCTGTATCTTTACATGCAATTTGACGCCTAAAATGGCAAACCATGGGCAGACATTAATTGCAACGTCAGTGTAAAGGATTTGTAGAGCTCTACAAACTGATGATAAAACTAAGGTTCAAAAGAAATGAGAGAACAGTTTGTAGCACCTTTCAAAGACAAGAAGACTACAGGATATGGCTTTGTGCACTTAAGTTCGATTCAATATATTGTGAACAAATGAACGTCAAACTGGCCAAGCCACGCCTTTCGTTTTGGATTCAATTCGTTCAACTCAATTCACTTTATTTCCACATCAAAAAACACCATCATCACCAATAGTGTGTGTGCGCATACACGAATGTAATAAGCATACTTCATGGGACAGAATGATTAAGAATATTTTGATTTTAAGGCAATTCAAAGGTTTCAGTTTACAAAACAGATAAAGTGAGAAATTGTTTTTGACTTACGTGAGTTTCTCAAAGTGGTTTGTTAGCGCCTTCCTGGTGTCCACGCTGGCGACGTTAGACAAAGAGAACCTCCTGAGGTCCTCAAACAACTTGTAGGCCGCCCTCTATGGGAACAAATATGATTTTCACATTAGAGAGATGTATGTAAAATTTTTGAAATTTTTGGGAACAACTGATGGGACACACCCATTGACTCCTTGCACCACTGTCACATACAGCTACTGCCTGCAACTCAACGCATTGCATGTGCTGGTTTTTATCCCCCAGCAAACTGGTATTTCGTATAGCTGTGTAAACATCAATGGTTGACGACAACCGTGTTGAGTCAAAAAAAAAATATGAAAGCTGGTCACATTTGGAATAGTGCCAACCCTCTGTCCTACCTGTAGTGAACTCATTCTGTCATAATGCAGGTCTGTCATCTCATGATCAGTCAAGGCAGTGCCGGTTGAGTCACTAATCTCAAAGCCGGTGTAGAATGTTAACATATCTAAAAGCTAAACACAAAAAGAGGATATAAATCAACTTGTATCAAAAGCCACTACTAATTGTTGTATTAAATATCACAAAAATTCATTTTTTGCCGTGGAAATACAATGTAGTAAGGTTTGCAGTAACACCAGGTACATGAGTAGAATTTGAAACTTTGCACGGTGGAGATACAATCTAGTGAGGTTTGCAGTAACACCATGTACATGAGTAGGATTGGAAACTTTGCATGGTGGAGATACAATCTAGTATGGTTTGCAGTAACACCATGTACATGAGTAGGATTTGAAACTTTGCACGGTGGAGATACAATCTAGTAAGGTTTGCAGTAACACCAGGTACATGAGTAGAATTTGAAACTTTGCATGGTGGAGATACAATCTAGTGAGGTTTGCAGTAACACCAGGTACATGAGTAGAATTTGAAACTTTGCATGGTGGAGATACAATCTAGTGAGGTTTGCAGTAACACCATGTACATGAGTAGGATTTGAAACTTTGCATGGTGGAGATACAATCTAGTAAGTTTTGCAGTAAGACCATGTACTTGAATCTCTCTTATGAGTTTTTACACCACCAGCTTTTTTCCGAATTAACACAACTCATACTGGAGGTCCATGTGTTACCGCAAACCTTACAGTAATTTAAATAACCAATTTCCATCCTCATATAATATGACACATTAAGCATGCATATGCAGTTAAATTTTAAGCCTTTACCAAACCCAAAACATAAAAATTGCATTAAGACTGACCTGGGTAAATAGTTTGCCTTCCTTCCTTTTGTTCAAGTGTGAAAGGCGGCAGCGCACCACAACATGACTGTCATCTAGGACAACATTCAGGAAGCGTCTGGTCGGAAGCTGAGCCTACGTTACAGAGATTAACAAACACATTTAGAGAAAAGATACAACATTGGTTCTTTTATGTGCATTACACAACACACTGGACCAACAGCTTTACTTCCATCTGAAGGGCGAAGCAATAATGGTTAAGTGTCTTGCTTAAGGACACATTTTACAAGTGTCGAGATCCGAAGCTACGCTCTGCTGATCAGAACATCACAACTTGAGTCCGGTGCGGAAGACCACTTGGCCCTGACACACCACTTAATGGTTTATGGTTTTCAAAAAGCAAAACAAAGACAAAAAAACCAACATTTGTATTTCTCGTGCCATGCATGGCAACGCTTAAATTTGATTTACACAAATATTAGCTGAAGATGACAGAAAGCTGTTTCAATCACTTTACAAAAGTGTTCTCCATTAACATTCAAATCCAGTCTGTACATGACATGATAACCATTCCATAAAATTTAAATGAGCTAAAAGTACCTCTAAGTCTGTCATGAGTTCGACAAATCTCTCACAGTAGTGTACTTTGTTGGCTGTGACTTTCCCTGTTTAGAAAAAGAAATATTCCACAAGTTAGTCTCAAGTGTAATCAACAAATTCACTCATATTGATCAAAAATTCAATAAAGGTAGAGTCATAGATTGCTAACTACTCCATAAGTGAATGACCATAAAAACTTACTCGGTAAGAAGCACTGCAGCTGTTGATAGTATAAAATATTTTGAAAAAGGATTCCATACGAAGTAACATGGTTTGTATAATTTTTTACCCCAAAACATATACGTGTAGGGTCATCAGTTTAGTAGCACATGTTCATGCACACAACCTTACGGATCCGGTTTGTGGGGTACTGCTATTGTTGTTCTATTATTCCCTTTTCTAAAGAATTCCCTTGTGGGGCCCAATTGTTCCTATTGAAATGACCTTGTGGGGTCCATTGTTCCATTGTTAAAAATACCCCGTAAGTTGGCATGTGTGAGGGCAAATCTAGTAACATGTGTGTTTGTGACATGACTGTGTGAGTACTCCAGTATGGTGAGCGATAAGGTAGTGATGTCATCTGAAAAGTGTCTACAGTTTGGTTTGTTGAGCGATACAGATCTAGATATCATTGCGTGTTGCTGTTTTAGCCGATGAAAAAAATAAATAAATAAGTTACCTGTTTCCGGAATTGAGTCCAGTATCTTGTAGAAGCGTTGAATCAATCTTGACAGAAACTGTCTCTCATATTCATTCCTAAACATCGATGAAGACATTTAAATATACTGTTGTTAATCCTGGCCAACTGAAAATTGGTTGTCTTTCTTTGTCAGGTACCGTCCCCTGCCCCACCCCGACCCCCTTTTTCTATAGACCCCTTGCATGTGACATCAAAAGCTCAAACAGTGTCCTCACCGAGGCCAATTAAGTCCTATCATTGGCTGAGAGTTGGGCGTGGCACATACATGCAGGAACGTTTCTATTATTCGACCTCAGCAATAGCAGCCAATGCAAGGAATCTATTGTATTCTTTCCCATTCAATTCCCATGCCCCGGGTACGATGTGCTCGATCTTTCTTTCCAAATATTCTCAATGTCTTATTTCTATTCAGTTCACTTAGTTGATGTAGTCTTCTTCCATGTAGTTATGTACTTTGTATTGTGTCTATGTATTTGTGAAATAACCAAATACATAATAATAACAATAATAACAATATAAATTATGATGAATGCATAAGCAGTATAATTTACAAACTAAAGAAAATAAAACAAATTGATGTAAGAGTACACTTATTTACATCCTCCTGCCTTAATAAAAAAAAGGGGGGTATTTCATCTTAGAACTTAAGCACGTTGTGTCAGAAAACTCAGTCATTTCATTTCATTTCTTTTCTTTTCATTTCATTTCAATTCATTTATTAATTCTGGCTGTGCAGCCAAGGACTCTCAGAAAAGTGAACTTAATGACTATACTAGTCCAAAAACCACACGAAGAGAAGACAAGGAAGGAAGTTTTAGTTTTAGATATGGGAGGAAAACCCCTGAGAAATATTCCAGGAAAAACCCAGTCAATCAGGTAGGACTGAAAACCTGATCCTTATAGTGCCCCTGGCGGGATTCGAACCAGGGTCCTACAGGTGGAAGGCGAGGAAAGATACAACTGCGTCAACCCTACTGCCCTTGCATTGACATTTATGGGGGTTTTTTAATTCACAAATAATCCTGTTTAAAATGCAAACATAGCAAGCAAAATGCTTCCATCTCGAGGACTGGAGTCCTAGAGATGGAAGGCGAGGACACCAACCCTATTGCCCTTGCATTGTATGCTTGACATTTGTGGGGGGTTTTTAATCCACAAATAATCCCATTTAAAATATAGACATAGCAAGCAAAATGCTTTTGATCACTTACTTTGCCTTTGTTTGATCGTCTGCTTTGGCATCCACTTTCTTAACGATATTCCAGAACTTCTTGTACTTTGGATACAGCTGCAGCTCTTTCTCAAGACGGCCCTGTTGAAATTCAATCAATCAATCAATCAATCAATCAATCAATCAATCAATCAATCAATCAATCAATCAATCAATCAATCAACCAACCAATCATTCATTCACCAAGAGTTTGTAGAATGCAATCATTCTAGCTTCCTATTTTGAGGCGCTTAGCGAGGCGAAGAGAAATTAAAAACATAAGAGTTCACAGAACGTCATGTAGGAAGAAGGCAAGTGCAAGGCCTAATTGAACTGTTCAGGATGGAAATAAATGCAATATGGCCATGTCACACGGGGCAATTTTACAGGCAACCAGTTCCAGGCAAGAAGAAAAGGCATTCACATTTGAATGTTCACATATTTTTCTTAAGGATCGTAAGACATTGTTTGGAAAATTACTCATGTGCTACGAAAGTGATCCTGTATCATGCACTGCGGTTGGTTGCCTCCAAGTTGCCTGTAAAAGTTGCCTTGTGTGACAAGGCCCAAATTTTGAATTGAAAGCTAGTGACCGGGAGTTGTTGCTGACTAATCAGTGTTACTGTCTAGTTGTTACAGTCATCACGTGAGGACTGAAACAAAGATCAAATTGAGTACTTACTGGTAGCAGATTGACCCACATCGGCAATGATACTAGACGCTGGACCTGCTCTCGTATCACGTCAACCTCCTACAAAGATTAATGTATTCCTATGTCAACACATCAAGATTTCCAGCAAAAACGAGTTTCCAACTTTGGATTTTTAGTCCTTAGATCCATGCTTTCAGATTGGAGCAATACTTCTTTTCTAAACACCAATAATCCTAAAGCTTTTCAGGGGGGACAAACTTAGGAAATCTTTGCGGAATATACACTTTTAATCCGAGTTTCAAGACATGAGGCACTGATGTCAAGTTCATCTCCAAGATCAAGAGTCAGTAGAGATGAAAGAAAAGGTAGATCTTGAACTTTTGAAACCAGTGTTTCCCCCAGGGCCCAATTTCATAAAGCTGCACAAGCGCAAAAAATAACTAAGCACAATGACATTATGCTTATCAAGGTTACTAGCCAAAATACCATGCCACCTGTACAATTTGTGACTGGTATCCTGCTTATTTTTGCTTAAGCAGCTCTATAAAGTTTGACCCTGGCTGATGAACTGAGCGAGGTGTTAAAGATTCATACTGATGATTGAAACTAAATTTAAGCAGTCTGCAAACTGACAAAAACGCAGCATCGGATTAAGGAAAGATAATTCCATGTACACATCAAAATAGTGACTTCTTGATATATTGATGTCAAGGAAATGCTCATAAATGACACATTATGACAAATTTTCATTTGATAGTTCCTTTATGGCAAATCTTCACCACGAGGGGGTGACATTGACCCAAAATGATTAAGGTATGCCGCCTTAGTGGGCAGGGCAAACATGGCTTGAAACCACAGATTTGGTTCCCTGCAAGAAAGCTGTATCTCAACTTATCGGTACCTGCCTAAGTTCGGTCTGGGACCTAAACTCTTGCTATGTCATAACGGTGCTCTAAACATTATACTTACCAGACTATTGAAGCAGTGTATAAGAAAACCCATGAGGATGGTCTGCTCTTTTATGTTCACTTTGGCTTCATCATCTTCAAGACAAAACTCCATCACTTGACGAAAGAACCCTGGAAAGTGTTCCGGTTTGGCTTTACATGCCTGGTAGATATTCAAAACACAAATCAAGATGGGCTAAACAAATTCAATTTGTCGTCACTCTTAATTTCAACCTAAAGATCAATCATCTAAACATCCTAAGTAATTACTTCATGCATCAGTTGTTCTCTTCAAACAAACACAACAAGAAACCAACAAATCAACTATTTTCAAGTGAGCAGTTACAACCAGGTTGTTAGCCAAATATCATCTTGTTAAGTGCATAAAATGCTGTTATCTCAATTTTGAGAAAACAAAGCAAACTGCTTACCAAGCAAAAGGAACTTTGGTGTAAATGCAAGAAATAGTTATTGACCTGACGTATCTCAATTTTGTAATAACGTTGAATCTCACACATGAGAAAGCTCCCTGGAAAAACCTCAGCACCTAAGGTTTTGTGTGTACATCTGAGACACTTTCAGGGCGATACGACGTTTGTGCACTTTCAAGCTTGCAAGTGACATAAATCTTGTTTTGAGAAATTATCAAAAAGTTATCAAGATATGAAATTTTTGCACAGAAACGATGATACATTGATAAACGTTATCTCTTTACAAAAACACTCAGATAATTATTTACAATGTTGTCAGAACAATTCCCAAAAGCTTTAAGACATACCTCCCACGGCGGCACACCTTCTCTGAACTTCTCATTGATCAACACAACAATCGACAGCACATGAGTCTTGCTGGCCTGTAATATATGAAAGATAAAGAAAATTTAATATACATAAATTTTAAATGTCTATAGAGATGAAATTGATAACTTTTTTTTGTACAGAGCTTATTCAAAAGTGTTTCCTGATATGTGGATAGGCATACACAAAGCTGTGCAGGGACTTTTACACAACGGAACAAAGATGCCCACGTTTTTTGTTTTTTTCAACAGGACCCCCCACAGGAGAATTCTTCAGAATAGGGAATAATAGAACAACAACAGAAAGTCCCCGCAACTATGGATGCAAAAGTAAAGACTGCGTGTGTTTGCTAGAAACACAAGGATAAACCCCATTTTCTTCTACAACAGGTGTTCCGAATCCACCTAAACTAACTCAGACCTGGAATTACACCGAGGCCACAAAGACCATGGCCTCTGTTGCCCTGGTCTTGGCCTTGGTGCCGCTTCAAATGTTTCCAACAGACTTTTTCCAATGCAAAGGTTTGCAATACGAACATGGCCTTACCCTTGCAAAGATGAAATTCCAGACCTGATATAAACTAACCACGTGAAAAAAAACTAAGACTTTGAAGGAAACTTAATAAGCAGGACAGTTCTTTTTTAGAACTAAGTAGTCTCCCGAATTCTAAAATTTATTCACGGAGTGGAATAAATAGAAAGACAAGTTCTCGAGAACAAATCCACACAGCAAAGTAGATATATACACATGGTTTTACTGCAAACTGAATGTTGTTTTACCTTTTCTGGAATGTAATTGGGCCACAGGTAGTTCTCCAAGTACTGACTGAACTCCAAGAGCATGACCCTCCTGATGGCAAATCTGTCAAGAAAACAAAACAGAGACAGTTTTTAGAGACAGCATAGGTTTAAGAGAAACGGTCAATATGTCCCTATATTTTAAGCACGGTACAACATTAGTGAGGACCTGTTTTTACAATTATTTAAGAACTCTTCTAAAGCTAAACTAATGAAAGCCTCAATTTTTGCAGACAGCCGGACAGCTGACATTCTTATCCACCCGCACTTACCAGTGTGTATTGTGTTGAGGCAGGCACCTACCGTGATGCACTTTGTTTCCACCGTACAAAGAATGACAACAGGTTCTGAGAAACATGTCTTGTAAAATCCCTTTCCTGGGGTTATTGCGTTACCCCGACTCCAATAATAATATTGCAGGTGGGCACGGATTTTTAAATATGCCAACATGAAGTGGTTATAAAAAACTTACTTATTCTGGATCAGCTCCTTGTGGTAAACATCTTCAATTACCTTCAAAGAAAAGATTAACAAATATATGAATTTTCACCGAGTAAAGTTGGACAATATTGTCAATGTCATCGGTTTGTCTACATTAAAATCAGATGCATTGCAGAAAATGGCATCACCCATGAGCTCTCATCTTTATCCCACACTCAGGTTCAGTTTCCTTTCTTGTTTTTCTGTTCCACTAATTATTTATGTCTGAATTATTTTAGGCCATAGCATTTAATTTTGGTTACTTGCTTTTATTTACTGATGTTTTTTTCTGCGCTTTATTGCATTATTTTTCTTTGTTTAATTTGTACTTTATTCCTTGTACTTTTTATGTCGTCTTGATTGAATAAATAATCATTAATAATAATAATTTTAAAATCTGAGAAATATTTCAAAACTGACCTTTGGCTCAAAACTCCTCCTGGGGAGATGACTGTGTGGTGCCCAGTATTCACTAGCCAGCTGAGTCAGTATATCAGCATTGATCTGCTCGATTGTCGGAGCTTGGCCCCTGGCTGCTCCCTTCACACTCATACTGTCTTAACTCTCTGAATATGAAACGAACTGAATGCTATGCAAAACCTGTGGATCAAATAATAATAATAATAATAATGATAATAATAATAATAATGGGTTCTTATATAAAGCTTTATCACCCCTGGGGGCGTATCAAAGCGCTCATTATTTGTTTTTAATTGGATATTATAAGCAGAGCTATGTTTTGAATCATGAGACCCATTCATGTAGCACCTTCTGATTGTTTACAAGTTGATGCGGTGTAATCAGCAGCCACTGCCAGAAACACCGGGGCAAACCCCTTCTCTTAGCAATAAGTGTAACTGGGTTCTTTTATGTGCATTACACAACGCACAGGACCAATGGCTTTATGTCCCATCCGAAGGAAAAAGCCCGGGACTAAAATTCACACTCTGCTGATCAGAAACCCCAGAGCTTGAGTCCAGTGCGCTTGACCGCTCGCCCACGGCAACAAAATAAGTTGGTCTAAAAACAGTTTTCACTAAGGGAAGCCAACACAGTTATCAAGTTCCATCAATAGGAAGCTCTCTGAAATTGAAATATAATTTGAAAGAAAAAATTAAATGTGTTTTTAATTCACCTACATGCCCTAGCATTAGTTTTTTTTTTTCACTAAAGTACAAGCCAAACCCATATTTTGCCCCACCATAAAACTCCAATCTTACTTCTTTTATTGTATCAAGTAATAAACCACAAGGGAAACTGACTGGGTAAATTTTAATAAATTTCAGTAGCCATTCAACCTGTAACTGCCATATAACCAGGGATCACACCCAAGTTTGCAATACAACCTGGGGAAGCGGTTGGAGAGGGATCACCTTAAGGGGATTCGACTGCCAACTGAGCCATCTAGCCTTAGAATGTTCCTACATCAAGTTAATTTTAATTAGGTTCATCCATGACCAAAAAATTAACACTGACCATCCCCCAACACCTCAAAATCTGACTACATATTTTTTTAAATTCTATTGGACTGAAGGTTGCACTAGTAAAATGATTCTGCTTAACATAGGATCAGGCACACCACCATAGTCCCAGCATAATTCCCAAGATCTCTTGAGTGCAATGTCCAGCAGTAATCTTCAAAATTTCTTAGGACATTTCATCAATATGCATTCTAACTTGTTTGGGTGTTGAGTTCCTAGGTTGTTGAATTTTGTTAATGTTAGTCAGAGCAGAGTGTGAGGTAGGTAGGAGGTGCGAGTGAGGAAGGATTCAAGTAAATCACTCAAGAGAATTTATTCGTTAAAAACCTTAGAAAGTGTGGGTCTGACTCTATTTAAAAAGGTTATGTTTTCTGACATAAGTAAATAAATTAAAGTAAATAAAACATGTTGTATTTATTTTCCATTCAAGTCATATTGTACATAACAGAGTGAGATGAGAGTAAATTTTGTTATTGACTGGCTATTAATTATTATATACAACAATAATATAGCCAGTCAAATATAAGATAAAGTAAAGTTACTCTCGTCTCACTCATTATATTTATATTGTGTACAATATATAATCTAATGAATTGAATGGAAATTTAACTCAGCATGTCATTGTTAAGTCATACAGTAGACTGGTTGTAGCCCAGGTTGGACTCCTCCGTTGCGCACAACGTACCCCGGTGCAACATACAGTACACTAAGTTACTAACTTCCTACTACATGTACTAGTACTACCACTAGTCACTACTACACTAGGGCTAGTTCCGATTGATTGATTGAGATTACGTTTCAGTAACGTTACTCGTTAGTCTTTTAGCTAGGAAAGCACATCCACGGTACAGGCCGTGGATGTATAACGCACTTGGTCATAAATTATACCCAGTAAACACACTTCTTAAACAGGTAGGTTACATTCATTTTTAACCTTAAGTAATTGTAAATCATGATCATACCAGTTTATATTTGAAAACCTCTTCAATCCGCGTGCATTATGGACGTCGCCATTACTATAAAATCATTGTTTTGACGAGGGAGGGCGCTATACACAACTAGGCGTCAGAGCGCAGCAACAAAATACACCGTGGCTACTAGACACGAAGTATCGGGAACAGATAACTATAGTAACAACTTTATGAAGTTTACTCAATTTTGGTTACATGTTTACTGGCATTATTATATTAACTTGTAGTTTTCCCTGTTTGTTTTCTCACCGTTTTTTCCTGTTAGGGTGTTGGGGATTAGGTTCGCTAGGCCCCGAAATCAGTCTCATCCTTTATAGTCTAGCGAAAGGGTTGGGGTTTGTTTGGCATTTGTTGGGGGGGGGGGTAGAGTGGGGGGCTTGTCTAATTTGGTGGTGAGTGGGGTAAGGGGATTTAGATTGAGTTGTTGTTTGTTTTGTTTGTTTATTTGTTTGTTTGTTTGTTTGTTTGGTCGCCAACTGAAAGGTTATTATTATTAGATAGTCAAGAATAATATTTCAAAATAAATAAGGCTTTTAGAAATCTCACAATGAGCACCGTTTGTTTAACTTTAATTCCATTGATGAGCTCGCTTTTGCACAAAAAAACAATCAAGCAAAATCAAACACTTTGCGAAAAGCCATTTTTATCAATTACCGTGTTCCTTCAATTAACCTACTAGCACAGTATACAGTATTCTCAACTGACCCCCTGCCACCAATTGATTTCAATTTCAACCTGAACAACCTGTACGACCCATTGTGTTACGATACGGTGACTTCATCCCATATTATTCATTAGCTTACAATGTACGCTTGATATTAACAAGGTGAGTAAAAATAATCGATGGATGTTGGCCGTGCTGTTTAATGCAAGCTCCACACACGACTAACGGTGTTGCTACATTTCTCCGCTGCCGAGGCGAGCCTCCGCAAAATCGATGTGGTCTTTTCTTCCGTGCATACCACCCTTTTCTTGCGGCTTCGACGACACGATACAAACAAGTAGGCTAGTCGACACCAATCCTCTCGTGGTTCCAAAATGACATGGCCACAAAAAGTATGAAGAATTTAGGCTTATGATTGCTGTGTGGTAGATAAATTCTGATTAGTTTATTAGTATAAGTCGCATTGTATTAAATTCAAGGGTAACCTTGCTCGTCTTGGTGTGATCTTCAGTGGGTTTGTCGCTGTATTCACCGCTACAGGTAAGTTCTTCCTCTTTTCCTTGGGTTTTTTTCCTTCCTTCTTCTTTCTTAAAGTAATTCTAAACGAACATTATTCAAACCCTCAGGTCTTTTAAAACACTTTATGTCATTAATAAATCTTCGAGACTATGATGAGTTTATTTTCTAGCCATAATTGGGGATTTGTCATGGCTTTTGCGCAAGTTCACCATCAATCATCATCAATCATTGTACTTGATCGATCTGCCAAACTGCATCGAAATGAGAAATGTGTTTTCAATAACGTTTGGTTTGATTTTCTTTTCGATTTTCCTTTCCCTTTTTTCCACACATGGCATTATTTCCAGACTAAAATTATTTCTCAGGTCTTCTTCTGCATGAGCAGTCATAATGGAAGCTCTTATCCATACATTAGGACATCACGTTTTCATGTTTAGATTAGAAGGGTGCCAATTAATTTGCAATTTTCCCGAAGTTAGTTTGTGAAAGGCATGGTGGTGGTAGTAAGTCAAGCTGAATCATCTTCTCATTATTTCAACAAACCTCTTAAAGTCGGCCATTAGGCCTACAACGTTGATTCAATGCTGTCTGATGGGTTATGGTCCTTTCACATACGGTTTGAAAAATGGCGAATTATGTTTTTAATGATTTATGTGTAATAAAGGTTTCCCCGGCCAGTTTCAACAACAAATCAGTCAATCACCAGCTCATTCAATTTGTTTAAAAGTTAATGTTCCGTTCTATCAGCAATCAAAAGTCAAAAGAAGTAATTCCATTTCATTAGGTCGCACAAGATCATTCAATTTCGCAAAAGCCACTTTTAGAGATTCAACGGAAGTATGGTGAAAATGTAGTCTTGAATATCTGTAAATTAAATAATGACATAATGGCACACAAATTTCGTCTGACATAATGTCCATACAGGGGTGCACCCCACTAAATAAACTCCCATAGCATACAGTGCAAATTGCTAAATATCCAAAACTAAAATAGAAAAATACTTAAAAGTATCACAGCTTTTTACTGTAAAGGGGAAGTTATCCATTGACTCTTGAATTTGTATCCCCTGCTCAATTCAATATGGGGAGTCCCTGGGCCAGTGGAGTTATTCCCCCTCCAAATAAAAACACCCCTACACCGGTGTAATTTTCCAAACGTCCGAGCATCAATCTTGAAAAATGTCCCTACACCTCTCACCAAATAGGCCCATTTATTTCAGGGCTTATGTCATACAAAATACCTCAAGTTTGAAGTCAACAACCCCCAGGTCACAACTGAGCAAAAAGTTGACACTGTTTCTCTTTTATTTTGGGCTCTCAAATCTGTCTAATAGGCCTATAGACTATTTTGAGGCCCTACAAAATAGCCGACGCTCTGTTTTCTCCTTATTTAGTTGGGTGCACCCATAATGACACAATGGTGGGATATAAACGTAGCTTCAATGTTGTCAATGAAAAAAAAGTATTTTCGAAACGACGCGCTGGATTTACCAAGCTTCCAGTTTCCCCATATAATAGCCAGAAAACCTGTGTTTCGCAAACGCACGTATTTTTCTCCAAAGCCTAAAACCTCAGATATTTTCGAAACGGCGCACTACTACCAAGCTTCCAGTCTTTCTCAGAGCCTGAAAACATGTGTTTCGCAAACCCAAACCCAAATCCTTACTGCGCACCGGAATATACAAGCTTCAAATCTTTCTCCGATCAAGAAAGCTTGCGCAAACATCTGAAACTTATATGGGTATTTTTTTAAACGGTACACCGACATTATAGCAGATTTGAAAAAACAAATAAATAAATAAAGGAGTGACTAGTTTTCGTCTAGACTGGAAAAGCTTTTTGATGAGGATCTGTCCGAACCCGAGGGAGGTGGGCGGGGGTTTTGTGTACGTGCCTAGTGGTTTTTGTTGTTAGTTCTTCAGCCCTGGCCGGCTGCCAAGTTAATTGTTTATTCATGTTCCAAATAAAGCAATTAACCATTTATAATAATTCTGAAAAACTATTCAATACAATCACGAACAATGGATTGTGGGTTTTATATCAATTACTACACGATAATTGTTGAAAGGCGACCAAAGGGCTGCCATGGAAACAGTGTTATAATTAACCAGCCAGTCAGCAAAACCTATCCAAGTAATGATTCAATTCATTGCATCATAATTTCCTCCAAATTCAAACTGAAACCGGTTTGTTTAAGTTTTCCCAGACTGATGTACCGGGGCCCAATTTCATATTGCTTAAACATTTTATGCTAAGCAGAAATGAGCAGGATACCAGTTATACATTGTACTTGTGGTATGCTAGTTTGGCTCGTAACCTTATTCTGGTAGGCATAGTTCTTTTTGTGCTTAAGCAGCACTATTGAAATTGGGCCCAGGGCCCAATTTCATAGAGCACAAAAAGTAGCTAAGCACAACTCAAAATGTGCTTACCAGAATAAGGTGACAGGTCGAAGTACCATGTCACATTTACCAATTTGTGACCGGTATCTTACTCATTTCTGCTAAGCAGGAAATCGTGTATCAGTATTTTCTGCTTTATAAGTAGCTCTTTAAAATTGGACCCACAAATGGGAATAAAACTGGGTGGTGTTTTTTTTAACCGTTCGTATATAGGTTAGTTAATGACGGCCGGTGTATTTACCAGGCCTAATACGTCGCATACGTTGCGGGCTCATAATATTGGTTTCTGTCCATTGCATATACGAAATTACAATTTCCCGTCCACAATTCAGTTTAATCTTGAAATTATAAACCATTCATTATGTTTGTATTAGCAACCGGTAATAAAAATTATGATTGTCGATTGTGAACTGGTAATAAGAAAGGGTTTCCCTGAGTATGCCCACGGGACCACGTTGTGAATGTAAACATAACACCGGCTGTCATGGCAACAGCGGCGGGATGCTCTGCAATCCAGCCCGTCGTTATGGTTGGTTCTGAAGTCATAATAAATAATACCATAGCTCATTTCCATATACCGCCTGGTGTAATAATTGTTAGAAGATAATATTGTTAAAATTAATTACCGTGAAACCTGTAGGCGTATTGCCTGAATGAAACGACCGGTTTAGAAGACAACGTTCGTTTTCAAACCAATCGTGACTTTTGAATGAAAATTATACTTCATATAATTATTAAATTAAAGATGGGTCACCAAAAGTCTTTGAAAATATTTTTTATAAATAGTCACTCGAAATGCCGACATCTTCCAGAAAACTGTATCCGAATCTAACCATCCACACCGTGTGTCCGGTAATAGAAAACACATGGAACTAACAGAATGTTATGCAGAGTAATCGTTGAGTTGAAATAGGAGGTCCAGTGGAATGTTCCATTCATCAATAAAAAGCCGACTTAAAATTATTCCATCTTTCAACGAATGAAAACATCATCTCCATTTGGAAAGCATGAATGCAAAACATTCACTATTTGTTGTATAAATCATTCAAGTCTGAGAAGATCTTAGTCCTTTAATTTGAGGATGAAACTATAAGAATAAACAAAAATGTGCTACTTGTAGGTATTATAATTATGTCTGTGGTGTTGACCCCCTTGCAGACGCGGAACGCACCTCTGCAAAATACGCGTCTATACCATTTCCACACAGACAGGACAGGCGCGTGTAGTGCGCTGCGCGTCGTGCAAGGGGTCAATTAACGTATGAAGCTAAAAGGATGGGACGACTATGCACGGTTTACGACAGTATGTCTTGTATAAATGGTTTGTATCAATGAATATCACGTGACGAACAATCCTCCAATCAAAATGACAAGGATCTGCTCAGACATTATACAGTTATTTTTCACAGAATTTTGAAACATAAACATGGCGAACGAGTCAAGGACTCGTGTACACGCATATAAGGGCATTATTTCCATAAACTTAGGCCTAATCCATGTCCATCGTTGATAAAAGTTTTATGGAGTAAAACGATATAAATAAGTAATTTGAAGGCTTTTAGTGGATCGTAAAATAACAACACTATGTCCTTCTAGAAGTAACGCAGAGGTTTTCTAAGAAAATCATTTGCAGAGTTAGGCCTAGCCTCAAAGCAAACAACCGATGCATTTTTAATGACTCTGTCTGCTGGTCAGTCGTCCATAATGCCAAGGTGCACGTCAAGGGAAATTGTGTATAATTACGCTGTCACTTTCGGTACCTTATGGAGACCAAGGACAAAACGAAAAAGGGAAAATAAAAGGTCTCCATATGGAAATTCTAAAGACCGGGGTGCTCCACAAGTGTACAAAGTCTATGGGAAACTGTTAAGTGCAGGGACAAAGGAAAGAACAAAAGAATGTTTCACATGGATGCATTTTTGAGAGTGCGTGTGTGTGGGTGTACAGCGTGCGTGTAAAAAGTAAATTAAACTCCCTGATTATTTAATCAAAGGTATTATACCGGATTGGTTGAACTCACGAAATAGTCACAGACAGTGTTCATGTTTTGTGTGATCAACCATTGAAATAACAAACCTGTGAAAATTTGGGCTTACTCCGTTGTGTGAGTCAGGAGAAAATAGTGAACAACTGAAGTCACCAAATTTTTAAAAAGGTTTTCAGATACAGTTTTCTCGAATACAAACCATTTCAGATGGAAACATTTTACAGAAAAACGGTTCTAGTATGAACACCATAACCAGTGAGCTTTCAGACTAAAAGAAGTTTCTTATTCTTACCAATCCTGTATAATACCTTTAAACGCACCACACAGCCACCCTGCGAAAATTTAATCAAAATAAGTTCAGTCATGACTTTGTGAATACAAAGAAACAAAGAAACAAAGAAAACGGGTTATGTCTATAAGGGTTTAGATTTCACAGACATACATATTTTTTAAGGGAGATTGGTGCTGCTATTGAACTTTATTATGAGTGAGCCTTTACGCTGTTTTGTTCTACATTTTGTCTTTAAAGATGACAGTAATTTTTACCGTAATTGAAAATGATCAACCATTAAAAAATAACCTTTAAACTATACATGTAGGCCCTATTTAGAAAAACAAAAACAAATTCCACCTTCTGTATTAGAAATATTCATCAAACGCTAGTCAGGGATTGTGTCCCCCAACGGGTTGTCCAATTGATAGTTAATATCAAGTAATAAACCACAAGGGAAACTGGCTGAGTAAATTTTTAAAAAAATAAAAAATTGGGTTTAACATAGAAAAATTGACAAGCGCGCGACTCGAACCAGCGACCTCTGGAATAATGTGCCTGCGCTTTACCAACTTAGCTTTCTAGCCCTATGCATGCTATGCTGGCGGTCTCCCAATTTTGTCAATACCTTTGGTCGGGGTGCCATAGCCGTTAGTCCGAGTTCAAACACCCGGGAGCCCTGCAATGACGTCGTCCTAGAAAAATGCTCGTTAATTTGGTAGGGGTTGGTGTCGTGTCATGAAGTATTATAGGTTTACAGAAGCTTAACGGCGGCACCAGACCTTTTAATCTGGGGAGCTTAAATTCAAGGGGGTACGATGAGGTCGGAATAAGGCTTGCTTGGAGGGGGAAAGAAAGTACAACGAGGTGTGAAGGTTTGTCCCCCGTGCCCCCCCCCCCCCCCCGCCGTTGCCACATATAAGTTCATGGATTGGGTCTCTCTTTGACTTTGATATTTTTTTTACTTCGTCTCAGACCAGCTCCTCTCCAACTTAATATTTAAGAATAAATCAATCGGTCGCTGTGAACACCTCAACTTAAGAATGTTCTATGATGATTTGAGTCCTAGTGAAGGTACCCGCTCTGATGGAAACATTCTCACCACGTGAATATTATATGAATCCAACGTTTTCTCTAGAAAATTGAGCAATTAAAACTATTGACCTTTTAGTTCATTAATAAACAAATAATTCACCAAGGATTCATGGTTCAATGCGTTAGTGAACATGTTTTATTCATGCTGGTGCTTCGAACAGATTGTTAAGGGTTATGGCACAAACAAGAGTCGTATACTGGGAGAGTTACGACAAATTGTGATTAGAAGCCATTTTGTGTAAAAAAAACAACAAACAAACAAACAACAACAACAACAACAAACGCATACACGAATACAGGGCGCCATACTAGTCTGCCCATTGGATTGTGCTGCATTTGGACCGAAAATGGCGTCCAGCAACCACGTGACCGGAGAAAACTGGTCCCGCTATGTCGCAACTCGCGCACAAATTAGTCAACAGCCACATTAAGCAATGCACTACCCTGGTACTAGGCGTGTTCTTTAAACAACTTTCTCTCGCCGTAAGCCCCTCCCATTCATCAGACAACGAAGTTCCGCCCATGGGTGTTTTGTAACTATGTAATTTTCCAGGCCCACACAGAGCCTGGACTTCATGCAGACATGATTTGTACACAGCTCAATGAAAGAAAATAACACATCTTATATTGAGACTCGCACTGTTTGATTTTTATCAAATTTTGGTACGAAGAAAGGGGGCTTATCTCAAAAATTGTAAAGCTGTTATTGATAACTCTTGAAATTATGTGGAAATTGTGACACACAATGTAATTTCCCAGATGGTTAGTTCAGTATTTCGCCTGCCAGAAAGGCTTTGGAATGTACATGGTTACTCTTTTTGAAAACAAAGGTTACCTGTTCCATACATTTGTTTGTTCTGTTTCAGGTGGCTTAAAACAACAAAAAAAAACATTTGTGGCAAGATGGCTGCCGCAGCCAGGCGAAACAACGAACTTCAAAAGATAAAAGATCACCCGGCTAAATATCCCAACGTCAGTGACAGCTACCAATACAGCGAGCAACTCTTCAAAGATGCCTGCCTTGCTCTCCACGGTATCATCTTACAAGATATCCATCTCGGCAAAAAGGAGCTCCTGAAAGACCCAAAGTTCTTACAAGGGCGACTGTACGATACTTGCACATACATCTTATCGCGCCACGAGAAGGATTTAGAGCAGATCATACTCGAGCATGATCACCCCAAGCTGAAATATCTTCGGAGTAGAACTGTGGTGCAACCCCGAGTTGATGTCATGCTGGCCAAAAGACGACCAGAGCTTGTGTTTGTGTCGTCTTTGATGATACGCAAGGGCAGCGCGGGCTACGAGCCTGACGTTCGGGAGCCTCGCTCAGACATGGCTCGTCTTGCGTACATGATCCTGGAGCGGTGTTGCCGGTGGGGGTTCTACCTCTGGGTGGGTACCTTAAAAGAGCTCCGCGCCTTTGACATGATTTACAGCTTCTCAGAGCTTGCTCAGGCTGCTGAAGGAACAAAGAGCAGCCAGATTGTACTCAAGAGGGACGCAATCCTGCTACCACGAGTCGGTAAGCCGCTGCCTTCGTCGTTCCGGAAGACGCTTCTGGTTAACCGGGTGGATCCGGAGTTCTGCCTCCGGCTGTACCGGATCGAGCCAGAGATGACCATGTGGGAAGATAAAGAGGAGGATGCGGAAAGATTACAGGATTTCTACACCGGATCGCATCAGCTTCACACCAGTTACGGAATGTGGGGAGTGTCCGAGCAGATGCTGAATGTCAGACGGCAACTCTTCAAAGTCAGAGACTACACTGATGTGAGTTTTTATCCCAAGGAAATTAAACCGAGGCTATGGGAAAATAGTTTTACCTCTTATAAAAGTAGGATCATAGGTTGGTTAAGACTCCAAAAAGTCAATGGCCATAAAAACTTAAACTTTGGCCTACTTGGTAAGAAGCACTGCAGCTTTTGATAGATAAACTATTTTGAGAAAGGATTCTTTTCAAAGTAATATGGTTTGGAAAATGTTTCATCCAAAACATTTGAATCCGAGGGTTAACTAAAGAATTGAATTTCCGTGGTGTCCGTTCTCGAATGCTGCGACCAGAGATGCGGTTGGTACAGGCTGTCACCTCACTCCTGACGTGGATATAAATTCGACGTTCTTGATGAAAATACAGTGACAGTTTGTTTGCTGTTTTCTCATCAAGTAAACACTGACTTCAGCTGAAACATCTTGACAATTTTGCCTTCATTATCAGCATTACGTTGACAAAAACCAATCTACGACTCTACCTTTAAACTGTAGGGTGTTCATCCATGCACGGTGTATTTGTAATGTTTTATTTGTTGGCTCATGTATTTAGGTGTGGACAAACAGTGTAAGAATGGAAACAAACTTTTGTCTATGAACCAATATTGTTTATTTACACCACTGTACTTTTCTTTGCGATAGGCGGCCCTCTACGACCGTGCTCACGCTATGTTGATGATGGCTCGAGTCATGTTCACCGATCTCGTTGTCGTCAAGAAGCTAGACGAGCGCGAAATCGACGAGACAGACTTCTTGAAGAGAGTGATGGACAAGCTGAGGGCTCGGATCCGAGAGGGAATTCGGGCTCTTCAGGACAGCTCATCATCTGAGGAGGATGTCCGCTGATGATGGGAAATACTTAATGCACATTTTGATTAAATAAATGTTATTCAGATTGTTCAAAAGAACGTTTATTTCCACACCCAAAAGACCAATAGGCCAACTGTTGAGGATACCATTCAGACGAAAGCATTGTCATACGAAGAAAGCGAAAGACAAGCAAACAAAAACTACAGGAAGAAACCCAAAGTAACCATAACCGTTATAGGAGAAAGTTGAAGATGATCCTATAGAAATTTAACCTCCGAACAACAGTAGAAATAGAGACAACGAATGCTTGATTTGAGAGTATAACTGTGATAGGTGTTTATTCGATGAAACACAACAACTGAGTGGCTAGACTGAACTGGGTGTGTGTATACCACACACAAGCAATGCAAGGTCGCAAAAGTAAGGAGTGGTGTATGTCTTGCATATGGTGTACATGTTGAGTGAAAATGCACAGAATCAATTTATAAGTTATTAAGTCTGGAAAGTGGGACCTTGGCATATTTGGTAAACATGAGACTAGGTAAGGGACATTATAAACAGTTCAGCGATTGAAAATGAAATGGTGCAATATATTGACAAGGCAAGAAATAACAGTTCAAGTAATAGTTCAATGGTTCACCCCACCGTCAAGAAAGAGAAAAACAATGGTTTTTTCTCATAAGAAGAGAAGAGGAAAAAGTAAACTATCATGAGATAGAGAAAAACAAACTTACTTTCTCCCATGAGAAAGCAGGACAGTAATATTTATAACTTAAAACATTATTTGTTTAATTAAAAATCTTAGCACCTTTTTGCACCAATGATATTCGTTTTTCTTTGTACTAACAGTGATATAGAGTTCTTATCAGCCACTACCTGATTACATTGTACATGTGTATATTCATTACATTATTCACAAAAAAACTTTTGTTCATAAACGGATGGTATAAAGAAGATCTTTAAGTTAGTGATTGATACTAAAATTCTATATTATTATAATGTTATAGATTAACATTCGATAAAAAATATACGAAAGCAGCCAAATAAAACAGAAGAAAGGAGTTTTAGCTTTGTCATGAAAAGGGGAGAAATTGGTTATTTAGAGCTGAATGCATGGAAAAATAAATTGGTGAGAAATGCATTAGGACAATTCACTTTTCATATTTTCGTTTTGATTAAAAATATCCTTTGTTTTGAAGACATAATCGACTGTAGTTGAAAACCACAGAATGATTGATAGTCTTGTTTCAAGTAGTTACTTAGTATATTTTAAAAATTGATTTACAAGAACCGTTTCAAAATACCTGTAATGTGTTTTTATTCCATCGCGCTCGTTCTTTGGTACGAGGTTGCAAAAGAGCATCGACCCCAGAATAACTATTGTGCGTGTGTTCGCCTGCCAAGTTTAAGGCCCACTTTCATAAAGCTCTTAATAAGCAGCAAACGGTGCTTAGCACATTTTTTATGCTTAGCCAAAATAAGCAAGGAACCAGTCACAAACAATATACACTACGTGGTGTATTGGCTGGTAACCTAATTCTGCTAAGCAAGATTTTTTTCTTCGCTCAGCACAATTTTCTGCTAAACAGCTTTATGAAGTTAGGCCCAGGTTGTAAACCGAGTGCAGGCAGGCCCCAGCCTTTGACAAGGCTCAACGATTGATGGAAAAATACAGGGAAAAATTAATACAAGATTAACTGCGGTTAAAGGGCAGAATTAAAGGCTTGCTTAGTTTTAAAACTTAACAGTTTAATGAAAATAAATAATAGATGAATGATGATACAAATAAATTATAATCTCATTTTATTTTTCACCCACCAACAAATTTCTCTATTAAAACGTTCAGGCCTTGGGACTATAAAAGGTTCAGTTGGTATTTGTTTTCAGGTTGACTTTGGGCAAAACAGACTGGACGAAAAATTCAAACAAAAAACAAGTCACAAATTACGTATGTTTGCAAACACATTATTTTATTCGTCACACAACTTTGAGCAAACAAAAAATAACTATTTTTTTACATAAATACAGTGAAATAATCTCAATTAAAGCTTTTGTTAATACAAAAATAATTTATCTTAATCATAAACTGAGGTCATACTATTGGTGTGGGCCTATGATTTCATTGTGGGTCTGTGTGGGCCTGTGATATTATTAATCACAAGATAAACAAAACAAAAATAAAATATTTTGTACACAAATACAGTGAAGTAATCTCAATTAAAGTTTTTGTTAATACAAAAATAATTTCTCTTAATCATAAACTGAGGTTATAACCTTAGCACCAAAACCATTTAAAACTGTATTACTATTTGTCCAATACGGGAGTCTCCATCATGTAATGTCTACCCTAAAAAAAGAAGAAGAAAACAACAACACTTTCAAGTATTTATTTTCTACTTAGTGATCGGTAATAAACCATAATGCCCGATTAATCCATAACAAAATTAATATACAAAATAATGGTAAAATAAAACAGAGGAATAAGATAGGAAATGAATACTTGTACTTTTCCTATTTGATTTCTTCAGTTTCAAAAGCTAAAGCTAACCCTTATTTAGGGTGAATATAATGTAGTACAACACCGTTCGGTAAACTAGCTCAACGCCCAAAACTTGTGGACAATGGTAAGGGTTGTTTTACCAGCTCTCCTATTAAGTAGAGTTCAATCGCCTGTAAAGTTTTCAGTTTTCAGTCTTTTTGCTGGATTTTGGATGCTGGAGCTCAACTCGTGCAAAACGAGAATACGTTCTGCTGTGCCTTGCTCAGCCCCAACACAATCAAACAATTTTACATCTGATGTGTTTAAGATGGCTGATCAACTAATATCTTCATTTAATAGATGAAGTATTTGCATCGGGATGAAGAATTTTATTTTAGTTTTTCCCTTACACCGATGTGTATTAAGCACTGAATGCTCAGTGCTTTCCACAGGCAATCACTCGGGTGAGATTCGAACCCACGACCTTTGCATTGCTAGAGCAGATGTCTAACCACTAGACCACCGAGCTAGCCTGATGGCTAGCCCGATGGCTAGCCCGATTAAATCGTTGCAGTACCCGCTGCTAAGGATTCGAACCCACCTCTAGCCATCGGGCTAGCTCGGTGGTCTAGTGGTTAGACATCCGCTCTAGCGATGCAAAGGTCGTGGGTTGGAATCCCACCCAAGTGATTGCCCGTGGATTTTTTTTCACAGAGCTCGGGAAAGCACTGAGCATACAGTGCTTAATACACATCGGTGTAAGGGAAAAACCAAACTAAAATAATATCTTCATGGCTGTGTTGCTGATGCTCACACCATCAGTGTGACTAGAAGACCCTTACCACACTAAGGAATTGTTTAAAGGCAAAAACTGCCTGCACCGAATGAAAAGCAACTCTTCGATGGTACAAGAGCAGTATGTCTAACAGTGTCATACTTTGCCCAAGATTTGTTTATATAAGCTGAAAATAATGTGCATGTTTTGTTTTCTTCTTTAAGATGTTTGAGATGTCCTTGAACTGCTTTGCCTATGTGACAAAACCCTACAGGTACCAAGTGTATCAACAAGATCAATATATCATAATCAATAACAGAGAAAGTAACAAATAATAACTTTTCTTTTATAATGCACAGCCATTATGATATGTACAAAAATGTTATTCAAAATAATAGTTGCTTTGTCTTCTTGGACTACAATTTGTTAAGCTTTGTTTTTTAGGAAAGTCAAATCTTTTAGCAATATTTTGTACACAGTTATTCTTACACTATTGATAAGCGATAATAATGTTAGTTAGCCTTGGCTAGACTTCACTTAATTGCTAAGCAAAATCTGATGTCACAAAACAAATCAGTAAAACGATATGAAAATCTCATCTTAAGATTTCCTCAACATGTTTTGTGAAATTGAGCTTTGACTTATATGCTTTGCACTGCTGAGGTTAAGAGTGAACAAATCAAATTCGAACAAAACCAGGGAGCACATTTTTGAGAATTTGGAGTGGGAAAGGCTGACGTTGTGCAAGTGACATTAAACAATATACACTGAAAATAACTTACAATCAACCTCATACACAGGGTTTTGAACCTTGGTATCTGCAAGTATAACTGAAAGTCAAGTGCATTATAACCGAACAGAATGAAACGTTCCCAGTGAGAGTACAGCTCACAAAAGCTCCTTGATTTATCTTTCTCTTTAACTTTTGTGTTCCTTTACAGACAGAAGTCTAAAAACAAGGCCAAAACAAAACATTTACCCCGAAAGCTGTAAAATGTTATATCTTCCACATTTCTCTGTCTTTTTGAATGATAAGAATTGTCTTCTTCTAAACATGCACTTTCAGACTGTGTTTCAACTCATTATAAAAGTTGAGGTATTATAAACAAATAAGAAGAAAAGACAAACGAACCGATAACTAATTTTGTAAAACATACATTTAAAAAATGATATCAGCAAAAAAAAATCCTCTTACCCCAACCTTAAAAAGGTGTATAGTTGTTGAGGTTTGTTTAGATGGAAATCATTTTTAATCTTTCACAAAAGTTTATGGAGTTCAGTGATTGGAAAAGTCTATTTTTAGTAGTCGGTTTGTTACAAATAACCATGGGCAAGCCACTAATCAAGTTTAATTGCTTTGCCTCGTAACGATGCACCACTTTGATTTTATAGCCATTTGTTTTTCAGACAACTGATGATACCAAGTGGTTCTGGCTTTTTTTGAACAATAGTTCTTTTTTTTAATGAGCAAACTCACCGGAGACAAAAATCCCAGATGATTGTAAAATCCCCAATTAATGATCTTCTGAACTATTCTTTACATGGTTCGCTGCAGATCAATAATGCTCCAATTGTTGTAATTTGGCCTTCGTGTCGCATTAGCGGCAAAGACATTTTTGTTAGTAGTGTGACGCAATTCCATCAAAGGCAACAGTCACTTCCACTGGCTCCAATAATTATAAGAATCATGGGCATATGGAGACTCTTAGGTTAAGGGGAGTAGAGGGGTTGATTTGCCAAAATTTTACACAGATAATAACCCATTTCTAATACCTGGTAAAAATTGTTTTTCGTTTTATCCGTCCATTTTTTCCCTTCTTGCTGAGCACGCATTTTTCCCAATGTTTTTCTCAAATTTGGGAGGACAGTTGCCCTCATTAGAAATGCATTTACCACTATTAAATTATTCATTCTAGAATTACTTGAGAGATGTTGAGTTTCAGACTTCACATTTTAATTTTTCGGGGGGGGGGGGGGGGGAGACTCAAGGTCTTATAAAAATGTCAAATTGAGTCAGAGGAATCGCGTATCAACAGTGAAACAAGGGACATCAAAGTAAAATCACACACAAACATAAGGCAGCTTTGGAACCAGAAGTAACAATAAAACCAGCATGCTAACAATATGCATTCCAGTGATGTATAGACATGCTCTGAGGTTACAACTTATTGCTCTTACAAATACATTTGCTGAGCGCAAATTAGAAGGGAACCAGTCACAATACATGTACTTATCACATAACATTTTGGTAGGTAACCTGTCTCAGCTTAGCAAACAACTGCTGTGCTCCACCAATTTGCAGCAGCTCCATTAACCATCAGCCCCACACACCCACAGGCAAATCACCTTGCATTCGAGCTCTCTGGTGTATCTTCAGTTCTTTTATCACTCACGCTTTGGGTTGAATATGGGCCTTAACATGTTCCCACAAAAGCTCCTGTAAAATGACAATAAAAACAAAAGCTTTGAATACTAACCCTCAAAATGTCTTCCATAAATGTCATCATTTTCCAGCTTGCATTGTTCAATCCCAGCAGTGCCCAGTATTATGTTATTTTAGGCTGCCAATTACTGCCTATTTTCATATATTGCAATTTTTTGGGTCACAACTTGAGCTTTCACAAGGGTCAGTTTAAGGTCAACTGGTGTGTTGCAACCAATACAATTGCATTATGTATAAGCATAGGTAAGAAGGCTGACCCTCTACTTAATAAGGACAAGCATTCCCCAAAATACTACAACAAAATCCATACGACGACGTCTTAAATAGAAAATGATCTCCTGCACTTAAATTGATTTTAAACCTCCAATCAATAGCACACAGTACAAACAGCACAACACAATCACCTATGTGAAGGGCAAAAGGTCAACACGAAGCTGGCTTCAAACATTCAAGTTCAAAATTCCTGATTAACTAGCCCTAAAAATTACAATAGTTTTCTGAAAAAAATAGGTTTAAACACAAAACAATACTTAAGAGAGATCTAGGACATTATCCCTCCCAAGTAAACAGTATTCGGAGCATGGCAAGAGCCATGTTTCATACAAAATAAAGAAAAATACCCACATTTCTTAGTTGTTTACAAGTAACCGAAATGGAGGTCAAGTCTTATTTAAAGGTTCTCTTTGTTGATTTGTTAAATATTTTTTACTATCATTTACTACATGGCTAAATGTTTACTTTCTCAACAATATAATGTAATTTCTATAGCCACAAACTACATCAAACTAAAGTTTTTGAAGAAACAGAAGCGCACACGTAAAACTCATTATGGTTGGGACCAATTTGGTTCTGGAAATTCGAATCACGTTAGACTTGCACAGTCTATTGTACAAACTAAAATTGGAGATGGTTTATGGGTGACTGCTCCACTTACCTGACAATTTGGCAATGCCTTGTCTATGACGACGTCGCAGAAACCCCACTTGCATTGGTGCTCTTTCTTTCTAATGATATGGTAATCGTTCAGGTGCTTGGTACTGTTGGAAACATTGACTGGGACGCCACATTCAAACCACTGAGTCAAACATAAGAACAACCAACCAAGGTTTCATTATACGTGGTCAAAGATTGTTGAGGTGGGGCTCCAAGTTCAAATTCAGTTTTGTGATCGACGCATTTTCTAATAGATAGAATCCTAATGGATAGAATCCTTATGAAAACGGGGGAAAAATTACAAGTTTCTAACCTCACGTTAAAATGATGTAAAATGCACTGTGTTTGATGCTTTTCAAGTGCAATTTTTTTTTCAAATTCCAAAAACGTTCAATGACGTCATATTTGAAATATATGGTCAGTACATTTCTCTACAAAAAATGTCAAGTTCGTTCCTGAATTTGTATGGTGTTCAAACAAAACAACATTGAATTTGACCTTTTGAAAGGGGCACAAATTTCTCTTTGGAATGTACAACCTATTTGTTTTTGCTGTCCAATGATATGTTTCACATTTCTCTCTTAAAGAGTGTCAAAGAAAATGACATTTTACACCATATTAACGTGAGGTTGGAGACCTGTAATTTTTTTCCCCACTTGCATGAGGACTCTTTCTATTGGAAAATGAGTTCATCATAAAACTTAATTTAGGCCGTGTCCGAAACGGCGACTTCGGCTACAGCTACAGCTAGATCAGCGTGTCTGCAAGTGTTGAAGAATAGGCAGACGCGCGCGATCTAGCCGTAGCTGTAGCCGAAGTCGCCGTTACGGACACGGCCTTAGCCTTGGAGATCATCTTTAAATAATTTGAAGATTTGTAGCACCAGCTGCCACATAGGCAATCAAGCTGGCGTCTTCGACACTGGGCAAGCTCAGTGGTAAAGCGGTGTGCTTAAGACCGGGGATGTCCAGGGCCCAGTTTTATAGAGCTGATGATTTGTTTCTGCTTAGCAAAAAATAGCAGGGTACATAAAGAATGGTATTTTGGCTGGTAATACTTTATTCCAGTATGCACAAATGTTTTGTGCTTACCTACTTGTTAGGCTTAAGCAACTCTATGAAACAGACTCTTCCCTTGGAACATGTGCCCTGCACTTCACTGTGTTGATATTGATATCGACTGTCTGTTCCGAAATTTTGTACACTTTGAATGCATCATTTTCAGTGATTTCTTTGTACCCTTGAAAATCTACCGGCGTAAACATCGATGGCTGTCGTTCAAGGAAATATTGTTTCACTGTTCCCCATGGCACAACGTACAGCAGGAATGCCAATCAATTTACCTAGTACCAGCAACCAGTGTAATTACAACCTATATATTTGTAATATTGGAAACGACCAGCGGTTGGCCTGAAGGGTAACATGGCCCCTGAGCCATGTATGCGTCTATGTAGCACATCACATGATTGGTTCTCGACCAATAAATTTCACAATCTATTACCATGAAAAACAATAGTTATTGTCAAAGACCAGTATCCGCACTTTGTGTGACCCAATGTTAAATAAAATAACAAACCAGTGAAAGTTTAAGCTCAATTGGTCATCGAAGTCATGAGAAATTAGTTTCAAAAATTCTTGTTTTCACTGTTCAAACATCAGATTTTCTCAAAAACTATACCATTTCAGGCAGGTTTGGTGGCTGAACCTCCCATTTGGCTTGGTCCATTAACAGCGGCCAGCCACCAACCAAGGTCATTACCATGCAGTGAACACTGGGTCTTCACACTGTTATTGCCAAAGTATAAAATTACCTCACAGTTGAACATCATTTTCTTGGGCTTCTTCGTCACACTCACATTCCTCTTACTGTTTGGCTTGACGTCTATCGCTTCCACATAGCCAGTGGTATATCCAACATAAAGCTGTGTAATTGGAAACAAAAACGATCATTCAATATCAACTTACTTACTTAATCCTCTTCGACCCCAGTGGGACATAAGGCCGCCGGTTTCTGTAACATGTTTTTAACGGGGTGGAGTTGTTAGCACCACGCCCAACCCCAAACCTGGAGGACCAGGTGCTGAATTTTGTCTGGGCCCCTTACATGGAAACCTGCCCGATATGGTTGAACCTACCAGGAGCATTAGCCCCCCCATCGGTCTAGCTTTCAGGGTCATTGGAACACACAAGCCTCTCCACCACAACAAGGTAACAGCACATGGAGAGGCATTCAGTATCAAGGCATTGGGTTATTTAGACAAGTTCTTTTATTTCAATATTCCAAGAAACGTACTGTAAAACTAACCTGTACAAATAAATAGTTGCATATAATTTTTTTAAAAATCAGCACTGACAGGTATAACAAACAGAAGATCGTCAACTTCTGTCTTCAATAAGTTAGGTAATGATACAACATCATCTATTTTATTATATCTTTTGAGTTTCAAAAAGGATGAACCTAAAAAGAAAATCCTGAAATCTGGAAAATTCTAAAATCTGGAGAAATCTGCATACATTGCTTTAATGTGTGGAGGAAAGAAGGTCCCAATGTTCCATGGTCCGTTCTTATGAAGAAAAAAGCATGTTTTAACTCACCATTTTTTTGATGCGAATCATACAAGTTATCATGGAAGGACACTCGGCTATTACTCTTCCAAGCTTCCCATTCTGTATACAAGAACACAACACCCGTAAAAATAACTGAAGCACTTTCATTTAGCTTTCCCAAAACAAACAATTCAGGGATTCCAAATCATTGTGAGTAGGATATCAAACTTGTGCATGGTGGCAATACAATCTAGTGAGGTTTGGAGTAACACCATGTACATGAGTAGGATTTGAAACTTTGCACGGTGGAGATACAATCTAGTGAGGTTTGCAGTAACACCATGTACATGAGTAGAATTTGAAACTTTGCATGGTGGAGATACAATCTAGTGAGGTTTGCAGTAACACCATGTACATGAGTAAAATTTGAAACTTTGCACGGTGGAGATACAATCTAGTGAGGTTTGCAGTAACACCATGTACATGAGTAGGATTTGAAACTTTGCACGGTGGAGATACAATCTAGTGAGGTTTGCAGTAACACCATGTACATGAGTAGGATTTGAAACTTTGCATGGTGGAGATACAATCTAGTGAGGTTTGCAGTAACACCATGTACATGAGTAGGATTTGAAACTTTGCATGGTGGAGATACAATCTAGTGAGGTTTGCAATAACACCATGTACATGAGTAGGATTTGAAACTTTGCATGGTGGAGATACAATCTAGTGAGGTTTGCAGTAACACCATGTACATGAGTAGGATTTGAAACTTTGCATGGTTGCGATACAATCTAGTGAGGTTTGCAGTAACACCATGTACATGAGTAGGATTTGAAACTTTGCATGGTGGAGATACAATCTAGTGAGGTTCGTGGTCACACCATGTACATAAAACTCTCTCTATAGCCACATTTGCATTGTACTTCCTGTTGATAAACTAACCGAGCAAGTTGGTAACTTGACCATTTTAAGCCTAGTGTGAACAGCCCAACGGATATTTCCCCCAGGTAATTTAACCGACCCCAATGGGTAGTTTAACCAACCACTTTCTGCCCTGGTAAACTAACCTGGTTAAACTACCAACGCCAAAAAAGTCAAGTGCGGATGAATCGTCCTGGTGAAACCAGCGAATGAAATACCACGTCTGGTTTGCTGCACAGCCATGATTACAGGACACACAGAAGTGAACTGCAACAAGCATGGTGGTGTTTACACTCATGTTGTTGCTTCAGCGGTATACAAAACTAAAAAGTTGCTCCCTTTTGCTTGTGTTGTTTTTCTTACTTTTATTTGCTGCACTTCTCTTCAGATATTGTTTAAAAGCTCAGTTAGTTTACCAACGTCAAAAAATCCAAGTGCGGACACTGGCAAGATTTACCCATGGGAATAATACCCTTGGTCTCGGTTAAATATAAATCCAACATGAATGCGGATTATGATTCGAGGTGGTTCTGAAAAGAAGTGGTGGTTACAATGTGGCCAAACAACAGTTTTCCCAGAAGATCATTTGCTGAATTTTTTTTTTTTTAAATGACATAGCGCCCTCATGCTTATATTTACTTGCCTGTGCACTGAAGAGACGAACTTTTTTATCCAATGAAGCGGTAATCAAGTACGGGGTACCAACAATCAAGGCTGTCACTGCACTCCCATGGTGTTTGATAGTCTTAGTCCGTATCCCTGTCTATCTCAAACACAAAAGGTATTATTACAATTTTAATAAAGACTGAAAATCAAGGCATTTTATTCTAAACTTGAATCTTCTTTCCAATCTATCGATTCTCATCAGCTCTACCAATCCTGTAGAATGCCTTTACATAAGAACATCTTGGGATACATTGAAATACCAAGAAGTCTCGGTTTACGATGGGTTTTGGATCTAGGTTAAGGTTGTCTGAGCTAATAAATGAGTCTTAAGTTCTAACAGAAAAAAATCTCTCCATGAAATCTCTCCATGTAGCTCCGAGAAAAACCTGATATGATATTAATGTTTGGAAAAATACCCGACAGAGGTTACTGGTTGAGACATATCTTGCTGTTTCTTCCCAGAAAGATTCTTTTTAATAAGACTGTTTCTTTGATTAGACTGTGCAAGTCTTGCGCATATCAAGAATGAGAAAACATCTTGACCAATGAATATATTTTTCTATGAAATCAATTCTTTTTGTTAAATTCTATTTCGACAAAATTCTTGAATATAAAAACAACCATTTCAACTTGAAATAAATATAATTTCAAATAGTACAAATAATTTTTTTAAAATTAACACTGAAACAAAATTAAAACTTGGGAGGAGGATGCTTGTTTTTTGTAAAAACATCATTTGCAAATCACGCCTGAATTTGTACGACCATTAAATAGGTTTAATGTCAACACAAACGTCAGCGGGGCAAATTTCTTAATAGTTTACAAGTAACCAGAAAAGAGAGTAAAGTCATATTTTTGATTTGTAGATTTGTAAGATTAATTTTACTTTTAAACATTTCATGGCTAATTTTTACTTTCCCAACAATATAATAGAATTATTATAGCCATAAACTATATTATACTAAAGTATGCGAAAAAACACAAATGTGCACACGTAATGAAATCATAGCAATATTTAAAGGGAATCTTGCCTTCACTCTGAAAAAACAAAAACCTACCTTAAGGTCATGTATGATTACTTTTCTGTCTACAGATCCACTGTACACATGGTGGTCCAACACCTTGATAAGACCAAAAACAAAAACACAACAACAAAATAGTTCAGCTGTCAGTTTTAACAATAATTTTACAATAAAAAAAACATAGCAAAACAAAAGTTCCCCAGTTCAGTTGTCTATTTTTACAATAATATCCTCATGTTGAGGACAAATCACTTGCATGTTACCTTAATTGATAGATAGTTATCTAAAATAGTATTAACAGTGTTACCATATCTATAAGTAATATGTTTTTACATTTTACAAAGAGTGTAACTGGTATAGATTAACTAGAAGTGTACCACACCAATAGCAGCATATTTATTAAAGAGGGGCTCCAAGGTCAAATCAAGTTTTGTGATCCACTCATTTTCCAATAGATAGAGTCCTCATGAGTGTGAAGAAAATATTACAAGTCTCTAACCTCACGTTAAAATGGTGTAAAATGCCATTGAATGTGATACCCTTCCAGTGCAAAATCTGTTAACTTTCAAAAACAACCCAATAACCTAACATTTCATTTTCCACATTTTCAGGGATATTTTAAGTTCATTCCTGAAATTCCATGTTGTTCAAAATGACATTGAATTTGACCTTCAGACTAGTGAAAAGTTTTTTGTTGGCATCCAATGACGTCATGTTACTCTGCATAAGAGACTTCATGCATAAAGACTCTATCTATTGATGTATTGTGGCCGAGCAATCAAGCGCACCGGACTCAAGCTCTGGTGTTCTGACCAGAAGAGTGTGGGTTCAAGTCCTGGTCTTGACACTTGCGTCCTTAAGCAAGGCACTTAACCATTATTGCTTCTTCCTTCAGACGGGACGTAAAAGCCGTAGGTCCTGTGTTTTGTGTAATGCAGGTAAAAGAAGTCAGTATACTTATCGCTTAGAGAAGGGGTTCACCCCGGTGTTTCTGGCATGGTTGGCATTCCATGTGCACAACCATCCCTACCCATGTGACCACTGAGAAGGAGTGTTAGTGCAGTATCCATCATGATAAAAAATTTGTGCTTCACAACACCGAATTTTACCTCAGAGCCACTCTGTTATTTAACCAGTAGTGGGTTTTTTCTTCTTCTTTTTGAAACAAGTTGTATCCTCAAAGAATTGACTTACCCCCAAGCAGAGTACTGGTCCGGTGTGTCCTTTGAGATACATATGCTGTTTCCCATCACCCAAAGCATGTACACCCACTGTGTTATCTGAGTAGGCAATTACCAGACAGGCTTCTCCCCTGTAACTGGCTGTGATCATACATTCAATAAGGATATCTCTCTTGCACCGCAGTGTCTCTGTTGTAAAATCCTAAGAAAGATAAAAAGAATATCAACTCCAAGAACAAAATAGAGAGATTAAAAAGACTGATCTCAAGCCAGCTTCATACTTCATTAAAGTGAGATTTAAGTCATCATCCCAAATTTCACAGCAAAATACAAACCTGATGAAAATATGTTTCGCTCGTCTTGAGCAAAGTCCAACTCTGGAAACCTTTGCGAAGCTACAACCGATCAAATGGCAGTATTATCTACCACTTTAGCACAAGCTCTGGGTAATTACTAACTGAACAAACTGACGCACTTAACCACTTCATGCCGGATGATGTCTTTAGACACAAAAATTGTTTGAACAGATTCCCGGCAGACATTCTTAATGCCTTGACATGCGGACAGTTGATATTTTCATCCATCCAGACTTTCCAGTGAGTAGCCTGTTGAAGGCAGGGACCTACCGTGATACGCTTCGTTTCAGATTCTAGAAACACATGCCTTGCAAAAACCCTTTCTGGGGGTTATTGTGTAACCTCCGATTCCAGACCTTTGTCCCGTTGTACAAATAGAATGGACAGGCTGCCACCATTGTTCGTAATTATATTCAGCTCAATGGGCAGTACGTCCAAACGTTCCAAGATTCCAAGATTCTAATCTTGAATAATTTATATAATATAAAAATATGTCAAGAGAACAGGGAACAATTTCACAAAGAGCTAAGATTGATCTTAAGATGTGTGTCAATCTTAACTGCTAAAAGCAAAGTGTGATGTCACAATATAAACAAATAAGGCAACATTGACAACTCATCTTAAGATGAATCGTGACACTTGGGGCATTGATCTTTCAAATTCCAATGTATTAGTTTTCAATCTAACCTATCCTTCCTCAAGCTCGAAAAAAAGGGCACATTGCCTTCGGATTGAGCGATTTTGAGCACACACAAAAATCACTTGTTATGAAATTAATGTGGTTGGAAAGATATTCTAAAAATAGGATAAAATGATTCACATAAATATCCCTTGAAAATGTGTGTTTTTTGTGTAACTGCTTGACAGACCATGGTCTGCTATCTTGTGGAACCAAGTTTTTGACTCCACAAAATGGTGGACCTTATGTTCCACTGGTTGTATTACAAGAGGCAAATTTATGGGTTTTTTTAACCACTACTCACTAAAACAGCACACTGTGGTTTCTTTTGTGCATGAAAAACTCTTGAAAAGAATAAGGAGTAATTCCAACAGCAACATTTTTAAGGATTTTCAGGCAATGTGCCCCGTGAAGATTCATCTATCATGTCTATAGTACTGCAGGATATAACTGCTGATTTAGCTTTTCTGTTTCTTGACAATTTACACCCATTTTCTGATTTAAAAACCAAAACCATAATGTGACTGGATAAATAGTTACCTGCAGGTTAATAACAGTGACAAAACCATTTGCAAGCCCTGCATACAGAGTTTCCCATCTCAGTAGTAGGCACATGACTCGAGAATTACAACAGATGACCTTCTCACAGGAAAATGTCTGAAGAGGAAAATAAGAACATCGGTTTGATTACATATAAGCACAAGTAAACTTTTCTTTTGAAGTCTGTTTCATACAAGACTGGAAAAACCTCGCTAACGGGTAGAAATTTTGAGAATGAAGCCCCCCCCCCCCCCGTTTGATTTTAGAGGAGTAAGGGACTGTCTTCATCACCACAAACGGGTAAAACTTGAGGTTTGGGAAGTCTTTTGGACATGGTGGAGCCATGTCCTTCACCTCTTGATGACACGTTAACATCCTTCAAGAAAGCTGGAAGGCAACAGAAAAATAAAGGAAAGATCCTGAAATCAAGAGAAATCCTAATGAAATCCAATGGGCCCCCTTTTTTCACTCGCACTGTCAGAGTTGCCAACTTTCGCATCTCGCAATCAGAGAGATTTTGTAGAACATTCAGGGAGAATTTTAGAATTACTTTCAACATAATAGGTAAAAAGTTCCCATAATCAGATAGTCTGTCAGATGTGTTCATTAGTAGAACATGGAAAGATTGGTTTATTTTCAGGGAACTTTCTGCAGAATCAGGAAGAGTCGACAGCTCTGCACTATACAGCAAAATATCAAAGTGAGAAAAAAATTATCAACACTAGTTGTACAAACCTGCATATTGTAGACTCTGACAATTTCATCGCTGGAGCCTGTAAACAGATAATCTGTGTCTCTGTGACTCCATGCTGCAGCACAATTCACGCTGCTTTTGTGACTAGTGAAACTTTTGTGGCAACTGAAGTCCTACGGTGAAAAAATACATACAAGCGTAAGGTCTGGAATTTCATCTTTCAGAGGACGAGGCCATTTTCAATCTGAAAAGGGCACTTCCATTGGAAAATCTTAATGTCTATGGGAAAATTGGAACGGGCACCATGGTCAATACCAGGGGCAACGGAGACCATGGCCTCTGTGGTCTCCGTGTAATTCCAGGACTGAGGCATGGTCAAAATAAAACACAGTGGGAAAGAAACACACCTGGAGGCAGAAGTTGATGTGAACAGATAGGTATGAAGAGTGTGGGTACAAGGCCTTCTTGTTTGTGTTTCGTTACATGATTCTCCCTGCGAGAGGGCACTATCATCCACAAACTGCTCTAACAACATGAACCACAAACGATAAGGTCTTGCACCAAGACTTAGAGGTAACAGGCAAAGACAGTAACATTTTAAATATAAAGCTGTATGCAGAGCAACAAATGGTAAGGAACCAGTCATAGTAAATATTCATGACAATTCTGCAAAGTCAATTTTTTGTTTCTAGCAGCTATTGACACCCTTGCACTAACGCCACACCCACAGCTACTGTCGGCCACGCCTACCACTTTAGGAGTCAAAACGCACATGCAAACTATGGTAAGCACATAGATGCTGCATCGTCTAAAATGCGCACTGCCCTGAAGGACATTGATGGTACAATCAAGATTATTGAGATGATGGCGTTGGGTGGACTGGGTTCAAATGTGAAAATACGGAGAGAGAACATGTGTGTAAACTTCTTCTTTTCTCTACTCACTTTAATATTGAAGACTTTTGCTGTGGAGTCTGCGCTGACTGTACACAACCTCCCCTTGACACTGCACAACCCATGGACAGCCTTACAATGAGCTTTGAATAGGCCGCACTTTGCCTCTGGGGTGCCTTGTTGCTCATATGCTGATTGTGGTGAAGAAGAGTATGTCTTGAATGCACTGAGCTTGGATTTAATACGGGAGCTGCAACTTTTAAAAAAGCAATTTTGTATGATGGTGCACTTTTTGCAATGTTACATATGACGTCAAAAGCCCTGGCTGAGAGCTGTGTGCGGTGCGTACACTCGTGACCGCTTCCAATGTTTGACCTCAGCAATAGCGGCCAATGCAAGGGATCTACTCATGATGTCAATGCAAAAATGTTGTATTCCCAAAAGAGCATTTACAATAACCCCCCCCCCCCCCAAGTTAGAAAGTGCAAAAACCCAGTATATCCTTTAAAAATATCCCAGATGTACAGGCAAAACCTTGGGCACCCAGATACAATTTTGCGTAGAGCCACTCTCATGAAAGACTAGGCCCTATTAAAAAAATATTACACTATTACAAAATGGAGATGCAAAAGTTTTTTTTGGCACTGAAGCATCAATTGGGTCTTGTTTAATCAATCAAATAAATATTGAACGTGTACCTGAAATCACCCTGAATCTTATGAGTGAGGATTTTTCATTTCTGTATAATCATCACAATGCGTCCATACATGTTTTTTGTACTGTATTTTTTTCAGTAAATATGTCTGTATACCCAATGTGAAACAGAATTACTGTTCCGTTCATACATTGACAAATGTCAACTTCGGACATGGCATTCACAATGACTTCTCTCCGTGAACGGAAGTAGGTTTAAAATCTTGTGGCTGTTTGCAGCTGCTGTGGCAGCTATGGTCTCTAAGGGGTTAATAACCAAATTGTAAAAAAAATTCTGGCGGGCTTTATAAATTTACAATTGACATCGTATATTCACCTTGATTTAACTCCACTCGTGGTCGGCTCCTCTGGGGCAGAACTTTCACTGTCTGATGAAATTTCAAAGACACTAAAATCAAGCGTTTCCTTTGAGCTTCCTTTTGAGCTTCCTTTGCCCTCCTCAGTTGTTACCGAAAGCCATTTTTCCATTTTAATGATAGAAGTAGTATCTTGAAGTTCAATCTTGCGCAACTTCAATTCTGGCATCCACTTCTCACAAACGAAGGTACTTTGAGGTGATTTCTTGTGAGCAGATGGTACTTCCTGAGTAGCTGTGTCAGATGATACAGCAGATCTTGTTGGATGCCCAACTTCGCTTCTTGACGATTTGGCTTTTGCCAATACTTCCTTTAGTCCTTCAGTTGTTCTGGCCTTCTTGGATAATGGTGATGCTGACACACTCAGGCAAAGCCGTTTCTTGCTTCTTGGTGTCATCTGATGACCCTGGTTTGTCTTTTCAGTATTGCTAATGTCCCCAATGATTTGTTTCTTACCCCTCGATTGACCTTGAACTCCGGTTTCTAGGAGAGTATTTGAGCTGGTACTGGTCCCAAAAAGAGAACTAGGTGCTCTTCTGGCCTGTTCACAAAGACTTGTCTCAGGGAGTGGTACCAAAGCAGCGTGTAAACTGGCAATTCCAACATCTTGATATCCCGGATCAATAGGCTCTACTTTAATTTTGACTTGTTGAGGCTTATCAACAGAGCCTGAAGTGGTGTTGCTCTTTTTGGCAGAACCTGCAGTTGTGGCCTCGGCATAGATGTTAAAAGGAATTAAAGAAGATCCTGTAGATGAGTACGACGGGCTGGATCCTGAGATAGATACAGGTGTACTTGACACTGGTCCTTGAAATATTGTTCGACCAGCAGGTCCTTGAGATTTGCCTTGAATTGAGCTTCCTCTAAATGAAATTTGATTTGTTGGAGTGCTGTGAGTGACAGGACAAGGGTTTGTACAAGCTACACTTGTTGCTTGGATTTTGAATGGGGTGTTCACTGGACAGGAAAGAGATGATTCTGGATCAATACGCTCTACTTTCACTTTATCAACAGGCTCTACTTTCACTTTATCAACAGGCTCTACTTTCACTTTAACTTGTTGAGGCTTATCAACAGAGTCTGAAGTGGTATTGCCCTTTTTGACAGAACCTGCAATTGTGGCCTCTGCACGGATTTTAAGGGTAGTATTAGCTAAAATCTTTAAGAAAGATCCTGTAGTCGAGCTTAATAACGGTCCACTACCTGGGCTGGATCCCGAGGCAGATACAGGAGTGCTTGACATTGATCCCTGAAATAATGTTCGACCAGCAGGTCCTTGAGATTTGTCTTGAAGTGAGCTTCCTCTAAATGAAACGTTGTTAGTTGGAGCACTGTTGGCAGAATAACTGTTTGTACAAGCTTCAATTGTTGTCTGAATATTATGCAGATTGTCCACTGGTCGGGAAAGAGATGACTCTGTAGACCTTGTTTGAAATTCGACTGGATTCTGAAGAGAGGATCCTGTAGCAAAACTCTGTGGTAATTTACTACCAGGTTTAGCACCAGAGACAACTTCAGTTGTACACATCACCCCTTGAAATATTGTTCGACCAGCAGGTCCTTGAGATTTACTTTGAAGTGAGCTTCCTCTAAATGAAACGTTAGTTGCAGCACTGTTGGCAGAATAACTGTTTGTACAAGCTTCAGTTGTTGTCGGAATATTATGCAAATTGTCCACTGGTCGGGAAAGAGATGACACTGTAGTCCTTGTTTGAAATTTGACTGGATTCTGAAGAGAGGATCCTGTAGCAAAACTCTGTGGTAATTTACTACCAGGTTTAGCACCAGAGACAACTTCAGTTGAACACATCGCCCCTTGAAATATTGTTCGACCAGCAGGTCCTTGAGATTTACTTTGAAGTGAGCTTCCTCTAAATGAAACGTTGTTAGTTGCAGCACTGTTGGCAGAATAACTGTTTGTACAAGCTTTAGTTGTTGTCTGAATATTATGCAAATTGTCCACTGGTCGGGAAAGAGATGACTCTGTAGTCCTTGTTTGAAATTTGACTGGATTCTGAAGAGAGGATCCTGCAGCAAAACTCTGTGGTAATTTACTACCAGGTTTAGCACCAGAGACAACTTCAGTTGAACACATGGCCCCTTGAAATATTGTTCGACCAGCAGGTCCTTGAGATTTACCTTGAAGTGAGCTTCCTCTAAATGAAACGTTGTTAGTTGGAACACTGTTGGCAAAATAACGGTTTGTACAAGCTTCAGTTGTTGTCGGAATACTATACAAATTGTCCACTGGTCGGGAAAGAGTTGACTCTGTAGTCCTTGTTTGAAATTTGACTGGATTCTGAAGAGAGGATCCTGTAGCAAAACTCTGTGGTAATTTACTACCAGGTTTAGCACCAGAGACAACTTCAGTTGAACACATCGCCCCTTGACATTTTGTTCGACCAGCAGGTCCTTGAGATTTACCTTGAAGTGAGCTTTCTCGAAATGAAACTTTGTAAGTTGGAGCACTGTTGGCAAAATAACGGTTTGTACAAGCTTCAGTTGTCGGAATATTATACAAATTGTTCACTGATCGGGAAAGAGATGACTCTGTATTTCTTGTATGAAATTCGACTGGATTCTGAAGAGAGGACCCTGTAGCAAAACGCTGTGGTAATTTACTACCAGCTTCAGCACCAGAGACAACTTTAGTTGAACACATCGCCCCTTGACATTTTGTTCGACCAGCGGGTCCTTGAGATTTACCTTGAATTGAGCTTCTTTTAAATGAAAGTTTGGTGACAGGATAAGACTTTGTACAAGCTACACTCGTTGCATGAATTTTGCGCGGGTTGGTAACTGGGCAGGAATTAGATGATCTGGCAGTCAAACTTGACAGCAGTCCACTAATAGGCGTAGAACCAGAGGAAGATCTTCGACAAGATGCTTGGCTTGTGAGTTTTTGACATTTCTTTTGACATGCTTTGGTCAATGACTTCTGAGACCCTGGAGAGAGGAGCGATGATGTTGTTGCCTCTTTGAGGAGCTGCAGTCTTTTCGTTCTTATGGCTGTTACATCTTGTGAAATCTGAAGAGTGAAGAAATGGGTGAACACTGACATGTTAATATGACTAAGATGAGTTGCAAATGAAAGGGGGTGCCGGCTTCGGGAATAATGCAACAAAGTCTCCACCTCTAGCACCAGAGGCAAGCTATGAGGTGGAGCCAGAAGGAGTGGGGAAAAGCTAACTTCTATACTGCAGCAACGGAAGCATAAACAGCCGTTGTGTGGACTGCTGTCAAGGAGTAAAATCATCTATCATTCAATTTGGTTCGCCACACTTCCCTTTATGTGAAGACATTTAATAACGCATTCATGTATCTTCACTTAAAGAGTAGAAGCATTTACCTGTTAAAAATGCTATGTCATTTCATGGCAACCTTACATAACGCAATAATGGGAGACATTTGAAACAAAAGCGGGCGTTCCTCTCACCGGGCCTTTGCTGTTCTCAGTGCTGAGAACCCGAGAACAATGGAAATAGACCAGTGAGACTCCCATTGTGTGCTTACTGCAGCCTTTTGCATCGAGTAGAAGTCACTCTTAGGATACGGATTACTAACCCAAACTCACAAATACCCCATTCTCGCTTCTAAAGCTAAGTATCGACCACTGGTAAAACATATATAGACCCATTTCACAACATGCAGTGCACATACACGCGCCTATCCTGTCAAGTATTTTGAGAGTCAAAATGTATGCAAACGAATCAACTCCCACAATGGATGAAATTGTAGACGTGCAGTATTTAGAGATGTGTTCCACATCAGGCAAGGGGCCAATGCCCATCCAGAGTCACAAAAAAAGACATGATAGTTTGAAAGAGTACCTAATCCATCAATTATTTGCATGACCATGTGATGGAGTGTGGGCGAGTCCAAAACTTCATATTTGAAAACTGTGAAAACATGTAAGAGGTTTTTCACAATGTTCTCAAGACTCCGATGACCGATTGAGCTGAAACTTTCACATGTTTGTTATTCCATGTATATGTCGAGTCACAAAAAGGTAGCAGATACTGGTCTTTGACAGTTACCAAGGTTGTCTGCAAGCTTTCAATCAGATAAAACATTTACAAACAGAATATTCTCACCTTACTTCTCTGCTCTTTAAGTTTCCTAACGTGTTTTTGTTTCTTAGAGATGAGTTCCTTGGTTGTTCTCAAGCTACTTTCCACTGTAATCAGCCTTTTGTGGAAACGTTCTTCCTTAAGAGACAGTTCAAGCAAGATGTCTTTAAGATCCAGCGGCGAGGTTCTCCTCTTGCGAGGTGTTTTCTCAGACACCTTAGATGGCTCTTTGGGCTGTGAAAATTATAGAGAAAAAACGTGAAAATTATAGAGAAAAACGTGAAAGTCCATTAACTGTGCAAACAGGGCTTTGTCTCTAAATGCATGTTGGAGGTGTGTTAATTTAGAGATCATTCATAAAGTGTACAGTCAAACATACTCATTGTAAATGCAATAAAATACTGATTGAAAGTGAACTTTAGCCACATCAAGTTTTATCCAATGGCTATGATTATTTTTCATCAAGTCACTTCTGCAGAGCTATACCAGTCATCCTTTTTTTGAATATGGAAAGACTCTGGTTGAAATTCCTTACAGGACCCCAGTCATAACAGACCTCTCAAGAATAAAGAAAAATACTACCCTGGAAATTTGCAATAATTTAGATTAAGTGTGAACAATGTTGTACTTACCAATGCTGGTTGCTGCTGGTCAGCTTCTGTTGTGAGGTTGCCAACTTCCTTTGGATCGATACTCTGGGAAGTACAGGAAAGACTTCTGACATCAGTGATTTTAATTATTTTATTAGGGCCACTACCTCCTTGTAGCTGAATAGTTAAGCTTGGTGCTTGCAGTGGGGAAGGCATTGTTTGAAGAGATGACGCAACATCAGTTGAAACTGCAGAGTCTAGATTTGGTTCTGATTTTATTGTGATCTCGTTTGGTACAGGAGATGAAGGTTCAGTTTTGATACGAGTTTCAGACTCAATTTTTTCTTGTTTGATAACAATTGATGTACCGCTTTCAGGATGGGGCTTATTCACAGGCGAGTTGACAAGAAAGGGTCTTCTGAGTTGTTCTTTGGAATCGGCCAGTTCTGTAAGATGCAATGTAACAGGGTGATTTTTATCTAATTTCATACCATCCTCAGACAGCAAGGGTTTTAGCTGCCCGCTTTTCAGTAATGATTCTAAAACGTCCAGGGAGATTTCTGGAAGCTGCTGCACCCCAAAACGAGCTCGCTCACTCCCCTTCTTAGACGCCTGAACCAATAAACGCTGAAGCTCTTCAATCTGCTGTACTTGTCTATCTCGTGACTTTGGAGAGTCCAGTAGTTTCATTAGAAGCTTCTGTACCATTCTGTCTGGAGACTCAACCACCTGGGCCTGATGGTGCTCACCAGCATGAAGCCTACTACGTGCAGCAGCCAGATTTGGACGTGGTCTTGGCTCTTGGCTTTTGACCAGCAGCTTGGTCAGTTCTCGCTGGAGGCTTGGAGGAAGCTGAACCCTTGTGACACTTGCTTCTCCGCTGAGTTCAATTGATTCGAGAGGATCTTCCGAAGAAGCTACACTGGGCATGACACCAGACATGGGGTCTTTTTCGCCAAGATCAGGGTTTGATTGTGGTAGGTTTAGTCTAGATACCTCAGGAGGAGTTTTTCCAATTGCCAAAGTATTCTGAGATTTCCCATCAACTGATGAACTCGGTAATGCCATTGAGTTCAAATCTGAACTCTTTCCAGATGTTTTAGATACACTGGATGCCCGAATCGTACTTGCTGTTGGTTGTGCACTTTGAATACTAACACGCTCTTCATCCCCACGTAAGTTAGTTTTTGGAGTCCCATCACTGGTCAGATTTACTTCCTTGACCACAGTTTCTTCACTCAAATATAACATTTTCTCTCTTTTCTCCATGGATGCTCTTATTTCGCCAGCAGCAGATGTTTTGCCAATTCTATCTGGCATTTGGGACATATCCATTCTCCTGGCTTTTTTCAAATCAAAATCCGTTCCCAACTCTGTTCCTCTTTTGATCACATCACTTTGGCTGTTGATGTTCATTCTATTTCCACTCCCATCATCAACTGATGCTTCAATTGTCTTTCCTACACTTGAAGTTCTTTTCTTTTGTTTGGTACTCTCCTCCTGTTCTTGCTTATCTTCAGATTTTGAGCATTTCAAACCACTCGCAGACAACTTTTCTCCAGTACTCTCACTGATAGCTGGGGTACTTGTGCTTGGTTCACAGTTCTGATACTTGAGATTTTTCTCACTCTCAGAGCTACCATTCCTGTTCTTTTCATTCTTGTCCTGATCCCCTTTACCACAACTTCTGCAATTTGTGCTTAGAGTTGATGTCTTAAAAGAAAGGCTAAGTCTTGTACCTTTTAATGTACTGGATGTTACATGCGAAGACAACTTTGGAACGGAACTTTTTTCAGTGGAGTGATCTGTTTTGCTTTTGACAACCATTCTGGACGTTGCTTTGATAGTAGTCCTGAGGGTTTTTTCCTTGGTGTTCTGTTTCGAAGATGGTTTGACCTCTGAACTAAGACCTTTTACATCAATAGATGATTTTGTTATTCTAGTTTTAGAAGTTCCCTTGTCAGCGCCCGCTTTAGAAGGCTGCTTCACTGAACAAGGTGTTTTTAGTTGATAGCTTCCTGGTTTTATCCCACCGCTGCTACTTGCTGAGCTCTTCAAGAGAGAACTTCGTGATGAAGACTTCATTGACGATGAGTGAGGGCTAGTCACTTTTTTCGGCGGTGCTTCAAAATCACTCTTAGCACTCCACATCCTATTCTGAGATGAGTTGCTGTAACGATTGCGATCGTAATATCGAGGCCATATCTTTCTTTGATTCTGCTCCCAAACTCCCCTCATCCATCCTCCTTGGGGGAATCAAGAAAATGTTCAATTATATAAAGGAATTTGTTTATAGATGAAATCCCAATGTATGCCTACAGAGTAACTTAATAAGAATACAAACTTATAAAGCGCACTTTCTAATAAAAGATATTCAAGGCGCTACAAAGTCTCAATCTCTCTACAGAAAATTACACCAAAATAAGAATTTTAATAACTTGCAGAAAACATAAGTTTTCTTAATATGAATTTGAAATGTGTTGAGAGAGAGAATGTTTATGACGTAGCTTGTTCTACGAGACTGGTGCAATGTGAGTAAAGCACGATCGCCATAGTGGGTGGTACGAGATTTAGGTACAACGAGTCTGGTTGAAGCAGCAGAATGGAGAGGATAATGACAGTGCCTTATTTGAAGATGATCTTTGAGGTAGGTAGGTGCAGAGTTGTGAATCGCTTTAAAGACGAGCATGAGGACCTTGTATTCAATTCGTTTGGGTACCGGGAGTCAGTGGAGTTCTTTGAGGGTTGGGGCGATGTATTCATGCTTTTAAATTGTTTACTACTTTGAGTAGTAAACTAGCATTTACTTTATACAGTGAAAAGGTACATGTAATGTGTAGTTATTTGGTGGCATGTACATGTGGAAGAGGACAGTTCACTCAAATCCTCAGTTGACAGTTTCCATATATATGTACTCAAAGAATTTTTCTTCATGATTTTGTTTTTATACATTTTTTTCTACTTGCCAAAAGGACAACATTGTTCCTGTTTCCTTGGTACTAATTAGCCCACGAGACTTGAACATGCTAGTGAATGCATACCAACCTTGATAAGTTTGACTGTATCTTGGACCCATCATTGCGAGATGATTTCTGTAAACAACAAATTAATAACATTTAATAGATGTTAAGTTTGCATCGGAGATAAAAGACATTATTTGCGTTACGGCGAGAAAGCTTATGTAGCAGCCATCTCTGACATAACCGGCGAGGATGGCCTACTGCTACATACCCACACTGTGATGTGTGTTAAGCTCTATATTTTCAATAATCTTATCGAGCATACCTTTGGGCGTGTTGTTTTTGTATCTGTATCTGTAGCTGTCTAGATTTTTTCCGCTCTTCCATAGCCCTGAGATGAACATCACTGACAAGGTGCTTGGCATAAGACGACAGAGATTCCGTCTTGGCGTTACATAAAGAACATACGTGCATCATTCCACTGTAAAAAAAAAAGAGAGAAGATTTCAATGTTTCTCTAAATAAAATAGAGAAAATTGCTTTTTGTAATTTTAATCTGTGGTACTACTACCGTTTGTGTTCAGGGAATGAGGGTGCTGTCTTTGACCTAGATGACTTTACTGCTTGTTTCTGGGTGACAATAAAGCTGTGAAGTGTTTTTTAAATTTTTTAAAATTTATTTATTATTGATAACCAACAGCGGATAGCTGTCACTTACAGGTATCATTAAAAACTATGTATAAATATATATAAATATAAAAGTTGAAAATTACAGTTACACAATAATTGATAAAAACATTATTTTAAATAGACAAAAATAGTACACCGAAACCCACATAAAACAGACTGTGGCACACCAACAAGTACACAAACACACATAACGAACATTAAAACAAATACATGTAAGTAAGAAATACACAAACAGAACAACACCCAAAACCCCAATTACATACAACAAAAAACAAACAAAAACAAACAAACAAACAAACAAACAAACAAACAAACACACCAACAAACAAACAACAAACAAACACTAAACACCAACATCAACAACATACATGCCAACACCACAACAGACAAACAGACAAACACCCCGACAAACAAACAAACAAACAAACACCCCCACAAACACACCAACAAACAACAAACACCCAAACAAACAAACAAACACCAACAAACAGACAAAATAAAAATTAAATTTAAGAAATAATACTGACCAAAATGTTAAAAAGGAGACAAATTCATCAATTAAAAACACTAAGATTATCAAAGCAATTGATGTAGTTACAACTGACCAGCAGCTGCACAGGAGATGTTCACAGTTTAAAATATTATTTCAGGATGGGATTATTGTAAACTGCACAATCACCGTGCATAACTGTGATTACAGATTCTTAACAATAAAAACACACCATTCTGACCTGCCATATTGCATTTCTAACTGTTTATGGTGGATCATAGACCAGAAATGCTCCTCGTACTGTCCCCATGTAGTGTAGTCCAGTTTACACGTGGAACACATCATTGGTTGCCCCGTACTCATTTTGATGCTGGCTATTTCACCGCTGGTTATGGCTGAATATCAATAAAAGCTAGAAAGCAAAGACAAAATGTTGCTTTTTAGACCTTCATACAAACTTGGTAACCAAGTCGCAAATATTTGCTGGTAAACAATAACATTTAACAATAATAATAAATAACATTTATAAAGCGCCTTTTACAAAGGTTTCAAGGCGCTGTACAAAGCATAACGAATAGACACAAATTTAAGTAACTTAGGATAAAAGCAAATGAGTTTTTAACATGGCTTTGAAGGATTCAAGAGATGATGCCTGACAGATGTGAAGAGGGAGATTGTTCCATAATGTCGGTGAACTGACTGTGAATGCTCATTGGCCATACCGCGTATAAGTGCGGGGTGCAGGTGCCCCCCCACAAATTTCCAGTGCCCCCCCCAGGTGCCCCCCCACGAAAAAATTGCGATAGTGCCCACAGAAAAAAGAAAGTAAAAAGAATGAAAACAAAACATTGCAAAGTTATATTCTGATTACATGTACATCTGCTAGTTGTAGGCCTTCTTTTACAATACAGTACAAAAAAATAATAATCGTATACTAAGCCATTATTGTTTAACTAATGCGGTGGGGATCGTTGCCCTCGTATCAGGAAGCGCGCGCGCGCCCACGCGCTAATCAATGCAAGGCATGCAGCGTGCGCTGATCAATGCAATGCATGCAGCGCGGAATGAAAAGTTGGTCAATGTCAACAATTCACCGTCTTGTTGCCAACAGTTATTTTGAGCATTGTTTTGCTGTAGTATAGACAACGTGTTCAGATGTTTTAATGCATAAGAAGTTACAATGGCGACGATTAAAGATTATTTTCAAAGAGGAAAATCACGAGTTGCAGTTGTTACGGAGCATCCAGAATGTACAGAGGAAGAACCACAACTGGAAACCTTCCAGCTGATGCATTTGACGAGTGTGATCATGGCAGTGAGAGGCTGAGTGGGAGTGAAGGAGAGGAACAGATTTGTGAGGCTGGTTTGAGCTTGAGCGATGAAGATGAACATTTTTCGAAGGATTCTGTTGACACAGGCATCCACCACTTACAGTAAATCATATGAGAATTGTTATAAACACAAAATAGAGAGGGGCTCGGCTGGGCATAATGCTGATCATTTAAAAATGCTGAATAGGCATGTCTGGCTAAACACAATGCCAAGAACGATTGTGACCCCCTGCAGCGTCCCCTTCCAAAACAAAAGCATGACCCCACCACTGACAAACCCGTTCCCCCCTGGGCCCCCTACTTAAAATCAATGCCCCCCCCCCTGTGCCCCCCACCGAAAAAGTCCTGGCTACGCCGCTGCACAAAAGCATGGACATTTAAGCATTTCTAGGAGTAAATTCAAAATAACAGACATTTCTGTTCCCAAGGGCACCACGACAAAGTACAGTCTTGGTGATTATCATCACAAAAATTGATTACTATAAATCAAAATCATATCTGTACCAGTGCTCCAAATACAGTCAAAGTAAAGAAAATAGTATTTGCTTATCTTGATTGTCACAATCTACATAATTAGCTCGATATGAACATGCACAAAACCCCTGAAAAACACCCACATAAAAATCATTGTTTCTCTAAAACTTGACCCCAAATTTTATTAATTTTTCATAGATTGAATGGATGGTCTGCAGGGTCTGCGCTTAACTTTTTTATTTAGCGATTGTCCAGCAGGACTAGCTAGCTTGTCAATTCACTGGTTTGTCAGCTTATTCAACTTGCATGTTTCAAATGAAATAAGGATGCTTTTCGCTGAACTAGCTAGCTGGACAACTAGGAGTGAACTTTGACTGGTTCTCATGTGTTTTAACTGGTTCTCATGTGTTTTAACTGGCATTTGGCCAGCGAAACACTGTCAAGGGAGAACGCTTGTCTGTTGAAACCCAAAAGATGGTAACAAGTTATTTCTTCAAACAAAGACAAAATTATACATGTCCTCGCAGATTCTTGCATGCACTGTATCCCAAACACCATCAAGGGATCAGGTTGGCTCAGTGTTTTTTCCCCCCTGCCTTTCACCTCTGTGGACCCCAGTTTACTTGCGTGGGTTTACCCCATTGGGGTTTTCCTCCCACATCTAAAACTCAACACCTCTTTGTATTTTGCTATTCATCCTGTTATTGACGCTAAATGTGCTGTTGGATGTTGGCTGCCGCTTCCCAGGTTGTATCGTAAACTTGGGTGTAATCCCTGGCTACACAACAGCTAACGATTGTATGGCTTCCGACTGGCACAACTGAAGAAAGATATTGAATAATAGGGAGACCGCCAACATAGGGCTGGATAGCTCAGTTGGTAGAGCGCCGGTATGTTAATCCGGAGTCAAAGTGATGGTTATATTATTAGCGTTACAACTCGTATGAATTCTATCTAGTTACTTTGTAGACAAACCTGATACAAAAAGTTGTTAAAATATCAAATTAATCACAGTTCCGAGTTTCAGTGCTTAGTCTGCAACATGTGTATTGTGTACATCTTCACAATCATTCTCAGATTGGTTAAAAAGGCCTCTCTGCAGTCCGAGTATGGTCAAGTAGAGAGTACGTGTATTTTTCTAGCCAAAAGTACGAGTACGAAATATGAGTACCATCAAAACGGTACTTGAGTAGTTGGCCTACTCAAGTACGAGTACCGAGTACGAAAATTACAACACTGCTAAGAGTAAGACTAAATCAGCTAGTGAGTACAGACATAAGTAGTGGTTCGTCTGATTCTGCAGCACACTAATCATGTACTTCATGATCAATATCATACTACCGTAACTGGTTGTAGTAAAGGTCATTATTAGTGAGTGTTTAGACTTCAAGTTTTTTCTTTAGTCCTGGAGGAGGAAAATTGTAAAATGGCGCGGGCTTGTTCCGTCCCAACTTGACAATTGTCCCAACTATAGTTGGGACTGGTCCCAACTTGAGTGTTAAAGTTGGGGCGTCCCAACTATAGTTGGGATCGCAGTGAACACAAAACACTCCACGAATAAACTAAAAACATAATATAATAGTAAGTATCATAGTAAGAAGTTTTAAAGACAACTTTCCCTTAAGAATATTTGAGATTAATTAGAATTTTGTTTTTCCGAGAGAAGGAAAACTAAATGCGTAGGCCTACTACTCTGAGACTGAGAAAGCGTCACGCGGCGGCATGAGCATGAGGATGTGCTGTCCGCTGTCAGAACCCTCTAAAAACACTATTTACACCGAGTTAGCGGTCCATTGTGAGCGATATACGATAATTCCAAACAAGTTTTGACATGAGTTTGTACAGAGCCGAGACCCAGGTTTGAAACAAAGAATCTTGTTAATTAACGCCGACCGCATCAGCTTGTTGTGCGTCTGCAGTAGTAGTGTCACAAATCCACGCGAGATTGAGGACCCATGATCGATCACTGCATCACGGTGTCCCGTTGAAGTCTATGGGCGATCCCAACTATAGTTGGGACGTCCCAACTTTAACACTCAAGTTGGGACCAGTCCCAACTATAGTTGGGACAATTGTCAAGTTGGGACGGAACAGGCTGACCTGATTATAGAATTTATGTTGTTCATTTACTTTATGATTCTATTGAACTAACAATAGCAAACATCATGACATGCAATTACCATGCACGATACCCAATAATGTATCACGATGAAACGTGTCGTTGCATGGAGGTCATGAGGTAGAAATGATTATTTATTATTATAAATGTAACGTTATGTTTACACATTTGCTAGGGCAAAGTCATGATTTTAAGAAATTAAGACTAGTTAAAATTGAAGTTAAAACTAAAATGATCATTCACTCAGACTCTATGCACACGCCAGTTTACTCCTACTACCTAGAACTATGCAGTTCGTTCCAGATAGCGGAACGAACTGCATAGTTCTAGGAGTAACGCCAGATAAAGCCCAAAAATGCAGTGCAGTGTCATGTGACTCTGTCTGTTGACTATGGCTATGATGAGTCATCAATCAATAATCATCATGGCCGACTGTTTTTTGTATCTTTTTACTTGGTACCCGGTAGCAATATTTATTATTATTAGCAAGAAATTCCCTTCAATTAACCATGGAGGTAGAATGAATTAACTAACACCAACTTCATGAACTTCATGTAAACATAAACAAATTAATATTGGGTGACGTCATGGTTCAAACATTCAAAGTTATTACCAACCATGATAATGTTTTTGTAGGAAGGAAATCAGAATGCATTGCATTGTGGCATCAGCCATGAGTCATCACACACATCAGCACCACCTCTCTCTGAGCTAGCTCCTGCTGCCTGCAGAGCTCGGATCGCCTAGACTGAATAAATATTGGCCCTTTTCGAAACTACGGATTCAGTTTGGGTTTCGCTTGTTGGGCTCCGTTGAATTGAAGCACCCCGCACTAACCGTGGATGCATATTGTATCCCAATTGGCGGCTACAGATTACGGCTACGACTGTTGCTAAGAGTGTTGCTAAGGAAGTCCTATACTTCAACGCACGGGGATCCAGCGGTAGTCGTAGCCGCCAATTCGCACGCGCATACATGGACGGACTAGACTGGCAAGTGAAGTCAGTAGAGCACGTCTTCCCCCCGGGAGAGTGACCAAAAGCGGGACTTTCACTACTTATTTCCAGAGGCCTTCAAATAGGTCCCCTCCTCTGGTCACTCACAAGCCCGAGGGGGGGGGGGCACCAGATTAAACATACGGCTCTCACATCGAGGCTGCTATTTCCCGCATTTACGCGCGCGCGATGTTTTGACGCGCGTTTAGTTGGTGTCGCAAGCATGACACTAGCCTATCATTCTTTGGTACCCCAAGTGACCGTGTTTTTCAGCCAAGTACAGAACTAACTAGAGGTGTGTTTTATTTCATATCTCCCTAACCTCGAGGCTGGGCACAACGTTTAGCCTTGCTCTGCTCAAGGCGGTTGTGTTTCGCTCCGAAAAAGACGGCGTAACCCCAGGCTAGGCGTATTTTACATGAACTGTACAATAATAAAGTTAAACTGTATTTTTGTTAATGCCGGTGGAACCCCGTGGTAAAAAATATAAAGGGCAGGTGGCATGACAGTCTCGGCACAAATAAGATGAATAGAGCTTACTAGGGCCTGCAATAAATTATAGTACAAAACTTTCGTATCTGAATGAAGTCAAAAATATTCTTTTGAGGACGGGGCAAATTTAATTTTTTTTTTTTTTTGTGGCAGTGTGTTTCAAAAGTATTTTCAACTTAGACCACGTTTAGCTTACCCAAGCGTTTTTTGTTTGTTATAATTGAACTTCAACAGTAACACAGACATTGATTAGAGTGATAACTTTGACGGAGGTAGAACAGAAATTTGGAACAGAAAATTACATATGGTTGTCAATGTTGCACAATTCCACAGAATAAAAAAAGTAACTCAATCAATAATTGTATTTGTGGTTGAATGTCATCGACCGATATGACATTATTAAGTAATCATTCTATATAATTTCTATTTTCATTTTTGACGAAACGTTTCAACCACGATTGTTTTTCCCTAGAAACATGTTGCACTGCATTGCGACACAAAGCTAGACAAAAAACACAAAAATAACTTGGCACGTAGTCATATAATATGTCGATTGCGGTTAGTGACGTACACGGGAAGACCGACTTCCCACATCATTTTAGAAATATTCATACGCGCCTACGTGTTGACAAAATGTTGTTTACAACCAATCCTTGACGCTAGAGGTAATGCAGTCGTTAGTAAAATTGATTGTTGAAGAAGATATTGAAAATATACTATAGTTCATAGTAATGTAAACAAAATTCTCAAATGCACTTCTATAAAGATGCAATTGTTTTTTAAGAGCTTAATTTTGTTTGTAAAATAAGACAGTTCTTTTTCCTTTTTGTATATTTCATAAAAACACTTCAGGGCGAAGACTTGAAAAAAGTCTACAGAACCCTGACGTTGCTGCCCGATTTAGCGCTATACTCTGATGGTAAAGGATATCGCAGTAAATCGGTTTTATTCGGTATATAAAGCCCAGACGGATCTAGTAATTTCAGGGCGTCATCAGCAGCGATCTTCTTGGTTTGCCCTCGGTGCGTGTGTAAATCCAGCTGGTCGTTTGTGTGATTGTGGCCCATTTTTCATGGTTTTGGCATCGGGAAAGTATTTTCTGGCATAAATGTCATATTAGGTTTGCGTGATTTGTATTTCTGGTTGATGTTATATGATTCAAGGAACGACTTACGGGTTTTCTCCGCAATTTTAATGTCTGTGTATCGACAAAATTCATGAAATTGTTCACATCAAAAATGTTTTCCAAGCAACATGTCCGACTTGTCTGCAAGCAAAAATCATCTTTTTTCTCAACGTTCGAGTCTCCACGTCATATCAAGATAATACATTTTCTTCAATTAGACAACTGTAAATTAACACTGACTATGGACCGGGTGGTAGGCCTTACTTGAGTTTGACTTTATTCTGTTTGGCGTTATGTCAACATTGAATCTGATGAATTCTACTCAGTCTACTCTAGGGGAAGGGAGAATTTCCAAATTCATGAATTCTGGAAGAGGCTAAACAAAGTTCCATTTGCAAAGTCTTGAAGAATCAACAGATAAGGTAGAGTTGTCATGGGTCAGGTTTTGGTGAATTACTAGAAATTGTAAATTTGTCATGGGCTTGTCCACTGTGGAAGTGTGTGGCCAGTCTCGACCCAAGCCAACTTCAAGGGCAAGAGAATCAAGCAAAAAAGTGGTAAGAACACATTCTGAACTTTTAAAAACCATTTTATTTATTTCTAGTTCAGTTGGTCTTGGCATAGAGCAAGGGTCTTGGTTTGTATTACTATTACTTGGGCTAGTGTTTTTTCTTGTAGGACTCACTGAAAAATCATTTGATATTTCAAGTACACTTGAGTTTTATAATTATAAACTACAGCGAAAGCAGCTTCAAACGTTAGCATTCCATGATGAATGCGAAGATAACACAGCATAACTACACTAGCACAGTAGCAGTACAACACTAAATAAATGTACTAGCCTAAACGGACGTTGAAAATGTTGCAAGAATTTTGATGTATGGCCTCGAATGTAAAGTCTAAATTGTTTTGAAAACCGAGGCTCTGCTGTGTCTCTTATCTTGTCATGGTTTCCTTGTGAATATTTGATTTCTCAGCTATTCCATTGAAAATGTAATGTTATGGTTAGTAAATTTATAAATATATATTTTTTTGCATTGCGTGGCACTTTCTTTCGAATCACTAAAAGATGGAGTTTGTCATGGTAACTGGTAAAAAAACAAAACATTTAGCTAGGGCCCATTTGATTGATTGTTTGCCAACTTAATTGTTCTCTTTGGTCATGTTGGTTGTACATGTACATGTAGTAAGATGGCTACCATTTTCATGTTGTCTTCTGATTTGTGTTGGAACAAATGAATAAAAGTTAAGAATACACTGTCGGACTAGTCGTACTTCATAACAATATTTGACTGAGTCATCAGTCATGAATGTTTCAAGATACATGTATTTCATAACACTACAAACACAGTTCACCGGATGAATTTAGAGGAATGTACTTTCCTATCGAAGCAAAATTCAAGAATTTTGTTTTTTTATCAAGCATATTTTTCAGTCATCTAGCAAATGACTTTTTTTTTAATTAAAAAAAAAAGTTTTTCTTTTTATGAAAGTATTCATTTATCTAATAAGCAGGTGCTTTTGCAACCAATGTTTTTTTTTGTCAAAGCCATTTTTGGGGGATTAGCATATGTATTTGTTATGGATGCAAAAGTTAAAACATTTGGAACCCTGATTTTCACCATCGATCTCCACAAAGCTTTTTCTTTGCACTTAAGAGGTCCACATGGGATTTAATTCATTGACACAAAGTTGCCGCTTTTCATTGTAAAATTTGTGAAATTTCACGATTGTTCGGCATTGGTCACCGAGTCAAACTAATTTGTTGTGACAAGCGCAAATGGAATAATGATACATAATCTTCCTATATACATGTAAGTTACTGAACACATTGTAATTTCTCCATTTTATTTAGATAAAAAGCAACAATGATCTGTAAATGATACAATTGAGCCATCTTAGAAGACACCCAAGTTCAGTAAGAGGGACACTCGGGTCTTGGATTTTGCCAATTCTAATTGATGATGCCCTAGGTGATACAGTCTACAGTTTCACAGTTCTTAAAGTATTAGACCTTCAGTTCTACTTCACAAGCGTTCGGTAATCTTATTATTTTATTTTATTTGGTCACTTCACCTTCTGGATATGTTAGCCAAGAGAAATAGTGTCAATTAACAGTTATTGAATGTGAAAAAAACAACAATTGTAAGCACAACGTGCAGCATCATTTAAGCATGAAGAATACAGCAGTTAAACACCAGTTTCAGGATACAAGTACAATATTTTGTAGAATGTGTCAACATTATTCCACCCGGAAGGGAAGGGTTTCGTTTCGTGTGTTTCTTTTTCTTAGTTTCTCATAGCCAAGAAAAAATGCTGCAAGTCTACCTGCTCAGTCACTCATGAACATGGAAATAAACACAAGATGATTGGTCCTAGTGGAGCACTTACACACTAAAAAGATCAAGATACAAGGAAGAAACATGCAGGAAAATGGATACCTCAAGAGTCGTAAATATTCACTGAAAAGGATGTATCCAGTTGTGTTAAAGGAAATTCCAGAGCGTTGTTTTATAAATTTCAAGTTGGAGTGTTTCAGTTCAAGGGATGTATTCCAGTTGTTTAACCATTCATGAGGGATGTGGCTTGGGGTGTTTTCTTTTTTTCCTCTATCGAGTGCCGTTTCGTATACAGATCACTTCACTGTTCTGTGGTGTGTACAACTCGGATACTGAGCGTTGGTCCGTGGTAGCAGTTTCCTTCGCAAGGCTTGGTGGCATTGCTAGTGCTTCGTTGTTGCTGGTGTATAACTTTGACAAGCAGGTTCTTTTCTGATTTTTTAAAACAAAAAGTTTGTAAACGCATTATCTTTTCTTTGAAATTTTTTTTAAAAAGAATATCAGAAAATTCTTCAGTCTGCTCTAAAAGCAACAATCTTTGAATCGGTTACAAGTTCATAGTTCATCTAGCAAAGATTTTTGACGTGGTTATTTTCAAGTTTTTTTAAAATCATATTATTCAAATGGATAATGTCATAACATGCTTGACCAAGAAGTCATCACTCAATAAGCTTGTGCTATTGTAGGTTTTGGTTGTTTTCCCCCCTTTCTTCAAGTTTTTTATCATGTAGATTTCTCAACGGCCGTCAACATGAAAGGCAAGCTGCATGCATTCAATTCAACAAAAGACTCTCCATGCTCATGGCAAGAACTAATCATAACCTCGTAAACACTCGTTCGCAGAAAATGGTAACCGAATTCCATTTCAAGTTCACAATCTTGAAAAGTATCATGTGGTTTAACATCTGCTTTTTGCATGAAAAAAATAATTTAAAATCACACTGCATTATCCTCGTTTATGATAAAGGATATTTTTAAGCAATTTGTTATGGATTGTGGTCCTAGTTTTAAATGTTGGCATAATGTCACTTAAAGATTATTTACTTTGCACTTTTTTTGTGATACATCAAATTGTGTGCTTTGCCATGGACGCTTTTTTTCCCCCCTCCCTGTGTTTTCTCCCATGAGTTTTGAATTGTAGGTTTCGGCTGCTCGGCTTCTCGGCTGTCCAGTTATGATCGCGCCTTAAAACCTTGAAGGTGTACCTGTATGCCACAACGCTTGTGAAATACCCTTTAAACAGTAAGACCATACAAGTTTCATTCAGAAAAAAAGGCTTGAAATACAAAAAAATAAGTTTTTGGTCTTGTTTGATTGCCATAGTGATTGAAGACAACTGTACTCAACTAAATCAAGGAAATCTTGCTTGTGTTAGGGTTTTTCCATCCCCTTTTATTGAAATAGATGATCGGGATATCATCGTGTGTCGACCTTCGCCTCTCTGCTAACCAAAGGCACTTGCTCTCAATGTCTTCATCTGTAAAAACCTAGTGTTTGCACTGCATCTGAAAGGTTTCTTTGGAAAAAAAAGTAATGTACAAAATGGAAACTACATTGAATCAAGTAATTAACGGAATAACTGCATCTACATGTCTTTGTGTCAAAGCTGAAAACAAATTGCAATCTCATGGATTTTCAATGGCTGAAATGAAATAGAAATAACCAGGTAGAGATAGAAGTTGCTTGTAGGAAGATTTCTTCCCCCTCTCAAATATTCAATGTAGGTCTGCAATTGGACAGAAAAAGTTCCTCGGTATCATCATGTTGTCGTCCATCTTGAAGGTCACATACCAAGTTAGCAAGATCTTTGGCTGTGTAGCTTTTGTGGAGTAGGATCACATTTGAAAGGTTTTTAATTAAAATTTCATGCCGGATCGCATCAAGTTTTCAAAGGAAATACTACCGTACATCAATTTATCAAAAAAAATTGCAAGCAATTATGAAGACTCGCCAATTGATGAACTGCAAAACATCTTAATCAAGAAGATCAAAGTGTAAATGATGTCATGTTTTTGTGAGCATAACAGCAAGGTCAGAAAGTGAAAATGACACAGTCAACTATCACCAATTGCAATTTACTTGTGTGAACTTAATTGGTTGCTTCCTTGGGATGTGTTTTTGTGTTTTTCTGCTTTCCATCCACTTTTAGAATTGCTGCTAGATGTACATAATGCGCATGAAGATAAAGTCATTCTGTTGATCTGTGTTCTCCTGTCAAATTCTTGAAATCCTCTGCCAAGAACCAAGTTCAAGTAAAGCTAAGGATACAGAAAAGAAGAGAACAAATACATGTAGAAAGAATTTGAAGCTTGTATCTCATTGATAAGGAGAGGTAATCTCTGTGGACAAACAACCTCTGAATTAGCAGACTGTGTATGACAACCACAACAGCCAAGACGAAAGTAATCTTATTGCTAAGACGTGTACCTTTTGTGAAAAGTGCTAAAATTTCCACCAATGATCAAGTCAGACTGCATATGACTACTACAACAGCCAAGACGAAAGTAATCTCATAGTTAAGACGTGTACCGTTTGTGAAGAGTGCTAAAATTACCACCAACGATCAAGTCGACAATTGTATCCGTTGCACCAATTATAGAAAGTAAATTAAAGCATCACATTTGGAATTTCATTTGGTTTTGAAAGTAGTGTACATGTGTAATATAGGTTAGGGCTTCATAACCCGTTTTGTTTTTGTACCTAATAAACCTCATCCCGCAGAATTCCCAAGTCTGCTCGCACTCTGTTCATCGTGAAGATATTAGCATGGATTGATCACCATACGTTAACAACCTGCTTCCTCCAAACCTTTCGTGTCACACACACCATTGGTGACTAATCGAATCTCTCCTAATGGTCTCCACTGTCGCCTTCTACACACTTCTTCAGCTTTTGGGTGAATCTGTTTCATTTTAGTTGTGTTCAAGAAAGAACTTCTACATGTTTTTAAGTTTTCTATTTGATCTACTTTATTGAATATCACCATTTCGCTCTAACCTCATGTTTGGCTGACACCTCGTGTTCATGATAACGTTGATTGTAGGTTTTCCACCAGCGTGTAGGGTATTTTTGTTTTTCCCCTGCTTTTGCAATAACCCAGGTGGTTCTTTTGTGATGATCTGCGCTGCTGTGTTTCTCGTTTTATCCGTTTTCAACCCGCCAATCAACCAGTATACAACTACATGCTTGGCACTCTCCATTTTCACAATGATAATGCCTTCGTAATGCAACCAGCGTTTTCTGTCTCTAATCAAGTGTACTCCCCTGCACATCAAAAGACTAATAGTTGGTAGTAGTAACGGTAAAGCATTTTTTTCTCTTTTAAAGTTCATTTGTAGATTGTTTTCTTTAATTCACATTCCACTTGTTTCCACTGAAATGTCTGTCAGAAAAACGCTTTGACTATTAACAGTTGCTGATCAATTTTAGTTGTACCCACTCTCAACCTGCATTAACAGTCCCATCATTAAAAAACGAATTAAATTCTTTAAAAATATCTTGAACCACAGAATGAATGCACCTGCTGAAACTTTAAATAACATTGAAATCTTGTGACAATGAATGTTTTAACATTTTCAGTTAAGGACTACAAATCGTTGCCTGTTATTTACCAAACACTGAATTTCTATGGTGCTATTTAAAAATGAATGTTCCTAAAACGTGATGGTTTAGTTTGCAATTGAGAATAACACTGCCATTAGCAATTGGGGTAGATAGGGGACATCTTTTTGTGTTTGCATTTTGTTATCATACAGCTCTCAAGCATTTGCACCATGTGAAAGCATCTCCAGAAAATGCATCGTCCAGTGGTTAACATCCGAAACACTGCTCTTGAACCATTTGTTTACATCGGGATCACCTTCAAATAAGTTTTGCTCCACTTTGAGCCCTGTCACGCTTTTCGTCAGGTGATTTTGTTAACCTACCTCGTTGTAGCTTCTTGGCTTTGAAAATTCTGCCTAACCAAAATTGCACGTTATGAAAGACTACTCTGTTTACGTAATTGTTTACTTGCTGGATTATTTGGAGAGTATTCAGATAAAAAGGTGACACTAGACTTACTGTTTCTTTTGCTTTCTTAACTCTGAGCAATGTTTAGAGCAATGGTTTATCTGCTGCCACTTCGCAACCTGAAGTCTCTCAGTTAGACATTCATTTTCGTTAAATTTTCTATTATTGGTTTTAAAATGAATGTTTTTGCTTATTTTATACTTCATTGGTGTGTGTGCTTCAGTTTTGTGGGTTTTTTCGCGTTTTTTGTTTTTTTCCCCCCTTCCTCCCCACTTGTATTTGCATCTCTGTAGGTCAATGATCAAGCACTCAGGGATAGGCTTTTGTAACACAACAGGTTAATACCAGAGTAACATCAGTTGCCTTCCGAGTTAATTTGAGCGCTGTACTTTTTGACACAGGTGACTTGTTATCGTCATAATAATTGTTTAATTTGAATCTTGTAGTGAAATGTATGTTCAGTGATAAAAACAAAATACGTATGTGTGTACATTGCCAGGAATTTATCCGTTATATTTTGAAAAAGGGTTGCAATTGCTTCACTCAAAAGATTTGTATCTGTGAATGAGCTTCAGCTGTAAAAGAAAATTACTGTATTTTTGAGTTAATTTACATGTGAAGGTCGGTTAGTGAATGTGTTGTTGTGTTGGGGTTATTGGGGAAGGGCGAGATAATCTGTTCTTTCTTTCCAGAACAATTAGTTTACCATTTTGCTGTCCTGGTTGAGATTAGTTGTGATTTCAGCATCTGGAATTCTTTGGTGTGAGTTGGCATAAATCTGTGTCTCCAAGTCGTGGTCTGTGAAGCAAGCATTTGATAAGATTCGTATGTTACCTATTTACCCCCACTCCCATGATTTAAAAATATACTTAAATTTAAAAGGCCCTATGCTTGAACAGCCCTCCTCGATTTAATGTTAAAATAACTTAAATGAACAACTTGTTCCATTTAATTTTAAGCTATTGTATTTAACATCAACTCAAAGTTACAGATTATCTATGATAAAAATGTTTAAAAGAAAGCGCGTTGTAACTATGTAACTAGGGTAGGGCAGAATAATGTATTAGTCTTTTCCAGAGTCGGAGCTCAAGTTCAGCTTCAGCTACCATTTTTGTGATTCCCCACCTGATTTAAGATTCGTGGAAATGGGATGGTGCAAGTGTGAAAAACACAGGCAAGTGGTGTAGTCATGGCTCAGACTGTTTGTTTTGTTGGCATGTTTTGGCCATTTGGTTCACAAAAACCTTGTGTTTGTAACATATTAAGTTGTACTCAACTATTGTAAAAGCTAACTGAGCTAATCAGTGGGTAGGATGTTGTTTCGGGCTTGGGATCGGGGTGTTTTTCTTCCTTATTACAGATAATATTCCTGTACACGCTAGAGTCCTGTATAGATTAAAGAATTGGATCATCAGAATTTGCATCGGAGAGGGAAAAACTGCTGTGTATCGTCAATAAGGAATGAACTCAACCTAAGTCCTTTAGAGACCAGCGCACAAGAATGGACTCTCGCAGCATTAGTTTGCAAGCATCATATCAAAGAATCCACGCCCATGTTGTCAAAGTTTCTCTAAGCATTTGATCGGCCATCAAGCCAGTAAACGCGAAGATCCTCAAGAGCGAGCAAAATGCATGTCGGTTGGCCCAACTGTTTACACCCATGACTAATTTCTAAGTCTGAGACTTTCCCGAACAAACGTAAGTTCTTGACATGTTTATCAATAGCATTTTAACTCGTGAAAATTTGCATTATACATGTATTTGGGTTGGGGTTGGTTTGTATGGGGTAAATCTTTTCTTGCATTTCAGCTTGAAGATTGAAGCAAGTTTCAGCATCGGGGGTTTTGTCCGTGCCTTTCCTATCCATGTGCTTTTTTCGTCCATGCGATTTCGGCAGCATAATTGTGGTCTACACAAATTAATGTAGGTGTACATTTTCTTCAGGAATTAAGATTAATAGCGTAAAATGTGTCTTACTGTAATTTTGTATGTAGAACTGTGTGTACGGTTTCCGAATGGAGGGGAGAGGGGCGGGGTTGAGTTTTCAGGTCTGTTTTTAATTGCAGATTGTAGAAAGGAATTGCTGAACTGATCATTGTGTGCAAGTTCTGTATCTTCATTTGTGAAACGTGTTCTTCAATTGTAAAAGCGTGATTTGTACGAAAGGTATTTTCAATATCGTCATAATTCCAACATCTTGTAATGCCTTGCTGTAGATGATGTAAATGTATTGGAAATTTAGCAAGAAAGGTGAAAGCTTTACAAAGGGTGAACTAAGAGTCCCGAGTGGGAGTGGTTTGTTATGAAATGGGAAATATATGGAAGTAATTTGCAGATAGAAAATAAGGATGTCGGTGATAGATCTTAAGAAAATGATGTTTTAGGCAAATGTTAACTATCTAGATTTATTGAAAAATTGATAATTGGAGAGGAAAGATGGGAGGGAAAATTTGTGGGGAAAGTGTTTTTTGTGTGTGTTTTTGTTTTGCTTGTGTCTGAAGGACAAGGGTCACTGGGTAACACGTGGGGGAGATTTTGTTGTCTTGAGTTGCAGATGGAAAAAGCTGATGTTAATCTTACTGTGCCATGAAATGTGATGTCGGTTTAAAGTAGAAGCTTCTTCGGGTTGGTGAGAATTCCTTGGTTACCGTTCGTAATTGAAATACATGAAATACATAAATTGGGTTAAAGCGCAATTAAAACGATGGGGAAATTATTTCTGATGATTGGAATATACCCTCTATGTAATAAAGTGTTGGGGTTGAGGTTTTTTTTAAGCATGGGGATGGACTATGTTTTAGTACAGTTGCATTGCAGATACGGAAGAAATGTGGCATTGCTGGATGACGTTTGTGCAAATATTTGACTGATAGTGTCGCTGTGCTGCTATTTACTTTATAACGGATAATGTGCTTGCATCGCTTGGTAGGAAATCATATTTATAATTTTTCTAAAGAGTATAACTCGGATAAAACTTTTTAAAAAAATTAATTCTAAGAATGTAATGCATGGTCAAGTGAAATTTCTTTTCATAAAAACTGATAAGATTGTCTTTACAAATGCATGTGTAAATGCCACAAGTTGGCTGTATAGGGAAAAGAATGCCTTGTTTTGTTTAAGCTACAGATTGCAAGGGAAGCTACACTCCCATTCGTAAAGCATACACTCCAGCTAATTGGTCTCGTCCTAGCATTGGCATCTTGGATGTTTAGGACCTGGTTTCTGGTATTCGCTGACACATGCTGAGGGTCCCCTCTGAGGTCTGGTATGGTTGTTAATATACGTATTTTGGAAGATTTCAATAATTGTGCTGAATTGCATGGCTATTGGGTGCTTTCTTGGGGGGAGTATTTTTCTATCTTTGACAGATGCAGTAGACATCCATAAAACATGATAATTTCCGGGAGTGAAGGCTTATTCAACCCCTTTCATTTTGGGCGAAGGTTTGCACACTTGATCCAACGATGCCTGTTAGAAATCGTGCAGTAATGAAAAGCTACCACTCACTTAACCACTTGAATGCCCATGCTAAGAGTTTGATGTGGATGGACCTAGTGCAGGGATAAATGATGGTGTAGGGTGAAATTCAACTACCGGGCGCAGTGCGATGGGATTCTGGAATGAGTTGGGGACCAGTGAAATACATAGAGTACAAAAGCTGACCAGTGACCAAGAACTTAAGGAATGTGAGTGCACTTGACTAATAGTGAAGATCAGAGGAAGACAACCAGGCCACTTTTTCTTTTGCTTTTGATTCCTTTGTGCTTTGTAAGATCACCTGCCTACCCCACTTCCAAGTTTTTTTTAATAGAGAGCAGAGATGGAAGTGGGGCACGCAAGATTTTGCTTGGTTAGGAAGGAAGACACAGGCTAATGAAAAGGGAAAGTGGTCTGGATGTTACATGTGTATTTGGATGTGCTGGGATGAGTGGAGTAGACTGTCTAACTGATAGTGGTGGACATGGAGGAAAAGACTGGAGAACCTAGAGGGAATGACCGGGGATGGTGCGCGGACAAGGGTCTTGAAGGGCTTGACAAAAGAACGAGGGAATTGGGCCACTGCAGGAGGGATACAGATCAGCGATGGACCTAGACACAAGGACAAGGGACCTTGACCAACACCTGACGTGGATGGAGGATGGACGAGGGTCCTGGATCTTGACGGAGGATGGACGAGGACCCGGACGGAGGATGGACGAGGGACCCGGACGGAGGATGGACAAGGGACCCGGACGGAGGATGGACGAGGGACCCGGACGGAGGATGGACGAGGGACCCAGACGGAGGATGGACGAGGGACCCGGACGGAGGATGGACAGGACCCGGACGGAGGATGAACAAGGGGACATGGACGAGGGACCTGGACGGAGGATGGACGACCTGGACGGAGGATGAACGAGGGGACATGGACAAGGGACATAGACGGAGGATGGACGAGGGACCTGGACGGAGGATGGACAAGAAACTTGGACCAACATGGCTTGACACGAGGGAACTGGACAATGGGAAGGGCGTCGGACAGCTTGGAGGCATGGGAACTCGCAGAAAATCAAAGGGTATATCCATGAACAAGACTGACAAGAAATTTAGTTATTTTCTTTTGAGTTTAGACAGAGATGACAAAGTACAAATTAATTGCAAAATAATCTAGCTAAATGAAAAAAGACAAGTTTTTTTAAATCTGCATTTTTGTAAAAAAGTTGAAAAAAGAAATTGAATTTTAAAATTTTCTTCTTATATTTAAATGGGACATACAAAATGAGAACAAAGTACATGTATGTGATTGTAAAGTCATTACTTTGAAATATCAACTTCATGAGCAAAGGATTTTTAAAGAGCATCATTGACTTTGTAAATCACTGAAAACAATTGATCACTTACTCAAAACTTAACCAAAAAGTTGTCAAAATCGTTTGGGAAAAACATTTAATGAGCTTATGTGGTTAAAATAAACAATGAGCAAAGCTGTTGAAAAATACCGTTTGTCATTCAAAATAAAAAAAAATTAATTCAGTTGATGTAAAAAAAAGGAAGAGAAAAGTTGGATCACCAGATAATCTATATAAAAATAATCTGTGAATAAAACAATCGTCATCTTACATGTGTTATTTACATTTGGATTTACTTTAAATCTGTATCAAAATCTTCTGAATTCCATCTGTTTAATCTTTGCTGAGAACTGATATTTATTTATTTTTATATGACGGTACATGTACTTTGAAAAAGCAATTTATTGCTGGTAAACTGATTTTCTAGCACCAGTTTGCAAATGTAACTATTTAATGAGCACAGAGTTCATCACATAGTTCATAGTATTTTGATTCAGAGGAAAGATTGATTTGAGTTAAGTATTTTGCGAAAAAAATCAAACTTTTACCCCTCCGCCCCCCAAAAAAATTAAATAAAATGTGGGTGGAATCGGCCGGCTATAAGGGGAGATGAGGAGGCCGGTTTTTCAGGAAAATTATTTTATTTCTTTGTTTGAAGAACTGAATTGTTACCCCAGTTTAAAGAAAAAATATTGTGTCCAAAGTTATGTTTGAAGCATTTAACTGAAAAAACTACACTACTCTCTAGTATCTCCAGTTGAAACAAACATCATCAGCACTCAAGTTAAAAGAAATTGTACTTCGAATATTGATGTAAAGATTGTCAGAAGACGTTAACCATACACAAAAAGAAATCAAAATTTTAAGTGAACTCCACTTCAAATGATACTAAATTCGATATACCAGCGAAGGTATACAAAGTTTCAATGCCTTGTATTTTATTTTAACCCGACTAATAATCGTAATGAAAAGTTTGTTTCAAGTAATGATTTGTATTATCTTTTAAATATTACTTTGTACATTTTGGCTGTGTATTTTGTACAAAAAATGCCAGGAATGTTACTGAAATTGTACACAATTCAAAATACCAATGACTTTTTACATACACTGTATTTACCATGTTTTATAAAGTTATTTTTGTGCCTCAAATCAGATCTACCTAATATGGTGTTTCTTCTATTCAGAGAAAGTGTTGAGTGAAAAACCACAAAGGAAACCATTCCAAAAAATATTGAATTATTTACAAATTTGTAGCAAAAATACAATGTTTCATGGTTGAAGTTATGAATTCTATCATTTCTCCTGAGGGGAAAAAAAGGTTTAAAAAACAAATTTAATTAAAGGCTTTTTTCTCAGTAAAAACTAGCTAAAGAATATTGGGTGTAAGAAACTGGCAATGGTTTACATAAACAGAAGACAAAATAACTTGATAAGTAGTTCATCCCAATTCATAAAATCTTCTCATCTCCTTGAAAGATTTGAATGCAAAGAAAAATTATTTCCAACCTTTAAGGAAAATATTGCTAGAGGAAAAATTCAGATTCTGCTAAATTTTCAATGAACAGTGATAACATTGCACTGAATTTAAAAAGCATAGTATTATAAAAGAAACGAGAACGCCAAAAAGGTAAAAAGTAATGTGTGAAAATGTGCATTGAAATGTGTAATAACAAATTTAGAAGTACATGTAATTGTTTATGGAGCAGTTAAATCTGTATGCACGGAAATTAAAAAACAGGATTTTTACTTCAAAAGTTTTAGATTCTAATGGGAGTTGTTCGGCAATACTTTAGAAATCTGTCATGTGGGGAATTTTGTTTTGCCGTTTAAATGCAAATCAAGGATGTGTCAGTAAACAAAAGCAAATTTTATCCCACTCCTTATTTACTACATACGTTCAAGAATTTAGTGATATTTTCAACCTACATTGTCGTGGATAAACAACACTAGTTGGGGATATTCTGTCTTGAATCGAACCCTTTAGGGGAATGTTATCATACATAATATCAATTAATTACGTCATTGTTGGAGATGATCCTTGCTTTAAATTTATGTGTACAGTTGACAGAACAAATAGACTTATTTGTAAGTTATGTACATCATTTAAATCCAATTAAGGAAAGAAAAAAAACAGTCCAAAAAAATGTTTTGTTATTTAAAACAAATATAATATATACATATTATGTTGCTCAAAAAGCTGCCATTACAATAATATACTTGTAAACTGTCTTGAGACTGGAAAGTGAATCCTATCTACATGTATTAAAAAATGAAACCTGTTTTGTTTTGGGAAATATATTTCAATATCAGCTATTATGAAATTATGAAAACATTTATGTTAACACAAATAGTTCTAGCGCATTAAAACAAGCCCAGCTTTTAAAGCACAAGAAAATGAGTATAAATAAAAATAAATTTAACAAATTCACAGTGGAAAATAAATAAATTGTCATACATGTAACCCCTTTTCTTTATACGTTGCATTCTGGGGGTTTTTCCTGCTTTTTCCCACAGGGTTTTACAGGTTTTTTGACTCCCTAATGCAACTAATCGATAAAGAAATGGGGGGTATTCCAGAGCTGCCAACATTTGCATCTTGCAGTCGGGGACATTTTGTACAACAATCAGGAAGATATTTACTATAACATTCAACATAATAGGGAAAATGTTTACCCACTTAAAAATTTGTTCATCAAAACATGGAAAGATTGGTTTATTTTCAGGGAACTTTGTGCAGAATCAGGAAGAGTTGGCAGCTCTGGGGTAAAATTAAAAAACAAATGTAAAATAAGAAAGAGAAAACTTTGAAACAGAAAATGTTAAAGAAACGTTTGAAAATACAAAATAAAACATCACAAAATATATTTGATTGTGTCCATAAAGTGTTTTCTTATCTTTTGTTGTGGAGTTTTGTACAGTTACATGTGATGATCATCAGATGTTAATTTCCTGAACATGAATCATTTGAGGATTATTTTAATAATGTTTTAAAAACTTTGATTTGGGAAATTAAGAACAATTCTGATGATCATTATTTACTTGAATCTTAATTACTTTGGTGTGAGAAGGGAACCTACATAGGACTGGTAGGGGAACATCATGGGATCCTCTCTACGGTTTATCAAAACTTCATTAAAAAGCATGGATTTGATACAATTTATTAGTTCATGCTCACTGTATACTCCAGCTTGACCCTTCATTCTTTTGAAATATTCTCTGAAATTGGTTTCATCAAAATCTGAATTCGAAGAAAAGGATGGTAATTTCTTTGGATTTTCATTAAGATGGATTGTTTACAGCAGGCAGTGGCGTCACCAGAGGGGGGGGCAGGGGGGGCCTGCGCCCCCCCGCTCAGAACCCTTGCCCCCCCTCTTGCCCCCCCATATGAAATCACAGAAAAGTATATTCTTATTATATATACATCAGTTAACATATTTAATGATAATCTTGCACTTCTTTGGCACCCCCAAATTTAATCTTTGCCCCCACTTGCCCCCCCAAATGAAAATGTCTAGTTACGCCACTGACAGCAGGGAGTATGCAAAGACAGTAATTTACATCCGTTATGTATCAAACTTAAGGGGACCCGTATGGGGACTTTTTACAGTGTTTGAAATATTGCATTCAAGTGCTTTAATAGTGGGAGAGTTTCATATTTGCTCCCAGCACTTCTCCCTCCTCCCCCCCCCCCCCAATACTGGAAAATGTACCTGGTTGCCAATTCAAAAGGATGGGGGGGGGAGTATTGCAGGGGAGGGAGCCAGCTGGGAAAGAAAAATATCTCGGAGCTGGTGACACAAATTTGTGCTGTGAGGACTGGTGACCACTGAAGATTCCAGCTATGTACAGACTGTTGTACCTTCATGCACCATTCAAGGCTTGTACTGCAGTCCAGGAAAGAACAGCAGAAAGGTATACATTGTATGTAGGCCTAGATGGCAACATGCCAGGGGCCATTTCATAAAGCCTGTAAGCACAAAAACTTGCTAAGCACAGAAAAATCTTCCAGCCAACTTTCCATGAAGTTTAAATTGTTGCCACTGGTACCCTGCTCATTTCTTGCTAAGTTAAGAAATTTTCTGCTTAACAGCTTTATAACACTGGGCCCTGGGACAATTTCATAGAGCTGCATAATTGAGCAGCAGAATTCACTTTTAGCACAAGTGTATTTTACAGGTTAGCAAGAAAAAGTAGGCGACCAAGGATTTATCGCATGCAATTCATTTGCTTAAAGTAAGTGCCCGAAGGTAAGCACGACTTTTCCCGTGCTTACGGTTAGCAGCACTATCAAATGGAAATCACAAAGTGAGCACAAAGTTGGCCATTAAGCAGCTCTATAAAATGGGGCCCAATATGCACTAAGCCAATTCACACTGTGCAGTATGCACTTGTTTGTCTTGGCAAATTCTTTACAATGGTGCAGTTAGGACTGCTGTATAACTAACCACAAGGTGTACACTTAAGTCATGTCCACATTATTCAGTGCAAGAATTTAATTTGACACTTTCCTGATAACAACACTACAGTTTTACACAATTCCAATTACAAGTGTAACTAGGAAGTATTTAATGAATATTACAAAATTTTAAATAAATCCGCATTAAGGGGTTAAGTAATAGGTATGTGAACATTCATGTGATAATAACACATTCCAAATTTGTAACCTCCATTAAACAAGATACATCTAGGATTTCAGAAGCTTCCTCTTAATATAGTTTTAATGGACTGGTTGAAATAAATTTCACACCACTACATATACGCCAATTTCAAACGACCCTGGATTGTAATCTAGGTTTACACAGCTATGTTCCGACACCCAATGTATTTTCCTAATTCTTACCCCAAATCCAGCATGTAGATAATGAGGGGCGATCGGAACATGGGGGTGTCAGGAACATAGAGCACTCACCGTAATAAACATAGTATAGTCAATGTATATTCGGTTCGCGGTAACACCATGTGTATACCGTATCTATTTTGCTGAGTAGATTTTTCTTTGGGAACTGGGTCTTGCTTTATTCTACTGCCGCGGAGTAAATTTCAGAAATTCTGGAGACTACTAATAGTTCTGAGATCTCTCCTGCTTATTAACTACTGCCTGGGCAGAAAGTAGGAAATCGGCCAGGACTACTACTTTCGATTGGTGGATTGAGGTGACTTCTCGTTATTAACTTCACTGCCGCGGAGTGAGTTCTTAATTAGTCTCTGTAGTATAGTATAGTCAAATAACGAGAGCCATTGGTTGATGAAGGGCCAAAATTCATGGCGCTGCTTACAATAAGTGTGTGTTTGTTTATGGTAGCAGCAAGGAATTATTGACAGTGTACGTGCCTACTTGTGAAGACTTCCTTGGTACGGCATAATTTTTAGCCTTGACCTGTATATAGCAGGGAATGATGACCATAAGCATAAAATACCATGGTGTAAGCAGTGCCGTGACAATGAGCGTAGGCCCATGCATTTCATAGAACTGTTTAAGCACAAAACTTGGGAAAAGCTCAAAGTAATTCTGCTTACAAGGAAAAGGTGACCAGCCAAAAAAACATGTGAACCATTTGCAAGTGGTACCCTGCTTCTTTTTGCTTAGCAGAAAATTGTTAAGCACTAATTGTCTGCTGGTCCATGAAATCAGCCCAATTTTTGAAATGTGAAATGACAGGCTCAATTTAATGTGACGTTCAAATTACCATGATGAAAATTCAAAGTGCCACCAGTTGAACTTGCATGCATATATGCCTTGACTAGTTGACTGCAGTCATTGCTTCTAGAATTTCTATGATCAATTCTGCTGCATGGCATTACACATGTTTAATAGACATTTATCATGCTGCCACCAACTTGGTCATGTACCCTTTACCCAATAACAGTAATAAATGCTAAAATTCACAGCAACAAAAAAAGAAGGAACCAGTCTATTTTTTCTTCCAGCCTCGGTTTGGCTACAATGATTTGGAATGGAGAAAAATCAAGATGGCCACACCATGATAAAGGTACAAGACACTACTGAGGTAAAGCAACTGTATAAAATCAGGCCACAAGGTGTAATAGGCCTATAGGAGTTTCTTGATTAGGAGGTTCCAATACATGTCCCCTACTCCATTCACCATAAAAGTACTGGCTAAAGATAATTTGAGGTATAACCCTTGGAGCCCTAACATATGTACAGAAACCGAATCTAAAAATTGAAGCTATATATATGTTGATTTCCATTAACTGAAAAATACACTCTAAGACATTTATTTGGTCAAGTATAATGAAGCACCCTTATAACAGACCACTTCAAAAAGATAAGATAGTTTTACAAAATAATTGTTGACGCCCTTGATTAAATGCCGTTCCTAACAACTGTTTATTTCTTAAGTTACTTTTTTAAATACTATTTGTTTTTAGATGAGCACCATTGTTGTTGTTTTTTCCTAGATCTGGCTTCATTTTCAAATTGTCAACTCATTATTTCAGTTATCCAAATGGTAATGTGATTTGATGTTTCATAAATACACAACTCTAACTAGTATAATGCTAATAATCAAAATTGCATGATTGCCCCTTGATTATGTACAGAACTCTTAAAGGTTGGGTCATAGATTGGTTTTTGTTAACGTAATACTGGTTTATGGGCCAAATTATAAAGGAAGATACAATAAAAGTCACATGTGAAAGTTTTAGCTGAATACAGTGTCACTTGCTGAGGAACAGCGAAAAACTGTCGCGGTATTTCCACACGAACGTTGAATCCAAACAGACACCAACCCTCAGAAATCTGAGAAACAGTCCATACATGAACTGTTTTCTCAGATTCAAATGTTTTGGGGTGAAAAATTATCCAACTTGGAAGGGGATCCTTTCTCAAAATAGTTTAAATACTATCAACAGCTGGAGTGCTTCTCACCTAGTAAGTTCTTATGACAATTAATTTTTTGAGTACTTACCAATCTATGACCCTACATTTAACAACCTCTCTTCACCTGGCAAGTTCAGTGGTTCGAGATTTAAAAAGATTCCTGCAAAGCTGTGTTGCAGTGGAAAGTGGAAACTGGATAGTCTGAGACCCTGACCCTGATAAAAGGTCTGGTGACTGCCTCAAATGGCAAAGCCTAGTCCTAGTGATATACTGTTTGCAAAAATCAATGTATATAGTCACTGAAAATTCTACCTAACATAATTCAATGCATAGAAATAAATGTTTCGATTGTGCACGTAGTGTAGTTTAAAAACATTCTTCACTTTTTACATGGCTTGCAAAGAAACTGGATGCTGAACCCTGTAAGTGAAGAATGATTGCAGGTCTTAAATGCCATAAGAAGAAACGCCATAAAATGTGGCCCTGCTAGGGAAAGCTCACTTCATTTGAATCTCACTTCAGTCTCATTTATAGTTTTTCAAATATAAACTTGAAAAAAAAAACACCAACAAAAAATACCATGTACAATTGTACTCATGATCACATCATGCACAAGACACCACTGGTGTCAATAGCACACACTTGCGTTGGTTTAAAAGGAAGTCACTCATTTTGGCCATCCTGCGCACTGTGAGGACATAGCTGTTCGCTTTTCATCGTCAGTTTACCAATAGGATGGTCACAGGTCTATCCTGGGTGTCAATATGATCTTTGACCTTTCCTGTGACACATAGGGGATGTACAAGTCCCAATGTGGTATGGCTAGCGGATCACAGCATAGCCAAACTTCAGCCCTTAAGATGAAAACCACAGGCATTGTCAAAGTGACTTGATTACACCATGATCAGATATAGCTGTGTTTTCGTAAATACTGTATACCTAGCACATTTGACGGCAGGACAATTGAAACCACAAGGTTGTGGGTTCAAATCTGACCAAGCTAACGCCTGATTTCACAATGTGTAGAATTAAGTATTGCCGTCTAGTTACTGAATCACAATTGATTGATTCGTGCAATTCATAATCATAACCAATGTTTGTATAAGAGAGATTGGCTGTTGCCAGCTTGGCATTGATATCTCCTTTTGTGAGAGCTTTGCTGACTTCCCTTATTAGGAAGATCCTCTAAACAAACAAGCAAACACACACACACACTACGGATCCAAATGTCATGGCAGTGCTTACCGTAGAATTCTATATTAACGGCACATGGCATTGTGCACTTTAAAAGGATCACATGAGCAGGATTAGCAGGATACGGGTCACAGATGGTACATGTGAAATGGTATTTTGGCATAAGCAGCTCTATGAAGATGGGCACTTGGCCCAATATCATAGTGCTGCCCAAGCACAAAAAGTAGCTAAGCACAGCAACATTATGCTTACCAGATTAAGGCTACCAGCCAAAATACCATCTAATGTGTACCATTTTTTTACCAGTATCCTCCACTTGCTAAGCAGAAAACCATAGAGCTGCTTAAGCAGAAAATGTTGCTTAACAATTGTCTGCTAAGCAGATATGAATAGGGTACCAGTCACAAATTGTACATGTGACATGGTAGTTTAGCTGGTAACCTTGTTCTGATGAGCATTATTTGATTGTGCTTATCTATGAAATTAGGCCCTGGTTATAGCAGTGAAGACAATGCTAACGGTATTGGTTACAAAATACTGCTGGGGTAAACAATCATATCTTGTGGTAGTGAATAATGACCTTCAACCCATTGATGTTGCTAACAATCACATGATCACCATCTTAAAGGTCATGGTGGTGATAGGGACCCAAACGTTTGCAAATTTCAAGTGATTAACACTAAGAACAGTTATAGTCTCTATTCCAATGCTATACATTGACTTTTGGGTCACTGTGGTGAAGATGACTTCAACTGCAAACTGAGCAATCATTATCACCATGTGATCACTATATCGCCATCTTGGAGGTCATGGTGGTGATGATGCCCACTGACTTGGATCTCAGATACAGGGATGTCCACGTCATGGCCTCCGTGATCCTGATCCACCATGTTAGCGGCAGATGGCAGCATGGCGTTATTGTAAACCATGTCGTCCGCAGATGACGTCTGATGGCTGACGGGGAATTGCGTTGCATCTGTTATCATGCTTAGGGTGTGGTCATGGTTATGGTTTGGCTGGGTGAGAACCACTACATTACGGGCGTTTGAGCTGTTGCAGCGAGTGTTACAGTCTGCCTTACAGCTTGCGTCGTGTTCCAAGTCTGTTGTCACTGGGAAGAAAAGGGTTATTGTTATTATTTTAATAAACATTTGAGCCCTACATTGGAGTAAATAGTCTGCTGAAGTATTGTGGTAGAGAAGTCTAGTGCATCGGATTTAAGTTCTGGTGTTGTCAGAGTGTGGGTTCAGGTCCTGGTAATGAAAGGGTACTTGAGCAAGACAACTTAACCATAATAACGTCAGCATTCGGACAAGACGTAAAGCCATAGCCATGTTGTGTATTGCACGTAATTCAACACAGTACATTTTTCATTAATTTGAAGGGGTATGCCCCAGTGTTCCATGTAAACCCTTACAAGGCACACATAATTCAAACACAGCTCTGCGTGCCTGTCATAAACATAATGAGTGTTTTAAGACAAGCATCGGGGTAGAATAGTGTAATGTTTATTATTTCATACGTGCAAGTTTGCGCCATAAGCATTGCCAATGTGACCCTCATTACAAAAGACTACTCTATGTCAAAATAAAGTGTGTAAGGCCTTTGAAAGTCACTGACATCGTGGAAAGTTTGGAAACATTATTGACACTCTACTGACTCAGAAACACATGCCAATTAATAATGAAGTGTTAATATGACTATAATGGGTCATTATAATTTTGGAGATTACAATCGAGCCTTCCCCCCTCCCCCCCCCCCAAAAAAAAAAAGTTGTTCAAAGATGCATTTACCTTCCAGAATCGAGTGACTCAAAGTCATGCTGTCATGACCTACGATGCCGTTATGACCCAACATGGTCATATTGTCCTGTTCAGACTGCAAGACGTGACCTGATGAAGAATCTTGCTGATGTTGATTAAGAGTAACACCTGGTTGAAAAAAAATAAAGCAGAATCACATTGAGCTCCGAGCACCAAAGCAAGAGGGCGCTGTCTACACTTTCACCATCAGTACCAAGAGCAATACGTGGGTTGTGCATCTATGTGTGTTTTCCTAAATGGTTAAATGGACCTTGTGACTTTTGGTCAACCGTTTTAAACCGTTTCTACCGATTTCAGTCGGAACTATGAGCAGACCAGTAAAATGAGCAAATGTCACCAAACTTTCCAGGATCGATTAGGATTTAAAATAAAACACTTGAGCCAGTCTTTACTGTCACAAAACCTCAAACCACAGGTGTGGTGTCATACAAATTGTAGGAGATTGAAAATAATACATTTTGTGGGGGATTAAGGTAAGACTGTTCCACCAACAAAAGGGATGTCAATCATTCACCCTAGATAGCATCTGGGGCTAACATCTTCAAGAAAAGGAAGGCCCCCTTTTTTTGTACTATCGGCTTCGATTAACCGTTCAGGAAATTTGGAAACAGATTTCTACGATTTTTTACGGTTACAAACCCTCCGAAATCTGAGAAACGATACATGCATTAATCGTTTTTCAGATCCAAATGTTTTGGGGAAAACTATTTTTCCAAAACATATTACTTTGAAGGGAATCCTTTTTCAAAATAGTTAATACTACGAACAGCTGCAGTGCTTCTCACCAAGTAAGAGTTACGGTCATTATTTTTCGGAGTACTTACCAATCTATGACCCTACCTTTAACAACAGATTGGATACCAGTGTTACTCAAGCATTCAAATTTTAACGGTTATTAAAAAAACCAACCTGCAAGCATCGAGTGTGCCAGTGATATACCATCATGTTCAGGCATGGATGAATGTGAAGACATGTGCATGTCTGCCTCGGAAACACTGACAGTTGTCATGGTGTGTAAGGTGGCGTTACTGTGCTCAGGATTAGGCAAGGTGATTTCTGAAGAAGAACAAAATATTAATAATGACAACCCATGGACCTTGATTGTGAAGCAGATGTCCTTGTCGCATTTCTTGTATGCAATTGCAATAATGAATACCAAATAGGTTGGCAAGGGCACATTTTTTTTCCTACGGGCCTCATTTTTTTAATGGAAGACATAGAAAAGATGAAAAGTGCAAAGTCAATTAAAGATTAACAATAGGCTTCTGCACTCTATCTAATAAAGACAGCTGGCAGGCAGAAGCTCTGACCCAAATGTGACAATAGTTCTCCATTAGGGGACACATCGTTGTCATATACAGGTAGAGAGTAGCTTGAAATTAACACTGGACCGCAGGCCCGAGGCCAGTGATTTTAGCATTGGGCCAATAAACTCACCACCAGACAAGTTCTGTGTTCTTGTCTTTTTCAATCCCTTAATGTGTAACATCTTTAACACACTTTTTCAAAAGTCCACTTTGAATCTGCTTAATATCTTTCAATTATTTTGAGTATCAGAGCATACTCACCCATAGTGCTTGTTCAAATAAAAACAGTTTTAATGTTAATCTGTGTCGATGGGTTTTTCTCGTTTTGATTCTTGCATTGTCAAATAAATTCTTGTCCAGTACACATTGTGCGCTACAAGCCCTGCAGTCTGGTAGATTTTTTCTTCAAATTCAAGTCCTAACAACAGTTTGAAAACCAGCTTCAAACTTGGGGATAACTTTTATGTCAATGATGAGAGTTAAAAACACAGATTTGCCGAAATGAATGACTTTTTAAAAGAATTGTCTTGTTTGTGAAAACGGAGGCGATTTGCACTTTACCTGCGAGTTCTATTTCATGTTGAGTTGTACCCTGATGATCTCCTAACAAGTTGCAGTTATTTTCAGTGTCCCTTTCCGCCTCTTGTTTCTCCTTCGTCCCATCTCGCATCTTCCTGTCTCCCCGAGATGACGCGCCCTTTGTCTTAGACAAGCTGTGGTGGCGCCTCTTATGGGTGTTTCGACTGCCGCTCTGTGAGAACACTTTGAAGCAGATTTCACACTCGTATGGCTTCTCTCCTGTGCATTTGGAACATACAACATTATTGGTTCCAGAATGTATGTGGTGTTTAATAGATGTAATATTTGCATTAGGATGAAGAATTTTAGTTTGGTTTTTCCCTTACACCAATGTGTATTAAGCACTGTATGCTCAGTGCTTTCCTGAGCTCTGTGAAAAAAATCCACAGGCAATCATTTGGGTGGAATAAACAATCATGGAAACTAATTAAGAAAAGAGTATTGAATGAACTATTTGTATAAAGTATTTTTTTAAACAAGAGCTCATGTTCAGGTGGGGGGAACCTGGTTTCGTTTTCCTTTTTTACAGAGCAAAAAAATAGAACCACCATTTCTGTATACTGATGATCCAACAAGATCATAAGTGTGGAAAAGTTCAAGGTCAAACTGTGTTAAGGTTTGTGGTCCTTTTCAAGATATTTACCTGTGTGAGTGAGTTTATGCTTGCGTAGACTGGAGTGTTCAGCAAAACTCTGTATACAGCCCTCATGATCACATATAAATGGTCTCTCACCTACATTAAAGAGATGATAAAAATCATTCAATCAATTGACCACTCAACGCACATCCTTCATCCTAGCGGTAGAATGTCACATGCGATGGTGAATCACAGATTGCTTTCACGGGAAACTCACGATTTTTATAAATAACATTCCTGACATCTGGAAATACATTCTTCCCATTATTAATTTCTGTCATGATCATTCAATACCCCAACGTAATCTCAACTACACAGCTACTGTCACTTTAGAATGGAATAGAATAGATATTAATTGTCCATTCAACGGAAATTCAACATCCACTGGCCGTATAAAAAAGACATATATTACAAAATATTTAAGTAATTACAAGATGCAAGGAGTTCAAAATAGGCCACAAAGTGACAAGAAACTGATTACAATCATTACAAAGAACCATGAAACAACAATACAACACAAGACAAACAACCCCAGATTAGACCCTAAGAGCATTGTCATTGAACATGTGAATGGTATTTGGTACAAATCACCCTCTGGTGCAACAGAGTGAAGTCCTACTAGAACAGGGCAAATGGTAGTAGGAGGTCAAATATTTACCACTGAATCATGAGCATAAACCCCCTGTGAATAATTCATGGCAATCAGTGTCCTCAAGTCTATGGTATTGAACACTCATTTGTTAAGAACCTAAAAAGATTGGTAGATTTTTCTCCATGCCAGACCACGGTGGTGGTTGTGCAGATGCATTATGGAAGACATGGATTGGTGTAGCTTTAAACCAACTGTACAAGCCTTAGGCCGAATCCAAATTGACAGCTACACCTCAAGCTGTTGCCAAGGGTGTTGCCAAGGACGTCCTATAATCCAATGCACAATGACGTGGAGGTCCAGCTCTAGCTGTAGCCACCAATTTGGACACGGCCTTAAACAACAAACAGACAGTCACTAAAGAAAGAAACGTCACTGCTAAACTCCTTTTATTTCAGAAAGTAGAGAGCAATAGAAATTACCTGTGTGAATTCTGGAATGGTTTTTGAGATTTCCAGCCGTTGTGAAACTTTTGCCGCAACCTTCCTCTGAGCATTTGAACGGTTTGTGGCCAGTGTGGGTGCGCATGTGGACATGTAGACTCTGTACAGTGTAGAAGGTCTTGCCACATCCATCCATTGAACAGCTGTAAGGACGATCGTTGCTATTGACAAAAATAATCACAAAATGTTACTGTAAATTGGTACCACAGAATGATAACTACAGACCGATTGGTACTGCAGAATATTACTACAGATGGATTGGTACTGCAGAATGTAAGTGCAAAAAGGATCACAAAAATTTACAACATAAATGTACAAAAAATAGTTAACGGCCTGGCGTTTTGACCCTAGCAGAGTCTTTCTCAAAGGCCAAGTGACAACACAACACACATAAACAGGTACATTGGTGTAACAAATGCATGCATTTGAAGTTTACAATGTACGTGTGTGTGCTATAGTGCTACCATTTATGACTGGTACCAAGCTCCTTTTTGCTTCGCAGAAAATGGGCCCTTGTCGCATGCTCTGACTCTTCACTACTTCAAGTTGCACCAACAGTGTTGGTCACGACGCATAAAACATGTGTATTCAGAGAATAAGATGGCAAACTCAGGAATTAATGCTCATGAAGAGGATACTCACGCATGGGTCCTCGTGTGGTACTTGAGATGGGCAGGCCAAGCAAAGCGTCTATTGCACCCTTCCATTGGACATTTCAGGACCTTGTTTCCTTTGTGCGTCTCACAGTGGTACCTGTAGTGACTGGAAGACTTAAAGTTGCGTCCGCATTCTTCACATTTGAAGAACTTCTCCTCTGAAAGACATCAATTGAAAATATTTAAAATCAAATTATAACACAATATGTGGCACCTCATTTTAGAGAATTATTTCCTGTCATCGATTCTAAGAGCTACTGTACATGTGGCTTCTTATATGTGCAAAATGTCAAAGGTGTTATATTTTACAAAGTGGCCCAATTATGAAAGTGCTCACAAAAACTTGCAAAGCACAGGAAAATCTTGCTTAGCAGAAATACCATACACTTTACATTGATGAGACTGGTACCCTACTCATTTCTTGCTTAGAAAAGAAATTTGCTAAGCAGAATTTTCTATTTAGTAGCTTTATGAAATTGGACCCTGCCCTGCAAGGATTTCAACCCACTGGATCTTAAGTATGGAGCATTATCCTGATTCTATTCACTTGACCAAGACAGTTTTCTTCAAAATGATATTAAGCTAGAAGAGGCGAAACTAACCTGTTGTTTGGTTTGTCACCCAAGATGATTTAGCTATACTCTCCTGGGTAGCACATATGAGGTTAGCATGGGCAAGGTCTCTTAGTCTTAGCAGCTGTCTCAAGTCCTGTTGCGGCCGATCTAGTATCAAATTTGATTCAACACCATTTGCTTTCAGCATGCCATTACTTGTACTCAACACCATGATGGGCATGAAGGTTGTTGTGGCAGCCGAGGTCGGATTGCTGTTTGGGAGATTGAACAGCATGTAGCTAGATTGTGCGAGTCCAAGATTAGTCATATCCGTGGAGTCTGCTTCATCTCCCCCAACAATTGACTGGCTATCAAGATCCCCAGTGCAATCAGGGAAAGAGTTCTCGATCTGGTTCGCACCCATGTCGATTCCAGAGGACCCGTTCTCGTCGATGTCATTACATGTAAGTCCCAGGTTTGCTTGAGAGATCCCAAGCGAAGAGGCAACTCCATGGTTTGTCAACATTAAGGAGCTGGCGACAGAATCTTCCAGAATACTTGTAGATCCACAAGCAATAGAGGTTGCCAAGCTGTCTAGGGATGTAGCCAGAACGTCGCTTGTGCTAATTACTGGGTCCATGGTTTATATCTGTTAACTGGAAAATAACAGTACTGGTTAGGGCTTGTTAAAACTTAGCTGTGATAATCATCCATAGATTACATTTCTGGTTTGTTTGAGATGATTTGCCTGGGATGGATACACATGGACTAAATTCAAATAATACAAGAAACTAGAGCATCTTTAGCCATAATTATCACAGCTCGTCAAGTTCAACAGCAAAAGTGCTTTAAGATTCCTTTTAAAAATTGAATAAATAAACAGTTGTTCAAGATCCAAGCCAAGCCCAATGACAATTCTCCCCCACACCTCACCTGCACATTTTGTTGAGACACAGAATTCTTATGGCGAACTTGACGTATTCAACCTCACTATTTCTCAGTATTCTTTCCTTATTTGTTTGTTTTGAAGGATTTAATAATCAACTCAATGCAATATGGGTTTTAAATTCTCAGTAAGGAGTAAACAGGTTCTAGATAAACAAGCTCACTGAAGCTGATTTATTTTGCATGATGTCAGTACGTAGTGTGTACATCTAGACATCTTACCACTTCATGCCAGCAGTTAAAAAAATTCTGCACTCACCCCTGATTTTTTTTATTTTTTTATTTTCGGGGCTTCATAAGTGATCGTTTTCCTTTGAACATATCGACCGATACCACAATAAAACCCTGACTTGACAAAGGAAAGACAACAAAACTTTTCATAATTATTACCGTAATTTACATGGTCAAGTGAGAAAACTGAATAGGCTATGATTCACAGAACCTCAGTTGTGAGCCCCCCCCCCCCCCCCCCCCGAACAACTTAGGATTTTCTCAATTTTGTGCCGACAGCTGGACGGCTGACTATGTTTTATCCACCTGGACTTTTGAGTATGCTGCATGCACAGGCCTAGCAGGCACCCTTTGTGATAATACTCGTTGTTTCACCAGTACAATCTACAAAGACTGAGTAACAACTGCAACTGGTTCGAATTCGGGACAACATTCATTCCAAATTGTTGTTGTCTAACCCCCAATTCCAGTCCTGTTGTACATGTACCATGGAGCTTTTTATAGATTTTTTACGGTTGTTTAAAATGTTGCTTACAAGATTCAAGAATGGACAGGCTGCCAACATTGTTGTCATAATACTCTGCTCAAATGTGAGGCAAGTCCCAGCATTCAAGATTCCAGCATTCCCATGGCAGATTTTCGGCCGCGGCTCATGGCCAAGGTTCTGCGAATCACGGCGGTGAGTGCCTACCGGACTTGCAATTTTAACACACGAAAACATCAAATCCCAGAATCCCAGAGCCATTATGGAAACATTTGTTGTTTTTTCCTTTGTCAAGTCAGGGTTGCTTTATGGCAACGATATTTTTAAAGGAAAAAGATTGTTCAAGAAGCTCAAAAAAGTTCTGAAAAATAATACCGCGGGTAGGCACGGAATTTTTTTTAACCCTTTCCTTACATACCATATAATAGGCGACTTTAGTCGACCAAGCTTACACACAAAAAAGCACCCAGGCCTGAGCACAAACTGACAAAAGCCCTTTGAATTAAAGCTGTAGTTTTGTCCATGTTCACCCTCCATACCCAAGCTTACCATCATTGGAAAGAGAAAGATCAGATCTTTCCAATGATGGTTCAATAAAATAAGGTTGCTATTTTTATTCAATCTCTTCAATTGGGAGAACTTGCAAGATCTGAAATGCCAAACACCTAGCGCCATGCAATTGCAAGGAAGTGTACAAAAAAGTGTTTGAGATTACAGATCACACTGAGGAAAGAAAGACAAAGAACTTTTACATTTGTTGACCAATCTCAATGAGTTTTAGATTATGAAAGGGATATTCAATAAGGAAGAACTTTTTTTATGACTTATTATTTTTATTATTTTGCTGGGACTAGTATAAAAGTTAAACAATATCTTCAACAAGGGCATCAGATAATGGATGGAGTTTGAAAAATGGTCTTTGATTGAACAAAAGCTTCATGTTGTGTTTTCTGTAAGAATGTGTGCTACACGCTTGAGTGGTAAAACAATGCGGTCACCACCAGCGGTTGTTTATGTCCAAACAATTCGGTAACAAAAGGGTTAAGATACCGACGTGAAGTGGTTATTCTTACCATTTAAAACATAATAAAAAGAAAATTGTCCTTGAACATTTTTTGTATTATTTACATCGACCGTACAGTGAACTGAATGTTACAGTAAAAATTCCACACACATTTCACTAAAAATTATCTTTATTGTTTGGAGAATTGTTTTCTGCTTATAAAGAATGTCAAATCTTACCTCGTATAAATACTGAAATGAAGGAACGAGCATGATTTTGTTTTTAATTTCACGACTGCTGTGCAGAAAATTGCGGGCAGCAAAGCACCATTTTTAAAGTTACATAGCGCCACCTATTGACCATTTAAGCACAACGCTTCACTTTTTTCCTATTATGTTAGGTTTAGTTGGCTATTAGGGTATTTGGAATTGTTTCATAGATTTGGGTTTGTGTTTACTATTGACATTCATTATTCACACCCTCATAATAATGTTATTGTAAATAAACTGTTCATGTCTTTGGAACCGCCATCATTAAATAAATGTTTATTGATTGAAATGAATATACTTTTTTTGCTCGAGCATGCAGTTGATTTATTTACATATCACCCTTACTACCTTTTCTTTTTGCAAAATTAAGCCTCAGTAGAACTTTTAAAAAAAGATCTCTCTAGGATACACTGTGGATGCAATGTACCAGTGAAAATTCACAGCTATCCTCCTCTCACTTTGTAAATTTTCTGGAATTTATGTTGATGTTTTATTTCAGTGCAAATTTCTTTCCTTATAATCTGTGTAACTTTGTCGTTAAATTATTGTTTTTAACTAAATGAATTTTTTATTCTTACATGCCACTGGAATCTAAATGTCTGTATCTTTATGAGGCGGACAACAACATTTCTAATTCTAATCCTCTGAAAGTATCTCTTGACCACACATAGGAGGCGAGAGTCATTGTTGAAAAAAAAAGTCTGAAACAGGGATCCAGATCTTAGGAGGCACATTGAACAAGTGACGGCAAGTCCACCTTTTGATAACCCCTGGAGTTATAGATCCCAAGGAGCTTCTAGGAACAGTATCCTCAGTGATAGAGAAGTAGATCAAAGAGCATGACTTATTTAATCTGGGATAAAATACGGCATAGTTTTTTAACAGACAGACTTTAAGGAGCCTGAATTCAAATAAAAGTCTGAAAGTTCTCATTCCTGTGCACAAACGACAGGGAAGACTTGGAGCTCCAGGACAGTTTTCACTTGACTTCCTATCAAAGACTTGTCACTATTTTTTCCATTAGTTTATTTTTCTTATCATGAACAGTAGCACCTAAGTAATCGATTAGAACAAAATTACACATTATTTTCAATTATGAGTCAATATTTAGAATAAAAAGCTTTTGTTATTTAATCCCTAAACCTCTCTTAAAGTGTATACTTTAGGAAAAATAAAAGCCATAACTAGATATTTTAATCTGGGGGGGGGGGCAGCAAGAACCATGTTCATTTTTTCCCTTCTCATTATTGGTTTTGAATTTCATAAATGAGAGGGCAAGGCCATTTTTATTTTGCAAAAGTCCACTGTCAGGTTTTAAAGGGGCGCCAAGGCCATGATAAGGGCAACGGAGGTCACAGCCTCTGTGACCTCTGTGTAATTCCAGACCTAGAATAATCGTAAAACGGAAGTACTCAATGGTATATAACTTATGGTTTAATAACAAAATTACTATTTCCAATCACATGATCGATATTAAAAAATAAATATCTTCAATAATTAAAAACCTCTCCTGGGGTGCGTTTTCGCGGTCGTAACCAATAACTGTTTCGGTTGACTTGGCCATTGGTTAATCACTAGAGTCGGTGACCGAAACAGTTATTGGTTACTGAGCCGCGAAAATGCACCCCTGTCTAGCACATAAAACTATGTTTGTTTCACCGACAGTCACGGTTTTATCCAGAAAAGATATGCCCAGGTGTCTTCATCCAAGACATCCTGACTAGAGCTCGAAAAATTTTGAAGCAAAGTTCAAAGGGCACCATATAGATGTCCCTACCATGCCTTTAAGAATTTACTTCAGTTCCACATCCCACAAAGCCTCTTGTTAAAGGGTGAATCTTGATTTGGTTTGGCACAAGGGGAGACTTTGGAACGCTAGGTGGCAGCAGACTTATTACCAGGTAAAGTTCCCAAATGTTTTGGGGTGAAGAATTTTCCAAACCATATTACTTCGAAGGGTTAAGCCTTTTTCAAAATAGTTTATACTATCGACAGCTGCAGTGCTTCTCTCCAAGTAAGTTTTTATGGTCATTAGTTTTTGAAATATTTACCAATCCATGACCCTAGTATGGTGCAAATGAACAATATATCAGTAGTAATTTAAATGCCCTGAGAATGTTTTAGAAATTTAAGATTACAAATTACTTTCCAAGAAAACTTTCAACTCTGCGATGGTGTTTAGGACCAGTCTCCATTGTTCACTCGCTTGGCCATTGTTCCGGAGCCCTTTTTCATGTGCAACACTTGGACACGACTCTTGAAGTCATCAATGTTAACATAACATCCCTGTTGCCAAAAGTAAAAAATTAAAACAACAACAATCTTGTTATCATATTTTCCACAAAGATGACGGTATTTCAGATGGAATATTGATCATAGTGATTGACACCAATACTTCTTTGTTTGTTTCATACCAAGAACAGTTTTTATTTACTATACCTTTAACATAAAACCCCGACTTCACCTGGCCAGGGGCTGCCACAAATCAATCAAAATACTCCACTCTATGATTTTTCAACACCAAAGCCTCATCTCGATAAGACTATCAAGTAATAAACCACGTGGGAAACTGACTGGGTAAATGTCAAGTAATTTGGAGTTGAACAAAGACAAATTGAATGGAGCGAAAATTGACTTGGTTGGTCCCGTGTGTCGTGTAATGCGCATAAGAGAACCCAGTTACACTTATCACTAAGAGAAGGGGTTTACCCCGGTGTTTTTGGCAGTGGCTGCTGAATGCGCCACAGCAACTTGTAAACCCTTGACCGCTCTTAGACAATTTTTCTTTGTTCAACCCCAAATTTGATAAGACTAGAATTTACCCAATTTAACTAACACATGCACTTCCACAATTAATCTCGGTTGTGCCCCTTTATTACTGTGCAGTGTCCAATCTGAAAATCCACTTTTTCTATATATCAGGGAAGGGCATGACTCACCATGAGATGTCGCTTCCCTCCGTTCAACACAAATGCCTTCCTCGCATGGAGTACGCGAATGTTGTTGAAAACGACACAGTCACCAGGCTGGAGCCTTGTAAAGATCTGTCCAAAACATGAGAATTATGATACAAAAGATGAATGCTTCGGGTTTCCTATGTGTACCACTTTGAAAACTAATTTGTATTAGGCATCGGCAGTATTGTAGTACTCGTACTTAGTACTCGTACTCGAATACTTCAAGTACTCGTGTTTGTACTCGGCTAGCAAAGCCCTTGTACTCAAAGTCAATACTCAACACTAGACTGAATAATAATCTGTAATAGAAAACATTATGTACTCAGTAATCGACTAAAAATTTGCCGGGACTCATTTTTTAAATACTTCTGGTCAAATTAGGGCTGTAGATATGTAAGTTTATGCCATTGCTATCAAGGAATAGACGAACAAAGCACTGGAAAAGGTAAAAATGAAGTTGTATTTGATGTATTTATGTTTAAAAGATAGTTGTCTTAACATGCACACATTGTAATCTAGAAATTAGTCCAAAATACAGTGAATGTGTTGATCCTTTATTTGCAGTATTTTCCTTTATTAAGTCCTCGTACTCCGAGATCCAAGTACTTGGTACCTCGGCTGTTGGACTTGATACTCAGATATCAGAATTACTCAGTACTCGGACACTTGTACTCAGTACTCGATAGCCCAAGTACTGGTACTCGAGTGCTACCTGGCCACCCTAGCACTTGGCAGTACTCAACTGAAAATTACTTGACCACAACACTGGGCATTAGGTGCAATTAGTGCATGACATTCAGGCATATAGCATTGTCAACTTATTCACCATTTGTAATATACAAGTTCTGTGAGTCTCTCACTCCATCAGGACTGTCACTATTTCGTCATATTCTTGCCTACCTTTAATGGTAGGGTCATACGTTGGTAAGTACTCTAACGATTAATGACCGTAAAAAATTACTTGGTGAGAAGCACTGCAGCTGTTGATAGTATAAACAATTTTTTGAAAAAGGATTCACTTCAAAGTAATATGGTTTGGATAAATTTTCACCCAACATTATTAAAATCTGAGAAATGATTCATCCATGGATCCTTTCTCAGATTTCTGAGGGTTGGTGTTCAATTGCGAATGCTGCGGCCAGAGATGCTGTTGGTAGTTGGTACCCGCTGTCACTTCGCTATTATGTGGCTGGATACGATGTTCAAGATGAAAAAACCTTTACTGATTTGTTTTCTTCTGTAGACACTGTATTCTGCTGAAACTTTCAAATGTGACTCTTATTGTATCTTTCTTTATAATTTTGCTTACACATCAGCATTTCATTGACAAAAACCAATCTATGACCCTACCCTTAACCTTGTTTGTTTTTAAATGATTACATGAAAGATAAACGAAACCAACTTGGTGTAAGTAAATTTAACCCTATAAAGCCTTTACCTTCTGTTTGGAGTTGTCTATTAACTCGGCAAGCTTTCTATACGCTTTGTAGTATGGCTCTACATCTTCCTGCACTCAGGAGAAGAAAGATAATGAAATGTTTCAACAAAAAGTGTCAGACGGGTAACCACTTTTTAATTTAAAAAATATTGCGGAATCAGCCAGAAAGTTGCTGAGCTTAATTTTTTTTATTTTGTAAAACATTTGAATGATTGATAAATGATTGATAAATTTACCAGCAATAAATAATCTAAAAGGCTTGTTCTACTTTATTAAACCTTGAAAAAATGAGTAATTTACTGGTATTAATAACATAATGATAATATAAGCATTTAAAATGCGCCATCTATCTAGTGTACAGGACCCTATTCTGAGGTGCAGCACAGAAAATACGTAACAAGCAACAATAGAAAAATATATAATACAAAGATACAAATCATAAAGTGAACAAATCAATACACATTCAGGGACATGTATAATATCACTAATTATTGCCCTCGGGGTCCGTTTAAACAAATGAGTCTTCTTTTAAATAGGTTAAAAGAACTGCAGCTTCTTATATTGAAAGGTTAAGGATTGCAAAGTTTAGGTGCACAGACGGGAAAGGCACTATCGCCATATGTTGATGGTGCCCTTGGGACAGTTAGGAGGGGCTTAGTGGTAGAACGAGGAGTGTGTGAAGGGGTGTAGGGTACAAATGATTTGCGATCTAAGGTGGGGCTAAACAAATCTGAGTTTTAGAAGCAATAAGTAAAACTGAAATTGTTAATCGTAAACTAAATTTGTTATTACTTCCTCCACCATGCAAAGCTTTAAATCTGACTTACATTGAGCTTAACAAGTTTTTACTAAATTTGTACCATGTTTATTTCAAATTTGGCTAACGACCTGAATTTGTTTTGTTTTTTAAAGTTGAAATTTGTTATTTGAGTTTAACTCACCTCTGGGACTCTAAGAGGCCCTTCAAACGGCGGAGACCAAATCAAAGAGTTTATCTAAAGATAAAATACATCATTAAAGTTACCCAATTTGTATTTTTTGTATTTTTGTTTCACTCCACTTTTATAAACAAAATGGGCAATGCAAAGCGCCTGATAAAATATACTGGAACAATGGCGAAATGAGGAGAGAGGGCAAGGCTGAGTAGTACACATGCGAGGATTGAGAATGTTACTGTGATTGGGGCTGCATACTCCTAAAGAGTTGAGATGATTTCAGGAATGCCTTTAGTATGATGAATCAGGAAAATAAGAATTTGAGGGACTTGACAAAAAGGTCAAAAATGTCAAATGAAAAACCATTTAATAGTTTACTTATTCCCTATCCACTCATTGTCACAAACCTTGCCTTCTGGTGTAACAGTAATGTGGGTTTACTTATTCCCTATCCACTCATTGTCATAAGCCTTGCCTTCTGGTGTAACAGTAATGTGGGTTTACTTATTCCCTATTCACTCATTGTCATGAACCTTGCCTTCTGGAGTAGTAATATGTGGGTTTACTTATTCCCTATCCACTCATTGTCACAAACCTTGCCTTCTGGTGTAACAGTACTGTGGGTTTACTTATTCCCTATTCACTCATTGTCATAAGCCTTGCCTTCTGGTGTAACAGTAATGTGGGTTTACTTATTCCCTATCCACTCATTGTCATAAGCCTTGCCTTCTGGTGTAACAGTAATGTGGGTTTACTTATTCCCTATCCACTCATTGTCACAAACCTTGCCTTCTGGAGTAACAGTGATATGCGGTCTTCGGTAGATGTAAGCAGCAGGGACCGCCCTGTGTCATAAAGAACACAAATTGAGAATGACAAACAACCCAAACAATGCACTGAAAGCAACCTGATCAAGCACATTCAAACCGCTAACTTGAACATTGCTTATTTGAGGTGTTAGCTCAGGCTAGCTCAGTGGTTTCTTTCCCTGCCTTTCATCTCTGTGGACCCCATTTCAAATCCCACCTCAGACTGAAGCCTAGCTTGCATGTAGATTGGGTTTACAGTGCTTAACTGATTCCTTGGCTTTTCCCAATTTGGGGGTTTTCCTCCCACATCTAACTTCTCGTTTCCTATTCATCCTGTTGTTGGTGCTAATTGTGCTGTCGAATGTGGAATAAAATAAATGTCTCTACATGCCATGGCTTACCACAGCAAGGATTCTCCTGTTTTGCATTATGTGTATTGACCCCTTGCAACACTGCCCGCGCTGCTACTGTCTGCCATGTTTCCATGGGAGTCAATTTGCACTTCAAAATTACGGTAAGCGTGTAAACGCTGTGCTGCCTACACACGGGACATCAACTTAAAAAATGACGCAACCAAGATTATTGTGATGACGGAGTCAGGTGAATTAGGTCAACATAAACTACTTGTAAAAAGCTACTTGACCAACTGTTGTGAAAGTATGGAATAATCTCTTGAATTTAACTTATTGAGGTTTGTGTGTATTAATTCCATGCACTGACATCACAGGCAGATACTGTGTCCCAATGGTCTGCTAGTTTGGGAGTCAAACTGCATGTAAAGATGAGTGTGGAAACATGCACTAAAATGCTCACTACACAGGATAACACATAGGGAAACTGACTCCCAAAATGGAGCAACCAAGATTGATTGTGGTGATGGCGTCAGGCGAATTATATGGAGATTAGGAGGATAGCCATGCCTGAGCTCCAGGCTCACCAGGTGGTTCTGTGGGAGCTAAAACATGGCAGCTGTATCCTGAGAGGTAAGCTTTATCCTACGTGGGGGCACTGAAGAAAGATACTGGAGCGGAGACGGCCGAGGGAGCTTGCCATGTTTATCGGAGCCCAGCTGTGGCCGATTCGATGATGATGCAAAGTAGATGCATGGATTCCTTACCTGTCAAAATGAATCTTCTGAAATGTAGCTGGAACCCTGAGGAGTGTTTCGAACAATTCAGGATAGTTTTGCTGCATCTCTTGAGCCACTAGGATCGAGTCAAGAAAAACGCTCTCTCCACCCTCCACTTGCTCGTCGAATCTAGAACAGAGTTTACAATAGGGTCAGACGAGGACTCTGGAAACATCTCCATTTGAATTGTTTCTATCTTTGAGGCACTTGTGACTGACTTCACCACACTAGAGAAAGGATCCAAGGTCATATTCTGTTTTGTGATGCACTCATTTTCCAATATAAGAGTTCTTGTGAAAGTTGGGAAAAAAACAATACAAGTTTCTAAACGGAGTAAACGGAGTAAAATGCCAAATGTGTTTGAAACCCTTCAAGTGCAATTTTTGTCAAAATGCAAAAGTTCCATGACGTCACATTTCAAATATATGATCTGTTCGATTTTTTTTTACAGATTTGTTTTAGTTGATTCCTGAACTTTGATGTTATTCAATCAAAACAGCATTGAATTTGACCTTTCAACTGGCACAAAAATTCCCCCTTTCGAATGTACAAACCCAACTTATTTTGATGTCCGATGGCATCACGTGTCAAATTTTGAGCAAGTAGCAGAAAATGCATGCATGTGACGCCATGACTTACATGTACAAAGTGATGGAAGTTTCACAGGCTACAATTTGGTTACATTTCAAGAAAAAAATCAAATGAATGGCGTTTTCTAGAGTAGAGGACATACTTTGACTGCTCTTTGAGTTACGAGTTTGAACACATCTATTCCAAACTAACCTTAAGCAATGAAGTAATTGCAATCCTGGTGGAGACTGGAAGTAAACCAGATCCATGTGTAGCTCCAAAGCATCTGGGGTATATGCAACATTGATTGCATTCTCAGTACTCTCTACAGTGAAAGACTAGACAAAAGTTTAAACATGGCTTACAAACCGTTGTGTCCACTCATGAATATACATGTGCATGATTGCCCCAAAACAATCTGATTGGCTACAGTCCGATCAAGGACTTTGATTGACAGCTGTTCATCACAGCAAGTGTTCAGATAAAAAGCAAAATGATGAACTACAATCTTTAACTGGAGCAGAACAATTTCTTACCTTGCCGTAAAATGTTTCTTGCACATGGGAAACAATCTCTGCAATCTACCAGAGAAAAGGGAAATTTGTTTATTTTTTGTATATTTTAACATCTGAAACTAAATGTCAAAGAATCTGGCTGGCCTGTATCTTACCTTCATTACTTGATCTGGTTCTTGGGGAACTCCCTTGATGAGAACCAGTCCAACCTCATTCAGATCTGTGAGGAAGCTACCATAAAAACAAACACAATTAGAGCTGCGTTTTGCAAACAACTTTTTCCGACTTACTGCGACAGAATTCCAATTTTCAAGTGCTTGGTTTACATTTTTTCATTTTCACAAACTATTTTTGAAAAGTCAATTTGAAATCACACAGTCTAAAGAGGGGCTCTGAGGTTGAACTCAATTTTGTGATGCACTCATTTTCTAATATAGAGTCCTTGTGTTAAAATGATGTAAATGCCATGGTATTTGATACCCTTCCTGTGCATTTTGCCTGACTGATGTTTTTTTTGTACCAATGGCCAAATTATTATTAATAATTACTGTAGTAACAACGATAAAAAAAATAATTTAAAACTTGTTTCACATCATGTAAATTTGGTTCTCACGTGGTCAAAAATACTGCGAATTGGAGAACTATTGTTTCTTAAAAAAAAAAAAAAATAATGAGACATACCTGTTTTCATTGTCTTTAGCAGAGAGCAGATCTTCATAATGATATTCTCTAAGATCCTGGTAAAAAAGACACAATACACTCACTTAAATCTGGGGTGATGCAGTGAAAGACAGCTGATTTTCACTTTACATAAAATCATTATTGGTCATTGGTACAAAAAGAAATGCGAAAAAAGAAAAAAATCTAACAAACTTGCAGGCCTGGATTTTCATCTTAGAGAGAGGGCACGGGCAATTCTTGGAAAACCTTAAAGCCTATCAGGAATTTCTGGAATTTCTGAAGCATCACCTAGGCAAAAACTAGGAGAGCAGTGTCATTCCAGGCTTGAAAATGACATTCAGTCCAAATACAATGGCTTGTCGTAGCTGAGCATTGGACTCAAGTTCCGGTGGCATCAGGGTGTGAGTTTGAATCCCGGTCATGACACTTGACTTTAATTTCTTCCCCTCATCCTGGGGTATATGGGAAACTGTGAGGGCAGAGATGGTTCTAGCGATTGATTTTTGCTTGATGCTATATATATTTTGGCAGTAGGCTGTGTACCCCCAGGGAGCTGAGATGGTTTAAGGAATGAAATAAATGGCCCAGTGACCAGGGGTGATAATTTAGGAGCGCCATGAGCGTCGATGAGTGACGGATTTGAGTGCTATGTAAGAAGCCACTGTAATGCAGACTGCACCAAGTCTCTACAGATATTGCAGAATCACAAGACAACCTCTGATCCTACCTGACACACAGATACCTCCAGTTTCTTGGATTCCTCTTGTAACGACTTATCAGAGTAGCAGTTATCCTTAAGATACTGTAGAGGTATAGTCGTCACATGGGCCTCTTCATTCCAGTCAATATTTAGAGTTTCATTCTCTGGTAACATGGAACGCAAAAAAACCCCAATAATCCAAGGTAGTCCATGAGCCAGCCAATTTATCAGTGCCACCTTGAGGGACTAATTTCAATGTCTTATTTTATTGCCACAAAAATAAAATCTTAACTTCTATTATGATAGCCTTTATGAAAAACTTCATAAGCATTCTTGTGGATTTTTAACACAAATTTGAGCCCTACACACAGTAAACACAAAAGCGGCCGTTAAGCTGCTCTATGATCTTTAACTGTTTATAAATCTTAATTGCTAAGCAAAGTGCGATATCACAATACAAATCACTACTGTAAACATTAACCAACCATCTTAAGATGAATCTCAGTGCTTTGTGAAATCGAACCCTGGTCTTTACAAAACATTCACCTGAACTGATGCTGGCTGATTTGACTGTTAGACACTCAGGCAATGAAAAACTTGGCAAAAGCAGCTGTCCATTGTCATGTCGACATAATCGACAATGACAATTTTTACGCAGCCATAAGCTGTAATAACTGTAAAGAAAATAAATGTAGTGACATTGTAAATTAATCAATTGCATGCAGGAGCTATTTGCAAAGCGCAAGCATGTGGGCAGTTTTTTTTTTTTCCTAATTAATAATAAGACTTAATTATACTATGTGAAAAGGACACACATAGCACATAAAATGGTCTAATTACCGACTGGCAGTTTCGTCCTTCCATTTTATCTGCAAATGTTTCCCTTGAGGGCTTACATTGGCGATTCCTTGAAACTTGAGCTGTGTGATGACATCACTCACCTGTTGAATATTCATGAAATAATGATTGTAGAAATAGAGACATGACAGGAGAAAACAAAATTTGGTCTCATTCTTTTTGGTAGACCAAGGAAGGGGGTGCTTCATCGTTATTAATTAATCTGGTTTCTACAAACATATATATTTTTTTCCAAAAAATCTCTATAAAAAAAACCTCAAGGCTCCCAGAACATCCAAAAATACATTTGTATTACTATTAGCACTAATAAAAGAAGAAACAAAATCTGAAACTGCAAGACTTTTTGAAGGCAAACTTTACGATTTATTTTTGGAACCGTTCGATTGTTTTAGTCCTAAATAAATGTAGAAATGTACAATAAAACTAACCTTTGAAAATTTGCAGTGTTTTTGAGATATTATATCGCTGAAAATCTGGAGTGCTTTTGTCGACCACACAGTACTAGAATAATCCTTAATTGGAATTACACAATCTGACAAACGTTTCATGCAGAAACATTTCTCGGATTGACAATTTTTTGAATCCCTTTCTCTTAAACCTCATTCGTTAGGAGGGAATCGTTTTTCAAAATGTTATACATTATCAACAGCTGCAGTGCTTCTCAAAAAGTAATTTTTTATGGTCATTACTTTTTGGATTAATTACTAAGGGTATATCCTCCCTTTTACGTACCGATCCCGTGGAGTGCCGTTTTGCGACAAAGGAGCTGGTGGTGGCACGGTTTCCATTCCAAGTGGGATGCAGAGATTTATTCTGGAACAGTTTTGCTGAGAGTGTGTTCGACTTGCAAGGTCCAAGAAACAGAGCACCACATCTCAGTGCACGATGATACGAACTTAGACCTCTGGACATTTTGCAGTGTACCCCTTCTGTAAAAAGAATGTAGAATATTAGTTGAAAACATACAACAAAAAAGTTCAGAAAGCAACGAAAAACACTTTATGCTGTGTGCTTAATTATTGACCCTTACTCCCTCTGGATCCACTTGCCCACAGGAATTCTCAATCCTCCGCTCTATGGTCACTCAACACCCAAAATATGTGGACTTGCATAACTATTTTGATTCCGCAACTTCTGCTTTGAAGACCTCTTCCCAACCATGGAGGTAGAATTCTACCTCTCCATGGCCCAACGTATCATGCGACGCTACAAAATCAGAATTGAAAGGTATTTTAAGCCTTATTTATAAAAGTTTAGCAACTCTTGTTCAACTTCGTGTCAAAGAGGACACTACACTGTAATGACTTTAAGTGTTTCCGGTGCCCGGAATTACATCAACTATGAAAAAGGCACTAATAAATCACATTCACAAGTAGACCCAGTAACTGGGTTGCTGTACTCCTTTTTTTGAAATTTTGACATCTTTGGTTCGAAGATGTAAAAATTTCAAAAAAAGGAGAAAGTACCCCAGTTACCGAAGATATTAGACCCAGTAACTGGGGTGCTGTACTCCTTTTTCAAAATGTCATAAAAATTAGTACAGCGCTCCATTTACTGGGTCTACAAAGATGTCAACATTTCGAAAAAAGGAGTACAGTACCCCAGTTACTGGGTCTAATTCACAAGTTACATTACACCTCTTAAGCCCACTCCTAGAACTATGCAGTCTGTTCCGCTATTGTCTCCACGTTTGAACCGCATAGTTCTAGGAGTACCTAAAGCCTACTCCTAGAACTATATGCCGTTCGTTCCGTTACCATCTCCAGGGAGATGACAGCGGAACCAACCACAATAGTTCTAGGATTATTTTTAGGAGAACCTAAAGCAAAGGTCTAATTCACAAGTTACATTACACCCCTTAAGCCTACTCCTAGAACTATACGGTTCGTTCCACTATCGTCTCCGTGAAGACGATAGCAGGAGCAACGGCATAGTTCTAAATCTAAGGAGTAAAGCCCAAAGATTATAGAGCGCCGAAGGCGCAAGATGCGGAACTCTGGCTGAAATGTGAAATCCCACTGGACGCCATTTCGGCAAGTAACTCTTTTGATACAACAGTAGATCAGTGCAGGTCAGTGCAGACAATGACCATTCCTATCAATGGGAAACAAAACATTCACTTGCTGAAATGGCGCCCATGCGTATTTCATGTTCCAACAATAGATAAAGCTTCAGTTCCGCATCTTGCGCCTTCGGCGCTCTATAATCTTTGGTAAAGCCCACATCAACACAACAATGATTGTTGTGTTGGGCTGTAGAGTATGGCTTTCTTTTAACAATGAAAGAGAGCCATAACACAGCTCAAGTCATTTACATCTATGCAGTGACCACTGGCGACTCTGAGTAACGGTTGTTGCTACTGCTGTTTGTGTGTGGGGGTGTGACCCATCACTTTCCGTCACGTCCATAGAATCTTTGGTTACTTTTTTGCTCATCTGATGAGCAAAAAAGTAACCAGTGTAGTTTTGTGTTAGAGCGCCCTCTTTTGATCAACAGTTAAGGAATTAAATAACCAGTCAATGCAAGATGGCAGCCTTGTTGCGGTCACCACGAGTCTTTCGTGTCGTCCCGGGACTTATACGAGCAATTCAAGCTCAATCTAATGGATACGGATCAACAGCAAGCCGTCTTACATTGCGCACAGTTAATTCTCCTATGTTGGAAAATATTAGGTAAGTCTTTCGCTTAAAATATTCTGGTTTGCTTTCCGAAACACTTGTCTAACGTCGTTACTGTTGCAGTTGAACTGCACACACATTCATTCATTCATACACACACACAAGTTGAGAGCACGTGTGTGCTGTCCGCCCGGCGTTTCACCGGTTGCTCATAATTAACTCTTTTCTTCAAAGTAAAAGGGTAGACGTTGTATAGTTTAATTCGTACCATGCTTTTAAAAGGTAGTGTGGTAAAAAATGTTGATCCTTGAAACCAGAAAAGTTTGTAAGAAACATTTTCAAAAAGTTACTCAAAACTCAGTCAAACTTGTGTTTGACTTTGACTGACATGCACAGCCACAGGATAGGATTTATTAAGTTGCGATAATCATAACCCTCCATCCTCCCAACAGTAGCCGTAGACAGTAATAAAACCATAGGTACACTTTGGCAACATTTTCAGGCATCTGTCGACATAAATGTACAAAATTGCACCGTAGTTTTTACATTTTAAAGTAAGTAGGTTTTTCATAATTATTCAATTGGCAGTATAATAATAATAATATTAATAAACTGCTGAACTGTAAATGTACAGTAATTCACCTCTAAAAAGTTACCTATTGCTTGTTAAATTACCTGTTTAAATGTTTGATTAATTTAATAATTGCCTTTATTGTTGTAAAGCGCTTTGAGACTTTTGTGTCATTCACTATATTGTTACTTATAAAATATAATTTAAATACAAATATTGAGGGCATTCTAGGAAATTGCACAATTATGTAGATTGCCCTGCTCTTTTATGGTTTTTTAGCCTCACTTTTTGGCATTTCAAGATTGTGTGCTCACTCTGCAGATTGAGTTCTCAATCTGCAGATTGAGTTTTGTCTCCCCCCCCCCCCCCAACAAAAATCTACAAAAATTACAGGTCCAAAGAGTTCCATTGTCATTGACAATTTGGGATTTTCAAAACATTGTGAGCGAAGAATCTTACCCCCTTAACTATTTATCGCGGTAGACATGTTTTCCCTCAGGACTATTTTGCTGCGGATACATGTACAAAATTGTTTGTTTCCGCTCTTCTTATAAATACTTCTTTTTTCAGTATATCTCCAAACAACTTTCATATATAAGTCTCACTCATTATTAAAGAGCTGTTTCAAGTAATACGGGCATTTCTACCCAGTCAAATTGAAATTGTGATCCTGGTACATAGATAGGTACTCAAATAAAATGTTTTGTTTTTATGCCTAATTTTAAAAGCTGTTGGTTAGCTCTTTGTTCTATCTCATCAAAGAAAAAGTGTATGGGTGAGAACAAGCAGAAAGCCTGGTTTCACACTCAAACATCCTAATAGGAAGAACCAGGTCAGACACACTGGAGGCACATTTATCATGAAAATATCTGTAGAAAAGACAGGCTGGCTACAGACTTGCATGGTGGGAAAGAGGTTGAAATGTTGATCCCAACCTTTCACCAACAAGATTAACAATACGCTTCTGCACTCTAATAAAGGTCTAATCAAGAGAAGTGACAGGCAGAAGCTCCAGCCCAAATTTTGACAATAGTACTCCAGTAGGGAACGTATCTTTTTGTCATATACAGGTGGAGAGCAAAGAGGATGAGAAGGATTTGGGAAGGTGGAGATTAAGACATGTGTGTCCTCCTGCCAAGCACATGACTTTCCTTAATGTCAATAAACTTATTAATGTACCACTTTCACTCTCAATAAATTGCATGAAATGACAGTTTTTTGCTGGCCGCTTTGCATTCATGATAGTTCTATGTGAGTTTCACTTTCTGTGTACGTTCCATGTCAAGCTTGGGCAATTCCAGAAATTTGGGACTTGGTTTTGGTTCTGAAATAAAGACTCGGTTCTGAGTTGGACCTGGTTCCATTAAATTCAATAAAAAACATAAGCGGTCCCCGTCCCGAGCCCACACGCACAATTGACATGATTGAGCCGATCTATTTTGAGAAATGCCCAGCAAGTTGGTGGTGTGATTTATTGGCTAGGGATCATTACAAGAACGCTATTCATAATTATTTGGTTTCTATTTACAGGGCACTCTCCATCTCATCTGTGGTACATGTAAACCAAACTTCTCAGGTAAACCAAGATTCTGAAATAAGCAAGACAGTCAGAGCAGATAATGAATTCCGCGCGGTGCTACGCCGTCTTGATGATATGGTGCGGAGGACTGGCCGCATCACCAAGAACCAGCTCTTACTAGTCTTTGATGAAGTCTGCAATATGGGTGAGGGACATATAATTTTGCTATTATAATCTGTAACCTTATTTATCCTAAATCCCCAAAGGTCTGTTCAATGCGTGAATGTGATGGGTTCGTTTTTTGCCCTTAAGGCCACGTCACACGAGGCAATTTACAGGCAACCAGTTTCAGGCAATCTCTAAAAAGAAAATTCATTCACATATCATTACTTTCCTGGGAATAGTGAGTTACAGCTAAAAACGAGTCTCTTGTGCTGCCAAAGTGTTCCTTTTTCATACAGTGCAAAAGGTTGCCTCAAAGTTGCCTGAAAAAATTGCCCGGTGTGACATTGCCTTTACAGACAAGGCAGTCTGGCTTGAGAGAGGCCCAAATCCTCCCATTTCTTCTTCTCCGATGTCACTCCACACCAAAATGTTTGGACTTGGATAAGATTGGAATGCCTGACCCAGTGATGAGTAGGACTCGAATTTGGGGGAAAAAATCCACATGACTGCAGGGCTTGTAACTCAAAATTTTTACTGGACCAGAAAATTTGTTACAAGACTGGAATCAAAATGCGAAGAACACTATCTACACAGTTTCACATTTGAGCTGTTTTTGGAACAAGCATTAAGAGAAGATTTATCTCATTTTACTTATGGGTAATACTTCAATACTCAACGGAATTGAAAGATATTTGTAATTATCAGTTTAAATTAAAAATACAGTGAGGTGTTATTATTCAAAAACACAAGACTGCCGGACTTGTACGGTCGTAAGTTTACTGGCCCGACGCTAGAAACAGTGGCCTTGGGCCTGCGGTCTAGTATAAAACTCGAGCCCTGATGAGCGATTGTTGTTTGTGTCTACCGTCCCCGGTCCTTTTAAATTCTTCACCTTGGCAATTGGATATAGAAGGAATTGGGACTTTAAGACACTCCAGCTAACCAGAGTGGGAACACTTGCTAAAAGACTATGATTACGAAAATGTTTCCAATTAAAAGGCCAGAAACCTTATGTTGTTTAACCCAACACCTTGGTGTTGTTTGCAGACAACAGCTTCTTCACTTTTAAATCGGTATGAGTTTTTGGAGGATACAGCCTCAATCCTTCAGAATCTACTAAGAATTTAAGAGGAGCTTATTTCTGTAGGATTCCTACTGCCTCAATCCATCAAAATCAATCCATATGAGTTTCATGTTGGATCCATACTGCCTCAAATCCTCCAAAATCAACCAGCCAACAAAAGGGGTTTATGTACTGTAGGATTACCATCTGCCTTAATTCTTTAAAACAATCCATACAAGTTTTTAGTAGGACCTGTACTGCCTCAATCCTCTAAGTTCAATCAATATTTGTGTGTGTGTATGATCCATCCATACTGCCTCAATCATACAAAATCATTTAACAAGAGTTTAAGCTGGATCCCTACCACCTTAATTTTCCCAAAATCTATGTTCATGACTTTTGTATGATACACTATTTACTGTTTCCAGTGGCAGAATATCAAGCCAAACTTGCCTCAAACCTTAAAAATCAGCCAAGCCTTCTGAAAGATGATTGTGAAGGACTCTAGAAATATAGCGTTCACGTAACTTTCTCCTTCAAAACACAGGCACAGCGACCCCAAATCAAGCGTTGTTACTGATAAGAAGTTGTGGCTCTTTACTACCTGAGGTCAAAGCTGAAGATAGAACATCCCTGGCTCATTCATTCTGGGACAAACTTGCGAGTATTGGTAAGAACTCTTCTCGGATTAGTCTCGAGATCAAGAAAATGTATTGTTGACAAGAAATGGAATTTGCTCAATTTTTGTATTTTCTGATCTCTATAAACTAGTTCAGAAGCTTACAGGCTTGGAATTACAAGGAGGCCACAGAGGCCTCTGTTACCCCGGGTCTTGGCCTTGGTGCCCCTTCAAAAGTTTCCCGTAGACTTAAAGATTTTCCAATGGAAGTGCCCTTTGCAAAATGAAAATGGCCTTGCCCTCTCCAAGATGCAATTCCAGGCCTGAAGCTAATTAACACTGTTTATGATTGGTCCTGGGTTTTTTTCTTCAATGGTTAGCTGTTACAATATCCATTTTTCTGCAAAATCTTTCTCAGTGTTTTGTGTTTCTTCAGCTGCATGACTTGTATTTCAAAGTTAAAACCTGTAAAGACAATACAAAACACTTGCATACAATACAGAGACCTGTTGGGGACCTTCATAGTTTTTTTTTTTACATATATATCAACTTCGACAAGCATTCCATTTGACTCGTAGTTTATGATTAAAATAATCTCTTAATCCCCGTGATCAACAGGAGCAACTTATGATGTCAGTCACTATAATGCGCTTCTCAACGTGTACCTTCAAAATGATCATAAATTCTCGCCGACGGACTTCCTGTCCACGATGGAGTCAAAGTCCATAGAGCCAAATAGGGTATGTAGAACATTTATGGTCAACATGATTGACATTATAAAAGTAGCCTTCTCTATTCTATTTTTCAGCTCTGATTTTCCCTAGTTTTGTTATCTAAATAACCGCAAATTTGCTTTTCTGTGTTTATCATTATCTATTTGGGAATGAAATCAAGGATGTCTCACTGTAGCTCTCAAGCCTGAGGAAATATGTGCTTGCTGTGGGAACCAGAAACACTGGGGTTAACGCCTACTCTTTGGCAATAAGTGTTCTGGGTTCTTTTACGTGCACTACCAATCCTAGTACATACATTAGGACTTTCGGCTTAATGATTTTCTGAATTACAGTGTTTTTAAAACTGTTTAAAATCAACATATATTGTAGTGTGGAGGGTGTTTTGGCAAGCAAATACTAATAAGTCAAGATTATCATGATGCAATAGGCCAAGTGCATGCAAAGAACCAAAAATAAATCAATATTGAATGGTCAGACAGTAGGAAGGTTGACTGTGTACTGTGTGGATGCATTCACTATATGATATCAGATTGCAGGCTGGCATAGTTTATTTGTCATTCAAACCACAGTGGATGATATTTTATGATCAGACAGTAGGATGATTGACTGTACTGTGTAGATCTTTGCATTCAGTGGATGATATTAAATGGTCAGGCAGTAGGAGGGTTGACTGTGTACTGTGGGGATGCATTCACCACATAGTATCATATTGCAGGCTTGCATACATGTAGTTTATCTTACAGTGCACAATATTGAATGGTCAGTCAGTAGGAAGGTTAATAATGAGTATTTTGCTGCTTTGTGAAGGTGACTTATCAGCGATTAATCAGTGCATACTGCCTCCTCGGTGACATCCAAGGAGCAACGAAGATTCTGGAGTTTATGAAGATCAAGGAACTACCAGTGACTGAAGGAGTGTTCAATTCACTCATCACTGGACATGCAAGAGCAGGGTAAGCTGTTAGTCCCTCATCTGTAGCATACATGTGTCATAGGGGCACACTGCCTTCAAATCTCTCTAAATTTGTCTATTCCTTATCTTTTTTTAGAGTTGACCATACACAAAAACACCTACTGAGTTTTGTAGTTAGCGAGTAGTGATGAAACCCCCCCCCCCAATGAATTCGCCTGTGGAAAGGCAATGTACAACCGCCGAAACATATGATCCGCCATTTAGTGGAGTGAAAAAATGTGGTTCTACAAAATAGCAGACCATGGTCTGTCATGAAATTACACAAAAACCACACGATTTCAAGAGATATTTATGTGAATCATTATTACTTTTCTGGGTAAAAATGCACAAGACCGCAGGGCTTGTAGTTCAGTCATTAGCTGGAGTTCAAAGATATTACCCTCTTATAATGGAAAGTGTGTAATACTTATTTCTTGCTTTTCTTGTCTGATCAGGGACATGGATAACGCACGCAACATACTAGATGTTATGAGGTACAGTATACTAAGTTTTAAACCTAAATCTAGCCCCTCGGTCGTTATTCAAAGAACTTTCACCTTAATATTCAGCCCCAATCTGATGCCTAAGTGTTACAAATCACTTGGGTGAATGGTATTGAATCCACAAAAGGGACAATAGGTCCATGATTGCTATCACAAAGTAAAACAATGGGGTCCTTGTTTGTCAGGACAAAGAGTTGAATAAAGGAGGGTCCACGATTGGATGTCATTACACACTTGAAAGTATTTGTTTTAGCAAATTGGACATCTGTAAGAAGTGCACAATTTTATTGCATTGTGGAGGAGACCGTCTTTTTGCCTTAGTGATTATAAAAGTTGTTGAGGCTGTTTAGATTCCATCTATAAATTATAAAGTCCTGCTGATTCACCATGATTATTCTTGGAGAACAACAGAGGGTTCAACTTTAGCAAACATAATTCAAAGGGACCCCGAATCGTTACAGTGTTATAACACATATCCCCTGGATTGTTTGTGTGTCTGCTAATTGAAACAGAGGACTTGTAGCTCCACTGTTAACTGCTAATTTAGATTAACAAAAATGATGTGTTGTTATGGGTTTGTTCATGGCTTCTGTATTGCGTTCTTGAAATAATATGGTTGTTTCTTTTTGTCGTTGTGTAGGAATGTTGGACTTGAGCCTAGCCAAGAGACGTACAGCACTCTCATGTGTGCCTTGGCAGAGAAGGGGGATATTCAGGCCATTGAAGAGGTAAAGGAATGCCTAACTAAGAGAGGTTTGCGGTAACACCATGTGAAAATCTCTTTGTAGTAGTGTAAAGGAATGCCATTCTTTGACAGCTCAAATGGGCAAAGAACTTTTAGTTTCCAGTCTTGGTTTGGTTTCCCAAGTTGACCCAATTCACCTGGCGTCATCATCACAAATAATCTTGGTTGCGTCATTTTGGGAGTCAATGTCACTATGTGTCAATGCAGTGTGGTGCGCATTGTGGGCCACACGGCATGTACACTCTAACCAGAGTTTGTACTTGCAATGTGACTTCTAAGATGGCGAGCGTGGCAGACCGTAGCCTCGTGGGACGTTGCTGCAAGGGGTCAATAGGCAACCAACTTGAGACTGGAAAGAAAAGCTGTCGGCGCTCTGTGACTACTGTGATAAGACTATTATTGGTGTCTTATATATGATGCGACTTTTTAAAGAGGTAGCTCAGTTGATAGAGCGCCGGCACGTTAATCTGGAGGTCGCAGTTTCAAGTCCCACTCTAGTAAATTTGTATTTGTTCAATCCAAATTTGTTAAAGAATTTACCCAGTCAGTTTCCCTTGTGGTTTGTTACCTGTTATTGTTTTAATTTGGGTTTGAACAAAGAAAAATTGACTGGAGCGGGACTTGAACCAATGACCTCCGGATTAACGTACCGGCGCTCTACCAACTGAGCTATCCAGCCCTATGTTGGCGGTCTCCCTATTAGTCAATATCTTTGTTCGGGGGTGCCAGTCAGAAGCTTGACTGGCACCCCTGAACAAAGATATTGACTAGACTGGCACCCCCGAACAAAGATATTGACTAGACTGGCACCCCCGAACAAAGATATTGACTAATAGGGAGACCGCCAACATAGGGCTGGATAGCTCAGTTGGTAGAGCGCCGGTACGTTAATCCAGAGGTCGTTGGTTCAAGTCCCGCTCCGGTCAATTTTTCTTTGTTCAAACCCAAATTATTAAAAAAATTTACCCAGTCAGTTTCCCTTATGGTTTATTACTTGACTGTTATTGTTTTGTATATCTTCCTGGAATATGAATTGTGGCAGTTCAGCATTGAATCAGAGGTGTGAAAAAAATCAAAGGTCTGTGAAGCAAAAGTTTCTACTCTTTAAAAAAAATCTTTTCCTTTCAGCTTGTTGGAGAGGCGGAAGCTCGAGTGGGCGAGTTGGCTGACCGACACTACCTGAGCGCCCTCTACAGTCTGGCCACGAGTGGACATGAAGAACATTTCCCCAAGGTTTGTAGTTGAGAGAGGGGCTCCAAGGTCAAATAAAGTTTTGATGGTCCAATCAATTGATGGAGTCGTTACGAAAATGGGAAAACAAATTACCAGTCTATAACCTCATGCTAAAATGTTTGTAAAATGGCACTGTGTTTGGTGCCCACAAGTGTAATTTTTGTCAAAATCCTTAAACATTCGATGGCGTCGCATTTAAACATGGTCTGTACATTTTTGTTCTGAGAAATTTCAGTTCACTTCTAAATTTTGATTATGTTAAATAAAAGCGGCATTGAATTTGGACTTTTGACCGGTGCAGAAATTCCTCTTTGGAATGTACAGACCCATTTGTTTTAGCTGTCCGATGACAATTAACGTCCCAACTCTATTTCGAAATTGATGATCAATGCATTAGGTCCAATGCTGTAACAATATTGCAGACTAACTTATTTTTTTTTATATATATATCTTTATTTTTATCAAAGCTGTTGGAGAGAGTTCCACTAGGTGTAGGCTTTGTTCCTGGTGAGTATAACAATTCCCATACAGTTCATTTTTTTTCCAAGAAATCCATCCCGCACCTCACAATGCTGCAACAGTGGCCTTTGAAAGAACCACACATTGCACAAGGTGCTTATATGAGCAAACTGGAGAAGCCACCAGATGTGCCAAGTGCATTGTAGACAGGGCAGTTTGTATGGATTTCATATAATTGCTTTTTCATATTTTGCTCCTGGTAAATTGAATTTGTTGATCAAGAGTGGTCTCCAAATTAATTGTAAGGCAAAAAGAAACAAATCTTTTTTCAAAGAAAAACAATTTGGGGGGAATTTGATTTTTACAATTTTTCTTTACGAGCATGTTTTCATTTAAACCCCTTTTGATCATTATGGATAGTAAATTACAATTAACAACCTTATAGCACTGAGCCGATGAGTTGATCCTCTTGTATAGTTGTCTTATCTTGATGGAGAGATAATCCCTTTTTTATCCATCTGCATTTGGCCCTTTACAGAAGCCATCAATCTTTGCATTACTCTCATCTCGCGAGGGAACATAGAAGCGGCTTTCTCCATCATCAGAGTCTTCAAGTCTCGTAAGATGGACACCTCCACCGGGGAGGATCAGCAAAATCATGGAAACTTCTTCATTGATCCGCTAGTTCAACTCAAAACGGTAAGTTGTTTGTTGGTCTTGTCTGGCCGTGTCTGAATCAAGCGACTTTGGCTACGGCTGTTAACTGCAACGACAACATTGAAGAATGCACCTTTTCAGCTGTAGCCATAGCCACTGCCGAAGCCATCAATTCGGAAACGGCCCTAATTGCATCATTGTTGAAAAAAAGTTATTTTGCTGGATGTTTAAGTTGCATCAGGGATGGTTTTACCCATACTCCGATGTGTGTTAAGCACTGTACACTCAGTACTTTCCAGAGTCCTGTGCGAAAAATCCACAGGTTTATTACTTGGGTGGGATTTGAACCCATGACCTTTGCCATTCTGCTCTACAATGGCAAATTTCATGGGTTGAATCCCACTCGGGTAATATGCTGGTGTTTTTTTTTTCTCACAGAACTCTGGAAGGTTATTTTGTACACGAAACTTGACGGTCATAAACATGTAACAAATAACATTTTTTCTTGATACTTTCCTCTTCCCAGCCCCATGAGACGCTCTTCAAGTACCTTGATGCAATGATCAGTGAGGGTATTCATGCATCTCCATACATTGTAGCAGTGCATGTTGGTCTTAGGAACCAGACCAGCATTCCTCACGGTACGTTCAACTCAAACAAAAAATGCATCATGTTTGTATAAATTGGGGGTTTACAAAGGACAACGAACCAAAAAAGTAATAGCTGCAGTTTAGCAGATGCAGAAATAAAAAATGAAACTTGATAATTTTATAATAATTATCAGCGGGTCTGATAAAGCTTTTTATCACATGCGACGGATGTCTCAAAATGCTGATTAGTGTTATGACAGGTATGCAGATCAATGTTTGAATATGAGACCCATTTATATAGCACTTAGAGTTTACATGGTGATGCGGGGCGCAATCAACCGGCAACTCTGCCAGAAACACCAGAGCAACCTTTTCTATTCATGTTAAGTTTTTTACTTTTAGGCCTCGTTACGTACTTCTTAGATCTCTATGTGTTCTTTTAGGTAATTTTTAGCTGCTTTTGTATTTTATCCCTGTGTGTTTTATATTGCATGCATCCAGGGTCCCCAGGGAGAACAGTTCATTGAAAACTGATGGGGCTACCCCAGTTAAATAAGACAAAATTTGTTGATAAATAAATAAATAAATAAATAAATAAATAAAGTGTACTGTGGTCTTTTACGTGCTATACACAACACACAGGACATACAGCTTTACGTCCCATCGGAAGGACGAAGCAATTACGGTTACGTGTCTTGCTCAAGGATACAAGTATCATGAATGGGACCTGAACCCACACCGGAACTTGAGTCCAGTGCACTAGACTGCTCGGCTGTGACACTTAAGTCGCTTATTAAGACTGCACTTAAATTCTAGTTTGAATGATGAGAGAAAACTGGAACGCTATTCCCTGTCGGTGTGTGATGACCTCTTATCTCCGCACAGGATTGACACATGTTTTGCTGTTTGTAATAATCTGTTTGCTGGTTTTTTTGTCCCCTTTTTGCTTTTACAGAATACACCATTGGTCTGCTGAAGAAGATGGTAGAGTTGGTATGTAAAAACCAAGATAAGAAAAGGGCTGGTTTAACATTGGTTTTGGAAGAGTACACCCATTCAAATTGTCTCTTTAAAATACCCAGTGAAAACTTGATTGAAATCGTTGCAATTGTTAAAAACAAAACCAGCATTAATAAATTTGTGTGTGTTTTATGTGTATTTCTTTTGCTGTTCAATGCATTGATAAGGTTTTACCTGTGAGGGTAACCCCTTACCTTTTCTGTGACCTTAACATTGACCGCTTTATCTTAGATTATTACTCCACCATCTATTAAAGGGTCTGTGAGGCAGCACTAAATAATTCTGACCCCCTGAACTTGACGACAATTTCTACATTGACCTCTTTATCCTGCCTCTCTGTTGTAGGGTTTACCAGTGAGGCCACACTACTTTTGGCCCATGATGGCCACGGAGGCAAACCAAGGGAATACACAGGGTAGGTAGTCACTTGAAATTATCTCAGCACTTTGCTCTTAGAGTGTTCGGAGCTGCAGCGCAGACCAGGGGTGAGTGACCTCAACTGCAGGTCTCCGTTGTAGGGAAAAATGCCTTCCTCAGCGACCAGTGAGTAATGGGTGATGTATTTAAGATGGCATTTGGTGTTTGAATTGCCAAATTGTTTAATTTGCATGGCCCGATTTTCACCGAAAGTATTTGTTACAATGATTTTCTCTCTGAACAAATGTTGAGAGATGATGCTGTTTTACAAAAACTTTTGCATATGCCATGGACAATACATGCAACATGCCAAATCCTTTGTACGTGGCCGATGGACGCGAGATAATTTTGAGATTTTGACAATAATTAATTTTTAGGTTTTAATTAGCTACCACTTGTTCGCGGATTTATTCTCACAATACCTTCAATGAAAGCTTCTAACTTTCTTGAATCTATAAAAAATAGCAATTTAAAATTTAAATCAAAATTTTCGGGGCAAATTAACCAAAAATCTGACCTAGCATCTTTGAAGAGACGGCAAAGAAAAAACGTACACATTACCTCAGGGAGCTTCCCTTCACCTTGCATTGACGATTAAATTGGATGTCAAATGATAATTTATCATCATTATTGTCTGAGTTTTTTTCATAAATTAAAAAAAGATGGAGCTGCTTAAATTTTTGAATTGACTGAGATTATCTTTGTTGCTCATTGTAGGTGTTTTATCGTTGACCAAAGCAATGGTGGAAGCAGGAGTACCAATCAATTCAGATACCTATTCTCGTTACGTGTTACCAGCCGTTGACGGAACAGCAAGTAGTATGATACAAGAACTTCAGGTATTATTAACGATGAATCTAAACCCACAAGTCTCAACCACTTCACGTCGGTATTTTAAAACATTTGCCGTGCCCCTCCTCTATTATTTTTTGGGGAACTTTTTAGAGCTTCTTGAGTAATTGTTTTCCTTTGAAAATATCGTTGCAACATTGACTTGACAAAGGAAAGACAACAAAGTTTCTCAAAATTAGTTCCAGGATTTGGTGTCATGTGAGGAAATTGAGTAGGCACTCACTGTGATTCGTAGAACCCACAACTGAAAATTATGGTAAGCTGGAATCTCTGAACGCTCGGACTGGCCTCCCATTGAGCCGAGTATAAATGACCAACAATGGTGGCAGCCTGTCTATTGTTGTATGCCACATTTGTACGACGACAGGAATAAAGTCTGGAATCGGGGGTCACACAGTAACCCCCAGAAAGGGATTTAAGTAGGCAAGTTTTCCAGAACCTGTTGTCACTCTTTGTACGGATAAAACGAAGCTGATCACTGTAGGTGCCTGCCTGCGCATGCTAAACAATGGAAAGGCCGGGTGGATGAAAGTGTCAGCCGTCCGGCTGTCGGCCAAAAATGGAGGAAAATCCAAAGTTGTTCCGGGGGGTTAAAAACGGCAGTAAGTCTGTCCAGGAAGAATTTGCAGGTAAACACGTCATCCGACATGCAGTGGTTAATAGCTAACTTTGTTTGAAGTGTTTACTGGTTGGAAGTTTGCCGCTCATGTGTATGGCTAACAATGAGATACATTGTTTTCTGTTAAGGGTTATGGAATAACGGTGGATGAGCAGTTTTTGACTGCAATTTGCAGGCATGAAGTCACCAAGAATAAACTGGCAAGCATCGTCAAGATGGGTAAGTCTATGTCACCAGAGAACAAGCTAGTCGCCAAAAACGTTAAAAGTAAAAGTTGAAGGGGTCAGGTTGGCTCAGTGGTTTCTTTCCCTGCTTTTCACCTCTGTGGACCCCGGTTCAAATCCCACCTCGGACCGAAGCCTTGCATGTGGCTGATAAACAGTGATTACACTGCCTCGATCTAGGTACTAGGATGTGTGAACCCAATTTGTCTTCAACAATTGGGATTAATTTGGTTTTACCCTTACATCGATGTGTATTAAGCACTGTATAATCGGTACTTTCCTAAGTTCTGTGAAAAAAATTCACAGGCAATTCACTCGGGTGGGATTCGAACCCACAACCTTTGCATTGCTAGAGCAGATGTCTTACCACTAGACCACCGAGCTAGCCGGATGGGTAGAGGCAGGTCTGAATCCTTAGCAGCGGGTACCGCAACTATTTAATAGATATTAATTTTTGCATCAGGCATTAAATTGGTTTTACCCTTACACCGATGTGTATTAACCACTGTATACTCGGTACTTTCATGAGTTCTGTGAAGAAAAAAAAAAATCTACTGGCAAATCACTCGGGTGGGATTTGAACCCACAACCTTTGCATTGCTATGATTATTGGTAGTAGCAGAAGGATAATAACAAATTATTCTTGTGTGTATCTTGACAGTGGAGCAGTACCCGGGTATGGTAGACATAAGCCTCTTCAAGACCGGACTGATCAACTCTTTCCACAGGTAAATATCTCTTTGGACTCTGTTTATTGAGTTTGGGGGTCTTGAGTGCTGAGGTAGATTTCACAAAGCACTAAGATTCATCTTAAGATGAGTTGTCAATAGTTGCCATGTGTTGTGACATCACACTTTGCTTAGCAAATTGAGGTTGATTTCAGTTAAGATCAGTCTTAGCTCTTTGAGAAATCCAGCCCTCGGGTCATCAAGTTTACCTCTGTCCAAGAGATGTTTGTTTGATCACCAGCTACAAATGCACTGACCCCAAAAGTATCTTGAACCATCACAGTGTGTTTAGTAAATGTTTACTTCCACCCCCTTCCATGAGTTTAGCGAAAGAAATGGGTATCAGTTGGTCCATCAAACATCCCTACAGATGCACCCTCATCTATCACATAATGTCTCACTGTGTCTGTAACCTCATTTGTCACATATGCACCCTCATGTGATTGTTCACAATCTTTGTCTACCCATTTGTCACAGGTCCCCTCAAGTTGAGCCACTTGTAAAGTTGTTGACGAGTTTATGGACTGAGTTCAAAGAGGACGAAGACAGCAATATCACCAGGGAAGGTTTGTTGGAAGAGTATTGACTAGGGGGGGGGGGGGGTCCAAACTCGACATGCTTGGCATTATATGGCCCCTCAATTTCCATGGTTTTTGTTCCCCTTGTATTGTTCTTTTGCTTTGTATTATTAAACAAGTATTTATTTTTATCTTCTAATGTCTATTTTGTATGCCCTGGAAATAAAGTGAATTGACTTGACCATGGTTTCCTTTCACACTGTTTGTTCCACTGTGTGATGAGAAGCAAGGGCACATGTACCTGGGGGACAAATAATTCAGTTACAAAATGGGCCACAGAAAACCAAGTATTTTAAGTGTTTAAGTATAAATTAGCATACTGGGCGGATTGCATCAAGAGACAGTTTTCAATTGAGTGATGGAGTGAATCTGTGTACATACTGTGTATGGATTGAATATGCCAGTTATTGGCATGTTAAATGGCGGAAAGCGGCTTGTAGCTAAAATGCCTACAGCAGCCCACAATGCCCACAAGGTTTGACCTACCTCCACTCAACCAAAGAGGTCAAAGTTTAAGATAATGTCCTGAATTGACATTTGCCAGTGTTTTTCATAATAACATACTGTTTGTATATTTCTATATATTAAAACATATTTCTGTTTCATACTATTTTCTCAGAAATTTTTATCAAAAATGTTAAGTAAAAAAAAAAACTCACATGGTTAGCCATGTCTGGGCATATGGTGATGAAACATAATTGGTCTCTAAAGTTTGTCATGAAAATTTGCCAAATCATTGATATTGGACATTCTCTTCCTGCGTTACAGACTACCTCGGCAGTGTGCTGTATGAAATTGTCAAGTCCATTCCTGCACACAAAGCCAGCCAACTGAAACCTCACGTTCAACTGCTCTTTGACAAGCTTGCCCAACAGGTTGGTGGTAACATGACCCGACAAAACAAACAATTTGTGCATTTCTCACTTGTGACACTGTGTTAATGGCAGTTCAGAGCATCAGACTCGAGTTCTGGAAGCCGAGTCATCAGGATGTGGGTTCGAATCCCAGTCATGACACTTGTGTTCTTGAGCAAGACACTTGACTATAACTGCTTCTCTTCACCCAGGTGTAAATCGGTACATGTGAGGGCAGAGATGGTTCTCGTGATTGATTTAGCTGGGTGCGCTACATTTGGCAGCACAGGCTGTATACTCCCCAGGGAGCTGAGATGGTTTAAGGAATGAAATTAATGGCCCAGTCACCAGGGGTAATAATATTGGAGCACTATGAGCGTCAATGAGTGACGGATCTGAGCGCTATATAAGAAGCCACTATTATTATTACTGTATTTCTCATTTTGTCCATGACTATGTCCTTTTCACAATTATTTTGTAAATGTGGCGATGATTTGTATTTTATAAAGCACCTTGTTAGGGTTACAAGGTACTGTACTGGGGAAAATCCTTTCTCCTAAAAAAAACGTGCACTGCGTTCTTTTACATTTATTCATGACACAACACGTGAAACCAACAGCTTTACATCCGATCTGGACAACGCAATAATGGATGATTGCTTTCTCAAGGACACCAGTGTCAAGACTGAGATTCAAACCCACACTCTGCTGATCGGAGCTTGAGTCTGGTACGCAAATACTGCTGGGGTCAATTTCACAAAGCACTAATAAATTTCATCTTCAGATGAGTTGTCGGTATTACCATAGTAATTTGTATTGTGACATCACACTTTGCTTAGCAATTAAAATTGGTTTGCACTTAAGATCAATCTTAGCTCTTTGTGAAATCGATCCCTGGGCAATGACATGCCATACACATTGCAAGCCCATATATACCTATGTTTATCACTGTTATGCCTTTTCCATTTTTTTTTTAAACACGCAACTTTTGGTGTTGTGCTATCCAGCAAAATTAAAATTCACGTTTCTTTTTTGTACGACAGTTGCGATTTGGCTTTATCTTAATATAAATGTATTCTTTCTTTACAATGTTTCACTGAAGGGAATTCAAATTTCAGCACAACGGTTCAGGGGGATTCGGAACCTGCTGGATCAGGTCAAATTGGCGTCAGTCAAAAAGTCAGCCTACAAACTTCTGGATCCAAACGATGTGAAGATCAACCCGATGGGTAATGTCGACTTGATCCTGAAAGAGGTAGGTTCTTGTTCTGTATGCGGATGACCTCCGACACCGGTTGCAAGCTTGGCATATTTTGTATGGGGGGGGGGAGGGGGGCATTACCAGGTTTACTATGTTGGCAGCGCATTAATCAACTCAAAGTGAGCACAATTTAATAGACTGGTTGGCATGGATGGCTAGTGTGTAAGGCACTCGCCTCTTATCGTTGGGCACGGGTTCGATTCCCAGCTAAGGCCTTCAGTGAGCAGAGTTGTGCATTGGTTCTCTCCTGTACCACAAGGTATTTCTCTGGTCCCTCTTTTTTCCTCCCTCCACAAAAATCGAGCACTTTCGATCTCCGGCTATGCTCAGTGGTCATGATATGTGTCAATGTTGCCGGCTGCCAATAGTTACCTTTACATCCCTGTAGCTTAACCATGTTGTAGCCGTGTCCTCAATTCAGCTTCTCAGCTGCGAGTAAGGATGATTAGCCTCCCAAATGATTACAATTACTATTGTTTTTTTTATGAAAAGGGGGTGTTTTAAGCCCCTGATGTGGACCCTTTGTCACCACCACAGGCCAGGACTTTAGATTTTTTTCACAACCTCCATGCCTTCAATAATGTGATCTTCCTATTTATGTGGACAGAGACATAGCCACATTGTGTCTAAACGTCTAGTGTCTTGTTGTTGCTGATAAGGTAAACTCTGTCTACCCTCTTTAAAAGTAAAACACTGTGTAAACTCAAATTTCATCTCTAAGCCCACTACCTATCTGTCATGTTTTTGTTTTTTTGTCAATACTTGTGAAACCATATCTCTGCCTCACTGGTAGAATTAGACAAATAACAATGGTGAGTCAGAGTTGAAAGTAACTAAGAAATAGAAGGAAACTGGCCAGCTAGAGAGAAATCATGCCATCTCTTTCCCTGTCCTCTTGATAGAACCTCTCAGTCGAGACACTTGAGGAGCATCTGAAGGAGATGAAAGAAAAAGAAGGCAACTGCAGGACCATCTTAAGGCAGCTGATCCTCCACTATTCTGCAAGTGATGTAAGACACCCTCACAAACGCACTGGTTTGGGTTTGTGGTCGCTAGCCGTTAAGCCTCGTCAATTTGTACTCTTGTCGCTCTTCAAAGTGTGGGAATAACGGCTGATATATTGTGGTTGGCAAACCCCTAGATTTTGTGGAAAACGAGGTGGACTGACCAAAATGTCACCTGAGGCTCTGGCTCTGGCTCTCGGCTCGTTTGATGTTGTTGAAGCATTGTGTAAAAAAACACAATACTCCAAAATAGAACATGACCGAGCCCAAGCCAAAGCCGAAGCCGCAGTCAGCGTAAACCTAGGTTTGGAAAAGGCTTTAGGTGGAGAGGGGTAGAAAACTTAAAAACACTCGAACACATTTTAGTGTTTTGCATACTAGACAGTTCCCCGCTTTGTACTAATAAAGTTGCATGTCTGATATTGGAGGAGGTGGCGGTATTTGTACTTGTTTTTTCTGAGGGGGGGGGGTGGTAATTTGATTGAGAAGGATAGAATAGATGTTGATTATAGATAATGAATAATAGTTTGATGTTAGTATTGACCGTACTGCAAACAAATCAATGTCACATGGAATATGAATCCGTTTTCCTTTTAATGTTTCAGAATTACGAGCGGTGCATGGAGTTGATGAGAGAATTTGAGGCCAAGGACTACGAGGCAACCGGAGCCATCTATGCAGCCTTGCTGACGGTATCCAGCAAAAACCAACGCCTCGATGAAGCATTGAACTACAAGACACAAATGTGAGCAAACGGTTCCCTTCAAGTAAATTTGAAATGATTTTGGGTTGAACGAAGACAAATTGACAAGAGCGGGAACTTGAACCTGCAACCTCCGGATTAACGTTCCAGCGCCTCTACTAACTGAGCTATCTAGCCCTTCATTTGGCTGTCTCCCTATCTTGTCAATATTTTTGTTCGGGGGGAGCCAGTCAGAAGCTATTCAACTTGTAACTGCTGTGTAGCCAAGTTTACAACCTAGGAAAGTGGCAGCAGAGGGATCACCTTAAGGAGATGCGACTCTTTATTTCAAGTGGTCCCCCTTATCACAAGTCACAGTACTCGTTCAGACATCACCGGACTGTTTGAAAGCTTTTGGCGATTAGGTGTTTTTGTTTTGTCGTAATCTATTTTTTTTTCTACGTTGTTGGTCATGTTTTGCACGCACCTGACAAGGACTTCTTGCTTTTCATTTCAGAAAACAACTTGACCCGTATTTCAAGCTGGACTTGTCAAAGTACAAGCCACTCATCTGTGGATTGGTTAAAGACAACCGAATGGACGGTGAGTCTCCCTACCATTTTCCTCCCCATGGGTGACTTTATTTGATCAGAAAAAAATCTCCAACATTTCCATGGAGATTGTAAAACACAAACGGTACTATTTACAATTCTTCCAAAACTGGTTGTTTTTATAATTATGGCTTTTTGTATAGCACTCAAATCAGTTGTTCAGTGATGCTCTAGCCGTCCTACATTATCACCCCTGGTCACTGGGCCAATTATTTTATTCCTTAAACCGTCTCGGCTCCCTGGGGTGTATACAGCTTGTGCTGCCAAAATATGTAGCGCACCAAGGTAAATCAATTACAAGAACTCTGCCCTCACAGGTACCCAGTTATGTTGTCTTGCTTAAGGACACAAGTGTCATGACTGGGATTTGAACCCACACCCTGATGACTGAACCACCAGAACTTAATCGCTCAGCCATGACACGCAACATTTTCCAATACGTTCAAGCAGTGTTTGAGAAAAATAATCTACCCTAATTGTGGTTTTTATATCCCCCAATGGAAGCTTTGCCCACTTCTTATATGAAATCTCAGTTTTCACTGGGTAGTTATTTGAGAAAATAGAACTAGCTATTGCAAACTGCTTATCAAGCAAAAGGATGTAAGCTATAAATGCAGAGACTTTCTCGAAGGCTAATTATTTGATCAATTTTTTTTTCTGACAGAGGCTTTGAACTTGGTTGAAGACATAAAAATCTCTGAGGTTGGGACAGACAGGCAAGAGAAGCAGCTGTTCCACCTCCTGAATGAACTCGCCCAGGCAGGACTACCTGAACAGACTCGGCAGATCTTTGATAAGTTGGTTGAGCTGGAGTTGGTCACTGTCAACTCTAACATCTTGGGTCCCATCGTAACTGCGTACATTGTCAAGTAAGTTTGAACTCTTGATGGTTTTATGCAGCGTTACTGTAGAGGCACGGGAAGGAGGCCAGGTCTCTAATTACAAAGGACAAGCATTCACTAAAATACGACAGCAAAATCCATGCGGTGATGACTCAAATATAAAAATGATCTCCTGCACTTGAACTGATTTTAATCCTCCACACAATACAATTGAAACAGCCCAGTCATTTATGTGAAAAGGCAAAAGGTCAACATGAGGCTGGTCGCATACATACAAGTTTACAATACCTGATTCAAGTAGCCACTATTTCTCTGATAACAAGTTGATTTAAACACAAAACAATACTCACAGAGAGCTCTAGGACATTATCCCTCCCAAGTAAACAGTATTTGGAGCTTGGCCAGAGCCATGCTCCCAACAATGGATAAGAAAAAGGTCCAAAGGTTGCGGATGCAAACTTCTTAAAAAAAAAAAAAAAAGTTTTACCGTAAATACGCAAATAGGAAAGTTGCAGCAGGATCAAGTAAGATTGAGGGCACTCTTGAGTTCACTACATAAGTTTATGTTGGTTTAAAAATTGCTTGGGAGTGAAGTCATTGACACAGTCTGATGAGATCCACCCGTGGACCCAATTTCACAGCAGACAATTTTGCACGACATTTTGTTCTAACCAGTCACAAACGGTAGGTGTGACATGGTATTTTGGCTGATAACCTTGTTAGAATAAGACAACAATGTTTTGAACTTAACTTCTTGTTGTGCTTAAAGGGGCATACTGCCTTCAGGTTGGTTGCTTTTGGCTATATCAGCATTTGTTATGAAATTAATTATGGTTGGAAAGATACTATATATTCCTTATTGTGTGAACTAACACAGTCTGTAATTTTTGGAGTCAAAAATGTTGTTCTACTAATAGCAGACCTTATTAGTTCACCAAGTCAAAGGAAAACAACACATTTTTGTGAATCTTTATATTCTACTTTAAAAAATTAAATTCCCAAACAAATTTATTTCATTGCGAAAGTTTTTTTTATTTCTCAAATGGTCAAATCCGAAGGGGGAAGCAGCTCTGTGGCCCTTTACGAAACCACAGCTTGGACTTTTTCTTGGGCTTTTTTTAGGAAACTCAGTCTTTCCTTATGGGGCTTCAAACAGGTGGACGGAGCCTTAGTCAGAGCCCAAGCCCAAGTCGTAGTTTTGAAAAGTGCCTATGAAAATGGGCTTTGTTCACATTGTGCTGAATTTCATGTTACCTTGTTGATGCAGAAACGACATTGCTGGAGCCATGGAGTGTGTCAAGGATTGCCAGACCACGTATAAACTCATGCCCCACTTTCATGAGATTCTCATCAAGCTGGTGGAAGAAGGAGATACTGAGCAGCTTCAGAAAGGTGAACAAGAGAGGGCGCTGTTACTATCATTGTTAATCTATTACAGAAATCAAACCAATGAGAAGTTGGTAAAGGGTTGTTGAGTTTTAGATCGTGGAGGAAATGCCCAAATCATCAGGATGGTAGAGACCAAAAATCCAAAACACTTAATGGTCCTGCCCGTAATTGGATTTGAACCAGGGTCCACAGAGATTAAGAGCAGTGAGAGCACCACTTTCAACCCTCTGATTCGAAGTAGCCGAATCTATACCAACTGTACCATAAGGATGTTTGAACATCCTTAAAACTTCAACACTTAAAACTGTTAAAGACATCATCCTAAAACACTTAAAAGTCTTTCATTTACCTGACAGAAATTATTATTATTTTTTGTAATGTATACTTTTTCTTTAACCACATGACGTCAAATGACATGTATACACGTCAAACCTTTCTAAACGGGTATACTGTGGATGGTTATAAACACCCTCATAATATATATTTTTTTTCTGTTTTTTTCCCCTGGTAGCCATGGATTTTACCAGCGAACACCACGGAGACATCAACATGCTCTATGATCTCATCTTTGCTTTCCTCTCCACCGGCAAATACAAAGAAGCCAAGAAGATATTTGAGGTAAAACAAGAATGAAAATTGACTGTGATTTTTTTTCTCAGTTTTGCCTCACATTTTTTTTAGAGTAACAAAAACAAGGGAACCATTAAAGCCTTGAGTTGTTATCTAAACGTCTGCAGAAACCTGTGAGGAGACGATTCAGAAATGTTCAATATGAGAAGTCACTTCTTCCAACCAGTTTGTTTGTCTTCATTTAAAACAGACTCCTGGTTTGGTTGCCAAGGACCGTCGTCTGCAGTGGTACGCTGAACACTGCATGAGCAAGAACTTGACGGAAGCATTGGAGAACCTGGTTACCATGTCCAAGGACCTCTACGGATGTGACAGGGATAATCTTCACTTCTTCTTGCTTCAGTTGTACGGTAAGCCAGAAGTAGTGAAATCCCAAACGAAACTCTTTACGATGTTGTCACTGTCTTCATTTTAGCTTGTGTACTTTTTACTTTTTACTTCTTTTTTTTTCACACCCTTGGGTTTCTGTGCAATTTTCATATTTGTGCAATCCTTGGTTTTGTCTGTTTGTTTGGTTGTTGCCTTGTTTTTGTCTTTAACTTTTTATCCTGGTCTGCCCCCTGTTAATGGATGCTTATTTGTTTATATTTACTGATTTTTGTTATATGTTTTCATACTAGTTGGTTCTTTTGAAATACTCAGTGTTCATCTAGTTTAGGCAACTGTTTTTCGTTTGTTGTGGTGCTTTGTGTTTTTTTTAGCAAAATCTCTCCTTTTAATGAGATGTTTTGTAAAAACAAAATGTAAGTTATTCTTTGAATAACTTTTAAATTAATGTTATTCTATTGGAAACAATGTTACTTCAGCCACTTCTGTGGTTGCCAACTGTTGTTTTTTTTATTAATAATATTGATGTCAGTCAATACAGTAATAACAATCACCCTGAACAAATATTTTTAATTGTTGAAATTTTTTCCAAACTGAAGTTGTTCGTATGAGATTTTGAAAGATTTCAGAAACATTACCGAATATAAAAATCAACAATCGTGGTTGGAAATACTAAATGTTTACGATATGTTTCCTCCTTCAGCCCGTCTGCAAGAGCCCGACAAATGTCTACAGGTTTGGACGTCAATGCAAGACGAAGGAGTTGTGCCCAAGGATCGTACCCTGAGGTACCTGGCCAATGTCCTCCGCTCGTACGACAAACCAGTCCCCTTTGAAGTACCTCAGGTAAATGGCCAGTCCCGCCAATTCTTTGACCTTGTCTGTAAATTTTCAGCAAGTTTGGTCTCCCCTTTTCCAGGCGAGTTGTTGTGAAAGTAAAACATTTTTTAAAAGTTAAAATTTGCTGCTAACAATTTTCTCTCATTTTTGACAGGTGATTGAGAGTATAATAAGTCATGACAACCCGACTGTTGACTGTCAGAACAAGATCATCTCCACAGTACAATCTGGGGTGAGACTAAAGAACTGTAACCAACAATGCTGCATTGATAGTGATCATGCCAATAGCCCATGCATATCCCAATGCGCATGATTGGTGCGCAAAGGATTCTGGGTGAAATCCGAGACCAAGCAACACCGGCAACCCCAATGGCGTACTTTTTTTGAAGCAATGTGGTACATAACTATAAACCTGGCACAGTTATATGGAAAGTACAGCATGGGGTCCATTTTGACAGCTTGGTTTCATTTTTAACTGTACTCCGTTTCTCAAAATGCATTGCTAAATATTTTTAAGATGGCACTTGCGCTAATGGGCTATACCAATGATGAAAACATACCATGCGTCCTGTATCCGCACTCATGAAGCTGATGTTCGCTTAATATTTTTTTTATAGCTATACAGCTATGAATGAGTGGACCCTTTTGTACAGCACCTTGCATTCTTCAACCATCATGTCAGAAAATATCCGGCAAACCCCTTCTCTTAATAAATGTACTGGGTTCCTGAGTAACACACAATTTTGTATTTCCATCAAACATTATTATTAAACTGGTATGTTTATTAGTACCTAAGACTGGAGTAGAACAATCCATCCACTTAGCTCTGTCACTTGAACTGGCAAATCACAATCTCAAAGTTCACCCAGAAGTGTGACACCTTGAAATTCTTTACCTAAATTTTGAACCAGCTTCTTCCATTTGGACCTGGTCCTTTGAAAGGAATTGCACCCTACCTACCTCACTGAGTTGGTTGTAACTAAAGCATTTCAACATTTCGTTACTCTGTCAGGACTTAGAAGGAGCGACAAAGATGCTGGAAGAGGCAAGAAGTGGAGGAATTCAGCTGAAAGTGCAAGCATACGAGGCGTTAATGTGGGAGAATCTCCATAAAAAAAACACCCAGGAGTTTTTGAGAATCAAGGAAATGTGAGTTAATGCACTGGGAAATAACAACAATAGAAAAGGAAATGTCAACAGGGCCCGAATTCAGAGGGCTTGTAGCTCCAAATGTTTACTGGACCAGTATTTCTTTTACAGGACCAGAATCAAAACGAGATAAACCTCTTAAAACAGTTTAACACGCAAGGAATTGCAAGGTATTTGATTAGGCTAAAAGTCAACATTTGAACATAATTTGTTTTTGTCCAAGATATTACACAGCGAGGTATTATTGTTAATTAATATTTAGTTAAAAAAACACAAGACCACTGGACGTGGCCGGTCAACAAGTTTACTGGCCGGTCAACAAGTTTGATTATAACTGGCCTGATTATAACTACTGGCCTCTGTACAATTTGTGCCCTGTTAAAGATATTGAAATTGCTGTTGATAGCATGTTCTTGCATGGATTTATATCGACTGTAGTTTTACAACAAGGATATTTAAAAAGACATTTTTCAGAATTCATCGTTGTCAATTATCGCTCGTTGATGTTTCTCTTGTCCAGGTGTAACGATTTGAACGATTTCTCGTTGAGTAAACATCTCCTGAACAAGCTGATGGTGGTGTATGTGAACCAAGGCGATTTAGAAGGTATGCCTGCAAAAAGAGAGCCGGTACCCTACCAAGCCTGGAGTTACATGGAGGCCAAGGCCTCTGTTGCCCTGGGCTCAATTTCGTAGAGCTGCTGAAGCACAAAATATAGCGCTTAACAGAATATGGTTACCAGAATGTGGTAACCAGCCGAAACACTATGTGACAAGTACAATCTGTGACTGGTGTCATGATTTTGTTGCTTTTAGTGGAACATTTGTAAGCACTATTTTCTGCTTAAGCGGTTCTATGAAATTGGGCTCTGGTCTTGTGGCCTTGATGTCAGAATTTCCTATAGAATTTCCAAGATTTTCCTATGGAAGTTCCCTTTTCCAAATGGAAGTGGCCTTACCCTCTTAGAGATGAAATTCCAGGTCTCCCTTACCTGGTTTCAAAGTGTATTATCACCATAGGTATGCTCCGACTATTCCTAGTTTTTCAGACCATCCTTTCGGAGGGTCGTTAGTGACTTTCATCAAAGTGTTGAGGGAAAGTTTACCATCGGCAAGTTGGAGCTGAGGTCAAGGAAGATCCATTTTTACGTAAAACACAGGAGTCCACTTCACAATCAACTCGATTTTGTTCAGCCAAATATTGACTTGGAATTTCTTGCAATTTCTTGCGCTTTCTTGTGTGCGGTTGTGAACAGATTGATTAAAAACAGGGCCGTGACCTGACCCCATATGCAAGTCAAAACACTATGAGTACATTTTAAGATATTTCTTTAAAATATGTAAATGGGAAAAGTTTAAACTTAATCATAAATAATAATAATAACAACATTTATAAAGCTTCCTTACCTGGGGGTTGCAAAGTGCTTGAACTGTTTGTTCCTGCACAAGAAGGTTTTAGGTTCGAGTCCCAGCAAAGGCATCTGTAAATTTCTGATGGCAAATTTCAAAAGGATCGAGTGTACGCTACATTGTAGCTAAATGAATATCATTAGTGTTGGTCATGACATCCGCTTTTTAACATGTGATGCACTGTACCTGTGTGCATCAGTAGTCTTTAAAAGCAATGAGGAATTGGTGCTTTATGGGTTCTGTCCTTCAGGCCATGTCACACAAGGCAATTTACAGACAACCTCTCCCAGGCAATCTCCTATAAGAAAATTCATTCACGTTTCAGTTTTCTCATTATTTTCCTGGTGATAGCGAGTTGCAGCTAAAACAATGTCTCTTGTGCTGCCGAAATTTTCCTTGTGAATGCAGTGCAGTTGGTTGCCTCCAAGTTGCCTAAAAGGATTGCCCTGTTTGACAAGCCTGTATTAGAGGTCAGAAATAAACTTCAAGTAGTCTAGTGCGCCCAACCCAGTAAACCTTTGTTCTTGCTTTTCTTTTTGGCGGCAGCTGCACATCAACTCTTTGATGAGCAGCTGGACCAGGGCAACAATCCTCTTCGCTCCGGGTTGCGCTACTTTGCCATGAAGTATGAGGAGACGGGAAACTTGGAAAAGCTGCTAGAAATGATGAAGAAATATGAAGAGAAAACGCAGGAGACTTTCCCCATGGGAAAGGCAATCCTGGGTAGTTTCATTCAGAGGTGAGTTTCAACAATAGACTGTGCAAGTCTCGCGCATATCGAAAAACGAGAAAACAACTGGAATGAAGACTATAATTTTCTATGAAATCAAATCTTTCAAAATTATATTTATATAAATTTCTTACAAATACAGATACCCTTAGCAATTTTTTATAAAATATAATTTAAATTTATTTACCACAAACAATAATTTGTTCAAATTAACATTTAAACAAAATCAAAACTTGGGAAGAGGATGCTATTTTTTAGAAACCCCATTTGCCAATCACGCCAGAATTTGTACGGCCATTATATAGGTTTAATGAGAATAACATGAACGTCATTTGGCGAAAATGATTAATTGACAGGAATGACATTGCTGGAGCTGTTAATTTCATTGAGGAAGAGGTGGAAAAAGATACAACCAAATTGAAGAGGTTGGGTCTACGGTCGTTCTTCGTCAGGTTATTGCAGAGTGAAGCCAACATGGAAGCGGGTAAGTCACCACAAACAGAGCTTTTCAGGTGTTTATCTCAAGATCAATTAACTATTTTGAGGTAAATTGGTCAGGGCCGAGGGATGTGTCATGACTGAGTGGTCTACTGCATCTCGCTCAAGTTCTGATGGCTGAATCATGGGAGTGTGGGTTCGAATCCCGGTCACGACACTTGTGCCCTTGAGTAAGGAACTTGAACACAATTGCTTCCCTTAACCCAGGTGTATAAATAGAAACCTGAGAGGACTGAGATGGTATTATTTTGGATTGACCCCTTGGTGCTAATTTAGGCAGCTTGGGGTTGTACGCTCCCCAGGAAGTTGGGAAAGTTTGAGGAATAGTCTAAAAGTATGAGCGATGAACAGGGATAATGATGTTGAGAAACGCCTTGATCTAGCTAGTAGGATATGTGCGCTATTATTATTATTAGGGCCAAATATTAATAATAATAATAATAATAATAATAATTAAAACTTGTAAAGCGCCATCTATCTAAGACTAAACTTATTCCGAGGCGCATAAAAACCAAACAAAAAACAGAGAGAGTAACAAAAAAAAGATTACAAATTACGTAGCTTAGAAAGAAATAAGAGCACATATGGTTATCACGACAGACTGAGACCAAAAAGCAGCTCTAAAGGTCAATCTCAGGTTAGTATGCACTGTTGAGTAGCATACTTGTCTATGGTTTTATCACCAGCTTTGATTTCCCTGTTATTGACTGTTTTAGTGGAGTGAAAGACCAAAGACAAACCAGGGCCAAATGTTATGGCTCTGCGTACCTTGGCATTTTGAATTTAAGTTCACAATTCTCCACTTTACTGGATTTGTGCCAAGTTTCGACAGTAGCTGAGTAAAGGAAGAACTCTTAGTAACATGAAGTGCACAAGCAAAGACTCCTTTTGAAGTAGTGGCAATTTCATGCTTCAGTAAAAGTTGACTTCTTGAGAGCTGTGTCATAAAATCGTGCCCATGGTTTGGGAGTTGAAAGTTGACATTTTCAATTATTGGTTTTGCTCCTCAGTGTCAGACATGGTGGACAGATTGAACGAGAAGAATTTAGACGGTGGAGTGTGGCAGCTTCTATTTGCCCATCTAGACTGCAACCAGATAGAACCAGCCAAAGCGTTAGCAGAGGTTTGTCAAATTTATCCCCTGTGACACTGATGTGTTAAGTGCTGTATACTCGGTACTTTCCTGAGTCCTGTGAGAAGAATCCAAAGGCATATTACCTGGGTGGGATTTGAACCCACATTGTTTGCCATTGTAGAGCAGATGTCTTACCACTAGACCACCGAGCTAGCCCACTGGCTAGTCCAAATCCCATATTTTAGCAGTGGATACTGCAGGACCGGGGGGGGGGGGGGGGGGGGGGGTATTGAGTAAACAGTGCTTAACACACATCAATGTATGGACAAAACACAAATAATATTCATAATATTCTTTTCCAAGATGCAATCTTAACATCTTTTAAAATTTTTATCTAGTGGTTTTCTTTTGATGTTTTTCAACAGAAATATCCAGTCATCAAGGAGAAGTCCTCAGGGCTAATTGGCTACATCATCTCCATGATTGGTAGAGATTCCGACTTGGTGAGTTATAAGTCTTGTATATTAAGAAAGAGATAGTGTCCCATCAGATCACCTATACTGTCATTTTGTTGTGGCTGAATCAAACTGGGTAAAACACTGCAGGTATCTGATGGTACAGGGATTAAAAAGGCTCGTTAGTCTGTGTGCTAGAAGAGGCATGATATTATTCCTAGTTTAATCTGATTTCCGATTTTATTTTTGTCCCTCAGAAAAAAATTGCACAACTGTTATTAGATCTGAAAGGTCTTTTTTAAAAAGCCTTTACCAGATGTACATGTAGGTCAGCCCTTGTACTCAGTAAATTGTTCCTTCTTGTTTTCCAGGAGCCAGGTATCATGTCTGTTAAAGCTCAGTTTGAATGGAGGTTATGTACATCCGGGGGCCCAATCTCGCACTGCGATGTCCATTTCATAGCGCTGCTAACCGTAAGCACTGGAAAATGCTTGCTAACCCTGCGGTGCTTAATACTGTAAGCAAGCAAATGACTTAAAAATGGGAACCCATGCTGAGCGCGCAAGCTGGTCACCTAATTTTCTTAATAAACTGTGAAATACTACACTCACACTTGAGTGAAACTTTCTGCTAAAAGTTAGCGCAAAAAATGTGCTTACTGCTTAGCAGTTCTGTACAATTTGCCCAAGGTTTTCACAGATTCATAACACAAGGATTTTGGTTTTTATAGATTGGAAAGATTACCAACATTCTGGAGATGACTGATGGCAGTGATTATTTGGATAAAGTGAAGGTCTACTTTTATCTCTTCAAAGCCTATGGTAAGTAAGAGAGTTCTGAAATGCACCCTTGTACCATCTGAGGTATTCAAGCGTTTACACCGTTAACCCTTTGATCTCTGTACGACCTGAAATCACCCATGCGTTACACAATACAGGAACACAAGGAACCAAGTGTCAAGACCGGAACTCGAACCCACACTCTTCTGATCGGAAACACCAGAGCTTGACTGCTCAGTTTGGAAATGCTTGCGTAGGGTAGACTCTCATCTCATTGGATCAACATACTTCAGTTGTGTCCAAATCCAACAACTTTGGCTCTAGCTGTGGCTTTTGGCTGTTGGCTGTTGGCTGTTGGCTGTTGGCTGTTGGCTGTTGGCTGTTGGCTGTTGGCTGTTGGCTGTTGGCTGTTGGCTGTTGGCTGTTGGCTATTGGATGTTGGCTGTTGGCTGTTGGCTGTTGGCTGCCAAATAAAACCTTGAACAATGAAACTTTTCAGCAAATTTACCACAGCCACCCAGGGAAACAGCTTTTCTTTTTGATGTTTGGAATTGTTTTCTTGTTACAGACCAAGCCAATAACTGGGAGGAAGCCTTGAAGCTGAGAGAGAAGATGGACTCTGACAATGTACCGGTGACAGACTTCAATCTCAAGAGAATAGCACTACTTCTGAAACGCAATAATCAGCCAGTTCCGTTTGAAGAACCACCGGTAAGTTGCAACACGTTTATCCAGCTCAAACTGCGTCCGGTTCATGGAAAAAAAAGTCAATCAAATTTTAATGTTAGTCATTTGAACTTGAAAACAAATAATTGAGGGTGATGTTGAACACCGCCAAAGCATTGAAATTGTAATCTAAAATAAGCAGTTTCTGTGTATTGAGGGGTGGGGTGTTTGTTGACAATTTTTGTTGTAGGATGGTCTTGTAGAGGTACTGGTCACCTGCTCCTCCTTGCCACTCACTGGCTTGGTATGTTATACAATTTTGAAAAATTGTGAATACTTTTATTTTCTCAGTTATTGTTTATTTTGTGGAGTATACCATTTAATGACTTATAGTGTTTTGCCAGTGTAACATGTAATAAAATAAAATAAACACACAATTGTGAAGTACAGATGAAATAGTACAAATGTATCAGACTCTAATTTGAGATTTATTCTGTTTGATTTCCAGAATCCTTTAAGCCATTATAGAGACCAATCAAGACTTGACCAGAAAGACAATCTTCTTGAGATTGAAGAACTCGCTCCAGAGGGAAGTCTAAGAGCCAATAGTAGTACAGAATAAACTAGATCCAGCCCATACTCTGATCTCTCTACACTTCTGCAGACTCGTGAGAGTTTTTACTTCAGAGCTAGCAGAAGAGCCGATAGTGGTATAGGCCTTATGCACATGATGTCATTTGAGTAGGGCGCCCTTGTATCGAGTTTAGCAGGAGGTTGCTCATGAATAACCGCATTTCCACTGTTTTATTGTCATTTTACATCCAAGATGGCGGCAGGACAGCAATCAATGCATACGGTCTATGAACTTGATTCAGCTCATACTCCTACCTGCTATATCTGTTGTGGATTGCAGATTAAAAAATAATACTAATCAAGTAACAAACCAAACCATGGCAGTACATGTAAAAATGTAACATTTAATTCAAGAAAACTGGCATTTCTTGAAAATGACATGGTTTGACTAAATGTAAAAACTACTGTTGTATACCACTTACAAGTTACGGTCGGGTATAAAAGCATGTTTCATGCATTTGATGTGATATAACTGAATAGAGTTTTAATTTTTCCTGGAAGTGGTTCTGTTTGCCATTATTAGATTATGATTTGTTGTATAAGAATTGTTGAATTAGGTCAATTTTAATATACATGACCTCAGTTCCCATAAAGTAAGCATAAAGTCAGAACTATGATCAGGTCTTGTCATATGAAGTGGATTGTTTAACACATGAACATTATTGGAATGTCTTTCTGAAGCTTCAGCAAATGTTAGTGATATTGGAATCTCAAGTGTCGAATGCCGTTTGAAAGCTCTTTTCCTTCTGAATTCAGAAAGGCCATTTCCATTTTTTTCTTCAAAATAACACTTTATGCTTATTTTGTGATAGCAGGTAACAAATGTGGTCTTGTAGTATAACCAGAAATTATACATCTGTGAACATTTAACCACATCAAAGGAAGGATATACTTTTGGTAATTGTCAAAGACCAGTAACCTCACTTAGTGTATCCCAACATTATGCATAAAATAACAAACCTGTGAATATCGAAGTTGCAAGAAAATAATAAAAGAAAAAAACACCCTTGTTGCATAGAACTGTGTTTTAACGCTACATGTACATACTAAGTGTGGACCTGAGAACAAAAGAGGTCCACATAATGTAGAGACTTGAAACACTATGTGGACTTACACACGCCCACACAGTGTTTTTTTATAGTGTTGAAGAATAGGATTTTTCTTATGTGTACAGAACAAAGATAAGTCCACAGAGTGACTGCAACACAGAGCCCTGTGTACTTTCAGAGATTAAATTTTTTGGGGTGAAAAATTACCTCTTTCTCTAAAACTAAATTATTTCAAAGTGGGCCGTTTCCAACAATGTTTTATAGTATCAACAGCTCTCCAGTACTCTTTACCAAGTTTTCCTGGTCATTATCTTGTGGAGTAATTACCAAAAGGACACCCTGCCTTTAAGTTCAACAGTTCAAAACTTCTGGTCGTTGATGTGTGTCCGTAGCCTCGTCTCAAAGGTGTTGATTTATGTAGTGTCCAAAATTGGATAAATCTTTCGGCAAAAAACCACACATTTTAACTTTATAAGATTGTAAGATATATTAACGGATGAAATAACTGAATCCACCTGTTTCTGACGATCTAACGATGGTGTTGAAAGTCTTTTTATTTGATAGTCGGGTTAATTTATTTTGTTACCTCTATATGCAACTAATGAAATATCATTTATGGGGATATAGGAAGAGTGTCCTACTATCAAAATAGTAATAATTTTAACACTTCATTTCACCATCAAGTTAGTCCAGCAAGGGATTCATTTGACCTCATTTTAGTTCTTCTAGGATTCTAGGTGCAGAAGGAAACAGAATTTCTTTTAACATATAAACTGAAAGTCAGGAGGTAGCCTTGGGGGGGTGAATTAGTTGCTTTAAATGATACAAGGCTTATCCTTCAAGTTACTAAGAAAATGTTCCCCCTTAACTAAATTTCAAAACATATTTCTAGTAATTTTACACTAGTTCATGTCAGAAGACAGATTGGTTTTAAGCAGCTTGAAAATAATATTATGTTTTTACTTTATCTCAATACCAGATGAATCAATTAAAATACAAGGCTTTGGTATGGTGAATCCGACTGCACTTCCTTCAGTTGTGTTTCCTTTGAGTCATTTTAATATTTTCATTCTTGTTGGAAATTTTTTGCTAAAAGTTGACAAAGATGCAAGGCTTACTTACCCCTTGTGATTTTTTAGATTTGTATTATACAGGACTGGTAGAGCTGACAAAATAGTTAAACCATATACATGAACTAACAAACCTGTGTAAAATTTGGGCTTAACCCCGTGTACGAGTTGGGAGAAAAAAAGTGAAAAACAATGCACAATATTCAGCATGTAAACACATTGTCCTTTAATTTAGTTGTAACAACCGAAATCAGCTGTTGCGTTTTTTTTTTCAAGGTTTTCAGATTGTTTTCTCAAATATGACTTCATTTCAGAGGGAAATATTTCACAGAAAAAATTGTTCTAAAATGGGACTTCATAATCAGTAAGCTTTCAGACTAAAATTAAACAAGTTTTTTTTTTTTTTATCCTTACCAATCCTGTATAATACCTGTAAGTGTCTCTGAAATTCATATGAATGGTCAGAGTGCAACTTGGTGCTCTTTTCTTAATTGTTTTTGCCGTACAAGACTGAAAAATACCATACAAATATAAAGTCCATGCGGTTTTTCTCTCTTTTTTAAAAATAAATTATTAAGTTGCACGTCTGATATTACAAAGTTCCATTGAAAAGAAGAAGAGCTTGAGATACAAAAGAAAGGACAAATAGACACCATTTTGTTTTTCACTGAATTGGTTTACTGACACAGATCGCATGGCTGCACTTATCATCATACAAAAAGAAATATTGGCAAGACGTGCATAAAACTCCAGCTCCCAAACACTTCCTCCATACATAACATGTACGCTGAACGACTATGACCTTTTACATAATAACATCACTGACAAAATGCTGGGTTTTACTGGCAGCACATTACTGTTTATATATATATATATATACTGTTTCTTTAAATTGATTGAAGTAATCGTTAACTATTTACAATATACAATTGCTGAATGTTGAAACAGATTCAGCTGACAATGAAACGAGACGTCGCCATTTAAAAAAAAGAAGAAGCTGGTTTCGTCTTAACTGCCCCTTGGCACATTTAGCACCCACTTTGTACATCGGTTACAGCAAAAAGTAATATTTTACCAACACGTCATCGAAGAATTCTGAATACAAATCCGTCCATATTGTTGAACCATTCATTTTACTTTCATGACAAGAACATATACACACGTTCCTTAAACTTGCATCAGTATTGTTAAACCCTCCATTAAAACACACCAGCCTGTTGCCGGTGCACAAAGCATTATTTTTGTTTTGACTGTGTACCGTTCTCTGTCCGTACACCTTCACAAATCAATCATATATCAAACGGCATTTGTCAACCAAAAGGTGAGTGGCCCCCTGCTATTCTTCAGTAATGCATTTGTTAACCAATAATCTCTGTTGAACAGCTTTATTAAATGGTGCCAGGCAAACCAGGGCCTAATTTCATGGCTCTGCATACTGCCAATTTCTGCGCTTGTGATCACCATTCTTTACTTACAGGGCAAGCCCCGAATTTCTGTGCCTAGTAGCATGGTGTACACACGTGCACACGCACAATTTCCCTGCTAAGCGCTGAAGTCCCTATTGTTTTCTTACGGTAAGCAGAGCCATGAAATTGGTCCCTGTTGAATTTTGGTTGAGGTGGTATGAATAACCTGAGGCATTTAAGCCAACTTCATCCTGAGCAGAATCAGCCACTGAAACCCAACAACTATTGTCCATAAACTGCTGGAATATCTAACCGACACTGTATTCAGAACCGAGCCTATCGTGATTTAAAACAACAATCCACTGCATAGTTTGGATGGATCTAAGAGAGTTGGGATAAACTGAGAAAGGACCACGAAGGAGTTGCAACTTTCTTACTTCAGAGGAAACCTGATCATCGCAACTAATACCTTGCAGTCATATGCTAAACAGCATATAACGTGGCGTTGCACAACCTATACAGAAGCTTTGTGCGGCCCACCAATCTCTACTGCTTATACTCGGGAGGTTCGAACTCCTTCCGGGACCTCTCATTGTACCACTGTATCTTAAACAACTTCCACATTTCTACATCTACTGTGCTCACTATCCCCAAGCCTCTTAAAGCCAAACAACATATCTTCTCTCACCATCAGTCCGATGGCAGTACATTATGTACAGTAAAAATGTACACAAACGGGGAAAAAATTGAATATGCACAAAAAAACATATTGCAAAATAAATATTCAGTTATTTATAAATAACATAATTCATACATACATCCAGGCAATGATCATTATGTACTATACATAAATAGCCTTGAAAAAAATCAGAAACTTGACACACACAATATGTATTTTCTTTCAGAAAAACATCAAAATGCAATTAAAAAAGCAATCACCTGTGACATCACATTGTATTGTTTTTTGTTGGGGGGGGGGATTCACTTGCTCTAAGACAAGTTTCCAATTCCAAACTCTACTTGCAAAAAATTCATTAATTTGAATGGAACCCAATCATTGGCCGTGCTTGAAACCACGGCATTGTGTTCCACAGCGGCCTGGACACAGTCCACCAGTTTTAAGTCCTGTGGTGAAAGTGTACACTTTCAAAATAAGTGACAGCGACCAAGCCAGAGCCTAAGGCATGGTAACATCACGATAAGTTCACTCCGCAGAAACAGATTACCAGCTACAACTATACTGCATCATTCACAATGTAGCAATTGGTGCCCTGCTGTAATTTTTCAAAGCAAACTAATTTGCACGGTACACTTTTCTGCTTTTGTAGCTTCATCAAATTTGGCTGGTCTCCAGAATCGTGTTCCTGGCTTCTCATTTAAATTGATTCTCGGTTATTGTGAAATGAGTACCATGTAAATCTTCCTCTTGGATTGGGTCCATATCAGAATTAGCAGCTACAGCTACCTTTATGGCTGTTGCTCAGGGTGTTGCTAAGGACGTCCTATACTTCAACGCATAATGACGCAGCAATGAAGCCGTAGCCGTAGCCGCCAATTCAGACACAGCCGTATTACAATACAGTTCAGAAAGAAACCAATGAATTTATTTGCTTCCGAACACATATCATTCTACTGTGTTTCACCTTGTTAACTATTTCCACTGATTTTGCAAAGCCATACATTTAAAAACATGTAAAATACAAATCAGACTCAAGGGAACAAGCCACTTGCAAATTGAATGATGTCAAGTGAAATGCTATGCTAAGTCACAAGTCTTAGCTTAGCTGAATTCCTAAGACTAAATCCAGCATTGCAAAGTCACATGGCAAAGGGCAAGCTTTTGCATAGTTACATGAGGGACAGCAAACATCCAGACCAATGAAATGTGTGGCACAAAGTATACCAGTCTTTGCTAGTCTAGAGGTTGCTATACAAAAGCCTGCCCCATACCATGTGATGTAGCAACAGTATTTTCAGTCTGGGGAATTCAGATTCATTGATCACTTAATAGTGACCAGGCAAGTCAATGTACCAGACATAATTCAAATCAAACTCATAAAATGGCTTATTTGTGTTCATTTTGTAAGATGTGGGCTCGTGTTAAAAAGAAGAAGAACAAATTGCAAGACAAGAAGCAAGAGTGCATTGTTGAAAGCCAGTATACACCCTTGGTAATTAATAGTCATGTAGTGTACTTAAAAGTAACTACCATGTAATGGACTGTGCCAGTCCGGCATGCATTTTTTATCTTGCATGTCTGGGTCCCAATGTTCAAATCCATGCAGACTTACACAGTCTGTTACGCATACTATTGGTAAGTGATGTAATTCCTGAATAAGCATGCTCACTTCATACAGCATGGCAGCAGCTATCCAAATGAAGTGTAAATTGTCAAACGTGTTGGGGAAACCCAGGTCAGGAATTGCTTTCGAAAGATGAAACTTTAAGAGTTTTGGTTAATTATATGATCACCACATGCCAAAATGATGGTAGTATGGTGCATGTATTTAATACATTGGAGCACCATGAGTGTCACTGAGTGATGGAATTGAGTGATTCATAAGGAGCCACCGTTAATAGTAGTGTTAGTATCGTGGTAGTGAAAACAATTAATTTACTACCACTGTGGATGTATGATTAACAAGTCCACAGCACAAATTTCAGTAATTTGGGGTTGAACAAAGAAAAATTGACTAGAGCGGGATTTGAACCAACAACCTCCGGATTAACGTGCTGGTGTTCTACCAACTGAGTTATCTAGCCCTATGTTGGCAGTCTCCTTTTTTTTGTCAGTATCTTTGTTCGGGGTTGCCAGCCAGAAGCCATGCAACTGTCCACTGCCGTGTAGCCAGGGATCACACCCAAGTTTACGATACAACCTGGGAAATGGTAGCAGAGGGATCACCTTAAGAGGATGCAGCTTTTTTCTACCAAATATCAAGTAATAAACTACAAGGGAAACTGACTGGGTACATTTTCGATAATTTTGGGTTGAACAAGGAAAAATTGACTAAAATTTCAGTATTAGCAAATATTACTATGAGTTTCTCCTAATTTGTACCTAATTTGTCCTTTCTACAATGGAGTTTTATGCAGATAAGTTATTAGTATTATTTAAATTTACCAACGGTGTAAACATGGCTTAAATTTTGCACTTGACCACAGGCCCAAGGCCAGTGATTTTAGTATCGGGTCAGTAAACTTGCGACCGTACAAGTCCGGCAGTATTTCACTCTTGAATAATAATACCTCACTGTTCTTTTTAATTGAAAAAAAAATGTGCGAATGTTGATTTTGAGTCTGATAATCTTTTAGTTCTGATGAGTATTGAAGTATCACCCGAAAGACAAATCAGAGAAATCTTCTCTTGGTGCTTGTTCAAATAAAAAACGATTCAAATGTGAAACTGTGAAGACAGTTTTTGTTACTTTTGATTCTGGTCTAATGACAAATTTTCTGGTCCAGTAAAAGTTTTGAGCTACAGGTCCTGTGGTCTTGCAGATTTTCACCCCAATTTCGAGCCCTGGTGCTGTTAAGCAGTTTTCAACAGTCACTCCCATAGTTGAATTACGAATCATAACTTTTAAATTTTAATACGTAGGGTCATAGATTGGTAAATACTCCAAGAATTAATAGCCAAAAAAAACCTTACTTGGTGAGAAGCACTGCAGCTGTTGATAGTAAAAATATGGTTTGGATAATTGTTCACCCAAAAACATTTGAATCTGAGAAACTATTCATGAATTTATGGTTTCTCAGATTTCTGAGGAATGGTGTCCGTTTGCAAATGCTGCGGCCAGAGATGCCATTGGTACCCGCTCTCACCTCACTAAACATGGATGGATTCAACGTTCTTGTGGAAAAATCCAACAGTTTTTTGCTGGTTTTTTTCCAGCAAGTAGACACTGTATTCAGCTGAAACTTTCACATGTGACTTTCACTGTATCTTTCTGTATAAATTTGCCTATAAACCACCGTTACTTTGACAAAAACCAATCTATGACCCAACCTTAAATATGTTCAAATAATTGTGTATTATTACTTAAATTTGTACAATTAAAAAAATCATTGAGAGCAGAATCGCTGATTTGCAACTGTTCGTTTAAGTACTTTAAGATTAACATTCAATTTTATCATGTTGAATTGAATGTTAATGTTTGGTTTGATTTTGAAACAACGGTCTCATTTTTCCAATTGTACCTGTCATACCAGTATTTGGACTGAACAATAAACTCAACCAAAAATGACCTAGTTATTTATAAGTAAGGCTTCTTCCACCACAAACATTTTGTTGGTATCAACCATTTGTGAATTGCCTATACCAGTTGTAACCAACACTTACTGTATGTCTTAAGAAACACGGTAAAAATTGAATCAACACATTTTGACATATTCAATCCTGTATAATTGCATCAAAAGTCTTCAGGAACTCTTTCGATACTTACTGTCTTCCAAACATTAATTTATTTTCTCCAATAGAAATATAAGTGGAATAAACATTGCATAAAATGAAATTATTTGATTAATTTAACAAAGAAAAAAAATTTTCTATGAGTTCTGAGTTGCTCACACTGTGAAAAAGAAAAAAGGAGGGGGAAAAAAGAAACAAAAAAATTTGGCAGTGATTCATTAAAAACAAAATTCCAAATTAACATTTCAATTATCTGGTTGAAAATAAAACTCATCCAATTAAAATTCATAAAGAGTGACCAATCATAACATATAACCACATGTCACATGAACAACTTCAACCAATGACCAATGCACAACATGTTTCTTTTACTTGTTTTCCTCGATGGCCACTCATGCTGTTGATTCATGGAAAGTTATCTAAGAAATGACATACAAATTTTACATGTAACGTACATGCTGATGCTTGCACATAAAAGTTATCGTAAACGGTGAAAATATGAAAAACATCAAGCCTTCACTCTCCCTACCTAAATCCTGAACAGACGTGCTTTCTTTTAGTTATCGCATGAGTAAAACATGGACAGTTATAGCACTTCTGCATCTCATATCCAATGAGGCCGAGGACCAAGTTGGATATGGGAGACACAGACGGGCTACATTCTTCTGTATTCCACGAGTGCGCATGAGATAACGAATTTATCTTCAAGCAGACTTCACGCACAGCTTAAAATAGCGCAATACGCAGATTTGGAACAGCACAATAAGCACGGTGTGATATGGACCGTGCAATATGGTATAATACCACACTGTTGTTGCCATGGATCGACCAATCAGAATCGAGGATTCAAGTTTGCTTGATGATAACAGGGTATACTTAAGTAGCAAGTGTCTATGAGTAAATTGTTATGACTAGACAACGCTAATTACTGTTATTTAATAAGTATTCAAACTTTATTACTGCAGGCAGACCAGCTTAACCTGTTTATACAGTATTGATGTCATAAACTACATGTATATATACAACAGTGTAGAAATATGGATTAACAATTTTATCAGCAAACGGCTGAAACTCTCAAAACAATTATGAGATGGTAACTGGTTAAATATTAATTACTACATACCTGTATGTGATGAATTCATGTACAAATGATCATGTCTCAAATGGTGATGATGCAAATATTTTTTTTCTGTTTCTTAAAAAACCAACAACAAAAACCTCATCCGGTGAAAATGAACTTTTCCCCCGGGATAAGTTTTCATCGCATAATACTGGCAGAAACATTCAAAATAAACAAAAGTGTATCCTTTTGGCACAATATGTTCCTTACAGTTAAGGAGTCTAGATGGTATACATTTTAAAGAAATTCTTTTCCCCCTTTTAAAAAATTATAATTAACGTTAGAATTACTGCAAATGTCATTTATCACTGTCTAGCACCACTGCTCTCTTGCCTCACAGAATCCACTCAGAGAATTCCCCCTTCAACAAAATTCTTAATAATTGAACAAAAAACCTACAGGTTTATTTAAAAATTAAGAACCGGTGGGTAGCGATTCATTGGAACTAGGATACTTTTTTTCTTACGGAAGATCAGTGACCATTTTTATAATTTTGTCCCCTTGTTCCAAAGATTTTTATAAAATAAAAAGGTTGTGCTTACTGTTTTTTTTTTTTAATTAAATTAGTTTCCGAGCAACAATATTAAAATTAATTTTTGTTGGGGATGAGTTGACTAATAATTATGAATTTATATCTATCATAAATAAAACTGATCTATGATGGCAAAGAGTTAAATTTGAGATATGGGTGAAGATCAAAGAAAACAGCTTCAGTTATATTATTCTCAAAATAACAACAAAGAATAAAGAAAATCCACAAGAGTTGTTTAACTAAGAAAAAGACGTCAATGACATAAATAATTTTGAATTTTCATAAGATTTACCAGCCTTTTCAAACACAATTTTTCACAATGTTTTCAGCAGTTGTTTCAAAACGAAAAAATGGAAGTTGTGCATTTTTCAGAAGTTTGATTTAAGATGACGCCTCACTGAGGCTTTCACAGTTTTACCGACGTCTGTGAGGCTGAACTTTCACAGCCACATAGATTCATGAGTTTCAATGGTTCAATCATTCCTGAGTCAACACATGGGCACGCTTTCACTCAAAATCACTGAAATAATATTGAGTTTTTCATCCAAAGAAGAGTCACAGCTACCCAGACGGAATTAAGTCTGAATCGCAACTCAAAGCTCTCCTCTAGAAATTGTTTTCTCATGGTTTTCATCATCACCCGTTAACCTTAATGAGCCCAAATCCTCCAGAATCCTGTTCAGAGGGACCAACTTCATAGAGCTGCTTAAGCAGAACAATATCGCTTAGCTTTTTACTGCAAGTGAAACACAAGCAGGATACCGGTCACAAATGGTACATAGGACATTGTGTTTTGGCAGGTAACCTTTTTCCAGTAAGTATAATTTTGTTTTGCTTAGCTGCTTCCTGTGATTAAGCGGAGCTCCATGAAATTGGGCCCCGGAAATGATCTGACTGTGTTGGATTTGGGACTGAAGGCCTAACTACATGTCATTGGAACAATGTTAAGCAGACCAAAATTATCCAAGTCCAAACATCTGGGTGTTAACTTATCATAGAATGGAGTATTTTTGAGGGTATGGGAGGAACTCTAGCCAAAGACACTAAGTTAGGGCTCCAAGTTTACACTGGACCACAGACCTGAGGCCAGTAAACTCATGACCAAGTCCAGAGGTCTTGTGCTTTTGTTCAAATGTTGAGTATTGAAGACTATTTACCCATAATACAAATGAGATAAATCTTTTCTTAGTGTTCGTTCAAATGAAAACAGTTCAAATATTAAGCTGTGTAGGTGGTTTTTTTTTCTTTTCATTTCAATTCTGGTCTTGTGAAAAGAGTTCTGGTCCTGTAAACGCTTTGAGAGCAGCCCCGCATTCTTGTGGGTTTTCACCCCAAATTAGAGCTCCGTAGGGGTGTTAGGGTTGTTATATCATTGTTGATCCCATGCCTTTGTAATGTGCTGCGGTACATTTTGTGCGAGCCCCTTCCATTCCTCTTATAGGTTAACAGTCAAACTATCAATCCATTCCTAAAGGTTACACCAATCTGCGTTTGTTCACAGTGTAGAAATGTAACAGGAAAAGCCAAGAACATATGCCATGAAATTTACAGTTTAAAACAAAGTGTCCAACCAATCTATGTACACGCTTTTGATTGCACTTCTCTTGCAGTTCCAATATTCACAAAACTAAACCTTTCTATCTGTCCAGAATGGACCAACTGCAACTGTTGGGAGGACTCCATTCAATAATTGCTAAACTTTTTCTTTGGCTTAAACTTTGTAACGGAAGCAGTAAAAAGAGCATCATAAATAGTTCAAATCAATTAATCAAAACTTGTCATGAGTGAACACGTGTCATAAATGTGTCATAAATTTTTACAAAACATACTTTGTTTTTCTTTAAAGAGAGCGGTGCCATCATTAAATTTTAATCAAGTAATCAAAAGCAAAATCGAAAAAACAAACCTGCTTACTTTTAAGAAAATGGTGCATACGATACGGTACGAGTGTTTTACAATCACATTCTTCACGCGTAGCAGGAAGGTTTGTCGGTTCATGCACAATTTTCTTGAAGATTACAGCCTTTCTGATGCCAACTTCTGCCAGAACGCTCAGTGCAATTAACCTATTGTACTGAGACTTTCTCAAACTATACTTTCTTCTGATACCTTTTGGTGCACAAAGGAATTGGCTCACAAATTATGACTGTAAAGGATTCAAACTAATTATTTTGTTTGTTTGTAACAACTTCCCTTTACTACTTCCGTACTTTTCACTTCATTCAAAAATGTTTTTATTAAAAAAAGTTGCAGTCGCGACTGCTTTACTTTACATTCTCCGCTGCAAATTATTCAAACAATTACAGGTTACTCGTTAACCAGCTACGTCACAAGTAATTGCAACTTTCCCTTTCATTACACAGCTAGACTGCCATTTTCTTCTTCACGCACTCAAATCAAAACTTTCCACTGTCCTAGATCAAGGTCCACTTTAGACAGACATCCAGTGACAATTCTTAAAATTGATTCATGAGGTTTGATTGACATCTGCAGAAAACATCGCCCTAAGAAACTAAAGGAAGCCAGGAAGGAATAGCATGATCACATCAGAAGACATGCCTGTAGAATTTGGAGTGGCTTGGTTATGCAAATTAGATCATAAATATTCATGCTAATGAAGACCATGTAGCTCATTTGGAAAACTTGTAGTTGAGCATGAGCAGGGTGAGTAATTTGACCAGCAAAGCCCCCGCTGTTGCATGTATCGTTCGAGTATGACAGGGCTTGCCAAGTGTTATTTTGATTTATCCAATCAATCATAACCATTGCTACCCTTAACGGAAGTAAAACAAAATGCAAAATTTAGACTCTGGTAAAATGTAATGTGAGAGATACCTTGTAATACTGTGTAAAGAGACCTCTTTGAGCCAGACGTTTAAAAAAAATAAAAATTATACATAAAACAGCAGCAGATGATCTTAGGAGCGTGTTAAATCAGCTGCTTCAAAAACAGCAGTGGTTCATCCACAAAACTGTAACAGCAGTGGGTGTTGTCTGGAAAACGATCAAACAGCAGATGTCATCTTCTCAAAGATGCATGGAACAGCAGTTGATTAACTTGCTCAGCTGCACAAAACCGTAGTTGATGTACTACACAGCTTCATCAGACAGGAGTTGGTCCACCCAAACGCTGCACCAACGACAGCTGTGAACTCATTGAGCTGCATCAAAAAAGTAGTTGATATTCCTACAAAGCCACATAAAACAGCTGTAGGCTTTTTGACACTCTCCAAGTAGCGTCCATGACGACACTTTCTCGCTCGGCAAGAAGTTCTCCTGAGTTGTGAAATGTAGAAGACTGTTTCAAGCAGAGGGCGACTTTAATTGTTGTTCATCAACAGATACCAGGCTTCCTAGGTGGTAGGTGCCAACTGTGAGATCTTCAAAAACTGATCATCGACTGCAACAACCGTAACTCAAGGTGAGATCAAATCTACCTGGGTAGAGACGCAACTGATTTTAAAAGTCACTCAAGGCTACGCCTCAATAATCACCATGCCGGCAAGTCTTGCGCAAACAGCGCCACCGGGAAATGTTTGATGCGTGTTTGCCACTGGGCCGACAACTGGAAGAACTTTACTCTGGTAAGCTCAATGCCATCAATGGTCACTGAAAGGAAAGAGGGAAAAAAAGAAGAAAAAAAAGAAGGTTAGACTGGATAGGGAAGTTTCTAAACACAAGGTGGCAGCAGACTCAGCGGGTGAAGCCATTATTCATTTGACATGTCCAAATTTTACTAGCTAGAACGACACAAACCTTTCAGTGAATAGTCCTGCGTTCTTGAAGTGCAGACTAATCTATGAATTCCATCGATTTCTTGACTTTTGAGGGCAGTCTCCATCTCTCTGGGCTTCTTTCCGATTCGCATGACTAGAAGAAAGAGTAAACAGGGAAGAACATGAAAGAGTTATGGTTTTACTTGCGTTCTTTCCATATTCAGAAATAATAGCATAACAATACAGAAATGATCATCTATTGAACCCTTGCATGCAGCGACTGTGCCATGTTCACCATTTTAGGGGTCAACAGGTAAGCATGTAGTCGTGCATCGCCTAATATTCGCACTTCACTGTAAAACACAAGCAGCCAATGACTCCCAAAATGGCACAACCAAGATTACTGTCATGATGACGTAAGGTGGATTGGGTCAATACGTTAAGGTAATGCGGTAAAGTATCAATCCAGTCATTTTAACAGCATGAAATCATAAATGAAATCAAAGTACTGAGTATACAGTGTTTTACACACATCGGTGTATGGGTAAAACCAAACAATATTCTTAATCCCTGATGCAAATTTAACATTTAATAATATACCATGTAACATTTGGTGTGTTTTTTTTTTAATCAGCATTGATCAAATTCAATGAAAAATGAGTTTAAAAACATTTCCGGAGAAATTGCTATAATCAAGGACCTACTTTTCTTGTTCTTCTCCTTTGTAACAACAACCATGGAGAGCCCAGACGTGGACGGGTCAGCATGCGAGGGCAGTCTTTGGACGGTTAGCGACCGGAACGCTGTCTTGAGAGAGGACTTATCCTTCTTGCCTCCCAGCATCGGCCAATACTCCACTTGGAGGTCCATCAATTCTCCAGACAGCGGACTTACACTGCCACAAGAGGGAGAGACCACACGTAAGTTGTCACTACCACATAAGTTATTACTACCTCAGATGTCAACAATATGAATATCCAACAGTCAACAGTAGACAATTAGTTACAATACAGCACTTTGAAGGGACTCCTTCATTGACATTAGCTTTTTTGGATTAACAAAATGTTCTCTTTAAAATTGTATTAATGGAAGTACCTTTTCCCATGGACAATTTTCCTTGCATTTTCTGTAAAAAAAATTTTTTAATACTACTGAGTCCACTTTTTCTCTGGAGTTAACAATACTTCATGCAAAGAGGGACTCTGTAATGAACATGCACTTTACACAAACTGTACAATGACCAAAACGGTATTGAGCCAGTCTTCATACATGTTGTCAATTTATATTAAGTGCCCAATTTCATAGAGCTGCTTCAGCAGAAAGTATTGCTTAACCATTTTCTGCTAAGCAGAAATTAGCAGGATACAATTCACAGATGGTACAGGTGACATTGTATTTTGGTGAGCATAATTTGTTGTGCTTAGCTACTTTCTGTGCTTAAGCAGCTCTATGAAATTGGGTTCGGAGCTTGACAAGTAAAAGAATGACACCCATGTACTTTAGATGCTGATTCTGTACTTAAACATTTATCACAAACACAGTGGGAGGAATGAAAAACTGAATAGGTATTAACTTGAGGTAAGCCTCAAGAATTGTTGAGGTTTTCCAGAGTTCGACCTCGAGTTACCTAAAGTTACCGCTTGCCTAATTCTTACATTTCTCCCTAACCAGATAATAGTGAATGTGAAATTGAATGTGTATTGTCTATGAATCATGCATTTAACAATGGTAAGGCTTTGTTTTTGATAGTCTAGAGTGTTCCCTAGATAGTGTTGACTGTCCTAAATTCTTCACAACACAACAATAGCTGTATTTGTAGCTGCTCCAATTTTGGGGGGATTCAGGAGACTCATTTGATTTGTATAAATTGGAGGGGGTGGGGTAAAGATAAACAAAATAATACAAAAAAGATAGAAAGACCGAAGCTGCTGGAATGGCCATTGTGTCTATCAAAGTTTCGCATCTTGATCTGTACGTTTTTATAGAGTATCTTCTCTCTGTTGTAAAGTTCCATCATGTCAATTGCTGCATACCATCCCCCCCAATCCCCCACCAAGCCAGTGAATTGATTGATAACATTAAACTATCTTACACTTAGAGTGAGAGAGCGGACTGAATCATATCACAGTAAATGAATGTTGTAAGGAATGCAAGTAGCCTGGGGTAAGGTATCGTACCACAAGAAATATCTCACACTTTGAGAACGAAAGTATGTACAATGAAAAAAGTTCATAACAACGTTGAATAAGGAGGATAGAGTGCAATGCGTGTTGATTTGTCATTGCTGAAGGATTTGGGTTTATGTAAGAAGATTCCTTACAAAAAGTTTTGGGAGGAGAACCAGGGTTCAAGCAATATTTGACAGTGATTTTAGAAGGTTCTACCACATGCATGTTATTCATTAAATCAGGTGATGACAGCCAGATTGGAGCAATGATGGCCGATGGCTTTATTGAAGAGAAGGTAAAACAATGATTTCTGGAAATGAAGATTCCTGTTACCAGAAATGTTTTTCAGAGGAACCAAAACAGGATCTTGGGTTTTTTTTTTTAACTCTTTCAGTGCCTGTTTGGGTTTGTTTTTTGTTTTGAGGGCATTTTGAACCTAAAATGCCCAGCTTTTTGAGGTTATTCAAAGTTCTGTAATAAAAAAAAAGAAGGGAAAAAAGAAGACTTTCTCACCAGTCAAAATATATCTTGCTGATTTGTTTTGCCTTGGTACATCCCAAAGTCAATAGTATTTCTTGAGTGATAATGCCCTCTTGTTATTTATATTATGGGTCGGACATGTACCCCTGTATTATTGATGACACAATACATAAAAAAGATCGTACATGTACAATAATGGCGATTTTGGAATACATAAAATAGATCATACATATACGACCTTGGCACTGAAAGAGTTAACATAAGTTTGTGTACATATCATAAACCGCATTTAGCTTTGTTGATTGTTGCCACACTGTTATTTGTAAATAAAATATCAAGTATTCCCAAAAACATTACTTAGTGTAAAATGAGGTTTAGTGTAAAACTGGTGTCAGATTTAATCACCATATGAACTAGTTAGGCAATACCAGTGTGAGGAGCCGGTCTTCACTACATGGAAATGACCGGGCTGACCACTGCTGAAGGAGAGGTCCATTAACAGTAGTGGCCAGCCACCAACCAAGGTCAATACCACGCAGTAAAGACTACTTCCTCACACTGTTATTGCCATTAATAAATAGCTTTTTTTTGTAAATGGTAAAATTTACAGGATTTGTGATTTTTTTTTCTCGCCGATATTTGTAGAATTGTTCTATTCATGTCCAAGGGCCATTCTTTAGCCTGTTCAATTTTTGCATGGGACCTAATCTCTTACACATATTTAACTATTAACACAAGTTTAGAATCAGACTATCATCTTTGAAAATTTATATTGCCATAAATAGAAATACTTTGGTTGGTGTTCAGCTTTATGCTTTGCATTATGTTGGCTTCATGCGTGTACCAGTTACCTTGAATTGATACATTGTCTGCCCGTTCATGCGAACACACTGTATGCACACGCACGCGGCACCATCTGTCCTTGCCAAAAAACACAAAAATACTACGCACGAAGAAAACAGACGATTTGATAAATGATAGTTTCCTGCACAACAAGCACAGTGCAAACAGAACTTCTGCACAACAATAGGCTCATTTAGAGCTGGTCTTCATATCACATGTTAATCAGAGTGCATAAACTCTTCAATAGTTATTTTGAAAAACGTGTACATCTGGTTTTTAAGGAATTTTTTTAATACAGCAGCCACTAAATGTTGTGTTTCTTTGAAAACTGTAAGATTGGAAAAGATGCAGCATTCCGAAAAACCAGTGCTTTACCCTTCTCTTATTGATGAAAATAAAAGATGTCCTCATCACAGTTTGTTATTTACCTTGTTTCCATGACCAAGTCCTCTCTGTGGTGGTAAGTGGAAGGAACACATGCATGCAGGGGGGAAAAAGAAAAAACAAAACAAAAAAACACAAATGTGGGGGTGGCTACAAACGATTGGTGAAAACGCACTGACATGCTTGGGTTAAATCAAAATGACTGTTATGTTAATGAGACTAAACAAAGTTTTTCATTTTCTGGTTGTGCTTCCCAGTCACAATGTGGTTTTTTTAAAAGGTTTTTTTTTAAATATATTTTTTTATACTTCAGATTTGCACTGCAATTTTATGCTTTTATTTCGTCATTTTGGTTTCATACAGAAGAGTATGCCCCTGGTATTTCTAATTCAAATACCAAACCAACAAAAATTGTAAGATGCTAGGTCCAACTTTTGACCAATTTTAAATTTTCAATAGCTATTTTTATAGATTCAAAAAGGTATTGCACGGAACAGTATCCAATGATTAGTGGTAGTTAATTAAAAACTAAAGATGAACTATTATCGGGATCCCAACATGACCTCACACCCGTCAGCCATGTACAAACATCTTTGCATGTCCCATGTATTTTGTGCACTGTTCGTGGCATTGTGCGAAAGTTGTGTGGGTTTGTTTTTTTTCGTTTTGAAACAGCATCATCTGTCAAAATTCATTCAGAGAAAAATACCTCAAAGTAAATTTATATCCGCGAAAATCAGGCCATGCAAACCACCAATAAAACTGGCCTGTAAATTGTTGTCAGCTAACCAGAAAGGAAAGAAAACGTTGCTGTTGTCCCACTTACTACATTGCAATGTGTGTCTACGTTTGATGTGGTAGTGATAAGAGATGGTACATTGTTTCGTTGGCTAAAAAGTATTTGCTAAAGAATTTACTAAATTCAGAGTGATTTCTTAAAGACAGAGCCTCTGAAAAATATCTGTTTTATGTTGATTTATTGAAAAACCTATCCACTCATTGATAATTTTTTTCCCCATTTTCATCTTTTTTAAAAGTAAATTTTCGTTTTTGGTTTTTTTTTTTTTTACGGAGATAAAACCACAATATACCATCCCTTGAAAAGCAAAATTATAATTATTATAGATTTCAACTAAAAGCTACTCTAAATGTAGTTGTTGGTACTTTGCAATTAAAAACTCCTCACTCAGCAAATGGTAACCATCCAAAGAAATGTGCTTTTAAGCATGGACTACCTTGCTTACTCAAATTCAAAATTGGTAATCCTGTAGAAATACTAATGTAAGCATTTTGTTTGTGACTGGTTCCCCGCTATTCTATTGCTTGGCTATTCAACAATTTTTAGCACAACTTTTAGTTGAGAAGTGCTATAATATTGGCCCCTGTGAGTCCGTCCTTGAAAATGCGCTTTTACGTTCTTGTATTCACTTAATGGGGAATTTCTGGACAGATTTTCCAGAAGTTTCTAAAAGCTGTTGAGCAGAAAGTACTGGTCAGCAATTTTCTTTGCTAAAAGAGAAAAAATAAATTTATTGGGGCACCAGTCGCAACATTGTATACTGTTTGGAATTTTGGCTGGTTACCTATTTCTGCTTAGCAAGATTCCACTGTGCTTAGCAAGTCATTGTGCTTTCAGGCCTTTCGAAGTTGGGCCTTGTTCATTGTCACTTTTCTAAACTTTTTGAATGTGTTGTCATTTGGCCTTCGAGAACGACTCTGCTAGGGTCCAAACATCAGACTGCTAACTATTCTTTGGCCCCAAACCTCCCCCCCCCCCAAAGAAAAACATTAAACAAATCAAGTTCTTCACAATTCCCATCGCAAGAATGACATACACAATATAGTGATTATTTCCATTTCTTGATAAGATTCAAGTTTAAGGCTTGTTCAGGTTTCAAACGTATCTAGACATAAAATAAAATGTTTGAGAAAAACAAACACAAAAACTTTAAGCGCAGTGAATACATGAACATTGCTGCACATACACACTGCTCAAATTTACTCTGTGTTTGAGCTCACAACCCAGCCACTAAACAAATGACTTGAAATCTGACAAAGCTCTCTTTCAATGAGAAAACAAAAGGCGCACAATACCTTGAAGATCACGTCTTAAACATCCAAGATCCCAGAAAAAAAACTGTGGGTGTTCCAATGAAAATTACAAATGGCTGATGTACAATATTTAAATCGAACCTGTTATTGACGACCACTGGGCTTGATGGAGGTGTACTTGCCCCAGCGATGTCTTTCTCTTTGCTTCCAGGTCCACCAGGCGGGCTTGACGATAACGACCCACAGGTGTTGCCTGGACTTGTGTCTTCGCCTTCTGTATCATTCAAGCACACAAATATTATTATCTTTAGTTCTGATAATGAAAACAACTAGTCTTCAAGAAAGCCGGCGGGTCGGGTTGACGCAGTGGTATCTTTCCTCGCCTTCCACCTCTAGGACCCTGGTTTGAATCCCGCCGGGGGCACTACGTGGATTGGGTTTTTAGTCCCCACCTCTGATGGCGTGGGTTTTCCCTGAAATAATTCTCTTGGGTTTTCCTCCCACATCTAAAACTGAAACTTCCTTATTTGTCTTCTCTTCATGGGGTTCTTCGTTAGTATAGTGATTAAGTTCGCTTTTCCTGGAATCGTCGGCTTCACAACCAGAATTAATAAATGAAACGAAAGTAGACATGGAAAGGAAAGCCTAGGGCTACATTCAGCGGTACTTCATTCTTGTAGGCCGGGGGCGAGAGTCAATGCTGACAACAAAGGTCTGAAACTAGGATCCACATTTTAGGAGGTATGTTGAAATGGTGGCATTTCCACCTTTTGGTAACCCCTGGAGTTATGGATTCTAAGGTTTGGGGAACAATATCCTCCGTGCAAGAGATCAAAGAGCAGGATTTCTTGATCCCTTTCAGCAGCCTCTCGTTTGTGTCTCCTTATTTCCTACCTCCACAGCTACAGCAAGCTTGAGTGGATTACACATATCCCCCAAAACGTCAACCATTAAAGTAGGAATGTTTTAAGAAAACTTGTGGTCTCACCTGATAATGAAAAACTCACACCATCTACCGATCCTATTCTGACATGCTGATGAGAAAGAAACACAAACAGAAAAAAACACAAGTGAAATATATGAGCAATAGTTGTTGCTTCTGTTGTTGCTGTTTTGTTTTTATTGGGTTTCGTTTTAAATCAACACCTACATGTACCATAAGATGTGGCTCACGACATAACATGTTTACAAATTCAACCACTGCAGGAACGTTAATCCAGAGGTCGCAGATTCAAATCCGCTCTAGTCAATTAGCACATTTTTCTTAGCTTACATCTCAAGTGATATATTACAAGCTCTTATAAAGCACTTTATCACACCCAATGGGCATCTCAAAGTGCTTATTATTTTTACAACAGGTATGAAGAGCTAGGTTTGAATTTTTCAGACCCAACTATCTCGCGCCTTGCAAAGGTCTAGAAACACAGGGGTGAACCCCCTTCTCTTGAAATGACAAGTCTACTGAGTTCTTTTGCATGTACATAAATTACCTAACACATCGGACCTACGGCTTAACGTCCCATCCGAAGGACAAAGCAATTATGGTCAAGTGTCTTGCCCATGAACACAAGTGCCCGTCCAGGAACCATGAATTTACGTTTCCAAGTGTTGAAAAACCTCCTGAAAACTCTTTTCTTAATCAACACAGAAACACTTTAATCCTTATTTTGAAAACAGAGCGTCCCACACAGAAGGCTAACAGCAATTAACATTCAAAAAAGATTCAAAATTGTGTTTCCGTTTGAATGTTTTGCCAACACATTCCAACATGGCGGTTAGCATGCCTACTTACGTTGATGAACGGGATGAATTTCTGGATGGATTCTTCATCGGTACTCCGGAGCTTACAGGTTACCATCACCTCCCCGATCGGTAACTGGAGACAGTGCTGACTCCCTGCCATGTACTGACATATTCTATTGACCATTTCTTTGGCATCTACGGGATACAAAAAAAAATCCATTTAACATTTGATGAGACAAGGTCTTCATTCAGTTCAAGTTCTGTGTCACCTTCAAAGCTACAAAGCATGAGACATATTTAATAAGTGAAATTAATAAATGAGAAAATTAGCTTGAAGATGTAGAAAAAGAATTATTTGATCTTGACACAACTCTGGCAGATTGTTGGTTCATTTGATGACGGAAAGTCCAAAAAGATGAGCTACACTGGATGCCTATTTGAGTTTTCTGTGCAGGACGAGGCAACACGATGTTTGTATTTACCTTTAAAAGATGTATTTTACATTTCTCTTTTGTTGCTTATTTTGTTTCTTGTGCTGCGCATCTGAATAGGGTCTTGTGAACTAGATAGATGGCGCATTATTAAGGCATCATTATTATTGTCATTAAATGACATAAATATAGGGTACGAATCTCAATTATTGCACAAATAGTGGAAATAGTCACATGTTTGCATAAAATGTTGTAAACACTGGCCCTGGCATTGCGGAATGTTAACACTGCTAAAAAACTACATTTTTTCCAACAATTTGTGAACATGAAAAACTTGGAGTGCTATCAACTTTCATCAACACGCAGCCACCTGGCACATGTAATTCTAAAAAAAAGATCAATGTGACCACAGTGGGACTGGATTCCCCTTAGGCTGGTACCTAGAGATGCATTCAAAATCAGCACACTGATTGTACCTTTGACTACAGGGAACCAGGCCAGCATGGGTACAACATGATCGACGCATGTCAACACTACACGTAATTACATTGTGCAATCAAATTGCATACTAAACTGAACACATAAAATCAACTTCTACTGAATAAAGAAAATCACTGTAACACAAAGTGCATCACATACAGGGTATTGAGCAATCAAAATGTGCATAACTATATAAATTAACAGAAATCATCAAAAAAGTTATTAAAATAACAAAAACAGCACAGTAAATCTAAAATCGAAATGCATGTCAAACATGAGCTGGTTTTGCTTCAAGGCTGCACACCCTTTCATATGATCTTGCAATCTCGGACCGCAATTATGTTTTTCAATTTCTCAAGAAAAACATCCTGGACAAAACATGTCCAAGGTGATTTCAAGCTCAAAGATGTACAGTAATAAACTGGAGATCGATCTCCAAATCAGCTTGGTTTAGGGTTTCGTAAGATATTCAATGACAGTTGCCTTGTAAAAAGAACTGAGGCAATCAGACAATGATTTTTCAATTATTTTGAACTGTCCGGTTTGAGTACATCATAGCACCATTCTGGGAGGAATACTGGTAGCTGCCTCATAACTAACCAAAACCTTTTGAGGACCAACAGTCAAAGGGTATCAAAATAGGGCAACATTTATGACATTTGTCTGGTTCACCCTCTTTTTCAGCCAATTATTCTGCACAATAATCCTCACCTCAGCTACTTTTGAACATATTTCGTTTATATTTATTTTTCATGCAACTCATCATATCTCTTTCATAATATTCAAATGAATATTATACTGTAAGCCCTTTCCACATTACAGAATCAATTCCCAGTAAATGAAACCCCAGGAAATTCCTGGAGAATTTTAACCCCACCGCCCACTCCGTGTTTGTTTCACACTTGGTTGCAGATTCCTAAAACAAACACTCAGTTTGCTAACCCTGCATTGAACTCACCTCGTACCCTAAGTGATATTTGAGGTTTTGCATGGTCTGGAAAATAAGAAGTAACTATAACTAGTAAACTTGCGGGTACAATGTGTAAATCTCTTGGGAGGAGTGTTGGCTGCTGGTGGTCTTGACATTTCGAATAGTAAACTCGTTCTCCTGAAGAGTATACTGTTCAAAACGTAGAGAGTCTACATCAGCTCTTCACAGAGCCACCATCCCTCCCAAAAGAGATTTAAACATGGTTGTACCCACAAGTTTACTAGTTATAGTTACTTCTCACTGTACCCTACTCCAAAACAGGGGTAGCTTCCCGGCAGTTTCCCCAGGGTTAGCAATTCAAGCGTGCGAAGGTCAACTAAATTCTCCCAAGAATTACCTGGGAAATTCATTGAGTGTGAAAGAGGCTATATGTATGTATATACAGTCAAGAAAAAAATAAAATCTACAGAAAATTAACAAGTGGGGCTTCTGCCGAAAATCAAACACATGGACACCATGCTGCCTAGATAGGATCTGAAATAAAATGCCATTGCAACATTAAAGCCCTTAGCACGAGAGGGAACAACGTGGGAGTTTTATTACATCATGGGTGGGGAGTGCTGTCTGACTTAGGGCAGGAGGTTGCAGGAGAGGGGAGGGGGCTTGTGAGGACAGAGAGAGTCTCGAATTGTTGTTCTTTTCTGAAACAATATTATCGATATATTATTAATGTTTTTTAACCTAGAAACTCAAAAACCTTGGTTCTTCCTCTATATTCTCCCTAGGGCTCAACTTCATAGAGCTGCTTAAGCAGGAAATATTGCTTAGCAATTTTCTGCTAAACAAAAAGGAGCAGGATACCAGTCATAAATTGTACATGTGACATGGTACTTTGGCTGGTAACAGTTACTCTTGTAAGTATAATTATTTTGTGCTTTGCTACTTTTTGTGCTTAAGCAAAAAAGTAGCTAAGAACAACAAAACTATGCTTACCAAAATAAGGTTAGAGCCAAATTACCATGTCACATGCACAATTTCTGACAATTTCCTGCTAATTTTTACTCAGCACAAAATTTGTAAGCAAAACTGTCTGCTTAAGCAGCTCTACGAAACTGGGGCCTGGTCATGTTGTTTTAAATTAGTCAAACAACATCACAAAAAATATCTTGCCATGTGGGTACTCTTGTCCTTGTTTCAGCATAGACTTTGATCATGAGATGGTTTAAATTAAACAGGAACACTGTGTAAGCGATAGGGATGCCTCTTGAACACTCATAAACCTGACACCCAATCTCAATCTGTCATTTGCATTTAAATGAACTGCAAGTGAGAAACTTGGATCCTCTGGTTTTTTTTTTATTCTACAGACAATTTGGATGTCCTTTTTCTTCGACTTGGCAAAAAAACAATAAAAGTAGTGGAGAGGACATGAGACGGAACCCATACCAGAGCTGTTTGATGATCTTTAGAAATGTTGTTCCCTCGTTTCAAAAATCTTCGTGTAAATTCCTTTTTTTGCCAAATGTACAGTTTTCTGAAACTCTCTCCAACTTATTTGGAAGCGGTGATATCAAAGCTGCAATTTGGGGGGAAGGGGGTTGACAGGTTGGCAAGGTAATGCAGCTGTCCCCGTGACAACATAACAATACAGTGTTGTTCACTTACACGCAACATTTCTTGTTCTGCGAGATTTCATTTTGGGTTGATTATCTGAATGAAATCAGGGGGGCAAGAAACTGTCAATACTGTGGGATTGGGGTTTCAAGTAAAGACAGATGGGCATCAGAAATCAGGGGTACAAGAAACTGTCGATGCTGTGGGATTGGGGTTTCAAGTAAAGACAGATGGACATCAGTAATCAGGAGTACAAGAAACTGTCGATGCTGTGGAGATTGGGGTTTCAAGTAAAGACAGATGGGCATCAGTAATCAGGAGTACAAGAAACTGTCGATGCTGTGGGATTGGGGTTTCAAGTTAAACCAGATGGACATCAGTAATCAGGGGCTGAAGAAACTGTCAATACAAATGGGGAGGGGTTTGTGATTGGGGATGATTGCAGACACGTTCAGAATGATGGGTTTGAATGACTTAGGAGAAGATTATCTGAAATCATGGGAACCTGATTATCTTACGTAAGAGAGAGAGAGGTCATTCAATATCACGTGAACATGGTTGGCATGATAAATGCACTTTGTCCGCCTACAACTTGACAGCAAGTGGTGGACGAATCAAAACTACAAATTTAAGTCTCCTATTGACTGATCACATTCAATCAAGTGGTACTGGTTTTAAATAATAAAGTCCTATGGCGACCTGCAATACAACATAATGTGGTGAACAGACCATATGCACACGAAGCCACTGCAGTGGGGCGCCCTCGAGTAGAGGCCAAATTGAGGTTTCTCATTGGCCCATCCACTACGCAACACGTACATAGATGTGTGTTTTCCATTGTATCAATCTACCCACTTGGATGACTGCTGGATGACGTCGTGCATAAAGTCCATACATCCAAACAGTACACATCTAGCTCTGTGCACAGCTACATTACCGTTACCTAGATGTGAACAGTCTGTCTTGTAACTGGCACATGGAACTGATAGTTAAAAGAGAAGTGACCCATAACTTGTAATGGAGCAGGGATGGGAGTCAATGCTGACAAAAATGTCAGAAACTAGAATGACAGTTTCAGGAGGTACATTGAAATGATGGTGTTTCCACCTCTTGAGTTTATAGATTGCTAGGAACTTTTGCTGACAAAAATGTCAGAAACTAGAATGACAGTTTCAGGAGGTACATTAAAATGATGGTGTTTCCACCTCTTGAGTTTATAGATTGCTAGGAGCTTTTGCTGACAAAAATGTCAGAAACTAGAATGACAGTTTCAGGAGGTACATTGAAATGATGGTGTTTCCACCTCTTGAGTTTATAGATTGCTAGGAGCTTTTGCTGACAAAAATGTCAGAAACTAGAATGACAGTTTCAGGAGGTACATTGAAATGATGGTGTTTCCACCTCTTGAGTTTATAGATTGCTAGGAACTTTTGCTGACAAAAATGTCAGAAACTAGAATGACAGTTTCAGGAGGTACATTGAAATGATGGTGTTTCCGCCTCTTGAGTTTATAGATTGCTAGGAGCTTTTGCTGACAAAAATGTCAGAAACTAGAATGACAGTTACAGGAGGTACATTGAAATGATGGTGTTTCCGCCTCTTGAGTTTATAGATTGCTAGGAACTTTTAGGAACAGTGTCCTCAGCTCTAGAGAAGTAGATCAAAGAGCACGATTTCTTTATATCTAAAGAAAAATAACAGCTGATTTGTTCACCAGGAAGACATTTAAAAAAAAAAAAAATTCAGATAAAAGTCTGAAGTTTCTCCACCCTGTATGGAGATTGGGAGGAAAATAAGGCATCATCAAATCTATACTCTCCTTTACTAATAATAGTAATGCATAATACACTGGAGTGGTAAACAGCGCTGTAAGAGTCACCCTAATTCTGGCGATAAGTTTACCTGGCAGATCTCTGTCAAAGAATTCCCTCCAGTTCGAGTCCAGGAAGAGAGACGAATATCTGGAGTCCAACGACCCAAGATACTTGGCAAGAGAATTACTACCTGCAGAAGGGAAAGAAAGCGTTACCCCCAAGAAAATGTTTTAAAGGATTTGTCAACTTTAATACGGCAGACTGGTTGTCTTAAATATTGGCAAGGCATTTTAATATTAACGACCAAGGTTTGACCCCTGGGCTTGACCTCACAAAGAGCCAAGATGGGTCCCAAGATGTGCACCAATTGTAATTGCTACGCAAAGTGTGATGCAACAATACAGATCAATGTAGAAATATTGACAACTCATCTTCCGATGAATCTTGGTGCTTTGTGAAATTGTGCCAAGATATACTAGACACAAAAGGTTTTTCTGTAGTGCACAAAACTAAGTCAGACAACACATGACTACTGCTGGCATGCTCTCAATTGTGGGAGTCAACTCATAAACATTTAAAAAGGCCTCGATGCATAAAATGCACACCACACTGTATATAACACACAGGTGCATTGACTCCTAAAATGGCACAACCGAGATTGTTGTGATGATGATGTCAGGTAAATTGGGTCAATACTGAACAGGTAAGATTTGAAACTTTGCATGGTAAAATCTAGTAAGGTCTGCGGTAATACCATGTTCATGATAAAATCTGAATTGTGGTTGTTCTGAAAAGTACTGGTGGTGTAACAACTCGATGTTGTGCTCTTATCGTCTTCAGGAGAAAGAACAAACATGCCCTCCTCCAGTCATAAGGAATCAGAATAAAAAGTAGTTTCTATTCAAAGTTAATACAAGTTCCATTAATTGAGCAGAAAGATTTGACTACTAGAGTTAAATTTAAAACAACCTTCTTGACTCTCATCAACTCACCTAAAGGAACTACATAAAACTTGATATAATTTTGCCAGTCTGTTGACTTAGTTGAGAACAGCTCCACGTACGGCCGGAGTGCCGCACCGGCATAGCTTTCATTCCCACACAGGGCAACCTTCAACGGCTCTGGGATTTTAGGATTCTGATTGCAACTGGAAAGAAAGTTTCATCCAATTAAGTTTTAATGGTCACAAGAACTTTGATCATTTCAATGAGCTGGGCCCAATTTTCATAAAGCTGCTTTTAAAGCAGAAAACGGTGCTTAAAATTTTCTGCTGAGCGAACATAAGCAGCAAATCTGTCACAAATGGTACATACGCCATGAGCCCAATTTTATGAAACTGTTCAGCAGAAAATCATGCTTAGCAAATTTGTCTGCTGAGCCAAAATTAGCCAAAATGTTTATCCTTACCAATCCAGTATAAAACCTTTTAGAATAAAAATTCAACTGTGCCAATAAAAGAGCTCTCACCTCCCAATATCTAACAGAGTTTGCCTCACAATGGGTTTTCAGCAAACGTATTATTTTTTGTATTTTTTGTATACTTTTGGGGGTAAATTTTATGTCATGTACATGTTTCCATATTTTGGTTCTATCTTGGTTCACCCTGTCTGTCTGTCCAAGTGTTCTTGTTCTTGTTCATGTTCTGTGTCTGTTTGTCCATCCTGTGTCTGTTTGTCCATCCTGTATCTATAGTGGCCCTGAATATTTGAATACGTATGCGATGCTGTGAAATTGTTCGCAAATTTGTGCGCACAGATCTGCGATGTTGTGAAATTTTTTCGCAAATATGTGCGCATAGGTCTGCGATGTCATGAAATCTTTCCCGATTGTATGCACATGTTGGCAATGGAAGAGTGGAGGACAGCGACCAAGTCCCAAGATGAAGTTTAGCCCGTGCCCGTGAATCGCATCGCATTACATTGGGCTCATCAATTTCAAAACAAATTTGTGACTCGCATGAGTGATGGATTTGAGCGCTATATAAGAAGCCACTATTATCATTATCCCCCTTTAAATAATACAGACATAAGGAAATGAATATCCACTTACTATTTTTGGAGTTTATTTACGATAAACTGTAGAGTTGCTTCAACGTCTGGATGGTTACATGTACAGACGACTTTCTCCCCAGTGTTTGATAGCGTCTGCGCCAACAACTAAAACAATGACCAAAATGATAAAATTACAACACTGTGAACAGTAAAGCTATGGGATACAAAAAAATCATTAATTTCTACGAAATAACTCATTTCAACCAAATAAATAATCTATTTGCTCACTTGCCTTTTAAACATTTTTTAATTATTGGTATTTAAAGACAAAACGATCAATAGCTGTAGCTGAAAGGGTCATTTAACAATGGTAAATAATAAAATTTTGCATCGGGGATAAAGAAATTTAAAAATAATAATAATTTGTCACCCTTACATCAACATGTATTAAGCACTGTATACAGATCATTGCAAGACCCACCGCAAATCATTGCGGTACCCGCTGCTAAAATATGGGATTCGAACTGGCCTCTAGCCAACGGGCTAGCTCAGTGGTCTAGTGGAAAGACATCTGCTCTAGCAATGCAAAAGGTCGCGGGTTGGAATCCCACCCAAGTGATTTGCCTGTGGATTTTTGTCACAGAACTCAGGCAAGTACTGAATACAGAGCCTAACAGCCATTGGTGTAAGGGTAAAACCAGATTATATAATAAGCAAAATATAATTCCATAAAATAAAAAAACCCCAAACAAACACTGTAGGACCAAACAGTAAAAAAGTGAAAATGTAAAAAGGCATAGGTAAAAAGCAATTGGATACAGCTATTTGGCAAAACGTGCTCGAAAAAAATTAAGAAGTTTGTACATGTCTCAGTAACAATCACTCAGATGGATTTCCGCTTGAAATTCTCTTTATTTTCTGAGCAAACGAACCCTGAATATGTCACTTATCAGTACTGCTTTCAGTGCAACTTTAATAATCAACCAACCGTGTATTCAAAAAGGAGTACGTACTGGTCTCATGAATAAATCAAATATGTAATAAATTGTTAATGGCCCTTCAGGCAAAATATTAATATTTAAACTACATTGTAAAAGATAACCAGTGATTGAAAATTTATGAGTTTGTGTAAGTCTTGTATTCGTACCCTGCCATGCTTCTCCAGCACACTGACTAAGATGACTCGGTCAGGTATCTGACCATCTGCTAACCCCTGCCATAGATCTGTGAGTTGTTCAGCTAAAGGTGGTATGCCGGGATGCTGCAAGAATCAAACAAAAAACACCAAAACTAGCTTTATTTACTTGTCGGTCCTTTTTTTCAGTCTAAAAGGCAGTGTACACTTTTGGTCATTACTCTACAATTCAATGACCATAAAAACTTACTTGGTAAGGAGCACTAAAGAGCTGTTGGTAGTATACAACATTGTGAGAAACCACTACCTTTGAAATAGTGTAGTTTTAGAGAAAGAGGTAATTTCACCCCAAAATTTGAATCTTTCTCAGGCATCTGAAAGCACACAATTCTATGCAACAAGGGTGTTCTTCTTTCATTATTCTCTTGCAACTTCAATGACCAATTGAGCCCAGATTTTCACAGGTTTGTTATTTTATGCATATGTTGGGATACAACAAGTGAGGATACTGGTCTTTGACAACTACCGAATGTATACCCTGCCATTAACTAAGTGATGCTACTTGTTTGTGTAATTAATGACATATCCATCCAATCCGTTTTCAGATGTATTCATCAAGTAAGTGATTACAATTTCTGAAGGTTTCAGAAAGGCAAGCTGATATAAGCCTTGGCTCAGTGTACAATATTTTCCAGAGACGCAATTACTATTTTCTTTGATGAGTTGCAAACACAATGTAGAGTTCCCTGGATGTAGGAGGCAAAGAGCTTCCAAATGATGCTCAGACACTTGGGGTTTTAAACCTACCTATTTAAAGGTAGGGTCATGACCCTGAAAAAAATTTGTAATTTCTATCCAAAAGCCTACTTGCTATAAAGATGGTAATGGTAGTAAGCATCCCATGAAATTATTTCGTCTGAAGTGCCTCCGTTGATCAGAAATCAATTAACAAATTTTAATCTGAGAAACGATTCATGCATGAGAAACAATTCATGCATGAATCATTTCTCAGATTTCTGAGGGTCGGTGTCCGTTTACAAATGATGTGGCCATAGATGCGGTTGGTACCCGCTGTCCCGTCGCTAAACATGGATCAATGTGACCTTCTTGAGAAATTACCGTGACAGTTTTATTGCTGTTTTTGTCAACAAGAAGACACTGCACAGCATTCAGCTGAATCTTTCACATGTGAATTTTATTGTATCTGTCTTGATAATTTTGCCAATAAATCAGCATTACGCTGACAAACCCAATTCACCCGACGTCACCACCTTTGGTGACTCTTTGCTGTGTGAGGTTGGGAGTGTAGATTCCCTATGTGTTACATTTTAGGCGACCCACACGCGATCAGACACACAACACTTATTTACATGCAATCTGACTCGCCAAATCGCAGACCATCGGTGGAGAGTGACCCCCCATGTGACGTCAATGCGAGGGGTCTATATTCAGTGTAAGTCCATGTTCATAATAGCAATCCAATAATCAACTTCAATTTTCCAGTTTTTAAAAGAAAAAAAACCAAACCAAAAACATTCCAAATAATATGAAGTTGTCAAAACGATCATGAAATTGAAAGCTTGATGTTTTGTTCTCCATCACTCGGGAAACATGTTTTGATAACTTGCACTATACATTGCAAGCTTTTAACCAAATGGGTTTCACATGGAGCGTACCAACAGTGGGTGGTCACAACAACACTGTGCCATGTCTACTGTTTATTATGAGCTTGACGTAAAGTCAAGTCAAGCTGAACACTTGAGAGATTATAATCACTCTGCATCCATACTAAATGTCATCATCCTTAAAGTGCGACTGCACTCAGTTATCGAAATTCAATATTTCTGATGAATTATTTTGTCCGGAAGTTTAAGCCATGGCTGACTTAGGGGCTGTGGCTACGGCTATGACTGTTGCTGAGGGTGTTGCATTGGTAGAAAAGTGATCAAAAAGTGGCCTGAATCGATGTTTTACCTTATGGTCAGCTTTGCCAAAGCTGCTGGCCTTTTCCAAAGACTTGGCCTGGGTGTGTGACCCCTGACCTGTTGACCCCTGCGACCCCAGAGAGCCCTCTTTGGTCAGGACCTTGGGTGCTGATTGGCTGTGGTGTCTCTTCTCTTTCTGGTTGGTGCTGTTGGTTACGAGGGGGACGGTCCTCTCGTTGTTGGGGGAGGGGGTGGTTTTCATCAAGACAAGGTTCCCGGGGTCACTTTGGTGGGAGATGACGCTTTCGCTTCGTTTGGCAAGAGAGGGCGGGTTATCTGACCATGGAGTTGTCTCATCGTCTGCACCAAAATCCTATTCATAGAAAAGGTACATGTAGCAAGTTCATTAAAGTTGAAAGTTAAAAGAAAAAAGGAGAAAAAAAAACGAAATGTGCAAGAATGGGTAGCCCATCTGAATCTTTCTGCTTGTCTACACACTGAAACTCTCTTTCCCTCAATGTTGTCTGCAACACCAAAACAGTATTATGTGCATATTCTTTATTGATAGTATGGCATGTCATGGCCGAGCGGTTAAGAGCACCGGACTCAAGCTCTGGTGTTTCTGATCAGCAGAGTGTGGGTTCGAGTCCCGCTCTTGACACTTGTGTCCTTAAGCAAGACACTTAACCATTACTGCTTCATCTTTTGGGTGGGCTGACATAAAGTTGTAGGTCCCATCTGTTGTGTAAAGCATGTAAAAAGAACCCAGTTACACTTATCTTTTAAAGAAGGGGGTTTGCCCCGGTGCTTCTGGCAGTGGCTGCTGAATGCAACGCAGCACTTTGTAAACCTTTATAAGGTGCTACATAAATCGGTCTCATAATTCAAAAATTTCAAAAAATCTGTCTTGAAATGTTTCTGTTTGTTCAAACACCTTTAGTACCTTATTGGGATATACGTGCACTATATAAGACTATAGTATATACATTCTCTTCAGAAAATAGCTTTACATGAATGTTTTGGTTTTGGTCGGCCATATTATTGACTAGATGGGTTTTTCCCCTTTAAGGCATCTTCAGCACTCAAGAAGAAGATTTTTTTCAAACAAATCACAGGCCTGACTTGACAAAATCGTAATACATTTTGTTTCACTAAACAACACACCATAAGCCTGCTCGAGTAAGAACAAAACACTAAATCAGCACCTTTAAATTGAACCCGTAAACTAAAACATAAACCAAATTCGGGATGAGTAAACGGAAACAAATATTCATAAATGAATTCATAACTGAGTTTTTGTTTTTTAGTCGGTATCCTGATATTCCTTTATCAGTTTAATGTCCACTGGAAACCAGTGCCAAGGTCAAATCCGAGAGTGATTCACGATAATAAAGTAACAACTTCCACCTTGCGTAGGATGAAAAGTTGGTCAATTAAAATGTTGACGCACTTTTGCAGACTACCACCGTAAAATACTCCAAAGAAAATGGTAGTAATGTCACGAATAGAGATGATTAATGTTTCTAAACGTGGGGGGGGGGCAAAGGAACTATTCAATGATGCTAATAATATATGGGTGTAAAGAGTCACAATATGATGTTACGGTTGAAAATGCACATCAATATCTACACTGGACATGTAAGGTCAAATTAGTTACTACATTTTGTTACTAGCCTTCCTGTTTGAGGTGGACAGGTCCCGTGCATGTTTTGTAGTGGGAAGGCCCCTATGTTAAGGCAGAAAGTTTGTGTTCTGTGGTGTGTAGGTGTCATTGTGAAACAAAACTATGTCTCACTGTACAATTTGGGCAGGTCCCAAAGTAAGGCATTAAATGGAATTCCCATTATGCATTAGTTTTGCTGTGGGCAGGTCTCGTATTGAGGCAGAAAGCTTATGTTCTGTGATGTTTAGGTTCAATTGTAAAGAAAAATATGTATGTTTGTGGTGGGCGGGTCCCCATAGAAAGGCATGATGAATTGAGCATTATTGCCTCACTGTACAATGTTTTGTAGTGGGCAGGTTCCAAAGTAAAGCATATAATGTAATGCCCATTATGCATTAGTTTTGTTGTGGGCAGGTCCCATATTGAGGCACAAAGTTTGTGTTCTATGGCGGGTAGGTCCCAAATATGTCTGTTGGTAATGGGGGGGGGGTATATGAAATGAGCATTATGCCTTACAATATCTCGTGGTGGGTTTGTCCTAATGGCAGAAGGTGTATGTGTAGGACAGAAATTTAATGTTAATGTGAAAATGAGTCAGGTGTGGCTAAGTTTAGCTTCTTCTTTTTTTTAAAAGCACATTCACAACTCAATCTAATCAACATAGTAGACGGATTAATGTGATAGAAAACTAAAAATACACAGGCCTGCTTTATTCATTGTCTATAAATCAATCATATACTGAATCAAGCATATAAAATTGTGATTATTTTGTTGATTCATAGTTGACTTTCCAATGGAATATTCGGTTTATACTGCAAATTTAGCACTTGAAAAAAATCAAATACATTTTTAACAGTATGATAACAACAACTTTCAATGCCTACTACACGTTAATAAAAAATTATATTTTCCGACATGTCATTCATTTTGACAAAAAAGGGCTCACAAAAACTTCAAATGAACAACCTATCCACATCACCAGTATGTTGTATAGAATCATAGATTGTCAATTGAGGTGGGATAGAGTTAAATCTGCAGGTACCCAAACTGACACATTTCAACTTTCCTGGCACTGTCCAGATTCCATAAATATTGGTCATTAAACAAATAAAATAGTTTGGATATTTACAATTTATAATGTACATCACACACACAGATTTGTTTTTGAGTCCACACCCACATCCACCATGTACACAGTTGACACATAGGGCTCAAAATACGTGTAGGGCTAATAATGGACTTTAGAAATGACTTGCATTATTAACAAAATAATTTAAATCAACCCCACTGATGAAATTGTTCCTGCTCAATTGCATTTTGTAAACTGTGTATATAAAGAGTTGAATTAAGATTCATGGAGCGATAATCTGCATGTCTACTGTGCAAAATGTGTTCTTCCCATAATAATAATTCTACTGTTTTCTATGCTTGGCTAGTTGCCGTCCTATCATCGTCTTTTTTGTACTTTGCTATTCTGTATGTTTCTTCGGCTAGGCTTTGTTTTTCAATAAGAAAAGTCAAAAAGTGTAAGCACACCCAACATTAATTATGTGTGCATTTATGAAGGTTGCGACACAACGGCTATCAATTAAGTTGTCAAATTAGTCACTGATACTACTGGTACATGTGCTGCTAACAGGCACGTGTGATAACAGCCCCTGACAGAACAGACCCAGAGTCCATACAGCAGGCCCGCCAGTCTAACGGTAGATACACCAAACGTCCGACTGACATGACTCACTAGCCTGACATTCTTCACGACATCTCATGGACTGGAACCTGAAACTACTGTCTGCGTTTAAGGGGAGGTCGAAGCATTTGTAACGACACACTTTTCATTGTAAGTGGATTAGAGTCAAATTAAAGTGACACCGACTGCTGATTGCGTCAGCCGGGAGGAGCATCTGCGCATCTTTTTGACACTTTTTGTTTACTTTGGACACACTGATTAATCTGTTGTTGACATGATAAACGACTATTATTATTATTATTATTATTAGTATTGTTGGCTTTTTTGTGGCCCTACTCAAGCAAACAAGAAGCTAGTAGTTGTGACCTACAGCTAGAATTCATAAATTGTGAGCGGGGGGGGGGGGGGGGGGGGGGGGGCCATGTTTGTAAGCATATTAAGAATCCTGGATTTGAAAGACTGGCCTGATTGGGCTACAGTGAACAGTTTGGACGCCCTGGTTTTACTTTTCAGTGAACCCCATTTCCAGATCCTGCATAACATTTTTGCTTATAATTTGACTATATCAAATTTTGTCTTTACAAAAGAATCAATCAACTAAAGGTACACCTGTTAGCTACCCTCTTTATACATTTTTTTTCTTCTCCAATTTGTTTCTTTTGAAATAATGCTTTTGGATTGAACAAAGATAAATTGACTAGAGCGGGATTTGAACCTGCAACCTGTGATCTCCTTGACATTACGCTCCCTGAGAATGCCCCCCAAAACAAGCCTGGCTCATGATGTAATACATGTGACATCAGTAGTGGAACAAGAAACTTTACGTTAGCTTGGATGCCACAACAGTACGTGCCTGTATGGGTAGCATTGAAATTCAGACGCTTTGGTAGTGCTTTGTGAAATCGAAACCTAGGCATGATATTTGGCCGTTGGGAAAAAAGTAAGAAAATATTATGAGAACAAGGACTGAGCTATATTTGTACATGGTAAATAGGTTTGATAGGCTCTTCAGACTATTTAAAGGTATTATACAGGATTGGTAGAGCTGACAAAATAGTCCCAGACAGTGATCTAGTTATGAATGATCAACCATTAAACATGCTATAACAAACCTGTGAAAATTTGGGCTTAATCCATTGTGTGAGTCAGGAGAAAATAGTGAAAAACCATGCACAATGTTCAGCATGTAAACACATTGTCCTTAAATTTTGGTTGTATCAACCGAAATCGGCTGTTTTTGTTTGTTTTTTGGGGGTGTTTTTTATATTTTTTTTTAGGTTTTCAGATACAGTTTTCTCAATTATGACTACATTTCAGACAGAATAAATCACAGAAAAATGGTTCTAGTGTGAACTTCATAAATAAGTAAGCCATCAGACTTTAATTAAACAATGATGTTGTGCATCATTACCAATCCTGTATAATACCTTTAATAAAAAATTTCCTGAATTTTCTGACGGGAAAAAATAAATAAATCTGAAATCAGATTAAAGTAGGAAGAACACCGTGGGTGTAAGAACCTGTGCAACTCACATCCTCCAAAACCCTACCCACAAGAAAAGAAACAAAGACGAAAAAGCCATGAGTGTTCGTACGGATGAATCACTCACGCTGGGATGACAGTGAATATCTTGTCATCTAATCTCAGAAAAACCAATAATGACATGAATGATGAGAGTACTCCATTATTCATTGATTCCCACTTAGTCAAAACGCATCAACACTGCTCTGATTGGCATGTACATGCATGTATGTACTCAGATTTGTATTTGACACATAACCGCAATGAACACATAATGCACTAAGACGGGCTGCTCGCAAGAGGATGAATTACTGAAGTGATTGTTGCCTTAGTAAATGTTTGGGGGTTGAACAAAGACAAATTGACTAGCGATTAGTGTGCCGGCGCTCTACCAACTAAGCTTTCTAGCCCTATGTTGGCGGCTTCCCTATTTTGTAAATATCTTTTTTTCTGGGATGCTTCTGAGAGGCACCTCCGAACAAAGGTATTGGCAAAATAGCGAGACCATGTTTGGCGAGGTAACAGTGGGTACCAACCACATCTCTGGCCGTATTGAGGGCAGCATTCAAACAGACACCTCGGATATTTCCAAAAGTCGCCTGCAGGCAATTTTTCAATGTACTTTTATTGATTTCTAATCAACGAGGGCACTTGACACAAATCTATTTCACAGGATGCTTACTACCATTAACATCTTTATAACAAGTGGGCCTTCTGATAAAAACAATATAACTCTTTTTCGGGGTCATGAACAACGTACGATCATACCTGTAAGTTTGCCGCCAACAAATGCCTCAAAATAAGTACATCTATGTACATATATACAGAATTATTTTCACATCTACATACAACTTAACACTAACATGGTGCTCTGCTAAACATGCATCTTATCAAATCTTGTCCCCAGTCCCCAGGACCCCCAAATTACTGAACATATCAGCCTTGCAGAAAATATAGTTGACTTCAAGATGGCTTTGAACTACATACCTAGTCCTCAATTAAAGTTAAACGTGCCTGTTACAAACATGGTTTAATTTTATTACCCAATTTGTGCTACTATCAGCAATCTTTGTTTACCACTGACAACATTTTTAGCATTGCTTTCCGATACTTTTGCTTTGATGTTTTCGGTCCAGACAGGTTAAATTGTTGTCAATTTTGTTTTACTACTGGTATTGTACAACAGGTCTCTTAACTCATTTTTAAATTACTTAATACCTTGTAATGTAAATGTAACTCGCATTTGTAAATGTAACTCGTATTATTGTTATTTGTACATTAATTGTTATTTGTAATTAACTATAATTTGATTATCACCGTTTTTGTTTTTGCACTTTTCTTGCTGTTGAGCACCTCAGGGTTGGATCAGTGAGAGACACTCAATAAATCTACTTATTATTCATTATTCATAAATAGCTGGGACAGTTTATCCACTCTGATTGGTTGTGAGGAGATCATGTTGTCATGTTTAAACGTGCGATATAAACACAGTTAGAAGTGATTAAACATGACCTGACCTCGTTGAGACAAAAGAGGGCGTTATCCGATGATTGCTTGAAGCACGCAAATTTTACAGCCCCAATTTAAGTTGGTATGGTCGCATATTTGGCTTGCACAAGTTTGAAGCTTGCGTGTGATCATTTGAAACTTAAGCGCGCAAGTTTGAAACTTGCACAATGAGCTACTCAGCTCTCAGCACATGCATAGAAACTCAACGCAGAGTCGAGGTAAGCTGAGGGTAAACTGTCAGATTTGTCCTCAACTTTTACAGTTTAAAAAAAAAATTTTTTTTAACAGAAAAGTATTTATGAATGGGAATCGAAGTGTGTTGAATTGGTTTTAAACTAATTGTTTAAACGCGCCATGGCCTGGTTCTTGATAATTTTACCTTGACTTTGTCTTGCTAAAATGGTCAAGATTCAGACCTCAGCGTGTTAAAAAATTAACTAGTTTCAAACTTCTTCAGGCACTTTGATTCCCTTATAATTACTACTGGTGATTTACCCCCAATCTACTTACCCCAGAGCTACCAGAGTCTTTACTGTTGCCGTTGTCATCATGGTATTGGTCTATCAGTGGGAAATGCTCCATTTCTTCAGCCATCGTACTTGATGTGGGAATTCCTTGAGAGAAAAACGGCCTGAAAAAAGAAGGACAAGTAAAATGGAAATCACTAAAATGTCATCAATCGACTAAAAAGCCTTGCAACAATAACCTACACATACATGCCAACTATGAAACTCCAATCAGTGACCCACAATTAAAGGTAGGGTCATGGGTTGGTAAATATTCCCAAAAATTACTGACCATAAAAACCTACTTGGTGAGAAGCACTGTAGCTGTTGATAGTATAAACTATTTTCAAAAAGAATTCCCTTCGAAGTAATATGGTTTGATAATTTATCACCAAAATATCATTTGAATCTGAGATTGGATTTCTATGGGTTGGTGTCTGTTGGTGCCAGAGATGCGTTAGGTACCACTAAATGTAAATGGATTTGACGTTCTTTTGAAATTACAGTGACTTTTTTTTTGCTGTTTTCTCAGCAAGTAGACAGCTGAAATTTTCACAAGTGACTTTTATTGTATCTTGCTTTTTAACTTTGCCTATAAATAAGCATTTCGTTGACAAAAAGCAACCCATGACCCTACCATAAAATATATATTGTGCAAATATGTTTTACAAAGTTAATGTGCAGCAATTTAAACGAAGTTTCAGTCTTTTAATTCATTTTCATGGAAAAAAGTAGTCAGGAATTATTTTTTTAAACAATTTTTCCCACCAACCTTACCATTTCACTCAAACATCCGCACGACTGCATTCTTTCAAAAGGGGAATTAAATGCCAACGGTGGGGTTTCCACTTCAGATAAATTTCGCACTTTAATTGTACGATTTGCAGTTGTTGCCATGGCAAATTTGAGGTTAGGAATATCGTGCAATCTGCAAATGGTAGCGTTGATGACAGCTTCTTCAAAGGAATGCATTTCTTAAAGCCGCTTTCATCAATACTCTAGACGGCTGGCCTTTTCTCGATATGATAAGTAGATTTTACAAAGCCTTATTAACGCGAGGTGACTTCGTATGTTATTTGTAAACATCTCACTTTCAAAAAACTGACAATAACATCAAACATAAATTGGTACATCTTCAAAACATATCAAAATCTAAAACTGGTAAATGTTGTTAGCAACAGTGTCTGCCTGTTTTAACCAAATTCTCACCCATGTGAATATATCAAGTAAGGTTGGTTTATAATCAATTTGCTTTAAATTTGCATAAATCATGAGTGGCAGAGCTCACCCTTAACACTAGCTCGGCCAACATTTTCTAGTAAAAAACTGGTATGGGCTAGTAAGCACCTCTTTTCAACTTGCCATGTGGGCTATTCAAAATTGTGCAACATCCCTATTAATTAAACATATAAACAAATTAAGTATTCAGTTATTTTTGAGTGTATGAATGTAACTTCATTTGACCAATAAACAAACAAGTTGTGATCGCTACCATTAATACATCATAAAGATATTTTAATGACTATGCGCATTTAAAATCTGGGTCTTACAAAACTTGCTGGGGGCAGGTAAAACGCACAGTCCAGTGAGCTGCGTTACAAAAAGCTTAAGCGCAAGGCCTGAGTGGAACAAGTCAATTTTAATTTGTTTCCATAATGATGTACACTCGTTTCCCCTAATTAGCACAGAGTTGCTTGTGAACATCATAATGGAGTCTCTGCCTAGACCACAGAATCAAAAGTTCCTGTGAAATGCCCTTCCACTATCTACAACTCTGATGTTTTAATTAATTACCAGAAAGATGGCTGCATAATCTAAGCCCAGGGCTCACCGGGGTTATCAGTGCTCTGAGCCCCAGGCCCATTGCAGGCTACCAGTGGTTTATCATTCCTACACTGATAATTATAATTACAACCCCCCCCCTCTCCCCATGAATACTAACGAGAGTGCATTACCATCTGGACTCCAGTAGGATCCAGACGAGATTTGTTGTCTTAATGTGATGTAAATGTTTTGCAAGGATGTAAGGATATTGTTTGCTTGAACATTGAACCCAACTGGAAAACTCTTCTCTTGATGGGACTGTTAAATCAATTTTACAACAAGACTAACCCTCAGTTTGGAGATGTTTTTCAATATAATCCGTTTAAATTTAATTGAACTACAAAGACAGATACTTTAATGGTAATGACCAGCTGAGTCCAATTTCATAGGAGTTGCTTAAGCAGAATATATTTGAAGGTAATATATTGTCTGTTACACTAGTATACCTGGTTACAAGTATAGGCCTACATGTACCTGTTTATGTGTGTTGTGTTGCCTTTTAGCCTTTGAGAAAGGCTGTGCTGGGGTTGAAACGCAAGGCCACTAACTATTTTGTGCAGAAAATATTGCTTAAACATTTTCTGCTCAGCAAAAATAAGCAGGATGGATACCAGTCAAAGATGGTACATGCAACATGGTATTTTGGCCGGTAACCTTATTCCGGTAAGCACAATTTTGTTGTGCTTAGCTACTTTTTGTTCAAGAGGTGGCAGTGTACACCATACATGCAACTTGTAATCACCCCCCCAAAAAAACAACAAACAAACAAAAGAGGAACTTCCTTGGACTCAAATATTAGGGTTTATTCGTGTCAAGTTTTAAAAAAAGAAATACTTTGCTGAAAACACGTTGCAAGATGGGAAAAGGTTTTAAAATTAGCACTTACTTTTAAATACATCTTTATGTCAGGATAAGAAATAAGGTATGACGTCATAATGACATCATCAGTTTTTAAATTAGGCTTCATCAAAGTTTCTCATATAAAAAATGCAAATCTTTAGAGCCACAATTAACTTCCCCTCTGTTAATATTTCCTACAAAGACGCGTTTACCAAATTTCCTATACTTTTCACGAGCTCTGCTAATTTGGACATATCTACACTGAACATCTTGTTTTTGTTCCAACAATACGTATGTTTAGTTCTACAACTTCCACAACGTGAGTAAAGAGAGTAGACAAATATGACAGCAGGATTACAGGAGTTTAGCCAAGACTACAATCATTGTGCACGTTCCTTATTCATCTGATTCAAAAAGCTCAATTGAAAATAATACCAACAAAACAACACCCCATCTTTAGCCTTGCGTGCATTTCAGCCCTTCGCATCTTGAACTGATTATCATTTCTGAGAGAACCTCAGGATTGGAGACGTTGATTACGTGACATATTGCTCAGATGTCATTTCATTTCTCACATCATCTCAAGCCTTCAACGGGCCCGGGAAGATGACCAATAACAAAGAGCACTCTCACGAAATGATGCTCATTTCCATGACAACATGGGGGGCCAGAACTGTCACCAATCTGCAGATTAATGTGATTACAGAGCTCGAACGGTTACCCAGGCGACACAAATCTCAGATGCAGCTGAATCATTTGACAGGGAATGATTACCTTTCCGAGTGGCTGGCCGTTAAGTCAAGGCAATAAAAAATAGGATCGGGTGTTATTGTTTTGGCCAGATGTTTATACTTGTCATCTATACACATGGAATATGTTTTTCCTAAGAAAAAACACAAACAAACAACCAAGTGTGTAATGGCCTCCAACCGTAGACCCCCCTTGGTTCAACTTTTTTGTCCAGACAAACGTGGACCCCCATTGTTTTCCTTTGTGAGAGCAATCATCCCTTTTGTTGCAAGAGTCCTGCGTTTTAGTGTCACTACAAGTACACACACACACCCACACACACACTCATTTGGACCCAATTGTTTTCCTTTGTAATAGCAATCATGGACCTATTGTTCATTTTGTTTCAAGTCCTTGGTTTGAATGTCACTACAGATCACACGCACGCCCACCGAGCTCCAGTGTTTGATATTTTGTCCAATAACACATGGATGCTGAAAGATAAACTCACTCAGTCGAGCACAACATACCCTTCATTTTTATAACCACTTAACAGCTTCCATTCCATTTGGATAGCTCTTATAAAATAATGCACAACATAGTTTGTTTTTTTAAAACAGGCTTTAAATGAATGGTCTTTCATTTGATGACGGCAGACGCCCACACACACTGCCTGGACTCAGTGATGTACATGTACATGTATGACAGCGTTTACGATTGATGATTGTTCAACACATTCTTCAAGGGTTGTCGGACGTGTGCACATTTCTGGAAAGCTTGCGTACACACACTGTCTGACCTATTTTTATAAAAGCTTCCAATTACTGAGAAGTCTCACTCAGCAAAAGCATGCAATTAGTGCATTACCGTGAAACACTGTGACATAAATGTGCATTGCTTGTTCATTTTAGTTTGCTAGAAACCTTGAAACCAATATTTCCTGCATAACAGCCAACCTAAGCCTTACTAATCCTTCAAGACTGTACTGACCTCCCTTGACCCAGGAGGAGTCAGCTTACATTAACACTGGTTTGGGTGTTGACCTAATTCTTATTTCATCCTAATCCAAACTGGATCCGGACCTTATACTCCTAAACGACTTTTTGACCTCCCTTGACCCAGGAGGAGTCAGCTTACCTTAACACTGGTTTGGGTGTTGACCCAATGCTCATTTCATCCTGATCCATTTCGGGTCCGCTATCACTCAGATTGAGGTCGTCGAGGTCATCATACAACAGGAAGTCGGGGTCAATCTGGTTCTGATCCTGGTCCTCATAGGGATACTGCTCGGTGTCACTGTCATCACTTTGAACTTTGAACTTCTTCAAGAGGGCAATGAACTTCTGCTTGAAGTTTCTTTGCTGTTGATGGAGCAATATAGAAACAAACTTGTCTGATCTACAGTAACTGCTAAATATTATTCCCTGTTGGACTTTAATAGACCTGAAAAAAAGATATCAATGTGATAGTTTTCAAAATATCAGCCTTTAAATGGTTTTTCACTTACACCGATGTGTATTAAGCACTGTATAGATACTCAGTGCTCTCCCGAGCTCTGTGAAACAAATCCCCAGGCAATCACTCGGGTGGGATTCGAACCCACGACCTTTGCATTGCTAGAGCAGATGTCTTACACATCGGTGTAAGTGAAAAACCATTTAAAAGTCTTTATCTACGATGCAATATTAGCATCTATTAAAATACCGGCCATAATTGTCATACTATGTACCTTCACATGATTAAGGGTATTAACGTGATGAACACACATACTTTTACTACATCATAAATACAAAATATGTTTGTTTGTTTTTTTCCCCCACAAATTCACCCTCCTACATGTATAGGTATACATGTATATACTCCCAGAAGCCTCAAAACCTCCCTTATGCTACGTATACAACATTGAGGTAACCCATGCCGAACAGTGGCCCAAATTCCATTGCATATGAGCACAGTTTGCCACTATCAATGAAAGCACTTAGGGCAATGGCACTGTACTCTCTGTACACTTAGCAAGCCCGTGCCTCAAAATCTACTGTTGTGGCATAGTGAGGAACGGGCTGGTTGTCTGCTCTACCTCCATGGTTGTCTCAAGAAACACACTCATAGTAGGGGGGTTAATGACTGAAATAAAAGCCAACATTTCACTCAAATGTTTAAGTTCCCCCTTTTTGTCTTCTTGTTTACGTATTATGAAAAGTGAAGTTTTTTTCAAATCGAGGTATGTCCTCACAAAAACAGACCACCGTTAGCTTTTTCCCTTTCTCTCTCTCTCAGAAAAATAATTTGCAGGCTGGATAAAAATAGCCAAGTGAAAAATATAAGAAAAGTACACACTCAAGGGAACTTAACTGAACATACAAAGGTTTTATTTTATTTTATTTTATTTTATTTATTTACTTATTCTGGTTGTGAAGCCAAGGATTCTCAGAAAAGTGAACTTAATCACTCTAGCCAAGAACCCCATGCAAAGAAGACAAGGAAGGAAGTTTTAAATTTGAATGTGGGAGGAAAACCCCAGAGAGTTATTAAAACCCACGCCATCAGGTAGGGACTGAAAACCCAATCCACAAAGTGCCCCCGGCGGGATTTGAACCGGGATCCTAAAGGTGGAAGGTGAGGAAAGAAACCTGTTCACCAACCCTACCGCCCAAAGGTTAAAGTACAACAAAGAAGAACAAAAAGGAGTTGCACCTTGTCCATCCCACTATTGCCGAACAGTCCCTTAACATCATTACTTGAAGGTGGATATTTTCTTACCCTGTTCATGGGAGGCCTGAGTTTGGTCCTAATTCCCTTCCTGCCCGGTTCTTGCTCTTCCTCACCGAGGAGATCCTGAAACAATAAATAAGAATGTCAGACATGCTGAGTAAACAGGTAAAAGATGTCAATTTCAAAAATCAATATCGATACCCCCTCCTGCCTGGTTCTCGCTCTTCAGAAGTAGTCTGGAGACAAAATGTGTACCTGTACTACCCAAGAACCCCATGCAAAGAAGACAAGGAAGGAAGTTGTAAATTTGAATGTGGGAGGAAAACCCCTCAGGATACCCCCTCCTGCCTGGTTCTGGCTCTTCAGAAGTAGTCTGGAGACAAAATGTGTACAAAATATTAATTTAGGCCCTCAGAGACCATTCATTTCGGTAAAATCATCACCGTACGCCAACAAATTTGTTGCTATTAATTTTTTTAAATTTAAAATATTTGAGAAAAATAATAGATTTAATAATGTATACTGTTTTACAAGAATGTAGTCTGGCATTCAGGTTTTGTATTGGTGTTTATAAAGCCTGGTTTGGTCTAGAGTGCAGTATTAAAAGAGGATCGGACAAACAAGTGCATGGTGAAATAGTCCAATAATGCATGTGGGGTTTTGGGGGTTTTTTTTGGGGGGGGGGACATAGGCCATTTAATGACTTGATTAATGAATGCCACATGACCTACAATTCTCCAATCAAATGACAAGGATCTGCTTGTGTGTTTTTCCGAGCAGGTTAGTCTGATTTGTGCGACTTGACAGTCAAAATAATGCATATCATGTGACACGCCCTCAACCAATTACCAGCGCTCTCCCTTGACAGTGGTCCGCTGGCCAAAGGCTAGTTAAACACCTGAGGACCAGTCACAATTCTCTCCAAGTGGTCCGGCTGGCTAGTTCAGTATCGACAAGCATCCTTATTTTAATATGAAATATATGGACTCGGTGAAAAACACTGGCTGACTAGAGAAATGATATACCGTCTGGGTCCCTCTGGCTAACCATGGCTGAACAAATACAACCACACAGAATCCATGCAAGACGTGGTGTCAAAAAAATGTTTTTAACTAAATAATGCATACTGACAGTAGAACCGCTTGCTGAAAAATTGAAAATTAACTCAAGCCTCCCATGCACAGCGATCAAAGAAACTGTATCCTTGGCCTTATTCCAGCACATTAAAAAACTGCACAAAATACAATGCTCAATGTCAGAGCGGTCGTTTTGTATTACTGCATATTCTGGTAGTCTGGATATTTTCTATTTACATGTCAATGCATGTAAAATATTTTTTTTAAAGCTTCATTATAATGTATACTCGGGGAAGGATTTCATCTAGTAGACTGAGCATGTTTGATATGGGTGGGGCAGAGGGTACCCCCCCACCCCAATATTCCTGTACTTTAACACTACTTTCCTCTTGTACAGAAGTGCTCCTCTAACACCCTCTACAGAATTTCTGGATTCCAAGCTCACAATAAGGACACAAAAAGTGGGGATACACCATGCCCCACGCCAAGCACCAATTGCACACTGTATGCTAATATCCACCAGCAAATCATGATTTCTGAGTATAACAATTAAAATACTTGTTGTGGCATTTTGCGTTGCTATGAAAATGAAATCATCCAATGAGGCAACATATAAATTTCACAATCTTAATTCAAAGTAATCAAACCATCCCTAATTGGAAAGCTGAACTGGTATGTTGGTACAGCCACCAACATGATGCATTACCATAATAAATAGAACAATTACCACTCTTTTATAGATTCTTTGAATAAATTATGACTGATTACACACCACAAACACAGATCCTTGTCATGTGATTGGTGGAGCACATGACATGTGTCATCTTTCATTTTGCCTTGTATTTAATAAAAACAAATGTTGAATGCATTTCGTTTGTATTGTGTTTATTGTGAAAACATCTTTAAAGACAAGGATCTATGTATGTGAGAGTTACATAAAACAATTGAATGTACTTCGTTGTTGCACTGTTGCATTCTTCACTCAGCTTCACCTCGTGGAACGGAATAGTCCAGATTTCACCTTACCATTACATTCTGCAACAATGCACTCCCATAAACACAATTATTTGTACGATACATAATATACCATTGGGCAAATATGGAAGCAAAATGCATTTACTGTACATATACATGCAGTGAATGATTTATGAATAGCAAAATAAAATGCTACACAAAATGTACTCAGTTGCTCCAACAAAGTAATAAATTGCTCCTCAATGATGGCATCCAGTGTAAACAAAACATGCTCAGTATTATTAATTTGCTATGCATCATTGCTGGAAGAAATTGTTCTCTGAATGGGGGGAGGGTGGGGGGAGGGTGTGTTCATGTTTACCAATGTACAAGGTACACGCAAATGTAACTTGTGTAGCCAGTTCAAATTCCACGTCTTGAAAAACCACTACGCAGAGCAACTTCTGTGATATTGCTTTTAAAAAATGTGCACTGTTTCCCCTTTCATATAACACTGAAAATAACTTAATGAAGCATTCACATGGAGTATGACCCAGTATAAGTACATAGAAATTCTACTACATTCTGTTAACCCAATTTTGTGGCTCTGCTTACCGCCAAATTCTGTGCTTGCGGTCACCATCTACTCTTACAAGGCAAGTGCCAAAATTTCTGAGCTAGCTGTGTAAGCGAAGAATGCCTAGTAATGCGGAGTACGCACGCGCACAAGCAAAAATTCCCTGCTTACCTGTGAAATACGCTTGACGTAAGCGCAGAATTCCCTGCTTTCGCAGGCGCCGATTCTTTGTTTACGGTAAGCAGAGCCATGAAATTGGGCCGTGGTCTCACTCTCTTTGAAATCCTTCTTTTCTCTTTACGCATTTAATCTGGGTTTGTACAGTCTGCCACTTCCCCACATCCCCCCCCTTCTTCCCCAAATCCTCCCCCCCCCCTCCATTTTCTCTTCTTTCCCTCTCCAGCGCTTTGCACCCTCCAATAAAAGGTGATTTATTTATGTTCTGTTTATTATCACTATCATATGTTTTGGGGCTTGTATTTATCACTAATGTCTCTCTTTGATGTTTTAGTGATTTTTTTATTGTAACGGTCCAAGCTAAATAGGTTATTTGTTATAGGTTACGGTATCGTAATTTGTATCTTTTTAAAAACTCTTTGCTGTTTTAACTTACATGTATGTACCATATGGCTATGTTTCTGTTTATATAGGGTTTAATACGCTGTACATGTCTTTTTTAATTTTAGTCCCTTTTTACTCTTTAAGAAATCTCCAATGTTCAATGTAAAGCGTGAGGCGCTCAATAAATCTAATTATTTTTACAAATATTTTTTCCCCCTCAAAGATGCAACTATCCATTGAGACCACCCATCGCATATTTACAAATTATTATTTACAAATATGGTTTCAGACCAAAGGATTATGGTGAACATCTCTTCCACAAGCCAATGTTCTACATGCACCATAGAAGGACCGACACATAATCACAAAGTACACCTGTATACACGCAGAGTATAATGTACAACTAGTGTATGCCGCAACTCCTGCAACCCTAGTGCGTACGTAGCATGCACGTCTCCGCTCCGCACACTGAAATCAGAGCTGTCAATAATGAATGCGAAATGTCGATGCGCGTCCACAGCTAGAGAGGATGAAAGTGTCTGCGATGTGTGAAGACTGGGACAGTTTTACTGCATTCCTCTTGATGGAATAACAATGGAGGTGTTACCCCATACAGTGGTGCTAACATGGGATGTGTAACCAGGAAAGCCTGTTTCTCTTATGGGAAGGCTGTATGATATTTCTCCAATTTGTCAGTCTGTGTATATTCATAAGCTCTGTTGTGCTACAGTTATCTGAATGGGTAATGGCGAACAACACAATTTTGTTCATGTTTTTGAAAGAGTGTATTCATCAAAACAGTTTGGATCATCAAAAGCATCTCTTTGAAATTAACCTACCAAAATTTTATTGAAGTAAGAATTTTTAAGAATTACATTAGATGTAGCGTATGTTTCTGAACACCTTGTCTTGTGTTATCTCATCTTGAAACCTCAAACCATAAAAACTTTAAATGTAAGCACTTTTGGAACACTACAAAGCCAATTCCCAGGAAATAAAACTCCATGGGAATTTTGACCCCATTGCCACCCCCATGTTTGTTTCACATACTTGTTGCAATTTTCCTTGGGGGAAGAGCGACCACTCAGTAAGCTAACCCCAGGGCTGTCTCGCTCAACCAATAGCAAGGGCAGCTATTTCCCAGGAAATGGCTATTTCCAACGAGTTTGCCAGAGTCAACACTTCAAATGTTGACTGCATTTTCTTGGGGAATTCCCGCGAAATTGATCAAGTATGAAAGGGACTTCAGCATCAGTACTGACTCTTGATTAACGTTGTCATTTTATTTTTCTAATATCAAGTTATGAACCAAAATGGAAAGGAGGCTTCTGACTGGCACCCCCGAACAAACATATTGACAAAATAGGGAGACCGCCAACATAGGGCTAGAGAGCTCAGTTGGTAGAGCGCCGGTACGTTAATCCGGAGGTCGCAGGTTCAAGTCCCGCTCTAATCAATTTTTCTTTGTTCGACCCAAAATTATTAAATTTTTCTGACAACACCAACACTATAAAATGTCTTCTGATAAGGACTAGTAGAAAATAGCCCAAGGTTCATGTACGGTACATCATTGTATCATACCTAACCCAGAAACATTTCATAAAATCAGATGGTTTATCATCAAACACAGCAAATAATGGTTTACATCTTGTACAGGGATTTGTACAAATTTGTATTTTTTGAAATCAAAATAAGAAGGGACAATTTCAACAGATATGGCAGTAGTTCAAGGACATATTTCTTATGCCCATTGACACAAAATTTTGCATTGGAAGGTTATCAAATACACTGTATTACTGTGAGGTTAGATGCTTGTAACACATTGTCCTCTTTCATAAGAACTCTACATCTTAATAGATGTTAATTTATTTTGTATTTATTTATCTTTTTTCACTAGATGTTTTCATTGGAAAACTGAGTTTGACTTTGGAGTTCCTTTTAAAGACTTTTAATGGCAGTATTACACTGTATGCTGTCTATGTTTAGCCTCATTGTCACTGTATAGCCTGTGATTCTTGGCTACATACATCTTCTACAGCAATTCTTTTTTTTCTACTCTTTTGCTTTCAGTGATCAAAAAGATAATCATAATCTTGTTTTTATGCTAAATTATGTTTTAAGATTATTCGTTTTATTTATTTATTTATTTATTTGTGATTTAATTTTTTACATTATTTTTTGTGATCTGGCTCTTGGATTTTTTTTGTCTATAATGACATTTGGAAAACAACTAGATTGTCTTTTAGTTTACATTTTTGTAATCCTTAAGATGTGCCGCTGTCCTGCCTTTGGAATGTATTGTGTAATCTGCTGTTTATATTGGTATATCTCTTGCCTTTTGTTTTTTATGTATATTTTAGTACTGTAATTGTGATGCTTTTCCCTGTGAAATTAGTCAGTAAAATTAAATGAAATGTATGGGAGTGAACTTTATCGAAGATAAGAATAATTTGCTACTCGTGAGAACCCGGGAATAATCTGTTCGATGAGGACAATCTTAAAGAATGAATTTGGGTTAAGAGCCACCAACTCAAAGTCTGAGGTTCATTTTGAACTCTCCATCTTAAGAGGAATGCTTAATCACAAACACAAAGATGCACGCCACTTTTTACCATTTCAAAACAAAATCATTCTTGCATTTTAGGCTATCAACCATAATTTGTCCTGAAATTTCACAAGCCAGTTTATCAGGGCTATGTGTACAATTTCAGGTGGACGCACTGACCCCTATACTGGCCTTGTTGTTCGGTTCTGATTGAGAGAGAGAACAAAAATGTACGCACTTAAAAAAGAGAACACATTTAAAATGCTTGGGATTTAACAATGGAACATCTATAAATAATTAAAAAATTTATTAAAGATCTAATATATTTTTTAAAAACATGCATAAGACCTAATTTTACGCCATTGCAAGTGTATGGTGAACTTCACGAATTTGTGCCCTGGATCCATCCGCCTGTAGCTTTTCCTCAAATCAACCCCAGGTCAACTGATAATAGTTATCATCACACTGACAACAACAAAATGTCACACCCACAGCAACAAGAATTCCTTAAAGTATTCAGGTTTTCTTTTCGTATACACATCGAGAAAATTTAAAGTGAAGGGAAATCAGATGTAACATGGCACGCGTGATACCATTCCGACCAGAGGAGACTTATCTACGCCAAGTTGAAGGTGTTTTTGCGGCAACCCGACCGATGGTGCGTATCGAGTGACAAAACAACTTGCAGCGAGAACGGCGAGGCTAGAAAATTCCCACGGAAACTGTTGTCAAAATAGCGCGGAAGAAGGCTCACTTCTGACATGATACACGTGGAGTTCAGTCTCTAAGTGATATAGTCTGATCAAAACTTAAAGATGACATAGTCTTATTCCGAATTTATGGTAATATATATTTTATTTTATTTATAAAGATAAATTCTTAAAGGGGCATGTTGCCTTCAGACTGGGCGATTTGGGCTTTGGGCTATAAGAAAAATATTGAATTTCATGATAGAACATACATGTAGTCCGCAACTCTGTGGAACCAAGTTTTTAACTCCACAAAATGGCAGACAATTTGGTCCCCTGGTTGTATTTCAAGAGGCAAATTTATGTTGAATTTTTTATCACTACTCACTAAGTACATCACACTGTGGTGTTTTTGTGCACGAACAACTCCTGAAATGAATAAGGAGTAATTCCAAACAGTAAAATTTGGAGAGATTTGTAGGCAATGTACCCCTTTAAGTTCCTGTGAAATGCCATGGGAGGGGGTTAAGGGTGGGGGGGGGAGAGAACTTGAATGGACATGTACCTGGGCTTCAGGGAGGTTTTCTCCGCTATCGCTGTTCTCCTGATCAGACGAGTACGATTCTTCTTCATCTTCTGATTCATTGTCAATATCCGGTGACCGATCTGAAAGAAAAATAAATAAAAAAGTACAGAAAATGAGTCAAATGGATGAGATACCTGACAGTGATTCAATGGAGTGAGATCCTAGCATGGATCATTACAAAACATCAGGTTAGTCACAGACTTCTTGTAGTTCTGACGAAGCGTTATGCAGGGAAAAAGGAGGGAAAAAAACCCCCTAAATTCACAGTAATTTCAATAAGGCCATGGAATGTAAAATCCAATATAAAAAAATTCCACATGTAATAATATTCACAAAATATTTTTCTGTAAGAAAAACCAAGTTTGATTCACGAGTGTACGAAGGGGGAAAAAAAATCAATGATATCTTCTTTCAACATTTCAAAAACATCAAGTCAACACTCAGGATACATGTCTCCTACTTTCAATTTATTGAAAGTGACAGCTGAAGACTGAGAATACATGTACATTGCACACATACATGGAGTTCAAGGATTGATCAATATTCAGTCTGACTGTATTGACTTCAGATCAAATTAGTAACTAATGTACTAATGGCCCCCCCCAAAAAAAAAAAAAAAATAAATAAATAAAAATAAATAAATAAATAAAAATCATTTAAAATTTGAAATGCTTACATCTTCAAAAAATGATGCCTGAATCTGATCACATATAGAACTTACAAGGTAAAATACAAGAGAGGTAAAATGCTACAAAGTATGTTAAGTACACAGTACATACTGTACTATAATCGTGCACACATGTAACCCTTCCACGTTGTTTGCTAGAGAAATTGAAGATTTTTTGTCAGTAAACAAAAAGAACAGAATTGGTAGGCATCAAAAAAGGAATTGACAAGTTTAAATTTCATGCCAGCTCCAATCACTAGAGGTATAAAGCCAAGTCCGCGGGAAACGAGTGGGTGTTGCAGCCTAGCTTTTCAAACATATAAATTCACATTCTATTATAAGAATAGTTACATTTAAACAAAAAAGTGTCACTGGCCACTTCTTTGCAAAACCACAGCACCCCCCGGCAAATGTGTTCTCCGTTTCTCATACGCCTAAATATATACCCATCTGCAATACTTGTCTAAGTTTAGAAAATGCAGTTTGAAGAGCTACAAAATAACTGCTTATTTGGATTGTCGCTATGGACTTGCACAAAATCCCTGGAAAGTATTCAACTTGTTAAAGTTGTTGTCATTATAATAATGGCACAAGCGGAAATGCCACACGCTCGTTTAATGGTTTTTCATTTTTAAACAAGAGTTTATGGGAATGAATTCACCCTTCCCAAAATTAACGATGTACCTTCCCCTTAAAATAGTGCAGGAAAGTTTTATGACACGTTGCTGAAAAACTTCACGTACGAAGAAAAAAAAAGTTCCCTCCCAAAAGCTTCCACTGACTGTAAATAAACACCCACAACTCATCTTTAATGTCGAGACATTCTATTTTGCAAACGCTTCACACTTCGACAAATGTTTTTGATCAACAACCCGTGACCAAGTCCGTGCAACAGATTTCCTTCAGCTTGGCTCACAGGGGTATCACCAAAATGTCACTTGAGTTAAGATGTTAACACTGCGCCTATGGCTTAAGTCCCAGTAAGCCCCTATGGGAATCACTATGCAAGGAGGGGGGGATATGTTTATCATATACGACATTTCCACGCACAATGGCAAGGCTGGTGATGCACTCCGTCTGGTTGTTTTCAGCTTCAGTGTTAGGGGTGAAGTACCTTTCTTTAAAAAAAGTAACCACCATGACGCATTTCATACGTTTAATTCCCTTATTGTTTTGTACACCGGGAAATACAATACGATGTAAACAATTTCAATGCAGCCTAGCTTTTCAAACATATAAATTCACATTTCATACGTTTAATTCCCTTATTGTTTTGTACACCGGGAAATACAATACGATGTAAACAATTTCAGTCACACATCGCGCCATTGTGTTGCACTTAAGGGCAGCTTTCTGTAAAGATTAACGAGCAATCACAGGAAACACAAAATTCCCTGCTGTTTCCCCCCCCGAGAAGAGATGTGTTACAAATAATTTAACAAGCAAGAAAATATGAATTGAACTCTCAAGAGACCCCCTGCACGGACGTTACACGCGGCTACCGTCTGCCCATGGTCGGCCATTTTGGGAAGCAAGTAGCTTGAAAAGATATGTGCACTGCACAGTGACACACAGTAGACTCTGCCTCCTAATATGGCACAACCAAGATTTTATGTGGGTGCATGATGACACCAGGGCCCAATTGCATGGATTACATACAGCCCATAGAATCACAAGCCTTGCATGGTGTCGTAAGCGCGGAATTCTGCGGTAACCAGTGCGATGAAATTGGGTGCTGGTAAAATTGTATCAATATACACAGTCCACTCAGTTTAGAAAAGTATGCGTATTTTACATATGTACATACATATGCTCGAACGGTATTGAAATTACAAGAATGCATACATATTATTTAAAAATGGATATTGATACAAGAACTTGAAATGCAATATTTTAAAAAATAAAACAAATAAAAAATCACAAACTTGGAAGGTCAAGAAAGATACTATTAATTTTGCCAATTTGATCAATTTCCCAAAGGAAGAAGCACATCACATTACAAAATAAAGATCAAGACACTTGCAGACAAAACAAACTGTTTACACTAAATATCTGGACGTTGCTACTGCAGTTAGGTTTTAAATTACGTACGCTGAGACGGTATATGACGGATGATATTACACCCGGGTTTAGTAATTTTAGACTTCAAAGATCTTTCTGTTATCAGATTCCTCTTACACTTGATGTACAACACCTCGTCGCTTGTACCTCGCCGAGGAAGAAAATACTCATGTTTACCAGCTACACATATGTAGAAGATTTAATTTGTGACCATTAGCTGGGTGGGTGTCCCCCCCCCCCCCCCCCGACTGTTTCAGGGACTTTGGTTGGTCTTGTCATGAGCTAGCTAGTGGCTGCCCTAGGGTGCTACATGTTAGGGGTGTAGATGTTGTTACAAATCTCAAAGCAAGTTGTGTACTGTGCAGTATATATGCATTGTGCTGTATTGTGGGTCAGTAACAAACCACTAATAAATGCAACCCAAGTTATTTCATTCTCAACAAAATATCTTTGATAATTTAACCCCTTTGGATGTCGCCTAAGAGAAACAAATTTCGATCTAAACCCCAACGATGAGTTTCAGGGTTTGGTCTGATGAACAACCTTCCACTTTGGTCAAGGGGGGCGATTTAAAGGATGGGTGTACCTTTGGTAATTACTCCAAAAATTAATGACCATAAAAACCTACTTGGTAAGAAGCACTGCAGCCGTTGATAATGTATACAATTTTGAGAAAAAAATTCCCTTCAAAAGAATGCGGTTTTAGAGAGAGGGATTCAAAAACATTTCAACCTGAGAAACGTTTCTGCATGCAATGTTTCTCAGGTTGTGTATTCCAATGACAGATTACTCTTCCTGCGCGGACATAACCACTCCAGGGCCCAATTTCATAGAGCTGTTTTAGCACAAAAAGTAGCTAAGCACAACAAAATTATGCTTACCAGAATAAGGTTACCATTGAAACTACCATGTCACAAGTACAATTTGTGACTGGTATCCTGCTCGTTTCTGCTTAACAGACACTTGTTAAGCACTATTTTCTGCTTAAGCAGCTCTATGAAACTGGACCCAGATTTTTTAGCATTATCTCAAAAACACTACCCCCTTTTGAAATGAAATGTTCACAGGTTAGTTTTATGGTATAATACCACATTTATGTAGGATTAAACAATCAGACGGTTCCAAAAACTAATAGTATACTTCGCCTTAAAAACCAGAGTAAAAACACTGAATAATTTGGACCAAATAATATTTTGTTTTAAACCAGGGAAATTGTTACCTGGCAACACAATGCTACGGATATATGTACCGGCATATTGTTATAGCTAAAGCATACCTTTTATAATTACGCAATAGAAAGAACATGGATACGTAATTTAGTTATTGGTTCACCCAGAACCAACACACGCAGACTTTTAGGGCGAGCAACACCGTCATACATGTGGCTGGTCAACAAACTCATCACTCACACGGAAATGAAATTGACTATTCATGGGGAAAAAAAGGCACTATTCATGTATGCGGCAAAATATTCAGGACGGAAAAGTCTGCCGCAAGCTCCTTTTGTGCAGCGGGTTGACTAGCAAGGAAGGAACAATTGAGAAATAGAAACCGAGGAAAAAATGAATTAGCAACCGTGAAGTATTGGCCTGCAAGACTGAGCTGCTGAAGGAAAATTTCCGTTTCAACGCGGTTTGTAATTTGTATTTAACTGTCAAAATCTATTCAAAAGGACAATCTGTTACTCTAACTAATCTGGTTTTGACCATGCAGTACGGAATCCATCAAACTGAGGTAACGGTAATCCCTCAATACTACCTGCAGGAAACAGCTTCAATCCTCCATAATCAACCAACATGTGTTTGTACAGTTAGTGAATTTAGGACACCTACTGCCTCAATCCTCCAAATTCAAATGATATGTAGTTTAAGAAGGGTGTTTCAATCCTCCAAAAATAACCAAGGACACAGTGGAAAAGGGAATCTACACAGATTGCTAGACCCCTCAGTTCTCAAAAACCACCCGATATGAGCTGTGTAGAATCACCCAAGATGCATTCATACATACATATAGTAAGTGAATGTAAAACATGCCTCCATCCTCAAACACCCTCAAAATCATCTGGGAGATTTTGAAGCATTCAGGATGGTTAGGGATTTGGGGATAGCTACACATGTACATTTCCATGCAAGGTTAATGCACTTTAATATGCTAGTACACATGTGCATGTATCAGCAGTGTGAATTCATTATTTATTTATTTCATCAACAACCCATAAGGAATCAAAATTCTCACAGGTTTCCTGGGCCTAGTTCTATCATTGGTAGTACCAGTACTACTGAATCCGAGAAACCCACAGGGTCTTCTTCATTCTTCTTTTAAATCAAGCCTTACCTATTCCTCTCTTGAATTGGTCGACTGGCTGACTAGAGAGACCGAGGACGGTGACGTGCGCAACGCGGTCCATCTCATGATCCTTGCCGTACAAGCTCAGCTCATTGTCTTTGGACTGTTGCAGCACCTACGGGAAGACAAAAAAACAAATGGGACATGGAATTCCAAATCTCAACTCAAGCAATCCTATGGCAGGTTGGTTGGTGTGATATAATTTGCTTAGGGGAAAAATCATGGATAATCTTGCAAAAGACAGGCCTGGAAATTACAAGGGAGCCACGGAGGCCATGGCCTCTGTTGCCCTGGTCTTGACCTTGGTGCCCCTTCAAAAGTTTCCCATAGACTTGACCATTTTCCCGAAATGTATTTTTGCTAAATGAAACGGCCAACGGCCTTGCCCTCCCAAAGACATAATTCCAGGCCTGACAAATTGTAAAGGACTACTTCTGTAAAAACCTGCTTCTGAAAGAGAGTGGGCTCGATTTTGTAGCTAAGTTTTGGGCAAAAGTTCATCTCTAGCTAAGCAGAAAGCCCAGCATAGAGAATGTATTATTTACTACTACTAGTATTATTATTATTATTTATTCAACCCAAAAATCCAATATAATACATGAACACAACAAACAAACACGCGTCCATTAAAGTCTTACGAGTAATCGGTAAAGGAATAATAAGACATGGATTTAATCAAAAACAAATTATGCATGGGCACAACCCTTTCCTTCACCGTCTTCGAAACAAGTCCATCCTTATCCAGTTTGTGGAATCAGCTTATTTCCTGGGGATTTTTTTTTCTTCTTTTGTTTATAATTTGGCAGCATCAAGATCTGTCAATCATAATAGACGATTGAAAATTGATGCCCATATTTTAATCCCCTCACACGCTGCACATTTCTATGTGGAACAACAACACCTTGGTCTTTACTACGCTACATGTACGTATCCTAAATGTCATATTTTTGGAGGGCTGGAGTGAAGGCTAAAACAGGCCACCTCAGAGACAACTATGAATGTCGTTGACAGCTAACCATGTAAAGGATAGCTGCGTGTAGCATGTTGTTCAACTGGCATATTTACACTGAAACACCGTAGGGAGGGGGGTGTAGGATATCCCCAAGAGGGAAAAAAGTTATAATAGATAAACAAATAAAGAAAGAAAGAAATAAAGAAATAAATGAAATCAACTTTGATAGGCCCCTAGCATTTCAATTTTTGTGTGACACACAGCTTGACCAATTTCATAGAGCTGCTTAAGCACAAAAAGTAGCTCAGCACAACAAAAATCATGAATAAGAATACCAGCCAAAATAACATTTCTCGTGCACCATCTGTGATTGGTATCCTGCTAATTTTTGCTATGCAGCTAATTGTTAAACAATATTCAGTGATTTTAAGCAACACTATGAGGGCCCAATTTCATAGAGCTGGTTTACATGTAAGCACAAAAAAAACATGCTACACACAACCAAATCATGCTTACCAGATTAAGGTTACCAGCCAAAATACCTTGTCACGTGTACCATTTGTGACTGGTATCCTGCTCATATCTGCTCAGCAGGAAGTTATTGAGCAGTATTTTCTTCTTAAGCAGCTCTATGAAATTGGACCCAGAGTGGTCGTAAATGTAGACAAGTACAGTGTTCAATCTAGTCTCATCCACCCACAAAACAATTCACAGTCAAACTGTACGGTGATTACACATGTACAGTTGTCCGATACTCTCAATTTTATACATAAAATCCAAGCTACGTGTAAATATTTTTTAGTAAAAACCTTTCTTTTAGGAATAATTACACTGAAGAGAAAATCAGCCATGTTTGGCGCATGGTGTTTGTTTAAACTAAAGAGTTATTTGTATGCATAGTTTCATACCACTAAAAAAACAAAATGTAATTCTTGAATACATGAACCAAGTTCTGTTTTTTCAATGGCAACTGTTGCTTCTGTAAGAGATCTGCTGATAGGCGCACAACTTCTCAATTTTGTCTTGCAAAATTACCTCCAAACTTTAAAATCAACAAGGGCAGATCAAATATGACTTGACAAGCCTTGCAAACAAGCACTGCGCTGCTACACAAAGTGCCACTCAGCTCAGTCAATACTATGTATTAAAAATCTGAGAAAAGGGGGAGTCCATATTGAATTTGATAGACGACAGCTCGGTACTGACAATAACACAAACTTGCTCAAGAGATACAAAGGTAAAGGACACATGTTGCCATGGCAACACTTTTATGTCACCACGTCACAAAGTCTAAACTTGGGCAGTTCATCTTTAAAATGTCCTTCATATTAAAAAAATGAATATAAATCATACTAACTGATCCATATAAATAATGAATTTATAACCACACATTTATTGGTGGAGCTGCATTTCATTAAAATAAAAAAGTTAATGTAAAAAAACGATGTTTGGAAAAATCGTTTGAAAGCACAAAAACAACATTGGTAATTGTCAAAGACCAGTATCCACACTTTATGTGACCTGACATACATGTAGAAGACATTAAAAAAAAACTGCGAAAGTCGTGCAGGAATCGTTTCTCAGATTCAAATGTTGTCATCGAATTTCTAATCAATGGGGGCATTTCAGACGAAACAATTTCGCTTTACTACCACTACCATCTTTATAACGTAGGCTTTCGGATAGAAATAACACTTTTTCTTTCTTTTTTTCCGGGGTGGGGGGGGGATCATTACCAAAGCATGATTCTACCTTTAAGGCAATGCTGTCAGTGCTGTGTTCATTCTGAACAAACATTTGACATTACAAAGTGGTGCACAAAATTTTGGGATGTCTGTTGTCCTTCAGAATCAAAAAACTATTCAGCATACAATCACACTTTCGTATGTAACAATTGCTCTTGATTTATCGTACAAAAACCATTTTTGGTTGGGTTTTTTCCATATTAAAGCGACCAAATTTACAATTTGCACACTTTGTATTTGGGTCTTACGTGTAAATGCATTCGGTCTTGGCACAATTAGGCTCAGCAAGAGCTGACCAAGTTACTTTCATCATCCCCCAGCCCCCACCTCCCCCAAATTGAGTTTTGTGTTGCATTCATTTGCCATATACAAGTTTCTAACCTCCATTTTACTTGACTCTTTCAGAATAGTAAAATCTTAAAAATTATGTCATCGGACAGCAAAAACAAATGGGTCTGTACATCCCAAAGGGAAATTTCCGCGCCAGTCATAAGCTCAAATTCAATGCCGTTTAGATTGCATATCACCAGAATTCAGGAATGAACTGAAAATTTTCTCTACCATAAACTGTATGTTTAAAACGTGACGTCTTCGAACGTTTTGGATTTTGACCAAAAAATGCACTCGAAGAGCATCAAACACAATGGCATTTTACACCATGTCAATGTGCGGTAAGAAACTTGCAATCTTCCCCCATTTTCATAAGGACTCTATCTATTGGAAAATGACTGGAAAACAAAACTGAATTTGACCTTGAAGCCCCTCTTTAAATGTAGTGGAAAAATCATTAAAAAGATGGGGAAGCTCTTCAATTACAGCGAGGAGGACTGAAGTAAAGAAATATAAGCCCATCCTGTTTGAACAGAACTTTTAAACAATTCATCATCTCTTTAAAGGTATTGTACAGAATTGATTAGGATAAAAAAAGTCATTGTTTGATTTAAGTCCAGAAGCTTACTGATTATGAAGTTCATGCTAGACAAAAAATTTGGGGGGTGGGTGAAATATTTCTCTCCGAAATGAAGTCATATTCAAGAAAACTGTTTCTGAAAACCTAAAAAATAGCACACAACACCTGAGGACAATGTGTTTACATGCTGAATATTGTGTATGGTTTTTCCACTATTTTCTCTTGACTCACACAATGGATTCAGCCCAAATTTTCACAGGTTTGTTACTTCATGTATTCCACAACTTTGCGTTTTGCGTACAAATACTGCGTACGGTACACAGGACTTTTATGAAATTCCTTGCATGATTAGTCAGTAAACCACTTGGCTGCTCAGAAAAGTATGGTTGTACACACAAAACGTGGACACTGTCTCTGAATTTTTTCATCAGCTCTACCCATCCCATATAATACCTTCGAGCATATCATCCCGCAGAGCACGTTTTATTACTCCATGCTACATCCACCCCATTGTGCGCTTACGTCCAGATGGAAGTCAATTACTTATGATCAAGGCCATGCCTCATATGGTGACATTTACTCAGTAGATAAAACAAATAATTTCTACGTCCACTAAAACCTAATGGACTGAGTCTCAGGCAGTTTGTTGCCAAACTGACAAAATAACATGGAAAACATTGCTGAATGTATTTCTGAAGTGAGGTCATGAATGCAATAATTAACCACTGTGCTTTTGATTTTCCATTATTCTCATTTAATTATTTTAATTTTTTTTTTTTTTAGGGGGGGGGGGCTACGGCTGCAGCTGTTGGCTGCACTGACAGCAGTGAAGATGAGACCATTGCAAACACCACTGCCCAAGCCATCAATTCGGACAAGGTCTTAAACATTTGTTGAGTGAATTTTGAAAATTTGAACTTGTACACTAAGGTTTTCATCAGATTTGCATACAACAACAGGCGCTTTCACAACAATGCAATAGAATGAGAGAGTACGCCCTGTTGGCGAAATCTAACAGTGCATTACGCGAAAACATACAAAAATGACTTGATAAGTGAAGACTAGTATATCACTGGTGTGTGAGCTATAGCTGAGTACAGCATGGGTCGTCAGTGGTTCCCACCAGTATTATTGTTATTACTATTATTGTGGGCAGCAGCGTGGGCAGCAACTTTGTTCTTCGGTCGGTAAATTTCATCATAGCTTGTTAAAAACTACATAACATGTACGGCGTAGTTTTTATGTTAATACAAATGACAGCACACAGAACTACTCTGGACGAACGAAAGGAATATTTTACAGTATAAATTAAAGATTTCACACAGTGATCATCACAATGATCTCAAGCGATATCAGATAAGGCGCACCATTAGATAAGAGGCAGTGATTTTGCTGGACCTTTGAAAGTCAGATAAGCCATGTCTTGGACACAGGAAAATACAATAAATATTCAGCTAATTCACCTGTCAGAAAACTAGGTCATGGGCAGCTGTCACTACTATCACTACATCTGATATCGTTTCATAGATCCATAAAAACTCAATCCCTTGGAATTTGTGACTACATTCAGGAATCCCTACTGAATCCTTATGAATCCTCAAGAAATACACACATGTACAACATACAAAATTAACAGCTGGGGAAACCCAAATCTAATCCTGTAAATTTTCATGAAATTGGTAACAATGCATGCATGTCTTGCCGAATACCAGCCAAGCATGAATAGTTTGGCTATGGAGTTCTGAATCCCAAACCATGGCTCGATTTCACAAAGAGCTCAAATTTGTCTTAACTACGGATCAGTCTTAATTGCTGAGCAAAGTGTGATGTCACAGAACATATCACAATGGTAATAATGGCAACTCATCTTAAGATGAATCATACTGCTTTATGAAATCCAGCCAGGGAAGTCTCCGAGGAGAGCAAACAGTTCTCAACATGTGGTCTCTACTACAATGTTTAGCTCTGCAGTGCCAACCCCATTCATCTAAGCGGGGGAAAATACTATTTTGAGAGGAAGGGGCATGGGTTATTGAAGACAAACCAGCTGACAAACCTCTGACATGTTGATGAGTCCGACTGCAAGCGTCTTGTACCCAAGGATGGTTCTGTTCTTGTACCGTTTCCGGCGTTGCAGCATGACGCGTAATTTGTTTCCGTCTCTCTTGAGAAAGTGCGGGTACTGAAATGGAAAATGAGAAGCACATTCAAGAAAGTCCAAGAAAGACAATTTCTGGTCCCAAAAAAAGCAATTCTGGGCAGTGTGGTCCACCGAGGCCATTCCCATCAGATTGAACGATTTACAACTTACCAAAGCAGCAGACAGTGTGTGATAAAATTAATTGGAAGCAAAACTGTGTAAGAAACCAGACAATGCAATGTATCGTAAAACATACGCTATGCATGGCCTTGAGGCTGATTACCCATTTCTACTTTGTTACATGTACACACATTTAAATTGATTTAAAGCTGATTACTCAGCAGGGCCCGATTTTCATAGAGCTCTGCTTAAGCAGGAAATGCTGCTTCTGCAAATGTAAATATAGTACACAAACACTGTTGAAGATTCAGCTTGCTACATTCTCATTCTTTAAAACAATTTCTTTCAGCAAAAGTCAGGCCATGCAACTTTAAAATGTTTAAATCTTCTTTGAAAAATGATGACCAATTATGCAAAGAGGCACATAAAATGCATTCAAATAAAAGCACCAAAACGTTTGTTAAATCTAATGATTAGGAAAGTAAGTCTAAATAAATGTGGACAACTACTACATTGTATGATGAACCCTCCACGCATTTACAAAGTACACAGTAGTGAATGCACATAATAATAATGGAGTCTTATATAGCGCACGTATCCACCATAAGGTGCTCAAAGTGCTTGAACAAAGAGAGACACTTTTTTAACAGGTTTTTAAAGAATTTATGAATTATGAGACCACTATATGTGGCACCTTATAAGGGTTTACACGGTGCTGCGGCGCACTCAGCAGCCACTGCCAGAAACATCGAGACGAACCCTTTCTCTTAAGTGTTTTACGTGCATTACACAATATGGGACCAATGTCTTTACGTCCTATCCGGAGGACGAAGCATTAATGGTCAGGTGTCTTGTTTAAGGACACAAGTGTCGAGACCAGGACTCAAACCCTTACTCTCCTGCCGATCAGAAACACCAGAGCTTGAGTACGGTGCGCTTGACCGCTCGGCCACTACACGATCTCACATACGGTGCATGATACCATGCAGGGCCCCAAATTGGGGGCCCAAATTGAAACCAGTTTCTAGATCTCATTCTTCATCAGGTGATAGAAGCTTTGTTTCATTTGCACCAAAGCTATAGAATGATCTGCCCAATCAACTCCATACACTTGACTTCTTACAAATCTTCAAAAGCCATTTTAATACTCGACTCTTCGAACCTGCTTAGTCCATTGCACTTGTCATCTCCACATGAAATTCTGTGAACTCTTTTGACTTAAATTTGTCTTCACTTCGCTAAATGCCTCAGAATAGGCAACTAGAATGATGGCGCTCTACAAATGCCTCATGATTGATTGATTGATTGATTGATTGATTGAACTGTTTGGGCATACCCTGGGTAAAGTAAGTCAATCATAAATATGAATAAATAAAAAAATCAATATTTCTTGAAATCTTGGATTGCAACAACCTAATGCAATGAAAAACAGAGCTGCCAACATTTGCATCTTGCAATCAGGAAGATTTTGTACAACAAACAGGGAGATATTTAGAATTACATTCGACAATTTCCATTCAAAACAGTTTCCACAATCAGGGAGATTTTCAAACGTGTTCATCAGAACATGGAACGATTTGGTTTATTTTCAGGCAGAACTTTCTGCAGAATCAGGGAAAGAGTTGGCACTTGGCAGCTCTTCGAGAATGACTTCACCTTTAAATATTCCATTACAGAGACCCTCCAACTGATGCATCGTCAAGTGCACACGCAACCCATCCCAATTATGTGTGGGATATGAATGTATGGAAATGAAATACAGCTGATGCTAACGAACACGTACATAATATGGACCTGTGTGCGCATCCAGTCTGGCTGAATGTTGTATCTCCCTTGGGCTGATTATTGCAGATTTATTTGAGCGTACGCACCCGTTAGTCACTCTACTGCATTCCCACATACATATATATTCACTGCGTCTAATAACCAATGTAGGAAAAGTGTACACTACAAAGTGACTGCAGGATTATCTCCATGCAAAATATACTGGGCAGATATTGGCACATTTTAAATCATTGCATGGACAAAAATAAATCTGTAAATTTTCAATAATCATGACCAAAATTATAACAAATCATTTAGTACACCATGTACACCAAGCCACTGCATGTACATCCCCAGCACCTTTTCAACTGATGCAGTTGTTCCTTGCTTTTTGCCAAGGGGACCTTTTGAAAATTTCAATAGATCTTTTCCCAGGGGAAAATTGCCTCAAACCCTGAAGAATGAGCTTCACTGTTCAGTTCGCCCCCCATGTACGGCGTGTCCTGGTTGAGCGGTCAAGCCCAACGGACTCAAGCTCTAGTATTTCTGACCGCCTGAGTGTGGGTTCGAGTCCCATCTTGACACTTGTGTTCTTAAGCAAGACAATTAACCATTACTGCTTCGTCCTTCGGATGTGAAAAATGCAGCTGAATATAGTTTTTACTTGCTGAAAAAAACAGCAAAAAAACTGAAACAGCATTTTCACAAGGAAGTCAAATCCGTCCACATTTAGCAGAGTGACAGCGGGCACCAACTGCAGCATTCTGGCTGCAGCATGCGCGAATGGACACCAACTCAAAAAAAATTTAAAATTACAAATGATTCATGCAAGAACCATTTCTCACATTTAAATGTTTTTATTGATTTCTAATCAATGGGGGCATTTCAGATGAAATAGTTTCAAAAGCCGCTCACAACCATTTACCATCTTTAAAAACCAAGTACGCTTTCAGATAGAAATTACGCAAATTTGTTTGGGGTCATTACCAAAGTATGACCTTAACTTTAAGCAACTCTATGAAATTGGGCCCTGCTCTTGTTAGTCTTTGAAGTCAGTGTGTGAATTGTAATCAAAGGGCGTATTGCAGTAATTATGGTTTCAGTTGAAAAAAACTAACACTACAGGATCATGCCAGTGCATGGTCACAAGTTTCAAGTGTGCTTTACGAGTGTACTTTGTTTCTGTGTAGTGTTTCGTTGAACAGTATACGCATGTTCATTGTGTACACAAGAGGGTAATTTTTTAGAAAGCTTTGTCGTGTTATCACTAGAGTCGAGCCACAAATGATCCAATTTATTGTACTCATACTTTCAATATGGCATTGGATATGTACACTGCTATCGGACAACAGACTGTAGACTGACAATGTGGTGATCCTTCTTCGAGCAGGTGCAAGCTGGCAATAATTGGGTTCCATTACAAAACATGTTTCAAGTAGGCTAGATCAATCAGAAACGCTATGTTTGTAAGAGAAAAGTGTTTTTTTTTTTAAATAATAATAATTAAATTCAAGTTCGAAAAATGAACATATACTGTATGCCATTTTAAGTTTCACAAGGCCTTTGGGTGTGAAATGTACTGGTACAGATGTGCACAAGTGTACTTATATTCAAAGGAACTTCACCGGCCATGCGATTGATGCAGTGAAACAAACCCAGGGCCCAAAATTAACACTTGACGGCAGTGTTAAAACTAAAAGACCATATCTTTGTAAAAAAAAAACTATGAGTCTACTATACATTGTACATACTTACATGACAAATGAAATAGATGTTTTCTTAGTGCTTGTTTAACTCATTTTTAATTCTGGTCTCGTAAAACAAATTCTGGTCCAGTAAAAATTTTTAAGCTCCAAGCCCTGCAGTCTTGTGGGTTTTTCTCCCAAATTCGAGCCCTGAAACCTACAATGGGAGAAGGCAAGATTTCCCTCCACGGAGAACAGAACGAACCATTGAGCTCTGCTCCAAGTGAATTGACACACCACAACCTCCCTTTCACCCCCTAAAGCCTGACAAAAGATTTCAGTCACATTTTTTAAAACAAAGTATCAAAAAGGTGCCCTCATTTGGATATTTGCACCCAATCAAGGGATGAATGGAAATGCTCTTGTACAGTCCATCTGATAGGACACCCATTGGCTTGGTAAATGCTACAGTTGGGTAGGAAGGGCCTAATGGATCGGTCGACTTTCTTAAATGCTGGAAATGAAAAAGGGCGCTCACATTTTTCGAAACAAATATTGACTTTGATTTTTTGGGGGTTGTTGTTTTTATATAAGTACCTTTACAAAACATTACCGTCGTGCATTCATGTAATACGTTTAACCCATGACAATGGACTGTCTCATAATCCAGAAAGCTCTGCTTGACCGCGACATTAAATGCCAAGCAACAGGAACATTGCTACACAGGAGAAATATGCACCCGGGCATTTTGAAAGTTCCTACGGAGCACCCCAGCCGTCTAATGGACCAGTCCATGTACGCCCCGCTGGAATACTCAACTGATCGTTCCTACCGTTCTGACGTTTGATATGCTCCCCCAATTCAAGTGAACATTTCTTTTGTTAAGGTTCATCAGCCTACACCTTGTACAAACGAGCTACAACGTATTGAATCCATCAAGGACAACCCTGGCCATTTTTGAGGAAACCAATATTGTATAATTTACAGCTGAATATGTAAGGGAAGCTGTTCATATCTTAGAGCAAGATTACAATGTAATGTGTCTCTCTATCTTGTTTCTGGCCAATTTGACAAACATGCAGATAACAGTGCCACTAGCAACCGGATTTAGGATGTTGGCTTTTAAAGGAAACAGACAGAGGAACAAATTAACCTACATACCTGCATTAAATGTACATAAGTTTTCTTTGTGAAATCGTTCCCCTCAAAACCAAAACCCTGTTACTTTCTAACCACCCCCAAGCCCCCTGCCCAAGCCCCCTGCCCAAGCCCCCTCCCCCTGCCCCCACAAATCAAATGACTAGTCAACTGAAAATTTGAGAAAGAAGCTGTTGGTTCTGACATCATACACTGTGGGGGTGGGGGGATGTATGCAGGGCTTGACTTTGGGGTAAAATTCCACAAGACTGCAGGGCCTGTAGCTCGAAATGTTCAACGGCCCAAAATTTATTTTACAAGACTAGAACCTCAATGACTGAGAACGAACTTTCTACAAAGTTTAACATGTAAACTGTTTGTATTTGAACAAGCACTAAGAGAAGATGTATCTCATTTGTCGTACGGGTTAGTATATTTTGATACCCAATCAGAATTGAAAAATTTGAACATCATTATATGTTATACATACAGTGAGGTATTATTATTCCATTGAAATTCACAAGACCGCCGGACTTGTCCAGTTATGAGTTTACTGGCCCAGGGCTAAAATCACTGGCCTCGGGCCTGCGGTCCAGTGTCAAACTCCAGCCCTGATGTATGTACTGTTTTTTTTACTTGTTTGAACACTGGTTTTATCGTTTTTAAATGAGGCAATTACAAACACTGATTCTTTCTTTTTTTATTGACAACAAATATGAATTGAAAGAGGGCTGTACTCTAAATTGAAGGCACTTGCTAAACAGGTAGACAAAATCAAATGACTTCAAGGAAAAAGTTCCACTCCTAGCCTAACGAAAGCTTTCAAGACAAAATCTTCATTATGTCATTTTATACAAAACTAAATGCAACCGATGCAACTGCCCACAAACAGGTAAAAAAATAGCCAGGTGACTTGAATGAGTGTGCACACTTCTTGAACCGCATGTATTCAGGGAATCAGACACAAACACGGCCGCCTCATAAATAGTGCATTAGAGACAAATTACCAAGCGGTAAAATTATGTACAGACTAATTAACTCATTACATCTCAAACCTTGGTTTCACCAACAGATCATAGCAACCTACGTTCATGTAACAATTGCTGGTGTGGTAAAATACAATGCACTATTATCAGCTCGAGATAATTAACACATCCTTGAAACAATAGGAGGTGAGGTCGCTTAAATGGATATTACATAGCTGTTGGAAGTCCTTTCTGTATCATAGTCCTTGATTAAAATGTAAATAAAACCACAGCTTTCTTGCTGGCAGGACATGGGGGAAATGGACCAGTCACGTACATGTATACATCATGTTCATACACACAAACAGACACTATGTTACTGATTAGATATTTAGCCTAAAGACAGTGTGTACTGTTCTGATACTGTTCTTAATGTTGAAACCTGTCTCACACCTGGGCCAATTTCATAGAGATAAAGCAACAAATATTGCTTAAAAATGTTCTGCTGAGCAAAAATAAGGAGGATACCAGTCACAGATAGTGCACAGGTTTTTGTATTTTTAGCTGGTAACCTTAATCTGGTATTAAAGCATAACATCGTTGTGCTTAGCTATTTTTTCTGTTAGCGTTAAGATTCATCTTAAGATGAGTTGTCAATGTAGTGATTTGTATTGTGACATCACAGTCTGCTGAGCAATTAAGTTTGATTCACACTTAAAGATCTATCTTCAGATCTTAGCGAGCTTTGTGAAATAGCGACCTGCAGATCTATGAAATTGTGCTCCCCATGGTTCTTTTTTAATCAACCACTTCTTCCACGAAGAGATTACTATCACATGATGGTCACCAATAAATAGACTTACTTCCAAGCCAACACCACACAAAGCTTGAAATCTCACTAGTATAAAATCACTATTTTAAAGCGGTGTTACATAACAAGGTTGTAAATTTTAATACTGGTTTCTTGCAATTGCATGTACAGGTATTGATATTTCATTGTAAGAGGATATTGTATAAGAATGGATGTACACATCATGTTCATAAAAAAAAAAAAAAAAGATAATACATGCGGGTAGGCTTCACTGTTTGTATAGAGGGGATCAAATCATCTGTCATGACACAGACTGGTGTTTTTGGTTCACCACAGCCAAAACGCAGCATTTGGAGAAAATCGCGATTGAAGTACTATTTTTCAAACTACTGTTTTGGAGACTGTTTACTATTTTTATTTGAATACCAAATAAAGCTGACTTCTTCATTAGCAGAGAACTGTCAAAGTGTTTTCAATCTTGCATCGTTTTAATGAGTTTTCAGTTTCCTAAAACACACACGTTACTTTGTGAAAATGAATGTACAAATCAATGCATATCTACGAACCCAGTATTATATTATATTTAGTAAAAGCGCTTAACTTTGATTACGCCACTTTGTGAAAATGCAGAAGTTGTCCTACGCGCATTTGGGACCGTGCCAGCGCTATTTGTTTCAATGGATAAAGTGGCGTATCGGGATATGTCACTTTGTGGAAACACGAAACGGTAAATCTAGCCGTGTTAGGTCCTGAAACTTGCCGAAAATGTTTACAGTAATGAAATCAATCACTTGGACAAAAAACAACTTCATTGCAACATTTTGTTCTTAACCCATATGTAGCTTTGTGAAAACAGTACCGAAATTATCAATGGGAGTATAAAACTGAACTCAATGTGCAGCTAATACATTCCTGATGCAATTACTATATCTATACAATGCAATTATTACATCTAAAATATTAAAATTGCTGTTGAACCTGCTCTTATCATGCAGGATTTGAACTGGCACGTTCAGTGGTCTAGTCCTTTTTAGGAATCTGTTCATTTGGTTGAGATTTTCCTTTAATTAAATTACATGTTCAGCGGATGTTTTGAAAGCATTACCACATACCTGTAATGAAAAAGACAAATCCAACTCGGTGTCCACCAAGCTCCCTTGACTGAAAAAGATTTCATTTGAGCGGAGAGTGCGCTTGGAGCTCTGCAACATTCAAGGAGAAAAAAAGACAACAGATTTCATTACTTTCCAATAAGTATACAATCAGGTTGACATCTCACACACACACACACGCATTCTTTTTGTTGCATCCCTGTGGAGACATCTTTTGTTCTTTCCTTTGTCCCTGTAGTTAAGAACCTCCCATAGACTTTGTACACAAAATTCCTTGTGGAGCAACCCACTCTTTAGAATTTCCCCTATGGAGACCCTTTGTTTTCCCTTTTCTGTTTTGTTCTCGGTCTCCATAAGGTAGTGAATATGAAGGCACACACACACCCACAACTCCATCATTAACCCTGACCCTTCCACATCCTTCTATATTCTATTTGCCAAAAATGAAGGATTCAGAAGGACCGAGGGCTAAGGCGCAAGTAACAATTGCTTAAATCTGGGTCAGGCATTCCAATCTTATCCAAGTTCAAACATAAAGGTGTGAGGTGACAGGAGAAGAGAATATTGGAGGATTGCGTTCACCTGTCAGCAAATGGTCCTACACTAGGGGTTCAAACAATGTCCAGCTAGTGATAACCAATCTGGAATACTAATTTAAGTTTCCATTTTGTCATAACCAATCGCAAGCACATTTACATTGCAAATGTACAATGATTGTAATGTATACAGATGATTAATGTATGTAAATTGTATGCTACATGTACGTATACTGAATTGCATGTCTCACATACACACTAAAGGCCAATTTTTAAAATAAGCCAAAATCGACTACGGGGTACTTCCTTTTCTCAGCTGTCTATTTTAAGTAGTACACAGACATTTTTGTTATGTTCACAAAAATGTATAAAAGAAAACAATTAACATTGAAAAAAACATCAAATTTCTAAGTAGCAACAATTTTAGAAAAGACTCCCACCGTCTTCAGGGGAAACAAATCTGTCATTTTGGATGTTAAAAGAGGGGACCTCCTAGTTAATGTTTAACAATCCGGGCGAGAAACCACTGTGTTTTTTCCTTGGCCTAAGTCCTTTATTTATTTATTTTTATTTATTTTTCTTACTTTTTTTTCTTTTGTGTGTGTGTGTAGCACAATCTGGATATAATTAATCATTTTGAATGACAATCCTTAATATTTGTGCAAGATTTGCAACTTGTTTTGAGGTCTACAAATAGAAGCCAATGCAGTAATGATACCATGTCATCATACCTTAAACTGATCTGCATCTTAAAGATAAAGTACAGGATGGCTAATTGTTGAAATAGAAAGAATGTTTAGGTTCAAACTGAAAGCTCCCTGATTAGTCCCATAAAATTTACACCAGTACCAATCCTCAAGAGGAATATTTTCCGTCAATGTGGACAAACTTTTCATCGTTTTGTATGAAACTTGTCCGCGGGATTTGATGGAATCTTCACACGTTGTTTGTATGTAGAGTGTATGGTGAGTTTGTTGAAAGTGAGTGGATGAGAATTTGTACTCTTCCAAAGCACAAATGATGTAGTTTTCTCTAAGTCAATGTGAGATGATTTGAATCTTCACTGACCAAAATGAACAAATGCCAATTCTCTCTTAACCCACGGTTTAGTGCATGTTTGACAGGGTCTCCCAAACTATACAGCAAGTACAGTCTAGATGTGTATACATCATTTTGCAGTTTGGATCATAACATTTGTACAAGACTTCCAACTTGTTTAGTTAAGGAGGAAGGAATGGAACACGACATTCTACCCTCAACCTTAAACTTTGCTAGTCTTTCAAGTCAATGTCAAAAATGTGAATCTTCACCGACCAAAAATAAACGTGTCAACTCTGATCAATTGATTGTTTTGTTCTGTTTGTCGGGACCGAAATTCTTCTTTGACAGTTGCTCGGGGGTGTCAGTGGTAAATATTCACACATCAAAAGGCCAGCCACGCTGTGCAAAATCTCCAAACTGGAGAACTCCGAGGGAGCTCCCAGCAAATGCATTCTCAAGATGCATGCTTGAAACAAGACTTGATAATACTTGGTATGTCGGCAAGGGGTTGTTCAAAGTTCTCCACGTTTTGAAAAGCATCTTATTTTCTCTCCATTGAAAGTAATCCTTTACAAGGCCACCCAGAAAGAGACCATTTGGGGGTGATGGCTTTGATACATAATAGAGGAAATCAGAAAAGTAGATAGACAAATAAATCTTTGATGGGAACAAGGCCGCTTTCTGGAGGAAAGGATACCCCAAAAAATATCATCACTTTGTGAGGGGTACCCAGGACTAGACCAAACCATCAAAGGCTACTTGTGTGTTTGTACATGTTTACTATTGGAAAGCAATACAAGGGCAAAACCTCTGGCATTTTTTTCCTGGGTGTTTTTAAAGTTGTACTCAAAACAGGTGTGATATTTGGTCCTTGGAAAAAAAGTAGGAACATTTTTTTGAGTACAAGGGCTGACCTACATGTACACATGGCGTAGGCTTTAATAGACTTTTTAGGCTATTTAATTTACAACTTTTTTTATTTTTCCAAGGGCAAACAAAAATCAGAAAACAGACTAAAGTATGAGGAACATCATCCCTGTCTAAAACATGCAGTTCATTCTATACCAATGAAAACATGACTTAACTCGTTTTCCCTACTTTTTCAAGAAAATCTTATTTAAGGGGGACTGTCACCATGATGGTAGCAGGCCTATGGCTCCACAGAGCATGGAAATTATGAACTCAATCCAAGTTGCTGTGCGCGCAATGGCCTTCACATCACAGTACAATCACCTTCACTGCGGCACCCTTGGTGATGTGATGGTCAGCGCAACTACAAGAAGTAACTGAGTGAGAGTTTATAATTGCATGAACAGCTACAGGCCTGCCCCGGTAAGGTTAATTTTTCCAAAACAAAGATGGTGTTCTGAAACAGAGAAAAACGTTGGCCCTGATCCTTCGACAAACAGCATTCTTTACACCGAACATAGACTTCAGTTTGAGCGTACTATACAATGTACTTTAATAAACCAAATCATTTCATCTCAGCGTTCGAGAAATCGATACTGCCACATTTCAACAAAGGGGCAGAGGGAAAAAAAAGATCTTGCCCTTGGGCTACATGATTTCCATTAACTGGTTTCGGGTATGAAGGGACAAAACTGGAAAAGCTGTGCTATTTTTGGGTTGGTGTTCTGAAAATTAAACCCACAGGCGTGCAACTCACCAACCCCCCAAAAAGAGGAAAATTACGCAAAGCCAACATGGTAAAATTTAAACATGAACAATTAGGAATTTCTACAGATGCAATAAATAAATTAAACGTTTTTAAAAGTGTTTTTGTGTGTGTGTGTCAGCCTATAATTGTAATGGAGAAATTGCATGCCTGAACCCAGGGGTGGTACCGGAAACATTTCGGAAATCCCACATCAAACTGGTTAAGTGTGAAATGTGCTCTTAAGATGTTTATGATGACAAATGTATACAAGATACAAATTTTTTAAAAGTCTTATCTCAAATGCTGCCATGGATTTTTATTTCAGAACACAATTTCATGAACAGATAATTATGAAAAGGCACACACGTCGCTAATGTGCAAATGCCAGTGTGCAGTTCAGACACAAACAATAAAATTGTAAAAATGTGCGTTCAGTAACATGAGTACCCTGAAATGCCCAAAGAACGCTCTGCGGTAACATAAGAAACAAAGTTAAGCCCGATTCATACTTCACTCGAATTGCAAAAGCAAAGCGAATTTCCCTGCATAACAATTGGTAAAAACAGTGCATACATGATTGTTTGCATCACGTATTGCATCAATATTGTTCACATTCGCTTTCGCATGAAGTACATAGTATGAACCGGGTTTTACCCACGAGACCTTGCACAGGATACTGTCAATGGTTGTATACTAGAGAAACACCACGATAGTGCAGCTGTGCGGTAATGAAACACATGGCTCAAAAATAATGCAACACCAACCAAAGAGAATACAGAAGGAGTCATGCGAACAACTGAGCGGTCCTGAATGGCGGCCGCTGCATGACAAAAAGCAGTGAATAATGCGGAAGAGAAGCTATCCCCTTGTGATGCAAAAACAATGACATCGGTGAAGCTACACAAAATGTAGAAGGGCAAGGTCGACACACTCTGTTTTTTTCACAACTAGGAACCCCTCCCGAGCCGGGGGGGGGGGGGACCCAGCTGGTGTGGACGCTATGTGCGACAAAACCTTTTTTTAAATTTTGCTCTTATTACATACATTTTTACATTAGATCCCACAGGTGTATCCTGTGCTTCCATGTGTATTACTGCACTACTAATTCTATTACGTACACACAATAACCCCTATCATTCAGCAATGGCTGCAGGTGTTTAGCACAACAGCCATTGACTTTCATAGATCAATTAACACCATGTCAAAATCATCAAGTCCTCGACTCAAGCTCCAAGCTTCTGTATTTGAAGTAATTTACAGTGCTGGTGATCTACACTAGACTGTAGGCCTGAGGCCAGTGATTTCAGCAGTCTTAAAATAATGTTTTTTCCCTTCTTTTAATGCACAGGTAGCTGCTTGCCACTGGAACAAGTTTGTACTATACTAGAGATTTACAATCTCACATGTAAATTTAAGTTTGTGGACGGTGCTTTTGCACATTGTCTTAGTCAAGAGGCTGAAGAAAAAAAAAATCAGGAAAGGCAATGCATGGAGGAATTGACAGCATTACTGTATGTCAGGACTGCAGCACATGTACACATATATCATACCTTTGTACATATGTTTAAAATCTAATATGAAAAACCACTTCTGTCATCAGGAGGATGCTGAACAGCCTTCACTGTATGAATCTACATGTAGAGCTACACTCATGTAGTACATTATGTACATATATGTACATTACGTTACAAGCAGTCATCTTATCAAGTGTACAATATGCATACAGACTCATGTACAGTGCATGGACAGAGGAAGTGTGTAAAAATTGTAATGAAAATGATAACATTGTGTGTCCCCATTCATGGACAGACACTTGTACATGTACAGCATACATTGTACACCAGGTACCCAGTCAATGTGGATGTACATGTACAGTGGATGTAAACACTGTGGATGTAAGGTGGATGTATAGTGGAGTGGATGCACAAACTACATGTGTAAGTCAAACACTTCAATGTACAGTGAAAACATCCTCAGGCACAAGTATAGTTCATCAATTCACTTCCTGCCTGTTTTGTTGTCTAATGCTTTGATCAATAAAGTAATCTTCTCTTTTTATTTATTCAATTATACCTTAATTAATGTCATCCTTCTTAATATTGTATGCACTTTACTGTGTCATTATATTTGGCAATTAATTAACTCTCTGGTGCCTATTTTTTCCATTGAATACACAGCCCCATTACTGTATTTGGGTACATTGTGTCATAGTAATTACACTGCATGAACAATGTCTCATACTTCGATCAATATTAAGTAATATTCCCTTTTAATTTATTCAATATTACCTTAATTAATGTTGTCCTTCTTAATATTGTATACACTTTACTGCGTCATTATATTTGGCAATTAATTAACTCTCTGGTGCCTATTTCTCCATTGAACACACAGCATTTATTGTACTTGGGTACACTACATTATATCATAGTAATTACACTGCATATATGTATAATGTCTAATACTTCGATCAATATTAAGTAATATTCCCTTTTAATTTATTCAATATTGCTTTAAAGGTAATATACAGGACTGGTAAGGATAAAAAACATCATTGTTTAATTTTAGTCTGAAAGCTGACTGATTATGAAGTTCATACTAGTACATTTTTTCAATGAAATATTTCCCTCTGCAATGAAGTCATATTCGAGAAAACTGTATCTGAAAACCTAAAAAAAACAAAACAACAACAACAGCTGATTTCGGTTGTTACAACCAAAATTAAGGACAATGTGTTTACATGCTGAAAATTGTGCATGCTTTTTCACTATTTTCTCCTGACTCACAACGGATTAAGCCCAAATTTTCCCAGGTTTGTTACATGTATGTATTTCATGTAGGCTATATGGTTGATCACACAAAACATGAACACTGTTGTCAGCTCTACAAGTCCTGTATAATACCTTTAATTCATGTTACCCTTAATATTGCGTGCACTTTACTGTGCCATTTTATTTGACAATTAATTAAGTTCTCTAGTGCCTTCTGTTCCATTGTACACACAGTATTATTGTACGACGCATTATGTTGTGATGTAAAATGTACACAATTGTAAGCACGAGTACTTATACAGTATCACCTGCCAACATTTGGATCTTGCAATCAGGAAGATTTTGTACAACAATCAGCGAGAGATTTAGAATTATTTTCAACATAATAGGGACAAAGCTCCTATTATCACGGAGACTTACATTTGTTCATCAAAACATGGAACAATTTGTTTACTTTCTGGGAACTTTCTGCAGAATCACGGAGAGTTGGCAGCTACTGACAGTACACTTACTGAGCAAAGGAACATGTACACAAAAATGTACAATAGACCTAGAGGTAATGGTTACAAATACTGAACAACACTGGCTTTAGGAACAGTAGGCCTATAAACAATGAAATGATAAAACCATAGAGCAAAAAAATCAAGCATTCAATATTTAATGATGTTCCTTAGGGTACCGGTGCTAACATTATAACAAGTACATGGACCAACTACCAAGTAAGATGCGCGTTTAGAAAGAGACACTTTTATTTCCCAAAATAAAAGTAATTTAATAAAAAAACAGCGATGCATAGCTTAAAAATGAAAAACATCATAAAGAAAAGGTAGTTGCACTATTTATGTTCTCTACAAACTGCTCTCTTGTGTAAGTATACATGCATGCAGTGTCAAGGCTTTCGTCATTGGACCGCTGAAATGGGATTGTCAACTATTTCTAAAAAAAGGGCCAACTAAGAATGAGATGTTTGCACCAGAAAACATGTTTACAATGGTTCCGAATTCACAATACATTCAAACAAAGGCCACAGAAAAAATTATAGCTTGTGTGTCCAGGAAACATTTGCAGGTTGTATTAACTGTATACAAAAGTGTTTTTAGGTGTTCGTGCAATACGTGCACAAACACCTCTTGTTTAAAATTGTTTTTGTCAGAATTTTGAAATATGGTTTCTTATACAGGCAAAACACATAAGTTTTTAGTACAATGTGCTTCACATTGACCAAATTTAAAACAGTGTGTCCGAAAGACAACCAAAGGGCTAATATCACGACATGTAAGGCCGGTCCTAATGAAACCTCTTCTGGTCTTAAGCTGTTACAGTGGCGGTAGAATAGCCCAGACCTGATACTCACGAAGGCAACAGAGGCTGGCCCCTGGTCATTACCTTGGTGCCCCTCTTTAATGTTCCAGAAGAAATTTACATTTTCCTCATAGAGGTACCCTTCACCAAGGGGAAAATGCCTTGCCCTTTTTCAACAATGAGGTACCAGGCCTGTAGCCACAGCAGTAGCTTGAACTGCTATGACTCAGCGGCAGTGCAACAACGTGCAACATTTCTAGTTCAAATTTAGTTTTCTTCTTGCAGTTTGGACAACCTAGAACTGGGTGCTGAAATACAGGTAAATTAAATAAAGTTTCACAATAAGAGAAGTTTAAAAAGTTTGCCGTAATTAGCATGAGTATTTGGTAATTCTACTGGTGTTCAAGGCATGCACGGTCAACATTTTCCAGGGATGATGATCCTAAAGAAGACATTGGCACCAAATTTGAAAACCAAATGTCATCATGAAGTGCTTCAAGTATCACCAACATTATTTATATTGTGACATCAGTCTTCGGTTAGCAATTAAGATCAACTTATCAGCCATATCGTTAGCACTAGGTTCCTCGAGTGTGAGGCCACATCCGCACTGGCGGTTACGGCTAAGGCTACGACTGTTGCTAAGGGACAGCCTACACTTCAACGCATGATGATGCATGATGATCCAGCTGTAGCCAAAGCCGTAGCCGCCCATTCAGACACGGCCTTAGCAGACAGTTGATCTGAGTGACATGCACTCCAGTGCTTCATTTAAAACTGGCACGGGATCCAGTGTCCGGGAACTGGAATGACATGAGGGAACTCTGTCGCTGTACTGTGCTACATGATTGCAACCTCATGTAGGGAATTAGGCGTACATTGCAATGAGAGACGGCCACATGAGATGGGGAGATTGATGTTATTGTGTACTTATTTCAAGCTCGGTGAATTAGAGTGTGATGAATGTGAAAAGCAGATGCCAACTTGTTTCAAATGTCAGGCCTGATGCTTCTTTGTTGTAAGGGCAAGGCAATTTGTCCTTAGCACAGGGCGACCTCTATGAGAGAAATTAACATTTCTACTGGAACATTTCAAGGGGCAAGGGCCACTGAGGCAATGGCCGACGTTAACCTCGGTGAAGTATGTATAAATACCGCTGGCGACTGCTGCTGGCCAGTGAACAGTGTGTACATGCAGACCATCATGGTCTGAATCCATCAGACCCAGTCCAATTCTCAGAATGGATTTAAGGTAGGGTCATATAGATTGGTAAATACTCCACACCTTAATGACCATACAAACGTACTTGGTGAGAAGCACTGCAGCTGTTGATAGTATTAAACTATTTTGAGAAAAGGATTCCCTTCGAAGTGATAGGAATTTGAAAAATGTTCACCCCAAAACACCCCAAAACATTTGAATCTGATGAGCCATTCATGCATGAATGGTTTCATCGATTTCTGAGGGTCGGTGTCCATTCGCTAATGCTGTGACCGGAGCTGTTGGTACCCGTTGTTGGTACTTGCTGTCACCTCACTAAATGTGGATGGATTTGACATTCTTGGGAAACTACTGTGACAGTTTGTTGCTGTTTTCTCAATAAGTAGACTATACAGCTGAAACTTTCACGTGTGACTTTTATTCTATCTTTCTTTACAATTGTGCCTATAAATCAGCATTACGTTGAGAAAAAAAAATCTATGACCGTATCTTTAAGAGATTTACACATTTTACAACAATGTGTGCAATTGTCTTATACATTAAATCTAAGGTGAAAAAAATACCTGCATGCGGACAGCGATGATGACGGAACCCAAGTCAGTCTCAAGGTTCTTGAGCACCACTAAGCGAGTTAACCTCAGACTGCATAACCTGAAATAACAAACAAACGATGACAATTATTACAAGAATACTGCCCTCAACTGACAGGGACATATGTACGTAGCCTCAAGATATGACATCACACTTCAAGGCTTTAGCATGACGCCAGATACCTGAAACAACAAACAGTATAACATGAAGACAATTAACAGGAACACTGCCCTCCACTGACAGACAGGCTTCGCACAGCGGAGCATAGTAGATCTAACAATCTGGTGTCCTGCTTTGGGGGCAAGCTGTACAGTCACATAAGACGCCAGCTACCCGTCCCTTAGTTTTGTTGATACAAACCTTTGACCTTGCTGGGTGTTACCATGGAGGTAGACACATGGTGTCACCGTGAAGGTAGACTCATAAGTGTTTATGAATCCACCTCACAAACATTAAAGTCGACTTACAATGTATGTAACTATGAAGCACTGAGATTCATTGGTCTTGTGACAAAAATTCCGGTCCAGCAAAAATTTCGAAGCTACAAGCTCCAAGCCCTGTGGTCTTGTGAATTATTCCCCAAAATTCTACCCCGGCTTTCGGTAATTTGTTTATGTTTACTCTAGTGCCTTTGAACAATTTTTGTTGATTTTGACGCTATATAAATGTCTTCTGATTGATTGATTGATACTCAGTTGTCAGTTAAGTTAGAGGGATTTTTTTCTGAGACATCGATTGTCACTTTGTGACCGACATGGTGCAATACAAGTCTTTATTTTTATTATTATTATTTATTCGAAACTTACTATATAAATTTATTTGCTAGTGAACTTGTAAAAAAGGGCAAGTGTTCTGGAGCTAACTTCTACGTTGAAAAAAAAAAAAAAAAAACCACTCAGAGGCAAAACCCTTTAAGCTTTCTATTGCAAACTGCATACGTAAAGCAAGTGCTCTACTAATGAAATTCATGCGAAAATGAAAGGTGGTGGCCAGTTGATGCAAGTCAGATTTCCCTGATGAAGACAACTTCATCAAGCAGAAAAGAGGAGAATCAACCATGAAGAAATGGCCTTGGGACTTAAGGTTGGAATAATCACTTTGAGGATCAATCAAGAGGAGAGATTAAAGGGAAACCAACTACACGAATTTAAGGCTTTTTCACACAAGATCGTTTTAACAAGGGATCTTGTCTAAAATCACATCGATGTTAAAAAACGAATAGCAAATACCAGAGATCCAGACCCCCCTCAACAACAAAAATGGCCATGATGTTAAAATCACCCACCCTGATATGTACTGTGAAATGATTACAACAGTACATTCCCATCCCTATAAGATGCATTAAAAAATGAGGTACTGCTTTTGGGCCACCGTTGTTTTCCGTTTAGAATTTAAAAGAGCTTGAAGAAACTCAAATTGTACTGTAACATCCCTGTCAACAGTATCAATCTCCCATAGGAAATGGCTTACACATAAGGTGCTATCTATTTGGTGTTGAGGGAAGTTGAGGTCCGGTTTGAATGAGGAAAATGAGGCAGCTTGACAAAACATTCCCATTTGAAAACATCCATCAAACAGAAATGCACTTTGTATTATTCAGGCATACGAACGCAAAGCGCGAAAGCTTACAAGGGCGTAAACTTGCTAGCTCGAAGCCTAGATTACACACATTTAAAAGCCCCAATCTGCACTCTGGGGCATTCTGTTTGGTTATATCTTCATGTTTTTTATAGTCTTACTTTTAAAACAAAACAAAAACAACATTTTTTAGGGGGGGGTTTTAAAAACGGATTTCCGGGGAAAAACTGGAGAAATCACATCCCTGGTTATATTAGCCGTTATCAGAACAGAATTATGTAGTGCATAATTGCAAAAATAATTGAATAAGTTCATCTTAAATTTGTGTCATGGATAAAGAGTATGCTATTGTGCGTTTTACCCCTACACTACACCCAATGTGTGTTAAGTGCTGTAAACACGGTACTTTCCCCGAGTCCTGTGAAGAAAAAAATTTGGCATATTCTCGGAAAATATCATTGAGGTAGAGATGTACACCACTGATTGGTTTTGACATCACTACCCACAACATACCAGGGTTTGTCCTTAACTTTTTCCGTAACTAGTCAATGGGAACGGTTAGCTGGTCATTTCACTGGTCCCCCAGCTTGTTTCACAAGTCCATATTTTATGTTAAATAAAATCCATTTCAGCACTGAACTACTGTACTAGCCATCCCGACCATTTGGAGAGAATTTGAACTGGTCCTCGGGTGTTTTAAGTAGCATTTGGCCAGCGGACCACTGTTTAGGGAGAATGCTGCATACATTCATGGGACACCATTATGCAGAACCTCTTAACAACCCACTGTATAATAATAAGGTGAATATCCTGTGTTTGCAAATCTGCTTCCTCAAGTATGCTCGAACTGTTCCTCCATGCTCTAACCCTCTTGAATACATTTTTAAAAAGCGCAACTTATGCACTCTGTCAGCATAATTCCCATGTCAAAATCAACATCTAAAGAAGATAAATAGAAAGAAGGTATTCAGCAGACTGTTAAAATGGGAACCATTTTGAATTTCTAGTAAATCGGGATACTAAGCCTTATCTTTACTTTCAACGATCAGTCTTCCGTCTCAATTTTGGGTTCGACTTTGATGAAGTACTTATTAACAAATAAAGACAAAAAAAATAAAAACATTTTGGGGGAATTTTATAATGTTTCCTGAAAACTGAACGATTTAAATGAACGCATGATGATGACCCTTGAAAAAAAAAGTAGGAACATTTTATTGAGTACAGGGTTGACAATGCAGGCTTTGAATTACCTTTTCTGCAAAACATCGGAAATCAGATCAAGAAAAGGAAAAATATCATGCCTGTCTTCAAAAACAAACACAGTAGGCCCCCTACATTGCACATTCATTTATTGTACCATCACTCATGTACATGTACCATCATTCACGAGCCATCATTCGTGAACCATCATTCGTTGCCTTACATAAAGTGCTTTCCATGAATTCGCCTGGCTCCCTGTAACTGGGGCACGGGGACACGGGGACACGGTATGAGTTAAGCAAGTGGGCAAGTCTCAGGTTCGATGGACGGGAAGCTGTTTACTGAGACGACAATGAGACGGGGGAAAAGTCAAGAGATGAAAAATCCCTGCGATTGAAACTGCCCAGGGGGATTAGTTTTAGCTGTTGCTGACTATTCTCTGAAGAAGAGTATTGAGGCTTGATACAAAGTACAGTATAAGATGGCAAAAGATAATTGAAGTTTACTCTGCGTACATCTCACATCCTACTTCACCCATCCGCTTTCTTTTTGTTTTACGTACTGTTAAACATGAGACAAAAACAATAATTAATAAAAACAAAACCACAAGTAGAAACTAAACCTGAATAGAATGTAGCCATTTAAGCTTACACGAGAGACATGAATAAAACAAACAAAAACCTAACATATGTACGTGATTAACCAAATGTTCCCTGGTAAAAAGTAGTAAAAGCTTGCAACAAAACCAACTACAAATTTCCTTTTTACCATTGTTTACAGTAGGTTATGATCTTTGGATTAAAAAACATTTAGCTTAAACTAAAGCAGTCAAACAAGCAGTTTGATCACTGTATTATTTTTCAAACCTCACTGTTTAAATTAAACTATTTGTTTAATTTTGTACTCATAATGCATTTCGTTTAACTATCTGAAAGCCCCACATACATGTTATGTATAATGCAAAGTCACAAACATACACACATACCCAAAGACAAAATGGTCAATTTTAGACAAGTTGATCTGCGCACCAACACGCAGTGCCTTTTGCTACTACATGCCTACTTATCATTTCAGTAAATAAATTATTTTTAAAAAGCCTTTAAAACCACATAAGGCCATGACCACCTTTTCACTAATCCACAGGTCATTTCAGTTGGTAAAAATTGGTAACGGTTTAGCAATTCGCAATCAGCTAGTTCTGCTTACATATAATGAAATTACAGGCAAGTAATTAAAGAAAAAGGCTTGCAGTCAACTGGAAACGATTAGTGAGACTTGGCTGCGCCTTGGCTCAATTATGCAGATTGATGAAAATGATCCTCCAAAGTAAATTGATAGAAAATAACAAGAAAGATACAACATTCTTGTGAAGCAAGTGCAAAAGGCCTTAATTTTACAAAATTGTTTACATGGAGGCAACAGTGTTCCACATCCTGCAGCATTCTCCCTAAACAGTGGTCTGCTTGTCAAATGCTAGCTAAAACATCTGGAAGGACAAGTCATAATTCTCCAAGTGGTCGGGCTGGCTAATTCAGTATTGGAAAGCATCCACAATAATCTAAAATGTCATCCCCATTCATTATGAAAAATGGACTAGTGAAAGTAAGAGCTAATGCTTCCGCTGGCCAGTCTGCCTTTGGCAAGGTCAAATTCTGTTTTTTTTTATCCACTCATTTTCAAAGAAACAGAATACTTATGAAAATGGGGAAAAAATTACAAGTCCCTAACCTCAAGTTACATGTACTTGTGTAAAATGCCACTGTTTGACACCCTTTTGAGTGCATTTTTTGTCAAAATCCCAAAACATTGGATGACATCACATTTCAAAAATTCCTAAATTATGATGGTGTTCACTCAAAAAAGGATTGAATTTGACCTTTTGACTGAGGCAGAAATTACCTCTTTGGAATGTAGGCACTTTTTGTTTTTTGATGTCCGATGACATCATGTTTCAAATTTCGCTCTGAAAGAGTATAAAATAAAATGACATTTTACATAATTTAACGTGGGGTTAGAGTCTCGTAAAATGTTTCCCCACTTTCATGAGGACTTTATCTAAAGGAAAATGAGTGCATCACAAAATCAAATTTGACCCTGGACATGCTGCAGAGCCCCTCTTTAATGTTGCATGGTACACATTCTAATCAGTAGACTATGTGTACATGCAGGCCTTTTTCTCAGGAAAAGTGGCCATGCCCTTTCTTCAATTAACCTCAAAGAATCATAGAGCAAGAAGAATTGTGACAACAAAATCATTTCGGCTCATTTAATACTGAAGGGTCTGTTCACAGTAACCAGACCGATGTACGCAATCGTGGCTATAAAACGCACACGCACACAGGGCAATTACTAATAAAATATGACGTACATAATACGTACAGCCCTGCAACTGTACAATCACAGAGTAAAATCCAAACAGCATACGATAACAGACTGAGAGAGAACTAGTCCATGCTTATAATTGTCCATCAGTGAAAACTGCTCAGGTGACCTACTTCTCTGATCTGATGTGGAAATATCATGCTCGGCGGAAGAGCTTTCCATCTCGTTCAATTAAATCACACATCTTTTTGGGCCATTATTCAGCCGATGCTGTGACTAACAACAAACTTCTTCCTGGTGAAGGTGGGTAAGCCTGCCGGGGCCTTTGAGCCATATCGGTGGCCCACTTTATCAGTTCAGGATAGAAGAAAAAAAGTAACATCCATTTTTTCATTTCCTGTTTCTGATACTTAGAAATGGACAAATTGATAAGTGACCTTTCTGATGCTAAATGTTTTCAGAACCAGGGCCCGATTTCAGAGAACTGTTTTTAAAAGCACAAAAAGTAAAGCAAAGAAAAATGTTGCATGTTAGGGTTACCAACCAAAATGCCATGTCTCATGTACATGTACCTACAATGTACTGTCTAATAAGCAGCTCTATGAAATGGGACCAGATGTGGCAGGTATAGTACATGTAATCAGTTTTTTGTAAATAGATTTGTGTACACTATTACTGTTAAAGATGAAACTTACATTGTATTGTACAAGTACATTTGTACACTACAGTATGCAGTCATTTTTTATTTGACTGTGAAAAACACTGTTCTTGCATACAGCATGCCAAAAACACTAAACAGTGTAGTGATGTTTATAATATTCATAAAAACTGACTTAAGTCAGTTTCTTTTCTTGTTCATCTTTTGATACATGTACAGCGTTTAATCTTTCTTTTTACATTATTTACTAATCTAAGGTTAAATGTGTTTGTAATGATTAATTTATTTGTTTTTAGTTCTAATTACCAATTTGTTGTGCTTTATACCAATTGTTTATAAGTGTCATCCATTTCAGATTTTAAAAGACGCATTAATTAACTTCAACATCCAGTACATTACACAGATTCCCTGACCTTGCTCAATCTACCATCAAGGTGCTGCTTCACAATTGGTATAGAATTTAAAATTCCAAGCATCCGGGCCTAGTTTCATAGAGTTGTCTTAAAAACAATAGAAAATAGCTATGCACAAAACAAAATAGTTATCAGCATAATTTTACAAGCCAAATCTCATGCACCATCTTGGACTGGTATCCTGGGCCCTATTTTATGGCTTTGCTTACCATTAAAGCCAAAAATCGGCGCTTACGGAAGCAGTGAATTCCGCGCTTACGTCAAGTATATTTCATGGGTGAGCAGAGATTGTTTACTTGTGCACGTGCGTACTCAACGTTACTAGGCATTCTTCACTTACACAGCTAGCACAGAAATTCGGCGGTAAGCAGCTCGCCATGAAATTGGGCCCTGCTTAGTTTGGCTCAGCAGACTGCCTTGACATGTTTTAAGCAGCTCCTCGAAAATGAAATTGGGCCAAGGTAAAATGGTACAAGGGCACACTCTATTATTAGAACATGTTGCGCCTGACCAAATGTTCAATGAACACATACATGTAGCCTGTACACTATGTATACATACTGTAGTACAGCTGGTGAACAATTTGAACAATGTGTGTGGTACAAACTACAGTACTGATGTATGTACATGCACATGTACACGTGTAGTACCATGAAGTAGGCCTATGCCTTTATTTACAATGGCAGACAGAAGGTGGTACAATTCGCTTGAGGCTGGAGACAAAACAAGTTCTTGTCTGACCTTGAACAGAAAAAACTGCAAAGGTGTCTGGCTGTCCTACAAATTATCCACAGTATGCAGAATGGTGTAAGCAACGAACTCCCTACAGTCTGAATGGAAACAACTTGCTGATGTGTAAAGCCACGAAAGACAGTCCTAGGGCTCCCCCGAAGCCGAGGCCAGTGATTTTAGCTTTGAGCCAGTAAACTCAGGACCAGACAAGTCCAACTGTCTTGCATTTTTCAATTGAAAAATAACCCCTCACCATGTACATGTGTAATCTCCTTAACAAAAAGAAATGATGTTCAAATGTTAACTTTTAAGACTGGTAAATATATTTCAATTCTGTTGAGTATCAATATTAAGGCCTACTTAATAATAACACGAAAAATGAGACAAACCTTCTTGTAGTGCTTGTTAAAAAAATAAATAAATTCATGTTAAACTTTACAGAAAGTTCTTCTCACTAAGATTTTGGTCTTGTAAAATAACTTCTGGTCCAGTAAAAATGTTGAGCTACAACTGTACAAGCCCTGAGGTCTTGTAAAAATTGACCCCAAATTCAAGCCCTGACAGTACTGACTATTGAGGGCTATCTGCCCTCTCAAAAAGATTCACAAAATTAAATTATCACTTTTATTTATAGTTTGGCAATTTTTAAAACAAAAATTCTAAATACTTGTACGCTGTGCATACATGGTTGTAGCCTATTAATGTTTGAAAAATGAAGGTTGCAAGATAGGTACTCTTCGTGTATCATTCCAGAAGAATTTGTAAACAAGTTGGGAAGAACACACAATACATAATAATGTATTTCTAGCACAAATGAAGTATGTATCTTTCCTGATAGAAAACTGATTACGAACATTGGTTTTTTTGTTCAGACCAGAAGGTAACCAAGGAAATAGCACACAGATGTCAACATTGTTTCTTTCCTCCACGATTCTCCACATGCACCAAAGAATTGTATTTTGGGGCAGCAATGTATTTTAGGAATGAAAAACACCTGCATATTTGCACCTGACAGGAAGGACCAGCCCAGTCCAGAAGAGTTATTAAATACTATTTATCCATTGAGTAGATCCGTTCATCACTTGTATTTCAAAATGATAATTTATGTCCAGCAGGTGGTCTGACCGTGGAGGAGCAGATTGGTTTAGCATAAACTAGGCACTTCAGGGAGGGCCAGTCTGCAGTTGCGTGTTCATAAAAGTCTTACATCAGTCGTTTTTGTATTGGGTTGAATCATTTCCATTGTCCTAGTGTCTGACGACTCAATCATCAAGCTATGGTTTTGAATGATAAATAAACTATGCCAGCCTGCAAAATAACATCATGTGCTGAATGCAGAGTATGTTTTTAGTACATTACATTTAAACATGTAGGCCTACACTTTTAGTTCTGTGCACAGTTGTGCCACAATACACAGTGAACGCTTTCAAATGGTTGGTCAACTCGCTGGAAAATGTTTCTTAGATTAGGAGGCCTCATAAACAAAACCATTCAATCAACTAGTTACAATCAATCTGTGAAAAATGTCATCAAACCATGGAGGAAAGAAATCAATGTACAAGTGATAATCTCATCATCAAAAATACATATTTTTAATGATCTAAAGCAAACATTGTTTTAACCTAAGTGTACATTGAAGCAATTTTGGCCTATGGGCAAGCTGTGTTACTTCTGTTATGTAATAGACGAGAATTTTTTTTTTTAATACTAAAATTACATTTACTATTAAAATTCATATGACACTAAAGTACTTGGCGTGTTCATTCAAACCGTTGAGCCAAGTTCAAAATTATTACATGAAGACTATGTTGGTGTTATTGCTGATAATCCTGGTGGATTATTTAGTAAAAAACTTCATATTTTCAAGAAAACTACTGATAAATAAGGGAATAAAAGAGCTGTGACATGACCTTAAACAGCTGTTTAAGACCTTGCAGGGTCGTGATCGTGGGATAAAGAACACCACCTTCGGCTCGGCTTTAACAACGATTTAAGACCAGGTAAATATAATACTGTGACTTCTTTTCAACCATTGCTTTTTACTGTCCTAAAAAAATAACAACAAAATAGTTGTTATCAGTTCGTATCAAATTGATCAACAATTTAAATACTTCAACACCATTTGTTCAGATTGATTTCATTGAGACTTAATGCCTACAAGTACCGACCATGCCCAAAGAAATCAAAGAATTGTAAGTTTGTCACCCATGTGTTACTGTTAGTAGTGGCATGTCAGGGTGAGCAGTTAATTAAGAGCATCGGACTCGAGCTCTGGTGTTTCTGATCAGCAGAGTGTGGGTTCGAGTCCCACTCTTGGCACAGTGTGTCCTTAAGCAAGACACTTTACCATTTAATTGCTTTGTCCTTCGGATGGGACATTCAGCAGTAGGTCCCATCATCCAATGTACTAGGACTGGTGTGGGCATAAAAGTACACAAATTATCATCATGAAAGATTAGGGGTTAGCTGATAACATTTCTACAGTGATGAGGCATCCTTGGTTTCATTACCAGAAATAACAATGATACATTATAGTAAAACCCTGCTACTTTTGACTTGACAGGATGCCTTTCTCTGCCTGACCACCATGGCGGTACCTCAATGATCTCACCATAGCTATGATTTGAGCAAATATATCTAGGAAAACAGAAACTGTGTTCACCTGAAAGGGGACTGCGGTGTGCGATGAGTCATGGCAAGCACACTGTACATCATGTACTCAAGAAAAGCCAATTGTGTCTTTGTAAAATTTACCTCCGGCAGGGATGTTCCAGAATTCCAGTTTCATCAGTCTGAATCTAAATTATTTCAAAGCATCCTAATGGAAATGCCACACCTTTTTTATAAAGAAGACAGTGAAGGAATTTAGATGTGCGAGGAAAACCCAAAACAGGGAAAACCCACACAGTCAGGTAGGGACTGAAAACCCTATCCACATGCAATGCTTCGGTCCGGGAATCGAACCAGGGTCCACAGATGTGAAAGGCAGGGAAGAAACCACTGAGCCAACCTGAGCCAACCTGAATGCCTCTGCAGTCATTTAATAAGGGTAAACTATCCCTAAAAGTTAATCTGGTAAGGTAGTGATAAATCTGGTAAAAGTTAAATAACAAGAAATAGGGCTTACAGAATGTTTTTAAAAGAGCATGTTCTTTGTTATTGAAAAGTGTAACTTGATTGGATTTAAACCCATTCTGTAAATGGAGTTCAGCAGGGTTGAAACATAGTTTGCCTTATTTTGGCTGGCGCTAGATCTGAAGGGTTTCTAATCTGTTTGCCTAGCCTTGGAATATTTTTCTAGCAAAGTTTTTAAGTATCACGCTGTTTACTAAAAACCAGGAAGTGAACACAAAATCCCCTGAAAAAAAGGAGCAGTTCATTTACAATGAAGTCATCAAAGAAAGTAAACATTAAACAACAACATTATGACTGTACCAATGAATCACAAACCAGTTTGAACCAGTCATAACACCTTCAAACATGTGATAGGCTTCTATTCTTCACAGACAGCCAAAGCACAAACCCTTTCACACAGCAAACCAAAACTTCATCAGCTCCAAGCAGCATTTAGTTTATCAGTGAATAAACATAGGATTACAGTGGCCTGTTTTCAACCTTGAACCCTTGCTCTATATTATGCTTAGAGCATTAGCCAGTTATCATGTATACGTACAAAGAGTGTACATTGTGTATTTTGAATGAACTGGCATAAAATTCTCTGTAAAAAAAATGTGCCAAATGAAAATGCGAATGTTAAAAATTACCAATTTATATTTTGTTAAATTTGTTGTTAACCGCTTGTTTTTAATGCAGCTTTTTTATTGTTTTTTTGTTTGTTTTTGTTTGTTTGTTTGTTTGTTTGTGTAACAAAAGAAACAAAGCCACCCATAAAGGTGTTGACATCAATTCATGGTCATATTGTAAGAATGACAGATGGGTACAGTGTACACTTTATTTGGCAGCTCAAATGATGGTTAAATATCGCAATGTTTACAGGTGTAGGCCTTACGAGTTAAAATTCCAGGCAATTCATAATGAAACTATTCTTGAGGAAAGTCAAATTACTACAGATCTACAGTTAATAAACAGAGCTTCAGACCCAAGTATTCAAAGAAAAATACCTGCTACCAGCTTGCTCTTTGAGTGGGTTCCCCTATGCAGGAAGTATGTTTTTTTTCACAAGAATTATTGGATCATTTTAGTTTTAGTTTCAACAGCATTTTAACCATGTTTGTTCATAGTTTGTCCTCAGTGTTCTCCCTTGACAGTGATCCGCTGGCCAAATGCACCGTAAAACACCTGAGGACCAGTCAAAATTCTCTCCAAGTGGTCCGGCTGGCTAGTTCAGTGTTGAAAAACAGCCCATTTAATATGAATTATGGACTTTTGAAAAAGCTGGGGGACTAGTGAAATGACAAGTTAACTGGTCATCCTGCTGGCTAGTCACTGTTTTTAGTGTAAAAGTTAAGGGCAGACCCTGCTCCTTCCTCCATGGTTATTTTTTTGTTTCTTGTTATTCATATTATTAATAACTAACATAGACTTGCCTGCATGCCTGCTAGCTGTCACTTAATCACCCATGGGCTCACTCCTGCCATCCAGGAAGGGAGCATTTGGCTGGTCTTCACATGTTCTGGCATTTGGCCAGTAGTTCTCTATGTCAGGGGTGAATTACCTTGCAAAGGAAGATCAATCTTAACAAACACTACTTGGGATGCTTGAAAGAATCTACTGAGCAAAAGGGAAGCCTATGGGGGAAATACCATACAAGCACTGAGTAAGCTCCAAAAACTTCACCCGTACTTACACATGTATGGGTAAACACAGACCACTTCCTCATCGATATTGACTGTGTATTTCTTTGCCAGTTATCAAGTAGCACAAGTATAGCTAGTACAGTATAACACCCAGTAACACTAATAATATTGTACTTGCATTGTAGCTTGTACTACTTGACAGTCCTAAACTACTTCTTCAAATGGGGAGAATAACTGAGTAAAGTAAAATGAGTGAAAGACATCAAGTAACTTTGGTGTCTGGAAACATTCTTACATTACACTTCAAGTTTATTTCGAACATGTTTGCTAAAATTGAACAAATTTTGTCTGGGGGTTTGGACAAAACTTATTTTTGAACACTCTCAATATCGACCCATGGCTTGGCGGAAATTTCAAAAACATAGATCTGTTTAAAACAGGAAAAACAGACTTTATTAGAGGGCTACAAACAAACAAACAAACAAACACCCAACAAACAAACAAACAAACCATGAGTCCATGACACAAACAGGTCACAGGATGTGTTTCACTTGAGATGTTTGATTTAAAGCCAAAGGTCATCCTATCAAAAGCACGTAAACATGGATTGGAAGTAACTTGTGTATTAAAATCCATTGTTATTGTTTTATTTTTATATTTGAGCCTCTAAGGTGAGATTACACTTGTATTGTAGCAAGATTACATCAAACTATTTTGCTTTAAAATAAAACAACTTACAAGGGTTGGTTTGCACCGTAAATTAGAAATTTATCAAAAGATAGTTTTTGTTTACATATTATTCCCATCAAACTATTTTCATTTACAACGAGCACAAGAAAACTAAACAAATATTGTTTACACTCTCAAAATGCTTCAACATATCATTCAAATTGTGTTGCTTTTTACCATTCATCCAACGAGGTCATTTGACACATGAGACACACACACAGTCATATTAATTTCTCCTGTCAAAAAAAGGTTTAATAATAATAATTATTATTCGATTCATGCAGAGTGATTTTGTCCCTATCCCTACCTTGCAATGCAGTTAGGAGCAGTTCTTTCAACTTCCCACGTAGAGAACAACTTCATGGGTACAGGTTTGTTTCCCGGTGAAGTTGAAGAAGCGTACGCCCTTCCTGAAGATTTCTCCGCCATGATTGCACGTCAATAAGTGTCGCGGTCGACAGTAAGTAGTTCACGGCATGCACCGAGGCCAAAGAACTGGGTGGGTAATCCACGGAGAACCTGCTACGGTCACGGAATCAGCATGTTGACTTGGGACCTCCAATGCTCACGTCACTCGTTCGGGGTGGATTACCCCTGCAATTTAGACGACTAAAGCACTGAACTAAAATAAAAAATACCTGCTTGTGGTGTAAATCACAAAGACAAATTGTACAACCTCGGAGAAATGGCTATCATTTCGAAATATATCACATCACTCACTGAACATCTTCGACTATGTGTACCCACCGAAATTGTTTATGTTTTTCATGTAATTGTGAACGGAGACTGGGGGCGGCACCAGCTTCCTTATTTTGATTATTGACAACAAGACGATGCGAGGCGGTGGTCAGACTACACTTCACCAACAGAGGGCGCTATATTCAAAATAAATGACATAAGTTACAAAAGGCATTATTATTTGCCAGACAGATTGAAAACAGCCTACACAAACCAATAATCGGTCAGTCAATACTTCAGCAATTTTTGTTATTATTGCAGCTAGACCGTCTGAGAATGTATCCTCAATGTTTTACCATCATTTTTAAATACATTACTTTGTTTTTATATATTTCTGAGAGCATGAAATGCTTTCTAATTTTGATCCTTTTTTGGTTTAAAATTCTTCAATGTCGTCACATCATGAAGGTGTAGAAAACTCTATGGTCCAATGAACAATGAGAGATGTGGTGGGGCAGATTACGTGGAGGTAGTTCAGACAATCCGAAATAAATGAACATTACATAATAGCTTTTCAACAATCACTAAATTAATTTCCATCAGTCTTGTTTTCGATAAAGACAATACACGACAAATTAATGTGACTGACCTGACATCGAAAGCCGGTTAGTCGGGGAATTTGTGTGCGTTCTTATAAAAAGGCCATTAGGAATAGTGACAAGTGTATTATTGTTGGGAACGCCGAATGGTTCCCGATTTTGACAATAACTCAACCAATATAGTTCTCTGGTAGACTCATACTGGTATTGAGTTTATTATTAATCAGCAAGTTTTCAGAAATGGAAGCGCTACAAGTACTTTTTCTTCTCCGTTGTACCCTGCTGCGGGGAATGGTGGAAACATCCACGAAGCCAGCGCGACTTGCAGGCTGCAGCTGCAGCAGCAAGTGACTTTTTATAAAATAATTATTAATAACTTCGCTTCGTTAATTTTGACGCAACTGAAGGGAGTAACTCAGTATTGAAATAAAGATTGTGAATCGAGTGCAGTGTTGACTCGCGAGAGCGAGACGTCCAAACGAGACGTGAAGCGTGCCGCGCAAGTCAGAGGATGTTCACCGTCCGTAGCCTGCCCTCGTGTGCCCATTTAACCCTTTAAAGGCTCATCAGATTGGTTTTGGGTGTAAAAAACATATTCGAGTAGGATTTTCTAATAGCCTTAGTTTATTTTTGAACTGATATGAAATGCTGTTGAAAAGCCATATCTCAAAGGATGCGAACAATTCACTTTTTAATGAATTAATTTTCATCGGTGCGTGTCTGCTTTGATGACCTCTAAATCGAAACATTACAAATACAGAACTGACGTCAAAATTTGCTTCGCATTCACAAGAACAACCATGCACCGACTGACCAAAAGGTGGTTTATGCACTAATTCGTGGTTTTGCTGCTGCAGTTGCAGTACATCCCGGAGCGGGTTATGAAGCTGTCCACTAAGTTCGACCCCAAGCACAAAGTTCAAGATTGGTCTCACACACACAGTCAACACAGATTGATGTGAATTATTCGTCAAGCTCTAAAAGCCCCATTCTCGGAATACATTGAATTATGAATTAAACCGGTTACCTGTAATTAAAATATACAAAAGGCCTATATTAGGGTGTTTATAGTTTTATATCGATCGATATTATGTTCATATTTCATGTATGCCTATAATACTTACATCGTGCTTTGTTTGACCTCTGACCGGTTTTAATTGACAAAGTTGAATTCAAAGGTCACTATGATTAGTCTTACTGCATTGCAAGTCGCTCGGAGAAGAACCGCCTGCGTGTGTTCATAGCATCTGTTAAATTTAGTTAAATTTTAACCCGACATCAAACATGGTTTATGGACCCGAACAGTGTACTCGTCATTCCCGGTGCGGCTTGGTACATCGGTAGCAAAAGAAAAAACAAAAGGCTAGATTCGTTTCGGCGAAGCCATTATCTAAATCCGGCTGAAGGTATGACAAAATATGTCATATTATCTGCAGTATTATTAGTGGACAGTCATTCTGAATTGCATTGGTGTATTATTTGGAGAACAAAAACAAAACAAAAGGCTACTGAGACGGTTTAGGCGAAGCCGTTATTCAAGTCCGGCTCACAGCAAGACGAGCTGTCAAATTATCTTCAGTAAAAAGTGTGTCATATTTAATAGTGGTTTACGGCCCAAAACGTTTAGTCCGAATTTTCTCGAGTTTAGAGTCGCCCCTAAACAAAAAGAAAAGAAGAAAAATGGGTCTCGGAGCTAAGAAAACCAAGAAGACGTCATCAGTTGAGAACATTGACAGACCTGACGACGAAGTGGAGGAAGAACGTATAGGGAAGAATTACGGGAAACCACGCCAGTACGATCCAACGTTCACCGGGCCCGTCCGCAACCGAGGCTGCACCGATGTCATTTGCTGCGTGATATTTCTGGCCTTCTTGGCCGGCATGGGAGTGGTCGCCTATTTTGCCTTTTCGTTTGGAAATCCAGATACTTTGCTATACCCATCCGACTACAAGGAACAGCTCTGCGGGGTGAGTGACACGGTGAAGACCAAACCCTATGTTTTCTACTTCGATTTGCTGTCCTGTCTCTCGTCTACCGTTCTGATATCACTCAGCTGCCCAACCCCCCAAGTATGTGTCAGGTCATGCCCTAATACCACATTCTCTTTACTGGAAGTGGTGGATCTTTACACTGTGGACTGGGATAAGCTCATCTGTCGATATGACATTGATCCGAAAGAGTATGTTGGTGGTGACATCAGTAAAATCGTAGAGTTAGCGACTAAGGAATTATGTGCCGTGTACTACTTCCCGAGCCAACCGTTCGCTGGCAGGTGTCTCCCCATTAACTTCGCAGACGAGAATGGCCAGACAGATAACGGGCGCAACACAACCAAAGAGCAAGCAAACACTTTAGAGGAGTTGGTGAGCTTCGTGTACAACATTGAGCAAATTGAGAACCTTGTAGACGACTTCTTGAAAACATGGCCCTACATCTTAGTGGCTCTACTTGGAACAATGTTTCTCTGTTTTTTCCTTCTCGTCCTCATGCAATGGTTAGCGACCTTCATCGTCTGGGCGGTACTTGCAGCCTTCGTTGCTCTCATTGCATTCGGGAATTACTTTTGCTACTCGCGATATTTTCAATACGAAGACCAATCCAAATGTGGTAACCTTGGAGACGCCACTTTTAAATACCTCGACCCGGACTGCTACCTGCAATCTTCAGTCATCTGGCTCGTCTTCGCCATCATCCTAAGTGTGATCGGTGGCATACTCCTCTTGATCATTCTGGTGCTGTTCAACCGCATTCGACTTGCCACGGCAGTAATCGAGGAGACAAGCCGAGCCATGGGCATGATGGCATCTACCCTCCTTGGTCCCATCTTGCCATTCCTTCTCCAGATCGTATTCGCCGTCTTCTGGGCTTTTATTATGGTATATTTAGCATCGATTGGCGAGGCAAGTTATAAAGTTGTTGACGCTCCACTCGAGTCAGACGTCATTAACGGGTCAGCTTGTGACATATCCACATTCAATAGTACGCTGGTCTCACCGGCAAAATGCCAGTTCGTGAGTTATGATGTCCCAGATTACAAACTGTACTTCCAGCTGTACATGGTGTTTGCCCTGTTATGGATGGTCAACTTTATCATAGCATTGGGGGAGATGACTTTAGCTGGGGCATTTGCCTCATACTATTGGGCTTTCTCTAAGCCGAGTGACATCCCTGCTTTCCCCGTTGCCAGTTCCCTCTGGCGAGCCATCCGATACCACCTCGGCTCCCTGGCATTCGGCTCTCTCATCGTCACCATCGTCCAGTTCATCCGTGTCATTCTGGAGTACGTGGAAAAAAAACTGAAAGCGTCTAGTTTGGACAACTGCATCACCCGCTTCATCTTATGCTGCTGCCAGTGTTTCTTCTGGTGTCTTGAGAAGTTCATCCGGTACATCAACCGCAATGCCTACATTGAGATCGCTATATACGGCCGCTCATTCTGTGCGGCTGCCAAGGATGCCTTCTTCCTACTCATGAGGAATATCCTCCGCGCTGCCGTCCTGAATAGCATCACAAGTTTCTTGCTGTTCATCTTTAAATTGACCATTACCTTGGGCGTCACTGTGGGTGCGTTCTACTACTTCACATGGGAATCAAATCCTCTCATCCCGGTGCCACCTCTGAACTACATCTGGGCACCCATAGTGGTCATCGGCGTCTTCTCCTACGTCATTGCAGCTGTCTTCTTTGCCGTGTATGACATGGGAGTGGACACTTTATTCTTGTGCTTCCTTGAAGATCTGGAGTGCCATGATGGATCCGCGGAGAAGCCTTACTTCATGTCAAAGAGTTTAATGGGTGTCCTTGGTAAGAAGAATAAGAAACCTAAGAAGGCGAAGAGGAAAGTAAGAGATAATGAAATGCGAGACAACGTGCAGTAACAATGGATGAACAGTGCATGGTTCATTTCAGTGACAGTTAAGACATTACTTTTTACCTGCTGGGGATAAGGGAATAACTTATACCGGTAGGCCTAAATTTCCGTTAGCAAAATTATGCATGAGCAGTGGTCAAATTATCAACAACCCAATCAGCACTTCCACCTTTTCTCTTAGTAAAAAATCCCCCATTAAAAATAGAAATAAAAAACAGATTAATAAATCAAGTAGAAAATTAAATGGCTAGCGATAACTGAGAGACGCCAGGTTAATTTTAAACAGTTGAAAGATGTGATGTGTTTGTAATGAGGCAAGAAAATGGTAATAAGTGACAGAGGTGCACAAATTGACAGTTGGGCAAGTTTACCTGGCCTGCGTATTACATAATATATATTTGTCAATAAAAAAAAACCAACCGTCGAATCTGTCAAGTCATCCTCAAAAAATTGTGAGTTGCAGTAATCTAACTTGAAAGCTTGGTTCATACTTTTATAATGCGAATGAGAATGAGGGACTCGTTTGTTGAGAATTTGCGACGTCAAATTCGAATTTGTTTGGACAAAATTTGCGTTCTCAATCGCACGCATGAAGTATAAACCGCGTATGCGAAAGGTTTTCACGGGCTTGTTTGATTTTGTGTATACAATGTATAGGCCCATATCTCACTTTAACTAAATAATGTAGCCTAAAGAAAGAGAGATTGTTGTAAAATACTTCTAGAATTATTTTTTAAATAGCAAGATGGTGCTTTTTTAAAAAGAATATTGACCAGCCTTTCAGTGCTGTCAGTCTTTTTTTACAAACGGATGGTTAATTAACGATTACTGAAATTGAGTGGACAATAATATAAATACAAAATAGCCGTGTTAGTCCGATATATAAAACAAGGAAGGTAGCGGTAGCACTTAAAGACTAACTAATTACATTAAAACAAAAAATACAATTATTGTTTTTTATGTAATTAGTTAGTCTTTAAGTGCTATACCACTATACCTTCCTTGAAATTTAGTGAAACACATTGGAAGCTGAAAATGTTAATTGCCATCCTGTTACATTTTAAATTACAACTAGATGTCATTTGGGCTAAGAGCAATCCATCCACGTGATATTTTAAGACAATGTACATTATAACACTTCTGGGGGTTCGCAGGAAAAAATCCTTCTTCATTCATCTTTTTGTATTTGCTCCTTTGTAATTTTGTTTCGTTTGTCTTGGTCAAATACATAATAATAATAATAATTCGCAGAATAAATCGACAGGTCCTTCGGAAACTATTTGTATCTAATGAATGTAATTTGTGTTAATGCAGAGAAAAATAGTCAATACCTAAAAATATAATTGAACCAAAACGTTTTCATTCATAAAGAATGGGGGAGGGGAAAGAGTTTGTGATATTATAACTTGTAATATTTACGCTTGATAAAACATGCATCTATTTTCGTACATAGACATCTACACCAAAACATGTATTTTTGATTTTGTCAATAAGTCCAAGTTTTAGTATTTTATACGTCTGCTTAAGTTTTGATGATAATGGTAAATGCCTTTCAGATTTTTTGTTCACCGTAACTATCAACACAGATATAAATAACAAATTCCCCAAGCATGTACATGTGGCTATACAATGTAACAGCAGCTTTTTGAGTTTTGCGCATCGAAAGTTTCTTAAGTTGAAAAGAAACACGCATCATAATGTATATATAGCAAGTTTTTTTTCCCCAGTAACGCAATATATTTCGAGGTGATTAAATTTAGTTATTCAACTTCAATACCGCTTTCATTAGTGTTCCTAGCAAAAACAGATCAAAGCCGCATTTCAGAAGTATTTCAATCAATATTGTTTTGTTTAAAAAAAGGAACACGTATTCGTAACCTTAACGCAAGGTTTTTGGTAACGCAAGATATCCCGAGGTGTTCAAACTAACAGTTATTCAATTTCAGTACCGCTTGCATTATTCCACGAAATGTAATAGATTAGATTAGATTAGATTAGATTAGATTATGTTAAATGATAAAAATTCAAGCCGCATTTCTGAAGTATATTTAAATAAATAAAGTTTTATTTCAATCTGCTAAAACATGTCAATATGTTCTTCAATGACTATGTAAAGTGAAATTATGACGTTATAAAATACCTTTTTTTTCTGTGCATGCCTGGCATGTCGAAATTGTATTTGAAAGAAAAACACGCAAAGGTGTCCAGAATAGACAGTTTACGACCCATCTCCACTGGAAATTAATACAATTGATATAGAACTTTATAATTTTCTCAAATAATTTATGTGAGACTCTTACAGGATGCAACTGTTCCTATAAAACATCAAATGATTGGCCCAATCGAGTCATAAAGCCTGTAAGCAGTCTTGCTAAGTACAGACAGTTCACCAACAGAAATACAGTTTACATTGCTGCGGCTGGTACCCCACCAGTGGCGCTGCTAAGGGGGGGGGGGGAGGGCACGGGCACCCCCCATTTGAAATCTGAAATTTTGGGACTGGGAATTTCCAGAGTTTTCATATGATATTTTCAATGTTTTTAAAACTATTTTTGCATTTACACGCAGACAATGTATTTGTTTTTACAATAACGCCAGATTATGGAATAAAAAATAGTAAATTACATTTTAAAAATCCGTTGAAAAGTTGGGGTTTTTTTAAGATAAAGGCAAACAGAAACTTGGCTAGAAATGCCCACTATAGAAAAAAAATGGTGCACCTCCTTGTGTCCCCACCACCCCCTAAATGTTGCCCTAGGTACCGCACTGTACCCCAACTAATTTCTTGATTAGAAAAAAACAAGAATTATGTAAGCAGAATTTCCCGCCTAACATTAACAGCTTTATGAAATTGGGCCCTGGAACCAGTTTCGTATAAAGCCTGTTAGCACAAAAATGCTTAGCACAGAAATAAATATTGCATAGCAGAAACAGGTTACCAGACGAAACAAAATGTTACACATAAAGCTTGTGACTGGTTCACTGCCAATTGTTTGCTTAGCAGACATTTGACCAAGTACCATTTTCTGATAAACAGCTTCATGAAATTGGGCACAATGTAATGATGACTAGAAAAACAGAGTAAATACCAAACGAGACTGGTGGTTGTACGTGTAGAGTGATAAGAGGTCTTTTGTGTGTTACCTTGTTAATCAGTAAATTAATGTTTTATAAGGCTGTATAAAGATAAAAATGTTCCTAAACATGCAAACAGATAAAGTTGATCAAACTTTGTTACCCTCTTTATCAATAAATCAAGTTGTAACACCCACTGTTGGACAGGATTTTTAGGAGAACGTTCGTGGCAGATCCGGTTTTAAAATAAAACATTGTAAATAAAAGATGACCCACCATAATTAACTCAGTCCAAAGTTTTGGGTTTTCAATGACACTCTATATTTACGGAAGAAAGAAAAAAACCCACATAATTATGACTTAAATCTCTTAATTATGACCTGTAGTATAAGTTACAATTATGACTAACATATCTCATAAACTAATGACTTACTTGGCACAAGTCTTTTGCTAAATCATAGTTATGAGATATAAGTCATAAACATGACTTCGTTTTTTCTCAATGTCCCCTTATCGCTTCCGTAATTATTAGAGAGAGAAAACAAGAAGAAAACAAGAAAAATTGTGTTTGGTAAACACACATGCCCTGCAAGCCATTCCGTTTCTTAACATTTGACCGAGGTGGTCCATTTCAGAGGGAAATATTTTACAGAAAAAAAAAAAATGGTTCTAGTATGGACTTCATAATCAGTACGCTTTCAGACTAAAATTCAACAATGATGTTTTTTATTCATACCAATCGTGTATAATACCTTTTAAAAGTTCCATCCAAACCTGTGAACTTAGAGCCCAGTCTCATTCAAAGCTTTGTTCCTGCAGTACGGAGTCAACCAAAAACAATAAAATATCTGCTTTTGATGAATTTCAGAATGGCTTGGGTCAAAGGTTAATGCATCTCTGTGCTCCCTTGAAGTACCGGTCTCCAGATTCAATGCCAGCTTTATAAAATGTGCACTTAGAGGGATCAGGTTGGCTCAGTAAATTTGTTTCCGTGCCTTTCATCTCTGTGGACCCCGATTCGAATCCCACCTCTGACAAGAGCCTTGCATGGGGATTGGGTTTTCGGCCCCTACCTGATTGTGTGGGTTTTCCCCCATTGAGGTTGTCCTCCCACGTCTGAACATTTTTCTTCTTGTTTCCTAGTCATCCTGTTATTGGCGCCAATTGTGAATGCGTATAGACTGTGCAAGTCTCGCGCGTATTCGAACATTGGGATCCGTTGAAGCGCGTGAGTTTGTTTCTTTAACGCGTTTAAGCAATGTACGTGGGACCACAGTGGTCCCAAAAATGTTCGAATACGCGCGAGACTTGCACGGTCTATTATAACGAACATTAATCAAACAAATACTTGAAGTAATTTGTCAATTTGACACTACTTGTCATCCCAGAATATCATCCATCACCATTGTTGAAGCAAGGTTCCTGGTCTGACCATTCTTGAATAATTGGCACAGAACCCTGAAGAGACTCAACGAATACCAATAGCGCCTGATACCTCTTGCTCAGACGTCGATATTTCTGTTGGGAGGTCTTTAAGCGTCTCTTCATTTTGTGCAGCTGGGTGCTCGCTCTGTCCAATTTGCGTTTAATTGTTTTGGGATTTTCGTGGATGTGGTAGGCGTGATCCGACTTGATAACGTTTACATTTGGGCACAGCATTGGAGACAAAACGCTTTTCGTCTGAAGATTCGTGACACCGCTGGTTGAAGATGGGACACCTATTCCGTTGAGTGTTCCTAACGGAAGCTCATGATTCATGAAAATATCTGCTGGAACTGGGGTAGCTGTGATGGCTGGTAGTCCAGATGGTAGCCCACTACAGTTCACTGTAACACCAGTTGGAATGTGGGGTTTTCCTGCAGCCCCTGTCAGTGTATTCACTATATTACGTGTACCAGTTAGGGCTTGGGTACTGACCATGTTAGATCCTCTGAGCGGCGACAAACCAGAATTCACCATGATGCCTGCCGGCGTTGGACTATTTGGGAATGATAACATAAAGCAGTTTCCCGTGATACAAGTAGATGGTTTGGCGATGGCCCCATCAGGTCTTTTGGTAGGCCCTTGCAGCACATCATTATAACCCGCTACTCCTATCGGAATGTTTATTGCCTTTGGTTTCAGGATCTTGCGGGAAGCTTTTCTTGATTTGTGCGTTTTTCCTTTTTCTCCATGCTGCATTAAAAAAAAAATAAAAAAACATACATTTATTATAAAACAGTCGTAAGTTAGTAAGTCATAACAACTGTAAAACTTTAAAGTAGATAATCAAAAAGGTCTTCAATCTTAAATAGTTGTAAATCAGGAAAACAATCAAACAGCACAGATAAATGTTTTTCTCAACAAAATTCAGATTTAGCTTGGGGTTCAAAAAATTACTCTTAAGAAAATATCACCAATAAACTGGCAGGGCACTCGGGGCACTTCAAAATATGGTAAACCAATTTTACCAAATACATTCAAATTGTTATTAATGGACCTTGCACTTAATAGGCCTAGTATTGAACCGACAAACTAAACAAAACGTCACGCTTGGAAATTCATTTTTTTTATAGGGCAAGGTCATTCTCATTTTGCAAAAGGTACTCTATTGTAAAAGCTTAAAGTCTATGGGAAACTCTTGAAAGATCAGCAAGGCCAAGACCGGGGAAACAGACCCCATGTCCTCCAAACCTGACACATCCATCATTACAGAATCTTCAGTCTTATTAGAAAATGTTTTAAGTTCTACCTTCTGATTGGGAGTAGGGAAGTCAAATATTGTTGGAACGGCGTTTTCTCTCAGCCGTGTAGTCTGTCCTGTTCGGTCAAAGCATTCTTCAGTGAAATGGTCCGAGCATAGGACACTTGTCCTTTTTGGTTCCCACTGATCTCGTCTGGTGTTTTCAGTCCATTTTCGTAACAAGGATGGACGACTAGATGGGTAGCTAATAATATGCGAGGATAAAAAGAAGAAGAAAAAAAGACTAATGAAAGTTCAGAGGATTGATCACGAAGAAGGCCAATATTTGTTTTTAAATCACTAACATAAGGACAAAAGAAACATCAGGAAAAGATGCTAAATCCCACTGCCATTTTTTCACCAATTATGACCAAAAATATATTACTAGACATGATATTAATAATCGTAAGTAAGCTTAAGAATAGTTTCATAAATGAAATTTACCCAGTTGATAGAATTATGTTTTGGTGATAAAGAGTGAAACTGTTCTGGATCCGGACCTGGATGCCTGTGAGTATGACGCAGGGTCTGATGAGGGTGCACTAAGATGGCTGGCAGATGTTGACACACTGGCTGATACGTCAAAATCCAACCTTTTCTCATTCTTAAGTTACAAATACTTTTTCAGGTCACTTGTAAGACTTAACTAGCAGTAGCACAAATATGAAGTTTGTGCTCAAAATGTTAATTAAAGTACTAATATACATGCTAATTAAGGTCATTCTTAATTACCTTTGTCCGACCGTATTGTGTTCTTAAGTAATATTTTTATTATCAGGAGGTCAATCGTATCATTTTAATAAAAAAAAGGTACTTGTGCGTGACATGTCAATTAAACTAAAAATTTATGACTTTCAACAGAACAAGGTTACAAGGTGAAGGTCACATGACCCTAATCAGACCCAGGGGAAAATTAGACCCAGTTACTGGGGCGCTGTACTCCTTTTTTGGAAATGTTGACATCTTCGGTCGTATTAGCGGTAGCGCCCCAGCGAATTGTTGTAGATCAATCTGTCCCGACACAGCCATCTCTCATATACCTGGCTAGTCGGGTGCCCGGTACTGCGTCGTCGCGGCAAGCGGTAGATCATGTACTTGCAGTGCCCCTAACCAGGCTTTTATAAACTGCCGTTGATTGAATCCACTGTACATGATCTACCGCTAGCCAAGTATATGAGAGATGGCTGTGTCGGGGGATGGATGATCCATGGAGGTAGAATTACTTCTACCTCCATGGATGATCTACAACAATTCGCTGGGGCGCTAGGTACTAGGAGTACGACATGGACAAGGTGTCAAAATTTCGAAAAAAGGAGTACAGCGCCCCAGTTACTGGGTCTAGGGTAGGGGAACATAAGATAATAATATAACTGCCGTTCCAGCACCACCCCACAAATGAATTGGTACTATCAGACCTTTTGTGCTTGAATTGTTAATTAAATGTCGTCAGGCTCATGGTCTATCTATCACTATGCTATATCACTGTCTATAGTATCATTCATTGAATCGTCCCACTTGTAGGTAGTCATGGGTCCCAGACGTCTTGTCTGATTTCCTAATGAAGTTAATGAGTTAGTCTGTTGACCATTGACAACGTTAGGATGTTGCAACTAAAAAACAAACAAAATAATTGAGCTATAGAAACAAGGACTTACAGATGAAACGTTTTTCCACATCCTTTGACCTGTTTGTTCGTGCAGTTAATAGCAGCGCACGAAGGCATTCTGTGTTCTATTCTGTTTGTAGCTCTGCTCTGCTATCTACGACCTGAACGATGACATTGATACATAGGCCTACATGTCGCTACTAAAAAAAACAAATGGTTGGCAAATTGTAAGAGCGCCCTCTATAGTTAAGTTATACATCTGCCAAGATGATGTGTTTTTTTTAGCTCGAGCAGCTTGTTTGGTTATTGTATTTTAGCACGTTTTTTTCTTTAAAAAAGGGTACATGTAGTTAAACATTGGTCAACACGAGCAGCTTGGTTGGTATACAAATTGTGGGTTTGGGAGAATAGGCCGGTCCTCACCACTGCACTTACCACCACCCACCGTATGTCCCAACGCTGTACAAAGAAGGAAAGGGTCCTTATATAGTTAAGGAAGGTAATAATTTCGGTTTTTGGACATGATAACGGAACTGGTGCCCCTCCCCCATTCAGGCCTTGCGCATGCTTCCCTACCTGTATGCTGTACAGGAGGTTTATTGTTTTTAAGTAATGAAAATGGCTTATTCCCTGTTGGCTTTCATCCCTGTGGACCCTGGTTCGATTCCCGGACCGAAGCTTTGAATAATGTGTATTGGGTTTTCGAGCCCTACCTGACTGTGTGTGGGGTTTTCCCGTGCCATTATAAGGTTCTCCTCCCACGTCTCCTAAAACTGAATTTTCTGTGTCTTCTTAAAACAAAATTAAACAAGTTGGTGTGCTGTTCAATAGGATGCTTTGCCAACACCATAAGTACATATCCAGATATATAGAAAACGGGGACTTACGGGGCAATATGGAAGCTATTAACCGAGGCTGTGTATATTGGGCTAGCGGGCTAGATCCCCGAGTGCAAGAATGCCCTCATCGCCCAGAGTACACGCTGTACTAAAGTCACTGACCAAGTCAATTGTTATAATCACAGAGTTTGATATTTATTGGTAATTCTGAGGTCACATATCAAAACAGACGTCCATTTTATATTCTACATTTTATAAAGCAGTCAACATGACCCTAAAAGAATGAAATTACGACCGAACTTGTAATATTATTAGTATTCAATGTTCAGCTATCGATGTGTTATGTAAATAATTGACCTACAAATAAGCCGTTTACCTGTCAAGCTTCTGAACATTTCGAAGTTTACAAGGTTATTGAAACTGCATAAAAGATATCCCATCCTCTGTGCGCAACCAAAAAACATTACTCTCATGTAGGCCTACAGCAGGTCGTCATCAAACATTACGATCGATATGAGATGTCAATGGCATGAGACAGTTCAGCACTGACGACAAGTTACTTTTATTTTAAGTTGTCAAATAGGCTAATCAAAATAACTAAAATCCTACTTGATCTAAACAAATATCCAATTTACAATAGACTATCGTTATTACATATCAATAACTACGATTTACAATCAAAATTTACAGATAAAAGAATTAATGTATAAAAGTTCACAAAAAGAGTACAAAAAGTGTATTAAATTCACACGTGATAAACAGCATAACAACCCTTTCCCATGTTTATACACAGCAATCAACTGCATTTAAAGTTAAACGAAAAAGCAAAATGTTGTGAAATTAATTGGCACAATTTGAAGAAGAAAAAACACCCGTCAAATACAGCTACAACATTGAGAGTATTTACATCTTGCAAAAGCTTATGTATAGTATCACAACGCCCCCTGCCGACAAAAAAAAGATATCCTGAAGACGGTAGCAACTTGAGTAAAAGTTCATTTTGAACTTCCAATGTATTTCGTATTAGTTAAGCTATACAGCACAAGATTCACCACTAATCACCCACTTTTCCCTGGTGCTCGATAAGGGGCATGGTGGTCACCCCACCACCTATCCTGCCTTTATTGTATGACTTGAATCTCAACAATTCTTTGGAGGATTTAAGGGGGGTGGGGTACTTCTGTACAATAGGGGAGTAGTGTGTAGTAAAGTATGGGAACATGGGGTGGGGGTGGGGGGGGGGTACCATCTTCCCCCATTATTGAGCATGGTATATTTCCCTGGACTATATTGAAACTAGAGGTCATGTGGTATTGTTAAGTGTTCGTTCTAAAATGAACTTTTAAAAAAAATACTTTATACAAATCTAACATTTCGACTTAAAATAAAGACGTACGAATCAAATCAAAGACAAAACTGATAACACCTGTCATAGGTAAGAGGAGATCAAATTGTTCTCATCTGGCCATAAGGGGAACACAAATCTATTAGCTCTCCACTCCAATACTCTTCTCCTAATTTCCCCACGACGGAGACTAATTAAAGCGACAGACATACCGAGGTGTTCACTGCCGTTATTTACCCATCGTGAACGGGGAGTATAACTGACCTACACACCGGTCCCTGTCCCGAGTCAACAAACGCCACAGTCAATTAAACGTGAAGTGTTATTGAGGGAAATTATCAATAAAACCAGATTGACATAAACTTCCAAAGTTAGTTTTACTTTCGGCGGCCGCTTTGGCGGTCATGCACGAAATAATCAACAATGACTAATATATATATATATATATTATATATAAAAGTTATAAACCACAAGGGAAAATGACTGGGTACAATTTAAATAGTTTGAGGTTGAACAAAGAAATATTGACTACGGCGGGATTTGAACTAACGACCTCCGGTTTACGAAAAATCTTGTGGGTGTGATCTCTGCTACACGGCAGCTAACGGTTGTGTGGTTTCTGACTAGCACCCCTTAACTTAAAAAAAAATAGGGAGAACGCCAACATAGGGCTAGATAGCTCAGTTGGTAGAACGCCGGCACTTAAATCGGAGGTCGTTGGTTCTAGTCAATATTGGGCAAATATTATTTGTGTGTGTGCGCGTGTTTTAACGCTACATTATGAAGTGTGCGCCTGAGAACGAAAGAGGTCCACACCATGTGGGGACTTGGAACACTATGTGGACTTGCACACGTCCACACAGTGTTGAATAATAGGATTTCCTTTAGTTTACAGAACAAAGGAATGCACACAGAATGACTGCAACACAGAGCTGTGTGTGAGAGCGTGTCTATCTGTTGAAAACGAGGACTTTAACAAAAGGGATCCGGGTGTTTGGCTGAGCGAGGACGTTCTCGCTTCGAGTATACAAAACCAATGGGGACGTCTCTAAAAAAGTCCAAACAATGGGAGAAAAAGAAGAAGAAGAGGAGAAGTCCTCAATTTACGAGGTTCACAAACGTGTGCTCTCACTTTCGGAACCTTATCGAAACCACGGACAAAACAAAAAAGGGAAAATAAAAGGTCTCCACATGGAAATTCTAAAGACTGGGATGCTCCACAAGGAAATTTGTGTACAAAGTCTACAGGAAAATGTTAAGTGCAGGGACAAAGGTAAGAACAAAAGAATGCTCCACAAGGATGCATTTCTGAGAATGTGTGTGTGTGTGTGTTTTGGGGGGGCTATTTAATGTATCAAACCATTCATTTGTGTATTTTCCGATCTCACTTGGAGAACAAGATGAGGGGGCGGGACAAGGGTTCTGAGCTAGGGGATCAAGCCCCCGCCCCCCCCCCCCCCCACGCCACTGTCTATATGATTAGTCATGAATCAGTTTTGTCAATGTATCATAATTTTTATAGAACCAAAACGTACTAGTTTCACCGCAAACACTACGGAACATTTCTAAAGATAGCACAAAGTGAAAAATAAATCCCATCAAAGCTGAAAAGAAACAAAATACAAAGTAGAACTACGTAACTATTCAAAATCATTCTTTAAAACTATAGTTTGAAATGGTGATGCCGATTTCTCGTTTTTTTAAATTTTATATAATTATTCTCTACTTTGAATTGTAGATTATATCACATTTAAATATACACTTCAAAAGCTATTTTGAGTTTACAATACCATATAGGGAGTATTTTATGTACAGAATGTCAAAGAACGAAGTAAAAAGTACCCCGAGCATTGACCTGATCCCACGAAAAAAGTTACAAACATTACGGCCGTACGAAATCAGTGTGAGCGGTCACATGAACATACTTAGGGAAAGGTCAGCATTCTCTGTGTTATTTTTTATCACGAAGAATTTGAATTCATACATAAGGGGTACATTGCCTTCGGATTAGGCCCTTTTGGGATGTAAAAGGCGTTTGGTATGAAATGAATACGGTTGGAAAGATGTTTTAAAAGTAAAATATACGGATTTACTTAATATCCTTCGAGATTGTGTGGTTTTTCCTTTACTTCGTGAACGAGCCTGTCCGCCATTTACTATGTAGAACCAAACTTTTACTTTACACAATTATGGACCATATTAGTTCACGAAGTAAAAGAAAAAACCCCACACAATTTCGAAGGATATTTTGTGATTCTTTGTTATCTACTTTTAAAAGATTTCCCCAACCATATTCATTTCATAACAAATGCTTTGTATAGCCCAAAGCTCTGATTCCGAAAGCATTGTGCCACTCTAGTGCCCCATCGAAAACACGCCTTGGGTTTGGGCTCCGGCTTAGGCTGCGTCAGTTATATTGAAAGCTTGTGCTTTTGGTACAGGGCTTCAAACAGATGGGGGAGCCTCAACCGAAGCCCAACCTCAAGCCATAGCTTCGAAAAGGCCTTCGTTGACTCGTTTTGATGAAGGATCGATTGGCATAGGTAATAAATGTTTGACAAAAATGTCCAACGCAAATCTACAATAGGCCTACACTTTGCACAATATTTTCGCTGGCAGATATTTAACTATTTAATTAATATGAGTAACTGAGGGAGGCCGGGGTATGGGGGGGGGGGGGGTTATAAGAGTACTAACAAAATAGTTTCTATTTGTCTATGTTCCCGTTTGCTGCATTGCCGTTTACACTTATCACGTTATCGTTTTCATCGGGGGTCGATGGTGGTGACGAGGTTGGCGAAGGGGGCGTACTTGTTGGGACGGGGTCCAGGGACGTCTTGCTCGCCCGTGCTGGGAGGTTGGACTTTCCAGACATGAAAGTGAAGAAGAAATCAATCCATGAGGTAGGAAGAACGAATAAGACATACAGGAGGTACTGAACGGCGAAGGGGGCAGCCACGTATCTCTCCTTGGGGTTTATCACCGTGAGTGCCTCCTCGACGGCCGTGAGGACTGGCTGGAGGTCGGAGGACCCCTGACCCGACCAAGAGCACATGGATCGCAAGACGAAGTCGAAGTACCCTTTGCCGTATTCCTCTTTCAGCGAGTCTGACATCTTGTTCCAGACTCCCTGCAGGATGTTCTCGATGTTCTCTTTCTTGAAGAAATCGGTTGCTCCTGTGAAAATGAGATGTGCAATTGAAAGACCTACGCCAAAGATTTTGCACAGTGAAAATGGAACTGTTCAGACCAGCGCTAGCTGCTATCGCTGATCGATTTCGATTTTTTTGCTTTAAACGTTACTCTCCACTTTGATCCCAGTTTATACAAGAACCCCCCCCCCCAAAGATTTCCCAGTTTTTCCTAAAACACCTTTGGCCTATACTTTGTTATTACCGGCAAAAATATCGCAGTTCTCTCGTGAGATAAATATAATTCTTTCAATGCAAATTTGATTGTTCCATAATCTAAGTTTGTTTACTTCTTCGTCTTCTTCTTTCTTCAAACCAAGTTTATTAAAATGAATGTGCTCTAGGCCTAATAATAATAATAACTATAGTTTTTTATATAGCGCTTTATCTATACAGGCGTCTCAAAGTGCTTATAGTCATTAAATTTCTAGACAGGTTTTTAAAGTTTTTGAATTATGAGACCAACTTTTTATGTAACACGTTTATTAGGGTTTACAAGGTGTATTGGCGCATTCAGCAGCCACTGCCAGAAACACCGGGGCAAACCCCTTCTCTTAAATGTAACTAGGTTCTTTTACGTGCGTTACACAACACACAGGACCTACGGCTTTACGTCCCATCCGAAGGACGAAGCAATAATGGTTAAGTGTTTTGCTTAAGGACGTAAGTGTCAAGACCGGGACTCGAACCCACACTCTGCTGATCAGAATCCCCAGACTGCTTGAGTCCGTGTGTGCTTGACCGCCCGGCCACCACACAAAATGACACGCCATGCACTCTCTTGTGTCGCTGGTCAGCAGAATCTGGGTTCGAGTCCCGGTTTTGACACTCATGTCCTCAATCGTTGTTGCTTCGTCCTCCGGATGGGCCATAAAGCCGTAGGTCCCTTGTGTTGTGTAATGCACGTAAAATAACTCCCAGTACACTTATCTTTTATTACAGAGAAGGGGTTTCCCTGGTGTTTTCTGGTATGGTTGGCTGCAGATTGCAACACAGCACCTTGTAAACCGTTACATGGTGCTGTGTAAATAAACGAGCCTTTTAATATTTCAAACATAGCTCTGCATACCTTATAGAAAAATTTTAAATACGCCCTCGGGTGTGATAAAGCGCTATTAATAAGAACTGCGTTTTATCATTATTGTTTTGCCTTCTCACATTAACAGGCCCTTTCTTTGACCTAAGTGAAGACGCTGTTTGAGCTTCTGACGCCATGGACCAGGGTCTGTGTAAAACGCAGTGATTCTCCCATGTCAGGTTGATGTATTCTTAAATCGCTCACCTGCAAAGTTGCCTGGTTCGACCAGGATCACCTTAACACCCCACTTATACATCTCGTGACGCAGTGAATCTGACATCGCCTCCACGGCGTACTTGGTGAGGCAGTAGGCGGAGTTACACGGGAAGCTCATACGCCCACTGATGCTGCTCATGTTCACCACACGACCTAAACAGGCAGAAAGTTAAAACAGACGGTCTAAATGGGGGACGGAAACTTGGCAAGGAAGGTCGTGATGAGATTGGAAAAGCCTGGGTGTCTTAATTGGTTCCAGATACTTGTGGAAGTTTAAATCAGGTTGGCTCATTGGTTTCTATCTCTTAGTTTTACCTCTGTGGGACCCGGTTCGAATCCCACCACAGACCGGAGCCTTGAACGTGAATTGGGTTTTCAGTCCCTACCTGATTGCGTAGGTTTTCCCCATGGTTTCCTCCCACATCTAAAACTAAACATTTTATCTTGTTTCTTATTCACCATCCTGTTTTTGTCGCTTGCGCTGTTGGATGTGTATAGATATATGCAAATACACATTAATCCATATACTTAAGTTCACATTTGCATGTTTGCATGTGTGTAACACGGTCAAAAATATAATCTTGGAAAAAAATGTGTTTATGCCAGTCTCAGATATGCATTGAGATTAAAACCATTAACCCTCAGGAAATCTTATGGTTACAACCAAATTTAAATAATGCAATAATATAGTTGATGTGTGTTTGAGACGGCATTGGAACCGTGTTTTGAAGGAAGAGGTACATCCTACATGCCAGCCAATTACCCGACGGAATATGCCTACGGGAGATATTGCACGGGAAAAAGAATAGATCTGCTTCAGCAGAAATATTAGTGCTTACAAATTTGCTGCTTAGCAGAAAAAAGAAGAAGAAAAAAGCACACAAAAAAGCAGGATACCGGGCATAGATTGTACATGTGACATGGTATTTAAGTTGGTAACCTTATTCTGGTAAGCATAATTTTATTGCGCTTAGCTACTTTTGGGGCTTACGCAGCTCTATGATAATGGGTCCAGGGACACCTCGATCAATGTATTGTGTCTAATTTGGTATTCGAGCCAATTACCTGACAGGGAGGACAAGTCAATCCGAATATTTAAATGACAAAACAAAAAAAGAAGAAGAAGAATTGCTTAAAAACGCGATTGCGCATCAGTACTCCGACGCCCCCATTGTCAAACGGTTATCGTGCAATCCAACATTGTTCAATAGAAAACCTCCATATTTAAGATTACTCACTTTACCCAACTTTTTTCCCACTTCTCCCAACAATGTAAAAAAAGTGATAGTGAATAAAGACAAACGGGATAACCGATTTATAATAATTGTTTAACCTTGGAATGAAAAGACAACACATTTATAATTTTATTGCGCGATGCAAACCGTTACCTCTTGAGTTCATTCATGGAAAACAACCCGTGTTTACAGCCGTTCAGAATGTTGTTATTTTTTTTGAAGAAAGCCAGCCGTTTTACAGACATCTGTGGGCCATTATTCTCGGGAACACAAGGCATTCTGACCGGCAGCTAAATGTAGAACGCTGGAGAAACAAAACCCAATGCACCTGTAGCTGAGGAAGCTCTGGCCAATCACATCATTCTTCATTGTCTTCATATTCACATCCGATGACCGACTCAAGACCGAAATGACCCCCTAGGACTAACCCCTCACACCTGTCTTAAGTCTTCCCCTTCCTGAGCCCCTCCCTGGGTCAATTGACAATGTTCCGGGTCGTTGCCCTCCAGCAGTGCTTGTCCTTCAAGAGGTGGAGCAAGGATTTCAAGGGGAGGGGGTATTCCAAAAAGGATACTATTATAAACTTGTCTGCTTAAAAGCAGGGCCAAATGTCATAGAGCTGCTTAAGTAGAAATACATTTCTGCTAAGCAAACATATACAGTCAAAAATAGTACATATTATGAAGTGGCCTTTGGGGTGGTAACACAACTTTGGTATAGCTCGTCTAACTTTTGTTGTTACTGCCACTTTTATGGAGGGTGTCAGTAATTCTAATGAACTAAATGATACACAATGTTCTTGAAAATGAATCCGTCTGTATCAATAATGAATCATTCGGCGTCCCAAACCCCGTAAAAAAATATTGAAAACAATGGGGGAAAAAAGTAAAATTAGATGGCTTGCAAACAATAGAAACGAAAAAGGGGTAAGGATATATGTTTCACAAGAATTGCAGGGATCAGCTTCGAAACGACTGGTGCCCATTCAGTGGTGTTCACTGTGGCTATATTTTAAGACATGAGCGCAGGGATTCGGAAAGTCATATTCCATAATGTTGGCAAAGGTTTCCATGTCAAGGTATTAATTTCCAAATTTGACAGATGGAAGGCCACCTCACTTGGTCTGTGGTATGCAGAAGGAAAGCCGCTGCAGCTTGTAGTGTCACCGCAGCGCGCTGTGGTGACACTACAGCCCCCTATCCCATAATAAGCCACCCCTCCAATTAACCAAGAGTATTTTTAATGGCAAACCACACTGCCCTAGATAAGTCTCACCTTTGCACCGACGGATGAAGGGCAGGAAAGCCTGGATAACTCTTATATTGCCCCATAGATTGACATCTGTGACAGACTTGAAGGTGTCTAGGCTAATCCATTCCAGCTCCCCTAAACCGTTCACGGCAGCGTTGTTGACCACACCCCACAGACCTGAAGAAATAGAGAAAATGCAACTCAATATTATTTCATAGAGGAGAGCTCAACTTCACATTAGGGTAGACAGTTGAATGTGAAAGCAAAACGTCTATCCAGCACGGGCATTACATGACTTTGTGTCTTTGAATCATGCCCCATCAACGACAAGCGTGTCGTGGCCGAGCAGATAAGAGCACTAGACTGAAGCTCACGTGTTTTCTGAACAGCATAATGTGGGTTCGATTCCCGGTTGTGGCACTTGTGTCCATGAGCAAGGTACTTCATTGCTTTGTCCTTTGGATGGGACATTACGCCGTAGGTCCCGTGGTAGTGCGAGGAAAAGAACCAAGAAGAGTATAGGGTTAACCCCGGTGTTTCTAGTTCACATATAGTAAGCACCTTTGTTTACAGGTCACCTCAGGCTTAAGAGCTACAGTGGTTAAGTCCACTTATGAGATATTCTTGATTTCATTACCAGAAATAGATGATATTATTAATAACGGTAGTCTCCGAATCGGATTTTGACTTATTTTTTCTTTTGTTTCCATAGAAACTAGGACACAACATGGGCAATGTTGACAAACCGCATTAGCTGTCCCTTGAGAGTAAATTGCTCCTTTGGTAAACCAGGCAGTGATGTTGGTAAATTCTTCCATGCAAAAAACAAACACCCAAACAAACATCCCAACAAATAAATAAACAAACAAACAAACAAACCAAGAAACAAACGTTTGAAAAGCTTAATTCTGAGTCAAACTGACTTTTTGTTTAAAACAAAACAAAAACGAAAGCATTTCTGACAACTGCTTTTACCTGCGGACGTTAATTAATTCGGACGTTCATCAATTCCGTGCCGTATGGCGGTATCATGGAAATTGGTGGATTGTTGCAATAATAACACTTATTCTTTAAAGGTACCTCGTCTTTGGATTATTTTTAGCTTCCACGTCAAGCATTTTAAAGCCCGTAATTGCATTTTAACGGGAGTATTTTCTTAATTAAATAATCTCAAAGTCCTGTATGACTTTAAACTAATGAGGGTTTGTGAAAATTTCACGTAAAACTGCTGCGGTGGATGACTGGTCGGTCGTTGAACCTCATGGTGTTAGCTGCACATCGAGCACGGGCTTGGGTAGCGATTCAGCCGTCCCGGTGTGTCATTGTGAAGGCATCATGTACGGTAACAAATAAAGGGGTGTTACCAATGAACTCTGCGTCAAGGTCCATGTATTCTTGGCTACGGCACCCTCAGCAAGCCTCCAGTTACTGTCATTGATACTTCTTTTTCTTTTTCTGTGAAAGGTGCAGGGTTGTTGAAGCTGAACGGCCGTGGAGGGTCTGCAGGTGTACAGCGGCAAGGTCCTTTGAGGTAGAAGGCCGAGCATGGACGGCGCAAGGTATGGGGGTGCATTGCCCTCTCCAGTCAATACTCCCACAACATTGAGACATTTTCAATTTCTCCCAATGGTAAACAAGATAAATACGAAACCATATGTCATTTTCGGACAGCAATAGGAGAACTGTCACTTTTGCAACGGCCACGTGGCACAACCAATTGAAAGAAGCGTCCATCAACTTTCTGAGAAAAATCCCCAGGGTCTCTATTATGTCCAAACAAAGTGCCCCTACAAAACCTCTACGCCACTCCCCCTCGGGTGACTAAATTCAGTTACTTGCGCCCAAACCACGGACATGACCGTTAGGTTAATCCATAAATCCATTTCATAGTGAAATTGTAGCTGGCTCAACTTCAAAAGGATGGTATCTGATTGAATGAAAAACAAAAATTCACACTTGGCAAAAAATAAGTTCCACTTAAAGCTGTTCTGACGTACAGACAATAAATGGGTGTGTGCCGATTGCATACCGAACATAGAGGGCGTTAGAAAATCCAATGCCACCCATCGGGCAAAAGTAAATAATCTGAAGTAGTTCGATAAACTCAATGTCAATAGACCCATCGGTTCACTGTCCATGTTTAGACTAAACGGCTCTTCATAAATCAGTTGAAAAATTTGTGTCAATTGTTCAGAAATGAGACTGCGAATTTGAGGTTCAGTGCAGCAGGGCAGAGACACTGAACTTGATAACTTTTAACAGGCAGAGGTGGTTAAACTTTTTAAAAAAATAAAATAAAGAAGAAAAGAAAAGAAAAACCTATTGTTGGAGCTCTAAAACCGTTCCGGTGTATATTGATTGTACTTTGCACGTAGGTGCCTTTTGGAAAGAGTGGGAAAATGTGAAGCACCCCGCTGAAAATAGTATTAATGACCTCGTAAAAGTTTCTAAAGACGAGGAAATATGCATGGGGGTAAGGACCGATTGTACAGGAACACTGACTATGATTGTATGGTGGTAAGATGCTTGATGTTTTTTGTTGTTGTTTTTTTTACAAATAGGTTGGTCTCAGCTCCCGTAAACAGGGTTCGTCATACTGCCCTTGTTAGTTTTACAATACTCATGAGCTGAGTCAAGTAGCTTCCACATTTTGGCAATCATCTGAAACTTAACTAGACGAAACTAAAACAAAACAACAACAGTTTAAACAACTACAAACAATCAACACGGATACTCCTCCCAAACCTTCATTTGAGCCTCGGTCAGCCGTGCTTTCAAAATCTTTCATTCGGGGTCAAATAAAGTTGACTGAAACCTTGGATTGGGCACTTTCGACTCATCTTCAAATGATCCAAAGTTGTAGAGACGGGGTCAAATACAGTTTACCCCATGAGCTCCCGCCTATCAAGGAAACGAATTGAGAATCAAGACATGACGCTTTGCCTTAGGTAACCAATTTCCATCTTGGAAATATCTAAAAAACTGCCGCTCGGTGTTCATTGTTGAGTTCACGGGCAACCACGCTGACTCACCCTGGTCGTGAGCAGAGTCATTGACAACGCCGGCGGGTTCATCGGACGCTTCGGGTCCCATCGATTTACACCCGTCCGTACCCCTGGCCGGCCCGGGTTTCGTAGATGTTTTCAACACCTTTGTCATGGCTGAGCATCCCCGCTGCGAGCAATGAATCGATAAAAGCAAGGGTAGAGGAGCTACCCACCCCCCCCCCCTCAAACCGTGATTTATGTATGTCTGTTAAATTGTTGGCAATTAGGCCAGCCGTACACACACGCCAAAGGACGCATTCCTCGAAAATTACACCGACATCGAAAATCAGAAATGCTAAATCAGTTTTCGCGCTGATTTCAGTTTCTGTGGAATGGAAATTATAAGCCCGACAATAAGGAGCTGTCAACTCGAGTCCAGGTATTTCTGTCGTTGTGACAGAAATGACGTATTACGTGACGAAGCGTATCCCCGTGGTCAAATTAAATGACTGTAAATCCATCACGATTGTGCCCTCTGGAAATTCACCACAGAATTTACCACGCAGTAAATATGTCAGAAAACAGCATCAAATTCATCGGGAAGGACGAATGCCCTTCCCTCGAATAAGGTTCCAAAATAAAAAACTGCGGAAAAACAACTTCCCAGCTGGCGTTGTAACTCAATTTTTATATTCCATGCTATAATTTGTCCAAGCCTTCTAGCGTACAGTTTATAGGTTTCTGGGACAAATACATTCCTCACAACGGACCTCCATAATTGCCATTTGATTTTAAAATTATATAAATATTGACTACTTCAGTCGAATTTTATGGAAGCCTTACAAAGTTAAATACCCGTTGTATTAATTTGGGTTTATATCCAAAATAGTTTGCCGTCAAAAGTTAACATCTGTATAGAGGTCCACGGTTGAATTCAAATTAACTTGTGAATTAAACAAAACCCATTTATCTCTTACTGTTACACAAAAACCTTGCCACACGATAATAATAAGTTGGATAAGTGCAATAGTTATTGATACAGATATGAAAAGGAAAGATAGGGAACTACAATGTGCCAATAACCTCAATCCTGTCCCATGTTCCTGGATTACAAAATATTAGCTTCAGCAAAAGACCGAGTAATGAGGAGGCCTTATTCTCAAATTCTCCACCGTGTTCTCCCCCTTGGTCTGCCGGTCATTACCCCCACGACCATCCAGCATCATGTATGGACTCGCTTTCCCCGTCCCCTTTAGGCCAGGTTCAACGGCCTGCTTACCAGCGGATCAATAAATGGGGGCGAGGAATTTCAAGGGGGTTTCTCTCTCCTTGAAAAGCCGCCCTCTCGCACACGGGTCTCCCCCCCCCCCCATGCTACTCACACCCTCGTAGATCCTCTCACCGTACCTTCTCCCTAGTCAAGCCGCTGTCTTAAACCACTCCAAGCCCCGCTACCCACCGGCTCCCTTCGATCCAGCCGTCCCCCCGCGGCCCCGCGTGTGGTTTTATTTTATACTTTCTTTGAAACCGAGGACAGTATCAGTGCTTGACTAACCCCCTTTCGGATTACTGCCCGCGCGTATTATTTTAATTCTACGATATCGGGGCGTGCGAATGAATAAAATGGGTTAAACAGCCCCTATTACAATATTTACCAAATCCAAGACGGCAGGATACTATTATTGCAATTACATGTATGTAGGGCTATGTCAGTGGATTGAAGGAAAAGGTGAATGCCTTTGGAGGTGAGTGATCGTGCTTGCGATACCCACTTACATCAGCGGTAGTTGAGTGTTATTTAAAGGGAAGCATGTCAACACGAACACAAGTCAGTTTGCTGCTGTGATTTCACTTTTCTTTTACGGGCGGCCCTATCTTGTGTTATTGATCTACTTTGGTCATCGTGTCGAACCAAATCGAGACTGGAGTTAAATATAGACTGGTCCTCTGTCTTGCTTTGTATAAACAAATAAGATAGCACAGGCCGGTGTTCTTTGATTTTTGATAAAACGCTGACGAAAAGTTTCAAGCAGGTCCGAGTAAACAAAAAACAAACCAAAATAATATTAATATAACAGATGTTATACTAACTGGAGCGGGGTTAAGAATAATGACACACTGTCTTGTACATTTTGGAGGTGTTTCCTCTTCGTAATCCGGTAATTTCTTCGATATTCAGTTCTCAGAATTTGTGAGATCTCTCAAAGCAACACTTTCAGATTAAGCTTATGACGTCGGGCAATAGAAGGTAGTGATTCAGTACTGCTGCCACAAGTGCAGGCTCTAGCATTTCTTAACAATACTCTAGGCTCTAGCAGTTCTTAAAAATACTCTTTATCGAGTAAGTCATGGTCTGTCGGTCTTCAAGGCATTTCTTGAAACGATTTTATTTGGAGTGGGCTAAACTGATCGAAAAGTTTACCGCCAGTTCTTTTCAGAGTCCAAACCTGTGCCAACTTTCATAGAGCTGCTTATGCAGCAGCTTAACAAATGTATGCCAAGTACAAATGAGCAGGATACCAGACATGTGGAATGTTATTTTGGCTGGTAACCTTATTCTGGTAAGCATAATTTCTATGTACTGAGCTACTTTTTGTGCTAAAGCGGCTCTATGAAATTGGGCCTAGTTCCGAATTGGGCTAAACCCATTTCCAGATCAGCGTGACCCATTTTTTCCGGGCTGAACTAACCAGGAATCCGGTCAGTTGTTATGTTTTTTTTAAATTCAGATTTTGGGTCATGATGACACCACAAAACGGGTCATAGACTACCGACCACGAAATGAATACGGCCCATCTGTGGATCCTTCCTCAGGTCAATTTTTTTGACACTGGAATTTTTTAGAGTGCACACAACTAAACAGACTATCTGTTATCAGGTTTTCCCGCCAACTTCAACAAAAATTCATTCAATTTAACGCCCAGTTCAATTTCGTTTGAAAATGAATGCTCCGTTGCATGAGCATTCAACAGTAAAAAAAGAAGAAGAAAAAACAAAACAACAACAAAAAACCAAGGAGTTTAGCATTCACTAGTGAAATGATCAGGTGGCAAAGATCATTCAATTTTGCAAAGCCAACAGCAAGAGACTGGTCAACCATTCAATGCTATCAGTTGCAACACGTAGCTTATACTGGGCCCAATTTTATAGAGCTGCTTAAGCACATCCATTTACTTAACACAAAACAATTTGTGTTTCTTGGAAAAGGGTTACATAAATGAAATAGAGAATGACTGACACGAACCTGAATTAGAAATCATTGTGTGCACGAAAACGAAATTGAATGCAATGGTCACTATTAAAACGAAACCATAGTTTGAATGAAATAGGCAAACATGAATGCGTGTTTGAATGAAACTGAATTTATTGCTTGCTGAGAAAGTGACCAGGAAAATGGGCACTTATATCCACTTTGATTTGCTAAGCTAGCAAACAGTCACAATCTTAACACATCACATGACTTTCTGGCTGGTAACCTTTTACGCCATGCATAGAATGTCTGCGCTAATGAGCTTGGGTGCTGAGCTTGATTGAACGCGAAGACTCCATCTTAAGATGGGTTAGTATTGTTGCCATAGTGATTAGTTGCCATAGCACCGTCGTCACATCACATGTTTTGCTTAAAAAAAGGTGATTATGTTATTAATAATATTTTGCTGAGAACAGTCTCAGTGCTTAGTGAAATCAAATACAGACCGTTTGCAGAAAACCCACGCACAGGGTCTTATTGTTATCATGATCATATATTTCTGGTGATGAAACCAAGGCATGCCTCATAAGTGATATTAGTCACCGTATCTCGCAAGCCTTTAGGTAACAAAAGGGTGACTGCTATGAGAACTAGAAACACTCTTCCACGATAAGAGTTCTTGTTTCATTTACGTGCACTACCAAAACCTAGTACGGAACCTACGGCTTAATGTCCCATCCGAAGGACAAAGCACTTATGGTAAATCAACTTGCTCAACTTACACAGGTGTCATGACCGGGAGTCGAACCCACACTCTGCTGAGCAGAAACACGAGAGGGGAGTCCGATGCTCTTAACCGCTCGGCCACAACACGCCACAAGCATATTTATGCACAATTGCCACTGTACATTTGCCAAGAATATGCACACTTGTCGAATTGTTAAACAAAATGAGACATTCTTTCAAATCAATTTACTAACCACCGGGGAGCATTGCTTGGGGCTATTTTCCTGCTAGTTTTCAAAGGTTATACCAGGTATAAATGATTATTTCTCATCATGAAATTAGTGTTACTCTTTTGGTATAGTGTACGTGTTTTACATACATTTGAAATAGTCAAATTTTTTTTTTTTAGATTATAGAAGCACGTATCTATATTCTGTCAAAACAGGATACAAAACACATCCGAATTTGTTTCATTAAGCAAGTTTGGCGGAAAGCTTGCACGGCAGTTCATTCTTAAAATGCACTTTCAATATGGTTTTGCTTTGGATTGTATCTTCTTAACTTTTAGTGTACGCCGAGGGTGTCAACCGGTGCCTTCTACGCAGCGGGCACTGACGACAACAATTATCAGAATCAATGCTCTGTGGACGGATGTGGAGGAAGTCAATTTAATTGGAACTAAAATATAAACTTTGGTTTTATTCCCGGTGATTATGCATGAGTAATGACTCGCAGTCGGAAGTACAATTATTTATAATTCGTCTTTGGATTTGCCTTTTGATTAGGCCAATTAAAGGATACGTTTTTGTATCAAGAATCCACTGCGACAACACAGCCATTATGGTTTGACACTGTGGTGAATGGCAAACAATATGGCGCCCGGCCATCGTTGCAAGCAAATAAAACTAAAACTCACAACGACAAACAAAGCGCATACATAATGATTACAATATAGGTACAATACAAAGTACAAATTCAGATCTAAAGAAAATAAACGGTAATATAATAGAAGGTTCTTTACATGGAAGTCTAAACAAATTTTATTTGAGGGAACACCGGCAGTACAACAAAAAAATCTGCTTTCTTATTCCTTAACTTTAACTGTATTGTATAAAGATATATGTAGTCGGGAACCTTTGTCGATGAATACATAATATGATATAGGAGAGGACTGGTTGCTATACATATTGAAGAAAAAACCCATACAAAACCGCCTATTTTAAAGAAAGCTTTAGCGCAGGGGGCAATGACCGAGAGGTAACTGACATACCTCAGTCTTATTCATCGTTTAAGCAAGGCCGCTTTCTCATTAATCATATTTAAACGGCTATATCAATCGTACTTGTACCTTAATCTCCGGATTGTGTTTCTTTTTTATATTTAATTGACCATCAATACAAACAAATCATATCAAATTAATGTTGGAGATAAAAGAATAAGTGAGTTTGGACGCGGGTATTCTATAGACTTGTATACAATGGCATGTCGTCATTATGGAATAGTATGATTGTTACGGCACACTCAGAACAAATTCGAAATTATGATCACAAATTGCCAAACTAGAAGGGGCGCGCGTCTCCATGAAGCTATTGCTCGGTACGAGTTCAATCTCATGAAGCAGTATCATCAAATTATTGTTGATGAGACTGGACAATTTTCACAAGAAACCAGCTCATACACAATTATGGTGCCCATTATAGACTCAAAGCTGCATCGCACAAAATGCTTCACAGTTTACAAAATGTTTTAAACAAACCACACAACCACACACACACACACACACCCACACGTTTGTGAACCCGTAAATCGAGGACTTCTTTTTGTTCTCCCATTGTTTTGTTTTTTAGTGACGTCCCCATTGGTTTTCTACACGAAAGCGAAGCGAGGACGCCCTCGCTCTGTCAAACACCCAGATCCCTTTTGTTAAAGTCCTCGGTTTCAACGGGTAGACACGCTCACAAATCAAAAATGTTTGTTTGGCTTGTTAACCGTTTTAACAATCCAGACTCGTTGGTACTTATCACCTAGGCCGCGTTTGAATTTGCGGCTACGGCTACGCTAAGGCTGAATTACCGCGTCATCATGCGTTAAAGTATTTGACATCCTCAACAACACCCTTAGCGACAGACGTAGACGTAGCCGTAGCTGCCAACTCGGATACGGCCTTACTGTTTGCTTAACCTCTCCAGCGATCGTTTTCAGAAAGGGTTTTAAATGTTGTGTAATACAAAACTGGGCTCTTGTAGGGTACAGGATCACTCTAAAAGTTCAGCAGTTTGTTTTTCTCTCAAACGCCATTTCATTTTTCTTTATTTAAACGATAATGTAACCGCGCCGAGCTATAGGAGAGTCTGGTTCCTGTTATGAACCAAGCATGAGAACGCATACGTGTATACAGGAAATCTGACGTGAAGTGTGGTAACGTAATAAACGTCATCTAAAATGTTGACCAATCAGAGTCACCTCATACAAATGTACGATTAATGACGTCATTCGTGTTTAAAGCTGATAAGATAGATCTGCTTTCTCCATGCAAGGCAATATAATATTATTTAATTTGAATAATAATAGCATTAATGCGGACATAATATCTGCCAAAGACACACACGGTGCACAAAAGAAAAAAAATACACCTCAAATTAAATGAAATGTCTGCGTCTGAATTAGTGTATAATAGTCGACAAAACATCGTAATGAACACATCACACCACACCAACGTGTCACTGCTAGGGAAAAGGTTCAAACAGAAAGGTCTTTAGATGGGGCTTGAAGCATTTTAGAGATGGAGACGTTTGGAGATTTCGTGAGCATTCAAAACTCGCAGAGCTGCCACAGCGAGTGATCTGTCTCCCACGACCGTCTTGTCTGATAGCCTGTTGATGTTACAAGAGCACAGACCAGAACGGCTTAGCAGCATGGAGGTTTGAAGAAACTGTGTGGCTTATTAATGACCATGCAGTGCGTTACTCAGTTTGAGAGTTTGTATTGAAGTTGGTGGTTGGCGGGAAGACTCCAATGTATTAAAGAATTGGTGTGTTAGGATTCGAAGACCGGTAACGGGAAACGAAACGTGCAGAAACACATGCTATCGACCCTTAACCCTAAACCCTTCATGGGGAAAAATGTTGCAAAATGTCACCCTGACCTCCCTGGAATTGCCATTAATTCTTCACATGTGAGGAAGTTGGCATTAGTGCATATTTGTCACAGCAAAAGATCAGTTAAAAATACTTTGTATTTCTTTAATTGTTTATTGATATGAATGACAGGTGGTGGCCTGAAAAGAAATTAGAAGGAAAGCTCCAGTCATAAATTCCTTACAAAAGTGAGCGACATCGAAAAGTTTTTAACCAAAGTATCACGATAAATCACGTCAAATTATACCGAACTTTAGCATGGTGTATTTATGTTCTTAGACTCTTATTAAAATGGATATGTTAGTAAGCCGTTTCATTAATAACGTGTACTCGCTGGGACGATGGATGTGTGTTGGACATCAAAATGCACATGCGATGCATATGCTTTAACTAATATAAGGCATTCCAAGAGCCAATGTTTGTGTTCTTAGATAACTTGATATTACCTGAGTTTATTTCTTGATGCAGTAATCTGACCGCTTAAGTTTTCCGCTGGACTTTCGCCGTACTAATGGTTTAATCACCGCGGTTAAGTTTTCTTGTTGCGCTTTCGCTGTAGTAATGGTTTAATACCGCGGTACACTCCAAGCGCAGATCTTCTAAAAACTACTCAAAACTTATTTTTTTTTAAATAGGTGTCCGTCTATTCCATTTTTTCTCTCAGCCACGTTTGTTGTCCATCGCTGTAGGCGGAATGGTACCACGTGTAGGCCTATAGCTCCCTGCATGTGAGCACATTTTATTAGTTACTATTTGGTTGTTGGGGTCGGGAGCTAGGGTCAATTTTAACTATTAAAAATGATGTCAATTGAACTTGAGAAGTCAGCCGATCTACTTTGTCATCAACTAGGTTACGTTCACAGCGTGCCGATTGTAGTGTCGAACAAGGTACGGCACTGACATTGTCAGTTATAATAACGATGCAAGACACAATCTATGAGAACTGCGTGGGTGCGGATGTTTGTACCGAATGGCAAAAAAAACTAGTTTATAAAACCGCAAACAAAGAATGAAAGGGATGGATGACATGTTGAGAGGGGCGTTGCATGTCACTATCCAAGGGCACCGCCCCCTTAAATCAACACTGCTGGCTATATACGCACGTACGACCTCCCATGCTTGACATCAATGAAGGTGGCGGATTGTCGTCACCCCGTCCTCAACAACTGTCACCCTTCCCCTCCCTTGTTCACGGTCACGAAGGGGGGATGTAGAAGAAATCTGAGGAAAATCTACGGTATCCCCATGTTATAATTTTGCCTATAAATGAGCATTCTATTGACAAAAAAACCAAACGATGATATTACCTTTAAGAGAAAAAGCACGTTCCAGCACTAGTACCAACTAATTTAAAATTATAAGATGAGAAAAAACAAGAACAAAACAAACACAAACATGACCGAGGCCCAGTTTATGTAAAAGTATAGTGTCATACTAAATGAAGCATTTGGCCCTTTTTTCGTGTTATGGTTTAAGTGGAACGGTTTTTTTCTGAAATAATTACCCATTGTATCCAATGTCTCACATACGTTACGTTACTACACTGTTTTTTTAATCATTTCTTCAAGGAGTTAGTACATTTGGAAAAATGTTTCTCAGGAATGACAGGGCAGGAAATAAGAAACTATACCACCAAACAAATCGAAGACGTTTGTCAATAATGTTCCCCTCTCTAAGCTATTTAAGTATTATAAAGGATTTTGTGTGATCACCCATAATACATGAAATAACAAACCTGTGAAAATTTCGGCTTAATCCGTTGTACGAGTTGGGAGAAAACACCGAAAAACCAAGCACAATTTTCAGCATAAACACATCGTCCTTAATTTTGGTTGTAACAACCGAAATCACCTGTTGCGTTATTTTTTAGGTTTTCAGATACAGTTTTCTCGAATAGGACTCCATTTCAGAGGGAAAAATTTCACAGAAAAAAAACCCGGTTAGGCCTATAGCATGAAATTTATAACCAGTAAGAATATGTTTTTTTTTGTCCTTACCAATCCTGTATAATACTTATAAATATCTTTTAATCTGGGGCAGAAATTAAACGAATTCTCTTTTGGCTGGATGTCACCTGCCCCCAATAACAAGCGAACCAACTCAAAATGAAGGTACTTTTGGTAAATGCGAAGGTTCCTGATGAAGGAAATGAGAGGGGGATTTCTCCCATACTCACCTCCTCGTCTCCTGGAAATTCAACCTCGTTCTAATTCCTGCGGTTAACCGCATTAAAAACCTGTGCACTTTCACAGCGGTTGATTTTTGGTGATTGATAAAAGTTACTAGTGATGTTTATGAAGTAAGACAAGGGGAAAGATAATTTTTGTTCCCCCGACAATCTTTATGTGTTGACAGAGGCGAATTGTTGAGAAAGTTAACATAGGGTAAAGGAGTTCATTTTGTCAATAAAATGGTTAGCCAAGGTTGATTGCCACCCCTCCGTTATTGACCCCTTGCCAGCACTGTCCCTTGCAAGACGCAGAACGTAACTCCGCACAATACGCATCTATCATTTTACGCCATTTTGGGGGTCAATTCCCCTTGTGTACCAGCCTCGCTACCATGGGCAGCAGCGTGCAGTTATGAGCGGGCAGCGCGTGCTGGGTGAAAATGGCGCAGTGAGATTGATTACCCCTGGGAACGAGGGTGTTTGTGTACATTTTGAAACCCAAACTGGCAGACAACATCTATGTGTGTGTGAAAGTGCTATTCAATTCTGTATCTAGATGGTCAATAAACAAATCCATCCTGTTGGTAAGAGTGCGTCACATGTATGCGTATCTGCTGCACGCGCAAAGTTTTCGGTTAATTCCGGCTACAAAGCTGCCATAGCTTACGATGAGAGTGATTTTACAAAAAACACCGATTTCATCGTTCTTAAGCATTTTTTTGGACAAAAACTTTTAATTCTGAGCTGACCTATGGTCCTGGATAAACGTATTTAAAAGCTAAGTCTTATTAGGACTATTAGAGTTTTCTGCCATAAAATGTCCATCAATTAAAATCAAATCCATATTATTCGTCTGGGCTTCTGGTAATCAGTGAAGCCAGTTAAGTGTGAAGTGGGCGTGGCTTACAGTAACAATAGACGCAAATACGCCCAGTTACTGCAGGGTTATCTCCGACTAAATATGACGCAAGGTAACGATATACGAAAACGCCAGCACGACAGCTTGTGTATGTGCCTTTTTACGCGAGCGTAAAAGCGTCCCAGTAATGGACCCACGGACCTTATCTCCATTAATATAGACCTTACCATTGATCTCTATTACATAATAAAGATCAACGGATCCTATGAATTGACGTCATCACGATAATGAACCAATGGAAAACGTACATCTGTACGCGCGGCGCACGGGGATGAGCAACCTCACTCAAAATGGCGTCTTACTCAAATGACGTCATTATATGTATGAGGTATATGACGAAAGACCAAATTTGTCAGAGCTGAAGCAGAAAAAGATGCTAAGCACAACCAATTGTGCTTACCAGAATAAGGTTACCGGCGCAAATACCATGTCACATGTACCATCCTTGACTGGTTTCCTGCTTATTTCTGCTTAAGCAGCTCCATGGGGGCCCATATCCATAGAGCTACTTATCAGCCAAGTTTAAAGTTTGTGCTTACCGTGCGATTCCCATTTCGTAGCCCTGCTAACCGTTAGCACGGACAAAGGGCATTCTAACCTTCACGCGCTTACTGGAAGCAAATAAATGACGTCACACTGCAAATCCAGCCGCAAGTTAGCCGCCTAATTTTCTTGCTAACCTGTGAAATATGCTTAAGCACAATTTTCTGCTACATAAATAGCACAAACAGTCATTTGCTTACCGTTAGGCAGCGCTATTTGCGTGGATACCTACAGCAGGGGACAGTTGCGACAAATTGGATTTCCTGTGGAGATAGCATTACAGAAGATGTCCTTAATTCAAAATAATTTGGTCTTGAATTCGAAGTAATTGTGTTCGAATGTTAATGAGCAAGCTGCGAATGTGGATTTGGTAAAACAAAATAATAATTTTTAAACAATATAAAAATTACACACACGTCTACTCTCTGGCCTCCCCTATGTAAGATTCATGCATTTATGAAATCTGCAAAAAGGTGTATAGACTAGGCAAGTGACTAGAAAAATAAACTTTGTCTAGAGTATATCAGGGCCGCAAACCTGCAAAATTGTTTGTTTTTAATTTGTTAGTATTATGTATAATATTCCTATGAGTTATACACATTCAAAACTTGCACTAGGAGTACAATAGAAGAACCCTCACTAATCAATTAAAGCAAAGTGGATTCATCAGGAACCCGTTTCCGGAATATGGAAATCAGCGGTTGGAGAGCAAAACAAATCAATCAAAGATCTCCAAAACGTGATAACTCACCATTGGCTAAATTGAATGCTATTATTTCTTGCACACAATCCCATTGTAGATTGGAATGGAATCACTTTTTAAAATAACATTGTGACACCTTCCTTTTAACTTCTTGCATTTAATCCATTTTAAATTGAAATTAAAGTTAAAGAATAAAAGATGTGCATACTTTCTCTGTTTGCTTGTAGTATCTTCTGTACTTGGGCTGCTGCTTCGGTTACTTGGTCCCCGTCTGTTACGTCCATTTGAAGCACAACTAGTTTATCTGAGCATTGTCTCTTTAACTCGACAGCTCCTTTGCCGTCCGCAAACAAGCACCCGGCGAAGACCCGGTAGCCTAATTTGTCCAGGTACCTGGCCAGTGCGTTGCCGATGCCGGTATCGCACCCGGTAACCACCACAGCCTTCCCCGTGGCTGCAAGCCGCTCCTCCGGCGGGCCGAACCAGGTGAAGAGGAGAACGATCACGGCGGGTAAAGCACCAACCAGCCTGACCCACGTTGTACACGGTAAAAGGTACACGATGAACAGGTAGATGAATACAATAAAACTCGCCATGGTTACAGCTTTACAGGTGAGCTCCAGTGACGTGTCCCAAACAAGACTGACTGACTACTGTGACAGATGATGATAGCTCTTTATATAGCCCTTCTGGTTTACAGGTGGGCATTTTACTCCTCAACAGCCTCTGAGGTCAACTCAGGACATCATGCATAACGATAGGCAGACACGGCAATAATACTCTTTCAGAAATGCGCAACACAAAAAAGTCACGGATACTTGAAATGCAAAGATCGATCCGTACGACACCTAAAACAGTTGACGAGTTGAAATGAGGACATAGAGGCAGAGAAGTGGAAAATGTGTCGTGCTTTTGTTGCTCGCCGAATGCCCGTATCACAGCAGGGCGCTAGATGTGGGATTTTTTTGACGGAGTCACGCACACTTGCTCCATTAACGACATTGTGTGTAGTTACCGTGGGAGGGTGCATCGAACGGCCATGACAATGCTTTCAATAGGGTCGGATGAAGGGAGGCAGAAGAGAATAGAGTGTCGCGCTGTGAACGAGGCTAAACCAAGTGCATGACGGCATAGGCGGTTGCTCTAACCTACAACCAGGTGGATCCAGGTTGGTTGACCTCACAGGCACTACCCCCCAGCCGCCCGATAATATACGCAATACCCCTGAGAGTTCAAGCTTTTCCAGTTGAGATAATCCACCCCACTCCCCATTAATTTAATTAATTTCTAGTGCAAGTTGTTTGCGCAGGCAATGGCTGGCCCGCTTTTTCGGATCAACTATCACTTCTGTACACACGGAAGAACAATGTCCAAATTGGTAATTATTAACAGAATACAAGTGCGACACACAGCATAAACTCCCCACATACACTTTCAATTATCAGCTTGTACCACAGCTGAATTTCATTGCGTCAACCTGTCACTGAGTGTCCGTGCATGATGTTTGCGCAAACTATTAAACAAATTGCTGGAAGCCCGATATCAGACACTTGGACCATTTATTCTAAACTTAGTAGAGTTGGTGTCCTTCATTTCATGTTCGACACACAGAATCGTCCACCATCCAGGAAGTGGCCGACATTCATCTCGTTTTTCACGTACATTTTTCGTGTCAAAGTCTTGCTACGATCAGTTTATATATGCAATCCCAAAAGATGATTAGCCCAATTTCTTTTTAAAGTCAAGCTTAAAGAGCTACTCGCGTGCAGTTTTCACCACGTGCATCGTTCTCAGAAACAAAAACAAAGCAAGGAACCCAACATTTGAAACAAACACGAACACAAAAGGCAGTCGGTTCTGGGACTCAAACATTCTGGGACCCCTCCGTTAGAAGCAGAGCTCCACCCTTTTTTGCGAAAGCAGAACTCAATGATATACCAGCGATCTTTTTTAGATCGAATGATCATTTCATGTCGCAGTTGAGGATTCACGATGACAAAATACACACCAAAGTCATTTTTGGTGCAACCAAGTCAGAGCTGGATTAACGGCAGAATGATTGCTCAGCCTCTCGCGTACAATAAAATTTATTTATTTATTGGAGTTGACATTTTTAACTGAGTCTCCCGACTCGGATACACTTCGTTCAAATTGAAATCTCAGAATCCATTTGATTACCCAAAACGGAGTTCAACTCTTCCTTAAAGTCAAATCGTAAAATCTGGAATACATTTCAAAAACATAAATAATATTTTGCCGCCAAGTCAACGTGAGCCGTTCACGCATTCTGACAATATCAATACACAAATGGGTTATCGGTGGTTCCTCAAAACACGGCCTTTTGTGTTTAACCATGAAGGTCGTTCGTATAATACGAATTCGACGCATGATATCATAAAGTGCAGTATGGTTGAACTAGTAAAAAATATCAATGACACAAACTTATCCGAGTTCACTGAACGACCGCCGGATGCCTTTTAACGAGAACGCAGCTTAAAAACCATCTTGTATTATCAATGACGTTTTGACTTGTTCCCGTGACTGCTCGGCATGATATTTTTTTTACGAACTTTGAATGAACTTTGACATAGAAAGTATGTTCAGAAATATCAGTTGCCCTCCGTAGCTGGGCAGTTCTTTTTTAGTTTTTTTTTAAAACTTCTTTGTTGTAATTCGAAGTCATCAACCTGTGGGAATGATGAGCTCACGCCAACTACAGTAAAAGTATGGGATGGGGTGAGTAACTTACGGGTACCTCAGAACAGTCTCATCGAGATCAAAATCTTAAAATTTGCCCCTTCTCCAAGATGCAAGTTTTCACATTTTGCGCATGAGGAGAGTACCAGCCTAAATAAAACTGTACTTTTAAAAGAATTGAAAGCTAAATGATTTAAAGAAAGGTTTTCTTCTCAAATTTTGGGAATAATGTTTTTAAAACTTCTTTTATTAATTATTTTGACATAATTATTTAAGAGCTGAAATCTAACCACATGCACTCTGCACATGTTTTTGGCAACAGTTGATCTGGATTTTCCGGATCCCTCTATCGCGTTAATTTGACCCGAAACTCGCCCCAAACTCCCAAATCCGCAGTCCGCAATTAGATAATCATTATTCACTTAGATTCTTAGAAGGTCATATTAAGAATAAGAGTCCGAGCAGAGCAAATTCATTAAATAAACATTCCGTAAACAGGAACCAATTCAGGTAGAACTAATTAACCGCACGATCTATAGTCCGGGTTATGCTGACACCAGGGCCCAACTCCATAGAGCTGCTTATGCTTAAAAAGTAGCTAAGCACAACAAAATTTGGCTTACCAGAATAAGGTTACCAGCCAAACTGCCATGTCACATGTTTAATTTGTGACTGATATCCTGCTCATTTCTGCAAAGCAAAAATGGTTAAGCAATATTTTCTGCTTTAAAAGCAGCTCTATGAAATTTGGGCCTGAGTGGGGAGAGGTCCGCCGGAACCGTATCAATCTATGTTTCTATTATCCGAGTTCCTGGTCAAATTGACCCAGATATTGCTCCGACCCGATGGATTGTGCACACGAATGATTCTGTATGCGTCACGTAATTCCCCCCGTTTAGTCGATCTTCACGAGCGGGTATATTATTTCGGGTCTCCGGCAGGACTTTGCCCTGCGCAGAAGTATTTCGGGGCCAATAACCGATACCGCTCAGTCCAGGGGACCAGTGATATTCCACTTGAGCCCCTCTTGTCTCATAAAATCAGACCTTTATGTAACCATGAAATCACTTGTGCTTTTGATTCATTGACGTCCAACACAAATAAACAGTGTGGGGGCTCTTGAAAACTTCCATACAGTCAAACATGTTCGCCATAACATCCGTAAATGGAATCGGGTCGGGATCAGGAAGGGAGCATTGGGGGCCATTCACGCTGTCATGTTATGACAGCCCACTCTGCACATCACGGCTCTTTGATGGAGGAGCTTGTACCGTTAAAGGGATGGCCCCATTTCACAGTGTCACTGAGCAGACAATAAATGATTTACTAACACATATATTTTTTCGTGGGTAACAAAAGAGCAGGCATTATAACAAATAACACTGAAACATGTCACTCGTTTTTTCATAAGCAAAACTAGTAGTGTGTGTTCAGTACTCGTCGTAGTGTGTGTTCAGCATTAGCCCAGCGTAACTACAGCCCGATATAGTTGCCATAGGTACTTGTTAAACAGAACAGAAAGCAAGATTTTCGAAATGATAGAAATTACACAGGAATCAATCAAACCCGAATGCATCACAATATTGTTCAAAAAAAGTTCAGACTGGCAACACTTGTTCTACCTCGGCACCAGCCTAAATAATGCTGCACTGTCAAACCTGGAGCAAATTTCACAGACCCACTTAGCACACTGACTATTTATTAGAAATGAGTTTTGGCAGCAACAGGGGACCAGCTAAAATACTATGTGATGTATAATGTTTATGACTTGTTCCCTTCTTACTTTCATCCAGCAGGTAAGCAATACAATGAAACTGGACCCAGATCTGTAAATATATTAAACTAAGATCATGATGTATGAAAGTTTGTTAACCCAGATTTTTCCCCCGCTCGAACAAACCTCTAATACCCACACCAGGATGTTTTATGACTTTTTTTGCGGATTCAGTGATGCGGAGCCAAATCGATCATTTTTGTCATGTATAACCATCCAATTTATCTGGGTCTATATACACAGAAAACATTCTGATGGATTGAGGACAGTAACTATCACAGATTGAAACGACAGCTGGCATAAGACTTATTGCGGCTACTTTATCAAAATTACCCAGGTCAGAACTGACCCGGATTCTGCGATCCAGGGGCCTGATACATTTGAGGTCAGGATGATCATTACTGGTCAAAAATGGGTTTTTAACTAGGATTCCGCGTCAGTTTGATACGGAAGCGTATTGCCGCCACATGAATAAAAAAATATCTCTCTTGTCTTGTACGTACACGATAACTTATCGTGTACGTACATGATGAGTCCAAACTCATCGTGTACGTACACGATAAGTCCAAACTTATCGTGTACGTACATGAGTAACATATCGTGTACGTACACGATAAGTTTGGATTTATCATGTACGTACACGATAACTTATAGTGTGCGTATACATGATAAATCCAAACTTATCGTGTACGTACACGACAACGTACACGATAACTTATCGTGTACGTACAAGATAAGAGAGATATTTTTTTTATTCATGTGGCGGCAATACGCGTCCGTTTGACTCATTTCTGGGTAAGTTTGTTACAGATTCCGGGTCCTACTGACCCAGACCAGGGTCAGGTCACACGGGATTCGGATCTAGGTCAATTCTGACCAGGGCGTTTATTGGCTATGAAAAAATTGTCATACATTTCTAAAAGTTACAGTGGCACCGTAAAGCTGACCTTTTTCTGCAAAAGTACTTAAAAAGGCCTAGCGATTTTCACTCGAAACGTACAAGAATGAACACTAATGATACGGAAAACCCCCCAATTAGAAGTCAAATATCGCGGGCGTTTTGCATACTAGCCATAACCCAGTTATCGAGACAGTCTCCCGTTTAAAGGTGACGTTTGTCCTGACCGATTCTTATCTTTCACTCGATTGAAACGCGAAACATGGAAGCCAAAGGGCTTGTCGTGAAGCCTCCAAAATTTGAAAAAAAGTATGATGGGATTGTTAGAAGTGCAAATTGTCAACCCAACTTTTAGAGTTGATCAAAGTAATTCTAATTCGATGAATTAGCAAAATATTGTTTTGGGAGAGCACCTTCACGCAAACTACCAAATACAAAAGTCAGTCCAAACAAGATATATAAAAGAACTAAATTGTTTTTACCTTTATCAAGAAAAGTTTTTATTTAGTTTGATGAAGATAATGAGCAGGAAGCTAGCGACGCCCGCCAAGGCCCCGATTTCACCCGTGTAGAGTTTGAAACTCTATACAACTTTACCCATGGGACTAGCCGCTGAAGACGAATTACCCACATCAAGTGCTGCTGGCCCGTGACCAAAATTTATTGACAAACAAATGACTTGTTTATAACCAGTGGGAAAAGTGCTGTTGTATATGGCACGTTCTGTTTGCAGTGGAGTACAAACAACATGCCACGCTATACCGTGGGACGGCAGTTGAAGGCACCCCGTCAAGAGCTTCAATACAAAACTTTTCGTAACATTACTGTGTTTGATCATGGAGCTATAGCTCCATGGTTTGATTGATCAAGGCTGGCGCCGTGTAGTTGAGAATTAATTGATACTCAAACTTTTCTTCAGCGATGGAAGGCCCCCTCAAAAGTTCAGCAACCACCCCCTGGGTATCAGTTCTGTATGGGACATTTATATTTACAATGGTACTGCACTGGTTTCTGACACAAAAATATGCCGTTGTGCGCGACAAGTATACACCTTTGTCAAAAGAAACAAAACAAAGTTAACCCAGATGATATTGAAAGGAAGATAAATATGTTTTGCATCTAGTTCACGTTTTGTAATATTTGGCGGTGGTCATGTTACAAGCGAGCTGGAAACGTGAAGGGTTTGATTTAAGCTTTTTGCACAAATTGGAACAACACTGTTATGCCGTAAAATGCCTATTTATGCTCACCACCAGTACACTCATCTTCGAATCGAGATAACAACATTGGGTAGGCTATGTCAGCTATACACCGTGGGAGGAAACTCTCTTTCTACCCGTGGCTACACTGAGCTTCAAAAGGGACGCAACAGCAAAGGCCGCTGTTTCAAGAGTATGAATATAGAACTGCTCAACTAAAGTATTAACTGACGCAAAACAACTTTGCGGGTAGTTAAACAGCCAACATACAGAACGAAGGTGTACCGCCTGTTTCTGTCTGGTTCCCATCTCCAAATTTGTTGTCAGCAGAAATGTTGAGTTATATTTGTTTTGAAATTGGGCTCTGATGAGATTGGTCGAAACATTTAGACAAATAGGCTTATTTGACCGTGGCATCACTATAATATTACACAACACAAAAATATTGCCCGTGGTGGATGTATCTGCTTCTAAGCATCAATATTTAGTTAATTAATGATCGCATATTTCCGACTTCTATTACTCCAGTTTATGACAAAACCTGGCCTAATGTCGGTGATTGACAATGCAGTGTGCGCCACCATGAGTTTTACCATGAGGGGCCGTATATTTCACACGGGGGTGGGGGGGGGGGGGTGAAGAGTCTACACATCATTCACAAAGTAGACAAGGGTTATCGTTAGTAAAAATACAGTGACACTAAGATTGTTTTTCAAGTTCACTTCAACCTTGATGCCAGGCGAGGCTGTATATGGGAGTGTCCCTGTATACAGCAATACAAAGGCGTGAAGATCGGTATGATGCATTGACCTTTATCAATTGAAGATAGTCCCTGACGATTTGCCTTGCTACCTTTTTGCAGTATTCTAAGTTCGTGTCTGAATTGGCGGCTACAGCTACGGCTACGACTGTTGCTAAGGGTGTTGCTAAGGATGTCCTATACTCCAACGCATACGCGGACGTCTAGCCGTAGCTTCGAAAAGATTGTCGACTTCACACTATACATCTGTCATTTTCCTGATTTCTGTTAGTTTGGGGTATGGTTTACGGACGGGAGACCATCTTGTTTTCGACTGTCGGGTTGGATTCTTCGGTGAGTTAGATTTTGGTCATTCTTTGGCCATAATCCCGAAGAGAAAATCTTAACACGATAACCTATTGCTGAGAGCATCATGTGGTTGGCCGTTGGCTGTATCTGTGAGTTGCCGTCGTCTGCAATGGTATTCTTCAACATACCGTCCATGTATGTTTTCGCTGTGTCTGTTTGCAGCTGCTAGCGTTACGATCAACTTCGCTGTTTGTTTGGCATCGCGGGAGCTTTTATAGTCGTATTACAAAGCTTTTCGTCATCCCAACCACACCGCCTAAACTCCTTCCATCTAGTGGGTCAACCACAGGTCATCATTATCCAGTTCCGCCATCAGCATTACAGAATGCAGACCTATCAACAGAGGTTCTTCCCACGTGGCATCTGCCTGTGGAACTCTCTCCCTGCCTCAGTCGTATCGGCGCAATACCTTGCTATCTTCAGGAGCCGGCTGAAGCCACTGTCGCTCGCTAAATTGGTTGTGGGGTTCGTCCAGATTTTTTTCGGGGGGGGGGGGGTTCGGCTTGGTAGCCGAAACCGCCGAACTTTTTATAATTGGGGGTTTCGGCCGTCCGCCGAAAACCTCCTTTGTTTTCGTCGAGATTTTTGTTTTTAAAAATTAATTATACCGAATATTTCTCATTGTGTTAACACTTGAAATTAATGTGAAGGTTCGACCGCAGAAACTGCAGTCGCAAACAAAACAAGCAATATATCAAATCAAAGCGTATGCTCTAACTTAGAACGTTAGCAACATGACATCATGATTGCGTCACATTTAACTGTACTAGAGACGTTCTAAATTTGTTGACAACTTTGTCACTTTCAACGGCGAACTTGTTTAGCGCCCTCTTGTGACAATATTTGGCCAAGCCGACCACTGTGACCAGACCATGGACCAGACTGAAGTCAGCACTCAATATTTTACTTATTGCCAGCACCAGATTTGGAGCTGGCAAGAAATTTGGTGCTAGCACAAACTTTCATAAACATTTGTCAACTACCGTGAATGACAGTGCGAACAAAATCAGATGTTTTTGTGTTATGCCTAGTTTTCAACTGGGGTGCGTTTTCGCGGCTGTAACCAATAACTGTTTCGGTCATTGACTAGTGATTAAACAGTGGCCAAGTCAACCGAAACAGTTATTGGTTACAACCGCGAAAACGCACCCCTGTAATGTTTTCATATTCAAAAAGCTAAATCTTATTTTATTTCTTCACAAACGTCTTTCTTATATCCCAAACAGTGCCTATAGGTGTCCCCAGTTAATTAGTCAACCAATTAGCTCAGCCCAAGTAACTCAATGATTGCATACTTATGTACTTAACAGCTCTGCAAAACAGGTTTTGAATGGCGTCGCACTTGGGACGCCCTAGCATGGTCTCATGAAAACGTAACAGTTGGTTGGGGTTAGATGCAGTCTGGTTTAGGTATTCCCTACGGTGGCTGATATTCGCCAATTCCTAGAGAAACCATGTTTTATTTTACGGCGATATTTAACGCAATATTACGGCGATTTACGCGATATAACGCCGTAAAATAAAACATGGTTTCTCTAGGAATTGGCGAATATGAGCCACCGTACATTAACTAAAACCACTCGCCAACCCCTCTACCCCCATCCCCGTCATCGCAGCTGAATAAGACCCTATGCACAATATGACGTCATTTGAGTAGGACGTACAAAGGATCGTGCGTTTCCATTGTTTTTTTTTCTGCATGCCGGCCGACCTTTTTTTTTGGGGGGGGGGGCAATTTGCGATTTAAAGTTGCGCGTGTAATGTATGTTTTTCACTCAAACCCGTCTGGTCGATCGACTAGTCAAAATATTTTAGTCGAAATACGTTATGCTTTTGACTTTAGGTCCTAGTCCTCCGGGGCTTTATTGATGGGTTGATCTAGTTGGACTAGCTACCAGCACGCAGCGTTTAGCTGACACGGCTAGCAGATCGACTATGGTTAAGTCTGGTTGATTAACTGCCCAAACTATCGATTTACCCGCTCTAAGATGGCGGCATGATGACGTCTGATTAAGGTCGATTAGGCCTATATCTGAACAATTTCTTGTGCCTACTATTATTTTTTAACTCAAACGACTCAAAGGGCAGTTAGGTTGACTTGCGGTGGTTTCTGTCCATCCCTTTCAACTCTTGGACCCCGGTTCGTATCCCACCTCAGACTAGAGCTTGCATCACGTGGATTGGGTTTTCAGTCCCTACCTGACTGCGTGGGTTTTCCCTATAGGGGTTTTCCTCCCACGTCTAAAACTGAACTTTCTTCATTGTCTTGTTTAAAAACAAGTTGGTGTTATGTTCCCATTATGATGCTTTGCCGACTATTTAATTCAGATTCAGATTCAGTTGTCTAGGTAAATGAAATGATAATGCAGCAGATGGGACTTGGTTCGTTGCACTGGAGTAGTAGAATCTGACTGAAGAGGGCGCTGCTTCACAATGCGACGAAGCTGTCAATGTAATGTTTATCATTTCAACCAGCAGGTCAAGGCTATTGCGCTAAATAATCTGGACGGAAATACTGACGTTTTTACTAATAATAAAGGTAAAGTTACAAATAGCTCCTACGTCATGACGTCTAGACATGCCAGAGCTGAGGACGTTACAGGTGTATAACCTAGTAACTCCATGGTTTCATTCAGTGATTTTGATTTGATTTTGAGTGAAGATAGTTTTGAAATCTTTTGAATGATTTCACTGAAGTCAACAAGATAAAGACGGGTCTCATTTCTATTCTATTGCTTTAAACCTTTACTCGCCATATATCGTCATCGATACGGAACTTTAGCTATTATATAACCATGGAGGTAGAATTAGATTCTACCTCCATGTTATAACTCTCTGCTCTGGTGGTCTGCTTGTACACGACGTGACCGTTCACATCGAAGAGACGCCAGGCTCCCTCTTGTCATGTTTGTCGTTTGCCATATGTCTTTGTTTTGTTTTATTTAAACAAAAATGTGCAGTGTAGTTATTGTGCCGGCACTGAACATGCGCACATACTGTTTTGGGGGTCTTTTTTTTACCATTATGTTATGAGTTTTGGACTATTTCACCACCCCCCCCCCCAAAAAAAAAGAAACCCACCCCAAAACATGGGGGCCACAAATCAGAAAAAGAAGTATTAAATGTTGCTGCTAGGAGCATAGATAACGGAAAGAACGATATTTGTATTATTATTTGGGGGAAATTAAAATTTGTAGAATGTCGGTAATAATAAGCGTGAGGCATTCCACTTGGCTACGTAACAATGGTATAAAACCCCTGCAATTTAACATGTTATATAATGGCGTTGTCAAAGAGGGCGCTTGCTTACATAGCATTTAGTACCACTAAAACTTGGCCAGTGCAGGCAATATCCACTTTCTTTTAATTTTAAAGAAAATTAAGTTGCTGCCAAGATTAAGCTTTGCCTACTTTGTCTATTGAAAATGACTGTATACTATGGTCAGTGATACTATACTACATAGCAAAAAACACATGAATCACTTAATATGATTACATGTATGTAATGGATTTTCCCACCTTAATATAGAACGTGAAAGTCCCACATTTACAGGTGAGATCCAAACACGTTTTATGACAACTTTTAATCTAAGTGAAGACTAACTTAGTACTGAAGTTTCCTTTGAGAGCTATTCCTTGGTCTTTGAGCACAAGTCCTTGCTCTATTCTTTTAGGCAACCATCAATGTACAGATGTTTATAGCTTCTTATTGTGCGTCATTCTGGTTTTTTTATCTCTAGGGTGCATGGCAACATGTAGAGCTCTTTTATTGAAAAGAAAACCATTTCACCATGGCTTCTCAGCCAGATAGTGGCAGCCTTCTGAGGGAGTTCTGTGGACCACCTAACAATGACTCGGTCATCTGGCCACACAGCAAGTATGGCTACTGCAAGGAACTTCTCGTCTTTGATTTGACAAGTCATGTAATGCTTGCAGTCACCAGTGGTCTCTACATTGGGTACATCCAGAACACTGAGCACCAAAACCTGAAGAGATCTCGAGCTCTTAAGTCCAGACAGATTGTGTCTTTTTTGACCAGTCTCATTCCCTTAATACATATCGTATGGAGCTTGGTCAACACACAGACGTTATCACCGGTGGAGTATCTAGCGTACAGTTGTACTTTATTAGCGTGGGTGGTGCACACAGTGTATCTTGTAAAGCTACGTAGGGCTGGGATCAAGCACATACGCGGCCATGTCCCGGTTCTCTTAATGTGGCCACTGACATTGCTTTCATCAGTTGTTAAGGTGGTTGAAGTTGTGAAGACACTCAAGCATGAAGCCACATCAAACTTGCAAGAGATGGAGAGAATTTTGACATTTGTAGGAATTGCTCTGCAGTTGCTCTACTTACTGACAGTTTTACCATCCCCGAAGCATGCCAGGGCAAATTACGAGCGAAGCCAAGGGAGACGCATCTTTCCCAGCATCAACGAAGATGCTGCAGATGAGGAATCTCCTCTTGTTGGACGGAGGAGGAGAACCTATTCAAGGGATGAGTATGGTGCACTGGTAGAGCTGGGCGTCGCTGAGGAACACGCAAACATCTTTTCCAAGATGGTTTTGTCGTGGATACAGCCCTTGATGAAGCGTGGGGCTCGGGGTGATCTACGGACAGCTGATGATGTCTTCAGGTTGCCTTGGCAATTGCAAACGAGAAATGTTGAAGAATCTTTCAGTAAAGTCTTCTTCAAAGGAAGCTTGGCCTACAGTGCCACAGATTACAATACATCCTACCCTAGCACTCCCCAGGGGCATGTGAGTATGCCTGCTGACTCTCTCTTCTCTGACGAGCCTCTTCATGGACTTTCAGTGAGCAGTTACAGCAGTGATTTTGAAGATTCAATCACCCATGAAATAAGAAGCCCACAATCACCCACACGTAGGTCTCAAGCAAAGTGTACTGTTCTAGGGGCACTCCTTGGAGTTTTTGGAGTACGCTACTTTTCTCTTGGAGTCGTTAAATTTGTGTATGATCTCTTGAGCTTTTCCGGACCCCTTCTCCTGAATGCCCTTGTTTCTTTCATGGAAAATAAATCCAAAGAGCCAATGTGGAATGGTTGGCTGTATGCCGGCGGTCTCTGCTTATCATCCTTCATCGTGTCCTTCATGTCAATCCACTATAGTTACCAGATCTTCAAGATCTTGATCCGTATGCGGGCTGCCATTGTCACGATGTTGTACCGTAAAGCATTGGTGGTCAGCACCACCACGCTGTCTAGATTCACGACCGGGGAGATCGTCAACTTCATGAGTGTGGACTCGGAGCGCATCGTTAACATCTGCCAGAGCTTTCATGAGCTCTGGAGTCTGCCAGTGAAGATTAGTGTGGCGTTGATTCTGTTGCATCGAGAGCTTGGACTGGCTTTCCTTACGGGTAGGTTTAAATATATGCAGTGCATCAAGACAAACCTGGAGCAGCTGTGTTAAAAGGCAAAGTCATTATTACATTCCTAGATGCAGTCATACACATGTAAAACAAATGAAATGAGATGTGGCCTTGTTGCACCTGATTGTAATACACATGTTATCATTTGTAGTCGCAGCCCTGTGGGGACCCGGTACTAGTGAGGAATTGGCTGGGGATGTAAAATTGGCAAGGCGGGAAAGTACTGGCCATGTTTCGTTACTGCTGGGCCAGGCGGAGAACTTCCGGTACATCCCTGGGCTATACCTCGGCACCGGCATGTGGGGCATTATTTGACATCTCTTGCATGATCCCAGCCCTAGCATACAGGGTATTGGTCACAACCCCTACAATTGATACTTGCACAATGTTAGAATGAGTTGTGATCTTACTGCACAACTGCTAAAAAATAAATTCAACTTTCAATTTATTGACTAGCATTGCAGCAAAGATACATTTCCACAGTAACGTCTGTAGGTCAGTGTTTGCTGAGGTTTTTTGAAAGAGAGCATACATTTAACAGTTTGGAATGAGATACCATTATTTATGCAAAGCAAGCCTTTCCTTCTATATACATATTCATTAATTATATCAATATTAGTTCTGCACTCACAGATCATTGTCATTTGATTGATGGAACACTCCTAAAAAATGTCATCCTTTATTTTGCCATGTAGGCCCTATACTGCTGTGACGGTCCAAAACTTAATATAGGAGTCCTGTATGGATAATTATAGGATACTTCAGATGCTTCACGTTATACATGTAGTTTTCAAAATAATAGTTTTGCGCCCATTTGTCCAAAGAAGGCAAGGTGTTGTCTTGGTGGACAAGGTTGGTGTCTACATTTAGTCTACTGCGTTGTTTAGAAGAAGTTTTTAGGATTTTTCAGACTATTGGGTGGACGAGTTTCCGTGTCTATTTTCTGTTTATTGTGAAAAGAAATTTCAAATGCCAAGGACCTATGTGTGAGTTATATAAGACGATGATGAATGAATTTCGTTCATGCATTGTCGCAGAATATTAATTTCACTCGGTGAAATCTGGCTTAAATTCCTTTTCGCCTGGCTTCGTCTCATAGCGCCTGGTGATTATATTCAGCAACAATGCACTCACATGCAACCAATATTTGTGTTTTATTATTATTTCAAACTGAATAAGTTAATATGAAACAGAGTCTGATTGATCTTGAGGTGTTGAGGACAAAATTGCTGCATGTCATTAATGTTTTCATGGATACAATGTGTTGTTGACCTTCATCATCATTGTTTTTAATATTTCTGTTGTTTTCTTCTTTCCTAAGGTGTCGGTTTTACTCTTCTATTGGTTCTTATGACAAAATGGCTGACAGTTAAAATACAGAAATACTTTGAAGATCTGATGAAGCACAAGGACAGTCGAATAAAGGTAAACATTTTTCGAAATATCTAGGTTTGAATCAAGCGACGTTGAAGGAGGATAAAAAGTGATATATTTTTCCATAACCGCAGTATTTTGAAGTGAAAAGTTTCTCAAAATGCATTATACTATCCAAAGCTGCTGTACTTCTTAACAAGTAAGTTTTTATTGCCATTAATTTTCAGAGTCATTCCCAAACGTATACATTCCCTTTAAAGCGTAAGTGTATTTCCCAAGTTAGCAAGAAAAGTAGGTGGCCATCTTGCAAGTTCACTATGGACTTGCATTGTTACATCAGTCACTTGCTTACAGTAAGCACTGGAAGGTTAGCGTGCCTTTTTCTAGTGCTTACGGTTAACATTGCTATGAAATGAAAACCACACAGTAATTGCAAATTCGACCGTTGAACAGCTCTAAGAAATTGGGCCATGGTTCAATGGTCATGACTCCCATTGCCCAGGTCTTGGCCCTAGGTGCCTCTTAAGTCTTCCTCAAGTCTTTCAGATTTTCTGACGGACATGCCATTTTCTGATCCAGACCAGGGCCCAATTTCATAGAGCTGCTTAATCAGAAAATAGTTCCTAAAAAGTTTCTGCTAAGCAAAAATGAGCAGGATACCATTTGCAGATGGTACATGTGAAATGGTGAATTGGCTGGTAACCTTACTCTGGTAAGCATTTGTTGGGCTCAGCTACTTAAGCAGCTCTGTGACATTGGGTCCTGATTATTTCATTTTACAGGCCATGAATGAGGTCCTGTATGGCATCCGAGTGATCAAATTTTACGCCTGGGAGAAACACTTTGCACGCAAGATCAAACGGCTCAGAGATCTAGAGCTTAGCAGTTTGAAAGGGATCAAGTACCTTGATGCTTTGTGTGTGTACTTCTGGGCCACAACACCGGTACTCATCTCAATCCTATCTTTCACTACATACTCTCTACTTGGAAACCAGTTGACAGCTGCAAAGGTTTGTGTTTTTTTTTCTTTTCGCAATGGTAAAACAATTGCCTGTGTATCCTCACACTGCAGCATGTGGCTTGCTGACAATGAAGGCTGTCGCCAAACACGCACAGAAACTTTAATGTCAGTTTGTAATACCGCTGTTGTGTGTTGCGTGAGAGTTTTGCACATTATTGTGTCCTTCGAAGCAAACGGGTTAAATCGATCTGTACAGACAGGCAAAGCATGTTAAAGAACCAAGATCACTTGTCTTGGAAGAATAAGGGTCTACTGTAGTGTTTCAGGTTTATGGCAAGCATCTATTGTTTTTTGGTTTATCACTGTTTGGTGTAAAATGGGTGAAGGGAAATTTGTGTTATTTAGTTAAGACAAATGGATTTGCGATTTTGGTACATTTTCACAATGATTTCTACTTTCAGATTTTTACAAGTTTGGCCTTGTTCAACATGCTGATCGGTCCTTTGAACAGCTTCCCGTGGGTACTGAATGGTGTCGTCCAAGCGTGGGTTTCTCTCAAGAGGGTACAGAGATTCCTGGAGCTACAGGAGCTCAATCCTTCAAAGTACTATACCTCAGGTAGGTTCTAGCCCAGGTAGGTTCTAGCCCAGGTAGGTTCTAGCGCAGGTAGGTTCTAGCCCAGGTTGGTTCTTGCCCAGGTAGGTTCTTGCCCAGGTTGGTTCTTGCCCAGGTAGGTTCTTGCCCAGGTTGGTTCTTGCCCAGGTAGGTTCTAGCGCAGGTAGGTTCTAGCCCAGGTAGGTTCTTGCCCAGGTTGGTTCTTGCCCAGGTAGGTTCTAGCCCAGGTAGGTTCTTGCCCAGGTTGGTTCTTGCCCAGGTAGGTTCTAGCCCAGGTAGGTTATATCCCAGATAGGTTCTAGCCCCTGCAGACAAAGAGTACATCAAATTGTTTGGTGTAAACTGATAATCCTAAAAGTGTGATTGTTGTACAATCCTTTCAGACGATGCGATGGATCCCAACTGCTACCTTGAAATCAAACATGGCAGCTTTCAGTGGGAGCGGCCATTCAAGAAGGATACATCTAAAGACGGAGGGTCATCCCGGGATGATGAGGAAGGGGATAAACGAGTTGAGGAGGAGGATGAGGAGACAGGGACCCTGAGGCTCTCTAATCTGAATCTACGAGTTGGCAGGGTAGGTGTGCTGTAGTTTATGGAAGGAGATTCACAAGGCATCTGTGTTGACAGTTTGATTTGATGATTCCTCCTGAAGACAAGCAGAGTACACTAGTTGAAATGTTGAGAACAACATCTCAAACCTGGTTCTTTCTCACAAAAGTCACTTCTTTCTAGAAAAGATACATTTCGCATAATTGTTACTTGATGATAACTAGTTGCTTTAAAGTTAAGAACATATCTATGTTTGCATGTCAAATACTACACAAAGTTCCCTACAAGAAGAAACGTTTTTTTTACCCCCCAAAAAGCATTGGGAAAATAAAATCTGTCGGTATAATCATTGGATAACATCAACAGGGTCAGCTGGTTGGAGTCATAGGTTGTGTCGGATCTGGCAAAAGCTCTCTACTCTCTGCCATCATGGCGGAGATGACCAAGTCCGGTGGCTCCATCAGTGTCTCCAATCTTGGTGACGGCTTTGGTCTGGCGCCCCAAGAGGCCTGGATTCAGCATGCTACACTGAGGGATAACATCATGTTTGGGGTGGAGTACATTCCAAGGCGCTACAGGGCTGTCATGCAAGCATGCGCTCTACTTGAAGATATCAAGGTGAGCAATGAGAACAGTGTAGTGCTTGTAAATGCTAAGCACTTTCAGCCATTGTACTTTTCCAAAACCTAAGATATTTATCGCTAAATTGATTAGGCATTGGTTCTGTGTTGAATCAAAATAATAGTAACTATGTTTTTATTGTGCTTTATCTACGGAAGTCTCAAATCAGGTTTTTCAAGTTTTTGAATTATAAGACTAATTCTTGAACACCTAGTAAGGGTTTACAAGGTGCTGCGGCGCATTCAGCAGCCACTGCCAGAAACACCGGGGGAAACCCCTTGTCTTAGAGATAAGTGTAACTGGGTTCTTTTACGTGCATTACACAACACACATGACAAACAGCATTACGAAGGACGAAGCAATGGAGGTTAAGTGTCTTGCTTAAGGACACAATTGTCAAGACTGGGACTCGAACCCACACTCTGCTGATCAGGAACGTCAAAGCTTGATTCCAGTGTGGTTGACCACTCGGCCAGGACACACCATTTTTGAGAGACCACAATGCAATTAATTTTCGAAACGGTGTTAAAAACCTCCTAGCAGGTTGGGTTGGTAGCTCAACAATGTTTACAACTGTTTCTGGATAATGAGATGCTTTCTTTTTTCACAGATTTTACCTGCAGGAGACCAAACAGAGATCGGTGAAAATGGAGTGACGCTCAGTGGAGGGCAGAAGGCAAGAGTAGCTCTAGCTAGAGCAGTATACCAGGTAACGGAGTAAAAGCAAATTCAGGGAAATCTCCAAATCCACTTTTGAACTGTCAGAATACCCTTACATACAGCTTGAGTTATCAGAAAGAGGATTCAGTTACTGGCAATTTAATGAGGGTCTCCAAGGTCAGATTCAGTTTTGTGATGTACACTTTTCCAATGGAGTCTTCGTGAAAGTGGGGAAAAATTACAAGTCTCAAACCTCACATTAAAATAGTGTAAAGTTTTATTTGATACTCTTTCAGAGCAAAATTTGAAACATGACGCCATCAGACATCAAAAACAAGTGGATGTGTACATTCCAAAGAGGAATATTTGCCCCTGTCAAAAGGACAAAATCAATGCTGTTTTGATTGAATATCATTCAAAGTCAGGAGTGAACCAAAACTGCTTTGTACAAAATGTACAGACCGTACATTTGAAATTCGATGCCATCGAATACTTTTGGATGTTGACAAAAAATTGCACTTGAAGTGTATCAAGCAGACTGGCATTTTACGCTGTTTTAGAGACTATTTAGGTTAGAGACTATGTAAGGACTCTATCCATTGGTAAATGAGTGGATCACAAAACTGATTCAACCATTGAGCCCCTTTTTAATTAAAGTTGATGTTTCTTGCAAAACTTGTCTGCTTTCACAAACTTTGTCAAATTCACACTCTTTTCTTGAAACCCTTAAATTTCTCTAGCACTCAATTTCTGTATCTTGCCTTATCAATGGATCTTTGCTCATGGCAATAGAAAGTTTTAGCTGGTGTAGGTCTATGCCGTATTTTTTGAAAACCTTCTTCAGAAAAGCTACATTTCTGGTGGCTGAGTCATAGTTGTGTGGGTTCGAATCCCGGTAAGGACACTCAGGTCCTGACGAGCAGACATTCTTTCTGCTGAACAAAATTTCTTTGCTCTTAACTCAAGTCTGGTTGCTGTGTGACCGGAGCATGACGCTTGACTATAATTGCTTCTCATTCACCTAGTAAATGGGTACCTGCAAGGATGGAGATTGTTGATGTGAATGATTAGCAGCCTGTGTGGTCATTTGGCTGCTGGTGCTGAATACTCCTAAGGAGCTGAGATTGTTTTAGGAAAGGCTAGTGACGGGTAATAATATTGTAAGGCACTTTTGAGGGGCCTACTTGGCTTGAAAAATGCCTAATAAATACACATTATTACTATTGCCTTTGATTTCAGAACAAAGATGTCTACCTGATGGACGACCCTCTGGCAGCAGTCGATGCACACGTGGGTGCACATATTTTTTCCAAATGTATCATGGGACTGCTTCAAAACAAGACCAGAATCCTTTGCACGCACCACACCAAGTACCTTCAGGAGGCAGACTTGGTTGTGGTGATGGAGCATGGAGAAATAACCAACGCCGGTAAGGAGTGGTAGTTTAACCTGCCTGATGGACAGGTTGAGATTGTGTAGTAGCGGTAAAGATACTAGTAATATTAGTTGGAGCAGAGAATCTCGGAGGCACCTCCTGAATGCCGAATACAATGTTCAACAATGGTGGCAGCCTATCCATTTCTCCTAACCCTCATCTGTACAACAAAGGGACAACGGCCCAAAGCTGCCAGCTCTCCCTGATTATGCAAAAAGTTCCCTGAAAATAAAGCAATCTTTCCATGTTCTGATGAACAAAGTTGAAAATCTCCCTGATTCTAGAAACTTTTTCCCCATTATGTTGAATGTAATTTTAAAAATCTCCCTGATTGCAAGCTGCAAATGCTGGCAGCTCCGTAAGGCCTGGAATCAGGGATTACATAATAACTACCAGAAAAGATGAGATTTTGAGCAGGAATTCCAGTACCCTTTGTCCCTCTTTATACAGGGGAAACAAAGATTTGATCCAGGTGTATACAAAAGCAGGTGTATAAAATGTGGATTTACCCAACTTCCGTTTGTGTGTCCGAAAAAGTTAAACAGAAACTATCCATTTTTTTTACAGAGCACTATGAACAAACTGACTATACATCTGTCTTCATTTATTTGAATGTGCAGGCCACCCATCAGTGATTCTAAAGAACAAAGAACTCATGACTACATTACAGTATAACGATTCAGAGAAAGACGAATCTGTTCAAGACCAACCCATGGGAGACAAGAAGGAGGCAGAAGCTCTGGCCGGGGAGGACGGGGAGGTCGGCAAACTGGTGCAAGAGGAGGAGAAGGATGTGGGCGTGGTCAAGCTGCATGTGTACAAGGCGTACTGGAATGCCGTAGGATGTATCCTGGCATCCAGTGTCCTTGTAGCTTTATTCTTTATGCAAGGTGGGAATGCAATCTCATACGTAACAGTGTGCTAGCTGCTCGATTTAAATATTCATAGAATTTGATTTTGAGATTTTGTAGGTTTTTCAAACCCAAAATTGAAAAGAAAAGTGAACATATTTTTGGTTGGGTCTTGGGGCTTAGTTTTAAGCAGAAGACCTTGGACAGTGAAGCTTTCAAGAAAGCTGTCAAACTTGTTAAAATAATTTTTTTGTTTCTTGGCCAGACAACTCCCGCACTGGCACTGGCAGTTTAGGACCTTTTGTAACACCCAGCAGCCTCACAAACAATACCATCTGGTGAAGTTATCAGAAAAAAATACAAACTTACTGCTTTGCAAACCACAACCAAATCTAAAAAAAATCAAAGGTCTTGCAGCAGTTGCTGCGAGATGACTAAAACTTGTCAACCTTTTCCCATGATGCACTGTGAAAATGGGCATCTCCTGGGCAAACTGTAGAGGATGTGCAGTTGGTCCTGTATTGCAAGGGTTTGGCGTTAAACGTAATCTGGTTCAAATCTTGTACTATATGAAATTAACGATTGCATACATTTCTTTTAACAACATTTCACTCTTTGTAGCCTCAAGGAATATGACAGACTGGTGGTTATCCTACTGGGTTAGTCAGGTGTCCATCAATTCCAGTATGAGCAACACCTTCCTGATAGAAAATCTGCATAATAGGTGAGCTATAATAGACCAGGTCACCTTCTTCACAAAGAAGACATTGCACCTAGGGCATTTCCTGACAGATATGTTATGAGAAAAGTTAATGTATTGTATCACATTTTCCCACTTAATTTCAAATATAACATCAATAAAAATAACAGTTGAATGACATGTGTTCCCTTTTTTCTTAACAACGTGAACTTTTGTAATTATGACTCGTTTCAAAAATAGTGAATGGAATTTTATTTGAAACTGAACAAAAATTGATTAAAATTGTATGCTGCAATTTTTTATGGAATTGTGATAATTTGTCTTTTTCTTTTGTTTTGCTGATGCACACTAAGTTTATGGTCTGTGGCTTTTTTCTAAACATTTTATGAGACACATTGTTCAGGAGCGAAGAGTAGTTGTTACATTTTTCTTCGTTCATTTTAAATAATTTGAAGAGAGGAGTATACAGCACCGAAAGAAACGGAAATTTGCATACTTTTAACAGTTAGAGGTGTTTTTACAATTTTTTATCATTTTTTTGTGAGTATCCTCCGCTCTGCACCCTCCACTCCTGCACCCTATGCTCCCCCCACCCCAAGGCATACCTTTTGGTTCTGAGCTGATTCATATATTTCCTGCAATGATTCTTTCTTGAAACAGAAGCAACAGTGCCATGTTAGATCCCTCCATGCCCTTCACCAGGACCAACCTCAAAAGCGGTGACAATCTTCGGTTCTACCTTGGAGTCTACGGAGGCCTCGTTGGGGCCAACAGTATCTTCACCTTGTTCAGAGCATTCCTGTTTGCTTATGGAGGATTGTGTGCAGCTAGGACTGTACATATAAGACTTCTGAGCAGTGTAATGAAGGTACGAATCTCAGGACACTTATTCAGAAGATCAGGGGTCAATTTCACAAAACCCTTCCTAACTTAGGACTAGTCCTAGGCAATGCTAGGAGATAGGACTAGTCCTAAGTTAAGACCAGTTACTGGTCCTAACTTCAGATAAGACTAGTCTTATCTCTTTGTGAAATCAACCCCAGAGCTTTTGAAAATGAGTTTTTAGTTCGTCTACTGAAACTCTAATCCAGTAAAGATGGGAGATTTTCAAATGTCAGTTTTTCTTACCAATCAACTCTCTGGAACGATAATCTTAGACAAACCCTGATTGGACCATTCCCCTCTGTCAGGCCTGGAGTTACATCAAGGCCACGGAGGTCATGACCTCTGTTGCCCTGGTCTTGGCATTGTTGCCCTTTCTAAAGTTTCCCGTAGCTTTCCAGTAAAAGTGCCCTTTGCAAAATGAAAGTGGTCTCGCCCCTCTCAAAGATGAAATTGGAAGCCTGCTGTGTGTCCCAGTCTGTATTTAACGTACTAGTAATCGATGCTATTCGAGCCAAACTCGACATGGTGCGTTGTGATCAATGGTTTTTCTGATGTTCAAAATTCGTCATTGACATATTTAAGGTATGATACAGAATTGGTATTGATAAATAAAAACGGTATCTGAATTGCTATCACAGAGCCCACTTTTATTAACCTGATAAATCTGACTCTCACTCCATGATTAAACCACACCAGAATTCATTTCTTCAATTCTCCAATGAAATTTTAAAACTTGTATGTGACAGTAATTTTGACAGTTTAGGGTCCTTTTTTAATTTTGTTTATAAACTTCATCTTAAAGTTGGTTTTACATTGAAGATCCTGGTAAAATGAGTTTGTTAGTGATGTATCTTTCTCAAAGTACTTGTTCAGCAAAGATGAACATGAATTTTGTGAGGAGGCATTTATCTCTGGTGTTTGATCAGTTTGTGAGAAAATAGAATTAGCTATTGCAAACTGCATACAAACCAAAAACAGTTAGTGGCGTGATGTTTTGATCCTAGCAGAGTTTTTCTTGAAGGCTAAATGACAACACAACAAACATAAACAGGTATAATTTGTACCTGTGTTTTAATTTGTAGTCCTTTTAGATTGAAGGCCCTTTTGTTTTTAACAAAGATGAAATTGAAAATGAAGAACTTCTAGCATTGAGCTGACGATTTGATACTCATCTACTCATCGCTTGTATTTTACTCTACCAGGCCCCCGTTTCCTTCTTTGATGTAACGCCCATCGGCCGAATCATTAATCGCTTCTCATCAGACGTGTACACCATCGATGACGGACTCCCGTTTGTCTTGAACATCTTTCTTGCATCATTGTTCAGCACGGTGGGCGCCCTCGTAGTCACTTGCTATGGGTTACCATGGTTTGCACTAGTGCTGCTACCCATGGTTCTCATCTACATGTATATACAGGTAGGTCGTCGTGTCTGTTGTTAGTTTCCCCACAAATGCTCCACAATTGCAGACAAACATTTTGTTGTCCGATATGTAGTGAGTCCCTCTTCTTCTTCATGTTCTTCTGTTTCAGTGTGATTGTTTCTGAAGGGTTCCACTAATTGTAAGACAAGTTCAAACGTCGTGAATTTTGGAAGATTATATTTCAAAAGGTTAAAATTAATCTCAGGGACTGCTGTGCAGTGGCGTAACTAAGGGTTGGGGGCACTTGTCCCCTCCTCTTCAGTTGATGACCATACCGATAGCCGCCATTTCCAAAGAGATGTATCTCATGAATGACCTTATTGCTGTGACTCAACAGCAGGATCAGTTACAGGTATTTTTTATTTTTTTTTATGATAAAAGAACTATTACAGGAAGACGTCCCGTGAGCTGAGGAGGATTGAGAGTGTGACTATGTCTCCAATCTATGCTCACTTCTCAGAGACGCTGACTGGATTATCGACCATCAGAGCACTGCGGACTGCCAATAGGTATTCCATTTCATTCTAGTCAACATTTATTTCATGCTACTCTTCTCAAAATGTAACATTCATACAGAGTAAAAAAAATTTACCCAGTCAGTTTCCCTTGTGGTTTATAACTTGATATTTATTATTAAAAAGTCGCATCCTCTTAGGGTGATCCCGTGGCTGCCGCTTCCCAGGTTGTATCGTAAACTTGGGTGTGATCCCTGGCTACACGGCAGCTAACGGTTGCATGGCTTCTGACTGGCACCCCCGAACAAAGATATTGACTAATAATAATAATATAATAATATATTGTATTTGTATAGCGCCTACTGCAGGCCAGCCTCTAAGCGCTTAACATTCAGTATTTCCTGCAAGGTATTTGGGGCTACGTTTTGAAGTATGAGACCTACTCCTTTACATAGCACCTTGTAATGGTTTACAAGGTGCTGTGGCGCAATATGCAGCCGATCAAACCAGGAACACCGGGGCGGACCCCTTCTCTTTTCGATAAGTGCACTGGGTTCTTTTTCGTGCGTTACACAACACACGGGACCAACGGCTTTACGTCCCATCCGAAGGACGAAGCAATCATGGTTAAGTGTCTTGCTTAAGGACACAGGTGTCACGACCGGGGCTCGAACCCACACTCTGCTGATCAGAAACACCAGAGCTTGAGTCCAGTGATCTTATCCACTCGGCCACGACACGCCACCAACTTAGGGCTGGATAGCTCAGTTAGTAGAGCGCCGGTCAATAATACGGAGGTCGTTGGTTCAAGTCCCGCTCCAGTCAATTTTTCTTTGTTCAAAACCCAAATAGACTGTGCAAGTCTCGCGCGTATTCGAACATTTGGATGCGTTAAAGCGCGTGAGTTTGTTTCTTTCACGCGTTAAAGCAATGTACGTGGGACCACAGTGGTCCCAAAAATGTTTGAATACGCGCGAGACTTGCACGGTCTATTATTGTTAAAAAATTTACCCATGCTGTATCTACTATGAGGCCTTATATTTTTATTTCTGAGTTGATTGACTGTTTTGGGTTATTTCTTTAAGAGATATGATTGCGTGTACTTCTTAACACCCGTGCTCTAAGCCTCAAAGTAAGGGCAAGGTAAACTGAAGGTCATAGGCTACTCCACTCTTCTCTCCTTCAATCTCTTGACGACGGCTGGAGCACATCAGTCAAATTGTTGAGAATGAAGGAATTGGGTATTCTCAGAGCTGCAGCCTCTCCCCGAAAGAAGTCTATTATGTGATATAATTATAAAGAATGTAACAAACAAGAATTTCCTTATTGAAGAAGTTGATGGATAAATGATCAGCCCAATCAGTGGTAGTGAATAAATTCAAGTATCATTTCTTTTTTGGTGACAGATTCCGACTCGAGAATGCCAGCAAACTGGAGACCAATCAGAGAGCTCGATTCTGCAGTTTCGCTGTGACTTGCTGGTTGTCATTTTGCCTTCAGATGCTGGGTGTAGCGATCATCACCATAGTGGCCGTCATAGCAGTCTTGGAACACAGCTTTGAAAGCGTTAGCCCAGGTATTAAGATGTGATGTTGCCATAAGGTGATCTTACAGGAGCTGTCTCAAATCACTCAAAGTCCTCTAAAATAACTCAAAACCCATACGTTTGGACTCTGGTTAAGATTAGCATGCCTGACCTGCAAGGGCAGCTGATAGTTTGGCTTACAAGTGCCTCGTTTGATGACTTTTTCAAATCCATCATATTCAACCTTTTTTATGTCGCTTAAAAATACCATATTCACATGCTGGCAATATTCATCAGTGATCATGATCTTCTTCATACATTTTATGCACTTTATAGTGGAACTTTTGACTATTGTATCCTGTAATTCCTCTGTAAGCCAGACCCGCTTCACACAAACTGGCTCCACCGATTACCAGAAGCCCATGGAGTTGCATTGAGTTAGTTTTTCTCTGATGACTTATGCAAGAAAAGTTTTAATAATTGGACTTGGCTTTTTACACACCTTCTTCAAAGATTGCGGTCTTCCCTGTATTACAAGTTTCTGTCATAAGAAATGCTTTAAAAATAGTTAGTGGCCTGAGGTTTCGACCCTAGCAGAGTCTTTCTCGAAGGCTAAATGACAAGACTACAAACATAAACAGGTACATGTATACATTACTGATGTAACAAAGGCAGTCGAGTGGAAATAGATGATGGAGAGGAAAATACACAGAGAAAGCAGGGGGCTGAACAGAAAGGAGGGTAACAAAAGGGAGAAATGCTTTAGAAACGAAGAAAGTAAATGGGTTATTCTGGTGAAAATGACACAAACGTATGCCAGCTTTGGAGCTGGAAGTAGTGTAAGCTTTGGGCTTGCGGTAGATATGCACTCGTGGGACACAGTGACTTACCAACAGCATCGTCCATGATTCTTTGCAGGACTGGTTGGGCTTGCAATCTCCTACACTCTCTCGATCAGTGCATTGCTTCAGTCTTTGGTGACCACCTTTACGGATACCGAGAAGAACATGGTCAGTATGGAGAGGGCTCAGCAGTACACTGTGGATGTGCCATGGGAACAACAGGAAGGAATTCGTAAGGTAAAATGCAGACAATAGTGGGGCAGTTAGGGGGAAATAGTTAGGGGGAATTGTGCATTTGATGATACAAGGATGGAGTTTGGCACACAGTCAGTGTCATGAGAAAGATGTTTGGCTATAACCAGCAATTTTTTACAATTTCAAAAAGGTTGCCATTTCTCAGTATTCTACCTGTACTTTTTTAAAAAGAAAAATATGCGATGGCCCTACAGCCAAATATCTTTCTCATTGACTGTGTGCAAAATGTCATGCTTGTGTTATTAGAGGCACAATCCCATCACCTACCTGCCGTGCAAAACCTAAAACACTAACAAATGTCGAGTCGATCTATATTTTGAATGAGAAAAAATAGTGTTTATTACCATGTCTGACTACAGGGAATCTTACAAAAAGAGATACGCAAGACTTGAAACTTTTCATGGTGGGAATACAATTTAGTGAGGTTTGTTGTAACACCATGTACATGAGTAGAATTTGAAACTTTGCACGGTGGAGATACAATCTAGTAAGGTTTGCGGTAACACCATGTACATGAGTAGGATTTGAAACTTTGCACGGTGGAGATACAATCTAGTGAGGTTTGCTGTAACACCATGTACATGAGTAGGATTTGAAACTTTGCACGGTGGAGATACAATCTAGTAAGGTTTGCTGTAACACCATGTACATGAGTAGGATTTGAAACTTTGCACGGTGGAGATACAATCTAGTAAGGTTTGCTGTAACACCATGTACATGAGTAGGATTTGAAACTTTGCACGGTGGAGATACAATCTAGTAAGGTTTGCTGTAACACCATGTACATGAGTAGAATTTGAAACTTTGCGTGGTGGAGATACAATCTAGTAAGGTTTGCTGTAACACCATGTACATAAAACTCTCTCTAGGAGTTATTGTGGTTCTGAAAAGAACTGTTGGTTTAAAGATATTGTACTGGATTGGTAAGGATGAAAAACGTTGTTTAATTTTAGTCTGAAAGCTTACTGATTATGAAGTTCATACTAGAACCATTTTTTGGGGGGATGAAATATTTCCCCATGAAATTAAGGCATATTCGAGAAAACATCTGAAAATCTAAAAAAGAAAAGCAACAGCTGATTTTGGTTGTTACAACCAAAATTGAGGACAATGTGTTTACATGCTGAACATTTCGCATGGTTTGTCACTATTTTCTCCTGACTCACACAACGGATTAAGCCCAAATGTTCACAGGTTTGTTATTTCATGTGTGGTTGATTACACAAAACATGAACATTGTCTGTGACCAATTTGTCAGCTCTACCAATCCTGTGTAATGCCTTTAACAACTCAGTGCTTTGATCAGTCGATCAGTATGCTCTCGTCTGCAGGAGAACGCTGGACTCTGTTACTGTATGATGCTTAAGTATTGCTGATGAGGGTTAGCTGTAATGTAGGCTTAGCTCAATTGGAATTGGAACTGGATCCTACATCTATGATGTGACAGTGGTGGAGGACTTAATATATGAATCTGAAGGTTTTTGTTTATGAAAAGAGTTTCTCATTATCTTTCTTCCGATTTTCTTTAGGCTCCGTCATCATGGCCCCAAAATGGCCAAGTATCCTTCCATAACGTCTCCTTTGCCTACCGCGCTAATCTCCCTAAAGCACTGAATGGAGTGACCCTTGAACTACGCCCTGCAGAGAAGCTTGGCATTGTGGGAAGGACAGGATCCGGGAAGTCGTCATTGTTACTTGTGCTATTTAGGATGGTGGCGATTCAAACCGGCCGTGTGACTATTGACGGGGTCGACACTGCACACCTGTCTTTGGAAGAACTTAGGTAAAGCAAAAGTTTACGCTTCAAGACTTATTGACGTAATTTACAATGTTATACAGTAATGGCATTTATATCATTGTTTTTATATTGCCTTACAAACAGGTAAATGCTTAAACTGTTTTCTGTTTTTTTACCATACTGAAGACAAAGAGTCCACCGTCCAAAACATCCCGGTTATCTCATCTCCGGTTCTTCTCGGATGAGAACCACCACTTTGAGACTATAACCTGATTACACTCATCAAGTCTCCTCAAAGATCTTGAAAGTAAAATTCTCAAAAAGTTGCAGTTAGTTATTTGAAAATAACCTGCTAATCCTCTAGTAGATGTTTTGTAGAAAATGAAAACCTTGTTTGCTTCAACAATTGTAATGGCTTTATTACATGACCTATACCCTTCTTTTCTCTTTCACCGTTTTTTTTTCCCGCCAGGTCAAAGCTTGCAATCATTCCACAAGATCCCTTCTTGTTTTTTGGATCGGTCCGAGAAAACCTGGACCCTACTGGTCAGTTCACGGAGAGTGAGCTGTGGTCGGTCTTAAACAAATGTCATCTTAAAGCTGCGGTGGAAGCTCTGGGAGGGCTGGAGGCAGAGGCTGGTGAGAAAGGCCGACGTTTCTCAGCTGGCCAGAGACAGCTGATGTGCTTAGCAAGAGCAATGCTTTCTGGAGCTAAGGTAACCAACGTAATACTAGATTTCTAGTTAATTACCAAGATGAACATCCATATAAAATATTTACAATCCCAATTCACCTTTGTGCAAGGCGTTGTTGTGCCTTTATCATTCTATGCCCTCTTTTGGTAGAATTATTGCACTGAGCATGTGGTGTTGAGTGCGTGGTTTCACTAACAATAACGTAAGAATGTCTTGCGCTAAGATCAGATTGTGTGTTGTGATAGAACTTGTACACTACGTTTCAGGCCTTGACCACTGGTTTTCTGAGGAACCATGCAGTGCGCCACCATGGCAAATAAAAACACTTGTTTAAATATCGAAGGAGGAGCTAGACTTTTTGATCAAATTTCAACAAAATTAAATGCAGGAAACTCCTCACTTATGACCAAATAATAGATAAACACAAAATAAACAAGGATACATAGTCAAATTAGTTTAAGTGATTTCGTTCAAGTTGATCTTTAAACATTATTCTATTAATGTTCTACTGTATTCTGGTAATTTTTTTACTGTTATCAGTTTTCTGTAAATTTTTTACTGTAGTAAGTTTTCTGTTAATTTTCTACTGTAGTTAGTTATTCTGTGAATTTTCTACTGTAGTTAGTTATTCTGTTCAATTTCAACTGTAGTTAGTCGATCAATAAAATAGAATTAGTGGATAAATCAATAAAATAGAATTAGTGGATAAATAAAATAGAACTGGGCTCATTGTTACAGGCTGGAAAAGTCCAACATCCACTTCATCCTTTTTTCTTTCTAAATGCAGGTTCTGTGCATCGATGAGGCAACTGCTAGTGTTGACATGGAAACAGATCAGCTACTTCAACGGACCATTCGTCAAGAATTTGTAAACAGCACGGTGCTGACAATTGCACATCGTATTAATACTATCTTGGATAGTGACAGGGTGTTGGTCATGAGCGGCGGCCAAGTTGCCGAGTTGGCTTCACCTCAACTACTCCTTGAAGATCCAAGTTCAATGTTTTACGGACTCGTCAACAGCGTTGCAACTTCAGCAGACGTAAATGAGTAGAAATGTGGGCATGTTGGACGCCCCATACCCAAAACAGGTAGCTCTCGTAAAATGGGGGTGTCGTGGCCAAGTGGGTAAGAACACCGAACTCAAGCTCTGGTGTTTCTGTTCAGCAGAGTGTGGGTTCAAGTCCCGGTCGTGACACTTGTGTCCCTGAGCAAGACAGTTAACTATAATTGCTTCTCTCCACCCAGGGGTAAAATGGGTACCTGTGAGGGCAGAAATGGTTCTTGTGATTGATTTAGCTTAGTAGCGCATACTTGTTGCACAGGCTGTATACTCCCCAGGGAGCTGAGATGGTTTAAGGAATGAAATAAATGGCCCCGTGACCAGGGGTAATAATGTTGGAAGCACTTTGAGATGCCCTTTGGGTGTGTAAAAACCGATTATTATTATTACTATTATTAATTGTAAAGATGACCAAAACATCAGCCATGACTTTAATGTGATATGATGTCTTTAACATTCTATATATTAAGAAATATATTCTATTCATGCTCTCCTTATGTTTTAATTAATGGACAAATAAACCCAGTTTAGAATTTTGGCAGGAAGTGCCTGGTTTTGGCATGGGGCTTCACAAATTCTGTCAGATTTATATATTTATTTTTTTCAATACTCCAAAGTTCTGTCACTGACTTTGAATTCAATCATGCATTGCAAACCAACCATGCTTCCTATCATTTCAGGTTCCAGATGTTCTGGTTTCATGCTGGATATTGAAGGACTTTGTAGGCTTCGGGATAGGAGGCGTTAGAGTGCATTAAAGACCCTTATTTTTCACTTATCGTACTCAGATTTTCAAAGGTATTTAGTGATTACGATCATTTTCAAGCAGTTATTTGGTGGAGAGACAGACCGGGTAGTTCCTGCTCTAAATACCAAACATGCAAAGAAAATATTGTCTGCTACTCTGGCATTTGGCATAGAATTATGTCTGAACTTATGGCCCATTTAAGTCTTGACAATCATTTGCCAGTTGTAATGACAAAATAGATGCATAATATGCATCTATTATATATATATATATATATATTGCATGAACAGTACTGAATGACTTATACCAGAAACCAACATTGGACTGTTACTTAAAGTCACTGGTGTGTTTACTTTCATTCTGTCCACAACCTTAAACCCTAACAGCACTAGGGGTGGGGGTGAAGTGACCCCCCCCCCCTCCACCCCAGTTCCACCCCAGTTCCCGTAAAAAAAGAGAGGAAAAAAAAAGAAGCCTGGTCTTGATAGGGTTAACCCAGCAAACATAAAAGACAACCTCATACGTACAGTACAGTGAAAGTAGCAGTAACGAGTAAACATACAAGCACATGTACATTCAATCTCAGGCTTACACAGTTTGCAACTGTACTTTATTTTACATTCCTGGAACCAGTATAACAATTGTGAGACCAAATTGTGCCTTATTGATATTAAAATATTGATAATGTTCATGTAGACATACATATTATGGGATCAACATTCTCATGCTTTCAGTTTTTAACATTAATGTAAAACATTGTGATATATGAGAATCTTTCATATTTTATTTTACTGTACCGGTATGTATAAATATGTACAAACAACTCGATTTAAATTGCTTGTTTAAGAAAGGCGAATATTTTGTTTCTTAAGAGATTATCAAGTGAATACATGTGTCAATTATGTAAGGACAAAAAATTGGACTAAAACTTTTTTTGTTGAACGACCAAATCTTTGATATTTGTCGGATTAAATCATTATTAATAGAATGAACATGTGTCCACTGTCCCATTTATACTTTGTTGTAAACGACGAACATTTCATGCAAGTGAACATGAAGTGACTTTTCAATTAATTACATAATAAAATTCTCTTAAATATCACAGTTCCTGAGAAGTCTGAACCGGTTTACTCATCCAGCAAGGACAAGGGAACAAATACTCTGGTACATCAGATGCTTTATGTCAACCTGGTTTTTCAAGGGGGCGATCGATATCTCCACGCAATTTTTTCCCAGCATGCCTTGCTCTGTCATCACCCATGTGCAAATATATGGGCTGATCCACTATCTGTGTGCGCTCAAGTATGGTGCTCGCAAAAGAGGCATCAAGTCATGTCCCAACTGGTCTCCTCGCATTTTTCTTTGCTCTTGAGACATGACCAACTGTATGCATTTTAAGGCGACCGTTTAAAAACATGATTCATTTGAAATGGGATCGCGCCAAAATACTTGCATTGTGACATGGGCGTACTAAGCACCTTACAAGCAACCTTCAAGTGCCCAAAAGTGTGCACAGAGCAGTCACTTAATATGGGAGTCAATCGGCGTTGTTTTCCAGTACATCCTTACCAGCTGGGTTAATGACGAGAGGTATCGATACTGGGTGCTGCCCATGGTAGCGTGGCTGGGTTTATGTGACAGCCATAACAAAGCCAGTGGGGAGCCTGACCATTTTCCCTTCCAGCCTCATCTTGGTTACATGTAAATTGCTCTGAAGGGAAGAAAGGCAGGGCTCATTTTTTTTTCAATGAACCGGGATGAAACTACAACAGGCCTTTTTCCTTCACTTTCCATTTAGCAAAATCAGAAGGCCTCTGATCTTTCCAGTGACAGCCGGCCAGTGGCTCTCTTGTCCAGGGTTCATCGCCAACCCAAGGTCCACATCAAATCATGATCTTGTCACCGAGTCCCCACCACTAGCATGGCACTACATCCATGCACAGGCTAAAGGCTTACACAGGAGCATCTCCACCAAAGCAAAACCTCTTGGGTAGGCACACGCATTGTATCTTTATTGCTCACCGAGTTTGTTAACCAAGACCTACTCTTGGGTGTGGACCTTCAGTCAATTTTCCTCAAAGACGTCCGCTTTCCGTCACATTTCTCTCATTTCCCTAACTTTCTCTTCTTAACGACGGGTACTTTCATTCCACCAGAGAAAAAGGCGCCGGGGTTTGGGGCGGCAACAGCACCTGCAGCTTGGCCAGAGTTGCTGTTGACTTGCTGCTGCAGTTGTTGCTGTTGCGGTTGCTGTCCTGGTTCATCTTTAGGCTCTTCCTTGATGAGGACAGTGCTGTTGTTCTGCTCTGTTTCCACTGGTACGGGTCTCTCACCAGGTTTAGTCTATTGGAAATACAAGATTCTCATTGGTTACTTCAAGTAGAGCACAAGATTCCTAACTTAACACGTAATAACTTAACCAGTTCATGTCCGATGATGTGTATATAAATTTTCCTGGACTGGCCTCCAGTTGATGTTTTTTTTACGCACAGAACAATTTTGGGAGCGCCCTCAAGGAAAACGATTACTGCACGCATGGACACAAGTTTGTTTTCAGAATATTGGCGTGAAGTGGTTAACTCTCGCTTATTTTAAATTACCATACATCAACTGGACTTATAAGGTTACTTAATTCGAGACTCTTCAGATTTTGTTTGTGTGTTCAAGCCATTGTATGCAATTGTATCACTTCTGTGATAGGGACTTTCCCCGTTAAAGCACTTGGGACAACATTGGTAATTGTAAAAGACCAGTATCCACACTTTATATGACCAAACAATAACATATACTGTACATGCTGAATCGGTAATCAGAGTCAAAGATCTCGCCAGACCGACACTAATTGTTACTCATTTCTAAAAAAAAATGCAGTATTTCAGGCAAAAATATTTCAAGGGAAGTTTCCCATCATGACCTTCTTTATACCATGTAAGTTATGTGTAAATCTGTGAACATTTCTATTTTCAATCTTACCAATGTTGTGCACATCTTTAAAGGCACTAAATAAATAATAAATACAATAATTAAGATGTGAAATTCATGATATCATTAAATTGAACATACAATTTCATAAAGCTATTAAGCAGAAAATACTGCTTAGCAAATTTCTTGGTAAGTAAAACAAATTAGTAGGGTACCAGTCACAAAGTGAAGACTTTATGATATTTTGGCTGGTAACCTGTTTCTGCTAAGCGTGATCTGTCTGTTCTGAGCTTACAATAGTTTTTGTGCTTACAGGCTTTATAAAATTGAGCCCTGACTATTGTGTGCAGGTTTTTTGTTCACTTCCACACAAACATGTGGTTATCAGAGCTACAAATGTTTGAAACTGGACATTTCTGGTTAAAAGTAGAAACAGGAAGGCAAGCACAACCTGGATGACTTTTGGAGGGAATTTCCGAGCCAGCTCAAGGAGAAGGTCGTCCACTCTCTGTCTCTGGAACATCGAGCTAGGAGCATCATCTGTCTTCTTCTTCTTCTGTTTCTCTTCTAAGAAAGCAGGAATGAAATCAACTCTCAGAGCAATGGCAAAGGTTCTTTTAAGTTTTAGGGTTGAAATACGATAAAATTTCCAGTCTATGTGGGGGAATGACACCTAGAAAAGACACTTTCAGTACAATCAGTACAGATCAAACACTGTAAGCAACTGAACAATTCAATGTCTAAAAAATTGCAACCGGGGTCATGGGCTCCGAGTTTTATACAGTTGCTAAGCAAAAGTGATCACAAACTAATTCATTTACTGAGCAAAAATTTGCTAGAAATCAGTCACAAACTATACACATTATACATGTCACTCAGGCTGGTTACCTGTTGTCTGTATTAACTCTAATCATCCCCAACCCTTCAAAATCCAACTGCATATTTGGTTTCCTTCTGTTGGACTAAGGACTCCGCCAGTGAACTGATTATGCTTCACATGGGATCAGGCATACCGCCATAATCAGTGTCCAACAGTTTGGCTATCAAGTTACTGATATGGTGTTCCCTTTGTTAGCGCGAGGAAGGATACTAGTAAATCACTCAGGAGAGTTAGGGTTAAGCAACTCTATTCTTTGCTTAGATTGTGAACTCATTTAGTTCGTAATAAGACACAAGTTGAATCTGCCGTTCATCTCTTGGGGTTTGACTCCCCACTCAGACCATCAAGTACTTGGACTTTCCAATCCAGGAGGTTACGCTCAAAATGAAGCCCCCAAACTACGCCAGAATGTAGGACTCAAGAGTAGACAGAATAGATCCTTACCAGATTGTTCCTGGTCTTTATTACTAAACTCCCACCAGTATCCCTTACTGGGGTTATAACGAGAGAATGATTGAGCCTCTTCAAATGCTGACTCGATGTGGTGCACACCTGTCAACTGAACGATAATTTACAGAAGGAGAATTATAAAGTTGGCATTTTAGAAGTAAGTTTAGAGTTTTGGGGAAGACTTTCTTTGATCTAAATACATTACAAAGAGTTGAAAACTGCCTTGATTTAATCATTTGATGTCTGAAATGTTACCAATAGGACAAATCAAAGCTGGCAACAGTGGGGAGACACACAAGTAAAAGTGGCGTTTAATATTTTTACAAGGATAAAGGTGATTTTTTTAAATTTAAATTTTCCCTTGTTGTAAGTGAAACGCTTTTAAAATGAAAGTGAAGCTGAATACCTGGTACATAGTTTAAAAAATATCAAAAAAATATAACATAGAAACATAGAAAAATTAATTGAATGAGAAATGTGATCCCTGTCAGCAATAAGAACTTCATCAACCCTTATTCCATACATAGGCCTTTGCCTACAGGTGACCTCAATCCTCCAATAGATAGGTTGCAATATGACGTAAATCGGCCATCTTTACGGGCCATTTGGAACACACAGTCACGCGTTTTGCGTGAGAGCGGCGTGCAGCACGCGCAAATTTCACAAAACTCATTGCACGATTGGTTAGTAAACAGCGCGGCTGCGTTAAAGATTTGAGCGCTTGACGCACCTGCAAGCCAAAATGCAATTTGCCTGTAAAGATGGCGTCTATTGGGAACTATCTACACCAAATTGCTTGGACTTAGATAAGATTACAATGCCTGACCCAGTGACTAGTAATTGTTATTTGAGCCTACAGCCCTCAGTTCGTCTGAATCCTTCATTCTGGCAAAGAGGATATAGAAGTTGAAAATGAATTGCACTAGTTATAGATATGCCCAAATAGAAGTAACTTGTGATTGAAGTAAGTTGCTTACCATTCTAGAGTTGAGCACAGAGCACAGGTCTGGAGCTTGGTAGACAGTGCCTGCAATGATGTAGAAGTTGGCAAGGGTTGTGGTGTGCTCAACGGTGTGACGAAGTTGCTTCCTTATGACATAAAGGATGGGTTCTTGCACATGGAGTAGCTCATACTCAAGACCGGTCATTGACCTGCAAATATAAGGGGGGAAAAGTGCAGTATTGGTTTTTGACGTTGGGACGAGTACCTACTATTTAACATTCAAACTGCTGGTATCGAAAATTGGTGTTCAGGTTTTTGAGGAAATTTGCTTTATTATTATTATATGTTTCTGGCGACTAAAACCAAGGATGCCTCATAAGTGAACTTAATGACTGTAGCTCGCAAGCCTGAGAAACCTGTAAACAAGGGTGCTTGCTATGTGAACCAGATACACTAGGGTTAACCCCTACTCTTCCACGATGAGTGTTCTGGGTTCTTTAACGTGCACTACCAACCCTAGTACACGGAACCTATAGATAACTTAATGCCCAATCCAAAGGACAAAGCAATTATGGTAAAGTATCTTGCTTCAGAACACAAGTGCCACGACCAGGTCGTCAAACCCACACACTGCTGATCTGAAACACCAGAGCTTGAGTCCGATGCTCTTAACCGCTTGGCCACGACACGTCACATGCAGTGAAAGTTTTTAGTATCATGATATCAATAGTTTTCTTCCAAGAGAAATGAGATTAAATCCAAGCAGTTTCCTAAACAAATGCACTTCAGCAGAAACATGTCCTAAAATATAGATATTGTAACTTTCCAAAATGAGAATTGAGAAGGAGCATTAATTGAGAAATACAAACTGACAAAGTAGAGTTGATTTATTTCTTACTTGAGTTGTTCTGGGTTGACTCTCTGCATCTTAATAATCTCATTGTTACAGGTGCGATCATAGAAAGGATTGCTCCGATCCGCAAAGTAGTCCATAATATTGGCTCGATTCAGATGTGGAATCCAGGCACTGTTGTACCATGACATAAACAGGGGATTATCTGCCAACAAATAAGGAAAACAATTTTTGAGGCATCAATGTATATTTGGTTTGCAGTAACACCATGTGTATATCTACTTTGCTGTGTAGATTTGCTCCGTGAGAAGGTAATATGGTGGCTAACATAACACTAACAGCTACGCAGCTTAGCAATATTTTTTTCGCAAGAAAAAAAAAATGCGAGAAAAAATGTAACCTCAAAAATAGAAATTCTCCTTTAGTCCATACTTTAAAGTTCTATGCAGCTTTTGTCGATTTAAAATGTACATTGGAGGTGTTGTTGATGTTACTGTTCGTGTTGACGGTGTGTTGACGGTGTGTTGAGGCACGAAGGAAGGAAATATGTATTTCCTTCCTCCATCCATCATCCATGGTTGAGCTGTCAAATGGCCGAGGCCAATTATTAAACTAAAATCAGACAAATTAACATTTGATTATCAACCAAAGAGGTTTAGCAATGAACACGATCGGTAACATTAGACCTAAAGAAATACAAACGAATAAAATCAACACTGGTTCCGCTAGTTATAATTAGTATAGAGTTCGTTCTTCAGGAGAACATAAATTTTACCTCTCTCTGGGGCGGCCATTTTGCAATTAATGGGAACAATAGAGGGCGCAAGCTTTCAACTACCCATCGCTCACCCGCGGGAGGGAGGGCAGGGGGTAGTATCCTGTTATAATTTACACATGGGGGGACGAGCGAATGTACAATATTTTGGGATTGTGCAGTACACAATGACTACCGTCGATACATGCGCCACTGATCTATACTGTCAGTATAACAGAGATCACTGACGTGTACACACGACCTCTTGAGGATCAGGCAGGAGGGGCGATTACAGAGTTGTCAAGTTGGGACGGAACAGAATAACTGATCTCTAATAATAGAGATCAGTGAGTGGAATAGATACCGGCCTGAAGCTAGCCGCGTACTGGGCCAGATTTCCCATCCGCGTATTCAAGGGCCGGCTAGCTGCGTATTCAGGAAAATTAGAATCCATGTAGTAAAAGGCGGTGAAATTTCTGTCTCCCTTCCTTTTTAATTTAAACGAATTTTTGAGTAATCTTGCTTTATCAGTAAAATTGTTTCAATATTTTTCACTAACATATCGATGACCAGACTCGTAGACCGAATTAGCTCATTTGGCTGCATAATTAGTGAACAATTAGCCGCCACAATTAAGACCTCATCATCAAGACCATTATTACGCAACTGCTAAAAAACTTGCACTCACGCCAAAGCAAATGTAGCATAAAAGATGGAATTTTGTTCAATAATCCAATAGTCCATACCACTGGGTACAGTTAATTTTGAAGGTGGCTAATTCAGATCACTAGTTAATACCTAATTAGCCGCTACAATACACGCCATTTTCGACCATCCGTTAATGTATGGCACTTGTCACAAATACTTACTATTTTGAAGGCCCTGGCAGCAAGGCAAGGCCCTGCCTGCAGCAAGGCAAGGCCCTGCCTGCAGCAAGGCAAGGCCCTGCCTGCAGCAAGGCAAGGCCCTGCCTGCAGCAAGGCAAGGCCCTGCCTGCAGCAAGGCAAGGCCCTGCCTGCAGCAAGGCAAGGCAAGGCCCTGCCTACAGCAAGGCAGGGCCCTGCCTGCAGCAAGGCAGGGCCCTGCCTGCAGCAAGGCAGGGCCCTGCCTACCTTGCAAGACCTATGCAAGACCATCGCCTATCCAGTTTTGCTAACTGAATGATCTACAGGAAGTTGTCTTTAATTGAGATATAATAATTTCTTTACCTTTTATAGTAGGTTTAAAAAAAAAAAATCCACCAGGGTTCGAACCCGGGTCTTGCGATTTGCACTACCTTAAACTATCCAGTTGTGCTAACTGTCCTGCTTGTAAAGGGTTCTGCATATTTACGATATAATTAATATGTTACATTAATTAACAGACAAAAAAACAAAAAAAAAAAACCCCCAAAAACATGCTGAGCTTTGAACCGGGGTTTTGCACTACCACGACCTACTTACTCATCGTATTCAGTTGCGCTGACTATCCTTCCAGTAAAAAAATTGTTTGTTTGTTTGTTTATTGGAGAACGTTTCTTTTTATACTTAAGATAAATTGCCATACCAGTATACACCAGGATTTATACCCCGGTCCTATGGTTTCGGAGTACGTCAACTATCACATTGCGTTAACTATTATCGGCAAAATAAGCATTCCTTTTTAAAGATGTAATAAATTAAGCTACTTTTAAAGTAAGATAACAAAATGACATACGACCATACTCGGATTCTAACCATCTCCGTCACAAAAGTTACACAAGTTACATCAAATTTTAGGTACCTGATGCCTGATGTAGAATGAGTTCAGTTCTAACAACCTATATCTATAAATTTAAACAATGGCGGACATCAAACGTGTAATAGCTTTTACGTTAATGTTTTTTTTTTAAAGATGGGTTCTTTTATAAGAGTAGCCTATGGTCTATACGCAAAATTGGTTCTTGTGTGCAGCTTTTGGCGAGCTGCTTTAGCAGAATGTGAGCCTATGTAATTTTGTCCGTCCGTCCGTCCGTCTGCATTGAGACTTTCGATAAAGTGTTTGCCTTAGATAGGTTGTTGTGTTATGTAATTGTTTTTGTGTGAATAGATTCACTAAGTGAAAAACAAAATTGTGGTCAAGTTGTTGTATTGTTTAAATAAATGTTAAAGTTTTCAGGGTACATTTACTCTCTGGAAATTAAACAGCTTCTGTCCGGCCATCCGCATTGAGACTTTTTGTTAAAGTTTTTGCCTCATGGTGTTAGATAGTTTGTTGTGTAGAACACTTATTTTTACCCTCAATTGCAGTTCATTTCTCGTACAGCCAAAATTGTCCACAGTGTGGAAATTGTTTTAAAATGTTAAAGTTTTCAGGGTACATTATTACCCGCTGGAAATTGAACAGCTTCCTTCGAGTAATCTTAATGGTTTTGCAATGAGCTTCGAATAAGAATGCTTTTAAACGGGCCTGCACAGACCTCAAAAGCACCGCACCCCAAGAGACCCAACCTGTTGAGATATATTGCGTTGAACTAACCAAGGTACTTACCCTTCCACCATGTATAAGGTTGACAATGATTGTGTTCGACTGAAACTTAACATTAACGTAAAACTAATTTGAGTTGATTATTCAGCTGATTATTTATGTGAATGCTCCTGATCAGATCTGTTAATTAATGTCTTGTAAATGTTATGATAAGTCTTGTAAATAAATGTAGTTATCATTCATTTAAGAAATGGTCGAAGTGTTTTGATTCTAATGTCTCTCAGTGTGTGTGTAAAGAAAAACTACAGAAGGTTATGTCCAGTTTTTGGAAACTCAAATTCCGGGAGGTGACATCGTTTTTATGGACAGTTTGGCCGCCATGGCCGACCAGCCCATTGCAAAGGATCGTCAAACTCAACAAAATAACACAAAGCGACCACTGGTTTCCTTTTACTTCTACAGCTTAGTTTTTTTTTATTCAAACACGGAATTCTTATTTACAGAAGGAACATAATTTTACTAAACAGTAAATTGTATGCTGAACGAGTCAGTTGCACACCCAAAGAACACAGACCACGAGTCGGCGACGCACGTACATTTTATACTGGGTATTAATTATAGTGTTACATAATTACGATGGAAATATTTCAACCTCCATACAATAATCAGGTGTTACAAATACAGTTATGAGCAAGAGTCGTGTGTTAACCTTTAGTGAATTTGCAGTTTAAATCATGTATGCGTGGTCTGTGTTTCACTCGAACGAGTCAGGCGATTGATTCGTCAAGTATGGCAACCATGTGACGAAGTATCGAAGAGAAAAACATGTATTGGCCATTAAACAAAAATTGCCTAATGTAGTGCAATAATAATTATGTCGTAATATTTGACATTATTCATTGGCAAAATCTTACCATTTATGGTTACACAAATTTGTTTGTGATTAGGAAAGGTTTACAAAACTCTCTCGATCACATAACCAAAACGCCTTCTTGACAAAGAAACGAATTACTTCGTTAGTCTAGAGGAACGGTGCTCCGGAGCTAGGTTGATCCAGTTGGACAAGCTAGTTCAACCATGCAGCGTTCGAGTGACATCTAGATCGACTATGGTTTAGTCTAGAAAACTCTAATCAGCCACCTGAACTTGCTCCATGGTTGGTTGAGCGTAAAACAGAGCAGTAGAAATAGGTCAGGGTGCCGAAGAGTCTTCACAGTGTTCAGCTAAACTTGTATGAAGGTAGAAGTGCTGGAGGACTGGAGTCCGGTCTGAATCTCGGACAACAGGGACTTGGATTCGGACTTGGACTGGGGCAACAGGAACCCCACTACAGCCCTGAAAGCTTGTCAATTTATTCGATATTTGTCTGGACATTCAAAGGCTTGTTTTCATATAGTTTAAAGTTTTGCAATACTTCTGATACGTCAAATAATTGTCTGCACAGGTGCAAGAAATTCCACAGTTATCACACTTCGTTGTGCATACGCATGAAAAGCAGTTTCAATCTATCGGAAAACTTATAAATCACACTTATAGAAAAAAACCCAGAGTTTGTTTCTTCAGGTTGTATTAAAACATTGGAGTGTGCTGGAGCTATACCGTATTATAAACATAGAGACAGAAATGACAAACCACCAACTTGAGTGAACAAGCATCAAGTATGAAAGCATGTAGCACTCAGCGACAAACGGTGGTGAACAAGCGGTCTGAATAGTGGCGTCTTTGTTTCATTCGTTTGGTTCACTGCTTCGCTATGTTTCTATGGTTTATCTAACGAGATGGCAGGATGCGCGCTGGCATTTTTTCAACCACCGAAACCCCCAGTGTTTGTTACGTTACAAACATCTAGTTAATGCTATTTTGCAATAGGAATCATTGCTAAAATGAACAAAAATACAATTTCCGCAAGATTTGATTGGGCGTTGTCTTTGAATCCAGTACCAGATCGTGGAAACTGCACACCAACAATAATGTCTTGCGCAGATGGCGCTGCGCTATCATTGAACAAAATTAACCCACTCGCGCGCGGGAAAATGCATGCACAGCCGATCAAATCTGAACAAGAGAGGGTGCTATCATAAACAAGATAGTCAACATTTCCAAATCTTGCAGTATTACTATTAGTATACAGTGATCTCTATTATATTGATAATAACAGTAATAGTAAGTATTTTGTCTACAAGTGATACACCGCTAATTTATGATAGAAAATGGCTTGTATTGTAGTGACTAATTAGGTATCAATTAGTGAGCCAAATTAGCCACCTCTAAAATTAAGTGTGCCCAGTGGTATATGGTCTATCGGATTATGGAACAAAATTTCATCTTTTATGCAACATGAAGGGTACATTTACTTTGGGGTGAGTGCAAGTTTGTCAGCAGTTGCGTATTACGGTCTGGTCTGGATGATGATGTTTTAATTGTGGCGGCTAATTATTCACTAATTATGCAACCAAATAATCTTGAGTATGGTCATTGATATGTTAGGAGAGAAATTAGAAAAAATTATACTGATAAAGCAAGATTATTAAAAAAATTCGTTCAAACTAGAAAGGAGGGGAGACAGAAATTTCACCACCTTTTACTGCATGGGTTCTATTTTTCTTGAATACGCGGCTGGCCGGCCCTTAAATACGCGGATGGGAATTCTGGCCCAATATGCGGCTAGCTTCAGTCTGGTGAATAGATAGGGTATACCCCCTTCTTGGTCTGCCAATTGCAAGAATAACACTTAGTAAGTATGACCATGGAGGTAGACGGTATTATTAATTAATAATATGAGTTTTTATGATTAATGACTCTTCTTAAATGAATATGGTGAACTGAAACTACAGTCATGACAGTACACTCATGAACTCCATGAACTCAGAACTAGAATTACCTGACCAACCTTAATAATTAAGTTATTAATTATTCATTAATATTTAATTGTGTGAAATGATTGAAACCAATAATCAATTTGATCTTTGTAACAATTCAAATACAAAACAAAAACAAAACCACAAACCACAGGTGTGGTGTCATATAAAGCAGAATGTGTAATAAATTGTAGAGATTTTGAGGAGATTCAGATAAGACAGTTCCACCTACAAAAGGAAAGGGATGTCAATCGTTTTCCCTGGATAGCATCCAGGGCTAACATTTTCAAGAAAAATAAGTTAGTGGCCTGACGTTTCAACCCTAGCAGTCTTTCTCGAAGGAAAGACTCTGCTAGGGTCGAAGCCTTCGAGAAAGACTCTGCGAGTGCTAGGGTAAAAACGTCAGGCCACTTACTATTTTCGTGCATTTATACCATAGGCCCTTTGCAACAGCTAATTCTATTTTTCATTTTCCAGGAAAGGAAGGTCCCAATAAAAACAAAGACAATTTGGAAATGGATTTTAACAATTTGTTTTCCTTCAGTTAAATGGTTATTGGTTAAACGTCCTAAACCTAGTCCTAGCCAAATCTAATTCATACTGGGAAGAATTAGTTTGCCATAGAGCATCTAGGTATTATAGCATGTTTGTTGTGACAATCATAACTCACTCAAGTTTTTTGTAATCACTTCAAAATTTACACACATGTTGACTGTCACGCAGGCATCATATGTGTGAAGTTTCAGATCAATGACGTCATCGGGGGTCACGTGACGACGTGGCATTAAACGTGCACTCTTTGAAGTCGTATATCTCCCGAAGTATTAATGCAATCATGTTGAAACTTAGTAGGTTGTTAGATATTGGCAAGTTCCTGTTAATTGTGAAATGACGTCATGATGACATCATCACATGATTTTTTATGATTTTGTTTCATTTTTTGCCCCTTTAAGTCATGAAATGCTAGTGGAACATGCTATAATCAGTATTCAAATTTAAACAGGCTTGATAGGTTGTACAAGCTTCGAAAACGACGTCTTCATTTGTCAGGCTTGAATGATATGTCATAAATGCCTCGAAAACAAACTGATGTCATCGTGACGTTATCACTTGTCAAGTTATATACCTTAAGGGTACAGTTTTACCAGATCTATCGTACAAAATAGTTACTTGTATTATTAACTTGACTATGCACACAACATCAGACTTTCATATTCAGATTATTTATTTGAAAATATTATTGGCGAAACAGCTTTGCATTCGTGCACGAATGCAGTTATGTCTAGTTGGAAATTGTTTTGCCTTTCTTAGGTTCATAAATGTGAAATTTCAGAGAAATTAGATTTCTAAGGGTGGTTCAGATGAGGTCATCAGAAGAGAAGTAAATACAGGGGACAATATGTATTGATTTTTGTTTTTGCCCTCCATCATAACCGTGTAGATATTTAGCAAAATAGCATTTTTCTTGATGGTATCACAACCATTGCATCTGCCATTATAACGTCTACAAAATGTGCCCGAATTCCAAGCTCTTTTTAGCGATATTGGCTGACAGTGAACTGTGTGTTTGAAATTGATTTGTTTCATCAGACACTAAAAACTTGATTAATCCTTCCAGCACCACAGATATAAAACATCAACTAAAAACCTGCAGGCATGAGCAACCGGACATAATCACACGGCAAGTCACCATGAGCAACGTTGTCAGAAAGAAAGGGGGTCCCAACAAAGGAGGCGGGAGAGGAAATAAAACCAGAGGAGGTCAAGGGGGAGGTCGTGGCAGAGGTCAGGGTTCAACTCGAGGAGGAGGAGGAGGAGGAGGAGGAGGAGGAAAGAGTCAAAAGCCAGCAGGATTTGCGTCCGAGACTGGAGCGAGGAAGGGGAAATATGATTACTTGGACGATGATGTTGTTTTTATGCCGAGGGAACATTCGCGAGGCAGTAACTCTAACAGGTATTTGTTTCGTTTTAGGGTGTGTAGCTTTTTAGAAGAGCATATCAATAAATTCCCTCTCTCCGGTTCCCTACCCCATCTCCCTAAAATACAGAAACTTTTGGAGCAGCTTTGGGGGTATTTTGATTTGTCACTGTATTAATGCGTTTTGAGGCATTGCATGGGGAGGTATCAATGCACAGTCGGTTTGCTGTAATGCCTTATGCTCTGCAGCTGTAGAAAAACCAGCAGAACAAGTTTTTTAATTATTTGAACTCGATTCTCAATTTACTCTTATGACAGCAGATAAATTGCAGGTTCTGTACAGCAAAGTAGATATTGTCAAGTGGCGTTACCCCAAACCATGACTATTATACTAGAAGAGTTATGTTTTTAGTGAATTTCAAATGATAATGAAACTAAAAAGTGACAGAAAAGTGACACTGACTTCATTATTGAACCATATGAGGGATACAATTATGATGCATGACACACTAGGCCCCAGTGTCATGTGAATTCTATGATGTCTTAGTCAAAATGTTCTGCCAAGGATAGACAATGACATCTGAATATTGCTGCATACATAGAATTAGTGCAAACAGTATCAACAAATTCTGTTTTACCTGAACATAGTGGAGCTGGAAACTGTCTGGGGGTAACCTTGTGAGTCGCGAGATCAGTAGTCCTATTAGACCCCCCCCCCCCCTCACCTGGATGTCTATAAAGACATAGATATTTGTTTTTTCAGAGGAGGGGGCTCTTCTAAACCTTCATCAGGAAAACCACAACCACAGAGAACCTCCCAGGGCTCATCATCATCATCAGGACGAGGATCATCCGGAGGATATGGGAATAATGAGTATCGAGGACGGGGCGGTGGCGGCGGGTTCAGAGGGCGCGGCAGGGGTGAGGCCAGAAAGGTCCAGATGCAGCAACTTCATATGACTACGGAGAATCAAGAGTTAGTGCGTGACGTCTTGAGAGAACTGCAGGGGGCAGACCCCACCGAATTCAGGTATTAGTAACTTGCTGTCTAAGGGTCTGTCGGACTTGAAACATCTTTGGGTAGGCCTGATACTTCACAGAAGCAATGGAGGCAATTGCCTCCGTGCCCCTGCTCATTTCCTAGGTGTATTTCAGTAGAATTTTACACTTCCCTCATTGAGGTGTACTTTACCAAAAAAAGAGTGCTTTGTTTACACATTCGAAAAGAATGTAGCATGAAGGCCTTTTTGTAAGGCTGTTGCTCTTGGCTTAAGCAGCTAAGGTCAAATATTGGCATGTGAATTGATTTTTGTCATTATTTTATCTGTGGCCAATATCTAGGTTGGATACATCCTGAGTAGTTGAGCCCAAGTTGAGCTTGGCATCCCATAAATCCAGTTTACTGTTCCCTTCCTTTATTATTCCCTGATTCAAATGGTCTCTGAGGACTACATAGCCAAACCTTTTGTGCTTGGCTCAAGATCAAGCAGATCCATCTTGTGTTTCCATCAAATCTTTTGAATCTCATCTCATCTTTTGAGTCTCTTCTTTTAGAGTTTCCTCTTACAGTCTTAGTTACATTTTTATGTAAAGCGCCTTGGAGCATTTTTATTCATGGATTTGGTAAAGAGGGACTCCAAGATCAAATTTAGTTTTGTGATGCACTCATTTTTTCAATAGATAGAGTCCGTATGTTAATGGGAAAATCTTTTTTACAAGCCTCTAACATCAAGTTAAAATGATGTATAATGTCACTGTGTTTGGTACCCTTCAAGTGCACTTTCAAAAAGTGTTCGATGACACAATTCTTCAAGTATATGGTCTGTACATTTTTGTACAGAGAATTTTCAGTTCATCGATATTCACATCAAAGTGGCATCGAATTAGAGCTTATAGCTGTCACAGAGATTTTGCTCTAAAAGAGTATCCAGTACAAAGATATTTTACACCATTTTATCGTGAGGTTAAGAGACTTGAATCTTTGTAATTTTCGTCATAATTTTTTGAAGGACTTTTATCTATTTAGTATTTGAAAATGAGTACACCACAGAAACTGAACTTGACCTTAGAGCCCCTCTGCAATGAAAATTTAATTATTTTGATACAAAAAAAAAATTCATAAAAATCTACATTATTGGATCTGCTGTTCTTGACACAGTGAGCAAGGCTATGAAGAATTGGATTATCATAGCGACAGCCGCTTCTGGACTGAGGATAAAACGATGATGGTCGAGGGCGCTTCTTTCTTCCAAGTCGACGAGGAGGACGATAACACGCAAGAGCAGCTTGTCAATAAATACGCTCTTCTCAAACTACTTAAGTGAGTATCAGCTATTTTGGATACTATAAATCAGGTCATTCATTCATGTGTTTCTTTACCATTGATTGATTGATTGACTGATTGATTTGGTTTATTGCTATCTATATACAAGTATACAATAGAAATTGCCTTGGCTCTCGTGCTTAAAAAGACATTAAAATACAATAATAGTAAAGTTTAAGAAATACAAACATTAAAACATTAAAGGAAATTAGTTAAAAATAAAAAAATTACACCCAGAATGCTTATTAATGATAAAGATAAAAGCTTTCAAAAAAGAGAGAACTCTTCAAGAGTTCAATGTGATTGTTTATTGTGATGACTTGAGGAGTTGTCCGTCTGATTCTACCAAGAATAATGATAGAGAGGGATTGACCATTTAGACCAGTGTCGTCCTCAATGAATGGTTTCAAGGTCATGTTGGGACGACATCTTCAAAATGGAAAGTTCAATTTCCCCCTTTTTGAATAAGCGAGTCTTTCTTTGTGTCCTTCTTTTCCCACCAATCTCAGCTTGATCATCAATTTCTTTTTTACAGTACGCCAAATTTGAATTCAGTTATAATGCATTTTAGAGTAATTAGTCACAACCTTTTTTTAGTGGTTGATAAATGAAATTATGAGGTTTGTGGTTGTACTGTAGAAATATTCCCAGTTTGCTTTTCATTTAACTGGTCCACTAGCTTTTTCACTTGTCCAACTTTTAAATTAGTAGGGATGCTTTTCAAAAGCTGAATTAGCAGTCGGACCACTTGGAGAGAATTTTGACTGGTCCTCAGGTGTTTTTACTAGCATTTGGTCAGCGGACCACTGTTAAGGGAGAATACAGATTCTTACCGTTGACTTTAGTTAAAAGATTTTATTTTTACCTTGCAAAGTTTTAAATTCTTTTGTAAAATTTTGTTTGGTCAGATATGGCTTCCATCGTGACCACTGCAAGATAGCCTTGGAAGAGACAAACAGCGATGTCGGCAAAGCAGTGGAACATCTTCTCAGAGCTTGTTTTGAGACTTCCCCCAAGAAGAGCAAAAAGAAATGGACTAAGAGTCAAGGAGAGCAGGACAACGAGGCGCTAATGAAGGAGGCCTTGCTCCAGAGGGAAGAGGAAGCTCTGGCCCTCAGCTCCATATACAGAGAAGACTTTGAGGAAAGGATACCCAACCAAGTTTGGGTCATGAACTTTGACCTGCCTCATGTCACAGATCACTTCCAGGTGAAGGCGAGGCAACTGCATGACAGAAAACAGCAGATGGTTGAACGATCCCTCTCAAATGTCAACATCTGCAGATTTTACCAGCAGGGTCATTGTCGGTTTGGCTCGTCGTGCAAGTTTCGACATAAAGTAACACCTGGGAAGACGTACCAGGAGATCTGCGATAACTCCAATGCACAGGTTTACCAGTTAGAGATCCGGTTTCCCGAGGGGAATGTTTATCCCATGGAGCCGCCACTTGTTGCCTTCCTGACAGCCAGTCCAGAATTTCCAATTGTTAAATGCCTCAATGTCTCTAAACTGCTGTTTGATGAAGCCAAGGCCGTAGCTGAAAGTGCCTCCCCTGTTGTGTTCTCCCTGGTTGCCATTCTGGAAGATGCTGACCAGATGATTAAGGCCCTTGAGGAGAAGCCCTTGCCATTGGGTCTCGCACCGTCCTTGAAGAAGGACAATTCTGCAACAAAGCAGGGGGCCGGGCGTGGAAGACCTCAGGGCACAGGAACTAAAAGTTCTATGATTTCAGCGAAATCTAATTTGAAGATGGCCGATTGTGATGATAGTAGTGAAAGTGGAGACGATGATGTTGATGATGATGAGGACTCGGAAATCGAACAGCTTCCAGTTAGAACTGGGAAGAACCTACCTCTAAAAAGAGACAAGAGAGAAATTGAAAGGCTAAATAGAACACTCAAAGAGAACTTTAAGAGGAAACAGCATTCTCATTCATACAGGAACTTCTTGGCAGACAGACAGAAGCTGCCTGCATGGAAGGAGAAAGAAACCATCTTGGAAGCTCTTGACAAAAACCAAGTTGTGGTTGTGAGTGGCATGACCGGGTAAGATTCCTCAACAAAATTATTTAAGTGACCAAGAAATAAATTACAAAATCTTTGAACTTTAAGCAGCTACTTGGACTGATATTTAAAAATTCTATACAGAAGCACTATTTGAAACTGAAAGGGAAAAAGTCTGAATAATCCATAAATTGTATTGTCGTTTTGTTGTCAGTTGCGGAAAGACAACCCAAGTTCCTCAGTTTATCCTTGATGCTTCCCTTGCAAACCGTGGACCTTCATTGTGTAACATCATCTGCACCCAGCCAAGACGTATTTCAGCCACAGCAGTGGCCGAGAGAGTTGCTAATGAGAGAGCCACAAGGCTGGGAGGTGTAGTTGGGTACCAGATTAGACTAGAGAACAAGCAGGTACGTACTTATGTCATTGTGATTCAGAGCTAACAGCACCAAGGGCTCAACCTTAAAACTAGCCAGGCGTACATTGTCTAGTAAAAAATGCTACGGGCTAGTAAACACCACTTCTCAACTTGCCCTGTGGGCCACTAAAAACTGTGCCACCTACTTGTTTTAAAATGCTCATATTTATTCCTTTAAAGATGTGAGTAATACATTTAAAAATGTGTTAATATATTTTTGAATATAAGTTCATTTGACAATTAAACTGGTTGTGATCACTATTGTTAATACATCAGAAAGATACCTTTATGACAATACATTTTAAAAATCTGGGCTACCAAATCTTCCTGTGGGCAAGTAAAATGCACAGATTACTAGCCTGTTGGGCTACTTTACAAAGAGCTTAAGTGCAAGTTCTGGCATCATTGCAGCACGCCATTGTCTTCATTATTGTCATTTAAAAATTGCTTTAAGAAACGTGGGAAGGAGACAGTAAAGATGAAATATCTTCAGTCCTCCTGAGGGATGTTCTAAGAAAAATCTTCGAAAAGATCTGAATTTATCTCAGGTTATTAAGGTTGATTTTCCCTACAGTGATTTTTACACCATTGTTTTTATTTTGAAAAGAAGAAACAATCTTCCACAACATCCATCTTCAAAGAATTCACCAGACAACTAACTTGGCACAATAGGTGCTCTCTTTAAAAAATAAAATCTTCAAAGAATCTTTGTTTTTGGTTTTCTTCGCACACATTATATTCAAACATCGTTTTTTTTCCAGAAATATTTATGAAGACAGCTAGTATCAGTTAAGATAAATTAATAACCGTCAGTTATGTAGCAGATTTTGTTTTACTGTAAAAAACTTGTACTCTCAAATAACCAGTCTATGAAATGACGACCTTTTTCTTTTTGCATCGCACCCACACAGTCTTCCTCTACAAGACTTCTCTTTTGTACGACGGGTATCCTTCTCCGGAGATTGGAAGGAGACTTCAACCTCGATGGAGTCAGTCACGTCATTGTTGATGAAGTACATGAGAGAAGCGATGAAAGGTAAAGAAGCTGGGTTTGGAGGAGGGCAGTACAGAGAGGTCATAAAATGAAAAGATGAACGCAATAAACATCTTGTTTCAAATCTAACTTGTGGCTGTGGCTTAATTGATTATACAAGATGAATTGAAATTGATGTCATGAATTCACAGAGGACTATTTGCCCTTGACGGAATTTGCAAATACTGTGTGCAAACATTTCCACTCGGGTGATGCAGGTGGCAGGTAAACAGCGAAATCAATGTAGAACAGTTTGGTGTGTTACCTTTGGACTTAGTTATTAGTGACGATCAGAAGTTGGCCCTTGGGACTTGATGGTATTATGTGCAATTGGCCTTTCTAATACTAAACATTATAATGTTGAAACAAATTTATTATTAGGTGTTCGGACAAAAGTCCGAAGACCTCTTCTTATTGTTCGTTTTTTTTTTTTTTTTTTTTTTTTTTTTTTACTTCTTCAGCTTCTTCTCGCTGTCGATTTTCCGCTAACAAAGACACACTTCCTAAGCTCACATAAACTTGAAACTTTAAACATAGTTAGATATTCATTAGTAGATGAAACCATTTTTAGTTTCGTCATGATGACGTCATCAGGTGTTGAGTTACGTTAAATCAAAGTTTAATATTTGAAAAAATCATAACTCCAAAACAACACAATGGATTTTCACAATCTATACATCATCGGATAGGCCTGGTATGACTCTAAAAATGCTACACTGAACGCGACCTCATTTGACCTTGACTTCCGGTTCAAACCGGAAGTTAAATATTTAAAAAATTCATATCTCAAAAACTACTGATCATTTCATCACAATTTTTACATCAGATTGTAGTCCTGTCATCCTTCCAAAACTTTTGCACAGAAATGATGCCAATATGACCTTAACTTCTGGTCCTAAATGGGTGTTACAGCCAATGCTAGTATTAACCGCAGTTAATTCGTGTATAGAGAAAAGCGCTGTAACTGACTGTCCGCTCCATTATTCATAAGGTTCAAAGTCCACGAAGCCTGTGCGTATAGTCCCACACAACGGAAATGTATCATTGCGTTGCTTATTCTTGTACGTAGTAACAACACGTGTCCCGCAGATAAAAAACTCATTCAAAGTTCAGTGTGAATTTAGTTCCGTTGTGCTCGTCTGATGCCTTAATGGAAAACAAGGAATACAAGAGGAGGTTTTACTGAGATGTCCACCTGCTTTAGGGATTTGTATGACTTTGACTAAATGACAAAAACTTCAACTGAAAAAGAACAACATTGGTTTGTTTCTCATCAAAACACCGAGACCCACGTCACGTTGATCGACGTGACCATGCCTGCCAAAGGCGCTCTAGGCCCTCTGAGTATGCCCTTCAGACACGGTGATTAAAATGGTAAGCTTTTATTTCAAAACCACCGTTAAAAAGAGGGGCATTCCTTTTTTTTCTACAATAATATTGATATGTTTCATCCATGAACTTGCCTAGTGTTTTGTTTTTGTTTTTTTACTTTCAAAAATCATTATTTTGTCATGGTTTAATTTTCAACTATCGGATTGAATTGATGCTAATCCCCGCTCAGGTATATTATGTATATGTACTGTGTATGGAAAAAAACATAACTCGTGAACCAAAAAGGGTTTTGACTTTGAGCTAACCATGTACTTAGACCTTAGTGTGTCAATGAAACCACAGAGGTTTTCGGCATGATTACATCATCAATGATGTCATAACATTGAATCAATGTTTAATTTTTACAAATGGAAAACTATAACTGCTACATACCAGATCTTTGGTCTATATGAAAGACCATGGAGTGTATTTTATTAATTTTACACAAAGTGTGACCCTCTGTGACCTTTACTTCTGGTCAAAACTGAAAGATGCTTATTCCATACTTAAAAACTTCATATCCCATTAACCAAAAAAGGGTTGAGACCTAAAAACTTTACATACATAGACCCGAGTGTGTAGATGAAACCGCAGTTATTTTCGGGATGATGATGACTCGATGGCGTCCTTACATTAAATTAACCTTTATCCGGAGAACCAAAATTGTTATATTCATAACTTGCACCATCCCCAATGATCACACAAAATGTGTCTCCCTGTGAGCTTCAATTCTGGTCAAAACCGAGAGCTTAAGTGAAAAAAATCACTCCCGGTCCTCGTTTTGAGGCCTGCAAACAATATGATTTTGAAACCAAATGGTCCCTCTATATCAAATACAGTTTTACTCATAGGACTTTCAATTCCAGCAAAACAATAACTAAAAGCATATGACAATTTCAAAAACTTACCAGGTACTTATGAATCTCAATGTCTTGATAATAAAATGAGCTATGAAATCGGAATGATTTCATCGGTTTTTAAATTTATCAAAGTTTTTTATTTCAAATACGAAATCTTCTACCATTCACTTTACGTATCAATTTGGCGTACTAAGTTATGATTATTCGGTTTTCTCTTTGAAAACACTACCTCTGCTAACTCGAAAATGTCTACACCGAACACCTTGTTTTTGTTATGGAACAAAAACTTATGTCTAGTTTTGTTTCTTCTCATTTTGACCTGAAGTGATTTTCTGATGATGGTCCTGCGTGACATTCTGCCCAAGAGGAGAGATCTGAAGGTTGTACTGATGAGCGCAACACTCAATGCTGAATTGTTTTCCTCTTACTTTAAAGGCTGTCCAGTCCTCCACATCCCTGGTAAGAATTGGCTCTCTACTCCACATGTTTCATATGTACGTTGTCAATGAGAAATGCACCAAGTGTTTTCTAGTTTAATTTCAACTTTTAGGTTTTCATCCTCTGATAGTTTTTCTTTCAGAGAAACTTGTGCTTTATAAACAATTGTGCATCTTTAATATAGTTCTTCTTGTAGCTCCTTACCAAGAGTGGCTTTTAGCCTTGTTTGGGGCAAACTTGCATGAAAACAATTTTTATTAAAAAAAGAACTTTGTTTGCGCGGGGAACATTCAAGTGAGTAATGTTAAGTGTGGAGCGAAGAAAATGTGGAGGAGTGTAATATGATAGTAAATCGGAAAGATATGTAGGAGTAGTTTTGTTCAAGCATTTACAAATAAAAAAAGCAAGCTTAAAAACGAATCTGCTCTCTGATTGGTAGCCAATGAATTTCCCTGAATGATGAGGTAATAAGTTCCCTCAAGGGTGTGGAACATACTAAACGAATCTGCACTATTTTGTAATCTTTGACATCTGTCCAATTCATGCGATGAAGCACCAAATAATGGAACATTGACATAATCAAAAAGGTATGATGCACATAATTTGTTTCCGTCCACATTTGCACACACTCCTTGAAATTCACTCAGATGATTCTTTTACAAGGCAGTGTTGCAACCACAAATGATACATTTTCACGCAATGATGTATTTTTTTGCGTCTGGTCTAGCTACTGAGTGTGTTCTTGAACGTCTTTACTTTACAGGAAAAACCTTCCCCGTTGAGCAGTACTTTTTGGAGGATGCCATTGACTGGACAAAGTGAGTACTGCATGTTAGGGCCGAGCGGTTAAGAGCACCGGACTCAAGCTCTGGTGTTTCTGATCAGCAGAGTGTGGGTTCGAGTTTCGGTCGTGATACTGGTGTCCTTAAGCAAGACACTTGACCATTGTTGCTGTGTAACACTTAAGTTGAACAGCGGATTTAACCATTTTGTTGTGCCATTGAAAATTGAAAAACACAATACAAACTCTTGCTGTGCCTGGCACTTTCCTCGTTTTGTGGACAAACCACAGTTGCATGCCTGAATTATCTATGTTTGACTGTTTTTTTGTGTATGTGATTCGTACACAAAATCAGGTAAAATACAAGCTTTACAAATAGAAATTGCCTTTGTGGGGGAAAAAGAGTTGAATTCGAAAAATCTGCAGTTTGTACATTCATCGCTGTCTATGAGATTGTCTCTTTAAAGCAAGTTTTGAAAATCTAACTTTTGCAAACTTTTTTACAAAATTTGTCATGTAAATTAATAACTGTACAAAGATATTGATTAAAAATAATTAATTTTACAAAACTTTTCCAACAGCTATGTACTTGAGGAGAATTCCACCTATGCCCGGCCAATCAAGCGCAGCAATGCTGTACAATCAGAGAGTACCACCAAGCAGTTGAGGGGCTTTCAACACGACGGCGGGATCGAGGATGACATCGCGGAAGCCTTATCCTCGTTGAATGTCAGCCCCCCTAAAGAGAACATCAAAGACTGGAATCTGACAATTCCTCAGCTAGCTCTCAGATACAGCGGTAAGAAACTCCATACTGTATAACGAAGACGTTCATTCTTATGTCACACTCTCAAACAGCGCCCTCACTGAGGCAAAAGGAGGCAGATCATTGGCCGACAGCTGCTCTTGGTGCGTGAAAACGTGCGCATGACCTCAGCATACCAACAGCATTGCTCATTATGCAAGGGTGTATTCATTAACCTGCTTGTTTGTTTCAACCCAACTGATGTTATGGTTTTGTTTATCTTCCTTAGATTACAGTAAAGCTACCATAAAAACTCTGGGTACAATGGACCCAGATAAGATCAACAATGACCTGATTGAAGAGCTGGTGTCGTGGATCGTATTTGGTGATCATGAGGTAGGACGGACATCTAGTGGCCAACGAGCCCTTCCATGTACACCATACACCTCCCTCCCATACACAGTTTGGGCGGGGTCAAATTACACAAATTGGGGTGTCATGGCCGATTGGTCTAGGGCGGTGGACTCAAGTTCTGAAAGATCTGAATGTGGGTTCGAATCCTGGCCTGGTCAGTCCCGACACTTGTGTCCTTGAGCAAGGTGATAACGGGTACCAACTGCATCTCTGGCCGCAGTGTTCTTGAACAACACACCAACCCTCAGAAATCTGAGAAACGATTCATGCACGAATCGTTTCTCAGATTCAAATGTTTTGGGGTGAGTAGTTATCCAAACCATATTACTTTGAAGGGAATCCTTTCTAAAGTTAGTTTGTACTATCAACAGCTGCAGTGCTTTCCATCAAGTAAGTTTTTATTATCATACATTTTTTGAGTACTTACCAATCTGTGACCCTACCTATAAGGGGCTGAGCTCAATGGACTAGCCCATTCCCAAAATGTATGTGTTTTTAGCCACAATCTCACTTATCCCACTTTAGGACTGTACCCAAGGAATATTACTGATCAGCAACTGTAAGTTTTCTTCTTCTTCTATAATGTTATTTGTTTTCTATTTCCAACAGTACCCTAAAGACGGAGCCATTCTTATCTTCTTGCCAGGGTTAGCCGAGATCTTGTCTTGTTACGAACAACTGCAGAGCTCTCTATGTGGACCAAGGGCTAAGAAAAAGTAAGGCCCCTAGAAGACTCTAGTGAAGTCCCCTGTGTGGTAAACTCAGTGCCACTTTTATATGAAACATATTAAAACATTTGAGTTTGTTGTTTTTTATCACCAAATACCAATATCTTTTTTTATATAATTTTTGGTTGATCAAAGAAAAATTTATTAGAGCAGGATTTGAACCTTCGACCTGTACTTTACCAATTGAGCTATCTAGCCTTATTGTTGGTGGTCTCCCTATTTTGTCAATATTTTTGTTCGGGGTGCCAGTCAGAAGTCATTAAACCTGTAACTGCTGTTTAGCCAGGGATCACACCCAAGTTTACGATGCAACCTGGGAAGCAGCAGCAGAGGGAACACCTTATGGGAGATGTGACTTTTTATTTCAAATATCAAGTAATAAACCACAAGGGAAACTGACTGATCTTTTTTTAAAATGTCCTTTGCCCCAGGTTCAAGCTTGTACCTCTCCACTCGTCACTTTCAAGTGAGGAGCAAAACTCCGCCTTCATCAAGCCAAAGGAAGGGGTGACTAAAGTAGTCATCGCTACCAACATCGCTGAGACCTCCATTACAATTGACGATGTTGTGTTTGTTATAGATGCAGGCAAAATGAAGGAGAAAAGGTATGTCTCATTTGTTAGTTTTTGCGTGTGTTTTTTTCTGCCGATGGAGCTAAACCTACTTTGTACAGTTTCTGCTTTGTTTTAAAATGTTCAAATTGGAAAACTACAGGTATTCCCTCTTAAAGATACTGTATGCTTTGACGTCATCCAGCCGCCATCTTAAAGGCAAACCAATGACAAAACAATGCAAGCGCACAGATGGGCCAATGAGCAACCTCTTTTTGACCTGTAGGTGAGGGCGCCCTACTGAAATGACATCACATGCATAAGGTCTATATGATCCGTTTTTTATAATCCGTTTCCTGTGCTATTTTAGGTATGATTCTTCAAAGGGAATGGAGAGCCTGGAGACAACCTGGGTGTCACGGGCCAATGCGTTACAGCGCAAGGGAAGGGCGGGGCGTGTCACTGAAGGGGTGTGTTTCCATCTCTACAGCAAACACACCTATGAGCAACACCTGAGAGAGCAACCCATTCCAGGTATCTATTATTGGCTACGGCTACAACTGTTGCTAAGGGTGTTGCGATCCAGCCGTAGCTGTAGCCACCAATTTGGGCACGGCGTAACTTTCCTTTTATCTGTTTTGACTCGATGTACAAAATGTTCACCCTTGGCTGTCATGTGATATTTTAAATGAATAAACCATCATTGAATGAATGAATGAGTAAAAAAAAAAAAGTAATTGGTAATTCAATTTCACAAATGAGGAAGTTCAAGCTCATTGGTAGAACACGAAGCAGCAACTTTATTCCACGTACTGCATTTCTTTGGAACTCCTTGCCTGGTGCATGTTTCCCTCCATCCTACAATCTACACTGTTTTAAGAGGAATATCAATTCCTGCCTTCAGCTCCCCTGAGTTATTTTCACCTCTAACATGTTTCTTCTTGTAGCCCCTTGCCAGGAGTGGCTTTTAGCCTCGCTTGGGGTTAACTTGCATAACCACAAAAACTCTTTTTCTTTTTGATAACTTTGTAGAGATCCAGAGGATTCCACTGGAGCAGTTGTTACTGAGAATTAAAATTCTGGAGATCTTCAAAAGGCAGTCAGTTCAGGTGAGTTAATACATCAGTAATTATTAGTATTTTTATTCATTACTTTTAAAAAAAGAGAGAGTCATTGTTAGCTTTGCTTTGACTATGAAGATTTCATATGACCAGTATAAGAACAATGATATCAGATATATCAGTGGATCAGGATGGCTCAGTGGTTTCTTTCTCTGCCTTAATTGTACTGATAGATGCGTAATATTAATAATATCTCTGGGTTCTTATGTAGCACTTTATCACATCCCTAGGGGCGTATCAAAGCACTCATTATTTTGTCTTTTTGGTAGGATAAGCAGAGCTAAGTTTTGAATTATGAGACCCAATATGTAGTGTCTTGTAATAGTTTACAAGGTGCTGCTGTGCATTCAGCAGCCACTGCCAGAAACACCGGGACAAACCCTTTCTCTAAAAGATAAGTGCACTGGGTTCTTTTACCTACATTACACAACACACGGGAACTACGCCTTAACGTCCCATCCAAAGGACAAAGCAATAATGGTAAAGTGCTTGCTTAAGGACACAAGTGTCACCACTGGGACCTGGTCAAGAACACCATGAGTCCGGTGCCCTTGACCACACGGCCACGACACCCCATTTATAATAAAATATTATAATATAAACTGTCAGGTAATTTTTGATTGTTTTGTTAAACAGGATGTGCTGTCAAATCTACTGGAACCTCCTCCAGTGTCGAATGTACAGGATTCTATCTTAAGATTACAGAATCTTGGAGCATTTGACCTTAGTCAGGTGAGATCGTCGTGAAAAATTTAGATTTTCACAATTCTCATCATTATTTACTCACACAAATTCTTAAACCTCTACTTGAATGAAAAAATTGTTAACAGAAATGCTATTTAAACATGTTTATAAGGTGTTTGTTCATCATTTAATTGTAATGTTGATATTTTTACACTTCTGAATTTTTCTTAATCATCGATCAAAAATTAGGCCCTAACCTCAAGGTTTTGAAAAACTAGCTACACTTCTGCCGTTGATGGCGTGCATCAAAATGACAATACTTTGACATCATCTGTGGGATGTTGCTTTGTTATTGCAACAAAGCGGCTATACAAAACGGAGCTCCAACAAATGACACTACATGAGTATGAAATCACAGGCTTTTTGCCAATCTTTCTGAAAAGCACCAGAAAAGGGTCTTCAAAATGATTGTTTGTTTTATTACTCTTAAAATCTGCTCGCTGTCATGTGAACTGTATTTCCTTATTGATTAAACACATTTTAAATGAGTTTTAGCAAAGATCACTTGTTGCCGTTTTCGTTCAAGCTGGTCTTGAAAATATTCCAAGGCGCATTGACCCGGGCAATGTGTAACTTCATTCACAGAAAAACCTCAGAATGTTTTCAGCTAATTCATGATTGTGGATAACAAATTTTTCATTTTGTGTTGCCAGGCCTTAACACCGCTGGGTTATCACTTAGCCTCTCTACCAGTTGACGTACGCATCGGCAAACTCATGCTGTTTGGTGCAATCTTCCGCTGTCTGGATCCTGTGCTTACTATTGCTGCTAGTCTCAGCTTCAAGTCGCCATTTGTAAGTGCTTTCAGATTCTCTTTTTATCATGCAGGATTCTCGATTAAATTCCCATTCATCGTGAAATAAATCGCCACAATTTACATTAGGCATTATTGGAAAGGTTAAAGAGGGGCTCCAAGATTAGATTCAGTTTTGTGATTCACTCATTTTTTAACGGATAGGGTCCTTGGGATAGTTTCTAGTCACCAACTTCACGTTAAAACGGTGTAAAATGCCACTGTGTTTGATACCCTCCAAGTGCAACTTTTTGTCAAAATCCAAAATGTTCGATGACGTCACTTTCTAAATATATGGTCTGTACACTTTTGTACGGGAATTTTCAGTTCATTCCTGAGTTTTGATGATATTCAATCAAAACGCCATTGAATTTGACCTTTTGACTGGTGGAGAAATTCCTCATTGGAACGCAAAGACCCATTCATTGTTGACGTTCAATTACATCATGTTCAAATCTGTGAAAGGCTATCAAATAAAATGACAATATAATTAACGTGAGGTTAGAGTCTTGTATTTTTCCCCACTTTCATGAGGATTCTATCTTATTGATTCACACAACTAAATTTTACCCTGGAGCCCTTCCTTAATATCAATGTTTTACTGTGGCTGGTTTTCTATTAATGGTCCCAAGATGTGGAGTAGGCTTCCTGTATCTATCTCTCATTTCAATGACATGGCAGTTCATTCAACACATTCAAGAGGCTCTTCAAAACTCATCTGTTCCAGCAGGCTAACTAACCATTCAATTTGTGCATCAGTGCCAAAGAGCAGACTTTTTATTTTGGCTTTATACAAATGACTTTTGATTGATTGATTGATTGATTGTAAGTGTGTTGGTTTTTTCCCAAAATCGAAATTAGATTGCAATATGCAGGCAATAATGTCAGTACCCTGGTTTTCAAAACTATATTCTATAAAAAAAAAATTAATTTAGGGATCTATCAATCATGAGGTAATTATGAAACTGTTATAGACGAGCATAATGATTTTTATTTACCAAAAATATACCTTGTTATATTGATTCTCTATATTAAGGTTTCTCCATTTGATAAGCGTGATCAAGCAGACAAGAAGAAGTTGGAGTTTGCCATCGGTAACAGCGACCATCTTACTCTGCTCAGAGCATACAAGGTACAGCCAAATTCCCCCTTTCAAACCAGCATTTCCACCAGTCTGCAGATAGTGTAGAATTGAAGTTTAAATTTTAAAGGTAATACAAATAGACCCACCAACTGTAAGCACATTTTAAGGGGTTACTAAGCACTTATTAGCTCATGCAGCTAGGGTGTGAATTCAGCATTAACCCAGAAAGGTCTAGATAGCTCACTTAGTAGAGCGCTGGCACGTTACTCCGTTAAACCCTCTCTAGTTAATGTTTCGTTGTTAAACCCAAAATTGTATTGATATTTTATGAGATAACTTTGGGCTATTAATAATTGTCTTTTTTATTTTTGCTCTAGGGCTGGACTGCAGTCATAGAACGTGGGTCGTACAATGGTTATCGCTATTGTCATGAAAACTTCCTCTCATTCAAAACACTTCAGGTGAGAATCTCCTTTCAGTAAACATTTCTCATGTGGTAAAAACTGCAAATAATATTAATTGACCAAGTTCACCAGCCGGCCAGTAGATGTACAGAATTATCCAGGGGGAATGTATGATGAGGTAGCGCTGTTTGTATAATGATCTTACATAATTATAATTATATACGCACATAAAGATCCTTGTCGTTTGATTGGTGGAATGCGCGTCACATGTCCTACTTTATTTTGCCATTAATACTGTTCCCACACGCCAAAATTTAATGTAGGAGTCCCATATTGATATATATAGGATGCTTGGGAAGCTTTGCAGCCATGCTTTGGGCATACTAATAGACTTATCATTGATTACTGTATGTATTGATTGCGTTACGCATTTTTAATGCCTGCGTAAGCTTGCGCGCCAACACAAGTATGGCTATGTATGCGTAATGTCCTTTAGCCAAATGGGCTCAGTTTCAAAGAGCTGCTTGAGCACAAAAAGTAGCTAAGCAAAACAAAATCGTGCTTGTTAGAATATGGTTACCAGCCAAAATACCATGTTACATGTATATATTGTGGCTGGTATCCTGCTCATTTTTGCCAAGCAGGAATATGCTAAGCCTAATTTTCTGCTTAAACAAGCAGCTCTATAAAATTTGGCCCCAGTCTTAAACAGTGACAGCTATGTCTTTATCAGCTGTTTTAAATACCTTATTATTGAAATAAATGATAAATTGTTCCATTTCACCTCGTGATTATATTCTGCTATATATTGCACTCATATGCATCCAATATATTTTTATATTGTATGCCATTGTTATACAAAATAAGAGCCATCTCGGGCCCAATTTCATAGCTCTGCTTACCGCAATTGTCTGCGTTCGGGCCATAGAAATTACGCACTTAAAAAGGTGCAGTAAGTGCAGAATTACATGGTAAGCCGTGCTATGAAATTAATCCCAGATCACAGGATGTAATTTTAACAGTCAACTACGAGGCAACCAACTGCACTGCATAAAAAAAGGAGCGCTTTGGTGGTACACAAAATATTTTCTTACAGTGTTTTACTAGCTCCAAACAAAATGTATGAAAACTGAAATGTGATCTTTGATGAATTTCATTTTTATCATCTTTGAAATTGCCCGCAACTGGTTGCCTGTACTTTGCCTGGTTTGACACGGCCCTTAACATCTCCCAATATTTTGTACACGTTGGCTAGATGATAGCGAGCATGAAGCACCAATTCGCTGAGCTCTTATCATCAATCGGTTTCATCCAAGATGGTCTGAATGCTAAGATGATGGACAGGAAGACGGGAGGCAATGGGGATGCCGTCTTGAAGATGTGTGGACCAGAGGTAAGGATCTACTCTCATTATAAAAATAATGGAGTGAGAAACGACCTCACCAGAGCTGCCACCCCCTGATTCTGCAGAAAGTTTCCTGAAAGTAAACACATTTTTCCTGATAAACAAATTTGAAAATCTCCCTGATTATGGAATTTTGTTTTTGTATTATCTTAAACGTATTTTTTTCTTAATATACCCATGCAAATGTTGGAGGCTCTGCCTTACGACCTTTGACCAAAATGAGTTAAGACCTTTTTGCACTGTCTCAACATCTTTGTCTCTACATGTCCACTTTTTTGTTTTGTTAGCCTTCTTCATTTGCTTTTTATTTTATAGTAAAACTTGTTCAATAGAAGATAAGTAATTAATATTTAGACAAATTCAGAATGATTCTTTGAGTTCCTGTACCAGCAGTTGAATATTTAGTGTTATATTAACATTGTTTTTAATTTCTTTAGGAAAGATTAATTAAGGTGCAAACATAAACGAACTAATGATGCAATAATTTGTCACACTTTAATTTGATTTTGAATTTACACTGTTACGGGACCAATAGTAATCAAATAAATTTGTTTATAACACCTTTCATTGATTGACAGTACAATGAATTGACTGTATGAAAGTATATTTTCCTGACCACAAATCTTCCTTTAAATCTGTTGAGGTTATTTCTAACAATAATACTACTATTACTACTAATAACAACAACATAGTTTTATTAAGTGCACAAATCCACCATTATGGTGCTTGGTGCGCTAACTACAGTCAAAGCGAACAAACTAGTATGTCATCAAACTACTCTGTTTCAGGCCAACTCCAACGCAGAAAACTCCCGACTCGTACTCGCAGTGCTGTGTGCTGCCCTCTATCCCAACGTTGTGCAAGTCATGACACCAGAGTCCAAGTACAGTAAGACAAGCGCTGGGGCTGTCCCCAAGGCTCCAAGACCCACTGATATCAGGTTCAAAACAAAGGAGGAGGGATATGTGAGTTGTGTTCATAAAATAATAATGTAGTGTTTTTGAAATGAGCTGGGCACTAGACCCTTCTAGATGTGTTGTGCATTATTTTTAGTATCAATCAGATATTATTACATATTTCTGGTAATGAAACCAAGGATGCCTCATAGGTGAACTTAATCACTGTAGCTTGCAAGCCTGAGGAAACCTGTAAATAACAGTACTTGCTATGTGAACCAGAAAGACCAGGGTTAACCCTAACTCTTTCTTGATAAGTGTTCTGGGTTCTTTTATGTGCACTACCAATCCTAGTACATGGTACCTACAGCTTAATGTCCCATCCGAAGGGCAAAGCAAGAATGGTTAGGTATCTTGCTCAAGGACTCAAGTGCCAGGACTGGGACTTGAACCCACACTCTGCTGATCAGCAACTCCAGAGCTCGAGTCTGGTGCTCTTAACTGCTCCGCAATGATATGCCACTGTATATATAAAGTGTCCTGTCAATGATAAACCAGAATTTCTCAGAAATGCAAAACCTTGAAAGATTATTGGTTTGTTTTGATTGATTCGACATAAAGCAAGAAAGTTGCATTAACCAAGGGTTGAACATTGATTTAAATGTAGTCATGTTTGCAAGGCTCCATTGAAAACCAGTTTACGAATACCCAGGGTATTAAAGAAAAGTAATTCTGTCCAAATAACTGGAACCCTACCATATGATCATACTTGATGAGATTTAACCATGAAAGTGTGATTACTTTAGCAAGAAACCATTAAACTGTCAACTCAAATGCTAACAATTATTGAGTATGCTATTTTTTCTTTTGCTAATCAGGTTAACATTCATCCATCGTCAGTAAATTTCCAAGTGAGATATTATGAGAGCCCATATCTGGTGTATCACGAGAAGATCAAAACATCAAAGGTAGCTTTATTACTAGTGTGTACCTTTAATGTAGGGTCATAGAATGGTTTTTGTCAACAAAGTGCTGATTTGTAGGCCGAATTATATAGATAGATAAAGTCAAAGTCACATGTGAACTCATGCACCCCATGCTAGCATAGAGTAGAAGATCACAGTGCACTCTCCTTCCTAACTGGCTCTTTCCACAAAACACCACAGGAGACTGTGGAGACCAAGTCCACAGCACACAAGCCATAGAGTTTCCACATGATACCAGCTAAACAAACAGAAGAAACCATGGACCCAATGCTAGCCTGGAAGGTGTGGTGCTCTGTGGCCGTCTGTGGTACCAGTATAAAGGAAGGTTTTAAACAGGGACCTCAATGTCAAATTAAGTTTTGTAATGCAATCATTTTCCCAATAGATAGAGTCCTCATGAAAGTGGGGAAATTGTTACAAGCCTCTTATCTCACGTGAAAATGGTTTAAAATGTCATTTTATCTGAGACTCTTTCAGAGCGCAATTTGAAACGTGACATCATTGAACATCAAAAACCAAGAGGGTCTGTACAATACAGTCAAAAGTTCAAATGCAATGCTGTTTTGATTAAATGTCATCAAAATTCAGGAATAAACTAAAAATTCTCTGCACAAAAAACGTACAGACCATTTATTTGAAATGTCACAAAAAATGTTTTTGAATTTTGGCACTTGAAGGGTATCAAACATAGTGACATTTTACACCCTTTTAACATGAGGTTGGAGATTTCTGAGTTTTTTCCCCCATTTTTATAAGGATAGTTAGTGGAACATAAAACTGAATTTGATCTTGGAGCCCCTCTGTAATGAGATGTCCTTTGTTGATCAGGTGTACATACGTGACTGCAGCATGGTGTCCATATACCCGCTGCTGTTGTTCGGTGGCTGTGATCTGTCCATTGATCTCGACAAGGGACGCTTCATCATCTCATTGGATGAGGGTTGGATTCGATTCAGTGTTGCATCCGTTCAGGTAAGTGGAGTCAGCTATTTTTTTTTATCCAAGAGCTTGTGCAACAATTTTAGGCCAAGCGAAAAAGATTGTCAGATATCTTGGTATATTTTAAATGGATGACAAATAGTTGAAGTGCTGAAAAGTGTGTGTGAAGTGCTGTGAGACCATCTCTAATGAAAGGCACTTCATAAGAACTTAAATTCCCTAAAGTTGACACTGACGTATAATTCTAGTCTTACGTGGGGGATCATTTGGATGAAAATTTGTTGACAACCCAGGATTTCTCAGGGAACCTGCCTAGACCCAATTTGATAAAGCTGCCTAAGCTGCTGAAAAGTAGACTAAACACAACAAAATTACGCTTGCCAGAGTAGGATTACCATGCAAAAATACCATATTACATTTACAATGTGTGACTGGTGTCCTACTTATTTTTTGCTTAGCAGAAAAAGAAATTGAAGTAGTAATTACAAAAAATTACAAAAAAATGTACTGGTTAAATTTGTTTGAGAGGGAACAGTCACCCCTCTGCCAAAGTATACTGATTCACTCATTGATAGGTATCGAACTCAACAGAACCGAACTCAAGTATTATTATGATTAAGTTCTGATGGCTGAGGAGTCAGAGTGTGGGTTTGAATCCCGGTTGAGACACTTGTGTTCTTGGGCGAGACACTCAGCTATAATTGGCAAATGGGTACCTGCGAGCAAAGAGATTGTTTATGTTGATGATTAGCAACCTATGCTCCAATTTGGTTGCCGGTGCTGCATACTCCAAAGGAGTTGAGATGGTTTCAGGAATGTTTAAGGCCCAATGATTAGAGGCAGTAATAGTGTAAGGCGCTTTGATGCAATGTTTAAAAGTGCCCAACAATCACCTACTATCATACTTACTGTATTGGTCTGTGCCGTGTGCTTACAGGTTGCCGAGCTTGTGAGAGAGTTGAGGCTGGAGCTAGACCAGCTTCTAGAGGACAAGATTCAGCAGCCCAACATGGATCTATGCACATGCCCACGAGGCAGTAGAATCATCACAGCTATTGTACAACTCATAAGTACACAGTAAAATTTCACCCATAAAGATCATTGTTGTGTGTGCAATATGAAACTGTTAACAGCTTTGCATTTCACCATTTTTGTTTTGAGCCATTGGAACTGTGACACACAGCATTGGTAAGATTGAAAACAGATTGTGCACAGATTTGCACATAACATGCATGGTGTAAAGATGGTCATGGTGGGAAAACTTCAGTTGAAATATGTTTGCTTGAAGTGCTATAGTTTTTGAGAAATGAGTAAGACAATTGGTTTTGATCTCTTGAGTCCAAAACCTGATGCTTGAAAACAGTGAAAACATATAATGTTTGTTGCACTATTTTCTCTTTACTCTGATGACCGATTGAGCTTAAACTTTGCAAGGTTTGTTATTTCATGTATTATGTTGGGTCAACACAAAGTGCGGATACTGGTCTTTGACATTAACCATTATTGTAAATATTCAGAACAGGGTTTATTTAAGTGGATTTTTTCAAAAATAAGAGTCTTCCAAAGAGGCTGTTTGATAAACTATTGTCAGTGTGGAAACTCATTGTACACAAGTGGACTCAACAGCCAATGCTATACATAATGGTGTGCTACTGAATTATTAATTTGGTTAATTAGTGTGACCTGCATACTTTTATCTGTGTTTGTAAGCAATACTCATAGCTGTGCCCTTGGAATGCTCTGCACTGACCATTTGCACTAATGCCATGCGCGGCTGCTATCTGCCATGCTTGTCATTTTGGCAGTCCAATTGCAAGTAAAAATGTTGGTAAGCGTGTAAACTTCACTTCGCCTAAAATGTGCACAACACTTTATAATACCTGGTGACATTGACTCTCAAAATGGCGCAGCCAAGATTATTGTGACGGTGACATCAGGTGAATTGGGATAATAGAACTGGGGGGTAGAACTGGGCCGAAAAAATCTGACGTCACACCTATAGGTGTGTGAATAATGCCAGATGCTGGCCTTTAGAACCTTGCAGTTACCTTCCAGACGTACCTTTGACCATGCATGCCATAACACTGTGTGTGCACTGGAGGGCCTACGTCCACACTGCGTATGTAGCGCTTGCCCACACAGCCGTACGGATCCGGTTTGTGGGGTACTGCTATTGTTGTTCTATTATTCCCTTTTCTAAAGAATTCCCTTGTGGGGCCCAATTGTTCCTATTGAAATGACCTTGTGGGGTCCATTGTTCCATTGTTGTCAGGACCCCACAAATGCCCTTCTGTGTGTCCACACACACTACTTTAATTGTGTGTAGTATTATCACTATCAGTCTGGTAGTTAATGTGTCATTACATGCAGTATGTCTATTCAACGAAACCATTTGGTTTGGAAGACTAGCGCCTGTCCAGGCCTAATACTTCAAAGAGGCAATGGAGGCAATTGCCTCCATGCCCCTGGTCATTGCCTTGGTGCCCTTTGAAATGTTCCAATAGAAATCTACAATTTCCTCGTAGAGGTGCCCATTACCGAGGTGAAAATGCCCTTGTCCTTTAAAAAAAACCACCTGCCTATCATTATCCCTATGGATAAAGATAAGGTTCCAGTCTAAGCACTAAGTTACATGAACAATGGGAGACTATCAGATGCTAGATGGCAACAGACTTACATGTACAGTAAGATCATCTTAGCATGCAAATCCTTGAATACACCTTGTCATGCCGCCATTGAGCATTCTCATTCTTTTTCTTTGAATCTTGTTTCATTTAATTAATTTTAATAATCTGTTATTTTCAGATAAATTGTTACAATCTCCTGTATGTATTAAAATATTTAAAATTACAAGACAAATCTGACACATAATCTTATTTTATTTAAAAAGAATAAATAAATGAATAAATAAATAAATAAAACTAGACATATTGCATTTGTGCACAAATGCCGAGCTGTTTCGCCATAACTTTTTCAAATTACTCAACTGAATTTGAAAGTTTTTTTTGTATTGAAAGCAGTTATGACGTATCAAGCCTGTTTAAAAAAGAATTTGGATTATACCACGTTTTGTAAGCAATTTATGACTAAAAGGTGCAAAAAATAGAAAAAATCATAACAAATCATGTAATGACGTCATTTAAAAATTAACAAGAACTTGCCAATATCTAACAGCTTACCAAGTTTCAACATGATCGCACTAATACTTTGGGACTTATACGACTTCAAAAAAGGCACCTTTAATGCCGCGTCACGTGACCCCCGATGACATCATCGATCTGAAACTTCACACATATGATGGCTGCCTGACGGTCAACATGTGTATAAATTTTGAAGTGATTACACAAAACTTCTCCACACACATCTTCAAAAAGTCCATTTTGAACAGTTTTCAACCTGCCGCTAGAGGGCGCTCGTGTGTATTGTGACGTCATCGGTATTTTTTTTTAATTGGCCATCCTTGCCAGACAATTACATCGTTGAAAGCAACTTCATAAGTGTTTCCACTTTTGAATTACAAGGCACTTCCTGTTTCGACCGGAAGTAGAGGTCATGTAAGGTCACGCACACTGAATAAAATGAAGACCTAATTTATCCCCACCCAATCCCGCAAACAGAAACCTACGGTCTCTTGTGGTTGATTTGATATAGATTTTCAAATATTAAAAAAAAGGAAACTTTAATATGACGTCACGTGACAGGTGATGACGTCATCATGACATCACTGTTGTAGGATCATTATTGCACCAATACCTTTCATCACTGAAAGTTTCATTGCAATCGCTCATTGGGAACAATGTTTTTTGCTGAAACATACAAATAAAATAAAAAATAATAATAAAAAAAACTTTAACAAAAACAAGAGCTGTTTCGCTGCGCTTTGCTGCGAAACAGCTAATAAAATATTTTTAAACAGATCAGAACTATTTGTAAGAGAATTTTGTTGTGGGGGTGGGGGGTGGTGGTTAATACCAAGCATGTTTGCTGTGGAGGGTTCAATGGCGATAATGATTGTGAAAACGGTTTGGTAAATTTATGGGTTGTAGTATTGAGTACAATGCAATAAGCAAATCAAGGTAGTGTATGAACGCACCATCATGTGGAGTTAATGCTTGCAGTGGAAGACTAACTAATATACTTGAGTGATTTGATTGGATCCTTCCTTTGCCCCAACAAAATCCCAAACCATGTGGTAACTCAACACCAAAATTGTTGGACTCTGATTATGGTGGTATGCCTGTTGATCCCATGTAAAGCATAATCGCTTTACTAGTGCAGTCCTCAGTCCAACACCATTCAGTAACCTAGAATGTTATGGCCCAATTTCATAGAGATTTATCTGTGAGATTTGTCTGTACTTAGCCGCCAAACGAAACTGGGGCACCACGGTGAAATATTAAAGTTTGACGTTTAGAAATTCCTTTTGCTAAAGTTTTGATGCATTGATAAACATCTTACAAAAGGCGTCGAGTGATAAATTTATATTAGAAACCCTTCATGTGAAGTCACAGTTTATGAACACAGTTACATCATCAGACTAAATTGTATAGAAGTTGTGAATAGCGTGCTGTAGTTTACTTTTGTTTGGTGAACACAGTCCCCTTCTCAAATGGTCTAAACAGATGGATAGCGGCCCTCAAGATCCCCAAAAACAACTTTATGAAGCCCCAAAATAATTCTATACGTGACTAAGGGACAGTATGCATGCACCTTTACGCCATCCTACTAATTTTGTCAGGAGATATGCCTCGGAGATATGCCTCAGTTAGGCCTATAGGAATTGTACTGTGAGGGGTTTATTTGTCTAGCATTTTGCGGTTCAACAGTTTGCACAAAATTAATGGGACTAACTTACCAATGTTGTGTGGCTACGGTTTATTGGAGATCACTTGTGGGTTTGGGGAATTTGAAGAAAAAAAATTACAGAGTACTTTTGTTTTTAAAAGACCTACTAAGAAATTTTCAGTACGGAGGGTTAATCATGTAATTAATGATAATTAATTTAATGTACAACTCTTGCTTGAAAAGCTTAATTCTGTGTTGCTGTAAAAGAAACATAAAACTGAAAATAAAATATTTAATTCATTAAAGTACAGCCAACCATAACAAAGTCCAACTTGTTTCTTTGATGCTTTCTTTGTTCTTTGTCGGTTTTAAAGGTGTGTTCTTATCAAACTGAGAGTTCTGATGAGATGGCACAAGGATAATTTGATAGACTGATTTGAGGATAAATTGATTTGACACAGTGCTAAATTCAAGTCTACAATTAATCCTATTGCAGTTCAGGATCTCACAATTGTAGATCTCTAGTGGGAGGACAGTCTGAGATTTTTCTTAAAGATCATGCTGTATTACCACAGGGCTCGAATTTGACACTGGACCACAGGCCCGAGGCCAGCGATTTTAGCCTTGGGCCAGTAAACTCATGACTTGACAAGTCCGGCGGTCTTGTGTTTTTCAATTTAACTATTACCACTGTGTAGTATCTTTATGAGGAAGAAAAGATGTTCAAATGTTGACCTTGAGTCTGGTATTTATACAAAGTTTCCATTCAGTAACAAAATGTACTAACCCAATAGACAAATGAGAAAAATCTACAATTTACTTGTCAAACTGTGCAGAAAGCTCTTTCTCATAAAGATTCTGGTCTTGTGAAATAAATTCTGGTCCGGTAAACATTTTGAGCTACAAGCCCTGCGGTCTTGCGAAATTTTATCCCAAATTCAAGCCCTGTACCACAGTAATAATAATAATAATAAAACAAGACATTTATATAGCACATTATGCAGAAGCCTCTAAGCGCAAAACAAAACAATGAAATAAAGCAATTTGTTAAAAAATATAGATTCAAGCAAATGAGTCTTTAAACGTCCCTTGAAAATCAGAAGAGAAACTGCTTGGCGAATATCAAGAGGTAAGTCATAACTGGTCCCACTGGCCAGTCACTGAAAAAAATTACTTAAAGGCAAAGTATGCCTTTGGTTTTTGGAACCGTTTGATTGTTTTAATCCTATATAAATGTATATACAAAAAAATTACCTGTGAAAATTTCACTTCAAAAGGTGGTTGCGTTTTTGAGATATCACCGAAAAACCGGAGCAAATATTTCCACGCAGAAAGAATATTTCCTATAGGAATAAACGATCTGAAAAGTGTTACGGCCGTAACGCTTCTCAGATTCAAATTTTGGGGGATAAAAAGTGATATATTTTTCCATAACCGCAGTACTTCCAAGTGAAAAATGTCTAAAACTGCATTATACTATCCAAAGCTGCTGTACTTCTTACCAAGTAAGTTTTTATTGCCATTAATTTTCAGAGTCCTTACCAAACGTATACCTTCCCTTTAAGGGCAAACCTTGGCATAATTGGTTAAATATCAACCAAGGACACAATAATACAATTTTACCACAAAGCAATTTCAGGTTTCAATCTTTGTTTTGTGAGTATAGCTCATAAATATCCAGACCATAGAAACCATTATTACAGATCCAGTGTACGTACTGACTGGTTTTATTTTTTTACTGATGACTGCCAACGAACAGTTCCAATAATGAAAAACCATCAGGATTCTCCTCAGAAGAATTGTTTTAAACTGGAGGGCATTCTGGACCCAAATTTTGTCTGCCTGAGAGCGCTGAATTGAAACGAGGTCCTCTGTATGTTTTTTACATGATGTTTGGTTTTAAAAGGCCTACAGTGTAGTCTCGGGGCATTCCAAATGGTCTTGTCTTGATGATTTTTGTGAGTTTGATCCGAGGTAAAAAAAAATAATGACAAAAAAACACAAAGGAAATATTTAATTTTTTGTGTATCGGCCACAAACTGTGCGTATCGGCCTACAATTCACATGTACTGGCCCGATATGCTAGCTAGTGCATGGGGAAAACCCTGACCATTAAGCTATTACTCCAAAGGTAAACCCTCCACATAGGTGAGATTTGGGTTCAATGCCTGCTGGATAATCATAGATTTCACCACAGCATTCTTCACCGTAAGCAGTTTTTCACAGCCATACAGCATTGGTGTCATGTATCTCCTCCATCGAGAGTCACTTCCTTTGCATCCAATCTCTCTGGTTTGTTCTTCATCAGGGCCTGCACCCTCCCCAGTATGATCTCGTTTGCACTGATGCAGTTGTCCAGACCGTATGGAGGTTCGATGTACAACGCCTCGGCAATATTTAGAAGCTCTCCCTTATCACCCGAGATCGTCACTGGGATATGGTGCTGCTCCAACCACTGTTTCAATTCAGTCTTACGTCTGGCCGTCTCGTCCTCAGATAAATCCTTGTGTGGGTCATTTAGTCTGAATAACTGGCTCAGTCGATGCTCAGTTTGTGATGCGATTGCTTCGTTTCCTACAGTTATACTTTTGACCGCAGGGCCCATAATAATTTTAGTGAGGGTTGATTGCTCATCCGGGAACTGCACAAGAACTATACTGTAGAGGAAACACAAAAGAAATCAATCAACAAGAACAAAAAAAATAATTTGTTAGATGACCGAGTCAAAATATTGTAAATAATTTGTAATATCAAAACAGTTGATATAAAAATTTGATTTTGGTTAATAGTCTTGTATTTTTTTTTGTAAAATATTTCGTATAGACCTTATCGCCAATCCGCCTGGTTGATTTTGCTGAATGGCCGAAAGGTGTTGTGGGAAGGAAAAGAGAGCACAGTATGGCCCTTTTCCCTTCCCACAATGCCTTTCGGCCATTCAGCAAAAATAAACCAGGCGGATTGGCGATAAGGTCTATCAATCTTTACAATTACATTACTTAATACTGGATACTGACTGATATTTCCAGCGTTAATTTTTTCCTCACTTCTTTATAAGTTTTTAAAAATAAATAACAGCACAAACAGCTATGATTTCAAAATTTAATTACAAGTTTAATGTTTTTCAATTACTAATTATCCATGATGATTGTATTATTAACTAGGTACACACCCGACACAGCACCCCATCCCAGTCAAGCCTGATTCATATCATACTTCCTGCGAATGCGAATGCGATGCGAATTTTGACGACACAAATTTGCAACGAACTATGCAGAACTTGCAAATTATTTGAAGCAAAAACAGAGCTGCGACGTCAAATTCGCACGAAGCATTCGCAGGGATGAACGAACCAGGCTTAAATTTTTGATGTCAGACGGTTGGAATAAAGATTGCGTAGTTTTCGAAAATTGCGCACCAGCTTCACTGCGCACGATTCAAATTTACGCGACAAATCCATTTTTGCTTCGTCAAAAATGTTTAACACACCGCGCAATTCAAAAAATGCGTACCTTCAAAGATTGCGCTCAAAAATAAACACGGGGGAGAGGAAATAAAAATAAATAAGAAACCAACCTTTTAGAAACAGGGTCTACCGTATATACCAATCCAGCTTGTGTCTTGCCATCAGTACATATTACAACAACACGCTGAGAAACTAAAAGGCGCAAATCACAGGGAGAAAGACTCATAAACACCTTGCCTGTCAAGACCTTCGCACAATCTTCGTTCACCATGGGCGCAGACATGTTGGGAGGTGGCGAACGTGCGTTGCGAATTGAAGCGCCTAAAAAGTTTTGGTCGACAATAGGTGGCGCTATTATGAAACGCACGAAACCCTGTCGTCTGTTTGCTGTATTTAATAATTAGAGAAGAATAGTGCCACACTTACCTGTAAAAATACCAACAATTCTTGCTGCAGTGCCATGGGGGAATGTTGTCCGTGTGATGAATGTGTACACATTTAGGTCATAAAAACACACTTTTCAGTAATAATTTTCAAGAGAGGGGCATCGCCTCCTTGTAAGAATGAGTCGGGTTACATCCGAAGTGTCGTTCGAGCACATCGATGACTGGTTCAAAATTGGATTGAAAAACCCACGTTTGCCGGAGACCGTTGCATGCAGCAGCACGGGGGGCCGAGGAGGAGCCAGGTGGCCCAGGCAGCAGAGGGACGAGTCCGAAGAAGCGGACGCCGCCCAGGTTCCTACCTATCGTCGGTATGCTCTCTTTGGTCTTTTGCTTTTTGGGCATTCAACCAGTCATCTTTTCAAGCATTTAACTGTTTGACCAAAATGATGCACTTTGATTGACTTTTAGTTTTAGTTAGTAAACTGTTTAGTGTTAAGTAGTTATAAATAATATTATTATTAATAATATTACCAACATATTAGTACTATTTATTAGTGTTAGTACCCTCTCAATCTATTCAAGGAGACCAGCACTTTTTGCATTTTAAAAATTATTTTACAGACAAGTTTGGTATCATTGGAAAGCCTGTAACCTGAGGAACACAACGGTGGTTAAATTAATTTCATAGCTTTTCTGGTGAGGAGCTACGACAATTTTAGTGCAAATTGTTAGGATGTAGTTTTCTATCATCAATATTTCTATTTGACTCCCAATTGTTTATATAAAGTAATTAGTTGAGCATTTGAATAGAAACATGCTCTGCTCCTTCAGCATTCTGGGAGCCTTCCAGGGTGAATGAGTGTCTTGTTAACTTTTCCAAGTTTTCTGCGAGCTGATTACAGTCCAGGGCAATACGTTTTTTTCTCTTGTGAGCTTTTGATTGAGAAGGAATACACATCTTTCAGAGAAATGTCTGTAGGCTTTTGTTGCAGGACTTTTTGCCTCAACCTGAGCTGGGCTTTGAGAGCCTTGATGTCTTATCCAAACTCTCCAGGGATGCATGTACTTGCTGTTCACTTTGCCACAATCCCCAATAAATTGTGGCGGATAAAAATAATAATAATACAGAGTTCTTATAAAGCACACACATCTTAGACACTAGATCCAGGCGCTGAATAAAAAACAATCAACAATAAACAATTTAATGAGCTCTGAACAGTTCGGTCTTCAACAATTTTTTTAAATTTCATGACTGAGTCAGACTGACAGACTTCTGGAGGGAGTTTGTTCCATAGGTGGGGGCTGCTATAACCAATGGCACCCTGACCAACCGTTTTTTTACAGATGGTAGAAGCAAGTGTTGTTGTGTCGTGCAGTTTACAGAGTCGACTGTCAGGATAATAAACAGTGAGAAGATTGTTGAGGTAGACAGGTGCTGAGGAGTGAACGCATTTCCAGACAAAGAGCATTATTTTGAACTTGTCTGTTGCTCTCTTTTGCGCAGTCTTCTCAGTTCAGCTTCTTCGGCTTGTTTAAATTTTCTTGGATATGGCATCTCTTCTTGCTTCTTGAATTGCCAGCTGTTGTAGCTTGAAAGCCCTATGTACATGTTTGACAGATGTTCTACATTCTGAGAAGAGATGGCCCTTTTCCGCTGGAGTTTTGGCTTCTAACCAGGACATCGTCTTGTTATGAGCGAACATGATGTACGCCTAACACGCAATTGATGTGATGTTTGGCTTCTCTTGGAGCAAAGGGTCAAGGTGACCGAAAATACTCTCTGCAAATTTGTCATGTTTTGGCAAACCAACGGTCTTCTCTCTGGTTTCAGGGGTGACTTCATACCACTTCCCTCCCTCTAAGTGGTCTGTGAATATTTCTTGGAGTAGTTTTGCCATTGCTGGCAGCATGCTGTGAAGGATATTAAACTGCCACTTGGTCATCTTGTGTGCAAGGGGCGATGAGCTTATTGTATATTGCATCATTTTCCTGGTGGTTTCTACTTGAAAAAGAAAGCTGAACTTCACCTTGCATAAAATCCTCGAGTCGATTGCTTGCCATGAGTAGAAAGTCGATGACTTCTTGATATACACTGCCTATGTCCATAAGGTGTATGCCACTGTCTTCCATGGAAGCCCATAGTGGTACTGTCACAAGATGAGGAATCAGTCCAAGTGCCTTGCATCCAGCAAGGTAGTCTGGTATCTGCAAGTCAAACAGCACTGATTTAAGCAATTTGTTATTCGGTTGGTTTCCAGAAACGTTGTCAAGTGGCCATGTAAGTAGAAAGTACTGCATTTTTTTGAAACAGTATGTTAAATCTATTTCCGCGGAAAGGTTCTATGGGTAATCGGGCGACACCTTCAGCTTTTAACACTGGCCTCAAATACTCAGTGAAAGACCCATGGCACCCAGACTTCTCATCCCCTCCTTGGGCAACAGCTTTATTCACAGTTCTAATGAGTCTGGTTGCCCCAGCCTCTGACTTCCGAAAAGACAAACACAGGTCAAACACAGGTGCTTCCCGCTCAAAGAATCCATCTTCTGTTTTGAACAATGATGCTGAGGCAACTTCGGCCAAATGGACAAGAGCATGGAAGCCACACAACAAAAATACTGAGTTTACCCACAGGCAACCTCTCTGTTTCTGTCAGTATTTCATCATTCTTAACTGTCTGAAGCAGAACATCTCGCCAATAATCCTCCAACAGTTCATTGAATTTTATCTGTGTGCTTGCTCTGTCTGACATAGTGCAAGAAATATTGAGCAAAATCTTCTTTGATGTATCAGATGCTGAAGCCTTTGACATGTCATCAATGTCGCTAAGAATCTGCTTAAATGTGAGCAGAACATCTCGTCCCAACTTAGAAACAAGATCTCTTAATCCTAGTACATAAAATCTTCCTTCCGCATCACTCAAGTGGAATCCTTCAAACTGTCTCCCAAATTTTGACGTCTCATCACTGAGTAGTCCCAAATTAGATTTTTCTGATAGCATTTCAACAAGCTGCCTCTGGGCCAACAAAAGTCTCAAAATGTTCCAGTCGTCAATAGTATTACTTGGGACTTCGGCTGTCTTTCAATCACAGCAGGAATCAGTCCTGTGGCAACATTGTGATTAAGAAGCCTTAAAACACATTCTTTCATTTCCGTTGTGTACACGCCAGCATCATACTTTGATGTAACCTCATCTGTAATAGTTTCTCTGAGCCAATCATTTTCAGCTATCGTATCATCAACAGTAGTCTGTCTGGCTTGCAGTTCTTCATGGAGGTGTGTCTCTCTCTCTGTATGTTTCTGAACCATTTGTTGTGCTGTTTTCTCAAGCTTTGTGGTTTTTGATTTGAGGTGCTTGATCTTTGAGGCTTTCCTTTTCAGGTCACTTTTCTTTTTCGCAAGCTGTTCATTAAGTGCTTCAGCTAACTTGTTTGGGTCAGCTTTGGGGCTTCAAGAGTTGTAAAAATAATGGCTGAACAAGTTTTGACTTGAGGACTTGAGATGGGCCCCCTTTCTTCATACGCAAAAAAGGTTATATAAATCAGAGAGTAAAATATCTGACTTAATGTTTTCTTGTGTTGTTGAGCTGTGTAGAAATTGTGCCTGTAGAGTGCAGGAGGTCCAGGCTCTGTGGCTCTATTGTTTACATGTGATGTCAGAGGTTACATGATGTAGATAAATGGGCTTTTTGATATTTTTAAAAGTATCAAAACCATGAAAAATAATCCATTTCCGAGTCAACGGTAGTCTTGATGGAAACGGAGGCAGGTGCGTGATAATGCGGCATGTTAAACGGAACTTCATTTGAATCCTTTCAAATCACTCACATTTACTGGTATCCTAGAAACAGGATTGGGAGGAGTGTTAGGCCTACTGTTTGTTTCATTATTTTTTTGAAGGTTTGAATTATCTTTTTTTCCCCAACATTTTCTGCCATGTTGATGCCAGTAAATAATCAATTTTACAGTAGTAGCTTGTTGGAGAAAAGTTACAGGTTGGTGAGAAGAATAACTTATAGTCCTCTTTCATGCTTTCCTCTCAACACTACAAGTATTACCGAAAAATTGTGACAAACCAGAGCCAGGAAACAATTCAGAGCTAGAAAAAACAACTGTGCAAGTAAATATTTTGTTATAAAAAAAATTACACCCAATTTTAAGATGGTCTAAAAAGGGAAAAAAATTGTCTTCCATGATATTTAGAGATCCCCAAGATCACCAGCTTCAGTATGCTGAAAAATACCAGCAGCAATGGGAAGAAGAAAGGCTTCAGGAGGCTAGTGAATGTGATGTTGCAAGAAGCGTGCACACAAGTTTCTCTGGTGAGTTCTACAGCGCCCAATTTTCATAGAGCTGCTTAAGACACAAAAAGTAGCTAAGCACAAACAAATCATGCTTACCAAAATAAGGTTTCCATCCAAATACCATGTCACATCACATGTAGGATCCTTGACTGGTATCTTGCTTATTTTTGCTTAGCAGAAACTTTGTAGGGACTCTTTTTTTCCTTAAGCAGCTGTTATTCTGGGGTCCAATTTCATAAAGCTGTTCAGCAGAAAATATTCGTAGAAAATTTCTTTGCTAAGCAAAAAATGAGCCGGGTACCAGTTGCAATGATGTATTACTTCATGGCATTTTGACTGGTAACCTGGTTCTGCTAAGCATGTTTTTTTTCTGTGTTTAGCACATTTGTTTTGCTTACATGCTTATTGGGCTCTGATTTACAAGAAGTTTAAGGTGATATGGGAGGGCGTCCATACTAACACGGTCATTATAATGCCATATCATTATGACCATATGGGAAGGTGTAACTTTGATCTTCTTTTGAAACTGAACAGATATTTTGTCAAATTCTTCAAACGTCCATATGAACATGTAGATGCAATAACAATTTCAAATTGTTTTCTTAGACTTGGAGAGTATGACGGAGAGTGATGTCTTCAGTATGCCGTATGACGTCCCCGCTGAACTCGCTGCTCAGGTCTACCATAACTACAACTTTGACCACACATACAATCCGTCCCTTCCAATCACTGAGTATGCTGAACAGGTAAAAGGGGAATTAATTAGAAATTGTTTTTGCAAAGCACATTGTTGTATCAGGTATAAAAGTCTTCCTACTTTAATTTGATTTCCAGGTGTTTTTTCACTCCTCAGAAATATCAGCCTCTTTTTTATGAAAAGGCCAGAAAAAGACTACCAAATTTCATCCGTGTAAGTGGTTATAAACAGACATTTCTGATTGTGATTTTTGTTTCTGTCATGACAGATTGTCAACACGATCGAGGCCCAGCCAGTGGCCATAATCCAGGGTATGACAGGAAGCGGAAAGACAACTCAAGTTCCCCAGTTCCTCTTGAACCATTACGCAAGGCACAATAGACACTGTAACATCATCGTCACTCAGCCCAGGAGGATTGCTGCCATCAGTATTGCCAAACGAGTGTGCGAGGAACGGCGCTGGCAGCTGGGGAGTCTCGTCGGTTACCAGGTGAGCTCCGATGGGTCAGAAGTAAAAGCGGGATGAAAATTAATTAGGTGGTTTTGATGGTGAGCATGCGCCGTGAAAGAGTGGAGTTTCTGCTTTATATATTTGAAGGAGGATTTGAAACTCTGCATGGTGGAGAATTCAATCTAGTGAGGGTTTTTGTGAACACCACGTGCACAAAATTTGTCTTGTGAGTTGTGGTGGTTCTGAAAAGAACCTGTGGTTTAACAACTCGCATTTTTGATCACGATGCTCTGATTGCCTCTTTTCCTGAAGATGATCAGAGCATACTGATTGAAACGTCAAGTTGCAAAACCATCGGTTCTTTTCAGGACCATTGCAACTCATAGAAGAAATTTCATGTACATAGCGTTACCGCGAACCTAACTAGATTTTGGGATTGGTCATGTTTATAAACAAATTAATTATTAAATAAAAAAACATTCAGTCTTTCTTTGCTTCCAAGGTGGAGTGTACCCAACAAAGGTAAATTTAGAAAGTTGCACACCAAAATCTTGGTAAATGTTCCAAAATTAGCACTGTTGTAGAATCTCTGTAATGCACGAGGGAGATTCAAGGGCCCAACGATCGAAGATTCATCTTAAGATGAGTTGTTCAGTATCACCATTGCGATTCATATTCTGTTGCATTTGCTTAGCCATTAAGATGGAACCTTTGCCTGAGCTCATCTTTAAGATAATTCTTGGTGCTTTGTGAAATTTGACCCAGGTCATGCATTGACATCATTATGCAGCCATCTTTTAGGTAAAACGACGATGAAAGAATGGAAACGCACATCTATGTATGCGCAGCTTACATGATGGGCCAATGACCAATTTTCATTTGACCTCTAGCCGAAGGCACCCTATTCAAATAATTCATACAATTTGGAGACCCTCTACATTGACACCATCAGGCCACTATCTTGGGGATAAAAACGATGATGAAACAATGGAGTCGCACATGTATGAACATGTGACTTACATGATGGGCCAATGAACAATGTTCATTCGACCTCTAGCTGAAGGTACCCTGCTCAAATAACATCATGTGCATACAACTGTGAAACCCATTGTAGGGGTAAAAACGATGATAAAACAATGAAGTCGTACATGTATGTATGCGCGAGGGTGCCCTACTCAAAATGATGTCATAAGGTCTATTGTAATACTTTGGTCATTATGTCTCCTCCCCATAATGCAGGTTGGTATGGATAACAAAACATCAGAGGATACACGCCTTACTTTTGTCACTACTGGGATCCTCTTGAATCACCTGATTCGGGATAGGACCATGATCAAGTACACACACATCATTCTAGACGAGGTAAGTACGAAGTTCATCCTTAAGGCCTTGTCACACTCGGCAATTTTTTACAGGCAACTTCGAGGCGACCAAACTGCACTGCATGCAAATTGAACACTTTGGTAGTACAACATTCATTTTTCTCCTGACGATGACTAGATGATGGCTAGAGCTGGCTAGTCGAAATTTTGAGACCAATTAAAACTGACTCTGCAGCAGTGAAGTTAATAACGAGAATTCCCCACGTTCCACTAAGCGAGAGTAGTAGTCCCGATTGATTACCTACCTCCCACCCAGTTAGTAGTTAATAATAAGCAAAACAGTTCTTTTCAGAACTAAGTGGTCTCCCGAGTTCCCAAAAACTACTCTGCGGCAGTAGAATAAATCTACACAGCAAATTAGATATATACACATGGTGTTACCGCAAACTGAATAAACATTGGCACATCGCCATGCTATGCCTCAAAACCCATATGTATTTTTCTGTTGGAATCTTACTATCCCCAAGACAGTTGTGTGGAATTTGACATGTGAAGGTTTTTTCTTCATGGAGATTGCCTTGACGGGTTCTGAGTTCTGATTTCTGCCATTCAAATGCAGTAACGTGTTCCAAAAGGCAACAATGGTTTCCCTTCTTAAGTACAGATTTACTAACGGATGTGGTCATGTGCTCACTTCAGGTACATGAAAGGGACCAAGATATGGACTTCACCCTTCTGGTAGCCAGGAAGCTACAGCGGTCAAACTCAAGACATGTCAAGGTAAATGCCTCTGAGTTACAAGTACCTGGTACTCACTATTCTATACATTGCACCCGCTGTTGTATTGTTGCGCAACACAGGTATCTTCAACATATGATGTTTAACACAACTGTACAAACGCCAGTGTTACTCAAGATAGATCTGCACACGACGCGTATACATGTAGACCCCTTGCATTTGATATCACAATCTCAAACAGTGCCCTCACTTAGGTCAAAGGAAGACCCAGCATTGGCTGAGAAATGTGCATGGCATGCGCGCACTTGCATGTTTAAATTGTTTGACCTCAGCAATGGCGGCCTATGCAAGGGTCGTATTGACTCCTTGCACCAATGTCAAATGTACTAAATGCTGCCATGCTCACCATCTTGTTTCCCAAGAAGATGCAACTAAGATTAGTATGACGATGATGTCATGTGACTTGGGTCAATATGGGTGTTGTGCATGTGGGTAAATTTTAAAATAATTTTGGGTTGAGCAGCGGGTTTTAAACCTGGGACCTCTGAATGAATGTGCCGGCACTCTACCACCTGGAAAAAACATGGACATAATATTTAAACAACCAAAATCCCCCAAACCCAAATTTCGCCTGACTGCTAATATAAAGCCATTTGCGAGTTAGATTTGCATAACGACTGGTGCAATGACTTGCTTGATTACAAGTTAAAACTTAAACTATAATTCCTCAGACTAAATAGACAGTTAATATGGTACATGATAGAGGGCAAGCATTTGCGTAGTTACATTAGAAATGGCAAACACCCGGACACAATTTTGAATGAATGTGTATAGCACAATGGTACCAGCAGCCGATTTCCAAAACGCTAGGATTGATCCTATCTCGAGTTAGGACGAGTAACTAGTCCTAACTTAGGATTAATCTTAAGGTTTACATGTTACAGTGCAAGGCTGGGACTTGTCCTAAGTCCTAAGATTAATCCTAAGTTAGGAAGAGTTTGGTGAAATCGACGGCAGGGTTTGCTCATCTAGGTTGCTATACAAAAGCTACGCCGAACCATTTGACATAGCAACTGCCTCATTAGGAATTCAAATTTAAGTGGTAACTTGTGACTAAGTCATTGTACCGGACGTTATTTCAAACCAAATTCACAAATGGCTTATTCCCAAAGTGTTTTCTTAATATGCTGCAGATCATCCTCATGTCAGCGACCTTTGACACGTCCATGTTTGCCAACTACTTTGCCTTGCCCATAGCGGGGAAACTAGAGAACGCTCCTGTCGTGAACATCGAGGGGAAAGTATACGATGTGCAGGAATTCTATGCACCGGATGTCAGCCACCTCGGACAAGTAAGAAATTATTATTATTATAATTTATCTTTCTGATAATGAAACCACGGGACTGTCAAAAGCAACTATAGCACTGTGACCAGTGCCAAATTTCATAGAGCTGCTTAAGCAGGCAAAATAGCTAAGCACAACAAAGTTATGCTTACCATAATAATATTACCAGCCAAAATACTATGTCGCATGTGGCATATTTGACTGGTATCCTGTTGATGTTTGCTTAGTAGAGAATTTTTAAGCAGTATTTCTTGATTAAGCAGCTCTATGAAATCAGTATAAGAGAGGAAAAACCCCCAAATAAGGAAAGTGCATGCAATCAGGTAGGGACTGAATACCAAATTCACATGCGCGGCTTCAGTCAGGGATTCAAACCAGGGTCCACAGAGGTGAAAGGCAGGGAGGAAATTACTGAGCCAACCTACATGCCCAAATACTCCTTTTGAGTTTACCGTCTTATTGTTTAGTGACTTTGACAAGTGAAAACGAGCCGAGCACGCCTAATAGAAGACTACTGAGAAAATTTTCCAGACTTATATGTTGCACATGCCCATTTGGTGATGATTTAGCACTGCAAGTTCATAAGTCAAATTCGATCCGATCCACTATTAAGCTAAAGTAGTAGTCCCGGCCGATTTCCTACCCTCCGCCCAGTAGCTAATAAGCTGGACAGTTCTTCTCAGAATTAAGTAGTCTCCCGAAGTAGTCTCCCGATTTCCAAAGTCTACTCTGCGGCAGTAGAATAAAAAGCAAGACCTAGTTCTCTAAGAACAAATCTACATAGCTAGTAGATATACACATGGTGTTACCGCAAACTGAATATACATTGATACCTCACCATGCAAAGCCTCAAAAAGTATATAATATTTAATCAGTTATTACTCGATACACCGAAGTAAATTGTATTATTTACTCAACAATCGCATTGTTTTTAGACCTGTATTGAAGTATCAGTGGTGTAGTCTTAATTTATTTAATTTTGTACATGTGGACAATTTGTCACTTTTTTGCAAGTGTGTGTAAAATAAATTATGATGATGACAAGTTCATAACTCTTAGCTTGGGTTTTTTACATTACATCTGTCTGAGCATTGAAACAACCTTGCAGTTTTCTCTGACATAACATCTCCTTCTTGAAATGATTTTCTTTTTCTGTCGACAGTTCATAGAAAGTGAAAACGGTGAGCCGACAATCAACCCAGAGACTTATGAACTTGCCAAGAACCTGATCATTCACTTTGATGAACTGGAAGTGGCTGAACAAGGGTGAGAATACTAACCAATACATTCAATCTCTTCTTAGCGAAATGTTTTTCCGGAAATAAATAAATATTCACATGGTTGATTATTTGTTGTCTGATTTTGTTGGCTTGATGCTGTGCTATAAGGGGATAGCTATAACTATCCACATTTCATATAATTTGTTCCGAACCTAAGCTATTTTAGATTAAAGTCCCATTGATTATTATTGGAAATATTGAGTATGACCTCATGGCCCTGAGGCACTCTTTCATTCCATCTTTGCATGAGAACTAAGAAAACCAAATGATCTGGGCTCAATCTCCAAAAAAGTCTTATTGAGCAGACGTTAATTGACGTGCATAATTTGTATCCCATAATGTTTCTCACCTTACATTCGGGAAAGGGTGTGCTAACTTACTGGCAAATTTGAGTGTAACAAAAGACAAATCCATGAAGAACGCATACATCCATCACCAAATCCTTCTGTCTTTTTATTGAGTAGACCTACATGTCCCATTTTTATTACCCGTCTACGGTAATCACTGAAACTTGCTTAATGCCTAACATCTTTGGTTTTACACACAGGGACAGTGAGAAGAGCGGGCGTGCTAAGCACAGGGGAACAGTCTTGGTGTTTTTGCCAGGCAAGTTGTTTCATGAGAGTATGGCATGTGCTGATTTATCATTACTGTTGACATTATCATTGAAGTGTACATAAGTAGTGTGAAATGCTGTTTTTATTCCTGGCGGATTTGTAGCTTCCTTTCATTTCATTTCATTTATTAATTCTGGTTGTGCAGCCAAGGACTCTCAGAAATACAAACTTAATCACTATACTAGTCCAAAAACCACACGAAGAGAAGACAAGGAAGGAAGTTTCAGTTTTAGATATGGGAGGAAAATCCCTGAGAAATATTCCAGGGAAAACCCATACAATCAGGGAAGGACTGAAAACTCGATCAACATAGTGCCCCTGGCGGGATTCGAATCGGGGTCCTGGTGGTGGAAGGCAAGGAAAGGTACCACGACACCAACCCAACCGCTCCGTAGTTACAATATCATGGAACAGTTCCTTGCAAGATTGGGAGATGGGGGTGTAAGGAACATCTTGCCCTTCCCAAAGCTACCTTCCCAAAGCTTCCAGACTGACCTACAGAGACTGTTGATTTTTTTAATTTCAGGATTGGCCGAGATCAACAGACTGGATGAAATGCTCGTCAGTGTGGTTGCTTCTCACAGGTATATCTTCAGTTTTTAACTCTGTATTCAAAGGGATGCTACATCATATGTCCTGTTAGTGTTACCACTACAAGATGAAAATATTCAGAAGTATTCAGTTTTCTAAAAAGCATGAGCCCCTAATAAAATTAACCTTCATGGGAAGACTGACTTATTAACATTCCTGTCTAATTATCTATTTGACCTTGATGTGTGCAGGTTGTGGGTATTGCCTCTTCATTCTACCATCACATCCCAGGAGCAAGCCAGGGCTTTTACCAAGGCTCAGGACGGCTTCAGGAAAGTCATCTTAGCAACCAACATTGCAGAGAGCTCCATCACGGTTCCTGATATCAAATACGGTAAAGAGAGTCTTGGGTTTCTAAAAGATAAATTTTGTATGTAATGTTTGTGTAGGTTTCAATTTTTGATGCATCGTGTGAATTATCTCTTAAGAAATGGTTCCATAACCATTTTACACCTGGTTCAGACAGGCGCTCTAAGAGTCGCACCGAACCAAACTGTTGATTTAAGTTCATGAAAAGTTTGACGTCTGAAACAGTTAGGAGCAACTGGACACGCTGGAAGTCGAAAGATCGACTGTTGTAGTCGTTCGGAACGGCTCTGGAGCGTCTTGGTGTCAGATCTTGTCATGAGCCGAACCTAATGTAATATTATGTTAAGTTCGCCTGTCTGAAACCAAAATTTATTTGGGTCGACCTAGAGTCGCTCCTTATCTATTTGGTTCGGCGCAACTCTGGAGTGCCTGTCTGAACCGTGTGTCAGTCTTGGAGCATTTTCTGTACATTTTTATTTATTTTTTTTTTTAAAGTGATGATTGTTTATTCTGTTTCAGCATTACGTTGACAAAAAACCATCTTTAATCCAAACATAAACATGGCATTTGTAATTGTTTTGGGGGACAGTCTTGGTTTACATTATGAGTCATTGAATACACACTCTTTGTTTCAGTTATTGACTTCATGTTGACTAAGTGCATGATCTGTGATCCGGAGACCAACTTTCAGAGTCTCAAAATACAGTGGGCATCCAAAGCCAATGCCACCCAAAGAAAAGGTAAGAATCTATTTTCATCAAAAATACCACAACTATCTTCAAACTGGACCTGTGTATCACAAAAACAACATGTGGCAGGAAATTGTACATTGAAATGGTACAAGTCAGTTTTTAAATCAATGTGAATCTTTGTTGTTTTGTCAGTTGCATTGTTTTGGGGGAAAGGGGGGTTGTGGAAACACATTTCAATGTGTCAAATCACCCAAAACATTTGGAAAATCTTATACCAGTGTGGTAACTAGAAACAATAATAGTATGTGTATTTTTCAAGCCAAGTAGACCTCTCAAAGTGTCTCATCGGACCTTAAGCATTCCTAAAACACCCTCAACTCCTTAGGAGTGTGCAGCACCGGCAGCAAAATGGGTTACAAAGGTTGGTTAGTCATTCGCATCAACAGTTTCTACCCATTTATACCTGGGTGATAAAAAGCAGTTTATAGTAAGGTGTCTTGCTTCAAGACCAGGAGTGCATCCCCCTTTGGACGAACTGGGCGAATGTTTAGCATTTAACCCGCATGTTTTCAAACTGGAATGCGGATGTGCAAAAAGCGCACGCAACATTTGCGAAATTTTGTAAATGATACAAATCCACACTCCAATGATTCATCCACCAGAACTTAAGTTCAATGTACTAGACTACTCGGCCATGACACACCAATAAATGTGGAACTGCTCCTTTTTAATGACAACTAAGAAGGGGGTTTTTGTACCCTCACTCTTTACATTAGATGCTATTTTTGATGTTCAAATTTTTGTGTTTTTTTTTTACAGGAAGAGCCGGTCGTGTTTCTTCTGGTCGAGTTTACAGGCTTGTCACAAGAAGGTTCTACGAGGATTGCGTACAGGATTATGGAATTCCTGAAATGAGGGTTTGTTTCTACTTTAATTATTCTGAACTTTAGTGGTTTGAGACTAAGGATTATTGTTCCACAAAGTGTTAAAGTTGTACTTTTTATATGCTTGCCTTTACATATATGTATGTGAATATTTTTATATTGAATTCATTTATTGGCAGATGGAATATTTTGGTTACAGGAAAATTAATTTTTCCACTTAAGTATACCCTTCTCCACATTGTCGTTCAATGTGTATTTATTTTTACTGTGATGGTTTCACTTGTTATTTTATTTTTTTTAACACTGTACATTTGACTGTATTGTGGAGAGAAATTAAATACAAATAATGTAAATAATGTAGTGACCCTTTTTAAGCCACATGACTACTGTCAATACTAAATGGCTCCTTGGGGTTTCTTCTTAATACTCAGCGTTGCCCCTTAGAGCAACTGATTCTCAAAGTCAAGCGCCTAGACCTTGGTGAACCAAAGGCCATGCTGGCTCTGGCGCTAGAGCCACCCAACCTGGATAACATCATGAGGACAGTGCTCCTTCTTAAGCAGGTGAGTAGTTTGGCAATCTTTCAAATAAAAACTTGCATAAAATGACTTTCTTGAATAAAATGACTAATAAATAAAATGACTAATAAAATGACTTTCTAATAAAAACAATTTAAAATGATGCAAGTTCACCCCAAACAAGGCTAAAATCTGCTCTTGGTATAGTAATAATAATATTCCAGTGCCTTGACGTTGCTTGCATAAATCCAAAGGAAAAACTAGCATTTCCCTTGGGTTTCCGTAAATTCCAAGAAACCGTCTATGTAGACGAGTTTCTCTGAATATTGCATTGTCACTGTTGTGATCTTACAAGACACTGATGTCAAGGATTACTATAGGTTTTATTGTGAATCATGAACTGTTGCATGTTTGTTTGTATGGTTGCTGAGGTAGCCATCTTTAGCCTAGTTAATCTCTGGCAAGAGAGGGTGCTATTACAGTTCAATGTAATATCAACACGGCCGTCATAAATTCAAGCATTAACATCTGATTCTTTGCAGGTCGGCGCTTTGTCTACTACCACAGGGGGTGTCATCTCGCCTAACGACAGCGATGGTGACCTAACATTTATTGGTCAGGTGCTCTCTGAGCTCCCTGTTGACATACGGATAGGGAAACTCTTGGTACTAGGCCATGTGTTTGACTGTCTCAGGGAATGCCTCATCATTGGTAAGATGTGGATTTTACGTATTTGGAAAAATTCCTTGTAGTCTTTCTGAAATTGCAGCTCTGTTTCCCTATTTCTAACAATACTACTTGGTTATTATATAGTGGACATTTCCGAGTAGCTATTACATCTGTTCATCAAGCATACTTAAAGATCATTCCTCTAACTTTCTCCACTCCCTGGGGAGCATTATTATTAGGAATGGTTTATTTTATTTCATCATTATTCAGTAAAAAGATACTCTCAGTATAATTACTGAACTATGGTCTCTTATATACAAAATAGTAGTTAGTACAATAAAAAGCAGTAAACTGCAAAATGCACATACGAAAAATAATAGTATAATTAAATACCCCAAATTTTTGAGTCAGAGCAGTCTACTAATTTTTTTCCGACTTCATTTTTTGAATATCAAGTAATAGACTGCAAGGGAAACGGATTGGTTGAATTTTAAATAATTTGGTGTTGAACAAAGAAACTGCCAACATTAGGGCTAGATAGCTCAGTTGGTAGAGTGCCAGCACGTTAAACCGGATGTCGCTGGTTCAAGTCCCGCTCTAGTCATGTTTTCTTTGTTCAAGGCCAAAATATTAAAGTCAGTTTCCCCTTGTGGTTTATTACTTTATATTTGAAATAAAATGTTGCATCCTCTTAAGGTGATCCCTATGCTGCCGCTTCCCAGGTTGTATCGTAAACTTGGGTGTGATCCCTGGCTATACAGCAGCCACAGGTTGAATGGCTTCTGACTGGCAACCCCGAACAAAGATATTGACAAAATAGGGAGACCGTTAACATTCTGGCTAGATAGTTCAGTTTGTAGAGTGCTGGCAGGTTAATCCAGAGGCTGCAGGTTCAAATCACGCTGTAGTCAATTTGTTTTCTTTGTTCAATACAAAATACTATTTTTGAATAAACACACTATTTTTTTCAAATTTATACCCTCAGGTGCTGGTCTCTCTGTGAAGAGTTTCTTTGCCAGACCGTATAAGGATCAACTCAAAGCTTATGGGTGAGTTAAGCCGTATCGGAATTGGTGGCTGCAGCTACGGCTACGACTGTTGCTAAGGGTCTTGCTAAGGACATCCTATACCTCAGTGCATGATGACCTGGTGGTCTAGCTGTAGCCGTAGCCATACCTGCCAGTTCAGCCACAGCCCTAGTCACAGCCTTTGGGTCTTTATCTTACAAGGGCTTGGGGCTAAACCTAAAGTTATGTTGATATGTTTATATTGATGCAATGCAGTTGGTAAGTCATTATGTCACGTATCTGCATATCTGCTGCACATCCAAATTTTCACGACCTTTGGCTGCTTTAGTGGCATACGTTTGTGTGTATTTTACAAAAAATCACCTATTTTTTTACAATCAAAGGCACTTCTTGTGGCAGAAACTGTTAATATTGAGAAGACCTTAGTCTTTGTAGAATGTATGTTTAAAAAAAAGCCAAGTCAAATCATTAAACTTCTCTTGCATAAATAATCAAAGAAAGTCAGTTTGTGTGGAGTGGGTTTGGCTATACAGTTGAATTACACTTACTTTATCAGCCATTTGTGCATTACTGGGAACTTGTTGAAATTGTTATTTTATTATGATAAATAATTGATAATGTTAATCAGGAACATTCTTCATTGTAATACCCACTAAGGATTCAATCACAATACCATTTCAAGAACATGCAAGAACTAAAGATTCTGTTAATGGGAACTATGTCTTGATTGTTTGTCGTGATTCCAGGTCCAAGTTGAAATGGGCAGACAAGTCCTTCAGCGACTGCATAGCCATCCTGAACGCATACAGTAAATGGGAACACCTCAAGGAGACCAGTGGGTTCTTAAGACCGGGAATGGTGAGTTGAACTCGTCATTCTGCAGCCATGTGGGGTTTTCTTTCCTATCCATTTATTACAGATTAGGTTAGATTCAAAGCACTGGGTTGGTAATATTAATAAAGTAAACATGAAATGATTGCTTAAATAAAATAAAATGATTGCTTGAGAGAAATATTTTCGTCGGATATATTGTTAAAGTCAGGGGAATAGTATTTGAAGACCACACAAATTGCCTTTGTTTATTTTGATTGCTGCACCCTAAATAATCCCCCTCTGAGCATGCATAAAATCCTTTTATTAATATTTCGTTTTATGCAAGTCCGCCCCAAACAAGGCTTCAATCCACTCTTGGTATGGGGCTATGAGAAGAAAATATCAAAGATGACAACAAATTAAAAAAATTGTATGATGTTTCAACTAAAGTATGGCCACTGAGTTTAGTAAAAAATTTCTACAGGTCAGCTGTATGGTGTGATTATAGAATAAAGGCTTGGAACTAATTTACTCTTACCCCCAAAAAAGTTTGAAAGGGAGTATTACATTTTGTCAGTCCTGTTGTTTGGATGAGATACTGCATCAAAAAATTGTCATCATGCCATTTACTTGGCAATAATGATGGTTAAAATATAGATGGTATAGTTTTGGAAAACACTGTAACAAAATAACGCCAAAATCTTTGCATCTGATATCCATTCTGGAAATTGTAAAGGAAAGGGCAAGAAAAGTGACATAACTTTCAGATGGTCAGACAAGATTGGAAAACAGATAGACAAAACGGTCGACGTAGAAACAAACAACGAAAACAAAGCAAATGCTAACCTGATACTTCACTGAGGCATCGACAGCAGTTGCATCCATTCTCCCTGGCTGTTGGCTCGGTGCCCTTTGAAAAGTTCCAGTGCAAATTGTAAAAATCTCATAGAGCTGCCCTTTACTTGGGCATATCTGCCTTACCCCTGAAAGAAGGAAGCACCAGACCTGCAAATGGGTCCGATTCTCAAGTAAGTTGAGTTTGAACGTGGTTTGTTGTTTACAAACAGAACGAGAGAAGGTGGGGTGAGAAGAACATGATCCAGATCAACAGAATCCGCGAGGTAAGACACTGTCATTTGATCAACTTTAAAATCTCCCTATCAAATTCAAATCCCTGGAGTTTAAATGGCTATCCATAAAAAGTAAAAAAGCCAAAGCAAAGTGTATGAAATTGAGAGTGTTGGAAGAGATGATTTGATAATAGTTTAAAAGTACTGGGTCTAACCACTAAAAGCTATTTTTGGTGAGTAAAGGTTTGTGCCAATCGTTACTCTTGTCCAAATCTCTCTTAGTGAGCCTTATTTCTTTACTGGTTAAGGATAAAAACCATCAATGTTTAATTTTTAATCTCAAAGCTTACTGATTATGAAGTTCACATTAGAACCATTTTTTTTCCTGTGAAATATTTCCCTCTGAAATGAAGTCATATTTGAGAAAACTGTATCTGATTGCCTTAAAAAAAACAGCAATAGCTGATTTCGGTTGTTACAACCTAGTTGAAGGACTATGTGTTTACATGCTGAATATTGTGCATGGATTTTTACTATTTTCTCCTGACACACACAACGGATTAAGCCCAAATTGTCACAGGTTATGTTATTTACTGTATATGGTTGATCACACAAAACATAAACACTGTCTGCAACTGTATCGTCAGCTCTAACAATCCTGTAATTCCTTTATGTTCAAGAAACTATTTCTGTAATGGAGTCTGAAGATTATGATTCAATTTATTCAAACTGATATTGCCCTTGATCAACAAGATAACATTTGTTTTCATCACCTATAAACCCAATATTACAGGTGTCTGACGTTGCCAAGGAGCTGTGTGATCGATTGGTCAAGTTTAATCTCAAGGTGCCGAGGGACAGCCACAGGAGGCAACGTCAGGGTGACTACACACATGACATGCTGTTACTCAAGGTAAAATACTGGCACTTACGGAATGTTGGTTCTGGGCCCCATTTCATAGAGCTGCTTCAGGCATAAAATGTTGCTAAACAGATTTCTGTTTAGTACAATTTAGCAGGAAACCAGTCACAAAGTGTACATGTGAAATGGTATTTTGGCTGGTAACCTATTTCTGGTAACCAAAATATTGGTTTGTGCTAAGCAACTTTTTTGTGCTTAAGCAGCTCTATGAAATTGGGCCGTGGTGTTGTCAGAGTGTGGATTCGGGTCCTAGTCATGGCACTTGTGTCCTTGAGTAAGGCACTTCATAATTACTCCACTCTTTGGATCGGTTGAACAGCTGTAGGTCCTGTGTGTTCTGCAGTGCACATAAAAGAACCCAGCACATTTATAAAGAGAAAGAGGTTCACTCTAGTTTTTTCTGGCATAGGTCCAATTTCATAGAGCTGCTTAAGCAGAAAACAGTGCTTAAGAATTTTCTTCTAAGCAAAAAAAGCAGGACACCAGTCGCAGATTGTACATGTGACATAGTATTTTGGCTGGTAACCATATTCGGGTAAGCAGAATTTTGTCGTGCTTAGGCTACTTTTTGTGCTTAAAGCAGCTGCATGACATTGGGCCCCTGCTTCCTCTTGTCATTCCAGCTTGTTCTTGCTGGAGCCTTCTACCCTAACTACTTCATCTGTGAGGAACCCAGTGAAGTTGATGCTCTGAGACAGCTTTCAGGCAAGGACCCCTGCACCACTGTCATGGTGAGTTGTTATTACACTTCAGGTGACTGCATAATAACGTACTCTTGGCTTGTATGTAGCGATGCGGTTTGCTGTAAAATCGTGTAAATAGCTCTTTAAGAGTTTATATGTTTTTCTAGAGTTGTGAAAACCTTTTTAGATTGTGTTTCATCACTTCATTTAGTCTGTCCAATAAATGCGTGTTTAAACTGCACCAATATCATATCTCATTTTAAATTATCCTGGATGTATACAAACCAAATGGCCCCAGATATATTGGTTTTGCATGGATCCTCGCGCACATGTTAAATGTTGAAGATACAACGTTTTACACAAATGGGATGCTATATTTTTGCAATAATATGACAACGGGTTTCAAGGTAAGGTCATACGTTGGTATTGACACTGAAAAAAAAGTGTAATTTCTATCTGAAACTTGTTATAAAAATGGTAATGGTAGTAAGCATCCTGTGAAATTATTTCGTCTGAAATGCCACCATTGATGAGAAATCAAGTATGTTAAAATACTTCAAAACTCACCTCAAGGCGAGTTTTGGAGATTCAAATTTCAGTGGTGTCCGTTTGTGAATCCTGCTGCCAGAGGTGCGGTTGGTACCCGCTGTCGCCTCGCTCAACATGATGGATTTGACGTTCTTGACGAAAATACCGTGACAGTTTTTTTTGCTGTTTTCTCAACAAGTAGACACAATTTCTTCAGCTGAAACTTTCACAGGTGACATATATTGTATCTGTATTGGTAATTTGGCCTATAAATCAGGATTATGTTGACAAAAACCAGTCTGGGACCCTACCTTAAATTATCCTGCCTGTATCTCTTTTTCAGATATCCAATCTCCCAACCCATGGCTACTTGTATAAGACACCCATTGCTAGTCTCTTTGAGCAGTGTGGTAAAGGAAAGCATCTCTATTTTGAACAATCCAAGTAAGTGTTACCTGGTCGCATTTCCAGTCCTGGGCCCAACTTCATAGAGCTGCTTGGGTTTAAGCACCACAAATAGCTAAACACAACTAAAATTGTGCTTAGCAGAATAAGGTAACCGGCCAAAATACCATTTCACGTGTACCATTTGTGACTGGTTTCCTGCTTATTTTTACTTAGCTGTATTCTTTGCTTAAGTAGCTCTATGAAGCTAGGACCTGAACAATCCATAGGTTTTGTCAAAATAACTGGACAATGCAAATCCCAAACGCCCCAACCACAGAAATAAAAAATACAAATCTCTAAGTGATTTTCATGACTTGTTAATGATAAGTTCAGGGCCAAATTTCAAAAAGCTGTTTAGCCCCACAATTTGCTTAGCAAAGAAAAATCTTGCTTAGCAGAAACAGGTTACCTGCCAAAACACCATTTGATGTATATTGTTTGTGACTGGTTCCCTGCTAATTTGTACTAAGCAGAAAAGGTTCTGCTTTACAGCTCCTAGAAATTGCACACTGATGTAATATTTATAATCAGTAATAAAAATCATTCCGAAATGTAAAATTGATACTAGCCAAGAAATTGCCCTTAGTTCCTTATGAAGCTCACCCTAGGTTTTTTCCTTCAGTTCCATGGAAACCTTTTCTTTGCCTTGAAAAAAAAACCCATAATTGATTGATGAGTTTATTCAAATTTGTGTGGTGTTTTGTTTCAGGGCGCTGATTGAGTTTGAGCGGCCCCACTCCATGTCTACCACCGAGTCTGGCCCCATCCTAAATGCAGTGTACATGGCTGTCAAAATGAGGTAGGGTATTGATCGATCACTCTTGAGGGAGCGTGTGAGTGAGCTGATGTTGGTTGATTTAATATGGAGAAAGTGATTGGGTTTTGGTCTATGGGTTGATTGGTTGGCTGGTTGATTGACTGATTGATTGATTGACTGATTGACTGATTGAGATAAAACTGCAAAGTACTTTTGTGTTCCAGGTTGCCGCTGCCAAGCTGTACAATGTTGACATTTGTTTTTATCTTCAAGCAAACTTGAATCTCATCGGATTTGGGATGCAGAAGCGCTGTATTTTTCCGTATTCCACTCGCGCTTGTGTGATAACTAATATTGTCATTCCTGCAGAGACGGTCATGGAAATTAGACACAAAATATAGTGCAACATATTTCAACATTTGTTGCAATACTGCCCCTGTTGATTTCCCCAACTGTAGCAGTTTTTTGTCTTCCTTCATAGATGATCAGACTAACTTTATTTGATTGAATTACTGTGGCAACCCAAATAGTGTGGGAAGAGTGTGGTACCTTATGGCCTTCTCCAAATTGCAGCTCCTGTACTCAGGCATAATTTTCTTCCTATTTCAATCCGATTATTTTTTTCCCCTCAGAAAAATAATTACAATTTGTATTAAATAGCCCCAAAAAGTCTATAAAAGCCTATACATTTAACACATCTAAATCAGCCCTTGTGCTCGACAGAATGTTCTATTTTTTTTTTAAGGGCCAAAAATCATGCCAGTACACTTCTCAAGCACATCTTTGCAATGACTAGAGCTCGAACCAAACTTTTGGTAAAACAGTTTCTTGGATCGTTGATTACTTTCTTTGCCGTAATGAACCCATTGATATGTTATTCTCCAGGTTACTTCGTCTCCCCATGACCATTGAGCTCTATGAGGTCAACGAGTCAGAGGTCAAGTCCATTGAAGAGGCTAATGAGACCTCGCCTCAGGGTAGTAGGCTGCTGAAAACTGAGAGGTAAGTAGCACTGACCTTGGCTGAGTTGACACAATGGTCTTGTCTGATGCCATTCTCTTGGCCTAGCGCATCCAACTCAAGTTTTTGAACTGCCTCTAGCTACCGGGCAATCTTGGTGGTCTAGTTGGTAAGACACTGCTCTAGAATTGCAAAGGTCGTGGGTTCGAATCCCACCCCAGTAATATGCCTGTGATTTTTTTCACAGAACTCGGGAAAGTACTGAGTATACAGTGCTAACACACATCGGTGTAAGGGTAAAACCAAAAATGAATATTCTTTATCCCCGATGCAAAATTAGCATCTATTGAACTCAAGTTTTGATGGCTGAATCTTTGGAGTGCGGGTTTGAATCCTGGTCATGACATCTGTGTTCGTGGGCAAGACGACTGTACTTAGCTTCTCATCACCCAGGAGTAAATGGGTACCCGGAGATTGTTAATGTCAATGATTAGCAACCTGTGTGCCAAGTTTTGTTGGCGGTGCTGCATACTCCTAAGGAGTTGGGATACGTTTAGGAATGCTTAATGCTCGATGACTACAGGAATTAATTTTTAACGGTTCTTTGATACTTAATAATAGTCATAGTAATGGGTTCTTATATAGCGCACATATCCTAGTAGCTAGATCAAGGCACTTTACAACATTACTATCCCTGTTTGTCGGACATACTTTTAGACTATTCCTCTAACTTTCTCAACTCCCTGGGGAGCATACAACTCCGAACTTGAGTCCAATGTAGTGTACCGCACCACATGTCACACCACAATGGGTATTATTATTATCACATAAAAATAGCCTCCGACAGCAGCAGACATCGAAACCAAGTAATTTGGACAAATCCAAAATCAGAAGATGTGATTCTTTCTGGGAGAACATAACACAACTATATTTTGCATCAAGCATTCTAACTTTTCTGCGCAGCAAAGTCGTTCATCAACCAATCATGCAAAGAATTTGATAAAACTTCTGTGTGTCGCTGGAGATATTTTATGCATAACACTTAGTTGGGCATTCAAAAAAGGATTTATTTGCTCGTAAAAGATGGTGGACTTATGTCAAGTGGGAACTATCTGTACTGTGTGTTCTGCTGGGAGAACTTGCACATTGTGTACATGATATGCGCTTATGGATATTGCTTGATTTCAAAATTTGTTCTTAGATTGTCCGTGTCTGTAGACAGTGATGCTCCAAGACAGGTTGCCTTGCCACCTCCTAGCAGGAACTGGGTGGATATCCTAGTCACTGAGGTAGGTTCTTGCTTTACTCGATTTTCTGACCCCCCCAAAAAAACAAAAAAAACAAACAAACAAACAAAAAACAAACCCCAAAACACCTAATAATATTTATAGTGAATAAATTCATACAATAAACCAATAATAAAATGTAATAAATGAACTGGTAAATGAATGAATGAATGAATAATTAATACCGGTACGTACAATTCTTGTGTTTCTCTAGTAGAACATAACTTTTGTCTTTTTCTAAAGATCAAAACCATGGTACTGCAAGTTACTTCCAAGTTATAACCTCCTGTGACCTTGCAGGAGAGGTTTCAGAAACAGGATTTTTTATTTTTGTGAAGAATGGACAAAAATGATTGCTATTCAAATCAAGACAAAGGTGCAAAGCTTTTTGTTTTTGGTTTTAATAACTTCGAAATTCATTCATTTAAATGAAAATGACAGTTTGCAAGGCACCAAAATGCTATACGGTTGAGTCGGGGAGCATGACATGAAAGTCTATTGTTTTGACAACAGAGCAACTCGGTCATGCTTTTGTAACTTCCTGACTTGACGTGGGAAACCCTCTTTTTTATGGTCTGATAATCAAGTTAGCCGCTTGTCGCCCTTGAAAATTACCCGGTCCATCACTAGAGCTCACATCACACTGATTCTGAAAGTTCTACATTGGCTACCCATTGAGGACAGAATCGTCTTCAAGATCCTTCTGTATGTCTAGCGCTCATCAAAAAGCACCCTACCACCATATCTCTCAGAAGGACTTCAACCATATAATTCCTATCACGAGTCTCTGAGATCAAATAACAAACATCTTTTAAGGAAATTCCGGACCAAAACATCATGGGGTGAAAGATCGTTTACTTCTGCTACCCTTTTACCGTGGAACAATTTACCGGATCATCTTAAACTTTCTCCATCACTGGTTTTGTTCAAAACTTCCCTCAAGACTCACCTTATGAGGACTGCATAAACATTCCTCTCTATTGATGTGTCGCTGCGCCAGGTGAAACCAAAGATGGATACCGGTGGATTATAAATGCTCTTCTTTATTATTATTATTATGAAATCTCTGTTAGCGCGATGTTGTGTAGTAATTTTTCCTGATGTGCTGATACAGGTTGTTGATGGGAATCGTTTCTGGGCTCATTATGCTGATGCCGAGACCTTCAAATTACTGCAACACATCATGAGAGAAATCAACTGTCAAAGTGCCTTTGAAATGCCAGTAAGTTCAATTGTTTGTCTGTCTGTTGGTCTGTCACAGGAACTGCCCTTGTGTGTTTTTGTGTGTGTTTTTTTATAACATTTTTTAGACTACTTAAAGAAAATGAACAATAGAAATCAGTGGGGAAAAGCCCACGTTGTTGCCCTTTGAAATTGTCTGTATGTCTGTTGACTTGAAAGTTAACTGAATAGCTTCTTCAGTTTGCCAACAATTAATGATGACAATTACCAAAGAAAAGAACTGAATTATTGTTGCCCTTAGACATTCAATTCCAGATACAAATTTAGGTCATAACATTATATTGAACTTTGTTGGGAAAACCCTCCATCTTTCCAAATAAATAAGCAATCAAAAAGAACTCACAATTAAAGGCCAAAACATATACAGACACAAAATCCGGTTATAAAACACAATAAAAAACAATGTTTTTGGCATTTATTCACCTGACTTTCGTGAGAGTTAAAAGTTTCCCCATTCTTTGTTTCTTCTGTGTGTAGAAACTTGCAGTAATGGTGAGGCCAGGATTGTATTGCCTGGCTCCATTCGTAGATCAGGATGATCGGAAGTATTACAGAGCCCGTATCATTGAGGCTGTACAGACCAGCGGAAGTCTGGTTCGGGTAAGTTGAAGTTACTCAGTCTGTAGTCCAGCCAGGTGAAAGCATTAAGCCTTTTGCAGCCTCGTGTGCATAACTGTCTTATTAATAAATGACAATTGACCACTCCATTTTTAAGGGTATAAGCATTTTAAATAAATGATAAAGATACCAACATTTTTAACACGCCTTTTCCAAAGGTTACAAAGCACACAAAGACTTCTCTCTGATATTCATGAGCATGAATTTAGCAAACAAACAGGTCTTAAGAGCAAAGTGCATAGTAATACATGCTACATACATATTGTAGCAGGTATTACATATGCATTTTGCTCGATTCAGACATTTATGATGCATAATAAGGGAGAGAAGACTTTTTGAGTCATGGTGTAACAAAGACACCAGTGTCTCGGTTACACGTGAAACTGTCGGCTTTTACTTCTGGCCTACGTTGGAAGGTTTTCATTGAAAATAGCTGAATTACAGTATACCAATGATGTTTACATATTACCCTTTGAAATTTAAATTTTCAATGAAAACCTACTCATTTATGGCAAAACAAGTCACAAGTTTCCCACTGTAACAGGAAACTGAGATTCCGGTGTCTCCGTTACAGTGTGATGGATAGTTTTGGATCGTATATGAAAACAAAAAATCTGATTCGAGAAATTGAAGTTATACATTAAACGTATGAGCTATCCCTACCACTTAAACATGCAAAGAATATAGAAAGTACATTATCTTTTGAGATATAACACCATGTCAGGCTTTGGTCCCCGTATTTATGGAAAGACCCACATGTTTATTGATGTGGAACATCGAACAGATCGTGGGGTAGAGTTCCAAATGGGTCTGTACAATCCAAAGAGGAACTTTTTTTGTGGCAATTTTAAGGTCAAATCCAATGCTGTTTGTAATGAACATCATCAAATTCTGGAATAAAGCAAAACACTCCCTACAAAAACATACAGACCAGTCTGTTTGAAATGTGACGTCATCGAACGTTGTTGGATTTTGACGAAAATTGCACTTGAAGGGTATCAAACACAGTGGCATTTTACACTGTTTAACATGAGGTTAGAGACTCCTGATATTTTCCTGAGTTTCATAAAGATGCTATCTATTGGAAAATGAGTGCAACACAAAACTGAATTTGACCTTGAAGGCCCCCCTTTTAAGTTGTTTTCACCAATTTGTTTCTTGACAGGTGTTTTATCTGGACTATGGCAACATGGGGGAGGTTGAGAAACAAGAGTTGAGGCAGATGCCCAGAAGTCTGCTACAGATACCATTCCAGGTAGGATATCTAGGCCTGATTTCCATACATGAAATGTCTCAGGAATTTTCCTTATTTCTGGAAGTTTCCCAAAACCTCCAAACCTGTAGTTTGGTTTTTCTGGTGATGCACAGAGTCTGTTATTCTTCTGAATTGTAATATCTGGGAGGTTCTAGGTCTAGAACAAAGTGGAAACCCGGGCCTGCAAGTAATTTTTCAGGAATTTTTACATTTATCAAATCTCACCTCTGTTTCATAAAGTTGATTGGCTCAACTATTTATTTAGCAACAATTTACTCCAACCTGTTAGTTGGAACAGGTATTGTGTCTGTCAAGATTGGTATTATTCTTTCTTTGCACCAAAAAATCCATTGATTTAACACATGAAATGTTTTTACCGGCAAATGTTGCATTTAGCATTACAAATTTCATATCAAATCTTATACCTTGATTAGTTGTAAAAAATGTCATGAGATTAATTTTCTAATCTTTTGACCACCATATCTCAAAAACGCAAAGGGCTGATGCTAAGACTGTTTTCAGTTGTAAACTTGTTAAATATTTTAGATGTACATTTGGCACAATATAGTAATGTCACCATGAAATCATTTATATAGGGAGTTTTTTTATCTGTGTACAAATGGCATAGCTATCGTTTTCTATTTGTATATTTTAAAATTTTTGCATTTTGGGTTGAACAAAGAAAAACTGAACAGAGTAGGACTTGAACCTGCGACCTCCGGTTTAACGTGCCAGCGCTCTACCAACTAAGCTATCTAGCCCTAATGTTGGCAGTCTCCCTAATTTGTCAGTATCTTTTTTCCGGGTTGCCAGTCAGAAGCCATTCAACCTGTAACTGCCGTGTGGCCAGGGATCACACCCACCTTTATGATACAACCTCGGAAGAGAAGATATTTTTTCACATTTCTCCGTTTCATCTCTATTTTTATTTTTGTTTATTTTGCTAGTAAAGATGCTAAGAAAATGTTTTAAGCTTCATAGCTCTATGATATTTTAGCTCTGGGCCCAGTTTCATCAAGCTACCTAATCAGAAAATATTGCTTAATAATTTCCTGCTAAGCGAAAATGAGCAGGATACCAGTCACAAATGGTATATGTGAAATGATATTTTGGCCGGTTACCTTATTCTGCTAAGCATAATTTTGTTGTGCATAGCAGCTCTATGAAATTGGGCCCCAATCAGTATTGCTCTCAAGTAGAGGGCCGATTATCTGTAGGTAGTTTTGTTGGTTGGTTGTTTTGGTTTTTAGACACGCTTGCATTTATATTTTATTTACATCTCAGAAAGTGAAATAATTAAGGTTATGCAGACTTTTGCTGTTAGTCGTTAGTTAGAGTAAATAACAGGAAAGAGACAAACTGTTACTTTGCAGACATTTGCCTCTCAAAAGGTGAACTAATGATATGAAGTATTTATCTTGGATTCCAGTCCTTTGAGTGTGTGCTGTGTGAGACTAAACCCTTCTACCGTCTACCCAACAACCAGTGGCTACCAAAGGTCAAACAATACCTGACTCAGCTGGCTTGCAACGACATCATGACTGCCAAGGTAAGATGACATTCATGTCTCTTTTAATTCCATTGGTAATAGATCGTGCAAGTCTTGTGCCAATTCAGACAATTTTGTCTGACCACTTTGGTCCCGCGTAGATTGCTTTAACGCGTGAAGGAAAGAAACTGTTGCACTTTAAAGGGACACGTTGCCTTTGTATTGGGCATTTGTGGCCATAAAAAGAGTTTGTAATGAAATTAATATGGTTGGAAAGATGTTTTGAAAGTACTTGTTTTTATGCAGCACCCCTTTTTCACTTTTTCTTGGTTTTGCACCACTGGAAAACATTCACGGTGGAACTTTATTATTGGAGCAAGGGCCAAGAGCACTGTTGTGGATACCGGCCCTATAGAAGGCGTCATTATTGTTATTATTATTTGTATTATTATTATTATTGTTGTATCACGATTCACACATATATTCCCTGCAGTTTTGTGATTTTCATTTTACTTCGTGAACTAGCACGGTCTGTAATTTTGTGGAGTCAAAAATTTGGTTCCACAAAATGGCGGACTGTGTTAGTTTACAAAGTAAAAGGAAAACCACACAATTTTGAGGGATGTTTGTGTGAATCATTATATTCTACTTTTGAAGCATCAAGACAAATGCTTGAATGCTGAAGGCAACGGGGCCCTTTAACGAGTCCCAGTGTTGGAACTGGCGCGACACTCGCACAGTCTGCACACCATTACTTGTAGCACTCTGTAAACATCAAGGACCTAATTTGCATCTTGATCACATGTGCGTGTTGCAAAAGTTTGCCTGCACTGGTTGAGAAATGGAGGAAGACTTGGGGGATTGGAGGGGAGGGGGGTCTGCTTAGACTGGTTACTGGTCTCAGTCAGTGTGGACAGCAGAGAGAAAGTCCCACTTGGTTCTCCGAGGGCAATGTCACATGAGGCAATTTTGCAAAAAAGCAACCCGTTCCAGTAAGTCTCGGAAAAGACAAAACGTTCTCATATAAATGTTCACATCATTTTCTTGGGGCTTGTAAGACACTATAAGAAACTGTTTCTTGAGCTACCAAAATCTCTCCTTGTCATGCAGGGCAGTTGGTTGCCTGAAAAGTTTGCCTCTTATGACAGTGCTCTTGCGATCGACAATAATTAGTGATCTTTGCACCGGTGTGATCTGTGTACCGGTGCTCTTGCTCAGTAATTAGGGCCCAATTTTGTGCAGGTTATCTGTAAAATTTTCTGATCATTCATGTCAAAGAGCATTCCCTGTATAGTTATGATTAACTTCTCATAATTATGTGCATATTTATGAGGTTGATGGTCATTCATGTTAAAGGAATTCCCTTTATAATTGTGATTTGACTTCTCATAAGTATGTGCATATTTATGAGTCTGATGATAATTAATGTTTAAGGAATTCCCTTTCTTATAATGATTTGACTTCTCATAAATATGCGCATATTTATGAGTCTGATGATCATATATGTAACAGGAGTTCCCTTTCTAACTGTGATTTGACTTCTCATAAATATGCACATATGCCTCAGATAGTAGTAATTCCTGTGAACGTGTACTTATGAAATAAAAGAAAACTGGGCATCAGGTCATTTTCTACAAAATACCTCATGATGGACTGTCCAATTGAAATTTTACCTACATAATAAAAAACTTTACCAGAATGTACAAGTATTAAACATGTAGGGGCTTGTAGTTGTACACTAGTAGTTGTACTTGTGCCGTTGTTACTTTTAGTTACAACGCGATCGTGGCTGTGTTGTCTAGTGCATTGAACTCAAGTTCTGATGGTGGCAGAATGAGTCATTTGAGTGTGGGTTCAAATCCCGGTCATGACGCCTGTGTCCTTGAACAAGACTTTTTACTATAATTGCTTCTCATCACCCCGGAGTAAATAGGTACCTGCGAGTGTAGAGATAGTTCAAGTGAATGATAAGCAACCAGTGTGGTCATTTGGGCTGCTGGTGGTGCATACTACTAAGGAGTTGAGATGGTTTGAGGAATAATTAGGGCCAGATGGACAGAGGGACCTACTTAGCTTGAAAAAGCGTGTAACAAATGCATATTATAATTATTATCAGTGTTAGTGTTAGTGTTAGTGTTAGTGTTAGTGTTAGTGTTAGTGTTAGTGTTAGTGTTAGTGTTAGTGTTAGTGTTAGTGTTAGTGTTAGTGTTAGTGTTAGTGTTAGTGTTAGTGTTAGTGTTAGTGTTAGTGTTAGTGTTAGTGTTAGTGTTAGTGTTAGTGTTAGTGTTAGTGTTTGTTAGTGTTAGTGTTAGTGTTAGTGTTAGTGTTAGTGTTAGTGTTAGTGTTAGTGTTAGTGTTAGTGTTAGTGTTAGTGTTAGTGTGACCGCGACTGCGTTCCCACTGGATCCACAATTACGAGATCCTGACCCCGCAAAAGGATTAGTCGCAGACGTGAATCGCGGTCGCGTTCCCACTAGAGTATGATCGCGCATTGATCTCCCTTTTGGGAACGGAAGTGGATTCAAAGTTCACCAACGCAGGTCGACCAAGTGGGCAGTGCGCAGGCGCAACGTATCTACGGCGACCACACAGTGTTGGGTGGCTCCTCTACTACGCGCGCGCGGCAGTCGCCATTTTTTTGTCATGATAGTACATGTAGGCCCTACTGTACACTGACTACTGTTGACCGACATGATGGACTTTTTTGTGCCATTTATTTTGTTGCGCCATCATCTACGTCTTCAGAATAGTATTAGAATATCAGCTTTTTTTGAGCTTCGTTCTCGACATCGAAGACATTGTAGACGTCGGAGAAATGAGCGACGGTTGCTTTTTCTGCGACGAAAATTCGTCATGTATGCCCTCATGTTCGAAACGGCAATCACTGAAGACCATCACCAACAAGTCGACAGGTACTTCTAGAAGAAACATTTTCTCAAATAAACACTCGCGCCATTCGGGCCTACCGTACCGGATGTTCGCCCTCAAATTGCGGGGTCTGATCGCCCTTTGCGTTCCCACTAGACTTTTGATCGCCCATTAATCCACAAGGGCGATCAGATCCCGCTTTAATCCTACTCCCGAGGTGGATCAAAATTGCGGGGTCTGATCCTGATCGCCCTCGCGTTCCCACTTACGCTTGATCGCCCTTTGATCGCCCTTTTCGAGAAATTGCGGGGTCTGATCGCCCTTTTCTCGAATTGCGCGATCAATGCGGGGTCCAGTGGGAACGGGGCCTGTTAGTGTTAGTGTTAGTGTAAGTGCTTGTGCTAGTGCTAGTTTTAGTGTTAGTGATAGTGTTAGTGTAGTGTTAGTGTTAGTGTTAGTGTTAGTGTTAGTGTAAGTATTATTGTTATTGTTATTATTAATACTTGCCCCCCTGCCCAGTTGTTTTCTGAAGTTACAAAAACATGTCTTATATACAAGTAAGATAAAAGGATAGGGACACACTTTGAAGCGTTCATTCCATGCTTGTTACTGTTCTCCACCATGGAGGATTGAATACAGTAGATTCCCCCACAAGATGAAAAAAGGATGGTCAGTGCAAAGGCAAAGTGTAATTCAATCATTTACAAGTCACATGGCTGATCAATAGTGGAGACCCTTAGCAGCTCCGATAAGATGAGCTCTGTCAGGTGAAGTGTAATGAAGCAGCATGGGTGGCTGTTTAGCAGACTGGACTTAGCTGAGTCATCGTCGACGAGGCAGTGAGCTTGAGCTGCAACGGCCGTACTTACTCTAGTTCTGCTGCTTGATGTCAACCAGCCAGACATACCAGGTGCTGAGTTGTTGCATGTGGCGAGCGATGCGGATGGATGTTTTTTGTATCGCTGATTGAGACATAGTGTTTCATTGATTACCTAACAGTTCACATCACCTGGTTGCAGAGGTTGAATCAATAAGAAGGAGTTCAACGCTATATACTGGCGATTATTTTAGTACAGCATCATTGGCTGCTTTGACTTGTTTCATCTTGATGTGGAAATCTATATTGGAAAGGTTGTAGTCTTTGTTAGATATAGAGAGTGACCTTTTACAGGGCCATTTTCAGAGCATCGGAGGGAGGGGTACAAACAGAATTGAGGTTTTGGGGTTTTTTTTATTCATAATATGAAACATCAACTAAAATGACCTTTTTTAAGAACATGTACAAAGCAAAAAAGTTAAAATAAAAGAAAATCGACAATTGAAGGCTTCTATGAAGCTTTTAGGAAGAATTATAATTAATAATAATGTACTCTGTGTTTTCACCTGTATGTGAATGTATCATAGCAATGAGCAATAAAAACAGAACAATAAAACAAAATGGACAATAAAAGGAAAGACCGTATAATATAAAGCTCAACTTAATTTTTCTCACCTGAAAAAAAGTTACCAGCCAAAACACTTCACATCATATGTACTATCAGACTTGTTTTCAGCTTATTTTTCCAGAAATGTTTTTTAACAATATTTTTCTACTCAAGCAATGCTACCAAATTTCAGGCCTAGAATTTCATCTTTGAGAGGGCAATGCAAAGGGCACAATTCCTATATTGGAAAATCTAAAGTATATGGGAAACTTTTGAGAGGTCACTTAGGCCAAGACTGGGGCAACAGAGGCCTCCAGGGCCTCTGTGTAATTCCTGGTCTAAAATATGTTCCAGGGGTTTGGGGCACTGTTTTATGAATCTGATGGGGAAATGTGTAGAAATACAAACAGTTATGTAAACTTTTAAAAACGAATTTGTTCGTTTTGGGGTTTCATTATAAAACAGGCTTGATATTCTCCCTATTCTAATATGATTTCAGACTTTTTTCCTCCTTAGTAAATTAGTAAGACTATTATTAAAAGTCTGTTCAAGCCTATACCATATGTAGATCAATCCTTGTGCTAAACAAAATGTCCCTTTTTCATGTTTTTTCCAAGGGTAAAATTTCATGTACCTGTAAAAACCTGGACCTGTCACTAACAGCTTTAATAAAAACAACTGCTGTACCCTCTGAAAACGGGTCTTATAGCTCAGGTCAACGGACTACGACATTGGGTTTTGGTTTGCCACAACATGAAACTAGAGCGGGAAATTGTGACAAATTACCTGGCACAGGGAGTTAACTTTTGTCGTTCCTGCGCTGAACTTTTGATATCAATTCACTTGGCTGGCACGGTGATCCATTCAACATGTGCACTGGAGAAAAACCCTGATACCATGACAACAGGCGTTTCAATTACGAGTCAATTGCGTCTACATTTCAGCTGCAATTTTGCCTATTTCCTCCTAGGTTTCCAGAATCCGATTGAAGTATATGATAATGGCACCCTCCAAGCAACTTCAAGATTCACAATTTTACCCTAACTGTTGGATTTATCATAAATTATTATAAATCTGGTGCGCAAACACATTCGTTATTGTATACAAATTCACATTTTTTGTTTTACTTTTAAAGAAAACAACTTATATAAGCTTAAAGGTAGGGTCGTAGATTTGGATTTTTCAACTTAATGCTGATTTATAGGCAACATTGTAAAGAAAGATACAATAAAAGTCACATGTGAAAGATTCAGTTAAATACAGTGGCTACTTGCTGAGAACACAGGACAAAAAATGGTCACCGTATTCCATATGACCCCCGAATCCATCCACATTTAGTGAGCTGACAGCGGGTACCAACCGCATCTCTGGCCGCAGCATTCATGAACGGACACCAACCCTCAGAAATCTGAGAAACAATTCATGCATGCATTCAAATGTTTTGGGGCGAAAAATTATCCAAACCATATTACTTGGAAGGGAGTATTTTTTATCAAAATAGTTTATACTATCAACAGCTGCAGTGTATGCTTCTCACCAAGTCAGTTTTTTATGGTCAATAATTGTTGGAGTGTTTACCAATCTATGACCCTTACCATTAAATGGAAAAAACTGCTGAGTCTGTTTTCGTGTACACAATCCATCCTGAAATCAAGGGTGTACATAACGTTGGTAAGATTGACAATAGAAATGGTGTAAAGATGGTCCTGGTGGAAAACTTCCCTTGAAATGTTTTTTACTTGAAATGCAATGTTTGTTTGTTTTAAGAAAAGATTGAAACAATTAAATTTGATCTTGTGAGTTCAAAACCTGATGTTTGAAAACACATCCTTTTTTTTTTTCTTCCCACAATTTTCTCGTGACTCCTTTGACTAATTGAGCTTTTTTTTCACAAGTTTGTTATTTCATGTCTGTGTTGGGTCACATACAGTGTGAATACTGGTCTCTGGCATACAAATGTCGTCCGAACCACACAGTCTGACGTTCGAATCTTCTGGGTCTGCCTTATTGATCTAAAAAAAAAATCACATTCACAGGTAAAGTGTTTGGATGACTGAACCATGATAATGGTTGTTATTTTTCGGATGTCGGTATCCATGGTGAGGTGACATGCAGTGGGCAGATGGCTTTTTGCAGGTGACACTTTCTCCCAGTGCACGATGGTATGACTCACAATGGGAGGAAACGGAGAGTAACAACTTAAATTTTCATGTCTCCCGAGGCCATTTTCACAAGCATATTTTGTTCTGCTTATGGAGAGGCCTTGAGCACAGTGTCTGAGGCGTGTCGTGGCCGAGCGGTTAAGAGCACTGGACTCAAGCTCTGGTTTTTTTCTGATCAGCAGAGTGTGGGTTCAAGTTCCAATTGTACACTTGTGTCCTTGAGCAAGATACTTTACCATAACTGTTTTTTTTCTTCGGATGGGACATTAAGCCGTAGGTCCTGTGTACTAGGATTAGTAGCACACATAAAAGAACCCAGAACACTTTTCCTGGAAGAGTAGGGATTAACCCCGGTGTTTCTGGTTCACATAGCAAGCACCCTTGGTTACAGGCTTCCTCAGACTTGTGAGCCACCGTGATTAAGTTCACTTATGAGGCATCCTCGATTTCATTACCAGAAATGAATTTATAATAACAGTTATAATAATAACCGCTATTTATCATAAGTAAAGCAAAATGCATGCTAAGTTGTCGGTGGTTCTGGTAAGCAGATAAGTGATCCATCAATTCAAATCCACTGGCGCCTTCGAGTCTTCTTGATCGTTGTGAAATACACTTAACTCGCGCACAATTTTGCTTGTTTGTTCTGCTATATTAAGCTTACCGCTAAACAGCTTCTACAGAATTGGCCCCTGATGTAATTTGCAAAAGATGTGATGTATACGCAGTTGTGGCAGACGATCCATGGTTGAATACCCCCCGGGCCTGTGGCTCTGATTTCCGGCCAGCAATAATGAAACGTGATGCTGCATTTTTTTTCTCAGGACCCGTCATGTTGTTATTTGTCATCTCCAGTATCCATGTAACTTGAACCCCCAGCTCAGGAGGATCACCTTTAAGGAATCTCTGGATGAGTAAAGATAATAAAGCAAAGTTTTGAAGGTGTCGGGGCGTATGTAGATCACGCATTTAAACACCGGATTGTGTTAGTTTATGTCTTGAATAAACACGACTGTCTTCAGGCTAAAGATGTGTAGTACGATACTCTTTGCGAATACTGTGACATCCTTTATACCAGGTGTTTGATTTCCAAAAGATTAGAAAAATTGCTGAGCATAGAACAGGCCTACTTTAGTCTGGTTTTCCGATTTTCTTTTGCCCAGGGGAAAAATCTGAAAAACTGTGAATAAATTGCCTGAAAAGTCTATTAAAGCCTAAACAATGGGAACACCTTGGTTAGCTCTTGTACCAATATAGAAAAAAAATGTACTCGCTCATCAGTAACCCTGAGTACTTTACTTTGCTGTGACTAAGTTTGTGTTGAGATATGAAATTGGGTTCAGACTGTTTTGAAAAGTACTGGCTATTGTTTTTGACTATTTTTATTATAGCAGTCAAAAACAGATACATGATAAACCAGTTCCTTGGACAAGTCAGCATGCTTTAAGAAAACAATTGGGTAATTTAAAAATATTTTAAATATTTTTACAGTTTTCCAATAGACAATTTTTTATTATTATATAGTTTGGTAATGTAATTTAATGAGGTACTATTGAAGTAAAGGTATTCATATCCTTGTTTTAATTACCTGCCCTGATCCCTGGAAAAAAGAAAAACATACCAAAGATGAAATGTGCTGGTTAAAATCACCTCACCTCAATTTGTTCAATAACCAAGCTGAGGAAACCTGCCCAGTATGATTTTGTGTAGTATATTTTAATTCATTAACATAACACAACAGTTGCTAGGATTTCTCAAGAGGATTTTCATTTGTGTTTTACCCATGCACCGATGTGTATAAAGCACGGTATACTCAGTACTTTCTGGATTTCTGTGACAAAAAATCCATAAGCATATTACTGTGGTGGGATTCGAACCCACGACCTTTGCCATTCTATAGCAGATGTCTCGCCACTACACCATCGAGATTGCCTGATAGCTAGAGGCATTTCAAATCTGCCTCTAGCTCTGAGGCAGTCTCGGTGGTCCAGTGGTAGCACATCAGTTCTGGAATAGCAAAGGTCGTGGGTTCGAAATCCCACCAGAGTATTGTGCCTTTAGATACTTTGTATTTATTGTATTTTTTTTTCCCCACAGAACTCAGGAAAGCTCCTAGTCTATAGTATTTTAACACACATCGGTGTATGGGTAAAACACAAATAAACTCTTTATCCCCGATGCAACTTTAACAATATTAAAATGAGGATTCTTATTTTACTCAGTCACATCTGGACTGTTCCATTTTACAAAGTGAAGAGACACAAATGGAACAGTCTTAAGGAGACCCCCAAACTTTGTTTCATATGACACACAGATCTAAAGTCATTTGTATGATGAAAAAAAAAACACCACTCGGTGCCCTAGATGATGTTTTCCAGTAAGGTTAATTGTTTAGATCGATACGTCGCACGCGATGCATGCCCCCGCCATTAAAGTGAATTGGATATTACTATAAATCTCTACACCCCGTAAAGTGCGTTGCAATTAAAAAAACAACCGCATCAATAAAGTCGGGATACGTGTATGTGAAAATGGTTGTCACATCTTCATATGTTTTGAACATATTTAATATCTTTGGCAGTATGTTCGTTACCAAATGTCATAACTCACTGCCCTGGACAATCAGTGCTAACGTATGTCTTCATTAGTTTTGACGTCCCGCCATCTAGCTGCTGTGGAGTCCACTTTGGCGATACATTAAATCTAGGTCATCGAATTTGATGTTACATCTCTTAAAATCTGTCTTTATCATCTGTCAAATATCATCCCCATAATAGCAGCCTTAAATTTAATTCAAGGTTTTTTTGGTGGATGTGGGGGTGTGTACCCAATGAAACCGAGGACTTTAACAGAAGGGATCCAGTTGTTTTGACAGAGCAAAGACGCCCTTGCCTAGGTTTCTTGTACAAAACCAATGGGTACATCGCTAAATAAAACTGTCCAAACAATGGCAAAACAAAGAGAAGTCCTGGATTTACGGGGTCGACAATCGTGTTTAAGTGTTACCACAAAGTCTGGACCTGGAACAAAATAGTTCCATACTATATAGGTACTCAAAACATTGTGTGGACTTAAACATGTCCACACATACAGCTCTGGGTTAGCACACACACCGTTGTGGGGACTTTTACACAATGGAACAAAGGTCCCCACAACGTTTTTCTTTGTTAAATTGGGTCCCCACAAGGTAATTCTTTAGAAAAGGGAATAATAGAACAACAATAGCAAGTCCCCACAACTCTGCGTGCAAAAGACTGTGTGTGTTGTTGCATACACTCTGTTGACATTCCTTTGTTTCGTGCACTTAAGGAAAATCATATTCTTTAGCACTGTAAAAAACACTGAACTTGTAGTGACATTCTAACTGAGGACTTCGAACAAAAGGAACAAAAGGTCCAAGATTGCAGTCACAATAGAAGACAAAGGGGTCTGTATTTGTCCGGACAATGGTAGTGAAAAAGAAGGCAGGTCCTTCATTGAAGGCAATTACACACTTGTGTGTTGGGGATTGTCTACTCATTAAAACAAATGTCTTTGTTTATAACGTTAAGAGAATAAGCAGTTGGTGAAAGTTGCTCCAAGTTTGCATCTTGAGAGGACTTTTTTCTAGGAATGGTTTCAATTCCCAAAACAACAAAACAATTTGTTAAATGAACAATAGGTTCAATGTTTGTTTTGGGGTTGATTTTTGTTTAGTGTGTGGGCTGGTGAAGTTTGAGTCTGATGGACTTGAATTACTGACATCATTTGAACATTTTCAAATGGGGGCCGGCAAACACTTTTGCCGTACACAATGTTTTGTTTTTGTTTTAGGTGCTTCATGCAGGTTTGGTTCTATTAAGAGTACGGGGTTGGTATCAGATCTTGTGTATTGAAATGTTTTATTGGGCAAGGTTGCTCTTTCATGTTATGGTTTTCATGTATAATAATAGTATAACAGTATAGTATTAACATTAATAATATATTATTATACACATGAAATTTGTCTTCTGTAACCTCATTAAACCCATCAAATGGCAACATTTTGTTTGACTCTGTTGGAAATAAAAACAATACTAACACACGCTAGCATAGCTCAGTGCTGAAAATAGATAGAAAGTCAACGCAGAGTTGAGGCGAGCTGAGGTTTAGCTATCAGATTTGATTTCAACTTTTAAAGGTTTTGGATATTTTTAACAAAAAAGATCTTTATGAATGAGAATAAAAGAGTGGTGACTCGGTCTTAAACGGCCGTTTCAAACCGTTCAGGGTCGTGGATATGCGATAAAGGACCTTGCCTTTGCTTCGATCCTTTATCGCACGGGCCAAGACCCTGCCGGTTTAAAAAAAACCATTTAAGACCTCGTCGCTACTTATTCTTTGATTCTAACCTATACCAGACCTTTTTGAACCACTCCGTTATCTTGTTGACATCTGCAGGTGTTTTCTGTGGTGAGCGGGACGCTACGAGTGGATCTTTATGACTGCAGCCAAGAACCGTCTTTGCACATCAATCAAATCTTGATCAATGAACAACTCGCTGACAAAGCTGAGGAGCCGTACGTCTCTAAGGTAAAGTGGGAATCCTTCATTAATTCAAAACAGACGTTCACTGATTTTTCACCCCAGAGTTTTCCCCCTTGACTTGAGTTAAGTGTTGTTGAATGGCATCAGTCTTTATTATTGTTGTATTATTTTAAAGTTATTTGAGGTCGTTTACATTTGTCCTGTTAACTGTGGTTCCTGCCATTCCTGGGACGTGTTTGCGTTCGCCTACGGGTAGTGCGCAGAATTAGTCAATGTCATGCTCTGGACGAAAGTCATGCTGGACGAACAGGAATATGTTTATGCTGAAGATCAGATATAGTCTGGAGATGGACCATGTAGAGCTTTGAAAGTAAGGAGTTTCAACCTATACTTGATGCGCATTTTAACCAGGAGCCAGTGAAGTTCTTGTAAGATGGGTGTTATATGTTGTGAACGAGGTGTGCATGAGATGAGGCAATCAGCGGTGTTTTGAACACGTTGAATCTAAGAAAGTTTTGTATCTGAAAGTCCAGTTGGAAGAGAATTGCACGAGAAATGAGTCGAGAAATGACAAAGGCACGAACAAGGTGCAACCAAGATTATTGTGATGTTAACATCAGGTAAATTGGGTCAATATATATGCAGGCAGAAGGAGAAAAACACAAACTCGACAAAAGACTATGCAGACCAACATAGCCTAGATCGAGAAGGTTCAAAGGCAAGCTGTCAGACAACCCAAGGCATCCATACAAAAAAAAAAAATCCATGGCGATGAAGAGTCAAGAGCCATGAATGTCTGTCCACTCGTCTTAAAACCGATGTCTTTTACACGGCCCTCTGAAAATCTCTTGTGGGTTTCAGAGCAGCAGACGTGATTTAATTACAGGCAGTGTTTGTCAGCTCCAGCATCCGATCAGGGACCCAATGGAGAGCTTCTCTTGATCACATTACAGTCTTTTCATTATTGTCAATCTGGGCAGAAAATTATTAAAGGTATGATACAGGATTGGTTAAGGGAAAAAAACCAGCATTTTTAAATTTTAGTCTAAAAGCTCACTGATTAAGAAGTTCAGACAAGAACCATTTTTTCTGTAAAATATTTCCCTCTGAAATAAAGTATGACTCCCAAAAAACAGCAACAGCTGAGCTGATTTCGGTTGTTACAACCAAAATTAATGACAATGCATTTACATGCTGAAAATTGTGTATGGTTTCTTCATTATTTTCTCCTGACTCACACAACGGATTAAGCCCACATTTTCACAGGTTTGTTATTTTCATGTATAATGGTTGACCACACAACTGATGACTATTTTGTCAGCTCTAACAATCCTTTATAATACCTTTAAGTTGATGACAGCCTGGTAAAACTGCTGAAGGTGATGGGGGGGGGGGGTGGGGAGAAAGAGGGGTTACAAATGAGGTGTTGATGTGATTTGAGACCAAGTTAATGGACTCTCGATAGTCGCTGTGATCATGGAGCAAGGCAATCTGGCTTTTAGTGTAATCAGGCTGCCATAAAGAAGATTTGTGCTTATTTATACACTGTAATTTTCCCACTTTGTTGTTGATGGTTGAGAAGTGTTCTTGATTATTTCTTGCCACTTGAAGAGATAACAGATTTCACAGTTGATTTAGTATCATCCGTTCACAAAGCTTTCAGTCTGGAGTCATGTTTGAAAGGCTTTTCGGGCAGTTTGTTTTTGTTTTTGTTAATTCCTCTTACAGTGAAGCTTGGGCGTTTCAACAAACTCGTTTGAGCTTACACAAAAATTCAACGGCTCTTGATTTATCGGATCACTAACCACTTAAAGGAATGGTGCCACAATGGCAGTTATCTTAATTTCTGAAGCCTACTTGAAGGAAAAAGTTGGTCATTGTTTTTTGTTTTTTGTTGTTGTTGTGGTTTTTTTTTTGGGGGGGGCAACAAAATTAAGTCTCATTTCCTTGTACTCAATAAAAACTCCATACAACCAATCTGTAAACATTTGGTGGTCATGTTTTATATAAAAGAAACAATACATTTTTAAAACAATTTAATTCATGTTCATATCAGGCTTATTTTGATTGTTGCAACTGAAATAAATAACGGCGATTGGTTGGGTCTTCAAATGCTATGTCCAGTCTTTGATCAGTGTTTCAAATAAAAATATCTCACATGAGGATTGGTACTGGTCAGTACTGTAATCAGGGTGAACTTTCAGGTTGAAATGATAATATTATGCTTTCCATTTTTGTTTTGTTTTGTACGAGGCATCCCAGCCTACAAGCTTCTGCTTTTAAGGGTCATGCCTCCATATTGTTTCAGTCTCTGATAACTAATCAAGTTGTTTATTTGGTTTATGTATGGAAATCAGTGCTGATGATTGATTGATAGATTGATTGATTGGTTGATTGATTGATTGATTTATTGATTGATTATTTGATTTATTGATTTATTGATTGATTGATTGACTGACTGTCTGACTGATTGATTGATTGACTGACTGACTGATTTATTGATTGATTGAAACTAATTAATTTTTGTATGAAAAGAAATTAACTCTGTTCTACCTTATTTCATCTCTGAGACAATAACGGAATACATTTGTAGGTCAAATTAAAATGTTTTGAGTCTAATATATGAACCTGCCGTCGATTTCACCAAACTCTTCCTAACTTAGGATTAATCTTAGGACTTAGGACGAGTCCCAGCCTTGCACTGTAACATGTAAACCTTAAGATTAATCCCAAGTTAGGACTAGTTACTCGTCCTAACTCGAGATAGGATTAATCCTAGCTTTTCGTGAAATCGGCTGCTGGGTTGCACTGTAATTTTGTTTGTTTAAAGAGGTTCATAATTTCTTCTTTAAAACAAATAGGTTGGTTGATATATTGTGGTAGCAGTTAAAGACTAACTAAGTACATAACAAAACTGCATGAGCTTTTGTAGCAACAACTACTCATTGCTACTAGAGCTCATTGCAGTTGTTCCAAGGACCAAACATCATGCCTGTTTATTGTTCTGGTGATACTGATTCAGTGTTTTTACATTTTTCATACTTGTCACTTTGCATTATAATCAATAACGTGGCACAGATATTATTTTATGTCAACACAACATTGAACTCCAAAGTTATTTGTTTCTTTAATAACTTATGTTTGTCCAAAAATTGTAAATGTTTTTCTTTCACAGAATTCTCAATTTGTACCTAAATTGAGGTGACAATGTAACAACCCCCCCCCCCTCCCTCCAATCATCCAATTTAACCAATGCTAAAATGGTTCTAACTAATGTTTTTGTGTGTAATTTCTTTAATCAGATGAACAATCAACAAAGAAAAGAGGAGGTTGCCTATCATTACATTGACCCCGGCTGGACGGATGTTTCTAATTCGTCAGAAGGGTTTGGATCGCTGACGTCAAGACGTAGAGGACGGGTAAGGCAGCGCTTATTGATTGCTAGTAGTGGGTTTGATATTATTAGCCTCATAAAACTCTAGGGCCTAAAGAGCTGCTTAAGCACAAAAAGTAACTTAGTACAAATCAATTATGCTTACCAGAATAGGGGTACCAGTCAAACTACCACATGATAATTGTATTACTAATATATAATAATAATAATCACCATATGATTATTGTAATAAGACTACGGAAATTGCAGGTTGAATGGTTTCTGACTGGCACCCCTGAACAAAAATATTGACAAAGTAGGGAGACCGCCAAAACACTGTTTAAAAACATAATATCATTATAATGCATATATAACGCATACCATTTGTGACTGGTGTCCTGCTTAATTTTGCTTAGCAGAACATTATTAAGTAACATGTTCTGCTGAAGCAGCTGCTTACCAGGATAAGAGCCAGAATGCCTTGTCACATGTACCATCTTGCTGGTCCAGTAAAAATGTTGAGCTACAAGCTCTGCTGTCTTGTGGATTTTTTCTCCCAGGTTTGAGCCCTGTTCTTACTTTAATCCGATTTTCCTTTTTTCCATCTTCCTGTTTGTCCCTCACCACTCAGTAAGACTGTTACCAAATAGCCTGAAAAAATATATAAAAGCCTGCACTACTATGTAGCTCAACCCCTGTACTCAATAAAACTTTCCTTTTTATAAATAATTTTTTCATTTTTCATAGGTCAAATATCATGTCTGAATTTTGATAAATGTTTTTTTTTAAATTTATTTCAGTTCAATGCAAATGTCATGCCTTTTGTATAATACCACACAACGGTTCATGATAGTTCAAGATAATTATCAGATATTGATTCTTTTGTCTTGTAGGCGTTTCTCCGTGGTCCAATTAGTCCGTTCGAGGTCAGGTTCAGCAGTATGACTCGTGTCGGAAGAATGAAGTAAGTCAAATTCAAATTCAAATCTGAAATTTATACAATGAAAATAGATTCATACACGGTTGGGACATAAACATGTTGGGGGGTCACTGACAGAATGTTAAATGTGTGTATTCATTTGTAATGGTTTACTCTGGTCCAAGCTCTGGTGTTTTTCTGAACAGCAGAGTGTGAGTTTGGGTCTTGACACTTGTGTCCTTAAGCAAGGCACAAAGTCTGCCCTTGCGATCACCATTCTTCACTTAGAGGGCATGCGCCGAATTTCTGTGCAAGCTGTGTAAGCAAAGAATGCCTAGTATAAACGTGGAATAAGCATGCATACAAGCAAAAAAATCCTCGCTTACCTGTGAAATACCAGTGACGAAAGCACGGAAATTCCCTGTTTTTCCCGTTAGCGTCAACTCTTTGCTCATGGTAAGCGGAGCCATGAAATTGGGCCCAGCTACCTCGAATGAAATAGATTAAAGGTATATTGCCATTGAGAATTCTTAGATTGTATTTCACTGTTGATGAACTTCTGTTATCACCAGAGCGACCAAAGTAGAGCGAGACAGCGTCAACTCTGTCGCCCTGAGCAACGCCCCGGAGGAGAAGTTTGCCAAGATGATGGTCTCCGCTCACGTTGGCCTCAATCATTCTGGCAACACGCTGCTCGGCAGGGACACAACAATGATGCCCAACATACCTGACCTACCCAGTCTTGTGTGCATGCTGTTCTCCCCAGCCATTGAGCTCAGGTACGAACAAAAGAAAGAGAGAAAGAGAGAGAGAGAGAGATCAGGGTGTGTAGGGGGTGAGGAGATGTTCAGGAGACTTGTTTGTGCCAAGTTCTGTCCCCAATCCAGAGCTCGAATTGGAGGGAGACATTTTACAAGGCCCTGGGGCTTGTTGCTCAGAAGTTTTACTGGACCAGAATTATTTTTACAAGCCCAGAATCAAAATGAGAAAAGATAAGAAAAGAACACAGTTTAATTTATAAGCTGGTTTGATTTGAACAAAAGCACTGAAGAGAAGTTTGATCGCATTTGTCTTATGTGTAAATGAACATTGACACTCAACAGAATTGATAGGTATCAGACTCAAAGTAAACATTTGAACATAATTTTTCTTTTTCAAATAAAAGATATCACGCAGTGATTTGAAAAACACAAGACCGCCTGACTTTACTTAGCCCAATTCTAAAACCACTGGCCTTGGGCCTGCTGTCCAGTGTTAATTTCAAGCCCTGCAATCAGCCTTCAGTCATAGCTCATAGCATTGTATTGTTTTAGAGTATAGCTGCAGATTTACTTTAAAGGAGTTAGTTTGAGGCTGTGATTTTGTGCCTGCCTTAGAAGCAGCACCAGCCGAAACCAGCCCCAGCAAGTCCATGAGAACGAGGTTCCTAATGGTTCATGCTTCTACAGATAGTTTGACGTCACGCAGTGTAAAGTCGGCCATTTTTACAGCCATTTTTTAAATGCACAGCTATGCATTATACCTAAAGACTGCATGCTGTAATCAGGAGTTTTATCAAACTCCTTACATGATTGGTTGTTGGACCACTTGGATTTGTAGAAATGTTAGAACCCTTGACGCAGCTCAAAGCCAAACCAAAGTTGCCCTCAAAGATGGCATCTATGGGGAACTATATATTAGCCTGTTCTACAGGTACTATAGCGGTACGATACTCAGAAGATCGCGCGTTTGTTGTCCCATCTGTTAAACCTTCAGCCGCAATATAAGGATTTCAACATCATTCTCATCCCGTCACTGTATCTATTCCAAAGACCAATACTGTGAGATACTCTTCCAGCGTTTCCCCTGCACCCTGGAACTCTCCACCTATACCTTGTTTTCTTCTAATTTACAATAACTGTTCATGAAATTCAAATAGAAATTGTCTCCCCTGGAGTAACTGTTTTTTCCTTTTTCTATGCTTTCCATTGTAGCCCTAACCTGTGAGTGGCCTTCTTTGCTTGTATATGTGTGTCTTTCATATATTAAAATAAATGATAATGGAAAGTAAATAACAATGATAATAACGTCACCCTGCTGTCTCGTTGTTGACACAGTGAAATTCATTTCGTATTGCATTAGTCTCAAGTGTGACTCCACTCACAGAGTTGGCTCAGCTTTTTTCCGGCATGATTATTTCACTTAGGAATCCATTTACGGGTTGAGCTGGTCTGGCCGTCATCTGGTTACTGTTTGTCTTCTAAAAAGACTAAGTATTGTATGATATCAGCCGTTAGTGCTCTGGCTCGACCGACTTACCCCGTCATCTGTTTTGTCAGTTCAGGGTTTTTTTTGGCTGCGGCTATGGGCTTGGCTAAAGTGACAATGACAGTGACAATGACTAATGAAATTGAAGCCACCATTTTGGATGCATTCTCAATGTTACGATATCAGAGTGCCTTCGGAAATGAAGTTTTTTTTTTTTAATGAAGTAATTTTCAAACATTTGCCCTTTGGTGGCCTGGTGAAATAATTTTGAGGAAAATGTGAGGACCAAAATATGACAAAATAGATTAGAACCACATGGCCATTCATTTATGTCCCGTTTAAAACTTTGTCGATTGCCTTTTCCATTGCACTGTCAGGACTGATAAGGATAATACCCGACTGACAGGAGCTCTGTGTGGCCTGGGTTATGATCCTGAATTGAAAGGAGCTGTGTTACCAGACCATGACATTGAGGTGACCTTTGACACAGTCATTACGAATGAAGACATCTCAAAGGTAGGTTATTATAACTCCCAACTTCACTTGTTGGGTTGCCCTAATGTGTGTCATAGCGTCACACGCAAGCGTGTCTGCTGAACATCCAAAATTTTTGCCACGTCTGGCCCGTGCATTTGTTTGTGTGTAATTTTACCAAAAATACACAAATTTCATCATTCGGAAGGATTTCGTATGACAGAAACTTTTAATTCTGAGACGACCTGAGTCTTTGAAGAGCATATGTGAAAGTCAAGTTCAAGTATTAAACTTTTCTTGCATAAATCATCAGAGAAAAAACTAGCTCCATGTAATTCCTACGGGCTTCTGGTAATCGGTGGAGCCAGTTTGTGTGAAGTGGGCTTGGGGTTACAGAGGAATTACATCACATTTACCAACAGGATTATTTGATCATCTTTGTAGATATTGCAATATATAATATAATATATGGATTTATAAAGCCTACATTCTAAAATGCATTACTCATGGCACTTCAGCAATAGACGAAATAGATGAACAGTGATTAAACATTGCGGAAAAACTCATTGCTATTGGAAACTAGACACAGTCTGCTTGTGTAAAGAACAGTGTCCTCAGTTCCGTTTTTAAAAAGATACTTTGGAATGTCATTGTTGTTGTTATTTTCCGCTCTGTTGGTAATGTCAAATTATTTTTTACCATTGTTACTATGATTGTTCCTACCACAGATTAATGGTATCCGGACGGCCATAAATCTTGCCATTGGATCTGAGGACACAATAAAAGGATGGGGACCAACTGCTATTGTGAAGATCCAGGCTGAGGCCAGAGAATCGATGCTGAGGTAACTTCCCTTCCCTCTTGATCTCTACTCAATATACAACCACTAACATTCAAAGTTTCCAAACATGTAAAGCAGCGGTCCACACACTTTTAGGCCGGTGACCCAATGAAACTTTCAGGCGCTTGAAAGCGACCCACCGGCCAATTGCCGGCCGATAGAACCCCCCCCTCCTGAAGAGGTAATGTCATAAAAGCAGGCAATTATCTTGACAGGAGGGAATTATTTATGGAAGCAGTTTGTTTTATTACACATTTGTATGAGTGATTTCATTGGACTCGGGATGGAAGCTTTGACTTGAGTATAAAGTGCACCACATCTCTGGAACAAACTTCTGCTTCATGTCAGGAACGCTTCTAGCCTTGGGACTTTTTACAGTACTCAAGACTCGCCTTGTTAAACTTTCTACAAATCTGTGTTTTTTTGCTATTATTGCTTGCTCTCCTAGGAACATTTCACATGTTTATTGTCTATTGTTAATGCCGTTTTACAGGTTTCTTGTGCTCTCATTGTACATATTAAACATGATCTTGTATGTGGAGTTCTGAAAGGGTCTTGTCTAATCATAACTGTTATGAATTTATTGTGGGTTTTTTTTTCCTCACTTTTTACCAATTATTTGTGTTCTTATTGAGATTTCCTATGTTTTTAGCTTTTTATCATTGTCCCTTCTTGTGTATTTAATTATGTCATGATTGTTATGTGCTGGTGTACCTTGAATGAAATGGGTGCAATATAAATAAATAAATTATTTGTATTATTATTATAACAAAAGTTAATGAATTATACCATGTGTTTGATGAAAGATTGATTGTGAGCAGCCTTTTGTTACTGACGGAATGATCAAAAGTGCATGATAAATTGTGCTTCTGGCAAAGTTTGGTGAGCCACAACTTTTGGTTCACGGCCTATAGTTTGTGGTACACTGTAAGCAGTAAAGTGATACAGAGGTGCATTTCTTTCTGGGTGTCTTGCCCAATCAGAAGGAAGTAACCATGTGTGTGTGTTTGGGTGTCTCAGCCAATCAGAAAGAAGCTGTACACAAACCCATCCAATCAACCGGAGATGGTTTTTTTGTCACCCTTGTTCCATTAGTACCTCTGTTTGTTTCTTTATTCTTGGTCATCCTCCTGACTTTTAACCTTTTGTCTACTTTCTTATTCAATCCATGTTGTACTTTTATTGTGGATTTTGGATGTTTGTTGCATTATATTTATGCATACATATTGTAATGCTGTTGTTGTTTTTTTTACCTTGTTTATAGTGGAAGTTGAATTTCTACATTTTAAAAATGTGAATGAGAAAATGCAATCTATTCTAATCTGATTTAATCTCCCATGCAGGTTATTCTTGAAGGGAGTTGACATTTTCACTGGAATTACTCACCCTTTAAAATTCATGTTATTATTTCATGGTCTGTGCAGTCGTGATATTCTTTCAACTTTAGTCTGATTTTTTTTTTTGGGGGGGGGTTTCCCTTCAGAAAAAGCAGTAAAATTGTAGCATTAAAAGTCTATACTAGCCCAAAGCATGTAGGTCAGTCCTTGTAATATTCCTTTTTTTTTCCAAGGGCAAGATAATAATAATAATCATTTATTCATTTATATAGCGCAAATTCCAATATAATTTTGTTCAAATGCGCTGAACAATAAAATATTGATACAAAAACCCAAGAAAATACACTATAAAACTATACCCATAAAACGCGCTATTACACACATTAAAATAAAAATGAACAAAATAAATATGAACAAAAAAAGTTACAAATATATCATGCCTGTCTTTGGGAGATGCATTGCATTTGTTTTGTTATCGATTTTCTAATTGGTTTTGAGATGTTGGTATATTTTTGCAATATGAAGTATGCAAATTGAAAGTCGTGCTCTATTTGTCTCAGTTCTTATGCAGTAACAAATATGTGCATTAAAGAAGCGCATTGCCTTCGCGCACTTTGGGCTACAAAAAGCGTTTGTCTTGAAATGAATATGAAAGCCTGTTTAATTGTAGAATATAATACAAAATATTTTGTAGAGCCAAAGTTTTGATTCCACAAAATGGCGGACAGTATGTTCTGCTGGTTTTATTGCAAGAGGCAAAGTATGTTTTTTTTAATCACTACTCACTAGTTCGCAAAACAATGTATGTGTTTTTGTTCATGAACAGCTCTTGAAAAGGATAAGGAGCAATTCCAAACAGCAAAAGTTTGAGAGATTTTCAGGCAATGTGACCCTTTAAAGTTAGCAAATTGAACACTGACCCGAAGATTGTTTCAAAGATGACGGGGGCGGAGGTTATTGTTCAATGCTGCTGTGTAGTTTGTAAGCATTTCTCTTGGGTAAAATGTATTTGCAGTTCATTAAATTCAATGAAAACTTCAGTTTGAAAAAAAGGATACACAAGGCTCGGAAGTGTAGGAACAAATTATCTGCTTATTTGGTATTTAGGAAAGGAAAAGAACGTAGAGAGCCTTTGTGTTTCGTGTAAACATCAAATTAAGTATGGGTCACAGGGGGGGAATCTTAACAAAGTGACTTGCCTCAAGAGCTAAAAGCCACAAGTCATCAGCGAATAAAATCAGCTGCAGGGAATTCTCTTCTTTCACTCGGTTTCAATTGAGCGTGGAAGAAGCATGGATACTTTGGGGCTGTGAGATCTTGGGAGAAGGTACAAGACTTCTACCTGACTTCGCTATTATCTACAGGAAAGGCAATACTCTTCATTTTAGGTTGCGTGTGTTTGTTGAAATTCACTGTATAAAAGGATCAAGTACAGCTGATCTATGATGTACCTTGTAAATGCTGATCAAGTAACATTTTTTTCCCTGATGCAAATTTAACATCTATTAAGATCGGTGCCGTACCCACTTGCTAAAATGTAGTATTTGAAACTGCCTTTAGCTACGGGGCTGTCTCGGTTGTCTAGTGGTCTACATGTCCCTTAATGTGTATTGATTTGTTCACTTTATGATTTGTATCTTTGTGATATACATTTTTTCTCTTTTGTTGCTTGTTATGTTTTTTTATATGCTGTGCCTGGGAATAGAGCTTTGTACACTAGATAGATAGCGCATAAAAATGCTTATATTACTATTATTAGTGCTAAGGTATCTGCTCTAGAATGGCAGAGGTGGTTGGTTCGAATCCCAACTGAGTAATAGGCCTGTGTTTTCTTTAAAGGCTTAGTTGGGTTTTTTTCACAGGACTTGGGGAAAGTACTGAGTATGCAGGGCTTAACACACATCTGTGTATGGTAAACACAAACAGTATTCTTTATCCCCGATGTGTAATATTTGTATTTATGTATGTATTATTTTTTGGCTGACAGGTTATTCTTGAGGAGGAGAATGGCAGCTGAGCCAGTTCATTTTGGCCGAGCGTATCTATGGCAACAGGTAAGTTCCTTCACACTCTCTTGTCCTCGGATATAATTATTATCATCGTTATTATTATTATACATTTCTGGTAATGAAACCAAGGTTGCCTCATAAGTGACCTTAATCACTGCAGCTCGCAAGCCTGAGGTGACCTGTAAACAAGGTTGCTTGCTAAGTGAACCAGAAACACCGGGGTTAACCCCTACTCTTCCCAATAAGTGTTTTGGATTCGTTAACGCGCACTACTAATCCTAGTATATATGGGACCTACCACCAAATGTCCCATCCGAAGCACAAAACAACTATGGTCAAGTGTCTTGCTTAAAGACACAAGTGTCACACCGGGACGCCTACCCACATTCTGCTGATCAGAAACACCAGAGCTGGAGTCCGGTGTTCTTAACCGCTCGGCCATGACACGCCAAAGTCTCCAACAGGTGTTTGTGCTTATGGTTGGGTAGCAGTTGCATAACTCAACATTTTCATTTGGGGGCAAAGAAATCATTTAGGAAAGCGTTATACTTGTCCAAGAGAAACCATTCCCAAGAAGTGCAAGACATGGGCCTAAATATGAATCGGACAGAGGTCAAAGATTACAAAATAGTGTATGGATCCACACCCTTGAGGGAACATATTACCCCATCACTCAGGGAACTTTATTGACCGATAAGAGAAAAAATTCATTTTAAACTTGCTCTTTTTGTCTGTAAATACTTGAAGAAAACAACTCCTAGATTTTGTAAACGTCGTCTTCACATACTGTTTTCATGACTTTGACATTATTCCAGACAGAGATGTTTCTCTGAAGGATTGGTCTTCATGTGATATTAGGGAGATCAACTAACCAATTATTTTCTTTAAAGACAATCTTGCGCTTTGTATTTCAAATGATAGTATCATTTTATTGCATATTTCTCTATGCCTGAAGTGCCGTTTATTTTATTTGTTAAGTTATCTCTGCATTCAGTTGGCTTTGTGCTGAAAGTATTTTCTTGCATGGTACAAAGCTTGGTCATTTAATTTTTTGTTGTACATGTACATACTACCTCTTTTTTTTTACATTCATTTTTGTGTGCATGTGTTTTTTTTTTTCAAATTCATTTTTTGTTTTAAAAAATGGTCTTAAGTTATCTATAATCGTTAAGATTTATAAATCATTATTTATAACATTCTCATTCCATCAATGATATTATTCCATTGGGGACAAATTGAGAGTTATTCTGACAGAATGAGAGATATTTATATTCTGATCATCTGTATTTGAATCGGAATGACTGTTAGTTTACAACTTTGTAATTTCAGCCTTTTGAAACAACACTATCATGGCCTCAGTGCAAAAATGTTGTGTCTTGATTTTGCAAAAACGCTGATCTCGCACGAAAATGGTCCATGCAAAGATGTTATCCGGGCGCTTATCTCTGTGTTTTGTGTCTACATCCGGGCTGTTTTAAGCGAGATATGATGTTTTGAGAAGGTACAACGCTTTTGCACTGACACGACGACATGATAAATCTTTCTCAGAATACCACTGATAGCCACCAAAAAGAAAGGTGAAAAAGGTCTCTGTATTTAGGCTTAAAAGATGCTGTGAGTTTGCATTTATTTCACCTTATAGGGTAGTAAGCACACTTACCAGGTTTTGGTTGTTCTTACTAAGGCAAACAAGCAACAATTCTGTCACATCAATGCAACTGGGGAGAAATTCAAGAAGCACATGCATGGGTCAAGTTTACCAAGCTCTTTTTTCAAATTCCACAATCTAAATCTTAGTGTCTAGACAGCCAATTCTCCTAGTCACTGTCACTTAGGCATAAGGCTGTCTAGAATTACGGCCTCGCTTATAAAATGCTCAAGATACTGTTATGATATCATGATAGAAAATCCACTCTTATAAAGTGAAGCGGATTTAAAACGGGTTATTTAGAACGGTTTCATGAGTGTTCTATAGTGATATGGTGACGCTTAACAGGCTTACTTATAAGAGACAGTGTCTAGTCGGAATTGGGTTGTCTAGGTTACTGGCATTGGGATAGAAGTTGCAGAACAACTGTTTTTATCAGTGCAGTATACCAGGGCCCAATTTCATGGCTCTGCTTACCGCTGTATTTTGCGCTTACGATCACTATTCTCCTCTCATTGTGCAAGCGCCGAATTTCTGCACTTGCTGTGTAAGCAAATAATGCCTAGTAACGTGGAATACACACGTGCACAAGCAAAAATTCCCTGCTAGCTCATGAAATATGCTTGACGTAAGCACGGAATACCCTGCTTCCGTAAGCGCCAATTCTTTGCTTAGGATAATCAGAGCCATGATACTGGGCCCTGGTTCACTCATATGGGGCATTGACTTGGACTACAACCAATATTCCAGAAAGAAACCTGAAGAGTGAAGGAATGAGCATTGAAGATGGTACTGATAGGAGAGACAACAGAAGGGACCGAGTCACAAATGTTAAACTGCGGGGATATAGCAAAAATTATCAACATCAACGGGGAGATTGGCGGGTGATTGATGGGAACACCTAAGCATGCAGGGGTGCGAGATGAACATGCAAAATAGCAGAGAGAAACCCCAGGGGGGTGTTGTATTTCAAAAGGAGCAACAGACTAGAAGTAGAAATTCGGAGCTGACGTACGGTAATACCGTGGCATTTTATGAGAGATGAGAGTATAGTAGAGAGCGGTCAAAGATTGAAGAAAAGGCTTTCTATGTGCAGTGGAGACTTGAGGGTAGTGAAATAAAGAAATGCCATTAGGGAATGTGGGGCTCTACATGTACATGGGAGCACAGACCATAGAATAGAGAGGTTGAGGGTTGGTGAAGGCGCCTTCTTTCAGTTGTAGAGAGAAAAGGGTCAGCGACAGACAAGAATGCACATTTTAATCTACATTTATTCCTCCTCCCCCCCCCCCATTTATTGAGTACGCTCTTGAGCTGTTAAGTGTTCCAATGTGTGTGGGAAAATCTGAAGGGTTTGAGAGGCGTGCACTGAGTAATTACAAACTTCATCCCCAGCGGACACAGTGTATTGAAACAGCTGGCCTGTACAGCACACATGCACACAGCAGTTTCCCAGGGACACCGTCGTCAACGCTGTACACTGAGGGTTAACAGAAATGACCTGGGAGGGTTTTATCACCTTGTCCTGGCATCTGGACGCATTTACACTGACAAATGTATCCCTAAGTGCGGAGTCATTAGGGTTAATAATGCAAAATCCATTTAGGTTCGGCCGCGTTTCTTAAATGATGTCTCGAGGTTTTCGATTTTTTTCAATTTTTTTTTCAATCTTGGTCTGTGAATGTGTAAAAGAATGATGGCTCCAGAGTGACGCTATAATGGAGGTTGAAATGACTGGGTTTTTTGCTGCGGCGATTTAACGTTAAAGTGTCACAGTCATAACTTAAGAATGTGAAATCATCCATACTTTACTGATCGTAATCAGTCCTGTTTCAATCTGATTTCCGGTGTTTTTACCCTCAGACAAATCAGCCCAACTATTATTGTGCTGCCTGATCAAAAGTCTATAAAAACCTGTAATGTAGATGTACTGTATGTAGGTCAGCCCTTGTACTCAACACAATTTTCCTAATTTTTTTTCCAAGAGCCAAGAAGCATGACTGATACCCCCCCCCCCTAAAAATGAAAGCAAAGGTTGGAAATGAAAGCATGCTCACAACTGTTGCAAAACTTCAGTGTTCTTCAAAATGAGCTAAATTGAGAGTGTAATTCTCCAGTGTGTCTTGGTCTGCTTTAGAGCTGCTTTAAGCTCTGAATATTGCTTGATAATTTTCTGCACAGCAAAAAATGAGCAGGATACCAGTCGCAGATGGTACACGTGAAATGGTGTTTTGGCTGGTAACCTGGTTCTGGTGAGGATGTTTTTATTGTGCTGAGCTACTTTTTGTTTTCATGAAATAGCGCCCTGATTGAGAGTAAATGCTCCAATTAGTAGTGAAGCAGTGTCTTAAGATGTAATCGCCAGTTGACGTCTTCTCATGCAAACAGCACTTGACGCCATGGCTGATGGCATTCACGCACATCATGTGCTCGTACTGTTAAATGAAGCAGACCAATCGGATCCAACTCAAAATAACTTCATTCCCCACATAATCGACCAAGATGAAAATAAATTCCTGATAGTTTGTCGATTAATTTCCCCAGGGGAATCACTCTCAGTCTACGTAAAAGTATGATTTAATTTTAAAAGAAATTGTGGAAATTGTGGTAAACAAAGATGTCCGCTTTTTTGTCCCTGTTCTTCTTGTTTAATCCGCATGTTATAAAGAACCCTCTCATAGAAACATAGGATGCAGAAGCACTTCTACAGAACCATTCCAATTTTGAACTTCCCCGTAGAATGCTCAATTTGTTTACATTGTGTGATTGCGTTGTTTGACGTCTATTGCTGGACAGATAATAAAATAGTCGGAAACGACCAAAGCGGAAGATTAAATTCCTGGATCGGTGTAAACTTGTAAGGGTGGTTGTCTGCAAATTACTGAAGGCTTGGAAATGCAGTCATCAGTTAAAGTTACTTGGCTCGATTTTCTCCGGGGAAAAAATGCTTTATTGGACTTGTTTTTTCTCTGAACACATTTTGACAGATGATGCTGTGTGCAACGTACACAAACTTTGGCAAATGCAATGGCCAATGCACAATTGTTAGTACGTGGCTGATGAAAATTAGAAAGTGTTGTAATCCCGGCAATAATTCATTGTTAGTTTTTAATTAACTAGCTCTAATCAATGGCAATTGTGTGTGTGTGCAATACCATAAATGAAGGGTTGTAACTTTCTCAAATCTCTAGAAATAGCTAATTGTTTCAGGGTCAGTTTAGCCCAAAATCATACTACGCATCTTTATGATGGAAACTTGTGCTGATGCATGATCCACTTGAACAAGCTCCATTTTCTCTTTTTTTTTCAATAGTTTTGTTGATATATTTTTTCCCCCTTCAGAAGGACGAAGACAGACTAGTCTGGCATTTACTGCAGACGTTAGATCAGTCAAAGTATTGTCTAAAGAATACAATAGAGAGAATTAATTTGGATCCATAAAAGCCCTCATTCACTTGTTGGCATTTGAAGGACAGCCGGAGATATTTCATGTATTTCCAGATGCAGCAAATTTCTGATTTACTTTCAAAATCATGTTGATGTTTCTTCACTCCCCCCTGTCCACTTTTATGTTTCAAAGAACATGTGAAAAGAAAAACAGACTTTTTCTTTCAAGAATGCTAATGGGTCTGGCATTTGACAATGGAAGTTGGACAAAGGTGAAATTTGGGTTAACATGGTTACCTTCAATACAAATGATGAATGCGTCCTGGGCAGCAGGGAATAGTGTTTCCATGGTGTGCAGGAGTGACGTACAAATTAGAAGTTGTTTTCTAGAAGTCTAATGGGCACTGAACATCTTTCTGGACAAGAGGGAAAATTGAGGTTCATTTCTTTTTAAAGACTTTTAGTTATTGCTTTGAATGGTACTCACCTAAATGTAGGGTCATTGTATGGTAATGACCCTAAAAACAATTGTGTAATTTCTATCCGAAAGCTTACTTGTTAAAAAGATTGTAAATGGAAGTAAGCATCGTGCGAATTTATTTCCTCTGAAATGCCCTGTTGATTAGAAATCAATAACATAGGGTCGGAAAGGCGTTTTAAATGTAGAATATAATGATTCACTTAAATAGCCTTGAGGTTGTGTTGTTTTTGTTTAACTTCATGACAGAACACGGTCAGCCATTTTGTAGGACCAAAGTTTCGACTCCACAAAATAGGGGACCGTATGTTCCGCTGGTTGTATTTCCTGAGGCAAATTCATGGTGTGTTTTTTTATTTTATTGCTAGTCACTAGTTATAACAAACTAGGTCTTTCAGTGCATGAACAACTTTTTAAAAGGGTAAGGAGCCATTCCAAAAAGCAAAATTTTTCTTGATTTTAAGTCAAAAAATTGTATTGTATTTTTTATTTTTTTATTTTGGTAACAATCTCTTGTACATCATCCCTTAGTGGCTGAAATCATATATTTGTAAAAGAGCACCTGGACAACAGACAGATTAAAAATCTGCACAGCTCTCTGGTAGAAAACATAAAATCTTACATTTTATGATATCTTGATAGGATTTGATCCAAAAGTTGCAGCGTTTGAACGGGGGCCTCTGGTGTCACCGGCTCGTTCAGGACTATAACCGCAGTTAAGACAGGGGTCTAGAATGCAGGGGTCGCAGGTTCAAATCCAACCAGGGAAGCATGTGGATTATTTTTTTCCATAGGACTCGGGATCACACATCAGTGTCAATTTCAGTTTTGTGAGGCACTCATTTTCCAATACATAGAGTCCTTAAAATTGCAAAAAAGACTGGCTAAAAATATTGATGCTTGGATTGGATAAACCCATTTAATCAATGGTTGACTTCATCATACAACTTTATTTCTAACTTAAATCCCTGTGTTTTCGGTGTGGTTGGGAGGAGGGAGGGGGTAATGGATGAAAACCACTTGGTGGGGATCATAACAAATGAGCTTTGCTAATCTATTTAGGTCTGGAATGATGGATGTTTTATTATGACTGATTAGCTTTCTCCGTAGCGCAATTGTTTACCGTTTCAGATCAGCCTTTAATAATAGATGTTTGTTTTTGCCCATCATTCCCTGTCTGTTTGTGTCTACTCCCTGTCTGTAGGGGGGGGGGAAACACTCAAGGTGAAAAGAGAATTGTTCAACTCTTTAGACTTGCAGATTTGTTAAAATAAATCCAAGTTGCCCCCTAACTTTGTCCTTATTTGTCCCTGTTTATGAGCACTTGTTTTGTTTACTGAGAGAGGGGGTCATGTCTCCATATCAATGTTTCTGTACAATTTACTCTGTTTTTGTTTTGTGTTGCAAATGGAACTAAACATGATTCAGGTGTGTGATTTGTCTGGAATTTTTTTTTGATTTCAGGATTTTAGCAAGTAAAGCAGTCTCCAAAGAGAGAAATAAACAGTCCACCACGTTGTGTCCAAACCTATAGTTTGGTATTTCTGGTGATGCATAGAGTCTGTTAACCTCCTGACGTGTAAAGGTCTGGGAGGCTATGGGTCTACAGTAAGGGGAACCCAAACCTGCCAGCCGTTTGTCATGAACGTTCACATTCCTCCAGTCTCATCCTTAATGATTACATCTGTTATTAAAATGGTGGTGGTAACCATGTGATTTGAACTGGCCCCCCCCCATATGTCACTGGGCATGCTCAGTGGTCTAGTGGTTAAGATAGCTGCTGTAGAATGGCCAGGGGCAGTGGGCTTGAATTCCACTGGAGCAGTGTGTCCCCGTGGATTTGTTTTTCTGCAGGGCTGGGGAAGGCACTGCGTACACAGTGCTTGTTTTGTGTATGGTAAAATCAATGTATTAGAAAAATTGTAGTAATATTGATTTTTTTTTAAATTCTCTATTTGTAAAGGTTTCTTTTATTTGTTGACGGCAATGACAAAAATGTTCTGCAAGTCATTGCAGGACTTAGATTCAGGGTTGTGGAGGATTTCTTGGCCTAATTTCTTTTACATAGGCCTAAACTAAGTGATTTTTTAGGGATTTGCTGTCAAAGAGAAAAACTGTGTTCTCTTCACAAATGAGGTTTGTTTGAATTTGTCCAGAAAAAAAATGTGGCTTTCTTTAAGTGTATGCAAATTCACATAGCCTCTTATTTAGGAAATTTAATAGGTTCGCATAATCTCAATGTTCCATAGGCAGCTGAACTAAATTGTGTTATGTATCTCCACCAGTTTGATCCCAAGGACGTGCTGCCTCACGGTTGCCATGAAAAGGCTAAACAGTTCCCAAGCTTATTTCAATTACACAACGGCATGGTGCTGGAGGAATTGGAAGACGACACAGAGAGCAACATAGAAAAATACCAGCAGAGTAAGAGGCATCTAGATTATATGCATTCTAAGGCAAATCGGTAAGTCTTCACATATAAACCCCTCCAATCTTCCCCCTCTTACCCCATCCAAACTTCCCCTCACCCCATCCAATCTTCCTCTCATCCCCTACAATTTTCCCCATACCCCCTCTCCAATTGTCCCGCAACCCCGCCTCTACAATCTTCCTCCTCACCCCCTCCCTTCTCTCCCTCACCCGCCCCCTCTCCAATTTTCCCTCCTCACCCAATCAGTCTGCCTCACCCTTATCAAACAGTAACTTCATCCATGGCATGTTTACCAAACCAAATGGGTATGGCATTGACAATGACAAACTGTGGAAAAAACACTGCATCTGGGTCATTGGTGGCATGATGCTGGGGCATTAGCTTACACAGCAACCAGCTATCTCTACATGTATCGAACGCTCCCATGGGTTCAAAGGACGAGAAAAAGCAGTTAGGATTGAGCTGTAGAAACTGACCCAGGGTAGCATGAAAAACACTGCAATATAACGTTCCCTAGTGCCAACTTTTGTATAAATTACCAGACACAATAACCACCTAACTGCCTCACATGTACAAAGTACTCCCATGTGGGGAAAAAAAAAAAAAAAAAAACAGCTAAGATTTATGCCAGTAGGAATTTCATGGAGCAGAAGAACATCAACATTGCTTGGCAAATGAGTTTGGGTTTAACACATTGAAATTTAGCCTCCCGGATCGACTAAACAATTAAGCTTAGTAGTTTTGTACACAAAACAGCCAGCCTATTCTGCAGTGTTAAGCCGCGTAAACACTGTCAAGGTGCTTTCAACATTAGGCACTACATGATGTAAACAAAACCTTCAGTAGATCCCTCCATTAAGCTCCGCACCCCTCCCCCCCCCCCTGCATTGACCAACCACAACCAGGAATGCACGCCTGACAGTCTGGTAAGAAACCAACATGTTGAAGTCATGTTGAAGAGGGGCTGCAAGTTCTAATTAAGTTTTGTGAAGAACTCATTTTTAAGTGGATAGACTCCTCATGAAAGTCAGGACAAATTCTCTAAGTCTCTAAATTGAAGGGTATCAAACACAGTGGCATTTTACACTGTTGTAACGCGAGGTAAGAGAGTTCTAATTTTCCTGCCCATTTTCGTGAGGACTCTACCTATTGGAAAATGAGTGGGACACAAAACTGAATTTGAAACAGAAGGAAACATGATTCAAGAGTCAATTCCAACATAAGAGTCAATTCCAACATATCCGAGGTGTTTTTTTTCTCTCTCTTTCTGAATAGATCCACTGTCCACTTCGAGAGTCCAATTCAATGCTGGCTGTGTGAATGTGTCTGCTATACACCGAGAGATCTTCTCCATCATCTTGGAACACAATCTCACATGCAAGAGGAACGCAGACTGGACAAAGATCACAAGATGTATCTGCAGTAGGACGCCTGCAGCTGGGTAAAAGAGAGAAGAAGAAGAAAAAAAAACACCTCCTACAAAGTTCGGGATTGGAAGCTTGCATTGACAAACCTTGTGGCCAAGTCACACAGGACAATTTCAACAGACAACTTGGACGCAACCAATTTCCACTTCATGCATTTAAGGAACACTTTGGCGGCACCAGATCACGTTCTTCTAGCAGTAACTCACCATCCCCAAGGAAAATAACGAGACAACTAAAATGTGAATGGTTTTTCTGACTGAAGATTGCCTGGAGCTTGTTGCCTGTAAATTGCCTTGCGTGGCATGACATGTAGTACCTAAACCTGATATATCGATGTGAAGTTAGTTTCTTGTGCGAAAACTGATTGATCTGCATGCTGGACTTCATTTCATGGGTCTGCTTTGTCATGAAATTTTGCGGTTACTATTTTCTACTTAAAAGTGTAAGCACCAAATGTAGCTGTTTAAATGAAAAATGCTTAGCTGTGGACAAGCAAACATTCCATAAGAACCCGTGAAATATGCTTACGATAAATGTGATTTTTTTCTGCTGCGACAAGCAGAGCCATGTCATTGGGCCCAGATAAGTTGGGCACCCGAAATAGGGCCAGCATTCCAGACGATATGATTTTGTCAAAGCTAGTATACTTTATTGTCATATCTGGAAGAAACCAGAAGTGTTTTTAATGGCCTTTGTTTTCTATTCAATTGACTGTTCACATATAAGAATGGCCTCTGTTTTTTCCAGAGGGAGATTTTTTTCATGTTATCAAATTATGGTTTTTTTTTCTTTTCTTTTCCAAAAGTGGAAAAACCTCCAGCAGATAAGATTTCATTGATAATAATCATGTATATATTATAATGATCTTGAGTTTGCCGTCTTATTTCTGATCCCCTGCGTACCAGTGATAGTGAAAACAGTGGTTGATGCCCTGAGTACCAGTTATAGTGAATGTGCAATTTGACTTCCAAAATGGCAGACCATGGACAGACAGTATATGTTACAGCTTGTGGCGTTATTAATGGGTCATTTGGAGTTATTGTTCAACCACCCACGATACCATCGATTCCACAGAATGATAACAGTTCAGCACAGCTGAAAAATTGAGAAATATTATAGAATTGAAACAACACATTCTGAAAATCATTACCCATCAGTCATTAAAAAAATGTTTTTTTAGAAACCTTGCTTGTTGGGTAAGGCCTAGGAATGTCCATCCTCCCACCCACTCATATGAAAACAGAATCATTGAACAGATCGACGTTTCAGCTTGTTTGTTAGCAGTTTTTGAAAATAGTTCCTTTTAGCAGTCGGAAAGCGAAGACAATTTGAGAAGAAAAACATTTGATTTATTTTTTATAAACATTCATAAAAGAGATGACTATTTTCATTACATTGTTCTCGTGCTGTTTTTGTAACCGCAACTGTTAATGCTTCATTAATCACTAGTTATGTCCAATGTGGTTTATAAGTTTTTCAGAGGTCGACTTTAGTTGTTGAAAAGAGGCTAGTTAGCCGTTGTTATTATGCATGTACTTCATTGTTTCTTAAAGTGTTTATTATAGTAATTTATTTTCATATTTTTACCTCCAATCAAGTTTGATTAATAAAGAAAGCTCGGTCAAAATGTTGACCCAGATGAGTTACGTCATTACGATTCTTTGTGTGTATACAATAATGTTCCATTTTTCAGTTTCTGTTTGCAAGGATGCGCATTTTAGCTGTGTATGTTTTGAAGGTATTATTTAGCATTATTTAATTTTAGTCTGAAAGCTTACTGATTATGAAGTTCATACTAGAACCATTTTCCCCTTGTGAAATAGTTCCCTCTGAAATGAAATAATATTCGAGAAAACCATACACGAAAACCTATTAAAAAAACACAGCATCTGATTTCGGTTGTTACAACCAAAATTAAGGACAATGTGTTTACATGCTGAAAGTTGTGCATGGTTTTTCACTATTTTCTCCTATGACCCACTCAACTGATTAAGCTCAAATGTTCTACAGGTTTGTTCTTAATTTCATGTGTATGGTTGACCATACAAAACATGAACACTGTGACTATTTTTGTCAGATCTACCAATCCTTTTATATAATTACACCTTTAAATGGAGACTTTGCATGGTACAGTAATGGTTTACGGTACCATTGTGAGTATTAGTTCGATCTTGTCCTCGCTAATTGTTGTATTTTTCAAGAAAAGGTGGATTTGTGAGGTAGGATTACTATCGTTCTGCCGACCTGTTTACATGTGTACGTCCGTGGCTGTCGAGAAAAGCGAGAGCAAACGGGGGAAATGTTAAGCTGTCGGACAGACCTTGCTGTATTTAAAACTCGCATGTTCAAACGATGGTCGGCTGACCATTGCTTCAAAAGTGATACAAAATTGCATTTTTCGTTATATTAATGAAATAACTCCTGCCGAGACGTATTCACTGGATATGGGCATATTATATTTTCTCTCAGCCAAGTAAGCTATTTTTTTAGTATTTTGGAAGTAAATGTTGTCATGTCTGCAAATGAAGTAATCTACCTTTAAAAGAACTACATTGTTGGTGTGTTTAACGGATCCATTGGGTCCCTCGTGGACCATTGGCTTATACCTATGTGTCAGATCATAGAGCAAGGAACGCATCAGCTCTCCCTGATTCGGCACAAAGTTCCCCCAAAATAAACCAGTCTCTCCGCATGTTCTGATGATCAAAATTTGAAATCTCCCTGATTATTGGAAACGTTTTCCCCATCACGTTGAAGGTAATTCTAAATATCTCCCTGATTGTTGTACAGAATCTGTCTGGTTGTAAGCTTCAAATGATGGCAGCTCTGTTATTGTTAATGATAAACGCTTATGTCCGACAAGCATTGTGGACATAATTTCCCACATCAGACATTAAAGTCCTCAACAGTCGTTCATATTTTGACAAGCATGGCACTGAAGATGGTCATGACAAGTAAAGTTTGCAGTCTTGGGCAAGTGCTTGGCTGGGAGGCTGAGTTCTAGTGTCATCCTAGGGGATGGATCTTGTTTTCTCTGAGATCCAGTATTCTATTTATGAAGATAATGTTTCCAGTAAATGGGTTTTTTTTTCTTCTTCAGATTGTTAGGAAACATTTCATTAAAAATACAAGCATGATCGTTCTACTTTAATTGGATTTCTGAGCTCCCTTGGAAAATCAGCAAAATTGTTATTACTATATCCAGAAAAGTCTATAAAAGCCAATACCAGACGACATGTAGGTCAGCCCTTGTATATGCTCAATAGAATTGCCCTGCTTTTCTCAAAGGGCCAAATGGCATGCCTGAAAGTAGCAACTTGTTATAATATATAAAAGTTGTGTTTGTAATTATTATTCAGTCGATGCATATGATTACCACAGGACGCTACTTTGTTAATATTTTGTGTGTCTTTCCGTTAATGTTGCTTTCCAATTAATCTTACATTGGACCTTACCCACGCAGTAGCCAAACCAGTGGGGTGGGAGCAGAACCCTCTTCCCCCAAATGAGATTGTAAAAAATGCACAAATGTCGATACATTAGATAGCCCCCCAATAATATACCCCCCCCCCTCCCCCAAATGATTGAAAATGTCTGGTCATGCCACTGAAACCCGCAACTCCCAGAATCCTTCTCTCGTGTACCATTTCCCTTCAGGACGTCGGTGGTCATTAGCTCTCCAGTTTTCTGTCTCTTTGTTATTTTCAGTAACTCTTGCTCCTTCGCGTGTACACTTTCTGGTACCCTGTCCACCGTCCAGTAACTAAACTTTCCAAGTGTGTTAACCACTGGCTATACCCCCTGCTTCTCTCTTCCCTTCCCGCCCTGTGATTGTTTTGTTTTTTTCTCTTTTTTTCAGACCTTCTTTCCTGATTACATGTCCCCCAAATTCCAGTTGTCTCTTTCTGATTGTTACCAGCAGTTCTCTTTCAGTTCCCACCTTCATCCAAACTTCCTCATTATTGTCACATGCTCCGTCCATGAAATTCTCAACATTCATCGGTAAAACCCCCATCTCAGCTACCTCGAGTCTGCCAGTCCAGAATAAAATCAAAATATCGGCCGTGGATGGTGCGTTTTTTCTAAAGCTGATAAATATTTAAGGGGGGGGGGCGTATAATCTAGCACACGAATTTGGAAACCGGTCTGTAAAAACAACCGTACTTCATCCAAATAATTTATGTCCAAGGAGAAGCTGTGGAAAACTCAGTAATGTGGCAGACGGTGATCTGCACAGTGGTTGTTGAGGTGACTGGTCTTGGCCTCAGTGTCCCTTACAAATGACCTTCCACAGACTTCCTGATTTTTAGGAAGTGCACTTCTATATCCCCAAAGGTATGAAACTGGCATTTCATGGTAGTCTGTTTTTAGGATATCAGTAACAATGAGTTTAAAAAATGGATGGATGAGCTGCAGTTGATAAGCTGTTAGTACAAAATGGTTTACACTATAAATCATACTTTTCGGACGTTTTCTTTTAAGATATCTGCATGTTTTATGGCATAACTCCTTGAGATGTTTGATATGATCTTTCATCCAATTCATGTTTCTAAAAGATAAACTGTGTTCTTGAAGGGGATGATAAAAGGATACATCATTGAGGAAACTATTTGAGGAGCAACAGCAAGAGGCACCGATGTTTCCTCTTTGGACATTAAAGGGAGGGTATACATTTGGTATTTACTCCAAAATTTAATGACCATAAAAAACTTACTTGGTGAGAAGCACTGCATCTGTTGATAATGTGCGACATTTTCAGAAACGATTCCCTTCCAAGGAATGTCGTTTTAGAAAAGGGGATTTTAAAAATGTCAATCTGAGAAACGTTTCTGCGTAAAACATTTCTTAGATTGTGTATTCCAATTACGGATTATTTTTCCTGCGTGGACATAAACCGCTCCGGACTTTCGGCGATATCTCAAAAAACGCCATCACCTTTTGAAAAGAGATGTTTAAAGGTTAGTTTTATCATATCTACATTTCATGTAGGATTAAACAGTCGAATGCTTCCAAAAACCAAAGGCATACTTTGACTTTAATGGACATGATCTATTAATTATCTCCGAGAATAAGTTTGGCTAAAATGTGCGTGCCTGGAAAGACTGTTTTTGACTGTGGCTTATATATGCAGATGCATGTATTAATGGAAAGTACAACAAAAGACATTTTGAATTAAATTCAATTCAATTAAACATTTATTTCATGGTGGCTGGCGGTAACAAATACATGTACAGTTTATTTATAATTAGATTATGATGTAGGTATGAACAATGAATGTCACATAATACACATACGATCTATGGAAATTCCAAATACCCTATAAACATACAATATTATACAATGATACCAACATGTAGGAAACAAAGGGAAGCAACGTGCTTTGACATTTCCCCCTGCTGATAGACAATGACTTGGACATGACATGGACAGCAACAAAATAATTACGGAGATCAGGGGTCGATTTCACAATGCACTAAGTCATGTCAGTATTACCATTATATCAAGTAATAAACCACAAGGGAAACTGACTGGGTAAATAACTTGGGTTTGAATAAAGAAAAATTGACTGGAGCGGGACTTGAACCAACGACCTCCGGTTTAAGTTTTCTTTGTTCAAACCCATCTTATTACCATTACAGTAATTTGTATTGTGGCATCACACTTTGCTTGGCAATTAAGATTGATTTGCACCTAAGATCAATCTTGAAACTTTTGAGTGAAGTCGAGCCCTATATCTGGGCGGTTAGTACAGCTAAATGTAAATTTTGACTTGTAAACTGTAGGCGCACTATAGTTTTTTGCTCCATGGTATAGGCCTAATATCGTTATTCTCATTGAAAGTTAGTGAGCAAAACCGCGCAACATTTGTTCAAACCCATCTTATTACCATTACAGTAATTTGTATTGTGGCATCACACTTTGCTTGGCAATTAAGATTGATTTGCACCTAAGATCAATCTTGAAACTTTTGAGTGAAGTCGAGCCCTATATCTGGGCGGTTAGTACAACTAAATGTCAATTTAGACTTGTAAACTGTAGGTACACTAGTTTTTTGGCTCTACGGTATAGGCCTAATATCGTTACTCTCATTGAAAGTTGGTGAGCAAAACCGCGCAACATTTTCATGCATTTAAACTTGTATGGAAATAGGGTCTATAGTATACAATGTTTTTGTGTTAAGACAATCTTTGGAGATTAAAAACCTTTGACATGTTTTCATCGATTTCTTATCAACGGAAGCACCTTTTTTTTCAACGAAATGATTTCGCAGGATGCTTAGCATTGTTTGTATACGGTAGCATGTAAACGCTGCGTTTTATATATAAGTGTGCAGTATAACTTGAGGGACATTGACTCCCAAAATGACACAACCAAGATAATTGTCATGATGATATCAGGTGAATTTGATTAAAACCTTCGCTAGAGTATTTTTATTTTATCAAAGTTCAACCTCTTAGGTTCGAAGAAAAGTCATGTCTGCGCCATTGTCAAAGATTGAACATCTCCCATCACAGGTAGCGCACCTTTTCCATCTGTATATACTTACACATCATTTACCCAAAACCTAACTCCATTATAAAAACTAGATTCGTTGAGAGAGTTGTGGGGGAGGGGGGGGGGTGGTGTATGTTTGGCATATTTCTAGACCAAGTTTCCAGTGAGGGTAATTATGCCCCGTTTCCCTTCAACAAAAGACATTGTTTTGTTTCAGAATGATGCAATGAAACAGATACACACTGTACTTTATTTTATGAGCCTCATCAGAGTGAAGGTTTTCTGAAGGCAGTCGAAGAATGGATGGATTTAGTATCAGCAGTTGTCATTGGAGATCAACCCGAGCAAATGACGCATTTTACCGAATGCATTGTGAACAACTCGTAAATGATGCATTCCTTTCCATTAGCTGATGCTTATAAAATCACCCGATTGTTATTGTTTTAAAAAAGAGAAAAGAGAGAAGAAAGGACACCCACGTACTTATTATTTCATGTGGTGAATATATTATTCTTTCAGCAATGCCGCAATGGTTTTTCGCTCATCTGTACTCAATAACACTTTAAAAAAAGAAACTCCCGGCTCAGAATTGACCCGTTTAAAGTGAGATTTTTTATCTGGGATTCTGCCTCAGTTTGACCCATTTCTGGGTCATTTTGACACCGATCCCGGGTCAAACTGACCCAGAATTTGGTCAAGCCCCCACGCGGACACAAAAGTCAGAGTTTATTGAGTGGAAAGTCCGACATTGGAGTTCTTTTCCTTTCTATTTAAAAGGGAATGGGTGCAGAATAGCCACATCTACTAAAAGAAACCAAAAAGACAACATTACCAAAGAATAGATAGCATGACATCTGATGCCAAGCTGATTTCAATATATTTAGCTGGAATGAATTCCAAAACAATTGCCGAGAAACCATTTCTTCCATTAGGTTTGTATATGATTTACATTTATACACAGTTCTGTTGGATAGGTTATCGGAAATACCTCTTTGGATAAGAATGGTTTTTGAATATCAAAACAACTTTTGGACAATGTTTAGAATGGGTTTTGTGTATAGGAGGATAACTTTGAATATCATAATAACGTTAGATCGTTGGATGTCGTTGAATAAGTGTTCGGATATTATGATGGCTGTTTGATAACAAATTACCGCTGGATGTCTTACTTGTTTGATATCAGATATTTTGTGGATACCAGAATAACGTTAGATATCAGAATAACGTTAGGATATCAGAATAATGATATTTATGATAGTAAAACAACGTTTAATTTTTGGATATCAAAATGCCTCTTTGATATACAAAAGCGCTGGATGACATAACTTCTGACACAGAATATAGTTTGGATATAACTTGGGATATCAAAATAAGTTTGGGTAGCAGAGCAGCTTTTATAAGTTAATAGACATACATCTCACAATGGTGTTACCCATCGCTTGAAACACTCTCCCCTTTGAAAACCAATATTGTTATGAAAGCTGATCTACATCTATCCTGAATTAAGCGCAAATATTTAAAAACAACCTACGCAGTCGTTGATCATTTGACACGTGCTCGGAGCATGAACATACATTCCTGTGTTATAATTTCTTTCATTTATGAAAGAAATGAGCTATTGATGAATCATGTGCATGGTACAACAACACGGTGTAGGTTTTCTGCGTGAAATATCATATTTAGCCCGAGGTAACCAAATCAAAGTTTACTGCCTCAGTCTGTTTTCACCCAGTATCAACTGTCATTGTGTTTATTCAATTTGGTTAAGTCGTTGTTTCTTCATCTGAGAGGATGATGAGGTTGAAATAGTTCTTTCTACTTGATCTCGGCACATTTTGCATTTGCAGCGACCAGCATTTTTTTGTGTGCTGGTGGTGAAATGTCATCATCACCATTCATCAGTACACGAGTCAGTTGGCGTCCAAACATGTTCTTCATTGAATTAAAGCTAAGCTGACGAAAGCTTTAATAATGCTGTATCAAGCATTGGAAGGAAGGGCATAATTTTACGGGTTTTTTTCGAAGATGACATTATTTATGTACCAGTAGTTCTATGGTTGGTATAGGTTTGTGGTGATCCCATAAGCTGCACCACATCTTAGTCGAGACATAAACACGCTTTTCATTACTGGTAATCCTATTTTATGGACAAACAAAGTCAATAAAAAGCAAACCTGCGTGCTTCTTGAGTGTCGTGACCGAGTGAGTAAGAGCACCGAACTCAAGCTCTGGTGTTCCTGATTAGCAGAGTGTGGGTTCGAGTCCCGGTCTTGACACTTGTGTCCTTAAGCAAGACACTTAACCGTTATTGCTTTGTCCTTCGGATGGGACGTAAAGCCGTAGGTCATTTGTATTGTGTAATGCACGTACAAGAACCCAGTTACACTTATCGCAAAGAGAAGGGGTTAGCCCCGGTGTTCCGGGCAGTGGCAGCTGAATGCGCCACAACACCTTGTAAATTTTTACAAGGTGTTACATAAATGGGTCTCATAGTTCATTAGCCTCAAAAATCTGTAATAAATAATGAAAAGCGCTTTGAGACGCCCGTAGAAGCGCTATGTAAAAACAACTAGTTATATTATTATTATTGTTTTGAGTGGTGGTCCACAATACTTCAGCGCCGATAAGGTAACATTTTAGGGGGTCACACAAGAGGGTGCACCCCTTTTTCCTAGGAGGCTCTTCTGGCCAATTATAACTGATTTTTTTTCGTGGGCATTCACTTAAACACTCCCCTTTCAGCGTCCTCGTTATTTCATTTTCTATTTTGTGTTAAGATATATTTGGGTATTTTGTAATCTCAATAGTCCAGAATTCACAGGGGGCAATACTCGCGTTATTATGTTAAATTGTGCATACAGTATTTAATAATAAAACGTTTTCAGCCTCTCACCACTGGTGATCACTTTCTATGGAAAATGCTGCTTTTCATGCGAAGCCCATTTGCTACGTCCATGCCACTATCAAGTCTTATATACATGACAATTTGTGTATTGTTGTTATTTTTAATTAAATTTAACGATACCGCGCTTACATTAAATTTAATTTCAACGACCACCCGGTTTCCCTGTATCTACTAGATTGTTTTCGATCTATTTATGCCATTGACTGTAAAAACCATTATTTCTATTTTTTGAGCGAAAGGGGATCAAAACAAATTGTGAGAGGGCTCGTTTAAAAGCTTATCACAAATAGGTGTTAATGGTATTATGCAGGATAGGTAGAGCTGACAAAACAGTCGCAGACAGTGTTCCTGTTTTGTGTGATTGTCCTTTCTCTATGAAATAACAAACCGGCGAAAATTTGTGCTTAATCCGTTGTGTGAGTCGGGAGAAAATAGTGAAAAAACATGCACAGTTTCAGCATGTACATGTAAACACATTGTCCTTAATTTTGGGTTTACCGAAATCAGCTGCTGCTCAATTAGGTTGTCAGAAACAGTTTTCTCGACTATGTCTTCATTTCAGAGGGGAATATTTCATACACACACACAATTTTACAGGTATGAAACTCATAATCAGTAAGCTTACATACTAAAATTAAGCAATGATTTGTTTCTCCTTATTCGTCTTGTATAAAATATCTTTAATAAGACCTAAAACGGGAAGAGGTTTTTTTTTTTTCGTTTTCTTTTTTCTCTCTCTCTTTTTTTTTTTTTCGTTTTCTTTTTTCTTTTTTCTTTTTTTTTCTCTCTTTTTCCCTCTCTCTCTCTCAGCGTACCTTTCATAGCTTTCCATTCAAGTATTCCAATTTTCACTCTGGTCTTTTCATTACCATAATAGAGGAACCATTGAGGAATCAAATTACTCCACGGTTGAACCGACCAGAACAACCATCATCCAAGAAGTAAATAATACACCTAATCTTCCCGTCTCTACGCGCGCGAAACCTGTTGCTAAGCAACTCTAGAATAACGTGACGTCAAAGCCCTGTTGACGAATGGTGTGTGTTTGTGTGTACACCGTGCTTCAGCAATTTCTAGTAGCAAGCGCAATCTAATTTACACCTCGGTCAGTTGTTAATTACTGCTGATGAGGTAAAGCATTAAAGGGTGGGCGTTCAGTCGTGTCGCCAACAGTGAAATAATACTTCCTCCACCTCGTAGGTAATTTAATTTCAAGAGTCGTAAAGAAGGGTATAAGACAAATGTTGAGTAACCTCATCAATTGACTAATGGGTCATATGAATCTCTCAAGTTTCAATCAAAGTTTGGAGTGATTTCTGTTTTGACACGTAAAACAAAACAAGCAAATGAAGCAAATTGTCACATTTTAACGGCCGACGCTGGTTTATCAGCCTGATTAGTGACGTCATGAACGTGCCCCTGTTCACAGCTGGTTTGGGTTGACAGCCCAAATCAGTGAAGTGTAGCCCTCACCTTGAAATGGCCGTCAGGCCTTGTGATGTTAGGCGAAAAATCAGTTTTAAAATAAAAGTAGTAATAATATTTCTTCTCATATCACCTCAGCTCTTTAATATCTTTAACAAATAAACAAGCCACTCAAACCCCGCCCTAGCAAAAACAGTCAACCGTAGTGCATTTTCAATTGAAAATATTCGAACAATAGGCCCTAATACGGCGAAATGACAACTCGTCCTTCGATTTCTGATCTAAACGTCTTGAAGCTATAGGCCTACCTTAAAACATCATTAAGACATGCTGCGTGCCAAATTGCTTTTTGGGCGGTCAGTTTGACTATTAATATAAACAGAATAAGAAAAACAAAATCCTCTGCAAACCGTTCATGTTTTCTCGAGAAAAAACTGATCGAACATTCTGTAGGCATGGACTGACCAGCGGTGAAGAATCCCAATATACTACGAGCAGCAGAAAATCACAGCGAGTCGAGAGTAAAGTCAATTTACTTTTGGTTCGAGTGTTGATCTGCGATAATCAATTCCATCAGATAGGGAGAAATGGGTCTGTAAATCTCTCAGCCGATTTGTTTAGGAACGAAGGCTTTGGCTAAAGTTGTGTGATATTAACTGGCTGCACTGCTGATGGAGAACAAGGAATGGAAATAATTGAGACTTGGGACTTATAACTTTCAAAGTGAGTTTCAATAATAAGACAATTATAAGATGCAACGGCCATCTACTTTTGTGTGCCATCTGATATAGATCACAGCGATATCGTCATGGACAAAATGATGATGAGTGTACATTGAGCTCCATTATGTGTAGGTCCCAATTATCAGATACATGGATCACGAACTGTAAAGCTAAATTTTATCCATAGGACCCACCTTTCTCTATGTTTTATCAACTGAGTTAATTCTGTACCGTTGTATGTCACAGTATTGCTCTATCCGGGAAAAATTGTGAAAATATGCTTACTGATATTTGCACGTGTAAATTCACGGTCGATTTGCGCCGAGAATTTACTCTCTATACACCTTCAAAACCTCCGAAAAGTCTCTACTCAAAGGTATCAATAAACGTCGCCCACTCCCAAATCCACTTTCAATATTGGAGGGTGGAGTACAACTTTCGCGGTGTGTGCATTGTGATATGGTACCATGCGTAGATATTGGGACCAGAATCGGCGTATGTTATGCACCCAAAAGACCTTTATCATGGTGCAGCCGTCTTGATTTTCTCCCATTCAAATCGAAGTAACCAAAACCGAGGCTGGAAGGAGAAATAGCCTGGTTCCTTTTTGTACAATGAATATAAGCATCCGATACTGCTTTTGGATACAGGGAGCATGACCAATATGGTGGCAGAAGTAAAGCTTCATTTCTTTTCATTTAATTTATTTATTATCATGTACTTAATGATTATGTAAGCGCTGTGATTTAGTTTACTAAGTAGAGCGTCTTTAAATGCCGTTTATTATTATTATTATTATTAGAAGTAAAGATCATGGCAACGATTCTTGACAGCAACGCAACAATGTTTATTATTTATGTAAATTTACGCACGTCGAATTTTGAGTCAATTTCTATACGCGACCCATATTGTCTGTAAACGTTATGTCTGAACTCCCTTATGAGACACACGTACAACGCTTGTATAAATAATGCTCAATGGGTTTCAAGCTAGCTTCACAAATCTAACTTCCAGAGAGCTTCAATTACTGGAATGAAATTTTCCTATTTACTTCACACCACCGAGAGAATTAGAAAAAAAACCTACATGCCGCCTAGGCGATGATTGATTCCTTATTGCTTGTTGATTTAGGTGTTAAACCGCTTGATAAAGCGCGTACTCGAGTCTATAACCCAATGCACTGTTACATCGTCTGCACCGTCAAGTATTCATTTCCTTCATTGCAGTCTGCCAGCGAGCCTTAACTTAAAGGCCGGCCACAACTCGCCATCAAACACCTTATGTCACCGGGCAACCATGATGCACCAAGTACAGACATTCCATGATCATGATTTGAAGCGGATGTAAAGTAGAATCATCTTAAGTCATTTATACTAATATGATAGAAAATTAGGTTCAAAGTTTCATGAAAACGACGTGGTTAGGGTGCAATAAATTAAGGGATGCGGGTTGAGACGTCAGCCTTTTTGTAGTTTCCTGCGTACGGACTAGTGAGGCTTGTCATTAGGTACAATTTATTGTTAAGTGCCAATTAATGTTTTTTTACGAAGTTAATCTCTTTTTGGGGAGTAACTGCACATCGCTTATTATTAAATACATAGTTAATGATTGGTAACTATCCCAATTTTCTTTTTACATGATGCAAGCACTGGTCCAAATCATCTTGAGAATTGCCCCTTCTGGTAGATTTTCACTCTCGAGACTCAGCGCTGCTGAATTAAGTTGCATTATGGGATATGATAATAGGCAATCATAATGGGTCTTTATCACTGTACATTACCAAAAGCATTAATTCTCACTATGGCTAGTCAGTAAAATTGTTCTCATTTTACTATAATTAATGGTTATTCAGATATACGTCCATGAAGTGGCATAACTGTGAGTTTGAATTGAACTGACTTTTGAATTGAAAACCGTTACACGCTCTCACTGTTCTCGAAAATGAGAGCTCTTTAAACAGGATAGATTGTACGGTCTGTTGGACAAAATTCACCGCTGACGTCATCAACACAATACATCGTATTCAGCCTCTGTATTTGGGGAGTCAGTTTCCGTATGTATTTTTACAGTGTAGTGAGCATTTTGGATGTACACGCTCACCATATCTTTATACACAGCCCGGCGCTACAATTAAATGGACAGTGCGCCGTATTGATTATGACCGAGAAAGGCATTCGGGGGGGGGGGGAGAATGGCGCAGCGAGGTCGCACACCACTGAGAACGAGGTTGGGGCAGAGAGTAGCTGCGTGTGACGTCAACGCAGGGGGTCAATAGCTCCTCTGAATACAATGTCCACACGCCGACTCTTTTATTACAAACGTTACAATTTCCACTAAAGATCATTGTCAAGCCGTGTTATTGACAAAATGCAGTACTTGTAACCGTTTGGGAAAATTTGGAGAGAGTCACTTGATTAAAAAAGTTCCCACCAGTACCAATCGCCAGAGAGAGAGAGATAAAAACTACGTCTGAAGTACTGTCATTATTTTGGACACTAGAATTTTGAAACCTCTCAAATCACCGTTGCAAATCCCTGGATGACAAGACAAAACAACATCGCTCTCTTGGTTGCAAAAGATGGGAAGGAGTTTCTTCTCCCAAATAGGCAGTGTATGTATTATCCAATAAGCTTTAATGGAATGTAATGAAAGTATTGAGTTATAAGGCAAGTTTCACAGGTTCAGTAAAATTCTAAAATTGGATGATGCGCGTGGTTTAAAAAAAAAATTAAATCGGGCCCAAGACTCATGACCTCAGAAGCCGCCTCACTAGCTTTTTTTAAACAACCGATACTTGCCTGGTGGGGACGACGATCCAGAGGACATCCGATTCCCTATCAGTGGGTGGCCGGCGATTTGCATTTTAATTAATGAAACACTAACGTCGAGAATAGTTAATTTCACCCCTCGCGCCAACACTGTGTAAAAGAGACACAGTTAAAGGTGCTAATTAGCCAGGCTTTCTCCGAAGGTTCGAGGTAATTTCAAATTTCAATTCGCCGGTGGCTCGAAATTCCATTGGTCCGTAAAAAGTGTGACGTAATTTCACTCTTTTGGGCATTCCCGCGTTTGAACGAATTGCGAAGAAAAAAACAAAAAATCATGTACAACATGCAGTGCGTTCAATATGGCCGCACTGACTTAACAGAACTGAATTCATTCCGATCATTTATGAAAGCGGTGGAGATACCATCTTTAACAGTCATCGAGGGAGTTAAGTCTGAGAATGATTGGAAATTAATCCAGAATATCTCCCTATGGGATTGCTAATAAAGCATATGATACAGACAGAAAGTGCCTGAATTAAGTTTTATAAAGAGGTATTTTAAACCATGAACCACGTTGCAGTTTCACATGAGTTAGACTAATAAAACACAACATGATGTGCTTAAATGTTTCTATACGGCAGAATTATTGAATTTTGAGCTTGTGAGTTGGTCCGCTCTGAGATTAGTTCCGTTGTCTGGCAGGTGTTCCACTATTGAGCATTTGTGTACTCAAAGACAAATTCGTTCATAATTGTCCAATGTATTTAGAAACTCAGCTGGCCCGCCGGTAGTTTCCCCATAATTCTGCTGCAGTATTTCCTTCTATCGTCTGAAGGACACCATTATGAAATAATTTTAGAATGGAATTAGGCGTTATCAAAGAGGCACACTGTCCTAGTAATCATGTATTTTTGTAATGCATAAGTCCTCCCCTCGATGCTTTTAATGAGAAACAAGGGATGGTTTGAAGGTTTGTTATGATGAAGGCACAATGAATTGTAGGCATGCGTTGACACCGTAATGTTGAGTAGAACTGGAGATTCCTCTACGTTTCGAACAGTATGTTCAGTTCCTCGTCTTCAGGACCCAAGTTCATAGAGCTGCTTAAGCAAAAAAATAGCTAATCAAAACCACATTATGTTTACCAGGAAACTAACAATTTCGCAAAATGTTGCGGTCTTCAAAAGCAAAATAGCAGTTTTCTTTTAATCTGTTCCAATTCAACCTGACGCCTCATGCGAATATACATCGTTCCTTACGGTAATGTACCCAACATTGGTTAGAGTGAAAATATAATAATATTGTTCACAGATTTGCACATAAAAAAGATTTTTATGAGTGAAATAATAAGTTTTGATCTCGCGAGATCAAAACTCAATGTCTAGCAGCGGAACATAGAGGGGCCCAGGACTAAGGGTTTGTTTTCACTATTTTCTTGTGAATCTGATGACCGATTTGAGCTTAAACTTTCACAGGATTGTTACATCACGTATATCTTGGTTCACATAAAGTGCGGATACTGGTCTTTGACAATTTTCAATGGTGTCCACAGGAAAGAAGAACATTTTCAATGACAAAAGCTTAGGAAATGACTAAAACAAATGATTGTTGTGTAAATTTAAATTTTGAGGCTTTAGATCGTCGACCCATAAACACTTGGGGACGTGAAAGGTGGTCATCGTTTGGTTTGTTTTAACGTTATGCTGATTTATAGGCTATGCAAAGTTATCAAGACAGCTACGATAAAAAGGTCCAGTTGAATACAGAGCCTACTTATTGTGAAAACAGCAACAACTGTCACTGTATTTTCATCAAACCGTCAAATCCATCCACGTTGGCGAGGTGATAGCGGTTACCAACCGCATCTCTGGCTGTACTGAGGATAGCTTCCAAACGGACACCACGGAAATGTCTAAAGGTCGCATGCAGGCGATCTTTGGAGATTCAAATTTTTTTGATATAATTTTAATGATTTCAAATCAACGGGGCTCTTTAGACAAAACATTTTTGCAGGATGCTTACTACCATTACCATCTTTATAAAAAAAAATTGGCTTTCGGAAAAAAAATTACAGAACCTCTTTTCGGGTACATTACCAAAGTATGATTCTACCAATAAATACTACGGGTACTTTTGGACTGGTTTTATTTTCAGAGTTACAGCTCTGGGTTAATGTGCTACCAACGCTATACCATCTTGACCTATTTGGCGTTCAATTAAAGCCTCTTTCTAATCACCAAAACCATCTGTCTCTTAGTAGATTGTTACGAAACCTAACCTGCCATGATAACAAACTATCCACCCTTCTTCTCTATGCATTAACGAAGGAAGATGTAATTCCATAATACCTAAAGATGCAATTTCCAGAAAGCATCGTAGCTTCATGAAGACAACACGTGTGCGTTACGCCACAGGGAACATTATATCATGAAATTGGAAAATTGTTCCTTCTTTCCCTTCAGAATGGCCATTAGTTTCAATTTCCTTGAAAAACCCTTATTGAATATGGTATCTTTGGCGCAGACAGAAACCCCATCGTTATAACCAGAAAAATTAAATTCCACTCGTAAAATTTCCTTTGTGCATCCTGGCTGATGCAAAACGAATTCCGGCTATAATTACCCCCATCCTCTTGGTGCTATTACAGCAAATTTCTTTGTGACTAAAATTGCAAAATTCCAGGAGGGGAGCCTCTAATTTCTCGCAAAGATTTCCAAGTAGTTAAAGGGCATGATGGCTTAGTCTACAGTCTTGACCAAATCATAATCCAAACTTCGCTTCATGCGTTTTATATGTTTAGTACAGGTCTAAAGGGCAATGTCACACCAGACAATTTAGTTCCTGGCAATCTCTAAGAAGACAAGGCATTCACATTTGAATGTTCACATTATTTCCTTTGATATTGTAAGACATCGTTAGAAAAATAACTCCTGCGCTACCAAAGTGTTCCTTTTGCATGCAGTGTTGTTAGTTGCCAGTAAAAATTGCCCAGTGTGACAAGGCCACTTAAGACTTCCTACAGACCTTGCGTTTACATTTTTGTTGTTGTAAAGCAGCTCATACTGGGCTAGTTAGTTGTTAAACAGTCTAGTGAAGATACACTCAAATACTCAGTAACAAATTAACACATTTGAAAAAAAAATGTGTTATTCACATCTGAAAAGGAAGAATATGCGCATGTTAAACAGTAGGTTGCACAGTTTTTAGCAGCCCACAGGGTAAGTTGAGTCAGTGCGTACACTAGCCCGTAGCAGTTTTTACTCTCATGACATCGTAGAATTACGCAGCGCTAGTGTTAGGAGTGAGCCCTGCCAAATGTGTTCCTCTCTCGCGCTCCAACGAAAAAGGGGCATGTTACCAGTCAATATTCGTCTTGTCCCCTTTTATTGCAATATTAAACAGAATACTAATTATCATCAACCCACACAGAGGACCACACTAACATTACTTCTAGCATCGATTCGATTACATTTGAATATGAGAAGGCAGAAAGACTATACAGTAACAAAACAATTTTATGTTTTGTTTTGTTTTATTCTAGTTTTTAATTAATGATATTCCTTAATAAACTGGCAGGGGAGTTTTTCCTCGTCCAAATACCACCGTTCTCATTCCCGTTGAGCATATTATACCTATAAGGAAAGCTGAATTCGTGGCTACACATAAATTAAATTGCTGAATCTTAGGTCAATACATCAGTCACGAAACCCAGGAGGAAAACAAGACAGTGACGCACTATAATCGGCTAAACATCATGCTCTACAAAACAAGTACGAAACGTTTGAGCTCAACATCCTTGCTGGCTTGCTTTGTTATTATGCCCTTCTTCGGGATCGGGCTGTATACAAATTTGCTAGTTGTTGTATTGGAACTTTTCTGTTTCCGTTCTACATAGCGCCATACAGAAAAAAATACCGTTTCCCCTCCCCCGCACCCCGCACCCCGCCTTTTTTATAATTTCCAAAACGCTGTCTTACTATTTATATTAAATGAAGGTTGGAACCAAATGCAAAATCCAAAACGGTTCGGCACCAGAAGACGATGTCCAAACAAAAAAAACCTGTAGCAATTTACTACGTGGTCGAATTTTCTGCATTTGTGGCCCAGTCCGTACAATTTGGTCTGTTTCCAGCCCGTTTCTTTAACAGGTAGACGTTTATTCTGACCTTGTCCACGAATCGATCTACGATTTGTCTTTATCTTTAAATGTTACATAACCAGTCACTTTCGCTGTAGTGTGATGTCAATGACTTTATATATTATTGAGTACAGCTTGCAATTTTCCTAATCGAATCTAATACTAGTCATGCATGGTACACAGAACCAAGCTGCGGTAAATGACGTACACCCAGGGGCAGTATCCTCCCATGCGAAGCGCAAAGCCCTTTATGGCGTGGTGGAGTCGAGGCCCGCTTAAGGGCCCGGAATTTTTTCGATCCTAGTTGCTCTGTTACGCCACTTGGTGTGATTCCAAGCTAGTTTCCCTTCAGTTTTGAGCAAAAGGTAAAGAGAATTCCATGTTATTTATTGGTTTACAGTCTTGTGATCTTTCGTACTCACATTTCCATCTCAACACTAGGGCGCTACATGATCTGGACATTTACTGCAGGAGATGATAGGTTGCGTGGGGCAACCACTTTTTTTACTTCAAGGAATTTGTGGGCCCAAGCAAAAGTCAGATATATGCAACTTGTGAAATGTCGGACGCGGTAGCCGGTGAAAAACGTGCTTATCAGTTTGTTGGTTTATTGTCGAGGCCGATCCGAGGTATAGTAGAGAGGGGCGAATACTTATAACTGGTGAAACTACAAACACGTTTCTTGAAGCGTGGGGTTCGGGCCTACTAGGAAAATTATGCGCGTTAAGGTACTTCTCTTGGTGCATTGTCGCCCTGTTTTTAAAGTTGGTATCTTTCGAGTTCTGGGGAAAAGTTTTAAATTAGATGTCTCTGCTGCAATGTCGAATGTTTCAGAAGCGATTTGCGGTTTTTCTATTTTGAATTAGGAATTTGTCTTATTTTCTGAATTTGCTGAATGATTTTTTTTTCCAGGCACCTTTCCCTAAATCTGCGCCGGCAAGACATAAATAGGCAACATCTTTTAAACGCCAGTTTGAAGGTTGTGGTAGCTCAACGGTTTGACTTTTGTATCTGCCCATTTTACGCGCATCACCGCTGCACACCAAACAACCACATCCATATATAAAATAACGCGTAACGCAATCAATACATAAACGGTACTCAATGTATTTCAGTGCGCACGAAGCGTAGCTGCGAACCGTCCAAAGAGTCCTATATTGATGAGTACAGGACTGCTATATTCAACTTCGGAGTGTCGGAACAGTATACATGACGACATAAAGTATCACGCGTGACGTACAGTCCACCAATCAAATGACAAGAATCTATGTTTGCGATATATAGCTCTGCGAGAGCGCCAACTGGCTGCGTGGAAAAAACAGAAAGCCTCGACAGGGTCAATGTCAAAGCTCAAATCGCCCGTAAAGATGGCGTTTTTTCGGGAACTATCCATAACAAAATATTTCAACCAACTCCATGTTCTTTCGTCTTAACACCAACAATTAAAAGCATGTACACAAGTTGCTATATATTTAATTATGTACACATACAGAGGCCTTTGTTACAACCAGGCAATGATTTCACCTCATAGAAAACCGGACGGCATTTAAAACAGGAAGTCATTTTTGTGTGTATTTGAAAACAATGGGTTTCTATGTACACATTGAGGGTCGTTTGTAAACGTGTGTGAAATTGTGTTTATTAGCCCGACGGATAATCCACACAGACAATGGTGATTCATGCATTACTAGTCACTCAATGGAGGTATACGAGGGGTGTCAAGCAACCAGCTGTTATCCTTTTGTCACTCTTACTAATGAGCAGTGAAATGCAATGTTTTCCCTTTAATTTGGCTTGATTGCCAACGTTGTTTTGACGATACCGCCAGCTACCTTCCCACAGTTGATTTTAACGCGGGAGCCGACCCGATGTCATTTTAATTAGTGGTGGTACGTATCAATAACCCGAGGACGGCCACATTGTTCATTACGCTACGTGAATGGCGGTTAATTCATTACGCTCAATGCAGTCATTTTCGCCAGTGCTCGAGGAAAAACGCCACCAAGGTTAGACCATAAGCTGCCTTTACCTGCAGCGACCCTGTCTATAGTGATTGCACAACTTTAGGATTATAATTTGTCATTAGTCATGGAAGTCACATGGCCGGTGTGAGCGTGGAGTGTCCGTGGATCGTGTACATGGACGTGAACACACAGATAGGTTAGAAAATTCACTAACGGCTAAACAGCCAATGGAAGGAGACCTTTTACAACGCATTTGTTGGGTAGCAACCAGCTTGAGCTGCCTGCCTGCACATCACTATATACACGCACGTCGTCACGAGCACTGTTAGGTTGGAACATTTATGATTTGTATACGCCGTTTGTATTTGCATTATTAGTTCAGTCGCGTAACGACCAGTAATGTGACCTTTGTGTTTTGGGTCTTTTTTTATCAACACAGCTAATGTTTTGTGCGATAACAGTACATTTTGACACGATGTACTTGCTTCACTTCGGTGTCAGGTTTTCGCCGACATTTGCATCGACGCAGTTTGCATACATAATAACTGCACGATAAACCATCGCAATGTGGGCACAGAGTGCAGTGATCTGTCGCCTTTCGATACGCACCATGTGGACTTTTACTCGTATTGTTACGCTCTACATTCTGTGATTTGGTCATGTGGAATGACAGACGGGACCGCAAGCTCCCGTCGGCAATATTCCGCCGGCAATCCGTCAGACAGGCGAAGTCTACCCCGAATAACAATCCCACCAACAAAATACGTGTTCACCCGCAGCCGAACGTGCCGCGGCCGACATTCACTGGGGCGCAGGACTGGGTACAACGGCACAGAGGCGACATCGACACCGTGGTGCAATTGCTGGATATATACCCGAACCTCATTCAGTCGGAAGGGCTCGACCCTTTGTGGAATTTCTTACAGCCTGTGTTAAACAACAAGGGGACAACTTCGAAAGAACCAGACACCAAGGAGGGGGGAAGGACAAGAAAAAAGAGCAAGGGGAAGGGACACGCTCCCAATCGACGAGAGACGTTCAGCCGTTCGTTCCCGGACAAACTCAATGCACGGTACGTTTATGTTTGTGATGTGCATAATTCCAGTGATTTGGTCCATACCAAATCAGCAAAGGAACGGATCGTCACATCACTGTCCAGCTACTGCTACGTTAGGGCAAATCCCGAGTTACCAGTCAGCCAAACGGATTTAATGGACGTTCTGAATACCGTCAGTTCAGCGGATGCTTTTTTGTTTCTCATGAACGATAAGTCCGTTGGCAGCTGGTTTTGTTTGCATCAGTTAGGCATTGCCATCGCCTACAGAATACCAATCATTGCTGTTCGAGAGGCAGGCTATCACCTTCCCGCAACTCTACCCTCGGAGTTCAGCCGTCTTGAGATCGTCAAAGCCCCTGTCGATGAACCGACATCCCCTAAACTAAAGCAGCACGTCCGGAGTAAGTCTTCCGAGACCTGGCCAGAAAGCCACACCAAAAGTGAGTCCCAATCAAGTGGTTTCCATTCCGATTCAGAGAATGTTCACTGTCATCAGAACACGGATAAGCCAGTGTATGCGCTGTCGGATGTGATCAGGGACTGCTTCCAAACTTCTGTGGTCTACGTACCCAACTTCCACGACTCGTGCATCGCCAAACTCTTTGGACGCCTATCGGATTACCTCGGGGATATCTTCTTGGATGCTGAAATCAGCAAAACGGAGAAGCGCCAGCGAGTGAGAGACTCTCAGAGCACAGACAGCGACGCTAGCGATCGACTCCCGGATGTCAAAGGGAGTTCCGTGTTCAGAACGCTGTCGCACCACCACAGCTCAAATGAAAAACAGACGGAAAGGACACCGTCTTCGGACGGCAGCCACGATCCTCCTGATACACCGACGTCCACGGAGAAATCAAGCGCCACGCCTTCAAGCTCTCCCGTTAAATTTCCTCCCATCGTCCCGGTATCCGAAGTCCCGGAAACACCGATGCCACGCAAGAACCCGGGAGATGTCAAAAGCACCGCACGGACGAAACAGAACTGTAAGAACACTAACACTGTCTCAAGGAGGACGGTACAACTCCCCGACCCTACAAAGTTTTTCATTTCTCCTCCGTCTTCCCCATTTTTGGAAACACGGTACCTAGTTTTCCCCGGGAACAACATTGGTGCATCATCTAAAAAGCCTTATTTGGTATCTTTTCCGAACGACGTTTTTGACGATTCGGAAGAGAAGACCGATGATAAGGAAGAGGATGAGCTGAAGTCCATTCAGATGACAGATGAGCCCACCTTCGATACAATCAAACTAGATGTGCGCTTGAAACAGGATGTCATAAATGACAAATCTCCTTTCAGCACCCCGTTGCCGACGGTCACACACCACCCGTTATCCGGATCAACAACCAACGACTCGGCTCGTCGTCCGAGAAAGGACGGGCGAAAGGTCGCAAAAGACCACAGTCTGTCGTCGTCGTCGTCGTCAGGTGACATGCCCAGACCACCGAAAGCAGCTGAGAGACGCGATAGGTTCCACATAAGGAACGGGATGATTCGTGGCATTCAGCTAGCGGAACAGAACAAGCAGGCCCAAATTACCCACCCAGTGAGGAAGTACATCCGCAACGACCCCGGCAGGTGGATTCCCAGTGACACGTTCGGTAAAAAGAACATCAAAATGGCCAAAGTAACGTTGCAGTATGGACCCAATGGGAAACTACCAAATCCATTGATCTGAAGGTGAAAACCATCTTTAATGAAAGATTGGAACACATGTGTATGATTGTGTATAATATAGTCTATATTGAGAAATTTTAATAATTCAAATTTTATAAAACTGACGTCAACGTATGCATGTGACTAAATTTGGCACGATCCTCAACAGACCATATTCATGCTTTAGTTATTTTTAATTTCCATCGAAATAAAAAAGTCTGGAAAGAGGGTGGGCAAGTTTTTAGTCTGGCCCGATTTTGGTATTACGAGATTCAGTAACTCTTCTCGCCAATTCTCACGGGGAATAACACAAAGATGAAAGCAGCATGATGAAGGTCAGAGTGTAGAGGAATTTCCACACTTACTACGACGTTAAGGCCCTGTCCAAATTTTTGCTACAGCTACGGCTACGGCTGGATCGCCGCGTCACCATGCGTTGAAAGGACATCCTGAGCAATACCCTTAGCGACAGTCGTAGCCTTTAGCTATAGCCGTCAATTCGGATACAGCCTAACATTAGAGATGAGTGATGAGAGCAATTTTAATTGACGCAATTTTGTCTCTTTCCGATCCAAAGTCTTGCGAAACCACGGTTTAGACTTTGGCTTCAGCTTATATAGCCACCGTCCGTCTGTTTGAAACCCTGAAGGAGCCTAAGCCATAGCCAAAGCCGAAGCCAGGGTTTCAAAAAGGGCCATAGGCGGTGTCCGAATTGGTGGCTTCGGCTGCGGCTGTTGCTAAGGGTGTTGCTACGGGCCCTTATGCTTTAACACATGTTCACATCGCGATCAAGGTTAGTCATAGCCGCCAATTTAGACACGGCTGAAGATGTCATCTTGTCATATTGATGGCCGTACTACCTAAAATGATGCCATCTTGTCACATTGACCGTTCTTTTAAAACAATACAGTAATCACCATTGTTAATGGCGGTAAAAGGTTCTCAAAAAGAGTACCGTAAATGCTAATTTAGCTAGATAAACATAAACCACACTCAAACGCTTAAAGGCAAAATATACCTTTGGTTTTTTTAACCGTTCTATTGTTTTAATCCTATACACAGACAATACAACTTTACCTGTAAAAATTTGATTTAAAAAGGTGGTGGCATTTTTGAGGTATCACCGAGCAGTTATGTCCACGCAGCAAGAATATTCCATAAGTGGAATACACTGTCTGAGAAACATTTCATTCAGAACCACTTTTCAGATTGATTTTTTTTTAAATCCTTCTCTAAAACCACATTCCTTTCTCAAAAGAGAATCGTTTCTCAAATAATGTTATACATTACTCGGCTTCAGTGCTTCTTACCCAGTAAGTTGTTATGGTCGTTAATTTTGGGGATATTTACCAAAAGTATACCCTACCTTTAAACGATTTAAACATTATTCCAAAATGAATTGATATTGTTTTGGCACATTCCAATAGAGGGTTTAAACAAACGTACAGTATACCTTTTGTCTCGTTTAAAAAACAAAACACTTCATAAAATATGCTGTAATTGCATTTGGATTTGTTTTAAAAAAAACCCAATTAACTTGTTTAACATTTTTCCTCAAAAGTACATCGCTGGTGTTTGAAAAAATACATTCAGCTTTCACAAGCTTTCATGGCATCATCGGTCTTGCTATTGCTATGTTGTGGTGAGCTTCTAATAAGTTACCAGACATGGAAACATTTTTACCAAATGTATTGTGCTTGTTACAAGATGATTGATGAGGAAAGAATGCCCCTTTGCATTTAGTGATCGCTCGGAAATTCTATCTTGACTTTATAGAAAAACATTTTTAGATAATGATGAATTGCTACAAATGCTGAACCATGTCTCGATAAACGACGCCTGAAAAAATGAAGTTCTTCACCTGTTATCTTAATTTCAATCAATCTGACGTTATTAGTTCGGGGACAGCAAAAAAAAAAAAAAAAAAAAAAAAGAAGAAGATCAAGATCGCCTGATCTTAAGGAACACAAGAAACGGAATGTGCACTTGTTTGAGGTTTTCTCTTATCAAATAATAACCTGCTCAATCATTTTGTCTGTTTTGATTGCATTACATTCTCACAGTCTTGTTGACATCGCAGGTCAGGAATATCTTTGTTACCTTGGCTTTACAACATGTACTTTACGGGTATTGTCAAACGATCGTCGTGAGCCAATTGTACAAGATATTGGCTAGTATCAAGTAAACAGTTGATAAAGGTCATTCGATCGGTGATTTTTCTTTTGTAAGGATGGTATTGCCAAAAGAGTATTGTTCATTGTTATCTCTGATTGAACATCAGTGACTGAACGGTCTTTCGCGACGGAGTCGTGTCCGTACTCAAGCACACAGGTACCTGTGTACCGGATCGTGTCGTTAGATCGCAACGGGGGTACACCACACCCACTATTACACCTGCTCCCATAGCACACAGTGCAAAATGCCAAATATTCAAAAAAATACATGTACTTAGAAGTCTTACAGCTTTTTACAATTGAGTGCAAATTTTCCTTTGACTCCTAAACTGTTATCCTCTGCTCAGCACGGGGTTTCCCAAGGCCCGTCGAGTTATTTTTTTTTTTTGCCAAATAAATTTCCAAACGTCCCGAGCATCAATACTGAAAATTTTGATCTGTACCCCTCGTCAAACATGACAATTTTTTCAGGGTTACAATTGGGCAAAAAATTTACACCGCACCCCTTATTTTTGGCTCTCAAATCGTTCTACATGTATTGATAGAATATTTTGACGGCCTACACCCGTAGGCTCGAGTCCATGCAAAGAAAACTTTCTTCAGGAAGAAATGTTGTTGATGATATGATAGTTGCTTCACTATAAACACGAGGAATGTATTTATTTTGAAAACTACAACCATTCCACGTTCCATATCAAATAATTTGTCAAAGGATTTTGGTCGAAAACAGAAGTCATATATAACTAAGTAATTACTTTTACCACAGGGCCAAATTTCGCCTGCGATATACAAATTATCAGGAAACCAGTCATCGGTACGTATGACAGAGTGTTTTGGCTGGTTACCTTAAAATTGTTTGCTTAGCTTAAGTTTGTGTCTAAGCAGCTCATAAAATTGGGCCCAGGAACAGTCATAAAGCTAACCCTGCCCTCCGGTTAAACCATGTCCCGTTCAAATTAATTTGTACTATTAAAGCAGTCCGACTCCATTTTGGCGGAATGACATTTATTTTTGATGAGTCTGTATGTAGAAAGGTCCGTGTCCGAATTGGCAGCTACGGCTACGGCTACGACTACGTCTACGACTACGTCTGGATCCCCGCGTCAAAATGTGCATCGAAGCATAGGCCACCTTTAGCAACAACCTTAGCACCAGCCGCGGCCATAGCCATAGCCGTCAATTCCGACACGGAATGTATACTTTGTGAAGATAGTATCAACCTCTGTCAATCACCGCTTTGGGGAAGTTTTGATTTTGCCAAGTAATGCACAAGTTGTCTTATAAAAAAGAAACAAGTGTTTTCTCTGTAAATGTTATAGAGTATAAAATACGAAAATTACAAGCGTGGTGACTTCAAGAGAGGATAATTTGATCGCTGTCTCCTAACGCACTTTATTTTTGTTACCGATACTGTGTTTTTTTTATAAGCCTATAGTGTAAATGTTGTATAGTAAACTTTCCTGCCTAATTTAGTACTTTATATTTATTCTTTTCATCAACATCGCTTTTAGCCAAGAGTGATATTTCCCAAGGTACTTTACGATAAGTGCCCCAGCTCCGAATTACGAACAATCGCTGTTTTTTAAAAATTAGTTTAAGACGTTGGGCCGTCTCTCTTTATTATTGTAATTGAATTGCTGTTCGCAGTAACTAATGGCAGGCGAATACTCTAGTACTGTATAACATTTTGTACAAGCACAGGTTTCAATTATCATGAGGAGTGTTTTTGTTCGAAGGAAAAGCTTTATCTTTTTTTTTAAAATATTAAATATTGGTTGTATGCCCAAGAGACAACTTTCAATTTGTTTGTTTTTTGTTTTTCTCAAAAACGAAAGAACTGTAGCGATATTGGTTCGCTAATAGGGCCTACATGTAGGCCTACTTTCCTGTAATTATCCTAAAATCTCCACGAACTGATATGGTTTGCAAAGTGCATTCTTTGTAAGCGTGCTTTTACCGAAGTATAAAAGATTGCAAACCACCAAACGGTTATGCTGTTTTGACATTTTACGCACGTTCCGGGTCCAGTTTCATAGAGCTGCTTAAAGGGGCACTGTCGTCATGATTATTGCAGGCTAGGCCTGTGGCTGTTCATGGAATATGATATACAAACAATGAATGTTCATGAGTGCAATGGTGCGAATATTTTCATGAGTTGAAAGATGGAATGTTCTTTTCAACGAGGCGGAGCCGAGTTGAATGGAACATTCCATCTTTCAACGAATGAAAATATTCTTACTATTGCACGAATGAAAAACATTCATTATTTGTTTTATATAACATCCAAGTAGATCTTTGTCATTTAATTGGAGGATACAACTTTCAAAACAAACAAAACGTACAATATTTAAATGTGTCATTAGGCCTCACACCCATTTCTTTTGGTTCGGCTTGTTTGGATTCAACAGTGACTAAGTGTGTTATGTACTGCTATTTTGAGACACGCGGGCGCCGTAATGTAGTATGTGCCTTGCAGTAAGAACTGTACTGCTGCATTATCAAAGACACGCGCACGCTATGATGTGGTACGCACCATGCAATAGAACAAATCGGATGGAACGAAAAATGCACGGTGAATGGAACGAACAATGCACGGTGAATGACGTAGCGTGCAATGGTACGTTTATTTGCTATCAAGTGACGGACAGTCCTCCAATCAAATGGCAAGGATCTGCTGGTGTTATATAACAAACTCTAATAACCCAGTTACTGCACGCGCGCGTGCTGGCCGGCACGTCACGATATAATAATGACGGTACTTTTTAATAGTGATGTGACCGCCATGCGCGCGCGCGCGCGTGCAGTGGGTAGAGTTCATAATAGACTGTGCAAGTCTCGCGCGTATTCGAACACTGGGATCCGTTAAAGCGCGTGAGTTTGTTTCTTTCACGCGTTAAAGCAATGTACGTGGGACCACAGTGGTCCCAAAAATGTTCGAATACGCGCGAGACTTGCACGGTCTATTCCATGTACAGCCACACAGTCCTTCTACGATCATGGCGACAGTGCCACATTATGCAGCACAGAAAAATATGGCCTGAACAGAAATTTGTTACCAGCAAATATACTGCGGGTTTCCCCCTGCTATTTCCACAAAAAATTCGTTCAGTTTATCACCTGGCTCATTCAACTTTGTTTGAGAATAATTTTATTGCATCAGCATTCAACAGTCAAAAAGAGTAATTAAACTTCCGTATTCACTGGTCAAATAATATGATCATTCAAGTTCATTAGGTCGCGAAGATCATTCAATTTCGTAAAAGGCAGCAGCAAAAGGCTGGTCAGCCATTCAATTTCGTCACGACTTACTTGTAAATAGGCCTATGTAGTGGAAATTCAACGGAAGAATCGGGTTGAAAATGTATTCTTGAAAGTTTATAACTTAAATAGAATGACTGAAACGAGTCTAGTGACAAGAACGAAATCATGAGTGTGCACAAAATTAAATGATAATAGTTGCTAAAAAAGAAATCCTAGTTTAAATAAATTAGGGGGGGCACATGAGTGACTTTAAGTGCGTGTTATTGAAACAGAATTATTTGTTACTGAAATTGACCGGGCAAACCTTCAGTTTCAAAAACTGAATGCGACAGATCCCTAAGGGGGTTTGCAAGGGCCATAGTTTTTTTGACAAAAATGAGGGAGGAAGACTAATCAAATTCTGAATCTTTTTGTGTGCATGAAACGTGCAGCCATTTTGGATAACGAAATATTTATAAATTTACCCTTTAATGAACATAGCAAACATTGATTTCGCACTGCTTTCTCAGAATGACTTCTCTCGTGTTTTCATATAATTTCAAATTGATATGTATTGATGACCTGGTTACCATGGACACCTCGAGTGGTGGGATGCATGACAAACACCGCCCTGTAATCAAATGAGCGCGTCGGCTGTAGCAGAAATCCACTCGCGCACGTGACAGGTGTTCCGGCGTCCCGATGAGTAAATCGGTCCGTGGCGCAATAATAATTAGCTCCCGAAGTGTGAAGCCACACACTCCAAAATAATCGGGTTTTCATTTTCAGCGTTGATGTTCATGGGTTCTTCTGGAAGCGAAGTGGCATGACCATTCACCGTGAAGGGGCGGAGGATGGTGGGAACAGGCGACGGTCGTTCCTTCCTCCGTGTTGCTCAGTAACAACTTACACGTACTGTGTTTAGAAGAACGGTTGCTTGGACAACGCGCCGCTGCCTATTTATGTTTGCACAGCTACCCACCAAAATCGTTATTATTTTCAATGATTGATTGATAATCGTTGGGTTTTGTTTTTGACACTTCAACCGTCTGTGGCTAGTTCATTCTGAAAGACTGTGTGTATTTGAAGATCAGTGCAATGCAATCAGCAAGGCCTCTGCGATGTTAATTATTCGTTGATTTGATGTTTTTCTTCGCTTAACACTGTGCAATTCTGATTTAGAATCAGGGCATTTCAATTTTCTTCAAGATGTGTGACGAAGTGGCTGAATAAGGACAACGTTTGGTTTTATGTTATGCATTACGCCATTTGGCAACAACTATTGGACGATGTTGAAAGTTAAACTGTCCTCCAAGATCAAATTACTCCGATCGTAAATATGGATGTGTTTATTGGTCTGAATGATTGAAAGTCCCCAGTAGTTGCTACTCGTCAATGTTTGTTTTGTTTTATTTAGTTTTGTTTGTTTGAATTAGTTTTGTTCGTTTGATTTAGTTTTGTTTTGTTGGGGTGTTTGTTTGTTTGTTTGTTTGTTTGTTTGGGTTTTGGGGTTTTTTTCAAATAAAATAACCCAATTAATTATTTGATCGTTTGAGGTTGCGGTTCGCTGAGACGATTGAGTTTAACGTCGGGTCTATTGCCTGTGTATCTTTTTAACGTTGGAATGAAAATTGCAGTTAGGCAATAGGTACCTCTTCCTCTCCCAGTTGGGAGAGAACTTATTTTCCAGGCACTTTCGGGGTAACTCTGCAAGCGTTTTCGTTCGTCGCGTCATCTGATGAGCTGGATGGGTAAACACGCTAGCTTCATAATCAGCGCACGTTAGCCTATTTCAAGCGATTTACGGTTGTTACCCACGGTCTCCAACTATTAATGCTGCCTCTAGAAAAAAATCGAACATCGAGATTGTTGATAATTTTCCAGAAAGCCATTTGTAACCGATACTCTGATTCAGGTACCCTCATGATGTGGCAAGACGTGGTGCACAATGGCTCCTGTGCCCCCGATTTCACGAAACTCATCGCAAGAAGCGATGCATCGTATGGTTTGCGATGCATCGCAAACCTAAGACACGTCGCGGCTGCGACGAGTTCTAAATTCCGTTTCACCATACACGTCGTAAGCGCGACGAGTCGCAACTCAAAACCATTTTCACTCTTAATAAAAACAACCCTTTGGACGAGGATGAACTGCTAAAGTTGTGTGGCTGTTTTGTGTTGTATACAACTTGGTCATAAAACAGTCGTGTATACATGTAGTTCATTCAAGATGGCAGAATTCGCTGCTCGCACTAGTCTTTTTCGTGCTATTTAGTGGTTGCGCTGTTTGTGTATCACTATCCGGGCGGCAGCTGCCCGGGCCTTGACTGAAGGCTAAGATCGCTGTGGGTTGTTTAACCATGGTTTAACAACCACGTAAAAAGCGGTTACATAAAATGGGAAAGGTTATAATCCACAAGATTGTATAGCAATAGACGTAAAATCACGATCTTTTGTCAATCAAGAAACGGTTAATCTGTTGGAACCCCCCCCCCATCACCCAAATATTATTTTATTTAGATCTAATGAAATTTTACCCAATAAAATAATAGGGGCCAGCATTGAATATTTTAAAAGCTTACCCTTGTGACACGTTCAACGCTCCATAAACCCTCTCGATGATGTGATAAATACCTTGTTTGGTAAATCTATACCGACGAAATATTTCATCATCAGTTAGACTGTCGAGAGGGTTAGGCCGTGTCCGAAACGGCGGCTTCGGCTACAGCTACGGCTAGATCGCGCGCGTCTGCCTATTTTTCAACACTGGCAGACGCGCTGATCTAGCTGTAGCTGTAGCCGAAGTCGCCGTTTCGGACACGGCCTTAGTTCGGTCGCGAAACAGTCTCTCTCTGACGCAACGCTCTTCCGGCTTCTCGATTAGCAAGCAGCATCAACGCCACTTTGCAAGCATTTGCGCGTTATCACATGAAACATCGCTTTCTTAAGACGACCCTTTGGGTAGTCGTAACTTACGACGTGTTCTTCCTCGTAGTCAAGGAACTTGCGACGTATCCGACGCATCGTAACTTTGATGAAATCGTTTTTATACGCATCGCAACTTAAGACGTGTAACCGGTCGTATCTTGCATTTACGACGCGTCGCAGCGCTTCGTGAAATCGGGGGCTGCTGGACAAAGTTATCGTCAGCAAGGACTCTCTACAATCCAGACTGCTGACAATATAAAGGGTGAAAACAGAAAGAGGTGGAGGACTCTGTCATCTTTACAACGAAATCGATCGAAGAGGTGGAGGCCAAAAAGGAGACCATGGCGGAGGGGATCTTACCGTTGACCACTAAGCTGAGTCCGCTGAAAAGAAACTCACCCTCGTTCAGGAAGCCACTCTCTAACTCGAACGGTACTCCCTTGGTTTTAACCTGAGATTTGGCGGCAATCACGAGTCCAAGCCCGACAATCCCTCAGTCTCTTACAACAAAGTGAAGCAGATGTTGGTTGGCTGACCACTTCCACCATGTCCGTCGCGGAAATTGAAACCGCACACCGAACTGGTAAATCTCCCAAGACACCAACTGAAAAAAAAGCCGAGGCACGTACTGGCTAAATTCATATACATCGTCCAGAAAGACAAGTTACGAGTCAAGGAAAGACGACCCTTCCTGTTTCTGGTATTTTCGTCATTCAAGACTGATGTAGCCCACGAGCGATCGCGTCCACACCTTTTGAAAACGGCATAGACCTACAACAGCGACCAGAAACAAGTGTTTAAAAACGTTCAGCTGTATCTCATCGTGCAATTCATCCCGAATGCCGAGACAAATCTTGGCCCTTAATGGAGTTGGTGTGCTGTTGCCCGCAGACAGCTACACCCTGTCCAATACTCAATATTTGTCACTTATAGGTACGTTGTTGTATTTTATTATGTTGGTATGTACTGGTATATAGGCTATGCATCACTTCTAGTAATCCTCAGTTCTCAGTCAGAAACCATAATCTCAACATTCAAGATTACCCCAACAATGAAGTCCACAGTTTGAGCAATCCCTTCTATTATTCTCTTGAACAATGGGTTGAGTTTTTCAATACTGACCCTCAGGTTATCTTTTGTAAATATCAGACGTTTGAATAAAACATTTTGATCAACTGAAAAGCTGCCTTAGCTCAATAAATAAATAAATAAATTAAGTTATAGGGCTCTCTGAGACATGGTTAAAGGAAACATCCTGTAAAAAGTACCTGGCTATCCGTGCCATACCTTCAGACTAGAAACAACTAGCAGGAGTGAAAGAGTTGTGGTGGGGTAGCTCTTTATATTGCCTCAAACCTGTGTTATACTTATCAACCTGATTGCAACGCCATTGCAATTGGGGACTTTTTGGGACGCTAGGTGGCAGCAGACTTACCAGGTAAATCCATTGTTCTCGGTAATGTGCGCATGCTCAGAACTACGTACACAATCGAAATTTACCTGGTAAGTCTGCTGTCACGTAGCGTTCCAAAGTCTCCCATTGCGCTTCTATAGAATCTATTTTTATTGAAATTACTCTCCGTGCAAACATAATAAAGTCATAGCGGGAGTAATTTACAAACCTCACAGTGTTAATTTTAATGATTTCATCTTATCTGTCCATACTGTGATGGAACGAATACCTATTGAAAACAAACGGCGTTTAATTGATGGTGACATCAATCTTGTGGATGTTGACCGCTTACCTAGCCTCAGGAACTCTTAGACATTACATTCTCTTCGTTGTGCATACCTCTCACCAATAAACATACCAGGGTTACTCAGATCTCTGCCACTCGTACTGATACATTTTTTTGGTAATATTCTACCCATTCCCAAATCTGGCAGAGTGACTGAATTTTCCGATCATTTTCCTACTATTTACGTCCTTCCCACTTGATTTGAATCGACAAACTTCTCTATATATTCACACACGTGATTATTCTAAAGAAATCATCTCTAATTTTAAACCTCAACTTGAATTCATGTGACTGGTCAACAATTCTCATCGCACCTGATACAAATACCGCCTATTTTTATCTGAGTCCCAATTTGGGTTTCGTGAAAAACACTCAACAATATTCATGCCATTATTCAGTTATCAGAAAATATCACTAGTAGCATGGGTGCACATTTGAAATACAATAGGCACGGGGCCTATACCTGGATCTCTCCAAAGCTTTTGACACTGTCAATCATGATATCCTTTAATCCAAACTTAACTTTTATGGCATTAAAGGGATTGCCTTGGAGTGGTTCCGAAATTACCTTTCCAATATAAAATATATCAGACGATACGTGAAAACATGCGAAATGGTGACAAGTTCGGCCGATAGCACACGATGCAAATAAGGACCAAGAAAAAAAAAGGGGAAACAAAAAGAGAGAAAAAAACTCTTGGGGCAACAGCACAGGATATTGACTAGTCACTTGATAACTTCAAACCACTAGGGATTTGAACTTGTCAGGATGAGCCAAGATCGTGTCTTGACAAGCTCCTCCAGCACGTCAAATGGCGACTGTTCTACCCGTCGTCTTCCCCCCCCCCCCACCCCCTCCGATCTACGGGATATCATTACAGGATTTTTACCCTATTATCCAGGATGATGCTGACAATCAAGTGATGGAAAAGCTTCCATGTTGCAGTCACTGTCTCTGGATCACCTTAGCACTTGTACGTTTTCTATGCGAGGCCTGCAAGGGGGAAATTTAAAGCCAGATGAACCTCAAGCTAAGAAGCTGCTTGGATGAAAACCTGCGATGAAATTCATTGTCCCGTAAATGACAATTTGAAACAGTGATTTCAAAGAACAGTTAAGCCCTAAAACATACCATAAATTTTGACACAATTTTGAGATGCTGTGTTGGATAAGCTTCTGAGTTTCAACAGCCATCATTCGTTTGATTATTTTAATTTGACTGTCTCCATTTTAATTATTTGCCAATTCACGACCGTCCAAACATACCGCCATGTGTTATTGATGGACACGAACGTTACTTCAAAAAAGTCAACTTTGTGTTATACATAAAAACGTGGAGTAAATTGATTGCTACGAGAGGTATGGCCAGCTGTTACCATTCGTTGTATGTACCCGTCTTTGCTAATGAAGACAGAAAACGGTTAAATATTGAAAGAAACTGTCGCAATGTTTTCCCGTACCTGCTGAGGTTTCAAGATCAGTAAAAAACACGATACACCATGTACATCGTCCCAAGGATGGGGTAGTGCTGTTTATCCGATTCTCTGCCCTTCTTCAGACTTTTGAGCCAACACGTACTATCATGACGTTGTACACACTAATCCATTATCGTAAGGCGTATGGCGGGACCAGTTTTCTTTGGTCACGTGGCTGCTTGACGCTATTTTTGGTTCAAATGTAGCACAACCCAATGTGCAATCTAGTCTGGCACCCTGTGTGTGCGGTTTTTTGGTTTTGTTTTTGTTTTTGGGTTTTTTTTACCGAAAATTGCTTCTAATCGCAAGTTGTCCCTATCTCTAAATACACAGCTCTACTCTTGTCACTGACAAGAGGGGGGGGGGCAAATGGCGCGGCGAGATCGTACGCCACTTGGACTGAGGTTGCTTTTGTGTACAATTTGACTCCCAAAATGGCGGACAGGATAGGCGCGTTTAAGTGCGCTGTGCGTAGTGCAGAACCGTATACGCGTTACGAGAAGCTTAAACCTTTCTACAAAATAAAGACCGCCACGAGCAGCAAGAGGGTGCTGAATCCGACTTCAGTCTGTCTTTGTCATGTGGTTTACGTGGTTTCTCAAACACAAAGTTAGGATGTTCCTGGAAAACCAAAATCAACACGGTATGGGATGTGAAGTATTGGTTGGTCGGTGAAAAGTAGACATCTATTGTATATTGACCCCTAGCTCAACGCGCAGCACGCTTACAATCACCTTTCCTGTCCGCCATGTTGGGTGTCAAAATGTGCTCTGACTCCCAAAATGGCGGAACTGGTAGACATACATTTTGCGGAGGTTCGTGCCGCGTTGTGCAAGGGGTGTTCTTAAAATGGTTTCCGTTTCGATTGATTTGAACAAAGCTGACACTACGAAGACATTGTAACTAAAACTTCTCAAAGATTGCATCATCGAAATCACAGAATAAAGAGCCAACTTCTTGACATGTATGCTTTAAAAAAAATTATCCTCCCCAAATTGTCAAAATAATTGACATGTATACTGTTCAAAATTTAGAATTTTTTGTAAATAAAAATTACTTTATAATTTGAAATTATTTTTAAATTAATTTTGTATTAACATTTATTTTAATCCGTAAAACCGTGCATGCCTTTAACTAAATTGCAAATTCGCTCCTCACATTGACTAATTCCCTGTGCACATACAAGCTGTATAATCACATCTGACTGAATGCACGTTTTCCATTTAGGGCTACAGAAGATGCTCCTTGAAAGTTAGGCACAGTAGCGATTTCCATTAGTGCCGACTTTCTGCGAAGACAGACCAACGCCGGAGTTAGCTTTCGCAGCAGTCAAACTAATTGATGCTCGACCGCAGGGGACTCGAGTAATTCTATCTCTAATAATCCCACTCGTCCCCGTTGATTCCATTAGGTTCAACGAAATATTATCTTTCATCTGTATGCTGTGCATACACCGTTATCAAGATGTACCCAAACCATCTGGGTTTCGCTGTGTTTTTGGAAACCATGTATCCGAACAAACTATGAGCGTGGTCTCCTTTTTTGCTGCAATTTGGAACTGAATGAGAGATGACGTCGATATACAGGTGTATGTAATCATTACAATAAAAGCAATGAATCGGCTTCGAAGTCTGTCACTTGTTCACAATAAAGAAACCTATAGCTACATGTGTCATCAACGGCGGCAAGCCTATTTCAAATTCATCTATAAATACCGCTTATGGAAGTATTTTCGTTTCACCTGCCTTCCTTCAGGCGGCTTTCCTGATTCTAAATTGTCTTGTTTACTACTCTACTGTTATGACTATTCTTTCTGCTTCATTCATAACGCCCGAGCTACAGTTCCTTCCTCTGATAATAACAGTTGTATTGATTTTTTTGGAGGTCGTATTTTCCAATTCCAAGATGATGTAGCCTAATTGTTCTATTCCAATTTTGTGCGTTGTTGTGTTGCTGAGGAAACTCTCGTTACAGCGGTCACACGTTCGGGTTTTTAATTAATAATTTACCAGAAATTAAACTCTTCAAACAATCAATTATAATAGAATGCTGGTACTCAGGCAAAGTTTAAATTACGGTGGTGTTTTTTTTTTCAGTGTTAGCCTATGTTTTTTAATACCCGTGACGTTTTAGAGCTATAATTATATTCTCATGAACTCTTGATAATTAAATCAACGAGTGCATTCACAGTTAATGAAACAGAACTGGAATGTTAATAAGAATCCACATTCAGCCAAAATATAATAAATACTAACAATTATGACGTCATCAGCAGCAATGCAACCCCTATGTTTTATCCATCCTGTGGATGCAGTAAAGCCACATGCTTTTAACATTTTTATTTACTCAATTCAGAATGATTATAAAATAGATGTGTCACTGAAAAGGCGGTAACCGACGACTGGTTTCAACATCGAGAGGTTTCATTCATGAAATAGTTAACGTATTCCCCTTAAACTGGGTACAATAAATCATTGAACTTGCTAGCAAATGGCATTTAAATCCTCTAGTTAAAAATTTAGGTTCTGAATTCTTGTCCAATTCCATAAAGCAATCGATCTTTAAACATTTCATTTGCCATGCTCGAAAATACACCGCCTGTGGTTAGGGAAGTGCCACCACATGAAAGAATACAAATGAAATTCCGCTCTTATCGTGTACGTACGCGATAACTCCGGAATTATCATGTACAGACATGATAGTTACAATACGTAAATGATGAGTCAAAAAGTTATCGTATACGTATCTGAGAAGTCTGAAGTAGGCCCTACACGATAGCTATCATGTACGTACATGATAGTTATCGTGTACACGATAACTGTCTTGTACGTATACGCGATAACTGTCATGTATTTACACGATAACTGTGATGTACGATATGTACCTGACAGTTATCGTGTACGTACACAATAAACAAAGTGTACCTACGCGACGGATGTTATAGTACACGATAAATGTAATTATGGGCTTGCCAGTTTTTGTGAAGTGGGGCGTGTTTTACACGAACAGGACTGCCCGTGGAGACAACAGACCTTACACTCCTGCCCATTGTATAGAGAAAGGTGCTCTAGCACTGGAACACCTTGTTTGAATAATGTTTCACATGGAAGTTAGGTATCTTATTTATTGAAAACTAGAATGGAAATTTATCTACTCTTACTTAAACCAGTCATGGAATTTTTTAAGCATAAGTCGCATTTCAATGTAATTCGTTTTATAAATGGGAATAAAAACATAAAAAGAGTTATCTCTATTATTAAAATAGATATCTCTATTATTAATAGAGATATCTCTATTATTAATAGAGATATCTATATTATTGATAGAGGTATCTAATAGAGAGATATCTATATTATTAATAGATATATCTCTCTCTATAAGTGATATTGATATCTCTCTCTATAAACAATAGAAATATCTAATAGAGATATTTTTTATTATTAACAGAGATATCTCTGTTATAGAGATATCTCTTTTTACAGAATTTAAATGTACACTTTGAACTCCCGATAATAAATATATTTTTATTTTGATTAAGTGTCAAGTTTGCACACCATGTTCAACAATGCAAACCGTATAAGCATTCTGCCATGTAGCTGTAAAACACGACTCTTTGTATAAAGCGGGATACCAACAGGTAATGGTTAATACCAACCTCGACGCAATTGAACTGTTAACATTAATATGCAACAACAATATACAATATTGATGTTGTAATGAAGGTTACCATCCAATACCCAATACAAAAACATCAGTCGTTGTAGCTGCGTATGCCCGTCGTTCCGTACAAACAACAGTAAAGGCGTACGTAAAAAAAAGCTGTTTGCTGTGGTTTATTTTAACATTCACCAACGGCTGAAAGAGAGAGAAAGAGAGAGAGGGGGGGGGGGAGTAGCAAATGTAAATGAAGACATTGAGAAAGAATACTGAAGATATTGTTTTAATAACATGCACATAAAACAAAAGTAAAAAAGAGAGGTGCAATTTTTCTTAATGGCAGTACATTGAATATGTACCGTATGATACCACACAGATATGAAAAAAGACACTGTATTGCCACTTTCAAGGTAAGCAAACATATGTAATTTTAATGTATAATTTTGTGCACTTGGCATACAATTTGAAGTTCCACTGAGACGAAGCGATTAGCAGTAATGTTTTGGATGCTTGTTGATCATTCTCAGTTTCAATATTTTCAATTGTGTATGCATGGGTGTGCATGGAGTGGGGGAGTTTACGAAAGGATAGTGGTGAAAAATGCAAGTGCTTATTTTGAAAGGATTAAACAGTTTGAACAGATTAGTCGACCGCTCAAACGGATTAGCTAATTTCGTTCGAGCGGATTAATACTTGGATTTATATATACATATCAATTTGTACATGGCCCACCACTGTCCCTTCCTGTGCTTTGTTTTCAGCTGCGCGATATTACTTATGAAATATATTGTAAATATGCCTAGCATCGCTGTAACTTCAGATTAATAGTAAATCAAGAGGCGAGACATGTGCTGATCTTCAAATGCTATGTTCTTGACTTCAACAGTATTTCAGACAGGAATCATTCTTTTAAGTATCGGTACTGGTTTGAACTTTCCCTTGATGATTAAAATTTCTTTAATTTTTTTTTGTATTTAAATTAAATATCAATTGCAGAATTGATAATTATCGACAAATCCGTTGTTCTCACTAAAACGTGATCAAGTTTGACGAAATTTTCTAAAATTGGATAGACCTTTCTTTTGTTTATAATTTGACCATCATTTCGCATATTTTGGGTATGCTTGTAACCAATGATTCATCAGTGATTTGGCTTATTTAATAAGATTTGTTTATTAAATGATCAATTTTGTTGTATTTTCTGTGAAGGCCGAGCATTGTTGGTTGGCAAATCTTGCTGCTGTGCTTCGGCAAAAGAATATCTATTAAATCCTATCCAACTGTAATAGTTCTTGACATGGGACCTATAGACGATTAGATTGAATTTAATTTACCTGTTAAAACACAAAAGAAAAAACCACCACAACAACAGCAGCAGCAGCAGCAGCAGCAGCAGCAATGATAACAACAACAACAACAACAACAACAACAACAACAACAACAACAACAACAACAACAACAACAACAACAACAACAACAACAACAACAACAACAACAACAACAACAACAACAACAACAACAACAACAACAACAACAACAACAACAACAACAACAACAACAACAACAACAACAACAACAACAACAACAACAACAACAACAACAACAACAACAACACATAATTTACTTCCCCTTGAAAGGGTCCTTCATCAACAAATTCTTCTTCGTTTGAATTATACACTACTTCACCTCTCAAAATCCATTAAAACGTATCTTCATAAACAAATCTCCATTACATTGAATCCTTTTGTGGACTTTTCTGAACTGTGCATATTTCTGAAAACTTTCGTCTGAATTTATTCTGAAATTAGAGCGAGATATCAGATGACAATATCATATTCGTGAATAGATGTGTCAGTGTCTCAGCATATAGTGTGATATTAGATTAGCACCGATTGCACTCAATGTAGGCTTCGTGAGTTTAGTGACTTTGCTATACGGGGCAGTTGATGTTATTATCAACGCTACATGAACAACTTTTCCTTTATGTGTCGTTTTTCACATAAGAAGAAGAAATTCGATGCTACGTAACGATTTTGGTTCTAAAATTATGAATTATTGAAAAATTATCGGTGCCTAGTTTCTTTTGGTGATGGGATCATGTTCAGTGCAAATTTACTCACCACTTGGCAGAATACGACACACATTTTGTCCAAGATGTCGCTTTTGGCAGTTCTACCGCCGATGACCGAAGAAACTGGAAACCAAATTGAAAAGGCTTACCAGATTATTAAAATACTCTTTTTAAGTTGCCCCAAAATGATAGAGCAATTTTTTTTATTTAAACAATCCGTTTATGGAAACGGCATCCTCGTCCCCTATGCCCATAAAAGGAAATCAGGGATCGCACCAACAATAAGGCTCTTGTATAAATTTAAAAATGTACGTTTAAAACAATGGAATGTTGATTTCATTGGAGACACCCGAAGAACTAATAACATAAAACACTTACCAATATTGGGCTTGTTTCATTATCAAGTTCGAAAGATTTTTCATCATCTCCCGACCCCAACCCTCTTCTCAGCTTTTTGAAGTAAGTTTTTAACTGCGTGCATTTTTCGTTTGTGTGTGGGTTTTTTTCCAATTGGTAAAGAGTATCCATTTAACGGTAAAAAGCTACGAGCTTGAATTGATGTTATAATGTGCTAAAAGCTTTCATATAAACCGGTTTCCTTCCAGGTGTGGTTAATTTGTCTTAGGAGAGTGGCCACATCGTGGCCATTTATTATTTATAACACCATTTTAACAGCTAGAGCCACCGCGACTTTAAATCACTGTCGTGCACATTGAGCTCTGTAGCGTTCCTCTGAGAACAACAAATAAATATTTCCTCCTCTTCCAAATGAGGATTCTTGATAATAGTGTCATAAGTTTTCCTTATTGACGAAATTTATCACCGATCGTGTGTCCTGGATATTGGACTTTAAAGGTCATTTGCTGTACTTTCTTTGATTGGTAAGAATGGTAAGAAAATACATGTTGACAGAAATACATATAACTTAGGCCAACGGTCATGGCGAAAAAAAATCCGTTTAAATATGTTTTGCTTGAAATACCACCGACATGAAAACAGTTAAAATATAGAAGGTTTTTCGGAGGGGGGGGGGTGCTTCACTATTTTCTCGTGACTCCAAAAGTAGCCGACTGAGCTTAACTTTCACAGGTTTGTTATTTCATGTTTATTATTATGTTGGGTCACATAAAGTGTGGATTACTGGTATTTGACAATATTATCAATGTTGTCCGTACAACCAATGTCGGGATAAAACAGCTTTGGGCTCATTAAAATAGAATTCAGGTCTGTTATTCGCATTTTATGCAATTTTGTTATTAGTGATCACAAATAGAGCATAATTGAAGGTCTGTATCATTAGGTCATGATCAACGAATAGGTATCCTAGACTTGGGGATACATTTTTCTTGTCTTCTTTTATTTTAACATTATCATGTTTGTTTATTTGTTTCGGTTGTTTGTCTGTTTTTCTTTTCTTTCTTTTTTCTTCATATACAACAGTGTATCTAAATAATTTGCCCCTTATGGAGACAATTTACGATTAGCTTAATCGTAGATTAACGTGAGACACAACAAGTCCGCAGTGTCTTTACAAAACAAAATCCATTTAAAGCTGAGGTTCTAAACTGCACGGTCTTCTTGCGTTCACTTTAAATTTTCCATTTACACGCTATGTAGGCCAACCTAATTTCCCATGTTGACGACAATAATGGCAAGAATGTGCAGGAATTGGGGCGAGTCGTCTGATTTAGGCGTCTGGGTTGCTACCAAAGTTATACATTAACAAAAAGACTAACATAGGCCTAAATACCCCGTGGTTTTCAGGGTTTTTTTTCTGTATCTTTCCTAAATCGACTGTGAATGGTTAAAGAAACTTAATATCACACAGTTCCATGTACATGTATAATAAAAAAAAATCAAATCTTCTAGTCTAGTTTTTATTTGAGTTCATAATTCTTATATGAAATCAATACATGGTCGAGATACTTGTTTTTCACAAACTAATAACGACGAAGCTTTGTTTATAGCAGTACAACACCGATCAATCTTTTAACACAAGCTTTCAAACATTTCATTAGCTAAAAAGCTTGGTTGACTCGAGTGTCAGTGAAAGAGATATATTATTTTTCTCGCCTTTGATTTTGATAAATGTTCACAGCGATGAGTATAATCGGTTACTTGACCTTTACGAAACAACGTCATTGCGCAGTTGAGGATTAAAGATATTGAGTTTTATTCATGTGTTTATTTGTTGGATGATGGAAGCGAATGTGGTCCAGATTGTTCCATGTGTGTGTGTGGAGAACTTGGACATTAAATATTTATAGCGAACCTATAATTATTTAAAGACATACTCAGACGTTTTAATGCGGTTCTTGACTGCTAAGGAAGACCAAAACCTTTTAAACTATTATTCCAAACCATCATTGTATGCATCATCAAATATACCAATGTCGACGTAATTAGGATCTGATTAGAACACTCGAGTGTTTCTCAAAGATTTTCGACACTCAATGTATTCATAGTTTTGAGGAAACTTGTTTTGTGCGTTAACAATCTCGTTTGGAACCGGTTACTTCTCTCCTCAAATGTCCCCAAGTGTCACAATCACAACCAGACACTTGCGTCTACTCATGCCAACTTGACAAGATGAAGTTGACATGATTCTTAATCCAAGAATACTTTATTGTTGATACAACATCAATCCGTCTGAGCTGCAATGAATGCCAGACGGATCTATCTTAATTCCAAACGCTGAAGAAACACTAACTTTAGACAATGAGCCGTGCCCGGTCTGTTTATGTCGAAAACTAAATTGATTCAGCGGCCTGTCTGATGAAATCGATGGTTATGGTGGCTTTAAAGGGACATTGAACATAAACATTTAAGTAAATATTTACGCAAATATTAACGTCAATATTTAAGATTTCGGCCGCGTCGCAAATATTTACGTCAACATTTACGTGTTTCAGGATTTGTGCCCTCAAATCGTGAACATCTACGTAAACATTTTTGGGGGATTTGGGGACACAAATCGTGAATATTTACGTAAATATATATGTTCGATGTCCCTTTACAGTCACCATAGAAGGCTATCTCACACGGCAAATAATATCTACGGTTAAGGTCAGCAAACTGCGAATGGTTTATCCGTGTTGACATCAGTCGGGGGGGGGGGGGGTGGTTGAAACGGCGGAACTGTAATCAGCACAAATGACCAACAGCGGCGTCGAGTATGAGCTCAAGAGCAGGAAACCCCACGGGATTCCCCCCCCCCCCCCGCATCTTCCTTTCATTCGGAATCCAGGTCGGATTTTTTTTTTTAATCAGGGAGCAAATAGATTCACTTAGGTCTAATCCCGTGGGATTTTGATATTATTCCCGTTAATTGGAAGGGGACGAAATACGGGCACGAGTTGTGTTACTTAAGTTGACGCCTTGGGATGACTTGGGACGGAATTACAGGTGGCCACAGGAAATCATCTGTTCATCAGCAAAACTATGCTCTAGATCCGATGCTCTCTCGGATGAAATTCATCCACAGAGACGAAGGACCGTAATTAAACGAGTGTGTGAAGTTGATATAGGTGGGACCTTTGCGGTCACGTTGGTGTATGTTTTGAAGTGCCTCGTGTATATTCGCCATAGCTCCGTGTACATGGAAAGGGCTTCACACAGTGATCGGTAATGTAACATCACTCTTTGCTTAGCAATATAGTTAAGATCAATCTTCGCTATTTTGTCAAATCGCTATTTTGCCTTGATTTATAGGAATTATAGGCTGATGTGTCTTAACTAATGTAGGCCTACATGCATTTCCTCACAACGGTCCCCTTCGCCTTCAGACCCTCTTGACCACCATCGCTCCTTTTTATTATCGACCGTTTCCTTGTCTCATGGTTGGGTATAGACTTTGGGAAAAGAAACAAGTTACGCCGGCCGGATAATTAGGAACCTCTCAAACAAGTTTGCAGAATTTTCATTCACATGCATTACCCCCCCCCCCCCCAAAGAAAGTTAATTATTAAAAACAAAAACACGACATAATTGCCACTAACTCTCACAAGCCAACAAGAGGGCGCTATATCAGGCTAACAGGCGGGGGAAAAAAACCACAGACATAATATATAATACCTATAGACGGACAGCAGGGGGCGCTAAACTGAAATGTTTGACTTTCTCAAACTATGGGCGGAAGTGATGACGCGTCAACACTTTTTGTACACGTTTAGGCATAGCCGCGAGGCAGTGGTCCCGTTTTCATGGACTTTTTCTGAATTTACAGGAGATATTGATCCGATGATGGATTGTAAATTAAGTGATGGAATTTAAGGAAATTCTTGTAATAACTGGAGTTGTCAAAAAAGTTGTTTGATTAACTTTTGCTGATTTTGGGGAGGAAATCGTAAAAATTTGTAAACAAAATTATTATAGCCTAGGTAGGCCAAGGCCTACAGGACTGTCACTTTCTACACGTTTGTGTCGTTTTCATTGTGAAAATTTAGTTTTTACCTTGAAATTTAAGAAACCACACTTCATGAACATTCCATAACAGCCGTTTACAATGTTGGGCGTTGAGGTTTAACCGTATAAAACGTCGTTTCTATAACTTCATTTTCGGGAAATAATCCCTGGACTCGCTCTATAACACAACGTTGTGCACACTTCGGCCCGCCTTGCATGCATGCCTTCGGCACGTTTTGCGTACGCTCGCGTGGAATGCACTTCAAACAATCGCGTATATCAGTAGCACGTTAATCTAGGCCTCCCCTATAGGCGGTACGCGTCATCAGCGTCCGCGCAAAACACGCACCGACGCGCACTTTGGCCGGAAAGTGTTTGACGAACGAATTTTTGTTGATACGAAGAATAATTCTATCTACTTTTATCGATTTGGAGAAAGTTCAGTAAAAAGAGGAGAAACGGCAAACAACTAACGTGAGAAAAGGTACCTAGTTGCTGATTAAACAGTGTTTCCAAGTCTGTTGGTGATTTTTTTCACCCTTAAAACACAAATTTTCTATCATCATCCACCCGCTCGCCCATTGCTTTACACGTGTTTTCGCTTGCGTTTTCGCGGATTTTGCCCATAGTTTGGGTATGGTCGGGTACTTTCAAAATTACGGTATCCAGACGTTGATTTCCATAGGTGCTGTCGGTCTATAGGTATTATATGTCTGTGGAAAAAAACCCAGACACTGGATTGACTTTAACCACCATCCGAGGCTCAGAAATCTGAATTACACAGTCAGCTAAACCTGAAACCACCCAAAACGTTTTCCATCGTGATGTAGGCTATACTGAGAAAAAAAAACCCTCTGTTGTTGCGATTTCATACCGGAACAACTCATCATGCATATTCTCCCTTGCCATTGACAATCTATTTTCCTGTCACTCGGTAAAAATGTAAAAAACATTAACAAAAAACATCAGCCTAAATTGACCCCCACTATAATCCTTTTACACATCCACACGGTCAATAATTTCATTTTTATTTGTTAAATTATTTTGGCAATGGTTTCATTTAGGCTAATTGGCTCAATTTGAAGATGGAGGCATTCCATCATGTGGTATTTGAGTGCGTCAATTATTTATATAGTCTTACAACAACATCAACAACAACAACAACAACACACCACCACCAACAACAACAACACACCACCACCACCACCACCAACAACAACAACAACAACAACAAAACACCAAAAAACCTAATGATTTTGTTTATCAGAATCCTACAAGGCTGTTTACGGAATTTTTTGTAAGACAAGAAAAGAAGACAGTGCACGTTTAAAATCTTTCAAGCATAAATAACAATATTAATTTTTTAAATCACACAAATCTTTATTCAAGTTATCAATCAAAACATAGAATATTTCAGGAAAGATCACAGAAAATGGAGCACTGCAAACAGTTATAAAGTTACACTTTATTTGCATAGATTTTATAAGCTTATATACTGCACAGGTAGATGCATTTGATAGGAATTTGATTATAATCTCACACCAGCCATTATGTATTTCTTAAAAAACAAAAAATATATATATATATAATATATAATGAGTCTATAAGAAAAAACAAATTAAGATTATGTCTCAGTCATTATCAAAATATAGTGACATTGAAGTATAATGTGTTTCAGAACAAATTTCATAAAAATACTAATTACACGTCGTTCAAAATTCTTCATATTTCCAAAGTGGCACAGATTTACTTGTCACCATTCGAAGACCACTTCTCAACAGCTTTTCAAAAACATTTTTTCGGCAAGTCATTTGTGCATTCTTCACTTTAACTAACGACATACGGTAAATCTTTGGACACACCCAGCCTCCTGGACCCACCCAACTTCCCTTCCCTGTTACAGGTTTCTGTTCTGCTCTGAAACTGTGGACAGTTTTGAACAGTATTGAAAGTAAATAATCATTGAATTCTTTGAACAGTTATCTCAACTTTAATCATTTAAAACATGAAGAACATTTCTCTTTTGAAATGGACAAAATCCGTTTTTGTATAAAATTAGGCCTACGAATTAGTTTGTAACTAACAGTATGACTAATGTTACTTTCTAAGTAAATGTCATTCTCGGAAGCAGATGTAAATGATGGAAACTTGACACTTGACCTAGGAAACTATAGACAAGTCCGACTAGGACCTCGTCAAAACCCAACTGCAATAATACTGGAGTTATTCCTTAAGTAAGCTTTGAACTCTAGCGCCAGAACCGACCACCATGTAAATTGAAAACAGTGACCCATTGTGTGATTTCACAACAATATCCCCTTAAAAAAATATATATTGCTTTGGTCTTTTTTACTTTGTTACTGTCCTTCAGAATCTTAACCCAAAACTTTAGAACAGTGATAATAATGTTAGCACCTCGATATAGCTATACTAGGATGTGAGCGCTACATAGAACCAATTATATAACACTGTTATTAAAACATTGTAACTTTAAGCAACTTCCAGTAGCACACTTGCTGCGGATTTGATGGTGAGGATGGCAATAGACAACTGCTTTTTGACATGATTCCATTTCTCTGGGTCAGGATTGTTGTCGATGTCGAACATGGTGTCTGCAATTCCAGGGAATTTGTCGTTGGAGTAGGCATCCCTGCTGCTTGGCGCAAACACAATATGCCTGGGAAAGAATTTGGTGGAACATAATTCAAGATCAATTTCAGTCTGTAAACCACTAAATTGCCAAACATTCTTATTTCTATAGGGACAAAATACATCATTCCCTAGCGCGTTTTGATGGTTTCGACACGTTGTGTTCAATTGACCGTCTCGTTAAATACTTGTATGTACATTTTGCATAATAAAAATAAATGTTGATTTGAGTTGAATTGAATTGAGTAGGTGGCTTATCAACTTGAAGAGTTGATCAGAATGTTCTGTGTGCCCCCAATTTTTATTCCTGAAGATGATCAGAGTATACTGATCACAATATTATAAGTTGCTAAAACCACCAGTTCATTTCAGTACCATCAAAACTCACCAGAAAGATAACTACGCGGTACCACTAACTTATTTTCTCAACCATTATTTTTTTAATTTTTTTATTTGCAGTTTTATTTAGACAGGGCAGCCTTATCAGTATTACAGCTGCTCTCCCCAAAGACCCTGTCAACAATCAGTAAAAAGTAAACTAGTAAAATACAGAGCAATTAAGAAAAGCCATGAATCAAGAGTAAACCAAAGAACAAACGCAAGATGGTTAAGGAGCAAAGTTACCAAAATGTAAACACAGTAGCAAGGTACATGAGAATATAACTATTAACTTAACAAATAAAACTATACATGTATTATGCACACTTCCGAATCCTACTCTTGTTGCTAATTTCAAAAGTGGCAAGGATTTCAAAATATTTAAATAACGAGCAGACGTTTAATCTCAAGCGTGATAGATAACTTACTTGACAAAAGGACGACCCGGAAGCCCGCGAGGGTCGATAAAGGATCTCTCAAACCTGTGCATCTGGTCATTCAACATCCGCACCTGGAGAACACTATAAGGGAATAAGTTATTAAACCTTAGTTCATTTGTCTATTCTCTAATAACAGACAGTGCAGAATAACAACCCTTATAATATAGTTTATGACAGACAGAAAACTTGTTTCTGTGTTCAGTTTTTGTGCTCGAAATCTTTTACATCTTTTACAGCAATTAACGAGAAAACGTAGAGCAAGCCTTGCTCTATGATCTGACCAGCAAGAAGATACCCACTGGTAACACTGGTTCTTCTCTTATGAGGTCACGTATTTTGTAAACATTCCCAAACACATGGACTAAACTGCCATGACCTCGTCCCTCACCTATATTGAGATAATTGTAATCAATTAATCATAATGTGATCATGATGAAATAACCAAGATTATGAACTTGATAATTAATGAGACCTGACCTGTGTTGTAATGAAAAAACTATGTGTGCATATAATTATTTCACATATAATCTAGATAAATAATTATACATGACCTTGTAATTAATAAATCATAATATTCCACATGAGACATTGATAAATAATAAGATATGACCTCTTATTGAGCTAACCAAGTGTGCAGGTTTTCAAGATAGTCGACCTTGTAATGAACTAATCATGTTTGCAAGTATTCCAGATACAACCCTGATAAATAACGAGATATGACCTTGTAATAAACTAATCATAATATTCCGGATATGACCTTATTAAATAATATGATACGACCTCGTAAAGAACCAATCATTGTGTGCAAATATTCCATATAATAAACAATGAGATATGACCTTGTAATGTGCAACTTAATTCAAGATGAAACCTTAATAAGCAATGAGATATGACCTTGTAATGAGCAAGATAATTCAAAATGAAACCTTAATAAGCAATGAGATATGACCTTGTAACGAGAAATCATGTGTGTCGGTGTCCCAGATATGACCCTGACAAATAATGAGATATGACCTTGTAATGAACTAATCATAAGGTACAAGTATCTGCACTATAACCTTAATGAACAATTTGGGCACAACCTTTTGTACAGACACGACAGTATCAATAATAAAAGAAACCCACTCAGTCTTATCGGCTGATTCAACTCTCACGACAAATGCATTGGCAGCGTCAGTCAAATCGTTCACAGCATCCTGCATATCAGCTGAAAAGAAAAAAAAAACCTTTCAATCTAACCACTCATCTAGTCTTGTGAAACACTCACTTGATTACAGCTACTCAACCAATCGTGAAACACTCACTTGATTTCAACTATTCTTCGAAGCTTGTTAAACATTCACTCTGTGATAAGAAAACTATAAAATTAGTAAACTGGCAGGTACAACCATGTGTCAAATCTCTTTTGGGAGGAGTGTTGGCTCTGAAAAGAGCCGGTGTGGTCTCGACGTTTCGAACAGTAAGCCCTATGCTTTACTCGTCTTCAGGAGTAAGCTTCAAACACCACTTACTCACTCTGTGATTGCAACCACTCATCACAGCCTGTGAAACACTCACTTGATTTCAACTGGTTATTCAAGCTAATTGTGAAAAAAAAAATGTATCAAAACTCCTTTTCTGAGCTTGTAAAAAAACCAATTCGATTAATTGCATCTTTGGGTCAGCACTGATCAAAAGTCAAGTTGTACTTTGTGATTCTTTTAGTTCACCATTTCACAAAAAGGAGTGAATTGGTTAACCACCGTTTCTGGAGGTGAACAATTTTACCCAGTGAAATTCCTTCTTTGAGGAGTCTTTGGCCATAGTTTCCCTCACGGAGATCCTTATAATATCTTTTGACATGTTCAGCATACACCCCAACATCCATAGGTAGTAGGATAGACTCTGCTAGGTTACGTGCAGTCTCTCCAACAAGCTGCGCCAGTGCTCGGTGATACTTAAAACCAGGGTCAAGGTATCTGTCCACCAACGTGAAGGTCTCGTAGACTGAGTGGTAAATTGGGTAGAAGGCACAGATTGGAGAGCCAACCTTTAAACAGCAAACAAATCAAAACCCCAAAACAAACAAACAAACAAAACAAACAAACAAAACATTATTTTGATAAATGTAGGTGCTCTCAAAAAACGGTGTTGTTTTTCACTGTTAGATTTCGAGCTATTTATCACGGAGAATAATGGCAGGTTTTGGAAGACATTAAACGTTGATGAAGCCATCAAAATCACGAGGCTAAATCACAACAGGTGTTCTCATTCACCCCCATAAACTGGATATTTGAAAAGTACAACCATTGTGAAGAGCTTCTTCAAGAAAGAGAAAAGAAGCCATTGAAACTGTTGTCTATATTTGCCGTGTCAAGTTAATTTATAACATGAAGGGGCAGCAGGCCTTTTTGATCCATGCTCCAATACTGCGCGACGGTTTGACTCATGGATTGTGGTCTGTAGAAGGGGTCGTGTGTGGGGACGTTGATTATTACGACATCCGTTGCTAGCAACGCGCGAAAGCAACAACATCAAGAGTTTAAGGGTCTCAGTATTTATGTGCGAGTTGCACCGTCAAGACAGAGAACTCCAGATCACTGTTAAGAGGTAATTCCATTGTGTTGCATTTCACATGGTTATTACTGAATTCCTACCCGATCAAAAGTGTATCTGAAGTCAACTGCTGAGATACCAGCAACCTGAAGGAAAGGTGCATAATCACTGCCTGATCCAAGAGTGTGAATACTGGGTAGAGGGGAGGGGGTGGGATGAGAGAAAGAGGAGGGGATTAAACAAATGGTACTCCTGCTGTAGAAATAGTCAGTGGTTCCGATGTATATATATATATATTTTTTTTTTGGGGGGGGGGTGTTTAAAAATATATATATAAAGAGCTTTGCATCCTTTTGACCGAGGATAAAATTGGGGATGTAAAAATAAAATTGGTCATCAGGTTGGCTCGATGGTTATTTCCCTGTCTTTGACAGCTGTGGACACACCGGTTCAAATCCCACCTCAGTGGGTGTTCTCTCCATTTGGGGTTTTCCTCTCACATAAAACTGAACTTTTCCACTATTCACAGTCCTGTGATTGGCGCTTGCGCTGTTTAGTGTGTCATGAAATAAACAAAATAACTAGATATGCTGTAAAAATTATGAGACTGGGTTATCTAATATGTTCCTTTCTTTCGACCTCAGAATTAATCAGATGCCTCCTCAAATTATATGGTTTCAGAGGTAGTCAAAAACTGCAAAAGTGGAACTTTGAAAAGTCGATTAATTGGTTAACATTCCTTAATGAGTTTTATTTATGAATAGTGTGAGACGGTTAAAGGTATTATAAATAATTGGTAGAGCTGACAATATAGCCCCATACAGTGTTCATGGTTATGAGCCGTAATACAAACCTGTGAAAATTTGGGCTTAATCTTTTGTGTGAGTCAGGAAAAAATAGTGACTGCTTGTACAACCGCAATCAGCTATTGTGTTTTTTAGGTTTTCAGATACAGTTTTCTGGAATATGACTTCATTTTAGAGGGAAATATTTCACAGGTGAAAAAAATCGTTCTAATATGAACTTCATAATTAGTTTTGTATCCTTACCTATCCTGTATAATACTTTTAACCTCATCATCTGAGTGACTTACGTTGGGTGCCCATCGATGGAATTATCACCATAGCGGTCTCTCTCTTTCCATGTGTCATAAACTGTCTGGCGGTTGCCCTCTGGGTTCGGGTCAGGAATCTTAAACGAACAGGAAAGTAATACTAAAACCAAGTCCATGGACCTTATGCATATGACGTCATTTGATTAGGGCGCCCTTGGTCAGAGGTCAAAAGTTGCTTATATAGACCCATTGCATATGACGTCACAAGCCCCAAAACAGTCCCCCCCCCCCCCTCACTGAGTTCAATGAAGTGCTATTACTGGCTAAGAGTCGTGCGCAGTGCGTACATGCGCGCATGTTTCCATCCTTTGACATCCAGATAGTGGCCAATGCATGGGGTCTATAGACTGTGCAAGTCTCGCGCGTATTCGAATATTTGGGGTCCGTTAAAGCGCGTGAGTTTGTTTCTTTCACGCGTTAAAGCAATGTACGTGGGACCAAAGTGGTCCCAAAAACGTTCGAATACGCGCGAGACTTGCATGGTCTATTGCATTGTCCTTTATAGACCTGTTCATTGTTGATAAACAAACCGCCCTGGTTTTTTTTTTTTAAAGCATCCCATGATTGATTGCTTTGTTTTCAACAAATGCGACACTATTTTTTTTATATTTGTGTAACATTGTTACAAGCTATCTGTTTTTGCTTTGCATTTACGTAGCTTTCCGTAGTTTTCCAGCCTTGGCTGGCAAATCTCGGGCCGTGACGTTGCAATGGAAAAGAATATTATATCAAGGGTCTATTTGGCACATCATCAGCGCCGCGCGTACAAGATGTGCGTTTTCAGTGTTTTATCATTGTTTAAACTCTAGGGCCAGGTCACACAAGGCAATTTACAGGCAACCAGTTCCAAGCAATTTCCAAGAGGAAAAGGTATTCACATTTCAACTTTTACATATAAGAATCAACCATTTGTGCTACCAAAGTATTCCTTTTGCACACAGCGCATTTGGGGTTGTGTTGCAAGACCTTTAGATGGTGGTGTGATGACGTCCATGCATAAGGTCCGACAATAAAGAAGTATTTAATATATGTTTAATAATTTACTGAAATGTTGTCAGTTTTAGTCGATGATTTGAAATTACCTTCTGAGCAGCCTTATAGACTGTATTGTACAGGTTTGGCGTTCCGAAAACCCCAAGGATATAGGTACCTAATATGTAATCAATCAAACAAACAATGGTTAAGTGCCTGATAACATTGAATTTGGAAATGAGATACAAACATTAGCTCGGTGTTTCAAACTAGTTTTATTTACAATGACCCGTAAATACAAAAAAATAATAATAATGATTTAAAACCCTGCCGGGACACTAGAGTTTTCAATTATACACTAAGGCATAAACATGACTCGGAAGAACCTAGGATATTAGCCCCAACTAGTTCCCATTGTTCTCCATATCTGATACACCGAGGGCAGAGCAAATCAAAGTGTGAACCTATGATTTATGGTCACACATGATTTATGGTTGTTTATTTATTTATATGAACATGATTTATGGTCACACAACACACAGCACATCTACAAAGGCACAATCTCCATGCATGTGGTATTAGCGCATAGCAAACCTTCCCAGGTGAAACAAAGGGTGCGCTGTACAAGGTTTGTCAACACAGAAAGGGGACGCACTTACACCTTTTGATGCAATATTATTATAAACGTTTCTGTTGAAATATAATCACTAAAGCCAAAGGGAATAAATTATTAAGTAGATTCTGTCAGTTTCTGCCATAAAGCTTAATATGTCTATCATGTCTTTGCAGTGGGTGCTTTCATTATTAAGGAGGGGATGTTTTACACACTTTGTCACTAAGCATTTCTCCTCACCTATTACAGCAGAGTCTAGATTCAGATATGACACAGTCCTACCTCTTAGATTCTGAATATATTCCTGTAAAAGCAAGCAGATATAGAGTTAGTCAGATTCAACTTATATCACTGAATGATACCATCCAGTTTATAGTGCAAACACGTCTTGTTAATGTCTCCAAAATTGGCCTTTACAGTACGTGCATTATGTTGAAAATGCACAAGTTATGTACATCTTGCTTAAAGTTGTTTGCCTTCAAATCTCTCCACATTTTGCTGTTTGGAATTACTTCTTGTCCTTTTTAAGTGTTGTTCATGCAGAACAACATCTAAAGCGTGTTGTAATTATTAGTGGTTTAAAAAAAACATAAATTTGCCTCTTGAAATACTACCAGTGGAACATACAGTCCGAATGTTGTGGGGTTAACAATTTGGTTCTTAAATGGAGGACCGTAATCTGTCATGAAGTTACACAAAAACACACAATTTCAAGGAGTATTTATGTGGAAAAATTATGGTCTACTTTTAAAATATCTTTCCAACTATATTCATTTCAAACCAAACACTGTTTAGGCCTATAGCCCAAAACACCCAATCCAAAGGCACAGTGCCCCTATACCTAGCTACCGTTTGGACGAAAAAATATTCGTTCGAACGAAAAACAAACTTCTTTCTAACGAAAAAAAAAACTTCGTTCGAACACAACAATCCTTCATTCGAACGAATATTATTTTCAGTCGAACGAAGATTTTCCCCATTTTTTTTCCACCTGTCTTTTTAAAAGCTCCGTAGAAATCTACTCCGCGATGGAAGAAAAAATAGCAAGACAGGTTCACAGAACAATACCCACAGCAAATAATATTTGTAGATATACAAACACCGCAAACCGAAAACTTACAGCAACTGTAAAGAAACACTCACTTTGATTGCAAAAAGCAACTCAAAATAGATGTTTGTCAACATTTACAGTTTGTAAGTGTAAAACTTATAACAAAGTTAATATCATGACGAACCAATTGCGGACAAAAAGAACGAGCCATGATTCACTACCTCGACCCATTCAGTTGATCCAACGATACCATACTCCTCAGCTCCCCAACTGGCAAATATGATCGTACGTCTTGGTCTCCAACCTACAACAAAATAATCAACGACGTCGGTTAAAATAGCACTGACTACTGCCGGTCATGCAGGACTAGAATTAACATAACGTGGGTGACATAAAAAAGGCCGCCTTCAAGCCTCCCAAAGGCCAAATTATCACTTCCATTGACTTACTTCATGGTTGCTAATGCTATTGTCAGTATTATATTTATTAATTACAGGTATCAAAACCAAGGATGCCTCAATAACAGCAAAATTATCCACAACTTAACCCCCAAAAGCCTAGAAGACCTGTCAACTCGCTCGCTATCTCGCCCTAAAGTTGGCGGTCTCCCTAATTTGTCAGTGTTATTTTTGTACGGGGGGTACCAGTCAGAAGCCATTCAGCCTGTAACTACCATAGCCCAGGGATCACACCCACGTTTATAATACAACCTGGGAAGCGGCAGCAAGGGTTTGCCCTAATGGTTTGTGACTTTTTATTAATTCAACATATCAAGTAAAAAAACCACAAGAGCTGGAACTGACTGGGATAGTAATTGAACTTACCATCCTTCAAGAAAGTGCCAAAGAGACGGCTGATTTCCATCATGCAGGCTGTACCACTGGACGGATCCACGGCACCATACCCCCACGCATCACGATGAGTGCCAATAATCACATAACGATCTGAGACACAGAGACATATCATTAAAAGTTGTCCTTTAAAGAGCTTTATTTCACCTGTTGAGTCACACTTCCGCGGCAATTAAGAAACATGACGATGGCATTAGGGTTTAAAGTGATACAAGGACGACATTTCAGCAAGCAACTCTTTTGATGCAACAATAGATCAGTGCAAACAATGACCATTGCTATCAATGATTGTCCAGATAGTGCTGTAGGCATCCGCCATTCTGTTCTGTTCTCAGTGAATGTCCTCATCACCACTTTCCTGCAGATATTATTTAAATCATTTTTTTTGCTGAAATGGCGCCCATGATTGTTATGTTTTCACAATGCATAAAACTCCAATTCACCATCTTGCGCCTTTGGCGCTCTATAATTTTTGGAAGTGACGCGTTCATGACCCTAAATAATAATGCCTTTGGATGCGTTGGTAGTTATTAACAATAAAATAAGATATAGAGATCAGTAGACCCTCAAATTAATAAAGATATGAAAGGTACACTAATTTCAAGGGGGGGGGGTTGGAATAACACAAAGAGAGAAGTGCATCAAGCAATGCCACCTGGTTCGACACTGCCTCTGATTGTCCCGATGGTGTTGTAGGCATTAGCCATTCGGTTCTCAGTGAAAACCCTCATAGCCACTTTCCTGCAAAATATTGAAAACAAAATGCTTGGAAATCATCCTAAAAAGTTTTTTTTTAAACAAACTGAAGTGAGTGGTGTAAGGTTCGAAAAACACTGGCAGTAAAACAACCCCAAAATATATACGTTTCTGTTAGAAAAGGTGTATATATAACTGTTGTTCCTGCATGCTCTGAAAACAGCCGCCGATTAAAAATAACAACCCTACGTCTGCAAGAGGCTTGCAGTATTACCACGAAAACATCTCTTCGGTTTGTCATGTGCAGGCTTTATACTCATGGCCTAAACAGAACTAGTGGAATTCACTACTGTACTTGCAACATAGGCCGAGAATGTGTCCCAAGTTGTTCAGATTCATTTGCTATACGAAACTAATTGGGAGGGGGGTTAGGTATTAATATTTGCATCAATTTGAGCAACCCAGCAGAGGATGGTCTCTGGTTCCAGTCGCTTTGTGGCTACACAAGCCACGAATGCCTTGACGAAAGGCTAGCTCTGAGATTGAATGGTTTGTATACTTACTTGTTTTGGTTTGCAGCATTGAACCCAGGTCCATACCTGAATGTAACATTAGTTATGTTCCCTTTCCAGTCTTCACTTGTTTCTTCACCACCCATGATGCTGTTTGGAGAGAAAAAAAAGACAACGTTGCTAAACTCACTTGTGTGTATAATTGTCAGGACAAGGAACACAGTATAAACTAGACACTAAGTGTTTGTGAACAAACACAAAGCTGTTCCGTTTTGTTGTGCTTTGATTAATTGATCCAGACATTTAAAGTGAGCCTATGTTCAAGATTGAACGATATGGTTCCATTTCCGGTTGACCCGGAATTAAAGGTCAACATGGGGTTACGGTAACCCAAGGCTTATCTTCAATGCTCAAAGGGTTTATAACTGAAAACAAAGAAAATTGGCTAAGTAATTATTGAGATATAGGCCCACTTCCAGTTGACCCGGAAGTAAAGGTCAACATGGGGTCAGGGTTACCCAAGTTCAATATTTAATGCTCAAAGGATCTATAACTGAAAAGAAATTGAAAATCGGTTGTGTAGTTCTTGAGATATGGTCCCACTTCCGGTTGACCCCTAGTAAAGGTCAACATGGGGTCATGGTTACCCAAGGCTGATCTTTGGTGCCCAAGGAGTCTATAACTGAAAAAAGTTTGAAAATCGGTTGTGTAGTTCTTGAGATATGGTCTTACTTCCGGTTGACCCGGAAGTAAAGGTCAACATGGGGTCATGGTTACCCAAGGCTGATCTTTGGTGCCCAAGGAGTCTATAACTGAAAAAAGTTTGAAAATCGGTTGTGTAGTTCTTGAGATATGGTCCCACTTCCGGTTGACCCCTAGTAAAGGTCAACATGGGGTCATGGTTACCCAAGGCTGATCTTTGGTGCCCAAGGAGTCTATAACTGAAAAAAGTTTGAAAATCGGTTGTGTAGTTCTTGAGATATGGTCTTACTTCCGGTTGACCCGGAAGTAAAGGTCAACATGGGGTCATGGTTACCCAAGGCTGATCTTTGGTGCCCAAGGAGTCTATAACTGAAAAAAGTTTGAAAATCGGTTGTGTAGTTCTTGAGATATGGTCCCACTTCCGGTTGACCCCTAGTAAAGGTCAACATGGGGTCACGGTTTCCCAAAGCTAATCTCCAATGCCCAAGGAGTCTATAACTGAAAAATGTTTGAAAATCGGTTGTGTAGTTCTTGAGATATGGTCCCACTTCCGGTTGACCCCTAAATAAAGGTCAACATTGGGTCACGTTTTCCCAAAGCTAATCTCCAATGCCCAAGGAGTCTATAACTGATAAAAGTTTGAAAATCGGCTGTGTACTTCTTGAGATATGGTGCTGCAAAGATTAACTAGTTAAATATTCAAATGTAGCGCCCGGGACTAAATCGTCGAGCGCCCTGGGCAACAGAATCACGACGTACATGTACACATGCACAAGCCACCGTTTCAATACGCGATATTTTTGTATAAATAGTGTGCAGCGACTGGTACCCAGAAGTCGGCTATTTCGTTACGGCATTTCGCGTGCATTTTTCTCTGTGTCGCAGGGCATCCTGACTACATTTTTAGTCGATGAACGGAACCTTGTCTCCAAGCCATTGGTGTCCGATTTGTCACTGAATCGTTAATTATCGTGGAAATTCTTCTACTTTGATTAGTTTTAATGACCAGGAACATCTCTTATTAAAAGCAATTAACTTTTCAAAACAGTTTATGTAATTTAGGAAACTAATTCGTAATTTTAATTGAAAATATCGTGTTTTTGACTGTCAAAACATTTGCCCTTTCAGCGCCAAGTGTTTTGTACACAGAGCAAAAACGCGCCAACAAATGACGTCATTGATGACGTTTTATGAATTTTTTGCCACGCTACAGAGCTACATAATAAGACGAGTCTATATTTGAAAACAGTTTGAGGATCAGACATATACTTCTTGAGATATGGTGGGAACAAGATTGCCTAATTAAATATTCATGTCATTATAACTCAGCTAATTAATGAAGAACTTGAACAATTTTACTCTTAGCATAATTTCATGTTCTAAGCTTCAATTTGATGTAAGATCTGAATCTCCCATATCTATTATTTTAGAGCTTAGGTTCGTACAAAATCGTGTACAAAAGCTATGGCAATTTTGACAGAAACAAAGAATAATAATAATAATAACTAGACACTAAGTGTTTGTGAACAAACACAAAGCTGTTCCGATTTGTTGTGCTTTGATTCAATGATCCAGACATTGAAAGTAAGCCTAAGTTCAAGATTGAACGATATGGTTCCACTTCCGGTTGAGCCGGAAGTAAAGGTCAACATTGGTCACGATTTCCCAAAACTAATCTCCAATGCCCAAGGAGCCTATAACTGAAAACAGTTTGAAAAACGGTTGTTTAGTTCTTGAGATATGGTCTCACTTCCGGTTGACCTGGAAGTAAAGGTCAACATGGGGTCATTGCTACCTAAGGCTGATCTTTAGTGTCCAAAGAGTCTATAACTGAAAAAAATTGAAAATCGGTTGTGTAGTTCTTGAGATATGGTCCCACTTCCGGTTGACCCCTAAGTAAACGTCAACATGGGGTCACGGTTTCCCAAAACTAATCTCCAATGCCCAAAGAGTCTATAACTGAAAACAGTTTGAAAATCGGTTGTGTAGTTCTTGAGATATGGTCTCACTTCCGGTAGACCCGGAAGTAAAGGTCAACATGGGGTCATGGTTACCCAAGGCTGATCTTTAGTGCCCAAGGAGTCTTATAACTGTAAAAAGTTTGAAAATCGGTTGTGTAGTTTTTGAGATATGGTCCCACTTCCGGTTGACCCCTAAGTAAAGGTCAACATTGGGTCACGGTTTTCCAAAGCTAATCTCCATGCCCAAGGAGTTCTAAAACTGTACACATGCACAAGCCACCGTTTCAATACGCTATAGATCGATATTTTTGTATAAATAGTGTGCAGAGACTGGTACCCAGAAGTCGGCTATTTCGTTACGGCATTTCGCGTGCATTTTTCTCTGTGTCGCATCCTGACTACATTTTTAGTCGATGAACGGAACCTTGTCTCCAAGCCATTGGTGTCCGATTTGTCACTGAATCGTTAATTATCGTGGAAATTGTTCTACTTTGATTAGTTTTAATGACCAGGAACATCTCTTATTAAAAGCAATTAACTTTTCAAAACAGTTTATGTAATTTAGGAAACTAATTCGTAATTTTAATTGAAAATATCGTGTTTTTTACTGTCAAAACATTTGCCCTTTCAGCGCCAAGTGTTTTGTACACAGAAGAAAATCGCGCCACAAATGACGTCATTTATGACGTTTTATGAATTTTTTTGCCACGCTGCGTAGCTCCATAATAAGACGAGTCTATATTTGAAAAAAGTTTGAGGATCAGACATATACTTCTTGAGATATGGTGGGAACAAGATTGCCTAATTAAATATTCATGTCATTATAACTCAGCTAATTAGTAAAGAATTTGAACAATATTACTCTTAGCATAATTTCATGTACTAAGCTTGAGTTCGATATAAGAATTAAGTCTCCCATTTTTATTATTTTAGAGATTAGGTTCGTACAAAATCGTGTACAAAAGCTATGGCAATTTTGACAGAAACAAAGAATAATAATAATAAAAATAATAATTCCAACAAAAACAAAACCTGTTCCGACTGCTAAGTCGGAACAGCTAATAATAATAATAACTAGACACTAAGTGTTTGTGAACAAACACAAAGCTGTTCCGTTTTGTTGTGCTTTGATTAATTGATCCAGACATTTAAAGTGAGCCTAAGTTCAAGATTGAACGATATGGTTCCATTTCCGGTTGACCCGGAATTAAAGGTCAACATGGGGTTACGGTAACCCAAGGCTTATCTTCATTGCTCAAAGGGTTTATAACTGAAAACAAAGAAAATCGGCTCTGTAGTTCTTGAGATATGGTCCCACTTCCGGTTGACCTAGAAGTAAGATCAACATTGGGTCACGGTAGAACAAGGCTAATCTTCAATGCTCAAAGACTCTATCACTGAAAAAAATTTGAAAATGGGTTGTGTAATTCTTGAGTAATGATCCCACTTCCGGTTGACCCGGAAGGAAAGGTTAACATGGGGTCATGGTAACCCTAGTTTAATTTTCAATGCTTAAAGGGTATAAAACTGAAAGAAATTGAAAATTGGCTAAGTAATTATTGAGATATAGGCCCACTTCCAGTTGACCCGGAAGTAAAGGTCAACATGGGGTCAGGGTTACCCAAGTTCAATCTTTAATGCTCAAAGGATCTATAACTGAAAAGAAATTGAAAATCGGTTGTGTAGTTCTTGAGATATGGTCCCACTTCCGGTTGACCCCTAGTAAAGGTCAACATTGGGTCACGATTTCCCAAAACTAATCTCCAATGCCAAGGAGTCTATAACTGAAAAAAGTTTGAAAATCGGTTGTGTAGTTCTTGAGATATGGTCTCACTTCCTGTTGACCCGGAAGTAAAGGTCAACATGGGGTCATGGTTACCCAAGGCTGATCTTTGGTGCCCAAGGAGTCTATAACTGAAAAAAGTTTGAAAATCGGTTGTGTAGTTCTTAAGATATGGTCCCACTTCCGGTTGACCCCTAAGTAAAGGTCAACATTGGGTCACGATTTCCCAAAGCTAATCTCCAATGCCCAAGGAGTCTATAACTGAAAAATGTTTGAAAATCGGTTGTGTAGTTCTTGAGATATGGTCCCACTTCCGGTTGACCCCTTAATAAAGGTCAACATTGGGTCACGTTTTCCCAAAGCTAATCTCCAATGCCCAAGGAGTCTATAACTGATAAAAGTTTGGAAATCGGCTGTGTACTTCTTGAGATATGGTGCTGCAAAGATTAACTAGTTAAATATTCAAATGTAGCGCCCGGGACAAAATCGTCGAGCGCCCTGGGCAACAGAATCACGACGTACATGTACACATGCACAAGCCACCGTTTCAATACGCTATAGATCGATATTTTTGTATAATAGTGTGCAGCGACTGGTACCCAGAAGTCGGCTATTTCGTTACGGCATTTCGCGTGCATTTTTCTCTGTGTCGCAGGGCATCCTGACTACATTTTTAGTCGATGAACGGAACCTTGTCTCCAAGCCATTGGTGTCCGATTTGTCACTGAATCGTTAATTATCGTGGAACATGTTCTACTTTGATAAGTTTTAATGACCAGGAACATCTCTTATTAAAAGCAATTAACTTTTCAAAACAGTTTATGTAATTTATGAAACTAATTCGTAATTTTAATTGAAAATATCGTGTTTTTGACCGTCAAAACATTTGCCCTTTCAGCGCCAAGTGTTTTGTACACAGAACAAAAACGCGCCAACAAATGACGTCATTGATGACGTTTTATGAATTTTTTGCCACGCTACAGAGCTACATAATAAGACGAGTCTATATTTGAAAACAGTTTGAGGATCAGACATATACTTCTTGAGATATGGTGGGAACAAGATTGCCTAATTAAATATTCATGTCATTATAACTCAGCTAATTAATGAAGAACTTGAACAATATTACTCTTAGCATAATTTCATGTACTAAGCTTCAGTTTGATATAAGAATTAAGTCTCCCATTTTTATTATTTTAGAGTTTAGGTTCGTACAAAATCGTGTTCAAATGCTATGGCGATTTTGACAGAAACAAAGAATAACTAGACACTAAGTGTTTGTGAACAAACACAAAGCTGTTCCGTTTTGTTGTGCTTTGATTAATTGATCCAGACATTTAAAGTGAGCCTAAGTTCAAGATTGAACGATATGGTTCCATTTCCGGTTGACCCGGAATTAAAGGTCAACATGGGGTTACGGTAACCCAAGGCTTATCTTCATTGCTCAAAGGGTTTATAACTGAAAACAAAGAAAATCGGCTCTGTAGTTCTTGAGATATGGTCCCACTTCCGGTTGACCTAGAAGTAAGATCAACATTGGGTCACGATAGAACAAGGCTAATCTTCAATGCTCAAAGACTCTATCACTGAAAAAAAATTGAAAATGGGTTGTGTAATTCTTGAGTAATGATCCCACTTCCGGTTGACCCGGAAGGAAAGGTTAACATGGGGTCATGGTAACACTAGTTTAATATTCAATGCTTAAAGGGTATATAACTGAAAGAAATTGAAAATTGGCTACAAGTAATTATTGAGATATAGGCCCACTTCCAGTTGACCCGGAAGTAAAGGTCAACATGGGGTAAGGGTTACCCAAGTTCAATCTTTAATGCTCAAAGGATCTATAACTGAAAAGAAATTGAAAATCGGTTGTGTAGTTCTTGAGATATGGTCCCACTTCCGGTTGACCCCTAGTAAAGGTCAACATTGGGTCACGATTTCCCAAAACTAATCTCCAATGCCAAGGAGTCTATAACTGAAAAAAAGTTTGAAAATCGGTTGTGTAGTTCTTGAGATATGGTCTCACTTCCGGTTGACCCGGAAGTAAAGGTCAACATGGGGTCATGGTTACCCAAGGCTGATCTTTGGTGCCCAAGGAGTCTATAACTGAAAAAAGTTATAAAATCGGTTGTGTAGTTCTTGAGATATGGTCCCACTTCTGGTTGACCCCTAAGTAAAGGTCAACATTGGGTCACGATTTCCCAAAGCTAATCTCCAATGCCCAAGGAGTCTATAACTGAAAAATGTTTGAAAATCGGTTGTGTAGTTCTTGAGATATGGTCCCACTTCCGGTTGACCCCTAAATAAAGGTCAACATTGGGTCACGTTTTCCCAAAAGCTATTCTCCAATGCCCAAGGAGTCTATAACTGATAAAAGTTTGAAAATCGGCTGTGTACTTCTTGAGATATGGTGCTGCAAAGATTAACTAGTTAAATATTCAAATGTAGCGCCCGGGACAAAATCGTCGAGCGCCCTGGGCAACGGAATCACGACGTACATGTACACATGCACAAGCCACCGTTTCAATACGCTATAGATCGATATTTTTGTATATATAGTGTGCAGCGACTGGTACCCAGAAGTCGGCTATTTCGTTACGGCATTTCGCGTGCATTTTTCTCTGTGTCGCAGGGCATCCTGACTACATTTTTAGTCGATGAACGGAACCTTGTCTCCAAGCCATTGGTGTCCGAATTGTCACTGAATCGTTAATTATCGTGGAAATTGTTCTACTTTGATTAGTTTTAATGACCAGGAACATCTCTTATTAAAAGCAATTAACTTTTCAAAACAGTTTATGTAATTTAGGAAACTATTTCGTAATTTTAATTGAAAATATCGTGTTTTTGACTGTCAAAACATTTGCCCTTTCAGCGCCAAGTGTTTTGTACACAGAACAAAAACGCGCCAACAAATGACGTCATTGATGACGTATTATGAATTTTTTGCCACGCTACAGAGCTACATAATAAGACGAGTCTATATTTGAAAACAGTTTGAGGATCAGACATATACTTCTTGAGATATGGTGGGAACAAGATTGCCTAATTAAATATTCATGTCATTATAACTCAGCTAATTAATGAAGAACTTGAACAATTTTACTCTTAGCATAATTTCATGTTCTAAGCTTCAATTTGATGTATGATCTGAATCTCCCATATTTATTATTTTAGAGCTTAGGTTCGTACAAAAACGTGTACAAAAGCTATGGCAATTTTGACAGAAACAAAGAATAATAATAATAATAACTAGATGTAAGTGATTGTAACTTACAATCACACAGCTGTTCCGTTCTGCTGACCTATGAAATTCTTCTTTGTAGCTCAAGATGTGAACTGATTCTGTATTTTGTGCATGTTTTAGGAGGTATCATTTGTTTAACTTTTGAACTTCCTGTTTAAGCCCGTACGTAAAGGTCAATACGGTGTCACAGTAACCCAAGTTCAATCTTCAATGCTAAATGAGTCTATAACTGAAATGAAATTGAAAATCGGTTGTGTAGTTCTTGAGGTATGGTTTCACTTCCGGTTGACCCTGAAGCAAAAGTTAACATGGGGTCACATTAACCCAAGTTCAATCTTCAATGCTCAAAGGGTCTACAACTGAAAAAAGTTTGAAAATCGGCTGTGTAGTTCGTGAGATACGGTCCCACTTCCGATTGACCCGGAAGTAAAGGTCAACACGGGTCACAGTAACCCAAGTTCAATCTTTAATGCTCAAAGGATCTATAACTGAAAAGAAATTGAAAATCGGTTGTGTAGTTCTTGAGATATGGTCCCACTTCCGGTTGACCCTGAAGTAAAGGTCAACATGGAGTCACGTTTCCCCAAGGCTAATCTCCAATGCCCATGGAGTCTATAACTGAAAAAAGTTTGAAAATCGGTTGTGTACTTCTTGAGATATGGTCTCACTTCCGGTTGACCCCGAAGTAAAGGTCAACATGGGGTAAAGATTTCCCAAGGCTAATCTCCAATGCCCATGGAGTCTATAATTGAAATAAGTTTGAAAACCGGTTGTGTAGTTCTTTAGATATGGTCCCACTTCCGGTTGACCCCAAAGTAAAGGTCAACACGGGGTCACGATTTCCCAAGGCTAATATCCAATGCCCAAAGAGTCTAGAACTGAAAAAAGTTTGAAAATCGGTTGTGTAGTTCTTGAGATCTGGTCCCACTTCCGGTTGACCCCGAAGTAAAGGTCAACATGGGGTCACGATTTCCCAAGGCAAATCTCCAATGCCCATGGAGTCTATAATTGAAAAAGTTTGAAAACCGGTTGTGTGGTTCTTTAGATATGGTCCCACTTCCGGTTGACCCCAAAGTAAAGGTCAACACGGGGTCACGATTTCCCAAGGCTAATGTCCATTGCCCAAAGAGTCTAGATCTAAAAAAGTTTGAAAAACAGTTCTGTAGTTCTTGAGTTATGGTCCCACTTCCGGTTGACCCCGAAGTAAAGGTCAACACGGGGTCACGATTTCCCAAGGTAAATTTCCATTGCCCATGGAGTCTATAACTGAAAAAAGTTTGAAAATTTGTTGTGTAGTTCTTTAGATATGGTCCCACTTCCGGTTGACCCCGAAGTAAAGGTCAACATGGGGTCACGGTTACCCAAGGCTAATCTGCAATGCCCAAGGAGTCTATAACTGAAAAAAGTTTGAAAATCGTCAGTGTACTTCTTGAGATATAGTGCTGCAAAGATTAACTAGTTAAATATTCAAATGAGTCAATTAAGAATTTTTATAAACATTTACATTAAATTAGAGTTAAGCTTATGTTCTAAATCGTCGAGCGCCCCGGGCAACAGAATCACGACGTACATGTACATACATCCATGCACAAGCCACCGTTTCAATACGCTATAGATCGATCTTTTTGTATTAAAAGTGTGCAGCGACTGGTACCCAGAAGTCGGCTATTTCGTTACGGCATTTCGCGTGCATTTTTCTCTGTGTCGCAGGGCATCCTGACTACATTTTGATGAACGGAACCTTTAATAATATGGCTAGCCATTGGTGTCCGATTTGTCACTGAATCGTTAATTATCGTGGAAATTTTTCTACTTAGACTAGTTTTAATGACCAGGAACATCTCTTATTAACTTTTCAAAACAGTTTATATAATTTAGGAAACTAATTAGTAATTTCAATTGAAAATATCGTGTTTTTGACTGTCAAAACATTTACACTTTCAGCGCCATGTGTTTTGTGCACAGAACGAAAACGCGCCAACAAATGACGTCATGATGACGTGACGGAGAATATTAGACCAGAATGCACATCTACAATACAAGACAAGTCCATAACTGAAAAAAGTTTGAGGATCGGATGTGAAATTCTTGAGATATGATGGACACAATATTGCCTAATTAAATATTCACACAGCAGTAACGTGAATAATTAATTAAGAATTTTAATCTAATTACATCTAAAAAATAATTCAAGGCATAAGCTTTATATGATATATGATTTGTCTACTTCCGATAATTTTAAGAGGGACATATGGCTTTTGAAAGAGACAAGGTTAAGTCAATACGATTTTAGGGAAAGAAAGAATAATAATAATAATAATAATAATAATAATAATAATAATAATAATAATAATAATAATAAAAAAAATAAAAATCTCGACGATTACAATAGCTGTTCCGACTGAAAGTTCGGAACAGCTAATAATAATAATAAAAATAATAATCCCAAGAAAAACAAAACCTGTTCCGACTGCTAAGTCGGAACAGCTAATAATAAAAATAATAATCCCAACAAAAACAAAACCTGTTCCGACTGCTAAGTCGGAACAGCTAATAATAAAAATAATAATCCCAAGAAAAACAAAACCTGTTCCGACTGCTAAGTCGGAACAGCTAAATAACTTACCCGAGGAAATGTGCAGCATCATTGTATCCTATGGGATGAACTGGAATGTTGGGTAGATGGGTCACATTACCTATTGGGATACGGTATGCAGAATCTATCAAGAGAAGTAAACATCAATGGTTAATTGCAATTAATATTGTGGTGATAAAAAATGTACCATGGATGTGGGTTTAGAATTTAATCCAACCTGTATGCTTCTGGGCCAAGTATAAAAAAAATATATAATAAAAACATTTAAAAAAAAAGAAATGCCGGAAAGCCGGAATGCCATTTAAACTTTTTGGCAAGAGACGCTTCCAGAGACCCTTCCATATCCTCCAAAATAGTCCACTTTATCTGATGATAAGTCACAAATGTTTGAAATTTGATGATTGGTACGCCTGTTCCAATGGTAAGCAGTTATAATTGGGTCCTGGCAAAGTCAGCTAACTTCTTAAACAATTATTACTTCGAACTATTTCGAACTTGTGAAGCCATCCACGGCAGTGTTATCAACAGTCTGTTTCTAAACAAATTTTGTTTACACCACAAAATGAATTATACAAATAAAAGAAAAACCCACATTCCCTATTGAAACCAAGCTTAAATAGCATGCACAAAGAAAACAACCCTGTGTTGATCATTTGGCTTTAACAATTCTATCAACAACCTCCCCTTAATTCCCACAGGGTTCGTAAACTTAGCTCTTAGCCCGTTGCTAATAGCCACACCAGCTGGCTGTAATCAATCGTCTCTTCGCCAGATGGCTTCCAGCTGGCTTGACGGGTTGGAGTTTGTTTTATTGAGTGAAAAGACCATTTCTGTCACCACAAAAAATAACAAACACGCTAATTATACAAGGTACTCTTGAAAACAGTAAAAAGGTACTGTTCAAAACAGTATCATGGCGTGAGCAAGTGATTTTTTTTCTATGCGATCCTGACTGTAATCAATCATGTCTTCGATAGACGGCGACAAACGTCTTCCGGATGACTCAAAGGATTTTGAATTTGTTCAATGGGTCCAAAAACTCTTATCTGATGTGTCAGGTCATTTGAAAGCATTAAGTTCACCCCCAACAAATTAAAATACTATTTGTATAAAGGTACTGTTAAAATCAGTACCATAGCGTAAGCGTATGACTGTTTTCTGATGGAGTCTCAACAGGTTAAGCCTTATTTCTATTTTTTTGCATCAGCTTTATTCTCAATCATAATCTTACCAATGGCAGGGTAGCCAGGGGTCAAGGGGTCACCGGTATCTCTCACAAGTGTTCCTCTTTGTGTTCCAGTTCCTGGTAGGTAGATACCATCTGGATACACTGGTTCCCCTGGTACTGTATACTCTAATGGATCGCTGTACAGAATCAATCCGAGACAACCAGATTTCTCTGCAAAAGCCGCCTGGGAAGAAAATATGATCTTGAGTCAGAAAAACAGGAGGACATCGGCCCAAATTCATAGCGCTGCGTTTGCAGAAAAGGATCTCCAACCGTTTCAGCTAAGCAAAAATTAACAGAAAACCAATCACAAATCGTACGTGCGTTGGCTAGTAACCTTTTAGTGGTAAGCAAAGCAAATTTGTTTTGTGCTGAGCTTAATTTTGTACAGGTTTTTCAGATCCATCATTTCTTCAAACAAGGGAAGAGGTAATTAATGTGGTTGTTAACTATTTTGCAGCCCTGAGAAGGAAACGGAGTCCCTGAAGTGACAATAGGTCAATCAAAAAGATAGAGGAACATTGACAAATATAAAGGGCTGGGAAGGACGGTTCCCATGCCGACATTTACATAAACCAAATTAAGAATATCCCGTAATGCTATCATGGTCATGATAGCTATTCTCTTGAGCAGTAATTGTGAAGAAAAGCCCAAATTCCAAAGAAATTCAGCCATCGCCATGGCCTTGTTTGCATATGACGTATTCAACGTCAAGCCTTATTATTTATCCCAAAAGAGACAATACTCTCATTTGGCACGCTCCTTTTATAAAAACAACAAAAACAACAACAACATGTTTTGTTTCTTTCTATTTTTGTCTGAGCCTCATTTTGATTCTCATTAACTTTGTGTGTAAATACCAGTATTGTCTGACTTACAGACTGCGTTCAATAGTCTAGTATCCCTCCTACCTTGTCTCCCCTGTAGATCTTTCCATAGCGAGCAATGCATATTTTACCGGCGACACTAATGTTGAGCACTCTCTCTAACTTCTGGAAGTCTTCTACTCGACCGAAGTTCACGTACACAAGATCTCCCTGAAAAAGTATTGGAAACAGGACTGTTAAATTTCCAGCTACACTGTGAACAAGTAATTTGCCAAAATCCAAAGTGGATAAAATTAGTCAAGTGATTTTGTTCTTTAAAAACCCCCCAAAAACCTTGAAAAAAGATAAACCATTAATTCCAATTGATGTTTTTGTCAAAATCCAAAGTGTCAGAAGCAAAGTTTAACATACGGTTTTTTTTATATTAAATGTCGGGAAATCTTTGTATTCTGGATTTCAAGTCCATTGCAGAACCTCACAATAGGTTCCCACCAAAAGAGCTAGCAAAACTGCTGACCAAAGTTGATGAATATGTCTATATGTTCCCCACAAGGATATAACATAAATATCATAGTAATATAGAGTGATCATTAATTGATGACAAGCTAATGATGGTAATTTCTAGGTAAACCCCATTGGTTTAAGGGATTGTTCCCAACAACCTACTTCCATATGGCCAATTATTCTATTGGTCAAGTGGAAAAGTTTAGTGTCCCTTAAGGACCACTAGTCCTGAGCTGTGACCTTTTCAGTGACTTTGTGGGTCAAGTTGGAAGTTTGAGTAGAGTACAAGGAGAAATTCCTTTGTCAGCAAAAATCTTAGGGTACACCACCCCAGGATAAGTGACCAATGTCAAAGACAATAATGAACTGACCAATAGTAGACCTACATTCAAACTTACACTGTATACATATTCAGTGAACTTTTAGATTAACTACTCGGATATTGGTCTAGTGTCAGTGACCAACAAAAGTTAAGGGGTTGCACAGAGGATTAGGGGTCATTCCGAATTGATGAGCACAGTGAATTTTGCTAAACCTGGGATCCGAGATGGAAGATCCTGGTCATCCATTGCCATTATCTCATGGTGAGTTTTGATCTTTGATGTTTTAAGTTGCAGTTGTAACAGTTAGTTATTTTGAATTGATATTTTATTGAAGTAAATGATCTCCTGATAGTATTTCTATCAGGAGATAGAAACTGTAAATACTTTAAGGTTGAAACCCTTTAGTGCGGAAGTAACCACAGGAACTGCACAAATGCAGGAAGTTGCTCTAGTTACTGGCTCTTCAGTTAGCCAAAAGGTTTGATTGGAAATGAGAGGGGTTGTGGAAACCTCAGAACATAGCACAGGATGTCAGCAAGACATCTGGAAGCCTGCTTCAAAGAACAGATGGCTCCATTTTATCTGTGTATCACAGGCCTGTGTGGCCTGTACTTTTTTGTGCACGAAGTATAAGTGACTAAAGATATTTTTCAGCTCCTCAAACAAAAAACTGTGGGACCTGATCCCTCTCGTGGAGATGTCCAGTCTAGGATATCAAGGACTTTGACCCCGCTATACGGCATTGCACTTTGGAGTGGACAGTAAACTTAAGTACAATGTGTTTTGATTTGGTGTTACCAGCCCCCAAATGGAATAATCGTTGCTTTTTGAAGTATGCACAGTACCTCTATTTCACCGCTTCCTGAGTACGCGTTGAATGGGGCTAAGGTGTCTGGATCTTCCACTGGGGTGTCAGTATCTGGATCCAGAGGGGGTTCTCGTAACTGAGTGGTAAACTCAACAGCACCTCCAGGAGATGTCAAAAGTTCGATCTACATGGACAGCAAGAAGGAATGGTATTAGTGAGCATTGAATGGTGCCAAGATGTCATAATCTTCCACTGGGTATCATGTAACTTAGTTGTAAACCCAACAGCACATTCGAAAGATGACAACATTTCAATGAAGGATAGATAAACAATCATCATTGCTCGTTTTTCTAAATTCTTGAGAAAGAGTTTGCAAAGTTTTAGTAAGCCTACAGAAATTACCAATAAATATTAGGAAAGTGTTACTGTGGAGTAAAATATGGACGGAGGATAATTTTATTCATAAAGTACAAAACTGTGTTTCAAACAAATATCTCATTGATACTTTGGGTTTCCAATCGAGAAAACACTGTTTAAGCACTTAATTTACGCCGTCTTGTATCTTTGCAGTGGTGAATTTTCCATCCATGGATTTGTCCGTATTACAAATCCATTAATCTCTTAATTATTAATGTGTATTTGGCTACAGATCCCCTCTTACCCTTAAAAGTCCTCCACTCTATGGTAACTCAACACTGAAGTGTTTGGTAAGACTTGTGTTGGTATACTTGACTCAATAGAAAGCATGTTGTTTGGGTTCACAGTACTATATCCTACAACGCCAGACAACTTACCGAAGTAGATTTTGGAGGATTTAACCCTGTCAGAGTAAGCAATCGTTGCCACAGCTGCTATGTTGTTCTGAATTAGATAGGTTGCAATCATAGAGTTATATATAGGAACTAGAGGGCGCAGTAGCCTATTTACGCGGCCCGACAAGGGCAGCGCGGCGGCCATTTCGTAAGTACTGAAGTAGTCCAAAACAACGTCTAAACCATTTGTGCGTGTTGCAAAAGAGCAACGGTTAACAATGAAAGGGTTTACTGTGAAATTTATAATCGCCAGTGAAGACCGTTTATGCTACTAAATAATCCCCGAATAAATATAATAATTTAGAATTATATTCCTTCACTTTGGACAATAAATCATGACATAGTGTGTTCATCCTCTTTTGAAACGTAAACCTAAACCCCACGAAACAACCTTAATACAGCCGCTCGTTTTTTTGTTTTGTTTTTAGACCGCATAACGTGTATTTAATTAGCACACCGCGTATTTCGTATTCAATGTTGCCCTCGTACAAAATGGCGCGCGTGCCTCCTTGTGGTTCCGTCGCGTTTGGGCGCACCACACTAAATAAACTCCTATAGGAACCAATGCTAAATGATAAATATTAACAAATACTCAAAAAATCGTGTAAGTCTCTCAGCCTCTTGAAAACCAATCAGACATATTTTCGGACAACTAAACTTCAGAATTCTTTTCAATTTTTGGCAGGTCAGCCGTTTGGAATTTTTGCTAGCAACCCCAGAAAAAACACCCCCGAAAATGAACTTTTTCCCAAACCGACTTGCTGCCAGTTTTCGTGAAGCACTTCTCCACTTGCCAAGTAAAGTAGGGCCAACTTAAACGCCTACATTTATCAAGTCTCCCCAAAAGTTGAAACACAGAACCCCCAGGTTGTGCTAGATTCTTATAATTACACATTCTATTAATTGCACGACTCCCAAAACGTTATAATTAAAAAAATTCTGTGGGTATACAAATTATGATAATGAGCTTGGCGCATGAATATTTGTCCATTTAGTGTTGTGCACCCGTTTGTGCACGTAGCATTACCAGTGCGACCTCTAGTTCCTATATATAACTCTATGGTTGCAATATGACGTAAATAGGCCATCTTTGCGGGCAATTTGGAACACACAGTCATGCGTTTCGCGTGAGAACGACATGCAGCACGCACACATTTCACAAAACTCATTGCACGATTGGTTAGTATTAAACAGCGCGGCTGCGTTAATAATTTGAGCGTTTAACGCGCCTGTAAGCCAAAATGCAATTTGCCTGTAAAGATGGCGTCTAATGGGAACTATACGATGAAAACATGTTTTAACCAACCCTGTTTTGCTGTGAGTCGTTCTTCTCTGGTGGATAAGAGAGTAAAACATTGTAGGTAATCAACTCGGCCTTGTCCAGCCCTTGCTCCAACCAGGCATCTCGTACCCATTCCGCCTGCTCTAGGCTGACCGCACTGCCAGCTACGTGTGACTTCGCGGATAGATATCTGCAGCTCAGAACACAAACAAAATTAAGTAGTACTGTGTTCGTGGTGTAGGCTAAATGTGATCACCGTTTAATCAGGCATTTAGTCTAATCACTCTAGTTGCCTATTCCGAGGCGCTTAGCAAAGTGAAGAAATTTTGAAGACAACATAACTCACAGAGTTTCATTTGGAGATGACAAGTGCAATGGACTAAACAGATTTGAAGAGATGAATCTTTAGCTGGCTTTTGAAGATCTGTAAGGAGTCAAGTGCAGTTTTGTAGTCGAGTCACCTGTGTCGAGTCCGAGTCCGAGTCACGAGTCATTAGGTCCGAGTCCGAGTCCGAGTCCCGAGTCACTTGGTCCGAGTCCGAGTCCGAGTCACGAGTCACTTGTTTAAATATTGATTGCAAACCAAATGTTGTAAAATAAGCATTGGAAATGACAAAATAAAACACATTTAATTTAAACAAAGTTCTGTACCTGCAGTTACAATTTTGTTTGAGGTTTAACTCCTTGCCCCTTATCCAGAATATCTTTTAAGGATTTAAAATTATTTTTTTTCTCTTCAAAATAACCAATTATGTACTGATTTATTTATTTCAGAAAGGTTAATAGCCAACAAATTTAAAGAAACTTTCTCTAAACCATAAACCTTGTTGGCTACCTACCTTTCTGAAATAAATAAATCAGTATATAATTGGTTATTTTGAAGAGAAAAAAAATCATTTTAAATCCTTAAATTCTTAAAAACTTAATCCTTAAAGACACTGGACACCTTTGGTGATTGTCAAAGAAACGATACGGGGCGGAACGGCGGATGCCATGATTAAAAAAGTTTCCTGACCAAGTTTCGCGTGTGCGTGTTGACCATGTGTGGAAACGGGTGCAAATAATATAACACAGCCATCACAGTGCAATAATGCAAGCAGTGTTTTACAGGTACCAGACATGCCATTTCCCTGGTAATATGCACAATTGCTTCACGCAAGCAGTGGCTATGGTGTTAACGTTGACAGATAACCAGCATTAATATTGGTGTCGTGCATCTCAGTGTTATTGTGCGTATTGAACATACGAATCGAACATACACGCGCTGTATGTACAGTGCCATCTACTACACAATACTACTACAATAATCACGAACACTATTACTCGCAACACCATACTACAGTGTACTCCTTGTGCTAAGACGTTAATATTCCTCCATCCATGTGCACTCCGGGAATGACAATCGGATCATCGGAATCGTTTTTAATATTGAAAAAAGGTATTGTTTGTGAAAATACGTGACTCGCAAGTCACGAGTCCTCGGGGACAAGTCCGAGTCACGATAGTCGAGTCCGAGTCCGAGTCCGAGTCTTTTGCAGACGTGACTCGAGTCAAGTCCGAGTCACCGAAATTGGGACTTGAGACGGACTCGAGTCCGAGTCCTGGACTCGAGTCATACAACACTGGTCAAGTGTGTGGAGTTGATATAGGAGATAATTCCATAGCTTTGGTGCATATCACAAAACGAAGCTTCTCACCTGATGAAGAACGAGATCTAAGAAAAAGTTCAATTCAGTTTTGATGATCTCAGATTTGGTTGAGGATGGTATGTACACGTCTCTTACTGTATGCACTGGGGCTTGGCATGAAATACCGTTTCACAAATCTCCGTCCCTTTTCTCGGCGGTTAAGCGCAGGGAAAAGACCTGACCATGGATAAATGCTTGGAGGCGCAGATACAACAAAGCTGCTTTAGAAGAGCACTTTGAAACCGTCAGCAGCTGAAGGCTCATTCGACATTAAGGACTAAGGAATTAAGGAATAATTAAGGAGCTCGGTACTGATTTAGTTAAATTGCCCAGGAAATTTCTGACACACTACAACTACAAGCAGCAAAGACGCGGGAACGGCATTTTGACACAGAGTGACGACGTCATCCCAGAAAAGTTGAGTTTCGGTCATTGGTTATGCGTTTTCGGTGTCTGGTTCAGTCACGTGATGCAAGTCTTCTGACCTAACCGACAATAAGGACCATTATTATCGACTAGTGGCTGGTTTTAAATACTCATGCTTAAAAACAAGGTCTTATCACAGTCAGAAATATCGGTCAGTCTTAAAAAAGTACAGGGGGTGGGCGCGATATTGTGTAATTGCCGGAAATTAACGTTTCTGGCGCTTCATTAGAATAGCGACGATAATGTGTCAAATATTCAAACAAACACAAACAATAAATAATATAATAAGTAGGCCTAAGTGGGAAAAGAAACTGAAAGTGAACATGAATTGTCCTTTTATCGTATTTACTGTTAGTGTTCAACCCAAGTATTCATAATATCGCTTATAGGCACAGACAATAGGTTGATATCGCTTGCACGTTCATAATTTATACCATACCCTACAAATCACCCTCCCTATGTAAAAGCAACAAATGTGTATTTATATTAATGGAGCAAGTGGTTACCGTCACAGGTTAGGTTTTGACCTCATTTAGTTGTATATTTATATTATATCCTGCATTTGTAACCAGCATGACTTCTGCATGCCGTGAACCCCGACAGGCTGTCTGCCGCACCCGTTGCTGTTGGTTTTGACACCCAATCCGTGATCGTCCATGTTACCCAAATGCAAGTAAAATGCTGTGCATACGTATGCGAATGTCTGTGTGCCTTCGTTGAAATGATGACATTAGCTGTAAAAACGTATGCAAATGACACTGTAGAAATGATAGTCGACATACACTGTACAACGTATAATGAATGTCCAATGTTCAATATCAAACTAACTTTGCTGCCATAATAATTGTAGTCGACTCCCTCGGGTAAGATTTCAACTATAGACGGAACCAAATTTCCTCCCTAGAAGCGATGGTTCTTATCCTAAGTCTCTAACGGTCCAGGCTCCAAGAAAAACTGTCAGATTTTGTTCTAGCCTTTTCACATCGCGCAGGAAGAATGCCTCGTTTACCGATTCTTACCGATTCTTCAATTCACTCTGTCTAGAGTTGTATGTTGCCAAGCATTGCCCTATAATGTTCTTAGTCTATCCCCGTCTTCTGTTCTGTCTACCTCTTTTTCTTGTGCGGTTTCTTGGAGTCCAATTGGGTGTTTGACATGCCGACCTGTTGTCATACCTCCTTACTAGGTGACCTGCCCATCTCTGACATACTAAACCCGCATAAATAGATAATTGCATTTTGATAAGTTACTGTGTAGGTATTGGTCAATATATACTTATTATTATGTGAATGGGCAGGCGAGAATGTTACGCAAGGCTGGAATCAAACGCACCTTGATGCCGGCAACGATTTCATACAAACTGTTTTGGGGGAAACTTGGACTATAGGCCTATCACCAATAGGCCTAACACATAAAAGTTTACATTTCCCCCTGAAAAACTAATTCATTGCGTCTTTAAAACGCATTCAAAAGACTTAAATTTGATTTAACCCAGACTAGATGACCGTGACCTTTTCAGCACGAAGTGGATTTTGTCGATGGAGCCAGTCCCTCTGTGGTTGTGATTCATTATTTGGACATGGTATCGAAATGAAAGCGACATTGAAATGAACAAAATGAATGGTTCATGGCGAAGCACATGTATTTTACTATGGCGTATTGATAACAAATAAGGTTTACTTCTTTGCTTTATTTGGTTTGTCCTGTGTTCCACGTCCTTTCATTTAGTGACATTACCCTCGATACAACAGCACCTACGGAGAAGTAAAGATATAGATTGGCCACAACGGTTTTGACAAATGAATTAACGTCGCACCATTGGTTTAAAGTCCAGTTCCCAAGAAACATAGATTCGGAGCTTAACCCACGAAAATTCAATTGACAACTAGTTACTCACGTTTTGAAAGAATCGCACATTAATTTAGTCGTGCTCACTTGGACATAATATCTGCTTATTGAACAGCTTGGCTATTATTAAAGGCACGTTTAGTAGTTACTCCATATGTTATGGTATTACTTGGTAAAGAGCACTGGGGGCTGTTGATATCTTAAAACATTGTTTAAAAAAGTAAACCACCCACTTGAAGTAATGTAGTTTTAGGGAAACAGGTCATTTTTTCACCCACAAATTTTAATCTGAGAAAGGCTTCAGGCATGAATCCTTTCTCGGACATCTGAAAGCACACCATTGTGTATGCAACAAGGGTGTTTGTTTGTTGGGGGTGTTGGGGGTGTTGGGGTGTTTGTTTGTTTGTTTGTTTGTTTGTTTGTTTGTTTGTTTGTAGGTTTTTTTCTGGGGTCTTCTTCTTTCTTTCTTTCATTATTTTCTTACAACTTCGCCCAACTTTTCACAGGTTTGTTATTTTATGCTAATGATGGGATGCACCAAGTGGTGATACTGGTATTAGGCAATTACCCAAAGTATACTCTGTCATTAAATAAATTAAGCCGCACCCAACGATTCCTTGGAATGACAGTAGTTCTTAATAGGCTAATTTATGAAGTAACTCTTTTTTCTTTCTTTTTTAACTTAATAGAGTTGGGCGGGTCGAGGTCCAGCCCTTGTCTCAAGACAACATTATAATTAATGTTAACTGAGATGATTTCAAAATATCGAAATGTCTACAGTCAGAACATTAAACTTAAGGAAAACATGAATGCTGAACTCACTTGAGAGTATTTCTGATTTCTTCCGGTTTTATGCCATTGATAAGCCGTCCACTGATACCGGAATCCGGTTCCCTCACCGCGTCTAGGTAGCTCTTTGGTGCCGTAGGTGTCGAACCCCCGGTCGACGGCTTATTACCTGCTACTGCCGGAGCAGTCACGTAATGTCCAAGTAAAATCCCAACCACAAGTCCCACTACTAGTAACGCCCAAGCTAAAAATACAGCCTTGGTGTTCGCCATGTTGGTTTCCACACAGTTGCAAAACGTAGAGTGTTTAGGGAAATCTGCCCCCGGAGTTTCTGGTCCCCCATATGGAAAATTAACATGGGCTAAAGGAGGATGATTCAATAATATAAAGAGGGCGCTATCAAAAGAAGTTTGTACACCGTTCAGGGCCAGGGTCATATCATAGTTTCTTGTTCTATGGTCATGGTAATATGGAGGGGGAGGGCGGGGACAAAAACTTAGTTCATTCACACCCATAGAAAGTGGTTGACTTTGTATGTAGTGATTTAACCTCACAGGGACAGTGTTCACGGACAGTAGGCCTACACTACATTATTTGCATAGCCATAATATACAAAACTAATAGGGCCTATGCTGACTTTATTCCGTGTTGACTCAAGGCCGTGAGCTGCGGTTTCATTGTTATAAAAAAAAAACGTCTGGTAAAATAGTGAAGCATTGATCATGTTTTTTCCCCAGTCGATTTGTGTCTAAATATTTAAAACCATCAGTCAAATAACGGCATGATTTGAGGACAAGTTGCATATTTAATGGTGTTACCTCGTCATAAGTCGGTATGTTGGTTTCATGGAGAGTTAAGGAGTAATGGCATAGCAATGGGCGAGAAAGTGTAGACTCGCGGATAAAAATAACGAGCCGAAGGCGAGTACATTGCAGTGACAAATCTACACTTTAGACTCTATTCTCTGACTTAAACTAAGTTCCCTCAAAGCCATTCATGTAATAATTTTAATGAATTAGATTTCTAAATAATAAGTGAAGATTCGTAAAATTACTCATGCGTACGTCTCCTGTTGAACGTTTGACCGTTAAATCATCGGGTCACCCAAATGATCAAAATAAGTTTTGCCATTTTGGGGTCAGTAAATTAATGATTTGAATCTTGTACACAACGCGGGCGCGGTCAGACGCCAACAGTATCTGTACGGCAATTTGACTCCCAAGCCGCATGTGACGTCAGTGTGCACTGTCCATTTATCTCCCTTTGGGGGGGGGGGTCCGTTTCTTCTTCTTTTTAGGGGTGGGCGGGTGGGGAGGGGGTATCCAATATGGTCTATAAGGAATCCTGCACTGAGTCAGGTAGGGACTGAAAACCCTAATCCCCCCACATGAAAGCTCCGGTCCGTGTATCGAACCGTAGTCCACAGAGGTGAAAGGCAGGGACAACATCCTCTGAGCCAACCTGACATCGTCGGATAATAACGCCTTCAAAATGGCAGCATATGGAATAAATGTGTTCAATTACACGAAGATAAGCTTAGCCTAGGCCTACAGGCCTTATAATCGCACCTCCACCGGGCAGGAGATTCTGTGTCCCCCCCCCCGGAGATCATGCACACCCCACCCACCCCCTTACATGGTGAACTGTGTACAAACTTCTTCTGATAGCGCCCTCTCCATCCTCCTTCAGCCCATGTTAATTTCCCATAAGGGGGACAGAATATCCGGGGGACAGATTTTCCTATGACACCGGACGGTTGCGAAAAAACAGACTAGATTTTTTCGTATTTATAATAATGCATGGCAGCGTGGCTTAACAATCTTATATTATCTGGTCACTTCGGCAATCTCGGCACGCATTAGGCTACAGTTCGGCTTTAACATCAATGTTAAGCACGTACTATGGTCTTTCTTGGCTTCCGTAGGTTTATTTGCTCTCGCTTGAGGGCGTGTTGAGGTTTACTTTTATTTGTGATGCGCGTTTTTTTTAAACTGGCTAATAATATCCTGCACCCAGTGGACTACGGTTCCGGTTCACAGTTCACACACCCAGAGGCTAGGCATTGTATTGAACACATTTTCCCCACCCACGAGAACAGGAGTGAGCCCCTACCCACCAATTGCCCATTGCAAGATTCGTTGAACTTTAAATTGAGTATGTAAGTTACGTTGTTGATCATTTCTTCCTTCAAAAATTCAATCGAGATTTATTAAAATCAATGTATTATAATTTTATATTGTCTGCGGAGTCTACTCCGACTTTGTTCATGTTTTTGTCTTGTTTACAAATTTCCTGCAACAGAGCGTCCTACCCCAATAAATCATGGTGCCGCAAGTTTCTCAACCAAGAGTTGGCATGGTGGGGGAGTCGATCCAGAGTATCGGCACTTTGTTTATTGGGCTTACGCAGCTACCTGGCTGGCCGGCTACATAACCTAACCAGTGCTATGACGAAATCAAAGAAAGAGTAACGTTACTTGAAAAAAAAATCACTTTCAGCTGATCAGCAGACAGCAGATTCCTATAATAAAAATAACTAATATTATATTTCTTTGCTACTTATTGAAACAGTCGACAGATGTAATAATGAAATTGCAAAGTTGCACTTGCTTGTCTGTAAAACAGTACTTGAAATTAAAATCTTTATAATGAAATTGAAAAAATCATCAAATGATAGACAAATGAAGAGCAAATCTATGATTATGAAGAAGTGTCACCTTTTTTATAAACTATGCAATTTTCACAGCAATTATATTTCAATATTGCTCAACCCCATACATGTTATTGTTAAAATAATATTAGTTATTGCTGAGCTTTTATTATTAGTGGCCAACTTTGTTTAGGGTTGACTTTGAGAGTTCTTTTACTTCGGTGACTTTCAGGGGCAACTTTGTAACTCAATAGGGGCCATAGACCCAGTAACTGGGGCACTGTTAGACCCAGTAACTGGGGCACTGTTAGACCCAGTAACTGGGGCGCTGTACTCCTTTTTTCGAAATGTTGACATCTTCGGTCGGTACTCCTTTTTATACGTATACGACCAAAATTTCCAAAAAAAGAGGTACTACAGTACTCCAGCTACTGGGTCTAGTAGGGGCCACAGTGGTCGAGCATGCTGGGTAAGCTGTCTTTGCTTTTGGGGGTGAGATGAACGTTTTTTGTCTTTATCAGATATCTGATACAGTAACATAGTGATGCAGATTGTATACAGAAACAAGTACAGAAAAAGAAGGTCGGATACTGTAAATTGTAATAAAACTAGTATTATAGACACTCACTTCAGACAGTTTATTGGTTTTCTTTCTTTCTAGATATTTTAGTCCCAATAACAGGACTTCATAAACCACCCCGTTGATTCATCGGAACCAACAATGGGTGCAGAGGAAGAGGACAATTTAACCAGTGTGGCAGGTCCTTACACATTCCGTGGCATGGACTATGTGGTCACTATGTGGGTGGGTGATGACCAGAACACACTGACCACTGAGGTTGAAGACAGACTGACTACTGACCAGTGGAGAGGAACATTTGATGCTGCTTGTGAGTAAATGGGAAAATACCTTAACCCTTATTGGTAACTAACATCAAGCCTTTTTCACACTACTCTATTCCTTGGGGGCAACCCTGGGAATTACTGGCCAGACCTTTTACACTTGGATCTCTGTACACCTGATCTGCCCCGGCAAATGGGCAACCCTGGGGAATAGCCACCCCTTCTCTGGAGTAGGAGGGGTAAGCGGTAAAACCTTGAGGTATTCTTTAAACGTGCATCCGGAACCCCTTGGAAAAGGGACCTAGGTGTGGACAGCGTAAAAGTTCGCTAGGGTAACCATAGGGTAAATCAATATCCTGGGGTCTCCTCAGGGCAGTATTTCATGGAGATAAAGAGATACGGGCTACAGTCACAACTTGTCTAAATTCCTTCTTGTTTTGTTTTTTGTGGGTTTTTTTACCTGTGGTTGGGGGATTTATTGCTGTTAGAATGCGCATTAGAGTATATTCATATAGGTATTGCACAATATAAATGTCCGTTATTATTATTAAGCCTCGAAATACACAGAGGCTATGGAGGCCATGATCTCGGGATTTGTGCACCCTCAAAAGCTTTCCCATAGATTTCCCAATGGAAGTGCCATTTACAAAAATACTGATATGGCCTTCTCCTTCGCAGATGAAATTCCAGGCCGGACGATATGCCAAACTAATCATGCTTTCATTAGCGCCAGGGAAGCCAGTCTTAGGGGACTAGCCAGCAGGACCAGTTAACTTGTCATTTCATTAAGTCCGTAAAGCTTTTTCATTAATTAGTCAATATTTCAAATGAAATATGGATGCTTTTAAACGCTGAACTAGCCAGCCGGACCACTTGCAGTGCATTTTGACTGGTCCTTGGGTGTTTTAACTGGCATTCTTTCAGCGGACTACTGGGAGAGTGCTGCTGAGCATTCTAGTCTGTGAAGGAAGACTCGTAGATGGAGGCTGATGTTAATGGACCTTTGGCTCGGTCCATTAACAGTTGCCAGCCACTGACCTGGTCATTACCATGCAGTGAAGCTCCTAACACCTTTATTGCCAAATTAAACCTTTTTTTCATGATACTTGTCACAACTTTAGCATTAGGTCACTATTAGTTTAACGACATGATGTTTCCAGTTATCGTAACTTAAAGTTGATACATGAACAGAACTCCACCAAGTCTCCTTTCGTACCGGTTGACATGAATTAAGCTAAATAGGACTGGCAATTGTTTTGTTACAATTTCCTCAGATATTGAAGACTTGACCCACAAGACTGGCAACTTCAAGCAGTTCTCAATATTCACCAGTATGTTGGAGTCTGCCATCAAGAAGGTAAAAACCTCTCTATAAATATTTTATTTTTGTTTTTATTACCCATCCAACAGCACAGTTAGCACCAATTAACAAGATGAATAGGAAGCGAGAAGCAAATTTCAGATTAAGATGGGGGAGGAAAACCCCAATGGGGAAAACCCACACAATAAGGTAGGGATTGAAAACCCAATCCACATGCAAGGCCAGTCAGAAGCCGCAAGATCCCCTGGGCACTGCTTCCTAGGTAGTACGTACATGTAACATTGGGTATGATCCCTGGCTACAAGCAGCTAACAGTGGTATGGCTTCCAACTGGGACCCCGAACAACGAAAATTGACAAAATAGGCAGACCCCCAACATAGGGCTAAATAGCTCAGTTGGTAATGCACCGACACGTTAAACCGGAAGTCATTGGTTCAAATCCTGCTCTAGTCAATCTTTCTTTGTTCAACCCCAAATCATTTACAAATTTACCCAGTCAGTTTCCCTTGTGGTTTGTAACTTGATATTACCATTATCTATCTGAACAGTCAAGCGATTCAGTGACCCTTGACCTGCTGACCTATTCTGACCTGGAGACACTGAGGAGCAGGAAAGCAGGTGTGACTAGAACCAATATACCAGGAGCTCAGAAGGCAGCTCTGAGTGCCAAGCGATACCTGATTGTCACATACACAGTGGAGTTTGACAGGTAAGATGAGAGAAGTTTCATCTTAACTAATATCTGCCTGACTGGTCACAGTACATAAACACTGTTCCTGCCTAAGCCAGTGTAGCGCCCATTGCTGCATTACAATAAACATTCATTATTTACTGCTTTGCAAAAAACATACCCCAACAAACTGTATACTGTTGGAAAGAGTGCATCTTTCTCTTTAATATGATATTATTTTGCAATGTTTCCCGTCTCATATCACTGGTAGTGAGATTACAAAGAAAGACACTAATTTCTTGTTCATCCATTGGTTTTCCCGTAGTTAGGCGCTAACAGTGTTTGTTTTTTACGGGAAATCCCGTAGTTGGGCAGATATGGGTTAAAGGCTGGGTTTGCCCTTAATGTGTTCAGTGACTAGCCAGCTGGTAAGCGGAAAATACTGCTTAGCAAATTTATTTGCTCAGCAAAAGATAAGCAGTGAACCAATCACTGGCATATGGACTGGTACCCTGTTTCTGCTAATCATGATTTTGTTCATGCTTAGCAAGTTTTTTGGCTTACAATGTCTTTTAACAATGGTATTTGACTAGCGGACCACTGTTAAGGGAGAAAACTACTTAAAAGTATTATCTGATGATTCTCATCATGCTTTTGAATGATAGATTACTTCCAGGCTTCGTAGTGTGAAATTATTTCTGGTCAAAGGGTATATATACATGTCTTCAAGCAAACATACCTCAATTCTGGTTGGTTGATCCATCAAAACAAGAGTGTGATATAACCTATTTTTAGAGGGCCCATATCACACCCTGTTCTAACACACTATTGTAACTCCACGTATTGCACTATTTTAAGCTGCCCGTCAAGTTTGCTTGAAGATAAATCTGTTATCACACGAGCGCTCGTTAAAATATGGTAAAATACAGCGTACCTCTGCATCCCATGAATGTGGGATGCAGAAGTGCAAATTTTTTCCGCATTCCACCAACGCTTGTGTGACGACCAGTATTATTTCTTGAGCAGGGATTGTAGAGTAGGTCAACAAATAGAAATGATCATTTAAAAAGCTGATGACCGAGATGATTTTAAAAAGTGTGTAAACAATTTGGAACTTGTTGTTGATCAAGGTTTCCTTTTTTAAACTTTTGTTTTGAAGAGATGTTTCAGTTTTGTGGGTTTTGTTTTTTTGCTGAATATGTTTGTAGAACAGTTTGTTAACAAGTAAATACTACCTTTGGCCGTAACGTTATTGATTAAAACACATACTGTTGTCGGAGAAATTGACCACGCAAATTGTCAGTTTCAATGTATTTCTATTTGTTGTTTTACAGGATACACTATCCCTTGCCCCTGCCATACCAGGGCAAACCAGACCCCGTAGCTCTACAAGATACAGTCAGGGATCTCAAGAAACAAATAAGAAGACTGCAGTCACAGGTCAGTTTAACAATCTTAGTTTTCTTGCATTCATAGGCCGTATCCGAATAGGCGGCTACAGCTACGGCTACGACTGTTGCAAAGTGTGTTGCTAAGGACATCCTATATTTTAGCCATAGCCAAAGCTGTAGCCGCCAAGTCGGACGCAGCCATGTAGACCTTTCTATTGTTGATACACAAACCACACTGGTTGGCATGGATGGCGGAATGTTAGCAAAGCATTCAATCATGGTAACATGTTGTGACCAAATTCAACATTTCTGCACTCTTTCAATTAAACAAAAGCTTTTGTTTTCAACAATTTTAACACAATTGTTTTATATTTGTATAACATTCTTACAAACTGTGGCTTTCTGTTTTTGTTTTGCATTTATGGCTTCCCATATACTTTCAACCTTGATTGGCAAAAAGTCGGGCTGTGACGTTGCACTAGAAAGGTCTATAAGTGCATAGAGAAAAATATTGTGGATTCTTTTCTATGGATTGAGAATTTGCACTGTCATTCATTGGGAAACCAGTCTTTTAAACCTCCATTTTGTTTATGGTAAACATGTCAGCTTGAAATGGTTTTCAATGGACCATTGTTGTTATTGTTTTTATTAATTCTTGATACAAGAAAAAAAACCATACAGGCAGTCAAAATAAGACAAAACTGAAAATTATGATGCAAGGAAATTTGCCGTTGAACTCGCCCTCATACGATAAAAAAATACGGTCAATTGAGTCAATAGGAACGTAGTATTAGTCCTGCAACCCCTGAGGGCAAAGTGATGACACAATCCTCTGTTTTACTTTACAGGTACATTCAGATTTCAGGAGTAATGAGCTTCAGAGGCTGAAAAAGGAGTGAGTTTTGCACTAAGATTTTGATCGCATTGTTATGTGTCAGATTAAAAGACTAGTCCGTGGTAAGGGTCCGGCAATTGTGCGTGTGTTTAATATGGTGTCGTCTTGAGAAATTATGTTTCATAAAAAGTATTATGTTGTCGTGAATGACACACTTAGTACATGAGGCAGCTATTTGTGAGTACAATTTTTAGTTGTCATGGCGGCGTGTAGTTGAAAAGCGGCAATTGCGACTAGACATAGCAATCAATAGTCGCAAATACCTGACTAGTCACACTTAGTCACCCAGGCCTAGTTAGGGTCCCCAGTCAAATGCTTTCTCTTTCCTGTTGTAGCTTTCAGGAAGTTTGTTAGAGAGTTAGCTGGCTTTATCAACAGAGAATGATGGTATAGAGTAGTAGGGTGGCTACTGGCTTACCTGCCTTATACCATCGTAAACTCTTGTTCGAATCTCACCTTTGACCAGAGACTTGAATGCGAATTGGGATGTTTTGGGGGTTTTTTTTCCCTCAATTATTACGTCTGTAGTGGTACTTGCTGTTAATAACATAAATCAAACGCTCGGTGTTTGGGGCTTTGAATCCCACCTGAGTATTATGCCTGTGTTTTTTTTTTTATTTCTGCAGGACTCAGGAAAGCCTTGAGTTTGAGTATACAGTGCATACCACACATCAGTGTAGTGGAAAAAACAAGTTAATATTTAATTTAGGTTTCCCCAATCGTTTTCTCCTGGGCAGAATCTCAGAACCCTTGCCGCCGCCCCCCCCCCCCCCCCATGAGATCAAGAAATGAATCGTTCAATACATAATACATAGGTAGCCCCCAAAAATTATGCCCCCCTCCCCCCCTAAAAAACAACAAAAAGAAAGGAAATGTCTGGTTTTGCCACTGGATAGAAGGTAACTTGGAAATCCAGGTTACTTGTTTGAATTGATTCCCCTGATTGTGTTCATCTTTACTTTCTCGTTCTAAAGTTATGAAGGTCTCCTGAAAGAGAAGCAGAGCCTCGACGATGAGTTCTTACAGTACCGGCGAGAGGTCAAGAACACGTCCAAAGGCACTGCAGCTAAAGAGGTCCGCATCCTGAAGACTGTGGTCAGAAACCTGGAGGAGGAGTTGATGAATGAAAGGAGGAAGTTTCAACGGTCGTCCAGTAAGAGGAATCAAGAATATAAGAATCTTATGGAAGAGGTATTGTTGCGATTTTAATACAACTTATCTGGACCCGATTTTAAAGAAATTTTAAGTCTTATTTCATGTGCGCCTAGTTTGCATCTCGGCTTCCTCTCCCAAGTGAATCTTTTCATGTTCGTTTTTTTTATCCTTATGTACTTAAAAAAAAAAAAATTATTTTAAACATATTTTCTGCTTAAAGGTATTATACAGGATTGGTTAGGGGAAAAAAACATTGTTTGGTTGTAGTCTGAAAGCTCACTGATATAAAGCTCATACTAGAACCATTTTTTCTGTGAATTATTTCCCTCTGAAATGAAGTCATATTCAAGAAAACTGTATCTGAAAACCCCCCAAAATGCAACAGCTGATTTGGGTTGTGACAACCCAAATTAAGGACAATGCTGAAAACTTTGCATGGTTTTTTCACTATTTTCTCCTGACTCACACAACGGGTTAAGCCCAAATTTTCACAGGTTTGTTCTGTCACGTACGTTGTTGTATATGTTTGATCACACAAAACATTTGACTATACACCAGGACTCGAACCCACACTCTGCTGATCGAAAACACCAGAGCTTGAGTCCGGTGCCCTTAACGCTCGGCCACAACACGCCACAGTAAAAAGAACTGGAAATTCACTGTTGAAAGCTCTCTCATGCGGGAAAAAAAAGATTGAATTAAAAAGGCATACTTAATTAAGCAGAAAATAATGCTGATTAGTTTTCTGTTAAAAGGAGAAGTACGTGAAGAACCAGTCACAAATGGTAGATATGTAACAGCAATATACCATTATTATTTAGTTTTGGGTTGAAAACAATTTTACTAGAGCAGGACTTGAACCTGCGACCTCCAGATTAACGTGCTGGCACTCTACTAACTGAGCTATCTGGCCCTAACATCAGCAGTGTTCCTATTTTGTCAATATCTTTGTTCGGGGTGCCTGTCAGAAGCCATACTTCCTGTAACTGTCGTATAGCCAGGGATTACACCCAATACTACACAACCTGGGAAGCGACAGCAGAGGGGATGCACCTTTTTATTTCAAATATTAAGTAATAAACCAAGGGAAACTGACTGGGTAAATTTTAAATACCAACAAAATAATTTACCCAGTCAGTTTCCCTTTGGTTTATTACTTCACTATTATTTACTTTACAAATACTGAATTTTACGTTCACATTTTGCAAACACCTTTACTTTCAGGTTGAGGAGTTACGTGCCAGTGAGAGAAACCTAAGGGTGCGGGTCAAGAGTCTGATCAACGAACTTGCCGTCATTAAAAGGTTATTTGATGAAGCTAGGAACCAGACAGAGATCAAAGGCCACTCGTCGTTTATTATATTTCTCACCTTACTTATATGGGTTTTGAGGCATTGCATGGTGAGGTATCAATGTATCAGTTTGCGGTAACAGCTGTGTAGATATTTTTTGTTGTTGAGAACTTGTCTTGCTATTTATTTTTCTGCCATGGAGTAGATTTCGGAATTCAGGCAACTACTTAGTTCTGACAGGAACTGTACCTTCTTATTAACTACTACTTTGGTGGGGGTGTAGGAAATTGGCCGGTACTGCTACTTTCACTTAGTGGATTAAGGGGACTTCTCGTTATTAACTTCACTGCTAGGGAGTGAGTTCTTAATTGGTCTCAACGTTTCTACTAGCCTGCTCCAGTCATCGTCGTCTTACTTTTTACTTAATCCTCTTCGGTCCCAGTGGAACATAAGGCTGCAATCAACTGATGCCCTGGAGTTCTGTCTTGTGCCTTTGGGGGCTTATGTGCCTTTTTAGCTTGCCAACCCAAAATGGTGGAAATGTCATTTCACCAAGCATGCTAGGACTTAATAGTTATCGTTCTAGTATTGACCTAATTCACCTGACATTAATAAATCCTGGCTGCACCATTTTGGGAGTTGTTTACCATGCGTGTTACTGTTGTGTAGTGAGCGAACAGGGATATTTGTTGTGAATCATTGTACTCTACTTTTAACATCTTTCCAACCATATTCATTTCGTAACAAACGCTGTTGTAGCCCAAAGCGCTCAAGGTAATGTGTCCCTTTAAATTCAAAGATGACGCAACCTAACTATGCCAGTGAATAAATTGATTTGATATTCTATTCTATCCCTAACAGCTCATCTCGGCGAGTTAGTAGGTCCCCGTCTCTACCCCTTCCTGCCTCCCAGGGCTCCACTTCCAGACGCGCCATGTCCACCCAGGAGAGGGCTCGCTTGGCCAGCGCCAGGGATGCGAGTCGGGAGAGGGCTAGAATGGTTAGCAGGGAGCGGTCAACATCACGGGATCGGAGGAGGCCACCATCTGTCTCCTCTGTCGGCAGCCGGTCACCATCACCTGCAGGTAGAACTGTTTGGGATCAGGGCCCAATTTCATAGAGCTGTTCAGCAGAAAATACTGCTTAGAAAACTTATTTGCTAAGCAAAGAATGAGTGGGCACCAGTCGCAACAATGTCAAGTTAATGGAATTTTGAGCGGTAATGTGGTTCTGCTAAGCAATATACTTCTTTGCTGAACAATTTTTTGTGCTTACAGGCTCTATGAAACTTGTACCCAGGGCCTAATTTTATAGAGCTGCTTCACGGCTTATTTTATGCTTACTGTTTGGATTTTGGAGCGGCCAATGATATTTCTTTATCTTATTTTTTAGGAATCTTATGTTGTATTTTGTTGTTTTATTACATGGCATAGGTGCAAGAGTCCCCCGATTTGACCCCACAGCGTACACCCAGGAAAAGCAACGGAGGCAAGAAGAGGCCAAAGCAAGAAGGTTTGTCACATGACCTGTCTGTACTTCCTTGAGTTACATGCACCTGGTCTAAAATCAATAAATGGAACTTGAGGTTTCTCTTGCATTTTCTCCGAACAACAACTTTAATAAATGACTGTATGAAAGGGGTAAAATGTTGGCCACTAATCTCTGTACTGCACTGTCCGCCATTTATCTGTCTTCTGTTCAGTCAGCCACTAATCTCTCTGCTGTTCAGTCGGCCACTAATCTCCGTCAGCCAATAATCTCTCTCAGGCCACTAATCTCCGTCAGCCAATAATCTCTCTCAGGCCACTAATCTCCGTCAGCCAATAATCTCTCTCAGGCCACTAATCTCCGTCAGCCAATAATCTCTCTCAGGGAATGATTTCCCTTGTACAGCGTAGCAAAATGCTACACAAAATGCATCAGTTGCCACTCAAAAATCATCAGTTGCTACTCGATGTTAGCATTCAGTCTGCACAAAACAAGTTCAGTCCAAATATTTTGCTATGCAAAATTGCTGGACAAAATCGTTCCCTGTCTCTGCTGTTCTGTCAGCCACTAATCTCTCTGCTGTTCTGTCAGCCACTAATCTCTCTGCTGTTCTGTCAGCCACTGATCTCTCTGCTGTTCTGTCAGCCACTAATCTCTCTGCTGTTCTGTCGGCCACTCATCTCTCTGCTGTTCTCCCATTTGTAGGGACAGAAGGAGAAGTCGAACATTATCATCTGGGTCACAGCCACCTCGTTCCCAGGAGAGAGGAAGAACGAGAACAAGGCCATCGCCATCTTACCCAGGTATCTGAAGTTGAGCGGATTTGTGCTATCGTATCAGTGTATGAAAAATGTCGTAATAAACCGCAGGGAAACTGACTGGGTAAATTTTGAATAATTTTCAGTTGAACAAAGAAAATTTGACTAGAGCTTGAACCTGAGACCTCCAGATGAACGAGCTATCAAACCCTAATTTTGGTGGTCTCCCTATGTTGTCAATAGGTTTGTTCGGGGTGCTAGTCAAAAGTGATTCAACCTGTAACTGCCGCAAAGCCAGGGATCACACCCAAGTTTACGATACAACCTGGGAAGAGGCAACCAGGGGATCACCTTAAGAGGATGTGACTTTTTATTTCAAATATCAAATAATAAACCATGAGGGAAAGTGACTGGGTAAATTTAAAATAATTGCGGGTTGAAAAAAGAAAAAAATTTGACTAGAGCGGGACTTGAACCTGTGACCTCCGAATTAACATGTCGGCGCACTACCAACTGAGTACTAGCCAGTCTCCCTTTTTAAGTATAGACTATAAATACATGTATTTACAGTTCCGGTTGCAACAACCAAAAAGGTCAAAATTTACAACCTTTTGATTATTATCAGATTAAAATAAGTTCAATACAACCACATGATTATCCTCATGATCACATGGGGCAAGTGCAAACTTCACATACTGTCATTTTGGCTGCCTATGAGTTTGGTTATAATAATCTGTGATCTTTTAAAAATGATTCTTGAAAGCTTACTCAAGACCTCGGTCCAGGAGTAACTCATCCGTGGGAAGTCGTGGCAGTCGAGTCTCAACTAGTGGATTGAGTGACATCGATGTTCTCTCTGATTCCTCACAGAAAAGAACAAGGTGAGCGAAAATTCCTTGAGAGAGGGGCTTCAAGGTCAAATTCAGTTTTGAGAATCACTCATTTTTTAATGGATAGAGTACATGAAAGTCTGGACAAAATTACAAGTCTCTAACCCTACGTTAAAATATCTTAAATTGTCATTTTATTTTATATTCTTTCGAAATTTGAAATGTGATGTCATTGAATATCAAAAACAAATGGGTCTGTACAATACAAAGAGAAATTTTTGTGCCAGTTAAAAGGTCAAACTGCATGCTGCTTTAATAGAATATCATCAAAACTTAGGAATGAACTAAAAACTATCCGTACAAAAACATACAGATCATATATTTGAAATGTGACGACATCAAATATTTTTGGATTTTGACAAAAATTGTACTTGAAGGGTATCAAACACAGTGGCATTTTACACCATTTAGCGTGTGGTTAGAGACTTCAAAGTTTTCCCCCCACCCCATTTTCATAAAAACTCTATCTATATTGGAAAATGAGTGGATCACAAAACATAATTCAACCTTGGAGCCCCTCTTTAAAGTGTATATTTTTTTCTTTTCTGACAGAGTTTTTCCAACATTACTTTGGACATCACTTTTGGTTTACCTTTCACTGATGCGGCTACAGAACACTGTATGTGCAGTGTTTTTTTTGGTTTTTTTGACTTTGTATTCATATTTTTGAGCTATTCCATGTTTTATCAATCAACATTCGGAGTGCATTGTGATGGTTTATAGGTACAACAGTCTTTGCTATTTTCATACGCCCAAAACCAAATTTCTGTTTTGGATATCTTATCAGCAATTTGTTGGTGGCTGCCATTGATGGCGTTGAACATTTCCCTGTAGTAGCAGGCACTATTTTTATAGACAAGGCAAGTTGTAGGAAACTTCATGTATAGATTGGCACTTGATCATATAAGCAAGGGCGTCGATGGGTGGGGGACGGGGGGGACATGTCCCCCTCACTTTTTAGACTGGAGGGGACAGCATATCAGATGTCCCCCCCCCCCCCACTTTTTGATTGACTCTTCATTAGAAATATGCAACAAAATATAAAAATATACACCATTTTCTTGATTTAATATTTAATTACAATTTTTGTTCAAATAAAAGAATAGCGAACAAACGGTGAAATTTTTTTTTTTTCATTTTCATCTTTTTTTCTGATGGACCACGCGCAGAATGGTATTTTGGGCCTATTATGTAAGATGTATTTTTTCAAGACTTGCTCGCCCGTCCCCCTTACTTTTCAGTAGCGATCGACGCCCTTGCATTTAAGTAGCATGGATGAGATGCTAATCAGAAGCAGAATTTGAATTTAAAATATTTGTTTTTGTTTTCTCCCCTACCTGTAGAGTACTTAACAATGTAAGAAAGCAACGCAGGACTGCATCTACTGCCTGGGATAACCCAACAATGGTGAGATTTCTTTTGTCCATAGCACAAACTCTGACCTATATCCTTTGCCATGCTGGGTGAATGTGCAATTTAGAAGGAAATTTGTAAGGAAATCAGTTCAAACAGTACTTCCACCAGGCATGCAGCTTCTCAGCCGTTCATCGGATTTCCACTTTTTGCCTTAAAGTTAGGGTCTTAGATTGGTAAGTACTCCAAAAATTGATGACCATAAAAACTTACTTGGTGAGAAGCACTGCAGCTGGTGGTTGTATAAACTATTCTTTTGAGAGGATTCCCTTTAAAAGTTATATGGTTTGGATAATTTTACAACCAAAAAAATTTGAATCTGAGAAACGATTCATGGGTGAATCGTTTCTCAGATTTCTGAGAGTTGGTGACCGTTGGAGAATGCTGTGGCCAGAGATACGGTTGGTACCCACTGTCACCTTGCTAAACATGGATGGATTAGACGTTCATGTGAAAATACCATAACAATTTTTGCTGTTTTCTCAGCAAGTAGACACTGTATTCAGCTGATACTTTCACATAGGAATTTTATTGTATCTTTCTTTAAAATTTTGCATATAAATCAGCATTTCATTGACAAAAGCCAATCTATGACCCTACCTAGGGGCTCTAAGATACAAATTTTCACTAGAGTCTTTATAACAGAGGGTATAAAAATAAGTCAAAATGGTTTAAAATGCAATACCCCTCTAGTGTGAAATTTGCTAGCCTCTAAAAACATTCAATGATATCAGATTTCCAATATATGGGTTGATATATTTTGTATGGGGAATTAGATCTTTTGACTGGGAAAAAAAAAACCTTTGTGGAATGTGAAGAGACATTTATTGTTGACATCCGATGACTTCATGTTTCAAATTTCCCTCTGAAAGAGTATCAAATAAAATGACATTTTACACCATTTTAACGTGAGGTTACAGGCTTGAAATTGATTTCTGCTTTCAGCTATCTGCTATCTATTGAATTCGAAGCATGCATCACAAACCTTAAACTTATTTTAGAGCCCCTTTTTAATTTCAGTGTCATAGCAAATTGAGAAAACACTGTATAGAGTTTTGTATTCCAGGCAGTTTACCTTTGTGTGTGTGGCAATATCAAAGTTGCATGCCTGTTTCTGCTGTTTTCTTTTGCCAACTGAGCATGTCTTCTGTATGACTCAGGGCTCACATTTTACTCTGGGTGGCTGGCCCGAGGCCAGTAATTTTACTCTGGGTGGCAGGCCCAAGGCCAGTTATTTTACTCTGGGTGGCAGGCCCTAGGCCAGTAATTTTACTCTGGGTGGCAGGCCCGAGGCCAGTAATTTTACTCTGGGTGGCAGGCCCTTGGCCAGCAATTTTACTCTGGGTGGCAGGCCCGAGGCCAGTAATTTTACTCTGGGTGGCTGGCCCGAGGCCAGCGATTTAGCAGCAGGTCTGAAAGCTCATGTTTGGACAAGTCCGTCGGTCTTGTGTTTGTGTTTAAATGATGTCTGATAAATGGATTTAGCCTTCGAGAAAGACTCTGCTAGGGTCGAAACGTCAGGCTACTAACTATTTCTTTGCAAATATAATACTGTTGATTATTGAAGAATATTTACCCATAATACAAACGAGATCTCTCTTGCTTTTTTAAGTTCAGACAGTTCAAACTGTGTAGGCTTTTTTTTTTTCTCTCATCTCTATTCTGGTATTATACACAAAGTTCTGGTCCAGTAAATATTTTGAGCTACAAAGTTCTGCGTTCTTGTGGGTTTCCCCCAAAAAAATTTGAGCCATGTAAGCTTCAAAAATGATAGAATTTTTTTCAAACTAATTATGCAACATGTTTTATTTCCTTACAGCCGTACAGGAGAGCTGCACCAGCAGGCAAGCCCAAAAGATATCCTTTTAACAGTTTCACTTATAATTCTTGAAGTTCTATTACTTTACATTGCACCATGTGATTGTTATGCCTGATTTATCATAAAAAAGTTCTTCCAAGTACGATAATTCAGGCATGCAACTTTTCGGCTGATTTTCTCTATTAGAAAAACAATGAAATGCTGCTTTGTCAGTTCCTCTGTTTTTGGTGTTTTTGTTTTTGTTTTGTTTTTGTTTTGTTTTTCAGTTACAAAGTTGCGTGGCTAATAATTATCATCTTAATTGCCAAGCTTGTTGTCATAAAAGAACCCATTCAGATGAAATCACAGTTTACCAGAGGAAGAACGAGTTTGCCCTGGTGTTTCTGTTTCACATAAACCAGATACATCTATCCATTTGTATGGTTATGTAGAGTAAAATGTCTTTACTGCGGGCGTGTCATGGCCAAGTAGCCTACTTCACTTAACTCAAGTTCTGGTGGCCAAGTCATCAGGAAGTGGGTTCGAATCCTGGTCATGACACTTGGGTCCTTGAGCAAGACACTTAACTATAATTGCTAACATTCACCCAGGAGTAAATGGGTACCTGTGAAGGCAGAGATGGTTTTTGTGATTGATTTAGCTTGACGGCACTTGGTGGCACAGGCAGTGCACTCACCAGGGAGCGGAGATGGTTTAAGGAATGAACTAAATGGCCCAGTGACCAGGGGTAATAACGCTCAAGCGTCATGAGCGTCATAATTGGCCAATACCGCGGCTACATGAATATTCAATATCATTATTATTAACCACTCAATGAGATGCAGTAACTTATTCCACCTTAACCTCGAAGTACGATGATGAGTACACCTGATCCACTCCATGATCCTGACAGAGCCCAGCGAGTAACAAATCAAGCTAAGATCAGGCAAAAGGATCTATACGACTATGGAGTAGACAGAGGTATCCATCTCAGCCATTACATTAAAAACAAGCTTCAAAATTTTGTTAAAATGTATATGTATTTTTTGTTTTGTTTTACTGTACACATACACTGATGTGTACTATTAAGTACTGTATACTCCACATGACTTGGGAAAGAGTACACAGTGCTTTTCACACATTGGTGTGCTGTTAAAAAAAAAAATTTTTTTTAAAATTGTTCCTGATGCTATTATTACACCTATTAAAATGTTGTGGTACACACTGCTAATTGTAGGATTTGAACTGGCCTCTCATCACCCGGCATGCTCGGTGGTGTAGTTGTTAACAAATCTGCTCTAGAATGCGAGGTCTTGGATTGTCCCACCCGAGTAGTACGATTTATGTTGGGGTTTTTTCCCCCCGCAAGAGTTGGGAAAAGCACCGAGTATGCGGATGCTAATGATGACACATTAGTTTAGGGTAAAACCAAAATAGTATTCTTTGTCCCTGATGCAATTATTACATCTATTAAAATTCATATAGTTTCTAAGCATTAAACAAAAATGTTTTATTAAATCTCTGCACCAAGAGTAAAAATATGAAGAAGAAAAATTAAGTATTCCCTATTTGTTTATAAATGTATTTTTAAATCCTCAAAACTATAGCACTGTGAGGTTCCAAAGACGCTAGGCAGTTGCTATTGTGGTCAATAAATCTATCTGTAGTTCCCAATAGATGCCATCTTTACGGGCAAATTGCATTTTGGTTTGCAGGCGCGTCTGGTGCTCAAATTTATTTACGCAGCCGCATTGTTCACTAACCAATCATGCAATGAGTTTTGTGAAATGTGCAAGAGCTGCATGCCATTTTCACGCGAAACGCATGACTGTTCCAAATTGCTCGCAAAGATGGGCGATTTGCGTAAAATTGCAACCGATCTATAATGATCTTGTTTTCATGTGGCTTTTTATCATTCAGATCAATCCATGGGGATGTACAACCGCTCATCAGAAATGACCGAGATTGACGCTCGTCTCAATGCTCTCCAGAAATTCATGAGTAACATACCCCAGTGATCAGCCAATGAAGAGTCTTTATTGCATCATGTCAGTGCAACATCGTCGCGGCTCAGTTTGTATCTTGTAATCTCGACTGGTTTCTGCAAAAAGTTCATCTCTCACACGAACGGTTTTTTGTTCCAGAGATTCGGTTTAAGAAAGCCGAAGATTGCGATGGTCTCAGTACACTGACACAATGAGTTGTACATAATATACATAAGATTGTGTCAACCTGGGAAAAGTCACTGATATTTTGTTGAATAGTTTTAATGAAAAATACGACTGCATATTAACACTTGCTTCCAAGTGTTCCACTATTGAAGTGGATCATGGGATTCAATGGCATATGATCCATCTTATATCCTGCTTGCAGCATATTTTGTCAATCATTGTGTATTCTCAACATTCATTTCTATTGGAAAAATTCCTTGTTTAAGATTGATAGATACATGTGTGCTTTCCACTACATGCACTAGGAGATGGCCATGTGTGGCAACAGTTACTCAATAAGCCATTTGCGAGTTAGATTTCAATAATGTCTGGTCATGGAGGAAGGAATGTCCTCCATGGTCTGGTGCAGTCACAAGTTAACGCTTAAATTTATCCTCCTCAGACTATAGAGACAGTTGTTATGTCACATGATTCGGGGCAAATTTAAGTGGTAGCTTGTTTTTAAAGCAAGTCATTGTGCCAGACATGATTCAAATCGAAATCGCAAATGATTCAGTCATTGTTGATGACAAGTTGACATTTTGTTGTTACCGGTCTCACACCCTGCAATTCTAGAAATATCAGGCCATCAGGCACAGTTAGCCCCTTTCACTCTTTGATAAATTTGCTGTGTAATTTCAGGAAAAAATTGTGTTGTTTTTTTCCACACTAGACTTGATTAGAATATTCGTTTTGTTAACATATGATCATTGCAACAAGAATTACTGGAGAATAGATATCTCTGTCAAACAGACATCTGGATCGCAACGAACTAGTTTTGAACCAAATTTGTAGGACTTGCCCAATCCCTTCCCGAGCCAGTTGATGTTGTGTCTTCCAATGGCAACTAATACAAAAACTGGCCTCGCCAATCAAGATTAATGCTAACCCTGCAAGCTGCTGGGAAATACCTACCCATTGGGGGTGAGCATACCGAGTGTTTGTTTTTCACAGGATACTGCTGTGTTAATTCCCCAGGAATTTCCTTGGGTTTTATTCCCTGGGAATTGCCTCTTTAGTGTGAAAAGGGCTTCTACAAAAGTCAGTGAGTGATTTCAAGAGGATTTTTAATACAATACTCTCCAAGGTTCTATACATCGGTTCAATCAGGGATAATTTGAATGAAAACAAACTGCAGGCTTGATATTTGGTCCTTTAAAAAAATAAATAAATATAAAAAACAGGAAGAGTGCAAGGACTGAACTACCTGTCCACATGTTGTAGGCCTTTCAGGCATTTCAGGCTATTAAATCACAATTCCTCTGATTTTTCCCAAAGGACAAATAAATTGAAAATTTGACTAAAAGTAGGAGGAATATCATGCCTGCTTGAAACTTTGCCGTACCTCCTTTTCCATAGATATTGATTTATATAACAAATTAATGCTGGTTTTATCATCAATTGTAAATATGTACAGAGACATTAAAGCAATTATATTTTCAAAATGTTTTTATGTTTTTTATTCAGATACATGCAGACCACCACCTTCTGCAGGTTAAACCCACATGCTCACATTTTAAATATAATCTCAAAACATAATTTGCACATTTTTCCTGCCGGGGGGAAAACTAATATTGTAGGCACAAATGCATCAAACTTGGAGGGGCTGTGTCATCATGATCAAAGCAGACCTTTTGTACATGGGACTGTGACCTCTCGCCCAGTTACTGCACACGTGGGCGCGCTCTCCATAGTTTTATATGGAGGGATGGCACGCGCGTACAGTAACTGGCCTGCTTAAGATCATGTCAACGCAGCCCCTTTAAAATTTATACCCAAACTTTTTGTAAACCCAATTGATAATTAACCCTTTACAGACCATTCTTTTCTGTTATTAATCATCACCACACACCCATACATGGCTCATATTGTGGATTTTCTGCACCCTTATTTTCAGGAAAAAGTCACAACAATTATAAGCAGAAACAGAAATACATGGTTTTGTTTTAGAATTGTACATTTTATGTTTAAATGTAAAGTTGGTCTGTAGCTTTTCTGTGACCCTCTTGTTTGAGCGGAAGGTCAAATCTTTGGGCCGTTTGCGGCCGCTATGGGCATTTCGGTACAAGCCGTTTTTGGCCGCTATGGTCTCTAAAGGGTTATGCACCATAATGTGAGTTATGTCAGTCAGTACATACATATATATACATTACTGAATTTGGGAGAAAAAGTGTAAATAGTTTTATGTTGTTTGTTTTTATGATAGTTTTATATTGAATAAATACATGTATATAATAAAATAGTTTCACCTTGTCATGTATTGAAAATGTGTGCAAGGGAATATCAAAGAAGCGACGAAATAATTTAATGTAGGCCTACATGTACTCCAGCATGCAACTTGTATAAAAAAAAATCACCCAGTCAGTTTCCCTTGTGGTTTATTACTTGATACTTAAGAAAGAGGAAATCAGCCAATCTGCTGACAAGTTGCAGGCCTGTGTGTGCCACATCCATTCAAACCATTTAATTTAAAAAGCATTTACTAAGCATTTACTAAACCATTCTACATCTCTCAGCGATTTCTATATCGTGCATCATTTTGGTTGATCAGTGATAATTTTTAAATATTTCAATAAGATTGCCGTTTAGAGGGAAAGACATTTATTTATAAAAAAAATTTTTAAACTAAACTGCTTTCCATCCTCTTGTTTTCAATAACACTCACCATCCAATCAACCTGTGAACACTTCATCAACAGTCACATTTAGGGAATTTGTGCTCGTTCACATCTGGCTTATTTCAATTGCTGAAATGAACTTTTGAAGAAATATTTCTCTGGAAGATTGGTACCGGTATGAAATTTGATGAAATATTTCTTTTCAGAATTGGTAGTGGTATGAAATTCATTTCTTGTTGAATTTTAATCCGATACTTTTACTTTCAAAAACTGTATATGCGCAAATGTTTTCTTTTTTCTTTTCTATCGTGTAACTGATTCAAAATTTGAAGGGATGGCTGGTACAAACAGCGACGGCGCCAGACCTGCAGGGCCCCCTCCCCATAGTGCTGTCGCAGGGTACAATATCGGGGAAGTACCTGAACCATATTTCTGCTCTGATCCACTAGTAGTCATAAAGCCAACATGTAGTTTTTCATCATGTTTTACAAAAAATCTAGGAAAGGTATTTCGTCTAAATGCATAATGAAAACTGCAAATAGTTTGCCTTGTTTCATGTGCATGAAGGCAATTTCTAAAATAATTTGGAATAATAAGAAATCAAAGTTGCACAGTGGTATCTCCCCAGTGGTATCAGGGGATACTGAATGAAATGTTGAGTTGTTACTCACTTGTTAGATAGACAATGTCCATTGTGTTAGCCAGAGGGGAGTCTGGGTGTCTTTCGGACACCCTGTTTTAAATTTGGACACCCTGTTTTATCTGTCATTTACATGTACATGTAATGTAAGTGAACAACTTGGACACCCGGTTTTTAAATTTCCAGCAAATTTGGACACCCTTTAACCAAATCCTGGCTTTAACCTATATAATGTCATGGTTTAACGCAAACCTTAATTTCAAGATTGTTTTCCCAGCTCCCACCATGCCAAGTTTGAAATTCTACTTATTGTACAAGATGGTCTGTAGTTTGCGTCACTGTTCCATCCCTGGATCACACTCACTCAGTCAGAAGGTAATCCCAGCTACAGCTGGGCCGCCCCAACTGTAACACTCAAGTTGGGACCGGTCCCAACTATAATTGGGAGCAATATTGTCAAGTTGGGGCAGGACATCACCGCCCAGAAACAAATTGCACTTCATTGAAAAACCAATTGGCTCCTCACATCATTCATACCACAAAGGACACCAAGACCAACGTAATCATTTATGTGTTGGTGTGAGATTTAACATATTCCTCTGGAGTTCTCTAATCTTAGCATCTTGCTGTTCTACAGTGATTCCTAGATCTTCAAGTCTCCTCTGTAGTTCACCGATGGCCGACGTCTGCTCCCCTTCATGCACTTGTTCTTTCCTTTGTTGGCGGAAATATTCAAACGCTATTGTTCCCACGGCTACAGAGAAGAGAAACGTCTCACCAATGATTTCTGCTCCTAGTTCGACGGCTGCTTCCTCACTTAGAGGTTGGACCGAGGAGGCTTTTCCAAGACCCAGAATACGCATCTTGAGATTGATTTCCATCCAATGATGTACTGTTTGATCAGAAATTAAAAACAAGCTGGTTACAAACAGCTACTTTTTTCAAAATTCAAAAGCACATTTTATATACAATTTAATTGTACCAAGTAAGTGCATCTCAATTTTGTTCTTACAATTTTCTTATATCATCGATATTTGATAGCAAACCCAAAATGTCAGTTCGGTAGTTCCTTGGTCTAGGAAATGTATAATAACAAGCAAATCATTAGTAAAGCAAAATCAACAGCAAAAGCCTAATCTCATACTAAATAGGAGATCTGCTTACTTAATTTGTATTACCAAGTGTTAATTTGGATTTGTTTTTAGGTTGAACAAAGAAGAGTTGACTAGAGCAGGATTTGAACCTGCGACCTCTGCATTAACACGCCGGCACTCTCTACCAACTGAGGTATCTAGCCCTATATTGGCAGTCTCCCTATTTCATCAATATCGTTGTTGGGGGATGCCAGTCAGAAGCCATTCAAAAGTGGCATCCCCTTAAGGTGATCCCTCTCCTGCCTCTTCCCAGGTTGTACTGTAAACTTGGGTGTGATCCCTGGCTATTTGTAAGGCAGTTACACAGGGTGAATGGTTTCTGACTGGCACCTCGAAACATAAATATTGACAAAATAGGGAGGACGCCAACATCAGGACTAGAGTAGACAGCTCAGTTGGCAGAGCGCCGGAGCATTAATCCAGGGGGTCTGGGTTCAAATTCCGCTCTAGTCAATTTTTCTTTGCTCAGCCAAAATTAATTAAAGTTTCCCCAGTCAATTTCCCTTGTACATGCTAGTTTGTACTCGATATTTTATTTAAATAATTTTGTGAAGAGAAAATGAGGGTTTAAAGGAACATTTCCCCCCTTACCCTAGTAACAAAATAAAAAGTTTGTGGCACAGAATTTATATTGTACTCAGTTGATATTCTGTAATATCTTCAAGCAAACTTGAATCCTCGATTCTGATTGGTTGACCCATAGCAACAAGAGGTGTGATACATATCACACGGCCCATATCACACCCTGCGTATTGCGCTGTTCTAACTCTGCATATTACGCTATTGAAAGCTAAAACGTACGACTGTTCCAACACCATGTATTGGGACGCAGATGCGCTATATTTTCTGTATTCCTCGAGTGGCATCGTGTGATGACGAATTTATCTTCAAGCAAACTTGACGCGCCTTCGTCCTCGCTGGATATGGGACACAGAAGTGCTCTATTTTTCCGTATTCCACTTGTGTGATGACTGATAGGCCTTACTCCTAGAACTATTCGGTTCGTTCTGCTATATCGTCGGGGAGACGATAGCGGAACGAACCGAATAGTTCTAGGAGTAGATAGGCCTAATCAAGCTAATTAATACTATTTTTGAACAGAGTTGTATTTACAATGCCAACAGCCATTGATTGGCACAAGCTGACTCAATATCTCGTTATCAATATCAACTGTCGTCTTCTTTTATTTTACTGGCCAAGTATGAAATAGAATCAGACAATGGTAAAACTAAAAGTTTCTACTTACACTGAGCGGGAGGCATACAGATGTATTTGCGAATGAACGGTCTCGTTTTGGCGATCATCTGGATTCTCTTTGCCAGAGGTTTACTGATTTGCTTTATGGCGAGTGATGCAAGCTTAATGACTGGAAATGCTGCCTGCTGAAATCCTGCCATTTTGGATTGTTGTCTTCAGATTTGATAATCGGTAAACCAGCAAACAGTCAGTAGGTTGTAAATTAGGTTGTCAGTAGGTTGTAAATTACTTTTTATCAGTGTCTCTCTTCATGCAGAGTTGTTATTGGGTTGATTTCATACTGTTCCACTACAAGACTTTTTTTTACATCAACTGACAATAAAATCTGAGTGATAGTGATAATGTTGACAATCAAAATCTGACCGTTTTAACTAGTGACCAAATCATTCAAAGTCAAACAATTCAATTCACCATAGTTATTCATTCGTCGCTTATAATCAAAACACATGCATTATGGTCAGCTCAGTCGTGTAGTTTGGCATTCCTGTATTCCTAATGTAGTCACCAACTAAGACAGCTCAAATGATTGTGGGGCAGAATAGTCTTGACGATGGATCTACCAAGTAGTAGAAGTACCATGTTCGCGTGTTGTCTCTCGGACAGTTTTCAACCAATATAATTATGCAATACCGGAAAAAAATTACAAGGCGGAACGCCACGAAGGCAAAAAATCAACAGACAAATTGGCAGTGCCAGTGTCATAGGGAAATCTGTCCATGTTTTATTTTAAACTTTAATAAAAACGAAACGAATCATTAGATCATTGGAGGAAGGCTGGCCATATAGTATGACCATTGAGGAAGAACACGTTATGATCAAAACATGTTGTCCTTTTCACAACATTATATAAGAAATCATCTACAAAAAAATGTTTTCCAATTTTACGTCAACAATAATAATCGAAATTTGGCACAAGAGGTGTGCGCAAAAACTTTAGGAATTTTTACCACGGCGCCCTCTTCTGGTTTATTTAAACCAATCCACTTGAGAGAGGTGAGAGAGTGTAGAGAGCACACACACAGATTACAAGGGTGTGTGACTTGTTTGTGTTTTATTGACTACTGCAGCCAACACATCTTCTCGTAAACGCAAAGTCCAAGAATTGTTTCAATGATTTAACGCCTCTAGTTTAACATGGCAGGTCCTGGACATCACGGTGAGTATTGGAACTACGAATAATGAAATTGAATTTATGCTTTAATCATTTGCTGGAAATTGACAATTGCAAATGAAGTGTGTCTACATTGCAAATTGGGGTCCCAAAACACGAAGCTGAACGAAGGCCAAATAATGGAGCTCGGTCTCCATGGTGTGTTTTTATGTGTAAATGTTTAAGCTGCATAATGTGTATTAAGGTCAACATATCTGAAGTCTGTCTTTAAAAAGAAGTTATAGAACTATGCCTACAATAATTTAAGTATAATCTTTGTAAGATAAATTTATTGGCATTACACGTTGTTTAGTCCAAATTTAACTGGTTCCTCTCTGCATATCTCCTTGACCCATTGGAGGCAGAAATTTAATTTCTACTTCCATGGCATGGTTGACCCAACACTAAGTGCTTTAAATATTTTGGACATTAATACTGTACTAAAGAGTAAAGTACTACAATATGCCAGATAAATAGACCTTATCGCCAATCCGCCTCAGGGTTGATTTTGCTGAATGGCCGAAAGGTGTTGTGGGAACCCACAATGCCTTTCGGCCATTCAGCAAAAATCAACCAGGCGGATTGGCGATAAGGTCTATTTCCAAACAAATGTTTAAAAAACATTTTTGGGCTCAGTAACTCTGACTATGACAGTGTGTATTTTACCAGCAGTGAACATTCGCAGTGACTTTCAGACTATTTATGAATTTTGGGGCTTTATTTCCAAATTTAAAAGAATCCTTGGGAGCCACAAATCAGAAAAAGAAAAGATTAGGCCTGGAATATTTTATATACTAATTACTATCCTGGGGGATCCATTTAAATGCAAGATGGACTGAAATTTGAAATGTTCACTCTGGATGCCATTTTACTTTTAGCAAGCAACTCTTTTGATGTAACAATAAATCAGTGCGGACAATGACCAAATCCCTATCAATGATGTTGAGCAAAATATTTGCTTGCTGAAATGGCGGCCATGCACATTTTACATTCCAACAATAGAGAGAAAGCTCCAGTTCTCCATCTATCACCCTTGGCATTCTCTAATCTTTGTTGATGCTTAAAAATGACAATGATTGATACTCAGAGTAAGTGATAGATTATAAAGATCAATAGCCCCGCTTAAGTAATTTTCCATCCACTCAAGTATCTCTCAGCTTTTACACAGTAATATCATTAATGGCAAAACTATGAAAAAAACTAAGAAAAGTCAATTGTTACACTATCACATACACAAAACTGACCTTTGTCTAGTTTTTTACGTGACCATTCCATGCAATACATTCGCTGGTCCTGTTACGACCTGTATGGTGAAAGTTATCTGGATCCCAGCCACAGTCGTGACACTCAAGTTGGCACACCCGCCCCAACTATAGTTGGGACAGTTCTAAAGTTGGGACAAATCAAATATGATGATGTACATGTTTGTACACTACATTGATCCTAGCTTATTTTAAAGAAGACTTTAGTGTTTTAAGAATTTAAAGAAAGTTCAGTTTTTAATCCTTGCTTATTATGTTGTTTAATAATTGGTTAAGGAAAAAAACTACGGGGATGCCCTTACAGAAACACTGTCTTAGGCCAGCTTCATGGAAAGAAAATCCCTCAAAGCAGCTCATTCAAATGACCATCAAGAATTAAATTTTGAAAGTTTTGGGAATAAGTTTCTATAGAAAATTTATGTATTAAACGTAGATTTACAGTCATGTAAAGGAAGGGATCAAATTGAGATGTTAATTTAAGGAGTACAACCATGCCAATGATTGTTCATGTAAAAAGAACTTAGCAATTTAAAAGTATGGTCTGGTCATCTTTACAAGACAGCGTTGTGACTGTGACAAAGATCAAAATTAAGTTAAATCAATAAGGGGCACATTGCCTTCAGATAGGGCACTTTGGGCTGTAACAAGCATTTGTTATTGACGATAATATGGTTGGAATGATAATTTACAAGTAGAATTATGGTTCACACAATTAACCCTTGAAAATGTGTGGTTTTTGTTTATTTTCATGACAGAACACGGTCCCCCATTTTGTATGATTGAAGTTACGATTCCTCAAAATGGCGGACCATGCTACGCTGGTTGTATTTCCAGTGGCAAAATTAAGGGTTTTTTTAATCACTACTCACTCATTAAAAAAACACTGTGAGTGTTTTAGTGCATGAACAACTTTTAAAAGGAATAAGGAGAAATTTCAAACTGCAAAATATTACCAGATTTTAAAGCAATGTACCCCTTTAATTTTGTAGTTTTTATTTATGACACAGAACTCTGTGATCCAACACGGTCAATTTACTGTTACTTAACATCCCAATATTTATGCATTTGAAATGCATCAGCATGACTAATAAACTTAACAACAATTAGGCAATTTGAAACCAAGATTGTAATTTTTAGGTATTTCTGGCCATGGCATACGATGTAGTAAATAACTTATGATTGTACGGTGTATGTGCAAAGTGACTGAATGACGATGCACTAAAAAAAGAAAACCTACATGTATAGTGAAAGACAGAACAGAGAAAAGTCTTTTCACGACCAAATACTTGACTATTGATTTTTGTTTCTTTTAGAAGAACAGCAACAGATATTGTGGAGGCAGCCTAATCTATAATGTCAATCGGCTTATCTGTGTTCTTTCTTATCCACTTTGTCAATAGAGGTGGTCAAATTGCTATAAAAGATAGTTTCTTGCTGTGTTTTAGATGCAGGGTAGTAGTATTAATAGACACATTACGAAACAAAAGTACACGTAAGAATTAATGACAATTTGCTGTGTCTTACCATGGGTGCATGTAAAGAACATTGAGGAGCAGTTCATATGTGTACTGCAGGGCTTAATTTTGGAGAAAAAAATCACAAGACCGCAGGGCTTGTACATGTAGCTTAACAGTTTTATAGTACAATGAACTATTTTTATTTGAACAAGCACTGTTAAGAGAAGATTTATCTTGTTTGTCTTTAGAATTGAAAAACATTTATCAGGCTCAAAGTCAACATTCCTTTTTTGTAAATAAAGATAATTTACACAGTGAGATATTATTATTAGTATTGTTCAATTGATAAACAGGAAACCGTGGGCATTGTCTGGTCTAGTAATTTTATGTGTTTACATGAAACAGTTTTAATGATAGCTTTATGGATGTTTGATAATACATTGTAAACACTAAATATTGTTCAGAATGCTTCCCACTAGTTTTCAAACATGCAGACTGTGGCAGTAGCTTCATAAAATACTCCAATTCTAGGATCAACCAAATCCATCCAAAAAGGATAAAGTTTCTAAATATGCCTTAGTGTTAATCCTCTTTAATTCTAGGATTTTAGTTTGTTCTGCTTTGATTAAAACAGTGTTAACCAATGAATGGTTTTTTATTTTATTTTATTTATTTATTTATTTTTTCTCAAATGAGGCCTTCCCTGCTCTCATTTCAGAGAAGATAGTGAGTACAATCTCGACAAGGCAAAAGTAATTTCATAAACAGTAACACCGCTAAAATAAAATTCACTGCATTTCATGTTTACTTTTTTTCAAAAACAAACCCACGTGTAGGATCGATCGACCAAATCCATTCAAAAAGATCTATCTGCCTTGGTTTAATGCTAAGATTGGTTTAATTTTAAGATTGTTTTTTTTATATTTTTTAGATTCAGGTATCTTGAATGGTTTATTTGAAAAAAGTGTTCACTGATGACACTATGACAGATGTATTAAAAAAAGAAAAATGATGCCCATTCATCGTTGATGAAATAGTGCTCTTATAGAGCAACTTGACTAGGCATTAGAAATCTCACACAAACCATGAAAATTAATTCTCTGTATTATTTATAACTTTTTTGAAAACATGATACTCAATTTCTGTGGTATTGTTACCATGTTGACTGGTATATTTTGAAATCTATAGTCCATTTTCTCTTCCAAAAGTCAAAGATGCACAGTCATTTTGAAAGAAGTTTTTCACAATGTGGTCTATTCAATTGACCGTATTTTGACTGCGTGATGGGCATTTGCATCAATGAATTTCATTGCATTACAATAACAGTTTTATTTTATTTTACTTCCTTTCTTGCATCAATGGCCAAATAGATTTAATAATAAAAACAACGATGAATAAAACCAGTTTGTGTTACGTAAATGTGGTTCACACACGCCCTCACAGTCAGTAAAAAATACTGTGTGAAGAAAATTATTTGGGTAATTGAACTTCTTAATTAATTTACCCAAATGGGTAAGATAATACTAGACTTAGACATAAATGTCACACTTGCACCACCAAGTTCCAAAAAAATAAGTCTTGGTTTATTGTTTTTTATTTTTAGGTGGGGGGGGGTTGTGTTTTTGTCTGTATGTTTTGTTTCCTTCTTTTCCCCCCTTTTTTTTTTGAGGGGGGGGGGTTGTTTGTTTGGCTGGCTGGTTGGTTGGTTGGTTGGTTTTGGTTTGGTGCGGTTTTATTTTGGAGGGGGTTGGGGTTCAAATTTTCAGCTGTATATAGTTACAATTACATGTTCCACTAACTGTTAACATTGATGTTTGATCCTACAGAATTATAATCAGGTTGGGACCAGCATTATTCTGACGGGACCAGCATCTATCTACGGACGATTGCATCACGTTATAAGTTTTACCATAAATAAAAAAATGGAAGACTCCATAGGAGGCAGTAAGCATGTTTAATGCATTATTCTTGTCTTACTCCATCCCACCTTGTATATAGAGCCTTCATTCTAAACAGGCATTAATTTTTTTCTTTCCTTTCTCAGGGTTAGTGTTTGGTCATTAAAATATTTAAAAAAAGCTTGCACAATATGACAATTTACCTATAAACCAACAATCCAGATGATACACATGATGTGATGGTACATGTGTAAAAATACCTGTTGGGTCCAAAAGAGTTAACGAACGAAAATTTCATTTGCACCGCTATGAATCTTTCGCAGTGGAGTATTTCTGGGTTGTTGTTTTTTGAGAAAGATTACGTATTGTGCACAACTTTAGAAAATGGCAAAACGTAAGTGGCTCGCTAGTGCAGTGGTAGTGTGGTAGCTTGGGCCTAGTACATAACTTTTACTGGTGGACAATTCCACTTCAAGAACAGAACGAAAACAACACAGTTTTAAAAGAAGTATTTATGTGTGGGACTAAGAGCTTGGTTCATTTATTACTTAACATAATTTTGAGCTCAACACAAACAGTAATTCCAGAATTTGCCAGAGATTGTGGGTGTCATTTCTGTTCTTAAAGTGGATTTGTCCATCAAGGTGATTTGGGATTCGGTGAAATAACCCCATCCATTTGTTCGCATTTTACCCATGCATGCAAATTAACCCCAGCTTCAACCTTCATCAGTTACATTGTAGAATTTTACCTGTAGCAGGTCGCCGCCAGTCATGGGGCAGGGTCCTTGGAACATCCTGATGCTCCCTGCGTGGAATGAGTGTTAATGAGTTTTGGTTCTCTGTGTTTAAAACGGGACAAGACAGTCCCAGTCTTCTAATCTCAGTGTAGTAATCAGGCATGCAACTCAAAAACAAAAAAAAATCGATTTTTTTTTTTTTTTTTTTTTTTTTTTTTTTTTTTTTTTTTTTTTTTTGCGATTTTCTTTTTTAAAGCCTTATATATGCTTGGCAACAACAATGTACAACCACAATAATGTGAAATAAGCCTAGTACATGCTAAGAATGCACCTAAGAGCATAATAAACCTCAAAATTTTCTAGGGTACCATTGTGGATCTCATGTCCCTTGGCGTTTTGGCTGCCTCGCTCCGCGCTTGCGTTGTGCCTTTGAAAATTTCCTCTTTTTTTTTCATCGGGCAGTTGCATGCCTGAGTAATATGTAAATCAGAATGAAATAAAACCTAGATAGCAGTCACAAAGTGAATGATCAACTTAAAAATCTAGAAAAAAATTTCCATCGCAGTTTAACTACCAGTGATTTTTTTCTTTCGGAAAGTAAACAAAACACTACCCTTGTCTAAACACATTCATCACTTGCTATATGATCATTTGCAAAATAGTTGCACTGGTATTTAGAAAAGAATCTGGCCTGGAATTACATGGAGGCCACGCAGGCCATGGCCTCTGTTGTCCTTGGCCTTGGTGCCCTTAAGACTGTAACTTGGTTTTCTTGGGGGAGGGCAAAATGTTAATGACCTTGTCTTCTCATTAAATTGCAGGTCTGTATTATGGGTTGAATTATGGTTGAATTTGTAAATTTTAGTAGTCAGGTACACTTTACACATGTAATGGAGGAAAGTACATGACTGTTGGGTTGTTTGTTTTTGGTGGGTTTTATTTATTTATTTTTTTTTTTTGGGGGGGGGCTTTTTTCTAGGGAAGGAATCTCTGAAGGGCCTGTGCAAAAGTAATGAGTACACTTTGATCCTTGCATTCCTTATTGATTGCTTCAGATAGAGTGTATGGTATGGTACATGTATGCTATGTACATTTTGTGAAACATCGTCAACAACACACTTTTGGAAAATGTGCGGTACATAAAACATTTAATACAAGCTTCTACAAATGAGTAAAAGCACTGTTTGTATTTCATCCTTGTACTTGTTTCATATTTACCATCAGTACTCTAAATCCCTGCTTGTGTGGAGGAGTAGCCAACCCCTTTGGCCAAGTGTATCTTCTTCAGAATCCGAGAATTGCTCAGTCTTTTCCTATAGATCCAGGCAGCTGCTCAAACTCATCAAAATGCTTCGTGAGTTTCCATCCTGCATGAAGTCTGCCTTGCTTGTCTCAACACATTAATCTTATTTCCTACAAATAATGTTGTTTTCTTCGTCTGGAAAAAAAAATCACTCCAAACCTCACCTTTAAAAAACAACTTCTTACAAATTGCTGTTTGTGTTGCAATAACATGAGAATGAATTATAGAAAACTGATGCATGATAATTGACTTAATTATATTTTATACACAACAAAATAAAACAGCTATCATCAGGCATCAAATATTACATGTGCATGCAGCAAAATGAGTTGGCACATGTTTTACATATAATTCAGACGTGTGTTGAAACACAGCATTGAAATTATGCCGAATTGCCTGTCCTTGTCGTAAACTTTACAAGCATCATCAGTTTGTAATAAAAACATATATTTTGAAGTGCACTTGCATGAATTGCTCTACCAGTCCAGAAAGGTCAATAGCTATACAAAATTTTATAAAAAAAATTCTGAACAATTCACACGTCGGTGAAGAGTTAAGGCCATGTCACAAGGGCAATTTTTTTCAGACATCTTAGAGGCACCCATGTGCACTGTGACCGTATGCAAAAGGACACTTTGGCCGCACAAGAGACATTATTTTACGCATCAAGCTGTAACTCACTATCCACAAGAAAATAATTGTAAAAATGAAATGTGAATGAGTTTCATGATTGGAGGTTGCCTGGGGCTGGTTGCCTGTAAATTGTCTCGTGTGACATGGCCTGAAAAACTGGCAGAACATTAACAATCTGGAGAAAAAAAACAAACAAACAAAACACAAGCAAACAAGTGTGACACTTCAATGAAATTTATTCAACCATGGAGGTAAAAAATAACCCTCTATGACTAATGACCATGAAGGTGTTGATTGGAATTTGAACCAAGTCGTCAAACTGTCACTAAACAGGGCTTTTACAAATGTATAGGAGAAAGGAAACTTTTTTTGAAGGATATACAATTTTGCATGGTGGAAATACAACCTAGTACGGATTGCAGTAACACCATGTAAATTATCTCGCTTGAGTTGTGGTGGTTCGGACAAAAAACGGTGGCCTGAAAGCTCTTGTTTTAGATGTGGGAACTGTACATGAATGTAGTGTTCAAAGCAAGAGGTGTTTTTATCAGAACCTCCACAACTCATAGAGAGATTTTTACATGGTAATACAGCAAACTTTATAAGATTACATTATTAGCAAAATGAAATACATCATAGCCTATAAACTCTCTGGATAATTTGCCATGGCTCAGGCACATTTTTGTTGGAGTTTTGCATGTGTGTCTCTTTACACATCGACTACATGGAGCTTGGGAACCAGACCCAATGGGCCCAATTTCGTAGAGCAGCTTAAAGCCACTGCTAAACAAGTAAATAGGGGGCCTACAGGGAAAGGCATGCTAATCTTCCGACGCTTAATACTGTGAGCAAGTTACTGACGTAACAATGCAAATCCGTGGTGAACACAAGCTGGCCAGCTAAGTTTCTTGCTAACCTGTGAAAGTCGCTGGCACAAGCACATTTGTCTGCTAAAGCAGAACAATTTTGCTTACCGTTAAGCAGTTCTATGAAATTGATTCCTGTATGCTAAGTTGAGTCTTATGTAGTTTTGGATACTACATGGCTTTATGTACAGTACAATAAATTGTCAATTTTTATTGTACACCTGGCACTGGGCCTGCCATGGCAAACTGTATGTGATGCCAAAAGAAGCTTCTCAATGCATGACTGCATAGTACCTCAAAGAATGCAATCATTGTCACCAGATTCAGTCTTTCCACAATGGGAGTAGGATACACCACAGTTAAGTTTGACACTCTCACACAAAAAACTGCCAAATTAAAAAAAAATACAATAATAATCTTCTGCACAAACATGACAAAATGAGACATGTCCAAACATTACAATCGTTATTATTTCCCAGGTATTTGAAAATCGTGAGCCATATTGGATGTGTTCTCCAAAAATAAATTCCATACCAGTGTTTGTTAGTGGATTTGAACTAAAGCTAAACTCCCCAAATTTAATCAAAGACTGCCAGATGCTGTCAGATGACATGTTTGAAAATTTGCCTTTAATAGACCTTAAATGCACATGATGACATTTGAGTTGGGTGCCCTCAACTAGAGGTCAAAAGAAGGTTACTCATCGGCCCATCCTGTGCACTGTGGGTAAGATGTGCATTTTCCATCGTTGCATCATCGTTTTATCTCTAAGATGGTGGCACGATGACGCCAATGCATTTGAGGTTTTTTTATGTTTTCAAAGCCCTTTCTGATTTTTCTCCACATCTGAAAATGTTTTTATTCTGATCATCAATATCTGCGAAGTTTCATACATGTACCTTTGGGAAGAAATATATCTGGACTTTGAGAAAGTGAGTGCCATAAAAATTTTGTAATTTTGGCTAAAAGGACAAAAGACTAACTGTCGCTAAAGACAAACTAGTGTAAGCAAAGAAAGAGAAGCACAAAAACAAAACAATAATGAAATAAGCAATCACTGAACATTTAATCATAATAAATATTTGCCTTTCAAGTTATACTGAAAACACTTAACATGAGGCGATTCATGAACATGCACTAAACTAATTTTTTAAATGAACTGGTGTCATAGAATTTCTAAATTAAGAAGAACTGCAAGTAAAATATCAATGACACCACTGCATTTACAAGCAACATTAAACACATACACTTCAAAAGAAAATCAGTCTACAAAAGTAAAGATGTAACTGGAAAAAAAAAACCTAAACCAGGATAGCATGAGAAAGCATGTATAAAAGATGTAAAATTAGTTAAAACAGAAATAAATAAACTAGTGTAGGAAAGGAGAAACAGTGTTTTACTGTAGTTTTGTGGCCTACTCTTAAGAATATCCTTGGTTTCAGTTATCTTATTTCTCTCTCACACTTTGGTATTCTTCTTCTTAACAGGAGTACAATCTTTCTCTTGGATTCTTCCGTGGTGAATAAACAACATTTTCTCTTATTGGTGGTAGTGCTAGTTATTGAATGACATGCATGTACTTCCCGCTCTGCCCACTCAAATGTTAATGTAGTTCATGTGATGTTGTTTTCTGTTGTGCAATGTTGTATTGCAATGTGTAGTTAAAAGTTACTGATCAATGATCTCCGTTAACAGAAAAAGGGAAAAGGGGAGACTACAAGCATTATTCCAGAACCTTCTGTCCCTTTTTGTACAGGGGGAAACGAAGCAAATCATGTTAGGTGCATGACTTTGTTTACGGCACATGGAATGTCCGGGTGAATGAGCGCAACAAATTGAGGGCATTCCAAAGTTGTTTTGGGCATTAATAAATAAGCCAGTTTAGACAAATTTTGCATGTATTCAAGTCATCCGACATAAGTGGTTAAATTCCATTCTTGTAATTTTTAACTACAACTGGCCACCATAATATACGGTGTGGAAAGATAAAGGTAATTTTGTATAAATGTGTGCAAAACAACGAAGGTACATTTAGTATCAAACGAAACCCCATTGTTTTCACTGACAAGGGTTTACTTTGCAATGACGATGATTGGGAATGTTGAACACAAAGCATTTATAGTGGAAGGGTTACCAGCAGCTTGATGCGGCAATATTTTGTTAAATTGTGATCCCTTGTGCTATTAAAGTATTGTTAGTATTGGAAAATTATTGTACTGAGCTTCCACTGTCATGCACCAATGAAAATCTTTATGAAATTTTAATATTTTTGAATATAATGAATACAACGATGGATAAGTTCCTACAGCCTTGTTTTGACAATTATTGGGACTTTCAGATGTCAACTGGATAAAATTACACCAACCAAAAAGAAGTCTGCGGCAAAATGCAATGGGCATCATGCATGAAAAGGAGGGCTAAGTTTCCATCATAATAAAATATGATAATTGCAGGCAAAACTGACTTTCTAGCTGTCTGTAATATGTCACGCATGAGGGCTGTGTTATTGGTGTCTTGCTGTACATGCCAATATCCAACTAAAACAGCCTTCTTTATTACAACTGACAGGCTGAGATGTCATTATTGACATAATCAAGAGCAGTTATGGGAAAAAATATTGCTTTATACCACACATAAAAATGTTCATGTTATGGTAAATACATTGTTTAAAAAAACCTGTAAATGTATACATTCCAGGGGGTAGTATTTCAGAAGACATTCCGTTTCAGTATTTGTTCTACAGAACCTTCACTTGCCGAGCAGTTTAAATTTACATGGCTTTGCTCGAGATATGTTGGCTCACAATTGTTCTGCTGGCCTTTGAACCCTTCACAAATAGTCTCCAAAGTACTTGTAAAACTTTAATGACTTGATAACTGCATTACTGTCCTTGATTATGTCAACGACACTACTTTCCCAGCCATTAGTGTCAAATTACATGTGGGTGGCCAAAAATGGGTATTGTTTTTGTATTAATATGTTTTAAACTGATATTTAGCTGCAGTCAAATTATGTGTTCATGAATGTAAGTTTGTGTTTGTGTAGTTGCTTTGGTCACTCTTGTTTGAATGTCATGGTTGTAGATAATAGTTTCCAGTTTACTCTTATTCCATGTGTATGTCTCCTCATAGATTTATAATTGTACAGCCCTGCCAGTGAATGCTGTCAGTGTTTTCCCTGTAGTACAATGTACATTATTGTGTTAGTGGAGAGTCAATGCAGAATTCAGCAGTAGAGAGTTTGCCTGTGAATATTACATAAGTACACGTACTTGACATGGCTTGTTTTAATATTCGGTACCTTATGGAGACCAAGGACAAAACAAAAAAGGGGAAAATATAAGGTCTCCATTTAGGGGAATTCTATAGGCCCTACATTTGGGAATTTTGAGTACAATTTTAAAGTATGTGGGAGGATGTTGATACAGGGATAAAGGAAAGAACAAAATATGTCTCTACAGGGATGTAAAATATAGAGAGTGTGAACATTATGCTTAGATGTTAGTGGGAGGTTCTTTATGTGTGTATGTGTGTTACTGTTGTGTAATTATTGTGATGTTACAGAGTATCTGTTTCTGCATCTAGGGCCCTTGTTCTCTGGCTTGTGCAATTGTGTGTGTCTGTACTGGGCATTGTATCCATCTGCATGACACCTGCTACCAATCAATTAACTGTAACTCTCTTTATTGTCATCACTCTTTATTTTGCCTTGCTTTGGATTGTATTCACACCTGTATGTAGAATACAGCAGTAAGTATTGTGTGAAGTGCTGTTTCTTATTTCTGCTGTGGTCTCAACAATTAAAGGTATACGCTAATAAAGAATTGCTAATGATCATTGTTTTTCATTTGAAACTGTTTTTGATATTACATGTACCTTGGTATCTCTACCAATCTTAAGGAGGTAGAGAAAATATCATTTAGCTCACGAGAATAAACAGAGAAATTAAGCACTACTTTGCACTTATTTCTCCCAACTGGCAAGTGCATAACTTCTTGTGACCATTTTTCTTCTTTTTTTTTTGCTCTTCCCAAAATTTCTACAGTTGTATTAACTGGACTTTTTTTTTTTTTTCAAAACCATCATTCAGAAGATATGTACCTTTCCAAATTTTTAAAAGTTAACTTGATCTGAGCAAAACGGCTTCCAATTCTCTTTGGTTAACACTGCACTGTAACAATTTTTCCAATAAAAATATATTTTATGAACTCGCCTTCATCTAACATCTGAACATTGAGCGTATTTCATGCTGTGAGAGTGAGTAATAGAACCTTCAAAGCTTAACACACTAATTAATTAATTTGAAATTAATATTGCAGTAGTTGTATTGAGTGGAATTCAGATGCATTGCAAGGAGCAATTTCTTATAATTTGTATGAACAATTCCATGTTCAGCTTTTTGAAAGAATAACAGGATTTCTTGACAAAGATTTGTGTCCTGAACATAAATTTTGAAATTGTCATTTCTCATGATTTTTTTTTTTTTTTTTTTTTTTTTAGTAATTTAATTTTGCCGCATAAAATTGTGCATAATTTCATCAACACGTTTATTGGGTAATTAAAGTTAACAATATCCTTGCGAAGTTAAGTACAAAGGGTTAATTAATTCAAATTGCTCATTTATTTGCTGTGCAATAGTTTCAACCAATTGAAAGCAATTGAATATCACTTTAAACAAAAACTTGAGTTATTCCTGGAACATCTTTCTCAAAATCTCTTTGACATTGTTGTCTTATTGTTCTGTCTAGACCCTGACATACTGTCAGGCTTTTGTAACCCTGACTGCACCTCGAACATCCCACCCCATCTTATCCTTCCTCACACAATACACCCTCTATCATACCGTTATATCATTTAGTACTTACCTTCAAATTGTTGTGTATAAATTAAGCATCTTTATCAATGACTGCATTATCACAAGCAGCAATGTTAGCATGTAGGCTAAACTGTTTCTTGAACACATCATTGAATATTTTCATGGTCTTACATGCCCAGTCGTCTGACCCCGAGACTCTTTCTTCTTTTGACTAGTCCCGTTAGCGGCCATCATTTTCATCTCCATCATCGGTGGGATGCTGGTGGTGCTGCTTCTATTCTGCATGTACCTCAACAAGATGGCCTGTTTCGCCAACTGTGGAGGTTGCGAGTGCTTCGAGGAAAAGAAGGAATCCAAGAGAGAAAAGAAGAAGTCCCAGCTGGGTAGGTTTGGGTCAAAGGTCCTGAAGATTCTGGCCCATTTGCATATTACAAGTTTGAGTAGGGCGCCCTCAGCTAGAGGTCCAAGTGTGTTTCCATTGTTTTGTCTATATTTTACCTCTAAGTTGGCAGCATGTCAATGTTTAAGGTCCATTCCTTTAGAAAGTGGGACTTGGGGGGGGGGACGAACTTGAAAGTAACCTCCCAGAATTTAAAGATGAAAAACGAAAATGGCCTGCAAACCTCTCTGAATTTGAAGACTAGTTAAAAAAAAAAAAAACAGACCCTTGTTCCCATTGGTGCAATAGGTGGTACTGGGGAACCTTTGACAAAGGGTTGCTTAGTAATTTTTACAGATCGGTAAAAAATAACCATCTTGATGTATAGACCATGTGCGCTTTGTTTACAACTAAACCACCCTCTATTGAAGTTTGCCTGGGGTAAACTCACAATTCTTATTTTGCATACATTTGGTTATGGAGATCTTTGATGTCACTCCATAATTCAACGATTGATCTGACCCTTGATGACGCTCCTAATCCAAGTCTATTTCAAAATAGGGTGCGTGTTTCACACAGCCGGTAGGAAATTTATCATTTTGGTTTTGCCATGACATCAGAGGAATGTCGTCTATACTTCTAAGGAAGAATGGTTTGGATATATTCTGTGTTTTTTTCCAAACATTTTGGTGCATTGATTTCTTAGCTTTGAACTGCTGGTGTCACAGTACATGTCCCAAGACAAAACTGGGGAAGGCTGCATGGGCTGACTTTCATATAACTTGTGCGTGTTCATTTGATAAGTGCCCATTTTTGCAGCTAGTTCTAGACTGTCACAGTGGATGAACTATATGTTCAAGGAAAGCCAGGAGTTGATAAATGCTTTAAATTAAGGGTTTTTTTCCCCTTGGAAGTGTGTGTGTATACTTCACATAATGTGTTGGTCTTAAATGGGTTGAATAGCAGCTGGTTTGAAAGAGTGTGTCCATTGAAATCCTTTGGGTTCACACACAAAAAATAATAAAAGAAAAATTAGGGTATGGATAAACATGTGTTAAGTTGTAATTTGAAGATGCTTCGCCCGATTTTTTGCCACTTTGAAAGGGGAAAAAATATATATGATAGCTAATATCCTTTAGCTGAGGAAGTTATAAAGTTTCTTTTAAGGCACTGAACAAAAAATCTGTCATTGATTAGTATTAGCTTAATGTACAAACTATTTTCATGCTACTATAATTTTGGATTATTTTTTCCTTTTTGTTTTTTCTTTCCATTTTGAAGTGGCATCATCTATCAAAAAAACGTTTGCAAGAAATTTTCAAAATTTGTTGGTCTCTCGGCCAAAAAATTGGGCGATGCAAAGTTGCCATACCAGCAAATGGTTTAATTTTTGTCAATTCAGTTGTAAGCTCTGTAAGATGCAAAGACTTCAGGATCACATTAGGTCTTCAAATATTTATATGAAATGCTGGATTATCTCTTAAAATGAACCTTTTTCCGCAGGTGAGAGTTATGGTTATGATGACGATGAATCTTCATCAGACAGTGATAATGAGATGCTTTTACGCTATGAGCACTACGTCAGCAGTGCCAAGGACAACGGCAATGTCATCGCCAAGAAAACCAGGGGCGGAAGCTTCAGGGGAAAGAGCTCCTCATCCTTGATGAATGGAGGTATGATCCTACAGTGTATTTTCTTAGACCCCTTGAATATGATGTCACAGGCGCAAACAGCGCCCTCAGTGAGGTCAAATGGAGGCTTATTGGTGTCCGACAGTTTGTTTGTGGAGTGGGAAATTGGTACTCTTTCCCTATTTGACCTTGGCTGTGTCGGCTGATTCTGGTGTAGCTCTACCAGAGCTGCACATTGAAAGAGTTGCAACAATTTGCGCTTAGAAGCCATTTTCGGTCCCTCAAAAATGCATGTGCGCACGCAGGGTGCTAGACTAGGCTGCACATTGGGTTGTGCTGCATTCGGACTGAAAATGGCGTCCAGAGCAACCACGTGACCGAAGAAAACTACTACCTCTATGTCTTGACTCTCAGTCGAAGCTCCGAGTTGTACTAATCATGATGAGTCCGAGTCCATTATTGTGCTGTTAAACAGCAAACCACAGAGTCTTTGAACTAAAGCATTGGGCTTGGATTTCTTTTCCTTTTTTGCAGTAAAATAATATGTTTTACAGCAGTGTTCCTCAACATATTCATACTAATCCCCTCAGTGCAAATTTTTGTTGAATCGATCAGTTTTACTTAAAATGATTCTATCCCTTGACTTTTTATTAACAGTAATTGAAGAAGAGTTATTTTCAGTTGCATATAAATTGTACGTCATTGTTTTCATTAACAACAAGTTGTTTGTGGGTATTTCAAACTGACAGAGAATGGTAATTATAACTACATAAAGTATTAGTAAAATGAGTCAAAGTGGTCCCCACAGTGTAGTTTGCTGAGGGTCACTTTAATACTGCACTGTTTAAGAAAGAGTCCAACTTTCGTGTTGAACTCACGTTGGTACTGATAGCATGGACGATGGCTCTTGGATTGCTCCTTATTTCTTGCAAAATTTTTAATTTTTTGGGGTGATCTTGATTATTCTTTTTACTGTAATGCAAGAGGAAAGAGTACTCTTTGGTCCGATTATTACATTGTTTGTATTTATAATAGATAGTTCCCGATAAACGCCATCTTTTCTGGGCAACTTGGGTTTTGGCTTTGAGCTGTGTCGAGCGTTCTTATTTTACTAAGCAGCCAAGCGGTTCACTAAACCAATGCAAGGATTTTGATCAAACTCCTGCATGCTGCATACTGTATTTTCGCTCAACGCATCGTTGTGTGTTCGAAAAATGATATATTATTGCTCGTAAAGATGGCCATCTTGACACTCTGTGACGGCAAGTGGGAACTATCTGTAAACTCCAGCTAGATCAACTCCCCTCCTCCCATGTCAATTTTTCCATCTTAGCAGTACAACCTTGAGGCTCTTGGTGTAAGTTTGAGAAGAGAATTACACCATGTACGCACAGAAGGATAAGTAAGAGGAGGGTTGGGAAGTACTGACTTAACAACTGAAAAAGGGTGGAGAGTTGGATTTCATGCTACACAGTTCTACCTGCATGATTACTGTTTTCAGTACACAGGGCCAAATTGTCTGGGCACAGGAATGTTCTACTTAGTAGAAAGGGCCACTAATTCAATAGATGGAGCAAGTCTTGCATGTTCAAACATTTCAGACCTACTAAAGTGAGCAAGTTTGATTCCTTCACGCGTTGAAGCAAAGTACGTGGGACCAAAGTGGTCCTTTGCGATGCTATGGTAGTTTTTCCTTTGAACTGTTTTTTTTCTTCTTGCTGGTTGCCTTGGCAAAAAATTCAACATGTCAAGCAAACTTTTCCACTGAGTGTATGAATGAAGGTGGCTGATTTGGTAAGCTTCACAAATACAATGCCCAATGGCCATTTGTTATTGTTCAGGGGAGAAACAACACTTGTTATTTCAGAGAAACAAAATTTGACGACCCTCAAACGTAAAAGTGTAAAACAAGAAAAGAACATTTTCTTCACTGAAATTAAATTTGCCGAAGAGATTTGCAATGAACATAGTGGACTGCTCCCAAGATTGAGAGCTGCATTCCTCCTCCTTTGAATAATCAACCAGGACCTGTACAGTACAGCTTCCTCTGCCATACATCTGCACAATACAAAAAACTGCACAATGCAAAACCACTGGTCGATTATTTCCAAGAATCACTGTGAAATGTTAAGAATGCAGAAATGAGAAACTATTCGGCTGGTTTATTTTGTCTTGGAAACACCTTGCAGGAGGAGCCTCAAGACCTTTGCCAATATTCAAGACCTTGGATGAGCGCCAGCCAAGAATTCAGTCCATTTATCAATCTATCTGAATTTTCACATGGTCAGATAAAATACACTGCTTGACAATTATGACTGTGGCTGTGTTTGTGTTAAGAAAGTTTATAATTTATAATTTAATAGTTTATGGAATTTCAGAGAGGCACTACCTCAAATATTAAAAATAATTGATAGTTATAAAGCGTCGGTATCCACAAGTTTTTACGCTCGTGGCACATGAACATTATAACCCCCCTATTTACTGAGCTGTTTTTTCTCAAACCATCTCAGCTCCCTTGGGAATTTGCAGCATGTGTTGTATCAAGCTAAATTAATCACAAGAACCATGGCTGTGTTTTCGCGGTCGTAAACGATAACTGTTTCGGTCTTTGGCCAGTGATTAACCAATGGCCGATTCAACCGAAACAGTTATTGGCAAAAACATGAAAACACACCCCATGTCTGCACTCGCCCATTTACCCGTGGGTGGAGAGACAGTAAAGTGTCGTACTCAAGGACACAAGTGTCATGAACGAACCCACACCCTGATCACTTGGCCACTAAAAGTCCTATGCACTAGTACAGACCGCTCAGCCAGGATAGCCCAGCAGGTCCTGTCCTTCGGGACCTTTAAACCTATTTCCAGCCTGATGCTTTGTTTGTGTAAAAGGCAAAGTAGTTTTCCTAACTAAAGGGCACCTCTATGAGGGTAAATTTCTATCGGAAGATTTCAAGGGGCACCAAGGCATTTGCCAGGGGCATGTTGCTGGGGGCATAAAGGCAATTGCCTCCATTGTCTTCAAGAAGTACATGTACCAGGTCTGGAATTTCCTTACACATGGTGGCTCTCTAATAGGTTTGAAGATTTCCTTCTCAGAAAAAGTTGCCCTCCTCCCAGAAATTCCAGGCCTCGTAGTGTTCTTTGCTTCTTTAATGTTATTTCAGTCTGTATTCTTGATAAACTGCCACAAGTTTCAATTTGTGCTGAGGGACCAGCTGTAATTTCCGTGTCAAGTAAAAGTGTCAAAACAAAACTGTAATATTTGAAATGGGGTGGGATTAATTGTGTGTAGGCCTACATAACCACGGTGTATGCTGCAACATTACAGTATGTGTAATGTGTTGGTGAGTTGTTGTAGCTTCGTGTAGCTAGTTTGTTCACATTATAAATATTGAGAACATTTATAAAAATCAATTATGATTGGTATTCTGTGTGAATTTATGTCATTTTATTTTTCCCCCCATTGCTACCTAAGACATACTTGTGGAGCACGACGTTGATAATGAAAGCATGAGTTCTTTTGGTAGGCGGTTGTTTTTTTTTGGTGTGATGTTTCTGCTGTGCTGTTCCCTACTAACTAACTCCCACCATAGTAGCCAGTAAAATACCACATGTAAAAGCCAGACTGCATAATGTGCATTGCGTTTTTCCCCGAAAATTTGATTGTATGCAGGGGGATCAGGGTGGCTCAGTAGTTTCTTTCCCTGCCTTTCACCTTTGTGGACCCTGGTTCAAATCCTACCTCAAACCTGAAGCCCTGTATGTGGATTGGGTTTTCCCCATTTAGGCTGTCCTCCCACATCTAAAAGTGAACATTTCTTTTTCGTGCCTTATTAATCCTGATATTGGCGCTAATTGTGCTGTTGGGTGTGTAATAAAATAATTAAATAAGTAGGTAAATTACATGTTGAATTCAGTTGGTTGTAAACTTTTTAAAAAATATTATGAATAAATCCTGCATATAGTTAAACTCTGTTTTTATTTACTTAAGTTGTTTTGCAGTGATTTATACACAGCACCTGCTCAAATGATGAAGTATATATGTTTATAACATGCCTCTTTCACACTATACGAAATTAACAGGACGTTTTGGTTGACCTTTCACCCTTCTAAATTTCTTACCTCGGCAAACTCCCAGGTAATTTCCTGGGAAATAGCTACTCCTGCTTGGGGGTAGGGTTATGCGAGATAATCCCAGGGTCAGCATACTAAGTGCTCATTTTTCTTTCTCAGGAAAATTGCATCAAGTGTGAGACAAATATGGAGTGATGGTGGGGTGAAAATTCCCCAGGAATTTCATGGGGTTTTATTTCATGGAAATTGGCTCCAGAGTGTGCAAAGGGCTTTATATAATTTATGTTATTGAGTAACAGCCATTTTAATTAGAAAGGCGACAGTCAACTCACCAGACAGTTTTGATTGACCCTATCCCAGCACTATTTGAATCAGTTATTGGAATCCAGTTTACAAACTTGCCTGAACCGGTCTGTTGGATGACCCTTGCAACTTAAATCACATTTACGCTTGACTAAACTTTTAAACTTAGGTTTTCTTGAAATTGTTATGCATGACACACTCCCATCTTAATCCCTTTAGAAAGTCTTCATTATTTAACCAGTTTTACAATGAGGGTAGCCCCAAACCCAGAAACATCAAGGACACTGAGGTAGTTCAGTTGAAAAGCTGCTTTCTAACTCTGTTGCATACACCCTGATGATACTGTGCATGGTTGAGGTTCAACAAAAGGACTCACAAGAATGAGCTGAGATTTGGAGTTTGCATCTGAAAGACCTGCCCACTCCAGGGCGCCTCCTGTGGTTTGTGACTTAATATGGTCACTTCTACCCTGAAAACAACCTTACAAGGCTTGCTTTGTTACATGGTGGAGCTATTGGGTGTGGCAAGGTTCCAAGAATGTGCCTGCTTTTTAGGATCTTCTTTTACAAGTCTGATCACTTCTGTAGAGGAATTCATCAATATCTTGGATACTTTAATGATCCTTCTGTAACACTCCTTAAATATTGTTGACTCTCAAGAGTCTGGTGCAATGTCAGTGTTGCACTGACCGCTTTAGGGCAACTAAGAACATGAAACTAACTTGTATTTTGATGTTGTTGGGTTTTTTTGGTTTTTTTACAAATAATTACATGTAATGTGGATGAAATCTTCTTGTATGTACCCACTCTAACTATGAAGGAAGTTTTTCAGTCACACAATCTATCACTTGGTTTTTTCTTCTTCTTTTTTTCTTCTTTCTTTTTTCATGAAGAGGAGAACAGTTTTATTATTTGTACCAACTTTTTAAATTAATATAATTATTTTACCCTACACTGATGTGTGAAGGACACTTTTCCTGAGTGGTTTCTCATGTCTTGAAGAAAACAAATCAACAGGCATGCTGCCTGGGTGATATTTGAACCCATGAACCCTGCATTCTAGAGCAGTTGTCTTAACCACTAGACCACCGACCATGCCTAACTGAATATAAATGGGAAGGTTCATTTCTTCTCTTTTATGTACAGCTGTTACTGGCATAAGCTCATCTTAAAATTTTTAGAAAATTAGCTTTAACAAGGTGTGGATTGTTAACACTTTTTATGTTTACGTTCTGTGCATGGTAAAGCTTAGGCTCTGTGTCTAAATGCTTGACTAAGATGGTACATTGTCTTTTTTCTGTTTTCCTTTCTCTATGACAACTTAAACAAATATTTAATATTTCAGCATTAACGTAGTTAGGAAGTTGGTCATGATGGTCTCACTATACGACTTGAAGTCTTCAGCAAACATTTCAGGGTGTTTCCTGTGAGTTGAAATCAATTGAATTGATCCTGTGAGTCTGTTTGTTTGTCAGTCAGTCTCCCGATCACATCGGCAATATTGATCTCGCTCGGCTGTCTCGACACAGTTGTTCTCTCTACTGGTAGTCTTGGTTCCAAGACCTTTGTGTGTTTTTTTCCTTTCCCCCAAAAATTATTTACAACGTAACGTACTGGTTCTCTAATGGGAATTGATTCCTTTAGACTTGAATTCAGACTTGAATTCAACTTGTATTCAGTTGTAGTATCTCTAATGGGTATCGAGTCCCATTGGTATTCTGTTCGATTCTGGTTGACATCCTCTAGGTCACTACAGTACAGTCATCAGACAGCGCTGTTGTCGTAAGAATTGTGCCCCCTGTTGATGGAATATTTTTTTAAAGTGCAAAACCGCATGTGAAGCAACCACAGATAGTAACGTCTTGGAACCAAGACTACTCTCCTAGCTGTGAACAGGTTGCAGTGTTACTGTTAGATCATGGAGCTATAGCTCCATGGTTATATCATGGAGGTAGAAATTCTGGATGTCCTGCACACTTTTAGACCCTGTAAACCTATTCCATCTACTTGTATAGAGCTCCATTGAGGCATGGACTTAAAGCCAGAAACTAGACTCATGCATAATTCATAACAGGCTGGCCTTTGTTCCCATTTGTCAATTGACTTACAAATGCCTCATTGTCCGCCCCTTCAACTTCTGCACATGAGTACCAGGCATTCACTAGTTTGATATTGGGTCTGCATGCAACAGTCTGTAGTAGAATCAATTGCATTTAGTAAACACCGGTTCAAGGTACATGTGGACGGTAGTTAGTATCATCGCACGCCATGACATAATGGTTGTGATTTCTTGTTGATTTTTGTGGAGAGAAAACCACTGCCAGAACGAACCATGTTGGATGCCTTTACAGACTGGGTTAGCGAAGTCATCCAGTCTATGTCATCGGATACACCAGCCGATCATCAAGTACAGGATGTAGAGGAAGCTAAAGAGACAACAGTCTCTAATAACAATACATTCAACGGAAAGATAGGTATCGATAACCCTGGACTAGTATTGGAAGAAAATGATGACATCGATGGAAACTTTACTGTCATTAGATGGTCATGTAAGGATAAAGTGACTGCTGATAGGTCAGATGAAGTAGCTGTGCCAGATGATGTTATTAGTCCAAGTAAACTTGAACCACAGAGTACGACTAGATATTCTTATAAAATACCAGCTTGGTTTGATCCAACTAATAGCGAGGGTAAGTTCTGTGATAAAAATAATTAGAAGGAAACATTATTGGCTCCAAAAAAACGATTGCAATTTAAAATAAATAAATAAATAGAGTTTTATATACTCGGAAGCTAAATTGTTTAGAGACATGAAGTTTGTGCATAGGGTAGTTACTAGTGGCCGAGCATAAAGGCAACCATTGATGCACATCAATTGGATTTATAACATGTGTACAAATGGTAAAACTGTAGTTTCAATAGACTTCAACTAATTATTTTGTTTACTAAAACTTTGTACATGTATGGAGGTGTGTGGACATGCATAATGCTTTTGGGTTACTTGTATCTGCATTTAATTTTGTAATTGAAACTAGAGGTTACTGAAAGCACAGTTTACTTGCGTTTATAGAAGATTAGTTTAGATTAGATTGGATTAGATTGGATTAGATTAGATTAGATTAGATTAGATTAGATTAGATTAGATTAGATTAGATTAGATTAGATTAGATTAGATAAGATTAGATTTAAAATAATGTGCCATATTTATACCATAGACAAAGGACCACATATTTTTATACTATAAGTTTTGTTGATAGATTTATAAAACTTTTTTCTTTTTTCTTCAAAAAACGCTCTTGTCTCAATTGAGTTTGAGTTGTCTTATTACATAAATAGGAAGTTACAACTGCATTTAGCATGTCTCATCTAAAGCAATACCAACAACTTACAATAGTCACATCATAATAAAATATGTTACATTTTGCCAACTTTACCAGTTTATTAATAATACACAATAGCTATGAAATAAATGACAATTTAGGACAGTTATATTCATATTAGCATACACACAAAGATACATAAGGCTTTATATGGCCCAATTTCATGGCATTGTTGCCACAAAATTATGTGCTTACTGCACCATGTAAAGCTATGATTCTATGGCTGTTAGTGCAGAGTTCCACAGAAAGCAGAGCCATGAAATTAGGCCCAGATCACTTTTATTAGTTTAGCGTTAAAAAAACCCAAAAAGAACATTTTTGACAACATGATGATTCGCTGATCCAGGGGTTTTATGATGCATGTAAAAAAGGCCACTATTGAATGAATACATGTAAGATATCAGTAGTAGGATTTCAATTATTGTTTACTGCATTTATCTAGGTACAGTGTATAGTGTCAAACATAGGATTGAAATTGGAATAATAGTTTGCCGCTGAGTTTATGAATTACTGCAGTCATCCATAGACGTAACACCTCAGTAAATGTACCTCATTTTCAGGTCAAAGTCAGCAATATGTCTCAGTTCTATGTGGTGTTGCTCTGAGTCCTCAACCACAAAATGATGGTATTTGGTATAGCAGCTTTGAGGAACAAAGTAATGGTATGCTACATGTAGATTTCATATGGTCGTTCACATGGTGTAATAACATTTAACTCTAACCCAAAATAACCCATTGGAATTTGTCCTATATTCACGATCATCATCATCAGCAAATGCTTGCATCTACATTTGAAACTTTTGGATTTGATATCAGACTGAAAAGCCAACGCTAAGAATAGTTGATTTGGCTTTGTTGGTATAGGCATCAGTCAAAAACAGAGAGAAATTGGTTTTGTAGCCAATAACTAAAAAAAAGTTTATGAGTAAGTGCTACAATGTGTTCCAGGTAGATGTTTTCACATACATTGCAACATCTCAATCCACTTGATTTTCTTATTCATATCAATTCTCCGAATGTCACATGCCACGTTAATCTGGTTTAACTGGTGGTGGATACTAACGTCGTGTATATAAATTTTGTCTTGTGTATTATGTCTTTTATATGTTCCAATGGACTAAAACAGAACATCAAGTCAAATCATTGTATGCACTAACATACAGCATGTAAATACCAAACTAATTATAACAGCATTAAAACTAGCACTAATATATCTATTCTTACCGTTGTCAATTCAAGCTGAAATGATATGTATACGGTACTTGTACAGTACATGTCTAGTACAGATTCTTAAAACCACAATTGAAGCACAAAGTCTGATGTACACTGTCTGATTATCTCTCTTCACTTTTTGAAATCCACGACTGCCCGTACTCCCTTCCAAGCTATGATGCTATCTCCTTCGTGGTGAACAAGTCACGCAAACTCTAGCTGATGACAAAGATTTTTCCACTGCTGCCTCCCTCCTGTGTAACGGTCTTCCTGTCCCCATTTAAAATGCTCAGACTGTTTTGTCCTTCCAGGAGGGTCTCCAAGACTCACCTGTTCTCCAACTTGGAGCTGTTTATCCCAAGTGTCTTTCTCCTTTGAACGCTTTGTATCCTTTGGTAATTTGGGGCTATATAAATTCCTGTTATCAGTATTATTATTGTACAACATTAACACTGATATCAACTATACATTTAGTCCCACATGCATTTAGTGTTAGCCAGAGGGGTGTCTGTGTGTCTTTTGGGGTCCTTCTGTCATTTACCTGTAAATGTATTGTAAGTGAACAATTCGGGCACCCAGTTTTTAAGTTTCCAGCAAATTTGGACACCCTTTAACCAAGTCCTGGTTAAAACCTTGCCCACATGTTCTTGCATTGGCACACATCTTCTGTATGTTGAAGTATTATTAGTAACATCATGTATCCCTTACTGTCTTTACATGCACCTACCCTTGAGTGTTGTTTGGTACCTTGTGACACACAATATGCCATATCATAGGCATGATATTCTTCCTACTTATGTCTGATTTCCGATTTTATTTATTTTATTTTTTTGCCCTCGGACATGTTAGAAAAATCAGAAAAACTGTGATTAAATAGCCTGAAAAGTCTATTAAAGCCTATACACCATGTATATATGTAGGTCAGCCCTTGTACTCCAATTTTTTTTCAAGAACCAAGTATCATGTCTGCATAAATTCAACGTGTTCTGAACTAGACTGGACAGCTTCAGAGACATTTTAAGCCAATTTCATCAAGACTTAATGATTTGATTGTCACATGACCTACTTGTGAACAAACCTACACAGGGAAGAGCTGGAATGGCTACACTTATGTTGGTATGGTTATTTATTATTTGCCGCCTTTAAGTTGTTTACACTCATCAATGGTAGTCTTGTCATATGATTGACAGTGCCATCACTGTCACTTGAAAGTGTTGTGTCATGATCGCCAGTTGTGTCAGTGTCACTTTACCGTGGCACCTTGGTTGTTATTTAGTACTGACATTGTCACTATAACCAGTCATTAGCGCTCACAATGTCATGGTCATTCCCACAGTAGTATCAAGAGGACGGATCAGTGCAACTGTTACCACCTTGACTGATTGGTGACATTTTCAGTGCTGTTGTATTGTCACATATCATTATTGTCACATGTCATTATTGTCACATGTCATTATTGTCACATGTCATTATTGTCACATGTCATTATTGTCACATGTCATTATTGTCACATGTCATTATTGTCATTATCCGGTGTCTGTGGCACTCTTCAGTACCATTTTTGCCACTCATCATCGATGCCAGTGGAACTTCAGCACCAATGGTATTTTACGGACAGTAAAAAAACATTAACATTTGTGAGTTCGGTGACCACCAATAAATGTTTAAACTTGTTGATAAATAATTACCTTTATTATTACGGTTTATTTTTTAACAAATAGTCATTGCTGCCTACAGCTGAATGACAAAACACTTTACATTAACAAAATAAGGAATACAAATAGATTATAAAAAACTAAATATTAAAGCTGTGCTTGAGCTAATGGAGATCTAAATTGGTAAGCAAGATAAATTGCTCACAGTCAGAGGAAACTGGGCTGGTTTGGGAAAGGTGGTCAGATGGAAGGGGATTCTCACAAACACAATCCTGGAGGGTGGAACAGATGGTACCCACAGAAGGGAAAGGCAGAGGAAAACCTGGGCAGATAATTAAGGAATGGACAGGTGTTAATTGGGGCACAACGTCTTGGGGCAGCAGAAGACTGTGACGAATGGAGTTTCTGTGTGACAAATGCCATCACAATGTCATCCCTACAGCCGTATCGCTATGGGACAGAAGGAAGGAAGGAAACAGTAAAAAAGACAAATTTAAAAAAATGAATCAAAAAAAGAAGCATTTAGGAAATCAATCAGAAACATACAAGGCACATAAAAAAACTTGTGTTTTTTTTTTAAATATATAAAGTTAAACATATATGTAATTTGTGGTTTTGGTTTGTAATCCTCACTTCAAAATGAATTGATGATTCTTTGTAATGAATTATCATTTGACAAAACACGTCTTCATAAGCACCAAACTAAGTCGCGTGCTGGAGATCGTGCCTTTCAAGCTGCTGCCCTCCGGCTGTGGAATTCTCTTCCCCGTAACATCCAGAAAGCCAACACACTTCAGCTCTTCGTAAATAGACTCAAAACTCAATTATTTGTGTATTAAAAATCATGCCATATATTATTTTGCTTGTACAATTTTTGTATCTCCTGTATCAATGCATTGTTTGTTTGTATCTTTATTTCTATGTCAGCTTAAGCGTTCTGATCTTCGTGGGGTGCTATAAAAATGCCTGTATGTTTGTATGTAATAGTAGCATCACACCGAAGTTGCTATTTGTTTGAATCTTTCCCATGTTTCCATGGTGATGTGGTGCGACCAAACCCACTGCTTACGTGATGGTACACAAAAACCTTTTTATTGTTTTTCTGGTACAGTTAAACGCAGCAGCTGTATTGGATTTGAAAACAATAGAAACTCTTCATCGAAGGTCATGAACAAAAGGTCCAGCAACACATTCTGCTTTTTTGGTCACGTTCAAATTGCAGAGATTTACTATGTCATGTTGCTTTTGTTTTATTTTTACACCTCATCGTGCCGAAAACAAGGATTTCCAGCATTATCGTGTTCTGTCTGAGACATTTTGTGTGTGAATTATTTGAGCTCATTTGGGAGAGCAGGAAAGATCTCCACTCGGGTCGTTGTGTTCTGTTGAAGATGTTGTCAATGAAGTCAGTATAAGAGGACAAAATATTTTGCTATGGCGCTGGATCGCTTCAAGCAGTGGATGGACGATAAGCTGAACACAATTTTTGGTGATGAGGAAGAAAACAACGGCGAGGGAAAAGAGCTCAAGACTGATGAGACTGATGCTGGAGAGACAGGGACAACAAATCACAGTGAGACGGGGACCACTGATAAGGAGGATGGGGAGCAAACGAAGGATACCAAAGGGTTTTTACCATTGCTTGCTTTACCTGATTTCTTACTAAGGAAAGGAGACAGCACAAAGGATTTGGATAGTAGTACAGATCGTGACAGCGGTACCTGCATGTCTGAAGGTATTACTATTCATTAGGCTACATTTGTATCCATCAGGAGTTTAGTCTTAACTTGAGTCACGTTTTCATGTTCTTGTTACTGGGATACTCAACCTTGGAGTTTATAATGAGAATACCATAATCTTCGGCATACATATAAGCTGTGTCTTATAGGTTGATTCCTGCGGCTTATACACCTGGTGGTATAATGCTGTTTTTGCTGTTTACCGAGCGCTTGTGCCAGTATTCATGCATGCAAAGGGTAAAGTGCACAAACATCGCCTTAGCTAAAGTTGGCGACACACATAAACATCATTCTGCGTTTTCCAGAGCTCAGTGATGATGAATTAGAGAAATAAGGTAATTTTTGGCCGATATGACCCAAAAATATACATTTTTCAATTTGAAATAGCTTTTTTCATAGGTGCAAGAAAACTATAAGCTTTTACTTAAGGTACAGTCAACTCTCGTTAACTGCTGTGTAGCCAGGGATCAGACACAAGTTTATGATACAACCCCAAACAAAGATATTGATAAAATAGGGAGACCACCTACATAGTGCTAGATTGCTCAGTTGGTAGAGCACCGACATGTTAATCCGTAGGTCGTTGGTTCAAATCCTGCTCTAGTCATATTTTCTTTGTTCAAGCCCATATTTGAAATTTACCAAGTCGGGTTCTTTTGTGATTTATTACTTAATACTGTTTTTGTTTTTTTGTTTTTTTATTATTATTATTTGGTTATAAGTATGTAGTTTTCCTCGCTGTAATTTTTATAAAATTTGATTGGAAAATCTAGCCACCCCCACCTTTATTTTTGGAACTATTGGTTTTTTTTTTCACCATTGGCAGCGAAGACCCATAAAAGTGCAAAGTGAAATCAACACTGAGGTACCATTGCTTAGAATACCAGCATAAAACCAGTCAGTGTTGTGGCGTAAAATACGTCACAGCATGAACTGGATGAGGGTTGTCTATCTTTGTATGCATTTTCCATTGTTTTGTTTAGATAGAGTCTGTAGTGTGACATTACAGTGCAGTTTTGATTTCTAAGCGTGACACCGATCTTTTTTTTTTTTTCTTCTTTTTTTTACTATGAAACCATTTTTATTGAGTTTTACTCAATTGTATGTAATCATTACACACTTGTTTACCTTTCTATAACTGAAGAACAATAATGTTAGTTTCATTAAAGTTGTTCTTTAATCCTTTGTCTGGATTAGAAATTCAAATACTTCCTGGTTGTACTGGTATTACAGATGTATGGTACATGTACATGACCCACAGAACTCCCCCTTTTTAAGCCCCATCTCATAGTTTTTTCTATAACACTAGATAATCCAGCCATAGTGATTCACTTGTGAAAGTCACAATGCTGGTCTTTTTTCAACATGTAGAGAGGGGGGGGGGGAGGATTCACTTTGATTCCATCAAACTTGTTTTGCAAAGACACAATCCACATTGACACGTAAGAATGTTGGTTTTGTGGCCATGTGAAGCTGACTTCATTATGTTTGGCTTGCTGTTAGGTTCCATGGAGGTAGCAGTGGTTTTAAATAATCTGGCCATACACAAAGTGGCCACCTAACCACTTATTTGCTTAACTTACTGCTTACCAGTTTCAACTAAGCAACAAATACTGGAAACCAGTCACTGGGTAATGGGATGCATGACATTGTTTTTGGCTGGTAATCTTTTATTTGTATGCAAATTTTTTTTGTGCTTTTAAAGCAGCTCTAGAAAATTGGGCCCTGGAGATCACCTGGGTGATTGCACTTGGCCAGTGTGCTCATGAGCTCAAAGTTTTTTTCTGAATAGTACTAGGTAGGGTGTCATGGCACAGCAGTTTAGAGCATATATTTCAAGGTCTGGTGGTTAAGCCATCGGGGTGTCGGTTCGAATTCCTGGTCATGACACTTGTGTCCCTGAGCAAGATGCTTTACTATAATTGTTTCTCTTCACCCAGGGGTGTAAATGGGTTCCTGCAAGGGTAAGAGGTTGATTTTGTGTTTGAAAAAGCCTTCGGAGCGCCACAGCAGCCCAGCGCCACAGCAGCCCAGCGCCACAGCAGCCCGGGGCTGTATATTCCCTTGGGAGCTTAGAAAGATTAAAGGAATTTTGTTGGCCCAATGACCAGGGCACTGTGTAAATATGCACTATATAAGAACCAGTTTATTATTGAGAATTGATGGGTAAACGTTTTTAGGTATGAGCTGACTTGGGTACGAGTTGACCTGGGAACGAGAGTGTTCATTGCTACAGAAGCTTAGGCAGTTTTTTTTAATAGTTGGTCTTAGAAGTGCTACCACTACTACATGTGCTTTCCTTGTTTTATTGATCTGACTAACACAGCTATCTCTATGTCCATGGTTGTTAAACTTTCATGAAGTGAATTAGTGAAATTTTTCCGTGGCAGTTACTCCCAAATGATTGTTGTGTGTTTCTGTCATGCTTCAGTAGACATGGAATACTTCTTAAGTTGAAGGAAGTTGAGGCCCATGCATGTAACACTTGCTTCTAAGCTCCAAAGGCTCAGTACTTAAGTCCTTTATGTTACATCATTGACCCATGTTAGTCAAAAATCCAAACTATTTGAGTTATACAGACTGTGCACATTTCTTCCAGCAACCCATGGAGCATAGCTCATGATTGATTGAACAAAGTAGAGGGTGATATTTGCATTCAATACTTCTGCATGTACTTCTATTATACACTCAGTTGCTGGTGCATGAAGGTCTTTTTTTCATCAGAATTGTTTGCTGAGTGTGGCTCAAACTGTGTACACCAGTGCCTCGTGTACAATTTTTTTGAACAGGAACCATACTGCATGGATTTCTGAAGGCAACTACAAGGTTGTAGCTACTTTCTACGTGATTGTCATTGCTGCTTGGTTTTGGGTAGTTTATAATACTTTGTTCCTCTGCACCTCCATGGTGTTAAAGACTACGTGTACTAAGAATAATGGGCATGGCTGGGCGTCTTTGCTGTTGCTGTAAGTCATCTGTTGAGGATGCTGATGATGATAACGCGTTTACTGTGTCTAGCAGTACGCCGAAAGAAACCACACCCCTCTTGTCCTCCTGTCTAACCTCTGTATCTGAGCTGCAGAAAAGTGGAACCCATTCCCTGAAGAGTGAGACCAGTGGGAAGCCAGAGTTGCTGCTGCTCGCCAACGCCCCGGACCTTGTGCTGAGAAATTCAAATGATAAATCTAATGGTAACAGCAGGGATGATTTACGAAATGATAACATCTATAACCAAACTAAAGACGGACAAACTGCAAACAGTGGATCTCAGGGAATTCAAACTACGAATATTGATGATGGGAACGGCGGTTTCTCCTACACATTTAAAAGGGTCGGTGTTAGCCGAATGGCATCAGGAACAGGTGAGAAGACCCCCTCTCCGTCATTTTTAAGGGCAAGGGTTTGACGTCATCATCACAGTAAACTTGGTTGCGCTGTTTTGGAGTCAATGTCCCCTTTTGGTATACAGTGTACAGTCCACATTTAAATCGATGCAGCGCTTGCCATAATTTGTACGTGCAATTTGACTCCCAAATGGTGAGTGTGTCATACATGATAGCCGCGTGAGTCTTTGTTGTAAGAGTTCAATAGTCATAACTGTAAGTTGATGCGCATTGTTTCTATTGAACCTGTGATTAAGGTAGCGTTTGAGTGTGGTTTTTCAGTGGTAACAGATCACTGATCAAAATCAATGTTATTGAAATACCATACACAGAGTCTTATTTATAACAGTCACCCACTTCCCTCCTCCCCCCAAAGCTTTGAAACTTCATTAAGCTGTAGGCCTTGACTACAAAGAATGTAATGTGTCTCTTTGCGTAAGTAAGTGACGACGATTTTACATATGGTCACAAGAGGGTGTGACAACAGTACATCAGACTCGCACTCGTAAGGCAACATCTTGGTTTTATGTCTAGGGTTCTGAGGGTTGGCTTAAGATAGGTCTGGAAACTGGGTGTGTCCAAGAGGCTTCCCTGAAATTAGGCTACAATGACCCCGGAGAGGGCCAGTCAAATGACTATGCTCCCTTATGTGAGTCACGTAGAATGGTAGAAATCATTAAGGTAAAGTTTTTCACCGACACTTAGTTTTTGTTTTTTTAATGTTCAGGCAATGTTACTTACCACTCGGGTAATGTTTCCCCCCACCCCATGTACTCCACTTTGTTTCACACTGTGGTTGCATTTTTAATATATATATAATTCAAATCGTTTAGACAATTGAAATAACGTAGAACCCTTGTGTTGGTGTAAGCCTCCATTGCTTACATCAAACAATGGAAATGTGCACGTGTGTACACGCCACACAAAACCAATGATATGTCTACTTTGACCAGTGAGGGTGCTGTTTGAGCTTGTGGCATCATATTATGGAAATAAAACCTTGTACTACTGCTGCACCAAAGCTATGGAATAACAACCCCCTTACCATTTGTAACGCTGCCTCACTAACTGAATTTAAGCGTCTCCTCAAAACACACCTTTTTAGACACATCATAAATTTTCTTAGGTGTAAAAACTTGTTCTTTTTACATAAATCTGTTAATCTTTTAAAGTTTGTGATTGTTGTATTTTTATGAAGGTTTACCCTTTTTTAGATTTCTTGTAGATTTTGTGAGTGTGAATTATGGGTGGTTTTTTTTAGGGGGTTGTGCTTCTTTTTATGTAAAGCGCTCAGAGGCCTTCGGGCATTGGGCGCGTGTTTTATTATTATGATTACTATTACTATTATTATTATATGCAAGGATCGAGTCATACTGATATCAGCTGGATTGATTCATGTGTGAAGATATTTCATGCAAAGTACAGTGATCCAGTTTTAAATGAAGTGTGTATAAAACTGCAAAACTGCACCTGTTTCAAAATTTATTATTAAATTATACATGTAGAGTAGGCCGGTAAGTCACTGACAAATGACTTACAGTACCATGTGATGTGGGAGTTGAAATATTACATTGTTTGGTGGTATATTTATTCTATGGTATTGGGGATGTACGTACGTTTTGCTGGTATCCATTTCAAGGGCCAATGCATCGGCAACAACCCTGTGATATCTGTGCTGGTATACTTCATGATCAAAATTAATCATTTAAAAAAAAACCGCACAGTCTCTCAGTATTTTCCTTGTCGTAAGAAGAGTTTTTATGTTTGGAAACTCTGAATGTCCAAGACGCCTGCATTGATGCTCTGTTTGTGAGCCCCCAAGCTTGTCATGTAGGAGGGGAGACTTTTATGTGACTGACCACCAGTGGTTGGTGGATATTTCAATGAAAAATGCACAGTACATTTTCCAGTTTGGAGTGAGACTAGATACTGGCTGGCTGCAGTTATCATGCTTTTGATCGTTCACAACTTGTTTGGCGTTATAAGGGTACAGCTTCGAATATTGCCAGTCTGATGCTGCTAGTCACATAACACAGCTATTGCATATAATGTAGCCAGGAACTCAGAAATATGCAGGTCTCTGTTGTATTTTTAAATTTTTTTCCTCGAACATCTACAACATAACATCAGTTCCAAGTTTCTAATGTTCTCAAGAACTAGTTTGACTGTCGTTAGTCAATGGTCAGATTGAACAGATTTCCACTGTGAATGTTCAGCAGCTGGTATCATGCCCATCGCACACTACCTTAGGAGGTATGTGACTTGGTGTAGCTGTTCAAATCTACCCGTCAGCGAGACAGACTCGGAGCTCTCGTTCGGCGACCCGACTCCACTTCTTCGAGACTGGTGTGTGATCAATTTAGCCTCGGAGCGTTTACCAGCCGGAGATGTGCATGGCTCTGCTGAAGTCCGCAGTTTGAGTGATCACCGATCTGAAACCAGCAGCAACCCTGATATCATTCTGACCGGAACGGACTCATCCGTTGAATATCTGTATGCAAGACCTCAAAATCAAACTAGCAACTTGAGAAAACGGGCGTTTGAGGATTCAAGCTCCTCAAGACGACATCAAAGGGAGCCCGGGCGAGGGGTTAACAAAATGGGCAGAAGGACTCAGTCAAGAAACAATACTCCCACATTTAAGCCACTGGAAGAGGATTTCTTGTCTAGAGAACAAATCTACAGGTTGTATGGTGAGTTTGGATGTTAGTCTGAATCAAGACCAATGCGGGTGTGAATCCTCACATGGTGTGGTTTGTTCAATAAAGTAGGTAAAGATAAGGGCCGTCTGAGTGGTACCCAAGACCTATGGATGCAGCTACTTGTACCATATATATTCACGCAACGATAAATCACACATTCCAATATTATCTTGGATTTGGTAAGGACAAATAATAATAACAGTAATATTAATAATAATGCTTACTTCTTATGTAGTGCTTCATCACACCCCTAGGGGCGTATCATAACATTCAGTGTTTGTTTTTCAGTAGGATAAGCAGAGCTATGTTTTGAATTGTGAGACCCATTTATGTAGCACCTTCTTATGGTTTACAAGGTCCTGCGGTGCATTCAGCAGCCACTGTCAGAAATACAGGGGCAAACCCATTCTCTTTGCAATAAGTGTAACTGAGTTCGTTTACATGCATTCCACAACACACGGGACCAATGGCTTTCTGTCCCATCTGAATGACGAAGCAATAATGGTTAAGTATCTTGCTTAAGGACACAAGTGTTATGACCAGGACTTGGAACCCACACTCTGCTGATCAGAAACAACAGAGCTTGTGTCCAGCGCACTTGACTGCTCAGCCAAGACATGCCAAGACCTTGGCCCCTTTCAGAGAGCTCTTTAAGCATAACAAGTAGCTAATAGGATGCTTACCTGAATAAGGTAACCAACCAAAATACCATGTATTACACCTTCTGTGAATGTTTTCTTGCTAATGTTTTCTGAGCAGTAAACTTACAGTACGAGCAAAATATTAGGGACCAGTGCCAAAATTCTTAGATCTGATTCTGTGGGAGTACATAGTTGTGAGTAACTTGTAGGGGTCTATTTTTTGTTTCTACATTAACTTTATAATTTCTAGCGGTCTTTTTTGGGGGGGATTACACATCAAGTTTGGAATCTAGAGGTCATCTTTTGGTTTCTACTTTCTACATCAAGTAAGATACTGTTAACTATAATTGCATGTAGCATTGAACTTGTCATTAGGCCTACTGGTTTGTTAAACTTATTAGTCCCCTGTCATTAGACCAGGTGAAAAACACAATATAAATCATTTAAACATTCAGGTTGAATTCACACTAATTTGGACAGTTTTATGAACACTTACAAGTATCTCGCCGTGAGTGCATTTATTGATTGGTATACAATTGCAGATACAGTACGACAAGCACATTGTGCTCATATTTCCTGCTTCTGCAACTCGTCCTCAAATTGTCATCAGTTACTATCTGAACTAATGTCCCTGCCCCCCCCCAAAAAAAAAAAAAAATTTAATAAAAAAAATGTAATAGAATAAGTTTTTGTCCTCTTATGTGTCCCATTCAAAAATACAGTCAACTCTTGTATAAAGAGCACTGTTTTAAAGAGTTTCTGTTTATAAAGAGTACATTCTGAAGTCCTGAATCTCATTTCTGCTTTGTGTTTCTCCGTTTTGCTGTCCTTGTTTCTTATGACGTTATGAAAATGAAAGTTGGCTAGTCCCACAGTTGACCGGACTTGTTGTTGAGCAGATGCTTGAAGGTTTCTCTTACATTAAACCAAGGACATGTATTCAGCTGGCAATCTCAACAAGAAAAGTCTAGACCGTTAAAAAGGGGAGAATTTATTTGAAAACCCAACATGATGCATCATCTTTTCTAGTAACATCACAACGTGAGCATGAACATTAATGGTTGTATTTCCATTAAGAGGCACAATGCTAAAACAAACTATGAAATCACCCTTTATTAGTCGTAATGTAGGCTATGGGTTATGTTTATTTAAAGTTTGTTTAATGATTGCTACATGACTACACATGCTACAGACTAAATTGCTGCCAATCATGTCCTCGTAGCGAAACATCTTGAGCGGGGAACTATTTCATCTAGCAGTTTTGAACAGGAAAATATTTAGACTTTTTTTGTTTGTGCAGACTGAATGCTAACATTAAGTAGCAAATGGTGATTTTTGAGTAACAATTGATGGAGGGTTTTGCTCTGCTGTACAAGGGAAATCGTTCACTGTTGGGACAAACTACCATCGACCTATTGTATTGAGAAAGCAACAAAGTATAGTTAATACATGTCTCTTAGCAGCCAATTTAGCATGTATGTTTTGTGGGTCTGGAATTACACAGATGCCATCGCCTTCATTGCCCTCATAGACTATCATATGGAAGTGCCCTTTGCGCCCTCTTGAAGATTCCAGGCCTGTTTTGCAAACTTTATCAGAATCTTTCTCCTTCAGATTTCTACTTTACTTTCTTTCCAGTGTAATCATAATTCACCCAACAGCAAAAGTAAACTGGTTGTACATGTACTGTGAAAAAAAAACATAACCTTTTTCCAGGTTTGATAAGCCCAAGTGGGGAAGCTTCAGAGAGTTTTATGTTATTATTTTGTCAATAAATAAAAAAGCTCGCGTGTACAGCCATGCACAGGTATTGCTGCTTTGATTTTCAAAGCGAAGTGGCTTTCTTTTGTCAAGTTGGTTCAGGGTATTTATCGTGCTGAATAGTGCCCATGACGTGCTTAGAAAATACACTCACAGGGCACACGCCTTTGGATAGGTAAGTACTCCCAGTATGTAGAGCACAAATCTTAGCTGGTATTTGTTATGTAAATGATTAACCTTGCCTGTGGATTGGTAGACCATAGCGCTGTGACTGTAGAGGCTTTGCGATCACAGTGGAATGCGACTGGGTCAGTGGTAGACGGTGTACTGGTGATGATCATGTGCTTGTACTAATCATGCAGTGATTGAAGCGAAGAGTTTGTGAAACCTTTTAGCCTGTGTTTGTCGGTGGCATCATGTGCTTGAAGTGTGTAACTCTGTGCCCGCCGTTCGGGCAGTCTTTTGGTGTACGGGGGTTATTCTCTCGCCGATCAGCTCCCCCACCGGACGACGACGGAGATGTGTACGAAAAGAGCGAGTCAGCAGGTGCTGATGGTATCGAGGTGGCCTCGGAGAAAGATTTATTCAATGGGTCTTTGAGAGGCTCCAGTCATGACTCGGGACATTTTGAGAATGGGATTGGTCAGGAACTTGAAACAGATGGGGTAGAACATACAACTACAGTCGATGGAATAGCAGGTATATTGATATGTGGTCATACTGTGGCTACCATAAAGCATTGTAGGAACCATTTTACCACTTCTGCAGCAGGGCAACTTTTCCTGTGGTAAAGCACATGTTTTTGTAGATCGTGCCGTCTACCAGTGAGGAAAGAACCTTCCTCTCAGGTAGCACTAATATATAAGGTCTGTGGCATTTATGACAATAGTCACTTTAAGAAAAACTTGTTCCATAAAATCTTTCCTAACATTCATAGTGAATGCCTGCACTCTTGCATGATTAAAAACATGGTGAAGAAAATTCAGTTATCACTGAACTTTGACAAGGATTTCCAGGTACATTCTGTACTTCCTGCTTGAGAGCAAACTTTCATAATAGAGATTACACTTCTTAGAAAGTTGCCCAAGGTGGTTTTTTTTTTGGGGGGGGAATTATGCATGATCTTCAAGTAAACAGTCTCATTTGTTCTTTAATTCATATTGGTTTATTAATACCATAAGTCATAGGCAAGAGCTGAGTTGTGCATGATTTGCAATAAAAACTTAATAATATGTTGTTTAAAACCAAGTAATAGAAGCAAAGGTTTTTTGAACAAATGCCAAACTTCAAAGTACATGATGAAAAAGACACAACTATAGTGTACAGAGGTCAAATGAAGGGAAGACAAATTTGATGGTGAACTATGGTGAAACAAATTAATTGATTACTTTCAAAAAGTTAATTTTTAAAGTTTTACTGGCGTATCAAAATGTTTGATTCACGTTTACGTACAAATTTATGGCTCAGTGCATGCAAGGTTAAAAATCCTGTAAAAGAATCTGCGACATAAATACACAAAGGAATGTTCTTTATTTCCCCCCATGTATCAGTTTACAGAATACAGAATACACATAGAATGTTTTCCCCTGTTTTCATTGTTGAACTTGTTCCAGAATCATTTTTAGAGTTAGTTGTGACAGGGTGTACACATAGCACTGTTAGTGTTGACATTACTAGGGAGTTCCGTTGCATGAATAGAATACAAATAACCTGAACGAAGATTGTGGTAAGCAAACTGCAACATGTAAATTACTGTGCGAGTCTAAGTCAACACAGTTCTTTCATAACCCACATATGAAAAGAAGATGTGCGTACTTTTAAATAAATATTCACATTTGTTCTTTCTGTTGGCTTTAAAGTTTTCCTGAAGACGAGCAGAGCAGAGTAAACTGTTTTAAACGTTGAGGCCACACTGGCCTTTTTTCAGAGCCAACACTCCTCCCAAAAGAGATTTACTTGTAGTTGTACATGCAAAGTTACTAGTTATGGTTACTTCTTAATTTACACACCATGCAGAGCTTCAAGTTTTCGGTTTACCTTCCAGAGTCTTGCAGTAATATTTAACTTTTACTTGTTTGTTTGATGTTGTAGTAGGTTGTGAATGCACACCTACATTGTAACATGACATCATACATTGTGCAATTATTTACTCTCTTGTTTTGCCTTTTGTACTCCTTCCCAATGATCTGGGTGCATACACTATAAATGGAGTATCTGCAATGGAGTGTGCCTGCGGTTGTTTGTCGCCAGCCAGGGAGAAAGTTGCCCTTTAAATGGTCCAATAATGAGGCCTTCTTGCCTTTTTATTGCACAACATTAAATAACTTTGATAAAGTGAATTTGTTTAAATCCCATGCTCCATTTCACAAAACACAAAGGTTCCTCTTAAAGAGGAAGATCAATCTTGGCTCTTTTTGTGAAATTGACCCTAGGTTTGTCTGAGAGCTTTACATGTAATTGTAATAGGCTTTGCAAGTCTCACACGTATTCGAACATCGGTACCCACTAAAGTGCTTGAGTTTCTCTCCTTCACACGTTAAAGCAATGTAAATAACCTTGTACCAAAGTGGTCCCAAAAATGTTGAAATACGTGCGAGACGTGCACAGTCTATTGTATTTGAAAGGTACACTATGTCTGGGCTTCAACTGCTTAGTCTTTACTGTACATGTGTGCTTATCTGCTGGTAGTATTTTATGGTTGCATTCAAGAGTACTTTTAAAAACAAGCCTGATCAAGAGACACTGTGTGAACTGCTGTTGGACTAATTTCACCTGCACACTGTTACGTCAACTCTTTACAAAATCATACACCATATGGTCAACTCCACATCTAGACTATTGGACTCTGATGATGGTGGTATGATCCCATGTGAAGCATAATCAGTTCACTGGTGCAGTCTTCCATCCAACAGAATCTAACAAAATATGCAGCGTGCAGCTTTCTTTAGTTTATTTCTTTCTTTTTTCCTTTTTTCTTTTTTTCCCTGCACTTTTGATGCTCTACACAGGTCAAAAACCCTCGGCCACCTGCCAGAGTAGGGTTGGCTTCAGCCCTCTACGGAGTCAGTAGGTTGAAATGTTGTAGTGTGAGGATGACTAAAGCCAGTTGTGAAAATTACCCTGGAGGTGGGAGGGTGATGGGATGGGGGTTGTTGAAATGATGTACTTCTTCTATTGTTGCAATTTGAAAATGGTAGGATAATCTGGATTGCTCTGATGTAAGCAAAAGACAGTCTCATTCCTAGTATGAGATTGACCAACACTAGGAAAACAGTTCTTTTTTTAAATTAACAGTTGTCAAGTTTAATATGGGATACACACTCGCTATGAAGTTGCCAAATACTTCATAGATTAACCAATCAAATGATATCTATGTAAGGTATATCGACACCGCTAAACTGTACCCAGAATGGGCGGAACAAACGTCGACATTGATCTTGCCACTGCGTATCAGCTAGGAACAAATTCAAGCATTGATCTTGCCACTGCGTATCAGCTAGGAACAAATTCAAGCATTGATCTTGCCACTACGTATCAGCTAGGAACAAATCCAAGCATTTTACATTTGTGTTTGTCCCTCACCCTTTAAATCATTTCCATATATCAATATCTGCAGCTGGACCTTGACCATTTGTTTTTGTACAGGTATGCAAATAGCACATTGTTTTGTGCACATTGTTTTGTGCACATTGTTTCTGGGTTGGTGATATTAATTTACAGAAACAGACCACAACTTAATTGAAATACCAAATTGTACACTCATGCATAAAGCAAGTGGTATGGTAGATTCAAGCCGAGTTCTGAAATCCATCCACCTTGAAGAGGGGCTCAAAGGTCAAATTCAGTTTTGTTTGTGATTCACTCATTTTCCAATGGATAGAGTCCTTAAGAAAATTGGGAAAAAATTTCAAGGCTCTTTGTATCATCGTTATGTATTTTTAGTTAACTTTTTGTAGAGAAATTTGTTTGTTACATTTTTATTTCATACAACATCCAACAGCGCAAGCCCAAATTAAAGGACGGACACAAAATTTTATAATCATGTTTACAAATTTCCTCATTATATGCTGAGTAAGTGTACATGTGCAGTCAACGCTTTTACCTTGTTCAACACAGCAACATGCTCCTCAAAATGCATCAGTTGCTACTCTAAGTTCATCATTTGCCACTCAATACCAGCACTCGGTGTGCACAAAACAAGTTCAGGGCTAAATATTGTGCTGTGCAAAATTGCTGGACGAAATTGGTCTCTGATGTACACACGTTCACATGTAGTCTGTTTGACCACACCTTTTACATTGTCAAGACATGGGGCCCGGTCGTGGTTAACCACCTTCACTTTCATAGAGTTGATGAGCTGAAGTAAAATGTATAGTTAACCCATCCACCCTAGCCAGCAGAAAGGAGCATTTCCCACAACACAATTGACTTTTGTTATTTAAGATCGCTTGGACTGGCCAAATAATCTCTTCATAATAGGAATGTGGGTGGTTGTAAGAGGGCAGCAAAACCAAGAAACACAAAGCAGAAATGAGATTCATGACTTCAGAATGTACTCTTTATAAGCAGAACCTCTTTATATCAAAGATGATGAGCTCAGTGTTCAGTTAATTACACAATGCCAGCGAGTGCCTCTGATGAAGCAGTTGTTGCTACGAATTTCTCCCAAGTTGGACATTTTAGTGCTGCATTTGTTCTCCTCTATTCTCCTATTTATTAACATATTCGATCTACTCACAAACTTGCTTTTAATTCAGTTGGCTAAAACATTGGTACTTTTGTACTGTTGTTGATGGAGTTTCCAACTTGGCTGGATGGAAACAGAAAATAATATATTACCCTTCAAAGTACGCCCGCTTAAAACTTTTCTAAAAGAGATGGAATAGAGCCCTGGGCCCAATTTTATAAAGCTGTTAATATAAGCAAACACATTGATAAACACAGACAAATTTTGCTTTGCAGAAACAGGTTACCAGCCAAAATACCATACCATGTAAATAATTTTTGACTGGTTCTTTACTTATTTTTTGCTCAGCAGAACAGTTAGCTAAAGCACCTTTTTCTGATAAAAACAGCTTTGTGAAGATGGGGCCTGGTATCGATGCTTTACTTGTTACACTAAATCACAACCAGGTGTTACCACAAACATGTTTCGACAAATTATTTTGCTTTTGATAAGTTTTTATCACAAAATGGATATACAAAAGCGGGGCTCACCCTTACCACTAGCCTGGTGTACATTGTCGAGTAAAGACTGCTACAAACTAGTAAACACCACTTTTCAACTTGCTCTGTGGGCAACTAAAACTGTGCTACCTACTTTAATGTTTAAAATAGTCCAATATCTTCCTTTTCAGATGTTAATAATTAATTCTAAAAATGTGTTAATTTAGTTATGAGTGTGTAATGAAACTTTATTTCACCATTAAACTGGTTGTGATCGTTACCATTAATACTTTAGAATTTTTTTTATGACAACACATGTTTAAAATCTGGGCTTCTAAAACTTCATGGGGGCAAGTAAAATGCATTTTGCTAGCCCTGTAGGCTACTCAACAAAAAAGCGTTAGTGCAAGGTCTGAAAAGGCAACAAGCTCATATAAGAAATAATGAAGGGAAGTTTGAACCCCAGTACTGACGAGACAACCTGCTTCATTTTATCTTTCTCCTGAAGGTGTTCGAGGAGATGACGTTTCTTTGGCAGAGCAGGGCTTGACTCAAGGAAGTACGGGTTCCTTGGAGTACCGTGATGATCCAGAAGAAATCAGGGAGGAAGGAGGAGATGAGGCTTACCTTGTGGCTGCAGAAGAACCTGAACCTGTGCCAGAGGTGGGTAGACACATCTTATTTGCTTATCTCTCTCTCTCTCTCTCTCTCTCTCTCTCTCTTTCTTTCATCATTTGAAGAAACTCAACTTCTGTGCTGAGATAGTTGTGCTTTACATTTCCTCATTTTGCACTGCAGTTATTTGTGTAATTGCCTTTGCCTTAACAGTGTTATACAGGATTGGTAGAGCTGACAGAATAGTCGCAGTGAGTGTTCATGTTTTGTGTGATCAACCATAAACATGAAATAACAAACCTGTGAAAATTTGGGCTTAATCCATTGTGTGAGTTAGGAAAGGGTAGTGAAAAACCGTGCACAATTTTCAGCATTTTTGTCCTTAATTTCGGTCGTAACAACCAAAATTAGCTGTTGCATTTGTCTAGGTTTTCACGAATGTGACTGCATTTCAGAGGGAAGTATTTCCTGGAAAAACATTTTCTAGTATGAACTTTATAATGAGTAAGCTTTCAGGCTAAAACTATGTTTCTAATCCTTACAAATCCAATTTGTTTTGTTCTTCTATTATTAGAAGTAAAAACTGGATTTCGATTTCCAGTTATTTCTGTTGACCCACCCATCCACATTTTCAAAAAAAAAAGATTGAAATTTTGAAACAGTGATTGTTCTGAATGGCCCCTTACAAGCATCAGGCTGAAAAAAAATGTTCCCAGGTTGATCTGTCCCATGTCTGGCAGCCTTACATTTAATAAACTTTCAGGTGCTATTATTCCTACTAACAGCAAATACCAGTTGTGTGTAGACTCTGTTAAACCAATTTGATTGTTATCGAGTAATTGTTGCCAAACACAGTGAATGCACTGTGTTCACTGTACTTTAAATTATGGATCTCATAATGTTCAGAGTGTGTGGGTGATTTGATTTTTTTTAGGGGGGGGGGGGTAAGAGAAAACTGCAGGGTTGTTCATGGTGTTATGTTTTGTGACACTTGTCCTTTGCTTGTAACCACACAAACCATCTTGCCTAGAAGTGTTTTGTATTTTTTTGCAAACTAAGTGTAAAAATTTAGCCTCTGCACAGAGGGCACTTTTTAAGGTGCGACTGCAATCATTTTTTATCATTTGAGTGCAAATGTTTACTTTGTAGGGTTTTTTGTTGTCTTTTGGTATCAAAAAAGCAAACAGATGTAGTGGTCACAGTTGACTTATAGAATACATGTGGATCTTTTTTTAAAGATAATGGCAATCTTTCAAGTTTGGAGCGACATAATTATTAGTTTGTGTGGTGTTTTTTCTATACATAGGACCTTCTTGCCAATCAGGAGTCTGCCCCCACAATTGGACAGTTGGAAGTCATCTTTGACTACAACGGGGACGGCAACCGAATGAATGTCACCATCATCAGGGGCATTGGACTGCCTGCCAAGGAGAATGGGGGCGCTTCGGCGTGGAGGCTGCGCATCATGCTCTATCCCAAGAAGCAACGCACCAAGACCCGAATCCGAGAGAGTGAGGAGCCCATCTTCAAGGAGCTGTTCCGATTCACCCGCATCCGACCCCATGAGCTGGTCAACTCGGCCATCCGCTTCAGGCTGTATGGCGCCGAGAGAATGCGCAAGGAGAGACTAATCGGCGAGGGCCTGGTCAAGTTCTCATCTCTCAACACCTCCTCAAAGCAGAGCGTCATGGTCAGACTCGTCTCTAGAAGTGAAGCTGTAAGTAACAGGTCAACAGTTGACCTCTTTTAAAGTTACCAAATATTAAAGGTGTTATACAAAATTGGTAGAGCTGACAAAATAGTCGCAAACAGTCTTCACTTTTTGTGTGATCAACCACAATCGAAATCAGCTGTTGCATTATTTTTAGGTTTTTGGATACAGTTTTGTCGAATATGACTTCATTTCAGAGCTGAGGGAAATATTTCACAGAAAAAAATTGTTCTATTATGAACTTCATAATCAGTAAGCTTTCAGTCTAGAATTAAACAGTGATGTTTTTTATCCTAAACCCATCCTGTATAATACCATTAACTATTTTCATTATACTGTCCTTGTTCATAAATGCTGCTTTCCAAAAAAAAGAAGGGTATCTTATGTTACATCAACCAATCACCAAGATTTATTTTTTAATATTGACCGACCACAGACTGGAGGCGGCACGGCATCCCCCTATTCCAGTAATTCAGACCTATCCGCCAGCGGGGAGAGTAACGCTTCACTACAGTCTCTCGCTCATGGTGGACTACCTGAACTTCTGGTTGGATTGACCTACAATGCCACCACAGGTCGGCTAGCTGTCGAGCTCATCAAGGGAAGTCACTTCAAGCAACATGCAGCAGGCAGGGCACCAGGTTAGTCAGTGTGCTAGTTATCAGTTTACCCTCTCCACCCCAACCCATCCCAATAAATTTGGTGGTTTTTTTTAATAGAACAAGAGTAAACATTTAGAAGATGAAAGGTTTAAAGAGTTTGTCAAGTCTTTGCCTAGTATTTAGATACTTTAAAGAAGAGTGGAATGCTAATAATTTGTTTTTATTCCTTTGTCATTCTGGCTTTGTTCGTTGTTAGTGTGGCCATGACATACATGTAGTGCTTTTCTTTCCGTTATTGTTATGTCATTGCTTGTTTACTGTAAACTTCATTTACCCTCTCGTATGCACACATTGGATGCGGCAATGATATTTTGTGAAGTTCATTCGCGGGAAAACACGTTTCTCCTTTCAAGGGTCAAGGGTAGGCATAAAGTTCACAGAAAGTGTTTACAGTATGGGAGGTATTCAGTATGTATTCACAAAATTCACGCCTCAGTAGGCTTTGGATTGTTCGGTTACAAGGTTAACTACAATGTACTTGAGGATTGAGTGGTGCTGTATGGAATTCAACAGACAGTGCAAGAGCTGTCCCTGGATGCCACAATCAACTCCTGCTTTCAGTACATGCCAACAAATTTTCCTTGGAACTTTTTAAAGGGACGTGTTCCATACTGCTTTAACCAATAATAAATAATCAATCAACTGAAAATACACCTGTTGCGACCCCCCTGTATATGTTTTTTCAAATTTATTTTGTTTCTAGGTATTGGTAGAGCTGAAAAAAAATTGGTCGAGCTGAAAAAATAGTCGCAGACAGTGTTCTTGTTTTCTGCGATCAACCGTGTACATGAAATAACAAACATGTGAAAATTTGGACTTGATGATTTTTACTCTTACAAAATCCTGTACAATACCTTTAAAAAAATGTTAATATAAGCAAACAAATTGATAAACGCAGACAAATTTTGCTTTGCAGAAACAGGTTACCAGCCAAAATACCAGACCATGTAAATTGTTTTTGACTGGTTCTTTACTTATACCTTTAAAAAAATGCTCGTTGGGAATGCCCACAAAAGCAAGCCTGGCTCATGATATGTGACCCCACTGGTTGAGAAATGCTTGTGCTGCCACAAACGTACATGCCTGTATGATGGCCTTTTTTCAGCCAAAATGTTTGTTTTTCAACTGTAAAAGAGGCCATTTTTCTTTTGAGTTGTGGTATTCTTCTTAAAGTTTAGAGGAGTCAAGATTTGTTTATGGTGACTTGTACGCGGGTCAAATTGTTTTCTTATGTGTGCTTTTATTTACTCACTATAAATCAGAAATTTGGTTGAGCTGCCGATGGCACACACCCCTTTAAACTCGGTGCTTTTGTCTGAACGTGTTGCGGAGATTTTGATCAGTGGAAGAATGTGGGCAAAGAGAAAAGCCATTGCATGCATTCCAGGTCGCTTCACAAGAGAGTAGCCTGGGAAGGTTTGAAACCATTGAAATACACAATGAGCTTAGGAGTGTGTACAGCACCATTCTTCCACTGAATGGAAGGATTAAGCACTCTTTTCTACATGACAGAATGTTGGCCACCAGACCAGAAATAGAGGGGTTGGGAAAAGAGGGAAAGTGCAGGGCTTGAATTTTACACTGGACCACAGGCCGGAGGCCAGGGGTTTTAGTGGAGGGCCAAAACTCATGGCCCCAGACAAATTCATCGGTCTTGTGTTTTTCAATTCTTTTATAGCTCACTGTGTAATATCTTGAACATAAACAAAATATGATGTTCAGATGATGACTTTGAGTCTGATAAAATACATTTCCATTCTATTGAGTGACAAATGAGATAAATATTCTTGTACATGTCTTAGTGCTTGTTCAAATAAAAAAAGGGTTAAATTCATGTTGAACTGGGTCAGGAAGTGTTTTTCTCATTTTACAGTGCATCGTTTTGGTTAGTGGTATGAATTTTGTACATGAAGCTAACGGATCAATTCGTATGTTTCGATAATTATCAGTTTTCTTTTCTGTGATAAGTGTACAATTTTAGGTTTTCTGAATTTAATATATCTCATGTTGTTATTTTAATTGTAATTTACTTTCATAATCAAAGTTTTGTTGACGGTGTTGTGGGCTAGACTTATGACTTTTGTAGTTGTTTTTCAGAGGTGTATTTCAACTATACATATTTAAGATTTAGGAGTGTGATTTGTCAGGATTTTTCCTGATTTTAGGCTTTCTCAAAATCTCATTGAGCCTTTAAATTTTCCTGAAAGAAGTAAAGTGTTCACCCAAGTGAAAAATAAATACTCCATATGTGTTCTATAAATTTGTATTTCTGGTAATGCACAGAGTCTTTAAACCTCCTGAATTGTAACAAGTGGGAGGTTCCGTGTCTGAAATAAGAGGGAATCCTGTCCAGCAAGCCACTTTTCAGAAATGTTCACATAGTTTATATCTCATCACTGAAGATTTTATCTTATAGTTAGAACTGTATAGTGCCTCACCAATAAGACGAGTTATTCAAAATGATCCCAAATAAAAAATAACTAGTAACCAGCATTCTGATGAGACTTTGTTTGACCCCTGTGTGATATTTAGATTCCTATGTGCGCATTGCATTGATGTCATCAAGTGGCTTTGAAATGACCAAGAGCAAGACATCAGTCCGACGTGGTCAACCCAACCCTACCTTCAAAGAAACATTCATCTTCCAGGTAAATGGGGATTCAACTTGACGACATATCGTTAGGAGCCTCTTAGAAGAATTGCATGCACGTGCCATTAGATGATTTTAACATATAGCTACTGCGTTATTATAAATTTTATTTCTATTTATTTTATTTTAAGTCCTCGGATAGTACAATATTACAAGCAGAGGCCATTCAGGAAAGGGCAAAAGTTTAGGTTTTTTTTGTACTTTTTGCCCTCCCAGACCCTTCTCATTTAAACAAACAAAAAATAATAATAAAACACACAGAAATCACAAATTGTAGTAAAAAGTAAAACAAAAATGTCTAGTAAAATAATTTTAAACATACAGAAACCAGAAACAATGATACTTAAAAAACACAAAGTAGAAACACTTACCAGATAAGCTGAAATAATAAACAAAGGAAAACAATATGAATACAATTATTATACACTAAACAATGAAATAGTATAAACAAATAATGCCAAATCGAAGCCCGAATGAAACACAACACTAAAGACCAAAATAAAAACTAAACTAATAAAGAGCTACAAACAATTTAACTGTCTAGATCATGTGTTTCACCAACAAGTTTTCCCATTTCAACTGCTTGTTATAATTGTGATGTTGTATTTTGGGGATGTAGTATAACAAAACAAGTGAACAGTATAGTAACACTACGCGTGAATGATTTGTATATTTGACACCTTTAACAAAATACCCTTATCTGTGTATTGTTTTGCCCACACAGGTTGCACAGTTCCAACTCGCCGATGTGACCCTGATGTTCACCGTCTTCAACAAGCGCGGCATGAAGCGAAAGGAGACAATTGGCTGGTTCACCATGGGTCTTAGCAACAGTAGCGATGAGGAGGCGGCCCACTGGAAAGAGATGAGAGAGTCAAAGGGCCACCAAGTGTGCAGATGGCACGCCATGTCGGACAAGTAGTTGCCAACTCGTAGAAGGAGTAAGAAAGTGTGATGCCAAGAATGTCGCATCGTTGGAGATGTGCATTAAATTAACTAGTGAGAGACTCTTCTTGTGGCCTACTAATGTATAAGGACTGATCATTAAAGGTTGATTGATTAGAGTTTCTTTCCTCACCCAGCATTAGTGGGGTTCAGTGTAAAACTCATCAATTTGGAAATAAAATCAAGCTTGCCTATTTGATGAAAGTTATATAAACCAGTAACTAGACACAAATGCAATTGTTTGCCCCTCGGTGAGACTTCCAAATACTTCATCTTCAAGAACACCGGTCTGTTCGAGGAGACAATCTTTCGCTCTTGGCAGTTTCATAATTTGAAAATTTTCAAGATTCTGAACCTTGTATGAAATCAGGATACTGATGCTTACCACAGGAAAAGTCTTGATCGGACAGTCATTTGTAACTGTGAAGTAATCTGATGTATTCAGACAAAAATATTGTTTTCTGCCAGTAGAAATAATACCTCATGGCCTGAACTGTTGATGCACTATCATTACAGACTTTTTTTACAGATCATTTGAAAATGATGATCACAAACCCAAAATGCTGTGGTCAGGAGCCCTTGAGATTTTTTATTCAAACTTTTGTGATTTTTATTTTTTTTTTTCCCTCAACTTATTTTGACTTTTTGAGGAATGGGAATGAACTGAAATGAAGCAAGACTTAGAAGGGTTCTGTACTTGTTCCATCAGGTCTGCCACCATGTGGTGGGGTTTTTGTCACCATAAAGATTAGCACAGGTTAAAGGTCAAAAATTCATTCAAACATTTCTGGTCTTAAAACATCATTAAATTCCTGTACAAGTATTGTGGTATTGGGAACCTTACCTAGATGCTTATTAAAATAACTGTGTTAAAATTTTCACTTGTATTCAAATTTCAGAACTTTATGAAACATTCATTTGAATGACAGTAACTGCAAGAGTGAGATGTTTTACTAACAAAATTTAACTGGTACGATATTATTGTTGATATGATATATAAATGTTTTCATAGACTAAGGGAAATTAATGGACACTAACTGGAATAAAATGTATTCATTTAGTTATTCTACGGCAAGTACGGCACTGGTGTTGAGATAATTTCATTCCAATCTCAACATTTTCAGAAGCGATGTTTGAAGCTTTGCATGGTCAGGATCATAAGAAAAACTTGTAGCAGTAAACTTGTGGGTTCAACCATGTGTAAAACTCTCTTGGGAGAAGTGTTGGTTCTGACAAGACGCGGTGTGGTCTCGATGGTTCGAACAGTACACTCTGCTCGCCTTCAGGAGATTGAACACTACTCCCAAAAGAGTTTTATTCATGGTTGTTCCTGCAAGTTTACTACTATAGTTTTTCTTATTTTCAGAATTACCGTGGACCTAACTAATTTTAGTAACATTGAAATAAGTGGCTAATTCTTGAGGGAATGGCATTGGGCACATGTTCTGTAATGTTTTTACATAATAATACTGACTTACAAAATACTTTCAAATTGGAACATCGGTCATCATCCTGTGTTGTTTGAGAGCATTTCCAGCAGAAACGTTTTCTCAGATGGGTTTAAAGGAATCGGCGTTTTGTTACATGGGTACTCATTTATCAGCTTTCAATTGGGGGGTAGTTAGCAATGCTGTACTGTACCATCCCATGAACTGTGACCTTGTTTACAACAAGAGTGACCTTGTACATTCCAGGGTACTTCCTGGCAGGCAAGGTGCTACACTGGTCTCATGGGAAATTAGTACATTTTGCATCATAACTACCACATAAATTCAAGAGTTATAAAAGTAACAGTTGAACAAGTTTTGAGATGTGCCCCCTTTCTTCATATAACAAGTGGATAGGAAAATTATATGGTGCAATCTGCATGAAATTGTACAATTTTATGGCGTTTTTTTTTTCCATTGAGCTGTGTACAAATTATGAGTCCAGGGGTCGATTTCACAAAGATAGTCCTAACTTAGGACTAGTCCTAGGAGTTATTAAAAACTTAAGGCTAGTCCTAAGTTAGAACGAGTAACTCGTCCTAACTCGAGATAAGACTAGTCTTAACTCTTTGTGAAATCCACCCCCGGCATTGTGGTTCTTTTGTAAACATGATGTCACATGTTCTACATCTGAGACAGTTCTGAAGATACAGAGTACCTTCTTTGAGACCCTTTCCTTTATGTTTTCATATCAGTGTCTTGAAGCAATACGTTTTGTTTATCAAGCCTTACCACATCATTGATTCAAATCAAACTTGATCAATTTAGTCGAGCGGGTTGCCACAAGCAGTCTATGAAGACTAATAATAAGCAAGTGCTTGATACAATACTGAAATTATTATTAAGAATATGCCATATGTACACTTAAAACTAATTTATGACGATTGTCTTACCAAAGTGTTAGTTGTAAGAACTTGAAGTTCGTGATTTGAATCAGGTTGATTAGTGATATATACCAATAATGGCTTGTAATTTTGCATGGGAAGCAGCTAGAGATGCAAGTTATAAGTCAATTGACCCTTCTCACTGACCTCACATAAACACGAGAGGGTCGCCACGCCGGAGTACTATGCAAGTGTACGAAGTGTACGCATAGTGCCATCCAGAGTTGCATTTCGTAGCACATGCTTGCGCACTTCTACTTGTGTGCATGCCTGATGTGCGCACGCAAGTGCTCCAGCATGGCGAGCGATAAAATAGAGGTGTCATTTGACAAGGATCTTTATTGTGTTCATTGCAATTCTGCAGGGAGAGTGAGAAAAATATGTTAATTCATTTATTTTATTTATTTTATTTTTATTTTGTCATGTTTTTTCTACATACATGTGGGTAACCCATTTAACTTAAAAAGAAATTACATGTGAACAGAATTTTCTTTTTTAGCTAGACTACTTATACAAAAACACCGTCAGTTAAATGTATTTAAACTGATTTCAGCCTAGATTGGGATTTGTTTTCCTTTTTTTTTTCCTTTCTGTTAAACACTTCAGAGACTCTCCTTTTCTCAATTGACATTGCCACATGACAAACATGGCCATTTTGGGGTTTTTTTATATTTTTTTTTTACAGACAAACTGTGGAATTCTTGATAACTGTCAGTCACAACCTATCATTTGACTTCTTCATTTTGAGTCAGTCAATAAATCTATCATCTCTGATGGGCTAAGAGAAAGTGCTAATCAGTACAATGCCTCCTGTCTTCATATAAAGGAGATTTTAGTATATTTTTCTAGTACTTCGTTACAACAATTAGCTCTTAGTGTTTCCATTTGTCTTTGTACATGATATCTGTAATACGTCAACTAAGGTTGAACGTACTTGTTCCATAAAACTATAATATTATCAAATACAGTAATTTATATTTCATCAAAACAAGTTCTGTTCATGCGCTTAATTAATCTGAAATTGATCTTTCAAATATAATCTGCCTTTAGTAGTAATCTTAAATCTGTTGTTACCATAAACATGAATGGAACATCATAAATAAAAAGTCAGCTTTATGTAAATAATCTCTTTCAATACAATTTTTTGAAAACAATAAGTTGTAGGTTTCAGAGCTAATCTACCTGACCTTGGGACAAACCAGTTTCAAGGAGATACCACGTTAGATTAGAGAGCACTTTGGTTTTCCATTTGGTTACACTTGATTGATTAGTGGTATTTATTTTTACTTTTTTTTTTCACAAGTTAACAAGCCCAGAAGAAAATTTGCAAACCACAGGTGTCTCAACATGTAAAAAAGTTTCCCGACTTCTATTTTTGTAGAGCTTTCAGCTTTTATTTTTGGTACTGTATAATTTAGTAATAGTTTCTGAGTACTAAGCTGCATTAGCGAGTCAGTCATCAGCTATGCGATTCTGTAATATACTGAAAAACTGGTTACTTTGTAATATATTTTATTTAATATTTTTCTTCTTTTTATGAATTGGTTTGGGTGGATGTAATTCTAACTTGTACCTGTATGTGCTTATAACACTTATGTGCTCTTTGGTGACACACAGTAGCGGGTCCTTTTGGTGTAGATATTCATTTTTGACATTAACTTATTTCATGTACACATTATTTTGTCAATGTGCACAGAGGATGTGCAAAGCTGTAATAAATTGGATTATTAACAAGAATGAAAAACAAATTCAATTTACAAAGGATGTCTCCTTATTTTCTGTTTTAAAGGAATCTTGCAAAGCAGATGGACCTGGATGCACTGCAGGCACGTAGTAGGGTGTTGAAAAGTGGTGCGGCAATTTAGTTACAATCCCTGAGAGCAGTGGCGCTAATCCTTATAAAAATCCGTATCCATCAACCACGGCAGTGGTTGAGAGGGAGATATAACCCCTGCCCAAGAAAAAAAAAGGTTTTTGACAAAATGGTGTGTTACTTTTTGGTTTGTTTTGTCCTGTGCAGGCACCGTATACATGTAGCCTAAGAATTCCACTATAGGCTTACAAAACTAATGAAATTTTCCATCTTTACCTACGTTTCTTGACAAATCTCATCGGCAAAAATATATATTTTAAAGACAACTTAGGAAGATCCAGACTCACCACCTGACCACTGCCACTTGGTTTGGTCTATTTTAGTTTAAAATTGTCTTTATTTTTTGTCTGAATTCTTGAATCTGCCAAACACATGCAAAAAGTGGGGCGGCCATTGCTGCGCGCATGTGGCACTTCAACTATGGGTGCCATTTTCTGATAGAATCGGAGTTGTTCAAGTTCTGTCATTCAGAGTGTGGGTTGGAATCCTGGCCTGACTGGTCATGATGCTTGTGTCTTTCAGCAAGGTACCTGTCCATCATTGCTTTGTCATTTGCATGGGACATGAAGGGGTACCTGCATACTAAAGATGGGTAGTACATGTGTAAGTTGAGCCTGTGATGCACATGCAAGTAAGAGTTGTATGCATGAAAAGCTGTTTTTTTAACTCGCGCCCTGGTTCACAACTATGTGAATTTTAGTGCCGAAATATTTCCTTCACTCAAGGTGTTCTTCACTATTATTGAGAATTCTGACAGATATGATGTTCTCCCTGTTTTAATCTGATTTTTCCCCCCTCAGAAAATCAACAAGATTATAATCAAAAAGCCTATACCATTGTATGTAAAGCCATGTGTAGTTAGTCCTTTTCAATGGTCAGCTATCATGCCTGTTCTAATCACAGTTTGCATGTAAGCATAGAGCAAGGACCAGAAATGTAAGATACCATAGAACATGTACATCCTAACTGGGATAGTTTAGGCAACAATGACCCTGCTACCCGATACTTATAGCACAACGGAACGTGCTCAGTCTCTTTTGTTTTCATATGATACTTGTGGGAGATTTTAGTGAACACATCACATACACAAATTCTCAAAAGGCATCCCTTTCTCCCACAGACTTTGTACACAAATTTCCTTGTGGAGCACCCCAGTCTTTTGTTTTGTCCTTGGTCTCCATAAGGTACCGAAACTAAACACACTTACATTATATGTACAGAGATTACAGCTTGATTTGGTGAAACAACTAAACTAAATGTGCATTTAAAAAAAACATCACCCATGATTTGGCCACATTGGAATCAAGCAACTTTGGCTATGGCTATGGACCAATCATGGCTGCAACACAACAGTGAAGAATAGGACTATTCACTGGTCCAGCCATAGCCACTGCGTATGCCATAAATTTGGACAGAGCCTTACTACGGTCACCTTAGGAATTTCAGGAAAACTTGTTTTGAGGAACCATTTGTACTAATAATTACAAAATGTTTCTTGCATCAAGCACTTTACATATGGGTTTTTTTAAAGGAAGGAAAAGTTTGATATTCCAGAATGGTGCTGCACAGCTCCAGCAGGTCACAAAGTCCTCCATGTCCTAATTGCGTTAAACATTAACCGCAGACTCATTGGATCTGTGTTCATTTGGGTATTTATATGCAGGGCAAAAAATGAATGACACAATAGTACCAACAAGCAAATATCAACAAGCAACTATCAACACGCAAGGTATTTTATTGATCAACGTAGACATACATGTATACTGGCACAGATGTTGGCTGTACATTCATTACATCAACAACAAAATAAAATATTATAAGTGATTGCCACAAGAATATAAAATTAAACCAACACAGCTCAAATAAAAAAACCTGCATTTTCGTTCGGATTAAATCTACAACATATGCGGTAAAAAAAAAAACCAAATTGACAAATTAATGCACATTTTACTTCTGGCTCACTGATGTGTGAATCACAAAAACTAAATTGCAAAAGAACCATGCTACCTTTCTTGATTTGCTGGTGTCCTTGAATTCTTGATCTAGAGTGGCAATATTTAAAAGAGTTCTTCATACAATTTCACAGAGTTGCTGTTAAAGCAGAAAATATTACTTAAACAATTTCTGCTAAGCTACAATAAGCAGGATACCAGTCACAGATGCTAGGTGTAAAATAGTATTTTAGCTGGTAAACTCTTTTCTGTTGAGCATAATTTTGTTGTGCCTAGCTATTTTTTTATAAAATTGGGCCCTGGGATCCCTAAACAAATATAAATATAAGGATGGTACATTAATCAAATATCCAAATCATATATCAATAATGTGTGTGTTTTTAAGACACTTTACAAGGATAGAAACTATTTTCTAATAATACAAAACCAACAGCACAATTACCATCAATAACATGATGAAAATAAAACAAGAATAAACGTTCAGTTTTAGATGTAGGAGGAAAACCCAACGGGGAGAACCCACACTCTGCAACCAGGTAGGGACTGAGAACTCATCCATACGGAAGGCTCTGGGTCGGAGGAGGTAGAACCGGGGTCCACAGAGGTGAAAGGCAAGGAAAGAAACTACTGCGCCAACCTGATACCCTTTCTACATGTATAACTTGCTATAATATATATTTACTTAGATAACAACTATTTATTTAATGCACACCAAACCTAACCCTGCAAAAAACAGTATGTTGCTAATCAGGAGGAATTCAAGAATGTTTTCTAGAAAACAAATTTTTCCGCAAATTTCAAGTTTTAAAACTAGTCACATTGTTAAAGTTGTTCATAAAATGTCACGCTAAATGAACATGTAAACATGTTTTTTTATAATCGTGAACTAAAGATAACACAATATCCTAAATCAACAATTGTTTAGCCAGAATATATATTTGGTTTTCATAACAATAACATCGATTCCTACATTGGCTTGTCTGGCGTTTAAAAAAAACAACAATTGGCACATTTACACTGCAAATAGTGCATCGAAAAATATTGAGTAACTTAATAATTTAATAATTTCAACATGATTGCAGACAATTTAAATATATAAACTAACAACTTCAACTGCTGTACCTGGCATTTGAAAATCAATCAAAAATATACAAAGATTTGACAACATATTAAAATCATACCATAAACCCTTCATGTTTTAGACAATAACAAAACTGATCAATGTATTGCATCTTGGGAAGAAACCATGATATTAGCAACACAAACTGAATAAAATCCAATCACATAAAGCACACATTTCAATCTTCCTGTGGAGTGTAAGTACATAGTACAGACCATGTAACCCTTGATTACAAAAGAATAAACTTGTACACTCCAGGGCCTTCTTGGAAGGCAAGATACTACACTGATCATGTTGACTATTTTGCATGCTGTGTGATAATTTCCACATACATACACAAATAACAGCTGAACTAGTTTTAAGATGTGGCCCCTTTCTTCATATCAAAATGTTGATAAAAAAATTAATCAATAAAAACAGTTAGTGCAATCTCCATAAAACACAAGTCAAGATTTAATATTTGTTTCCACTGAGCACAAATCGTACCTGCACGAAGTCTACGCTCTGCGACTCTTTTGTAATTACATGTTGAGGTTACGTGTGGTCTATATACATGTACCTATGCACTCTGCAAGAGGTTGATGATGCCCAATAATGTTTTGCAAAATGTTACATATTTTATATCTCATCAACACAAAATTTCACAACATTTAGCTTAAGTGCACATTAGTACATCTTCAAAAATATGAGTTTCAAAAACACTAGAATGCTTGGTGAATTATGCTAACATTTCACGTAAACACTTTGATCCGAGGCATCTAGTTATTTGTGACCATAAACCTGAAATTAATACTCTTTTCAGAATAACAGAACCTTCCCCCACTACACTGCCACAAACATTACACTTAAAAAACAAAAACAACTCCAAAAAGGAGCTGAAGTCAGCGAAATTGGACAGATTTTTTTATATTTCAAATAAAATTGTTAAAATGAGCAAGAATCTTAAAATTGTTGACCATTCCAGCTACATGTAGCTTGTTGACCGCGCTGGTTTTAAACAATACATAAAGGCCTTCATAGGTCAAACAAAAGGTGTTTATAATTGGCACACTGTAGTAGAAACAAAAATAAAAATAACGTTCAGAATAGCAAAGCTGCACATTGTGAAGTATAAGAAAATACAGTGACCCAGCCGGTAGCTAAAGTCAAACAGCTATCGCCATGGCCAATGTTTTACACACTGCCTAAGCCTGGCAAAAGGAGTCAGTGCCCTCAAAAAATGTTCACAATTTGAATCCACTGAGGGAAATATTGGGGAACAATGCTCAGTGTGGAAAGAAAAGTTTACATCTGAAAAAATTTGAAAAAAGATTCATGCACAAAATTATGAACAGTGACTTTTCAATCAGCAGACACCCTCATGGTCCCAAATACTCTACAATCTAATTTAGGAAGTTCTTCTACCTTAACCGTTTCTTATCATAGAACAGGCATACCAATCTCCTTAAAGGTAAGTAAAGACCCCAAAAAGAAATTGTGTAGTTTTATCAGAAAGCCTCGGTAATGGCAATTGACTATATTTTTGACCGCATGAGGGCGCTGTCATCAGGGAATGTCTTGCATCACAATAGCAGTTTTAGCTTATTATAATTGCCTGTTTGTAGTTTTCTTGCACCAATGAAGAAATACATAACAAATAGCGATAAAAAAGTGAAAAAAACCTGTTTGTTTACTTGTTTTTCATCATGTGAAATTTATCCACATACGCCCTCACGTGGTCAAAAATACGGCGAATAGGAGTAAGCATCCTGAGAATTTATTTTGTCTAAAGTGAGTCCGTTGATTAGAAATCAATAAAAGTATCGCTAAAGATCACCTGTAGGAAACTTTTTGAAATATCTTTGGTGTCCATTTGAATGCTGCCTTCAATACAGCCAGAGATGTGGTTGGTATCCGCAGATATATGCGACAGCTTACTTGTTATAAAGATGGTAATGGTAGTAAGCATCCTGCAAAACTATTTCGTCTTAAATACCCCTGTTGATTAGAAATCATTAAAAACATTTTAATCTGAGAAACGATCTATGCATAAATCGCTCGTCAGATTTCTGAGGGTTGGTGTCTTGTTTGTGAATGCTGTTGGTACCCGCTGTCACCTCGCTAAACATGGATGGTTTCAATATTCTTGATACAAATACCATGACAGTTTTTTTGCTGTTTTCTCAACAAGTAGACACTGTTGAAACATTTCACATGCAACTTTCATTGTATCTTTCTTGATAATTTTGCCAATAAATCAGCGTTACGTTAACAAAAACCAAAGATGACCCTACCTTTAAGATCGATCTTTAGCTCTTTGTGATACCTGCCCCTCAGGCTCGGACTATGATGTGTGAACAATGAAGGTTAGGAATTCAATTTCTCAAAGGCCAGTCATTCTTTCACTGACTTCCCATAACTTTTTGGCAATTCCCTCATTCATGCCGTCTTTCCCTACAGCCTTTTCCTTACAATCACTGAAATAACTTCCACTCATACCCTGCACCTCACTGGCAACGGCACAGTGAATAGCCGTCTGGGCACCAGCTCGAGCGGACTTAATTGTTAACGACATTATAGGGTCCAGCACAGGCATAGCCCACTGTGGTAGGAGGTACCTTGTAATATCAGTGTGGACACCCCCTGGGTTGAGAGAAAATACATCCATGCCCATTCCCTTGGTCCTACGCGCCAACTCCTTGGCAAAGAGTACATTAGCCAGCTTGCTCCGCATATACGCCTGCATACGACTGTATGAATGTTTGTAATTAAGATTGTCAAAATCCAAACTGGTGAAGTTATAGGTGAACGATGACACATTGACAACCCGGCTGTTGGGAGTCTTCTTGAGAAGCTCTAAGAGGAGATTTGTTAGCAGGAAGTGTCCGAGATGATTGACGCCAAAGTGGTACTCATAACCGTCTTCGGTCAACATGTAGGGGCTGAAGAACACCCCTGCATTATTGATGAGCACGTCCAGTCGCTTCTCTGTCTTTAAGAACGTCTTGCAGAACATTCGTACAGATTTCAAGGAACCTAGATCGATCTGTTGCATGATTAGTGTCCCTCCTCCAAGTCTCCTACGGATGACATCAGCTGCCTTGTTACCCTTCTCCATGCTCCGACACGCCATGATGACCCGAGCACCTCTGCTCGCCATGTCTGCAGCGATCTCCTTTCCCATCCCAGTGTTTGATCCCGTGACGATGATAGTCTTGCCGTCCATTCGTTCCTCACTCCGGCATACACCACCCTCGACGAACTTCCTCCACAAGATGAAGGCAATACCGAGGACCAGAGCATACAATGCCAACCATGCTGCTTTCTCAATCCAAGCATCCATTTTTTATCATCAAGGAAATCTACATTGAAAAAACAAACACATCCCCATCAATGAGAAGAAAAAAAATAGACTTTATTGTCCACAATTCAAGACATATAAACCAAAAGTGCTATCTCTCTGTTCTAAATGGCACATTCAAGTGGACAAGAACTTGTACACAAACATATCTCTATATTGTTATTTGTTAGATAATTTTCAAACACTGACAATAAAATCACTTTGATTAATTTAAAACTTACAGACGAGTTGAAGCTCTTGAGAAGCAGCACTTCAGTGTCAGAATGATTGAATTGGGTGTGATAACATTAACCTTGTAGCCTCAGTAAACAGTATACACATGTACATTACTGCATTCTGGCGCAAACTTATTGAACAAGATAAATATCGGGCAAAGTCTTCACATTATGCAACTACAATAAAGATAAGCTGAATTATCAAGTAACAATGACTGATTTTGTTTAACCATGCACAGATAAGAATAAAGAGTAACAAAATTTTGTCTCATTGGGATGCAATATATCCAATACGGGTAATAGCACCAGATTGGCATGCAAAGCAGATCTGAAATAACATTTACTGGATGACTACCGCATAAAATGAATGGCATCCAACAAAAAGATGAGGTGTGGGCTTGTGTATTGTTAGTGGTAATAGCGCATGATTGAGGAAGAACTGTGTTGGTGTTAGTGTTAGTTAGTGCATGAAGGTCGGTTTTTAGTGCACCTCTAATCTATCATGGTCATAATGTTCATGGACTATAATGTAAACAGCAAAAGGTTATGGTGTTTGACAGAAAGTAATGATGCATTAACAACTATGTACATCATGGTCATAATGTTCATGGACTATATAACGTAAACAGCAAAAGTTTACAGTGTTTGACAGAAAGTAATGATGCATTAACAACTATGTACATCAGCGGCTTGTCCGTTCCCCTAAAGAACATTGAAAACAAATTTGTCAATGCCTCTCTTAAAACTTAAAAATAAAGTTAATTTCTTAAATCATGAAAGAGGTACACCACCCCTCTGCTCTGCCATGCCTGCCAGCACTCACTCAGCATTGAGCCCGGCCCCCAACACACGACAAACCATCATTATAATTAAACATTTGTTGGCGTGTATGTGTGTGACTAGGAAATAGGAGCGTGTGCAGAGCAGCAAGGAGGAGTAGTTGCGAAGGGCGAGTAGTTGCAATATTAAGTATTATCGTATTCGTATTAACCCTCCATCCTCCCGAGCGACAGTCGCAAGCGGACGGTGAAGTCAAACAAGTTAAGATTATTGCAAGTTAGTGTAAACTTCGTGAGTCAGATAGGTGAGTGAGCGGCCGATGACATATTGCCTAGAAACGTCTAGTCGCGATAATCGTAACCTTCTATCCTCCCGATATGAAGGAATACATTACCTGCACATGCATGTGGTCATTCTTGGGATTTGACTCGGTGAAAGAAGAGGAAAGTGTTACCCCAACACCTTGAAAAAATTAATCAATCTTTTGCAGTTCCTCTGCTCAGAAAAATTGGGTACTTAAAGAGCGCCACCAACTGTCCATTAATGGAGATGAGGAAATAAGATTTCCTCGTGTCCGTGTGTCTGTCGTCTGCTTGCCGTCCATAACGTGTGGGACACAGTGAATTAGATATGATTTAATAATTAATTCCCGTTTATATTTGTTGTTACTCTCCTTCACCCAGTCTAAAATTGAGGACAATTGAAAATTGGTTATGAGTTTCTTGTCGACCTATCTGTGTATATTGATGAGTGGAATTTTTCATTATTTTTTGTTTCCCCATGTCAAACTGCAAGCTTTAAAAATGGATAATATTCCAGTTTCTTTTTCTAGATATGACTTCAAAATGATGCTTAAGATTCTAGATGACTGTAAGTTGACCATTGACGAATGTACTGGGGAAGGGGAGGGGTGGCTGAAAAAAATATTGCCAGCAGACTACTTCTTATGCCTTATGAGACTTTTTCATAATTTCAAGGGCATTTAAAAAAATATATAAAATTAGGTATTAAAATTTTAAATGCAGGGCCAAAATTCCAGACGGCCCATGATGAGAAGCTAATAGACTTTTAGTCACCTTACTTGCCTGAAAGTATTAAACAAGTCATTTAAAAACCTGGAGCCAAGTTCGCACACACAATGGCCATTTGTTTTTGAACAGGAGTACCAGTAAAATATCAGCCACAAGTCGACAAAATGAATGGTCAGTGTGCAAACTTAGCCTGGGATGGCCTCAATGGGAGACTTTTAAACACAAGGTGGCAGCAGACTTACCAGGTAAATTCCCAATTGTTTACGTCATTCTGAGTATGCTCACATTTCCAAGAACAATGGATTTACCTGGTATGTCTGCTGCTGCCTAGAGTCCCCCATTAGACTGAATTTTTGAGGGCGTTGTCAAATGGTTGTGGGAGGTAGCAGGTGATCACCAATAGTTTCTGCTTAAGGAGCATTATAAAACTAGTCCCTGACAGTTGTCAATTATTTTCTCCATTAGACACACAAACTTAAAGACCTTTCTTTTTTCCTTTCAAAACTAGTTATTCTGTATTTTTAATACTAGAATGTCTTGTCTAATGATTATTCTAGTTTTTTACGAAACATTGAACACAGGCACTTTTTAACTGACAATTTTTAACTTCAGATTTCGTTTTAAAAACTTTATCATAAACTAGCTGGCAAGTGCTTTTATTTACTTCCTTCGGCAAAAGTATTATATATGCTAAAATAAGATACACTTCAGCCTACTCTCTACAAACACTAACATTTTTTTTTAAAGGCTCTATAAAGACATTTGAACAAATTTCATTGCTATATTCAAAGTAGTTTCCATTGCATGCATTTCTATATTCCTCTTAGTTGTACTTTAACAAACTTGAAAGTGAAAACAATTAAATCAAACATTATCAATGTTTTTAAAAATAGAAAGTAGATTTGCATCATGGATAAAGAATATTAGTTGTGTTTTACCCATACATGAATGTGTGTTAAGCACTACACAGGAAGTAGTTCCACCCTCCCCTCCCCCCCCCCCTCCCCCGAGAAAATCCACAGACATAATTCCCAGGTGGGATTCGATTCCTTGACCATTCTAAAGGTGATGTCTTACAGACTTACACTAGACCACCAAGAGTGCCCAGTAGCTATAGGCTGATCGAATTGTTTACTTTAGCAGCAGGTACAACAACAATTTTAATAGATGTTATATTTGCATCGCAGATAAAGAATACTATTTGTGTTTTACCAATTTCTCATTAAAATTTATTCTTAAAATCATCCAAGCATGTGCACTAAGTTAGAGTTGCTTATGTAAAGTTTGCTTTAAATATTATAAAATTGTAACAAAATCATCAGATTTTCTGCATCTTCTATTAAGAATTTAGTCCCCTTTAGACAGCCCTGTCAATCGCTCACTGATTTCCCATAACTTCTTAGCAACACTTTCGTCTGGTTGAGACTCCACCTTCGGAAATGGCTCCTCCTTACAGTTGCCATAGTAACAACCACTGAGACCCTCCAGCTCTCCGGCAACAGCGCAGTGGATGGTGGTCTGGGCACCTTGAGTTGGTGTCTTCACAAGAAGCCCAAAGAGTGGTCGAAAAAGACTCAGGAGCAATGGATGCATCATATGACGGTTCAGTTCTGTGTTGATTACTCCAGGATGAAGTGTGTACACAGAGACACCTGCCTCTTCCTCTACTAGTCGGCGGTGAAGCTCTTGACCAAACAATACATTGGCAAGCTTGCTGTCATAGTATGCCTGAAACTGATGGTAGCTCTTCTCTGATTTGAAATTCCCGAAGTCAATTTTCCCCTTCTTATGAAGAGAAGAGGAGACGATGATGATGCGGGCACTGGGAGCTGACTTTTTCAAGTGGGGAAGTAGCTGGTTTGTGAGGAGGAAGTGCCCGAAATGGTTCACTCCGACTTGCATCTCCAGCCCATCTTCTGTCTTGGTGCATTGCGGAATCCAACTCACACCTGCATTGTTGATGAGAACATCAAGTCTTGGTTCTGTTTCCAAGACGTCTTTGCAGAACAGATTGATTGACTTGATGGAGGCAAGGTCAAGATGTTTGACTACAACATTTTGCGAGTTGGTGGACTTCTGAATATCATCTGCAGCCTTCTGAGCTTTGTTGATGTCCCTGCAAGCAAGTATCACCCGAGCATTTCTTCTTGCCAAGTCCAGCGCAGTGACTTTTCCAATCCCGGTGTTAGCTCCTGTGACGATGACAGTCTTGCCACTCAACTGAGCAAGGCTTTTGCATTTGGCTCCATGAAAATATCTTCTGAACAACAGCAAACCAACAGCACTTATCCCTAAAGCAAAGCTAAAGTTGGTCCAAACTTTGTTGGTGTTACTGTTATTAGTGTTAGTGCTGCTGTCAACTACAGGGTCTGCCATTATAGTTAAGAAAGGAGAATGTAAATTAATTTAAGGTCTGAAAAAAACTTGGATCGAGCTGCCTTGCCGAATTCGGCGATAAACACTGGCACAATTTGCAACTGTTGTACCGCAGACAAAAATGTCCCTGATGATATTTGATAGCTTGTTTACAAAAAGGTGCCGAGAATTTTACTGACCTTTGACCTTTGTGCGAGTGCCCGTCATGCTGATGGTACCCGCCGTTCGCGAAGTTTGTGATGTTACCAGCGTTTCTGGTGGTTTACATAATCAGGCAGCAGTGAGATAAGAATGGCCTTTAAAGCGTTTTCGAAAGTCATCTGCCCTCACCTGCAAGGTAGACTTTGTGGTACGTATGGTTATAATCAAAAGGTGATGTGTTTTTCTACCAAAGTATTTGTCGTAATTGATATTTTGAAAAAAATATATATTCCGAAATGGAGGAGTTGATGAAGTGGAGACTGTGCGAAATGTGCAACACACAGGCAGCCCACACAATCACAATACAATGGCATTGCCTGTGGACATTGATTTGAGATTGAGTTGGCCCCTCTTGTGTGTGTGGCCAGGCTGAATCCAGCTTGGCGTGAGGAGGAAGGAATCTTTCTCCATAGTCACACCATACATAGAGCATAGAGAACCTTTCTTTATAGTTCTATGCATAGAAGAGCAAGTTTTTATAACATGATCTATCTAGTCACACAAACTTTTACAGACGTAGACAGAGGTGGTGTCTTGATACTCCTAGAACTATTCGGTTCGTTCCGCTATCGTCTCCCCGACCGTCGGGGAGACGATAGCGGAACGAACCGAATAGTTCTAGGAGTAGTGTCTTGACATGCTTGAGGGGTCTCTACTCTAGTCTCTGTCTTGACAAAAGGTAAACAATAGAAAACAAACGAATAAGTAAGTAGGCCCTAGAAAAATAATCAGTAATAAGTGTGAACAAATAGTTAAGTAAATAAATAAATAATAGAAACAATCATAAAAATAATGGAAAAAGACAACGACAAGTCATGCGAGTCAAGGACAACAAAAGTAAACTAAATTACTATTGCTTGGAAGCATGCTGCCCCGCGCATGACCTATAGAGCAGAAGGATTAACTCAAACCTCCATGTTCAACACCAAGGACAGGAAATAGGAACAAATAATGGCTGTGTTCACGACCTGCATGCTCCCAAGTGAACATCTAATGCAAAACTGGGTTTAAACACGTCTTTTAGTTGGTGGAGAAATGTCGGAAGAGGATGTATCACAGCATCCTCACGAGTGTGGGAAGGAAAAGTGAAAATCAAGGACCGGCGATATAAATTAAGGACCGACAATACAAATGTGCGTTGCTTTTTAAAAGTGTTTGCCCTAATTTTGGCCAATGTAGCCTAGAGGCTGTAGGGTTCGAGTAAAACAGCGCATGAAGTGGTTGAGTACAGATAATCGTAGCCCTCTAGCATATTTAGTCTACAGTATGAAAACTTATAATTACTTAAGTTGCTATGGGGCGCAATCTTTGAAAAAGACCATTTTTTTATATTTCTGTAGTGATCACAATCTTTATTTTCTTGCATGATTTTAAAATGTGCATAGGGTAGTTCGGGCGCAAACTTTGAATACATCGTAATCTATAATTCTCACCACATGTTGTGAAATATTATGCTGTGTGATAAGAGTTTACCTCAAAGGGTAAAGGGGTAAGTTTAAAATAGCCTTCAGCTGGTTCTTAGGTTCTGTCTGAAGCGATACTTTTGTTCCAAAATTTGGGAAGAATGTCGAAAAAATGGGGTTGCTCACAAGCTGTCAGAATTTATTTTTTACAAAGCATGGGACAAAGGATGCTGGGATACAATTCAAGATTGCTTGCAGATTCCCAAGTTGATAAATCAAACCGTGCTGCAACTTGTTGATGAACTTTCTGTTAAAATAAAAACACAAATTTGAGTCGTGATGCTTTTGTCCTTTAGCAAGATACTTTACCATAAATGCACTATCTCCTTCGGATGGGATGTAAAGCTGTACCGGGTAGGTTCTGTGTACTATGGGTAGTGCATGTAAAAGAAGCTAGAACACTCATCATGGAAGATTAGGGATTTCTTATCAATGTTTCTGTTTGAGGTAGATCAGTTATGTTTTTAAAAAAAAGAGACTTGGCATAAATTCTGGGTAGTGCATGTAAAAGAACCTAGAACACTTATCATTGAAGATTAGGGATTTCTAATCAGTGTTTCTGTTTGAGGTAGATCAGTTATGTTTTTTTTTAAAAGAGCCTTGGCATAAATTCTGGGTAGTGCATGTAAAAGAACCCAGAACACTTGTCATTGAAGATTAGGGATTTCTAATCAGTGTTTCTGTTTGAGGTAGATCAGTTATGTTAAAAAATAAAAAGAGACTTGGCATAAATTCTGGGCTTTTTTGACTGACGTAGATAATTAATTCTTTTTAAAACCAGGTCCGGGTTTTCAATCAAGAAAGGTGCTACTTCGCAATATGTCGTCGGATACTTCCTACAAGTTTGAGACGTTAGCGGTAACAAAGCTGAAGGAATATGTCATACAGGTCGAGATGAACAGACCAGAGAAGCGCAATGCAATGAACATGGAATTTTATAGGTGAGATTTTATCAACGATCTATAGTTTTTAGTAAAACATCCTATTTGTGTTTGTATAATGCTGTTTTGATTGCGGTATGAGTAGTTGAATGATGCATGGAATGTTTGTGATTTTTTTGTAATTTGTAAAACATATTTGGATATTTGTAAGGGAAACAACTCTAGATGGCTTTCCAAGTCATTATTATCATTATTTATTTAACATGAAATCCATCATGAACGATAATCATAATCACAATTGTTGTTGGACGCGCTCGGTCGATTTGCATGATAGCCCGATCGCGCTGTGCTATTGGACGATTTATTGTTTGCACAAGTATCAGTTGATCGCACAGCATTCGGGCGATTTTGCAGCCATATCAGGAAATTGTGCAAGGTTGTGTGGTGCGCGATTAATGGACCGCCAAAATTCCGCCCTTCACCGATTGGTCGCGCAAAAGCCCTGCAAGCGCAATCGGTCGATCATGTTATAAGTTCCGTGCTGTGAGATTGATGGACCACCTTACACTAACCTTACCCCAATCCTAACCCCTACCCCAACGGTTTATTTTATTTTATTTTTTCAGGGAAATGAGGGATTGCTTCAGGAAGTTGGCAACAGATTCAGACTGCAGGGTTGTTTTATTAACTGGAGCAGGCAAGATGTTTACATCAGGTAGGCAATTATGAAATCAATGGAGGAAACAACAATTTGTGCTGGACATCTTTGCCATTGTATCAACTGTAATGGTTCAGAAAGATTTTTCAAAAATAATATCTTTCAACATTAAATCATTTTTTCTGAATTTGTTTTCATTGTTACACCGTAAGAGTTTGTTGATGTTTTTTTGTTTCTTCCTAGGGCTGGACTTAATGGACAGTGCTGGTTTATTGTCAGCTGCAGCTGATAAGGACGTTGGCCGTAGGGCAATGTTCTTAAAACACTCGGTCTCCGAGATGCAAGAGTCATATTCAGTCATGGAAAAAGTAAGTTAGGTCTCATTGTTTCAAAATCAAAAAGTACTTTATTTTGCTGCAGTCTTGAAGCGCAATTTAATGAACCAAGCTAACAGGGTGAACAACTGACTTACTATTACTAACTCTCTCTGTGCACAGAGCCTGAAGCCGGTCATAGCTGCAGTTCATGGCTGCTGTATAGGAGCAGGACTGGACATGATAACAGCATGTGATATCCGATTCTGCTCTAAAGATGCTTGGTTTCAAATCAAGGTAAGTCGTTGGATAATACTGATCCCTTTTACAATGTGAAACGCACCTTCGCAAAATGCACAGCTACCATTTCCAACATTTTGGGAGTCAATTCCTTCGTGTGCATTTTGACTTCCAACTGGCGATCAGGATGGATAGATGCGTGTAAGTGCGTGGATAGATGCGTGTAAGTGTGTGGATAGATGCGTGGATAGATGCGTGTAAGTGCGTGCTGCGTTGTGCAAGGGGAGAAAAGCTGGACATTTTGGACGCTTTCACTGGGCCTCTGAGTGTATCAGGGTGATTGGACAGGTGCGCTTGGTAGGAGCATAATCTGTGGTCCTTTCTGTATGTTTGGAGTAATAATATAACATACACATTGTCAACAAATAAAGTGAACTTTACAGCATTGGTTAACTTACGCCTTGTTCTTACTTCCTGCGAATGCGAATGTGAAGCGAATTTGACGTATCAAGTTCGCAACGAACAGTTCACAATAGTTGAGCTGTGCCCATCTCTTTGGAAATATTTGCAGCGAATTTGCAGCGAGTTTTTGTGTCAAATTAGCTTCGTATTCGCAGGAAGCATGGCCCGGCTTTAGTGTTGGTTTGGTTTTCTTCCCTTTCTTATCCTGACTCTATTAGTTAGTCACATGTTTGAGAAAGCAGTGTAGAAAAAATCTCAAGCTTTTTTGTTGAATTCTAACTGTGCAGACATTTTGTTTTTCAATTAAATACATTAATTATATTTCCTTCCTCTAAGGCTGTAAATTGCTCACAAATAGAAGTTCTCAATGTTTAAAAGATTTGTATGATGAATTTCATTCAATAATTGGATGCATATATATTATAAATGCATTCAAATTTGTGTTATACATGTGTAACTCACACATAGATCCTTGTTATTTGTAAACACAAAATAGACATTGAAACTTGTTCACCCTACACTCTAAAAAATCTGTTAAAAAAACCTTGTAAACAATATATACAGCTCTATATAGACACTAACCTTGTCCACCTTGACATGACCTTGCCTCGTCTCGGCAAACGGACTAGGAACATTTTTTTTAAACAATGCTGTGAAGCACCGAAGTGTCCAATAATTATCAATATAGTACTCCTGTACTAAATTTTGGAGTGGCAGTGTACACTAAAGGATGACACGTGACACGTTCCACCAATCAAATGACAAGGATCTGTGTGTGCAGTATATTATAGTACATGTACATATGCATACACATTTATATGCTATTATATAGGACGTGTTTTCATTTTCAAATACATACATATTCGTTACATATATTTTTCCTTCGCTTTATTTTTTTTACTTGAGAAACACAAATATATTTTTCTGTCTTCCCTTTCAATCTATTGATTCCAGGAGGTAGAGTTAGGGTTGGCAGCGGATTTAGGCACATTGCAGAGGTTTCCTAAGATTATTGGAAATGACAGCTGGCTGCGGGAGATTGTCTACACAGCCAGAAAGTTTAGTAGCGATGAAGCAAGAGAAATGGGACTAGTCAAGTGAGTCAATCCTTTTGCTTCACTGATCTAGACTTTATAACAAATTGTTGCAGTGTAATTATTTGCTTAATTAATATTAAAGCAGCATTGCAAAGGTTCATCATTTGTCTTAAAAGAAATGGCAACTTGTTTGCTCTTATTTCTTTGCCACAATGGGTATTTTTCAGCTATTACACAAAGCTCCTTTCCCCATAATTAAACCATGGATTTGTTTGTCTGAAACTAAAGTTCACAACATACGTCCGAGTGTTTTCCTTGGTACACACATTTGCGCTACTTTCTATTACCCATAAATACTAGTCCTAGAGTTTGTTATGCCTTGACCTATTGGTTATTATTGAGGCTCAACTTCATTTTCTTCTCACAGTCGCATCTTTGATACGCGAGAAGCAATGTTAGAGGTCGCTACTGAAATTGCCACCTTGATCGCAAGCAAGAGCCCCATTGCTGTACAAACATCCAAGGCTAGCTTAGTGTATTCCAGAGACCACAGTGTACCAGAAGGGCTCAATGATGTGGTAAGATTAAAGTTGATAAATTAACATTCTTTTTTACAATAATTTGTCTTGGCGTACAAAAGAAGTGCCAGTAAAGGAACATTGCTTCAAATCTTGATTGTGCCAGATTTATTCATTTGATTCTGTTGATTACAACTAGGGATCTTTGGCCACTAATTGGGTGCCTTTGTTGGACCCCCATCATCTGGCGTCAATGGTTCAAAGCAACAAAGCAGAGAGGGACCAGACTGCCAGACACTTACTATAACTGTTTTCATGACAAGTTGAACACTACTTGTGGATTGTACATATGAAATGTTGAGATTTATTTATCCATGTAGTTAGTTACAAGTTAAAACTATTATGTCATTATAAGTTGATACTAATTATGTTTTGTGAGTAGCATGGCATTTTAACATGAGTTTTCATTATGATTGTTACTCTTGAAGTTGTACTCCGACATTGTTCTCAATTTACAGACAACATGGAATGCAGGGATGTTGCAGAGTGAAGATTTGATGAAAGCCATCTCTGCAGCCATGCAGAAGATTGAACCAAAGTTCTCAAAACTTTAACAGGTGTTTGTTTTACTACCAATTTCACTTTGTGTTTTTAGACAGGCCTCAAAACTAGCACATTGCATTTTGCATGGCATTCATTTGACATCACAAGCCACTGCATAATAGTATTAAGAAGTCCATGTACAAACGCACAACTCCAAACACAAGTATATTGCATTTGATCATTCTGATTGGCTAGAACCACACGCTGGAGGAATGTTAAAAGTGGAACTGAACCCCCAAATTATGTACTGGTGGTCAGAAAATGATTGCATGTCGTCTATAGAGCCCTTGGTTATAATGTCACAAGCTCAAACAGCTCCTACCGTGGTCAAAGGAAGACCTGCCATTAGCTGAGAGTTTTGCATGACATCTTGCCAGTTTCCATGGTTTGATCTCGGCAATGGCGGCCTATGCAAGTTGTCTATTAGTTAGTCACAACAAAACACAAGATAATTTGGGCGTTATTTGATCACATGAAAGTATATCCACATGAAGGTAAGGCTATGTCTGCGGCTGTTTGCGTAGGATGCTGGTAGTGGCCTCCATGTTCACGTGACACTCAAGGTGCAGCCAGTAATTCAGACGCGACCTAAGATTCAGCTTATATATGTTTGCAAAAACAGATTAAAAAATTTAGTTAGTAATCAGGATTCTCATTAAAAAAATTAAATAAACCAACAACAAACCAAAACACCATTGCAATTGTATAGAATGGTCGATGTTTAATGTTGTATACTTTTATAATTTGTCATCTAAGCCATCAGATGCGGGTGATCATTGACTCAAACATGGTCCAATTTCATGGCCCTGTTTTCCGCGAAATTCTACGCTTACAGAGCCCTGTAAAGGACATGTGTATGGGCTGTAAGCCCAGAATTCTGTTGTAAGCAGAGCCATGAAATTGGGGCCCCAATCACTTACAATATGAATGAATAAATACACATTCAGGTGGGTTTTATGGGTTCTGAGGAATAATTTATTTCGCCTTCAAATTTACATGTACATTGGAACAAAACAAGTAAAGAAGTTTATACTGAAAGTTCTGTAAATAATAATCTATGTAATGAATAAAACGAATGACTTTTTACCACAGATGCCTTCGTTTTCAGGTGTCAAAACCTTTAAAAAGACAATTCATGTTCTTATTGATTTAGTTTTCATGTAGGGTCATTTTGGTAAACTTATTGGAAAAAACATTTGCTTGGGGTTTTTTTTTATCTGAAAGCGCACTGAATATAAACTCATATAAGCACCAAACCTCCAGAGAAAATGTTTCCATATGGAATCACTGAAAGTCAAGGAAATTGAAAACCCCCACAAATCACAATTCCTTATTTTGCCACAAATGAAATTAACCCAATGGGATTAAACACAAATGCACCAAATTTCTGACAAAACATTAACCTAAAGTCACGGTTTTCACTTAAAAAGAACAAATGTTTTCTTCCAAAACCCAATGATGTACTTTTCTTTTCAAGTGTGTGAAAAGAAAATGTGTTTGAATACAGAAGAGAAAACACTCTCAGTTGCACCACTCAAAATTTCAATGATATTCATCACATTTATTCTAATTATTGACCTACAGCTGGTTCAGGTCTTGGAGAGTCACTGAATTTCAAAACACAAAACAATCCCCCAACCGGAAATGTTCTAAGTTAAAAAGAAGTCTGGTTTCTCTCATTATATTACAACTTCAAAATACTTTTATTTACAAAAGTCTGTCATGGAAATGAAAGCAGTATTTCAAGCCGTTTCATCAACGGCCATGAGTGAGGCGTAGTCTTTGTACAGAATGACACCTTTATCTGGATCCACTGCTGCAGACAGCATCTCCTCCAGCTCTTCTTGGGTGAAGGGCTCGGCTGGAAAATTAAATTCAACAATCATATTTTTGTTATCAGTGTGAAGGTGCTCACTCTGGGCAAAGGAGTGTACATTTACATGTAGACTAATGCGGCAGTGTATCAACGTAGCACCTTGAATAATAAATAATAATTGAAACCGGAGTCTTATATAGCGCACATCTCTGTAAGGTACTCGAGGCGCGTGAACAAAGAGAAACATTTTCTAGACAGGTTTTTGAAGTTTTTGAATTATGAGACCACATTGTATAGCACCTCATTAAGGGTTTACAAGGTGCTGCAGCGCACTTAGCAGCCACTGTGACTGGGTTCTTTTTTGTGCATCACAAGATGCACAGGACCTACAGCTTTATGTCCCATCTGAAGGACAAAGCAATAATGGATAAGTGTCTTGCTTAAGGACTCAAGCGTCAAGACCTTGACTTGAATCCACACTCTGCTGATCAGAAACACCAGAGCACTTGGCCGCTTGGCTACGACAAGCCATGACACATTCCTGTTTGGTTTAAAGCAGCAAGGTCCCTGCTCGGGGTATAGGCTTTTGTGCATCAAGGTGTATTTAGGAAATGCATTTATTTATTTGTGTAGTTAACGTAGCTTGAATCTCTTCATGTTAATAACCTCATTGGTTTGAGACTGATATATAATTTGGACAGGTCAACACCAGGCAGATCATTCATAAAATTGAAAGTGCTTTCCGTGTATGTGTCAGACTCCCGCTGGATTTTTATTAAGCCCATGTCTGCGGATGTTGACGTGGCTGTTGGCTCATCTGACTAATTTTGATGCACAGTCAACTGCAGTGATCCACCAGTAGCCAGAATCGAAGCTTTGAAGCTATGCACACAACACAAGTTGGCCATATTTACAGTTGGGCAACATGAACAGGCTTGTTACTAGAAGCTTAATCCTAAATACTAATAAATCATTTAGGCATGCCCAACTTTTAAATTTGGAAATGGACAAATAAAACAACAAATCATGTGTACATCCTGAAGTGATCAGGATCAAAGTTGAATCATGCGATTTCCATCCTCTATTGAATCTTACCTTCCTCTGTCATGTACTTGGTGAGTTCTTCAACGGTCAGGTGTCCCTTCTTGTCCGTGTCTAATACCTCAAACGCCTTATGTAACTGATCTTCGGGTGAAGGTTTGAACCTAAAGTAAATTATAAGATTGAAACATTATTTTAAGATTTAGGGGATAAGTTTTGGCAAACTAAGTTTTGACGGTAATGTATATCCCCCAAAGTATTACAATTGTTGCCTTTCATCGGCAATATAACCCAAAAATCATTAGTGAGTCAAAACATGCAATGGAAATTATTCAGTCTGAAACTTGCCAACTCTAAAAAGGCGATTTCAAAGTCTGAGACTGTTTTTAAGCAACTGATTATTGTAGCAACCAAAAGGACCTATGGTATAAATGCAAACGATAGTTAATGGCCTGACGTTTCGATGCTAGCAGAGTCTTTCTCGAAGGCTAAATGACCACACAACAAACACACATAAACAAGTATACTTTCTCTCTATATCAGTAATTTTGTTTATGACCCTCATGAAGAAATTGATCAGTGTACCTTTATAGCACATATGTGGTAAAAGATAAAAAGCAAATTATTCAAAATGTCCTCTCAAGTATTGCTTGTAGATCCCTGGCAACGAGAATTTTTAACTCACTTTCTCTCCATCAGCACCCCAGTCATTGTCTTGAGAAAGCGGTCAAAGCGGATGTAACCAGTTGGTTCTTCCTCCTCCATCTCAGCTAGGAGATCATGAAGCTCTCCTTCGCTAGGGCAACAATTCAGCGACCTGATGATTGTGCCCACCTCTCTGGAAAACAAGAAAAGATAGTTATGTTAACTTTGTAACACAATACATGTATAATATACGCACATATTATGTCTATTTGGGACAGGTGCAGGAGTGTACAACTTTGTACCAGTTCTAATAGCACTCCGCACTCCGCACTAAAGCTAAGTAACCAGATCTCAGACAAAGGTGTCTAACAAACGCGCGTACACATGTACATGTATTATGTTTACTCGCGTGTACTGACTATCCTTAGTACATTTGGCGGGTGTTTGACACACCGTCTTTGCAGTGATCACGTAAGTGGTGGAATATTTGTCTGACAGCTGAGTGTTTTCAGCAAAAGTGACGGAATTAGTGCTGTTTGTAAGAAAACAATACCGTCCAATTTAATTTTTTTTAACTGTATCGTAGCATTTTGTTCTGCAATTGGTAGGTTGAATGTTGATAACTGTACATACTCCAATTTTTGAAAGAATTTCCTTAAGAAATTTAGTAAAAATAGGCCAAAATCCACTATCTCAAACATACCAAAATAACTTTGCGGGTTGAGTTCCAGACAAATTTATTTATAAAACAATTCAATGAAACTCACTTCATTCAAGTAATTGATGGTTTGCTATCCAGAACAGAAGCTAATTTTTTAAAGTGTTGGTTATTTTTTATAATGGAGTGTTAGAATTTTTAAGTTTTTACTGCACCTGACATCAACAGTCTTGTTTGATTCATGGTCAAAAATATCAAACGCATCAGCAATCTTCTTTTGGGTCTCTGCCAGAAGTGATTCTAGGGGGAAAAGTAACAAGTCGAAAGAAGAACTGTGTGTGAGTGTTGTTTTTTGTGGATGAAAATGATGGATCATTTTAAAACTCTACTTAGTTTTAGTTTCAAAATTAACCTACCTTTGGAGGATGGATGGCCTACCCTGACTAATAAATACATTTTGTATTTATTTGTACTGTAACTTATTAAATGGAAGATTTTTTTTTGAACTTTTTATATAAAATTAGGCATAAAATAATGATATTTGACGAGTGCTCCCATTTCTGACAAACACCAACTTAAAGGTGGGGTTATAATTTGGTGAATACTCCAAAATTTAATGAACATATAAAATTACTTGGTGAGAAGCACTGCAACTGTTGATAGTATAAACTATTATGAGAAAGGATTTCCTTTGCCATGCTAGATTAACTGTGGTGCTGTACTCCTTTAAAACATTTTTTGACATTTTCGGTCGTACTAGCTAGTATATGCCAGAAGATGTCAACATTTTGTTTAAAGGAGTTAGCGCCCCAGTTGGTCAAGCACAAATCGTTTCTCAGATTTCTGAGTGCTGGTGTCTGTTTGTGAATGCTGCGGTCGGAGATGAGGTTGGATTTCGCTGTAACCTCGCTAAACCTGGATGGATTCAATGCTCTTGATTTGTAAAAAATACCGTGAAAGTTTTTTTGCTGATTCTCAGCAAGGAAGTTGACACGCCCGCTGTACACTACAGAGCGTGTCAACTTCTTTGCTGAGAAACGGCCAAAAAAACAGTGTAGTGTATAACTGTATTCAGCTGAAACTTTCAAATGTGACTGTAAATAATGTAATGTAACTTGTAAGTATCTTTCTGGAAAATCTTATCAATAAAGCAGCACTACTTTACTTTGACAAAAACCAATCTCTGACCTTACCTATAATTTTTTCAAAACAAGTGTCCGGTTATTCACCGATTTGCGATTATCTGATTCAGTGGTTGTGCTTGTCATGCTATTTGCTTGTTCTTGTCTCAGTTGTCAGGGTTGTGAGGATCGGACACATCATGAATTGAATGATGAGGTTTTCACACAGTTTTTGCACCCACCCACGGTCATGACGGCCATTTCACTGAGTTATATGCATATAAATAAATACACTACCGGGATGTCTAAATCACATTATGTTTTCTTCTTGTACCCCCTTACCAAGAGTAGCTTTTAGAATTAACAAAATACTTATTTATTTATTTTTACCTGCACTTTCTTTTTCATCTGCGGGCGCAGCCATACTGATTGTTTACAAAACTCGAAGGGTTGCCATCAGCCTCGCAACCATGGGCAGCGCAACATCGACACCTCCTATCGCTAACCCCTGGATCAAATATTATAGCAGGAAATGGTGCAGCGAGATCGTACATTACTGAGAACGAGGTTGAGTTGCTACAGAGGCCAGACTAGTCCTAAACTTGCATAGTCGATTGTGGCAGTGGTTTGATTTTTATGCACGATCAGCAACCTATCAAGCGCGCCGCGCGGTCATAAAGTGTCAATACTACTGTGTTGCAAAAATAAAGTAGGTTAAGTCATTCGTGCGTTTTTAATGTAGCCTCATTTCGAGACGTAACGGAACCAACATAATTTAGCTGGGACGAACGTGGTAAAACTATTTATCACCTTTTCACTGACATTTTCATTGACAATCTGCATTTGCATCCAAGTTAAGATGAAGTCAACAGCTGCATAGCCAGGATTTCTTTCACATTGGGGCGGGGGGGGGGGGGGGAGGGGGGGGGGTCTGAGATACAGACATCATCTTGATATTTTTTTTGTGGGGACACCTACCTTGGGGAGGGGGGGCACTGGAAAGTTGGAGCAAGTGTTCCCCAGCTAAGCAGCTGGATGAAAAAAGGAATATAGTAAAAGGGGATTCCTTTACTCGGGCATCACAATGGGTCCCTTCTCTGCAGTGGCGTAACTAGACATTTTCATTTGGGGGGGCAAGTGGGGGCAAAGATTAAATTTGGGGGTGCCAAAGAAGTGCAAGATTATCATTAAATATGTTAACTGATGTATATATAATAAGAATATACTTTTCTGTGATTTCGTATGGGGGGGCAAGAGGGGGGGCAAGGGTTCTGAGCGGGGGGGCGCAGGCCCCCCCTGTCCCCCCTCTGGTGACGCCACTGCTTCTCTGAGATACAATCTCTCAATCCTTTTTTATGCTCACGAAGATACTTGGTTCTGTTTAAAGTGGGTTGTGATTCATTACTAATTACAGAATAATAAAAAAACTGGGTAAGTTGACTTAGGTTCAGAATTTAGGGTACGAGTTGAAACTTGAAACTCCCTGAAAGTTTCGTAAATCTGACCTAATTTGTACATGAAAAATAGTATTAGCTGTTGCAAACTGCTTACCAACCAAAAGGACCTATTATGGTATATAAATGCAAACAATAGTTATTGGCCTGAACCCACCCCACCCCCTGTTACCATCCTCCTTATTCACCCCCTGCTTCTCTGATGTGTGCTTTCATCTCTGTCATCTATTTCATCTTGACTGCTTTTGTTACACCAATATACCTGTTTATAATTGCAGTGTTGTTATTTGGTAGCCTAATTAAGCTTGAACCTAATAGCCTTCGAGAAAGACTAGGGTGTCAAAACGTCAGGCCACTAACAATTTTTTTGCTAATAAAATAGTAGCCAAGGAGTAGCCTAGCTAGGCAATTATTTTTGCTGATATTGTCTTTGATCGGCTTTGTGACTGCACGGAACTACATACCATAAAAGCAGAAAGACTAGCCATGGCGAAATGAAATGAAGCATTGATTAATAACATAGAGAATCATCAATCATTTTAAAGTTCATTTAGACGATTATTATTTTCGCACAGAATGTTTTTATGTGACTACCTTGCCACTGATTAAAATGTGATTTGCCTTGTAAGTGAGACTAGTTAATACCGAGACGCAACAACGCGGTAAAGTTACGCTGGTTCCATACTCGAATCAATAGTCCGGGTACCACCCTAATTAAGTATCTAAGTAGTGCTGCAATTGGTGTATTTGCTAACAATTTCGTCTTAAATGATTCATTGTTTTGATAATTAAAGCTACAGTTAATGTTTTAATTATTAATAATCTTTTAAAAATAATGTAATTTTATCAAAATGTTAAACTTAAATTAAAATTTGAAATATATTACAGCAAAATGATAACAAAACCCTCATTATTGAAGGAAAAATATTGACCAATGAGAGCATGTCTTTTAGTTTGTTGAACGCAAAATAGCTTACTAACATTTGTATTGCAGGCTTGCATGCAGTTGTATGTGCGTGTGCTGGCAGCGTGCTGTAAGAGAAACAAAATAACCGTGCCGGTGGTGAAGTGTTAATAAGTAAGTAGGCTATTTTACGTTTTGATATTGTGAATAGAAATTCATTGCACTACATTAAAAGTTGTCTATATTTTATTCTATAAACAAATGTTTATACATTCCAGCTGATTGTGATATTTATATAGGAAAATGGCAGGGCAGCGCCAGGCTGGGGTACTTCCACAGCGGCCGGGAGAACACGGTCGCCCCACGTAAACCAACTCGCCCCACGTAAACCAAGTCGCCCCACGCAGAGCATAATGCACACCACACGGCACAGAAAAATACACACATGATGTAGTTTCCATTTAGTTGAGATTTAGTTGATGCAGAAGTGCAGCCCCACTTGTGTGGCCTAGCTGAATCCTTGGCCACACGTCCGGCCCCATTTTTTTCTTAAGCTTACTGATAAAAAGGCGCAATCCCTACCACAGCTACGCGTGCGTACACGGCATGTGTACAGATGTACGCCGGGCTGCCAGGCGGGTTGGCAGTTTACTTTAAACCAGCTCAAACAAGTGTTCACTTACCTCTTCGCTTGACCTGGGTGTTTTGGATGTTTAAATGAATAAAGTTTTAAAAAGATATTTGAGAAATAATTTGTCTACTGATTTACATTTTACTCCGCTGGATGTTTACTGACTGCGGCCATTTTGGATTGATCCCAATCACGCCAATCAATTCACGATGTCACCGGCTGTGGGCGGATTGGGGGTGCGAACATTTAAATAGTTGCTTTATGTATCCGCTTTATGGATTGCGCCTTGAGCATTGCGCAGGTCAAGAAAATTCACTCCGCAAAAATCAATAAATTCTCACCTCCTCATGTACAAGCAAGCGTATCAGACCGATATGTGAAAATTTCGGCCAATACATTCAAATTTCAGCCAATACACCCCCCCCCCCCAAAAAAAAAAAAAAAAAAAAGATTTTTCAAAAAATTGAGAGAAAATCATACAAAATGTTCCAGATTGCACAGTAGGGCTTTTAAAACCAAGATAAACACCAAGTAGAAAACATTCCGAAGATATTGTTTCAATTTAGTGTGCCTCGGCCAAACATCAAACACTTTTGGTCCAGAATGCCCCACAGTTTTGAAAAAACCTTGGGAGAACCATTAATAGTGGCCAGCCACACACTGTTTATTGCCTTAGTATGAAATAAACTTGAAACTTTACACAGTTTTTGTAGATTTTTCTATAACAAAGTACATTGCATTGTTATTTTGATCTTGTGCAGGAACATTAAATTGCTAGCATTAAGTTGCACAATCTGCCAAAATGAGTGAGTTAACTCCATCAAAAATGAAAGTTGCAGAGCTCAGGAGTGAGCTGCAGCTGCGAGGACTGGATACCAAGGGTGTTAAGGCAATACTAGTACAACGACTTGAGGAATCTCTCTTAGAGGATGATGATGCTTCCACAGATGTGTCCCCAGCACCCGAAGAGAAAGAGGAAGAAGATTTTGATGGTGGGTTTGAAGACAATGGAGTGGAGATGGGACAGGAGGCCCTCGAAGAGGATGTGAGCGGTGCTCAACCGGACATTGAACAAGGTCTTGATGAAGACAGTTTGTTACAAGACTCTGAGGACAGTGCTGCTCCTACTGAAGAAGATGAACCAGCTGAACCAGCTGAACCAGCTGAACCAGCTGAACCAGAGCAGCAAGAGGAGGATGCCCAAGAAATTGCTCAGGAGACGGAACCTCCTCAGGAGCAGGAGGAACAAGAGACCGAAGCCCCCATGGAGCAAGAGCAAGTTGAAGAGAAACAGGAGGAAGCACCGCCGATGGAACAGCAAGAACCGGTGACAGAGGTCAAACCAGAAGATGAGGTTAAGCAGGAAAACGTTGAGGCTGAGGTCAAAATGGAAGCAGAGGAAAGCAAGCCAGATGTAAAGGATGAAACTAGTCAGCCAACAGCTGAAGCTGAAGTGAAAGAAGGTATTATTATTTTTCTTATGCATTATTCAGCCAACACAAACAAGGACAACAATTCAAAGCAATACTTCAGGCGGGCTCGGAGCTACAAAAGCAAAACAAATACTGTTGTCCTTAGACCTGCTCCCCCCACATCTGGTTGTAAGAACAATAGACGAAATAAAAAGATACATTTTTAATATAAATACAAATAAACAAACAAAATGTACTTACCAGGTTTTTAATCTAAATATAACATTAAAAAATGGAAAATATGTGAGAATAAAACCAGTATGGTCTTGTCTCAGAGTCAAATAAGGTTTAAAACACTTCGGATAGCATTAATATGTGAGGACTCATCGTCTTTTCCCATCCTTTTGAAGGAAGTTAAAAGAGACTGTAAAGAAATCTTTGAGTTTCTGTTTTTTAATTTATTTACAAATCCAGTAAATCTAACCTTGAGATCAGAAGCAAAGCAAAAGCTGTGTTTGTGGTAATTTACTGTTTATTTTATTAATTCTTTTAGAGAAAAAAGAGGGTCCTGCCAAAACTGAAGAGCAAGAAAAAGAGAAGGATTCCCGTGATAGAAAGCGAGAACGTGACCATGACCACAGCCGGGATAGAGGACGCCATGACCGCTACCGAGACCGCTCACCAAGGAGGAGGTATGTGGAAACAAAAACTCACTAAAATAAGAAAACAAATTCTGGCTACAGAAATGTTGTTGATGAAAGTGATTTGAGTGAGCTAGTAACTGCTTAACTTACTGCTTCCTCAAGTAAAGCCTTGATTTATGCAGGCACATAACTGAAGCTGATCAGATAATTTTTCCGCATTTTGGGTTTGTCAGCTGTTAAATAACGTAGTACAAAGTCGTACTGCACCTTGCACTTTCCTCTTTTTATGACAAACTGCAGTTGCATGCCTGCTTATGTATAAGGTGTTTGTGAATTTTTTTATATCAGAGAATTTGTTTTTGTTTTTCTAGTTGGCCATACTGCATTGCACTGTGATATCTTGATGTCTTTATTGCCTTTTTGGAAATTTCAGGCCTCAAAATTACTTTTGTCATGAGGAATTAAAATGCAAATTCAGTGGCTTAGACAGAACGATTTGCAAGGTTCTGTTAGTCCAAATGAAAAACACGCACAAATGATTTAAATAATGACTAATTTTCTGACGCAACATTTTCACAATTTCCGAAGTTACAACTATAAAAAAAATCCTTGGCTTTTTTTCTGTCAAAAGAGACTATTTCCAAAATGGTGTTTAACCCTAACAGACTAGACCCTTCGGTAAACATATTGCCCAAATCCTTCAATATCCTTCAGATTAAAGTTGTCATAAACCTAAAGTGCCCAAATCCTTCTATTTCCTTTTCCTTATTGTAAATATACATATTAGCCCAAATCCTTCTAAATCCTTTTGTGACAGTAGTTAAATCAACTTTGTGATTTACTGACCAAGCTAACAAAAAACACTTAAGTTGCAAAACAAAAAAGAAAAGTCAGCTTTATTATAATTTCCACCCCTAAAAGCCCAAAACCTTCAGAATCCTATTTTGGCTAAGCTGCATGAGACCTAAAACCTTCTAAATCCTCCTATGTAAAAACAGCCTGATAGCCCAAGTCCTGCTAAATCCTCCCCAAGCAAAAACTCATTGTAGCCCAAACCCTTCTAAATCCTCCTGTGCTGCAGATCTCTAAAAACCCAAATCCTTCTTAATCCTGCACTATGGCAATGAGGATATTGAAGGATTTGGGCCCTTTAGGGTTAAAGTAATACCTATGAGAGTCAAGTTTACTATGACACTATGAGTCCACCATGAGTCCACCTCCAAAAGCATATCACATGACAACATTTATGATTGCTGTTCTGTTCAATAACTAAGTTGTTTTGGTCATTCCATGCCAACTCACCTGTTGGATTTGCAGGCACCCTCTCAGATTTTTTATTTTTTTAACTATCCCCTAGGGGTGCCATTAACACACTACATTTTAGAATCCTATTCCTCAAAATTGCTGAGATGACCCCCTAAAAAATTAAGCCCCACAGGGCTCAACCTTAAGCTTCAGAGGGTCAAGGCCACTTGGCCTCAAAGGCTCCAAAAAAGAAGGGGGCACCAAGGCCAACTGAAAGGGCACCTAGGCCATCTTCAAACTTTTATTTGTTGATGACTTATGTATACTTTACGCCAGTATGTGTACGACAGCTGCAGTAAGAGTGACTTATTTTTTTATAATACAAATATTTGTGAAGTTGACTTTTATTAGGCTTGCAACTGTTTGACAATATTCATAAATTGGAGTATTCCCATACTCAGGTCTAAACAAAATGTACTCACTTAATTGTTTTGCATTTGGCTAATAACATGTATTTCAATAAATTACATAAGAAATCCATGTACAGTCGACTCTCGTTAATACGAGGTCCGCCGGACTGGCCCGTTTTCCTCGTATTATCCGAACCTCGTCTTAAACACAGCGCACTATTTACACGTGGTATACACGTCATAGTGCATGCAGTACACACATGTCTAGGCTAGAACGGAGCGGTTTGCTTCCTAGAGTACAGTTCTTACGAGCATCCTGTACACACAAATATCAATGATAAATGCATTTTTGTTGACTATGATCATAGAAATGTAATATTTTGTATAACTCAAGATAAAAATTATAGCAAAGTCATGTCAAACTTGTGACAGATTTGATGTGACAGATTTGATACTGCGAAGCGCCTATGCTGAACGTTGTTTTCACTGGTAGTCGTCAGCGTGTAAGCGAATTAGCTCATCAAGCATAAGTTACCAGCGAAATGTTTCTGGTTTTCGGATCGGACAGAACCGTGTAGCCGGTCCGATCCGATAGTTTGGCATCAAGAATGTTATTTCCGAACCTTGACTGAACGGTAAGCTTTTACGGAACAATTATTTTCAGATCTCGCTACAAAAGTATGAAAAACAATACATTTTGTCATCATGGGGCCGCAAAAATACCTCGTATTATCCGTGTTCTCGATACGACCATGCTCGTATGTTCCGTTTTTTAAGACACAGAAACACGCATGGGACAGTTCAGGACCGGTGTAATCTCTCGCATTAACTGGCGTCTTGTATCTTCCGAGCTCGTATTAACGAGAGTCGACTGTAGTTACATTAAAAAATATTTAAAAAAAACAAAAAACTAGACTTTCAGTTTTTGTTTTCTACAAAAACAAGGTGTTCGTGATCGATGTCATCAAATTATAATTTAATTATATTTTATGTTATCAACCCGATTTGTGGTTCAGGAGTAAGATTTTGTTCCAATATAAATCTTCAACTTCCGGTTTAAACCAAAAGTTAGGTCAAATGAGGTCATACTGTGTAGTGCTAGGCAAGACCTAGGAGCCGTGTAGTTGAAAAAACATCCAATGTGTGGTTCAGGAGTTATGAATTTTTCAAATATTACACGGACTATCATTAATTGGGTGTGCAATATACAATGAAATAGTGAGCGACGCCAATGTATTCCAGTGCTCAATACAATACAGTACAGGTCAACTTTAAAGGGACACGTTGCCTTGGATCGGGCGAGTTGGTCTAAAAAAGCGTTTGTAACTGTTTGCATAGACCAACTCTCTCGATCCAAGGCAACGTGTCCCTTTAATTACATGTGCACTGTACACATGCGTAGCTGGTACAGGTTTGACATACATTGTATTGAAGTGTAGTCTACACTATAGTGTGTTGTCATACAACATGGTTCAACAGACACGTGCGCTTTGACATCCATTTTTGACCCGATGCAAAGGTTTAAATGTTATCATCTCTGTGCAAAAGTTTGAGCAGGAGAACTCATCTATAACGTGGTGCAAAATTTTTGTTGAATTATTACGTTGTTTTTGAGATCAGAATTTTTGAAATTTTTCAACTTTCGGTTTGAACCCAAAGTCAAGGTCAAATCGGGTCACGTTCTGTGTAGCATTTGTTGATCTTTTATCGAACTGTCCGATGATATGTGGATTGTCCAAATCCAACAAGTGGTTCATGAGTTATGATCTTTTTAAAAACAATAAACTTTGATTTATTGTAATTCAATACCCAATGACGTCATCATGACATCATCAAGTTTGTGTGGTCTTGATAATGAGGTTCAATTGTCTGATGAGTTTCAATGTTCAACTCAATTTCAATCTTGAGTTATGACCAAAAATTGAAGTTTTTACGAAGAAAAAAAAAAGGCAGACTTTGACCTTTCGGTACGACCGGAAGTAAAGATCATACCATTTTGGCGTAAACTTTTCAAATGTTGTCCCAATCTTGATCTATCAGATGCTCACTTATGAGCATCATAGCTTTAAAGTTCACGAAGATACAGCGAATAGCAAATGGTCAGCTTTCAACTTTAAAAACCTTGTAATTCGACACCCGATGATGTCATCATGACGTCATCAGTTTTGTGCCGTCCTCATATTAAGGTTCAATTGTCTGATGAGTTTCAAGGTTCAATTCAGTTTCAATCTTGAGTTATGCTGTAGAGAAGAGTCCTCCGGAAGAAGAAAAAGAAAAAGGTGGAGACGAAAAAAAAACCAGAACAATATCAAGAGGTGTTCGTGCACATATTGCACGAACACCTATTAAAAATTGGGAACAGTATTTTTTAAAGTTGATCCTTAGATATGATGTAAAATGCAATGGAATGGGGCATGGAAGGATGGGGTAAAAAAAGAAACATTGAGAGTTATGCACTAATTTCAATAAATTAAATAAGACAAACCATGTAGTTACATTTTTAAAAATTATTTAAAAAATTTCTTTTTAATTGGGAACAGTATTTTTTAAGTTGATCCTTTCATATGATGTAAAATGCAATGGAATGGGACTATCTGGAATATGGGGGTAAATAAAATAAAAGTTGATAGTTATGCACTTAATTAGTTGTTATGCTGAGACAGCTGCAGTACACATGCTCCCTCAGAGGGTTAAACTCCTAACCGCTCATCTGAAAAAATCATTGCCCCAGAACACAGAATTCTTGAAAAAAAAATCATACAGAAAAAATATTAAGAAAGTTAATTCCCCACGTGCTCATATGAAAAAGTCAATACCTGGATCAACACTACCCCAACTCTCCGAGACCAACGAACCACCACCAACAGAACATCCAACGTCCAACAGAACAAGCCCTGGACACCAGCAAAATAGCGAGGGAAAAACATAGACTAGATTCTGCCCCCGGCCGCGCACCTCCCGGCCCCATCCCCTACAAATACAGATCTCAATAGACAGAATCATTGCGAAAATGTATAATTTAGTGTAGGGACTTGTAGCCAGTTTACATTGTATACATGAGAGTAGTCTGGTGCCGTGCTTTTAGTAGTAAGCAACGCAACTACATTTGATATGGTTGCCATGCCACGTTCTCCACAAGTACTTCGGTGCACGATGCATGGCAAGCACCCTTATGAAAAACCAGTGTGCGCTACGTTTCACATGCTACGTACGTCCCGAAACAATTTGACCTTCGTAATGGGTCGCAACTTTAACATTATTTTTAGTAACACTTTCGAATACATAATATAATGGAATCAATGGAAAAGGGCATGACGGCCAAGTGGCCGTAAGGTACGTGTTTTTTAAAAGGGCATCACGGCGTTTCGCTAGGGCATCGCGGCAATGGCCGCTGTAAAGGTTGAGGCCTGGCCCCACCCCTTCAAATTCACCTTTTGTGTTTTGGGGCATTTGTAGAGGTCTGTATCTACAAATGGAGATATACAAATTAATATACAGGGTACATGTATCTGGTATCCTATCAACTAGAATCTACTGTTAAAAGTATCACAGGCCATTTGTTTATCAAGGTATAGGTCTTTAAAAATGGACATTTTAGTCTGTGCAATGACTTTTCTTCATTTTTGAAACCCCCTAGTGCCTAAGAGAAATGTCCAATTGCTTTTATATTACATTTGGTTATAAACTAGGTGCATATCTGCAACCTGGTATAAGGATAGACCAATCACACCTTTGATTGGTATTAGGGTCCGCTTGTAAAAGTGTCAAAAAACGAGCCTGGACTTCCTACAGGCATGGTTTGTACACTACATAAGGGTAGTGCCACATCAATAAAAAGTCCTCCTCTTATCGTGTACGTACACAATAACTATCATGTACGTACATGATAACTATCATATACGTACATTACAACTATCTGTACATGTATCCTCTATCATTAATTTTATGTACACAATAACTATCATATACGTATAGGATAATCATGTTCCTACATGATAATTACCATGTACGTACATGATAATTATGTACGTACACGATAATTATGTACGTACACGATAATTATGTACATACACGATAATTATGTACGTACACGATCCCCTTAAAACTATTCATGTATTACACGCTATTGTGCTGCATCTCCATGCAAAAGAATACTCCCAAACAATCTTGAGATAAGGGCTTATGAATACAGAGATGATATATTAGGCCAAACAAATAAAGTCTTCTGTTTCCGGTTACATGCCATTTCAAAATAGAGTCAGTAGGTCGAATTAATTTTGTATTTGTTTGTATTTTTTTTTTATTCTGCAAAAAAATAGTTAGTGGCCTGACGCTTTGACCCTAGCAGAGTCTTTCTCAAAGGCTAAATTATCTGATCCGTTTGGCGGGCGAGTGTGTAAAAATGCCCTTTTTTTAGTACTAGACCGATTCAGTTCAACCAAAAAACCCAGTGAAAGACAAAAACCTGCTCCAAAATCCAACAAAAACCTCCTCAGTATACTTTAAACTCACATGAGAGGAGATGTTGCTGGTTAATATGGAGATACGATTGTGTCAAATGTATTTCTAAAAAAGAAAAATTTTGTCTAAAATGACGTCCAAAATCCTCCGCTCATGACTTCTGTCGAGTCCACGCTCGTTCATCTGTTGAGCACATTAAACAGGTTTGCACAACGAATTGGAAAAACTTGTGTGCGGTTTACTTTTTATGCTCTGCTGAATTGGCAGCTCAATCTGCCATTCGAGCAAAAGCGTTCACAATTTGCAGATTGTGCAAATCTGTAGATTGCGCTCAACGCACACCAACGTGTGCCGGTGCATTGAATTGTGGGTATTTTTTTGCATGGTGGACTTGGGAACTGGACAACAGCCGTGGATCAAGGAAAAAGAGACGAATAAAAAGTTAATGGTCGCGGTATAAAGTTAAGGTTGGTCAGGTACATAGAAATAGAACTCTCTTTTTTTTCTGGCCTTAATAACTTGCAATGGCAACCGAAAAACACCTTGTTTGGATCTTATTAGGATGTTAAACAGTTTGCCCCCAACTTGTTTGGTGGATTGTTGTTTTTTTATTTTTTATTATTTTTTTTTATTATATAAATCTGAGACGGTGCCTGCCAAACTTTTCAGAATTTTAGGTGATTTGGCATGGATTGACCCTATTGTGCTCTAAAAAACAACCTCATGGAACTTTCCATGCATTGTTATTTTTCCACCCACTCCACACCACTATTGAATCAGTTCCACCACTATTTTGTAGAATAATGTAAAAAAAATCAAAATGAATTTAGCGACAACATTGATCCCAAATGCTAAAGCTGCACTTGTTAAACTAAAGGGAAGGAGTGTGCAGAATGTTTTTCTCAGAAAGGGATTTCCCCTTTGGCATCATTCCAAAGTAACCATGACCCATAGTTATTGCCCTCTCCCAGTAGACTTTGTGCTGAACCCATACATGTACTAACACTGTGCATGTTCAAAGTCAGGGTGCAAGTGCACTTCCGTCATACCTGGTATATTTTGGAACTGATTCAGTATTACACACTCGCACTGTTTGGACGCCAGTCTTGTTTGTGTTGAGCTAGTTACTCACTGCATTCAAACTATGTTTGGTCGTTCTGATGTATGTGATGGATTAAGTTCAAGGTTTGCTGACATTGGGCTGACTGGGGGGTGGCGGTAAGTTTGGCTCACAAATAAAAGTACACAAAATACACGTCTGTACAGTGCTTAATGTTTGCTGTCATGATTGCTCTGTTTTGGGAAATTTTTGAAATTCACCACCTGTATCTCAAGGAGTGCCTTTTTTCTGTTGTTTGGTTGAAAGTGGAACAAAATGTGATGCTGAAAGAGGGAAAATTCACGTTTAAGCCTCTTCAGACCAACAGTTTCTGTGGCTCACCATTTTTGGTTGTTATTTTGGCCATAAATAGGCGTGGTCACCAATTTTCAAATCACCATATCTCCTTAACAAGTTTTTGAAAAAAAAAAAAAGTTTCCGACATCGCATTTTTATCGCAATTAATCTACAGACATTGGGACAAGTAGAAATTTCATCTGCCTTTTGAGTTTCCGAAGTCCTGCAAGGATCATTGTGTTAACTTTGACGAGGTCTATTTGTTGTAAAGTTACTAATCCAATTTGCGAAACAAGCTGTGCATTGTGCATTCTAGTTTGCGGTTGCTTTCTTCTTGGACTGTTTCCAAACTTTGGTAAAACCCGTCTGTGATAAGCAAGGTTTATTGGCTCCCCTAAAGCACAACACATTTTGTTGCCGACTCTTTATCTTTTAATTTATCACTTTATAAAGGAGTTGTTGCTTTAAATTTACTGGATTGTTTTCTTCTTTAAGATTTTTCCATGAGAATCAACTAAATATCTGTCCTTTCATCTTTTCAATATTTAAATGAAATACTGTCCAACGCACATACCACGGTTTGCAGACTCATTATGCAGAGAGCATTGGCAGCCTAACTTGGCTACAAGCCAATGAAACACGTCTACCTGCATAGTCACCAAAAATAAGGACAGCCAGTGCAGTGCACTGTGAGCACGAATGGCTCACACATAGTTTCATGTATGAGTACGAACAACTGTGTTGTGTGTGGTAGTTACATGCTTCACACACACTGCTTGTGCATGAAGATGTGTGGTATTGTGACTTCAAAATGGTTGTCAGGGATGCTTGCACGCAAAGGCAGGTGGATCGGACAGGGGACTTAACTGGAATATTATATTGTTGAACAAGGTTCCTTCAAGTATAGAGATGGAACAACAATTTACAGGCAGTGAAAATGGAACAACAATTGTAGTGGTGGAATTTATTATGACAGCGGTGCATGATTTAAATATCGAAATACATCGTTTTTGAATTAGGTAATGTTTAGTAAATGTTTTAAAAGTCATCTTAGTTTCTCATTTTGTTTATAGAAACTGGATATATGAAAACATAAACCTTAAAATGTACATTGTCACATTCTAAGTAATCATGAAGGAATCGCAGATCACAGTTACTTTTTTCATTTTACTTTTTTCATGTTTTGTTTACAATGGTACTTCCGGGCTTCCACTCGGGTACCCAGGTACCCGACCGATATTCACCCCGGGTACCCGGGTCTAAAAATACCCGTTGATGCACAGCCTTAATATCCTTGGAAATAAAAATTTCATAAGGAATCACAATTTGCCATTATTTTTTATGTTGGGGCAATTTCAAAGTTGATGACCTTTTGACCTTGATTTTGATCTTGTGGATCACATGAACTTCAGATGAACTTTTCTATAAAATGTCAAAAAGTTGAGGCTAGTAATGCTATTTGTTTGCTTTCCAGTTCTTCTCAAAGTTGGCATACTTCATGCTAAAAATGTGATTCTACACAATGTACTATGTACATTTCTCTTTTTAAGAAATCAAGTTCCAAATGTCAAGATCAAATATGAACCATTTTGAGGCAGTCAAATTGAACCTATTGGGTGATCTGACATAGGATGACCCCAAAATATCAATTTTTTTGTTCATTAATCTATACAGTTTGAAGCTGGGCCTCCTTTTTGCAATTGATGGAAAAGCAACCAGTCTAAATCCCTCATTTGATTTCTTGTTTATGTTTTTTTTTTAGGAGCCCTTCCCCAGCAGTGATGGAAGAGGATGACGATATTCCAGAGACGACATGCGTACTCAGCAAATGTAAGAAACAGTTTCAAATTATAATTTGGTTCCAGTTTACTGTACTTTTGTCATCACTTAAGGGATTAACTTATAGGTGTTTGCTAAAGACATCAGAATAATAACTCTACAAAGACGATTTTGAGACACTGATGGGATCATTAGTGTTGTCCATGATTCCAGTTTGGTTTGCTCAGACTTTGTTTAAACTTTCCATTGGTACCTGATAATTTGGGGGGTTGCTGTGGTCAATAAAGTCTTTACATTTCAGGGTTCTCCCAAGGATGTTTCAAAACTGGTAGGCATTCTTGAACCAAATTTTAGAAGTTTGGCCTATGCCCCTCTGAATTAAAACAATGTCCTCAGGATATTTTGTACTTGGCGTTTATTTTTGGTTTTAAAAGCTGACTGCAACCTGTGGCATTCTAAGTGGTTTCATCTTGATGATTTTTGTGAATTGAAATCCGATCTGAAGTCCATTCTTAATTTTTTGTTTTGTTTTGTTTTTGGTTTTTTGCACAGATATTTCTGATTTGAACGTTAAAGTGAGCAAAGATGGCACATCAGCTCAGCCTCTCACTATGGATGGCTTTGCTTTCTTGTGGGGAGGAGTCAAAGGAACACACGGAGCTACCAAGGGGAAAGTGGGCTTTGAAGTTAAGGTACATGATGATCCTTTTCAGACTTTCAAACAGGAAATCCAAATCATTCTAGTTTCTTTGATGACCCAGGGCGCTTGTACTGCACAGATATTGTATCCTCTGCTTTGCAAGAAAATCCCATTGCCTGCATCAATGGGTCTGTCTCCTTTCAGGATTTAAGAACTGTTTGCAGCCCAGCAAATCTGACTGAGTTGTTTTGTCTTTACTTTATTGCTTTATTTTACCTAGTTTACTTTGTACTTTTGTTCCTTCTACACATTGTGCCTAATAAATAATAATGAAAGGTAGTAATAATTAAGCAGTGAAATCATGCTCTTTAGTTGTGAAAATTCAAAATAACTTAAACGTTTTTATTGTACGTTAGTTTTTAAGAAAGGAAACAACATTTAAATCGGGTTGATGATGTTGAAAGATCAAACACTCTTTACTATATGATAAACATGCCTTCGTTTGTTGCCGTTATTGTAGTTGGAAAAACATCTTGAGGTGAACCAGCTTCCAGCTGAGGAAACTAAAAACGTTGTTCGAGTTGGTTGGTCTATAGACGACACCTCGCTTCAGTTAGGTAAGTTTTGACACTTATTCTTTAAGTTATGGCAGCAAGTAGAAATAATATGGTCACTGAGGTCACGAACTGACACCTTGTGGACAAAACCACTTTTTTATTAGTTTTAATTTGTGAACATTTTTATACAATATTTGTCAAAGCCTACAGGTACTTCCATGAAGTTTCAAAACTTCAAGAGCTTTACTTTTTTAATTACGATACATTATGCAATGCAACCTTTGCTAAAAAGTGAAAATTTTCGTTTTGACAAACTGACTCTCAGTTTCCATTTACTGTAATGCATGACGCTCTTATGCTCAAATGTGAACAAAAACGATTTTATGAACTAACACAAACCCTTTGTGTGGCAGGCACGCACTTACCTCTGTTTTCACGAAGTGACACATACGTAAAGTTGTAATCCATTGGAATGTGTTACTTCAAGAAATCAGAAATTGTCTGTTGTAGTTTTTTTGTGGTTTTTTTTCACTAACTGGAACTCATCTTTCTGACAAGATTTCTTATTAATTTACATGATGCAAAACATTCAAATCTAGTATTTTTATCAAGTTCAAAGCATCATGTGTCCACTTTAAGAAATCTAGTTGAAAACTCTGAAATTGTTCAACTTTAGAGGCTGTTTTCTTTGATTGCTGGTTTTAACTAGCACACACTTGCGTGTGTCAGTGCATGCCATCAGTGATGATATTTTGTTCATTTGTACCATTGGATTCCTGCCCAATCTTTGTTTACAAATGAGGTAATTTTCGAATGAAATGTAACAAAGGGCAAGTGGTACAAGAACTATATTTATACCGAGCATGTTTTTAGATTCAGCGGTTTCGAGCTCTGTTTTCTTTTCTTAAAATCACCAACGCTGTTTTATGTTCTTTAAAGGTGAGGAAGCCTTCTCTTACGGATATGGAGGAACTGCCAAGATTTCTGTTCAGTGCAAATTCAGTGATTTTGGCGAAAAGTTTGCAGCCGGAGATGTGATCAGCTCGTACTTGGTGAGGAACTTTGTATTATTATTTTGTTTTAATCAAGACATAGCATAAGTTTTAATCTATTAAATAATGGTTACTTGTACCGGGTCAACAACCAGGAGACAAGGTTTTAGAGGATTTACAGAGGTCAATCATATTTACCAACTCGTTGCTCATTCAGTAAACCTGTCATTTTGTTTGTACTTTGTGTTGATTGCGCTTAATGTACTGGGTACAAACACAGCATGCAGGGCTCAATTTTACTCTGAATGGCAGGCCGAAACCCAGTGATTTTAATGTTGGGCCAAAAAACTCTTGACGAGACAATAGCAGGGGTCTTGTGTTTTTCATTTCAAGTCTTCAAAAACTAAAACATTGTTCAAATGTTGACTTTGTATCTGATAATAATCTTTCAGTTCTGTTGTGTATCAAAGTACTCTTACCATTAGAATGAAATAGATTTCCTCTTCGTGCTTGTTGAAATAGAAACAGTGTGGTTGTCAACCTGCGTGGACCTTTAGAAAAAATCCCCAAATTGATGCTGTTTCTTGTTTTTTTATTTTGTATTCATGGTCCAGTAAAAGTTTTCTGCTACAATCCCTACAGTCTTATGGATCCCCTCCCCCCCCCCAAAAAAAGGTTTTTTAATTAAATTAAAACAACAAATTTTGGTTCTGCATGACTCTGTATTGACCTCTGTCTCATTCCATTTCTCAAACCAGGATTTTGAAGGAGAGAAACCCACCATCTCTTACAGCAAGAACGGCGAGGATCTTGGTGTGGCCTTCACCATCGATGATGATCTGGAGGGCAAAGCACTGTTCCCCCATGTACTGCTTAAGAACACATCTGTTTCAGTTAACTTTGGTCAGAAGGTAATGGTTAATCTTTGGTTTCACATTTGCATCAAAACCAAATGATCCCAGCAGTTTAGTTTAGTGAAAAAGCAAACAAAAAGAAAAACAAGCTCTGCATTTATATGATTTTTAAATAGTGTAATTTTGCTCTTTTGTCTCAATCTCTCACTTTATGAATTAAAAAAATGTTTATTGTCATGGAGTCTGGATATTCTTTCTACTTGGTTTTTTTTTACCCCCCGCCCCCAGAAAAATCAGCAAAATTGTTATTGAATAGCCTGAAAAGCATGTACCATGCACATGAAGGTCAGCTCTTGTACTCGATATAGTTTCCTCCTTTTTTCAAGGGCAATGTGTCATGCCTGATGATGTAATATTCATTGAAAAGAAAGTTATGTGGACTTCGGGTGATAGAATATTTTTTTAGTTTGGTGGTGTACGATTTTCAAAGCCTTATTGTTCTGTGCTGTGCCTCTTACAGGAAGAGCCATTTTTCCCTGTGCCAGAAGGCTTCACGCTGCTCGGTGCAGTACCTGAAGAAGATAGAGTCCGTGGGCCTCTTCCCCCAGCCACGAAAAAAGATTCTGAGGTAAGAAACCACCCATTTAAATTGTCTGTCGTATGTTGTAATGTAGATTGAATTTGATTTTGCAAATATTTGATTTGATTTGATTTGAATTGATTTGATTTTAATTGATTTGATTTTAATTGATTTGATTTGAATTGGTTTCTTGCTGTCTATAACAAGTATACAAAAGAAATTGCCTTGGCTCTCGTGCTTAAAAAGACATGAAAATACAATAAATAGTAAAACATTAAGAAATACAAAATAAAAACATACTTTGAAAGTGTGTGGTGTACTAGCAAGGTCATTTGCCTCAAGGAAGACATGGCCAGGCCAGGAATTACACGGAGGCCATGGCCGTAGTTGCCTTGGTCTAGGCCATGTTGCCCCTTGAAAAGTTTCCCATAGACTTTGAGATTTTCCTAATGGAAGTGCCCTTTACAAAATGAAAAAGACCTTGCCCTCTCGAAGATGAAATTCCAGGCCTGCTTGGTTTTGTACATCATCTTCCTGTCTGAACTTGATTTCAGATCTTAATGATGGTCGGCTTACCAGGAGCTGGTAAAACCACGTGGATAGAGAAGTACTGCAAAGAACACCCGGAGAAGAAGTACTACATCCTGGGCACCAACCTTATCATGGATAAGATGAAGGTAACATAGAACGCTCATCCCATACGCACCCACCCTGCTGAAAGGCCCAATTTACTGTGTATGACAAGTGTAGCTTTACACACAAGGTCGCAATTCACTGAATGCTGTTAGAAATTAGTCTAAATTAAGTTTTATTTTGAAAGCTAGTTTTTTAAGGACTGGGGGAGATAATTTAGTCGTGAGGTTTCCCTTTGTTTATAGATATTGGGTTTTGTAACTATATAGTGTTAGTGTGTGCGCTAGATACATTTTAGTGTGTCATAGATCGCCAATTTGTGCAGTTGTGCTATGCAAGTGATCACCTCATCATGTAATAATTCCTGTACAGTGTGAACCGTTCTGAGCCAAAACGTCACCAGTTGTGAACATCTCAAACTCTGTAAATGCAGTAGAATACATTGAATAGATTTTGGTTGAAAGTCTGTGTGTAGCTTATGAATAAAATACAAAAAGGGTCAAGGTTTAACTCTTTTTTTTTAAGTGGACATCTGTTCTTATCCTAAAGAACCTCAAATGTACTGTATCTCTTTCAGTGCCAAAAGTAATTTGTCAAATAAAAGTTAATCAATTCTGAAAGCAAAAAATGTGATCCTGTGTAGATTTCAACATGCAATGCAAACAACTTATGTCTTCTGTTGGAAGTAAGCAGTTCTCACTATTAATGACATTCAGTTTCTATCTCCGTACTCAATAAATTGGCTGTCAGATTCAGAGGCTTATGTTTCAGAAAAGTTGAGATTGTAAAGAAAGCATTGCGCTGCTTTTCTTAACATCTTTTGTATTACACTGAATTGACTGATGTGGTTGTGCAGTTGATGACAAATTGGAATAATTTGAAAGGAGTTCACCAGTACTTGCCATTGGATATAATATAGCCTCTACATGTACATTGGAAGCGTTATGTACAGTTCCATTTATGGTTTATCCGTACAGCACACAGCTAATGTTTAAGGTGTCTTCATTAGGCATTGGTCTTGAAGGTAGTTTTGTCAAATATCTTTGTTAGGCATTTGCATATTATTGACTTTATATATTGAGTTTTTTCTCAAATAGTTAACAAATCATTGAACAGTTCTTGTCAGCTTTTGAGTTGTAGGATTTAAGCATAAGTAGGATGAAACGTAGAATGTACCTTGAATGCAGGCATTTTCAGTTGGACGTGTTTATTGTTTAAGACACTGTTGTGTGTGTCGTTATGTATTGCAGGCCTACAGTAATTTTCGTTTTTCTTTTGAACAAAAATTAAAGTACTGGAAATCAGCATTTTGTGAATTGCTGCCTTGCAAGCAAGCTACGCTGTCGTACATCAGGCTTTCTGGAATGGCCTATAGACTTCCTGAGTTCTTAGGATCCGACATTTCCAAGGCGACATTGAGATGAGATGAGATTCTATTTATAGTTTATGACATAATGTATAGGCTACTCAGCCTTTATCCACACAGATGCTTGATGCTGATTGATAAAACCTCCCTGAGGATGAAACTCTAACGAGATTGCCCAGCGATAACATCACAGATTAACAGTCACAACACAGAGTTAAACATTTGTAAGTAGAAACGAAGATGACCCGGGGGATAAACCGGCATAGGCTTCAAAAACACAGTGAGTCTTTGTGACTTTCAGATCGTCTTTCTTAGTCAGTCCTAGCAGGGATCTAACCATTCTTTTCCCCCCCAGGTTTGGCTTCATTAGTAGCTGTGTGATGCTCTTCACTGGCATTGCACAAGGTTTTTATGGCTTGTATAATAACAACCTCAACCCCACAAATCTGTAGGTGATGGGACTCCCTCGAAAGCGCAACTACAGTGGCCGCTGGGATACCTTGATGGACAAGGCAACCAAATGTCTGAACCGGTTCTTTGACATGGCTTCTCGTAAGAAGCGCAACTTCATCTTGGATCAGGTTGGTAACGCCACTCTCAAACTCTTCCACTCCTCTCAAATAATTGTTATCATTTCTTTTTTGTATTCACCTTATTTTTAGCTTTAAGTTTTGAAAGTTAAATTGGTAGTTTAATATCTAAATAGTTTGGTGATGTAAACTTTCTTTATTTGATGCAACTACTTTTTAGAAACTTGTTTTTATTTTTTTTATTAACTAGTTAAAGTAATTTGTTTCACAGAAGCAGTGAGCAAGGCTTTTGTACAAGTTTCCCAGAAGTGACTTTAGTGTTAAAATGGATAATGTAACAGTATGTGTAATTGTATATAATTAAAACAGTGACATAACAGCTATCCTTAAATACTAAGAGAATGAAGTGAGGAAATACATACAAGGCATGATATTCTTCCTACTTGAGTCTTGTTTCAGATTTTTTATTTATTTATTTTTTTGCCCTTCGGAAAAATCTGAAAAACTGTAATATAAATAAGGCCTGAAAAATCTGTTACAGCCTACGCCATGTGTACATGTAAGTCAGCCTGTGTACTAAACATCACGCCTGACATAGACAGTTACATCGTTTAAGCAGTCCTGCCGGAGAAAGTTTACCTACCCAAAGCGATTAACTGGTCATGTGGACATTTATGGAAACAGTATTTATGTGATTGTTTTGAAGCACAGTTTCAACATCTCTGATCTTTGCCTGTAGACAAAGAGTCTTTAAATGAAGTAATCTTCAAGAAAAGAGGATAAGTTTTAAAAAGCTAGTAGTGACTTTTTTGATTATTTGATTACAAGGTCGTAAATTACCTAAAGTAGAAATGTCACGATTTAGTTGACTTGTCACTTGTTTTGATCCAAGCCCGTATTGACACCGTTTGAGTAGGTGGCTCTGTATTTCTGTAACTTACTGTATGTGCTTGTTTGAGAAACATTTGTGATAAATTGAAAGAGGTAAAGTTTCAAGTAGTGTTAATGGCAGTGAGTGAACTAACCCATTATGAATTGATCATTTTCTTTCAGCGAAAGGTGAGTTCCATAAAGTAGGTGGCTAGTTGGGTTAGGGAGACAGGGGCATGGGATGGAACTAGTACACATAAGCTTTATTTTACTGATGTTATAATCCATGTTGTGGAATTCCTCATTGCAGAGAGTAAACAAGCCGGCCAATCTTGTCCCTTTTTATTGAGAACTTTAATCCTTTCTCCATTTATTACCCGACGTCAGACAAATGTGTATCCCTCAGCAAGACGACGAAAAATGCGACCTTTTGAGGGTTTCACCGGAAAAGCAATCGTAGTAGTACCCACAGATGAGGAATTTCAGAAGCGAATTGAAAAACGCACAAAGGAGGAAGGCAAGGACGTGCCCGAACACGCAGTGTTGGAAATGAAAGGTAGGATCAACATCGCAGACTCCACACAGGCAGTGAGACAATCTCATAGCTATAGGTGCAGCTTCAGGGAAACGCCCTCTAGGGGTATAGCTGTAGGGGTTGCCTACCAAAACATGCACCACTATTCTATCTAATGCTGGTTGATTTTTTATCGCTCTCTTTAACCAGCCAATTTTGAGCTGCCAGAAGAGGGTCAACTCTTTGAAGAGGCCATCTTTGTGGAGCTGAGTAGAGAGGAGTCCAAGCCCCTGGTAGAGAAGTACAACAAGGCGGGACGTGATGCCGTGGGATCAGCTCCAAAGCGATTCCGCGATGACCGTGACCGTCGTGGCGGCAGTGGTGGTTTCAACCGAGGAGGAGGGTTCAACCGTGGGGGATTCAACCGTGGTGGCGGCGGTTATGGCGGCGGTGGCGGCGGCGGTGGTTACGGCGGAGGCTACAATCGTGGATACAATCGTGGTGGTTACGATCATGGAAATGAGCGCGGTGGATACCGAGGTGGATACAGGGATCAGAGACAAAGCCGTGGAGGTCAGTAGCAACCAATAAACGCCTTTAAACAAAAGGTTTACAGAATGGATGTTTTTTAACTCGTGGCCCTAAGTTTTTCCCTACAGTTTCACATCGAATGTTATGTAACCATTCAAAATTTACAAGTTCGAGAATGTGTTATTCATATCTTATTTGTTTCAGGTGTTATTTAATTTTTAGCTGTTTGATTTGTGAAAAGATAAATGGTACATTGATGAATGGAGAACCGCTGATACAAGTTTTTGGGGGTTTTTTCTCTCCACAGGTTTTGGTGGTGGTGGTGGTGGAGGATATGGCAGTGGTGGTTACGGTGGTGGCGGCGGCGGCGGCGGCGGCGGTGGTTACCGTGGAGGCAACTACGGAGGCAGTGGTGGCTACAGAGATAATAGAAGCTCAGGGCATAGCGGCAGTCACAGTGGTGGCGGTAGCTACGGCAGCAGGGACAGCAGCAGCAGTTATGGCAGCCGGAGTTCTGGCGGCTTTGGCAACCGTGGTGGGAGTAGTTACGGAAGTGGTGGTGGTGGTGGTGGTGGTGGTGGTGGCAGTAGCAACTACGGCAGTGGTTACAATAGACGAGACCAGGGATCCTCATATAACAGACAGGTAGGAAGTTTTTACCAGTGTCTCTACTCTCCAGTATATTAAATTGCTATTTCCCATGTACGCAATGAAATTAGACCTCCTGATAATGCATTGGGTAATTTACACTAGGTTCATCGTTCAGTTAAGTCACAGTCTGTGTCCGAAACGTTGTGTGTGCATACACGTCTTCCGGGGTGAATTGGTTAAAAGTTAAATTTTGTATGCATAGTCTTGTGTTGTCTGTATTTTATGTCTAATCAGGCATGCATCTTTTCGGCTGATCAGCTGATTTCCTTTATTATTAATGTTGTTTAGTTCCATAGTCAACTGAAAAATACTGTATATAGGTGTGTGCTGTGTGAAGTTTCCTTTTTTTTTTCTTTTTTTTTTCTTTCACAAAAAGAAAGTTGCATGTCTGCTATTACTTTTCATCCATATATTGTTTGCAGGGGAGTTACGGTAGTTCAGGTGGCTACAGTAGTCAGGGAGGTAGTGGTTATGGAAGCGGCAGTGGGGCCAGCAGCTACAGCAGCGGTGCTAGCAGCAACACTGGTGGAAACTACAGCAGCGGCTCTGGCACCTCTGGCTATGGCTCTGGCTCTGGCTCTGGCTATGGCTCCAGCACCAACACTGGTAGTACCAGTCAGGTGGCATCCACAACGGGTCAACAGGGGTACACCAACCAGCAGTATCAACAGTATGCACAGCAGTATCAGCAGTACCAACAATACTACCAGAATAACCCTCAGTACGCCCAGCAGTACGCCCAGTACGCCCAGCAGTATGGTAACTACGGAGGATATGGTCAGGGCTCAGGGGCCAGTGGGGGTACCTCTCAGTAGAAGCCACTTGATCAAAGCAAAACCTTTCCAGTCGGTCTGCTTTACTGGCGGCTTTTTTTTATACTTGATAAAAAAAAATGATTTTGAGGGAATGTGATTTAAGGCTACTATCGTAACATTGGGTTAAGTTGGTATAGTGGTACCACAAAAAGTGATATTTTTCATTTTAGAAATTTGTAAATATTTTAGACATTAAATCCTTAATCTTTTTCTGCATTACTCTAATGGTGATGCCTTGTTTTAGATGAGTGTTGTGAATAGGGTATGAAACTGTATGAACCAAGGATACTTCCAATATTGTATTCTTCACCATCTTAGTGATTAAACCACCAAAATATTAACAATTGAAGACAAACATGTATTGTTCAGTTTCTGAAATGAATAAAAACTAAGTGATGTAAAATCATATTCAGATCAAACGTAGGTAGGGCAGTTAATTTGCATTTTGCTTTAATATAGTTTAGCAAACTCGTTCAAGTCGAAATGTGGTGTTAGAAATCAAGGAAAGATTTTTTGAATAGTTTGTTTTCTTCATTTAAAAACAATTTATTAGGACTTTTTCTTTTCTTTTTTAAGAGTGAAATTCTGTCATTCCAATTTTGTACCCGCTTAATCTAAAGGTTTGTTTGTAACAGTGCCATTGTTTGTAGTGGTGTACGTTGTAGCAGTAGTCGGTACCCACTCCCCCCAGGTTTAAATCCAAACTGACCCTAAACGTGTACGTACACACTGAAAAGGGTAACCATTTCCTTTTCGTAACTAGATGTCTTCATAGGAGATGACTACTGTCTCTGTTTTGTTGTCTACTGTACTTGGCATGCAGTTGTAAAGTTGTTGGGCCACCCCTTCCCATGGGCGTTGTTTCTACAATCCCAGCCAAAGTGTTGGGACACTTGAAAATAAACATACCCCCCCCCCAAAAAAAAATGTTTTTTTAAATTGATTAATTAAAAAAATTAAACCATAATAATACACATTTAAAAAATCAATGTTTTTACCTCAAGCTAGATTCAACCAACATTGACTGGGGGCCGGTTGAATGGGGGCTCAATGAGATTTGGTGGGATTGTCATTGCTGAGTTCTGCATTTTTCAAAATCTTCTCAACCTTGGTTTAAAAAAAAGGTAATGTGGGGGGGGGGGGGGTTATCCATTGTTGCCCCTTTATTTTACCAACACCAACAGTTCTAGCCAGTATATTGTTAGATCCGCACATGTACATGCATGTAATCAGTGTGTTTACATTAAAGTGTGCTCTACTGAAATCTCTTGTCTGTAAGTTAAGGGAACAATACTTGGACTCAATTGCAAGGTGACTGGGACACACGGCCTAAGATAAGAAGATTGTTCAAGGGAAACCTTTATTGCTGAAATCATTGATGAAAATGTGCTGTGGGAGTTTTTTGTTGTTTTTTTTTATTTTTATGTAGATCTTTGATTGAGAGTCTTCATGTTTAAATAAAATGTTGATGTTTACTTTTTAAATGAATCAATCTTTAAAAAAAAAAATATATGCAAGGAAAACAAGTGATGCAGGTGTTTTGTAATGGAACGTTGAAGAATGAGTGGAGCAGAGATATTTCTATAAGCTTTCAATTCAATTTTCATTTCACGTTTTTGCCAAAACAGGATTTCAGTTATAGGTCCATGTATGAAGAATATTTGAGCAACTGTTGTGAAATAGCACCGATTGTCTTTTTGTTTTTCTTTTTAAATCTAAATAACGCTGCTGTAATTTGCCAGTGCTTGCTTTAATCGCGCAGAATCATCCCGACGGACTGGTTTCAATTACTGGTCTGGTTCTATATTTTCATTTGTCATCATGCGCTTACCATTTACACAATCATGGAACTCAGGGACCCTAGTTCTGTTACTCTTGATTTGTACAGTGAAAAAAAAAAGGAAGGACAAAAAAAATGGGAACTTACTGGTGATCCTGATGAAGAAGTGTTGAAGTCTTTAAAATTAAATACAGGAACTTTTTAACTGATGGATTTAGAGATTCTTGAGATGAGTTGAATAATAAAAATCCCAGTGGGAATTTATTTGCATCCTTGATATCAGAGTTGTGTCTTGTAACAAAATGATTTTACAAAGTCGTCTTTACTTACTGAAGGTATTGTACAGGATTGGTAAGGGTAAAAAAAACATTGTTTAATTTTAGTCTGAAAGCTTATTGATTATTGTGCATGGTTTTTCACAATATGTTCCTAACTCACACAACGAATTAAGCCCAAATTTTCACTGGTTTGTTATTTCATGTCTATGGTTGATCACGCAAAACGGGAACACTGTCTATGACTATTTTGTCAGCTCTACCAATACTGTACAATACCTTTAAAAAAGATAATGCACTATGCATTGCCAGCAACCATAAATGGCTTCTTACACCTGTCCAAATATCCCATGAACTTTCCTTGTGACTCCCCCGTGTACATTTTCATTCAGTTTTTTTTTTCTGCTGCACACATTTGTCAGTATTTTTCCTGATTTCAGGTTTTTTTTCTCTCCATTGATCACCCTGCCCCTTCAGATTTTCTTGCAAGAGGCAATTTTTCCACCACATAGATGAAAAGTCTTGATGACCAGGGCCCAATATCATGCAGCCGCAAGCACAAAAAGAAGCTGAGAACAACAAAATTTGTCTTACCAGAATGAGGTTACCAGCCAAAATGTCATTCCACATTTACCATCTCTGAATGGTATCCTGCTCATTGTTGCTTTTAGTAGAACATTTTTAAACACCATTTGCTGCTTAAGCAGCTCTGTGACATTTGGCACAGACCTTCAGATATGTATTTGAAATGTTATTGACAGGCTGTAAATTCTCTATAATGTAACATTCTGTACATTTATAGTGAGAGCTTCATGTCCACATTGAGAGGAAATTGCTATCCAATTGTCAAGATTTTTAAGTTTGAAAGTTGAATTAGCTTTTGCAAACTGGATCTACGGAAAAGGACCTACGGAAAAGGACCTACGAAAGGACTACCAAAAGGACGGACCTACGGTATAAAATGCAAAAAAATTGTTAGTGGCCCGACGTTTCGACCCTAGCAGAGTCTTTCTCGAAGACTAAACAAACAATCCCATACAACTTTATCTCTGTGAACAGCATTGATAATTTTTAATAATCTGTAAGGGATTTGAACTAAGAGGCTCAATATTAGCTCTTTGGACAAATGGTGTTTGTCCAACGTAAACTACATAATGGTATAATGGTCGTAAAGATCTAAAGACCCATACAAAGTGCTGGTATAAACATGTACTGTTCAAGTAAATTACAGTAATGAATGTTGTCTTCTGATACTTGTATTTAAATTCAAATTTACAGCAGGGATAACAAACCGAATAATATTGTAGAGGAAACGGACTGCTCCCGTCATCACACCAACAACCTTTAGTAAACAACCCTGTTGAAAATACACATCTAACATTGTTCAAATCAAAGTATTAAAATCAACAGCTGTAAAAGGGTAGAAAAACTTGCACTAAACTGGTAAAGTTTACCCAGACCACCGTGCACCGAGTGATGGAGCGGCAACTCCTCCTAAACGCTAACTCCATCGACTTGTTACAAGTCTCTCTAGCTGTTTTCAGTCCGGATATTGTAGGCCCAGCCACATCGGTATCGGCCTGTTTGGATTCTGCATGACTTGGTTCCATTGATCCAGCTCTTCGCATGTTGCAGACCAGCCCAGTTCACACTGAAATACGCATAATGTTAATATAAAGTTATTAGTATAAGGTTTTATGACTACAAAATTATCACATTATTTGTTGTTTGCCCTTAGTCGATGTAATGTTATGACTGGGGGTTGTTTTCACACGACTCGGGGGGAAAATACTGAGTATACATACCTTAATACACATCGGTGAAAGGGCAAAAAACAAATAACATTTGTTATCCTGATGCAAAAGTTAAAATCTATTTCAATTAATTACACTGCAAGGAACTATCTGGGCTTTTGTTAACTCTCTGGAATAATTATGATTGTAGAATACGACTCACTTCGCGAAAATGCGGTTCAAGCTGTTTAGTGCATCAATGAATCAATTCTGAACCACCTTGCCAATGCTCCTGAAGACGACCAGAGCATACTGATCGAAACGTTGAGTTGTTTGTAGCCACTGTTGTTTGTTGTTGTTGTTGTTTTGGGGTTTTTCTGTTTTATAAGAACCACCACAACTCCTAGAGAGAGTTTTATGTACGGTGTCTCTGCAAACCTCACTAGATTGTCACCGCCATTCAAAGTTTTAAATTCCACTTATGTACATTGTGTTACAGCAAACCTTACTGGATTGTATCTCCACCATGCTAAGTTTCAAATCCTACGGATGTGCAGTACATGGTGTTATCGCAAACTTTAGTGTATCTCCACCATGTAAATTTCAAATCCAACTCATGTACATGGTGTTTCCTCAAACCTTACAAGGTTGTTACCATGCAGAGTTTCAAATCTCACTTTACCTTGCCGATTACATGTCCCCCTTTGACCATGTCGACGTGCTGTACTGTAACAACAAACAGAATGTCTTGTAGTTTGGTGTTGGCGTCTGGGACGGTAAACACGACCTGGTTGTTCCACACGGGGTTGTGGGCCTCCCTCACGACCCTGGATTTCTGCTTCTCCATCCGCTTCCTGGAGCACAACATCTCTACTTTGGCAACAGAATCTGTGATGACGACGACCATGAAATAAATGTAGTAAGACTGGAAATGTTTGTATGGTAGAACTGAAATTGAAAACGTGTAACGAGGAGTTATGCAGGGCGATCAGACCGGTATATCATCTGATGGGTGCATCAGAAAACAAACGAAGACCGGCCTTTATTTTGGAGGAAAACATTTAATAAACAAAAATTACAAGTACCACTTTTTATGCATTTTCCCATGAATGTTTAGTTTATGGCAAATTGTTAGTTGTTTAAGTTGAATATGACTTAAAGGGAAATACATACAAAAATTAAGAATGGTAGAGAACGATGATGTCATGTTTGGTGATTGGAGATGATGTCATTTTCATGTCGTGGATGGGGTTTTCCCAGTTGTGCAGCCTGAGATCGTGTCCGAATTGACAGCTACGACTATGGCTGGATCGCCGTGTCACCATGCGTTGACGTATGGGACGTCATTAATAACATCCTTAGGAACAGCCATAGCCGTAGCTTCAATTCGGATCCGATCTTCGAATACTTACGTATACTTCCAAACAGCGTGCTACGAGGAAGGTCCCTTGCCTCTAAAATGAGGAACACAATGCGCCGAAGCTCTGGCTGGTAACATAGGGACACGTGGATATCTCCCAAGTCAGACTTTATCGGGGTGAAAAAAAGATTTCAAAACATTGCATTAGTCAATGTTGAACATGTCATTTCCTTTCTTCAGTTTGGAAATATATCCTTTATGATCATTGTTATTTCTACTTTGCATTTTACTTGGCTATGGAGTGCGGATGAGTATCTTCAATATTCCAACTAAACAGGGTTCGAATTTTACACTGGACCACACGCCAGTAATTTTAGTGTCGGCCCAGTTAACTCAGGTTCGGACAAGTCAGATGGTCTTTTGTTTTTCACTTGAATATCAATACCCCACTGTGTGATATCTATAATTTAAAAAGAAATAATTTTCAAATGTTGACTTTGAATCTGACGGATGAATATCTTTCAGTTATGTTGTCAAAAATATACTTAAAGCCATTGAAACAAATGAGATTTTCTTCGGGAATGTTCAAACAAAAACAGGTAACAATTTGTAGAACGTTCTTAACTTCTTTCTCCTTTAGATTCTGATCTTGTAAACTGGTTTGGTACCAAAATGAGCTACGAACCCTATGGACTTGTGGAATTTCACCCCCAAAGTCGAGTCCTGCTGACAGTGCATTGTATTTTCAAAGACAGTTTTGTTCAAACAAATCATTTACACCCACGGTGTTTATTGGCGTGTTTTACCAACTGACCGGGAAATACAACTTACACATTGCTTCTCACTGGAAAAGAAGTTGAGCGTAATCTCCTGTGAGTTCTCGAGATTTATCTGGCCGAGGACCACGTCACAAACTCCGATAATTTGTATTCTGTCGAGTTTACTCTCCCGGTAGCATAGGTGCAGACGCATGGTCAGCTGCCAGGCCGCTGACTTGGACACGCCCATGATGGCAAACTCATTGCTCCATGTCACATTCTGAATGTACAGTGAATACAAATTGAAATTAAAAAGGCATTTGTTTTCTGTTGCAAAATAATATGATCACTGTCAAACCTGTTCACGCGAAACCACGTGTTTTCGAAGTCGCCCATTGAAGCCAACAAAGGGAGTTTTGCATTTTTATAGATTGCAAAACCAAAACCCCAATATAACCGAAAACCAAAGGCTAACCAGAAAACAAACACACCGAACAGACAAAACCGGGATGCCATGTTGCCACATATTAAGATGAAAATACCGCTAATGGTTAAGGCTGCCGCTTGAGCCATAAAATAAAATAGCATTTCATGGCACTATGGCCTAACTCAAGACAGTTGCTATAACGAGAAGCTGCGGATACACTATTGAAGGTGTACCTTTGGTTTTGGAACCGTTCGATTGTTTTAATCCTATATAAATGTAGATATATACAATAAAACTGACCTGTGACAATTTCATTTCAAAAGGTTTTTGAGATATCGATTAAAATCCGGAAGTCATGTCCACGCAGGAAGAATAATCCGTATTTGGAATACACAATCTGAGAAACGTTTTTGACAGTAACGTTTCTCGGATTCAAATTTTGGGGGATAAAAACTGATAAAAACCTTTTTCCATAACCACATCACTTCGAAGTGAAGTGATTCTCAAAATGCTTTATAGGCCTACTATCGAAAGCTGCTGTACTTCTAACCAAGTTTTTATTGCAATTAATTTTATGGGTGATTACCAACGTATACCTTCCCTTTGAATAGGCTTCAATATTAATTAGATAATTAAAAAATAATAATATTGTGACAATTTTCAAGATAATTAAACAATTATTGTAGAGACGGGCCGTTCTGTGTGTTGTGCCGTACAATTACTAAATTTAAACAGCAGGTTTGTTACTTTCTACACTACAACATTGCAAGCGTCACAATCATATTTCACCTTAGAAGGTTTGGGAGAAATGAAACACAAAAATATGAGATTGTACCTCGGCAAGAGGGGCGTATTTAGTGGTGAATCGTTGCCCCATTGTGGGTAGGAAACCCCCTTTTACATAGAGCACTGGATTTAGACTCGTATTCGTCTTGACACTAGATGGCAATTGGAGATCCTTTACCTGGAGATGAAGAGACACAATGCAAAATTTGATGTATTTTTAAAAACGTTTATCATTGAAAGGTGCATACGTTTATAACTAGTGTAACGAACTTTAATCAGGACAACAGGTAACAAATCCCATATCAGGCTCACCGATACGATGGGGAGACCGGCGCTGTCTCTTATTAAAAAAAACGTTATTCAATGCATCACACTCGTAGCATAAAGCAACGCCACACACACCCTGCCATGACCACCCTGACCTCCGGGATATTGTGGCAAAGAGCACAGCTTCCGTTTTAGTGGTATCCATCAATACCGACTCACCTTGTTGATTAACAATGACAGTTTTTCTTCTTTCGAGTTGTGACGAATTCTGATGAACAGTTTTCCAATTGGTTCAACTAAAGATAAATATTAGAAAAGCGTATTATGAAACTGCTGAATAATAATTTTATGTGACCAATTATCTGAATAAAAGTCAGTACTCCATGCTTATACACAAATACGTAAATTTAGACAACGAAAAGCATTTCTCTTCTCCACCGTTGTTGTTGCAGCCAACGGACATAGCCGTCGCTGGAAGTTGCTTGATTTGAACGCGGCCTAAAGTTCGCCTGCACTATGGTGCAAACCATTTTGGGTTAAACAATAAAACAAGAGGAGAAAAGAACACCGATATATTTTAGGTTTACCCGTAACCTGCTGATGTCAAAGACAATTATTTGTAAAACCTGTGACGCACATTCTAAATCTTCAGATTGTAACTTTAAACAGATTATGTTCATACTACAGGTAATTACTACGCACCTCAATGATCGTTATTTATTTGGATATATTATCACTGTCTAAAAACGTCCAGTTCAGAATCGACCCGGATTCCAGATCGGAGGGGTCCGACTCCTTTCTCTGGGCAGGCTGACCCGGAAAATGTGTCAAACTGATGCAGAATCCGAGTCAAAAATGACAATTTTTAACCAGGTCGACCTGACCCAGAAATGGAACCTGAATCCGGGTCAATTCATGCCCGGGATTTGTTTAGGGTGCAGGCAAGCTAACAGGTCAAAGTAGCATTCACTTTGTTTTGCATCAGATCTTACGATAGATTACCTAATCCCAGTATGCTGTCTGCTGATCCAAAGTGACCCTTGATGAGGGAATGATCGTAGATGCTTGAAGAAGCTCCCTCGGACTTCCTCTGCAGCCGCGTTGGCAAGTTTATGTGAGGTACACTCAGTCCTCTCTGTTGGGACACAAATAAGCAGGGAATATGAGGTTTGGGACAGCTTCGTTGTAAATGCGTGGTGTGCTATCATGCAGACTCGATGGTTATGAGGCTTTGTATTTAAAACATTTGTTTCAGCCATTCTATCTTGGAAATGTGTTATTTATTTATATTTTTATCTTGACAATACAATATACGAGCAGAGGCCGTCCAGGGAAGGGCAAAAGTCAACACAAAACTGTCGTCGAAAAAGATGCACTTGAAACAAGTTGAGCTTTAATAAAACCACGTCATCACTCAGAATCATGTGTTGGCCGAGTATACCAGCTTTTCTGAAAAGAAAATATTTAATATTTACCTTATAGTTTTATGTGTTATCTCAAAATCATAACTGCGCATGTAGTAAAATATTCCAATTTCTATTTTGTTGTCGCCGTCTTAGACATCGAGAACTGAACCAGTGACGTATTGCTTAAATTGGGCAGGATATCAAGTATGGTGTAAGCTGGTGCTCTTGAAAACTAAGTCTTAAATTCAACACTTTAGAATGCAGTCGGTGACCACTCAAAACAATCGTTAGATTTGAAAAATATGAAAACTGTATAGCCCTGTTGCAATGCAATGTGTTCTTACCCGCTTTCGTTTCTTCTTCGTTTCGAGTGTTGGTTGAATCAAATGGTTATCAACGACGATTTCTTTCTCCTGCTGGTCAGTGCTCAGAGATTGCAGGACTTCTGAAAACGTATGACAACGTTGAGGAAGGGATTAACTACTGAATGATAGGTGATTAGAAAGATCAGTTTAGTTGGACTGATCTAAGTTGAGTCAGTTGATGAATTATTGTGACTTCGAAACGTATCTTCTGTGGGGTTAGAGGTGTAGATATTCGAAGTATTTTTGTCTGCGTGAGGGCGTGTGTGAACAAAGTTTACGTGATGAGTTTAGTAAAACGAACTGTTGTTTCATTGTTGATATTATTATTCATTTGTCAATTTATACAAGAAAAAACATGCAGACAATCAAAATAAGATAAAACTACAAGTGATACCAGGAAGCACGCCGCTGAGAGCGCCCATGTGCGGTCAAACTACGGTAAATTTAGGACTTTATGCTCGAACATTTGTGGAAGTGACGTCATATATGTGTGGTCAGTCGTGTACACAATAACTTGTTCAATCATTATGGTGGGACGCGTTGGGAATTAAATTGCAGTGATTTTTTTTAATCCTGCACTCTACCGCTCACTCCCTGTCAAATTTTGATAATATCTCACGATATTATTATGGCATGGGACTTCTTCTTTCTATAGCCTGTTTCACTTGCTCCAATGCATGAGCAAACCCTCTTCACCACTTCTCCATTTCACTCTGTCCTAAGCTGCATGTTACCAAGTAATAATGCCCCTGTATATGTTCTTAGTTCATCTCTCAATCTTCTGTTTTATCTCCCTCTTTTTCTTGTGCGGTTTATTGGAGTCCCGACCCAATGGGTTGCTTTGGCATGCCCACATGCAGTCATACCTCCTTGCTAGGTGACCTGCCCATCTCCACTTCTTTGATTTAATGGTCTTAATATCCTGCACTCTTGGTTTCTTTCTTAATATGTCTTCATTTTCACCCTTTACTTCTTTGTTACTCTTATCATTATTCTTTCAATAGCCCTCTCTGTAACCAGCTTTCAAGAACCTTTTGCAGTGGGATTGGCGTTGGATTGGAATGAATTACCTTTTTTCAAAAATTATAAATTTCCTTTGGAGATGTCAACAAAAAAGGTCCTGAATTTATTTAAACAAATACCTTTTTCATGTTGATACACAGAATATGCAGCTTCTTCATAATCACTCTCCGTCGCAGACTTGCTGCCCGACGGCCCTCCCGTCACAGACCTACTCTTCGAATCCTCGACGTTAATCTCCGGGGTACACGGAGCACTGTCCTCCCCGTCGGCATCTCTCCCATCACTCTTTATGTCATCTGCCCCTCCCGTTCCCCGTCCTTGTAAAAAAACGTCTCTCCCTTCATCCCATCCACCTTCATGACCCTCTCCGGTAACCGATCGTTCTACTGCCTCCCCCTCTGACGATGAGCTACTACTGGAGTCCGATCGATACCGAGCACCAGTGATGGGGATGTGGATGGTGGTAATCTTAGGAGTGGATGAAGAGGACGAGAATGGGATGACGATGTGGGTGGGGGTACTGTGGTTGTGACTCACAAGCGGACTCGTGGAGGTATGCGAATGCCTGGCGGTTGACGGTATGGCATCTTGAAAGAAAACAAACATTAACTGGTTATTGCAGGTATAGGAAAAGTTTGAGTGTGAAATAAATACATTAAAATATAGAAAAATACATAAAGCAGGTGTTTTTTTTCGAGCAAAAAAGAAAAGAAACTTGGATGCACAAACAAACACTGAAACACCCCCCCCAACACCCACCAATAAACAAAACAAGCGACCAAATTCTGTCTATGCCTTTCACTTTTTTGTTCAGATCAAACCAAACATCTTTATGTGAGGTTACGTTTGGATATAGGCATTTTGATGTAGTTTACTTCAGGTCTTCTCTGCTTACTGTTCAAGTTTACAGGCTGAGAGTTGGTATTGGTACGTTTTGGAGACTCTGATATTTTCTGTATTGAACTTTTCTTTTAAATATGTATACTAGGCTAAGTGGACGGGATGGGATAGTTTAGGTCCTAATCTTAGTCACCTGGTTTGTGAGTTTGTCCTTTTGTTTCCTTCAATGGGTGCCTCCACAGCTGGTACTCTGGAGGCTTATTCCTGCACTTGAAGTAAATTAGTACCACAGCTATCGTTACAAAGAAGATGACTATGACGACAAGAACGGCCATTCCTCCATCTGACACTACAGGGCGAAGAGTGGATACACAGTATTGAATCAATAAAGATACTTTGGAGGAAATGACATGATACCTTCATTGTTTTCGCTTCGTAACTTTTTTCTTCCGTCAATTATATAAATATAGTTGTTCCACATACAACAGGCATTGTGAAAGGCAACCAAAACAGCAATGTTTCAAATTGATTTACTTAATGTTGCCAGTGAACCCCTCCCACCTCCACCACCATAGCAAACGAAATCACAGTATATCATGGGTCTAATGAATATTAAATGGAAATGTAGAAGGCGATGGGTTGTGTGGGTGCCACGTTGTTTTCCTGTTTTGATTTTTCTTGTTCAATAGCAATGTAAAAGTCCATTCAATTAATTAATCATTGCAAAACAAAACAGTGTAACAGAGGCAGTCAAGTGAAAAGAAACGGGGAAAAGAGAGGCAGAGCACACAGAAAGAGCAAGGGATGAACAATGAAGGAGACAAAGGGGGTAGAGGGAAGGGGCTGGTTTACAAGAGATTGGAAACACAATTAACAAAATCAAAGATGGGAATAGGGATAAAACAATGAATGAATGAATGAGAATCCTAATGATTGGACACAATGTAAACACATACTTACAAGCCATGTTGTTTTAACTAGTTTGTTACCGCACAAACTCCAGTCATCCCAGTTGGCAAGTTGGTTGTCACCATTTCATCTCAAATTACATTGTAATCTGTGCACGGTGACGATCCAAAGCCAATTCAGTAAAATGTTCGGGTCAGGAAATTCACAAAATGTACTCCCTTCATACAGTATGGTTTGAGGCTTGGCTCGTAGCCTATACGTGGTAAACCAACTCGTGAATAAGCCAGTAAAACTTCATATAGGTGTAAGGATTAAAACACCAAGCGACCGTGAAGCACCGGCCGACATGGAAGGGTGCGCCCACCAGGTATATCAGCACCTCGTTCCCAGCGAGCATCGTGGGTCGTAAACAAGCGAAGACCAGGCAGTAATTATCAGAGATAGTTGTCTGGAACGAGGAACACAAATTGTCACTGAGTAAACACACGTATTGACCTACGTCGGTAAACACTTTGCCTTGTTTGGTGTATATCTACACGGGCTGATAACCCGAGTATTTCGTGTTTGTTGACCAAACAACTTTGTACGGCACTTCGATAATTTTATTTTCGGTTTGTTAATTTAATTATTTTATATTTTTCACCTTTATAAAATTCGTTCAGTAAAAGTATAATATTTTTTGACTACTTTTGGACTGTTGCCCCCCCCCCCAAAAAAAAAAAATAAATAAATAAAATAAAATAAATAAATAAATACAAATAAATAAAACGATTTTTTTTATATTGGGCCTCCCTATTATGATCCGACATGAAAGCTTACGGAAACCACTTTCTCGCCCATGCAAACTTGTATTCAAGCTTGTATGCAAATTTCATGGTCATTTTTCGAGGCTCAGATACTAGGCCCAGGTATTTTTATGAGAGAGGGTTGGCCCGCCATCACTTGCATCTATGATTATGATAAATTAAAGTATCCATAATAGTTTACAAGGAAACTTTGTTTTTCTAACGTTTGTACCACTCCCAACCCTTCTTAATAGTGTGTGTAATGTATTAAACAGTTTGGCCGAAACATGCGGAGAGAAACGAAAATGAGAACAAAAGAGATGGAGGATGGTGTGTGTTCCACAAAAATAATTCAACAGTGTAAATTAAAACTACTACTGACTTAGGTGAACAACTGGTTTCCCAATTATTTTAATGGAACACCAGGGTGATAAAGGTATTGTCATTTGAAATCATTAAACAAATAAAACAATACCATTTGGTTTTATGCCGACAGTCACGACTAACAAGAGTCACAGGTATGGGATGACTACCTATTGCAGTCACCGGCAGATTACGGTGGCTTTTAAGGGACATTGAACATATTTATTTACGTAAATGTTTATAATTTCGGCCGTGTCGCAAATATTTATGTAAATATTTACGTGAATGTTCACGGTTTGAGCCCTAAACCCCAAATATTTACGTAATATGCATGCTTTGTGTGCCCCCCATCGCAAATATTCACGTAAATAATTACGTAAATGTATATGTTGGGGTCCCTTAAAGCCACCATAAATATCTCTTTCCCCGAAAGCGACAATTTTCCTTTGTATATTGGCCTCAAAACTATTTAGGCGCGCAGCCTACGGGAAACAAAACGGTTTAAATGTTTATTTATTTCTTTGTTAGTCTTAACGTTCAAAAGCACAATTGACACATTTTACATTAACTCGTTAATCTCAACATCATACCAGCTTAAACCATGAGGAAGGAAATTTACAAATAAGGTTTCACTTATTTTATTACATAGGCCTACCTTTCAAAAAACATATGTATATAATATGCTATATATTGCTTTCAAAAATATAACGTAACGAGCCATCAGTGTCAAGTCCGAGTCTCTAGAGTCGAGTCTGAGTGACGGAAAATGCGACTGGAGACGGCTGAATCGTACGACCCTTCATAACAGATTTGGGGATATAATGTAATACGGTTAGTTCGTAATAGTTCAAAGCAAATTGCCTATAAATAGCACCGTCAATAATTACAAAATTCACACATTTTTCCCTTTCAAATAAAGTCTCCAAGAGGTATTTGTTTGTAGGTTGCATTTCGTTAAAAAATGCCTTTGTGAAATTTCAGCCCCTGGCTCATGGACTATATCATGGGGACTGTTGTCTACAACCTTTGCTTCCGCAGTATCACATTTTACTTTCTTCTCATTTCTATTCACATTATTATGTAACTTTTTGTGATTTACTTGCTGTGGTTTAATGCTGTGGAATAAATTAACCTGAGAACCAAATTCATTGCTTTTGCAACTCCAAGGAATGGTAGGAATCTGTTTTGTCAACCTGCTCGAGACAACATGAATGTGCCAAAGCTCATTGGTTAAGGAGTGAAAGAAATTCCATTCCAAAATATCTTAAATTCTTAAGGTAGAGTGAAATGAATGAGCTGTTCACTCGAAGGGGACGAATAACTATGCTGGAGCTGTTAACAGTCCCTAAAACACCTGTGTGGATCTTTGAATAACAAAAGCCCACAAAATTACCTAATCTTGAATAAAAACCAAGGGAACTTGAGTTGGTTATTCACTACACCGGTTACCTCGCAGAGTGCTGCAAGTGACCGACGTGTCTCACCATTGCTGCACAAACCGCACCGCGTTCCCGGCATCATGGCCCCACCCTTGGCGATGGAAGTTTTCGGCCTGCTGCTCGTGGCCGCATTGGCGAGGACTGCTCCCGTACAGGCCCAGCAGGAAGATAGTGGCATTGACGGGCAGTCCTCGTGCACTGAGCGAAGGGTCCAATACTGGGCCGAGCGCTCAAGGGATGCCGTCCAACGCATCAAAGATACCCGGTTCGACCTCGACACAAAGATTGAAGTTCTGGGAGACTTGGCATCCACAAAAGACCTAGATGACTACGCAGAAAAGGTACGTTGAAAAACAAATCCGAGGCAACATTAATCTTACTTGAAATTTGAAGAATTGCTTGTTGTTGTTCTAATTAATAAACACTGAACTTTTTAGTCTACGAACCGCAGCTAGTAGGTTGGAACAGATCGTCATTTAATTATATTTCATAGTTTTTATATTTCATTTTACAACAAATAGTTTCATATTATTACCAATTCCTGGGTTGGTAAGGATAAAAACAAAATTACAAAACAGTTAGTTATTTTAAATTCTGTGTATAGCCTAGTCCATCTCTATCAACGCAATCAAACGGGACAAATTTCAGTCGTCTAAGAAACTTCGTCCAGCCTGTTCAGCCGTGTGAATTACTCCAATGCCCTTATTTACCAATCCCTCGGGATCTATACTGTAAACTACAGATAGCTTCCCGTCATAAAAAAAAAAATAAACAAAAAATTGTCCCCCAAAATGGCTTTTTGATACTTGCAGACCCCAAAAGAAAAGAAACTGAAATAATGTTTTTGATTTGCGCAACCAGCACGTTTTCATATTGACTGTCACCAACAGATACCCTGCTTTTATAGTCTGATTTGTACGGAGCTCTGGAAGTGCCATCCGACATGTTGAGATCCTGACATAATTATCTCTGGATGACGACATCCTCAACGCAAACTAGTCGACATATCGGGATAATTATGTTGGGATCTTGACATCCTAAAGGTAGGATGTCATCTTGCTGTGATAATTTATCTCGGGATGACGGCATCAGAAAAGCAGGATGTCGTCTTGCTGTGATAATTTATCTCGGGATGTCGACATCCTTAAAGTAGGATGTCGTCTTCCAGTGATAATTTATCTCGGGATGTCGACATCCTAAAAGTAGGATGTCGTCTTCCAGTGATAATTTATCTCGGGATGTCGACATCCTAAAAGTAGGATGTCGTCTTCCTGTGATAATTTATCTTGGGATGACGTAGGCACGGGTGTCACTCGTAGGCCTATACTAAAAGATAAATCGCGAAGGCCGCGTGTACGACATCCTACCTTTAAAGATGTCGACATCCCGAGATAAATTATCACAGGAAGACGACATCCTACCTTTAGGATGTCGACATCCCGAGATAAATTATCACAGCAAGACGACATCCTACTTTTAGGATATCGACATCCCGAGATAAACTATCACAGCAAGATGGCATCCTACCTTTAGGATGTCAACATCCCGACATAATTATCTCGGTATGACGACTAATTTGCGTTGAGGATGTCGTCATCCAGATATAATTATGTCAGGATCTCAACATGTCGGATGGCACTTCCAGAGCTCCGTAGATTTGATATCATTACCCGTGTGTGCTCTGTTTCAGTTTTTGATGCCAGGTAACTCTACTATAATTTTATATAATTGTTATAGGCTTTTATTGTTTCTATGTCGCTTTATAGCCCTCTCATTTATATCAAATACCGGTTCTGTTTATTAAGCCGTCTGATGAGATTGGCGGTATAAGGCTGCCATGTGGGTTCGTCCGGAATGCCGTTTCCCCACAAACCATTCACCCGTAGGTTGAGATGCTGAGATGTAGAACAAAAGCTTTATTCCACGTTATACTGCATCTCTTTGGAACTCCTTGCCTGGTGCATGTTTCCCTCCATTCTACAATCTATAGACTGTTTTAAGAGGAATATCAATTCCTATCTTCGGGTTACCCCGAGTTATTTTCATCTTAAATACTTTCTTGTAGCCCCTTACCAAGAGTGGCTTTTAGCCTCGCTTGGGGTGAACTTGCGTAAACAAATAAAATTGTTTTAACGGTTCCGGCAATTTCCCTTAAAAAGGCAAGAAAGTAAATAAATAAAATAAAACATTATTTAAACGCATTTATTGTTATGCTCAACTTAACTGTATTTGTTGGCATCCCGATAAAACTGCGTCTTTAATGTAACTCGACATTATTTGGGTCTAGCGCCGCTTAGCACAAAACACTAAATCTTTGGGTAAATGTATGTGGTGTATCAACCCATGTAATTTTTTTTACAAATCTGCAGTAAAATTGTCAAACATTCTTACTACACCCTCGTTTTGATTTGAATAGCTGGTTGAATCTTCGCTAGACTCCTTGAACGAAATCTTCCAATATGGAGCAATGATATTCGAGTGCCCACCGGAGGGAGCTGATACCGTACCTAAAAGTGAGTAGCTACAGAGTTGGCATTGAAGTCTGCAGATAGTTTTTAAAACTGCCTCACATTAATGTTGAGTATATACCTTTTCAAGATCAGATCAGTTTATAGGGATAACGACATACTGAAACGTCTTCGCGAAATAGTTCACCATGGGATGACAAAAGATCCTAAACTATTTCGAGAACCAACCTACTTTCAGGATGTCGTCATCCCCGAGATAAAATAAATCTTGAAGACGACATTCTACTCTCAGAATGTCGTCAACCCGAGATAAATCATCTCAGGATGTCGTCATCTTACGTTTACGATTTCATCACCCTGCAGTAAATTATCTCGGGATTTCAACAAGTTGTATGGCACTTCCTGAGCTCCGTACAAATTGCTCGAGAAAAAAAAACTTTTTACATTGATAAGCACAAACATGGTGATGTCAATTCCATATGACACATCTTTGGATGTATGGTTTTGTAATTTTGTCCATTGCTTGAGTAATCGTCCCCATTCTGAGCTGCTCTACTTACGTTTTATAATGTTAAATAGAACGTCTCTAGTCACTGACTTTGCCTTCACTGTTCTGTAATTGGTTTCTTGAACTTTCCGTTTTTCTTCTTTTATTTATCATTGCCATTCAGAAGGAGTTATCGTAGATCGAATCCGACAAGAGATGTTGATCATAATGGAACATCTGCGAGACATTCTAAGAGAAGGAATACCCAAGCAACAGCCGGACCAACCCCAGCCGGACCAACCCCAGCCGGACCAACCCCAGCCGGACCAACCCCAGCCGGACCAACCCCAGCCGGACCAACCCCAGCCGGACCAACCCCAGCCGGACCAACCCCAGCCGGACCAACCCCAGCCGGACCAACCCCAGGCAGGCCAACCCCAGCCGGACCAAGCTCCGCAGGCCCAAACCCAGGCAGATTCACCTCAGGCAGAAAAAACGTAAGTATTAGTCAATTTTTCTTTGTTCAACCCAAAATTATTTAGAATTTACCCAGTCGGTTTCTCTTGTGTACTTGATATTTGAAATACCACTTTGGCGATTCCTCTTCTGCCGCTTCCCAAGTTGTATAGTAAGCTTGTGTGTATCCCTGGCTACACTGCAGTTACAGGTTTCTGACTGGCACGCCCTAATAAAGATATTGACAAAATAGGGGAACCGCCAACATACGGCCTAGATAGCTCATTTGCGTGAGCACCGGATTACTAATCATGAGGTCGCAGGTTCAAATCCCGCTCTAGTAATTGTTTTCTTTGCTGAACCCAAAATTATTAAGCAATAATATGATACACTGTGAGAATGCCGTAGAGTAGAGTAATGTGTTGCATAGTTTGTAGTTGTGGATATATTGGTGCCCCCTCTATCTTCTTCTTTTGAAACTTAGGCAAAGTCATACCAAGGTTATTTCGTACTTTTAAGACCTAACAAACGGAAAATAATTTTGTTCATAGAGGACCTGCAAAAAGAAGAAAATTCAGGGCATGCATCAATCAGCATAATTTGTGTTTAAGATTTACATATCTGTTGCTTACATTGAGTCCAGGTATATGTGGCGTTCGTTTTTCCTGAAGTAAAGACGGGCTCATAAATTAATTAATTAAATTAAATATTGCTTTAATTTTTTTTAACGCTTCCAGTGAGACAGGCAACCAGAAAGACGATGAAACCAAGAGAGGTTCTACAGAGTTGGGTTTATGTATCGCTCGAGTAAGACAACAAAATCAAGGTCAAGACGAAGTGTCCATCTACCAAGCCATCACGAGTCAATGTCAGAGCAAACGAGAGGTCGCTAAAGATCCTCCCAGTGAAGACGATGAAACCAAGAGAGGTGCTACAGAGTTTGGTTTATGTATCGCTCGAGTAAGACAACAAAACCAAGGTCAAGACGAAGTGTCCATCTACCAAGCCATCATGAGTCAATGTCAGACCAAACGAGATCTTTCACTTCCTTTAAGGTAAGCACAAATAGCTGTTTTTAAAATAGGGTCATAATGAAAAAAATATGTATCTCATTATTTTGACTGGGTGTTTTTATGTCTGCATGACCATTTACAAGAAATGAAGACATTTTTTAAGAAAGCCAATTACCTTGTTGTGTTTAATTTCCAGTGTGTTATCATTCAGCTTGACAACGCTAATTAGCAATCCAAAATCATAACTAAGCTTTTTGTGGTTATTTCGTGTTTGATTATATCTCCAAATTATAATTGGAAACTTGTTGACAGAAGATGTGATGGTTCAACAAAACTGACATTGTTATATTTTGAAACCAAAGATATGTTTAATTCATTTAGTGGAACGCAGCAAAACCAGGAGGAAGAAGAAAACAAGAGAGGTGCTACAGAGTTGGGATTATGTATCGCTCGAGTAAGACAACAAAATCATGGCCAAGACGAAGCCTCCATCCTCCAAACCGTCTTGAGTCAGTGTCAGGGAAAACGAGAGTTTTCACTTCCTTTAAGGTAAGCGTAAAGAAAACATGTTTTTATTTTATTTATTTATTTTTTATTTAATTATTTCTTGGATTAAAAGAAATGACAAAAAGCAAGACTGATTATTACCGGAATCCTTTGTGAAAAATATATCGATGTATCGCGGGAATGATATTTTCCTCTTTGTTTTGTTTTTTATAATGAAAATGTAGACCGTTTAAAAGAAATCGTTAAATTTTTGAAGAAAGCCAATGACGCTTTAGTAAGATGCCAGTGATCCCATTCGGACAGACAATGCTAAGCAATCCGAAATCAGTACTAAGCTCATTTGTTCTTTTGTTGGTCTTTGATACTACCAACAACTCTTTGACAGAGTGCGTGTTTGCCTCAACGAAATTGACGTTGTTTTGAAACCAACCATATATTTTTTAATTCGCTCAGTGACACACAGCAAAACCAGGAGGACGATGAAACCAAAAGAGGTGCTACAGAGTTGGGTTTATGTATCGCTCGAGTAAGACAACAAAATCAAGGTCAAGACGAAGTGTCCGTCTTTCAAGCCATCATGAGTCAATGTCAGAGCAAACGAGAGGTCGCTAAAGATCTTCCCAGTGAAGATGATGAAACCAAGAGAGGTGCTACAGAGTTTGGTTTATGTATCGCTCGAGTAAGACAACAAAATCAAGGTCAAGACGAAGTGTCCGTCTACCAAGCCATCATGAGTCAATGTCAGAGCAAACGACAGGTCGCTAAAGATCCTCCCAGTGAAGATGATGAAACCAAGAGAGGTGCTACAGAGTTGGGTTTATGTATCGCTCGAGTAAGACAACAAAACCAAGGTCAAGACGAAGTGTCCGTCTTTCAAGCCATCATGAGCCAATGTCAGAGCAAACGAGAGATCGCTAAAGATCCTCCCAGTGAAAATGATGAAACCAAGAGAGGTTCTACAGAGTTTGGTTTATGTATCGCTCGAGTAAGACAACAACACCAAGGTCAAGACGAAGTGTCCATCTACCAAACCATCACGAGCCAATGTCAGAGCAAACGAGTGATTCCTTTCGAACCTTTCATGTAAAGTGATACAAACTGAACTGACCTGCTAAAACTTGAAATGAACTGCAAGAATTATGATTCTGATGAGTCTAAAATGTCCACTAGACAGGAAACACAATAGACCTTATGCAAACGACGTGCCTACAAATATGTGCGTTTCCGTTGTTTCAACATCGGTTTACCTCTAAGATGACGGGTTGATGACGTCAATAGGTCCATAAAGGAAGGATGCTACTTTGCCTCCGTCATGTTAGCATTTTTCCCCAATGGTTTAATTTTTGGGTAAAAATACATGAAGCCACACAAAAGTGTTTCCACCATGTGAATAAACATGCAGGCTTATACTGAAAATAATTTGAGATAATCCACTTAAAGTTCTTGAATTGTTATGCTTAGGCCTAAATCACCCTAAAATTGAAAAAATTTACCCTGAAAAAAATTACCGAAAAACTTAGATGAAGAATCATTGTTGCCACTATTGTGTTCACGTTAACCTGTATTAATTATATTGATCAAAACAATATTTATTAAGAATTTAACAAATAGGGATTCGGTTGATGAAATATTTATTTATAAAGTTATAGCGTATATTATATGAACAATTTATATAATGAGTAGTGATATTCTTGTTGTGATACTATACTCTTGTTGTGTTAAAAAAATTAATTAAAACTTTTTGTTTATCAACTCTCTGCATGCTAAGCCCAAATTAAATTTACCTCGTGCTTCTAAATTGGTTGACTTCTCTACACCTCGACAACATTCCAGTTTACAAAACCATCTCAATCCAGTGCGCAATTAATGATGAGGCCTCGAATTGCGAAGTGTTTAAAATGTTGAAAACCTTCAGTCATTTCATTGGTGTTGAACTTTTGGTGAGTGTTAACTTTTACCCTGAGACGATTATGAAACATTTGAAGAGGCTAGACCTTCAGACCTCTAATATTTTAATAATAAGCAATACGTTTCTTTCTGGCAGTAAAACTGCTGGTCGTCAAAGGGTATCATTATTCGTCTTTTTCTTGACAATAAATGCGTTATGTGAATGCGGTTTTATCCTTGTGCAGCAAATTGGTGTTCGTAGTAACTTTTGTATTTTTCAATTGTCGATCAATAATTAGGCCTAACAAGCAACTTAACAAACTTGATTAAATTATAGATATGTGCATATAGCCCACTATTGATTTTGCGAAAAAATGTATATGCCTAATTGTTTTGAAGACAATGAATCATGTGTCATTATTTGAATGTTCATTCGAAAATCATTCAAATTCAAATGGCTGTTCACTTCTGAACGTCGAAGTTCATTGCAAGGCATTCGGGTCACAATTATACTTTTTGAAAATGAAGGCCCAATTCAAGCCATCCATTTTTGCGCGTATTTTTTTGTGAGCACCATTTTTAACAACTTTAGGTGGACTTTTTCTCTCTTTTGTTAGTTAACAACAAAATAAGGGAACAATTGTGAATTTGGTATGGATAGCACAAACTGTTCGAATGAATTGAGAGTATGCATTGTGAATCTTCAAAATGAAGCAGAATGGATCACTAACTGGGAACTGCGATCTGCCGCAACTGATGATGGTGCACCCGAGAAACTTCAGAATCGGCCCAGTGCTCCGTATCTAGGCATGAAAAAACCCCAAGAAACCCTGAAAAATTTGGTCCCAGTTGCATTGTATTTGGCCTGGACGCGTTTACCATTTTACCTTGTGTCACTGAAGTGTCGCCGTCCACAGGGAACTTTAGTTGATTCCCCCTGGTCTGGTTGCGTAGGGCCGGGGCCTGTCAGTGAAATTAACAACTTTTGTTTAGTCTGGTGCAAGTTTATTCTGTATTTTCTACTATCCACTATAAAGGGGATACTGGGATCCAGTTTCAGTAAAAAGGCAGCGCTTTTTCCAAAAATGAGTTTAGAACCAGCTCCGAAAAAGAGGAGAAGGAAAGTAGACCGTTGCCCCAATCCACTTTTTGTTAAATGGTTGACAGAATGGCGAGACGAAGCTGCAGAACAAGGAAAGAAGACTCAGTACGCTTACGGGAAGGTAAGTACCAAGCCAAATGTCTAGTTTCAAATACTTGCCCAATTCCCGGACAATTATGATCCGTAGGCAGGCATAGACTACTACCCCAACTACTACAGTACTACAGTCATTTGACCAGTTCGGGATCACTTTTTGAATTCACATTGTTTTTGGTTGCAATCTCTTTGACATTTTAAACAAAAAAGTTTATCAGTTTACCTAAACATGTTATAAAACTTACCAAGTATCCACTGACAAAAAAAGATTAGTACTTTTGAAGAGGCTTTGAGAAAAGTATTGTCAACTGTTTGACCAGTTCAGGATCAGTTGATTCTATTCTGAATCAGTAGCTTGCCCTCTATTGCAAACCAATACTCCCATTCATAAAACTGTCTCTCAAGGACACAAACTTCACAAGTGTGTTGGCATGGACATGGACTTCCTTTCTCCAGAGAATTTCATGCAAGTGTATTAATACTGTTATAATCATAATGAATGTAAAAAAGGGGCAGTCAGAATTTGAATTTTTTAAAGGAGTACAGCGCCCGAGTTACTGGGTCTAGTATGGGTACTGTACATCTTTATCCCTTACATTATTAATTCAGGAATATTTTCAACATACATTAAACATTGTATAAAAAGTATAAATAAATGCCTCGCTGTCGTGCTTGATCATTTATTTAACTAAATTGCTATTTCTTGTAACCATTAGGCGCTGAGTTCTCTCAAGAAGTATCCCATGCCCCTGACATCTGGAAAAGAAGCCAAAATATTAGATCATTTTGGGGAAAAGATCTGTAAGATGTTAGATCACAAGTTGGACAAACATGTTGAAGAAAACGGTGAGTAAGGCTGTCCTCTCATTTTGTATAATTTGGTTAAAAATACGTTATAACAAATATGTTTATTTTGGGGGAAGGTTGTAGTTCAAGGTTCTTGTGGGTTTTTTTGGAGCAAAGTTGAACATAACACTTACTTGTGAAATTTCATAGCGCTATAATGGAAAGAGTTTTATGCATGTGAGTGTGACACCGATATTAGTTGGAGTCTATAAATAATGGCATTCCGTCATATGAAGTTTATTCTGAAAAATGTAGAGCGTAGAGAGCAGAGTTCATTTTGATGTTACTTCTGTAGCAGTGAATGTGATAGTGGGGGCATTTGAGGGCGCCAGTTGAAACAGGTTTATTTTGCATACTAAAAAGGCAATCATCAGATGGATATAAATGCAATGAATATCTAGTATACAGTCCTATGTACAAAAAATGACAGAAAATAGTGCATGTAAAGGAATAATTAGTCAACTTTGTGAGGGATATCTTTATAACAGTCACAGCATCCTTACACCAAAGGCACTTTAAGTTATTGCTGATTGGCAACCTATTTTTCACAGGAGAATCATCATCATTGGGAGCTGGCCATGGGACATCAGTATCATCACTGACTACACACGCTTCATCCACATCCTCCGTGCCATATGAAGACACTCTGGCCATTCCTCCACCCCCAGATGGGATTAACGGAGCAGACCAGCAAGTAAGCATATGTAAATTACTTACCATAAAACCAAAGTTTGCGTGAAATTTATTTGTTACAATTTTTTTTAATGTGTTGAAAACGAAAATTGTTTGTAAAACCAAATCTCCTTTTGGTACTGTATATAATTTTTATCAAACTATGATGTGCTCGGCTGTTTAAGTACACTCTTTAAAGATGACGTTAAAAAAAAGTAAGAAATTTAACACAAGTCTGTCATTACCTTCACAATCAGCTGTGGCATTGATTATTGAGAGTTGTTTCGTCAATTGTCTCATACTATTAACCACTTGATGGCGGTATTAAAAACTTATGACCGTACCATTGCGTGGTATTTTTTATTTTTGAGCGACAGATATAATTGTTTTGTATTATTTTAGAGAATATCATTGATACGATGAAACCCTGACTAAACAAAGTAAAGACAACAATCTTTCTCATAAAGTGCAGCAGGATTTTTTTGTTTCTCTTTTGAGAAGTTATGGGTTGTCTTTACCTTGAATAGGCCAAGCCTTGACCATAAGCCAGGGCCGATTATCGGCCATGGTATGCTGGAATCTCGGACTTTCCTCCTATTTGCCAAATACAACGATGGCAGCCTATCGATCTCTCGTAATTGTTGTTTGTACAACAAAAGGATTAGTGTCTGGAATTGGGAATTACACAATAACCCTGGAAAAAGGGAGATTTGGACCATGAATTCCAGTTCCATTTTCCCTCTTTGTAAGGGTGAAAGTAGCATGGTGAGTGCATGCCTGTGCACGCTTCTTAATGGAATGCCCTAGGGGCATTTTAAGTATATGTCAACCAACATGACCAACCTGATCAAAAGAGATGTTCCAAAACTTTTCTAGAACATACATAAACTTCCGTCGTTATTCAGTCTGGAGGAGGTTTGGTTAATGAGACATCGTCCGACGTCAAGTGGTTAAAAAATACCACTTTTTAATTTAGATTTTTTGACTGAATGCCTAATGGCTTTATATACTTCTTGAGTTGAACATTTCTACTTATCACTAAACAGATCAGAAAGACTGGATTTCCAGTGAGCAGCAGCTTCAGTCTTAATCTTCTATAGACCTTATGCACATGACGTCATTTGAGTAGGGCGCCCTCAGCTAGAGGTCAAAAGAAGGATGCTCATTGGCCCACTCTCTCCGCCGCGCATACAAGATGTGCGTTTTCCATTGTTTTGTCATCGTTTTTCCTCTAAGATGGCTTTGTGATGACGTCAGTGCATCAGGTCTATATTGAGGTCATACTCTCCATGAGATTGATATTTTATTTTATTTTATTTTTGTAGAGGAAGAGAAGACCGTCCAACCGTGGGCCGAGGGAGTATGTTCCAGTCTACAGATCGGGGCCGTATGCGCTTGTTCTGACACTGTACAGGTATTACAGGGTATGTTAGACTGTGGTAGTTAGCTCATCAGTGGCGATTGAAAAGAACTTTTCCTGCGTGAAAGAGGAACATGCATGGTGTGTCTACCAGCTCTCTGGTCACAGCTTGAATCCAACTCTGAACAAAGTTACTGTCTGTCAAAATTGTGGATTTACACAGTAACAAATATTTCAGTTGTGTTGAGAAACTGCAATGGGGAATGATCACTTGGTTTTTCTTTCAGATACCTGCAAGTAAAGGATTCATGCTGAAGACTGAGCTCCAGCGAGAGGCACAACCAATGAGTGAGAAATCCTTCACAATTGTAAGTACAGAATAAAAGATGTCAACACTAAGAACAGCAACCCAACTTTCCCCAATAAACCCCCCCCCCCTAAAATAACAAAAACAAAACTCACAGTCTCTTTACTTTAGACAAATTTTGAAACTCTGTGTACTTGAAGACATTTATGAGGAACCAATATTCTTCAAAAGAAGGGAGAAAAGGCCTCAGGATTGCTCAACCTTTTTATTAGTTTCTCTGCAAACAATTGATTTGGGTACTCTTAACAGGACAATTCAAACATTGACCAACCATGACCATCTTCAACCATGATCAACCATGACCATCTTGAGTGCTTTTTGGAGTTATTTCTCATTGTGCAGTGAAGACAAGATCAAAACGAAATGGTATAGTTTTGGCGACTTATGAGAAGAAAAAAATTGTTCAACCAATAATGTAACCCCTGGGAGAATAAAGGTCCAGAGAAAAATGCAGGTCAGGGTAATGTCCTCTACACCAGAAGAAGGTATTTCAATCCAATCTGTTTTCTCTTGTCATGAAATGTAATAAGAAGTGTATAAAATGTTATGAAAAGATTTGAAGAACTTTTCCATTTTCCCAGTGGCGTAACCAGCAGGGGCAGGAGAGCCCCCCGCCCGTCCCCATTAGAAATTTTTTTTAACAAATGAATGGTTTGATACATAAAAAAAACAACACTCCAATTGATTTCTTTGCCCCTGCTTGCCCCAAATGAAAATGTGTAATGCACTTATACCACTGCTTTTTGCAGTGTTTTAGTCAGCAGTTAATTCATTGAAACTAAACTGTATGACATACACTCTTTCAAAAGCCAATGCTGTACCATCAATTGATTCATTGTTGTATGCCCTCTGAATATTCACAGCCTGATCCGGGATCACACTACACTGCATGGTCATCTATGAGTGCTCTAATATCCAAAGGATATGTAATCAAGGAAGGCAGCCCTGCCAGGTATGATGTAATGAGAGTCCCTCTACCCTCCTAGAGAAACAGTTTAAATTAGGGGATTTTTTTTTTCTTGCACAAAAAAGGCGAAAAGTGAAAACAGGCTCTAAGGAAGAGATTGAATTAACCCTAATCCAAATTTGTCCAGGTCCTCCAGAAGTTTCTCGCTATGTATGGGACTGAAAACTTAGAGTAAGTTCAATCGTAGAGAAAGGAATCTGTCCTTTCTGTATAGATCAATCAAGGACCAATGGTTAACTAGTAGTTGGTTCATGACGTGCTGTAGCACATGCGCACTGAAGTTGACGTGGGGATGACTCTAGTCAAGTCCATGTCTAGTCTTGGTTCCAAGACGCTCCAGTTGTGTAGCTTACGAACACTTGTAGTCGTGAAGAATAAACTGCTTAACAGCTATCACCCCATGAACCGCTTGCCGCCAGAGGGCACTATCATTCATGTGATAGGTGTTCATGGGGTAATAGCGGTTACAGGAATTATAGCACCCTCTAAGTTTTTTCGTGACTGCATGTATTCGTGATTACACAGCTGAAGCGTCTTGGAACCAAGACTAATCCATGCCATGTGAACTTGACCCGTCTTGGAACCAAGACTAATCCATGCCATGTGAACTTGACCATGAGAAAATGGTGGTGGCCAGTTTGTTTACGGTTTTGGACAAGTTCATTGTGGTAATGTGCACCTTAGATGATGGTGGACAGACAGAACCCAGAAAGTTTATGACAACTTGTATATTCGGTTTGCGGTAACACCAAGTGTATTTCTACTTTGCTGTGTAGATTTTGTTCTTTGAGAACTTGTCTTGCTATTTATTCTACTGCCCTGAAGGAGATTTTGGAACTGGGGAGACTACTTAGTTCTGAAAAGATTTGTCCTGCTTATTAAGAAACTATCTGGGGGGAAGGTAGGATACAGGACGAGATTACTACTTTCGATTAGTGGATTGAGGGGGCTTTTTGTTATTAACTTCACTGCCTCTGAGTGAGTTTCTTATTGGTCTCAACATTTTGACTAGACTGCTCTAGTCATCGTCAGGAAGTAGTTGCTTTAGTTTGCCAGCAAACAAGGAATTGTTGAGTGAATTGGAGGGTTAATGTATAGAAGGATGAACTAACAATGTCATTCATTTATTTCTTTTGTAACTGGTTACAGATACAGCATTACTGAAGCTGGCAGAGAACTTGCCAACAAGCTGGAAACAGTGGAAGCACAATTTGGACAACACACTTGTGGTACGAGCCCTCCCGTTGGTGGAGCACCACCACCAGTCAATAAGAGCGCAGTTCCTGCTGGCCAATCAAAGAAAAGAAAAGAACCTGGCAGGTTGGACATTGTCATTTTTATATATCTGTTATCATAGCTCATGCCGGGAAAAAAATAAAAAATACTCTTGATTTTAATGCTTACCTTATCATTGGTTGTCATTTTATATACCGAGCGGGAACACTAAGGAAAGGCAACATTCAAGAACCAAGTTGTGATTATCTGATTTCAATTTATAGTGTAAGTTTGTAAACAAATTGTTTCAACAATGCATCAGTTTTTGGGGGTTTTTAATAAGCAAATTATTCAAACTTAAAATTTGAATAATGTCTGGTAGCAGACAGGCTGGTCATTGCCCACATTTCTTGGGTATGATACTTTACCATTATTGGCTGTCCTCACTCAAGAAGAAATGTGTACGATTGAAGGCAGAAAATAAGGTGTGTCGCATTGTGCGGTAGACTAGCGAGGATAGTTCAAGAGTTCGGTCTTGGAAAGAAATAATTAACCTGATAACAAAGAAGGCTCTAAGAATCATGCATGATAAGAATGAAAAACATTTTTAATAAGGTAATAAAAGAGAGGTGACAAGGTGTTAAACAGCTGTTTAAATCAGGCAGGGTTGTGGACGAAGGCAAGGTCCTTTATTGCATGGCCATGTATTGATTGCATTATGCCTAATTTAGTGTTCCCGTAAGCTTGCCTGTGTGTTTAAACACTCCTCACCATCTCTTGAATTGTAAATAAACCTCATGAAGGTTTAGTGTTTAACATTTCTGCCATTCTGATCTCTAGAGGCGTACCTTGGATCCAGTTTGTTGAAATGTGATTTTTTTTTTCTCATTTGATCTTTCAGATCTAACAAGAAGCTCCAGAAAGCTGCCCCACCCCACCCTGCCACCTCCATTGACACACACGGTGATACACCGCAGACTGCTCAGAATGATAAGCTGACATACTGGTACATTGATGATAGAGGGAGGCAGGTGATTTCAAAGGATGACGCTGAAGTCACAGTCGACGGTAAATCTCATACTAATCCCCAAAGAATTTTGAACTCTTTAGGCATGTGATTTCCTAGGATTTTTTAAAAATCTCAATGATCCGTCAAATCCTCTTGAAAGAATTGAAACCAATCACCAAAGGGAGAAAGAACTTGTCCACATTGTGTCCATAGTTTTGTACTTGTGGTGATGCACAGAGTCTGTAAACCTCCTAAACTGTAACATCTGAGCGGTTCCCAGAGGTCTAGAATAAGGGGGAAATCCAGGCCAGCGAGCCATTTTCAGGAGTTTTTACATTCGGCAAATCTCATCCTTCTGAAGGAACTAGACCTGCTTAGTTCTGAAGGAACTTGTAATGCTAATCTTGTCCTGCTTTATCTGCTGCTGCAGAGTAGATTAGTGGATCGGGGGCTCTTCTCGTAACTATCATCACTTTTCTCAAGACAACTTTGGTCTCAACATTTCGACAAGCCTGTTCTAGTCATCGTTTTAAGGAGACCAGACTAAAAATGTTCAATTTATTTTCAGATAATCACCCAAATCCTTCTGTGTTTGAAATTATTTGCCGCCCATTTTGTGTTTGTCTTGACAGATGAGATATCCATCGGGTTCCTAATTAAGGCTAATGAGGCAGCTTTAATTAAATCCGGTATGAGATACAAGCGTGATTTCTCCAAACCATCAGAGGGTTCAATGGTCTACGCATACCTACATAACGATGATGCCATTGATTACTGTCCTATTCCAAGACTGTCCTCTCTTCCAGGTATAAGGAGGGAATGTAATTTTATAACTTCTGAAAGTTTCTTAAACAAAAGTAGACACCACCTCATTCAATCTACAGCCATGTCAAAATTGGCGGCTACGACTACGGGAGGATCACTGTGTCAACAAGCGTTAAAGCACAGGACATCCTTTGTAACACCCTTCACAACAGTCACAGCTGTAGCCATAGCCTCCTGTTTAGATATGGTTAATTGACTTGACTTTTCAAAACATGACTGCTGATTTTGTAAAGTTATCCGCAGTGGGATCAATGTACACAGACTTAACTTTGAAGTGTAGTACAACAGCTGATTTAGGTGCATATAATTGACAGTAGCATCTGAATAATTGCTGGGTGACAGTCTCAGGCTACTGGGTTGAAAGTCAATGATTAAACATGCAGATGTAGACTCGTTCAAGTTCCGTTTGTAAGACTGCAAATAAAATCTTGACCTTTTGAAGAAATTGTATTTTGAACTCTTCACAGTGTGATTTGTTTTGCTTTCTATCAGCTTCACGTACTTCAAATTTGCCAACATCCTGTGCCCCAGCCTCTAGCCTTTCATCTCTTGCCTCATCAAATGTAACTGAACCTTCAAAAACTAAACCAAAGAAGAAACCTCAGCCATCAGTGTTGGATATTGGAACAGAATCAAGATTTACTGCGCTGTCCTCCATCCCAACGTCAAATCAAACCTCAGCTGGAAAGTCAGACAGCCAAAACAGCAATGGGTCTTCAAATCTGTACCCAACTTCTGTGTCTGACAGGGGTAACTCTGGGCCAGGCTGGTCACAAAACTCACAACCACAAGACATGAACTCACAGGCTAGCTCTACCTCTAGTGTTTGCAATCGAATGGGAGGCTTTCCTGGCACCAGCAGCCATCGCGATGGTCATACAGAGAGAACTGTGGATACAGATGAAGCTCCGACGTCCCTGTATGTGTTAAAGCCAGGAACGTTTGACATTGTGCTGTGTGTTGACAGCTGTGAGACATCTGGAGGGTGAGTACGGTGCGGGACTTCTGTCAATTAAATCAAAAGTTGATAGCAATTGATGACTGGTGAACCTACAGTGGCGATAACAAAACTTGATTTTGAACAAACTATAACAACCGTATCCATATTTTAGCTGCGCATGTTTCAGTGAGTACTAGGACAAGATAATTTGAGGCTCATTCTGGCAAAACCCCAAACTTCTCGGCCTTAACCATAATACAGAACAGCCATGAAAAGGTCAAAATTGCCCCCAGGGACCAACTTGAGATAGTCAGGTCACCAAAGAGAGCATTTTCTCTAGAGTATCATGGAAAGGGAAACATTCTGGGAATGCATTGAGGTTGTTTTTTTTCTTTGAAGATTTATGTATGAAAACAACAATATTTGGATTGGCCTTTCACATTATTGCCTTGCAGAGACTCTTGAGGTCTTCTCAGAATTAATCAGTTGCTGTCATAAGAAATACCTTTGAATGTTGAAACGAGGGATTCTCTGTCAGATTAACAATAAACTCATTCCAGCTTTGGAGCTGAAAGTAGCCAGACCTTTGCCTGTGCAGTATATAAGCGCCCAATGTATTATGACAAATGTACCAACAGGATAATGTGTTCTATTATCATCATTTACTTATATTTGAATCAAGTTTAAACATTGTCTAATTAATCTTAATTGAACCTCATGTGTATCTGCCTCTAATAAACACCATATTTGTATAATCTTGTCCTGTAAAATAAAATAAAAATCCAGTCAAGCGAAGACACGGAAGCAGCTTCTATTGCCGGAGCTCCAGAGAAACGGTGTAACTCTTGATGTGAGGAAGCTTCAGGTGGGTGACTTCCTATGGATAGCCAGAGAGAAGCGTGTGCCAGTGCCTGGGATGATACAGATGCCAACGAGCAGAGAGCTGGTCCTGGACTACGTGGTGGAAAGGAAGAGGATGGACGATCTCTGTGGGAGTATAACGGATGGGAGATTCAAAGAACAAAAGGTAATAAACACAAAGATTAATCATCTATTGGTATTTTTTGCTTGATTTGAGATTTGTTACCTTTGGACTAGTGATATTAGGTTATTTGTAAACAGCTTTTGTTTACTCCGCTAAAAACTCGTTGAATAATCTCAAAAATTTCAGTTTCCGTTTTGAGACTTAGCCAAATAGCATGAAAAATGTTGAATCACTGTGAGTTGATTCTTTGACATTAAACAAAATTGTATTAATGACCACCTCTTTGTAACAATTGGTTGTGCTCACATTTCCCATAAATTGATACTATAGTGATCAGAAACTCTCAACATACTTTTATACCTTTTCTGTCCAGTTTCGTTTGAAGCAGTGTGGTCTGCGTAAACCCATTTACCTGATTGAAGATTTTGGCTCAATAGATCACCTCAGTATTCCAGCATCAACCCTCAGACAAGCAACTGTTAACACACAGGTAAGTAACTCTGCACACATTCTGTTTGTTCACATCCCTGTGGAGACATCTTTTGTCCTTTCCTTTGTCCCTGTACCTACCATCCTTCTTGCCATAGACCTTGTACACAAAATTTATTGTGGAGCACCCAAGTCTTTAGAATAACCCTGTGAAGACATTTTTTGGTTGTGCCTTTTTGTTTTGTCCATAAGGTGGCTAAGATTAAAACAGTTGTACAAACATAAACACATTGTGATTTTGACCGTTGTTTACAGAGGGCCTTTTTAAAGGTTTTTGCATTTTTTAAACACGTAATCTGAATGTAGTGGTTCTACCTGCCAACTCTGTCTAGCCCCCCCCCCTCCACAACTTTGTCTACTTCGTGATTCCTTTTCTTTGTTCATGTTCTGCTTCCTCTGGCTGCGTTGCTTCTTTCTTATTACTCTTTTCCCACCTATTTCTGTTACAATTATTATATGCTTTTCCACCAACTACTGTTATAATTATTATATGCTTTTCCACCTACTTCTGTTACAATTATTATGTGCTTTTTCCACCTAGCCTGTGAAGGGTCGAAACATCAGCCCAATAGTTTGTATTTTTATGAGCTGTAAAAACTCAGATTCATTTCATCTATATTTATCATGCCAAAAAGTGAGCAAAACTAACTGTTTGTCAAAAATGTAATTCAAAGAGCAAGAAAACTCTGCATGTGCAATAGAATAACCCGTTCCATTATCTTTCAGGTTGTCGACGGTTTTTTCGTGAAACACACCAGAGACAACAAAGAATCAGTGGCATATCTGACTGTTATGACTCGATACCTGCAGGGGTATTACTCGGTATGTACAGATGGGAAGAAGATTGATTTGTTTTTGTGCATGATCTTCCTAACAAGGGAACTTAAGCTCCCACATGGGGATATAAATGCCAAGCTGGCAACCCAACAGCCAATCTCTCTCATACAAACATTGTTTTAACATTTATAATTGTGATTCAGTAACTAGACGACAATACTTATTCTAGTCATTGTGAAGTCAGCGGTAAGCTTGGCCGGATTCGAACCCACAACCTTTTTCATTGCAAGTCCAGCAGTCTAACCACCTGCTGCCACACAGTCCACTCTGGCTAAATGGACTACTTTGAGAAGTGTCCAAAATAAAAATTTCCAACAGTTTTCTCTTTTAAGAAACAGTGGTTCTTGCAAGTCAGAACATTTTCAATAGTGAGACTTCCTTAAGTGTGTGTAAATACTGCTAATATAAGGTGGCTTGGAATTTGCAACATCCATTGTTTTCAGTATTTCAAAGTAAGCGCAGCGTTTTATTAGTTTCCAAGAAGTGCAACCATCCCCTGCATTAGCACAATATTAGTAACCTACTTGGCACATCATTCCTAAAGTGTTTTGAAAACATTATGTTTTTAAAGAGAGTTTACAAACCCTCCAATCCCAGTCTCCAAGGCAGTGCTTTTTCCTTGCTGCTGTGAGAATGTTGACGATTACAGACAATTCTTATACGACATTAAACTATATATCAAAATGTTGATGATAATAAATGTTGGTGCTATACCATCTGTTGACTTGTTGTAATTTGAAAAATGTAATTGTGACAATTCACTTCCAAATATGGTAACTGTGCTGGACTATTTCTATCTGTGTTATTTTAACTGGAAATAGTTCAACCAAAATAATGTGACCTTTTTTACCATGCGGGTCGGTTGTGAATTGGTTTTCGTTTTGTTTTTTGATAAAGGATATTTTTGCAGATCCTTTGGGTAGTAATAGCTAGCTTTCGGAAGTCATGTTGGCACAAGTTTGTGCACAATGTTTAGTGCACACATTCTGTATTCAATATGACCATTCCTCTGAAAGTACTTTAGCCAATTCTTTAGGCCTGTTGTGTCTTTGATAGAATTGGTGCTTTTTGATTTGGGACCTGGCTTATTTTGTCAGTTCTTGCTTTAATGTGCATGGATTGTTTTGCTTTATTGTGTATTCTTGCTTTGTTTCAGGTTCAAATTTGACTGTTTCTGTTTTAAATTTAGAAATTACTGGCGTGTCCTGGTTTTTATTGATTCATTTGTGTTATTTATTGATCATTCTTTTCTTTTCAATCCATCTTTTTACTCTATTTGTTTACTTTGTATACTTGTTGTATTTGTTTTAACTTCCATTGTGTATTTTCTTATTTAAATTATTATTTTTTTTAAAATCATAATAGATTTACAAGTGTTATTTTGCTTATTTAACTTGTAAATAAATCAAACTTTATATCGGTCTTAATTTTAAACTTTTGTGTAGTGCCTTGAGTGTCTTTTAGGCAGATGTGAGGCTATATACATGTTCTTTATTGTTTATTATTATTATTAATTAATTAATCAACACACTGTAATATTAAAAGTAAGAGACACTGTTTCCAGGTAGTGTACCAATCCATGAATCTTGTACAATGTTTCAGAACAAGACACTGGAGGCTTATCGTCGTGATGACATGGAGAAACTGCCTAGCAACCCAAGCTTGACAAGCACTACTCAGAAGCTGATGACGTTCAAGGAATTTAATCAATCGTCAGTCAAGAATAAAGTAAGTAGGAGAGGAACGTAGGATTTTATTGATGATGAATGGTAACAAACTGTCATGATATCAGTAGATTAAATAAATGAATCACTTGTTGTAATTCGTTTGTCAACTGCGGCCTGGGCCCAATTTCAGTGCTCTCTCAGAATATAATGTAGAAATGTATTTTTTTTTCACAGAACACAACAATTACCGAGACATTTGCAAAGCAGCTTCTGCAGTTCAGTGGACTGACAGCTGAGAAAGCTCTTGCCATAACACAGCGGTACAAGACACCCTCTGAGTAAGTCAGTAGCAGTGTGTACCCTCTACTCTTTCTGAGTCTACCATGTCCAAATTAGTGACTGTGGCTGCAGCTTGATTGTGGCCCATAGCAACACCCTTAGCAACAGCCGCAGGCATAGCCATAGCCGCCAATTTGGACACGGCTTTAGTTCTTAATGGGCTGCTTACTACCAATGAATCCCAGTCGGCTGTTGGGGATAATTTAGACTCTTTCTGACTCTACTTTACAAACCGTTTCTTAGTTTACCTAACATGCATTTAAATGCCCCAACAATTGGCATCCTTTTTGAGTTAGAAACTCTAATTTCCTACAACCTTGGTTTCTACATCTTATTCTTCAAGTTGCGGCTGGCAGTGGTACAGCTTCACTTCTACACCCACAACCCAAATTTATAACCCAGAAAAAATCATCACTGACCTCCAGTTTCTTTAAGTCGTGCTCTTAATTTGATATTTATTTTTGTGTGAACATGGAAACAAACAACCGATCTTGAGCAGTTTCCACAATCTCTCATTTTATTTAACAAATATTTGGATGATGTTGCCGGATAATATCAGAAAGTGTCCGATCTTTTGGCCTGAATCCTGGCGCTGTTGAATATTTTCTGCACACATCTTTTGGACATTGTGTATAAAGCCAATGGGAGACTTTAGAACGCTAGGTGGCAGCAGACTTACCAGGTAAATCTTGATTGTTCACGTAGTTCTGAGCGTGCGCTCATTGCAGAGAACAATGGATTTACCTGGTAAGTCTGCTGTCACCTAGCGTCCCAAAAGTCCCCCATTACAAACTTACAATGGGTAGGATGTGGCTAACCTTTGATTGAGTGTTGTTGGTTTAAATCGCTACAGTTTGCTGGATGCTTACAAGCACTGTGCAGTAGAGAAGGACAAGGAGAAACTATTAGCTCACATGAAGTTCGGAAAACTACAGAGGTGAGAACAGGAAAACTGACAATAGATGGGTTTTTTTTTTCTCACAGGACTCAGGAAAGTATTGGGTATAGATCGTGCAAGTCTGGCGCCAAACACTTTGGGGATCCCTGTGGTCTCACGTACATTGCTTTAATGCGTGAAGGAAACAAAGTCGCACACTTTAACGAGTCCCAATGTTTGAACACGTGCGAGACTTGCTCAGTCTGTTCAGTTCTTAACACACATCTGTGTAATGGCAAAAACCAAATTAAAAAATGTACAATGTTTGTTTCTTTTAGATAAGCAGCTTTTCTAAGTCTGCTACTCTATTGAAAAAAAAACCAAATAAATAAATAAGTAACAGAATTAGATGTATTAAACACTTTTTCTTAAGAAAGAAGGGAAAATGGTTTTGTTGGATTTTCAAATTGTTTTTCTGTAAAATTTATTATTATTAATTTTATTTTTTATTTTTTTCTGGGGGGGTTTATTGTTCTTCGATTTTCCTTGTATTGTTATTTTGTTCTTGTATTGTTGAGGTCGAATAAATAATAATACATTTTTTAACAAATTCAAAATGTTGTCTGCTCTTTGATGATGACTTTTTCCCACCTTGTGTGTCTTTGTTTAGAAACATCGGTCCTGTGTTGAGTAGGATGTTGCACATGTTCTACTGCTCCAAGGGTCCCCTGTCATGATGTGGTAGCCGCTGTCAGCAGCAGCCCATAGACCTCTGTCCTGTGCTGAGTAGGATGTTGCACATGTTCTACTGCTCCAAGGGTCCCCTGTCATGATGTGGTAGCCGCTGTCAGCAGCAGCCCGTAGACCTCTGTCCTGTGCTGAGTAGGATGTTGCACATGTTCTACTGCTCCAAGGGTCCCCTGTCATGATGTGGTAGCCGCTGTCAGCAGCAGCCCGTAGACCTCTGTCCTGTGCTGAGTAGGATGTTGCACATGTTCTACTGCTCCAAGGGTCCCCTGTCATGATGTGGTAGCCGCTGTCAGCAGCAGCCCATAGACCTCTACCTACTACCCTTCATTTGGGTGATGATAGTTCAACGATAGGAGACTTGCAATGGGTGTTCTCCACTTCTGCCCTCAGTCCCTCATGACCTCTAATCTGTTTGTACGAACAGACGTCTCTTTTCTGTGTTGTTTTTTTTAAGTATATTTTTGCTTTGCTAGAGTGGATGTGAATCCTACTGGAGAGTGATTCCAACCATGTTGTTTTGTTTATTGGAGTATTTATGGTTGACATTGTGTTTTAAGTTTTCTTTGTTTTTCGCATTCTGGGATTTTCTACTTGCACAGTGCATGTAACCATCTTCTGTATTAAAACACATCCAGTAGTTGAACCAGTTTTTTCCTTCAATACATTTTGCATCAACTCTTGCAGGAGTTCTCAAACTTATAGAGTTGCTTTTTTTATGTTTAAGAGAAATGCAAATGGAAACTACAGTTTTAATTGCCCAGAAGTGCCCCCTCCAGAAAAAATGGTGCAACCCCTTGCGCCCCCCTAATTTGTTACCCTAGTTTCGGCGCTGCCCAGATTCCAGAAGAAATGTTCAGTTGATCATTTTGTTTTCTTCCCCCTCCCAAGACAAAACTCGATAACAAATTTAAAAGTTTTATTTTTACAGTGAATCTCAATTTTCTCAATGTATATTTATTTTGTGTATCTTTATGTAATGTTTGATAATATAAAATGACTGGTTTATTACCCCATTTTTCAGTTTATTTTCTCTGATTTAAAATCTGACTTCACTTTCACCGCAAACTGACTCAATAAACATTTGTTCAAACTTTAACTTTGGACCTATTTGCATATAGCTTCCATCTGGCTGAGTGTTGCTTTATCAAAATAACTTGCTAAGATTTACAAGGGAACGAGTCATAACTAGGGGTAAATATTTAATAAATGCACTTCTGTTGGCTACAGTGCAAAACATGTTGGCGTTATTTAATTGCAAGTTGAGAACTAGTTTCATTAGCAAGATTGGAACAAACCGGAATGGCTAGGCCTACTTACAAATTGGAGCTGTTCCATTTCAGTATGTGGAATGGATTCATGCATGAATCGATTCTCAGATTTCTGAGAGTTGTTGTCCGTTTGCAAATGCATTGTTTGCCTCCTGCTGTCACCTCGTTAAACGTGGATGGATGGATTCGACGTTCTTGTGAAAATACCGTGACAGTTTTTTGGCTGTTTTCTCAGCAAGTAGACACTGTATTCGGGTGAAACTTTCGTGGGTGACTTTTATTGTATCTGTCTTTACAGTTTTGCCTTTAAACAAGCATTACGCTGACAAAAACTAAACCACGATCATACCTTTAAACACACGAGGCATAAAACACCACAAAATAAGGTAAAACTACATGTATTGCTTTATAAGCGTTACATGTGTGTGTGTGTTGGGTGTGTGCAATCATTGTCCGAGCGATAACTCCAGAAGGACTCAGCCTATCGACTCAATCTTGGCGCGTTGATTGATCTTGGAATCCCCCAGACTGCAATTTTATTTTATTTTTTACCTCAAATTTCAAGGTCATTGTGGCTAAAACAAAAGAAATGTCCGAGCAATAACTCGAGAAAGACTTGGAATATCAACTCTGAACTTGGTATGTGGATTGGCCTTTTGTTTTTGGACCCCTAGTCCTGCATTTTATTTTATTGTTTTCCCTTTTTTTAGCTGTTTCGGTTGCAGACCGAAACAGCTCTTGTTTTCGTTAAGATTTTTTATTTTTTTTTTTTTTATTTTTTTTTTTTTTTTAGCTGTTTCGCAGCAAAGCGCAGCGAAACAGCTCTTGTTTTTGTTAAAGTTGTTTTTATTATTTTTTATTTTTTTATTTGTATGTTTCAGCAAAAAACATTTGTATGCGTTATTTTGCAATGTTCCCAATGAGCGATTGCAATGAAACTTTCAGTGATGAAAGGTATTGGTGCAATAATGATCCTACAACAGTGATGTCATGATGACGTCATCACCTGTCACGTGACGTCATATTAAAGTTTCCTTTTTTTTAATATTTGAAAATCTATATCAAATCAACCACAAGAGACCGTAGGTTTCTGTTTGCGGGATTGGGTGGGGATAAATTAGGTCTTCATTTTATTCAGTGTGCGTGACCTTACATGACCTCTACTTCCGGTCGAAACAGGAAGTGCCTTGTAATTCAAAAGTGGAAACACTTATGAAGTTGCTTTCAACGATGTAATTGTCTGGCAAAGGTGGGCAATTAAAAAAAGTACCGATGATGTCACAACACACACGAGCGCCCTCTAGCGGCAGGTTGAAAACTGTTAAAAATTGACTTTTTGAAGATGTGTGTGGAGAAGTTTTGTGTAATCACTTCAAAATTTACACACATGTTGACCATCAGGCAGCCATCATATGTGTGAAGTTTCAGATCAATGACGTCATCCTTTTTTGAAGTCGTATAAGTCCCGAAGTATTAGTGCGATCATGTTGAAACTTGGTAGGCTGTTAGATATTGGCAAGTTCTTGTAAATTTTGAAATGACGTCATGACGACGTCATCACATGATTTGTTATGATTTTTTATATTTTGTGCACCTTTTAGTCATAAATTGCTTACAAAACATGGTATGATCCAAATCTTTTTTTAAACAGGCTTGATACGCCATAACTGCTTTGAATACAAAAAAAACTTTCAAATTCAGTTGAGAAATTTGAAAAAGTTATGGCGAAACAGCTCGGCATTTGTGCACAAATGCAATATTTGATATTTTTTTGTTTATTTGTCTGTTTCAGTAAAAAAGGCTATTGACATAACGCACGTTCGGTCAAAGCGGCTTTTTGCATAGTTCCTAAAGAGCAATTGCAATAAAACTTTCAGTGATGAAAGGCATTGGTGCAATAATGATCTCAAAACAATGAGGTCATGATGACGTCATCACCTGTCACGTGACGTCATCTTAAAGGTTTCTAACTTAAATATTTGAAAATCCGTAACAAATCAGCCACAAAAGACCGTAGGTTTCTGTTTGCGGGATTGTATAGGGATTAATTAGGTCTTCATTTTATTCAGTGTGCGTGACCTCACATGACCTCTACTTCCGGTCGAAACCGGAAGTGCCTCGTAATTCAAAAGTGCTAAATGTTATGAAAATGCTTTCAACGATGTTAGTGTCTGGCAAGGGTGTGCATTTAAAAAAAATACCGATGACGTCACGATACACACGAGCGCCCTCTAGCGGCAGGTTGTAAACTGTTCAAAATGGACTTTTTGAAGATGTGTGTGGCGAAGTTTTGTGTAATCACTTCAAAATTTACACATATGTTGACCGTCAGGCAGCCATCATATGTGTGAAATTTCAGATCAATGACGTCATCGGGGGTCACGTGACGCGGCATTAAAGGTGCCTTTTTCGAAGTCGTATATCTCCCCATGTATAAGTGCGATCATGTATACATATTATAATGTGCTGTTCTAGATGACATTTACAGTGACCTCACTGATTGTTCAGAAACAGCTTGTGTTTGTGCACAAACACATTTCTAGTTTTTTCTTCATTTCGTTTAAAATTAGATGCAACAAATTTGTTTGCAGTCAAATTAGTGAAGCAGGCGTGGACCACACTCGCTTTAAGCGAATTGGTTGATGTGTGATATGTCAGTTTATACCTCCATGTTTTTCCCTAACACGAGTTGTCGAGAAAAAAGGATTAGAAATAGGAAATAGATATTGAGATCATCTATTGTCTATATAACTCGATGTGAGTACTAAGTACAAATGGGATTACTAAGTAAATATTTTAATGGCTTTCAATTGACTATGTAATTAGCAATGCATTTTACGGCCATGAATTAGTTCAATTAGTTCAACTAAAAGCATCGAAGTTGAATGGCATTCAAGTTGGTGACGCAGCCGTGTGACACTCTCCCTTCGGTGTGTAGCTATTGTGTGCATTTTTAGACATACTAGGCCCGAGCTAATTTATTTTATTTCGAAGACGCTGACAATGAGATGTGAAGCTCTGAACATTATTTGATGACCACTTTCTAAAGTATACTCTTACTAGAGTTACTGGAACTGAACACGAAGTATCATTCGCTTGCATGAAAGGAGACCAGAGAAAACTTCGGTGGGCACGAAGAATACCTTCTCCAAGAACTTAGAAATTTGCCCAGATCATAGAGTTCTCCGTGCGAGAGTTACTGAGACTGCACATGAAGTGAGGCTGATCAACGTTCATTCACACGCTTGTCAGGAGAACCGAGACAAATATCTGTGATCACAAGGATTTCTTATAGACTGACATTGAGTCATCCAAGTATGTTTCATAATGTTGTCTTCATCTAATTGGGATGTGCTGGACCCGCCATTGAGGATATCAATTATTTATTGTTCATAATTTGAAAACATTTGGACGACACCATATCAACTATTCCAATTGGTATCTCATCCTACATTATGGGACTTTGCTTCACTTTCATGACATCAATTTGCTTCCCAATCGAATAAAGCTAAACACTTCAATGACATTCTATTAGAAGCCTCTTGATTGTTACAGCTATATCGGTTCTTAGAATGGCTAACTCAACTGAGCCCGCTGATTCTATCGATGGAACAAGCTATGTACTCCTATGTGTTTGCTTTCTCATAATCGTCAGCAATATATTCTCCTTGATCGTGCTACATCGTATACATGACATGCATGATATCACTAAACAGCTCATGATGGCATTAACAATCGCCGACGTGGCTGTGGGTTTATTCGGCTTTCTCGATAACTTATTTCATGATGTGCTCGTGCTACCAGAAATGCCTTTCTTCTTTCAGATGGTAGGACTTAATATACTATTAATGATTACTGTTGTACGTTATATAGCGGTGTCACAACCACTGCGACTTAACACAATCGTTACAAAGAAACGGGTGTTTATAACTTTGTTTTGTGCAACAATACCTGGCTTGACATTGTTCTGTAGTTTAGTTGCAACCTCTATGGATAATATAGATCAGTCAGTCGAGCAAATTGTACTACTATTTGCCTTTGTTCCTGTCTTAATTCCACCCTTGATTATTATTATTTTATATGTTAAAATGCTGTTGGCAGCTCGTCTTCAGGCTCGGCGTATAGCTGCGGCTGAGGTGGGTTTGAATGCTGCAGACGTCAGCGCTCAGCTTCGTCGTTCCAACTCCAAATCTTTTAATACATTTATGATTATCACTGGTACTATAATAGTTACCTGGTTCCCGTCCATTATAGCCTTTTACCCGCTGTATTTGTCACCAAATAAAGCTATCACGACATTTCTTGATGTTTTGCAATACAGCAATTCATGGCTCAATACATTGATCTATTACTGGAGAGACAAAACTTTTAGAAACACAGCGAAAAGACTTATTTTTCGAAACAGCCAGCACGTGGGCCTTAACAATTTATAAAAACAATTGCATTAAGAATGCTGTCGTGTGTTCAAAACTAAGTATTACAAGTAAGTCAAGATGCATGGCTCGATTTTGCTGATTTGATTATAAAAGTGTGATTTAAATGTAGACCACCTTTTTTCATGGTGACATTGAGCCAGAGAAAATCAATTGATCGTTCTTTTTAATAATAAAACAAAGGAAACCATTCATATCAGCATGTACATATTGGCATTTTAAAAATTAAAGTGCTGGGTTCCCAGCCGCCTTTTCGTCGGCATTGGGCGTTCCCACCACTGCAGAAGGTATGAAGAGGGTATACTTTTGGCAATTGTCAAAGACCAGGGGTTGATTTCACAAAGATAGTCCTAACTTAGGACTAGTCCTAGGAGTTATTAAAAACTTAAGGCTAGTCCCTAGTTAGGACGAGTAACTCGTCCTAACTCGAGATAAGACTAGTCTTAACTCTTTGTGAAATCCACCCCTGTATCCTCATTTGGTGTATCCCAACATAATGTATAAAATAACAAACCCGTGAAAATTTGGGCTCACTTGGTCATCCAAGTTGCAAGAAAATAATGAAAGAAAAAACACCCTTGTTGCATAAAATTGTGTGCTTTCAGATGCCTGAGAAAAGCCTTTAAGAAAATGTACCTCTTTCTCTAAAACTACGCCTACATTACTTCAAAGGGGGTCGTTTCGAACAATGTTTTATAATATCAACAGCTCTCCAGTGCTCATTACCAAGTAAGCTTTTAGTGGTCATTAACTTATGGGGTAATGACCAAAAGTACACACTGCCTTTAACTACGATGGCATCAAGAACTATGTAGAGTGAGACATTAATTAACTGAATATATGTAAACGAGTAGGCTAGTTTAATGCTTGCAAGTAGTTCAAGTTCAATCAGTGAATCGTATTTTAGTTTTCTTCAACCCTTGTTGGGGTAAATATTGAAGCTTCAACAAAACCGTGTTGTAATTTAGCCAGGATTGGGTGATTGTGGTTTGATTGATTACCTTTTTGTGTTTGAGGTAGAATTTGATGGATGTAGTGTCAAGATGCCAAACCATTGTCGAGTGCCTCAAGCACAATGGGAACAACACCTTTGTCGTATGTACTTGCACTATTCCTGTTACTATAGGCCTACCACCCACACAGATCCTTATGATTTTGATTGATGGATCAAATTCTCTCATCAAATTGACGTCTCCATCTGCAAAATAACATGGTACTTAATGTGCTCAGCATCTAACCATTGAAGAGAACTTGGATTGATTAGACAAAGATGCATTCCAGATAAATATTGTCATCTGAGTCACTGTCAAAGTCGAACAACCGCACAAAATCCCCGACAGTTAACACAAACTAGTTTTTCATCTTTCACACGAAAACGTACCCATCTAATTTGATGAATTATCATACTCTAGAGATTTGGATGTTTGGTTGATTATTCCAGTAGACACTACTGTATTTTACATTGGTCTAGTTTTGGTTTTGGAGGGGTGGTGTTAAACTTATCATCCCACAGGGTTAAGGAATTTGAAGGGAAAAAAAACATTTTAAATTTACGTCTTTATTGAAATTACTTGCATCTGTTTAAAATAAACTATAAACCCTGATATATGTTTAGTAAGGGTATGCTGTTTAATACAACTTTAGCTAGTTAAAACTGACTGCGTGTCTGTGTGTGTTGTGTTGTCATTTAGCTTTTGAGAAAGACTCTGATAGGTTCGAAACATGAGTCCATCACTAATTTTTTTGCAGAATTTAACTTTGTAATAATATTAAAAAAACTGGAGGACCGATCAAATGGACCCCCCAAAACAAAACAAAACCCCCCAAAGACAAACAAACCAAAAACCAATACATTGTACTATGTATTAAAGTACTTAAAATTACTGTCCTCTACCTACTCAGGTACACACATTACAGTTCAACATACTCCGCATAAATAGTTGTCACAAAATATTGTTACTTTAACAAAAACAAGTTTGTATTGTGGGTTTTGAGGCATTGCATATGGTGAGGTATCAATGTGTATTCAGTTTGCGGTAACGCCATGTGTATATAGATCTACTTAGCTGTGTAGATATCATTCTTGAGAACTTGTCTTGCTGTTCATTCTACTGCCGCCGAGTAGATTTTGGAATTCGGGAGACTACTTAGTTCTGAAAAGAACTGTCCTGCTTATTAACTACTTCCTGGGCAGACAGTAGGAAATCGGCCCGGACTACTACTTTAGCTTAATGGCTCAAGGGGATTTATTGTTATTAACTTCAATGCTGCAGAGTGAATTCCAATTGGTCTCAAGGTTTCATCGTTTGTATTGTACACCTTCTGTTTAAAACGTAGATGTATACACATATACCTAATACAGTTGTATATCCTCCACCTAATAATTTGTTCCAAAAATATTGTTACTTTGAATAACAAAAAATATTTGTTTACGTACCCCCCCCAAAAAAAAACCCAAAACAAAACAAAACTAGTCGACATTTGAGCATGTTTTATAATCTAACTTTGGTACAGTCTTCAGTCTTCATACCCTTAGGCTAGTAGTGGATCGTCTTAAAAAAGAAAGAAATGTGAGCACTTACTAAGTGTTTGTTATTGTTACACTAAAACCTTATTGAAAGTAAGCTTATGTCATTGGCTGTTTGGCCTGATTTCTTGTTCTTAATATTTGGATGATCAATCTATTGTTTTTATTGCCACCTGTTATACATTTTTTTGTTTACTGATCTGATCTGAGAAAAGATACTCTGAGTAGGTTAGGTTCGCATGATCCCTTTATCTTGGTTTACCCAGTAATATCTGTGTAAGTCTTTTGTGTATCCAAACACTGCAACCAGTTCAAAGTGCACAATTTTGTTTCCTTCACATATTTTAACTCATTAGTTAGAATACACGAGACTTGCACAGTCTTTTAAGTCTTTTTAGAGTGATAAGTTCCAGAATTCAGACATGGCAACCTGAGTTACCCTCATGTGGTCCACTACAGACGGACACAATCCTCTCTGCCGATCGATCCAGTATATCGAGTGGTAAATCCTCGTGGGCAGGTGTGGCAGAGAGTTGCGCCCTCTTGTGACTGGTAGGTTCCAGAGGGACATTCTTGGCAAGCGTCTCCATCATCAAATGCACCAGAAGAACAAGGAACTGGTAGAAAGACAAATCAAACGGCATTTAACAATTGATTACATGCTACATATGTAATGATGCAAATGGTGTCTCACCATACTTCCTGACTTACGGTGAGATGGTCCAAAATGTCAAACTACTCTAGTTATACCTGGACCCAATTTCATAGAGCTGCTTAATTATAAAAAGGAGCCATGCACAAAATAAATATGCTTACCAGAATAAGGTTACCAACCAAAATCACTTTCTCACAAACTCACTTTCCCGGAGTCAGCTGTTTATTATACAAGTAATAAACCACATGGGAAACTGACTGGGTCAATAATTTGGGGTTGAACAAAGAAAAATTTACTAAAGTGAGATTTGAATCGACGACCTCCGGACTAACGTACCGGCGCTCTACCAACTGAGCTATCTAGCCCTATGTTGGTCGTCTCCCTATTATTTACTATTCGTAAGATTTCTTATTGCTCTATTCAACCTGGATTGCATTTGATTCTGAAAGCGAATTAACTTTTTCGGTTCAGGTGAACAAGAGCGGGTTATTGTAACTGGTCAATGGCTGGACTATGTTCATTGTGTTTAGAAAACCGTACTCCTGTTTTCAAACACATTGTGCTAAATGCTGCCGATTCCTCTGACAATTTACTGACACTTTGTTGCTTAAACATCAAATGTCTCAGAAAATAACACTGTAATAGAGACTTGGTGCCAGCAGGGTTAGGCTTATGTAGTAAGTAACTATTAGTTCTCTGTTGGTGGGACAGACGTATCCCCATACTGTGGTTTGGGGCACTGCCCAGTCTTTCTTCTTGATCTTTTTCTTCCACTCTGTGCTTTTCATAACATGCCATGCCCTTTTGATAATTTTTATGTAAAGGGTGCAACATAAAGTTGTAATTATTGTTATTATCTGAAAGACACTTCTCGGGGGCAAACACTTCATGGTATACCACCTGGGCTCGATTTCACCTAAGAGCTAAGACTGATCTTAACTACAGATCACTCTTAATTGCTAAGCAAAGTGTGATGGCACAATACAAATCACTATGGTAGTACTGACAACTCATCTTGAGATGAATCTTAACGTTTGGAGATAGCCCCCACAACTGGTCTTTCTGGAAGCATATTCTCACCTTGAAACCTCATAATATAATGCAATGCACACTAAAAAAAACCACTATGTTTTGTTTTACAGCGCTGTGATTGTTAAACAAAACTGGTGCAATCGAAATAAGCCTGTTATGAACATACAACAATCCCTGACAAAACATAAACCATTTTTGTTGTTTTGACTGAAACAATGTTTTTTTTCACAGGTGTATGGTATGTTCATAGCTTAAATGCATGCACTTGTTTAAGTTCTACTCTTAGTTGCTCAGCAACAAGAGATGTCAGTTTATTGCTGGTGAAAAAAGGAAATTCTGTTGGAGAAGTTCACAAATCTGATGAAGTCAAACTTACCACATCGTGCGTCCTCTGAATCAACCCGAACTGTTCCTGATGGGCAGACAGGCACGCCAAAGCTTGATGACTTATTTGTGTCAGTGTCATATGTGTCACTGTCAATGCTGATGGCAAACTGACCACCCACTGTCTGGTTCATGAGATAACTTGCACTATCCTGGAGCTCACGGATTGCTATCACAGAACTGCTATGATTTGTCACTGGTCATTTACAGGAAAACAATAAAGAAACCAAACATTTTCTTATTAGTTTACAGATGGGTTGCACATGACGTCATTGACCATCATCTTTGATGAAAAACAATGGAAGCGTGCACGCATGTACAGACTGCGCACAACTCCCTGTCAATGATAGCCTTTCATGCGTACACATTTCATCAACGATGGTGGCCCATGCAGGGGTCTATAGGTACTGACTTCAGCACCATTTGGTAAACTCCGAGGGTAAAAGGTCACTGTGACCTGGCGTGACCTCATCACTTTTGATCCTATGCTTTAAGCATTGATTTATTACCACTAGTAACAACCTTCATAAGACCAGCTACTAAATGTACTGACCTTGTTCATTAGTGAGGTTGTTGATATCTGGGATGTGTAAATCATGCTCCAATATGATGTCGACTTTAATCCAATTCTCATCAACTGATCGCTTACGTCGTCGGCTTTGTGGTTGGCCTCCTGAGGGACTACAGCCAATAACCTGAGGAGTATACAGAAACGTGTTTTTGAAAAGGGTTTTGTGATACTCGGACCTTGACACGCCCCCTTCTTTCTTGTTCTTGTTCTGAATGATGATGTGTGCAAAATCCTCTAGCTTAATGGGACACAGGCCTTGTATATAAATACAATACCAGACATCACAATACAAGTGTTCTTTGTAGTAGGGACTTCATTGTATGACAACTCAATACTTTAAGATAATTGTTTACAAACTAATTTCTCTTTAGGGATCCCACATAAATTCTGAGTGGGAACAATATTTACAGATAATGTAGCAAGAGATACATCCGCCTGTATTTGTTTTAAGAATGGATGACGAGGGTCTTAATGTACTTCTATTGCATCTGTTGGCACAGTGCCGAGAGAGGCTCCATTGAAGCAGTAGCAGAATCATCGCTCATTGAATTCTATTTCCTCCTGCAATTACACACCTTAGACTGCTTGACAGTGCAATCATTGTGTTTGACACACTTGATAGAGTTGACGCTGGATGTAACTGCGTTACTGACTTGCTGATATACCATGTTATCCTTGGTCACATTGATTCCGTTACACACCAGGTTGTCATACTCCATGACTATCTCCATGGCAAACTTGGACGGTGGTTTGTAGACTGTAAGAAAAAAAACCATAATCTATACAGTACCAAGCCAAATGTAACATTTGGAAATACAACCTATTAAATGAAGGGAACAACAATAGTTTTAAGATGGGTATGCTTGGAGTTTTGGTAGAGGAAAAATGAAACAAAACAAAAAACACCTGGAGGGCTATGTCTAGGGGAAGAAACATCAAGAATTAAACTGCATTCTACATGTGTACCTAACACCTGAACTCTGGGACATGAATTGCCTGCATTCCATTGCATTATAACCTCATGGTAATGAAACACCTTGTGGGATACCTTCTTATGGAGCCAATTCAAATCAAAAAGCTGCTCAACAGAACATTACTGCAAAGCTTTACTTCACATGCTATCACCATTTTGTTTATCTTTCGCTTTTGATAGAGTATGGATCCATTTACAAGCATCTGACCAAATGTTGACACTCCCTTTAGAGGAGTTGTCCACCCTAGTGAATTGAGGACATACTGGGATTTCCCTGACAATATCTTTCTGAAATGCTGTTCCACTGGGAAAGATAGAACGATCGACCAACCTGTACACTTGGGGAAGTTGACTCTTGGGTTCACATCAGTTTCATGTGACCACTGGTAGTTGGTAGATGGACCACAGCGATAAGCTGGCAGAATAGCCCTGCTGAAGGCATAGCCTTTGAGGCATGAGATGGTACAGTTCTGCTCTTCACCGACAGTCTCACAGTGTAGCTCTCCATTCAACGGGTGTGTCAAGATCTTACAGCCTGAAATGATACAGGGTTACAGAATGAATGTGTTAGAATATCATCTCTACCTAATGTGTCAGAGGACTTGCCCAAAATATATTCATAACTGTTTGGGGTTTATTTTCTGATGTAATTATCAGATGTTGGAAGTACACTGCCAGGTTCTTATTCTTCCACAACATTTGTGTGTGTTTCTGAAAAAATAAGAAAACATTCTGGATGTTTGGTACATTTTTTGTTTGTTTAAAGAATTCTAATAAATTTACTCCAAACCTTTTAGCCTATCCTACTGGCGAGTTGATATGCCACTCATGCATGTACCTGCTGTAGCTCCAAAATGGCATCCGTTTATGTGTAATTTACCAAAAGTTACTCATTTCAAGGGCTCTTCTTCTGACAGAAACTGATACTTTATAAATGATGACTGATAATTCCTAAAAACAATACACGTATTATTAATCAATCTTGAATTCAAGAGAAACTGCTAAGATGTGGGTGACTTACTGGGGCATGGTCCAGTGTTGCATTGCTGGGTTTCAGTGAGAGGGCCAACGCAAGGGTTACCTCCATGGGCTGGTTGGGGGTTGGTACAAGTACGCTGATGTGACTGAGTACCGCCATTACAGGACACACTACAGTCACTCCAGTCACTCCATGCAGTCCAACCACCATCAACTGTTAGGGTCATAAGGATACAAAACAAATATTCTGGTCTGGTCAGTGGTCTAGAAGATCGAAGCTTTCTTGTTCACCTGTTTAGCATCGAGGTATAGGCAGTAGAGGTCTCATCACCCAAGACAATCTTAACAATGTGCAATCACTCCTTTCACTTTTACTTATAACAGCCAGTAACAAGACAATGAAACGAGAATCAAAAAAGCTTGTAAAAGCCCTCTGTCACAGTGCCGTTTTAGCCTCTTACACCATTTTTCAATCCAAGTATAATCAAGATTGGTCAATTGAATGATTTCTTAAATTTTGTATAGAAACTTTCTATCTGGTTTCTTTGTTTGTCTTTGGTTTGCTTTGTTTGTCCTCTGCATTGTCTGTCCATTTTTAGTCCTGCGGAGTCGCAAGAAGAACCTTTACCCAACCCCTTCTCTTGTCTGGATTTTTCTTGTATATACTTTTCAGTATTTTTTAATATTGTATTGGCTGAAATGATAAAAAAAATATTAAAAAACATACACAAACTTGTACAAAGTATAGAAAACTGAAGCAGCAGCCTTGCTGTTAAAATATCTGTTTTCATATACTTTGGCGTTGCTCCTATTAATTACAATAATCATAAGAAGAATCTTGCATTGCACTATGATGAACTTTTGAACATGTGAGGTTTTAAATTTATTTTGGACTACTCAATATGGTGGGAAGGGTTCTAAGAGGTTCAGCTCAGTGAATTTCTGTGTTTTAGAAACTCTGAAAATGTTGGCATTGGAAGAATAAATCCTTCTTGAATGTGCACACAATCAAATCTGTACAAAATAAAAGTTTAAAAGGTGTCTTGTTTATGACAAGATGAGAAAATTTGTTTATTTTTCGGTGTTCACTCAAATTCAGGTATCATTCTAGATACTTGGCAATTTTGGGTGTAAGTTTCAGCAAACGCTGTTTGTGAATTTGAGATTTTAAAACCAGAATATTTGTGCTTGATTAAATCACCTTTTTCAAGCTCACACAGTTGGCCTGAGAATCCTGGTGGGCATTCACAAGAGAAAGTTCCTATACCATCCACACAGCTGCCACCATTCTCACAGGGTGTTGTTGTTCCACACTCATCAATGTTAATCTCACAGTGTAGTCCGGTGAAGCCAGTGGGACACAGGCAGGTGTAGTGACCCAAGTCATCTATGCAGGTACTACCAAACTGGCATGGACTGGAAGCACAGTCATTCACCACTGTAAGGGTTGGGTTACAAGAGATCAATACATTTAAGTGAAGTTTGGAGGAGTAAAGTCATTCCATGTCCACCCTTTAGTTTGCTTTAGGCCTATAACAACCCGTACATAGATTCTGCCTGCTGATTGGTTTAGAGCGCGTCACACGGTATGTCTTATTTTTTACTAGAAAGCCGTGTGGATGCGACGACCTATACCCATAGCAACTAATGTACTATATCTATAGCAACCAATGTATGCCCATTGCAACCAGTGTACTATATCCATAGCAGTGTATAGTATGGGGTGTTATCAAACAAATATTGACTGCTTTTACTTGTGCTATGGTTGAAACTATGTCACCCTTGGTACTCCCCGAAACGTTCTATTTTTTCATTACAAAGCATGTAATAGTGAATGTTGGGAGTCTTCAAATCTTTTTTGTACTCTGACAGCATTCCACATGGGAATATGTCTTTGCAGGATTGAACTATCATGAACTTTAGCAATCAGATTTACTGTCAAACCAAATCTATTTACCATCACACTGTGATGGGGTCTGAACCTGGACTCTCCCAAGGGAGGCTGTCTGGAGGAAGTCGGCTGCTGCGATGACATTACCAGGGTTTACAGAGTCACAGGCTCTAGAAAGGTTGCTAATCACGGAGCCCTTTAACGCTGTATCCCACATGTTTACACCACTCAGTGCACCGTGTAGCTTACTTGATGGAGAGGATGCTGTTACAAAAAATATTACAGATTTACTCAAACATTTGACAATCTCTCTTATTTTACTAATAATCAGCTGTATTAGGTCGTGTTGTGCAGTATTAACTTTTCTGTGAAAGCAACAACATTCAGGGAAGACTAACAAGGTTTGGCATGACAACTAGTCAAAAAGATATGTGATCAAATTTGCAGCTCACCTGAGCCATGTATCTCTCCAAGTGTGAACTGTCCTCCACTATCGATACGACTACCAGGTTGTATTTGATGTTGGTTCTGGACTGCATGGCCATCTTTATAGATCACTAGATTCCCTCCGTGTTCGTTCCAGGAGACGGCAAGATGATGCCAATGATCGTCGTTTACACTGACCAACGTGGAATACTTGTATCTAGGGCATGAACAACATTACCAGGGCATTTGATGTGTGAGGCACTTACATAGAAATACAGTGTTGAGAATGTGATGTGCATCGATGTCTGTTCAAGTCCGCTGTGAGGCAGTCACACATGCAGCCATTTCGACTGTAATGGCATATTTCAACCTCCCTATTGATCAATGTGGTGAATTTTGCCCTTCATCAGAGTCACATAGCAAAGAGTGGACCTGGTGCACGTTTGAATGCTATTAATTGTTTTTTGTACCCATGTTCCAAGTGCATTAGTGCATTGATATACTTGAAAATCAGAAGAGTATATATAAATAGAAAGAAAAAAAGCTCAGTAAACACAATCTTAACAACCCTTACCCCTTGATAAAGATATTCAGAGCCTGAGGATCACTGATGGCAAACTGGGCTGCCTGAGGTGTTGGGTCACTACCTGGCATTATGTATGACAGTATTACTGCATCGGTTGATGATGAGGTGCTTCGAATCCACAGGGCTAGGGTGAAAGCTTGCAGGCTCTCCTCTACGGCTTGCTCTATGGTGACAAACTGGCTGGGTACATTGCTTTGAAACACCATATCATAATGCTGTGGGGCATCTGTTGACGTAATCATGTTGGTAGACTTGTATCACAATGATCACATCTTTTTTATTTTTCTCATACTCAAGTCCATAAAAACCACATTAAGGCACATTTGTGTATGGTAAAACACATTACAAATTGAGACTGGATAGGCAAAATAGGCTGACCCTGTTTCATGTGACAGTATTCATTATTACTATTTGACAAAAGGGAGCATGACAATCAATGGTGTAACCAGACATTTTCATTTTTTGGGGGGCAACTGGGGGCAAAGTTATATTGGGGGAGGGGCTATTTAATGTATCAAACCATTCATTTGTGCACTTGTTTTAATCTCATTTGGTGGGGCATGGGGGGGGGGCAAAGGTTCTGAGCTTGGGGCTCCTGCCCTCTCTGGTTATGCCGCTAACAAAGACAGTGAAAGGAAATTATAAATGAGTCTCAGTTCAAACATTCATAATTCGACAACTACATTTTTCAAACAGAAATAATTTATTGTTCACATACAGGTCCCTGAAATCTACATTAGAAGTAAAACAGGCATATCTGATTCCAAAAGTTCCAAGAAATATAGTCTTTTTCGTTTAACCATATATGAAATAACACCAGGAAACTCAAAGTCTTACAATCATTGCAATATCTGCCGACAAATCCTCGTTTGCACTTGCACCGGTATTCATTCAAGCCGTCAATGCACTGAGCCTCATTTTGACAGAGATGTCCTCTACAATCATCAATGTCTTCCTCACACTGGTACCCACTGTAGAGAAATCAAAGCAAAAAGAAGCGGCCGATTGAGGCTACTGTTTGGGTTATTCCAGCAGAGGTATAACTCACCCTGGAAACTTTAGCTACAATTTTGACTCAAAAATACAAAATTGGTTTTTCAATGAGTACTATAGTACCCCTAGTACTATCATTAAAACATTTACCCAGTCAGTTTCCCTTGTGGTTTATAACTTGATAATTGTAATGAAACTTGTGATCAAACTACAGCCTGTTGCTGATGATGCTGACTTACGTATAGCCAGGTTGACAGAGGCAGGAGTGCGTGTTTAACCCATTGATGCATGTACTTCCATGAAGGCATGGGTTAGGCTTACAGTTGTCAATTTCCACCTCACACCTTACACCTGTGAAACCTGTAATAGTGGAAAGATACAGGTGTTTCAAGATTAGTACATGAGGTGGCTGAATCATGAACAGGGTCGTAGCTAGAAACATTTGAGTGATGGGTGGTTGCAAAGATTGCAGTTCTGGCCCAGTGTGCACTCAACGCACGCCATGCATACACATTTGTTTCAGCTAGTGAGGTGGATAACCAAACAAGTTGAGAGTGCAATCAATTAGCTTGTAGAGTAAATAATAAACAGGGTTACCTCTTCTACAGAGACTGAAAATATCGAAAGTTAATCGCAATCAAACAAGTCATTCACGAACAAACTTTTCACATGTATCTGATTTCCATAAAACTGCTGAGTGGAAGCCTTAGGTGTAGTGTGTTCATGACACATACCAGCGGCTTTGGTATCAGTGCTCACTACTACACTTCAATGTGATGTACACATAACATGTACAAATAGATTAGATAGATGTAATATTAGTAGAGAGCAGGGTATGTACACATGTGCACTGCATAGACAGTTTACACGTAGAGTGTGCGGTAGTACGCATTTTAGTCGGATAAGAAGTAAATATAAAAGGTTTGGCAATTCTTTAATTAAATCATAACGTCTCATATTAGGAAAATCTGTAATGGATGGAGGAATTTACATTTGCCCCGAGTGCCGGGCGGGAAAGGACTGTCGGGCGGCACCAGGGATTGTTGGGCGGGAGCAGGGGCTGCCGGGTGCTGCCACCCACCATAGCTACACGCCTGCTCATAAATGATGAGACCAACTGGGAAGGGACTGGAAACCCAATCAACACCTTAAAGCTTCAGTGAAAGCCTGATAATATAACACTAATGCCATGATGATACATGATACTAACAAATGAACAGAAACAATCATGCTATCAATATCTTGAGGACAAAACAACTTAATTTACCTTGTGGGCACACACAGTGTTGAGAGCTGGGTGCAGATGGGACACATTGAGCATTGTTCTGACAGGGCTCAGCAGCACAGATATCTAAAGATGTCTCACAGTGAGTTCCAGTAAACCCAGCACTGCACCGACATGTATAGCGATTGGCCTAATATCAATAGAAAATAATAACTGGATTTGATCTAAGCCTTTAAAAAAATTGAGTACAAACAAGGCCAGATGCATTCCTGAAACCATCTAAATATTGTCTGCAATTAGAGTGGAGTGTCTTGCTCATGAGCCTGTGATTGGCCAGGCTGGGAATCCAACACACATTTACGAACTAGAGGATAATAGTATAGTGGCTTCTTATATAGCATTCATATCCGTCACTCAGTGACGCTCAAGGCGCTTCAACATTTAAGTATTTTGGGGCTACGTTTGAAAATTCCAGCTTGTTAAAGCTGAGGACAAGCTGGCTGCTAAAACTGGAGAAGTGTTACTTTATACAAGGTGTACTTTTCCTATGACATGAAAATCATCAAATTTTAAAATCAGTGCTTGAACTCTTACCTGATCAATACAGCTGGCTCCATTTTGGCATTGGTGATTGACACAATCATTGACATTGGTCTCACAAAATCCCCCTTCATAACCAGTCACACATTGGCAGGTGAACCCAGCGCCAGTTGCATTGCAGGAGCCACCGTGCCTGCAGGGGTTTGGCTGGCAGAGCCCTGGCTTGATCTGGCAGTGGACACCTCTCATCCCATTCAGGCATTGGCAGGTGTAGGAGTTGATTCCATCGATGCAGAGGCCCTGATTGTGACAGGGATTGCTGATGCATTCATTGATGTTGACTTCACAGTCATGGCCAGTAAATCCAGGCCGGCAATTACAGGTGTAGGATTGCAGGCCATCGATGCAGGTCCCAGAGTTTTTGCAAGGAGAGCTCAGACAGTCATCGATGCTAATCTCACATTGTTCACCGACCCATCCGTCAACACAGTCACAGGAGAACATATCAACCATGTCATAGCATGTGCCACCATTAGCACAGGGGCTGGATTGGCACTCATTGATGTCAATGCTACACGTACGACCGGTGTAGCCTGAATCACATCTGCAAAGGTACGATTCAATCCCGTCAATGCACTCACCATGATCACAAGCACTGGGGAAGCAATCGTTCTCGTTGTTCTCACAGTGGGTCCCACTGAAACCAGAAACACACTCACACCAGTAACCATCGGTCATGTCTACACAGATGCCTCCGTTCTGGCAAGGAGACGAGGCACATTCATCTATTTGAATATCGCAAAGGGTACCAGTGAAGCCATACTGGCATTCACAGATGAATGTATTATCTCCATCAACACAGATTGCATCATTGGCACATGGCTTTTTGGCACAGTCGTCAAAGTTGATTTCACAATATTCACCTGTTATGGGTAAAGAAACATCGGAAAAGAAGGATTGGAAAAAGGTGTATTGTGGAAACACAATCTACAAAGGTTTACAGTAACACTATGAATAAATCTCTCTGATGGGTTGTGGTGGATCTGAAAAGAAGTGGTGAATCAACTTGACATTTCAATCAGTACACTCTGTCTATCCTCAGGAAAGTCTCTTAAAGACAAACAGAGCATACTGATCAAAGCAGCACGCTGTTTAACCATCGGTTCTTTTCAGAACCACAACTCAAGAGAGATGTATGCACATGGAGTAATCGCAAACCTTACAAGAAAAATATGAAATATCTTGAAAGTAAATGTATGGTGTACTTGCTCATGACTGCATGGTTTTGCATTTAGGCATAGCAAGTTAAATTTGGCCCATCAAATTTATCTCCAAGTCTTTGTTGTTAACATTTACAGGTGGATCTTTAAAATATGAACCAAACTCAGTCAATTTTTTTATTTGCTGAGTGCCACAGCCCCCATGTAAATTGATTACTTTATTTCAAAAATTCTTCTAAAAACCCTTGCATTTGTAAAAAATAATTTTTTTGCATGGCTATCAATGTGTCATCGAAAGCATCTGCTGATTTCCACTCACCAATAAATCCGTCCATACAGACGCAGATTTCGTCACTAGAGGGCGATGCACATGAGCCACCATTAAGACAGGTAGCCCCTTCGTAGCAAAGGTCCAATTCAATCTCACAGTCTCGGCCTGACAGACCAGCTGGGCATGTGCAGAAGTAGTCATCCCCTTCGTCTTCACATGGCGCATTATGGTGGCAAGGGTTGGGGCTGCATAAATCACTCCTTCCTTCACAATTGGGTCCTGAAAAACATTATGAATCTACATGGTAAAGTTTTGAAGTCTAGTATCACTGATGGAAGGGCAAGCCTGATACCTTGTACTTGTAGAGGCAAGACATTTATATCGGTAAATGCCACCTCTATATGAGAGAAATGTATACTGGAACACTTCAAGTAGTACCAAGGTAAACAAGAGGGTGGTGAAGGGAGTTGCCTCCGTTAGGTATCACGCAGGTCAGCTTTTTCTCAACAAAAGAGGTCAAGTCATACTCAGTAATTTCTTATTATCAAAGTTATACACTAACAAATTGTGAGATTACCTAAGACTAAAAACCTCCATTATTAAAAGCCCAAAATCTGTCATGCTTCAAGGTGTAATGAATAGCCTGATTTACACTCACCCTCAAAACCATCTGCACAGATACACTGATAGCTATTGATGCCATCGATGCATATACCACCATTAGAACAAGGCTCATTCAGACATTCATTCAGGTTTGTCTCGCAGTGAAGACCTGTGAACCCAGGCTGGCACTCACAACTGTAGCCGGCTCTTTCAGTGGCTACTGCTGAACACACACCATCATTGTTACAGGGATTGGGATCGCATAGATTTAGATCCAAATCACAGTGAACCCCTCCATGACCACGAGGGCAGGCACACTGATAGTGGTCATCTAAATCTTGACACGTGGACCCGTTGGCACAGGGGTTGACAGCACATAGGTCCATATCTATCTCACAGTTGTTTCCCTCATAGCCTGTTATGCAGTAGCAGAGATAGGAGGCGTTTCCATCAATGCAGGTGCCACTATGCTGGCATGGGTTAGATACACACTCGTTGATGGAAGTCTCACAATCATCACCTGTGAATCCAGCAGCACAACTGCAGAGGTAGTCTCCCTCACCGTCAGTGCATGAACCGCCGTTCAGACAGGGTTGGCTCAGGCATTCATTGATGTTTGTTGCACAGGTGGTACCAGTAAAACCCACATCACATGTACACGTGAACCCAATGGTCTGGTCATTGCAGGTGCCACCGTTCTCACAAGGTGCATCAATGCAATAGTCTATGTCAATAGAGCAATCAACACCTGCATGTATCCAAAACACACACAAAATTACATAAAAAAAACAATAAACAAAATACTGGTCATCTCATCAACTAGCAAAGTCAACCACAACAACAAAATCAACCCCACACAGCAAGCTTCCTTAAATGCCACCCTCCCCCCCAAAAAAAAATAAATAAAATGCTCATCTAGAAAACCAAAGGGGAAATTTCAAGACTAGTTGCACTTAGTAGCAAAGAGTCTACCCCAAATGTGCCTGGCTCTTTCAATAGTGAGATATTGGTATAATTTTTCTTCTTCATTTGATACCAGATTTGTAATCAATTTGTAATGAATAGGTTAAAAATGTACTTTTTAATACTTTATTCCAATAAAACAACCCATATGACTAATTCAGAGTAAGATGCTGTACCCAACTCATCTATGGCAAGACTAAAACGCCCAGCATACAACAGGCATTATCAGGCATCCAGCATTGAGCCATGCTTCCTGATTACACCAGCAATAACAAACAGCAATAACAAACACCAACCCATGTTGTTTCAAAAAGGTCTCAAACTATTTGTCCTCCTAGCCTCAGTTTGGTTACATTAATTTGGGTAAAGACTTAGTCTGGTTACCTTTGAATCCTGCAGGACATAAGCAACTGAAAGCATCCAGTTCATCTTGACAGGTCCCACCATTGAGACAAGAATCTTGTTGGCAATCATCCACGTTGGTCTCACAGTGCTGGCCTGCTAAGCCCACTGGGCACAAACAACGGTACGTCCCTATCTGCTCCATGCAGGTTCCACCATTGAGACAGGAATCGTCCAAGCAGAAAGTTTGCACTGTGGAAATAAATTTAAAGTTTTGTTCTTGATAAAACATTCTGGGCAGATTATCTGATGGCCTAAATTATTGTTCAAGATGCCCGAGGAATTCTTATTATTCTACCAGAAAGCTTGGAGTATATATCAGGGGTGAGAATCACCGCTGACAAAAAAGTCTGAAACCAGGATCCACTAAGAAAAACATATTGAAATGATGGCATTTCCACCTTTTGGTAACCCCTAGAGTTATAGATGTCAACAAGCTTTTGCTAGGAAGAGTGTCCTCAGCACTAGAGCAGTAGACCAAAGAGCAGGATTTCTTTACATGTGGAAAAAACTCTTTGAAAAGTTACCTGCTTTTATAACAAAACACAGAGAAAGCATGAAGAACAAATATAACGCAACATGGAATGAAGTCTAACAGTAAACACTGTTTACTTACTTTGACACATGTCTGATGTTGTTGCACCAGTGCTTTGGGTTATTTCCCAATCAGGGCATGGGTCGCATGAGCTCTGGCCTTCCTCTGACTGGTAGCTATGAAGAGGACATGGGGTACATGGCTGCACCCCTGTAGAGGAAAACGTTCCCACACCGCACACATCTGAAATAAGTTATTGCAGAAATGTAAAAATAAACTATTCCCGCCAACAATATGATATCCAGTAGTGAATGAATCTGCACATTACACAGACATGTACACATATTCTATTTTGTGCATCCCTGTGGAGACATCATTTGTTCTTTCCTTTGTCCCTGTAGTTAAGAACCTCCCATAGACTTTGTACACAAAATTCCTTGTGGAGCACCCCAGTCTTTAGAATTTCCCTATTGAGACCCTTTGTTTTCCCTCCTTCTCTATTTTTTTCTCAGTGTCCATAAGGAAGTGAAAATGAAACCACAGGTACATGCAGTTCTGCACAGAGTTGTGCCATGTTACACACCTGTGCATTTAATTTTGTTCAAATGGTTGGTACATTTCAAATGTCACCAAGAGTAAGAGATTCGTTTAATCAAATAATTTTTACATTTCAAAAGCTTTATAGACTCAAGAAAAACAGGTCACACGGCATGAACATTGGTTTTCTTTGACACAGTTTGGAGGCAGCAAAAAGGAAAAAACACCTTCTTGCAAATCAAGCCCCTCCTAACGCCACTTCCACTACTTTTTTATTTTATCAACTGTCAGTTTAATATCAAAATGATCACCTTCTGATGATCAACAGGTATAACAGCAGTCATGCAATGCTTCCTTTCGGGGGGGGGGGGGGGGGGGGGTTTCTTCGGTAATTAATTTGGCTAGTTCCATTTCAGGAAATATATAAAGTTTCAGTTCAGTTCATTTAGTTGTAAAATGCAAATCAAGAGGGATTAATTCACACCTGTACAATTATGAATAGTAGAAGAACCGATTCTGGCTGTAGACTGACCCACTGGACATTGCTCACAGTTGTTAGACCCTACCATAGCCTGGTACGATCCTTTGTCACACTTCAAGCATGGCTGAAGTCCGGTGCTCGAGAAGTGACCATATGGACAAATACCTGAATTTTATTTTGGGAGAAAAAAAAAATGTCGTAAACAAAAGTACAAAAGTTTTGTTGGCTTCTGTTTGCTAGATGTACATGTATATAAAGGTCATGTTCCAAATTTTTATTTATTTATTTATTTTTTAACACCCAATGGGAGTGCTTTCAATGGCTACTTTCCTTGCATCATAGTTACAGTTTATTTTCTTTTGACTGACTGTAGGTTATTTTCTTGTATCAATGGCCTAATAAAAATTAATAATAATAATAAAAGTAATAATAACAACAATAAAAAATGAAGAAAAAAAACGGTTCTTTTACTTAATGTTTTGCATCACATAATTTTGCCCTTATGTGGTAAAAAAAACCGCAAATTGACTTCTTTACTATTTCTCAAATCTTTTCAGAGCTTCTGAAGTAACTTTTGTTGTTGAAAATATTGTTGTCACAATAATAATTATAATAATAGTATCTTCTGAAATCTGTCACTCAGTGTTGTTCATGGCGCTCCAACATTATTACCCCTGGTCACTGGGTCATTTGTTTCATTCCTTAAACCATGTAAGCCCCCTTGGGAGTATACAGACTGTGCTGCCAACTAAGTAGCGCACCAAGCTAAATCAATCACAAGAACCATCTCTGCCCTCACAGGTACCCATCTACCCCCTGGGTGAGGCAATTATAGTTTAGTGTCTTGCGAAATGTGATCAGGATTCGAACCCACACCCTGATGACTCAGCCATAAGAATTTGAGTTCGATGCACTAAACCGCTCGGCCACGACATGCCACAATGTTAATCAGACTAAATAAAGAAAAGACAATAAATGTTCTCAAAAATGCACCAGGAATTTTTGTTCTCTTCTGAGAAATTATGGGATGTCTCACCGTGACTAGGCCTAGACCTTGGCCATAAGTCACGACCGATAATCTGCCATGGTATTCTGGAATCTCAGATTTACCTTCCATGAGTCAAATACAATGAAAAACAATGGTGGCTGCCTAAAGATTTCTTGTAAATTTCTCTGAAATATTTTACGCACATAAATGTCACCCGACAGACACGAAGTGGTTAAATAACTTGATATATTTAGTACCCTTTCTTAAAAAGTCCTATGATTTCAGGTTGGATCATACTTCACACAAATCAGCTTTTTTTAAATTTTTTTTTAATTTTTTTTTTATGCAAGTCGCCAGACACACAAGGCCTGGAGGCCACTTCAAGGTGTGGGCTACAATCAACTATTTTTGGCTCCTGTGGCTGAAACAGGGTTACCCCCTTTACAGTCCATATGGATGTAGGCTTGGGTATCATCCATCAGAAGCCTGGCTGGTAGAGCAGAAAGCACTACCTCCCCAACTTTACGAAGCAATCATGGTTAAGTGTCTTGCTTAAGGACACAAGTGGGACTCGAACCCACACTCTGCTGATCAAACACCAGAGCTTGAATCCGGTGCTCCGGTGCTCTTAACCGCTAGGCCATGACACGCCACTATGTTCTTGACCCCGACTATGTTCTTTCCCCACATGACAAAAAAAGTTCAAGCTAGCACACCCACCCAGACAGTTGTCAGCGCTCTTGGTTGTATTCCCGATGGTCGACGTTCCCGGGGGACATGTCTTGCAGGTTAACTGTGCCTCTTCATCTTGATAGGATCCTACTGGGCAACTCCTACATGCAATGGCTGCACTGTCAAAGTAAAACCCCAACCCACATTCCACTACAGTATAGGGGGGGGAAAAAGGATTCAATTATAAATTGTTAATAAAACAACAGTTATCTTTGAAACAAAACAAACAATTCCCAACTGTTACACAAATTAATATTATATCATTTCCCTCCAGTAACAGAAAAAACCCCAATATTTTTGAATTAAAAAATCACGGTAAATTTCTTTACAGTATTTCAAAAAAGCTTCAAATAGAAGTTCCAGAACTATGGGCCAAATTGTATTAACATGGGAATAATAAATAAATGGACGTACCGCAATCCAAATCAAATGTTGACACAAATCCCAAGGGGCAGGATGGGCTTGGTTCGTCTTCAACTGAAACATCAGGAAGGGGCATTACATTCAGGCCCTGAACATCTGGGACAAAGTTCCCTTTGTCACATTCCTCCGATACATTGTCTGATAGCATGAAGAGAGTATCGTACCCATTCCATTTCTCATTCTCAAACACATCACTCCCCACCATTGGATCAGTGGGCAGGTGATATATCATATCAAATGATATAGTCAGCTCAAAGTCCGTTAAGGCATCCCTCTGACGGCGAGTTTGACTTCTTTTGTGATTCTGGAGTATGGTTGGATGTCTACGACGATACCTTTTGGGATTATCTCTTGGATCTGTTGGAAGTCTACCCTCTTTTCTCATATCATCGAGCCACTTCTGTGCCTGTTCGTTAAGTTCTTTGTCAGAGTCCAACCCGATATCGCTGTCATTTTTACTTTGTAATTTCTGCTGGACATTGTTTGGGAAACTGTTGGTCCAACCTCCCAATCCGCTGACATCACGGCGTCTTCTTGAAGTGGATCCACATGTCACCTGGACATTGTACACATTGCATTGGTCAGCATTTTCTGTGCAAACGGCACTGAAGGTCACCGACTGGTTAAGAAGCTGGATGAATGCTTTTTTGATCCGCTCTTGTGTTGCTGGATCAGAGCAGTCTCCACTGAAATACTGTAGCGAAGACCGAAGCTGTAACTGACCTGGTCGTTTTTTTTCTGTTTTATGCATTGAGAAAAGATGGCTTGTCAAAAATGAATTTTATAAATATACATCTAGTAAAGCAAAATTACCGAATTTTTTTTTTTCCATTCAATCAAAGCCTTCAAAAAGATGGCACTGGTAAATTTAAAGCACCTATTTTTTAATGTACAAACATTGTTTCCTATCATCAGTGTTCAGTGTTGGTCGGGGTTCAGTTGTACAAAGTGCTGCCAATAGACTCCCAGTCTACAAAGCAAACTTTGCAACAATTGGTCAAAATCCGACAGTGTTGTGGAAAACATTAACATTAATATTTGAGTGGCACTCTTCATTAATACTCACCGTTACAATCAGGAAACTCCTGCAAAGGTGCCCACTGGCCGAGCAGGCCACAGACCAAGAAAGTCGTCCCAACATCCTTGCTTACATCGTACGTCTTTTTGCAGAACATTGAGCAGAAGCGACCATACGCCCACGCATCACAAACTGTAGCTCCGTTCATTGGTGCATTAAGGTCTGGGCATGATTTGGCTAAAGTATAAAGGATTGAGAAAAAGAACAATCTGGATGAGTTTTACTCCATGGAGTTCATTTCTATGAAAAGCCCTCAATTGAACTCAGCCCAGACACACAGATTCGTTGACCCAGTAAATTGTAGACTTCACTTTGCTCTCCTGCTGTTCAGACTTATTTTTAAACACTGCCTCCATTTGAACGTAAAGTCAAACATACTCAAGACATATTCAAGACATATTCAGTTTGTCAAACCACAGAGATCCGTTCTGAAATCGCTGGGTACTATAAAAGGTTCAAATTCTGCTTAAAATAACACCAGAAAACTACACACACAAAAACATCCTTACGTGTGATTGTCACTGTAAACTGGCAAATGCTGGTCTTTCCACTATCCAAATTGGTTGCGGTGCATTGAATATTAGTAGTACCCCATGGAAATGAAGCTCCGCTTGTGTGAGAGCAGGATGTATCCAACTCATCTCCAGTCAGCTCTTTAAATTCCGGCTAAGAAGAACAAAAGAGAACCTTCAAATTGTTCAGCTAAAATCATACTCTACTATTTAAATCCATGTTCATTCTCGTATTCTGGAATGAATTTTCATTGCAATTTTTTACACCACTGGCTGTACAATGGTATTAGTGAAATTTGACTAAAACTAAATAATACATAAAACAGTGTGCATCAACAATAATAGACGTTAAACATTGCTAAAACATACAAAGCAGAGTATGCACTATGCATTAAGGAGACAGGAAACAAAGAGGTGAAGCAAAGTTTAGACTTGTTGATGGACAAATATTTTCTGCCATGGTTCATACACCATATCAGTGCTACCAAGAGCTATATCTGGGTAACTATTTGATGCCATATTTGTAATTTGGACACAATGCTTTTCCATTTACAACAAATTTGGACATCACATTTCCAGTTTGATCCTGGCCAATACTATGCCTTGTATTGACCTGTTTAAAAAAAACGGCTGGCTCCGAAAAGAGCTGGTGTTTATTCTCAATGTTTCAACTGCTGTATTGTTCATCAGACAATCGACAATGACATACTGTTGAAGTAGAAAAAACACAAAGTATACTTCCGAGTTGTCTTGTACACATTATTTAGTATTGCCTTTACTTTACCATCATCAACCCTTCGACTATCACAAGTACTAGGATTCAAAAGTAGACATCTTTGTCTTTTATTTTACTTGCGGAATAAACTCTGATACTATCAACTGTGTTTTTAGACTCGTTAAATCTTTACCTTTGACCACTTGACAATAGTGTTGCTTTTACTGGTGGTGATGTTTTGATCATCCGGACATGATGCGATGAATGGTGACAGGTTGTCTGAATTTAGAGAATTTTTTTTAAATGAACGTTAAAAAGAACAAGTTCAGGGATGCAACAAACCGTCTTTATCTGTGTGTAAAATTTGTGTCTTGATTTTTTTGATACTGTTGTATAATGTACATTTCACATGAGAAAGAGGCACAATGCAAACAAATTGTATTTCATGGCAATGGACAGCTGGGATCGAAACACCATTGGTGCATTTTCAAACAAGCATCTGGTGTAAAGTCTATATTTGGTAATACATTGCCTTTGAATTGACTCAACGTAATATTACTTCCACAAGTTTTGGCAATGTGGCTGGGACCAAGACCCATTTCTGTTTTTCTCATCCTTGGACTCTATCTCAACACCCAATGGTCTGGCTCTTGGCGGGTCGGTAGAAGTTTTTAAATTTAAAATTCCTCAGAAAGAAAACTTGGTTTAAGCAAAATTTTTCTACAGCAACATTTTGAAATAAACCTCAAAAGTTATCCAGTCGCAGCTTCTTGCAAAAAGGTACTATGGCAAGGGAGAAAAGGGCAGAACAATACTAACTGCATGGAGAGTGCTTAGTGCAAGAGGCATACGGCCAGTTGCAGGGGCACAATGGTACAGACCATCATGATCCCCATGAAATTCCAGGTCTGCCATATCAAAACGCGCGCCCCCATGTGAACTTTAAGAAAAGAAAACATACCAATGATATGAACATTGAAAGAACACTCGATGCTGTTCCCGGCGTCATCGCTGAAATTGTAAGACACAACTGTGTCCTGGGTGAAATTGTATGGCGAGTCGATGTCAGGGGGCGTCTTGACAACTGTGGGTTCATCACCAGAGTTGTCAATCGCCATGGGAACATCAAAGACGAGGAGCACCCCAAGGGTCTGGCCAGACATCGATCCTTCTAGGGAGTCAGGGCAGACTTTGAGTATCGGTGGAACAGTATCTAAAAAAATTCAGAGATTAAAAAAAACACATTTTATATAAATTTAGGATGACATTCTTGCCTCTGTGGTTGAATAATGGCACACGGATCTGTTTAGAGAGAACCTGTTAATCTATTTTGCTAACCTTGGCATGTCACAGAGAGCTTGTACAGATTCTGATTCCATGTATCATCAGCGAGGCATGTCACGTTTCTATGTTCTGGAGCGGCTGTCAGCTCGAATCCGGTACGGCAGAAGAAGGTGCAGGTAGTACCATGATGAGGTTGTCCTGGACCTCGGCAAATTGAGGGATAAACACCTCCATTGATCGGGATGAGATCTGCTGGTAAGGGGTTACATTTGGACACTGGAAAGAAAAGTACAACAATTGTTACTTCACTACACATCCAACCATGAAAGTGTCAAAAACAGAATGAGTAGGAGTAGATCAAGAAATGTTCGGTTTTAGATGTGGGAGGAAAACTCCTAATGGGGAAAATCTAAAAACTCAATTCAAATACAAGGTTCTGGTTTCAGAGGCGAGATTTGAACCAGGGTCGACATAGGTGAAAGGCAGGAACAGAAGCCACTAAGTCAACTTATCCTTATAAAAGTCAAAATGTTGTTGAGAGATGATGTAAAAGATCAATTAATGGCATGTCGAGGCTGAGCGGACAAGAGCACCAGACTCAAGTTTCAGTGTTTCTCATGATTAGCAGAGTGTGGGTTCGAGCCTCGTTCTTGACATGTGTGACCTTAAGCAAGACACTTAACCATTGTTGGCTCGTCGGGATGTGACGTAAAGGTGTACATGTAGGTCCAGTGTGTTGTGTGAAGTACATAAAAGAAACACACTTCACTTCATCCTAGAAAGAAGGAGTTCGTTGCGGTGTTTCTGGCAAGGTTTTTTGACAGATTGCAACAGATCGTAAACCTTTGCAAAGCGCAAAAATGGGTCATATGTTTCATAAACTTGTCATACCTGTCTTAAACATTCCTGTGCTTCAGAACAGTTACCTAGATCAATGGCACATTGTAAGTGCTGCATTACTACTATTACTATTATTATGTGATTCTTGCAACAACAACAAATCATTTTAGTTTCACCTTACAGAGATGTATAACCATAAATTACTGTAAATTTGAAGCCTTTTGGATCCTGGAAAAAAATAACAACAGACAGGCTCGAGGGTGGGAATCAAACCCACTCACTTTAGCATTACATTTTACACCAACAAACAAAAGGCTGTGACAAGTGTGTGATGCCAGCCTGTCTTGTGGTTACATTGTAAGCAAAGCTAGCTTAGCCCCTATGCAATGTTTTCTTCCAAAACCCACGCAATCTGACACGCATGTACTGACTTGTCTAGCCTACTGTACAAGGCATGTTATAAAACATCCCATAATGAGATACGCCACAGAACACAACTCGTCTGCCTCCTTGTCATGCAATGCCCATATAATGCATGACAATTGACAGTGTCTGGGCAGTATTACAGCATACATTTATAATATTTTCAGAAATTACTTGCCTTCACCCTTTTCCACTACGGTCAAGATGGCCAAAAGGCAAGGAAAACAAGTCTGCAAAGTTTGAGCCCCTGGGCTGCCATAGTTTTTAAGTTTTGCAGTTTTATGTCAGCAGAAGAAGAGTATACAGCTTAAAATAAAAACTAAAAGTACACAAAATATATTTGAATGAACAGCAACACTATTCTCCTCCAGAGTAGCTTGATGCACTTACATTGACAAGATGGGCTTGGGCCTTCCCTGGTCCAAGACAAAAGACTAGTGGTGGCGTTCCTGGAGCATTTTGCTGTTTGGGAACCCCGCAGGGTGTAGCCATTCAGACAGCCCACCTGGCAGGTAGTTCCAAGTTGATTGTCACATGCTCCAACAAAATGCCCAAAGAATGGTGGGTTGAGTGGTCTACATCTGGCAACTAATAAAAAATAAATATCACAACAACAAAATTACAGAAAGGTCATTTTGTCAAACGTTTCTTTGATGCAATTGCTGGCAGAGGTTTGTTTGTAATGGTGTTGTCTTGTTGAGTAACTTTGCAAAAAATTGAATTTTAGTTGCCATAATTATTTTTACAAGATTATCAGTTATACACTAAGACACATTATACTATTTAGTGTTGTGAATGTGTTAGATTCAGAAATGTGTCTAGTGAATAATTCAGCCCAGTTTCATTGCAAATCGAGAACTTTAACATCACCACTGTTATCTCATTATTAGCTAGGAATTGTTTTACATTGTGTGAGCGCATACTTCAAACCACAAAGCACTATTGCTTTGGCCCTTTTGCGGTTACCAGCCATGAAGTTGGGATACCATGGTCCAATGTACATACCTCTCACACTGACTTCAAAGTTACAGGAAGCTTGATTCCCTGCTGTGTCTGTAGCAACACAGTTGATAATATTATCCCCAACCGGTAGCAGTGCTGGTTGAGCTGGATTACAGGTTATAGTTGGCGATTCACCAGAATTATCCCTAGCTGCTACTGTCCATGTAACAGTCACTTGTAGTGAGGTGTCCGTTGGGTATGCCACAAAGTCAAGCGGGCAAGTTGTGAAATGTGGACTTTCATAATCTATACATTTAAAATATTTTTAAGTCGGAAAAATTGAAATCAACTAATCACCAAACAATGATATTTTCAATCAAAACACCAATACAACAAACGCAACACTTCCCAGGGTGTCTAGTACGGCAAAATAACATTTTGGATCATTACCAATATTTGGGATATGATCTGCTAAAGTTGAGACGAACGGTTGCATTTGTAGAGATTAAACTTCCACTTCTAGGGATTAAACATAGTCTTACCAATGCAGCTGAATGCAGTGCTATCTTGAGACCAATCTCCAGTACCAAGGCATCGGATGAAGGTATACCAAGGAGGGTCTACTCTGTACCCAGATTGATTACAGCGAAGGTAGCAGATGTCGTTGTAATTTGGAGAGATGAGGCAATCAGCTGGAGATATCTCCAAGCCCTCAGTAGCAACTAAAGCTGGACAACTTCGCTCTGTAAAACAGTATTGTTAGTTGTTTAGAAGAATAAGTTGTTGGATAGAATAATGGGAGGGTAGATACATTCAGTGTCAGCTAGTGCTGGCCAAAACCATCCTCCAAGGAGCAGTTGAGGGCAAGTGACCACGAGGCAGACAAAGGAAGTCCTGGTCTGACAACATTTGAGACTGGACAGGCCGAAACATTGCCGCCCTCGTACATATGACAGAGGACAGAGAACAGAGAACTGTAGCAATCTCTGACAGCAGATGCATCCATCATGACACCCCAACGACCAGCATGATGGTCACAGGATGAATGAATGAATGTATGAGTGGTGGCCACATTTTTTTAAATTGGTTTTCTTCTAGAATGTTAAAAAGATGGCTTATAAAAAAAACTTTGCAAAGCCAACAAGAGTTGGAGCTTTGATCCTAAAGAACAATGGTAATTTTTCAGAAAGTATGGGTACGTCATATAAGTTGACAACTTTTTTACTATTTGAGAATAGTCCCCGCACTTCCTTGTTGGTTATTTATTCTTGTTTCTCATCTTTTCAATCACAATTATATAGAATCCAACATTATTACCCCGTTCACTGGGCCATATATTTCTTTCCTTAAACCATCTCAACTCCCTGAGGTGTATACAGCCTGTGCTGCTAAGCTCAATCAATCACAAGAACCACTCTGCCCTCACAGGTATCTATTTACCACTGGGTGATGAGAAGCAATAAGAGTTAAATGTCTTGCTCAAGGACACAAGTGTCATGACCGGGATTTGAACCCACACCCTAATGACTCAGCAACCAGAGAAGTATGCACTAAACCGCTCGGCCACGATTGCGTTTATTAAATACGTTCATATTGAACTTGTGGAAATAAATCAAATCACATCAAGTGAATTCTGATGAGATGCATCTGCAATTTTCTATGCAATCCGAACACCAATGTAACCAACACTGTACAGTTTCTTGAAAAATATTGAAGAGAAAACAAAAGACCATGTGTTTCTCAGTACAAAAGTAGCATTCAGCTCAAAAGCTGAGATCTCATACACCTGCAACAGGTTCTCAACATAACATGATAATGGGGACGGAATAAAAGCTCTTGAATCTTAATTTCTAAGACAGATTTAAAACACATTATGTAGATGGTTTTATGCCTCTAGTAGCAAATTAAACTTAGTGTGAAAATCATGTAGGGTTGTTTAGGAATAGGGTTAAAACCACACTAACCTTCACAGGCAAAGTCCACCACATCCCATGTACTATTTGCAAGGCAGGTAGATTGCGGGGTACCAACACCTCCATAGCCATAAGGACAGTACCAGTGGCAGGTGGTGCCCAGCGGTTCAGTGGCTGGTGGGTGCTTAGGGCAGCCTGAGTGAAGCACTTTACCAGGCCCGTCAGCCAAGGCAGGACATGAGATTGCTGTGAAAAAAAATATAACAACATAAATAATATCCTTTTATCACAGAAGAATGCTTTTAAGTCTCAAAGAGAAATTGGAATAGATAATGATGAGCTAAGCGAGTGATCGAAAACACCATTTGCTAATGACCAAAGTTGCTGACCAAGCCATTTCATTTTAAAGAAATTTGTACTGCATGTTGTGAACATCCTCATGATGGAGCAGGGCAGTATGTTCATAAAGTTAGAACTACTATTTTTAATTTATTTTTTATTTATTTTTTAATGGGTGAACATTGAAAGGATTTCAAGACTCATCTACAAAGTAGAAAAACAACTATTGACTGTCACACCCGTCAGTCAAGAAAATTCAGGGTAATTTTTTTTCCTTCAACAAAAAAAACCTGAAGTCTGATGAATCCTGGAAAATCACAGGCCTTTTACTTACGAGAACATGTAGGGTTTTGATGTGTCCACTCCACTAGAGAGGATTCACCAGTCTTTTCACATTTCCTGCTTCCAGGGCCTATCAGTTGGTACCCCGCATTGCAGGTGAAGCTGCAGGTGGATCCATAGATGTTACTTGGGCACTTGATAAGGGAACCGCTGGCTGGTGCTTGTAAGGGCTGGCAGCGTAGAACTGACACAGTACATAAATGCCAAAAATGTATCAAAATTTCAGGTTTTTGACAAGGAAATCTACATCCTTTATGTATTTCATGCAAAGAAAACCATTGGAAAAAAGTCAATACAGGGCAATCCGAAATATTCAGTAATTGTGGCACAAGGGGGGGGGGGGCGGGGGCAAGGGAGGAGCCTGGGTACAACTTTAAAAGGTAAAGACAATTTTGACATCACATAACATAGGACAATTTTAATTCACAGGGTTTTTTTTCCATAATGAAAGGCATTTCCACCACTGAAAAACTTGGCAACACTTTTATAGCCCAAAGTGCCCAATCCGCAACATGTCTCTTTATAACTCTTGGAAAATTATCTCCTATTAGTGCAGTGTCAATCCCCCATCTTACATTCTTTTCCACTTGGTGGCCAACACATTTTTTTCAAATACAGTTAGGAGGTTTGTTTAAAGCGATCTGAAATACTGGGAGGGGGGATCTAGGTAAATATGAGGTATGGCTTTCTGCTTACATTACACTGTATTCTTACCATGCACAGTGATGTGGACATCACAGTGTCTTCTGTTTGAAGCTTGGTCCTTGGCAATGTAAGTCAGAAACGTTGTGCCTTCAAAAAATGATGACCCAGACCCCAGGGAAACATTCAAGCTGGAGGAAAAAATTAACATTGGTAAGTCCGTTGTTCTTGGAAATGTGCGCATGCTCAGAATGTTGTAAACCATGGGAAATTACCTGGTATGTCTGCTGCCACTTTGCATTCCAAAGTCTCCCAGTCAAACAATTCAATACAATACACATATTTTTCACAATGTTCATGTATATATGCATTTGAAGATGCACTTTCGACACAAAAATTTACAATAAAGGTCGATTGGGAAGGGGGGGTGGTGGAATGTGAAAACTGGTCAAATCCAAATAACATTCATTTTGTTCTAACACACACCTGATAACATTTACAACCCCAGAGTTATCGGTTGCTACCGGTGCTTGAAAGATGACAACAGCTTGCCGCATTCCTGGTGGAGCAGTCTTCTCAAGATACATTGGGCAGCTCTCAGTAAACACTGGTGATTTGTAATCTGTTACAGAAACGTTAGTGATAATATTAACATCCATTCTTATAGGGAATGCAAGTGCACCTTCAGTCTTTCTTTTCACTAAAAATCCACTAAAAAAAGGATCTTTAAGTTTTGTTATTACAACTATTTATCAAGTAATAAACCACAAAGGAAACTGACTGGGTAACTGGCAGCTTACGGTTAAATGGCTTCTGACTGGCACCCCCAAACAAAGATATTGACTAATAGGGAGACCGCCAACATAGGGCTGGATAGCTAAGTTGATAGAGCGCCGGTACGTTAATCCGGAGGTCGTTGGTTCAAGTCCCGCTCCAGTCAATTTTTCTTTGTTCAAACCCAAATTACAACTATTTATGGTAAATAATTTACTCTTATTTGTCATCACATTACATGCTTGTATTTAAGGTAAGGTCATACTTCCGTAATGACCCCCCCAAAAAAAAGAAAAAAAAAAACAAAAAAAAAAAAACGGGTAATTTCTATCCGAAAGCTTCCTTATCATAAAGATGATATTGGTGGTAAGCATCCTGCCAAATGATTTTGTCTGAGATGCCCCTGCTGATTAGAAATAAATAAAAGTATGTTGTCAAATTTGAGTCTCCAAAACTCACCTCGAGGTGAGTTTTGGAGATACAAATTTCCATGGTATCCTTTTGGGAATGCTGCGCCAGAGATGCAGTTGGTACCCACTGTCAGCTCGCTAAACATGGATGGGTTCGACGCTCTTGATGAAAATACCGTGACAGGTTTTTTGTCTTTTTCTCAACAAGCAGACAACTGTATTAAGCTGAAACTGTCACAGGGTGACTTATGTTGTGTCTTTATTGACAATGTTGCCTATAAATCAGCATTACCTTGACAAAAACCAATCTATAACCCTAACTTTAAGCCAAGTGAGTGATTATTTTTAAATTCACTTTACATTGCCTGGATGGGTATTTGTAAGAATATTTATTGGCGTTGTTATAGGGTTGCGAGTTGTGCGGCACCTCATGTCTTTCTGTTGTGCTGGAGGCTGTATACAGACACACGTACATGGCACAGTTTTGTCTCTATTTCTCTGGTTGTAGGAGGGTATTTGTCAGAGAACTCTCAGTGAGTATTTCTCGGCCTTATATTTATATTTTATTGGAGAAAATGATTGGTTTCTGTTGAGACATTCACTGGTATGTGATATTTATGTTTTCATATGCCAAGGAACATGCACTTATTATCGCTCGATGATACTTTTCCAGGTAATGATTTTTTGTTTGTTTTCCCCCAAAATACTGCTTTGAAAGTCTTGTAAGCCGAGTCTTATTCGCAGAAATATACTGCAAGTCCAGTGGTGGATTTCACAAAGAGTTAAGACTAGTCTTATCTCGAGTTAGGACGAGTTACTCGTCCTAACTTAGGATTAGCCTTAAGTTTTTAATAACTCCTAGGACAGGTCCTAAGTTAGGACTATCTTTGTGAAATCGACCCCTGCGAGCATACAAAATGGAAGAAACTAACACAATCCAAGTACTTTCATAGTGCATTCAGATTGAACACTATCACATCCTAGTGAAGCCTAAGTTTACCTGTGCATGAGACGACCCGTGAATCGCTCCAAACACCCTGAGCAGTACACGTCTTACTGTAAGGACCGTTCAAAGAGTAGCCCTCATCACATGTGAATGTACATCTTGTGCTGTAAGGAAGTTCAGACTCTGTGGAGCAACTATTCGGTTGAACTGTGCCTTGGTCAAGGCTCAAGAACCCGGTGCACACCACAGCTGTGAATGAAAGAAACTGGGTTTTGGGCTGTTGTTTTTTTACTTTTACCTGAACATTCAAATCTTTCTCGCCTCTTGCAGAGACGCCTCATCATCGATTCTACACAACAAAAATAGAACCTGAAGATTTGTATGAGTGTAGCCTATACGTTGGCTTTACACATCTGCTTTGAGTCAATTTACACACAATGCTATTTTAACTGTAAGGGAAATTCTAAAATGATTTCCATCAATTTGTAATCATAATCTTGCCAAACAGGCATGTCATGCAATTGGTAGTAATACTTTATGTCCACAGGTGACATAAAGAAGGTGTGCACAGCATGACACCAGTTAAGCTCATATTCTCTGTGTTCTATTTTAATGTTCTACAGCAATAACGTCCCATGCCTACAAAGATTTACCATTAAGGAAACAGAAATTGAATAGTGTGTTGCTATGTGCTACAGGTTGCTTGTGGTTTTTAACAGATGATCAGTTTATCCACCTAGACAAGTTAAGTAATAATGTCGTCCAAGCACTGCTCTATGCACCAGGCCATGGCAATTAAGAGCAAATTTACAGGAGTGGGGTGACTGATGAGTGGTCTTATTCAAGTTCTGGTGAAGTCAGAGAGGGGTCCATGGAACTTGGCACTTCAAGCATCACACTTTACCATTATTGCTGTGTGTTAAGAAAAGCACCTAAAAGAACAAAGTTGCTGCCATAAATATACTCACCTTCGCAGAGAAGGTCAGTGTCAGTCCAAGATCCATCAGCCAGGCAACTTCTTCTTCGCTGGCTCAAATATGTCTGGTTGCTACGAAAACCAGGATAACATACAAATATACATGTAGACTGGTAATCCACCTCCTTCCCGAAACATCCCCATACATAGCCATTTGGAATGGCTGGTACTCTGCATGTGTTGGCTGGTGATGTAAAAACGTCATGAGTTCAGGTCAGAATAAATCATTTGGATTGTTTATCTTTACATCTTTTTGAAGAGTGATGCTTTTTGGGGGAACACGACATTCTGTTGAACAATTAAATTGTTGCTGAAAACCCATTTCTGCTAAGCAAGAGTTTCTGTACTAAGCAATTTTTGTTATTATTATAACAGCTTTATAAAATTGGGCCCTGTTTTCTAATGACACAAATGCTTTTGCATGTTGTGTCTTTGAGAGTTCTAAACAAAATGAAACGTTTTGGAGTCACACACACCATTCAAATCCCTACTTACGTATGCAATCTACAGACGGGCCATCCCAGAAGCCAATGGTTGATGATGATGCTTTCCTGCATACACTGGATACAACTTGGTTCTGACTGACTGAGGACACTGCGTACATGGTGTAGCCTTCTTCACAACTGGTGTTACACACTGAGCCGTACACTGCATAATTGTCACAACTACCCTGGCCTGAAGCAAGGCTAGTCACACTGTGCTGGGGTGCAGGCAACGGCGGACACCTTGTGACTAATAGTTTTGAAGAAGAAAAAAAAGCAAGTAACACTAACTGCTGTCAAGGCATAATACACAAGTTCAATACTGACTACCCAAACTTTGATTTGGTGAACTTTCACATTTAGGAGTCACATGGTATTGCAACCAATTACAGATGCGATACAATTAGGGTCGCAACCAATTACAGATGCGATACAATTAGGGTCACCCTGCCAGTATACTGTCGAAAAATAGGCCTCTGTTTATGTTGGCTCAGGACACTGCTAGGGTTACTATAGCAGAAGTTGATGAGGGAATAACTATAGTTTGTTTTTGCTCAAAATGTGCTCTAAAAGTGAGGATTTCTTTTAATAGATGTAAAAAAAAGTTATTTATCTATTCTGGTTGTGAAGCCAAAGATTCTCAGAAAAGCTAACGTAATCAGTCCATACTAACAAGGAAGGTTTTCCTGTTTTAGATATGGGAGGAAAACCCATGCAATCAGGTAGGGACTGAAAACCCAATCACATGATGCCCCAGCAAAATTTGAAGAGGTGGAAGAGGTGGAAGGCAAGGAAAGAGACTTCTACGCCAACCCAATGGACCAATGTCTGAAATAATTTACCACTGACATAGATGCTTTATACCCATTTCAAGACCAAGTCAACATTTGAAGGCAAAAAGGGTGGGAATCTCCAGAGCCAGCAATTTAACCGCTTGAAACAATGCATCATCAAGGATAAAATACATGTTTTGCCAAACACTGGCGAATGTCAAGTACCGTACACTCAGTGTTTCCTGAGACACGTGGAAAACAATTCATGAGAACCTCATGTGGGATTGGAACCTACAACCATCAACATTCCAGATTACGTTGCTGGTACATGTAGTTGGGTAAACTGATTGGGCCTTTACTCTGTGTCCAGTTTGTCATAGCATTCTAACCAATCAAGGGCATACAACTCCATTTGTTTTCTATTTCCTTCGACGGGAGAATGTTTTAATACTCCCTTTTTGAAACAATAAAATGTTTCCTCACCCCTCACATCAAGATAAACGTCACATGTTGCCGTATTTCCGCTGCTGTCTGAGGCACTATAGATCAGGCGATACGTCCCTTCTGTAAATACTGTGCTCTTATTGGCTGGTACAGATTCTCCATTTATACTCACAAGCGATGCTACAGTAGGACCACTGGCTTCCACAACCTGTGTACATAAGACAATAAACAGTTCATTAGAACTTTCACAAAAGTGAACGACAAGAAATTAATCACAGGGTTTATGACACATCATGTGACCCCTGAATCAGAGAATTTTGTATTCCAAGTGTGATTTTAAGGTGCTGCTATTTTAGCAATTACTAAAAACAATGCCCAAATTGGCCTCTGTGAGGCAACCATTTTAAAAATGGTTATTGAAAATAGAATCAAACAAAAACCAAATCAAATTTTACTAGGGTGTTACCAGGAAAACTGGCCAGTACAGCAGACCTATTGAGGGGAGTCAACAGTCAAACTGAAAGTACATGTCAGTTTCAAAGAGTAAACATGAGTGCCAATTTAAACCTTTTCTCTCAAAAGTTTACCCTCAAACATGAAAGCCAAAAGAGCGCTGGTAATCATACCTGTATGGGCTCCCAGTCATAGTGAACCACAGCAAAGTTGGTTCCCCATTCAGCAAATACAGTGATGTCAGGCGGGCATATCAAGGTGGGTGGAGTTACATCTGTCAATCAAAAGTCCAACCAGTAATCTTCATGTTTTAAACAAACTAAATGCATTTATTCACACATGCCAAAAAAGACAACCCAAAGCAACAACAAATGTGCTTTGATCTTTCTTTCTCTATTTCCAAAATGTTTTGTCCTACAGATATAATATGGGACTACAAAGAAAAAAGCCAGATGAAATTCAAATCAAACTATTTCTAGGGACATGATTTAAACACCTTCTTACCATTACACTGTATGGGTGTTCCATCCCATTGACCAGACAACATACAGGCACGACTCCCTGAGCCACTGCCCATGTATCCCAGATCACATGGCGTAACACACACAGTGCCATAATTCACTGGTTGGTCAATCTCTGTAACCTCTATCCCATGAAGTGTGCAGGTGATGGCCATATATCCTGCTGTGATGTCTGGATCAGGTAATGGATCACACTTTACCTCTAGAGTTGGGAAGGAGGTTAAAATCACAAACATTATCATTACGGAAGTACGAATGTAGGCTGTATTTTAAACTAGAACAGCGAAGCTGCCATGGCGAGCTGCCGGTCGCCAGATAGAAGACCAATGATTAATTGCAATAGGGAGTTATGGCCATTAAGGTTTTCATTGTTTTAGCTCATTCAACTGGAACCAGTGATAAACTCTGAGAGTTTTATCTTTTCATATGAATCTACATGTAAGAAGCAATACTTGATTCAAGTTTCAAGTCAGTACATCATTGCAACAAGGAGTTATGACCATTTAAGTTTTTTATTGTTTGAGCTCATTCAACTGGAACCAGTGATAAACTCTTGAGTTTTATCTTTTCATATGAATCTACGTGTAAGAAGCAATATTTGATTCAAGTTTCAAGTAAGTACATCATTGCAATAAGGAGTTATGGCCATTTAATTGTTGTCATTGTTTTAGCTCATTCAACTGGAACCAGTGATAAACTCTTTGAGCTTTATCTTTTCATATGAATCTACATGTAAGAAGCAATGTTTGATTCAAGTTTCAAGTCAGTACATCATTGCAATAAGGAGTTATGACCGTTTAAGTTTTTAATTGTTTTAGCTCATTTAACCGGAACCGATTTTATGCTCAGCCTGTCTGTTGTCAATTGTAAGTCAAAGTTACAACTTAACTTAGTTCAAAACTTTAAAATTTTAGTTTGAGTTTGGTTCTTTAAAATCCAGAGGTCAATAATTAAACCTGAAAAAAAAAACTTTAACATTTTTTTTATTCCCAAAACTTTAACATTTTTTTTATTCCCAAAACTTCAACATTATTGGAAAACGTAGTTGAAAAAAAAAAAAAAAATGACTGACAATTATAAATAACAATCTCACTTGGGCTTGTACATACCATAAAACAACTCAACTCAAAGACTGATACTTAAACAAAAACTTTAACATTTCCACTGAACGCGGACGGCCGGACAGACGGACGGACGGACGGACGGACGGACGGACGGACGGACGGACAGACGGGACGGAAATTGTCATTACATAGGCTCACTCTGCTTCGCAGCTCGCCAAAAATAGAATTTATAGATTGGTCTGGGAGGTTTGTAAATAATGTGTAGTCATTTACATGGTATTGTTGTTATAAACCAACCTTCACATGTGATCGTGTTGCCACTCCATTCACCCACGCCATTTCCATCATCAGTGCATGTTACATTGGTGGGTTGTGTTGGCATGAAGCCAACATTACAGCTCAGTGTACAAATAGTGCCGTAGGTCTCCTCTGAGTTTGGGCAGCCATGTTTATTGCCATTTTCTGGTGGAGGTAATGCGTTGCTGTCACAAGTTAAAGCTGCAAAAAAATATGATATTTAAAAAAAAAGTTTATCAGTGGAACAGAAAGGGAGCATTCAAACAACATGATTTATTTGAAATCTCAAGATAAGTCTATTCAACAAAGGCAAGTGTAGTAAACAAAATGGTGGTACGTGTCCTTTCATACAGAAGTCATGTAACAATCAAGATGACCCTCTGGCCAACACCATACTCAAAGACCTTTGACCTCAGTTTTAAACATCACTGCATGTAACAATCAAGATGACCCTCTGGCCAACACCATACCCAAAGACCTTTGACCTCAGTTTTAAACTTCACTGCATGTAACAATCAAGATGACCCTCTGGCCAACACCATACCCAAAGACCTTTGACCTCAGTTTTAAACTTCACTGCTTACCTTCACAATAGGGGAACAGTAAATCCCACTCTCCATCCAGTCCACAGGTGACCTCTGTTGACCCTACCAGTACATAGCCCTGCTCGCAAGCATAACGACAGGTAGAACCAACAGGGACCTTATGGGTGGCTGGACACTTGTTTCGGTTGGTAATCAGACCATGTGATGAGATGATGGCATGTGGGCAAGTTTGCACTGGGTTAAAAATAACAAATTTACTTCTTCAGTTTTTTAAATCCCAGACTGTCAGGTTGTTGCTTGCAGACTTAAATTTAATACACATTTTAACAAGTCACTGGTTCACAAAGTCTGTAGGCTTGTTTTCACACACAAATAAATGTATCTCATTTATTTAGCCTTGGGCAATTGGGACAGAGACATTTTCACCATTGTTTTTAAAAGTCTTGCTTTTTACTCCCAAACAAGTCATAACACAATATTTTCCAGCCAAGAAATTTCACCAAAGGCTGAACGAGTTTCTTTCTGTCAAAAACCTGATAAACTTGTTTTCATATTTTATTAACGGCTCTTACACACTTCTACTTTACACTGACTTGTAAATGATTGAAGGACTGAAACCATTTCCAACTTGGTTCTCAATGTACGTTTTGTATATTAAATTGGTTATAATGCCTGGATACTATCACATTCTTTTTGTAAAGTTTCCAGGTAGCTTCTTGTAGACAAACAAAATGTCTGTTAGTTTGTTTGCATCAAATGTTTATTTTTACCTTCACATCGAGCATCATCCCCGTCCCAGTATCCTTGAGATGCTCCAGACAATGCAAGACACCGAAAAGATCCACTTCCTGTGAGTTCATACTCATCCTGACATTCAATCTCACACAATGACCCATATGCAGTAGGGCACTGTGATGAGTTACCAGAAAAGCTACCATTCACTGGTGGGGTGAGCGCTGGGCAGTGAATGACTGAAAATGTAAATGGAATTCAAACATTTTTTAAACTCTTGTTTGTGGACGAACATAAAAAAACAATGTGTAGTTTTCTAACTTTGACCCAAGAAAAGTCTGAATGCTTTAGAGATAGCATCACGGATGACAAACATAATAAAAACTCAATAGAAAGGAAAATGATGGTCCTAGAAAATAAGCTCATTCCTCACTTGTAGTTTCATTAAAGACATAAGCAGTAACAACTTTAACATATGTAAAAGTTTAATATCAAAATAAACACTGTGTGTATGGCCAAGCAGCCAGTGAACTAGAGTCAAAGGTGTGTATTGTTGGGGCTGGAGGGGGGTAGTCAGGCAAAGCTGCTTGCTAAAAATGAAGATGGTTTCACAAATGCTTGTTGAGATGAGATCAAAGGTGACTTCTAGACTTACTGCATAACTTTATTTTCCTATGACAGAGAGAGAGCTCATATGTTCAGAATTATGAAAATTATCTAATAAATCGGCTGCTACATAACCGTAAGTATGGCCAAGAGTTTCACAAGCCATACACGACCTTTACCTTCACAAGTTGGTTGTGGTGCACTCCAATTACCAGTAGCGGTCTGCCCCTGTCGTAAGCATTCATTAGTGTCATTTCCATTCAACACAAAGCCTGATGAGCATCCAAACTGACAAACAGAGCCGTAGTTGAACTGAGAAGTACACACCATCCGCTGGCCAGGAAGGAGGGAACGGTCTGGACAATGAATAACTAGCAAAGGAAAAATATGTATTACTAACATCTGTTTGCACAAACAAAGTATTGACCCACTGCAAGATGCACAGCGCCTATCCTGTCCCCCATTTCGGGTGTCGAAATGTACACAAAGAAATTGACCCCCAAAATGGTAGAAATGGTGGACCCACATTTTGCGGAGGTGCGTTCCGCGTCTGCAAGAGGTCAATACAACGCTTTTCAGGCCCAGTGTAGATCCCACAGAGACCGGCCCATCCTAGTCATTCCCCTATATCAAACAAACAGCAGTGAATAATTATGTTTATGACACAAAATAAATAACTGATTACTTTTCTTCCATTCTTTGTTTGGTTACATTAACTTGAATAGGGCCAAAACAAGATGACTGTAAACATGTTAAAAAAGGTCTATTGGTACAGAATATGATACAAACATGTCCATGCAATATCTTTACTCTGTAAATAGACTGAGTGTGCAATTTGATGGTATAACAAAAGAGGGCCTGCTATATTTGATGTTTTGGTTAGTCAAAATGTAAACTAACCTTGCACAACAACACTGAAGGAACAGCTAGCGGTATTGCCACTCGAATCCCTGACTTCATATTTGATGACATGTGAACCGCTGCTGAAGTCAGCTCCAGGAGGAAGCCCCTCTACCTGCTGTGCAGTAAGTACCTCGTTTGAGTTGTCCGTCACAGTCGGAAGGTCCCAAGTGACCGTTGCGGTGGTTTGACCAGAGTCTGCATAAGCCAAGATAGTACCTGTACAGTTTATGACTGGACGCTGCGTGTCTGTAAAGAGAAATATTACGTATACAATTAGAGTTAGGGTCAGTTGTAAGACTATATATTCATTTACAGTGTTGTAGTCAGGTACAAGAGACTGCTGAGTACAAAGGTGGCAAAGTAGCATGTGTTTTTGAGCAAGACGTTTGCATGTCATCCTCTTTTTATCATTGAGCAGATTTATTTGGCCTAATAAACTTCCGCAAATCGTCTAAATTTAAAAAACAAATGTTTTAATGCAAACTCACCCCCCCCCAAAAAAAAGGCTAAAAGCCACTCTTGGTACAGGGCTTCATGAAGAAAATACCTAAGTTGAAAATAACTCAGGGGAGTTGAAGGTAGGAATTGATGTTCCTCTTAAAACAGACCATGCAGCAATAGAGGTCGGACACACTGGTGCTGTTGGTACAGTTACCATAAAAATACCTGTAGAAAAGACACAGGATGGCTACAGACCTATGGTGACAAAGAGGTTGGAATGATGATCCCAACTCTAACACGATGAACAATACGCTTCTGCATTCTATCTAATAAAGAAAAAATCACATGCACAAGCTCCGGCCCAAATGTGACAGCAGTTAGGGGCGCATTGTTGTCTTATACAGTGCAAAACACTCGCAAACTTAAAATGTTTAAGATGCTTTTCTCACCGTTGCACACTGGATTTTCTGACCCAGTCCACATCTTAGATGCTTTACATACTCTCTTGCTACTGGCCAGTAGACTGTAACCAGGTGGACAGATATAGGAACAAACACTGTTATAACTGTAGCCATCTGTGCACTTTGTTGAATTGTCTGGCAGGTTGGGGTATGGGTCCTGGCACTGGATTGCTGTTAAGATCAAAAAAATGGGAAGAGAAGTTACATAACCTTTCTGTTTATGCCATGAAGAAAATAAAAGCCAACGTCATGCAGTATTTTTTCTCTTTCTTTTTCTTCTCTCAAAATTACTAAATATCATCGCTCCTACCACGAAGTGATCTATCTTGTCAACAGCCAAAAGAGAAAAACAAGATTAAAGTTGCACTACTTTTCAAACTGCTGTTTCAGAGTCTTCTGACTATGTTTATTTTATTTTTTCTAAGACAAACAAAAGCTGAATACTTTATTTGTTCAGAACTGTCAATGTGTTTTCCTTCCTGCAACTATTTTAATTACTGATTAACTCCTAAACACATCACTTTGTGAAAATGGAAAAAAAAGAAAAAAGTTTTGCCTGCAGAGCCCTGTGTACAAACCAATGCAAATTGAGACCTAGTATCATGAACTGTGCTGTAGCGCTTTGCATATCATTGATGAAGTGGTGTATCAAAAAATTGCAAATCTAGTGATATGTCTTTTATACCAATTAGTGTAATTATAAACCGTTGCGTATTAGGTACAGAAATGTGCTGAAAATGTTAACAGTTATTAGTTTATTAAGAATTTGTATAAAAAACAATTTTCAAAAATGTGTGATCTTTGACAGATCTAGGTCACTTCGTGGTACGAGAGATGAACAGTCCCTTAATACCAAAAAACAGTTGAAATTTCACAATTTTTTATCTTTGATTAATGTGTGAACAGGTTTTCTAAACTGGCCGTATGGAATGTGTTCGCACAATTTTTACATTTTCATTTAAATTTGTTAAAATACTTAGTCAGCATGTTTTTCTCTCAAACAATGTAAAGTTTGTGAGTAATTTGACTCGCAGAAAGATGTAACAGCAGGAGATATCACATAGAGATTGCTACATCTGCATGAACCCCTTATAGCAGAGGTCAAACAATGGAAATTTTCTTCGACTTCAGTGAGGGCGCTGTTTCATCTTGTGGGGTCATATGCAAATGTTCTATATACTTACGTGTGCATGATGGTTTGATCCCTGACCACATCCTATTACTTTGACAACTGCGGCTATCATGTCTTCCAGTATTGATATAGCCCTTAGTGCAGCTAATAGTACACACTGATCCATACAAGTTTCCACAGGAACAGGAAACATGGCCCCAGGAGACTGATGGATGGGTTGGACATCTTCTTGCTAAAAAACAAACAGAATGATAACAGGATTTAGAGTAAAAGATATTAGAGAAAAAACAGGATCAAGAAGCAGTAATTTGTTCCTCCATGGGTGTTTTGTGGATAAAACAACAATTATGACATTGAAAAAGGTAGTGAAAAAATATTTTTTTGGGAAAAAGTTTCCACATCTGACATTTATGTTTTTATGACTTCAGAATTGTTCAGACCACCTGTTCTTCACTTATGGACACAGTAACTTGGACGCTGCACTCTATTTTTTTTCTTCAAATTTTGACATCTGCGGTCTTACTACCGCAGATGTCAAAATTGTGTAAAACGGAATACAGCGCCCCAGTTACCGGGTCTACTTTGCTGTATACATTCTGTCAACCTTTCAGGACAGGTAAAGATAAAGTTGGATCTAAGCTAAGGGATACAAAGTTCTTGTAACCGATAACCTGGTTGAAATTTGCAGTAAGAACTTGCCACTGAAGGGGGCATTATTGACAATGCAAAAACGGATAAGGCTACCGGCGGCCGCCACTTTTTCACTTATTGCTACCAAAGCAACATCTCATTGATTAAATAGGATACTAATACTATATTACTAGTTTAATTCATTATAATAATGGTGAATGAAAAGCGGTGGCCTCCACTTTTTCATGTTAATTAATTTTTCATGTTAATTAATTATGAAAAAAAGGTGTCTTATTTACGCAAAGTCAAATGAGATACAGCACAGGACATAAAATACTACTGTAACATTTAGTAATCAAAGAAAAAGCCATGGACCCTTGAAAACTATTTTATGAGGTTCGTTGAGGTTCATGAGTCACTCATATAGTTCTACCGACACAAACAAATTACGTTAAAAATGACCTTACCATAACCATGCTTACTTTTTACTACATTGATCACGAACGAGCACAAATGTCCGTTTATGTTCCCATATCCATCGATAGCACTATATTTGATGGTGTATGGAGACTCATCGGCACTGAAGCTATTGCAAGAATTAGGATTACAGTCCACCCTTCTAACACTGAACGAAAGCGAGAGAAAAGTAAAATCTATTTTAAAAACAAGGTGAGCGCTAACTAAATAAATTATTCCAGCAGACGATACTTCCAGTTCCCAAATCAAAGTAAAGTTACGCGCCCTCAAGTGTCAGTTCCATGTCAACTACCCCGTGTTTGCGAAGTGTGCATTTTAAGCACCGCGCGCGTTCACACGCCCAATAGGTATAGACCGGTAAAGGCAAAAGACTGTACAAGTCTCGCGCGTATCGGAATGAGAAAACACGTCAAACGAAGAACGTATTTATGTAATGAGGTTTAGCTTTTTTATTATTTTTATTGAAGCAAAATTGAAGCTCTGTTTATGGAACAAGAATGCTTGTTTGACTTTAACTTTTTAGAAACCACTTGTATAAATCTACGCCCGTGTGATATGTGCAACTACTCAACCTCGTTCCCAGTGGTGTAGGCCCTACGATCTCGACGCGCCATTTTGTTTTCTTTCCCAGAATGCCTTGCTCGATTGATTTACAGCGCTTCCCTAACCAGGGGTTTAGCGACGAGAGGTATCGATACGGCGCGCTGCCCATGGTAGCGAGGCTGGCAACTACTGTACTCAAATCGAGGGCGCACTGGTAATGCTAAGTGCACAAACGCGACGGGACTGCAAGGAGACACGCGCGCCATTTTGTACGATGGCAACATTGAATACGAAATACGCGGTGTGCTTGCTAAATACACATTTGCGGTCTAAAAAAACCAACGAGCAGCTGTATTAAAGTTGTTTCGTGGGGTTTAGGTTGTTCGTTTCAATAGAGGATGAACACACATGCCATGATTTATTGTCCAAAGTGAAGGAATATAGTGTTAATATATTATATTTATTCGGGGATTATTTAGTACTATAAACGGTCTTCACTTGCATTCATAAATTTCACATTAACCATTGCTCTGTTAAGATATCAATGAGCAAGTTCGGATGGGCGACGAGAGTGACAAGACTGTGTGACGTAGCTCTCGAAATGACTAGATCGACCATGCTCCAGTGCATGGTCGATCTAATCAATCTCCCTGTGCTATATGGGTTTCTGGTAAGTCTAGTCACTCTAGTCGCCCACCCGAACTTGCTCAATGGTTGCAACACGCACAAATAGTTTACGTTGTTTTTGACTACTTACGAAATGGCCGCCGCGCTACCCTTGTCGGGCCCACTGATCTCTATTATACTGTTTCGATAAGACTGGTTTAACAACGAGACTAAGAGCCCATGCAGAACCGACAGTATTTGACTTTCCAGTCCATCTCCAGAAGGTATGTTTTTTACTTTTACTTGGCTTTAAGCATTTCAATCATAATCAACATGTACATCGAGCCAAGATTTTCTAATCAAAAACATTTTTCTAAAGGCAACTTAGATCCTATGTTTATAGAAAAATTATAAAAAGTTGTATTTGTCCCCAATTTTTCATGAGCAAGATGGTCACTATTCATTTTTCATTTCCCACAATTGTTGCTTGTTAACACATGAACATCTGAAATTATGTGGATAGGTTTTTCATGAATTGACTCATTGATTGATTATATTTATATATTTTGTGGCATATCATTTCCTGATGTCACATCTTTGTTCTACGAAAGTTCATACAATTAAAATGAGATCTTTCACTTTGTATTAAATTATGTTAATTTATTTAATTTGGGTAACACTTTGCTTCTGTGTTTCAAGGGAAATGGGTGTGAAAAAAAATTGATTTAAATATTTATTAAATTTTGTATTACGTATGTATCTTACAGAATAAGAAGAAAAGAAAGTGTCCTAAAATACACTGCTTGAAGAGGGCTCCGCTACACTAGTCATCACCACTCCAGTGAAGTCTTCTAATCTGTCCATCATCCAGCGAGAACACTCCTACTTCACAAGTGAAAGTCCACGAAGTATCAAGCGTAAACTTGACCAAGCTTGTGACGAAATAAGCAACATGAAGAAACAGTTGAAATTCACCCAGCAGAAGTCACGGCGTCTCCGTAAGCAAGTTGGTTCTTTAGCAGCCATCGTCAAATCACTGCAGTCAAGTCACTGCGTTTGTTAGTTTATTGGTTTAATATTTATTTTGTTATTTAGATATATTTATTTATATAAACAAATTTGTAAAATATTTTTTTATTTATTAGTTTATTAATTTATATGATTTTATACAATGCTTCATCGGGATCACTTTTGAAATTACTCAAAAAATAAATGACCATTAAAGGTTACTTGGCAAGAAGTTCAAAAAACCAAAGTATACGTTGCCTTTAAGTAAAGTGGGGTGTAATTCACCGGATCAACGAATGTATTTGTTTGTACCTGGGCTTATGTGGGTGTGAGGGTTTGAGCGAATGACGGGGATTACTTAATAAAAACACTCGGCATCCAACTTTTGAAGTAACAAAAAAATACATGTTCCCCCATCACATCGTGAAAATCTAGCCTATGTGTAAAACCCCCATATGTGTGCAATGAATATACTTACATTGTGGACATAAAAAAACATTTGTGGAAAGGAAAAACATGTTTATGTGATGAAATCCCTTCTTTAAATTAAAAAAGGCATCGTATTTTGTATAACCGCTATGTGCATTCAACAGCTTTTAGGGTGTTTCAAAATGGCCACCGCTTGTGTGCGGTGACTTCACGGTCCTGTGCACACGCATAGGCCAACCCGCTATCCAGTCAGTATAATAGAGATCAGTGGTCGGGCCGCGTAACTATAGGCTAGTGCGCCCTCTAGTTCCTATATATAACTCTATAGACTGGTCCCGCAAGGATAAAGACAGGCACTGGTTTTACAGACCCAATGATTTCATTGGATACAACGATTTCATTGGATAAACGTGATGTGACGTAAGCTTTGCATATCTGTGTTATGATTGGTCAAGGTTACGATGTGATGTAGTTTGTCAGTTTGCACTTTCGATCGTCTGCTGCATGCAACTAGCGTCATGTAGTAATGTTTTATTTACTATGTAATGTGAACATATGTGTTAATTGACTGCGAGTCTTCAGTGTGAAATGAATGCTAGGTCAAGGTCTGCCAACATCCGGTCTGGCAGGTATCGGGCGTTATTCACGAGCCTCGAAGTGTGACGTCAGATGTTCGGGCTAATAACTCTATGACTCAAAGTTGGTTTATTTTCATGCTCCTTCGCTACGCTCATACGCATGAAAAACGGTTTCATTCAATCGGACTCCATAATAAAACACACAAGATAAGATTTGTTCTTCAGAGTATTGTTATTATTATTATAACATGGGAAGGGGCCGGCATTGGACCGATTGAGTTTTTTTGTACATATTGTATATTTTAGAGGAAATTTATATGTTAATGTTAGTAATGTTAGTACGTAACTTAACACTCTCCTGATGGCTCATTGAGCCATGGCCCTCTAGGCCCTTCGGGTATCTCCCGGAATTCTTTCTCACAATATTATAGCATTCAATATTCCACATAAAGCACCCTTTTAAGTGTCACACTTTGTGAACTTTAAAATTATTCCAAAATACAATTTTATTGGTACACATAATTCTTAGCTTCAATATAGAATACAGTATTCAGTTGTCAACATAAGTACAATGCATGTGTCATGCTTTCTAATCAAAGTGCCTCGTTATTTCTAACTTATTTCAAAATAATCTCAGGGCAGTAAAAATGAACGCATTCTGACCGATTTGGATGTTACACTTTGACATATAATTGTTCAAAATAGAGATTGGAGATAATTTATTCTGCTGTCCATGCGTGAAATATAAGCATAACTTCCGTCTCTGAATACATCGGTCTTCGACTGAGGAATGAAAATGCTCATACCTTTGCCATCTTATAATTCTGTTAAATGACAGGCTTTAAGTTTGGACATTTCTTCATGTCTGAAAAGTAGCGAAAATGTTAGAGCGATGTAACAAGCCGTACGCAAATCTATCAAGGAACATTTTTCTCCAACCAGTTTGTCAATGATGCAATTTACCTGTTCCAAAGTTATGGGCTCTTTCTGGTTGGGTGGTTTATGCAATTGTCGCCTTGCACTTACTATGATTTGTTGAACTATAGGCGAGTCGACAGGATTGGGTTTTGAATTAATTAAGGAGTGTAACCATTTTATTGCTGCTGACGAGGAAGTAATACAGTTATCGGTTTTAGCAGTTTCCATGTTATTGACCAAGTAAGCAGCGATTACCTGATCTCTTACTGGAAGAATTATCTCTAGACCGTTTTCCTGTAACCATCTAAAAAAAATTCTGCATTTGTACAGGTAAGTGTTTATCGTGCCTTCTGCTTTGGCTAAAATGACTTCGTTGAAGATGCTCTTCTTCTTACTTTCCAGACCTTGGGGAAACTCTGACCAAAACTGTTGCTTGAGTATAATCTAGTACATCAAAGGAAAACGACAAAAGTAGAAAAGGGAAATGATTGTTTAAAATTATCATACATAAGTAAATTTATTGCTTTAAAAAAAAAATTTTTTTTAGGGGGTTGTACAATCGATGTAAACCGCACAAATATTGCCGGTATTATCGTTGGGACCCTAGAAGAGAGTTCTTATTTCTACCTAGCTGCAGTGCAATGTTTCCTTCTGTTGCGATAAAACCTGTTATCCATGATCTGTAGTATGACCATAGGATTGGCCAAAATATGGAAGAGGGCCATTGGGGAATTACCATTACACCCTTTCCTCTGCAGAGGTGAATGTGCTCTAGTGCCTTTGGAATCAGAACAATTGGTGGAACTATCAGACAATTTTCATCTTGCCAATTTTGAGTAAAGGCATCCACACCTGACGTGCCAGGGTTCCAGAACCTGGAGTAAAAACGACTTAGTTTTGTATTATATTAATTGGTGAAACAATCAATACTGAATGGACCCCAAAGTGAATTCAGTTCACTGACAAATTTTGAAGATAACTCCCAGTCGTCAGTGTCTCTTAAACGACTGACGAAATCGGCTTGATCATTCAAAGTCCTAGGGATCCAGTCGACTTCTATTCTGATGTTATTACGTTTTTTATGCTGAAAATATCGAGTGCTATGTCTTGCAAATCGCTTTTCATACTTCCTATTTCTACAATTCTTGTGGCAGATTGACTATCTGAGAAAACTTTAAGCTGTGAATCAATCAACATTGGCACAAAGGAATTAATGGAAACAAGTATAGTATTCAACTCTCTCCATGTGGAGCTTTTCTGAGCTTCTTGTTTGGTCCAGAGCTTATGAGCTACGTGAATTTCATTACAAATGATTGATCCTGCACCCTGTGCACTAGCATCACAACAAACAATTTTATTGACTTTCCTTCTTGTGAAAACATTACGCTGATTCAAGGAGGCAGCATTATTTTTCAGAGATTGATTAGTTCGTCTTCATTAGCGGCTTGAACAATTTTTATCTGACAGTGTCTGGTCATGAGTCTTACAATATTTCCACACACTGGACTTAATGATATTATCTGGCCAACCAGAGAATGCAATTTTCTAACGGATAATTTGACTGACTCGAGTATCTCATTGATTGTTCTAAGCAATTTGTCTATGCGTCTTTGAAGTACCTTCAGTGTACCTCCTTCAGAATCCCATTGCATGCCTAACCATTCAATTTTAGTTGTAGGATTCAACTGACTCTTTGCTAAGTTATAGATAAAACCAGCTCTAAGTAAATCAATCCTCACGTGCTTAGATATTTCTTTAGCTGAGGCATAATCTGATTCGGTGTTTCCTATACTTGGTATCACGACAATGTCGTCATCTAAATAAAGAGCAATTAAAATACCTGATGCTCTCCAATGTGTCACTAAAGTTTTCATGACCTTCGTAAACAACCAGGGCGCGGAGGATAGACCAAAAGAAAGAACATTGAATTCAAAATAGCGTTTTTCTCCTCGAATTTCCCATGAAAAACCGAGGTAAGGCTGAAATTCAGGAGCGATATCTATGTGATGATAACCTGATTTTAAGTCAAAGGTGAATAATCTCGCATTTTTTGAGACGAGATTTAAGCCGACTTTCCAATCATCTAGCTTAAATTGCTCCTTTTTGACAAATTTATTAAGCCTGCTTAGGTCTAAAATTAGACGTTTCTTCCCTGAAGCCTGGTAGGCCACGGATAAAGGGCTCACTACATAGGAAGGCTCGTGTTTTTCGTTTATTCTAGGCCTATTTGTTTTCAACAGCTCCAGGACAGTCTATGTGACAAAATGGTATTCTTTGTTGGCTGAATTGTTGTTTCTATAAAACATTGGGTGGGCCTGTAACGTAAATGAAATGCTGTAGCCTTCTGTGATAACTGACATGATCATACTGGAAGATCCGATTAAATACCAAAACTGAGCGTGTTGTTTTAATCTCCCTTTAACGGGGATTTTGTCAGAACTTAATTCTTTTATAACACACGATTGATAATTGCATTTTACCTCCAATACGTCACTGAACTTTGTCTCCAACATAGGATGTTTTATTGAGAAAGTGGTTGCTGTGAAGGTCCTGCGCCATACCCAGGCACTGTGATTGGCTGGTTGAGCACTGTGCCGTTTGCTGCTGGGCTTGGAAGGATTGAAGGGATGGCTCTCTGGGAAATTGGTACTTGCCAGGGAATGGCTCTGTTATGGAAATTGGCATATGACGGGGCAACTCTACCCCTTGACCTGAATCTGGATGCTCCGAGCGTGCTGAAGGGGCACTCTCTTGCCCAATGGCCCGGCATTCGGCAGGTAAAGCAGATGTCAGTGCTTGGCATGCCTAGAGATTTTGGGAAAGAAAAAGGGGGGGGTAAAAAACAAAGAAAACGAGAAAAAAGAGAACTACAAAAATTTAAGTGAAAGTTAACCGAGTAATTTAAGGAGTGGTCTAAACTCAAACGATGTAGTGTCGGCCTGAATGGCGTGTTCATGCCCGGCATGCCCATTATATACGGCCATGCATCAGTGCTTCTAATTTGAATAAAGCGCCCTTCAACGATGACGTGTACATTACGCCCAACTGCATAAAACCCAATTTTCATGCTCCTTCGTTACCGGCTCATACGCATGAAAAATGGTTTCATTCAATCGGACTCCATAAAAAAAAATAAAAAATAAGATTTGTTCTTCAGAGTATTGTTATTATTATTATAACATGGGAAGGGGCCGGCAATGGACCGATACTGAATTTGACAAAGAAGTTGTATCGCTGGTTTGGGGGTAAATTTACGTGTACCTCGAAAAAGATAGCGATCACCAAGAGCCTCATTTCCTTTGAAAAGTTGTGGGTGGTACTTTCTGACGTTTTCTGGCGTCGATCTCTTTCAAGGCGGACTCTTCTGCTGCTTGGATCCGCTTTCTTTCTTCAGATGTTTGACCTGAGTCTCCCTTCTCCATGTGCTGTACGGTCGCCCATCCATCTGCTATCTTAATCTTTTTCTTTCTGTCTGCTACTAGCTCTTCTGCAGTCTGTATAGCGTCAATGGCGTCTTGTATGTCTCCCTTTTTTAGCAGGGAGACCTTGATTTTGTCGAGGGCTAATTCGAGTTGACCGCAGAATTGGAATTGGGCTGAATTTCCTTGTCTCATCAACTCCTTGGCTTCAAAACGGTTCTTTAGAGCCTTCACTGCTTCATCGTCAGCAGCAGTGTTAGAGTTAAGGTCTTCAAATTTTTGATTGAAGTAAGATTTAAACTTGCTGAACATTTCTTCAGTATTAATAGTAGGTTCGCTTTGTTTCGACGTCATTTCGTTAAAGTTAACCGAGTAATTTAAGGAATGGTCTAATATAAACTCAAAAGATGTAGTGTCGGCCTGAATGGCGTGTTCATGCCCGGCATGCCCATTATATTATACGGCCATGCATCAGTGCTTCTAGTTTGAATAAAGCGCCCTTCAACGATGACGTGTACATTACGCCCAACTGCATAAAACCCAATATTACACGGGAGCTCCATGGTCGTGCGAGCGTAAAATTAACGCGTGGGCGCAGTTTAAAAAGGACGCTGACGCCTCAATGACCAATGAAAAGGCTATTCATCGCGCGCGACCAAAACAAGTACAGTGTTTACATAAGTTTTGTGATCGGATCGGAAAGGTGGCATCCTCATTCCCAGGGGTGATCGATCTCGCCGCGCCATTTTTTCCCAGCATGCCTTGCTCGCTCATAACCCCTGGAATTGGATGATTAAAATGTGCTAGACTATCTAGCACATTTTAATCAGAGCAAAGAACAGGCGTTCGAAAGTTGTTAACAAGCGTGCACGCAAAAAAAGTCACCCTTGGGAGCCAAAAATATCAGCGTTGTTTCTCATCAGTACATCCCTCTACCACAAAGGGCATAATGACGAGAGGTATCGATACGGCGAGCTGCCAATGGTAGTTAGGCTGGAGAGGTGGGCACAGGAAAAGTCCTGTATAGGGCTAATGGTCAAACTTGAAACGGAAATTAAGGTCAGCTTTTTTCCCCAAGATTTACGAAGTTGTTTACAATTTTATTTCTAAATTTAGCTTTTCTTTATTCGAATTATATTCAATGGGTGAAATTTTGTAGGGAAACAAACATCGCAATACAAGTTCTTTTCAAAAACAACTGCCTCAATACACGCTCTAGCTGCTATTCGAGGTGCCCAGATTCTCGCGAAGCTCGTACGCTCTCGAGGTCGACTTACACACAAAATGTTGTCAACGTAAAACACAATGAAATGGTTCACTATGGTCCCGGAAGTTCGAATACGCGCGGGACTTGTACAGTATATACGTGCGATATGCTATTTAAATTTGTATATAATGTGTTTGTTTATCATTATGTAATTTATATAGTATATACACTTCTGAAATATCGATCAAAATAATTAGGCCCAACCTGAAGTGGGGACGTGCTTCAAAATGATAATTCTTTGACGTCATGTGTGGGATTTTTGCTTTGTTATACCTCCAAGAGCAAGTTCGGTTGGCTGACTTGAGTCGACTAGACTTAACGTATAGTCGGTCTAGATGTCACTCGAACGCGGCATGGTTGAACTAGCTAGTCCAACTGGATCAACCTAGCTCCGGAGCACTGTTTCTCTAGTCAACTAACGAAGTTACGTCACTTTGTCAAGGTGGCGTTTTGGTAACGTGATTGAGAAAGTTTCGTAAACTTTTGCAATCACACAAAAAGTTGGTATAACAATAAATTAAATTTGGTTTGAACAAAGACAAATTGACTGGATGGGGACTTGAACCAACGACCTCCGGATTAACTGGACCAACTGAGCTATCCGGCCCTAATGGGGAGACCGCCAACATATGTTGGCGGTCTCCCCATTAGGGCTGGATAGCTCAGATGGTAGAGTGCCGGTTCAAGTCCTGCTCCACTATTTTTCTTTGTTCAAACCCAAATTAATTTAAAATGTCACCTGTCAGTTTCCCTTGTGGTTTATAACTTGATATTTAACAATAAATGGTAGGTTTTTGCCAATAAAACTAATGTCACTTATTAAGATAGGCCTTAGCAAATAACTATTATTTTATTGCACTATATTAAGCTTGCAAGCAAGTAAGTTTTTTATGGGCCAATACATGTTTTCTCTTTGATACGTCGTCGCCGCCATACTGGTTGCCACATTTGACGAATCAATCGACTAAACGCGTTCGAGTGAAACACAGACCACGCATGCGTGATTTAAACGGCAAATTGACTAAAGGTTTAAAACACCCGAACTTGCTCCAAGCTGCAACAAAACGGGCTCCCACAATGACATAATACGAGTGATGGTAACAAGGCTGTTCTCGAATCTTTCTGAAAAGCACAGGAGAAGGGTCTTCAAACTGATTGTTTTTTACACAATTATTAAAATCTGTTTAATGTGCACTCAATTTCCTTTTGCTTATTGATTGAAAACATTTTAATTAAATGAATTTCAGCAAAGATCACTTGATGTCGCTTTTGTCCAAGTTTATATGTCTTTAACTTACGTAACTTTTCCACAGTGGGAATGGCTTGAAGCCGTTGGATCAGTCCAATGGACAACGGTGCTATTTGAACAAGCGTCAGCGTGGATGTGAATGTCTTCAGGGCAGGGTTGACTCAACACCGGCTGAGGATGACCATCATAACAACGGCCTAAAATTGTGTAACAACATCACATGATTGTTATTTAATTCATAATACTTTTTGAGGCTTTGCATGGTGAGGTATCAATGTACATTCGGTTTGCGGTAACACCAAGTATCTACTAGCTATGTTGATTTGTTCTTAGAGAACTAGGTCTTGCTTTTTAGAGACCAATTAAGAACTCACTCCGCGGCAGTGAAGTAACGAGAAGTCCCCTCGATCCGATCCACTATTAAGCTAAAGTATAGTCCCGGCCGATTTCCTACCCTCCGCCCAGGTAGTAGCTAATAAGCTGGACAGTTCTTTTCAGAACTAAGTAGTCTCCCAATTTCCAAAATCTACTCCGCGGCAGTAGAATAAAAAGCAAGACCTAGTTCTCTAAGAACAAATCTACATAGCTATAGTAGATACACACATGGTGTTACCGCAAACCGAATATTTTTAGTTCATGCTTTACCCTTTGCACCAATGCGCGATGAGCACTGATAAAAGGCCTGCACTCAGTTCTTTCTCAAATCAACTGACACTCTATTTATATTGGATAGGATATACAGTATTGTCTGTGTTTGTTGTGTACAATTTGTAATAATCAACAAAATATTTCAAACAGTTACAAGTGGCATCTCGGGTACCCACTTTTTTCTTCAAAATTCAGTCCGCTATCATGGTTGAAATCCCGGTATGTTTTGTTGGGTATTTTTGAGGAACGCATTGCATAGGCCTATATATAATATTCAAAAGAAAACAAAAAATCTCGGTGCATTTCATCAGAACGTATGTTGTCTTTGCTTTGTTTCGTCAGAGTTTCATTGTGACAATGTTCCAAAAGACACGTACAATTCGAAAAATTAATTCCATCCGTGAGCTAAGTGGTTTGGTAATATTTAATAATAATTGAATAAAGTATTAATGCAAAAAGAATACTTTGTTAAAAAATAAATGTTAAGTTTAAATATAGCCTATAGTTGTTCCCATTTCCTAGAGTAAAATTTGCCAAAAAATAGCGCATTCTCTTTTAACCTAAAGAAAAGTAGATAAAATGTATGTTTGGAAAATTTAAAGAAATACTTACGGCACGGCGAAACACATGGCATGTACACAATAGCTATTACTAACAAAATCGTTACAACTGCCTTCATTTTCAGTCGAAAGTGTAGTCGATTTTGTACAAGGACTAGTAGAGGTTTCTTAACTTGCAACTTCGTCAAATGCTAAATGTATGGATAATGGTTGAATGACATGGTTTATATAGTAGCAGTCATCATTATGTGCAACAATGTCCAAATCTATCAGTGAATAATGGAACTTGACGTGTTTATTTTCCAGATGGCCCGTTAATCATACTTGGTAAATCAGTTGTCCGTGTTATTATGGTGGCCCCGAAGGGACATCGCACAATAAATATTGCGTCATAAATGACAAAATTCACCACTCTATGATGTGCCTCCAGTCGTAAATATTGACCCCAATAATATTAAAATACAAAATTCACGACTCAGTGTGCCCCAATTAAGAATATTGACGCTAATATTCATGACCAAATATGACTTGGGCAAAAGTCGCAAACCCAGCAAGAGGCCTGAACTTGGGGTGATTTTTCCCCCAGCAACCTACATGCTCCAGCTGGAATGGTTACAAAGTCATTATGATTATTATCTTATACTCATAATTTATTCGGCCAAGATTTCTACCAACATGCAAAAAAGTACAAGAAAGTAATATTGTTACAGTTCCGGTACTAATGATGGTTATGAATAACATTATTGTCATCAATATTCACGACTTGGAGCCTAAGTCGTTAATTTGTTCGCCATGAATGTTGACGTCAATATTTATGCTCGATGTCCCTTCAGGGCCACCATATAATAGTTGTAAGTCTTGTGAAAGCGGTCTTCACGAAAACCATTCAGGTTCCCTCGGTCTCGGTCTCAGTTTTGGTCTCGGTTTCGTCTCGGAATCGCAGGTCTCGAAAACAACATTGTCAGCATGTGTATCTGTCATGTGCTACGAACAATGCTATCTTAACTTTTCATAAATAATTAGATAAAGAAATGTAGTCATTGTGGTTGACTTGGAGGACAAAAGTCGGCTGGATGGAAAACTTTATAGAGTTATCCATGTTTTGAGCACTTTTATCTTGTAATGTAAGTTTCTGATACTGTCGAGTGTTTGCATGCATATGAGGAAGGAGCGCTTAATTATGAGTTTCATCTATTGTTATCAGTGTTGAGCACTAGAGGAAAACGTTTTGTTTTTGTAGGTCTATTTTGTTCAACAAGTAATTTGAAACCTACTTCAGAGTCCGACGGGCATAATGGAACTGTTTACTGCTGTATTTTAAGGTATAGAAACAATCAGGCAAATTAAAAGATGTAAAAAATAATCAGGGTTTTCCAGGTTCTGCAATTCTCTTTCTACAGACAATTAAACCGAGAACAACCTTGGTCCATCAAACCACATGGATCCTAAGAATAATACTTAGGGCCTGATAATAACAATGGCCATTGTAGTGCACCATGTCTGTCAGAAAGACGCACCTTTCGCAAAGAGCTCTGCCAATGACAGTATTCAAACCAAGACAGAACAAGTGTGTTTTCAAGTTAGTTTTGAAGCTAGAGAAAGTGTCTACTACTACTAGACCCAATGGCAATTGGGTATAAAACGCTCAGATCTTTTCCAATGGGGCTACCTAATATTATGCTTTGTCGAACTGCCAACGGGACCCATGAAGGAACACTCAGTTGATTAATAATATGATTAGAGTGAACGTGCTTTAATCTGAAACTTTAAGAGAGTATCATCAACTATTACTTCTGGGTTTAGGAGTCCCGTTCAGGAGGAATAACACATTAATCAGGCGGTGAGCTTTTCTGTGTTTTTCGGGGTTGTATGTGGTTCTTTCAATCTCGAATCCCCTCCACCCCCACCCCCAACTGACCGCTTGTTTAATTCAGCATTTCTCCCTTAATATTAATTATTGATTTTTGGGGGTAAAGTTATTGTCAAATTGAAAACTTAACAAACGCTTGTTAGTTTTAGTACTGATTGCAGGAAAGGCTAGCGAAGGCTATGATGTTGCTACGCCACTGGGAACTTTCCACCAGTCAGAGGTGACAGCGTTGCGGGCGCGGTTCACTCTAGAGCCAATTGAACACAAAACCGCACCGTCTTGCACTGTGTGCAAATAGCATAGGTGAGAGTACATAATTCCATGTACAGTCACAGGCCTGATTTGATCATGACGCACAGTCCTTTTAATTAATATGCACCTAATATTATTGAGTCTTACACAGCGCAAGTATCTACCCAAAAGGTACGCAAGGCGCTTGAACAAACAAAAACATTTAAAGACAGGTTTTTGCATTTTTTAAATGAGACTGATTGATGCATTCAGCAGCCATTGCCAGAAACACCAAGCCAAACCCCTTCTCTTGGTGATTGGGTACTTTTTACGTGCATTACACAACACACGGGACCTACGACTTTACGTCTGAAGCATGAAGGACGTAGTAGTAATGATTAAGTGTCTTGCTTAAGGACACAAGGCTTAGTGTCAAGACCAGGACTGGAACCCACACTCTGCATAAATTTTCATGGTAAATTGTGCCACCAGTGTCCGACCCAGTTCCTCCCAAAGCTGTGTATCAAGAGAGTTACGACATGGAGGGACCAGTTCAAGTTCCTGGTCACGTGGTTGCTGGACGCCATTTTTGGTCCAAATGTAGCACAACCATTGATCTCTATATATAATGGAGATCAATGAGCACAACCCAATGTGCAGCTAGTCTGGCGTTGTGTGCGCATTATGCCCTTTTTTCTCTTTTTTTTTTAAACCAAAAAAAGGCTTCTAATCGCAAGTTGCTCCAACAATCTCACAAACAGCTTTGGTTCTTCCTATTAGGTTTCGTTTGAGCGTGAAACCGGGCTTTCTGCCTGTACTCTACACACCCCTGCTTTGCTGAGCTGTAGAAAAAAGAGCCATTCAGCAGAGCCAATCCCACCTCAGACCGGAACCTTGCATGTGGATTGGGCTTTTAGTCCCTACCTGATTGCGTGGGTTTTCCCATTGGAGGTTTTCCTCCCACATCTAAAACTTATCATTTCTTCTCGTTTCCTACTTATTCATCCTTTTATTGGCGCTAGTTGTGCTGTTGGATGAGAACAATAAATAAATAAATATTAACATACACGAACTTTAGGATAAAAAATAGATTTGCATGTAGCCTTCGTTGAAAACTTTTGAAATACACTTTATATATGCCCACAAAAATCGAACTTTTGAGTTTGATGTCGAGTTTTCTCGGGGGGGGGGGGAGAAAACCAGCTGGTCGACTGATAATTTGCACACTTCTGGGTATTATGTATGTCAAAAAGTGTCCGCTGCCGAAGTGCGCGCTGATCACGCGCAGTGAAAGCAGGACACTGTTTGGCATACGTGCCAAAATAATATACAGTGTCCCGGCGAAATGGTCAGGAATGAACGGTACTTGGGAAGAAGTAACAGGACAGTATTTGACAGGAATGTACAATATTTGCCTAGAGTTTACTGGACAGCATTTTATAATGGTCGGCAAGGCCTAGGAATGGACAGTAAAGTTTGACAGAAGTTAACAGACGTATTTGGCTGTACAGGAGTGGACAGCATTAGGCACTACTAGAGTATTTTGGTAGGACGTTAAATCAAAAAATGTGCACTTGACTCGGATCAACACATTCTGCCATGATAACCTTAAAATCACAAAGTAAAATTTTACGCACACGTAATTTCAAACAAGAGAGAAACTCAACATAATGAGGTGGGTGTTATCTGCAGGTTTAAAAACTACGAAATAAAGTAAGTGGTGAGAAAGTGCTAAATGTTAAGATGATGAAGTGATACGAATCCTCATAATTACAAATAGGCCCCCCTAAAAATGCTTTTCAAAAAAATGTGTGAAAGACAAACTCAGATGAAAAGATGTAACTGTACGACGTCAAGGTATAATTAATTGGCAGAAGCCACCACTAGTTATGCATGCTTAATAACGCGGACACTTATTATTTTGGCAAGGCTCATAAACAATGTGACGTCATGGACGCATGACCAATCATAGCACAGTATGCTATTGAGCGGACACTTTGGCAGTGGATACTTTTTGGCATGACACCTGTCTGTCCCACTGATCTCTATTATAATAGAGACCAGTGGTCTGTCCCTTGCACAAACAAGATGAAACCATAATTTATGGGCCTCTGAGAACGCCTGCAAGGGAAGAGTTGATACAAAATGTAGCCTATTAACAGAAAAAAAGTTCAACTGGTTTTAAAAACTACTGGATGTGTTTTAATACAGACACACTGTGCAAGTAGAAATCCACAGGTGACTGGATTGGCACCTACAGACCTCCTTTGGCTTGAACCATGGGGCAAGTTCGAGCAGCGACCATTTGTCAACCACTAGTCAATGTTCCATGGTTACCTATGCATGAAATACATCCTGGGTACCAGGCAAAATCGCCAAATGGTCGACAATAGTCAACTATAGTCCCTTGCTCGAACTTGCTCACGGATTCCTTCCTCCATGCTTGGAAGAAGGCGCCCTCTGTTGTCTTGTTCCAAAATGCATCAATATGGCAGCGCCCGTAAAGCCTGCTGAAGGAGGACGAGGGACAGGTGTTTAAAAACAGGTAAGATTTTCATAATAAGGAGTCTGTATTAACTATTACTATACATAATAAACATGCTTTACACCTACAACGTATTTTCAGCCTTGGTCATATTAACGGTTTAGAACAGATGTCGAATTTGACCGCCACTCATTTTACATAAAAAATAGCATGGAGCTCAATACATACATAGTCAATCCTCAATGGAGCAATTTTATTAATTTTTTAGCCCACGTTGTTGGACTCCTCCGTAGCCTACCTTGTTGGGCTGTTATGGCTCTCTTTTAACATTGGTCTTATCATAGTGTAATTTTCATAGTGTAATGATGATAAGACCGATGTTAAACGAGAGCCATAACAGCCCAACAAGGGTCATACTAAAAGTCGACAACTGACGACAACTGACGACAACTGACGACAACTCGTTAAAAAAACCACTAAAAAAACACGTTTGAGGCGAAACAAGTTATTAAATGTGTGAATAAGAGTCCTTCTCATTTAAATTACCTCCAAGCTGGTAAGGAAACTGTGTTTTTAGTCCATAAAACACGAATCTTTACTACGAAGTAGTATTGGCCGCCATGTTGCCGTGTTTTTTTTAACGAGTTGTCATCAGTTCTTGTCAGTTGTCGTCAGTTGTCGACTTTTAGTATGACCGCAACAAGGTGGGCTACCGGCTAGCCCCACTTGTGTGGCCAAGGGACAGGAAACCTGAATCCTTGGCATGCTTGGCCACACGTCGAATTAGATTTTCGCGACATGTACTGAGCGCGGCCATTTTGGATTGATTCTAATATTGCCAATCAATTCATGACGTCACCGGCCAGCCGGGTTGTGGGCGGAGCGGATACATAAAGCAACCATTGCAATGTGTGCATCTACGCTCCGCCCACAACCCGGCCGGCCGGTGACGTCATGAATTGATTGGCAATATTAGAATCAATCCAAAATGGCCGCGCTCAGTACATGTCGCGAAAATCTAATTCGGATGAAGTTGAAAATTTTGAATTGAAATATCTTTTGAAATTGTTATTTATGTAATCACCCAAAACACCCAGGTCAAGCTAAGAGGTAGGTGAACACATTGAGGTGGTTTAAACCGCCGACCCGCCCGTAGGGAATGCGCCTCTATTTTTTAATCGATGGGCTGACGAAAATATGGGTGACGACGTGTGGCCAAGGATTCAGGTTTCCTGTCCCTTGGCCACACAAGTGGGGCTAGGCTACCGGCTAGACTCCTCCATTTGCATACAACGTCCAGGCTGCCAGGGTTACTTCTTCTGGTATGCTGCGTGCAACGCTGGTCCCCGACATGCCTTAAGCTGGCATTCAATATTGAATTAGTATTCTGAGCGCATCACTGGTCCACAATAATCAATCGCTTGTCTTTTATACGTAAACCGTTGGTTATTGTGAACCAGCGTGAGCGATGCATGCAGCATATCATTGATACAAGCGACGGCGGCCATTTTTGTTATCTGAAGGCGACGATTCTGAATAACGATGGGAATTTATCATTTTTTGCACCTTTTTTTTTGAAGAGTGGATTTTCTGGACCCACCCCGAGCTCACTGTGAAAACAATGAACACATAGAGCTTAATTTTGGCGAGCTCTGTTTTCAAAAGAGAACTCCAGGTGCATAAACGTGAAGGGGAAAAAGTTTCGAATAGGATTTTGTACATGATGACCTATGAGGGTCGTGGAGACGATAGTGGAACAAACCGCATAGTTCTAGGAGTACCAGGGTATATGCCATTAAACAAAAGGTCCCGTACAATTGCAAAACAATTATATAACAAACATTTTTCATATTTATACCTGAAGGAGGAAGCTGAAACTTCATTCACATATTCCGGAAAAATGTCCGTATCCAGCCACCACTTTTTCATTCGTTATAAAATAAAATAGTATCTAATTTACTCAAATGAGATATTCCTTTGGGTAAAAGTGAGTGAAAAAGTGGCGGCAGGATACGGAAATTTTTCCCATAATCCTTGTGTCTGTCGGGAACTCCCAGCCTGCTGGGTTCAGAATGTTAATTTTAACCTTGGCTTGGGTGACATTATTTTGAAAATAAAATGGAAATTGACGTCTCTGTTGTAACTTTCTGTACTGACTCCGTATGTGAATACTCGCACGCAAGTTCATAAAAAGTTCATTACACTCGTAGTAGTACTACTACACTTAGTACTAGTAGTCTGGTGTAAGATTCCTCTCGTTTTGATTTGTCATAATTTCCCCCTCGAGAGGGTGCTATCATCCACGAACCGCCTGCAAATGAGGATACCATCTCGCTGGGAAATATTGTGACAAATCAAAACAAAGTCTTTCACCAAGACTACATTCGTTCGTGCTTCAAGGCGCATTAACCTGGAAGTCGAGTTGCCATACATTTTTCTATGCTCTCACTCGTCAATCAGTACATGATTTTTAAAACGTAAGCGTGGATGTGCGATTTATTTTCTCGAATTTCTCATCTATGGATATGTTTGTTATTTTTGGAGGCCTCAAAAGTGTAGTTATGGACATGAAGAATATATGAACAGAATTTCAGCAAGTCTTACATCAGGTGAAAAGTAGCCCCATAAATTGGGCCAATCCACTTCGTATTTTGCAAAATTATGCAAAAATATCAAAAACGTTTTGCTGTTTGTATGCAAGTCAGTGTGGTGAGATGTGGTGAGAATTTGTTTTGAAAAATACACTTAAGTGGAGCAACAACAAAAAAACACAGGGGCTAGAAAATCGGGGCTGGCGGTAAAGATTTTTTTTTCTATTTTTTAAATTGGCCTTTGTATACAGTCCTGGTATGATGTAGTCAGAGTATAACACTACAGAGACTGACGTCCAACCGGGGCGAGCCTTATTACTAACTTATTAGGTCGTGACACCTGTGTCCTTAAGCAAGACACTTAACCATGATTGCTTCGTCCTTCGGATGGGACGTAAAGCCGTTGGTCCCGTGTGTTGTGTAACGCACGAAAAAGAACCCAGTGCACTTATCGAAAAGAGAAGGGGTCCGCCCCGGTGTTCCTGGTTTGATCGGCTGCATATTGCGCCACAGCACCTTGTAAACCATTACAAGGTGCTATGTAAAGGAGTAGGTCTCATACTTCAAAACGTAGCCCCAAATACCTTGCAGGAAATACTGAATGTTAAGCGCTTAGAGGCTGGCCTGCAGTAGGCGCTATACAAATACAATATATTATTATTATTATTATTATTATAATTTACCCAATTAAAAATATTGGTTTTGGTCATTATTACTGAAAAAGTGGGCATTCGGATTCAGCATTTTTCCAAAGATTGTTTGTGACAATTTTTTTCTTCTGACAGTACATGTACTAGAAAGCTTTTTCCAAATGGACCCCACGGAAGAATCATCGTCATCGGGGTCGAGTGAAGAAGAGGACTTCCAAGAAGAAACAGAGAAAGAAGACAGCGCCCTCGTGAGTTATCTGATTGAATCATAACAAAGGGAGTTTAGAACATTCTGGAATTGAAAGTAAAGCAGAATGGTTGCCTGGTTAAATTTTCTTCTTGAAATATTGTTCGCCATAAGTTGCTTAGTAAAGTAGGTGCAGGCAATAGTAGACATGTGAGACTCTGCTGCATAGTGGTTTGTGGCAACTTTAAAAACAAAGTGGCTGTTTGAAATATTTAGAAGACAATAAATTTGAATATTTAAAGGTCTTATACAACATTGGTAAGGATAAAAACATCATTGTTTAATTTTAGTCTGAAAGCTTAAAGTCTGAAAACTTGATTATGAAGTTTATGCTGGAACCATTTCTTTCTGTGAAATATTTCCCACTGAATATTCAAGAAAACTGTTATCTGGATGAGTTTACGTGGTGAAAATTATGCATGGTTTTTCACAAATTTTTTCCTGATTCACAACAGATTAAGTCCAAATTTTCACCGGTTTGTTATTTCATGTAGGGCCTATATGGTTGAACACACAAAACATGGCTGCGACTACTTTGTCAGCTCTACCAATCCTGTAGTTTAATACCTTTAAATTCACTGATTTTAAATTTAAACTTGAGGCAATCCTCCAGATTCTTCTTCTTTTAAAATGTCTTTCCAACCATGTTCCTTTCGAAACAAACACTTTTTATAGCCCAGAGCGACCAATTCGAAAAGCAATGTGCCCTTTAAGTTTAATGTTATTATAGCTGTGGATGACTGTGTAACAGATGGAACTATTTATTCTTCTGGGCAGTGCACAGATCAGGGTTTGCCCTTAACCTTTTAAGTGACTGGCAAGGAGGACCAGTCAACTTGTCATTTCATTAGTCCGTCAGCTTTTTCACTTGTCCATATTTCAAATGAAACAGAGATGCTCTCTAACACTGAACTAGCCAGCAGGACCACTTGGAGAGATTTGTGACTGGTGTTTTGGCGTTTTAACTGGCATTTGGCCAGCAGACCACTGTTAAGGGTGAACACTGCAGATCCTCTGTAACTTTCTAACAGCTGGGTGCTCCGACGTCTTTACTTTGATTTGTAAAAAAAGTTTCTTGTATTTAATATCATATTTTTCCAAACATATTCTTGCATTATTTCGTATTTGTCATTTTTGATGTCAATGGTGTCTTTACATTTCCAATGTTCTGTGTAGCTTTGAATTATAAAGAGTCTAATTATACATGAATTTTTTCTTCTTGTATTAAACCCACTGATGATCGTTCAACCATTTTGACACCATTCTCTTGCTGTGACTAGGATCTCATTAGAAAAGGTAAGATCATTTTGAATACAAAAGACTTTAAAATGGTTGGAGGCAGTTGACAAATCAGACAAATGATGTTTTTTTTTACCTGCTAAGTCTCTTGTCATCTAGTATCTACAAAGCCTCACATTTGAAATGTTTTTCCATTTTAAAGAATGATTTTTTCATGTGCAAGCTATTTACTTTTAATATTATACTGATTTGTTTTTGAAAATGTTGATTCACCATCACTGGTGTAGTTAGGGTTTGTGGCGCCTGATGGCAAGGCAAGTGGATGGTGCCCCTTAACCCAGTGGCGTCACCAGAGGGGGGGCAGGGGGGCCTGCGCCCCCCCGCTCAGAACCCTTGCCCCCCTCTTGCCCCCCCATATGAAATCACAGAAAAGTATATTCTTATTATATATACATCAGTTAACATATTTAATGATAATCTTGCACTTCTTTGGCACCCCCAAATTTAATCTTTGCCCCCACTTGCCCCCCCAAATGAAAATGTCTAGTTACGCCACTGCCTTAACCTCTTGTCTTTGAAAATCTTAGCATAACTTTGAGGTAACAGTAACATCATATTAGACACAATCCTGAAGGGCATTAACATTTCAAGGTTGATACCGTCCTCGTAAAAGAAAACAAGTAATACAAAACAACAACAACAACACTGGTCGATTTAGCCTGGAGTGGGGTATGTACCCCCTTTGACCGCCCCCCCCCCCCCCCCCCTAGCAACGCAACTGTTCACCATCATACACATTTATCACTTGGGATTACATTGAACTTAAAAGCCAGGGGCTTATGTCATAGAACTGCTTTAACCTTATGCTAAGCATACAAAAATGCGATTAAGCAGGACAAAGTTACCAGTCTGATTACATTGCATTGTATGCTGTTTTCTGACTGGCTCACTGCACATTCTTGCTAAGCAGAACATTTGTTTTGTATTCATCCTAACCAACAGAACTATCTGAGGTGCCCTTTGAAGATCTTCATAAACTACAAGAAAGAGTCGGGTCCAAAGTGTAAGTTTGTTTGTTTCTTGTTTACTTAAAGTTTACTTAATTGTTACAAAAGTTCGAAAAATGCGTAGTCTATTAAAATAATTCCAGTTTGGTGTTCATTTATTAATTTATTTTATTACACTTTACACTAGCAAAACAACTACAAGCCATAAAAAGTTACATTCCTCAAAATGTAAATATCACCGAGAAAATAACAATAAATACAATTTACAAAACTGTGTAAAATACCAAGCCATTGAGTGGTAAGGAGGAACAAGTGATCAGCACCTCAGCACCTTTACAAGGCCGTCCTACCACAAAAAGCTTGGTGGTCTAGTTGTAAGACATCTGCTCTAGAATGGCAAAGGTTCTTGTTTCAAATCCCACCCGAGTAATATGCCTGTGAAATTGTTTTCACAGGACTTGGGAAAACACTGAATATACATGTACAGGGCTTAACACTCACATCAGTGTATGGGTAAAACACAAATAATAATTTACTCTTCCCATAAAACAATGAAGTACTTTCCTCCTAACTTTTATGTTCCTTCCTGTAATTCTTCAGGTATGACAAAGCTCTGTTTGGCAGTAAACAAAAAGCTTCTAGTTCATCCACACAGCAAGACACAAGGCGAAAGAAGTTTAAAAGAGCTAACAAGAACAGGTGAAGTACCCATTACCCAGTAGCTCTTAATCTGTATGTTTGAAATTCTGTTATATTTGATTGAGTGTTATGACTCAAGATGTTGTGGTTACATGTAATATTTTTGTGGACTCCTTGGGTGCCGTCCACTCAAACATTTGTTCAACTGTTTATCAAATGCGGGTCGCGCTAGCAGCTGGGGCTGGAACATGTCATTTTCAGAAGCTATATGTTTGTTGCTTAATTTTGTTGAACCAATCTTTTTGCAGTATCTATAATGATTGTTCCACATATTGATCTGTTGAATGTTTTGTTGTCTGCTCTTAAAAATGAACTATGCTGATCACTAATTAAGATCAACATGTTTGTAACTAAGTATTATTTAACACTTGAAACATTTCCCTTTAAGGTCAGGATTACAGCCAGAATACAGTGTAACATTCATTGACATATCACTGCAAGGTTTTTTTTGTTTTAGTTGTCTGAAACATGCTGACACTTCCTCCAGATTGTTTGCTGATTTTCACAAACGTTGCAAATACTTCTTGTGCACAATGCGTTCTGGTTTTAAAACAGTCTTACAAGTTTTGTTTAGGTACTGGTGTTTTACTATATTTTGTTTTTGCTGGCTTTTTTTTTTAAGCCCTTTTTTTTTTTGGCTTACTTATTTTTTTTTTTGTGGGGGGGATGATCATTGGAAGAGTCTGATTTTGTTCACAAATTTTATTTGACATTTTTTGCTGGGGGAGAGGTTGTTAATTTAAATCTCACTTAATTATTTTAACTTAATTCTTACATAAACTGGGACAGAATGTCAAAATAATACAGTAATACAGTAATAGTTTTACAGTAATACAGTAATATTAGCTAGATTTAGCACACAAGTACAACCACAAAGATCTCCCACTGGTGTAGCAGTTTATGAATCTATCCCCTCTTTTTTTTCTCTCCCTGTTCTTTGCAGACCTCAAGAGATTTCCTCCAAAGTCCCAGTTTCCCGGTTCAGAAATGTCATCTCAGTTAAGCAGACGGTATGTAGAGGTCCTTTACGCAACCCCCATCTGCATTTTATTTATACAGGGATGAGAAGTTTCAGACTTGTATCTGATTTCAGAACCTTATTCTGCCTGGTGAACAATATTAGCTGTTCTTTTCTCACAGCATTGCTCCTTGATCTATTGATCTGTCGTTTCCAGAAGCTCCTTGCAATCAATATTCCAGGGATTACCAAAGTGTGGCAATGCAATAGTTTCAACATATCCCCTGGGCACTTTATCTTAGTTTCAGACTTGTTTTGTCAGCAAAGCCTCCAACCTTTGATTGCATGAAACAAAAGCATATTACACTGAAGTAAAATGGCATGGTGGAAAGGGGTGTTCATGGTTTAAACCCCCAAAATACCAACTTCAAAAAAGTGCCCACCCCCCAAAAAAAAAAAAAAATAAATAAATAAATAAATAAAATAAATAAATAAATAAATAAATAAAAATAGACAAAAATAATAATAATACATAAAAAATAAAATAAAATAATAATAATAATAATAAAGTACATAAAATTAAATTGAATTAAATTAAAATGAATTAACGAATATCCTCATAGGATAATAATCCAATTCTAACAATGAAGTGGCTAATTGTTTTCTGCCTTTACACATTTACGTATATACCTGTTGATGTTAATTCTTTATTTAAAAAAAATTATTATTACTATGGTCTTTACTGAAATCTTACCTAAGGTGATGTTTCTGGTTGTTGTCATGGCAGGTACGGAGGGATCCTCGTTTTGATGACCTGTCTGGACAGTACAACGAGGCAGCCTTCAATTCAAACTATTCATTTATGGAAGATGTCCGCAGGAGAGAAATGACGGTACTCAGTCTACATAATGGATTCATAATCCATATTCTATTATTGACCCAATTCACTCTGTCGGCGTCATCATCACAATAATCTTGGTTGCACTATTTTGGGAGTCAATGTTCCCGTGTGTGCATTTTAGGCGGCGCGTTGTGAACAGAATGACGAGCATGACACCAGTAGCTGCTTGTGGTGTTGGTGAATGGGTCAACAGTAGTTATTTGTTAGGACTGATGGAAGCTCACAGTTTTCCCTGATGTTGTTTTTCTCTGCATTCATGACAAGTTACTAGTTGTCAAGAAACATAATTGAGGGGTTGAAGAAGAAAAAAAGAATAAATAAATAAAACTTAAATAAATAAGTTAAAAACTTAAATAGCACAAACAATAACAATAAATAAGTAAGCAAATATTCACAATGTTTGTGCCTGTTGAAATAAATTCAATTCAATTCAGTAGTGGTCCTGAAAAATTGAGTAAAACTCTTTCTTTCTAGGAGTGCAACTGGAAGATCTTTTGGTACTTGGCTAAAATGTTATTGCGTGTTGTTTTATAGGAAGTGAAGAATGAATTGAAAGAAGCTACAACCGAGGAGAAGAAGGAACAGTTACAGAGACTCCTACAGAGAATGGTCAGTATCTTATTAGACAAACAAGTGTAGTATTTCATTATCTGTGTAGCTATGGAGTGAGACCATCTTATGTCACACCACATGGCTTGTGAAGTTTTCCAGGTTTCGACCGTTCGGCTATTCAGTTCCCTAAAGATGCACTTTTGACCTTTTGGTTGGTATCTTACAGTGAAGTTGAATGATGAAGTTAATAGGTGCATGTCGTCCACATGTTTTAGTGGGTATGTAGTGTAAATTTGCTCAATGAAACCAATGAATTTTAAAACCGAAGCCTGTCTTTTTCCTTGAAGGCTATAAAGAAGGGAACCAGTCTAGTTGTCATGTTTTCGTGGATGATTTTCGCCGAGCTCTCTCACCAGAAAGAAAATACAAGCACAGGCATTCACCATTACATATTAATACTTTGATTTACAGAAGCAGCAAGAGATTGAACAAAAACAAAAACAAACGGAGAAAGAGGCATCCAAAGAGCACAAGAAACAAGAGAAGGAACTGGTGAAGCAGGGCAAGAAACCATTCTTCCTTAAGAAATGTAAGTACGACCTCAAGAGCAGAGACGAATAGCACCAATCTTGGGGCTCGGTATTCATTGGGCTATCAAAGTCTACAAAACTACAATACTGACAGTTGAAGTAAAATCACTGTAAACTGCATGTTTACTAATCGAATAATCTAAAACGTACTCAATCAAACACAAAGCGTTTGCATTTTGGGCTACAAAAGCCAAGAAATAAAAAAAAAACACTCTACAGATTATTGGCTGCAAAGATGAGACCCTACGTCATGACTAAATTTGGCAAAAATTGATGGTAAATCACGTCCAATTTGGCCTGTGGGCCACGAAATGTGATGTTAATGTTAATAAAATGAAATGAAAAAGCAAAAATAAATTAGCTCGTATGTGTTGAATTCATTGCATTAGGCCATGTCTGAAATGGCTACTATGGCTACGGCTATGGCTGGGTTTGCGTCATCATACGTTGTAGTATAGGATGTCCTTAGCAACACCCTTAGCAACAGTCAAAGCCGTAGCTGTAGCTGCCAATTTGGATACAGCCTTTGCTTGAAATCTCGCTTCGACCAATTTAAACAAAAGTCAAAGCTTGCGATAACATTTTTGTATATTCTAATGTTTACAGAGCTCAAAACAATCTTCCTTTTTTTCCCCGTTTTTCCCCTCGATATCGTTCAACAGCTGAACAGAAGAAGGTTGAACTGGCAAACCAATACATGAAGCTGAAACAGAGTGGTAAACTGGACAAACATCTCGCAAGAAAACGAAAGAAGAATGCAACCAAAGACAGGAGACATCTTCCAAATCTTCACTCACAGCAAACATGACAGGATGGAGTTTAAGCAACAATATATATGAGAGATTTTAAAAAATGGAAAAGTTGTTGCTTGCATACTGAGAGAACAATTGACAACAGCTTCAAATCACATACCATGACAATTGCCCTCCAAAATCCTTCTATATCCTCTTTGCTGAAATGAAGGATTTGGAGGGACTGAGGGCTGTAGGGCCAAATAACCCTCCTGCTTCCATATATCCTTTTGAAAGTCTCGCTTGGAAAGAAGCAACTTTATAATAATAATAATGGGTTCTTATAAAGCACTGTGTCACACCCCTTAATAGGGGTGTATCGAAGCGCTCATATTTGTTTTCAACAGGATAAGCAGAGCTATGTTTTGAACTATGAGGCCAATTTATGTAGCACCTTCTTATGGTTTACAAGGTGCTGCGGCGCGTTCAGCAGCCACTGTCACCTAGGGCTTTATGTCCCATCAGAAGGACAAACAGTAATGGTTAAGTGTCTTGCTTAATAGGGTCTGTATATGTGTGGTAATGAGTCTGAAAATTAATGGCAATAAAAATTACTTTGTAAGAAGTAAAGCAGCTTTGGATAGTATCAAGCAGTTTGAGAAACACTTCACTTCAAGGTACTAAGGTTATGGAAAAAGATTGAACTTTTTATCCCCCAAAATTTGAATCTGAGAATCTCAGATTGTGTATTCCTATTGGGGATTATTCTTCATGCGTGGACATATTCGCTCCAGTTTTTTCGGCGATATCTCAAAAATGCGACCACCTTTTAAAATTAGTTTGAGGTTAGTTTTATTGTATACAAGTATATCTGCATTTACATAGGATTAAAACTATCAAACAGTTGCAAAAACCAAAAGTATACTTTGCCTTAAAGGACACAAACCCACACTCTGCTGATCAGAAACACCAGAGCTCGAGTCCAGTGCGCTTGACCGTTCAGCCACAACAACTTAAGTGAGTGAAGTGTCTTCATTTTTAGCTCTATGATCATCTTGGTCAGGAATTTTACCTCCAATTTTGATTGAGCAGCCAGAGTTTGAGGTTGATAAACGAGACTCGGGCATTACTACCTCAGTTCCACCAAGGGTTCACTGCCTGTAAACAAGTCCATTGAGAAAGCAACACTCGTCATCAACACTAGTGATGAGAATAACCCATAAGCCAGCAGCTTAGGTGGATCAGTCCATATCATAGGCAGCCATTTTGTGTTTTTGTTCCATTCGAACCAATGTAACCAAACTGAGGCTGGGAGTAAAGATAGTCTGGTGCCCTGTCATCATAAGAAACAAGACAAAGATGGTTGACTGCAGGATACATGTGTGTAGTTGTAATTTTGCATGGATCAGATAACGGCCTGTAATATTGAGGGACATCCTTTTAGTGGCCTTATAGTCGTAGTAGTGTTTTAAATAGACAAACAGATGTTTTTGTTTGGTCTGAAATGGTCAAAGCAAAAGAACCAAACAAAAGGTGTGCCAAGGTTCTTTTTTGAGGCATTTCCCAATTATATGTATACATGTAATAATGTACAAATAAAATGTCAGTATATGTATCTGAAACTCAATACTTTGGTGTTTTGTATTTTTTTTATAACATGACCTTGAAATCATCCATGGAGGCTGACGCTGGTTCAAGCGGTCCACCCCTCTCTAACATTAAGCTTGAAAGAGTCAGATGGGCACAAGTCCTCAAGTCATCACGGTAGTGAATGAACAAATGAATGATTAACTTGGTCAGTTGCACTAATTGTTTTTAAAGTTGTCAAATAATTGGATGCTTAAGATGCAAAGTGAAGTGGTCTAGTACACCCAAGACCTAGCGTTGTCAGAGAGTGGGTTTGAATCCCAACTGTGGCAGCTGTGTCCCTAAGACGTCTGATTCCTTTGTCCTTTTGATGGGACCCAAGCCAAACATTTTGGGTAAAATAAAACAGTACAATGTTTGTGAGAGAGAATGGGCTCGCGTTTGTGTTCCTGGCATGATTTGGCTGCAAATTGTTCCACAATGAGACTTTCAAAACTTGGTGTAAATGGGCCTTTGTAAAAAAACAAACTAAAAAAAACAATGAGTAATGTTGAAGATGATTTTATGTGCCCTTAATGCTTTCGGACTGTTAACCGGTGTAATGTAAAAAAAAATTAATAGATACATTTACCCTATTTTGATTGAAAAAAATATGTATACAGAATGTTTGTGTTTGAATGATTCTTGTGAGAAGGAATCCCACTGTCCCTATTTAAATGGCATCTGATTAATACTAAAATCGAAAGAAAGGAATCTCTGTTTGGTTCTCATTGAGTTGTTCCAAGGCTGCATTGGAACCACATTTAATCCTTCCAACTCATCTTATTGAACCTGTTGCATTGGGGGGGAAAAGGAAAAGAAAAGGGGAAAAAAAGAAGAAAATAATTGCATACTTTTTAACTAAGGCTTGTACAGAATAAATCTATAAGTACATGATTAACTTTCAAATAGACAAATACACTATACAATGTCTTTGTAAACAATAATATATCACTCACAACAAAGGCTTGCACGGGACAATCAAGCTATTCAAATAACTATGACGAACTTTACAAGATTTTCATTGAATCAAAGCTAGTGAGCACCCAGTTCATTGTGTATTTCTGTATATCTTGTTGAAAGAAAAAAAGAAACAGTGTTGGATAAATGGTGAGGTGCAAGAGGGGGACTTTTCAAGTGAACAATGGCAAAGTCATTGAGAATGATCTAGTTAATGTACAAACCCGTAATTTCATCACTTCTTACCCAAAGAGGCATCCACCAGATTTTTTTTCTTCCTTTCTTCTCCCCCCCTTCTTTTCACTAATTTAAATGTTTTATAAAGGATTGCTAGAGCTGACAAAATAGTCCCAGACAGTGGTCATGCTTTGTGTGATCAACCACATAAATGAAATAACAAACCTGTGAAAATTTCGGCGAGAAATTGTGAAAAAGTATGCACAATTTTTGTCCTTAATTTTGCTTGAAACAACCAAAATAAGCGGTTGTGTTGTTGGTTTTTTTCTCCAATATGATTTCATTTCAGAAGAAAACATTTCATAGAAAACGGTTCTAGTATCAGAAAGCTTTCAGACTTAAACTAAACAATGTTTTTTTTATCCTTACCATTTCTGTATAACACCTTTAAATGAACAGTATTTGAAATGTCATTTCAAGACTTGGTTAGTTGGTAAAGGATAATGCAAGTCTCTCACTTCATCAAATGTTTTAGGGAACCTAAGGTATCTGTTTTTAAGATACTTTAACATCTGAAGGAAAAAAAATCATGCATTTTATCGTTGCGCAGTGTTTTCCAAGAACCCAAATGCAATGTTGTAATTACATTCCTCTTTGACACAAACTCTTAGAATTAGACACTGGTTCCTCAATGTTTTCTGAACACGAGAAAAATGGCGGGAAACAAACATTCTTTTTGCTGCGTTAAAACTTAAATTTTGAAGAACTCAAGGGTAATTTAGTAGTGTTTACCCGACAGTAAAATCACATAATCAGACCAAAATCACTAACTGAACTGTCAATATCTTTATTGTTTACTAGACTTGGGAAGAGTTTGTACCAGTTCATCGTTGCTTTTCAAGCTCATACTGGTGGAGATTATTGTGACATCCGGTTGACCAATGAACTTTTGTTTTCCATTTACTTTTATAAAAAAACACACACACACACAGATCCTTGTCATTTGATAGTTGGAACACGAGTCATGTGTCATCCATTATTTTGCCATACTGGTACTTACTGCCGCGACACTCAAAAAATTAATATTGGACAGGTGCCCATCCATTATGGATAATTATTAGACGTTTGCAGTGTTGTTCCAATATAAGGTCATGTCATGGCTGACAAGGTTGGTGTCTACATGGAGTTGTCTACGTTGTTTAGAAGGGGTTTTTAAACAGAATTTTTCAGCGTGTGGGGTGGACGAGTTTTTGTGACCATTTTGTGTTTATTGTGAAAATTGTTCAAATGACAAGGAGCTATGTGTGAGTTATATAAAACAAATATTGAATGCATTTACATCAGTGCACAGTAGCAGAATATACTGACTCTGTGAAATCTGGCTCTTCCATTTAACTTGGCTTTGCCTCTTGAAATGGAATAGTCCAGATTTCACCTTACGATTATATTCTGTGACAATGCACTCATATGCATCTGTAATTTGATATCCATTGGTGTGCCCATGCTTGAATTGTCATCAAAATAAATGATTGCAAAAATTGTTAAAGGCCTGCTGTTTCCACCCAAGCAGAGTCTTTCCAATGCAGCCTTTGAGAAAGACACTGCTTTGGTCATAATATCAGGCCATTCAAAAAGGTTGCATTTATACCACGTGTAATTTTGGTTGGTAAAGCAGTTTGCAACAGCTATATTTTTGTTTTTCCAATTCGGTGTAAATATATTGTAGAGTGACCACAAAGATAAAAACCTCTTAATATAAATTTCCATCCGATAAAACTTAAGTATTGACTTGGTCTGCAGAAAAAATGAGACATATTCCTGAAACATCAATATTATCTTGTGAAAATCTGTACAAAATTTGTTCATGATTGTACAATACAACACACATGCTATGGACAACAGTTTAAGACTACAATGAACACGATCACACTACGGGGGCTAGAATTGAAACAAGCTCCTGAAATTGAGGCCATCTGTAGCACCATTAGTTTTTATCATATCAATTCAAAATTAAAATATGTGCACTGCACAGCAATCTTCAGGTGGGAAGAAATGTATCAAAGGGAACATAAAACAGCCTACACCATTAAAATAAAAGTTATATCATTATTAAGTAAGCAGTTTCAATCCAATGTTTTGGGGAGCTTGTCTACTGATTAGTAACTAGTTTGTGACACAATAAAAAACAATTAAAAAGGGAATGACTTATAAATTGGGGACAATTGTTACAAAACCCATGAAATGGATTCCTGTTTCAGATTATTATTACTGTATTTTTTTGTGTTTTTAGCAGCATAACTTTAGCAAACACTTGGTGTGAATTTATTAGAGGACTTTCTTTAACTTTAATGTTATACATGTGCATCTGCTATCACTACTTCCAATTTGTTACAGTCCCGAGCACATCAATATCTTCTATCAAGTTTTCAGTCTTATCCCCTGACTGCCACTTCCAAGATTGTACCATAAACTTGGGTGTGATCCATGGCCACACGGCAGGTAACAGTTGTATGGCTTCTGACTGGCACCAACAAACAAAGATATTGACAAAATAGGGCTAGATAGCTCAGTTGGTTGAGCGCCGGCACGTTAATCCGGAAGTTGTTGGTTCAAACCCTGCTCAAGTCAATTTTTCTTTGTTCAACCCCAAATTATTTAGAATTTACCAAGTCAGTTTCCCTTGTGGCTTACTAACTGATAAAATTTCACTTTATAATGCATTTCTAACCCATAAAACAATTTCTCAACTTATGGAGAATGACAGCAGTGGTAGAGAATTTTCAAAATACGGAATACATTTTGTTTAATCAAAAGCACAACCTTAACTTGTCGGTTTTGTTGAGAAATAAAATACAAAATACGCCATTATTGTCAACACTTTACCTTATCGTCTAATATTTCCACATGGTTAAAATCCTTAGGAACTGGTGTTTATTTAAAGCCAAATCAAATATCCTAAAACTGACATAGTGCTCAATATTTAAATTATTTACATTACTGTGTTTTACACTTCATTTCAAGCTACAAACTTCTAATTAAAAATGTAATCACACTTTTCATACATACTTACATTACATCACCTTAACCCTAATGGTCTCATATCCTTCAGAATCCTAACCAAAAAGTCATGTGACTTTGTAAGATATGGTACTGCAGACCCAAATAACAATCCATCATAATTGGAACCACTAGCATACCAATCTTATCCAAGTCCATAATATCTGGGTGTTTTTACCACACTAGACAACTTTCCCAGGGAAGTTGGAGGGAAAACCTTGCTTACCTTTTCACACTTAAATTGCTTACCCTTGCACATGGCCATTTCCAAGGAAACAGCTACCTAGCTTGTGAGTTGGGCTAAGCTTGATAACCCCAGTGGTAGCATACCAAGTGTTAATGTTTCCAAGGAAAATTGCATCAAGTGTGAAACGAACATTTGGTCTGTAGGGTCCAAATTCCCCAGAAATTTCCTGGTTCCCCCCCCCTCCCTGGTAAGCTTTGGTAGGGTCTCTAGCAAAGGAGTTGGGGTTAAAGATGCTATCACGTCACACTTTCCTGACAAAATTTTCAACCAAAATCTAACCTTTGACCTGCTCTAGAGCTATGTGTAGCTTGATAATAATTAGCTTTAAATAATAATTTTATGTGCACCCATTATTAAGAGGCACTTGTCAGTTTAAGCTTTGATCGCATGGATCTGCGTAACAAGCAGGTCAAGATTTGACTCACTGAATTGTATATTGAAGTACAGGAATGCATCACTTTTTTAAATGAAATTAATAATTGATGCCCAACTGGCCGTTCCTGAAGAACCAACAATTGTTACCTCTTGAGGCTCTTGGTCCTTTTTCAAATCCTCGATGCTCAATAATCAGGAAACATTCTTTCAAAAAATTCTCTAAGAGTTTTACGTTTCCCTCTGCATAAAAATCAAATTTAAAATCTGGAATTAAATACAAATTTAAAAAAAAATTATAATAAATATAAATAGCGGTGGAATTCTAGATTTAAACCAAATGACAAACCATAACTTGTCCTCGTTCAATTTGATGAAAGTTTTACTTCAATCCTTTGTCAACTTTGGCTTAAAACCTTGGAACAGTTTGGACTGTAACAGCTGTATAACTTGACCAACCTCAGCATTAAATATATTTGAAAAGTCACTAAACTTTTTGGTCAAAGTGCATTAATTCATTTTTTTTTGTATGAAATCAACTTATTTTGTAATTTTTTAGTGGTCCATTCCACTTTATAATGAATACAAAAAACTATCATCTTTTATCTTTTCCATCAATCAATTTCAATCAGTACATATCTCTTAATACTACCGCAGTTTGGATACTTTCATTCACAAAGGTTTGCAAAAAATATATAAACTGACTTCAATTCCAATCTCCGACATGGCAAGAGTAAAAAGAAAAATTTCAACACATTCTTCTCATCCAAATTTTTTTCCATAAGAAAGCTGTTACAAATTACAAACTCACCATGGCGAAACCTAGACTTTCCCTTTCATAGCAAGCAGCAAAGTAAATCATATTTTGTCACGCCCAAAATAGCTCTAAATTTGCCCAAATATCAGTAGAACCTTGGTCAGCAAAGGTGGATGGTTTATCCTCAAGTTTTACATAGATCACTCATAACAATGATCAGTCCATGCTGCGATGTAATGGAAACCCTGGAAGTGTCTTCACTGCCTACGCTCTGGCTCGGACGAAACTGCTTATTCCTAAAGATAACTATGTCAGTCTAGCCATCAGACCAGTGCCAATGCTGTGCGCCTCAAACTATAGACCACATCATTACCCCATGTTAGATCCTCCATGTCCCAATGGCTATGAAGACATGATCAACTACGGCACCAATCCTATCACTGGCTTGAGGCAACCAAACTACCTGTGTAGCTTCTGAGACTGGACTCGGATAGTTCTCTAAAACCCAAAGTGTAGCTTCAAGTAATGTGAGGCTGTATCCGAATTGGCGGCTACGGCTACGGCTATGACTGTTGCTAAGTGTGTTGCTAGGAATGTCCTATACTTCAACGCATGAAGATGCAGCAACCCAGCCGTAGCCGTAGCCGTAGCCGTAGCCACCAATTCGGACACGGCCTTAACAATCATTGAAATGTATACAGTACCAAAAATAAAAACTTACATGTATATAAATGCCACTTTCATGGAGAAATTTTATCTTCTTTGTCCTGACCTTAGTGACTCTTTGAAATGTTCCCATAGACACTAAAATCGTCTAATGGACATGAAATTTACAGGGTAAAAAATAATTCCTTGCCCCTTCAAAGCCATAAATCCAGGCCTGCTCTTCATTAATTTAATACTTTAAAAAAACTACAGAATAACGATCTGACTGGATACTATTTATTTACGTTACAAACATTAAAAGTTAAATATAAAGCAACTAACTCATTTACCAAACTCATCTAAAGTGTATACAGCTATGCATTCAACTGAGTGGAGTATACAGACCTTCAATTTACAAAATACACAAGACTTTTTAAGTGCCACACAGAGGCAATGATTCATTTTTTCTTCTTCTTCTAAATGAGAAATTTGTTGATCACTCTCTCCCGATGGGTCAGTGGTTATTTGACACCATTCTGGAGGAGGACCATTTTCCTAGACACAACTTCCACAGCAGTAGGGTCCAGGTACCCCCTAGAAATAATCAATTTCAGCGCCTCCACATCGTTGACTGATTTAAGTGCATCAAGTTGGTTGTGTAAGAGTTCATTGGCCGCCACCCTTTGACCTTCAGGGTTACTCCAGACCCTTTCTAGGACCCCAGTCTGAGTGATCTTCAGGAGTATCTCACAGGCTCTCTTCTCCAGAGTCTGTTCCTTTCTTTTTCGTTTCTTGCGTAGGTTCTCCTTCCGGCGGCGCTTCAGCCTCCGAACTTCGGCGGCCGCAGCCGACTCTTGAGTAAAGTTCTGTCTCAGATGAGCCAGAGTCTGGTTAATGCAGGCCCTTGCAGTGACAAGGTCAGTGTACATATAGTCAACTCGAGAAAAGCACTGCTCAAGAAATTTGAACTCATTGTGACACGGTTCCACATTCATGTTCCTGGACAGAAGATTTCCCTTTCTGTGCAAGAGCTCTGTTCTTGATGCTCCAACTCTGTTGGCCATTGCATCCATGGCTACTACTGTAGCCTCACACCTTTTTACATCTTCACTCTTTGCATTTGTTGGAATTGTCTTGTACCGGGTGACATTTTGGGCCACACCACTGTTGGGATTGAACATCAAATTCTTTACTCGTGTTTCGAGCGTTGTCACGTTGTTGTGAGTTTCCCAGCGCCACCTCTGCTGTTCTGTGACATAAGCCTTGAACTCAGTTATGCCACTGAATTTTTTAAACTCATCTTCAAAGAGCCGTCTGGCCACATCGTTTGTGAAATTTTGTCTTTCGTTAATGGGCTTTGACACAGTGAACTCATCTAAGGATGGCAATGAGGAAGAAGGCAGAGATGACAGAGTAGATTTTGATTTAGATTTCACTGATGGTGAACTGGGAACTGCTGAAGCGCTTGAAACAGCCTGAGCAATGGAAAATGGTAAGCTGTTGGTCACAGAAGGGGTGCTTGTACTTGGGCTGGCATCAGTAACAGGTAGCGAACTACATGTAGTAATGGCGTGGTTGCCAACTGTGCCTTCATGACTGCTGGAACCTCCTCGGCTACTGGGAACCGTATTGGTGTTGGAGCACTGATGGGTATTGTTAACTGGCAAGGATGTGTTAGGCAGCATCGAGCTGGTTACTGGCAGTTGCTGAGTGGGAGTTGTGTTTGCCTGGGATAGAGTTACAATTTGCTGAGATGAACTCGTTGCAGGCTTTGACGATGGCGATGGTATATCAGGATGTTGAAATGGAGACACGTTGGGCTGATGAGGATTGCCATACATCCCAGATATACATGTATAAGGATGGGTCTGTGACATAACAGTGGCTGTAAATGGCCCGAGTGGTGCTGTTCTGGGATGCGGGGATGACATGACAGGTACAGGATGGTGGTCACCATATGGGCCAGGAGAGCTGACAGGTCCAGAGTAAGATGGAACAGGTTGTGCGATAGACGCATTCGACTGGTGTAGCTGGCTGCCTGACATGTTTGCTGTAGTAGCCATGTTAGCCATAGTAGTTGATCCTGAAGATGAGAATCCCCTGATTGGAAATACTATTCTTGGAATGCCTTGACCTGCCAATGAAGAAAAAAAACACATTTAGTACTGTTAGTTTTCTTTTTGGTGATATGACTGCTCGTATGGGAAAAAATTCAACAGTCTCTGACCACTTTTCCACTGAAATTGATCTAATCCCTCCATCAAACCATCTTAACCTTAATTCCTGCATGTTAGTAATTACTGTAGGTTTTTCTCTTACAAAGTTGTAATAATATGGAAACCTAAAACCCCAAGTATTGGACTTCGGTTATGGCATTAAGCCTGACCCATTGCAAAGTATTCAGGTTCACACTTCAGTTTAACAGAATTAAACAGAAGTAACTGCTCAATTTTGGTAAGTGTAGCAGGCCTGGAATTACACAGAGGCCACGGAGGCCATGGCCTCCGTCGCCCCTGGTCTTGGCCTTGATGCCCCTTCAAAAGTTTCCCACCTAAGATTTTCCAATGGAAGTGCTCTTTGCAAAATGAAAATGGCCTTGCCATCTCAAAGATGGAATTCCAGGCCTGGTGTAGGATTATTTTAGGAGTACTGTCTCAGTAATACATCTGACAAGTGATAGGCCAGGGTCCACAGCATAGAAGCCAAATGCTAAAAGGGTCAATCACTGGACATACCTACATATCCTCAAAATAAACCTTACTTCTTGTGTGTTCGCATGCCAAATCGGTTTCACAAGATTCAAAACATGAAGGATTATATATTGCAAATAAACTGAGCCGACAAATGCAAACTAGCACTACCCATTCAAAAAGCTGATGCATACAAACAATACTGAGACCTACTAACTTAGGATTGGTGCGTATATATATTTCAAAACTTACAATTTCAAAATAAATACACAAGTTTTCGTGCATGAGGCGCCAAGCAGGGCTAAGGAAACTGAAGGAAGTCCAGAGATTGTTTATGTGGCTTACAATGTAGACCCTGTATGAACATAAACAAGAATGGATAGTGTACAAAGATCTGATTAGGGTTAGTAAAATTTTCAAAAGGTATGAAAATGGAATCAGTTTGAAGCTGAAGCAACATTTGAACAAGTAACAAAACAAGCCACAAACAAAGTTATGAAGTAGTTGAGGTTATAGTTTTTGCGCTTCACAGTTATGAGTTAGACACTGAACAATATGAATTTACATAGTGAACATTTCACAAGGAAGACATTATTACTGAAAGAGAGCAACTTCTCCTGTCAAACTTTCTCCACTTCCACACCTTGTTGGATTCAATTTCCACAATTTATTTATCTTGACCACATCTTGAACGTAGGTCAATAATGGAAGTTGCTGGGTAGTTTCTCACCACCACCAGCATCAACATTGTGGCCACACTTAGTATTTACATAAAAATGTCCAAAAACAATAAAAAATATTCAAAGTCTAAAACATCTTCTCCAAAATAAAATAAAAATATTAACAATAGTCTAATGTGGATCCTTAAATTCACATGTTGTATGTTCTCTGCACCAAGTAAGCTTAGGCTTAGCACCAAGCATGTCACGTGCACTAAATGTCACTAAAGACGATGTAATGAAGAAAGAGTTTGAGAATTGTAAACAATAATGAGAAATACTGAATAATGAACCATTTCCGACTTAGGTCAATACTGATTGATATGAAACAAATACTAGAGTAGTAGTACCATCAACTTACAAGCTTGATTGAGCTTGGCCATATTGTAATTTCATAGTTTTCAGGGAACAGTACAGCCTTATCAAGTTATGTAATGTTAGACTAGAAAAAAAGACATTTGCAATACATTAAGGGTCCAAGCAGGAAAGTCCTTGTCGATTGGTTTTGTGTTTCAAAAAATGGAGTACAGCGACCCCGGTTACTGGGTCTAGGTTTTGTGGCTATCAATCTTTCTTATTTTGTTCACCTTCCCTTCTGAAACTGAGTTTATTTTACTAGTTTATTTTGATTCATTTGTTATTTAGTTAGTTTGATAAGTTCCTTGAAATGCCTACATGTTAGATGAGGGGAAAATACATAAACCCATGCCATGCTAAGAGTCATATTTAAACACTTTTTCGACAATAAAATCACCGAAAGTTTAACGCAAACAGCCATTGCAATTGCAAATTTCCAATACGCTTTGTCCGAAAAATGGGCAACCCCTGCTGTGCGATAACGTCACCACACATGGCAGAAATCTTTTATCCGCTTATAAAAATCAATTTAAGCACACAACAAAGCTCAAATGAAGCCATTATGAAGAGAATTAAGTCCTCTACACATAAACTATTTTATTTCTTTACAAAAAGGTCTACATAAGGCTATTTTTCAGACATTTGTCGTGAATTTTTCCACTCACCGGGGAGCTCATTTTCGGTCGCCATCATGAATGAATGATGGGAAGGGGTGACATACAACGAGTGATCCAATTGGCTTGTTGCTCGGGTCACCCAGGTCACGTTCCTGGGCGCGGGGACTTTCCAGAAAATCTGCCCTACATCAATTTCCTATATGATTCAACCATTTTTTGAACCGCTTTTTGCCGGTAACTATGGCAGACAAAACGGCCCCTGGTTCAGCACTTCGTTTGGAATGGGTGTATGGCTATAGAGGTCATCAATGCCGGAATAATCTCTTTTATACCGCGGCCAAAGAGGTGGTGTATTTCGTAGCGGGTGTTGGAGTGGTTTACAATGTCCGTGAACACGCACAGAAGTTCTTCCTTGGTCACGATGACGATATTGTCAGGTAGGGGCAGCATCATACTTATCAATCATAGGTTGTGTTCCCTGAAAATACAACTATCGTAGAATTCTACCACATGACATGATTTATACTTAATGATAATTGGCTTTGTCTTGTTTTGGTTCTTTTTTTTCTGTATCGCCAGAAAATGGCAATAATTTATGTCATTTTGTGTTGGGACTGAGAAGACCGAGTTAGTTTAAATACTAAGTTAAGTGGGCCAGGTAGATTGGAGTTCATGATTTTTTTCTTCCAAACGGCTTGGTGGCAGTGGAGTGCTGCCACCTGCTGTGAAGGAGTCAGTGAGTGCAACTCCTGTCCCCATAACCAATGACACTATTTCCTCATTGACTTCATTTCTTTAATTGTCTCATAGTCTTTATCTTGATCTATGTCATGTGACTTGTTTCCTTGTTTTCATTTACATTGTTTATCATGGCTGAAGACAAACTAGATCAAAATACTTCTTGTTTGTCATTCACTCTTTTGTTTTTGTTGTTTGGTTTTATTGTTGCTCCCTTCTGATCTATATGAATTTTATGTTCACATAAAGGATAAACAACAATATTATCTGGAACTAGTAAAAAAAATAGTATACACCAATGTGTTTGTTTTGTTGGTTTACATTTTATTTTATTTTAAAAGAATGAAGATATTTTTCTATAAAGAATGCATCCCTTGAAGTAAACTATATATCTAAAGCCTAAAAGGGTACACAATTGTGGTGATGGCAGTCAAATCATGTCACTTTGAACTATTTATAAGTGGGATGGTATTGAACCGCTTTGTGTCCTTAGATCACACAATCTGCACATTTATAAAGGACCCAAACAAGCCAACTTGATAGGATCAGTCGATAAGTTGGTTGAAAAATAGATTTGATTGATGTTAGCTGCCTACTCAAATTTTAAAAAAAGTTGTTGAAGATAAAGTTTCAATACAAATTCCAAATTCATAAACCACGTCACTACACACTAAAAATGTTATTATTATTTCTTTCATTTTTACAATTGTTTAATTTGTCAACATTTTAAATGTACCCAATAGGGAACATATTTAAATTGCTGAAAACTTGCCACATTAAGGGTCATTCAGAATAGTCAATGTTAAACATTTTCGAAATGAAAATCGTAATTAAGTTTTTACTTTAAAAAAGGTATATAAATTAACAATTGAAAAAGAAGAAGAAAAAGTACCCCGCCGGCCAGGACTGCCAATTTAATTCCTGATAAACTACAAAGCTGTTTGTTTAAGCCAGAAAAAACCCATTGGAAACTACTGATGTTGGAGACCTTTGGTCTAAAATATCTGGTTCATTTGAGGCTTACTTTGTTCTTCAGTGTGTATATTATGAAGCCATTAACTATTTAAAAATCTAAATTTGGGGTGGGTGGGTGGGATGGTCAACACAATTACAAAAACAAAAAATATCAAATATTTTAACATTAACTATTCTGAATGGCCCCTAAAACATGTGGTCTGTCGTAGTTCGTATAGACCTCTAAGGAGCATGCCCAAGAAGTCTGTTCTTGTGTACTTTTCTTGCCTTTCACTAATAACAGTTGGACTCTTAAATTCCTGCCAATGCCTGGCTTTAGAATTTCCTTAAAATTCTCAAAGTGTTTGCACCACCATTCATAAATAACTCAAATTCAATTGTTTAACTATTCATTGTAATCCTAGGAATTATATATTTTATAAGTGAAAGCACACAAAACTGTTTATAAATGTATAAAATTGTGTTTGTGTCACATTGCAGTAATCACATTCAAGGTGGCAACCATGCTGCAGAAAGCGGGACTAGTGTTCAAATTTGTTGTTATATAAAAACAGGATAATACAAAAGATTTTCTCTCTAACACTTTCACTTGTAAGCTCCAGATATATATAATGTATTAGAATAACTTTAAAAACAGTGTGTCCCAAAGACACTCTGGCACCCCTCTGTTTAACAACTGGGATCACACTGAATTGCCAACATGTCAAACCAAGCAATATGGTGATCAATCATCTATCACTGATACAACCATGGGTACATGTCCGTAATAGACATAATTGACATGGATGCACTTTACACGTGTCACTTTCAGTTCACTTGAAAACCAAAATGGTTCGTTGAGTCATCATCTGCAAGCCGACATGGACAATCATTTTAAGGGATGGTTTGCAATCAGAAATGGGTAGCAGATCACTTGCTTTTGTTAAGCACTACTGAGCAGCAAATAAATAGGGGGAGGGGTAAAGAGTTAAGTTTCAGGGTGGTTTATTTGTCCGCGGTTTGTGCACCTGGTCACACACTTGAATTGTTTAAAGTATTTTATTTGATGGATTTAAAAAACTTATTTCTTGTAATAGACTTTATGCATTGACGTCATACAGTGGCCATCAAATCAGTAAATCAATAATGAAACGATGGAAAACGCACAGATTTGTACACTAGGCGCACATGACTGGCCAATGAACAATGTCCTTTTGACCTCTAGGTGAGGGCGCCCCTCCCAAATGGTTTCACATGCATAAGGTCTATATATAAAGAACATTTTCCTTCATAAACTGTATCTTTAAAAAAGTTCTACGAAGATAAGAATCATATCTAACTGTCAATGTTATTTTGCATACTTCATCGTTGTTTTTATGAAGTGACAAATGTGTCAAAAATCATGAAACTGTTCAAATCTTTTATGTTTTTTATCATTATTACTATCATTATAAAAAAAATTATTGACGTACTCAATGCTATTAAAGGGGCACTGTTGTCACGATCATTGCAGGCCTGTGGCTGTACATGGAATTATAAAATTGAACCTAGTTACTGCACGCAAGTGCACACTGGCCGTCACATCATAGTAGAATAATGACTGGGCTGTGACTGACAGCCAGCGTGTGCAGGTGCAGTAACTTGGTTAGAGTCCATAATTCCATGTACAGCCACAGGCCTGCTAAGACCATGTCGACAGTCCCCCGACCCCTTTAGCATTTTCACCTAATACAATAGGTTCATACATTTTCAATTTTTTTGTTTCTTACGAAGTGCATACAAATTTGCACGGTGCCAAAATAGGCGTGGTTTGTAGCATTTTTACAAAGCTGACAAAACCGTTCATTTACTGGTTTTACAAAGTGACAAAAAATGAAACCTGTGCATTGGCTTGTAGTACACAGCACTCTGCATGCAGGTCTGGGTTTTGGTTTTGTTAAATTACGAAGTAATAAAAAAAAAAAAGGGAATTTATAAGTGTAGCTCATCAAAACAGTGGCAAGATTTGTGTGAATAATTACTGAAAGCTCTGTACGACTGAAAAGTTCAGCTGTTTGATGGAATAATGTAAAAGAAAACTAGTAAGTGTGTTTTAAAAATTTGTTTGAAAAATAGTTTAACTTCAAACATAATTTTCTATAAACACGTATTTTTGGCTGCAGGGCTAAATTGTTGCTCCCTGAAAACGGTGACGACTTATTATGCTTTCCAGTCTCCAGCATAAATTTAAATTTTTAAGGGAGCCATTTTAAAAATAATTTTCAAGTTGGATCACTGCACCTTTCTTTCCCTTTAAGTGACCTTCACTTTTGTAATGGATCAATACGTTTACATGTATAATGCCATGTAAAATATCATACATAATCAACTAATTACGCCCACGTATAAAAGTGTGCAAAACCATAACGTAAACTACATGTACAATATACATCATACATGATGTACATTAGATAATGGCTTTTCCAGACAACCACACACATATGGTTGTAAATCACACTTTTCTTATTGGCAATATTATGTTGTGCCATGTAAAATCATAGAGAACTTCAGATTTTGGGGCACACTTTTATGGCATTGCTTTACCACGGAATTAATTTCCCACATAAAATTATGCTCTTTACATGGTGCTCTAAAAACTGGTGGTGTAGCACTCTGGAATTGGACCGTGACAATCTGATGTAATTTTACGATGTGATTGAGTGTTGCAATGTCCATTTATTTGTGTTTATCCTGCCATAGTGCCAGTTAGCCTTCCTTTCAGTATTAAACAGTGCCACTTCCTATTCAAAATTGACTGTGTGTACCATGAAGTAGAATTGTGCACTGTATAAAGCATATGGGGGGGGGGGGATAGGCATACATGTAGGTGGTGTAAACTGACCTTTTATTGAAAGCAGTCAATGGCAAACTGAAACTACAAAATTAAAATTGATACACGTGCGTCCGGATGTGACTATATATAAAAACACTGCATAGACAGTGCACAAAAACTATAGGAAACTCAGCCATACATGTATTTGGTTTGTCTGTGCCCTAATACTGTATTGTTTAGTTTTTGAAAAATAGTATTAGCTGTTGCAAACTGCTTACCAACCAAAAGCACCTATGGTATAAATGCAAGAAAATAGTGGCCTGACGTTTCGACCCTAGCAGAGACTTTCTCGTTTTTGTTACAATATTAGATGTGTGTTTGGATCCCAACCCAGGAGTATGCCTGTGCAGGCCTGATGCTGATGTCGTTGTTGAAAGGGCAAGAGCACCACGGCATTTTCTCCTTGGTAAAGGGGCACCTCTACGAGGAAATTGTACTTTTCTATTGGAACATTTCAAGGGGCACCAAGGCAATGAACGGAGGCAACTTCAGTAAGGCAATTGCCTCCGTTGCCTCTGTGAAGTATCAGGCCTGTTTGTGGATATTTCTCCCCCTTAGGGTTCAGGAAAGCACTGAGTGTACAATGCTTCTTACACATTGGTGTAGGATACAAACCAAAATCATATTTATTATTTATCCCTGATGCAGTTATTACACCTGTCGATTTTTTAAAGAATAAATTTTGTTTTGTGTTTGTTTGGGGTGGAATTTTTGTGCTTTTGTCAAACTATTGGCATCGTAGACAATGTAAATATTTTCAGTTGAAATTGACATAAGAAAATTACAGAGTATTGCTGGCTGTCTCATTATTTCAGTCACCCAAATATGGTCATGATACTGAATTTGCAGATTTATAAACATTTTAATTTCAGGGAAAAAAAATGTGTAAGAGTACCTTTGAAGGCTTGAACAGTGAGTTTGACTTCAGTCGCCTTTGTTTGAGCAGCATTTGTCAAATATTTAAGAAACTCCTCCAGTGTTGCTATTCAATTGTTCCCTTTGAATCCTCAATGTCTTAACGAAAGGCCCATAATACAAGACGGGAGTTTCATAGGGGTGTGCCAAAACCATTGACTGTCTCATAGTTCATACTGTCATTGGGAAAATGCAGTAAAATCTGTGCCAAACATGTATTCATATTTTGTGACATGGATCACGTCTGATGACCTGATTCAATCGTTTAAAATGCAAAATATCAACTTTGAAGCTATGTAATATAGTCAGATTCATTCCACTAGCTAAATGTATGAAACAATGTACAGCACTTCACTACATAAAACTATGTGTCCATGTAAGTTTGCATTCAAGAAACCAGCCTATAATCCCTTCATTCAGCACTCAAGTCCTACACTTTCACAGTAGGTCCACGGATCATGTAGCTTGTAACAGCTATTCTTTATGTATCTTTACACCGATGTGTATTAAGCACTGTATACTCAGTACTTTCCCGAGTTCTGTGGAGAAAAAAACCATAGGCAAATCACTCGGGTGGGATTCGAACCCGTGACTTTTGCATTTGCTAGAGCAGATGTCTTACCACTAGAGCACCGAGCTAGCCCGATGGCAAGAGGCAGTTCAAATCCTTGGCAGCGGGTACCCCAACGATTTAATAGATGTTAATTTTGCATCAAGAAAGTACTCTGTATAGAGTGATTTATACACATCGGTGTAAGGGTTAAAAACCAACTTATATTCTTTATCCCCAATGCAAACTGATCATCTATTTATAAAGCTACTCTTTATTAAGTGCTTTACACACCAATTTGCTTTACATTTTCTCCATTAGTCGGCGCGAGTACTACACGTAGTACTTACTCATTCGAGCAAGCCTTTGTTAGAATTTGTAAACCTATGACAGGGTTTCAATACAGTACATTTCCAGTGAAACTCTACTTTGGGATCTATCAGAAGTTCCCAAACCCAAGTCAAGCAAGCACATGGTCTACGTGTGCATTCGTGTAAACAATCTGGTTTTCTGCTTGGGAAGATTAATCTAAAGGTCACGGCACTGGTTACTCTGATAGCTGTCCGACCCACCCCCCTTGCCAGTAGAAATGAAAGGAAGTTAATGATTTCGGCTCTTCCTGGAAGCCATTTCCAATTTTTCTGTCGTCTTTTTCTTTGCACAACGACCTTTGGTATTCCTGTCAGACTTCCTGATCTTAGGCTCACACTCTGTGAGAATTGATCCTATTGCTGAATCTCGCACACAAGCTGTGAGTGTAGATACACTCCAGTAACATTGTGACATTAAAGTTACTCTTCAACAGATTTCATCTGAAGGCCAGCATAGTTTTTGCCTTTGTTTGAGTTTAATCATTAATTACTACATTAGTAACAGCTGCAGGACTAGTTAGCCCACAGGACTAGTTAGCATATGTGGTTGTTGTTACACTACATGTAGTCCTCCAGCTTTTTCATTGGTCAATACTGAGTACTTTGTATGTCAAATCTAAACTTGTCGCTACATGACATCTTTGTTCTTTAACCTCCTTTAATACTTTAGGCACTGTGAAAAACAGAAACCAATTATGCAGTGGCTAAGTTTGCACTTGATTTGGTCTGATTTGATTAGGAGTATTAGTGCAAACACTTAACCCACTTGACTGTACAAATTGCTTCCTGTTCACTACATACAATACACATAGGGTACATTCAGACAAGGAGTTAAACTAACCCTTAATCCAAAAGTGCTAAAATAACCCTACGTTGGAACGCAAAAATCCGGTCCGCGAGGGTCAATTTGACTCACAGAGTTGGGCTAAACTATGCCTTAAAAAAAGGCGCAGACTAGTCCAGGTTTTACGACCAACCCCCCCCCCCCCCCCCCCCCCCCCCCGCTGCGAGGCCAAATAAACCATCGTTGGAACGCAACTGACCTGCAACTTCCAGCCTACATGTATTTTACTCCATGTGACCGCGCCAGAAAAGGTGACGTCATCCTAATGTTTATCAATCGATCGCATGCATGCGTGCATGTACATTCGTGTCCCTTTTACATTGTACATGCAAGTGGTTCAGCCTTGGTGGTACATGTACATTGCTCGCTCGTTGCCTTTTTTCAGTAAAAGATGAAGCTGGCTGTCAATCGTTGCCTCCACTTCACATATCACCAAAATCGCCATCGACCACAGCGTTCTTCTGCACGGGGGCGAACAATTTTACTCCTCTTGCGTCTCTCCCCTGCCTTCCCTTCACATCCCCGGTATTCTCCTTCGTCGGAAAAGCTCCGGACAGACGACAGTAAAAAAAAGAAAAACGAAAGGCGTTCTAGCAAATTATCATTTACAGGCGCCATTTTTTTTTACGTTGTTGTTGTCACGATGACATGTCAGCAGCATAGGTAAAAAAAGCACGAAGTACGCATGCGCAATATGATGAACCGGAACCAGTAGTCGGAAAGGGTCAACGATGCATGACCTAGTAATCAACCTCGTGGGTCAGTTTAGTCTGCCGGACAGAATAAATTTATCGTGTGAACGCAAGCACAGTTTAGATTAAGTCATTTTTATCTTGTGGACACCCGCACTGCTCGGATTAAGGGTTAGTTGAACTCCTCATCTGAATGTGCCCACAATTGTCTTCAATCTTTTGGTTTTATATTTTAACAGTGTGATATGAGTGACATAACCTGTTGCTAACAGCTTACCAACCAAATCGACCTGTTAGTATAAATGAAAAAAAAGAAGTAAATATTGGCCTCGCGTTTCGACTTCTACTAAGACTCGAGGAAGACTCTAGGGTCAAAACGTGAGGCAATTAAAAATATTTTGCATATAGTGACTATCGGACTATGGTTTGTTCAGTTTGAGTTAACCATCAAAACTACCCATAATTTTTGAATGTTGCAGGCCTAGAATTACAAAGAGGCCAAGGCTTCAGTTGCCCTGATTTGTGGCCTTGGTGCCCCTTCAAAAGTTGCCCGTAGACTTTAAGATTTTACATTTGTAAGTGCCCTTTGCAAAATGAAAATGGCCTTGCCCTCTCAAATCAGCTTAATATGCCAAATGATTGATTAAATTGTGAACTGACAGAAAAGGCAGCATTTGAGGAAAAGAGGGCTGGGCAAAATATTAGGACCGATCGGATAAAATGACTCTGAATGTACCAGCTTTCAGTTTGTGTTTTTTTTATTTTTAACATGTTTGTGTTTTTGTCTGTGTTGTAGCCTCGCGCTTCATCCAGAGAAGACGCTCGTAGCTACTGGCCAAGTGGGTAAAGACCCCTACATCTGCGTCTGGGATTCCTACAATGTACAGACAGTCTCTATTCTCAAGGACGGGCACACACATGGTGTCGGGGTACTTGCATTCAGCAAGGATGGAGCGGTAAGTTTGGTTAGCTCATCAGAATTCATTTAATTGACTCGGATCCTTCATCTTGAGTCAGCCAGTGTGGGAAATCAGTGGCTTTACATTCAGGTACAACTTTTATTTGTACTTTTCAGATAAACATAAATTTGAACTCTGTTGAGTATGGAAGTATTATTACTCATAAGACAAATGAAATCGATCCTTTCTTAGTGCTTATTGAAATAAAAACAGTTTAAATTTAAACTGTTTTTATGAAACTGCATGTTTTTTTCCTTCTCATTTTGATATATTTTCTTGTATCAAATTTTCTGGTTCAGTAAATATCTTTAGCTACAAGCTCTGCGGTCTTGTGGAATTTTCCTTAAATTCGAGCCCAGACTTGAAACTGCTGTTTCTTTTCTTTGTTGTGTAATTTGATTCATTAGGTTTTATAGATTAAATAGGTCCATAGAACTGATTATGTGATATTAAAACCTGATTGAGCAAAAAACAAAAACAAGCGGCATTTTTTTATGATTAAACTTGCCAGATGAAACCTAAGATTTGGTTTGTGGTCCCTTGCGTGATTGATTAATTGCTGTGAATTTTCATTTACTTCCAGTATCAAAGTCTGAGTATCCCTTTTTTCTCTATCAAAAAATCTTTTTCTCACCTAATATTTGACACACTTGTCAAAATTACTGTAAAATTAATACCTATCTCTGTAAAAAGAGAGAAATTTCTTAATTTTAAACCAGTTGAAATTTAATTTTACCAGCATTTCCTCTAACTTACTTTTTGTGTGTGTGTCTTTACAGCAACTGGTTTCAGTCGGCATGGATACCAGTAATATCATCAATGTGTGGGATTGGAAAAAAGGCAGGATACTATCCACGGTTAAGGGCCACTCTGATAGGGTGGGTATTTCCGTGTATTTAGAGTATTACTAACTTATTTCGAAATACTTTTTTGAGCCGCCACAATGCATCTTTGGAAAGAGTTAGGGGAAAAAAATAAACCAAGCTATCAATATGGACCCCATGTAGTTTACATGTTCCGTAACTATGCCAGGTTTTATGGTTGTGTACGGCATTGCTTAAATTCAGCGCCTATTATGGTGCTGGTGTTGCTTGGATTTTACCCTGAATCCTTTGCGCACTGAACTCTGGGAATAGCACTGAGTATACAGAGCTTAGTTCACATCGGTGTAAGGGCAAAAAACAAATAGTATTTCTTTATGCCCAATGCAACAAAATTAACATCTGTTAAATATACCGTTTGATTGGAAAAAATCAAAAGCCTACATTGTGTGGTATTCACAGCCCTGATTCAACAAAATTAACATCTGTTAAATATACCGTTTGATTGGAAAAAATCAAAAGCCTACATTGTGTGGTATTCACAGCCCTGATTCTTCACATTTGTTTGAATATTGCATTTATCTTGCATGGATGCAGCAGCTCTGATAAGAGCAATGGGTGTAGTCTGGAATTGAATTGATTTTACGTACACACATCTGGTTCAGTGTGATTCCAGTTCCTCCCTCCAACCACCTGCACAGCTCTCTTGGGTGTGCTCAACCCTGTCTGCCAAAAGGCTGCTGCTTCAGGCAGACACTGGAAATCAATTCACCCTCACCTCAAGGACTCAAGAGTCCTTAAAAGTCAAGGTTCAAACTCATGCCTTGAAGATTTAGGAACCGAATCCCAGAACACCAGAAACCCACAAATGCCATAAACCATTCGGATGCGTTTAAGGCAATAAGCTTAACCTCCTGTGTCACAGGGATTTCTTTTAAAGTGAAGTTGGGACATTTGTTTTGGGAAAATGCGCTTTCTTGTTTTTCGATAAATAATCCATAAACTGCAAACGTTTTATCAGAATGGCTGCACTAGCTGATGTGAAGGTGAATCAATGTTTCAATTTAAATTTTCAATTGCATAACATTTATTTCCACTACACAGAAATAGTATAATATCTTACTGGGAAAAAAAATACAGTGGAGGCAGAATCCAAAAAGCGAGGTTTGTGGTGGATATGCCTTGAAAAACATAACAACAGTAAAACAAAATGAGAACAGAACATTATACTACAACAATAAACAGTACAATGACAAAACAATAATAAATCATTAGGGTATGCTTTAAGTGAAGAAATAATTTGTACAAACAAACAAGAAACAAAGGGATTTTGAGGAGAACTCGACTGAATGTAGGAGGACTATGAGAGTCCTTACGTTAAAACTAAAAACGACTTGAGTTTGTTTTGGAATACACTGAGAGATTGACATCGAGAGAGAGACTATTTCAGTTGACTAGGCCCTGAGTAAGCTAAAGTGTGTTGAGAGAAGGTGTTTTTGGTGAGAGGAATGTGAAGTTTAGTTGATGATCTGGTATTGTGGCTATGATGTTTAGGATATACCCTTCATCTTGTGCCCTGTATACTTAGCAGTTATGGCCTGTAGTCTTTTGAGAGAGGACAGACTATGTTTTTCTTTCCAACCTTGGACTGGGTAACTTACATGGAATGATGATGAATGCCTGTAAACAAGTACACAATGAACTTCTTTGCAAGTTGAAGAGGAAATTCTTGAAAATTCTTCTTATATTGCTGAAAAGAAGAAACAGTCCACAGGATGAGTGCGCTTTGGCCGTTTTGACAAAAAAATGAATGCCTGTTACCTGGGTAGCATTTTGACATCTTTAAACCAAAGGGAGACTTTTGAACCCTAGGTGGCAGCAGACTTACCAGGTTAGTTTCCATTGTTTAAATAGTTCTGAGCATGCACACATTTCCAAGAACAGTGGATTTACCTGGTAAGTCTGCTGCCACCTGGCATTTCAAAAGTCTCCCATTGCCGTTTTAGTGATCATTCCTTTATCAATCAAGGCCACATTCAAATGCTAAACTGGATACTGCCGATAAAACAATGTTATTTTATCAATATGAAGAAAGCACAAGAAGTTTGAAAAAGTGTAATTTTTAATTGCAAAAATTTTAACTGTGATCCTTTTGTTCTCAAATTATCAAAGAACTCTTTCTTTGTTTTGGGAATGCAGTAATGTCTTTAAACAATTTTACACGTGTAGTAGGTTTCTAGCTTTAGGTAAATGCATATTTTTGTCAATCTTCGAATGCGGTTCTCAGGCCCTGAATTAGCCCATGGCTACCAAAGCCAATGCTTTAAGTGCCCCTTGCCTGTTGCTTTGCCTTTGCCCTTGCCCCTTTGCCTTTGCTCTTGCCCCTTTGCCCTTGCCCCTTAGCCCTTTCCCCTTGCCCCTTACTTTGCCTTTGTAATGGTGCCTTTTGTAAAGTTTCAGAAGAAGTTTACATTTGCCTCACAGAACTACTCTGTAACTTTTTATTGTTTAAGTTTGTCCATAGATGTCCATTTATTTGACTGCCAATTTTTATTATTATTGTAGATCTTTGACTGCCAATTCAACCCCCACAAAGAGAACAGCCTGGTCAGCTGCGGAGTCAAGCACATCAAATTCTGGTCCCTCTGCGGTAACTCTCTCAACGCGAAGAAAGGCGTCTTCGGGAAGGTTGGTGAAATCCAGACGATGCTGTGCCTGGCATCCGCTCCCAATGATACCACCTACACCGGTACCCTGAATGGCGACGTTTACATGTGGGGTGGAAACAACCTGCAGAAGGTTATTCAAAGTGCGCACGGGGTGAGTGTTGATCGTTGAAACTCTTAGCTGTCACTTTTTGGATAATTATATTACTGAGTAATTCTGCCTGGTCAGAATTTGATGTTAGTTCCATTGAAGCAAGAACAAATTTACAGACTCTTTGTAAATATCTATGCCATCTCCTTTATGTCTGACTAAATTTGACTCATTCTGTTTGAATAGCTATGTTTATATACAACTCACATCTATAGGTCCTTGTCATTGGATTGGTGGCACACGTGTCACATGTCATCCTTTATTTTGCCATGTATTCTGCCCCAACACTCCTAAATGTAAATGGGATTTGAACCCATGTTCTGATGACTTAGCCACCAGAACTTGAGTCTGATGCACTAAACGGCTCGGCCAAAACACACCACACAATGTTTTCACTTGGTGTTTATCTTTGGTTTTGAAAGCCCTACTGTGCCATCTGGGGCATTATGAATGGTGTTGTATTGATGATTTTTGTAAATTTAATCTAAAGTCCCCCCCCAAAAAAAATATATATATATATATATATTAAAAAAAGTCGCATCCCCTTAAGGTGATCCCGTGGCTGCCGCTTCCCAGGTTGAATCGTAAACGTGGGTGTGATCCCTGGCTACACGGCAGTTAACGGTTGTATGGCTTCTGACTGGCACCCCGAACAAAGATATTGACTAATAGGGAGACCGCCAACATAGGGCTGGATAGCTCAGTTGGTAGAGCGCCGGTACGTTAATCCGGAGGTCGTTGGTTCAAGTCCCGCTCCAGTCAATTTTTCTTTGTTCAAACCCAAACTATTTAAATAAAATTTCCCAGTCAGTTTCCCTTGTGGTTCATGACTAGATATTTAATATTAAAAAAAGTCGCATCCCCTTAAGGTGATCCCGTGGCTGCCGCTTCCCAGGTTGAATCGTAAACGTGGGTGTGATCCCTGGCTACACGGCAGTTAACGGTTGTATGGCTTCTGACTGGCACCCCGAACAAAGATATTGACTAATAGGGAGACCGCAAACATAGGGCTGGATAGCTCAGTTGGTAGAGCGCCGGTACGTTAATCCGGAGGTCGTTGGTTCAAGTCCCGCTCCAGTCAATTTTTCTTTGTTCAAACCCAAACTATTTATATATATATATTAATATATAAATAATTTTTTAGAATAAAATATACACTAGCTTGTGCATGGGGAGATCCCTGTATTTTACCATTTCTTTAATGTGGTAACTTGGACTCAGGTCCAGTAGTAAACATCATAATCAGTTTGGCAAGGCAGTCCTTAGTCCAACAAAAATAGAACAGAACCAGCTTAGATTTTTTTTGGAGTTGTGCTTTTAGTCAACAAAAAAGGGTCATTTTGATATATCACTTTAATAAAAAAAGATTCAAAGCACTAAAGGTACATTTAAAAAAAAAACAATGAATGATTTTTAAAAAATATCTTTTTAGTCTGGCGTCTATGTCATTGATTGATGTTTTGTTGTTATCTTTTTAGGCTGGTATCTACACCATTGATGGATGTGACGAGGGTTTTGCAACGGGTAGTCGTGATGGTTGCATCAAATTGTGGGACACAGACTTCAAGCCTAGGATCAAGGTGAATCTGGCAGAATCCTCACACGGATATCAAGGTTTGTGACAAATTTTTATCGCGGCCAATGTTGGCGGTCTCCCTGTTTTGTCAATATCTTCGGGTTGCCATTCAGAAGCCATACAACCATCATAACTGCCCTGTAGCCAAGGATAACGCCCAAGTTTATGTTACAACTTGGGAAGCGCCAGCCAAGGGATCACAAGGGAAACTGAACCGACAAGTTAAGGTTGTGCTTTTGATTAAACAAAATGTATTCCGTATTTTGAAAATTCTCTACCACTGCTGTCATTCTCCATAAGTTGAGAAATTGATTTATGGGTTAGAAATGCATTATAAAGTGAAATTTTATCAGTTAATAAAGCCACAAGGGAAACTGACTCGGTAAATTTTAAATAATTTGGGGTTGAACAAAGAAAAATTGACTTGAGCAGGGTTTGAACCAACAACCTCGGGATTAACGTGCTGGCGCTCTCTAGCCCTATGTTGACAATCTCCCTATAGGTCTCCTTACAGGTCTAGAATTACACAGAGGCCACGGCCTCTGATGCCCTCGTGTTGGCCTTGGTGCCCCCTTCAAAAGTTTCAATAGACTGTCAGATTTTCCAATGAAAGTGCCTTTCGCAGAATGAAAATGACCTTTCATTCTCGAAGATGAAATTCTAGGGACACATTGATGTTCATTTTACCCAATGCAAGCAGTTTATTTTATTACACATACTTTATGTATTTCCTTCCAGTTTTTGGTTTCATAGTTCAAGGTAGGTAAATACTCTAAAAATTAATGGCCATAAAGTTGATCTGGTCAAAAGCGCTAAAGCAGTTGTCAGTATAAACTCTGAGACACATTTTCTTTCAAAGTAATATGGTTTGGAAAATTTTCCACTCAAGATTTGAATCTGGAAAACAATTCATGCATCAGTAGTTTCTCAGATTTCTGGGAGTTTTCTCAAAATTCAAATTTCTGTGGTGTCAGTTTGGGAATGCTGCGGCCAGAGGCGCAGCTGGTACCCGCTACCGCCTCACTAAATTTGGATGGATTGTACATTCTTGATGAGAATACTGTGTCCGGTTTTGCTGTTTTCTCAACAGACTTTTACGTGTGAATTGTTATTGTCTTTCTTTATAATTTTGCCTACAAATCTGCACTACGTGAAAAGAAAAAAAAATCTATGACCCTACATTTAAATAGCTGGACAGTTTTGACTGTCTAGGCCGCATCCAAATTGATGTGGTTTTTTTTTTCTGTGGCTATGCCGCATCCAAATTAGCTGAAAAGGCCTATTCTTCTATGTTGTTGGTTCTGCCAATGGCCATAGCCGTAGCCGAAGTGCCTTGATTCAGATGTAGCCTAATGCTCACTTCTCCCATGCAGGTCTCACCGTACGTAGTGTCCATTGGCGTGGTGATCGAGTTCTAGTTGGTACCCAAGACAGTGAAATCATGGAGGTCTTTCTGAGGGAGCCTGATAAACCTAGGATCCTAGTCCAAGGCCATGCCGAAGGGGAGCTCTGGGCCTTGGCTGTGCATCCCAAGCGACCATTCATAGCTACTGGTAGTGATGATTGCAGTATCAGGTTGGTTTACAATCAGAAGTAAAACAATGTCGGTTACCTACTCTTCCCCTGCGAAAGACTTTTATTTGACTTGTGTGAATTCACTTGTTGTGTTGCGACCAATTTACAGCGTTTACAAGAAGCAAAACAAAATGTTCTGTTCTTGAAATCTATCCTCAGTGTGTTTTGTCAAGAGGTAACTGTAAGCTCCATTTAAGTTATCGTTTCTTTCTAGAATTTGGAACACGGAGGACAAAAAGCTGATTGTCCAAGCAACAATGGATCACAATGTACGCTCAGTTGCCTTTAACAGTGATGGATCAGCATTAGCAGGAGGAATGTCTGACGGTTCCTTCACTGTACTCAAAACAAAGTAAGTTCCAACTGTCTGTAAATCTCCCCTTCCCTAATTGTGATGTGTAATCGTAAAAAACATACTGTGTGTATTTATTTATTTTTTTCTTCTTTATATTGTTTATTGGATTATTGGTTTATTTTAGTTGTTAAAGACTAAAATAGAAATCAAAGGCACAGGACCAAAAAAGAACGTACTGTAGCTCTAAAATAGAAACAAATTCACAACTCCCCCCCCCCCCCCCGAAAAAAAGAAGGGAAAAAAAAGGGAATACACAGAAATCAAAACAACAAAAAGACGAAATGCAAGTACATGAATATGGACCAGCCAAAAGTGATAAAGAAAAACAAAAATATTAGGCTGTTATGTACGTAGGGGCTAGCACTTTTGCCATATCTATCAAATTTGAAATTAGGTTTTTGAAATTGTTGTGTGTGTCTGAGTGACATAGAATGGGTTTGGGGATTTATTTTTTTTAAGTACTCTGCATTTTGCCTCCAACAACAGAGATCTTTCAGAAGTTATCCACATCAAAGATCGGAAAGAGGTTATTCACGAGATGAAGTACTCACCTGATGGTAACTACCTCGCCGTGGGGTCAAATGATAACTACGTGGACATCTACGCAGTTACACAGCGCTACAAGAAGGTTGGGCAATGTTCAGGCAGCAGTAGTTTCATTACTCACCTAGATTGGTCCGAGGACAGCAAATACTTACAGACAAACAGCGGAGCTGCAGAGAGACTCTTCTTCAGAATGCCAGGTATAACAGAATTTGTATTAGAAAGTTTGGAACCAATTGCAAAAAAGTATGAATACTACCTTTATGTAATACACTCACAAGAAGTTTTTTTTTTCATTCACGTAGATTGAATCCTGTAAAGACAGAAAAATTAATACTGTTGGGATATTCTTCATCAACACTAAACTCTTCAATTCATTTCAAAATGTTATTGTCTCCATGTTATTGATGTTCCATTGCACATACAGAAATTCTTGGATGAGGTTATCCCTGCTAACATTTTCCAGCCAGACAACCAACAATTTGAAGCCATTTAACTGCACAGGTTGTGTGTGGTGGCTGTGCACTGTGCACTGAAATGTGCACTGAACTACCTGTGTACATGTAATGTGATGTGTGTTGTGTTTTATCTATGTATTAACCACATGGTATCATATTGCAGGCTGTGTGGCATAGTTTAACTATCATCCAACACCACTGTGGATGGTATTGACTGGTCACACAGTAGAAGGGTTGACTGTGTACTGTGTGCATGTATTCACCACATAATATCATATTGCAGGCTGGCATAGTTAAACTATCATTCAAAACCACAGTGGAGGATATTGAATGGTCTGACAGTGGGAGGGTTTAAAAACACAGTAAAACCAAATATTGTTTAACGTCCTTGTGTGTACTCCTCAGCCGGAAAGCAGGCCACACAACGTGACGAGGTCCGGGCCATCAGATGGGCCACCTGGACTGGGGTCCTCGGTCCGGAAGTGAGTGGAATATGGCCCAAGTACTCGGACACCAATGACGTCAATGGCGTGGATGCTTTCTTCGGTGGTGAGGTCATGGTGACCGGGGATGACTTTGGTCTGGTGAAGATGTTTCGCTTCCCATCCCTCAAGAAAGGTACTTTGATTGTGTCATACATTTAAGACAAATAGTTTATTCTTAACATCAGTTAGGGAAAGTTTTACTTTGATTTGGCATTGTTCAGTGTTAACTTATATTATGTCATTTACAAAACAGACTGTGTCAATCTGTTGCCCATCGCTCAGGCCAAACTCTGACCTTAGACCAATTTACAAAAGTTTGATATTAGCATAAAAGTGAAATTTTAGTGTTTCTGTAAATTTGGACTCGAATTGTAACATCCTGGAGGTTCTGGGTCCAGAGTGAGTGGGAATCCAGGCATGCAAGCCAGTTTTCAGGAATGTTCACATACGTCAAGTTTCATCCCTACTCTTAGTAACACTTGATGGCTCTGTTGTTCATAGGGGCTAAATTTCGGAAGTACGTCGGCCACTCTGCGCATGTCACTAATCTCAGGTTCTCTCATGACAAGATGCATGTTATCTCAACTGGTGGTGGTGACCATGCAGTGTTCCAATGGCGCTTTATGCCAGAGGGTGTTAATGCCCTGGAGAATGACGACACTGGACATAACACAGGTACATATGGACGAACCCTGACTTCCCCCTTACCCTCCTTCCCCCGAATCCCATCCCCACCCAACCTTGAACAAATTGAACTTTCTATTTCACATCATTACATAAGAGCTATTTAAGTTATGTTTTTGAATTAAAAATTGAGCATAACATATTTATGTACTGATGCCAAACACAGAGTGGTGTTGCTTTAACAATACCCAGCATTCTTTTTTAACTTTGAAAAACATTGCAATTTATAACGGTTCTGTCAGTATTTGTACCTTTAAAATTTCCTTTCAAATTGACTCTAAAATGCACTATCTACTTGATATAAATGTACAGTTGATAGTAAAATATCATTATCTAGTTAGTAACTAACATTTTACTGAAATAATTTCACTTTTTTGTATAGTCCATCCGCATATTAACTCAAACAAACAGAAACTCTCTAAGAAACTTGATTAGTTTTGGTGAGTTACAGTGAGCATAAGGAGTTTGTTTCTGTTGTTTGAAGGGTACGTGGATTCAAACAGTGAAGAGAGCGATTCAGACTTATCGGATGTTGCCGAGCTGGACTCTGACATTGAGAAGGAGAAGGAGATAGATTACGACCGGCCTGTCTACAAGGAGGACCTGTCCCGTCTCAAGAGGCTTAAGAAGACGGAGAATTCAGGACAGAAGCGTCAGCAAGCTCCGAGTGAAGGAATAAAACTAGATTTTATTCACGGGTAAGAGCAGTGAATTTTAGGAAATGTCCAAATTGGTGGCTACGGCTACGGCTACAGCTGGATCGTCACGTCATCATGCATTGAATATGGGGCGTCTTTAGCAGCACCCTTAGCACCAGTTGTAGCCGTAGCAGTAGCCGCCATCTTGGATATGCCCTTAGCCTGTGAGATTTTCGCTGCCATGACAATGAAGGCAGGGATCCACTTTCATATGTCTGCTATTTAAGCAGAAAGGTATTGTCTACATTAATTGGCAATCTCAGTGGGTAAAAAGATCATTATCGGTATATATCGGTATAGTTCCAATTTAATTTTTAAAGCCACTTTTCTCAGAACGTCACTTTTTGTTATGACACTTTAGCAGCTTAGCTTCATGATATGATAGTTATTTCTAATATATTCCATATAAATATGATAAGATTATCTTTTTTTAATGATATATTCTATAAAAAGGATGTGAATGCACATTCATTTAACTATGTTAGGCTGCCCTATTACCCCATGAACTGATTATGTAAATGGGAAAATCTTACAAGTGATGGGTAAGTGTGAACAATCAACATCTGAATGACAGGACACACAATCAAGTGTACCACTTGTCTACAGGCATGTTAGCAGTTTTTCCCAATGGTTGCAACTTGTTTTTAAAATACCTGAAACAGCCCAAAAGTATTTCAACATGTGACTGGGCATGCAGGCTTATACTGAGTTGATTAGAAATAATAATCTTCTAATTACTCTCAAATTTCATTTAAAAATAAATTGATTGACACTTGTGTCCTTGAGCAATGCACTTTGCTTCTTTTTACCCAGATGTATAAATGGGAACTTGAGAGAGCTGAGACAGTATTTTTGGAGGATCAACCTCTTAGCATTAATTTAAGCAGCTTGGGGTTGTATGCTCCTCAGGGAGTTGAGAAAGTAAGAGGAATGGTCTAAGTATGCCTGATGAACAGGGATAATTATGTTGTGAAGTGCCTTGATCTAGCGACTAGGATATGTGCACTATATAAGAACTAAGTATTATTTGTTATTATTAATATTATTGTATCTTAGATATCGAGGCTACGACTGCAGGAACAACCTCTTCTATACGCAAGCTGGAGAGGTGGTATATCACGTAGCAGCAACTGGCATCGTCTACAACCGTGATACGCACTCACAGCGGTTCTACCTGGAGCATACCGATGACATATTATGTCTATGCATTCACCCACTTAAAGATATTGTTGCAACGGGACAGGTAAAAACAGCTGAAAATATAATTTGGTTTGTTCATTGGTTTCATGAAGCATTTAAAGATTTAAGTCGTTGATTCTTTAGCTAAGGACATTTTATATAAAATAGAAAAATTAGTAGTACTGTCAGAATTGGAGGAATTTTGCATGCTAGGTAGCAGCAGTAGTTCTGAGCATACCTGCAATTTTGAGAACAATGGATGTATCTGGAAAGACTGGAAGTGTGTTTTGGGGATTGGCACCGGAAGTGTGTTTTGGGGATTAGTGCTGGAAGTGTGTTTTGGGGATTGGTGCTGGAAGTGTGTTTATGGGATTGGTGCTGGAAGTGTGTTTTGGGGATTGGTGCTGGAAGTGTGTTTATGGGATTGGCGCCGGAAGGGTTTCGGGAATTGGTGCAGGAAGTGTGTTTACGGGGATTGGTGCCGGAAGTGTAATTTGGGGATTGGTGCCGGAAGTGTGTTTTGGGGATTGGCACCGGAAGGGTGTTTTGGGGATTGGTGCTGGAAGTGTGTTTTGGATGAGATGTTCTTGGAAAAGCTAAATTTATTATTTGTTATTGATCTTATTGTCTCAGGTTGGTCGAGATCCATCAATTCACATCTGGGATGCAGCAACCACCAAATCACAAGCTATTCTCAAAGGCCAGCACATGAGGGGAGTCTGTGCGGTGGACTTCTCAGGTAACTAACAAACCTTTCAATCTAAAGACTGCCACTCTCTTTGTAATGTTCCCTAGCACACAATAGCACTTATGAGTACCGAGTCTAATTCAACCAAAAAGGGGCCAGTCTATTTTACCCTTCTAACCTCGGTTTGGTAACATACATGTATGAATGGGAGAAAAATAATGTGAATGAACATGTGGCTTTATAACCTGTTAGAGAACATTCATTTCTGTATAATGTCTGATTTGATTTGGTTACTTGGTCTTTTCCAATGTAACAGTAATATGAAAAAGAACACAATTCAAGAGTTATAAAAGTAATCTGAAGAAGTTTTGAGAAATGCCCCTTTCTTCATATCAAAAGTTGGTAAAAATCAGACAGTGCAGTTTCCATAAAATATAAGTTTAGGTTTTTTTCCATTGAGCTGTACACAAATCATGCCTGCGGGAAGTCCAGGCTCTGTGGCTCTTTTGTAAACGTGTTGTCACATGGTCTATCGACAATGCTTTCATTTGTAGGAGATGGTAAGAAGTTAGCCAGTGTGGGTCTTGACGACAATCACATGATCGTCGTTTGGGACTGGAAGAAAGGGGAGAAACTCGCCACGACCAGAGGACACAAAGATAAGATTTTCGTCATCAAGTGGAACCCGCATAACCTGGATAAATTGGTGACGGTCGGAATGAAGCACATCAAATTCTGGAATCAAACTGGTAAGAGAAGCTCAGCTGAAAACGAAAACTTATTTTCAAAACATTGATCCTTCAGTACTTGGGAAAGTACTTTTCCTATATTCCAAATTGTTTTAACAAAGACTTTTAACTTGGTTTGATGTTGTTGTCAGTTGGTGGTGGTGGTGGTGTTTTGGGGTTTTTAGAAAAGTTTTTTAACCGTTTCTCCCAAGGGTCACTTGCCTACAGGTGACCTCAATCCTCCAGTATCCTCCTCTCCTGTCACTGCCCACCAAATTGTTTGGACCTAGATAAGATTGGAATGCCTTACCCAGTGAAACCAACTGTTATTTGGACCTACAGACCTTGGTCCTTTTGACTCCTTCATTTTGGCAAAGAGGATATACGAGGTTTGGGGAGGATTAGGGTTTTAATGAAAATATTTTTAGTAGTACTTTTGGATGCTGTTATTTAACACCTTAGATACTACAGCGACCGCCAGCGGCTTGTAGTGTACCAAAATGGCCGTAGCAGTTGCAAACGGGCGCAAGATTTGACGTAATTCCATTCAAACAAGAGGGTCAAAGAAAAAGTATCGGACCAAGTTGACATTTTCCAATGTTTCCCATGTTAGAATGGAGTGTACAACTCGAAAACAAAATAATGCTTTTCTGTTTCTTAATAACTTCTCTGACATTTTTCCTGAAAAATAATGGGGCAAAAAATCAACAAGAAATACAGAAATAAACGGTCACTAAAGAGTTAGGCATCATCACCTCAGCTCTGTTTCAATAAACTGTTAATGTGGTTCTGATTAGAACAGAGTCCAATTCCATGGCTCTGCTTACCATGGAATTCTGCGCTTATGACGCTTTTGAAAGCACACAGTTGTTTGTGTCGTAAGTGCAGAATTCAACGGTAAGCAGAGCCATGACATTGGACCCAGGTGGTGGAACAACTTGTCTTCTCAGTCAGTTTACTCTAATGATCTGCATGAGAAATCTTTGCCAGATCATATTCCTTTCATGCAAAGCTTCCAAAATTATTCATGAACCCTGACAACCCTAATCCCTCCAAACTCCTTAAGGAGTCGTCTGATGTTTGAGTCTGGGCCTCTTTTTTCTGGGGCCAGTTATATCAATCTTATCAGGGTCCAGATATTTTGGCAAGTACATGTAAGTTGCTGTAGATGGGATAATAATGGAGGATTCAGAAGAACACTAGGGAGAACTTTCCTCTAAATGCGTAGGTTTTGAATTTGTACATACAGTCGACTCTCGCTAATACGAGGTCCGCCGGACTGGCCCGTGTTCCTTGTATTATCCGAACCTCGTCTTAAACGCAGCGCACTATTACATGTACATGAAACATGCATCGGACAGTTCGGGACCGGTGAAAAACCTTGTTTAAACTGGCGTCTCGTATCTTTCGAGCTCGTATTAACGAGAGTCGACTGTATCTTGATGTGCTTTTGACTCATGCAGAAATATGGTTGCTTTTGAAAATAGGTGGTGGATTTACCTCGAAACGGGGTACATTTGGCAACGTAGGTAAACCAGATACGATGATGTGTGTGACGTATGGCCGCTCACCAGAAATGACTTACTCTGGAGGCGCTTCAGGGAGTATCTATGTCTGGCAAGATGTCACGCTGACGAGGACAGTCACTGCACATAAAGGACCTTGTTTTGCAATGCACTCACTGGATAAGGTGAGCATTATTCAAAGATGAGAAACTTCAGACTTTTAACTGAATTCAGACCTTTTTTTAAATGTGTGTACGGTGAAAAAAAGCTGCAATTTTTTTTTTACATTTTTATCAGATGTTCTCTTTGATAAATTTTTTCTATGCTGAGGATACCTTTCCCCAGAGCACCTTGAAATGTATAACTCCAGGGGTTACTATAAAGGGGATATGTCATCATTTCAACGTAGGTTCTAAAATTTAGACTCTAGTTTCAGACCTTTCTGTTAGCATTAACTCTCGCCCCTGATTATTTGAATGTCAACTTAAGAATAAATTGCTTCTTTCTCCCTTGGCCTATCACACTGAGTTGAGCTGCCAAATGTTGGCTCAAGACATGGCACCTACTCCCCCCCCCATCAAATCTGAATAATTGACTAAATACTGAGTTGAATCATTACCCAAGATGTTTAACTCCCCTGAAGGGTTTTGTAACTGGAGGTAAAGATGGCGTTGTGTCTCTGTGGGATGAAGCCATCGAACGTTGCCTCAAGACATACCCCATCAGGAAGATGGACTTGGCACAGGGGAGCCACGGGATACTCCTGGATGACAACCCGTCCATCCGGTCAGTCATTCTTGGACATGGACACATCCTAGCAGGGACCAAAAACGGTGAAGTGATTGAGCTGGAGAAGAGTGGTCCAGTCCGGATACTTGTACAGGTAGAGTTCATGGTGGTGACAGCAGAGCTTGTATCAATTTAAATCTACTGCCATCATGTCAAATTAATACCTGACCGAACAAGAAAAGGAAGGGGACAAAACAGAAGATGGAGAGATGAACTAAGAGGATATAAGGCGCTTAATGAGTTGGCCTTTTTAAAAGATAAGTTTCCTGCTGATTCTTGTCAAATTTTTAGTGTGTGCATCTCCGTGCTCCTGTTTGCACACTCCTTGAATAAGTAGCTGTGACTAAATCAAGGTTTCGATGGAAATGGTCCAGACTGGTTAACTGTCAGGAATCGTAGAGAGATGATCTCAGTCAGCAGAAGAAGAAAAAATAGTGCTTGTTTTTTTTAAATTCATTTTGCTTCCCTTCTTGGTATCTAAAAGGGACACATGGAGACAGAGATTTGGGGTCTCGCTACCCATCCAAGCAAGTCGATGTGTGCGACAGTCAGCGATGATCAGACTATCAGGGTGTGGGACCTCGGAACAGAACACAAGATGATAAGTGTACGGAGGCTCAAGGGAGGAGCAAGATGCTGCGACTTCTCACCGGACGGGAAAGCCATTGCAATTGGATTCAAAGACGGTAAAGTAGCCATTGTAACTTTTTAAAATGGTGTCTTCAGTAATTTGTACATAATAGCGTCCAGCTTGCTCGTTATGCAAGATGTTCCTTAGTCTTGTTTCCAAGAGGCTCCAGTTGTGTAGTCATGAAAACCTAACCATTATGTAAACCAATATCACCCCACAAACCACTTGCCACCAGAGGGCGCTATCATTTCTGTGTAGCGGTTCTTGTAAAATAGTATTTTCTAATAGCTTTCTGGTGGAGAAAACCAGGAATCCTAGAATGTTAATTCAATGTATCCTTGAATATTCCTGTGAAGAAGAGCTAAATAAGTGAGTAGTTGTGAAGTTTAGATGTGGGAGGAAAGTCCACTTAATCAGGTAGGGACTGAAGTTTCAGACCAGTGTGAGATTCAAGCCAGTATTTTGTCAGGATTACAGGTGTTAACACGTTGACTGCCGGTCATAGGTTCGTAGGGCGTTCCCATTTGCCAAGTGTGGTGTGCATGCGTGCATACCAACAGCAAAAAAACTTTTAAAAAATTATTTGAACATTATCTCAAAAAATTGTAGAGTTTAAATGGAATTTCCTTTGTCCTTGCCAACTGTGAAATAGCACTTCCAACTCAAGTGTTCCTTTAATCTTCATATGTATTGTGTACATTGTATATTTTGTCTTAGTGATATTGTTATACGAGTACATGCCTAGGGTTTTCATGAATATATGAATATTGAAGACTAGATGAGATTTTGTTGCCTAATGTGGAAATGCTTTCTCGTCTTCCAGGTAGTTTCTCTGTTGTGAACAGCGACACTTTAAATGATGTTGCCAGCTTCCATCAGAGGAAAGAAGAAATATCTGATATTAAATTCTCACCGAGTAAGTACAGAATTTCTTATACTCACTGCTTAACCCTAACCCCCAATGATTTTTGTCGCCAGCGGACTCAACATTGGAAATATTCTCTTACATGATCATTACAAATATTTGTAACTGCTGACGCTTTTGGGCAGCTCATCTGGGGTGCGTTTTGGTAGTCAGAACAAATAACCGTTTCGGTTGAATTGGCCATGGGTTAATTACTGACCAATGACGGAACCAGTTATTGGTTACGACCACCAAAAGGCACCCCTGATAGTCTGTGCAAAGAAATATGATCACGTTACAGGGATCCTGAAGAGTGTGGCTACCAGTGGAATCACAAATTCAATTTTAACATCTTGGTAGTTAAGTTCTTGTGTTCTAAAATGAGAATTCATTTCCTTATATGTTCTGATCAAGTATTCTTACAGGTTCCTAAAACAAAGAATAGTATTGGTGATACAGCTTTTCTGGTTAGCTGGTCCTACACTCTGGAATGAACTTCCACTCATGATCAGGCATCTTTATGTTGGCAGTCTCCCTGTTTTGTCAATATCTTTGTTTGGGGGAACCAGTTTTAAGCCTTTCAACCCGTAACTGCCGTATAGCCAGGGATCACACCCAAGTTTATGATGCAACCTGGGAAGCAGCAGCAGAGGGATCACCTTAACCAGTTCGGTGCAGGAAAAATTATACCCCCATGCGGGATATTTTTTCGAATTTTGTTGAGAGAAAAAGACAAGTGCTGGCATAACTTTATTATTTATGACAATTGTCTGAAATAAAAAGCTCTGTGATTTGAATCAATTGTCACAATAGGCCAGTAAAACTAAAAGGAATATAAATTGGCACATTATCCTTTTTCTGCCACTGCAGAACATCCTCAGCTTGTCGATTTTGCCCGGCACCACGACCCCTGCCATTATTATTTTGCTGATCTACATCATCACTCACATCATCAGAACTAACTCCGCTAACCCTGCTAACTTCCGAGTCCTCGCTGTTTTCACTATTATTTTCACAATCTTGAATCCAAGCTGTTACTTCTACTTTCCTCTGAACTCGTTGAATTGGAATTTGATGACCCTGACGATACACATAACCCAAGAATTTCCGTGTCATTGTACACACGTTTTCTCATGGAGGCCGCCATCTTGATTTTGTCAACATATGTCACCTCAATCGTTGTGTTTATCGGCTGGTTTTGTGTCCACAAAAGTTCAATAGCGCCACCAGTCGCTAGTAAATTACACTAGAGATAGCCTGGTACCCCGCAATGCAACTACAACTGAATCCCATACACAATACGCACGCTGAGGGTAACGGCGATTCATATGTAAATTTGGCGAGTTAACTCGTCCTCCTAGTGTCGGTAACGTTTTTTCTCGCGAGTTAACTCGTCATTCGCACCGAACTGGTTAAAGGGAATGCGACTTTATCTCAAATAAATAAATTTCTTTTAAAATTATTTTATTGTAGATTCAGGCAAGTATCTGGCGGTTGCATCCCATGACAACTACATTGATATCTACAGTGTACTGAACACCAAGAGGGTAGGAACATGTAAAGGCTCCTCCAGTTATGTCACACATACAGATTGGGACACCAATGGTAAGAACATTCATCCTACTTAACCCTTTACTTAACCCTTTATTTGTTAATAAGGAATTATTATGTGAAGCATGAAAACGCCCACTAAGGAAGCGCGGTGGTGTCATTTGCTACCAAACCATACCAGAAACACCGGGGCAAGCCTCGTTCTGTTTCACGATGAGTGTTCTGGGTTCATTTTCATGCATTAAACAACACACAAGACCTACGGCATTACGTCCCGTCTGAAGGCTGAAGCAATTATGGTTAAGTGTCTTGCTCAAGGACACACGTTCCGTGACCAGGATTCTAACCCACACCCTGCTGCCGACAACGTTGGAGCTTGACTCTGGTAAACTAGACTGCTCAGTTATTATTATTATTACTATTTTTATTACTATTATTATTAAGTATTATTTATACAGGGTAGCCCCATCAGTGTGAAAACACTGTTCTCCCTGGGGGCCCTGTAGAAAAAGCAATACACAGAACAAGGAAAAAACATGAAAGAACAAACCCCATGTAAAGCAACAACAGCCATCTAAACCACTAGGAACAAAAGCAGAGAAAACAAAGCAAACAATTAGCAAGATTGAAACATAATATGAATCAATGACTCAGTCACATTATTTAACAGATCCAAATAGGCCTAGTAGAGCTTAGCAAGAAGTAACTTCGCATTATCTGCTCTAGAATGCAGGGGTTGTGGGTTTGAATCCCACCCGAGTAATATTTTTTATGGATTTTCTTCCCAGAGGACCCGAGAAAGCACCAAGTATACAATGCTTATCACACATCGGTGTATGATGAAATCAACTCATTATTAAGCAACCTTGTAGATTATAAAACCTTGTTAAAAGAGCCTTCCTTTTTCAATGCTTATTAGGAAAACTTCTGATGATGAATTCCGGTGCCAAGGAGCAGCTATTTTTTGAGGCCCCCAGAGGGAAACGTCAGGCCCTACGCAACGCCCAGATAGAGACCCAGGGTTGGGCTACATGGACCTGCGTGCTTGGTCACACCTGCACGGGGATTTGGCCGTCAAAGAGTGATGTCACCGACGTCAATGCTTCCTCTTTGTCCCACGACAAAACCACGCTTGCGACGGGAGATGATTTTGGTTTTGTGAAACTGTTCCAGTGGCCTGCATCGGTAATTTTTTTTTCTTTTACTACTCTACTATATCCTTTGTAGATTTCCAGCATTCAGAGTTGTGTGTTTTTATGTAAAAGGCGACAGAAATTTCCCATACAGGGACATTAAACTTCGATTGTATTGTATTGTATTGTATTGTATTGTATTGTATTGTATTGAAAATGCAAAAAGCTTTGTAGTCGCTTGATGTTTCAACCCTAGCAGACTTATTCTTTTTTTTTAGCCCTCGGAAAGACTCCGCTAGGGTTGAAATGGGAGGCTGTTACCACTTTTTTTAATATGGTGCAACTTTCACAGGGCAAGAACGCAAAGTTCAAGAAGTACGTTGGTCACAGCGCCCACGTCACCAACGTGAGATGGACGTACGATGACAGGGTGTTGATATCAGTGGGTGGGGCTGACACTGCGCTGATGGTTTGGTCACACGCCGTGACGGGCACCAGGGAAAATATCCACGGAGATAGTGATGACTCAGACACAGACTCTGACGAAGATGGTGAGTCAACGAATAATAACATTTATCTTATACGTGACTCACAGGACTTGGGGAAAGGACAGTATACAGTGCTTTACGGGTACAACCAAATTGTTTTTTATTCTTTATCCCCGATGTAAATTTAACATCTATTAAATTGTTGCGATACCCGCTGCTACAATGGCGGATTCGAACAGCCTCTAGCTACGGGGCAATCTCGGTGGTCTAGTGGTAAGATATCTGCACTAGAATGGCAAGAGTAATATGCCTGTGGATATAGACCGTGCAAGTCTCGCGCGTATTCGAACATTTTTGGGACCACTGTGGTCCCACGTACATTGCTTTAACGCGTTAAAGAAACAAACTCACGCGCTTTAATGGATCCCAATGTTCGAATACGCGCGAGACTTGCACAGTCTATTTTCACATGACTCGGGAAAGTACTGAGTATGAAGTGCGTAACACACATCGGTGTATAAGTAAAACCAACAGATATAACATTTACCTTTATATTCAAAATTCTTCTTGTCTTCTTCTAAGCTGCTATTTTTCTTTTTTGAGGGATGAATGACTTTCCACCTTCATAAATCAACAAGACTTCAGAAATGTTACTGTCTTCCTCCACTCCCTGTTTGATACTATCGGTCTTGTTTTCTCAGGATACGACAGCGATGTGCAGAGAGAGACCACAATGGACTACGCTTCTAAGACTTACACAAACCCCCTCCGAGAAACCATCGGTGTCAAACCAGATCAACAAGAAGTGGAGGAAGAGGACACGTAAGTTCACCTGTGCTATAAAAGTCGCTGTAACAAATTCCACAATTTTTCTCTCCTTGCCACACGCAAACATTTTCATGAAGTAAAACATGTTTTTTTCAAGATCATAAAGAAAAGATTACACATCTGGCCATGGTTGTGGAAAACCCAAATCTCTAAATGGAAGTGAGATCATTCCTGTGTCTGAAAAGAATTTGTCTACAAGAGGATTTTTTTTTTATGGGTAACAATGGTTGTTGCCAGCTTCAAAAGTAAACTCCTCTTACCTTACCTTGTGGCCGAACGTCAAGCATGGAGTGTGTGGGTTGGGGTCCACTTGTGTCCTGGAGCAAGACACTTGACCATTATTGCTTTATCCTTCAGATGGTACGTAAAGCTGAAGAGAAGGGGTTTGCCCCGGTGTTTCTGGCGGTGGCTGCTGAATGCGCCGCAGCACCTTGTAAACCTTTAGAAGGTGCTACATCAATGGGTCTCATCATTCAATAGCTCTGCTTATCCTGTTAAAAAGACAAATAATGAGTGCTTTGATACGCCCGTAAAGGTGTGATAAATGCCTTGCATATGACGGCACACTCTCAAAAAGCGCTATCCTTGAGGCCAAAAGGAGGCAGATCATTGGGCGATAGCTGTTCTTTGTGCGTAAAAACGTGTGCGTGACCTCAGCGTACCTGTAGCATTTAGCGTTATGCAAGGAGGTCTATTGATTTCAATAGACCCCTTGCACAATGTGGAACGCACCTCCGAACAATGCGTGTCTACCATTTTGGGAGTCAATTCTTTTGTGCTTGTTTGTGCACGATTTTGACTTCCAAAATGGCTGACAGGATAGGCGCTTGTGAGTGCGCTTCGCGTTGTGCAAGGGGTCCGAATAAGAACCCAGTATTATTTTTATTATTATTATTATTATTACACCATGCAAAGCTTCAAATCTTACGTATTTTTCGGCACCACCACTGCAGGCCAAGTGTAAGCAGGGGTGGTCCTAAGCCACCAAAGATCAAGAAGTCTACTGTTAATAACGGCAAGAAGACGAGACCCTCACAAGTAGAGGTAAGTAGTGCCTGCTTCGATCAGAATGTTTTATCAGAGAAATTATTTTCGTCCAAACCAGTGCCATGGCAGTGCTAAACCCTTCTACTTTTATTGCCAACCATATGAAAGCTTTCACTTTTTAAGGGTTGTGAAGGGTGGAGCAACTGTGCAGAGAACTATCTGTGCGTTGTTTAGATGCATTCATCATATGATATCATATTGCAGGCTGGCATAGTGCATTTATCATTAAAAACCACAGTGGATGATATTGAATGGTGAGACTGTAGGAGGGCTTACACTGCACTGTGTGGATGCATTCACCACATGATGTATTGCAGGCTGACACATTGTATCTATCAACCAAAAACCTCAGTGAGTGATATTAAAGGTTCAGACAGTAGGAGGGTTAAAACTTGATCTTGTTTCCAGTGCTTAACTCATTGAGTATAACTGTTGCACTCCCGATCCATGTGCTGATCAAATCACCAAGTCTTCATCGATCATTCTTCAATCTATTAAGATTCTTCCCTCTTGCCTTTCTAACAATTAGGATCTGACACTTAAGCATATCCATGGTTACCGAGGCTTCGATTGTCGAAACAACCTCTTGTACCTCAATGAAGGAGCAGATGTCATCTACCATGCTGCCGGAGCTTGTATCGTCCAGAATCTAGCAACAGGTATCAATGGTTATCTTATGAGGGTCTGCTATCAAAAAACTTAAAGAGTTAGCTCCAAGGTCAAATTTAGTTTTATGATGCACTCATTTTCCAATAGAGTCCTCATGAATGTGGGAAAAAATTACAAATCTCAAACCTCGCGTTTAAATTGTGTAAAATGACATATTAGTTGATACTCTTTCATAGCTTAATTTAATACATGACGTCATCGAATGTCAAAAACAAATTGGTCTGTACATTCCAAAGAGGAATTTATGTGTGCCAGTCAAAAGGTCAAATTCAATGCCAGTTTGATTGAATGTCATCAATATCAGGCCATATGTTTGAAATGTGACGTCATCAAACATTGTTGGATTTTGACAAAAACTGCACTTGAAAGGTCATCAAACACAGTGGCATTTTACAAACTTAAGGTTAGAGACTTTTAATTTTGTTTCCATCACCATAAGGAGTCTATCTATGGCAAAATAATTGGATGGCAAAATTGAATTTTACCTTGGAGTCCCCCATCTTTTAATCTCTAGCGTCAAATGTTTTCTTCTGGGACTGAATCATGGCACTGCTTACCATATTAAGCGGGAAAAAAACAACCCTTACAGTGGCAGAAAATTTGCCCTACAGTAAGCATATTCAACTGTCTAAGAAGGAAATGCTGGTCTTTCTCAAATTACTGAGCATTCTGCACTTGCCTAGTTAGTGTAGAATGTTTGCACTAAACCCACCAGCTTAGACTGGTGTCCAGGGCCCAATTTTATGCAAACACCATTCTTCGCTTACAGGGCAAGCCCCAAATGTCTGTGCTAGCTGTGTAAGTGAATAATGCCTAGTAATGTGGAGTATGCACTAACACATGCAAAAATTCCCTGCTTACCTGTGAAATATGCTTGACGTCAGCGCCGATTCTTTGCTTAGGGTAAGCATAGCTCTGTATGCGGCTGTAAGCAGCACTATGAAATAGGGATCAGTTCTGCAGACTAAATCTGTACACATCTGCTTTGAAAACAAAAAGCAAAAAAGATTCCTTTTTTGCAAAATATAGTTAATGGCCTGATGTTTCGACCCTAGTCTTTCTCAAATGAATTTTTTTTAAGACTCTGCTAGAGCCAAAACATTAGTTCATTTACTATTTTGGCATTCATGTCATACGTCCTTTTGGTTGGTAAGCAGTTTGCAACAACTAATTCTGTAAAAAAAAATTCTCAAACACACTTCTTGTAATATCTTTGACAGGAACACAAAGTTTTTATCTTGAGCACACCGATGACATCATCTGTTTGACAGTCAACCAACACCCGAAGCATAAAAGCGTTGTGGCCAGCGGTCAGATCGGTGCAACACCCGCCGTCAACGTCTGGGATGCGACCACCAAGCAAACCCTCTCTATCATCAAAGGCTTCCACACCAAGGGGGTGTGCTCGGTGAATTTCAGCGGGTCGGGAAAGTTGCTGTTGACGGTCGGGATCGACGATAACCATTCTGTGGCCGTGTGGAGGTGGCAACAAGGTTAGCCTGTGGGAGAAACAGCTTGGGTTTGTTCACAGCCTCGGGGTATAGTTGCTTTTGGGCCGGCGTAGTGGTTTCTTTTCTCGCCTTTTACCTCTAGGACCCCGGTTCGAATCCCACTGGGGGCACCATGTGGATTAAGATGTCAGTCACTACCTGATTGCATGGGTTTCCCCTGGAATCATCCTCTCTGAGAGTGTTTTCCTCCCAAACTCTAAAACTGAAACGTCCTTCCTTGTTGTGTCTCCATGGGGTTCTTGGCTGGTGTAGTGATTAAGCTCACTTGTCTGAGAATCCTTGGCTTCACAACCAGAATTAATAAAAAAAATAAACAAATAAATAAAGAGATGTTTGCTGCTGTTGTTACTATGTGTTTTGTTCAGAGGGTTCGATGTGGTTTGTATGTATTTCAGAGATGGAGGTTGTGTGGTTTTTGTTTTCATGGAATTAATTTTTATTGACACATTTAGGATTTTATTAAGACACTTATTACTTAATCCTGTTGGTAAGTCATTGCATCAACTGTGCACGCATCTGCTGTACACACAAGGCTTTCGCTATACTTCTGGCTTCAAAGCTTGCAAACATTGGTGTTTTTTTACCGTGACCGCCATAATAACCATCAGGATACCAACTTGTGAGGTGTGTTGTATTAGATGAAGCAGTGAGAGAGGTTTAGTATTTCTCAGTAGTGAGGCATGTTGACTTTTTGGTGATGTGGGTTTTTATTCTTTCCTGATGTGTGTTTATTTTTTTGTATATTTTCGGGGGGTGTGGGATATTGAATTGAGCCGGCATTTTCTTCATTCTTTTTACGAAACTGTTATTAAATCCCTGAAAAGTCTATTAAAGTCTATACCATGTGTACATATAGGTCAGCCCTTGTACTCAATCACATTTTCTTACTTTTTTCCATGGACCATAAATCATGCCCGATTGAAATTACCTGTGCTGTTTCTTTCATTGTTTGTGTTCTTTTCCAAATGAGGCCGAGGGTAAGAACAGACAGTTTCACTTGTAGAAGGTGCGTCAAAGCCTTGAAGCTAATCTCAGCCTTTCTTCAACAGATCAGAGTTTCCTATTCATTGAAGTGTGATTTGTTCTTTGCCAGGTACCAAGGTAGCAGGAAGCATCGGTCATACCAAACGCATCTTCCTTGGGGAATTCAGACCGGACTCGGACCAAGAGTTTGTCACCGTTGGCGTCAAGCATGTCACCTTCTGGACAGTCGCCGGTGGGCAGCTGATGGGCAAGCGAGGTTTGATGAACTCCTCCGGACAGAACACACAGGATGCGAAGATGCAGACGATGCTGTCCATTGCCTTTGGAGCTGTGAGTATGAGTCTGGTTTCTCGAACCAGTGTAGCATTATACTATTGGTAAAGACAACGTTTTTTTAAAAGGAGCCTGTCTAATATTGGCATGAAGCTTGGGCTACAGCTACGGCTATTGCTAAGGTTGTTGTTCAGGACGTCTTACATTTCAACGTAGGATGACGCGGCAATCCAGCCGTAGCCAAAGCTGTAGCCGCCATGGCCTTTGTTTCACTTTTGCAAAATGCAGGTTGAGGTACGTTTACTGCCAGGGCTCAATTTCATAAAGCAATAAAATTTACTTGGCACAGAAAAATCATGCTTAGTTGTAATTGATTATCAGCCAATATACCAATATTGCCGAGTTCCCTTGTTGGGAAGATCATCTAAACAAACGCACAAAAATACCATTGAATTTACATTGCATTGCCCATGAATGGCTTCTTACTCATTTTGCTTAGCAAATAAATGTGTTCAGCAGTATTTTCTGCTGCATGAAATTTGGCACGGATGTCTGCAAGTTAAAAAGTCCATGCTTTGAAAAGGGCAAACCAGAGATTTTTTGCGGGTTTGTAGTCGGCAGTCAGTGTACTCAAAGCATCTTAATAACAAAAAAACCCTGAAGCGTTAGAATTAGGAAAAGCGTAAATCCTTAACGATTGATTTATCCATACCTCAAGAATGAAACTACCTTCACCGGGGCAATGAGTGGTGACATTTACGTCTGGAGGAAGAATACTCTAACTCGAGTGGTCTCTAGAGCTCACAACGACGCCGTCTTCACGCTGTACACGACCTTGAAGGATGGCTTGATTGTATCCGGTGGAAAGGAAAGAGCGTGAGTATCAACCGACGTTCAAGGTCAAAGCAGAGTCCAAGTTGCTGTTAACCCTTTGCAGACACTATGGCATGCCCATGCTTGTGGAGTTGTGTGGCCAAGCGGTCTAGTCCGGTCATAACGAATCCCTCCCCTTTTTGTTTCTCTTTGTTTCTGCGCCTTCAGTAACTTTCTGGTAGATATGTGCACTATATGAGACTCCAGTGTTATTACTATTTAAGCGGCGTGCACCAAAATGTCCATAAAACAGCCGCAGGATTCGACCCACTTCCACTCAACCAAAAAGGTCAAAGTCAAGATAATCTCCTGAATTGACATATTTTAAATTCTGTGATACCCATGCAATAACTGAAACAAACCAAATTTGCTATGATTTTACAAGGAAAATTGATGTGAAAAAAATGCACAATATTAGTCATGTCTGGACTTATGGTTGCAATTATACAGAAATGACTGGTCTCTGAAGGGGTTAAATGGTTGATTCAACTCGGGAGTCACAAATTCAGTAGTTACAGTCTGAAACTTTCCCCTGACGCTGTTTAATGGACGATTCTTGATTGACAGGTCCAAGAATAAAGACAGTGGACCGGTGAAGCTCTGGGACCAAGAGATGAAGCGATGTCGAGCCTTTCAGCTGGGTACCTCCAGTTCCATCGATATAGTGAAATCGGTCTGCCGGTGTAAGGTTAGTGGAACTTTTCATCTAGGTCCATTTTTATGCCTCAGCTTCCCAGGGAAATCTGTTCTTACAGTGCCCTCTAAAGCAGATAGTTCTATCTGTGGTAAGCGCAGAATTCTGCAGTAAGCAGAGCTGCTGAAGCACAAACAAATAGCTAAGCACAAAACAATTTTGCTGACGGAATAAGGTTACCAGCCAAAATACCATATCACATGTACCATCTGTCACTGGTTTCTTACTTTTTTTTTGCAGAAAATTGTCAAGTAATATTGTCTGCTCAAGCAGCTCTATGAAATCGCCCCCCCCCCCCCCATTTGGCTGACTTGTACCAGCCATTTGTTTTTCACAATCTGTAGTGCCATTCAACCTTTTCCTTTTGTTTTGCAATTACAAGTTGATCTTTATGAGCGTCATCAAAACACTGTCCATTTCAAATTCTTCAAAACATAACTATATATCTTTCATATTTTGTACTTACTGCTTAGACAAACGACCCTATTATAAACAAGGCCAGCGATACCAATATCATATGAGTCGCCCCTGTTTGTTAGTGTTATCCAAGGTGCAGTATTCTCTTGGAATTTTATAAGCTCGGAATCGATTTGAGGGGAAGGGTAGAGATGGATTTATATCTCATATTTAATCATAACTGATGGAAAAAACTTGTTCCTGAGGTTGATGGATCGAGTACTGCACAGACATACATGAGCGAGTAACATAAGCGAGTGATAAAATGAATAGAAATCTTTGAAATGATGAAGATGTTACTCTATTGTTTTGTTTGGTGTCCCCCCCCCCCCAGGGAAAGATCTTAGTGGGTACCAAAGACAGTGAAATCATCGAGATCGGAGAGAAGAACGGGCAGGTGACAATGCTGGTGCAGGGTCATGGTGAGGGAGAGATCTGGGGACTGGCTACCCACCCCTCCAAGGAGCTGTTTGCATCGGCCAGTGACGATGGCACGATAAGGATCTGGGATGTACAGAAGATGGTAGGTGGTGGTGGATGGTAGTAAAGGGCTTTGTGGTGTCTCGTATGTGCATCAAAATAAACAATGGGGGTGCCTTTACATGCAGTTTTCTTTGCATAGAAATGTATTTCAAACGAAAAGAGTTATCTGGAAGATTGGTGCTGGTATGAACTTTATAGTCAGTGAGCATTCAGATAGAAATGAATCCATTCTTTACTTGATGACTACTAATTGCGTATTTTGTCTTTAAAGGCGATGATAACCAAAGTAAGCATGGGATCGCCAGCCAGATCTATCATCTACAGTCCTGATGGAGAAACCCTGGGTGTTGGCTTGAAGAACGGGGAATTCCGCCTACTCACCGTAGCGACGATGAATACCTGGGCCAAGAAGAGAGAGCGTAATAAGGCTATCACTGACCTGAGGTAGTACAAAAAATACAACATCTCCACGTGTCGGTGCAAAAACGCTGTTTCTCTAACTTACGTTATGCGCGAGTTTGAAATTTTCAAAGCGTCGTATCTCGCTTAAAGTAGCCCGGATGTACGCACACAAAACGAGAGACAACGTTTTTTGCACGGAGCATTTTCATGCGGGATGCAACATTTTTGCACTGACGCGACGGTCCAAAAAGACAACAAGTTTAGAAAACTTGCCATTGACAAATGCTGATCACTATTGTTACCTTGCAATGAAACTCTTGCACTTATTGACCTTAGTGTTCATCTAAAAGGTTTCTTGTAAAAAGTTGCAACTTTGAAAACAGTTAAAACTTTTGTTTTTACTAGATTCGTAGAACCTTCATATCTTCAGGTAATAGATCAACCCATATACTCTAGCCCTCTAGTATCTTTGGCTAGAGACCCTTCTATATCCTCCAAAATACCCCCACTATGGTATTACTCAACACCTAAGTATTTGGACCGAGGCCGTATCCAAATTGGCGGCTACAGCTACGACTGTTGCTAAGGGTGTTGCTAAGGACATCCTATACTTCAGCGCATGATGAGGTGGAAAGCTAGCCATAGCCACAGCCGTAGCCTCCCATTCGGACATGGTCTTAGATCAGGTTGATCTACCCGGCCCAATGATAAGCAGTTATTTGGGCCCAGCAGTCCTAACCCTAATCCTACAAAGTCAGTGAACTTCTTGAACAGGATTTTGAAGGATTTGACCTTGCCCCGAATCACAGTCACAGTTGTGACAAAGTCGACATGCAGCAGCAAATTTAACGTATGAACCCCAATTAATTGATATCAGTTATACATAAATAGTTGAAATCATTAAAACAAAAATAGTTGAAATCATTTATAAGTAATTGAAATCATATTCACAGTAGCATGACCTGATTCTTGCCAAATTTGTTGTTGTAATTAAAGTGGAAAAATTTAATAAAACTGTTTAGCAGACCTAGCATCCTTAAACTAACTGAAACGGTATATAACTAGTTGAAATCATATACCACAAGTTAAAATTTATACATAACAAGTTTCAAACATTTCCCTCTATAAAAAATTATTCCCAGGTTCAGCCCCGACGCCAAGTACCTAGCCGTGGGCTCGGAGGATAGCTGTGTCGATTTCTATGATCTGACCCAAGGTCCCTCACTCAATAGAGTCGGGGTGTGCAGAGGCATTCCTAGCTTTGTGTTCCAATTGGACTTCTCTGCTGACTGTAGATACATACAGGTAAAGGAACAGACCCCATGCATGTTATTATTATTGTTATAGGATAGGGTGAAATTTCCTAATAATAATAATACTTGGTTCTTATAAAGCGCTTTATCACACCCTAGGGGCGTATCAAAGTGCTCAGTATTTTTTTCCTTCAAGGTATGTGGAGCTACATTTTGAAGTACGAGACATATTCCTTTATAGCACCATGTAATGGTTTACAAGGTGCTGTGGCGCAATATGCAGCCAATCAAACCAGGAACACCGGGGCGAACCCCTTCTCTTTACGATAAGTGCACTGGTTTTTTTTACGTGCGTTACACAACACACAGGACCAACGGCTTTACATCCCATCCGAAGGAGGAAGCAATCCTGGTTAAGTATCTTGCCTAAGGACACAAGTGTCATGACCGGGACTCGAACCCACACTCTTCTGATAAAAAACACCAGAGCTTGAGTCCAGTGCTCTTATCCGCTCGGCCACGACACGCCATATAGACCTTTTTTTTTTAGCCCACACATTGTGTTGCTGGCTGCGCTGCCATTACTGGGATGCTGGCAGTGCAGGGTCTGGTATGCAAAGACATGGAAAACCCGTTGTCTGTTTTACTTTTTATGTGAATCAAGTTTCTTCCTCAATGATTTACATGACAATCATTTCCCTGACAGGACATCATGACAAAATCATGTAGAATATACTTATTGAATATTTGAAACTTAGCAGAAAGTGAATACTGAAATTCTGTCGAAAAAAACATTGAAACACATTTTAAACCCAACTGTGCAGTTTCCGTGTCTATCACATTTGAACACGTCTATTGGATAGTATAATGCAGTTTGAGAAACTTTTCACTTCGAAGTACTGCGGTTATGGAAAAATATGTCACTTTTTATCCCCCAAAATTTGAATCTGAGAAGCGTTATGGCCGTAACGTTTCTCAGATCGTGTATTCCTATTGGGAATATTCTTCCTGCGTGGAAATACTCGCTACGGTTTTTCGGTGATATCTCAATAACGCGACCACCTTTTGAAGTGAAATTTTCACAGGTTAGTTTTATTGTATATATCTACATTTTTATAGGATTAAAACAATCAAACGGTTCCAAAAACCAGAGGTATACTTTGCTTTTAAGTTAACACTTAATACTAAAGCTGTTATATTGTGAAGTCTTGGTGTTTGACCAATAGAAACCATCTAAATACTCTTGTAATAAGGTTGGCCTTTTGACATTGAACCCTTACACTCATCTTGGATATTTAATGAGTGTGAATAACCATAAGACGTTGGTGTCGGTTTTTTTTAAAGGTTGGTACCGGAGCATATAAGAGATTACTCTACGAAGTACCGAAAGGGAAGCCAGTCACAGACTCTGCAATGATTGATAAAATCACATGGTCTACATGGACAAGGTTAGTCGTAATCTAAAGCAGCTACAATTAAACCGTTTGTAAAAATTCAATTTTCTCCAATGTCACAGGATGAAGAGTATTAGCATCGAGTTTAAACCATCAAAGTTTGTAGCCGAGCTAGCACTTAACTCAAAAATGTTTTGTTTATCGCGTGTGAACAGTGGTAAGGTACTGAGCATGATAACTTGCCTTGGTGAAATTGTCCAATGGGAGCTATTGCTCCCTTTGCATGTCCAGGGCTTAAGACATGTTTTCATTTTTTGTTTATTGATATATATATTTTTTCGGAACCTTTCCTCTGAACCAATTTTGACAGATGATGCTGTTTCGACACGAAAAGTATACAACAATTTATGCCATGAACGATGCACAAAATACAAGATGCAAAATTTGTACCTTGGCTATGGACGTGAATAAATGTCCCGATCCTGACAGTAACTCTTTTTTTCTTTTTTTTAATTTAACTACCCTTAATCACTGGCATATGTTGGTGCAATACCTTAAGTGCGAGCTTGTTACTTTCTCACATCTATGCAGAAAGCTATTTAAAATATAAATCTATAAAAAGAAAATTGTCAAATCGGCCCAAAATCAGAATATTTACATGTGACATCTCGTGAACAGGATATCTTTTGATTGGTGTAGATGAGATAACCTTGAGTAACAATAACCTACAGCTAGACTATGTGTGAGAAGTTTTTAACTTACCAAAGCGGTAAGTGAATTTTGTCTCAATGTAAGTGAACATTTGATTGTGGTAAATTAAAACAGTTTCGCGGTAAATGAATATTGTTCTGAGGTAGGTGAATAACAGTCTTGCGGTAAGTTAACATTGTCTGGTGGTAAACAAACTTGTCCTGTAATAAGTGAACATTGTCTTGTGATAAATTAAAACAGTTTCGTGGAAAATGAACATTGTTCTGAGGTAGATGAATACAGTCTTGCAATAATTGAACATTGTCTGGTGGTAAACAAACTTGTCCTGTAATAAGTGAACATTGTCTTGTGATAAATTAAAACAGTTTCGTGGTAAATGAACATTGTTCTGAGGTAGATGAATACAGTCTTGCGGTAAATGAACATTGTCTGGTGGGAAACAGAACTTGTCTTGTAGTAAGTGAACATTGTCTTGTGGTAAGACAAGAGTAAACATTGTCTCATGGTTATTGCCTGGCCAAGAATAGAATGGCACCTTGTTTTTAAGATTTAACATGAAGAAAAACAATATAAAAAGCAAGATAAACTATCGATGACAGCAAGATACGCCAGCAAGTAGTTTGTCATATTGTGGAGGTTTTTGGTTCGAAGGATAACTAGGCAAGCGAGAGTGTTGCAAACCATTCCAACGATACCTTCAGCCATCCCAAACTTGTAAAAACAACTCTTTCACTCCATCATCGTTAGAATCATAAGTACTGCCTTTTGCTGCTGAAATGTTTGCCATCATTTCAAAGTGTCTGTGGCGACCATTTATTATGCATGACAATTGGAGAGCAGGACTGCTATCAGTCAGAAATAAATGCCTTGGAGAAAGAGGACCTTTCTTGAGCTGGAAGGATACAGTCCACAATCTGCTGCAGAGTGTTGTTTGAGAGTGTTCATCTGTTGCATCACGGCTCTTTACATTTCTACATTGAAATTAGGTCCTGGGGAGAATTGCTTTAAAAAAAGCTACATGAGAGGACTCTTTGTTGACTGAATGGCAGTGAGAGTAGTGTCAGTAATGAAAAATACATCAACTACTCGACGTCACTCAATCTCATCAAACTTTTTCATTAGATATGGGATAAATTTTAACCAATTGCAAATCTTATTGTTCCTTCAGTCCATTTATTTTGACAGTTTGTTAATCACACTGACAACACTGTTTATCTCCCTACTTTTTTTTTTCACTTTCTCTTTTGAGGTTCCAGATATTGCTTGATTTATGTCTGAGGGTAGATTATTTTATAGGGCTGGCATTACAGTTGAAAGTGCACCCTAATTCATTCTTTCATTCATCCCTTCATGCAGTTTATGGTTGGTCCGGTTAATGGGGAGTTTTGAGATGGACATATTTTACCCAAAGGTGAACACGAATGATGATATATTCTTGTCACACACTGCAATTTTTTCTTGTTCACGTGTTGCGTAATCACGCTCATATCTTACATCTAAAAGGCAGTAGTAAAAAGTTCAAACATGAAAACCGGTGACCTCTTTCCATCTATTTGTTTATGTATTAAATTTCTTAACACAGGGTGTGGCCAAACAGTTCAATCAATTTCAATTCAGAGACATTTATTTCTATTTCACTGATTTACATTAAAACTGGTTTTGGAGCGCTGCATACATTACCCTACTACATATCAGTTTAATATTTAGTACGTGCAAAATTTACTTAACTCCTATGGTAAATCAACTTCTAACAATAAAAACATAGGTCCTAGTTCCATTGTACTGAAGAGTCAGTTGGCGCACCATAAGTTCTTAATCTACGAGAAACTATTATTTCAATATACATACATATGACAATTAATAATATTTACCATTAAAACGAGGACAAACATTTTATGTTATTTATGCATTTATATTCAAACAGCAGTATCACTATTTGCAGAGTAGGGGATGAAAACCCTGTAAAAACCCTCCAAGGGAAAAATCACAGGGAAATCCCATCTGGCTCCAATTTTTATGACCAATAGATAGAAACTTTCAAGAATTTGCGTGATACAGGAACACTTTTGTGTTTTTGTAACCAGATTGGCTGTAGCATTTTTAACTTATTGAAGCTTCGGTACTTGGCACTTGGGAAGGGCGTAAAGTGAAGAGCTACAGCAGTCAACTTGAAACCAACAAATGTGTGCACAGTTTCTATCTATACAACAAACCTTTCTAGTATCATTTTCTGATGGAAATATTTTGTGTCACTTTTCCAGGAAGATATCATCCTGCGAGGTCTTATAGCATGCACATCATTTGGGAAAATGCTCCTTGTTTTTGTTTGGTTAAAATTCAACCAAATTCAAACAGATACAGAGATGAATAAAAGTCGTTTCTGACTTTCTGCATCAGGGTACTTACAGCTTGGTACATTTTTTCATAAGTGGCACAAAATGTTTCCATGAGAAAAATGATACAAGAAAGAAAGGGGTTGTTGCATTCGCTAGTCAAATAATTTCTCTGTAGCATTGTAAACCAGATTTTTTACCTGAAGATAACAATTGGAGCTTTATGATGAAAAAAATCAAGATTTCACACCACCTGTTGTTGTTGTTTTGGGTTTTTTTAACTTCAAAATCTCGTCACAGCTTTTGGTGTTACTTTAAAACTTAACTTTCTGTCTTTGTTCATATCCTGTCATGGTTTATCAAACAGGCTTCTATCATTTCCCACTCTGCACTGCTTTCCTGGATACCGCATTCTGGTGCAGGATTTCACTCAAGCGAGTTGGATACAAAATAATCAATGTTTGTTGTTGTTGCTTTTGGGGTTTTTTTTTCTTATGTTTGTTGGTTTGTGAGACTCCTTTATGCATTATGTTCATCCATAGCAATCTCAACGCCAATCTGGTTTGGCCTCGGTGCTCGACCAATGCAGCAACAAATCATGTCTTGAAGTCCTTTGCGAAACTTCTTGTATTTAAAGACATAAACGATGGGATTTATCACAGAGTTCATGTAGTAAAGAAGAGAGAAAAAGTTGTGTAATTTGGATCCAGTTTCATGTTGGCACCAGTCTGAAAGGCACAGCCCTTCCCACAAAACAAGTGGTGTCCAGAAAACAATCATTGCTCCCATGACGACCATCAGCATGTGGACCACTTTCTGTCTTGCCCTCAAAAGCTCATTTCCTGCTGCTTGGACATTTTGTTGTTGAAGTTGACGAGCACTTCTCTTGAGAGTGGCTTGGATTTTGTAGTAAGCCCAACCCATAAAAAGGATAGGTAAGAGGTAGCTGAAGAGAAAAAAGAGAACACTACCTGTGTAGTCTAATTTTAGTACATGAGGGTTGTGATAACATTGCCTATTGTTTGCTTCCCCAGTGGCTGATAATGCAAAAAGTCGAGGACTTGATAGAAGAAGTGATACCATCCATGTAATAAAAACTACCACTGTCACATTCTTCCTAGACATCGTTTGCTGATAATGCAGTGGATGCACAATTCCTACATATCGTTCATATGTCACCACACACAGAGTATAACTTGAAACAGAAGCAATCACTGTTGTTGAATATTGACTATAGATAACTCGATAGTAAAGTTCCCTTGCCACGAAAGTTGGTGACACAAAAATCCCATAAAAAGCAAGGTAAAAGAACATGAGCATGCAAGATAAACCATCAATGACAGCAAGATACGCCAGCAAGTAGTTTGTCATATTGTGGAGGTTTTTGGTTCGAAGGATGACCAGGCAAGCAAGAGTGTTGCAAACAGTTCCAACGACACCTTCAGCCATCCCAAAGTTTTGAAACACTTCTTTCACTTCTTCGCGTTGTTCAAAACCTTCAATGATGTCAGAATAATAATTACTACTTGCTGCTGAAATGTTTGCCATCATTTGAAAGTGCCTGAGATGGTCTGTTGCTTTGCAGGAGAAACTTAGGAGCAGGAATATTGATCAATGTCTTAACAAATCTTGATGATATTTGGAAAAAGAAAGTTATTCCAAGGATCTTCCTGAAGCTCTGAAGCCTTTGGACTCGTCTTGCTCTCTTCAGTGATTCACAAGAAAAATTCAGTTTGCAATCTGCCGTTGGTGTTTCAGCGTCTGTGTTGTTTGAGAGTTTTCATCACTTTGCACCACTGCACTTTACATCATTACATTGATTGAGTAAAATTTGTCCCACTGACATCCCGGGCCTTTTAACTTAGCATAAATGGGTTACCAGCCAAAATACCATGTACTGTATAATGTCTTTGACTGGTTCCCTGTGATTGTTTGCTTAGCAAATTATTTGTTTTTGAGAGGTCTCTCTTTTTGTAGATGGTGGTGAAGGTAAATTAGTGAGAGTAGTGAAAAACAATACATTTATGGGATGGGATGTCTTGCCACTGTGTCAAGCCATATCATTTTGTGCTTCGTAAACGATATCTAATAGTTAAAATAATTAGAATCAACTAGAAACCATGGTGACTATTCAGTAAATTAATTCAGTCCTTTTATGTTGACAGGTCGTTGTCATGTTGATAAAACTCGGTCTCCGTTTGCTCACTCCCTTGAGACTTGTTCCATAATTTGTCTTTTTTGATGTTTAGAAATTCCAGAGGATGGTTGGTGCAGTTTAAAAATGCACACTAATTCTTTCATTCAGTAATTAATTTTATTCGTTTTTCTGGTAGTCAAAATCATTAACATGGCAATCGGTGATGAACTGTTTGTAGTTACAATTAATACAAATATATTGAGCAATCTTTGTTTACTGGTCATCTGTTGAGCTCTATGGTGACCTCCTATGTTTTCCATAATTCCGTATAATCGCCACCTTTAAAAGAACTGTAACCATATAAAGTTGGCAATGGGTAGATTTGAAATTTGGAACTTTGAGTTCTGTTGACATACCATACAGGTTTTAAGACTGTTCAATTTTGTTCTGGGGTAAACTGCTGGTTGTTGTCTTCCTGTACTTGTAACAGTGAGAAATGCACACAGGTTACAAAATAACCAGCATTCATTTTTAGGTGTTCGGCCAACAGCTAAAAACCTATTGTTTTTGTACTGTTGTTGTTGTTGTTATTATTTTTTATTTTTTTATTATTTTTTTTTTACCTTTGTATGTAGATGAAACCAAAAATTGTTTCGGAGTAATTGATGTCATAACATTAAAATAAAAAAAGAACAATAGGTATATCAAAAACTCTTACCTACAGAACCATAAATGATGCATAAAAGATCTTTGCACCATATGAAAGATCTTGTTGCATTGTACAAATCTAACAAAAAGTGTGACCCCATATGACCTTTGAAAAATGTGACATGAAATTAATTATTTAAACAACAATCTATCTTATTAACAAAACGTGATACATTAATAATCATTACATCATCTGAAAGCCCTTTACCGATTCTTCAAATCTTCCATAGGGTGCGACCACACTTGACCTTTATTTCCAGTTGAATCCCGAAGCTAATTTTTTCATACTTTAGAGAAAACTCATCATATCTCATGAATCAAAAGGTCCATGACTTGAACATTTCTGTGTACTCAGACCTTAGTGTAAAGATGAAACCACAAGTTTTTTCGAGATGATTACGTCATTGATAGTGTCATAACATGACATCGATATTTGTTATTTACTAAATTGGTATTTGAAGAGCCTTAACTGCTACATACATGATCTTTGCACCGTATGAGAGCTCTTGAAGTTTTAACAAAATCTTACACAAAGTGTGACCTCATGTGACCTTTACTTCTGATCGAAACCAATATAAATTTCATTAATCAGAAGTTTGTGTCTCATTAACCTAAAAAGGTTCAGAATTGAAAACTACCATGTAACTTTACCTCAGTGTAAAGACGGAACTGCATTTTTTTTGTGATGATGACATTATCGATGACATAACATTAACTTAAAGCTAAATATTTAAATAATTCATATCTGAGGTCCACACTCGATACATACAAGATTTTTTACACCATATGAAAGCTCTTGAAGTGTTGTACAAATCTTACACAAAGTGGGACCCTGTGTGACCGCTACTTCTGCTCGATATTGAGGTCATCAGTTTTCAAGTTTTAAAAATGCAAATCTTTAGAACCACAGTTATTCTTATTTTTAACAATATTTCATACAAGGACATGTTTACCAAATTTTTTCTTCATTTTTCACCAGCTCTGCTAATTTGAGCATGTCTTCACGAACACCTCTAGAAAAATGTATGTCTAATTTGTTGTTGTGTTTGTTGGTTTGTGAGACTCCTTTATGCATTATGTTCATCCATAGCAATCTCAAAGCCAATCTGGTTTGGCCTCGGTGCTCGACCAATGCAGCAACATATCATGTTTTGAAGTCCTTTGCGAAACTTTTTATATTTAAAGACATAAACGATGGGATTTATCACAGAGTTCATGTAGTAAAGAAGGATAAAAGATTTAGATAATTTGGAGACAGTTTTAGAATCGCACAAATTCCAAATGCAGAGTAATTGCTGGAGAACAAGTGGTGTCCAGAAAACAATCATTGCTCCCATGACGACCATCAGCATGTGGACCACTTTCTGTCTTGCCCTCAAAAGCTCATTTCCTGCTGCTTGGACATTTTGTTGTTGAAGTTGACGAGCACTTCTCTTGAGAGTGGCTTGGATTTTGTAGTAAGCCCAACTCATAAAAAGGATAGGTAAGAGGTAGCTGAAGAGAAAAAAGAGAACACTACCTGTGTACTCTAATTTTAGTCCATGAGGGTTGTGATAACATTGCCTATTGTTTGCTTCCCCAGTGGCTGATAATGCAAAAAGTCGAGGACTTGATAGAAGAAGTAATACCATCCATGTAATAAAAACTACCACTGTCACATTCTTCCTAGACATCGTTCGCTGATAATGCAGTGGATGCACAATTCCTATATATCGTTCATATGTCACCACACACAGAGTATAACTTGAAACAGAAGCAATCACTGTTGGTAAATACTTATTGTAAATAAGTTGACAGTAAAGCTCCCCTGCCAAGAAAGTTGATGGCACTAAAATCTCATATGTGGCGTAACTAAAGAATGTAATAAAGCAGGACAAACTATCGATGACAGCAAGATACGCCAGCAAGTAGTTTGTCATATTGTGGAGGTTTTTGGTTCGAAGGATGACCAGCCAAGCGAGAGTGTTGCAAACCATTCCAACGACACCTTCAGCCATCCCAAAGTTTTGAAACACTTCTTTCACTCCATCGTCGTTAGAATCATTAGCACTGCCTTTTGCTGCTGAAATGTTTGCCATCATTTCAAAGTGCCTGAGATGGTCAGTTGCTTTGCTGGAGAAATTTTGAGGGCAGGAATATTGCTCAATGTCCTACAAATCTTGAAATGTCTTGAGGAAAAAGAAAGTTATTCCAAGGATCTTCCTGAAGCTCTGAAGCCTTTGGACTCGTCTTGCTCTCTTCAGTGATTCACAAGAAAGGTTCAGTTTGCAATCTGCCGTTGGTGTTTCAGCGTCTGTGTTGTTTGAGAGTGTTCATCATTTTGCACCACTGAACCACCGCTCTTTACATCACTACATTGAAATAAGGTCCTGGGGGATGATGCATTTATAGTGAGACTTCTTGTTGACTTGATGGCAGTGAGAGTAGTGACGATATTGGATAAATAATTGACTCATTGGCCATCAAGCCACTATGCTCTGTCATTAGGAGGCATCCTATGAAGCATCTTTGGTTTCATTAGATGTTGAGTTAAGTATTAAGTGCTAAAATAATCATTTTCGGCAGATTATTGTGTTGACGCCTTTACTGCTAATTTCTCCTGTCTATCTCTGAAACAGGTTAGTCGGTCTTTTTGCTACACTTGTCAAAACTATTCCTTTATGTTTATTTGTTTACATTTGGTTTGGGGTTTGTTTTGTTTTGTTTTTTTAATTTTTGTGTTTTTTTTAAGAAGAAACTTTCTCAGAGAGAATAGAAAATGTTCTTTTAAATTTTTTTATGAATAAAGGGATAACCCCTTTTTCAACTGTTACTGTGTTTACATTTTTTTACCAGCAGAGAAGTGAGCATTTCCTTTTTAAAAGTTTATTTCTTTGTCTTGTTCATTTCTTCTAACACCATCATGTTTTGATTGGTCAAAATGGTTCCCATTTTTTGTTGTTGAGATTTTCTGCAACCTGGGCTCAATTTGATCATCATCATCATCATCATCATCGTCATCAGTCAGCAGCACAGCAGGCAGACACAAGCTTTCCCCCATTCTATCCTATTGAATGCTAGTCTCCGGATCTCCAGTGCGGAAAGTAGACTATGCTGTGACAAATTGCCATTCCACTTGTACAACCTGTGACTGGTTTCCTGCTAACTTTTGCTTAGCAAAAAAATGATAAGCTATAGTTTTTGCTTAAGCAGCTGTATGAAATTAGAGAAGTCAACAATTCCCATTGCTTGGTTCAACCAAAATAACCATAAGTGAATCCACAAACTGATTTTAAAAAGTTAATAACCTTATTCTGGTAAGCATAATTTGGTTGTGGTTTAAACTACTTTTTGTGGTAAAGCAGAGCATGGCTCAAAGCCTACTTCTCTTTTTCTCATGTCCCAGTGCATTAGACAGCTCTGTATTTCCAAATACCGGTGTTCGTATTTCATGTTTTTGTTATTCTGGTGCAAAAGCTTATAATACTCTATCTATGGTGGGCATGGGAAAATGCTTACATATGACTAGTGCTAGTAACCGTTTGTAAGTTTGCTTTGGCTAGTCGGGGCATTTGTATCCATAGCAACAATAAGTATGACATTAGTTTGAATTTAATTTCCATTAACGTTTGCCTGTGTTTAAACAAGACTTGATTCAGGTTGACAGATCCAGTTGCCCCCGCAAAATAATCAAATCTATAGCTGCAACCATTGTACTTGAATGTATGCAAGAGCCTGGTTTACTGTGGACAAACGTGATTGTTGGGTTGGAATTCAACACAGTGATTATCTACAGATGATGTCAGCATCTCTTTAAAACAATTGTGGTTGAGTGATTCTGTCTTGTTAACAATAATTTGGGATTGAAATTGCTGTGTTTTTGAGCGCATGAGGGCTTGTGTGAACCAAATTGATGTGGTTCAAACCAAGTAAAACGAACTGGTTTTTTTTTATTGTTGTTATTATTCAATAGATGTTAATATTGCATAGGGGGATAAAGAATTTATTTTAGTTTTTACCCTTAAACCGATGTGTATTAAGCACTTTATACTCAGTACTTTCCAGAGTTCTGTAAAAAACAAAAATCCACAGTCAAATCACTAGGTCTGGGATTCGAACCCACAACCTTTGCCATGCTAGAGTAGATGTCTTACCACTAGATCCCCAAGCTAGCCTGGTGGCTAGAGGCAGTTCGAATCCTATGTTTTAGCAACGGGGTCAACAATTTAGATTCAAGTCACGGTCTTGAGACTTTATTGCATTGTCTTTTAGATGAGACCTAAAACCGCTTGTCCCGTCTGTCGTGTAATACACCTACATGTAAAAAAGGACCCAGCACACTTATTGTTAAGAGAAGGGGTTTGCCTCGATTTGTCTGGTATGGTGTTTTTGTGGCTGCAGGTTGTGCCACATCACCTTGTCAACCATTACAAGGTACTAAATAAATGGGTTTTATATTTTTTTTTTAACTTAGCATACTCTTTACCTGTCTTTTGAACAGAAAAACAAACTAGTGGTGTGAGATTCCTGTAGATAGATGCTAGATAAAAAACTGTTTTGTTTTAATTGTTGGTACCATGACTGACCTTCTTTTGATTTTAAATGTGTGATTTTAATTGACCTGAGGGTCGATTCTGTTCCTCTTTAAACTTCTACACTGTAATTTGTAAATTTCTCTTAATTTCATTGTCTTTATTTTGCTGTTTTTATTCATGTAGTTTCTGTAGTAATGTTGATTGTATTTTATTTTAAAGGTATTTTATTTTTAAAGGTGACCAGTGGATTCTACTGAATGAGCCCCCCCCCCCCCCCAGCTTAAAATAAGAAATCAATGAGACTAAATTGAACCATACCAAATAATTATTACGGTTTTTGTTTTCTGTTTTGTTTTATTCTGTGCAGTGTTTTAGGGTCTGAGGTAGTTGGCATCTGGCCGAGGAGCTCGCAGAAAGCTGATGTCAATTGTGCCGCAGTAACAGGAATGACAAATTCAATTGCGACCGGTGACGACTTTGGTTTTGTTAAGCTGTTCAAATTTCCCTGTCCAGATAAATATGTAAGTCAAAGTAACACGCTTTATTTGTAACACGCCAAAACCAGGTACTTCTTGCCCAAACTTTAAACTGTGTTCATCAAATATGTGCAGAGAAAATAGAATTAGCTGCTGCAAACTGCTTACCAACCAAAATGACCTTGGTATAAAGGCACAAAATTGTTAGTAGCTTGACATGTTGACCCTAGCAGAGTGCTTCGAGAAAGACTCCGCTAGGGTCGAAAGTTCAGGCTAAATAGAGAACTATGAGAGCTTTCAATTGACACCTAATTAGTGCCGATAATGTAAGTATTTCTAAACATATAGAATGTTTCAGACGTCACATCGCCACTGATCACATTGACAACAATGCTGATGTTTTATTTGTCTACACTTTCAGTGACATTTTACTATTTTTTGAGAAACTCCTGATTTTGGCTTGTAAGAAATGTCACAAAATTCGGCTCAGATTGAACGGTTTGGGGTTTTTTCCTTTTTACAGGCACCACACAAGAAGTATGTAGGTCATTCCGCTCATGTCACTAATGTGAGATTCACATATGATGACAGGCATCTTATCAGTGCAGGAGGAGACGACTGCTGGTAAGTGAATCATTCTCATGAATCTCAAGATCTGTCTCCCAGTTGTGTGCTTAAGTTTTAAACTTGCGTGAGAGCCAAATATGCGACCTACCCGTGAACTTTGCGTGCTCTGTGCAATTATCTGATAGCACCCTCTTTTGACTTAACAAGGTCAGGTCATGTTTGATCACTTCTAACTGTGTTTGTATCGTATGTTTTGAACATGGCCACATGACCTCCTCTCAACCAATCCGAATGGATAAACTGTCCCAGGTAGTTCTGAATGCCTCAAGCTTTCAACATATTTTAGTAATATTTAGTGATATTTGCAGCCCAAATTGTTGGATACATTATGCCTGGTCAATATCAAGTGACTTTGACTACAACTATGGCCGTTGGCTGAAGAATACAACAATCTTATGAAAGAAAGCTTGGTACTTGCAGTTATTAGAGGACATAGGCCCCCTAATATTTTTCAGTTTCTGGAAATTATAACAAAGTTCCTGCTCAAATCTATCCAATATTTATGGGGTTATTCTTACATATTAACATGCAATTGAGGTCTGATTCTTGGGTGACTTTGTAGCTTGGTACGTCGGAATTTACTTTTAATTTGTTATTGTGCCTACTGATTGTTTATCTTCCATTGAATCTGTTTTTATACTTTTATAGGGGAATTTAAAAATGTCACATTTTCCATTGCTGTATTTCTCTAAGCAATCAGCCAGTACATTACTGTTATGTTTTATATTTATCTTTGCATGTAATCATTGTTTATTTAATTCTCTTGTTTTGCCTTGGATTTGCCATTTTACCATTTTAAAATCACTTATCTTGTATGTACAATTCAATGAGTTTTGCCTCTTGCAACAAGTCCAAATTTTAACAATAGGTAATAATGAAAAATAGCTACCGTGTTGCTTTTCTTATGATCACCAAAAAGGGCCAGTTTGAAAAGTATGTGCGCCATTTGTAACGTAGATGCATAATATCTTTAGTAAAAGATGTATTTATTATTTCTTGTCTAACTTGAATTCTCTTCTCTTTTTCTTCTTTGTACAGCTTATTTGTGTGGAAGAGTTCATGATGCAATTTTCTCCCAAAGCTACATTAACTAGTCAGTACTTTATTAACATGTGATGAACGCCAGCTTGAGAATGATGAAGAATCAAGGAATCTGAATTTATTCCTTCTGTATTTCATTTTGTTTTCTCAAAAGACTCTTAAATTTTGGCAATATTTATTGAAAGGGAAGCAAGACGTAAAGGTGTACAAGACGTCTTTGGGTCGTTGAAGAGATCCTTCAACTCTCTACAGACCAACACGTATATCACTGAACCAACCTTTGAATCAGAATATTTAGAGCAGGCAAAAACACAAGTCTTGAAGAACAGTTTTAGTAGTAGTTCAGTGTCAGGCGGAAAGGTTTTGCATGACATTTAGTAACATTATCGAGTTCAGATTTGAAATCATTGGTTTGGTTTTTCTGACATTTGGTGCTTGATATGTGGCATGGTGTTAACCCCCCTCCCCTCCTATTGTGTCTTCATTGTGGTCTGGGAATCTCAGGAATTCTTTCGAGGATTTTAGGGATTCTAGAGGATTCTAGATTTTAGAGGATTCTGCACAAGAGAAAAAGATTGTGTTTAAGTTTGGGACCATTTTTAGGGGGAACACCCTCTGCCACAAATCGAGCATTGTATATTTTCTGATCATGTATCATACCGCCATGAGGTTTTAATGCTACAAATCTATCTAGTGGACCCAATTCAACTGATCAATCTTGCTGCACCGTTTTGGGAGTCAGTTTACCCATGTGTCGAGATCAACTTGCATGATCCGCAGATACTGCCATTACTCAGGCTGCTGTATGGTACCTTGAGTCTGGCCCCTGGCTAATCACCAGGTTAGGTTTGGCTTCTGACCCGGCCCCACAGGAGGACCTGTATAGTGTTCAAGTGGTCAGGGGTTCGAATCCCAAGATCATTATAAATAGAATCAATTCATGGTGTTCAAGTGGTCAGGGGTTCGAATCCCAAGATCATTATAAATAGAATCAATTCATGGTGGATCAGCAATCACTACACACCACATCGAAATATAAATCCACACTTACTTCATGCAGGGCTGTAGTGGGACTTTGGGTGTCTCCTCATGCAACAGTCTACTGTAATTTACAGAAATAAACTTTTAAAAGCTTGAGATGGATGTAAAATCTAAGACGGATTTCTAGCCGATGTTTCCATGTCAGCACAATTAAAAATTTGACCAGATTTTCTAAAGAATTGTAGCATTTTGCAAGCTGAAACTTTCAAAGATGTGCCTCTGTCAGTATTTTAAAATTTCCTTTGGCACTGTTGTCTTTCAAATATTAAATTTTTTGGTTTTTCTTTTGCTGTGGGTTGGGATTGGTTTTGTTTTATTTGGGTGGGTGTACAGTTTTGTGAGAGTGTTCAGATTTTTCCTTTTTTTCCCCTAGGACATTTATAGATGTATGGCCTCAATTATGAAAGCAATTTTATGAAACTTGTCTGAGATTATCATCATACTTTTTTTCTAATCCACTTACACTGACAACCATCAAGCTTTTTCAAAAGTTTGTAAAAACATATTTCTACATTAATGGTCCAAAGAAGTTAACTTAAATAAAATCCAATTAGTTTGTTCTCATAATGATCAACAGATATTTTTTTTTAAATAATGAACTTCTATTATTTCGTTTTGCATTTAATAATTTTCTTAACAGAGTTTTGTATCAACTTTGATTTGTTTAATAATGGAACATTAGACAAAATTTCCAAATCGATTGTTTCGTGATCGAACTTGCAACCTAATCGTGTCGTTTTACATCAGTTGTTTTCCATGATTAACTACCGATTTAGACCAATTTCAGTTTGGTGTAGCAAAAAAATTAGTGAATGAATTGTACCAGCAAAATCTTTTAAATATTTGAATGTTCTGCGAGTGATTAATGCATACTTTAAAACAGGAAATTTTACCAAATCTGAAATTGTGATATATCAATATTTTACATGTAGCTCATGGATGCCTGCATTAGTTATTTCTATCATTGGGTCAACTCTTAGTCTTCTGAATAGACTGTGCAAGTCTCGCGCGTATTCGAGCTTCCGGGACCATTGTGGTCCCAACCATATGGAACTTTGCGTGGGAGAGATTTTGTTTCAGCGATTATTTTAGTTTAATGTAGTTTAGTACCATGAAAATCAAATAAGTTGTTGGGAATGTAATACTTAGAAATGAAAATTACGAAAGTAAAATCAATTCAACAACATAACAAAGAAAACTTGAGAATTAAACTTGACCTCAGCTTTCGGTTACTTGCAAAATGCCTTATGTAAATGCTTGTTTTGGTCGCGCATGATGAAAAGCCTTTTCAGTTGTTGTTGCGGTGTCAGTGTCCTTTTTAAACTGCATCACGACCAATGCACTCCCGCGTAGAAACCAGCTCTTAGTATTTACGCTTTCGGGCGTAGATTTACAAAAGGGGTTTCTAAAAAGTTAAGATGAAATAAAATAAATGTCCTTGTCTCAGAGTTTTAATTTTGTTTCTATATAATTAACAAATTATTTGTGTATTTAATATAAAAGCTCAAACACATTTTATACAAACTGTAATGAGTGTTTTTATTGTTCAGATTTCTTCAAAGATACAATTTAAAACAAAGATTTGGTTTCAGAAAAAAACTTTGTTCACGTGTTAGCTCGTTCCAATACGCACAAGACTTGCACAGTCTATTAGCAATAGAAACCAGGGCCTAATACACTGTGCAAGTCTCGCTCATAACAAAAAAAATGAAAACAACTCGAAGGAACACTATATTTTTCTATGAAATCAATTTATTTTTAAAACTTCTTTTTATCAAATTTTTTGGAAAATAAAAACACCATTGGCAGTTTGTTATAAATGCAATAACATACTTTATATAACACAAATAATTTGTTAAAATTAACACCGAAACAAAACTAAAACTTGGGGCGAGGATTCTTGTTTTTTAGAAACCCCATTCGCCAATCACGCCAGAATTGTACAACCATTACATATGTTTGATAACAACATGAATGCCAGTTGGGGGAATTTTTAAATTGTTTACAAGTAACTGGAAGCCGAGGTCAAGTCTTATTCTCAGGTTTTCTTTGTTGATTTGTTAAACTTATTTTTCTATTATTTGTTTCATGGCTGAATTTTTCTCTCCCAACAATATTGATAATAGTTGTTACAGCCATAAACTAAGTAAAACTAAAGTATTTCAAGAGATAGAATCGCACACACGTAAAAAACAGTATGGTTGGGACCAACTTGGTCCCAGAAGTTGGAACAGCATGAGACTTGCACAGTCCATATCTTTGTTTACATTACTGTTTTATGATGACCCAAGTGTTTATGTGCAGATTTTTGTGTTAGCACCTTAAAGACGGTGTACTTTTGGTAATTACTCCACACCTTAATGACCACAAAACTTTACTTGGTAAAGAGTACTGGAGAGCTGTTGATATTATAAAACATTGTTAGAAATGACCCCTTTATAAAGTAATGTAGTTTTAGAGAAAGAGGTAATTTTTCTCACACAAAATTTTGAATCTGAGAAATGCTTCAGGCATGAAGCCTTTCAGACATCTGAAAGCACACAATTTTATGCAACAAGGTGTTGGGGTTTTTTTCCATTGTTTTCTTTCAACTTCGATGACCAATTGGGCCCTAATTTTCACAGGTTTGTTATTGTATGCATGTGTTGGGATACACCAAGTGAGGAAACTGGTCTTTGACAATAGACCTTATGCATTGACGTCATCCAGCCGCCATCTTGGAGGTAAAACGGTGACGAAACAATCGAAACGCACAGATTTGTACGCACGACGCACAGGATTGGCCAATGAACAACCTCATTTTGACCTCTAGGCGAGGGCGCCCTACTGATATGACGTCATGTGCATAAGGTCTATTACCAAAAGTGTACCGTGCCTTTAAGCAGCATGTTTTTATTGCGTTTCTTTCGGTTACACCACGTATTAATCTCATCTAAGAAGAAGTCTTGGCTCTGAAGCTGGTTTGTTTGTAGTGCTTCGATATTAGTGAGCTCTTGTCATCATCAGGGGAGCACACTAATGGGTGACTTTCGGGACGCTAGGTGGCAGCAGACTTACCAGGTAATTCCATCTTTCTTGGTGATGTGCGCATGCTCAGAACTACGTAAACAATGGAAATTTACCTGGTAAGTCTGCTGCCGCCTGGCGTTCAAAAGTCTCCCATTGAAATGTTGAAATCAAACGTCTGGCTCCTGTAAGAGACAAGACTTCTTCCTAGAAGAGATGAAAGCTTTATACTCTACATTTAGCAGGTTTTTATAGACACAAGCTGCTCAATCTCATAAGCAAAGCATTTTTTACAATCTTTAAAACACTTCAATAATCAGGGAAGTTGTTATACTTGTGGACAAGTCGGTAAATGTTTGTGCGGTGGTACTATAAAGGTTCACTCTCAACTATATTCTCGCAGGACTGCTGCTCTGCGTGAGACGACTGCTCTCATGACTACAGCTCCATTTAAATGGGGAAGACTAGGTAGTCGGGAGCCAGCAATATCGTGAGAGCAGTATAAGAAAGCATGTACCGCGACAAACATTTAACGACTTGTTGACAAGTCAAGGAAGTTGTCCGCTACCTTGGTCTAGGTTTGCTTTTGTAGGCATTGTCAAGATATTAGGTAGCACTAAGCTTTGATTAAGGTTGAATTGGGCGAGTATGTCAGCTCAGCGATATAATACTTATTTGCAATTTTACGTAATTATCAAAAAAGAAGGGCCTTAAATCTAAAATGGCTATAAATTAGAAATATAATCAAACATGACAGATAAATGTTTTCGTAGTATAGTTCATGTTCATGCCAAACAAAATACTTTAGGGAAGATCTAACTCTAATCAACTCAATTAGCCTTTCCCATGAAATATGCTTATTACATTCATGCATACACACAGACACTATTGGTGGGCAAACGCCAGATTTGTGCACTAGCAGACACACTAACGCGTTTGTGTCACGCCACCATCAGCCACGTACAAACAGGCATGATGTTTTCCTCATTTTGCCAACCATTGGCGTCCGTTAGTGCTCACTCAACATGATGTTCAGTTTACATATTCATGGGCAGAGTCTTTATCACACCAGAGGGCATCTCAAAGTGCTCATAAATTTTACAAAGCTACAGTCAAATACAAGACTCATTTTCTTACACAGCACCATGTAACGATTTACAAGGAACTGTAGCACAATCTGCAGCCAACCATACCAGAAAACACAGGGGCAAACCCCTTCTCTTAACGATAAGCGTACTGGGTTCTTTTACATACAACACACTGGACCTACACTTCGAAGGACGAAGCAGTAGTAATGGTTAGCCTTAGTGTCTTGCTTAAGGACACGAATGTCAAGACTGGGACTCGAACCCACACTCTACTGATCATAAACACCAGAGCTTCAGTCCAGTGCGCTTGAACTCTTGGCCACAACATGCCATAAATATTCAAAAGCAATTTAGTGAAATTCGTACAAATTGAACCTTATAGCAGTGAACTGTCCTGTAGGTAGTCAGTATTATGGACACGTGGTATCATAATATTGTGCTTATGGTTTACAATTGAAGTCGTGGCTTGCATGCCAATGGCAGACCTTCGGGGACACTAAGGTGGTATCAGGTGGTGATTCTGTAAATAAAGAACTACCTGCTGAAGTTGTTTCTACCTAGCGTCTGAAAGTCTCCCATTAGTCAATGATACCAGCGATTTGATCTCAGTCTTCAATCCTATCACTTTTGTCAACTAGCCTAGTATTGCTCTGTGTATGTAAATGTTTAGCCTTTTTGAAGTGAGGTTGGGGTTTTAACTTTGGGTCTTATACTCATCACGTTGAAGAATTGTCTCTTTTTTTACCCAAATAAGACCATCACAAAAGCTAATTCTCTTACATTAAGAATATTGTTCGCTGAAGCTTTTTGATTATTCTGAAATCCTCTTTTTATACCTATTTTGTATGCCAAAATTAGGGAGTTGTGAAAATAGTTAAATGGTATTACAAGTGAAGACTACCGAAACATCAGGCACGATTTCGATATGACGTCTTAAACATTTTGTATGTTGAGAATCATACTTGGGGAATTAATATAATAGGCCTAATAATTTGTTATTTGCACCATACTATTATCTAATTGACGAGCAAAAAAACCCAGTTTTTGGCATCTATTATCAAATTAAAAGAAAAGACACACACACTGAGGGGCATGTGCTGTTGGTCCAGTGTCTTATGACTGTAGTGCTAGGATGACTTCATATAATATTGTGTTTTTACTGAGTGATATATTAGCATTGTTTTGGTCTTTCTGTTTTCCTAAATTGAAATGTATTTTTCAGTTACATGTACATTCATTTGGCAGATAGGTGAACTTACAAGTCACACTGCTTAGTTATAAAGATTGTAACGCGAGTGAAACATTTCACAGTATGTACTTGTACATAATGTTGCCGACAAATGTATTTTGTTATACGTTTATCTTACAGTAATTGTGTTTAATGTCTTCTTTTAGTTTGATGGTTAACAAAACAATCATATCTGATAACTTTGTGTCTATGTGACACATTAAAAAAACTCACTGAGTTGAGATTTTGTATTTTTTCTATGATATGATGTACATATTTGATGTAATTTCACACTTCCTTGATAAATGTTGTGGTAAAGATCTATATGTTGTTCTGCAATTCTTGTTTCTTAATGCCCCACTTTCACCAGAATCACACGGTACTCCATACACATGTTCATTGGTGCACGATTGGCATGCAATGGATTCTAGATGAAATTTGAATCCAAGCATGGCACCCTGATTTTGAAGAAATGCTGTACACAACACATCAAACTTGGCACAGTTATAATGTACAGTGCACATTTTATTTTAGGCAGAGCTCAGGTGTAAGACTTGGACAGTATCTTTATAAGCAATTTGTCTCCCAAAAGTGGCAGACCATGGGCAGCCAGTAGCTGGGTGATGTCAGCCAAAGGAGTCAATACAATTATCTCAAATAAACCAAACTGACAAACAAAGTCACATGTTGCAGTGTTTTCTACTTTTTTATTAAAATATCTGTACATGTCCATCAATTGCAGTTACAACAAAAGTGGAGGGGGTGGGGTAAAAATCAGTCAAGTTAAACTTCTTTGTTTGATGCCTTGGTTTGAAGCCAAGTCAAACTGGACTATTTAAAAATTATTGCCACTTTACAAATACATAGATATCCATTTTATATGAAAGCATTTACTTAAAGAAGCAACTAAAGCACTGATTACACATACTTTTTTGCAAAATAAAATAAAAACAAAAAAATTGCATCACATCACACCACACAATGAATTAATGATCAAATACCTTTCAGGTTAAGTGATTAACAATTACAATATTCTTCATAAAGACACATTTTAACAAGTCCTTCTGCTACATCTTTTTGCAGGACAAGCTCAAAGTTAACAGTTTGATTTTTGTAGGAAACTTAAAGTGTGGACGACATTGGTAAGTTTGTCAAAGACCAGTATCCCCACTTTATGTGAACCAACATGAAATAATAAACCTGTGTAAGTTTTATCCTCAATCAATCTTAGGAGTCGCAAGAAAACAGTGAGAGAGAAAAACATTTTCATACATCATGTTTTGGAGATCAACACTACTTATTTTAAACATTTCTCAAAAAGCTATGGCATTTCAAGCGAAAAATATTTCAATAGAAGTTTTCTACCATGACCATCTCATGCAGTTTGCGTGCAAATATGGGACCTTTTAAATTGTCAGTCTTGCCAATGTTGTGCACACCCTTTTCTAAGCTGGAAATCCAAGTGTCCATCAGCATTGGGTTTGATCTGTCATCAATCTCAATTATTAGAGTGTTACAGATTGTATTTAGTTTGGAACAGATTATGGCTTACATAGAATAAGAAAATGTGCGGTCGTCGCCTGGCGTACAATTTTCTTTTTCATGCACCTATAAATGCTCAATGTACAACCATAGAGGTGTACAGCGGACATATGGATTAGAAATGCTCTGTGCACCCTCTAATTACTTTTTTCCCCTCTACTACACAACCATGTCAAATTCTTGCATTTTTAAGGAGCAGTAAACAGCAAACACTGTTATTAAAATACAGGATTGATTAAAGGATTAAAAAAAACATTCTTGTTTAATTTTAGTCTGAAAGCTTACTGATTATAGAGTTCATACTCTGAAATAAAGTCATATTTGAGAAAACTCTATCTGAAAATTAAAAAAAATTTAAAAAAATGCAACGTTAAGAACAATGTGTTTACATGCTGAATATTGTGCATGGTTTTCCTTATTTTCTCCCGACTCGCACAACGGATTAAGCCAAAATTTTTACAGATTAGTTACTTTATGTATAGTGGTTGATCATGCATAAAACATGAACATTGCGACTATTAATTTTTATCAGCTCTTCCAATCCTCTGGCTGAAATCAACCACTTATAAGTATAAGTTTAAACTTTACCTTTCTCTGAAATTATGATGGTCAGGGAAATTCAAAGCTAAATTGTTTTACTCGACAAAATCCATGCACTTTTTATTTAATAAACCAATGAAAAAATACTATTTGGCACATACTAGGAAGTTTAATCTTTGACAGCAGCAGCTTTTTCACAATAAAAAAACAAAAAACAAACAAAAAATACAAAAACAAACAATGTGAAGCACTTTGATCTACTTGGTATTCTGTCACCTTAATCATGTTTGAAAGTGTTGTTCCTTAAATACAAAAACAAACAATGTGAAGCACTTTGATCTACTTGGTATTCTGTCACCTTAATCATGTTTGAAAGTGTTGTTCCTTAATATAGTCTGATATGCACCTCGTTCTACAGCGAAAGAAACAGCTTTACCATGGCTAAATATATAATGCGCAACACACTATGTGACTTTATAATACTGTATAAAACATTGTCTGCTCTCTATGTACAGTGTAGAAAAATAAAATCTTTCCAATTAAATCATGCAAGGCATGGTGCACCACTACAAGCACTTTCAATTCTTGATCATCACAAGTTATAGTAAAAACTGACATCAATTCAATCGTAAGTTTGCGTCTGCATTGCAGCGTAGAATCACATCAAGATACACGGTTGGAATTTCTCAGAGGAATGTTCTTGAATCCTTGCTAGCCATCTCCTTCACACCAATCATCTGTTCCGTTAATACCTTCCGAGACACTGATAATGTGGTGAAGGAGTCTTTACTCACGAAGCCCACTTGCCCACAGGTGACCTCAATTCTCCACTATCATCAACTCTTCTGCCATGGCCTCTGTTGCCACTGGTCTTGGTCCCCCATCAAAAGTTTCCCATCGACTGTAAGATTTTCCACTGGAAGTGCCCTTTGCAAAACTGCAAAATAAAAATGGCCTTGCCCTCTGACAGTTGAAATTCCAGGACTGTTGGACTTAAATAAAATTTGCATGCCTGACCCAGTGGTAAGCAATTATTGTTTGGACCTACATTTACAAGCCTCCACAATCAGACAACTTCCCAGAGAGGATTTTGGAGGGTTACGGTTTCAATTAAAATGGTCTTCCATGAATGGCCTACAATCAACAGTCCTGGAAATTCATTCATCATGTCCAGTTCTGAAGGAAACGATACCTTCATTACATAGAAGACCAAAACTAGGGAAAGGGGAGCAAGGTCAAACCCTCTCTGTTATTCAAATCTAACAATTACACAGTGTGGAAATATTGCTAATCTTAAACACACTTCCAAGTCCCACCCAACCCAAACCCTCTGCCCAGGCTGTGCCTTTTTAAGCTTAAAATGTCACAGCGAAAACGCTTGAGTAGAACAAGTTTCTGAAATGGACGGAGCTTGACGGAATCACATGATGCTAAAGAACAATACCCCTCACAATATCATTGATTGCTTTGTAGATATTACATGAATGGAGCTCAAACAGACATGGTTTCACTTTGATCCAAGGAACTCAGACGACTGCTGCATGCTGGGTATAGGTATCCAATGTGGAGAGCCAAAGAATGCAGACAGTCTCTTCATGAACAGTGTCATTGATAGGTCAAAGGTCATCACACTATACCCGCACTTTTGAGTGTTTCCTCTCGTTTAAGTTCTCTCTCTGCTACCATTCGGTTCAGTTCATCCAGCATATGCTGCAGAGGGTCAGTGGGCTTGTGGTAAACAATCTCTGCAGTTAAATGCTGTTAACATAAATAAACAATGAGAGAAAAGTTACTTTTAGCTGCCAGAGTTTACAAACTTCACAGATTATTATTTTTTTATTTTTTTTTTTTGGGGGGGGGGGGTCTTATTTACAAGTTTGTGATCTACTCTTCTGGCTGGTTTTTTTGTCTCGCCATAAGTAGATTAATGGTTGTAGAGGATTGTTTTAAAACACCGGCTATTCCACAAACTTCGTTGCCCTGTAGTCTCTATAGTTTGCCCCATATTTTTGACACTTTTCTTAACGTTAAGGTACAAACATGAACAGAAATCTCACTAGGGTCCGGTCGTTTTCAATGGTTGGGAGTGGGTGGTGTTACCCAAGATTAACGCAACTGCTGACTAAGATAAGACTAAAATAAAACTTGTCTTTCATTAGCAAGAATTATGGAACTGAGCTTTGAATTTTTGTACAAAATTTGACAAAGTGCAGATTTTACAGAATTGCTGCTAAGACTATTCCAATATTGTAGTACCATGTTGGACAAGACTATTTTCATAAATGATGTTTGGACATAAAGATTATTCTTTAGTCTAATACGGGAACTCCGAGTATCATAAATTATAGATATTTGAAGTTACTTAATTTTAAGGTTACTGATTCACTTTATAAAGGTTGTCTATTTAGATGAAGATTTGACACCAACAAAAATGAATTTTCTGGAAACACGGTATTAAGAAACCCACTATTTAACAATTCTTCAAAAAGTATTATCTTATGAGACTTGACTACCGACTACATCATCATCATATACGTAGTGCATGGCTACCGCAGATGTTTTGAAAGGAATGTAACACTAAACACTCTGTACTGTATGTAGACTACTGAAACTGACTAAGTAGTAGTCTACTACTACTAGTACAGGACTGTGTTTCTTCAGTCCAGCGCCCCAGTTACTGGGGCTACCAAAATACTTAGGCAGTTAGGGCCTATTGTTTGTTAATAAATATGTTAAGAGAAAAAGTTAGCATTACCTGAAAAATTTGCATGACATTGTGTTTCTCCATGTACTTGACACTGCGAGAGTACGGGTCCTGTAGCGGTGGAACGTACTTCAGTTCGTCTTGCGGTTCTTCCTGATTCAACTCTTCCAATCTGTCAATTTTCTGACTCAACGTTTCATCTTTTGACTCATTCTCCGACGCTTCTGGAATTGTTTCACTAGTTTTCTTCTGTTCTGTAGAAACGTCATCTACCGCAAAACTTCCTTCCGTCAGTAGAACGGGTTGCGACGGCTGTAAATCGTCGGGATTTGATAATTTTGTTTCCGGCTCTGTAATGTCCGTTGTGGATGCCATGTTGGTTGATGGAATAAAGAAACGTTGTTGCAATCTGAGACAGATAGAGCCTAAAAGGGCGCTTCTGGTTCAGCACTTTGTCAACCTTTTATTCAAAGCTCAAGCTTAGGTAGGTTCGAAGTATATCTGGAGATCACACATAAAACGAGGTTGCGCAGCGGCTTTCCCAAGTTGGGCTCTTTGTAAACGCCGACTTGGGCTAAATTCAATTGGCATAGCAACTGCGGTGGGATGGGGGTGTGACGGGGGCCGGTCACCCCGGAAAATCCTCCTATGGAGTTTCATGACAGTTGCAGATAACAAAAATAAATTGATAACCAAAAATACCTGAGCATTCTGACCTTGAAATAGACCATTGATCTTGTCACCCCGATATTGATACCATCTTTTCTTTCCCCAACAGCGGCGTAGCCAAGGAGCGTGCCCCTGCAAATTTCCAGCCCCCCCCCCCCCCAGGTGCTCACAAAAAGGAAACAAAGAGAGAAAGTCAGAGGTAAATGCGTGTTGTATAATCAAAATGTAGTGAACGATCGCAATCGGGATCGGTACCGCGGCTATAAAAGGATGGTGACTGGCCCCCCTGCAGCACCCCCTTCCAAAATAAAAGCATACTTTAACCCCCCCCCCCCCGCACTGACAAACCCATTCCCCTACCCCCCCCCCCCCCCCACACACACACACACACCCTTACGGATCCTGTATGTGGGGTCCTGCTTTTGTTCTTCTATTATTCAATTTTCTAAAGAAATCCTAACACTATAACAAAGGTAACACTATAACAAAGAAAACCTTGTGGGGTAGCATTGTTCCATTGTTAAAAATACCCCATAAGTTGGCGCGTGTAAGGGCTTAAAAGCGATGCCCCCTGTGCCCCCCCCCCAAAAAAAAAAAAAGTCCTGGCTACGCTGCTGTTCCCCAATTAAGGGAAACCCCACCCAATTTACAAGTCCAAATTGCTAACTGGAGTTTTATAGGCCCGAGATCCGGAAACCATTTAGCTATAAGTCAACACTGTGGCCTTGGTTTGAACTTTTCACCCGAAACACTTACAAAATGTCCTTTCCCCACCAGGTTTACACCCAAGTTACAAGTCCAGTGTCACTTCAAACTAAACTAGATTGTTTTCGGTGCTCAAACCAAGAAAAACAGGGTGGGCTGAAAATCGTAGCATTTGATCACGAATCGGGCTGTAAATTAGCTCTGTTGTGTGTAGGAAAAATCCTATGCGAGTAGTCGTGTGGCTTGATTTTTCCCAAGACATAAGGACATACATTTTTTTATGTAGGCCTTTTGTGGTAAAAATGTAATAAAAAAAGAATATGCAAAAAATGCTTAATTCATCAAAGCACAAATTGCTAAATAAAGTAAACTTTACGTAAAGCTCTATACGGGCTTGCTGGTGAAAAGAACGGCACGTTTTCAAAAGAAAACGACAGGGGGCACAAGAAGCACAAACAATAACAACGAATGTACAAGCAATGACAACTACAAGGGAAAAATACGAAACACGTATGAACGGTACATGCATAAATAGGTAAAGAAACAATAGGCCCTAAATGCATAAATAAATATTGTAGACGTTAAGGCCCCCAGCAAAGTCTAATGATGACATTGACAACATACACAACATACATAAACAAGGCAATGTATCAGCAGAACAAAGGAACACACACGGAACAATGCTGTCCTCACATTGGAATTTTTTGTATAAATGTGTGTCCTGGCATTTGTTCGTGTGGAGAGTGAGGGGGAGGGAAAGTCCTCACATTGATGCATTACATAATTTGATCTAGTACATAGATTGCGTAACAGACGCAGTCAACGGATTGGTAAGAAGTGAAAGAGGGAGAGAGGCAGGCAGAAAGCACACAGAAATGGGAGGGAGGGGATAAACCGGTGGTTAAAATCGAAGGATGATCAGAGGAGGAGAAAAGGGAATTTATTAGTGAACGAAACCGTCTAAAAAATAAGTGAATACAATTAACAGAAATCAATAAATTTATGACATTTAGTTTATTTTGGTTAATTGAGCTTTTCATCAGTGGTTGTGATTATGTATGCACATAGCTATGTGGGGTATTAATGTATAGATATTTGGTTTGCGGTAGCACCTTGTGTATATCTATTTTGCTGTGTAGATATTTTGTTCTTTGTGAAATAGGTCTTGCTCTACTGCCGCGGAGTGTAGATTTGGGAAATTCGGGAGATTACATTTCTAAAAAGAACTGTCCTGCTTATTATACCTGGGCGGAAGTTAGGAAATCGGCCGGGGACTACTACTTTCGCTAAGTGATTGGTCTCCACGTTTCGGCTAGCTTGCTCTATAGTGGAGAAAGCTAGTCGAAACCTTGAGACCAATTAAGAACTCACTCCACAGCAGAGAAGTTAATAACAAGAGTCCCCTCGATCCACTAAGAGAAAGAAGTAGTCCCCGGGTGTCAGTGTCTTCAATAATATATGGAACTATGTCCAATATACAGAGGGCGCTGTTCAATATATTTGTGATGGTCAACCCTTTGGTTTTTTTAATATATTTTCGGTGGTCTTTTATATATTTGTATTCGTCCTTTATACTAATGTTTTGCTCTTATATATTTATGGGTTTCTTACATTATGGGTTTGCTCTTATATTTTATATGGGTTTGCTCTTATATATTTGTAACTGCTCCAACGGCCCCTTATATTTCGAGTTTGCTTCACTCTCCCGCCTAGACTTTTTCTAGATCTTTCGATAGAAGCCTGCACGAGACACACAGTCAACCAACCCTTGTTATAGAGAGGTTCTGCTTATAAAGAGTACATTCTGTAATCCTAAATTTCGTCTGCTTTTTGTGTTGTTTTTGTCCGGTTATAACAATGTTCCTCTTAGTCTTACAAAGAGCTTATTAATTGGCTAGTCCGCGATCCTATAACGCCAGAGTAGTGTACACTATTCCTTTTACTTAGCACGTCATATAATTCAAGGTAGTTTTAGGCCGTGTCCGAAACGGCGACTTCGGCTACAGCTACGGCTAGATCGCGCGCGTCTGCCTATTCTTCAACATAGGCAAACGCGCTGATCATGGGCAAGTTCGAGCAGCGACCATTTGTCAACCACTAGTCAATGTTCCATGGTTACCTATGCAGGAAATACATCCTGGGTACCAGGCAAAATCGCCCAATGGTCGACAATAGTCAACTATAGTCTCTTGATCCAGCCTCGCTACCATGGGCAGCGCGCCGTATCGATACCTCTCGTCACTAACCCCTGGTAGGGATGTACTGAAAAACAACGCTGATTGGCTTCCCAACGGTGACCACATTGCGTGCACGCTTGTTAAAAACTTTCGAGCGCATGTATGGCGCTTGTAGGACGGTTAGTACGCGCGTGTGAAAATGCAAGTATTTTGACGCGATTCCATTTCAAATGAATCATGTTTTTACACGGTCACCCTTAACTGCATACAGTTAGACTATCACAAAATCAAAGAAGAATGACAGAGGACCAGTTGCTTTTTGACTTGATGCCTCTTTTACGGGTTACCGTACTTGAGCGCGCGCGTAGAACGGATCGGCCCAGGCCTAATTAAAATGTGCTAGATTCTAGCACATTTTAATGAACCAATTCCAGGGGTTATGATCGAGCAAGGCATGCTGGTATGGCGTGTCAAACGTTGCAATATTCGATAATGTACAATGTTTGTGCGATGTTTCTCATATATATGCGATGATTGTCACACATGTGCGATATTCGTTTTATATGTATGCAATATATGTAATATATATGCAATAATTTGTAATATATGTGCGATAATTTGCAATATATATGTGATAATTTGTAATATATATGCGATAATTTTTTTAAATATGCGATAATTTTTTTATATATATTTGATAATTTTAAAATATATATTATATGCGATCATGCGATAATTGTTTAATATGTGCGATAATGTTTTATATATATTTGATAATTTTTTTATATATGATATATGCGATCATTTGTATGCGATGTTTTGTGATATACATATGCGATAATTTAATATGCATGTGCGATGTTACACCAATGTATATTTGATGTTCGTTCAATATATGTGCGAAAACGGAATTGTGGGATATAGTATGGCTTCCTGTCCACTTGATCCCCGTATCCTTGATGTTTTAGATCGGGCCAGACTATGGATGGTATAGTATGGTTCACTGAGGTGGGCGTACGGGTTTAACTAGACTGATGGTCAGGGAATGAGACTTGATTCGCGTATACAAGGGAATAAAATGGCTGCGGAAGCAGGAGACCCTGGACATTTTTTTTTTTATTTCTTTACGTGATTTTATCAATTTTTGTGAAGTGAAGTACTCTTCAAACAAATTTTCTGATGCATAAGATATTGTGCTGAGACTCGAGCGGTACGTGCGTGCTTTAGTAATCATCCATGACAACCTACGGGAATTATCATGAGAATGAAAGTTATAGATTTGCGTCCGGGCATTTTTGAAATGACATGAGGCTTTTTTTCATTTTTCATTATTCATTATTTTCTTGTAGTAAGCTTCTTCAACGATGTAATTGCAATATAACAAGTGTGCATGTAGTTATTAATGCTAGTGATGCGTATACGCATCACTAGCATTAATAACTACACTACCATGCGTACTAAAAAAACAGCGTCCGTCCAAAATTCTAAAAAAAAAAAAAAAATGCGCCCGTTCAAAAAATGTAGCACCCGGACAAAATCGTCGAGCGCCCGGGCAACAGAATCACGACATACATGTACATGTACAGCACGTGCACATGCACAAGCCACTGTTTCAATGCGCTATAGATCGATCTTTTTTTGTATAAAATAGTGTGAAGCGACTGGTACCCAGAAGTCGGCTATTTCGTAACGTCATTTCGCGTGCATTTTTCCCTGTGTCGCAGGGCATCCTGACTACATTTTTAGTCGATGAACGGAACCTTGTCTCCAAGACTCAATAATTAAGTCGACCCCGCGCTATCATGAGAGATATTATTATTGTACATTGTCCACCCTGTGGAGAACCCTGCTTGTATACTACTAGTAAAATGCGTAAATATAACATTTTACCGTTGTTTGATGATTTGAAACTTGAAAATTTGTGATGCAGAGTCTTTTTTTGTGAAAAAAATGAATTTTTTTGAAAATAATGGAATTTTTCGGCGGTAGCTTTCAGAGCATGCGGGCGGTGGACGCAAATCTATCATTTTCATTCTCATGGCCTAAAGAAATAAAAGACTGTCCAGGGTCTCCTGCTTCCGCAGCCATTTTATTCCCTTGTATACGCGAATCAAGTCTCATTCCCTGACCATCAGTCTAGTTAAACCCGTACGCCCACCTCAGTGAACCATACTATACCATCCATAGTCTGGCCCGATCTAAAACATCAAGGATACGGGGATCAAGTGGACAGGAAGCCATACTATATCCCACAATTCCGTTTTCGCACATATATTGAACGAACATCAAATATACATTAGTGTAACATCGCACATGTATATTAAATTATCGCATATGTATATCACAAAACATCGCATACAAATGATCGCATATAATATATATTTAAAAATTATCAAATATATATAACAAATTATCGCATATATTAAACAATTATCGCATGATCGCATATAATATATATTTAAAAACTATCAAATATTATCACATATATTAAACAATTATCGCATATATATTACAAATTATCACATATATATTGCAAATTATCGCACATATATTACAAATTTTTGCACATATATTACATATATTGCATACATAAAACGAATATCGCACATGTGTGACAATCATCGCATATATATGAGAAACATCGCACATACATTGTACATTATCGAATATTGCAACGTTTGACACGCCATATGCTGGGAAAAAATGGCGCGGCGAGATCGATCACCCCTGGGAACGAGGATGCTCTTGATCGAACTTGCTCCTAGCTACCGCTTGTCGCTTCGTTGATGAATAGACAGAGTCCTGTTGTTTATGTGCACGTGTACATACACAGAGCGGTCAGGATTACAAACTGTCGTGGGAATTCCCGGTTTTTCACACACGGCGTTGCGACATTTTATGATGTCATTGTAATACAGCTCAGCCATTAAAATGTTAGTCCTCGTCACATTGCAGTCGTACTGTAGTCTGACTGGACAGTAAACAGTGGTGTTATTTGTTTGTATCTTCTTGGATCAATGAATTGTCCTTCATTGAAGTAGTGGTAAGGAGTTGTCGGTTTATTTTATTGGTTAAAAATATTGGTGTTCTTGTAAGTTGTATCTATTCATATCTATTTCCTTCCTCCATGATCTATCTGTCTATCGAAATCGGTGTTACTATATGCCGGAAAATACCAGAAAATACCGGAAAATACCGGAAAACTACCGGAAAATACCAGAAAACTACCAGAAAATACCGGGAAACGACCAGAAAACGACCGGAAAACTACCGGAAAATACCCGAAAACACAGAAAAATACCGGAAAACACCAGTAAATGTTACTGTTGGGCGCGATCGGTCAATCTGCGCTATCGACCGATCGCGCTGCGCTATTGAAAGATCTATTGTTCGCGCAGCAATCGGGCGATCGCGCAACAATCGGTCGATCGCGCAACGACTGATCGCGCTACGAATATTTATTGCGCGATCGATCGATTGTGCAGGAATGGTTTTGCGGGATCGACCGATCGTGCAGGTATGGTTTTGCGAGATCAATTGATCGTGCAGGAATGGCTCTGCGCGATCGGCCGATTGTGCAGGAATGGTTTTGCGCGATCGGCCGATTGTGCAGGAGTGGTTTTGCATACACTGACAAGCTCAAGTCAAAGTATATTTTTAGTTTTCAGAGTATTTACCGTAGTTTTCCGGTATTTTCCTGTATTTTCCGGTGTTTTCCGGTAGTTTCCTGTATTTTCCGGTGTTTTCTGGTAGTTTTCTGGTATATAGTATCACCCATTAAAATGATAATTTGATTGTGTAGCTTTATTATAGTAAAAATTTCCTTTTTTCAAATATATTAAAATTATACATTTTTAAAGGTCTGTTCAGGAGAAATTCAGTGGTGCAAACGCCACTGTCATAGGTGCTTTCATTAATGAGTTATGCCTTTCTAAAGACACAATACACGAGGTACTCTTAGTCTTCTGGTCGCCAACTGAGGTAAAGAGATTGTTAAATTAAGACCCCCCGTACTGCTAAGGCATTTCAGCCCTATCTCTAACGTGCACTCAAAGGTTATAAAATGAGATTTTACCGAGTACCGTGATTGAATTAAAACCTCCATAAAAAAAAATGCGCGACCTCGTGCAGGAACAAAACCCAACTTTTCTTACTCAAAAATGGACAAGGATTTTACTGATATAGGATTGACAGCATACCCCGCCGTCGCTGAATGTATAAATTCCTTTAAAATATGAAATTTAGTCAAAATTTGGCCCAAAACGGTAAAATAATACGTAAAAACCTTATTTATTCACCGATTGAGACGGGAAAAAAAGCACCGTAGACTTTCCAATCCTCTCTCTATCAATAGATGGCAGTATTTTTTGATTAGAAGTCAAGAGAGGGCGGTATAATTGAAACTGGTCAGAGCCAATTTATCTCTCAAAAAAGTTCAAAAATGGCTGCGCTCGCGGTCGTCGCGCCGGTGACCATTTCTGAATTTTTTTGATGTGTGAAAAACTGAGGTAAAGTTTTGCCTTTTTTCAAAGAGATTATGAAAGAAGAGAGTTTTATTGACCTACATGAGTGATTTGAAGCTCAGACAGCATGTTAGTTCGAAGCAACAATAATTTGAAAAACCTCTTTTTTGTGTGCGGCCAGAATAGGAAATGTCAATATCGCGCTACCTCTAACAAAGCTAGATTGTGTGTAAAAGTTGCGTTGATTGTAAGGTTAAAAGGCAGGGGCTGGTCATCTCGCCCCCTTGCAAGCTCGCCCCCAACAAAGTCGTCCCCTAACCGTGTGGCGTGTCGTGGCCGAGTGGATAAGATCACTGGACTCAAGCTCTGGTGTTTCTGATCAGCAGAGTGTGGGTTCGAGCCCCGGTCGTGACACTTGTGTCCTTAAGCAAGACACTTAACCATGATTGCTTCGTCCTTCGGATGGGACGTAAAGCCGTTGGTCCCGTGTGTTGTGTAACGCACGAAAAAGAACCCAGTGCACTTATCGAAAAGAGAAGGGGTCCGCCCCGGTGTTCCTGGTTTGATCGGCTGCATATTGCGCCACAGCACCTTGTAAACCTTTACAAGGTGCTATGTAAAGGAGTAGGTCTCATACTTCAAACGTAGCTCCAAATACCTTGCAGGAAACATGAATGTTAAGCGCTTAGAGGCTGGCCTGCAGTAGGCGCTATACAAATACAATATATTATTATTAACCGCGGCTCGCCCTGGGTTGTTACAAAGTCGCCCCCTGACAATGTCGCCCCCAAACAATGCCGCCCCCTAGCAAAGTCGCCCCCTGACAATGTCGGATTGTTGCCCCAGACAATGTCGCCCCCTAGCAAAGTCGCCTCTACGCTATTTAGTTCGGGAAATAAGGCTTCTTATTGGTAATATAATGGCTTAATTATTGTATTGAAAGGAATATTGAGTAAAGCCTACTTATAGCCTGTATGTTTAGTTTGTGCTTGGGTAAAAAACGTCATCAAATAATAAACTCCATGCTCCAGGCCCCAAATTTACATAATTGTCATTGATTTTATTAACGTCGCTCAAAATCGTAAATTATATCACCCAACAAATACTTAATAAACGTAGACATTTTTTTTTACAAATAGAATACCTAGCAATTACTGAATTACAGATATAACATTTACAAAAATCGTTAGCCTACTTGTTATTATACTTATATAGACTTTTCTGTTTGCAGATAAATAATACATAAAAGTTGTAAAACAAAACAATCATTTTGAATTTAGTATTAATATTGACATCGTTATTTTTTTCATCCTTTTAATTTTTTTATAGTGGATACTTGGTGGAAAGCTAAATATTATATTAGGGTTTCTGAAGTTCAAAACTGTGCTTCTCTATACGTGTACATTTGTTGTTTTTGGTTTCGTTTGTCTGGTCTGTTTGTTTGGAGTTTTTTTTTTTTTGGGGGGGGGGCAGAAATAGAACATTTATAAGAAACAATGTCTTCCATGTCACTGATTTTGTTATCCCATGAGCCAACATGTTTTTAATTGACTAAATGTGAACAAATAACAATCTCAGTCTGTGCGTAAAAGGCACCGTTAAACATTTATTTCAAACAAAATCTCATGTAATTTTAAGTAAGACTCATCTTACTATATTCAGCGCACAGAATGCCCCCTAATGTGACTTCTTGCGAGTATACAAATGGCCGCCGCGTGATCACGCTGGCTTCACGGTTGTGTGCACAGCGTATGCATTGAAGCGCTATCTACTAGGTATATAGAGATCAGTGGATGGCACTCTCATTTTCAGGCGGTTCGCGGATGAATTGATAGCGCCCTCTCGAGGGGAAATTATTACAAATCAAAACGAGAGGAATCTTGCACCAAACTAGAACGAGGGAGATGAACTTGCTATGGGTGCGCGTGCGTGCGGGTATTCACATACGGAGTCATTACAGAAAGTTATAGCAGAGACGTCAATTTCCATTTTGTTTTCAAAATAATGTCACCCAATGTTAAATTTAACAATTCTGAACCCAGCAGGCTGGGAGTTCTGGACACAAGGAATATTATGTGACTGAAGTTTAAGCTTCCTCCATCAGGTATAAATATGAAAACTGTTTGTTATAAGTTGTTTCTCAATGGTACGGGACCTATTCCCTGCGACTCCATCATGTATGCAACGGAGGAGTCCAACCTGGGCTACCCCAAACCATGGTTTTGGCTAGACCCAGTAACTGGGGCGATGTACTCCATTTTTTTCTCGAAATTTTTACATCTACGACTAGTAAGACCGAAGATGTCAAAATTTCGAAAAAGGAGTACAGCGTCCCAGTTTGGGCCTAGATTTTGGCGTACTTTTCATCTCCTCCTGGCCCACTGTGCATCAGGAGAATCATCGAATGGAGGGTTACAATTGTCGCAACTAGAGAAATTGGCACAGCGGCTGGCTAAAAAATGTGTTAAGTTAACCTGTTCATGTACATGGCTGCAGACAATATTTTCTTGATTTGATTTCATATATATTTATTTTGATATAGGGAATGACAAACTGAAGTGAGAAGCTTTTTTTCTTTGAACAGTTGAGATATTAAACTTCTTGAGTTCTTGAGCACGATGGCGGTCATGCTGGAAAACCAACCAGCATGGGAGCACCTCTCATCTGGTGGTAAGCTAGGTATAGTAGGCCTAATGTGGTAGCTTGGAGTTCAAACAACTCAACATGTGACCAAATTTACTCGAGTTAGCTCGACAGTTGAGAAAACTTAACAGTTGGTTCAGATAACTTGACGATTCACCAACTCGACAGACATGTTAAAAAAAACCCTGACAATTATAGAAAATGCTGAAGATGCAGACCGCTCCACTTCCCTTTGTCGGAGCTGAATTGTTTGAACTGTCGCGTTGGTTTGAGTTGAGTCAGTGAACTGCCCAGTTGCCTAACATGCACAACATTCTGGTAGCTGTGGCGTGTCGTGGCCGAGCGGATAAGAGCACCGGACTCAAGCTCTGGTGTTTCTGATCAGCAGAGTGTGGGTTCGAGTCCGCAGCAAGACACTTAACCATGATTGCTTCGTCCTTCGGATGGGACCTAAAGCTGTTGGTCCCGAGTGTTGTGTAACGCACGCAAAAGAACCCAGTGCACGAAAATACCATGCACTAGACAGTCTTGCAATTGTAGGGCCATTCGCTCATGCAAACTACAGAAGTTCTTCAACCAGTACCCATGCACGTGGTCTGGACCAGGGGCTTTCCAATTTGGCACTTTTAACCAATCAGCATTATGTAGTTGAGATTATTGTAACCATCCATCCTCCAAACAATCGTAGACTAGCCTTGAAGATTCTGACAAAACATTGTTTTCAACATTTTAAATCTATCAAACCAATTGCCTCATGCTTGGTTTGTAAAAGAAACACAATCTAAATTTCTCAAAATGAGAAAAAAAAGTGGAAATGGGAAAGGAAATGCACCCAGATTTGCAAGTATAGACCCTTTGCAACAGTGTCATATTTCTATAGCAATGCAGGAGGGTTGCCATGCTGGAGTACTATGCACATAGTACGCGTAGCGCCATCCAGTGTTGCGTCTCTTAACACATGTTTGTGCAGTTCTAGTGAAGGTGTCCTTGACGTACATGTGTAAGTACTCCAGCATAGCTCCCTGCTGGGAATAAAATAGTGACACCATCTGAGACTTGGGTCTATCCTACCGTTAAGATTCTATTGCAGCACGTAGCTGAACATAGCAACTGCATACTCTTCAAGTCGGCTAACGGAACGGATCCTATTTCAAGTACAGGCGACATGGTACGGACATCAATTGGGGTGAGGTGCCCCCCCCCTGTACTTACACCACTGCTGGTTGCGTAATTCATACCACCCACTTTCAAGAAAGTTTTGCTTTGTGGTCAATTTGAATTCTCTTTAACCACCAGGTACATGTAAGCGCAAGTTTGAGGATGACATAGAGATGTCTTCTCTGAAGAAACGACGACGGAACGCCAAGTCTTACACTATCGACATCTGTGTGCAACCAAGGTCAATGGGGGTTTCTTTTCTTAACCAACAAGAGATGCCATCTTTCTCGTCGTATATTGTAGGGGAAAGGAGTAGCACACAGGTCCAGACTGATCCTACCTTGTTGGTAAGTGGGATTCACTTTGAATCTCTGACTACTGTAGAAAGTTTCTGTCATAAAGTATGGGATTTTAAAGAAAAATGTTGGAAGTACATGGCTCAGTGTTGTAGTACTCGGAATTCAAACTCGAGTACTACTCGAGTACTGTGTTGATGGTACTCATAGCTGACTTGCAAAGTTTTTCCCCTTGCAGTCTATTCTCAGCTGAAAAGTAACTAGCACTCGAAGTCACGTACTTGATACTTGACTGAAAAATGTACTTGGACTTGATGTTTTAAGTACTCGTGGTCAATATACATCTTTGTCTAAATCATGTCGCGTCAACGTAGGTTTCTCGCACTGATATATCTACGGAATAGAGGAAAAAAGCATGTAAAAAGTAACACTGAAGTTGTCTTTGATATATATTGTCGTTTAAAAGATCATAACAAGCATGCGGTGTCATCTTGAAATTAGTCCAAAATACAATAATTGCGATGACACATCATTTTGTGACATTTTTCTTTATAAAGATCCAAGTACTTGGTACTCAGCTGCTGGACTCGGTACTCAGATATTAAAGTACTTGGTACTGGGAAACTTGTACTTGTACTCGATGACCTACATACTTGTACTCGAGTATTACTACTTGGCCACCTTAGTCTTTGGCAGTACTTAATACTTGACTTAAAAGTACTTGACTACAAAACACTGCACTGGATTACATCCAATATTGATTTTCGCTGAAGCCCTGATATAGCGTTTCTGGTTTTGTGCCTGAAATTTGAAGCATTTTTTGCCACTCTGTCATAATGGAGGAAGTTCAGTGTGTAATTTCTCTCTTAAGAGCATTGCCAGTTAACCCGATTTCGAAAGAAAAAATTGAAATACAAAATTTGTGTGAAGAGTGAAGATTAGCGGGGAGTCAGTCACTTGCTGTATTTAAATACCATGGTCTTTGCGACACACTTTATTTTAGTTTAATTGGTAAAGCAGCTGCCCAGGGTTTCTGTCTTTTATTCTGTCCTCTTTTTGCTCGGGGAAATGTATTCTAGTAAAAAAGCATTGAGTGGCATCTCACCTCAGTTTGGATTATCAAAAATGTTTCCAGTACCACCCTGTCTGTACCGGGCCATCAAAACATGACACCGTGAGTGCATGGTGCACGCTACAGAGTGATCCCTCCGAATGGTCAACTTGTCAAACACTGTTGCTTGTACCGCACAGAACATTCTGGGCATTTTTGAACACGTCAACTATTCCACACAAATGAACACTTTAAATTTGTATATTCCCTTCACTCATGTGTCCTTGAAAATTTGGCATGTGAATTTATCTTCTAGTGATAAGTGGTTTAAGGGAAACTACATTATTGTTTTTTTTTTTTAAAGAGTACATGTAAATTAATTCACAATATCTTACTTTCAATAAACACACCATCGCGCTAACCTGTGGAAATTTCATCACATTAGGTGCTCCTATTTCAGTGAAAAGTGAATAAAAATGGTTACGCTTGTTCACTTTCTATTGGGCTAATTTTGATTGTGGCAATCAAAATAAGCACTGATGGTTTTGGGGAGTCTTCAAATGCTATTCTGTCAACTTTGACTGTATGTCACATGCAAATGTTTCCATTGAGGATTGGTTTTATTGTGAACTTCAGAATAAGTACGGTAAGATTTTAGATTGAGACTAATGCATTTTTGTTCTTGCTTGTAACACTCCTCTACTTTGTCTTTCATCCCACTCTTAAAGCTGTCTAACTTCCGTGGAACTGTGAAGTTAATCTGGTACTTGGTTGCAGATGACGTCAGATATCCCCATCCTTACATTTTGGAAGGGAATGACTGTGTTGAGGGAGTCTGTACCAAGACCATCAAGGCCAAAGGAGAAGCCTTAACGTAAGCAGTTTTACTAACTGGATTTTGACTTTTGCCTCTTGTTGCTGTTCACTTTTGACAGTGCTGTTATTGTTGTCACTCAAGCAGGCCCAGATCTTATCATCATAACACTGACTCGGCTTGGAGGCATGGTTTAATTGGGGATTGGACGACATTTAAAATAGGAGAGGAGGAACTGGTCATCGGGGACTAGGGCTTCTTTCAATACCACGGCTTGGGCTTGGGCTTCAACTTTGGATCGGTCCGCCTGTTTGAATAAATAACTGACACAGCCTAAGCCCCAAGCCAAAGCTGTGTTGTCGAAAAGAACTTAGGATGTTTTAATACAGTGTTGAAATGTACTCATTCTTATACTTGTGCTCATGAACATGTGATCAAACTGATAATAATACAATCAAGTTTTCTTGTACAGAAAAGTGTCTTGGTTTTGAACTCGAACTCATGGCAGAGTAGTTTAGTGTGTACTCATCAAGATATGCACTCAATGTCAACTCTGCTTCAGTGTTCTTTTTCTGTCACACCCACAAGACTTCCTTACTCCTGAAGGTACATATAGTTCCAGCAATATTGAGAGACTTGCTCAAAGTTTGATCAATCTTATCACAAATACTTTTCTAACTAGTTTTCCAGGGTTGTCAGTTCGCAAGGTATCTTGGAAAGAAATGGAGCAGGTGCTCTCAAAGCGAGTTGACCATCTGAAACAACTTGTACCAGGTAAAGGCAACTTGTTATTAGTAAATTTTCTTCCCTCTGTCTTGAACGCTTAGACTAAGATGTGATCATTTTGTTAAATAAATGGTTTGCTTGTGAGATGGCTTTTAGATTTCCAGCCACTTCCAACACACACCAACATATATGTTTGTCGACCCCATAAATTAATGACTTCTCTTTGTTTGGACTTAAATAAATAAAATAAAAACAGTGGTGAATGCACAAAGAATAAAAAGAATAATAAGACTGATTGCATGATGAAGCCAGGGTGATGCCAAGTAACAGAAACGGGTATTACTTTAAAGTTAAAATAAATGAGTCTAAGTGCTCTCTTGAACTGGTTAGTGGAGTCCGCTGGAATTATCTGTGAAGGAAGGTTGTTCCAGATGCAGCAGAAATTTGGAAAGCATGAGTACCCCATGAGCGACGGGTGCGTGGGAAAATAAGATTGACAGACTGAGAAGACCACAGGTTCCGTATTTGTATGTGGCTCGGTAAGGCATCAATAAGGTACTCTGGTGCTATTCCACAAAGTTATGCGTTCACACATGGGCAGGCAATGAAGGGACTTCAGAACTAGACTGATGTGATCATAGCGCTTGGTTAGCGTCGCCAATCGACCTGCAGCATTCTGTAGTCGCTGGAGCCTTATGATTTGAGGTGAAAGCCATGAACATACAATCAGAGGATGAAAGAACTAGCCCTGTTGTGTTCAAATCATAGAGCTGCTTAAGAAGATAATTTTGCTTACAAATGTTGTGCTTAGCAAAAATGAGCAGGAGACCAGTCGGAAATGATGTGTGTGGCATGGTCTTTTGGCTGGTAACCTTATTCTGGTGAGCGTCATGTTTGTGCTTTGCTAATTTTTGTGCTTGACCAGCTCTATGAATTTGGGCCCTGTACTTTTCCTTTTATAATGTTGTGGAGTGTTTGTAAACCCACTCAAATGTAACACCCTGGAATTTCACTCCAGACCAAGAGGAGATCGCCACTTACTTTCAAGATTTTGAATTTTTGATCACAATCCTGATTGTGTTGCCTCTGTTTTCAGAGATGGAGTTTAGAATGAAGAGTCTTAAGGAGTACAACCTGAGGTCAGTGAAGATCTGCTTCCAAGCCCAGCCTCAAGACGCTGTCCACGACTACTCCGCGAGCCTTAAACCTGTCATGACAAGACAAATACAGAGTATAGGTAAAGACATTGGTGTGATGCGTGTTCTATTAATAGGCTCGGGGCTCGATTTCACAAACACTAAGATTCATCTGAAAACGAGTTGTCAATATCACCATAATGATTTGTATTGTGACATCACACTTTGCTTAGCAATTAATAATAATAATACTAATAACAATAATAGTGGCTTCTTACAGCGATTACATCCATCTTTCAGTGACGCTCAAGGCACTTCAACATTCAGTATTTTCCTGCAAGGTATGTGGGGCTACGTTTCTGAAGTGTGAGACCTACTCCTTTACGTAGCACCACAATATGCAGCCATTCAAACCAGGAACACGGGGGCGAACCCCTTAACTTTTCGATAAGTGCACTGGGTTCTTTTATGTGCATTACACAACACGCAGCACCAACGGCTTTACGCCCCATCTGAAGGACGCAGCAATAATGGTTAAGTGTCTTGCTTAAGGACACAAGTGTCAGGACTCAAATCCACACTCTGCTGATCAGAAACACCAGAGCTTGAGTCCGGTGCTCTTATCCCCTCGGCCACGACACGCCACAAAGATAAAAAGTAATTAAGATACATACAGAGTTACAATCAATCTTAGCTCTTTGTGAAATTGAACCCAGGAACCGTAGTGTTGCACATTTCTTTCCAACAAAAATTACCTGTGGTATAAATGCACATTTTTTTAATGGCTTCACGTTTCAACCCTAGCAAAGTTTTTCTTAACCAGATGTAAAAAGTTAGCTGTGAATTTCCACATTGAACGGCTTGGAACGCACTAACACGAACCTATCCTGTCCGCCAGGGAGTTGTTTGGGAGTTGAAATGTACGCACAGGAATTGATTCCCTAAACGGCGGGAATAGTTTTCGCGCATTGTGCAGAGGTGTGTTTTGCGTTGCACGTTGCGCAAGGGGTTAATAGGAATAAATTATAGTTATAACCCTGGTTTTGAAAGTGTTGAATTGTATTTCTTTTAGATCCTTTGCCGCTGAGCGATCCCATAATAATGTCCATAAGTGAGTGCAAAGGAACAGTTCACGGCAAAACTGAAGTCACGCTGCTGGTCTCCAACTTAAAAACTGGTGAGGAAAAATGCATCCATTGTGATAGGGTAGTGAATGATACGTTTAAGATGACATGTCAAAATGCTGTGAAATTACCTTTTCATAATACAGTTAATATTGCTTTAAAAAAAAAAATTATTGGCAATTTTACAAAAAACTACAAGAATACAAGTACAACAAATAGGATGAAATCATCCGGAAAGAAAGTTTAAAAAGACATAAAAAGGGGATTCGTCTAGATATTAAGGGCAGGCAGTAAAAAGTGGGAATACTAGAGTACTAACAAGACTGAGGACAACAGAAAAGACATTGACAATCCAGGTTTGCCAGGACTGACAAAAACTAGCTAGTTACATAATGTTCAAATAGAAACTGTTGCTGCTTCTAAGAATATAAGCTTTGCTTTATTGTGGATAAAACTAAACAGTAAAAAAGCAACGATAGTTTTAGTAGACTCAAGTGACGTCGGACCAAAATCATGACTCAATTTGAACTCAAGTCTGAGTCCTGAGTCACCAAAATCATGACTCAATTTGAACTTGAGACCCAAGGCCGGTTGTTGCTCCTTAAACTTTTTCACTCTCATTGAATTAAACTATGCAAAGCTTCAAATACAAATTTGTTGTGTTTCAGATGACGTTCTGGTTTTTTTCTACTATTCGAGTCTTTATCCAAGAATCAGCTGGCAGGCATTTGGAGAAATCATAACTGTCACCCCGACTAAACATAGGGTATGCTTTTTGTTTTTCATTATCAGGCATTTTATAAACTCTTTGAAAATGAAACCCTCCGGAAAGTGTGACAGACCATTGTGTGCCTGTATTTATCCTACTGTGGTATTTGCGTCAGAACTTAAACCACAAGATTGATTGATCGGAGATAGAAGGCTTTCATATTCAAATAGTTTTGTATAATTTCTATTTGATTAGTATATTTTATCATCAGAAGAAATTGGAGATGTGTCTCTCTTTATCTATCAGTAAAGCTCATAAACTCATAATGTTTTCAATAAAACCAGAGTTTTAATGTTTCAAAAAGTTACCATCAATCTGTCACGTCGGTGCAACATAGTATAATTCTGTGAAAAGAAGACTAGTTTTAGAATGTTAAAATCTCACTTAAAATAATTGGGATGTACACACAATGTCAATGGACGCTGAGATATAATGTTGCATGGTGCGTCTTCTCACGAGATACAACTTTGATTTACAGTAACCTTGTTGCACCGACACAACAATTTAAAAAAATTATTTGCTTATCAAATAAATGAGAATAAGAGCTTTCAAATAACGCCTAATTTAGGCCTATGTGGCAAGTATTCTCAACATATAGAATATTTATGACGTCCTATCACATTGTTGTCATAGCTAGCGTTTTGGTTGTCTTTACTGTTTACCCTTTCAGCCCCAATGGCGACTTTAGTTGACTGTGCACTACACCCTGCTTTAGCCCCAATGGCGACTCAATCGCCCAAGATAAAAACAAAAAAAACTCAAGTCTGAGAACAAAGGCTATTTGTTAAAAAGCTGGACTTTTGTCCATGTTTGTCCTCCATACCCAAGCTTACCATCATTGGAAAGAGAAAGATCGGATCTTTCCAATGATTGTAAAGTAAAATAGGGTTGCTATTGTGCAATCACTTCAAATTGGAGTGAAAAGATCCCAAATGCCAAACACCTACGGAGCACCATAAAATGGTTATGTGCAAAAAAGTGTTTGGGTTTACAGAACACACTGGGGAAACAAAGACCAAGAACGTGGACATTTATTGGCTGATTTCAATGACTTTTGAATTAAATGGAAGGAAATTCAAATAGCAAGAACATTTGTTATTACCTATTATGCTCTAAATTTAATCTTGAAGGTAATAATAGAGTTTGTAAAATTGAACTTTGAACACAAGCTTTCTGTTGTGTGAGAATGTGTGCGTCATGCTTGAGCAGTCAAACAATGTGGGCACCAGCGGTTGTTTATGTCACAAGAACGTTGGGCTGAAAGGGTTAATATATAATTTGTCTATTTCTGAGAAGCACCTGATTTTAACATAGGACATCACATATTTTTCAGCATTAGCAGTCCCATGTCCCATAGCCCTTACACTGATTCTGTCCTCTCTGTACATGACTTCTACAGCAAGCTTCAATACTGATCCAAACGCCGCCATTTCACAACCGCAGCATCTCAGAGCCAAAAACTGTGAATGTAGAGATCCGATTGAGGGACAATTCCTGCAGTAACACGGTCAAGTACACATTCACCCCTGCCACACAAGGTATGTTCCCCCTCCCCACCCTGCAAACTCACCTGCAAACAGGACAATGTTTCTGTCATTATTTATATACTTTTTAAGCCCTCTTACTATTTGTCTGTTTCTCAAGACAACCAACCCATACCACAGCGGTGGCATTTTAAAGCACTCATATACTTGTGAAGAGAGTAGAGCCATTGCCCAAGGTGCTTCAATGAGAGTGGTAAACTGGAGAAGCCACCAGCTGTGCCCAATTGCAGTGTAATTTGGGCCACTGTTGGAAGAAATAATGTTCTTAATCTTGGTCAATTTCTGCAGTTCTGCAGTGGTAATCTGTGGCACTGATTGACCATGGAATTACGATGACTGGAAAGTATGGAATTGTTTACTTCATCATCTAATTAGCATCCCTTACCAAATTTTCCAATTGGAACTGATTGGAATATTTCCAATGTTGTGTATTGGACCCAATCGGACACATTTGGACTCAGTTGGATTCAGTTGTTGTTTTTTTTTTCCAACTAGACCCAATTGGATATTTTCAACTACACCTAAAAATAAGTTTTTACCCACTGGTCTGACAGCCCATTTGTCCAACAGATCGATACCGCTCATTGGACCATTGAGCAAAAAAGTAGTTTGTCCCCATTGGGCTGACAGTCCAAAAACTTATGGGGATATAGTATATCCCACCCCATTCGAGGGATTTACACCAGTGCAATTAACTAATTATAAATCCAGTTGGTGACATTGGATTAATATGAAGCTTGTTTTTCCAATTTTACCCTGTGGGGAAATCAAATTTCCCATTGGAAAAATATTGGGAAGTGAAATTTCCAACTGGTGGAAACAAATTCCAACTAATTCCAATTCAATTAAATCAAGCCAACTGACTCCAATTGGATTTCCAATTGGACTGAGTTAGTTAAAGATGTTGTTCCGATTGGAAATTCAGTATTTCCAATATAAACCAACTCACACCAACTCAATACCAACTCAAACCAATTCTTTCCAACTGGATATCCAATTGGAATGAATTGGACATTTTGGTAGAAGGGATATGGGAGGTTTTTTTTGCATCTTGGAGTATGCACCTAATGTAATATCTCAACAGTAACTAACTGTAAGGTAGATCGATTCAATTTTGTAGCTCTCACCCAGCTCAAACTTGACCATTATGTGGCTGAACTACGCTTAATGGAAACAAGTGATCAGTAGTCAATTGTTCAACAAAAGTAACAGTCAAAGTCATTGCCTGTAAGACGCCTACATTTATCACAAAGTTTAAGGCAGTCTTGCTTAAAGGGACACGTTGCCTTGGAATTGGGCAATTTGGGCTATGAAAAGTGTTTGTTATGAAATAAATTAAAATGAATGTAGTTGGAAAGATGTTTTAAAAGTAGATTGACAAAAATCCACATAAAAATTGCGTGGTTTTCCTTTTACTTTGTGAACTAACACCGTCTGCCAATTTGTGATTTGACTCCATAAAATGGCAGACTGTGTTAGTTCATGAAGTATATGGAAAACCACACAATTTTATGGCATATTTGTGTGGATCATTATATTCTACTTTTAAAACATCTTTCCAATCTTATTCATATAAATTCATTTCATAACAAATGCTTTTTATAGCCCAAATCGCCCAATCCAAGGCTAAAAAATCTGACAAATTTGTAAATATAATGATAGAGATGATTGGTCTCTGAGACCCTACGTTGTGACTGAAGAAGTTGTTTAGCTTGAAATCTGGCCCCTTCCAGTTTGGAAAAAGTCAAAGACCATTATCAATAACCATTATCAATTCAATTAGGGGGGGGGGTTATTAAGGAGCAAATGACCAGAGTGAGAAAGTCCATACTTTGCTCTTGTGTACATTACCGATGGGGGATGTTGCTAAAAAAATACAAATTCCAAACAATGGGAGAAAAGTCCCTGATTTACCGGGTTGACTATTATGAATGTGTGTGTGGTTGTTACAATGCACATCCCACCTTTGAAGACGACTTTGCTGGGGTCAAAACTCATCAGGTGAGGCCATCGACATAAAAAATGACAAGTCAGTTGGCCTACTGTAAAACTACTAGATACTTGTGTGTATAATGTGTTCATGTACAACTATTTCCAAAGACATATACATTTATTTTTCAGTTGTGAATAGAATCCAGCGCAGAGTTAAGCAGAAAGAACCAATCTTTGCTAACTACTTCAACTGTGTGGGAGGTGTGACAAATGTATCCCCGTGTAAGTTCATTTTCAAATATCTTAATTTCATCTCATCTGTTCAGTTTGTCCAGTCTGTTTAATCGGTTCAATCCACCAAATCCTTCAAAATCTGTGTATTCTATCAAATTTGTCAGATCTGTCAAATAATCTTTTGTTAGAAAAAGTTGTTTGCACTTCAACAAATCCATTTGTGCAGAATCTTCGTTAAGGCATAATTTAGGGGACGCAGTATGTTAATCGTACTAAATGTTTTCCTGTCATTTTTTTCAGTGGTACCCACAAGAGAATTGCATCGAGATGATGACAAGAGCACATCAGATTTGGATGAGACCCCCAAAATCACAGCATTTGATATTAAACCAGGACAAAAGAAACCAAAGGCACTTACAAGAAAGGAGGACAAAATTCTCTTGAGATCAACATCTTTGCCATTGCCTACTGGACAATACATACAGGAGAGGAAATTGGAAGGGTTCAACTCCAAGGAAGAGATTGCTGAAGCAGATAGTAGAGTCAACCATGACCAACTGAGTCGATACTTGACTTTGACAAACCTCAATGGTTTACCATCTCATGAGTGGTGCAGAGAGGAACCTGACAAAGAAGTTCAATTGTTAATGGAGGTCAATGGCGCCAGTAGTTTCCAAACACAAGGAACGGGACTCTACCAAGAGGAAAACACAACAGAAGTGCTTTATAAAGACAATTTCATGGATGATGCATTGAACACAGGAGCACTCGAAAGGAGAGTTTGGGAACCAAGCACAGACAGTGGTTACAGTGGTTCTCCGGTTGTGAGATGTTTAAATTCTGCTGTAGTTGTTCCTACATGTGTTTCAGAACACAGTGACTCAAGCATTTATAGCGAATCAGCACCTACAGAGAAGAGTTGTACATCTCATGCAGAGGAAGATGGTAAAAGCACGCCAACAAGTCAAACCACCTCTCTAGAAGCTGTGAATGCAACAAATGACCAGGGGGGAGCAGAGAGCAATCAAAACTTTGGGAGTAGCCAGCATGAAAATGAGAGTGCGTCCAAAGATGGAAATGGAGAAGGTGACAGTCCTGACCACAATGCTAAAGCAGAGGATGGTACCTTCAGAGAAGAGTTACGTCCTCCAAGAGCGACACAACGCATCGATCATAGAGGGGGCACGATCAGTCTAACCAAATGTGACGTCTCCCTAAAGATCCCGCCAGGTGCCCTGGCCGAGGGTCAGGAAGAAGAGATTGTGGTGAGTGTTGATTGGAATGACCGTCACATACCTCCACTGAAGAGCACTGACATGAACGTGGCACCGATTGTCAACTGCTACCCAACTGGCCTCAAGTTTCTGAAGCCAGTAACCCTCAAGATTCCTCACTGTGCGATACTACCTGATCCTGAGAAGTGCAAGGCGACAGTTCATTGCAGTCAGACTGATGAAGGTTTGTGGAGCTATCAATGTTACCAGATCCATTTAAGATAATCTCATTTTAGTTCCATTTCATGTTTATTTCATAGAATGTCTTTTCTGTCCACAGTACTGATGTTTACAGGCATGCAACTCTTCCGCGTTTCCGCGGATTTCCGCGTTTTTAAAAATGATCAGCGCTAAAATAATTTTTTTTTTTTTTTAATTTTTTTTTTTTTTTTGTGATTTTTCTTTTTTAAAGCCTTATATATGCTTGGCAACAACAATGTACAACCACAATAATGTGAAATAAGCCTAGTACATGCTAAGAATGCACCTAAGAGCATAATAAACCTCAAAATTTTCTAGTGGATCTCATGTCCCTTGGCGTTTTGGCTGCCTCGCTCCGCGCTTGCGTTGTGCCTTTGAAAATTTCCTCTTTTTTTTCATCGGGCAGTTGCATGCCTGTGTTTACCGCGTCATTGTTTCGTAAGTTTTTAGTTGTCAATATGATTCAATACAAAATGAATAAAAATGTAGAGGAATGGTTATTGCAGGTATTAACTCATATTACTCCCTACCCCTCCCACATATCCCCACTCACATCACTCCTGGCGAAACTTTCAAGAACGAGGTCAAACCCATCTCTTTCAATGAGATGTTTCACCTTTTTTTGTCCGATGTCTTCTCAGATGTCAGTTTAGTTAAGGGTTATATTCTGCGCCAGGAGTGTCGGTATGTGACAGACATGGCGCATTACAAGTCCCCATTATTCTTACTAATTCTTTTATTAAATCTTCCTTAAAGATGTTGGCTAGAATGCAACTGGAAAGCAATAACTCCATTTAAGTTTGCCTATCGTCGACTCGGTATTAATGAGGTCATTATTTGTATTTACATATTGGTAATAACCAAATGGGCTTTAAATATAAAATGTCTACACAAACAATTTATAAAACACACTTAAGTGTTTTCATAACATAAAAATTACATATTCAATTACATAATTCATGTTAATCTTTTCTAATAGATATTTTTGGGGAAGTTAGATCACCAATAAAAAATTACCTGGCACTTCAGAGTGTGGTAAACCAACTTTATGGAATTCATACAAATTGTAAAAAGGGCCCTGTAGTGCTGAACCAACATTATGATGATCATCGTTTTGCGCTTTCCTTTGCCATCGCTGGACCTGTTACACTTAAGAAGAATTAATATCTCTGATCTTTGTTTTTACCTTCTATGACAGGTAAAGATCCTGATTGGAAAAGACTGTCACATGATGGCGTCTTTGATGTCCAGGTTGAACACCATGGAAGATACTTTCATCTCAAAATCCATCATTTTACATCTTTCAGCGTGACTTTAGACAACAACGAGACAACATTGGCAAAGGAAATTATGTTTGTTCCTTATGGGAAACACAGGTACTTAAATCTGGACGACCGCGAGATTCGTTTGTACCTGTACGATTACCATACAAGTAACAGTGAGGTGAGGAAGTGTTCTACTGTTTCTGTAAAAACTGACTTCTAGTTTTGTATAATGAGGATCCACTATGCTATGGGATGCAGTTCAAGGATAGTTTCATTTGTTTTAGGTGCATTAAATGTGATACTTTTTTGCTTTTGAGTGGACTGCATATTAGTCATAATTATTTTGTTTTACAGTTGAAAATTAAACCACAATTCAAAACTTGTTATTTTTGTATGTGGTCATTTGTACTTAAAACAGAAGCATACAAACATGCGCTTTAAAGGTTTTTCCGGGCAATGCACTTCTTGTTTCTGGAGCAAGACATTCTGAAACGGATGAAAAGCATTACATTTGTGTAGAACGCCTTGGGATTAGTCATTGACAGTGAAAGTGTCTTCTTATCAATTGGTGCAATTTTTTTCGCATTGCAATCCTCTTGATAATTTGTCAATTCTGCAAGGCCTTCTGCATGTAAATACCCCACACTTCACTCTATCCTGTTAGTAAGTCACTAATTTACACACCCACAGTTCAAATGCTAAAACGTTCACTATTTTTAGCACTTTTTGCAAAATAAATAAAAAATATCCTTGTTATAGGTCTACTGTTTAATGCCAATTCCTATGACAAACTTCACAAATTTTTTATGGGATCCTGAGTCTACGACATGTATCCTGTTGTTGAGTGGTGACGTTTTGGAGCCGGAAGTGTGGTGTAAACGAGTGGTATACATATATGTACATGAGCATTTGTTACACTGCCCTTCTGGCTCCAAATTGCCACCAACAGGATAGCATATATGTGAAAGGCAAGTCCAGAACTTGACATTTTCTTGCATAAATCCTAAAAGAAAAAAGTTGCTCCAATAGATTTCCTACAGGTTTCTGACAATTATTGGAGCTGAAGTGTGTAGAGTGGGCTTGGTTTACGGGTACACTAGAACATTACATAGGATTAGGTAGTGTGTCTCATGACAGCATATGTTTACAAGAGAACCCTAAAAGCCTGGACTTCTTGCAGACATAAAAGTGTACGAAACTCGATGGAAGCAAGCAGATTCTTATATTTTATGGAGATGGCAGTGTACAATTTTAATCAGCTTGTGACATGTAGAAAAGGGCACAATTCAAAACTTAAATCAATCCTCCTCCTGTACATTGGTACCACAGACTTCCACAAAGTACCATGCCTTCCAGGCTAGCATTGGGTGAATGGATTTCTTCTGTTTGTACAGCTGGTATTATGTGGAAATCTCATGGCTTGTGTGCTGTTCAGTCTCCTGTGGAGTTTTGTGGCAAGGGCCGGTTGGGTATGCAGGAGAGAACAATGTATGACAATACTTGTAATTACATATAGTACTTTTTCAGGGAAAGCACTATTGAAAATGTCCTACATTATGAATTCCTAACTACTGAGAGAAGTTAGTGGAAAAATCTTCTGAAGTGTTACAAGGCTTTAACAATTTTTTGATCCTATCCTGCAGAAAATACACCAAGAGGAACAAAGGTTCGGTGGCAAGATGCTAGATACATCATGTTCATATAAAATTGTTGATCGTCACAAGGGCAGCATTGATGTGGAAGTGTGTACCCATACGCATGGCTGGTTGTTGAAATCAGAGAACAAATATGTAAGTTCAATAAGTACCATTGTTTAATGAAGTCTTTTTTAAAATTTTGCTCCCTTATAATGAGCAACGCTACACCAAGCAAAGCATTCGAGCCTCGGCACAATGGCCTGTTTTTAGAAAAGCTGCGGTTTTGTCCATATTTACCCTCCATAGCCAAGCTTGAATTGGTTAGAAAGAGAAAGATCTGATATATCCTATGCAGGTAGAAAAACAAATGGAGTGACCCAAAAACGATATGAGTTTACATAATTTTAATTATATGCACCATTCAAACTTTGTCAAACCATCGCAAAGAAACAAAATAATTGCACCATTTTGCAGGTTGCCCATACATGTTGGGTTCATTTCAACTACTAATAGTTTGTTTTTTGTTTTGTTTTGTCTTTTAGTCATTTTCTTTTAAAAAAGTCTGGAATGGATGCTCATGGAGCAAATGCAAGTTCATCTTTAAGAACATATCTAGAAACAGGGAGTTTTGTTGCAAAATAAAAGCTGAGCAGCAGCGGAGTGAAGAGGATTTGTTGGAAATGGAGATCTGTAACAATGCACAGGTACATGTTTATTGAAGAACAGCTTTAATAAATAAGGCTATCAAAACTCAGCTTTGTTAATATTTATTTGTTGTATTCACAGATCTGACCCTGTTTGACCTTTCCTTTTGATCCAAATCGGAAGTACAAATTAAAACACAAAAAATCCTTTCTCCTGAACCACATGATATTAAATCTTAGTAATTTTTTTAAATCGTTATTAGGAGAGGTTCTTGAGCATGTGATGGATAATGCATGTTCGTTTTTTCACTAGTCAATTCAGTGTCTGTAGAGGCAATTTAAATAAAAATAAATAGTTTAAATTATTTATGTTAATTTTTTAATTTGAGTGCTGGTATTGGTTTATCATTTATCTTGAATCGGATTGATCTGTATTGTTTCAGAATTCACCTGAGAATTTGGGTATGCAGACCAAGGATTTTTTCATGCTGAGCAAGAACCCAGATCAGTTTTCCTCCATGCAGTCAAATTTATCTGTAGCTGAAGGGCCAGGTTCATATCCATTCCATAAACTATCTTTGGACAATGCTAGTCTTGACTCTGGATACCAGAAACACCAACATGTTCACTATCATTACCCAGAGAGAGCGTCTACCTGTCCAGTTCCTAATTCAGAGCAAATAATTCCTTATACATTGTCACAAGAGCTTTGTGGTTTACTGGATTTACGTTGTCCATTGGATAATGATTGGAAAAGGCTTGCTGACAAATGTCAGTGTGCTAGAGTCATACAAACTTGGGGGGACAAGCAGGAGAAAAATACCAACTTTTCTCCAACCAAAGAGCTTCTTCGTCTTCTTGAGCAGGAGAAAAAAATTCAGTCACTAGGTGACCTTGAGAGGCTAGTGGAGGAAATCAACAGGCCTGATGTCGCTGATAAAGTTCGAAAGTATATGGAGCAGCCAAATCCTTCATCATTAACCCTGCCTGCATTGACAGAGAGACAAGTAGAGCAGCCTATGAGTACGGACAACACACCCAGTCCAAAAGATATCAACCAACCATTATCTAGTGGTGGTCAATCAGGTTATGATTTTCAATTACATAATGATGGAGATGGTACTTCCCAATTGGAGAGCAGCACACAAGCTCAAAGTAATTCTTGCCCCTCTCCCACTGCTTTATCGAACCAGGAGATCACAACCTCCAACAGGCCCTGTACAGATTATACCAATGATGGTGATTCTACACCAACAAATAACAATCGTTGCAGCAATGCTGCTTGTAAGGAGTTGGATTTTCGTGATCCTATTAGTGAACTTCAAGATGGATTGAATAGCATTCAGTTTAAGAAGTGAAAGCTAGACAGGTGTTGACAATTTAATTTTTTTATTTAATGGTCGAAGCTATCGTGGAAGCATCTCAGTATTGATTTCAACAAACATTTCAAGACAACGATTGCAAGATTTGAGGCACAACTAACACTCAATACAATACTGCAGAGTAAGGCAGAGTAGAGCCATAGATATAACTTGATTAAACATTTGTGTCCTCTTGAAAACAAAATGTTACTATGGGCCTTTCTTTTATTTACAAACAATGACCACCATTATGTATTGGTAGCCTTGACCAACACAACATGTTTAACTGAGTGAGCCCAATTGTTCCTATTTTTTATAGGAACAAGGAAAACATTGAAACCTTTCTTCATGAAATATATGTACTTTAGGTTGTGGGTAGCACAACTTATTTATCAGTGACGTAGGTAATTTGATCGCATTGATGTATTAAATGGTAAATGGTGGTATTTTTTGCATTGAAGGACGCCTGTACTTTTGCCGGAATGCTAGTTGGCAAAACTCGTGGCTGTGGCATCACAAAAGAAAGGATTGTTGTTAGTGTCATAAGCGTTGGGTGGTTGCGCTATTTCCGACTGCAAAGATTTAATTTGATATTGACATCTTTTGTAGGTTTCTAGTACCGGTTTTCTAACCACAATTGCAATTGCTCATTTCATCTCTAAATCCAGGGCGTATGATAAATAGTACCTACGTATTTTGTCCAGGAATACCGTATACATTCCTGTGATTTTAGTTGAAAGTAGTTGATTTTTTTAAACATTTTGTAGTCACCTGACTACTGTTGGTTTGGAAATGTGGTTTAAGCTAGTTTTTAGTATCTTCACATTTAAGCTTTGATAACAAATGAGGCTTGTAAATTGTGCTCTCTCCTTGAAGTAATTAAAATGCATCTCAAGCACTGTTGCCACAGGGGATTTTATTTCCCTGGTGATTCTTTCCCCCATACAGCAAATTTTGTGGAAATTTTGCTTGATAGCGCCCTCTTTTGACGCAACTGCCTTCAGCCCATGTTATTTTACGGTGACAGGGACACACACCAGTGGACATAATCCCCTATGACATCGGTACAAATTTTTTTTATGTAAATAAAGGGATGTAAATAAAGGAGCGTAAAATTTAATAATGTCTCCTTTTTTCAACCATTATGAAAATTACTGTTCCATCTCAAAATATGTGGTTTTGAGTTGCCTGAAAGAATGATTTTCACAGAAAAAGCTGACCATGTTTTCTCAATTAAAATTTTGACTTAAACACATTTACGCTCGAGAGGTTTTGTCGGTTTTTATTTTAATTCATGTTTGTAGAAGCCTCTAAGATTGTTTTTTCTCCAAAACTAAGAAACTGGTAATATTAACAAGTTCTCTGAGATAATGAACACAGTTTTTAATTATTATTTTCACTGTAGAAGAGGCAGCCTTATGGTTTTCTACTAATTACCTTTGACTGTGGTTAGTACTTGGATTTGAGACCCTTCCTTAATAGTCTCGTGCATAATATTTAATTGTTGAAAGCCTTAAAAGTGTGCAACTTGCTTGTTTCTTCAAATGTTAAAACAGTGTGCGTGCCTACCAATGTTTGAACACACACAAGATTTGCACCAAATAATATATTTGAATATGTTGTTTGGCACCAATTTGCATCGTAGCACTCTGTAGACTTTTGAACAAAGTGATACACGTATGTAAATTTGTATTATTGTGTACTTGCTCACAAACTGAAGGTGGCTTTACTGAGTAGAAGTAGCAAGCTGATTGAGATGTTGGTGTTCTCTCCGGCCCAGTTTAGTGAGGTTTTCATACGTAATTTGGGGGCATCAGTTTAAAGCTGTTCTCAATGGTAGCCACAGAACTATTATGAATAAATAATTTTACTATAGTTGCCCAAAGTAGACCTGGTAACTTATAATACTTGCTTGTCATTCATTTGATCATTTAAATGATAATTATAATGAGAATATCATTTAAATAGTAAATTTATGGTACAAATTATCAAATTTTGTAAGAAAACAAAATGTTGCCTAGAGTAAAGTTATGCAAGAGAATATGTTTTTATTAATTATCGTACTCTTTATCTTAAAATTAGAATAAACAAGAGAAAACTGATGGGGGGGGGGGGCCTTTAGAACTTCTTTCTTTTCTTTTTTTCTATTTTGTATTTTTGTGTGTAAGGTGATGGGCAAAGGGGTCTGTGCCGCTTTAAAAAAAATGTATTATTAGTGAGAAGCATTGTGTAGAGTTATGTGAACAATTTATAGAAAATTTGCCATATTTTGTCTGATAAGGTCTAATAAGGTATATAATACCAATGTATATTTTTGCGTTAGGCCTATTTGTTTTTATGTTGAGAATTTAACTTTAATTAAAAACGTGTTTCTTATAACTTCTTACTCATTGGTGTATGTTTTTGTAAATAATATAACAAAATTATGCAGCTTCAAAGTAATGGCTTAAATATTTAGTTTTTAAAGGGGAAAAATAAACATTATACAATAAGGGTTATCAATCATTGTAAATGCCATTTGTTTATGGTATAAAAACATTGTTCATACATAAGTAACTTACATGGGGAGACGTGAATATTAATGAGATAATATATATTTATGTGTGTGTGAAATTAAGACATACATAAAACAAAATGTTTGAAAACCAAGCTAATTGGAACCACTTATAAGGGATTCTCTTAACAAACAAACCATCAATATTTTTACAAAATTAAGTTGTTGATAAAGGGTTTCATAAAATATTGGTTGAATTAAAGCCAAGTCACTCTTGGTAAGCACGTAAATATAAGTAGTTGTTGACAAAATTAAGTTGTTGATAAAGGGTTTCATAAAATATTGGTTGAATTAAACCCAAGTCACTCTTGGTAAGCATGTTAATATAAGTAGTTGTAGCTTACATTTCATAGTACACAGAATAAAGTTGATAATGAATAAATATGATTTATTTGGTTGTAATTTGGTCCATGGTGCTTCGACCAAAATCAGCTGCCACCAGGGGCACATTGTCACCTACTCCTGGGGCTGCCAAACAGGGTTACCCCCTTCACAGTCAGTAAGGATGTAGGCGTGGGTATCATTCACTTGGAGCCAGGCTAGAAGAGCAAAATGCACCACCTTCCCAACTTTAGTTAGTACGAAGCAATTATGGTTTAGTGCCTTGCTCATGACTGGGATTTGAACCCACACTCTGCTGCTTACAACATCAGAGCTTGGGTCTGTGAACTCTGACCGCTCTGCCACTACAAGCCACAATACTTTTTTTAAGAGGTCATGACATTCATTGTTAAAATAAAATGTTTATTTAAAATTAATTGTTTACTGGTATGTCTCTTTAAACAAAATATGATGGACACAAAATTACAATAACAATAAATAAATATGCAGCTCTCCAAAGGCTATTTTCCTTCTCGCTGGTGATAGTACGATTTGAAATGTTGCATGATGGAAACACGATCCCTAGCTACTGGCAATCTCATATAGTGGTCTAGTCCCTGGGTCTAGTGGTAAGACGTCTGCGATGGAATGGAAAAGCTCGTTGGTTCGAATGCTACCCGAGTAATATGCCTTTGGATTTTACTCACAGGACTCGGAAAGTACTGGGTATACAATGCTTTTACCATGGAGGTAGAAATTCCATGGCCCAACACACATCGGGTGTATGGAGAAGAAAAAATAGTAACATTGGGATAAATGACTTTTAATAAATTTGGTGTGCCGCCCTCTGTGGTCGTTATTCAAAGCTATCGGAGTGGATGGGTAATCCCCGATGAGTCAAGTACACACGCACGAAACACCAAAGCGTCACATTCATAATGAACACACAGGGCTCGTCGGGTGCCTTCTCATGGTGTAGTTGTGTACTCGCAGCGTACGTGCAATAATTTCTGCCCGGAACTCGTCCTGTGTTGAACGTACCGTATCGTACGTTCAACCGCGGGGATGCAAGCTCGTGACGAGAACCCCGATGCCCCGTAATAAACCCGGCGAGCGCGCCCGTAGTCCCAGCGGTCTGAAGCGCAAATTGAAGCCGGAACAACAAGAATCTCCCCACCGTCGGAACCTGCGTTTCGCCAGCTACCCTCTGCTCTTCGTATTTGGTCTCTTACGATTCATTGTCTTCCAAGTTTGGATACTTTTATCGCATGCTTTTTGGCGAGCGACCGACATAAAGCAGAAGTACTCGGTGGAACGTTCAGCGTACGCCACTGTTGAGACTACCGTAAATGGAACACACTTGACGGGGGTGACCATCACCTCAAGAACGGACAGCAAATCTGGCCAAGCTGGCTCGTCTGCAGGAATGATGGATAATAGGACAGAGGATGCAAGTTTGTTATTCAAACAGAAACAGCACCACAAGAAGGCCTTTGAATACATGTCCAAAGCGTTGAAGATAGATGAAGAGGACGGAGGTACAGTACAAACAATGTTTTAAATGTTTGCTTTTAAACTTTGGTAAATGAAAAACCTATTTGCTTATTTGACTGGTCTCTATCGATGACAATAAATGGGTAATTTAGGAGCCTTAATTTTTGTATCATACATCCCTCCCCCCAAAAAAACAAACAAAAACAAAAACACCCAAAACAAACACAAAACACTGCTCAGGATTGCAGTTGCCTTGCTCTCTATCATATTAGTAACTTTAAAACTATATAGAAGTTTATAAAACTTCTTATTCATGAAGTTTGCGTAAATTAAAAGTTTGCTTCATGTTTAGCATTGAGGAAGGAATTGAGTGACAGACATGACTGATGTAATACTGATGGCTCTAATGTGAAACTGTCACTGTCAGTTATTGACCCTTCAGAGCAGAGTGACTTATTTAAACTTGAAGCTATAAAATTTTTGGTTTTTTTTACCTCAAAGAAATTGTTGATGTAACATAATTTTTAAATTTTAGTCTCTTGCTGTGTTGGCCGATGAAAATAAAAAAAATAGTCCCCTACTAGTACTACTAACTACTCTCTGGTTAAAGCATGATTCGGCACTGCTTGAAGGTTCCAGTCTACACAATAAAAGAGGCACCTGGCCAAGGAACATGTAAACTAACCATTGTTATTGTTGGTGGCAAGGACCCCCCCCCCCCTGCAACTACCCATGTAGTCACCACTTGGTGGGGTACTCCAGCTGAGTCCTCGTCGAAGCCATTTCTTTCGTAATGAGTGAAACAGTGGTATTTGGAATTAACAGCTTCTCAACTTGCAACTGTAAGGAATCGAGAGCAGATTTATAACGAAAGTTTTCACGAAAATGCCGAAAAAATATTGTTTTAACCTTCCAAAACCCAACTCTTTCAGAGCAGGTAGCAACATAGGTAAAAATGCGCAAGAAAAGCCAAACTTTGAGCTGAAACAGCTTTATTTAAAACAAAAGAGTTTGTGAATGTAGGAGTTAACAGGATTCAAATTTGTACAGTTTACAATTTTGAGAAGCACCCTATTTTTGCAATTTGTGGTCCAGTCCAGTCGACTGCCAAATTCAAAAGTAATCCTCTTTCTCTGTTTCTGGGTGCCAGTCAGAAGCCATACAACCTGTAACTGCCTAAAGAGCCAGAAATCACACCCAAGCTTACGATACAAACCTAACCCATACCTGAACAAAGATGACAAAATAGGGAGACTGCCAACATAGGGGTAAATAGCTCAATTAATCTGGAGGTCGCAAGTCCCACTCTTTTTCTATGTTCAACCCCAAAGTATTTAAAAAAATTACCCAGTCAGTTTCCCTTGTGGTCTGTTAATTGATATTAAATTAAAAAGTTGCATGCCCTTACAGTGTAAGATTGATCCCTCTGCTGCGGCATCCTAGGTTGATAAACTTGGGTGTGATCCCTGGCTATACAACAGTTTCAAGTTGAATGGGTTCTATGGCATGCCCCAAAGATATTGACAAAATAGGGAGACCGCCAAAATACCTAGGGCTTGATAGCTCAGTTGAGAGAGTACCAGCACATTAATCTGGAGGTCCCAGGTTCACTTTCCTCTCTAGTCAAGTTTTCTAGATGTTCAACCCAGAACTTATTGTTAAACATTTACCCAGTCAGTTTCCCTCGCGGTGTGTTACTTAAAATGGTAATATTTTTTAGGAATCAGTTGATATTGTTTTAGTTTTAGTTTTCTTGTTTGATCAATAACATCTCCCTATTTGCTCAGGAACAATAAAAATTCCTTCAGATAGGCCTATAACACATATTGGCAGGATTGGTATTTGAAAAATTTCCAATCAATGTTGTGAGAAATTTAATTAACTTTGTCGTTTGGGGTCTGCCAGCGCAACCCTTACTAGTGGCTCCGTTGCCTTGATAATCAAGTGAGCGAATATTCCGCTTGAGACACTGGTTGCACTAAGTTTATTGTAAGGCTCCAATAACGTTCTTCTCTCAAATCACCAGTGGCTTCATTCAATACCGTACAAAACACTCAAGCAAGTACTCGAAGGGTTAACTTGTCTGCACAGGTAGTGCCCCCAGGGTGGCGGGGTCCCAGACGAATACTAACATGTTAAATGCACTCCAGGAGAAACGTTGTCACTTGAAACTGCTGCTGATCCTGGCAGACTACTCCTGTCCATGCTCTCTAGGGTAGGCGGTTAAAGAGAGCTCATGAATAAAAGAATGCATTACATTCATGTTAACGAAATAGGCTTCAGGGGATTCACCTGACAAAGTGTAGATGCCGTTTCTCAGGTATTGATGTACCATACTATTATTACTAGGACGTACAACAAACAGTTTTGGGTGTTGTTTTGTAAATGTAGGCTCCATGGTTCAACCCTTTTTCTGCCTGAAGGATCTTTCCATGGATGAATTTTTTTGTGAATGGTTCAATGTAGCAGTTCAAGAGAGTTGAGGCCATCTCTCGCACTTCTACATGTATTGTACAACTTGGAATGCATGTGATGTCATCACATGCCAAGGGATTCCATTTGATTTGACCAGGGCCCAACTTCATAGAGCTGCTTCTAAAGCATAAATAGTTGCTGGGCACAGCAAAATTGTGCTTACCAGAATAATATCATTTTATAATCAAGCAATATTTTCTGCCTATTAAGCATCTCTATGACACCGGCCCTGGCCACAGTTTCAGAGAGTTAAGCAAATGTTAAGTCTGCTAAGCAATACACGTACCAGTCATAAACATAACTTTGCATAGACTTTCCGTTCTGTAGTTTTTTTTTCTGAGTAAGATTGTCTGTGCTTAGCAAATATGTGTACTTAGCTGGTTCCAGTTTCATCATACAGAAAAAGCTTGATCTAAGGAAATAAATATGGTACTTTTTTATGCAAAAACAACTTGCAGAGAATCAGTCACAAACAATACTTAATAGTTTATTTACAATGTTTCAACTGGTACTCTGTTTGTGCTGCATGTTTTGTGACATCTTCCTAAGGTGCATATAGCCGACCTGTGCCATATGAAATTGACCCCAGCTCACTGAAATTGGCCTAAGATTACAAGCAGTGGTCAGAAGATATCTTATGAGATAAGGAAAAATGACAAACAGGCCTGATTCAGCAGAGGGAATTGGTCAGTGCATTGAGGAATTGAACATACAGATTGAGTCACTGCCTCGTAATTTACCAAAGTGCCTGTCAAGGATATGCTGGAATGTTGACTTTTTAATAAGGGGGTGGGGATGATAACAGCATTGATAAGAGTGGCCATGGAGTAACACTTCCAGTTTGATTGGCAATTAAGCTTTAATGCATACTAACCCAAAAGCTCCACGTTTAGCTCATTGTAGCTTCATGACTGTATTTTTGTAGGCCTACTCAACACAATCCATGATGATCACTTATAGACCAAATAACCTTCGTTCTTCAAAACGTGTTTTCTTGTACATTCCAGGGCCTTTCTGGCAGGCAAGATACTACACGGATCATTTGGGAAATTGTACATTTGTATCCAAATTTCAACATAAACTTAAGAATTACATAATAGAAATAGCAGCTGAACACATTTTGAGAAAGTTGAAAAAAAAAAAAAAAAAAAAAAAAAAAAGACAGTGCAATCCCCATAAAATATAAGATTTAATGTTTTCTTCCAAATTGTGCCTGTAGTACAGGCTCTGTGGCTCTGTTGTAAAAATGTGATGTCACAGGTTGCATGATCTAATGTACTATATAGACACTTGCACTGTTGTCACAGGAAGCTATTGTCTACCTGAGGTCTGCCATTTTTGGAATTAAAATTATTCTAAAGATTTGATGCGATATGATGTGCATCTACATGTAATTGTGTAACATGCACTCTGAACAGTTACACATTGAAAATCTAACTCTACCAAGATTCATCTGTGGGTGATTACCAGTACACCAGGTGAATTGGGTCAATGGACAACATTGTAAACAATCGCCGTCGAATAACCGGATAATTAGTAATCAAATGAACTTTTAATCAAACACAAATCAGAACCTCCAAATGTTGAATGTACACATGTGAACTTAAAGCTACTGCCTAATAACCCACAAACAAATTTTAAAACCACATTTTGAATTGAGTTTACAACCCTTTTTGTAGAGTAAAGTCCATTCATACTCCGTGTGAAAGCGAATGTTTTTGCAGAACTATTGCTAAAAAGAAGGTGTGTACTGATTGTTTGCAGCCCTACAGGCCTGTAATTTTAAGGCCATTTTAATTTTGCAAAGGGCACTTCCATTGGAAAATCTTAAAGTCCATGGGAAACTTTTGAAGGGGCACCAATGCCCAAACCAGGGGCAACAGAGGCCAGGCCTGCATGGCCTCCATGTAATTCCACGCCTGTCCCTAGAAAATTCACTTTGCACTTGCTTTGTATGAACCAGGCTGTACACAGATGCTAAAAAATGTACACCTATTTGAAAAGAATTTAAATTAATTTGAACTCAAACATATTTTATAGCCTTGTGTTAAATCTTCACATTGTAATACTAATAATATCGATATATGTACCGCATATTGCCCAGATGCATAGTGCATCTTAAGATTGCACAGTACAGTACACAGCTCCCTAAGCCCAACACTTGACGTACGTGTTTCTATACAAATATTGAGCCATCTCTAACAATCCTCCTCATTTCCCCGCACACAACCCGCCCGAGGTGCAACATCTTGATGCAGTAGGGTTCCTCCTCCCTTCTATAGCCAAACAGACTTAATCTAGACGCGGCGTTGTTCTTAGCCATTTCCAGTGCCTTGCCTCCTCCTCTGTGTATCATCTTCAAGTGAGGCCTGAAGATATTACTCTCAAGCTAACCATAATGCTGTCATAGCCAGACCCATCGGTGTGGCTCTACAATGTATAGATTGCTACAGGTACATTGTGTTCCCATTGAAATTGTGTTTCATTCAGTTAATGCTGCATAGTCCATCATTGGCGTACTCAGACAAACGAAGAGTTTGGAGGCGGGGGAAGCTGAGGCAAATACATTTTTTAAATATTAAATATAATGTATCAAACCATCCATTCGTGCGTTTTTTTGGGGATCTCATGGGGGTGGAAGTCCCCCCCCCCCCACCTCCTGGTTACGCCACTGCAGTCCGTCCATTTCATTTTAAGGTTCACATGGAAAAACCCTGATGGATGTTTCAAACCTAAGGTAAACAATTTTTGTCATCCATCCCCTAAAAAAAAGGGAAAAAAAGAAAAGAAATGTTATCATATTTTTCCAATCCAAGTTATCTATAAAGGTAGTTTGGTGATGTCCCTGAAAAGAAATTGTGTAATTTATATCAGAAAGCTTACTCGTTATAAAGACGGTATTGGTAGTAAGCATTCTGCACAGTTATTTTTGTCTGAAATGCCCCTGTTGATTAGAAATCAATAAAGACATTTAAATCTGAGAAACGATCAATGCATAAATCGTTTCTCAGATTTCTGAGGGTTGGTGTCCGTTTGCGAATGCTGCGTCCAGAGATGCGGGTGGTACTCGTTGTCACCTAGCTAGTAGCTAAACATGGATGGATTCTATGTTCTTGTGAAAATACCATAAAGAGACACTGTATTCAGCTGAAACTTTCACATGTGACTTTTGATGTATGTTTTTAAAAAAATTTCCCAATGAATCGAACGTACCTTTAAAGACAATTATGCCTGTGAAGCAACAAATGTTTTAGTAACAGAAATAGACACATGCCATTATATTTGCCCCGTTCCCTGTATGCAACAACATTAATGCTTAATGGTTCTGACAGTTCACAAGACAAAAGACCAGACGATTTTCCCTTCCAGCCTCACTTCGACTACAATAAATCTATGAGAGGTAAGCAAAGAAGGCTTTCACTTTCTGAAGAATCATTGAAAACAGAAGGAATCATCTGATTGACGAACAAACTTGCTAACGTTCTTCTATTGTTAAACAAAACATTATACATGTATATAGGGAGACCGCCAACATAGGGCTAGATAGCTCAGTTGGTAGAGCGCTGCCACATTAAACTGGAGGTTGTTGGTTCAAATCCTGCCCTAGTAAATCTTTGTTCAACCCTGAATCATTAAAAAATTTCCCTAATTAAGTTTCCCTTGTGGTTTATAACTTGCTATGTACAAAATATGAAAGTGAAAAAGCATCTTCACCAAGATTGTTTTAGCAACAAGTAGGACAATTAAGATGATATTTTCTACAAGTTGTTTTTTGTCTGAACGATATTTTTTGACAGATGATGCTGTTTGAAAATGAATAACATCAAAGAACCATTTCCAAAGGACAAGGCACAAAATACATGTGACATGCAACAGTGCTTGTACATGGCTGTTTTTTTTTAGTCCATCATCTACTCTTCAAATGTTTGGCCAGAATTGGGCACATCTCACAACCTTCTCGTTTGCTAATGAATGCTAATAATGATTCATTTTTAGTTATTAATAAACTACCACTTATCATTGGCAGATTTATTTATGCTCAAATCTATAAAATAAGCTATTTAGAATAGAAATTAAAATTTGTGGGTAAAATCAACAAGAAAACGAACCTAGCATATTTAAACGTTTTCTCGTAAAATCAAACGTAAAGCTTGTTAATTATCAGATTAGACTGATATCATATTGGAAATCAATTCAAAGCTATTTCTGTTGGACCATCATTGTTAGTTTTATGGCAAACTATGTACATGTGTGCATTGATTACAGATTGTTGTTCTGTGTTTTAATCAATTATTCACCACAATTGAAGGCCTGTAAGTACGTGTTTTACGTACGCAATGTGGATTGATTTTGAATATTTCATTCCAACAGGGGTCAATGGTTCAAAGCTTTTGCAGATTTTATCGTTCTCAAAGAAAATGTATCAATTTGTCCAAAGTTAAGCAAACTATCAGCTTACCTGAAAAAATGTGAAAATTGTTTACTGAGAAAGTTCCTTAAAATCCTTACCCTCCCAAATCCCACTATATATCCTCTCTGCCAACATGAAGGATTCAGAAGGACCGAGGGCTGTAGGTTCAAATTACAATTGCTTATCACTGGGTCAGATATTGCAATCTTATCCAAGTCCAAACAGATTGGTGTGGAGTGACATACATGTAGGAGTGGAGGATGTATTGAGGTCACATGTAGGCAAAAGGCCTATATATGGATTAAGGGTTGATGTCATCTGCACCCTTCTCTTTTAAAGAAAGAATCATTACAAAATTTGTTTGTGAAAAAGCAGCACTGCAATCTGCATGCATCCTTCTCTTCCGATCATGGTAAATCTGATTTTTTGAGGAAAGTTTGACCAATTAGGAATCACAACAAACATGACTGAGCTTTCTTTGTTAATGAACAACAATTGGGCTGATTAAACACTGCTTGGGTTAATAATTGTATGCAACATTCTGTAACTGTTGCACTTTTGGCAACAACCATAACATGCTGAAACTCTGTTGTTTGGCACAACATTATTGTGCGTCACAACTTACTAAAACCATATCAACTTGCCATTTGCAAATAAGTATCTTATCATCTTGCCACAGGAGTTACTGCAGAAGCCTATTTTGTATGACATTTTGTACATGGAGCTTGTCTCAAAGAATTTTAATTCTGCAAGACATGTTCCTCCACAGCAATGGGGAAGTTTAGTTTAAATAGGCAAAATGGCAACTTTTATTTTTATTTATAAAAAAGAAGAAGAATATTTGTGTATTTTTATGTGAATGTTTAAGTGAAGAACTTTGTTAGCACAAGATGATGCATCATATGACTACTATTCACTCAATTTACCTGATGTCATCACCCAAGAGTAATTGTAGTTGCGCAATTTGCAGGTCTGAAATTTTATCTTTGAGAGGGCAAGTCCATTTTCATTTTACAAAGGGCACTTCCATTGGAAACTATCAAAGTCTATGAGATGCTTTTGAAGGGGCATCAAGGCCAAGTTCAGGGCAACGGAGGCCTCCGTGTCCTCCGTGTAATTCCAGGCCTAAATTTGGTGCGCATTTTAGGCAGTGCGCATTTTAGGCAATAGGCATGGTTAGATCATAGTATGGTTAGATGCACACCTTGGCCCTGTTTCATTGAGCTGCTTAACGTTTGATTTTGTGCTTAATGAGCAAGTTTTCATTTCACGGAGCTGCTAACTGTAAGCACACGAAAAGGTGTGCCAACCTTCTGGTGCCTACCGTATGAAAATGAATGACGTAACAATGCGCAAGCTGGCCACCTTATTTTCTTGCTCACCTGTGAAATACGCTCAAATGCTTAAGCAAATTTATCTGCTATAGTTAGCATGAAAATTTGCTTACCGTTATAAGCAGCGCTATGAAATTGGCCCTTTGTCTTTACATGCATTTGGACTCTGACCATGGACAGACAGTAGCCACATGTAATGTCAGTGCAAGGGGGTCTGTATCATGGAATGCTGAAGATGCGTGTAGTGATTACATGGAAGTCAACATGCCCATTACTACATCAATACCGTTATATCCACGACAAGGACAAGCTGATGATTCACAAAGGCAGTGCATCAGCGGTTGCTATGGTAACATCTCATCCCCCATTCAAGACATTTTACCCTGAGTCAGTGTTATTTCTTCCTTGTGTCAATGAACTCAGTCAGATCGTTTATCTGTGTATCACACCTTGGATGATTGATGAACTGTGAACAACTGAATGTGTTATTTACTGCCGTTATTTTGGCCAGGAATTCACATACTTGTAATGAAGTGTTGATAAATTAACAGTAACTTCATGGAGAGAAATCAAAGTGGGAATATTGGGAGCCATCTTGGAATATTCCAGTTATGATCGGATTTAAGCTTTAATTTGAAGTATTTACCCTCTCTGGGTGGTTACATAATTTTGTTCACTAACTCATTCATTTATTCATTTATTCATTTGTTCATTTATTGGTCACATTGATTAAACAACATGAGATTTTTGCACAGCAGCAGTGCAAAATTAAATAACAAATCTAAAAAGTATATACAAGCCAACACTGAAGTTAAAAGTTCACATTACCGATGAGTTTAGGCGAGAAAAGCAAAAAGCAAAAAGCACCGCAGAAGAAATATTAACAGTACTGATCAATATTATAATAAGAAACAAATTTAAATAAATAAATAAACTTGACCAGCCAATGAAAGCCAATGCAGTTCTAACATAACGTTTTAGAACAAGAATTAAGTTACAGCTCAAATCAGAAATTTACCAACTGTACTTAGAATTGAAAAGATGAAAAGCATTCAAATTAGATAAAAACCATATTACGAAAGTAAGATGAATAAGATTTATACGGCACGCAATAATTGTGTACCAAAGTATTTTTATAAACAGGGCTTGATTTGGAGAAAAATATCCACAAGGCCGCAGGGTTTGTCCTCAAACTTTTTAAAAAGATAGTACACAGTGAGGTATTATTTTTATTCAGTTGAAAAACAGGAGACCACTGGATGTGTCTGGTCATGAGTTTACTGGCCGGATGTTGAAATCACTGGCCTCGGGCCTGTGGTTCAGTGTAAATTTCGAGCCCTGGTAAAAAAAAATCAAAGTGCTGACAATTTTGGAAGTTGGTAACAGATACTTCTCCAAGCCAGCTAGGAGTGTATAGTTGTTGTTCTTGCTAAAAACTTGAATACTTCTACAGCAACTTTGCAATTTTGTATCCTCTTTTCCCCTAGCAAATCAATCCTTATATGTGGATATTTTCTCGGAGATTAATATATATCTGCAAGCACACACTCATCAGAGGGCTCAGTCAGAAACCGTCATATTTTATTCATGTTTAACCAACTACCTGCTGTCTACTTAGTGGGGCAGCCATGTTGTCAAGATGCTGTGTCACTGACCATAGAAATCCTCGAGAGTTGGTCACTAAACACTGAATCATCACATCATACAACCGGCACCCACAGATGATGGTCCATGAATTTTTCATCATTTAGGGAGCAGTTGGTGATGAGAAAAAGCCAGGCTAGGAGGCCAGTTAAGTGTGTAGTTTGGAATGAGACACTGTCCATTTATTATGCCCCACTTGATCTTAAGGACAAACATGCTCAGGTAAAGGTCTTCTGTAGCATAATTAGGCAATGCTGCTCACCTGTGTATTGTGTCCATGCTGCATATTCTATTTCATTTGAGTACTTGGGGGAGATCGTGTGATGTAGCCAGAATTTTGATAGGTCTAAATTTGCTGTAAATTTAAGTCCAAGTCCAAGAAAAGGTAACCCTATGTGCTCTTCTTAACAAAATGAATTTAAAAGAACTGAATTTTTTCCCCCTAAAAACATGCATGAACATAGAGCAGGACCCCCCAAAATTGGCTTTGATTTATTTGGCTTGTTCCGTTTTTATATTTGAAGCTGAGCACCCCATTGACTTTTAATCCAATGATCTACATGTGAATCTTGCATTAGAGATGCATACCATTTATTGATTGAGTATGCATTCAGGTGTCAAGTCGCTCAGGTAAACAGACAATGTTAAGGTGCATGAATTAGTCGAACCACGTTTATTTATTGTAGAGCCTGTAACATTCAGATGTTAGATAATCAACTTGTCCCTGCTTAGATCTGTTTAAAATAGGGGGAAAAAGGGAATTTCTTTGCAATGCAGGAGTAAATATAAACATTTCTTGAATTGATTGTTATGCTGACACTGAAAGTCTCTACTTGATGTTGTTTAATTAGTTATAGGTGTCCATGCTGGCTCAGTGGTTTCTTTCCCGACTTTCACTTTTGTGACCCTGGTTCGAATCCCGGCCCGGAGCCTTGCATGTGCAATAGGTTTTCAGTCCCTACCTGATTGCGTGGCTTTTCCCTATTTGGGGTTTTTGTCCCACGTCTGAAACTGACATTTCTTTATAATCTTCGGTTTCTTCAGGCCTACGGGTCAAAGTGTTCATCACCTGAAAGATATCATAATAAAAATAAAAAAATGACAAGAAAATGGCAATAATTCATCTTTAATAGAAAGGCAGAACTAAACCACCAGATTGACCACATAGAAAATATGAATTGCCATCACAGCACTTTCTCTGAAAAGATGAATTTGAAGGGAAAGAAAACCCCCAAACCAGGAGACTTACATGTAGCAGTTTGTTTTCTACATGAGGTGTTGAATTCGCTGTCGGCAGCAGGCAGATTTATGTGCAATCTGATTGGGTTGTTGCTGCCAAGCAACCAGTAGTGAGCATCACTGTTGATTTATAGGGAAGCGATATTAGAAGTCATCTCTGGTGGGAATGCTGCTGGTTCGGTTCAGCTAGGATTGAGTTATCCTACAATATATATGTTTTGCACTCAGATTATTTATAAATAAAAAGTGCAAGTTTGAATTCATCAACTTTTTGAGATTAAAATTATTCTGAGCCTCAAATTTCACGACCTCCTCTGCGGCAGTAGAATAATTGAGCAAGACAAGGTTCTTCTTCTTAAAGAGCAATCTATACAGCAAAGTAGATATATGCACACATAGTGTTACCGCAAACTGAATATGCATTGACATGGCTAGAATTTTACGCTGGACCTCAGGCCCAAGGCCAGTGATTTTAGTTTAGGGCCTGAGTAAACTCACGACTGGAAAAGTCTGGCGGAGACCAGTAAAAATTGTGAGCCACACAAGCCCTGTCCTGAAATTTTCCCCCACAATTTGAGCCCTGTACCTTAAACAAAGGTTTAAGGGCTAGACACAGGACTTTACACAGCAGTTTTGTTATTTTGGTACTTGTGAGTTATACCGTAATGTATACGTTTACATGATTTACAAAGTAGTCTTATTATTATTATTTTTTTTTCCTTTTCAGGAAATAAGAAGTTAGCTCTTGACTATTACAGACGAGGTATCAATGAGTTAGAGAATGGCATTGCAGTGGATTGTCAGAAACCAGGTACTGGTAGTGTGTTTATCTCTAATGGACTCTTTGTAGTGGTTCTCATGTTCAAGATTTATAAAAATAACTAGCAATTTATACACACTCTAATAATAAACTAGAAAATAGTAAAAATTAATCTTTAGAACCTGACAGTTCATTAGCGCAGGAATATAATGGAGTTTATTGATCAAGAGCGGTCTCTAAAGTAATTGTTTGCCAAAAAGAAACATTCATTTTCCAAAAAAAAACCATTGATTTGTGGATTTTGATTAATTTTTCACATTTATACAAATTTTTCACTTAAAGGGAGGGTATACCTTTGGTATTTACTCCACAAATTAATGACCATAAAAACTTACTTGGTAAACAGTACTGGAAAGCTGTAGATATTATAAGAAACAACACCCTTTGAAGTAATGTAGTTTTAATAGAGAAAGAGGTAATTTTTCACCCCAAAATTTGAATCTGAGAAGGGCTTCAGGCATGAAGCCTTTCTCAGGCATCTGAAAACACAAAATTGTTTCTTCTATCGTTATTTTCTTGCAACTTTGATGACCAAATTGAGCCCAAATTTTCACAGGTTTGGGATATGCACATGTTGGGATACACCAAGTAAGGATTTTACCAAAAGTATACCCTGCTTTTAACTCCCTTTCAATCATTAGGCCTATGGACACAAAAATGCAATAAATGACTTTATGGCACGGAGCTGACGAGTTGTTCTTCAAAGGCATGCAACCACTCAGTGGATGATATAATTTTCTGTGTTTTGGGGGGTTTTAGTGCCATTGGAAAAAACAAAAAAACAAAAACAAAACACTTTACAAGTAAATTGCGTCCAAGACAGATTCCTGACATGTCCAAGGCAGAATCCACCCAACTGTCTTTGAACTTATGACATGAAATCGATGGCAGAGATCCCCAGCCTAAAACAAGATTCTCAATGTGGAACAGTTCACTGCCTCTGGTTTATATTTAAAAAACAAACACAACTCTTGGCACCTGTTCATAATGATTTAAACGTACCTTCATGTCACATGTGGCAATCAAAAGGTAATAGACTCTGGGCAGTCCCCAAGAAAGAAAACATTCACATTTCAGTCTTGACAGAATTTTATGGGGTAAAGTACTTAGACAGTGAAAATGTGCTACAAACATTTCTTGTTCGTCTTCAAGTAACAATTGCCCAGTTTGACAAGGCCATTCTAGAATATACAATGTAAAATTGCTCATACACTGCAAAAACTGTCATACATAGATACCGAAAAAGAATCAAAATTTACACCATAGGTTTTTAAAATAACACACATTTCTGCCAACACAATTACATTGGTGTTATTTTATTATGTTATGATGTTAATTTTGATTCTCTATTGAGTATCTATATGTGACAACACCCACGATGTCAAAATTAACACCCCGGTTTTTGTTTTTGTAGTGTACACACATTATTGTATGCGTCTGCATATACTTGATATATAAAAACAATTATGTTAATTCACAGGATGGCTCAGTGTTTTCTTTCCCTGTCTTTAACCTGTGGACTGCAGTTCGAATCCCACCTCAGGCCGAAGCTTGTATGTGGATTGGGTTGTCAGTCCCTGGCTGATTGCGTGGGTTTTTCTCATTGGGGTTTTCCTCCCACACCTAAAACTGAACGTTTCTTCATCATCTCCCATTCATCCTGTTATTGGCACTAATTACGCTGTTGGAAGTGTAATGAAATAAATAAATGCAAATAAATAAGTTTGTAATGTTAATACCATGGGCAAATAATAACATGATTGAATGACCTCACCCCATCTCTCTTCAAACTATGAAGTCATATGTATGTCCAATAAAGACATGTTGAAAAGCTGCACTACAGTAGAACGCCGCTGTAACGAACATGACAGGGTCCATGAAATTTGTTCGGTATAGCGGTTGTTCGGTATAGCGATTTTCGACACCGAAGCAAAATCCAAGATGGCGTCGACGACAAACCAACTCTCCCCAAAATTATCAGTAGGTGTTATAACAAAAGTTGTACAGTTATTTTTTCAAGGCTTTTACACGAGGATGGTTGAGAGTTGTCATTTGCATAATTGTTGTACTCTGTTGCTAACAGATTGTATTGCTTGTATCAGATCATCTTTTGCACAGTTTTACGTACAATGTGCTTGCAGTTTATCTGAGAAAAAAAAAATCTATTTGGTATTCAAGGAATCAAATTACTGACCTTCTACTTTGTGATGCAAGAATCAAAAGAAAACTGAGTTGGTTTTTGAAGATACAACTTATAATAAAACTTTGTAGGACAAACGGTTTAACAATATAAAGAACAACAACTTTGAACTGATGATTGAGGAGTCTTATACCTTTGTGTTGGTCAGTTGAACCACATTTTATTCATAAATTATTTGACATTTCCAATGTGTTTATCACGGATGGGGTACTCCAGGGATGTCAAGTTCTCTGTTTGCCGTATGTAGAGCTCTCTGCAGTAGTATTGATCCTCGCCTCTGGCTGCCTTAACTGGCTATATGGACACCTTTATGGAAACTCAACCTGTTTTCGCATCATTGAGGTTGGTCATCGGTCACCCTGTGACGACCGAGGACGAGGATTTGGTGTTTGTGTAAAAACAAAAGGGTCAGCAGCATATTTAAATAGGGACTGCTAAAACTGGAAATAGTTCTGTCTGAACTGAACCATGGTTATCAGGTTTGACTGAGTAAAAAATTACTTGTAAATAGTTACAAATTTGTAATAAATGAATACATATATATATATATATATACATATGTAACTCTGGGAAAAAAAGACTATAAATCCAACGACCCCCCTAAAAAAACCCGAAGAATCAACAAAAACAAACAAACAAACACTCCATCAAACAAAACAACAACAAAACAAACATATAATCAAAATAAGAAATGTGTATAAATAAATAGATTTAAAAAAAAAGAAATTAAAAGAAAGTAAAAAATACATACATAAAACAATAAATAAATAAATGAATATAAAAACAATATAATGAGCATCAAATACATGCACACGCAGTGAAATGAAGAACACAAACTAATGACACAAATTCTGCAGATCAAGAAGTAAAGATATTCTCATGTTGTAAATTTGTTAATTTATCATCTGAGTCACAATCTGTAATGAGTACAGAATCTTTGGTTTCTTTTTGGATTTAGGTCTTTAAGCTGAAAATCCATGATCAGCGATGATCATAGAATGTTCTGTTATACAACAAGAAAATAGCTCTTTTTGTTTGTGCGGTGTATGAGTACTTAACAGACATTGCCGAGTTAACTACGGGCCTGCAGGCTAATTAATTATGTCAGCAGTAATTGATTTAATTATAGATCCAGTGCATGTTATAATTTAAATGACCAGTGAATCATTAGTCAAATGTTACAATTGCAACTCTGCCAAAAGGAGACAAATTGTTAGTTGTGAGTTGTTTTCAACGCATGTATAGTACATGTTGATGTAATTTATACCTCTGTCATAAAATTACAGTAAAGCATTATTACAATTGAATTCAATTAATCAGCTTTTGTGTGTCTTTGCATTAGTAATTCTGTACTGCATAACAAGTAACTGACGATGCAAAAATGCAATTACAATCATTATGTCAGATGTTAAAATTTAGAGACGAAGTGGGACATCTGTTTTTCAGGTTACATTGTACCACTTGTTCTGTGCACAAAACAATGTACACATTTGTGTGCCTTTATTGCAATATAGTACCCTAAATTATCTTCATCCATTGCTTGGGGGGGGGGCAGGAGATTAATGGTGAAGGTAGGGGAAGCTGGGGCTAGAAACTCTTCTAAAGGCCTTCAATTTAGTAATATCTACAGACCATATTATAAAATTTATAAATTAAGAAGAAGTAAGCATTAGTAAAACACATTCAAGCATTACAGACGGCAACAAAATAACACAAATTGCAGGCCTGAAGGATTGCCTGAAAAGCTAAAAGCTTTACTGGATGCGTTCCAACTGCGATATAAATATTAATAGTTTTACTAGATCATAAAATATGCAAGATAAATATATACAGCTATAAAAACAAGAAATAAAAACAACCCAGAAATAATACATAAAATAAATAGATACAAAAATTTAAGAAGTCATTTAATAGAAAAAAGTAAATAAATGAGTGTACAATGTATATGCAGGATGTTTCATTTAAACTTTTTTTTTAAACATTCAGTGGTTGAGTTTGACTGCAGTCCTATTCCTAGGAGAAATCCTAGGAACCAAGAACCATTTGCATCATTGTTGTCATAATTGGCGCATCGTGGCTAAGCTGTCAAGCGCACTGGACTCAAGCGCTAGTGTTTCTGATCAGCAGAGTGTGGGTTCGAGTCTCGGTCTTGACACTTGTGTTCTTTTAAGCAAGACACTTTTGTGCTTCATCTTTTGGATGGGACGTAAAGCCGTTGGTCTCGTGTGTTGTGTAATGCATGTAAAAGAACCCAGTTACACTTATCTCTAAGAGAAGGGGGTTTTCCTGGTATTTTTGGCAGTGGCTGCTGAATGTGCCACAGCACCTTGTTAACCCTTACAAGGTGTTACATAAATGGGTCTCATAACTCATAAACTTAAAAAACCTGTCTGGAAATAAATGATGGTAAGTGTTTTGAGATGCCCATAGAAAAAGCGCCACATAAAAGCTAGTTGTTATTATCATAATAGTCACTCAGTGTGCATCTCTCCCACAAATCATAACTTCTATCCAACAAATGTTGTGAACTGGTATCCTGTGTTATGATCAGAGAAAGACAGAGAATCGCACAGTGAGCGACATCATGAAGTAATAATGCTGAAGGCAGTTTTAAGAAAAGTGCACGGATTTTGTTTTTCTTGGATTAATTCCCAAGTGTACGACAACTCCCTGAGGTGTCATCTAATCCAATTAGGCTCATCACCATATTCCTGCAAGACCTTAAGTTACTTAGCAATCAGACGCCTGACTGCAATCTGGCAATGACTCAACCGCCCTACTGGTCTCCCTTTGGCTGGGCTTCCCTTCGTGGACTTTGACTACAAAACCCAAAACAGGACTTTTTTTCTCTCTTTTTTTGTTTTGATCGGACAAACAGAAAAAGTCTGTGGACAGATGGAGTGACTGGATGAATCAAGTCCCAGTCAGATGAGAGCATCTGTGTCGTTGTCGAAGTACTTCCGATCATAGTGAAGGCAAAGGTTTCTGGCTACATAAATAGAGTCTGGGGTTTCTGACCTACAAAACAACTTGAAGTCAGACTGTACCCAGTGAGCAGTAACAACATGATGGGTTTCTTTTCATTAGAGGGATAGGAGATTTATTAAAAATAATGATAATATGCAGTTCATAATGATGCTTTATGACATCGGAGGGCATCTCAAAGTGCTAGATATTCCAAGGCATGTCGATCTATGTTTGAAATATAAGACCAATTTATTTACAAGGTGCTGTGGCACAATCTGCAGCCAACCATTCCAGGAAGCACCAGGGTAAATCCCTTCTCTTAAAAACAAGTGCACTGGGTTCTTTTACGTGCATTACACAACACACTGGACCTATGTCTTTTTGTCCCATTCAAAGCATTAATGGTTAGGTGTCTTGTTAAGTACACAAGTGCCATGACCCATACTCTGCTGCTCAAAGACACCAGTGAGCTTGACCGCTTGGCCACGACACACCACGAGCAGTAAATAAATATTTGAGTGTGAACATATTTGAGTAGGGGAATTAATAAGGGAATGAGTTTCAAAATGTATTTATCATCAGCATTCGGTATACAGCTTTTCAGCTGAGCGGCTGAATTCCTCATTTTTGGTTTCTCTGTGCCATTGAAAAGTGGAAAACACAGCTCAAATTAATTTCCTCTTATTTTTGCCATAAGATATTTTTTCTCTGAACGATTCTTGACAGAACATACAAAAATTGTGCATATGCCACGGACAATGCATAATATACATAAAAATGATCGATGTGAAATGATGTTGGCCATCTGACAATTATTAATTATAAGTTCTTAATTGACTACCACGTATAATAGCAGATTTTTTTCAGCATTACTTCAAATGAAAGCTTGTAACTTTTGATTATCTATAAAAATAGCTATTTAAAATTTAGGTCAGCTTTTCCGGGTCAAATTAGCAAAAAAATCTTTCAAGAAAAAAAACCCTATAAATCGGCAGTATAAAGAAGCATAATCACAGACAAAACATAAACTTTTTTTTCACAGAAGCAAGACCACCACAAGATTTCCAGATTTTCACAGTCCGGTTATATGATGATATTTTTTATGAAAAACTTGAGATTTGAAATGAAAAAACAATAACCAAAAAAACCAAAACAATAATGCACTTGATCCCTTTAAAAAGAAATCCTTAAAATTCAAGGTTCAGATTTCCAGATTTTGAAAGAGATATCATAGAGCTAGGGATCTATGATATCCTCACCATTTCAATGTAGTCATTGTAGTTGAAGCGTGCCACTCTTCAGAGAGTACACTCATGGAGAATTAACGTTGAAGTCACCCCGCTGAAAGGATTTGCCTTCCAACAAGAAACGACAGGTGGATGCTCAACTTCGCTTGGTCAGATCCTCCAGTTCAGCCACTTTCTGATATTCTTTTGCTTCTCCCCCTCTTCCTTTTGAACGGCATATTGTGAGTCATATATGATCGCGCCGCGCATTACGATATTGCTGGGTGCATTTTCATCCGCTCGGTGAAGGCAATTTTCTTTTCATGGCCAGCTAGGTTGTATTCTTGTTAAATCGGGCATTATGTTGGGCTTCGTCATGTGAAGCAAAGTCAATTGCTAAGATGACTTTGATTGCTGATCCAATTGGCTCTAATCTATTTTACCCAGTTGTAGTTCGTGTGTAAATTGGCTTATGTTACCAATGCTGAAGACGGCTGCAAAATGTTTGGAGTTTCTTTTTTTTGGTTTAGTATTGCCGCATTTTTTTCTTCTTCAAGCAAACACTTTTCTAAGCGTAGGAATGGTGGTGCCCTGACGGTTTGGGCTGAGCAAATGAATATTCTATGTGACTTGTCTCTGCTTACTCACTCTGAGCAAATTGGCCTATGATTAGTATAGTATGAGGGGATCACATCGAATCACAAAATTATTTCAGATTTGGTCTTGACAAACCACACTGTGATATCCATCAGAAGTCAATTATCAATGCGCATTTTTGGCCGGTTTAATCAAATGTTAATTTCGTGAACTAATCTGTACTTACCGGTTAGTAAATATAGAAAAATCAAGATATGACTCATTTGAAAGCTCTGTGAAGTCAAAGCTAATATTCTTGTATACCAAACATACGGAAGGGCTTGCCCCTGGGTAGACAGTGTGCAAGAGGGCTTTGCTCCTGGGTACACAGTGTGTTTGGAAGTTAATACTGGGCATTGATCAGCGGGAAACTTTGTGGTATTTGGCTGCTTTCATACAGGCATCCAATTTTTACGCTGTACCGCAGGCCAGAGGCTAGTGATGTTAGCATTGGTCCAGTAGTACTCATGACTGGACAGGTCCAACGGTCTTGTGTTTTTCAACTGAATATCAGTACCTGATTGTGTAATATCTTCATTAAAAACAAACCAAAACCCCCAAAAACAATTATGTTCAAATGTCGGCTTTTATAGTCTTATCTTTCAATTCTGTTGAGTATTGAAGTATACTTACATGTAATCCAAATGAGATAAATCTTCTCTTAGTGCTTGTTCAGATAAAAACTGTCTGTATGTTAAACTGTGTAGAAAGTTCTCTTAAATTCTGGTATTGTAAAATCAATTATAAGCCGGTAAAAAATATTGAGCTACAAGCCCTGCGATCTTGAGGAACTTGATCCCACATTCGAGCCCTGTCTTAGGTTAAAATACTTAACAGAACGAAAGGACGAAAAGAAAAAGAAGAAAAAAAAGAGAAAAAAAGAAACGAGGAGTAAAGTTAGTCAGAAAATTTCAGGAAGAGTGAAAAGGGTTTTATCTTTTGCATAAATTTGTTGTGAAAGGATTAAGTTTAGACCATTCATCGTCAGACATGGCGTGTCATGGTCGAGCAGTTAAGAGCACCGTACTCAAGCTCTGGTATTTCTGATCAGCAGATTGTGGGATTGAGTCCCGGTTGTGGCACTTAGGTGTCTTTGAGTAAGATACATTACCACTAATAACTTTGTCCTTCGGAAGGGACATTAAGCTGTGGGCCCCGTGTACTAGGATTTGTAGTCCCGCTCCAGTCAATTTTTCTTTGTTCACACCCAAAGGATTTGTAGTACACCTAAAATAACCCAGAACCCATATCAAGGAAGAGTAGGGGTTAACCCCAGTGTTTCTCGTTAACATACCCTGTAGCAAGCACCATTGTTTACAGGTTTCCTCAGGCTTGCGAGCTACAGTGATTAAGATCACTTATGAAGCATCCTTGGTTTCATTACCAGAAATATATAATAGTATTATTAATACCTTTCTATTAAGTATAAGCTACAAATTGCACATTATGTAGTAATTTTCTTGCATTTGACTGATTTTGTACCATATCAGTTTGATGGGTCTTATATTTGGATTTCCAGTGCCTGCATTTCATTCTAGTTTCTTCATGTCACTTTAATCAATCCCTTCAAAAAACAACCAAGAATGAAGAAGGAAAAAACAAAGAAAGAAATCCAAGTGCCTGATAATATGAAACATATCAGCATATCCGAAGATGGAGGTTTAGAAATATTGATTTTAGTCTACTTCCAGGCTGTCATAGTAACTTCATCAAACAATAGTAATGGAGTCAAGGATTCCAATTGACAATCATGTGCCCCCCATTACCGGGTAGGCACGATTCCATATATTGCACCCTGTGCTCATTTTTTTGTATGCATCACGGACCTCTTTGATCGACGATGTTGGCATAACTGTACAAACTGCCAGCGTGACTCCAGATGAAACCTGCATGGGATGCGTATGTGAGCAGTATGCATACCAGTAATGGCGCAGGAAAAAAACCCTGGTAAACTGCAAATTTGCAAATGACCAAAAAGAGACTGGTCTATACATGTAAACGATCAGGTGATCAACTTGAATGGCCAATACCTGTGAGTAAACTGAGTTTTATCTTTTATTTGTTTTTTGGTAGGTGTGGAATGGGAGAGAGCAAAAAGGTTACAGGAAAAGATGAAAACCAATCTGGAAATGGCCAAAGAGAGAATAGATCTTCTTAGTAAGTAGACTTTTGATTTAGTTTATGAAGTTCAACTATCACTCAGTACCCTGAAAAGCCCACTAAATGTGAGGGCGTAACAAAGAAGAATTTGATAATAAGACCACTTTCATCAGGCAAACGTGATTTTGTTTGTGTATGGCCTAAGATGCATGATGTACCAATGTTTCAGTGGAGTGATTCCGAAATAAGAACAGAGATTTGTAAAATCTAGTTGTTGAAGTCTGTCACCGAGTTTGAGTACTTACTTTGCATCCCTACAACTGAAATACAACAAAGGCTGTGCCTATGTCTACGCCTTTTGAGCATTCAAAAAAATCTTGTCTACCTGCTTCCCTATTGTAAGAAATCATAGCATCAGCCTCAACTTCTTTAGTTGCCATGCTTGATGAAGCTTAACAATAGCAGTGTATATGAAGCCTTATTGTTGGATTCTAAATGTGGTCGAATGTGTCTTGTATTCATCAGATTGACCAGTAAATGAGATCAAAGATTTTTATTTTGTTGTTAAAATCAGAATTTAGATTTAATCTGAACGGTATATTTAAAACAAAATTAGTGTTGACTCATTCCACTAAATGCTATCAAACAGTTCTACACACTTCTACTATAGCATACAGTTCTGTTACCTGTACTTTAAAACTTCATACAGGCCGCAAAAGCAATCAGAACAATGTATACTTTTAATCAAGGACCAACTAATTTATTCTCATGATTTTTGGGACACTGTCAATGGAACAGTCACTCGCCTCACGTCAAGATCGCATCTTCATCGCAGTGGGAGCCCCAAGATGGTTTCAATCTCTGCAAGGAGATGCCCAATTTGTTCACAGATTAGTTGGTGTGGCTTTGCTGAAAGGCATTGCCTGGAGTCTCCATGATTGATGGGGGAAGATGGTTGTTTGACCAAAAAAAGAAAAGAAAAGAGAAAGCGTTGTTGTCGGGCCGCAGCCTTGTCTGAGTCAGAAAAAGCCTGGAGGTTCATAAAGCTCACGGTTCGTGTAGCGCTAACTCAGCGTAGGCAAACAGGACCTTTTAGTCATACACAGTATAGGGACTGATTGAATGTCGGCTTCATACAGTACAACTCCAGTGAGAGAATGTTGTTCTTTTGGGGGTAAGACCTGCATTGACTTTTTGGAGAGAGTGCTGATTCAGTTTATGCGTTCACTGCTGTTGAAGGCACGTAGAGTTTCTCTCATTGGAAGGATGTAGTTGAACGTCTGTGCGGCCATAGACATCTTTTACGGAAGGGCATTATTTTTAACAAATTAAATAGCTGTGACTCCTAGTTGTCTTTCCATTGTGAACAGCGGAAGGTACCTTATTTAAAATATAACATTGAAATAGCATTCGTGCACTTAACAATATGTACTGAACGTACTGTAATGTTGTGTTTACCGTTGTGTTTCTGCAAGTTGCTGAGTGTTTGCCCTGTTACGCTTTTTAGTTGTGTGGTGAATGTTCATTGGATTTGCAGCACATTAAACCTGTATAGACCTTGTAGAGGCCATGCATTCCTAAATTGTAGTCATAAGGCACATGACAAGCTGATTTTCTTGAACTTGTAATTTATTCTTTCCAGTATTCTTTGAAAAAAAAGAGCAACCCCCCCCCAAACCCCCCCCCCAAAAAAAAAACAATGTTGTTGTTTATCATCATCGGAAAGTTTTAATTCATGAGCTTTTTGGGGCAGAATGGGACTAGCTTAAATGCTACGGGTGTTTGTGGCTGCTGTGGGAAGTATTTAGTGCTATGGCTCATTGAAGGTTGAAAAAAAATAAAAGCATTTTTGTTCATTTGTGTGGTCTTTGAAGTTTTATAAAGCAAAAGCATTTATGTTCATTTGCCCTGTTGAAGTTGCTTGCTTGTTTTCCTCCTGCATGCATTCTTTTTTGCTTTTGTTTCCCTGTACCCTATAGATGCAATGGCACAAAGCACTGTACATGAGTACACATATAGCAAAGGGGAAGCCATGATGACGAGACCAAACAGAGCAACGAGTTCCCAGGCCAAACGAAAAGAAGCAGCAATGACCAAACAAGTTGGAAATAGGCCACGAAATGTTCGTGTTGGACCACAAGGAACACATGACAAAACAGACAAACAATTTGGGTCTGCTTGGAGAGGTAATTTCCACGATGTGTATTTGTCAAAGGTTACCTTCTCTCCATTTGTTTCTTCTTTTGGATATCACCCCTTGTCTTTGTTGATTTGTTTTGAATTGTTCTGTTTGGATTGGAATATGTGCATTTCAATTTGTCTTTCATGTAATAACATTTTCAAAAATTATTTATCAACTATGCAACGAAAACAAATGGTTTTGTTCTATCAATGGTGGTTTTCTTGCCTTCCCCCCACTGCTTTTCATTTCAGTAGTGGTTCAATCCTGACTTGCTCTGCATTTGGTTGTGATTTTTGGGATGTAGTCTTCTGTGGTTTACATGAGAAAATACAATTGAGAAAATTAGGATATTGTGCTGTAATCAGTTCTCTGTACACTCAAATCTTTGCATACAAAAATATTTAGTGGCTTGACGTTTCAAAACCCTGGCAGAGTCTTTCTTGAAGGCTTTGTTAGATGTACTCAATGTTGAAGGTTGAATCAGAGAATATGAGGCCCCCCCCCCCCCCCACCCCGGAAATCCCTACATGATGAAAACCTAGGTGTGCTCCTAGTGGTGCAGCATATATAAGAAACTCTTAATAGCAAGCGTGTTCGGTAACCCTACATCCCATCATGGCTGCACTTTCCCTGCGGTTCAGGTTCTAACCTCTTGAGCTTATCATCTGCTGACCCTTGAATAGCAGACCATGCTTCTCTTACCTCGCTAGATTTGAGAACTCCACTCTACATGGACTGGGCGAAACATGCCAAGGCTTCACAAGCTAAGCTGCTTTTTGGAATTGCATTACTGTGGTTCCAAGGAGAATTTAGAAAGGTCTACTGGGCTGGAAGTAACCAATGAGCCACAAACTGATCAAATCAGCTCCAATTTTTATTGAAGTCTCACTGAGATTTCTATGAAGAAAATCAGACAGTTTGAAATTGCAAAATTGCGAAAAAAATTACTGCACAAATTCAGTATCAGGTCACTCATTAAATTCTAACCTGACTCGCCATAAATTAATCAAAGGATGTCTGGAGGAAGCTGGAATGAAATTGCAGATAAATAGTGAGGGAAAAACACTGGCTGTTCATCTTTAATACAGCCTACTTGAAACCTTACACTTGCTCGTGAAGTAAACCTCTTTGCGTATCACTCAAGTCCAATTTTCCCCCAATGTGATGTTCTGTCTATCAGCAGCCTGTGCAGCAATCAGTAGATTGAGCCTGGACAAGGAGATCCTCACTTACCATTGTACGTGATCTCGACGCTGATAGATCCATCGGTACTGGCCATAGATTATTTGATACTGTACTAAGTCCAGTAGGTGCCACATAGAGGTTTACGAATACGAGGCATTTGAATTAACCTAACGGGAGTTTTCAATTTGAAGTGAGGTGTACTCATTTACATTTGACGAGCATGTCAACACTGAGCTATGACTTCAATCACCATATATCTGTGTTGGTAGCAGTTAGGAATTCAAGGAGGAAAAACAAACTGGGGGGGGGTAGGGGGTTGCTTTTGTCTGCTGCTGGTGAAACTGCACCAGAAGAAAGGTTGGTTGTTTTATAAAATGGTTCTGGCATGAAAATTGTATCAGTTCTAAGACTGAAGCTTTAATTGGCATGATTGAAATAACAGTGGCATAGAGACTTGGATTCTTGCACCCCGATGTTTTGAAGTTACTGCATTATAAGATCATCTTGCCACCCTTTGAAAGGATGGGATGGAACAATCTATTCATGGACAGAGCTAGTCCATAATTCCCCTGTCAGCGCCTGCGTGCGGATGAAAACAACAACGCACTTTGAATGCGAATGCAGCTGCAGGAATTATTTTCAACAGCGCCCAGGTCATCCAATAGTTTTGAGCTTGCTCCTCTCTTACCTAGAGAGCACCCTTGTGTGACATTTCCATAGCAACTAAAGCTGCGCTTTTTTTCTCATCGAGGCATCGGTTAAAAATAGTCCAGTCGATTTCCTCCTGACAAATTAGAAATATTCATTTTGATGAATAACAAAATGAATAGCTTCTAGTACCTCGAACGTGTTTTTTACCGGAACACTCACCTCATATCTAAGGTGGTTTGAGTAGACACCGTGTGGATGTCAATAGGAGTTACATCAATACATTGGTACTTTAAATTTACTCCTAATTTTGTGATGAAAGCCGAGTTTGTTCAGCTTGATATCTGTTTCTGGAGGCGAGAGCTGACAGGTCCGGCTGACAGTGTCACTACTCCATTTCACGCTCAGCGAACCCTCCGACAATGTGTAATTGCTGCCTTACAGGCAGAGTGTAAGAACAATTAGCATAACGAGATACCGAGCATGTGGCCTGGATGCATCGTAAATGTCATTAGAACCTACAGATTCAATCAGGCTTTAAGGGGCAACTTTTAGCCAGCAATTTGTTTTTTTTAACCCGAAGGAGGGAAAACAAGAAAAGGAAGGGAAAAAAAGAAGAAGAAAAAAATATATATCCTCTGTGATGAGTAATACTGGTGTATGATTTCCATATTCACAGGTATGATGTCAACCTTTGCACAGAATTTAAAGCCAATTCAGCAGTTTTCTGTAAATTTCTATAATGCACTGATATAGGGCTTGGGGTAGATGTTTGTCATTCGGAGGAAGTTTTGAAGCACTGCGCTGATGAGAAAAAACGATCAAAGGAGGGTGTTATGAGGAAGAAGCTTGAGTAAGCTGTGCTTTTAATTCGGTTGTTTATAAATTGTACACGAATCTAACCTGCCACTCAATTGTCTTTACCTCACCTTAGTGTGTTACACCTGTGTAGATAAGGTTAGGCAGTGAAATAAGTGAATGGTAATGAACACATCTTCACTAATAGACTGTCATACTAAGAAAGTGTTACAGCATCATTCCATGTTTCCTGAAATTGAAGCACATGTATATCTTTAACAAGAACAACTTAACGTAGCAGCAATTGCCCTTTTTTCGGACAGTGCAGTTTCATACTGACTTCAAGCTCCTGACTTTGGTTGTTTGGTTTTTGGAAAAGCATTATCAGCAAGATGTTAAAATCGTAACAGTATTAATTAACTTGCAAACTAATAGGGTAATTAGGCAGTTTGAAATCCTCAAGAAAAAGTTCACATGGAAAGGAATGCATGTATCCGAATGCAAAACGCTCATCAATTTAATTTCTGCAGATTGGATATATGTCAACCAATTATTTACGCTTGACGCTTTCCAACAAATTTACCTAAACCTATATGTGTTAATAATGTCCGTGCAAAGCATACAGATACTACTCGGCTAATACTGTATCCAATAGCAACTGTTGCCTAGTAACTCTTCCCTCTTCAGGGAATGATTACTTAAACTTTTAATCACATTTTTTTATTCTACCAGGGGAATAAGTGCTGCCGGAGAAAAACAAATAATAGTGTCAAGCATTCTTGGATATTGAATGACTGATGGAATGGTAGTAAACAAAAATTGCCGCTCATTATGCATTAATCTCTGGGTTGGATTTGGAGACTAACAATCCCATTTTGCATAATGCTGATTTGTAGTAAAAATTATGAAGAAAAATACAATAAAAGTCACGTGTGAATGTTTCAGCTGAATACAGTCTCTACTTGTTGAGAAAACAGCAAAAAAAATGTCATGGTATTTTCACAAGAACGTCGAATACATCCACAATTAGTGAGCTAGCACAAGGTGACAGTGAGTACCAACCGCATCTCTCGCCGCAGCATTCGTGAATGGACACCAACCCTCAGAAATCTGAGAAACGATTCATGCATGAATCATTTCTCAGATTTTAATAATGTTGGGTGAAAAATTATCCAAACCATATTACTTTAAAGGGAATCCTTTCTCGAAATAGTTGACACTATCAACAGCTGCAGTGCTTTGTACCAAGTAAGTTTTTATGGTCATGTTTTTTTTTTAGCATTTACCAATCTATGACCCTACTATTAAACTGAGGTTACTGAGTGTAACTTGGAAATGTACATTTATTGGTAGTCACTTAAATGATTATTGGCAGTCACTTACTGCCAAGGATGTTCGTCGCATCCCTGCTTGACGAGATGGATGACTTTAGTAAACGACTATGGTGGATGTGATCTTAATTGATGATTGGCTCGTACTGACAGGAACCATTGGCATGGATAATTGGAGCGAGTGGACCATAAATTCAGATCATTTATACTCCACTGGTCTGTAAATCGACTGCACTTTTCATTCATAGGAGAGGTGTTCAACCACTCCTGCGGCTCTGGCTTCATTCTACATGTATTGTATTGTGTCAGTTTTCAGTCATGGCGTTGACAATTCTACTGACCTAAAGAAGTTTTTTTTTTAGGCCAAAAGCTCATTCCTAAGTCCAACTTCCTTTCGGGCTTTTTAAAATTAATTGTAAAATAATAATATTAGTGATAGACACCTTGCGCTGGTCGCTATCGCTGAGGTCTAATTGTACGATCGTGCATGCATGTACGTGCCGCGCACACATCTCTCGCCAATGATAGGTCTTCATTTACCTCAGTGAGGGCGCTGTTTAGGTCTAAGACAAGGTCATATGCAAGGGGTCTATACATGAGTATTTATAAAGAACTTTTATTGGTAATTTGATAATTTGATAAACTTTTGAGGGGCCCAATTTAAACAAAAGGGAATAAATTTCACCATTACACTCGCTTACTAAAATAAAATTGCAGGAGCTACTTTCCAATGAAAAAAAAGTTTAGCAATTGAAATGTAGACTTGTTGGAACATTTAATTACATTATTGCTAGACACACTTTAGTCTCCTAACCATCGACTGTCCCTTTTTCAGAGCCTGACTTCCTGGTTGATACACTCTTTATTGCTTTCTTGCGTCTTAAGGAAACAGGGTCTGTCTGATTTTTATCAAGTTTCCAAGTCGAGTCATCAACAAACATCGCCTCTAGCCTAGAGTACCCCAGTTACAATCCACTGTCATATCATATGTAGAACTGGTTTTTTAACCGCCTTACACGTGTAGAATAAGTTTTTTTTTCAATATAACCCGCAATCAGATTTGAAACGGATTCCTTTAGGATGCAAGCACACAGACACGTGAGTCATAACTGCGGACAATAACGCAGTTTGAATAAAGGGGTCTGTTGAACTGGAGTTTGCCTGCCATTGATCGATAGTGCAGTCGCTATCGGATATCCAATATCATATTTGAGCACCTCTCCAGATTCATCGCGTCTAATAGATTTTCCCACTGTCCAGCTTGCTCATTCAACAAGCATTCTGACTGCTGAAAAGAAAAAAGGGCAGTTTAATCAAACTGTGTAGATTCCTTACGCCGAGTGCCATCACAGGGCGCTCTGACACTGCACTTTCTACTAAGAGTTCTCCTAGCAACTGCATTTCTATAATGCACTTGGTCTGACCAATCAAATTCTGTCCATCAATCATCAGTTTGGACCCCTTGCACCAGAGTCACATGCGACTGTTGTCTGCCACGCTTGACATTTTTAAAGTTAAAAATGCATGTAAAATTATGGTAAGTGTGTAAACGCTGCATTGCCTAATGTGCGCACTGCACTGTAGAACACACGGGGACATTAGTTTCCAAAATGGCGCAACCAAGATAACTGTGATGATAGTGTCGGATGCATTGGGTCAATGGAGTGACCAATGTTAATTAGTGTACAAATATCACCCCAATAGGCATAGGCACACTGGTGACTATTTGTTATATGGGGGGAACCATGGGAGTTCAGCTGAAATGAGAAATAAATAAATAGATAATATATAAAATATGGCATGGATTGCAAAGAATCAAAAACTTATTAATGCAGTCAATTTTTTTTTTGCAGTACAGATGCGTCCATTATAACTGTAGATCCAACGTTTGCATGCATTTCATTTGATATGACCCCTCCCTCACACGTTGCAATAGCTGAAGGGATAGCTGCGTGACATGTTTGCAAACGGAGTGTGTTGTGTGGAGGTTCTTTTATATTGACCCTGTTACATGAAGAAGGTCAACCTAATCACAGTATGCTGTGTTTAGCAGTGCCATGCAACTTGCCTCCCTTCTCCATCAAAATAAGGAATTAGTCGCCGGAGATGCTTTAAAAGTAATCACTCTTATGGGATAAACAAAAGGTTGAAAAGTCACCCCTGTGTGCATTTAGAGTTATCAATCTCTGGAGCTATTAGTCACGCTAATAGATTGTTTCCATGCATTCATCCCATAGGAAAAAAAACCCTAACAATGATAGAAGGAAATGATTGGGTGGAACTCACTGCGCTATTTTGTGTAAATAATTAATGTGGCTGTTTATTGCAGAATCGGATGATTGGGTGTTTGGGTTGGCTTAATAGTGGTTTCCTCACTGTCTTTTGCTTCCATGGGCCCCAGTTTGAATCCAGCTTCTGTCGGAGCCTTGTATGTAGATTGGGTTTTTAGTTCCTACCTGATTGCATATAGGTTTGTACCCGACCCAGATGGGGTTTCCTCCCACATCTAAAACTGAGATTTCTTCAACATCCTTCCTCGTGGGTATGCCTATCTTCTGCTCTATAGTTACATTTCACTTTTATAGGGTTCCTTAATCAATCCCAAATAAATATAATTATAATAACTTACAACTTTTTAGCGAATATACAATGAACTTCTCGCTTAGTTCACCATACAAACTGTATAGCTACATGCAACATTAACAACATCTTGAAGGCTTTTTGAATCATGCTTCATTTGTCTTTGAATTAAATATACAAATCACGTGTGTATTTTGATTTTTTTTGCAATTTGGCAACTCAGTGTTAGATGGTCCTTATTGGCAATTTAATGTTTCTAATAATAAAAAAGGCCTTAAATCTAAAACAGCTATAAATCAGAAAAATAATCAAACATGTTTGTCTTTACCAAACAGATACATTCTGGGATGATATATCCTGAACAGGCTCAATGTACCAGGCTCTTCAAAATTTGCGAAAAACAAATTTTATGCAGGAGCTTTAGGAACTGAATCAATGAATTGTTCTGATGTTTAGTAGTCTGATGTAGGATTATATTTTCCATGATTTGTAAATCGTATAATGCATGGGTAATCATTTTGCTTGAGAAGGTGATCTGTCATGCATTCGGCTGATCGGAACTGTCACTTGTCATTTAACACAAGCCATCCATTTCTCCATCATCATGAATTATGTATGTGCACCAAGGGCTTCAAAGTGTCGTTTTTTCAACATTCAGGTTCGTTCCAGTCGATACAAAGGGGATGTTTTTGCACCTCAAACCACCACTGCTCCTTGTCATGTTCTACTATCTCCCTCATCACGGGACACAGATATTCCCTGCAAACAAACTGCTATTACTGCAGTGGCATTACTAAGATTGGAAATTCAAGAAGACAGTCCTACATATTCATTGGCATGTCTTAGGATTCCAACCAAAGCCTGTGTTATTTTGGGGCTTGCTCTTTACATATTCCCACAGTAGGAACGGTTAAGGGACAGGGGGGAAATACAATGCCTGCATGAGTTGTAAGTCGAGTACACAGAAACTCTGAAGAGGAAAGGTGATACAGGAGACACATGGGTGAATATCCGTCCAGAATGGGCTTGCCTTGTTATTGCAGCAGAGCTCCTTGTATGTTGTGGCATGTTTGGTCGCTTACTTGTATTCCAGTGCTTCCCAGTGAAAGCATCTTACGATGGACCAGAGAAGGGGGTGCTCTGTAAACTGAGATGCCTACATCTGGTGTCAGTCTAAAGTGCTCAAACTTCAGAAGGAAAAGTAAAGTACAGGATGTCCAAGTGTACGCCTGTATAAGTAACTTGCACCTGTCAGAGATTTTATCAGTGTAAATGTAGGGAAATGTTCCATTCTATGAAATGGTGTTGGATATACAATGGTATGTGATTAAAGTCATAAAGGGATGGGTTGGAGAAAGAGATAATCTGCAGTCTGCTGTATGTGACGCCCCATGCAAAAAGCAGGCACTCCTAATGAAATGGTGTTAAAAGTGAAGACAACTGAAACATCAGCCTTAATATCGATGTGATGTGATGTTTGAAACATTTAACCCGTTGAGAAATGCTTACATTAAAGTTCTAATTTAGGTGTTTAGATGGTCTCCCCAATAAGAGAACTCGGCAAAGCTCCCACAAGGGGATATAAACACCAAGCTGGCAACAGCCAATCTCTCTCATACAAACATTGGTTTAACGCCTATGATTATGATTTTCACAAAAAATCAATAAATTGTGATTCAGTAACGAGACAACAATACTTATTCTAGTCGTTGTGAAATCAGCAAGATGTTATTTGAAAGCTCTTCTTCTCATCTATTTGATGATGACCCAGTTTTGAGTTTTGGCAGGAAGAGCCTGGTTTTAGCCGGGAGCATCTCAAATGCATTCATCAGGTGGAAATCTGAAGCACTCTTACAGGAGGTATCAGGGGTTTGGGAGAAAACCTTTAACCATCAACATTCCTGTACATCAGTGTTGAACATCCTGTGCTTTTGGCTTGTTATTCTGCCAGTGGTCATCTTGGAATGGGAATGCATTGCAGGCTGATAAGCACATCTATAGGTGTACATGTACATCAGGTGTAATCCTAGTGTTACAAAATGTAGAAGGGATATACAGGAGATACTTCTCTATCAGGTTTTCATCTTTTTCTTTTGCATGCTCGGTTTTACCTTCGAAATGATATATAGTCACATTAGCTCAAGTACCAAACAGCGAATCAACAATTATGTCCACTGACACGTTTTACATTTGCATCGTTATATCATGTTTCATTAGTGATGCTGCCATTAATCTTTGGACCGGTTTTAGCCGTGTCCCTGCATTGAGCATCTTTAAGGTTATGGGAGGGCATGGCTTCACCATCTTAGATATGCCTACATCACCTGTAAGTCTTGTATACCCAAAGAGGAAGAGATGGAGCACACAGCAACCCCAGTGTTGATATAGTGTAGTGTTACTCCGCGACATGCATCTAATATTCTCTCTAGATGAGGCAGAGTGGGGCATGTACACGTACAAGTTGTAGTGCATATTGATCTGTGATAACCAGTTCTACATGCACTGACACATTAGATGTTCGGGGAGTCCCGATTGTGATCATGTTTGGGGCTTAATGAAAGATGACTATGGGAAGAGTGTGTACATGGTGATCATATCCGTGTGCTAATTAAAGATCATGTACAGGCATGCCGAGGTATCCGTGGTTCTTAATAACTGGAGTGGCTGAAAATGTGTGTGTAAATATTTGCTGATGAATGCTGAAGAATGCTGTGGGTTGGCCCAGTGGTATCTCTCCTCGCCTTCCACTTTTCTAGGACCTCCGTTTGAATTCTGCTAGGGGCACTATGTGCATTGAGGTTTTAAGTCACTATACCAGATTGCATGGGTTTTCATTGGAATATTTATCTGGGGTTTTCCTTCCACATCTAAAAGTGAAACTTCCTTCTTTGTCTTCCCTTCTTCCTTCCAGTCTGATGAAAGTACAGCCTTAAGATAAATGTGCAGGTTGTCATCTGAAAGCTCAATCAAAAACATTTATAGAGCTGGAAGTTTTCCCGATGTTAAATAAATCATCATCGTTTTCACGAAGAGGCAATTTAGCCCCTGCAAATCGAAATGTGGCTGTTCATGAAAACGCAAAACTGTAAATTTGGTAAAATGGTCCTTGTGCTAATAAGTGCAATTAGAAATACAATGATTTAGCACTTGAAACTTGGGGAAAATGTTGATGTCACTATTAATAACATCCAAAATGTGTAAAAACACCATTTTGCCAAAATGTAAGATTTTTAAAAAGAATGGCCTCTTCGTGAAATCCGTGACGAAGTGTCACAGAGTGGCCATAGTTATGAAGCGGTGTGTGTTAGCCATGAAGGACGGTCATGACTTTTTTGTGCACAATTCCACAAACTATTTGAATCATGTCATTATTAGAGTAGCGCCCTCAGTGATTTAATCTTTAAGTTTACAGGCTTCGGTTGATTATATTCAAAGACAAGGACTAACGTGCATCACCTGTATCTTTGTTAACTGATCTTTGAGAGAACACTGAGTTCCGAAACTTATAAAAGCTGTTTCAAGTATTAAATAGAAACTCATTATTCTTGATTATTATGTAACATACAGAGCTTTAAATGGTGAAAAAGAAGGAGGTGGGTTCACTTGTTTAAAAACATACATATTGATAAAAGGTGATATATTCTGTTTCTACTTTTCCCCCCCTTTTTTACGTATGTAGTTGGTTTTACTGTCAGATGATTTTTCAAACCGTGAAGTGCAATAAAAAGTCAGTCACAATAAATTGATGTTAAGTCTTAAAGACGTTATTTGTGCTTTTCGTTTTGTAATGCAGGAAGTGAGCGAACATCCACACCTAAGATGACCCACAAGACCACTGTGGTACCTCGATCCACCCCAAGAGAAGGCTTTAGAAGTAGGAGCCCGGCCACGCCAGAGAGACGACCACTCACCTACGGTCATAGACACAGTCATGGCACAGAGCCGTCCGCCGCTACAACTACAAGGGTAAGGAGGATGGCATTCCATTCACAAGGGGAACGGGCTGTCAAGGTGGCTGTAACAAGATTGTTGCACATTTTCATTTCATTTTATTCGCCAGCAAACAGCAAAAAATTGCACAATTAAAGGATCTTTAAGAACAATAGTTTGGTAAATCCAAAATAAATAAGAGAGGCCCTAAGACTGAACCTTGGGGGACCCCAGATTGAACAGGGATCCGCCCAGAGGAGGCCGCCCATTCATAGGAAATTTTGAAATCCAACGCCACAATGGGCCACAAATGCTGTAAAGGTAGCAAACAATATACATTTAAAAAAAACAACATAGGGAACAAGTCAATATTAACCTCTATTACCATTATTTGTGTTTGTGATAGTAGTCCTGTTTATTCAGCCAATGACATGGAAGAAGAGTAAAGGCAGTAAAAGTGTAATAAAAGTGTTACAAGCAAGCAAGCATACTACAGCAAGCCAGTATACAGAGGAAATTGGGTCAAATGGTACATCTGAAGGAGGCTAGTTGAAAGGGAGAAAGGAGGAATAGGAGTGGAGGAAGAAGGGGGGGGGAATTCTAATGGATAAACAAATGACAATGACAGGGAGTGCTTTTTATTTGCAGTTCTTCTCTATGGTTCAGTTCTACTCAGCAATGGCAAGGTCCTGTCTATAGAAAATCTGGTTCATACCAGATATTGCAAGAATAAAGTGAATTTTACTGCATTATAATGGGGAAGCAACTCACAGTGGTCATATGCTTTAAGACAATAGCACTCCGCACTAATGCTAAAAATAGAAGCTAAGTACCTGGATCTCAGACAAAATTGTCAAATTTTACTAACATATGCTCATGTACGAGTCCAAGGTTTACTCGCGTGTTCTGACTATATATTACTATTGGTGGAGTGTTTGTCTGACAGCTGGGTATTTCAAGCAAAAGTGATGTCATTAGTGAGGAGTGCTATTACAGGAACCTGGAGTTTTGCAGGGAGATCCCATTCCCAGTCTTTGATGGTGAAAACATGATCCTGAATCCCAACACCCAGTGGGGGGCCAGGCCATTTTCATTTGGCAAAGGTCAAAGGGCAAAACTGTTTGAACATTTTCAAGGGGTAGCAAGGCCAAGAAGGGGAAAATTGCAGCAATGGCTTCCAATTCCAGGCCTTACTTTAACAAGAGAACCAATTTGTATGAATAGGTTGATACAAATTCATAACACCAAATTTCCCTCCATGTTTTTAAAAAATTTAAAATGATCATATTTCAAGTTACATTTAACATAATATCAAAAACCATAAAAATCTAATATATGACTCTCACAGCTCAGTCTTCATTTTGTTATATTTGTATTGATTGATTGGTGTTTGTTGTTTCTTGTTGTTGTGATAAACGAACTGAACTAATTTGCTGAATGGTTGTGGAGGTCAGTCCCCATCAAAAATTGAAAAAATATAACAAAGAAGAATTTTATGGATTTAACTAAAAATTACATTATTAAGATGAGACCAGATGTTACCAACCCAAAGGACAAATTATCTCTTTCATATTTTAATTTCTGCCAGATTGTGGCTATTTGGTTGTTAAATTTTCTGATAATAGAGTGAGTGCATAAATTTCCCCATAGGATACTACAAACAATACGTAGCATCAACTTTGACAATAATTTTCCCCTTGGTGACGCGTGTGATGAGAAGAATATTTACTGCCAGATGTTGTTTCCCTGTTGAATAGAGACGAACGTCGGCCATAGTTCGGAACAAAACATCAATGATTTTTCAGACAAAAACAGTTCATATGAAGGCCAGACATACATACCATTAAATGCTGACAATTGTTAAATATGCGTAGCATGTGACGTTGTTTTGCCTTATTTCCATCTCATCAAACAGAGAAAACTTCATTCGTTCAATAGTTTTGAAATCAATGTCCTTGTCATTTAGTTTCTTTGAGAAATCCAACCTCCCTCAACCAATGTTTTATAACATCAAAAAACAGAATATAAAAAAAAGACCACAGTAACAAATCATTATTCCACCGGATGTGCATCTATTTATAAATTGTAAATTTAAACAAACTTCATCATCTGGCCTGCAAAACAGCAGATGTGTGACTAACTTGCTTGAATAGATGGAAATGTGTTAATTTATTTTTGTCAATGTTGTTATGCTGTCTTGGCAAATTGTAGAACTACTGAGAGATGGAAATCATCACTACGTCTCACCCTCTGTACCCATTACTTCTTTACATGTGCACATGTAATGCCCCCACAAAAGAGATAATTCAAAAAGAAATTCAGCGCTTGTCTAAAAATAATGAAATGGCATTAAAAGTGAGGACAACCAAAACATCACCCTTGATATCAATGTGATGGGATTTCTCAAACATTTTAGATGTTGAGGGAAATACTCATTCTACCAGAAATACAGTGAAGTCAAGAAAATATCATTTGAAGACCACAGAAATCACTGTGGCTCAATTAATTTGAATTCAGTGGGAGACTTTGGAGCGCTAGGTGGCAGCAGACTTACCGGGTAAATTTCCATTGTTAGCGTAGTTCTGAGCATGCCCACATTTCCGAGAACAATGGATTTACCTGGTAAGTCTGCTGCCACCTTTATAGCATCCCCCATTCAGTTTGCTTTGTTTGACATCAAGGCACATCGGCCTAGTTGGAGTAAAACAATAAACCACTTTTTAACGATATATTATGATAAAAGTGTATTATACAAGAGAAAAGTGACCAAAAACAAAATGGCGGCAAAGATGTGAAGGTTTGCAAAAAAGCAAAGCAAGTAAGATGCAAAAAAAATATCCTCAAACATGAAAATACAATTAACACAAAATCGAAGCAAAAGTAAATAATAAGTAAATAAACAAATAGATTCAAATTCCGGAATGTTGTCTTCTATTCGTTGTCTTCAATACATATACATCTATCCACATGACTTTGCAACAACCTCCTCACACACACACACTTACATTATTTCACAGCAGTGTTTTCATGTGTATGTTGATTTAAAGAATGGCTTGAATTCCCTTCAGTCACCAACTTTGATGAGAAAGACATGGTGTGGAAACTGCCTTCACCTTATCAAAACACCGTCTGCCCCTTACTCGGTACCCAGCATGCGAGTTATTAAACGCAGGGACTGTATTAATCAATATAGTGCGAACATACTCGGCTAGAATGTACTAATCTACCAAGCCAAGCAGAGTGTAATGAGTGAATTCTAACTACACTGAGCCGTGGTGAAATTAGTGAAATTAAAACAGATTAGCCAAGGAAAAAAATGTCACGTGTGACACATGGGAGGTGGAATTTATTCCAACAATTCGTTTTGAGTCCACGCTCGCTCAAGCATGCACATGTTTTGTCAGCGCAGATTTGCGTGGGTGTGCGAAATCATTGTAATTATGGGGAATCAATTAGCTGGAAGATAATTAATGGCGACAAACATAGACGCCCCTGTTACCGAAGGTGTGAGTGAATTCTACTATGAGTAACAGGCATGTGATTTATTTGAATAATCCTCGCCTCATTAGTTAATAAGCAGGACAGTTCTTGTCAGAACTAAGTAGTCTCCCAAATTCCGAAAATCTACTCCGCAGCAGTAGAATAAATAGCAAGACAAGTTCTCAAAGAGTGAAACAAAAAAAAGCAAACAGTGATATACCCTTGCCCAATCCCACAGGAAAAATAAAACAGTGACCACCCCCGTCCCCAATAATATATAGTGTATGTGTATGTTTGAGAATATGTATTTGTCATCCAACTTTACAGGTTTTTATTTCTCCTTACGGTGTGAGACTTAAAACTGTGACATACACTGAGCAAATGTGGATGCTTAATTTCTTCTATATCTATTTTCTTGTAGGGAAGGGGTCTTACCCGAAAGGATGCAACGAGTGCAACTGCCACAGACAAAGCGCCACCCTCAGTCCGGCAAAAGATCAGCAAGCTCAAGAATGTGGACTCTAAACTCTCTCACCGTATACTGGATGAGATCATGGATAGCGGGGTACCAGTTAAATTTGTGGATATCGGTGAGTGGCATTTGGGGGGAAAATCATGGGGGAGATCTTTATCCCTTCTCTCCTAAGTCCCCCTCTCCCAGCTCCATAGCAATAGAAATGATTAATGATGCGTGACTTTACAGTTATCATGGGCAAAACTCAGGGGTGAAGTTTTAAAGGATTTTTATTGCTCAATCACTTGTCACGATCAACTTTTTAAGTTTCAAGACGGTTAAACCAAACCTGTGTAGGCCTACACTGTTGCTTGAAGACCCTTCTCTTGCCATGTTAGAGTTGCCAAGCGCGCACTTCGTGGGCATACAATACTAGAACTGTCCGAGCAAGTGCTACGAAAAGCAACGCTGTGCGTATGTATGGTACATGTACGTAGTACTCCAGCTTGGCAGACCTCCTGCTTTGCTTTATGAATGTGTCCCCATGAGAAGGGTCTATTACATCAAATAACGTACAATTTTCAAAAACCATTTGATTCAATATTTTGAATTAGGAATGAAGATAATCCGTCCATATACCAACCTTTAACAAACCTCCTTTTAATTCATGAAGGATCTTTATTTTCACCTAGAGCACCTTGCACCTTCCTTTTAATTTTCTTCTTCTGCAACCAGGCTCCATTATTGGCTTTCAGCCTCGCTGCATTATTTTTGGTCATAAAACAAAAACGGTGGGAAAAACCCTTCAAGGTTAATGGCATCTAGACGCAAAGAACTGATTCCTAAAAAAAAAAAGGTCTAAAAACAATGACATCCTGAACTGGCAGGCAAAGTGCCACGCTAATAAAAAAATTCTCCCCAATTCCAAGCGGAAATTAATGACTTGCATCTCCTCCCACTTCTTCTTCCCTCCCTAGCTGGCCAAGAACTCGCAAAGCAAGCCCTGGAGGAGATTGTGATTCTACCTGCCCTGCGCCCAGAGCTGTTTACAGGGCTAAGGGCACCGGCCAGGGGTCTTTTGTTATTTGGTCCCCCTGGAAATGGCAAAACTATGCTGGTGAGTTGTGGTTTCTATTTATAACTTATCTGTTTTTTTTATTTTAGTGGTAAATTTGATCACTTTTGTTTTTCTCACCTCAGAGGGTTGACTTCTATGATAGAATACAATACTCTTACACATAGTATTCTATTAGCTGAGATTTAATGGTATGAAATTCACTAAAACATTTTTTTTATTAGCTGTTTCGTAGCGCAGCGCAGCGAAACAGCTCTTGTTTTCGTTAAAGTTTTTTTTATTATTTTTTTTATTTGTCTGTTTCAGTAAAAAAGGCTATTGACATAACGCACGTTCGGTCAAAGCGGCTTTTTGCATAGTTCCTAAAGAGCAATTACAATGAAACTTTCAGTGATGAAAGGCATTGGTGCAATAAAGATCTCAAAACAATGAGGTCATGATGACATCATCACCTGTCACGTGACGTCATCTTAAAGGTTTCTATTTTAAATATTTGAAAATCAGTAACAAATCAGCCACAAGAGACCGTAGGTTTTTGATTGCGGGATTGTATAGGGATAAATTAGGTCTTCATTTTATTCAGTGTGCGTGACCTCACATGACCTCTACTTCCGGTCGAAACCGGAACTGCCTCGTTATTCAAAAGTGGAAATAGTTATGAAGTTGCTTTCAACGATGTTATTGTTTGGCAAGGGTGGGCAATTACAAAAAAAATACCGATGACGTCACAACACACAAGAGCGCCCTCTAGCGGCAGGTTGAAAACTGATCAAAATGGACTTTTTGAAGATGTGTGTGGTGAAGTTTTGTGTATTCACTTCAAAATTTACACACATGTTGATCGTCGAGCAGCCATCATATGTGTGAAATTTCAGATCGATGACGTCATCGGGGGTCACGTGACGCGGCATTAAAGGTGCCTTTTTTAAAGTCGTATATCTCCCTAAGTGTTAGTGCGATCATGTTGAAACTTGGTAGGTTGTTGGATATTGGCAAGTTCTTGTAAATTCTGAAATGACGTCATAATGACGTCATCACATGATTTTTTATGATTTTTTCTATTTTTTGCACCTTTTAGTCATAAATTGCTTACAAAACGTGGTATAATCCTAATTCTTTTTTAAACAGGCTTGAACGTCATAACTACTTTGAATACAAAAAAACTTTCAAATTCAGTTGAGTAATTTGAAAAAATTATGACGAAACAGCTCGGCATTTGTGCACAAATGCAACATGTCTAGTTTTTTTTATTTTTTTAAATTTATTTATTTATTTATTAATTAATTTAAAAAAAAATTTTTTTAGGGGGTGATAAAAAAATGCTTCATACTGAACTATATCGGCAATTGTTATGCTATTTGAATAATAACCATTATTATTGATCAGAAACATCAGTTTTCATGTTTATGTTTGAATAAAAGTACAATTTTGCTGATAATTGCTTTGTTTGATTAAGTAAGAAATGTAAATTAAAATAACATTCGCAAAATCTTTTTAAAAAGCATAACTTCTCATGGGTTTTCCTTTGAGGGGGAATGTACAGATATTACTGGGTTTTTTTGCCATGTTTTATCAATGTATAGTAATTTTCTGCAATGCAATTGGATATGACCCTCATACGCGCACTAAATTCAAGCAGTGAGGTTCAATTTAATTGGTATTCACACATCCGCAGACACCTGGGTAGATCACTGTACGAGGGCATTAACCTGGTACTCGGTACTCATACAGCATCAAAGTCAACATTCTCTGGGTTCCGTCAGCAAGCGTGTTGAATAGCGCTTTTTGATGCCATGACTCCAGTGTCGTGATAAACTCAGAGATGATCATCTGCCACCAAATTGACGCCACTGGCTGGAACACCACTATATTAACACGCCACCCAAGTTTCAGTATAAGCCATGGTGAAACTTAAAACTGTGACCTACTCCTGCAATTGAAAACTGAGAGTAAAGTCACAAAATATTTCCAGCAGCCACAGCAAAGTTACAGTTTTACACATGAACATAGCGGAACAGGTGACTTTCTCAAGCAACGGTATATTTTACCCATATTTACAACTCTGATCATTGAAATCTCATATCCTACTGCATTCAGAGACACCTCCAGTTTGAAAATAAATAAATGCTAGATTTTCTGTCGTCTTTACGGTGGAAAGGATAATATTCTGACTATGTGCTGTCCATGCTTGCCAATGGTGTCGACTTGATAGGCTGTATGAATGTACAGAAATACCTGTAATGGGAGCAAGTGAAGAGTATTTGGTTTGCGGATTCACTTTTGGAGTGGTTAGCAAATATCAGATTTCGTCTTGAACCGATTCCCTTCACATTCTGATTGTCAGTGGACTTGCAGAGCAAACACTTTTCAACTTAAAGGGAAAAGTACAAAAAAACCTTCAATCATTGTCTTGCTGTCAGAAAGCATTTCTTATGAAAACAAATGTGCTGGAATTCCATCCAAATTGATGTTCAGGTTTGTTTTTAGAAAATGACGTGTTATGGTTAGATGTTGTTAAAGTTATCTGTGGGAAATTTCTGACTTTACCAGTCTTCATTCTTCCCAAATTGGGAGCATTTCAAGCTGACACTTTGATGGGTTTCGACTCAATTTTGGCTTCAATTGAGCTTTTAAGAGCTTTTCTAGTTATAGACATGTGCCTAAAATGGAATGCAATTTATGGAATACATCTTGTGGCCAAAAAGTAAACTTAGATACAATTAAGAAGATACAATTAAAGAAGAAGGATATGTTAAAATGAAATTTAAATTGCTCTCAGTAACGATAAAATCATACCAACTTTGATTCTTTTCTTTAACAGGCTTTAAAAACAAAATCGTCTTTGATTTGCCCACATCAACTTTATAATTTTACTTCAGTTTGTTTATATCAATGTTTTTGTTAAAGCACATGTACAAAGATTACATCAGTTCAGTTCAGTGTATTTCCGCTCAACCAGTTTGCTTAGATGATAAAACATGTATACGGTTCTTCTAATAAGTTATAATGATGAAGTGGTTGGAGTCCCCTAAAAGCAAGCTTGTTGGGTGGAGAGTTGAGGCCCTCGTTATTTATATAAACGAGTTACAGAAATACTTAATATTTTATCACTCTTCATTACTAAACAAACTCAAGTTACATTAATATATTATGATGAATAAAGTTTGAGCTTTAGATACAGCAAGACAACATTTAGGTTTGGGTGAAACACTGCTTATTTGCCCTAACCTATTGACAGACAAACAGAGACATGACATAGAACGAAGGACTGTCATGACAAACAAACGAACATGACAAGTTACATGAGCTACAGCAAAATACAAATGTTGGGAACGTTCATGTTACAGACTCGGTTTCTAGGGTGTCATTCACCTCCCATTTCTGCAATTTGGCTGTCGGTGTTTAATCACATGAATTGCCACTGGGCATGTACAGTACATAGATTTAATCATGTGCACACCGCATTTAATGTGCACAGAGGCAACATTTTCAGGACAGTTTTGACTCCCTGAAATGGTGCAGGAGTCCTTCATAGACCATTCTACATACTGTGGTCGACCTAGTTTGCATATTAGTCATGTGCCTTTGTCATTTTTTAAGCTGGTAGAGGCCAGAATTCAATCGTTGTTGTCTATACTCCTTTTTATATTTCTTTGTTTAAGAATTTTACTGTCCTGTTCTAGAGCTTTAATCAATTTTTGCCATGTAAATTTTTCATTTTTACCTTTTTAAAGAGTGGACAATAAAGAGTTAATAATAATAATAATTAAACTGACTATAGTCATGAAGTAGGGTGTCATCTCAGCAACCAATAATCTATAATTTGTTTTCTTATCTTCCTGGCTTTTGTAGCTCCAAATTGTTTTGATGTTTACTTCCAATGTTTTACGAGGTTCAATTAGTAAACCTGCGGTGTATGATAATTGCTTGGGTTCACCAGTCGTTCACTTCTACTGTCTGTTACATATTGCTCAATAGTATAGACCCCATGCAAGGGCCCCGGCATCGTTAAGGTCAAACAGTTGAAATGTGCATGCGTGTGCGCACCATGCACAACTCTCAGCCAATGATAGGTCCTCATTGACCTTAGTGAGGGTGCTGTTTGGGTCTTGTGACGTCACGTGCAAGTGGTGTATTGGTAGACTATGGTAGCCAATCAAAAACTGAGCCTTGCGACCGCTCGTTTCATGATGTTCCATCATGTAATGGTCTTAGAAATTTGCAAGAGGTCAACTCATATCAGAATTAATATAAAGATGCTCATACTAGTCAGGTTATAAAAAGGCAAAGGATACCTTTGATTTTTGAAACCGTTCGATTATTTTAAGCCTATATAAATGTAGATATGTACAATAAAGCTAACATGTGAAAATTTCATTTCATGGTTGCGTTTTTGAGATATTGCCGAAAATCTGAAGTGAATATGTCCACGCAGGAAGAATAATCCCTAATAGAAATACACAGTCTGAGAAACGTATCCAACAGTAACGTTTCTCATATTCAAATTTTGGGGAATAAAAACTTATATCTTTTACATATCCACATTACTTTGACGTGAAAGGTTTCTCAAAAAGCCTTACACCATCAAAAACTGCTGTACTTCTAGCCAATAACTTGTTTATTGCCATTAATTTTAAGAGTGATTACCAAACGTATATCTTCCCTTTTACAAACGTTTCTTTCAATTCCTGTATTCAGGCTAAAGCAGTGGCCAGTGAATCCAACGCAACATTCTTCAACATCAGCGCAGCGACACTAACCTCTAAGTATGTCGGTGAAGGAGAGAAAATGGTCAAGGCACTCTTTGCAGTGGCTAGAGAGTTACAACCATCTGTTATTTTTATTGGTAGGTACTAGGAGGGATTTCATATTGAAAAAAGTTTACATCAAAATTTTTTTTTACTTTACTATTGACTAGGGTCCTATTTCATAGAACTGTTTAAAAATGTCCATGTGTCATTATTCAACTCATTACTGTGGACTACTGGAGTAAAGTTTGGCGGACACCAGCACTAGATAAATGTTCATTATTATTATTGGATGAGAAGGTAAGGCACAGAATATTGTTCCCACTCCTGACTGTACAGTACCTATGAAGTTACCTGGATGAAAGTTTAAGCTTATTTTATTGTGTGAAAGAGTGAAAGTTTCTTCCTTCTTCATTACTTGTAAACTGTGAGGAAAACTACCCCTTTCTGCATTGAGAAGTAAAATAATTGACCTATCCTGGAAAATACAAACTGTGTTAACTTCACAAAACTCTATCTGTGGAAGAATTTACACTGAACCATTTTTACATACAATTCTTAAAAAAACATGACTGTGTTAAGCAAAAGTAGCAAATTGTTGGCTCGAACATTTGTGTTGACAGTATGATCATAAATGTTAGGTTCAAGAAAATGAATGTTTTCCTTTTACCTTAAATCCAGCATTGATCCCTTGGCCCATTACTAATTACTAGTTCAGACATGTTTGATCTCACTAAACCTTTACCCTGACACCCTCAGATGAAATCGATTCCCTCTTGACTGAGAGAAAAGAAGGAGAACACGAGGCCAGCCGTCGTCTCAAGACAGAATTCCTCCTGGAATTTGACGGGGTAAGCCTCCTTAAACCTTGAAGAGATTAGAAGTGGATGTGATAATCAGTCTGTAGTGGTCAAAATAAGTCCTGTTTCCACCCAAAAGAGCTGAAAAAGGCTCAACGAAAAAGCTGGATTGAAAGTTGCAAATTACTCAAGACAGGATACTGCTAGATTATCTAGTGTTATTTTGTTTGCATAAATCAATAGTGTCAAAAGTTACTGAACAAAAACACAACGAGTCACCAGGAAAACGTTTACATACTTTGAGTTTAAAACTAAAAACATAATATTCTTAGTATTAGTTGTTGTTTTTAGGGAGTAGAGGAATGCCATGTCACCACTTTAAGATTAACTTTAGTATCAACGCTTGCAGGAGAGACTAAAAAGAGATTTGAAAATGGTATATTAACATTAAAACCTCGATCACAAAACTGCCACAAAGTATCATACCTCCCAGGCTAGCATTGGGTGCATTGAGTTTCTTCACTTTGTAAAGATTGTATTATGTGGAAACCTCATGACGTGTGTACTGTGGACTCTACAGTCTCCTGTGGAATTTTAAGGCAAGAGCCAGTTAGGCAGGAGAGTGAACCAATTTAACAAATAAAAACCATGTTCTGACAAAAGGAAATCTAAGGGAGCCTCCTGAATTGTTGATGAGCCCTCTACAGACAAGAGCCACAAGTGGCTTGTACCAGAATGTCCTTAGTGACCACAAACGGCAGCATTATCCGACCTACTTCCACTCAACTTGTACACGACAAGCTCTGCTATTTGCAAACCTCCACATCTTTGGCGCCATTTTCTTCTTGACCACATTTCTCTTGTATAATACATTTTCATCGTAATTTACCGTTAACACTTGTTTTATTGTGTTACTCTAACTATATGTGCTTTGATTTGAAAATAAAGTGAATTAGTGAAACGAAAAAAAAAAGGTTAACATAAAGGTCTTCATCTTAATTGTCATTTTCCGTTTTAAACGTAACACTCCATTCCTTACAAGAAAACAATACAAATAAGCTAAGTTTATGAGTCAAACGATCGATACAGCTGAAGGCACATTGTGATGGTTATTCAGAAATAAATGGTCCCTGAAGAGTTGTTAAAGGTTGAAGACCCATAATACACTTGATGAACACACCATGGAGATAACATTCAATGTATACTCGGTTTGCAGTAACACCATGTGTGTATATCTACTTTGCTGTGTAGATTTGTTGTTGAGAAATTGTCTAGCTACTTATTCTACTTCCGCACCATGCAATGCCTCAAAACCCATATAAGATAACATTTATTTTTTTATGTGATTTCAAGGTAACGGCTGACTCGAGTGAGAGAGTCCTTGTAATGGGTGCAACAAACAGGCCACAAGAGCTGGATGACGCCGTGCTGCGTCGATTTGTAAAGAGAATATATGTAACTATGCCAGACTTGGAGGTAAGAAGGAAGAGGGACTGTAAATGATCATACACAATTGTCAATAAAAAGAAAAACGGTGATTTGTTTGTCACTCGTTGACCAACATCTGTGAGTTTTTGTTATAATAACCCAGTTTTGCAATCCAAGATTTACACCCTATCGTGTCCACAAAGCCTTAGTTTTGACCTAGTAGTTATTATGCTGTAAAACTGGCCTGTAACTGAAGTGTATGTTTGTGTTGTTCATTCATCAAGTAGCTGCATGCAATGTGATGATGTTATAAGAAGAAATAGAATTCAAATACTGGATGCACATAGGTCAATGCTGGAGAATATAATCACACTGTGAAATCTGGACCACTGCGGCAATTTTGGAGCATCGCGGCAGTATACATGGCACAATAAAGGATGACGCGTCACTCATAAGCCACCATCAATTGACAAGGATCTGTGAGTGCGGTTTAGAATCTCATATCCTGCATGGGATATGGTTTGACGTGATACAGAGAAATGTTTTCTACATATTGACGCCACATGTTTCTACACTGTGATGATATGTCTCTCTTCAGGGCTTGGCCCTGAAGAGAGACATGTGGAGTTAGGTAGTTAACACTTCCTTGAACTTTACCAAGTTAACTGTACTGTGTAGATGCACTCACCGCATGGTATCACATATTGCAGGCTGGCATAGTTAATCTATCATACAAAATCACAGTGGATGATGTCGAATGGTAACACAGTACAGTAACAGAATCTTACAAGCAAAACTGTCACACCGATAATAAAAAATATATAACAAAAGAAACTCCTGGTTGGTAAGCAGTTTGCCAGAGCTAATTCTATTTTCTCAAAAATAAACCACAAAACACCAATACATGTATACATGCCCAAATATTTTCCTCAATCGTCAGGAAGGAAAATTGTTTACAGGAAAATCAAATTCTGCTTCATTGACCGAGATCATTTGTGACAGAATAATTTCATAGGATATTGCATGTCATGGTTCTTTTCCATCAACTCTCAGTCTGTGAGCAATGAAATCAGGGCAGATTACTGAAAGTATGGCGAGACGTTAATCACAAGTGACTGAAATCAAACAAAGACCCTGTTCCACATACATGTGAACGGAAAAGCAAAGCAACTTTATCGTGTCAACAATGTTGAGAGAATTCACACCTGATGTAGGAATCAACCTGGGGCTGATTTTGTAAACTCAAAAACAGTGCCATCCTTATTTATGTGCTGATGGAGAACCTAATCATGCTACTGTCATCAGATTCCCTGTGTACCCATTGGCAATAATAGTCAGAACTTTCATTCTATAAAAAGGGTCCCGACTGTTTTCCTCAGTTTAGTGTTGTCGATTTGCATCGGAGCAAGTTGCAAACAAGATGGCCGCCGTACGATAAAGGGTTATTGCTGATGGCAAGATCACTGTGAAGATGGGCATCATGGGATTGTCTCGTTTCCCAAGGAGTTTGACAAGATCAGTCTCCCCTGGAATCTTCAAGTAGACCCCCAGACTCCATGGAAACCCCAGTAACCTTGTTATGATTGTCTGGACTCTTAACAAAAGCTTCCGCTCCATTTTCTATGCATTTAATGAATTCTGGAATATCCATGGTTACCCAGGAGAGGATTCTGAAATGTGATTGAGAGGCATATTAAAGATGTCATCTTGAAAAAGATTGAATGGTAACATGCAGTCATTGTGCTGGCATCTTAATTGGACACAAGGGGGGGGGGGAAGGGGCGAAAGCTCCAGCTCTTCTCTCAGCATGTCATCTCAGCAATGCATCAAGCTGAAAGAGAAACTGACTGTTTGCAACATTCCTATTAAAATGTAAATCTTACTGATTTTGTATAAAAACATATTTTTTGATCTATTTTTGCAAAATAAAAGTGTTATGTATTCAATTGAGAAATATTTATTGCCAAGTTGGTCTTAGCAATGAGCACCAATGACACTCATAGGAACAGATGATTTGATGGATGTTTACCAGCTATTCACCCAGAAAGACAGCACTTATAAGGGAATGTCTTTACAAAACATGGAGATAATGAATCAAAAGTATAACATTTAAAACACTACGTACCAAGTAAACCAGAGAAACAGACTGGGCTGAACAGAATGAGTCTTCCTTAGTACTGATATTAAGATATCAAGATTGTATGTTTGATTCATGTTGACGAAAAGACGAGGCTTGCATGCGAATGCCTTTATGTTGAGGAAACTAAGCAATAAGGGGGATTGGGTCAGTGCAGTGGTTTCTTTTTCTGTCTTTCACCTTCGTGGACCATGGTTCAAATCCCATTTCAGACCAGAGCCTTGCATGTGGATTGAGTTTTTCAGTCCCTACCTGGGTTTTCCCCATTTGGGGTTTTCCTACCACGTCTAAAACTCAACATTTCTTCTTGTTTCATATTCACCCTGTTGTTGAGGCTTGCGCTGCTGGATGTGTAAATAAATAGACAAATACCAAAGCACAGCATTAACAACACTATGAACAAAAGTAAAACAGGGCAAAAACAGACGTAGTGAAATGTATAATGAAAGTTATGACTGAAACAAGAATACCAACATTGTATGTTCACTTCATGTTGATATTAGCAACCTCGATTCCCCAATGTCAACACAGCCGCCCAAGGGTCTAAAACTCAGGGCTTACCGGTGATTGTATCCTGTTCACATGATGGCAGTGATACCCTTCCCATGGTAATGAGCCTGATCCCTTCAGCTGTTTGTCACTCTCCGTCCGTATGGACACCCTAATACGAGGAAATCATCAGGCAGTCTCTAAAGCCTCATGTTCTTGTTACTTGTGTGGAAAGACGACGGGCTGGTAGAAATTAAGCATTTCCTCTATAACAGTGTCCGCAGTTTAACCCCCAACTCTGTAACCGAAAGCTCCAATAACATTAGGGTTTTATTGGTCAATTGGAAATGAATTACTTACACTTGCCTCATGGAATCACTTTTTTAATTAATAGTAACTGAAGAGTTGTTTCCAGCTCCTTTTGATACATTTACGAGTGATTATTTTTGACTTAAAGTGTTTAGCAACAGTTGTACATAGTTGTTTTTCTTGAACTGTTGCGTACTTTGGTATGTCCAGGCTGCTTTCCCCTGAGCCTTGGTTTATCCAAACAGCCTCCATACCCAGCTTTGATTCCATCTACAAATCCACATTGATTTGTCTACCACAGTTGACGGTAGTGGAAATGAGTTTGTTCATCGCATTACCGCATTGTTTTCTTTGCATAATTCGTTTGAACTGTTTCCAGATTAAGCACGCCAAATGTGGTGCCCCGTGCCAAAATAACCAGGTACTTCTCGGAAATAGTGAAGTGACATTTAAAAACAGCTGAAAAAATCAGCCTTGATGTCCATGTGATGTGATGTCTGAAACATTTGTATGTTGAGAAATGCTTACATTTTAAAGTAGGTGTTATTTGAAAACTCCTATTCTCATCTGTTTGATGAGTAAATAAACCTTGTTTTGAGTTTGGCAAGAAGTGTCTGGTTAGGGCATGGAGTATCACAAATAAATTCTGTTGTACAAGTCTTTGGTTGTAGTACAATTTTTTTTTTTATACATGTTTTGGTTTAACTAAAGTGATGCCGTTGACTTTACAAAGGAAGAACTTGTACAGCATAATATTGTACGTTAAAGGCATTTCAACAATAGACCTTTATCATGGTGCGGCCATCTTAATATCTCCCATTCAAATCAATGTAACCAAACCGAGGCTGGAAGGAGAAATAGTCTGGTTCCTTTTTCTACAAGGAATGTTAGCAATCATCACTGTTATTGGATACAGGTAACACAACTAAGATAGTGGCAGCATGATAAAGGTCTATTGCCTCACATGAAATGTATATTTTGATGATTTTCATATTCTACATCTTCGGTATTTTCATTTAATTTTTTTTTAATATGACTGTTTGTTTTTCCAGACGAGGAAGATTTTGTTGACTCGGCTTCTTTCCAAACACCACACTCCACTGAAAGAGGAAGACCTGGCCAAGCTTTCCCAGATGACCGAGGGCTACTCGGGGAGTGACCTGACGGCCTTAGCTAAGGATGCTGCACTTGGACCAATCAGGGGTAAGATAAAACTCAAGGTTCAGCAAAGGAGGTCAAATGAATACCTCCTTTATTTGTTGAGTACATAGTCTGCTTGTGTAAGAAGTGAAAGGGGAACATCTTGTGGCATACCAAGGGGGGAGGGGGAGGCTCAGGGGTGCGATGAAGGCAGAAAGTATTTTTCAGCTTCTTCCAAAGACATTTTCTGTATGCACCACTGGGAACATTGATTACAATGATAGTGTTAATGACAAATGTTAAAAGAGTAAAACACAAGATTACTGTTACTAACTTTAAGAACAGAACAAAGCCTAACCCCCCCCCCCCCAAAAAAAACCCCCTCCTATTTCTCAAAACAAGAATTGTTTTGTTCATTGTGTAACTGCTTAAGGCTGTGAACAGGTTTCAGAAGTTCTACAGCCCTGCAAATTTTGTCCCAAAGCGCCTCAAAATAGATTGTTCCTGTTGAACTGCCTTTTTCGCCGTAAACAACTTACTGCACGTTCTGCTCCATCCCAAAACTTAGCTGGATGAATGCCAATGCGTTCAGCGGGAACAGAAAACAAGTGCTGCTTTGATTTGTAAATTCCATTGGGAGTCTCTTAGAGCTGAGTACACAAATTTGCTTATTGCAGAAAAGTGTTGCTTAGTAAAGACAGGCTACCAGCCAAAAGGCCATGTAGTGTGCATTGGTTGTGACTGGGAACCAGTCTGGTTCTCTATAAATATTCTCTCAGGAAATAAATAAGCTAAAAGGTGTATTTTGTTTGTAATGAAACTGTTTTGTTGTTTTAGTATCTAGACTTCAGTGTTAATATTTTTTAATTTTTATATTTGACATAACAGAGCTTGGCCCTACTCTGGTGAAATCAGCTGCGGCTACAGAGGTAAGAAAAATATCTTCTTAAAATATAATCAATATTAAAACCTTCCTGTTGTCTGACCATTCAATGTCATAGGACTGTGGTTGGATGCACTATGCCAGCCTGCAATTGATGTGATGTGGTGAATGTATCTATCTCTCTATAGAGTCACAGTTGAGTTTGGACAATGTGAAACGTAGAGTTCAATCAGCTACAATGTTTGAAATTATTTATCGTTAAAAAAAATGGAAAATTTAATCTTTTAATTTCATTAGTGCTGAATTGTTCACTTTAAAAATTTAAACCTCCATCGTCGAAATATTCAATTAATCTAATGAATATTTGACTATTCATTACTTTTGCTTTTTGCGGAGCAGAGTTGGTTTTGTATCGCAAATCAAAAGTAAAGCAAACCTAACCTTAGATTGTAACTGGTTGGCGGTTGGTGAGGGTTAAGTTTCATGTGCAGTTTTTATTTGCTGAAGTTTCAGATACTTTTTAAAAAACTTGTTTAATTGGCCCTTTTTTCTCCCTTTTTGCAAATCTCTGTTTGTAAATACCCAGGTGCGGGATATAAAATTAGCCGACTTCCGGGAGTCGATTAAACGGATTCGCTGCAGCGTGCAACCTCACTTACTCGACACCTACATCCGTTGGAACTCCATGTACGGCGACGTTGCGTCCATTTGACACTGTCAGTGAAGACATCAACCTTGGCTCCTCAGAACCCTGTCAGTGTTAGAGGAGAGTTCTTATGGAACCTGTGTGTGCCTGGTGGTCTGTCACTCTCGATTAGAACTCATCTTAGTATGTATTCCTCAGACCCACCCTCAGTAACCTCAAAGGTCGTTAAAGAGGTCACTCGGTTGACTCACAACATGACTATTTGCTGAGCTAGACATTCAATATGCTTGGTAGATGAAAACATACAAGGTTGCTCCAAATGGTGAGATAAAAAGAAATGACAACAGACCGGTCAGTGCTGCAGGTTTTTCTATACTGATTATATGGCAGCAATCATGCCCCTGTGGCAACAAAGTTTCACCCCTTCATTCAATTCTATGGACAAGCATAAAAAGAATTCCTCCTTCTAGCTTCAAAAACGTAATGGAGGAGCCATTTTGGAGAATTGGCACACAGTGCTCAAGAAATAAAGTCTAAACAATTTTTTCAAAATCTGCAACATAGTGATAAATGATTGTATTGAGAAATGTCCTGTAGCCTGGCCATATAGTAAGTGAATGGAATCAAACAAAAATTCCTTGTATGAGGCATTTTCCCAGGCTATGTTTTCATCCACTTTCATACAAGAACCAATAACCTCTTCCTGAGTGGGTTTACCAATTTAACAGTAAGTAAATGATTGTTCCCAAAGTTCACATTAACAATTTCCTAACGTAGGTAACTAAAGAGACGCTCTAAGGGCCTAATCAATTTTGTGATGCACTCATTTTCCAACAGATAGAGTCCTTATGAAATTGGAGCAACTGTTACAAGTCTATTTAACTCACATAAAATGCGATGTAAAAGTGAGTGCATCGCAAAACTGAATGTAGAGCCACTCTTTAAGCTTGAAGGTGCACACAGGCAGTTGGATCCAATGGACTTGCAGCAGCTCAGCATCATCTTGGTGTAGAGTTGAATCTGAAAAACTTGATGTCACCTCTCAGAACCACTTTGACAAGATTGTTGAAAGTTAAAAAGAGTAAGAGCTGAAGTGCATGTGTTTTAATAACTAGAGAAGAAAAAAAATCAGCAAGTGAAGATGTGGCAAGCTATATGAGAATGAGTGTAAAACATGAAACTGTATAGAGCCTTGTTCTGTTAAAAGCTCAAGGATGTTGAATAGTAAAATATTTTTGGGGTGGACAAAGACAAATTGGCTAGAATGGGATTTGAACCTGCGACCTCCAGGTTTACATGCTGGTGTTCTACCAACTGAGCTATCTAGCCCTATGTTGGTGGTATCATTTTGTCAATATCTTTGAGTTACTTGAATAAAACATTGTTACCAACTTGCCAAAATAGCAAAAGGCATTGTGCTAACGTGAAATGGAATTATATGATACGAAAGCAAAATTATCGAGTATGTACATAATGAAAATTGTACAAAGTGATAAAAATAAATATTGGTGGTAGATGTAAAGCCTACTTCGCTGTCTGAAAAACAAACAACTCACAAGTTTATTAAAATAACAGATAGACTGACAATGTTCCAGTTCCTAAATTATGAACCACAAATGCCTGTAAGTCACATTGCAGATTATCTACCTCGCTAAGAATTAGCAAGAAGTCTTTGATTACATTTTTGCAATTTACTATCCTTTGTATTTTCACTTACCAAACTTTTGTAGGCCCCTCCTGTATGATGGTTTAATGCAAGAGCAATTTTGTTTCGTTACACATCCGACATTTGTAGCAGTAAGTTTTGTAATGCCTTACAAATTTTGAGTGTTCTACTGTTTAATTATAATCAATGTTGTAGCTCTAATCTGTTTTTTGCATTTTCTATTCATTTCAAACGACCTCCTACAAAGTCCCAAACTTTCTGTCTTGATGTTAAAGAGACTTGGACAATTGTCCGAGTTCCCTGTTGGCCTTAGAAAATCTTTCAGGGACAATGTGTCTTCCATTTCTGAGCCATGTCAAGAAAGATAGTCACATGCCACAAAGTTTCTTAAAAAGGTTGACATTCTTTTGGGAAGGTCAATGCACTGACATATTATGTGGTTGGCTTGTAGTCTGTCACAGTGTGTAATTTGTCATCATCATTTTATCCAACTTAAATGATCAAACAAGATTAGGCCCACTGTATTATAGGTGTAATAAATGCATCAGGGATGAAGAATATAATTTTGATTTTACTCGTACAACAATGAACGGTACCTGTTCTAATCCACAGGTACTTGGGTGGGATTCGAACCCACGACCCCTGGACTCAATTTCACAAAGCACTAACAGTAACATTCATCTTAACATGAGTTGTCCATATCACCACAATGATATGTATTGCGACATCACACTTTGCTCAGCAATTAAGATTGATACACAGTTAAGATCAGTCTAAGCTCTTTGTGAAATTGTCCCCAGGGCCTAATTTCTTGGCCCTGCTTACTGCGGAATTCTGCACTTATGTCCCATAGAATTATGCACTTTACAGGATGCAGTAAGCACAGAATTCCGTGGTTAGCAGGGTCATGAAATCAGACCCTGGTTCTAGAGCAGATGACCAGTTCGAATCTTGTAATTAGTAGTTGGTATCACAAACAGTACCAAAGCACTCTGTCAGAATGAAAGACCAGCGGTATGGTCAGGGCCATTTGCACAAAACTGTGAAGCATAAAATATTCCTAAGCAATGTATTTGGTAAGCAAAAGAATAGCGAGACACCAGCCATAACAAGGTGAAACTTTGAAAGCAAATGGCAATTTGTGGTGAATATTGACGTAAAAACACTGACGCTTGCAGGAACTTAAAACTTGCAGAAATATTGCACTCTGTACATTTGAAGTACAAACTGGCCTTATGATTGGATCCCTAGACAACAGTATACAAAGTTTTTTTTGTTTTGTTTTTTTCTTGGGGGGGGGGGTCGGGTAATCTCTCACTCCCTCTCTCTGCGGACTCTGTCGACACTTGGTTGGGTTGTAGCCCTGGAGAACTTTATTTTTCCTATAAATACCACAGCAACACAGAGTCCTGACAGGGGCTAGATGTTGTCTAGAGACATTTTTAAATAGTTGTTATAAGGACTGTTAAGGGTTCAGGTACTCAGAAGATACCAGATGATACAACTAGACCCCTAGGTCTGACACATTCACTGCTGTTTGTCTAGACCTTTTAATGGGGGGGGGGGGGTTGAAGTAAGAGCTGGTTGCTCAAAATAAATCTGAAGTTTACGGAGTTGAGTGTAACAGGGAAATGTTTTCACATTGTGCCTGTATTTTGCATTTTAGGAGCATCCACTTTGAAATGTGCAAACTATTTCTGGAGTGACAGGCAGGTACATGTGGCATTACCTACTTCAGCTAATAAAGGAAATATGTTTTTTTGTGTGCAAGTTCGCCCCACACAAGCTAAAAACCACTCTTGGTAAGGGGCTACAAGAAGAAAACATCTTTGATGAAAATAACTCAGGGTAACTGAAGGTGGGAGTTGATATCCTCTTAAAAACAGTATAAATTGTAGGATGGAGGGAAACGTGCACCAGGCAAGGAGTTCAAAAGAGATGCAGTACAAGGAATAAAGCTGTTGAAACAACTCTTTGTTCTACATCTCAGCAAAGCAAGAGTGTTTGGGTGAGAACAAACAGAAAGCCTGGTTTCACGCTCAAACATCCCAATAGGAAGAATCAGGTCAGACACACTGGTGGCACATTTACCACAAAAATAATTTTAACTGTAGGGCAACCAATGAATGTTCAAGATAATTATGTGGTGTTTCATACACAACTACAAGTATTGTGTTTGTACTCATTCAATACTCAGTCGGTGTATTATTTTACTTTCAAAGAGTTTGACAGATTTTTAGAGCTTTTGGTTCTTGATTTAATGAGCAGAGTATTTACGGGAATGGTTGAACATTTTTTTTCAGGAATCATTTTTGGCAAATCCTCTTCTTTTTGAGGAAGATAAATTGTAAAAATTACCTGTGATTGTTAAACCGCAGAATGGAATGGGTTTGTAATCTTAGTATACTATGTTCACAACCATGTCATGATTTTTGTTTAGCACACTTTTGTCTGTGACAATGCTGCATTTGCTACACAGTGTGTACAAAGTTTGTTGGAGATTTAACCAATGGTGAAGGTATTTTGCATTTTGTTCCTCTTCCGGACAAACACAAGACGCACTTTCCTACTTTGTTTCAGTAATACACTATAATAAAAAGAATTACAAACATTGTGGACTTGAACCGCCTTCAGGGAGCGTCCCAAAAGCTGGGCATGTTCTATGCCCACAATTAAGATTACCAGCTAAAACACCATGTCACATGTACCACCTGTGACTGGTATCCTGCTAATTTTTTGCTTAGCAGCAAATTGTTAAGCAATATTTTCATATTAAGCAGAGCTATGAAATTGGGCCCAGGCCTCAGATCAAACCGCTTTCAAGGCAGACCGATACAATTAGATGGAGTAAGGTTTACGCTAATATTCTTTATTCAAAATAACCAACACTGTACCTCATTATAAAGAAATATGTTCAACATGAACACATGGAGAAAGTTAAAAGTCTAAGCCCCCTCGTCAGTTGATCTAATTTCCTTAATCTGTATATCAGTTGTTTGTTTTCTTTTCTTCTTGACCTGATGTGCTTTGGGTGTGGCTTTAAGTGAGTCATACCAGTAGAGAACGCTGGCTTATCCTGGCTATTGTAATTGAAGGAAATGATATCCTGGAACAGAGTATGCAACAATGGGCTGAGTAATTTTGGTTTTCCCTTTTTGTGGCAGGTGGAACCTGAATTAGATGTAAACAACGAACTATGAACGATTCTGGGCAAAGTTGTCATTGCTCCTTTAAAGCCGTCTTGTTGGTGACATGTTAAGTTTAGGTCAAACTTTGGCATTATTTCAATAATGAAGTTGGAAGCCAGTCAGAAGCCATTCAACCTGTAACTGCCATGTAGCCAGGGATCACACCCACATTTATGATTATGATACAACCTGGGAGAGTAGTCACCTTAAGGGAGATGACTTTTATTTCTATTATTTTATAAATATCAAGTCATAAACAACAGGTATAGTTCATGAGAATGTTAAAAACATGTATTAAAAAAAACCCAATGTTACCTTGTCCCTGTAAAATGCACTGAATAGAGTTATGGGAATACATGTGAACTGTGGATTGGAATGACATTTCCTTGATTTGTTGAAACGTTTATCATACACATATTCCTCTAATCTATTTTTCAAATGTTGTCTTTTGTTGAAAGCCCATTCTCTGAAGTGTCAAGATATATGGCTCCTTGATCATAGCTACCTCAGGAATAAAAATGTAAGCTGACCATATTGCCTTTCAGTCTCTTACCCCTTAGCTAACAAGAGGCCATATCCATGTGGCTTTAGGAAAGACCTTGTAACTGTGACGTCATCAGCTACATGCAGTCATGTTGGTGGGAACCGTTGCTAATTTCTTATACAGTTCCTGTGTAGACTGAGCCAGGTTTTCTTAGCACGTTTCTTATAAGCAACATTCAGTCTATACACCATTCTAGATTTCCAGCCTTATACGCAGTATACTTGTAAAAGGGACTCTCAGTCATGCGATGTGAGTTGTGCATAGTGTGTATTGTACACACCGAGCATCGCACATAATTCTATGTATCCATATTGCATACTGCGTTATCCGTAAAACCTATGTGTAATTGCTTAGCATGTATTTGCATTGCAAAGGAATGCGGACTAGGCATTATTCAGAATGCATAATGGACAATGTCCAGCCTTATGGTGAACTGTGGCCAAGCTGCTTATGGTCTATACATCAACCTAGTGTGCTGTTCTTATGAGTTGATCACCTTAAACAGCAACATCAAAACATATTGGTGGTTTGTGACAAAAGTTATGTAAGTCACCATAAGGGAACACCACAGTGCCGATATTACAAGTATTAGGTGGTCCGTGACACACAACGGATCTACAGGGAGAAGTGACAATACAGCCAGAACTGTTCTCAGAAAAATTTTGTCTCAAACTTTCTACTAATAACTCTATGGAATCCACACAAACAACTCAATTAATTTGTTTATGTTTACAACCTTTTAAAACAGTGGGAGACATTGTTCATATTGAGTATGTTGAATGGTTTGGTATAATTGTTCTTGCTATAATTTTGCAGCTTTGCACTATGTTCAATGCTTTGTTTGCTTGTTTATGTACCAAAACAGGTTATCTTCAAATAAATAGTCTGTCCACTTTTCAGAGAAATCATTTTGTTTTTCTAATGTACACTTTTTGTCACAAATGATTTGATATTTTGAGTCAAGGTACCAGGCTTCATCTTATTTTGATTATCAGTATAATTTGCTACTACACCTCGAAAACCTGGGCCCAATTTCATAGAGCAGAAAATATTTGCTGAGGAAAACTAGGCAGGATATCAGTTCATTTTGTTTATGTAAAATTATATATTAGCTGGTAACCTTGTTCTGGTAATCATCATTTTGTTGTGCTAAGCAGCTCTATGAAAATGGGTCCATACCTGAGGCTATCTTGGTCATGTACCCCTCATACTGTAACAGTAACAAATACAGAAACAAGCTGAAAAAAAAGTGGGAGCAGACTATTTCTTCGTTATGAATGCAGGAAAAATCAGGCAATGGTTCCATGATGGTGGTCTGTATAATTTATGCTATTTCATACTAGGGATGTAAAAAAAATAGCACAATTATAAATTTTAGTTTCTTTTGCATATAGTTCCTTTCACAAATATGAGTAGTAGATATGTGTTTTGCAGCTAGATGTAAATGTAACTTGCAAGGAAAGCAGATGTTTAGTTTTATCAACACATTGGAATGCATTCTAAACTGTGTGTCACTGTTAAGTCATGGTATACTTCATGGTTACAGATATTTGTTTAAATTATGTCGTCTTTAGTTTCACTGCGTTTGAAAGTAACGAAGACACGGGGCACTGGAAAATAATATATCTGATTGGTATTTACTATTTTATATGAAGCGGTAAATATTAATAAAAGAGATAAAACTATGGAGATAATAGTATGCTGAAATTGATTGTGATTTTATTGTGATTCTGAATGGCTCAACAACAGGTGTCCCATCGGTGCTTCTCTTAAAAGACTGATTCACCAAACCACTATTAAATAGACAAGGGCCATGGAGCTGCTTACTACAGAATTCCTGCTTACTGTGTCCAGTAAAGTGTGTTATTCTATGGTCTGCAAGCGCAGAATTCTGCTGTTCAGCACCATGGAAGTCCCAAATCTCAAAGTAGATCTTGCTGTAACGAGAACAAGCTCAAATCCGTAATTTGTCCAACTCAAGTGGCGGGCTGCTTACACAAAACTGACTTATGGACTTCAGTCCTCACTTGACAGGTCATATTAAATCTACTGTTCACAGAAACAACTCTGTGTCATGGACCTGTGGGGACTGGACATACACGGGAGACTGTGCACAGAGATAAAAGGTCAATCTGACAAAACAAGTGTCACGATCATCAATGTCAGGGCTGGACCCCCTAGTCTACTGGCTGACCACATGACTAATTGACAGTGGCACCGTGTTGCGTTCCTTACTTCCTCGTCCATCTGTATACATCTTGGGTTTTATTTCTGGCCTAGACTTCTGATCAGAATGAACCCTCCTGTCTGACTACAATCTTATCAGGGCGTGGCAGCAGGTTAAAACATCAAACAGGCATGGCCCACCTTAGTATTGAAGCTGTACACTATTTATAGTCATATTAAATCTTTAAAGTTCGTATTTATAGATGGCCTGTTGCTAAAATCTCTCTGCAGACCGACTAGCCACAGCTCTCATGTTGCCATAGACCTTGGATGGTGGACTTCCTGTAGGAGGGAGAAGAAAAGGAGAGAAAGAGTGTCTTAATCTGTGACATCATCCTCCACAAATTGAATTACTTATTTTTTTTTTTTAAGAGGATTACTGTAACTTGATTCTTTATTTAAAGAATATTGTTTAGCGGTTGACCATCAAGTTGACAAGTTAGTCAGCGATGAGCTCATTTATAGGGAGGGCCAAAGCAGCGTCGTTTAACTGCACTTGAGGTATTGCTGAGCATAAACTGGAGAGGGGCCAGCTGCAAGCAACATACATGAATATCAGCTATCATTTAAGCTGTTACCATGTTTTAGCTTAGCATTATTTCTCTGCTTTTTAATTTTGTGTTCTCAAACATCTCTAGGAAATGGGACCCAGGTCAGATTATCCAATCCCCACATCAAAACAAATGTGCAGGACATCAAGTTAAAAATAGTAAATGTCAGATGGTATTTAGGCTGGCAACCTTAATCAGGTAAGCATAATGTTGCTGTACTTAGCTACAGTTTGTGCTTAAGCAGCTCCTCGAAATTGTGCCCAGTGGGATTTCTCTGACACAATGTCAGATAAAGGAAGAAGATGATCTCACCTAATATTAAGTTGCAGATGGCCGTCCTGGCAATCTTGATGTTCTGGAAAGAGCCGAGGATGTTGATTTTACTGCCCGCTAGAACGATCCGTGTCTTGGTAACATTCTCGATTGTGAACTTGGTTTTACCGCCTTTACCAGCGACACGTCCAATGGCTCTTGATAAGTGATCACCTTTTAGAGGTTTTACTGTAAAATCAAGGACAATTTGAATTTAGATTTAGCTTGTTACAAATAATCTCATACCCAACGAGCGAAACTTATATGACAAGCATTGTAGTCAGTGCTTCTAAGTAAATCATGTAAACAAATATATTTTAAAAATGTGCCAAAGGTACATACTATTAGACAGAATATCCAGTGACATGAAAATCTGTTCATACAGTTTAAACATATACTGTTCAATGGAGGCAGGAGATACAGTTCCCCAGAGATTCTGTCCCTCAAGCCCCCCCCCCCCCCCCCCCCGGCAAACTGTGTATAAACTTTTCTGATAGCGCCCTCTTTTGAATCAAACTCCTCCAGCCCATGATAATTTCCCATATAGAATCTTGTGGGACAGATTTCCATGTGACACCTGAAACATGGGTTTGAACAATAGAGGGCGACATATTGCTTTAGGATATACAAATGGGTGAGGCTCAACACGGATAATCACGATGCACAACGATCCAGGTTGGTGTTTTAAGACTACAATAACATACACATAAAAATAATCCAGAAGAACGGGATTGTTATTCTGAGTGAAATCAAGGGAAAATGTTGGAACAATTTGTATAGGATTGAAACTTACTGCCCTGGCAGTAATTTGTTCTTTCTTAAATTGGTATCCCTAGGGAGACATATCACTCACAGCACAGTGATAGCCATGGGTCATTTCTGCTCAACGCCCCCCTTGGTTCTGAGCCAACTCTGGCCACTCAGTCAGCGTGGCGTGGTCTAATTACACTGGGAGCAGCCAAGGCTGAATCAGCTCCTGATGGGGTCTTGTGGACATGAGTCAAATGTTTAACGCAATTGGGAAATAGCAGTAACTATGGGTTAGCATTTATTCCTGACTCTTCTAGCAATAAATTCAGCAGGAAAAGTCCTTCAAAACATATCCTGTGCCCAATCGCTCGGGTGGGGGATAACTGTTTTTTACAAGTCAGAGACTTAAGGCACAGTGCCTGGACATTAGGAAGGGATTTAATCAAGGATAAAGATAAGAGGGACTGCGGGGTGAGGGATAAGAAAAAAAAGAAAAACAGAGTGCGCATAAAACAGCATACATGTGCATGCAGTTGTGTAAATGAAGCTGATTGTATGGAAATTAACAAATAATAAATAATATTCATTGAGGCCTCACCATCAGCTATTTCAAATGTTTCTAGGAACAGCTCGTCCAGTCGGAGTAATGCCAATGAGTCCTAAAATGGGAAAACACACAAAAAAGGTGTTAAATGTGTATAATTTATTCATACAAAGTGGACTCGGCTCTGAATATGTGTACTTGGCAACTATTGATGGAAGTGCCATTGATCTAATTTATCTGACATCACAATAATCCTAGTTGTGCCAGTTTGGGAGTCAATGTTTGTTATACAGTGTAGTGCGTATTTTGGAGGAACGTGGAGTTTGGTGTTTACTCACTTACCATAATTTGTACGCGCAAAATGGGGAGCGTGGCAAAAAAAGAGCTTCAAATAATGTTGGTGCAAGGGGTCAAAAGACAGACCATTTGTTTTTGTTACGACGTGCAAAGCTTTCATTATTTGTTTTTCAACAGGAAAAACAGAGCTATGTTTTTTGAATTATGAGACTCATTTACATAGCAACTTATAATGGTTTACAAGGAGCTGAGGAGCATTCAGCAGCCACTGCCAGAAACACCAGGGCAAACCCCTACTCTTAGCCATAAATGTAACAATGCACGGGACCTACAGCTTTACGTCCCATTCGAAGGACGAAGCAGTAATGGTTAGCCTTAGTGTCTTGCTTAAGGACACAATTATCAAGACCAGGACTTGAACCCACACTCTGCCGATCAGAAACACCAGAGCTTGAGTCCAGTGCACTTGACCACTCAGCCCTGAAAGACCATATAACTAGACCCCCATAACCCATTACATACTCACTTCAACTTCAAAGCCTAGAATGAACGCCTTGACAAAGTCATGACCTTTCTGTAATGCTCCAACATCTGATGTCTCCTTTGAGCTCTAAAAGAAAAGCGAAGAAAAAAAAAGCAGATCAAAAATTGAAGTATATGTAGTACTCAATAACTCATAGTTGTAACACCATCAGGGACCAATTTCATAGAGTTGCTTAAGTACAAAAAGTAGCTACACACAACAAAAATATAGTTACCAGAATAAGGTTACCAGCCAATAAACCATTTCACATGTACCATCTGTGACTAGTATCCTGCTCATTTTTGTTTAGCAGCAAATTGTTAAGCAACATCCAATGCTTAAGAAATTCAATAAAAATGGACCCAGATCCTCCCAAAACAAATAAGGTTATAACCCCTCAAATCTAATACTATTACCTGAAACCAAACGCGATAGATTCATGTTGTTAAACAGGACCCAACTTCATAAAGCTGCTTCACAATAAAAAGTGGCTAAGCACAACAAAATTATGTTTACCAGAATAAGATTATCAGCTAAATACCAGGTCACAAGAACCATCTATGATTGGTATCTTGCTTATTTTTGTTGTAATATTTCTGCAAAGTCTCTTTACATTATTATTTGTGCTTTACCCAGTCACCTATAATGTGTGTTTAAGCAATACTCAGTAAGTGCCCAAGTCCTGTGAAAAAAAACCACAGGCATGTTACTTGGTGTGGGATTCAAACCCATGACCTCCGCCATTCTAGAGCAGATGTCTTACCACTGGACCACCGAGAGTACCGGTAGCTAGAGGCAGTTTGAATCCTTTATTTTAGCAGCGGGTACCGCAAGTACCACAACAGTTATAATAGACTCGTCACAAACTCTCTAACGACCATTACCTTTATTTCTACATGTCTTGTCCTGAGATTGAACCTGATCTGTAGTTTAAGATGCTCAACGATGGGTGTGTAAATCTTGAGCCAGTTTTCCTTCAGAGGTGTGTATCTATGAGAAGGGACTGGAATCTTCCTCGTCTCATTACTTCCTTCCTGAATATCCACAAGAAGAAAAGGAAGTCAGATTGTTAAAGAAGAATCACATCATGGAATCTGATTCAGACTTAATACATTCCATTACCGACATAATAGAAATGAAACCATAAAAAAATACACAATTTTAATACTATAAAAAAAAAATACTATAAAAAAATAGATCTACCTAAGAAGTGTTATGGGCATTTTTGACATCTGCGATCGTACTACTGCAGATTAAAAAATTTTTTTAAAAGGAGTACAGCGCCTCAGCTACTGCAGTCTTGCTCTGCACCAACATTCTCGTCATGACTTCATATTCATGAGATGGGAATCAGACCGGATTACAGACTTTGTTTTCCACAAATCAGAAAAAGAAATGGTAACACTTGTTTATAACTAAAAAAGAGTATTCTTTTGGGAGAAAAAAAAAATCCAACTGAAAAAAGCCCCTTGAGAATCAAACACAGAGTGCATTGGTTGTAATGTGGTTTTGTTTCCACTCTGCTACGCTGCCTTATCATTGTTGGCTACTCGTTTAACTGTCAAAGAGGGCGCTACACAATTAGCTGGCTTTAATAATAAAAGCTTACTTACTTAAAGAAAGTCTGGTACTGTTAAAAACAGCCATTGAATTCTGTTCACACCCTCGTGACACCAGTGACGTATTTTTAGTTGGCTATCTGAAATAGCCTTGATTAATCTTGGAAGTAACTTTGACCTTGAGCAGATTGAAGAGAATTTTTGCACTAACTTTTTAACAGGTTAGTAATCTCAACAACCAAGGCACTCGAGCGAAGCTAAGAGTAAGAGGTAAGTGGACACATGAGTTGACATAGGCCCTTGATGGTTAAAAACACTGACCCACCCATAGGGGATGCACTACTATCTTAGCTGCACGATTTCGTGTATTTAAGTGTGGCCAAAGATTCAGCTTGGACACACAAGTGGGGCTAGGCAGATGTCAACATTTCAAAAAACCGGAGTACAGCGCCCCAGTTACAGTTAGTTACTGGGTCTATTCTAGACTCAGTAACTGGGGCGCTGTACTCCTAAAAAAAAAAAGATGACATCTTCGGTTGAACAAGCGCCCCAGACAAGTTCTCACTGTAACAACGCAATTGTCAATTTGTTATGATTTTTTGAACACCCCGCCACAAAAAATGCCTCAATATAACAACAACAAAAAAGCTGAAAAAGTTTTAAAAGTTTAAACCGCTGACCCGCCCGGCGTAGGGAATGCGCCTTCAATTTTTTATCGGTAAGCTTAAGCATAAATGGGGCCACACGTGTGGACAAGGATTCAGCTTGGCCTCACAAGTGAAGTGGTGGGGCTATTCCAAGTCCTACTCCCCCCCCTCAACACCCATAGTCCTAGAACTCTGAGGTTTGTTCCGCTAGAACTATGATCAATGGTTTGCTGCGAGCCACGCTAAACCAAGGATCCATTGTTTTTTTACATGACCCGTTGGTTCTTGAGAACTCTAGAACTATGATCAATGGTTTGCTGCGAGCAACGCTAAACCAAGGATCCATTGTTTTTTTACATGACCCGTGGTTCTTGCAAACCAGCGTTGCATGTAGCATACCAGTTTGGTCTCTCCAACACGCAAGTCGTATGCTGGTAATCAATGGTATGCTGTGTGCAAAGCTGGTCCACAATAATCAATGGCTTTTCTTTTTATTATAAGTAGAACAATGGTTTTTGTGTGGACCAGCATTGCGCACAACAAACCAATTTTATCAGTGACGGCGGTCATATTTGTTCTCAGAAGGCGAGGATTCTGAATAACTTTTTTTTTGTGGAGCGGATTTTCTGGACATGCTGGACCTACTCCTAGAACTACGCAGAATACCACTGATTATCAATGGAGCAGCCATATTTCTTACCGACAGGCGAGGATTCTGAAAAATGGTGAGAATTATCATTTTTTGCAAATGTGTTTTGCGGAGTGGATTTTCTGGACCAATGAGAGTTTAAAGAACAAATACAGCCGAACTTGGGCAAGATCAGATTTAAAAAAAAGCTGTAGGCATGTAAACGTTAAGGGCAAATAGTTTTGAATAGGATTTTGCACATGTCACTCTATGAGGGTAGTGGAGACAATAGCGGAACGAACCTCAGAGTTCTAGGAGTATGCTGGACCCACCCCGAGCTCGGGGTGGGTCCAGCATACACTTTTGGGGCATCAAAAAATGACAAATATATTCATGGATGATACTATTCCAGAAAATAAAACGCAGATCCAAGCTAACGTTTTAAACATCGTGTATCGATTGACGAGTGAGCACGTGTGTGCATGTGCGAAATGCATAGCGACTCCATCGACTTACGGGTCAACGCGCCTTGGTGCAAGACTTTGTTTTGATTATTCCCAGCGAGATGGCACTATCATTTGCAGGCGGGTTCGTGGATGATTGATAGCACCCTCTCGCGGGGAAAAATCATGACAAATTAAAGCGAGAGGAATCTTGCACCAGACTAGAACAAGTGTGGAGAACTTGCTATGGGCGTGCTTGCGTGCGAGTATTTATAAACGGAGTCAGTACAGAAAGTTACAGAGGAGACGTCAATTTCCATTTTATTTTCACAAATAATGTCATCCAAGGATAAAATCAACAATTTTGAACCCATCAGGCTGATAGTTCAGGACACCAGGAATATGTGAGTAAAGCTTAGAACAGCTTCACCAATAAGGCAAAAATATGAAAAAATGTTGGTATAAAATTTTTCGCATTGGTACGGGACCTTGGTACGGGACTCCAGTCGCGTTGTATGCAACATGCAGAGGAGTCCAACCTGGGCTAACCCACACCCTTTCGTTTTCCTGGTTCGTTAATGAAGCGCACTATTAATTATCAAAAAATGAATGTCCAGTCCGTCAAAGGGCAAACTTTCCGCTGTCCGCCACCAATTTATCTCCCTAAGTTCTGTTTTTTTTTCACTAAATTATATTCTTACCTATCAAGGAGGGTTTACCGAACATGTACAGCCAGAAAACAGGCAGAATTTAACAATTCTAAAGGCTTAAAAAGGTGTCCCAAAATCGCAAGGCTTCGTCTTGCAGTGAGATGAAAACAAACGCCATGTTGTTTCGTTTTCCTGCTGTGTGTGTGTATGTGTAAGTTGTGCAATACTCCAATCAGTCGGTCATCGTTCATGCGCATTGGACAATTCGCTAGGACTTTTTGATTTGTGGAATGGGTAATAATCGAAGATGATATTTAGGAGGGAAGTTAGAACAACCCACAAAGCACGCGTTGAACTTAACTAGGGCTTGTACTAATGGAATAATCCAAAACAAAGTTATGAATATTCAGTTTATGCAAGCAGTTGGACAAACCCAGCTTATTTTATATATTCATAAAAACTACATATTCATTATGACCTTTGGTGAACCAGGTATTGGGAGAAACATGTACGACAAACAAACCGTTCTGGTGTCAATGCCTCTTAGCCGTGTGGTACAGGCTATGCTCTCTTATAATTTGTTCTCTCTCTTGTTACAGGTTCGAATCTCAGTACATTGCATTATCTGATTGCTTGCTAACGTTCATTCCTTCCAGTAGATAAGATACAGGTAGAAACAATTAGAGGGACAACATGCATGGAGACTGGGTGAGTAAGGAGACAGGAGAGAAGAAGACAGTGTGGGAAAAAGCGGGGTTTTTTTCCGCCCAAATTTGAGGATTTAACCAAATATCCCTAGTTTTTAAACCGATCCTCTATGAAAACTATCTTTTTTACGTTTTCAAGATTCACCCAATCGATAGAACACATCCTCAGGTATGAACTGGAGAAAAAAAAATTGAAAAAAACTTTTTAAAAACGTCAAAAAGCTGGTGGCTGAATGCGGAAATTTTTCCCATCAAAGAAACTAGAGATGGTTTTCAGTTTCCACTGAGTGAAATACCCACTGAGCATAATGGTGTCAGTGAGTGAGACGAATGTCATGACTGTCCACCAGTACCACTAGCAGAGTAGCACTACCCACTACTGCACTGACTTCACTTACCAACAGGCTTTCCCCACTCAATGGAGGAAAACTGGGTCTTTTCGTAGTTGTTTCTGCTTCCATTTTATCATCGTCTAATCTCCTTTTCTTTCCTTTCTTTGATTTAACACTTTTGAACTCATCAGTGTGAGTTTCTGTTGATTCTAATACCATTTCTGTTGCACTTTCTGTTGTTTTCGAACTCGTGCTCGTCGCGGCAGTCGCCATCTTTAAATGAAGTGTTGCAATCACTTCTGAATCTATCATAATCACTCTTACCTTAGGGAGTTTACTGTATTGCACATGGTGGGTTTAGATATCGAAAAGAAAGAATATTGCAAAAATTGTTACAAGTATCTTTGTATTCTGAAACTAATATAATAAATGAGTAATTTGTACATTTAAACTGTTTATCAATCTAAAATATTGAAATGCAATCAGATCTCGCGATATACCACCCCCGTCAAACTAAAATGGTAGAGTCTAAATCATTTCCCACCATGCATCATTCAAAATGTCGCTCTCTTGTTGCTTCTGGGAGGCGCATTTCTCATGTTTATCGAACCAAAGTAACGTTTATGGGCTGACTTCTTTTCGGCTTCCAGATGGAGGCAGTAAAGTACTTGTAGCACCCCTTAAAGATAACGTTTTGTGTCTCGAGTATGTGAAGGAAAGGGGTAAATTGAAGCCAGTCGCTAAGGAAGTTCAGTTCATATACAGTAACCCAGGTATAGTGGACAGCTCGACCTTTGTGTTGTCATTTGAATGGCCGAACCTGAACCACACCTACCCAAAGGCAAACAAAGATAACCAAACTAATATATGAAGTTAAGCTATATTTCACAATTATTCACAGTTGAATATGTGGGTGTAAAACTACAACAAGTACATAATCCATGTTATATCACTTTTTTGTTGGTTTGTTTTTGATCATTTAAATGATCAAACCGACAAAAAAATTATATATATGGATTAAATACAAAACAGAAGCTAGACTATTTTTTGTACTACACACGACAGATACATATGATCAGGCACAATTCAGTGGAAAAATGGAAATTGAATTGTCACAACCAATGGGGGAGGGACATAAATGGTACGCTGGTTGTATACTGAGTAGGTGTGAGGGATGGTTGTGAGGGTTAAGTGTGAGACGGGGGAGGGGGCGGGTGTATGATCAGAGATTTTTGTTGTTTGTTGGGTTTTTTTTGGGAGGGGGGTGATTGGATAGGGGAGGTAGGGATGGGGTATGGGTAGGGAATGAGTTTGGAACGAGTGTGTGTGTGGAGCGGGTTGGGAATTACTGCTCTACAACAATGATTGAGTACACTAGAAATTAATCACAACCACCGTTAACTTCATACTGCATACCTCACCCAAACTAAACAAAGTCTGAAGGCAATAGAAACGAACAAATATTCAATGGCATTTAAATCTCTACTGAGTTTTTGACCATTGATTTACAAAAAGAATTTGGGGGCCTGCACAATGTTCATGAATCGTGGTCATTAATATGAAGGCACTTTTTATTTGGGCGGGGTGGGGGGGGGGGGTTCTTCTTTACTGCAGGCAGTGTGCCCATTGTACTTTTATTTCAAACCTTTTAAGTTAGCCTATTCACCTAATTTAAAATAGTTCTCATGAAAGTGTTAAAATTCAACGATGAGTTATGACAAAGACTCTTCTTATTTTACAACACAATCTTGCACACCCAGTCTATTGTTTGGTATAAATCTACTTTCTACATATTGTTTAGATGATGCAGAGGTGGTTTCCATCAGTGCGTTTACCAAGCAGCCTGAAGCTACTGGATTGGTTGTCGGTATCACCTTCACAAAGGTTAGGTCTGTCGTCTGGGATCGAAAAATGTTTACCAAATTATAAAAAGTTATTTTACATTGTTTTGGGAAGTTTATAAATTCTTTCATTTATTCAAATCAGAAATATTCAGGTGTTATAAAAACTAACCTCAGGAATTTCAAGAAAACAATATCCATACCGATTAAATTGTTATGTTTTGTACATACTTCATTATATAATATGTGATTTCACTTTTGCCTTAATAGCAAAGGGGATTCACGATCTGAATTACAAGATAATTCTCAGGATTTTGTGAAAAACCAAAGTGACTTTGTGAACCCTTTAGAAGTAGCAGTGAGGCTTCTTCTACCCAGTCGTTGTTGCACTGACTGCATGCAAATCAACAGCACATTAGCTGAGACTCAATTGTCACTCATTTCAATTGTAGTTTTGACATTCTCAAACGTAGTCAGCATTTAAAACAATTGTTGTAGTCTTTGTTCCGTTTCTTCCTCCATGTTCTGACATAACAGCGACCTTGAGTTTCATACTTCAATGGGCCGAGACCAACTTTTCTTAGAAACCTGCATTTCCTTATCAGAATGTCTACTTAATAAAAGTTAACGGGCACCAAGACCAGGACCAGAGTAACAGAAACAATGACCACTGTAAGCCTTTGTGATGGTCCACCAATTATTATCAAAACAAGGTTTATGTGTTTGGTAACTTTATAATCCCAATGTGCAGCCTTATGGGCCACTTAGCCAGACGAGGATAGGTGAGGTGAGGTGATAATCCGAATGTTTTATCCCTTTTTTTTCATATACAAGGATGATGGAAGTGATAGTCCCAGCCATTACTTCAATATTTACTATCCTTGGGAGAAGGACGCAGACTTCAATCTGGACAGAGATTCACGTGAGTAGTTTCTATGATTCCTCCAAGTTGGTCAGCTTTGAGACTGGCCAAATAAGCCAGATGTGACTTTGTTTTCGCTGTTCGAGATCCAGTTAGTTTTTTTCCTGCTTTTAAAGTACAGAGGCATTTGTTAAAACTTTTTAATTGATTTGGAGTGTGGATATTTAAAAACGCTGCTCCTTGACAGAAACGGTATTCACAACAACAAAATATTGTGTAGGTGACCACCCTGAGGGTAGAACATCTCTTTTGTGAGAAGTGGTGCTCTGGAAAAGAATTGGAATCAAGAAATAGTTTTGATGTTTTGAACAGTGTACTCTGCTCATTTTCAGAAGTAAAAAAACAGAGCACACTTTTCCAAATGTCAAGACTATTTCTCAATTCCGGTTCTTCCTGGAACCGCTACTTCTCCCGAAAGAGATATTCCCACGTGGTTGTTGACTGCAAGCTTTATTTATGGCATACAAAGCTTCAAATCTTAGACTACTTAACGTTCAAAACATTTCTAAATGATCTCTAAATTATGATCCCATTTTTATTTTTTTTTTTGATTTGCAGAGGGCTGGAATAACAATGAACATTTACTGGATTTTATACCCTACTATTTGTGTCACACAGAGTGAGTATAGATACTGTAGTTCATCGGAAAAAAAATCCAAGTCTGGCTTTGAACAAATCTGGTGGTTATAAATAAATAAATAAATAAATAAACTTTATGATTAAGAACAAGGAAAATAAGCTGTTGCAAACTGCTAACCAACCTTGTGGTATAATTGTCAAAATTGTCAATGACCTCACGTTTTGACAGTAGCAGAGTCTTTCTCAATTTAGGCTAAATTTCCTTTGAGGCAAAATTTCCCTTGAGAAAGACTCTGCTTTGGTTGAAACATCTAGCCATTAAAGAGTTTTATATTAATTAATAAGAACATGAATTAGTTGGGAGGTTATTGGACAATGAATTGACAGCTTTTTCATCTTTGTAGCATAAATCAAGATGGAGAGAGAGACACTGTTTTTCTTCTCACTGGAGGTGACGGTAAAGTCCACTTGTACAAAGAGGTAAACTACTTCACCAGTTTAAGCCCGGGATCTTCCTTTATTTTCTTTTTCCTTTCACCCTGACGGAATTATTTTCTCGGAATTGCCTGAATCATTTTTCTTTGAGAGTACCACTGGCACAAAGAATCCTTTACTTGACAAAGCCAAGGGAACAAAGATTCTCTTTGAAGCACTAGAGTTTGTTGTTTCACTATTGAGAAAATTCCATTTTCACAAACTGTAAATCGCAAAATCTTGGCTGTGAGACATGACTGCCAGTTGGGTTCAAGGCTGGCACCAAGGCTGGAATCTCGGTCTGCTCAGACTTGCCTCCATTGAGCTGAAAGACAATGAAATTCAATAGTGGAAGCTGCTGGATGCCATATAATAATGAACCAGGGATTACACAATAACCCCTGCTCAAAGGCAGAGTTAGGCATTATTTCCCACCTCCATTTGTCCTCTTTGTACGGGAAGCAGTGGTGGAGAGTGAATGCTCTGTGCCAGCTCAGTTGTGGAAAGTACAGAAAGCCTTTGTTCCGATCATCCAATGTGACACGAAAAAAATCAAAAGTCACATCTTGTACTCATCCGGGGGGAAAAATTGGCGTTAATTGGTTAACAAGAAAATAAGCTTTTCATTAAAGTCAACTTTTCAATAATTATAAGTGAAAGACTAAAACGCATGATTGTTTCTGCATTACCCTTCGATTTGAATGCCAAAGTTGCATGTCTCTACCTGTTTTTTGTCTTTGGCAGGACAAGGAGTCTTCCAGCCGCTTCTCAGAGCATCCAGTAGAAGATCTGTTTCCTGAATGTGAAGATCTTCCGAGCATGTAAGTCATCAAATCAGTATTGTATACCCCCCTCCCCCTTGGCCCTCCAACCTCAATTCAACCACATTTATTTCAATGCTGTCCTTGGAAAAGCAAATATATATTTGTTTGTAATAAGTTGAGTTACAACATTTCAGGTACATCAAGTAGCAAACTACAGAAGGGACACCATTTTGGTTTGGGAAAAGCAAAAATGCCTTTTGTGCCTTAACCAAGGGACAGACAACGATGCAAGACATGACAGGACAAAGAACTACAAAAGAAATGTGTGCATTCAGTTGCTGAGACATAGACAAAATTGATCAGCAATTTGAAAGTTATGAGAATGTGTCAATACCACTCTTGATCAATAAACTCCATTAACCAGGAGCTCTGACACAATATGCAAAATCAGTTTATGAAATCCATTCAAACTGCACTAACGAACGTATAGTCCTGAGCCAATGATATGTTCCAAGCGAACTTGATGAGAGCAAATAAATAAATAAATAAATAAAAGGAAGATTGCAATCTACTATGAATATTATTGTTGTCCTCAGAGCTCTGTGGTTACACTGTGTCTCGTTACCAGATGACAGACGGTTGACTGCCATCGGTTGCCAAAATGGATACCTTCGATTATCTCTAGTCTCCTGTAAGGCAGATTGTAAGTATAGTACCTTGTTCCCTGCATATGTAACATACATAAAATGCAATCACACAAAAAGGAGCCAGTCTTTATTTGTATTGAGGAAAAGATGAGTGCATAATGATGAAGGTCCATTGGTGTTCACTAACCTACTTGTTATACCACTTGCAAGTTTGACCAAATCAAAAAACGTAAAACCTTGTCTCCCCTACCCCACCTCGGAGAAGGCTTTTGCCGGTAAAGGTCATTGATTACTTTTTCCCAAAGCAAAACTTTTGTACCAAATCATGGCTATTTGTTTTTAGGAATCAGGTAATATTAATGATAATAAGATTGATTGAGTGTCTAACTCTGATCCAACCCTGAGGTGCTTTACAACATTAAAACGTCTTAAAGAATATAAAGAAACCTAAAGTAAGATCATACTTTGGTTATGACCCCGAAAAGAAATTGTGTAATTTTGATCCAAAAGCCTACTTGTTATAAAGATGGTAAGGGTAGTAAGCATCCTGCAAAAATATTTCGTCTGAAATGCCCCTGTTAGTTAGAATCTCCAAAGATAGCCTGCAGATGACCTTTTGAAATTTCCATGGTGTCCGTTTGAATGCTGCCCTCAACACAGCCAGAGATGTAGTTGGTACCCGCTACGGTCACCTCTTGATGAAAATACTGTGATAGTTTTTTGCTGTTTTCTCAACAAGTAGACAGTGTATTTAGCTGAAACTTGTACAGGCGACTTTTATTGTATCTTTCTTGATTATTTTGCCTATATAATCAGCATTATGTTGACAAAAAAAGGAACGATTATCCTACCTTCAAATTGAAAAGACTTGCATAGCATAGAAAACCCTTAAATATATGTGTACATATATACTATTGTATACACTATATCGATTGCAAATGTTGATCACCACACATATTAAAGGTTTGGTTGCTATTTGAGTGGGGATTCAAATCGGGGTCCACAGAGGTGAAAGGCAGGGCAGGACATCACTCAGCCCACCTGACCCTCCAACCTTTATTCTTCCTGTGATGGAAGAGAGCAAAGATGACTGTATCATGATAAGTTGACTCCTTTACCATTATTTGTCTGATTGCTATTTTTTTCAGACACAGACATTGTGAGTACTTGGGAGCTGCAGCATGACAGCGCCATCACCAGCGTCAATCTCTTCCAGGATCGGTCCCCGGTCAAGAGACCCTCATTCTTGCCAACAGCAGAAGGCGATGACGATTGCTCCGATGCTAACAGTGTCCCTGGGGATGAAGAGTGGCATCTACTAGTGACCAGCGCACTAGAGATTGCTGTTGTTTACAGGTATGTATAACTTTGTAAGACTATACTAACCTGAGTTTGTCCCAGCTGATTCTGTGAATCAAATCAATTCCTAGAGTTATCACATTCACAGGCTAGTTGGAAAGCTAATCTCATCTCATCTTAGAACTGGTAACTGGACTTGGGCGCATCGGAAATAATGAGTTTCGTTGGGAATTGAAAGAGTCTCCAAAATGTGACTGCGGCGCGGAATTACAGACATCTGAATGCATCATCACTGCCTGACCATAGAGGTGTCTTAGGAGGTTATGGCGCTCTGTCTGAGTGTAAACAGAACGCAGTACAGTGGCTGCATTCACTGGACTTACACATGTAGTCAGACAAGCATATGCAAGATCAAGAAGATCTTAGCATTACTCCTGGCTCATTTGATTGATGTTGCTGCACTCTTACAGTAGTTGAAGATGTAAAACGATTCATTTATTAAAACCTGTACAGTTATAGTTAAAACAGCGACAAGAATCTAAGTCTATTCTGGTACGCCAAGAACATGCACATGAGCTTCCACTCCATTCCTCCCATGGGTACAAAGACCTCATCAATCTTGACAACAATACTGTCAACTGGCTTGTTGACATTCTAAATACTAGTGTTGCATCTGAGCGTGGACTCATCTGAATGATCGAATGAATCATGGTTGATTGGAAGAAAGTCAAATCTTGTGGTCGTTGTAGGCATTTTGGCATTTCTTGATACTGTCAACTAGCTTGGGACATTCCAAATACTAGTGTTCCAAATACTAGTGTTGCTTCTGAGAGTGGACTCATCTGATTGATCGAACGAATCATGGTTGATTGGAAGAAAGTCAAATCTTGTGGCCGTTGTAGGCATTTTGATGAAACCGAAGAATAACAGGGAGTCCACACACACACATAAGCTAAAATTCGCTGCTAACCTGTGAAATATATGCTTGATGAAACACAGAATTCCCCTGATAGCACTGATTTTTATCAACTTTTGCTATGAAGAAAGGGGCACATCAGCTGTTATTTTTATACAACTCTTGAATTTATGTGGAAATTTCAACACAAAATGTAAAACTTCCCAAATGACCGGTGTAGTAACTTGCCTGCCAGGAAATGCCATGGGATGTACAAGGTAACTCTTTTTGTAAACAAGGGTTACATGGTCAAGTTTTTTGCTAAATGGCAAAATCTTTACCCAGTTTTATACAAAAGCTTTTCACAATTTTACACCTATTCTCAACAACTCTAATGATACTAAACTCTAGCTTGTTACCACCTGTTTTCTACGTAGGAATGTTCTATGCAACGGTTTCCTGAATCAGTTGGTGTTACCGGATAGTGATTGTTTTGACTGTACACTGTGTGCTTGTGTGGCGGATTTGGATTGGGATGCACATAATGAAATCCTCATCGGCACATATGGTCAGGTAAAGATTCTTCACTTGACTTCACTGACAGAAAAACAACCCAAATAGGGAAACCCTCTTTAATATGAGAAATAGGGCATCCAGTTTGGTCATTTACATCTACATGTAAAAGAAAGATTATTATTATTACTCTTTGTATCTCTGGTATTAAAAATCATGGATGCCTCACAAGTGAACTTAGTCACTATAGCCCCAAAGCCTGAGGAAACCTGTAAACAAGGGTACTTGCTATGTGAACCAGAAACACCAGGGTTAACCCCTACTCTTCCACGATAAATGTTCTGGGTCCTTTTTACGTGCACTACTAATCCTAGCACATGGGACCTATGATTTGATGTCCGAGGGACAAACAATTATGGTAAAGTATCTTGCTCAAGGACACAAGTGCCAAGACCGGGAATCGAACCCACACTCTGCTGATCAGAAACACCAGGCTTGAGTCTGGTGCTCTTAATGGCTCAGCCACGACATGCCACAAAAATAAAGTAGGGTTTTCGTATTCCCAAAAGCAGGTCCAAAAGACATCAAGATGCCCCTTTGGTTAACACTGTGAACTGAAATAAGCATTGTCTGTCTTATCATTGGTCAAATATAGGAACTACTCTGCTACAAATACTTCCCCAGTGAGGATGTGAACCCAAAGAGCAGCGAGGGAAACAAAACGGCAAACGAGACCGGAGGAGATGATGACAATCTGCGGAGCCCAGTGTTTAGACAAGAAGATGGGGACATTCTGGAAGATGATATACAGGAAGATCCAGAAGGAGAAGAGCGGGAACCGGAAGTGGTTGAGGACGGAGATGAGAATGCTTGCCAGGGAGACGGACATCATCGGGGAGGAGAGTACCGCCTTGTATGGCAGAGAAGCTTTGCCCATCCACTCCTTGCCATGAAATATGTGGATTTGATGTCTGATGGATTGTATGAACTCATACTGTTATCACAGAAGGGAGTGCACATCCTTCAGGTGGGTGTAGAGTCTACTCTTTATCCATTGCAAACTTTAGATTATTGTTATATAGTTCTGGTAATGAAACCAAGGATGCTTCATAAGTGAACTTAATGACTGTAGCTCGCAAGCCTGAGGAAACCTATAAACAAGGGTGCTTGCTATGTGAACTAGAAACACAGTGGTTAACCCCTACTCTTCTACGATGAGTGTCCTGGGTTCTCCTACGTGTACTACAAATCCTATTACATGAAACCTAGGGCTTAATGTCCAATCAGAAGGAATAAGCAATTATGGTAAAGTATCTTGCTCAATGATATAAGTGCCAAGACCGGGACTTGAACCCACACTCTGCTGATCAGAAACACCAGAGCTTGAGTCCTGACACAACACCATAAGTAGTTATGCTAATAAACTTAATGAGCTGTGAAAGGAGAATAGGTTGGGGAAAGTACCACTGCAGGATATCCTTTTTGGGAGAAAAGGGTTTGAATCGAGGTAGAACATGTACTCTGATTGGGAAAGGTTTGGGTGGTAATGACTGTGTTAGCTCTTTGGTAGAAGCCATAAAAACTTCTTAGCTGCAACACAGTGATCATGTTCAGTTGCTTTTTATTTAGCATTTGTTTTCAGTCTAACAAAGTGCTAAAAGGGTGGTTAGGGATCTCACTCACTTTGAGGCCAACTCCCTGTATGAACATAATTAACTGGCATTATTTTGTGTACCTTGAAAATCCAAAAAGATTTTATTTGTCTGTTTGTCTTGTCCTTCCAGCATGATTTGATGGAAGCGGCACGCATGTGTGCAGAGAGACTGACTGATATTCCTGCATCTTCCTCATTGGAAGATACAAGATGATGAGAACGGCACAGTACTGATGGAGAGATGGACACTGACTTGAGGAATCAGCCACAACTCTGTAAGACGGACAATTCCTTGGTGATATTGATGCACACAGTGGTGGGCTCATAGAGCCGCTTACCCACTTCATGTCAGATGAAGTGTTTTTCTGCCAAACTTTTAACGGCTGAAACAACTTCGGATTTACATCATCATCATCATCATCATCATCATCAGTCAGCATCATGCATTTCTGCCTGACTGGTGAGAAACTTCCAAATAGACCGATCTTGAGCTACCACTTCTGCCTCCTCCACAGACCACCCAGTGCCCAGTATGGAGAAGTCCATCTAGATTGCATTCTTCCATGCTGTAAACGCATCACAAGATAAAAAAAGAACAAGAGGGGACCAGTTGCTCAATGACTTGATGTGTCTTTTGAAAGCGTGCTCTGCATAGTCTATAACACAGAATGGATCAACCACAGGACTAATTAAAATAGCCAATATATTTGGATATCTCAAAGTCACATTTTCCAGGCATTCTGGGAAAGCATCAGTTATTCACAACATGTGAACTGGCATTTGCTAAAGCCTGCATGAAGGGCATCCTCATTAAATAAATGACAGAGTGGATGACACCACCAGGATTTCCTTCACTTATGTTGGATTTGACGGCAATAAAGACATTATTATATTTTGGACCATGTGAAAAGGTTACAGTGCCCTCTACTGGTGCCAAGTAAAAGTCAGTTGAGGGCGCTATAACTTTACCAATGGTCCAAAAAGTTAAAATTTCTGTACAGTTGTTTGTGTCAAAACCATTAAATATAATATTGATTCTGTTCATGGTACACCTGGTAAAAACACACTGATATAAAAATCAAAGATCGATTTCAATTTTGACAACTACAGCAAATGTCATTCTTTGCAGACAAACAGACGATTGATTCAGAACTATTTAAAAGAAAGTATACAAACATTGGTTATTGATCTGTTCATAGTGGAACACCACTAGAAAGGTATACTCATGTGGGAGCAATGGAGACATTTTTAAGGCCAAACTGCTGAAATGGACCTAACACCTTTCTTTTCATTTCAAAGAAAAGATGAAAGGGAAAGATTATTTGTTGCCAAATAAAAAAATAAAAAAAACCCTTCTTGATTCAATATTCATAATTTTTCTAATTTTTGCTTATCAATTTCGTATGATTGTGTCTTAGCAACTGCATGCGCATGTTTCTTTTGTTGTACTTTATCCTGTCTTGCATATTTGTCTGTCCCTAGGTTAGGGCAAAATAGCATTTTTGCTTCACCCACACTGAATGTTATCCCTTGTACAGATGGCTACTTGGCATACCTGTAATGTTGTAACTCAACTTATTACAAACAAATGTATATTTGCTTTTCCAAGGACAGCATTGAAATAAATGTGCTTGATGAATTGAAGATTATGCTCTTTCATATTTTCAGCATGTTGGTTTGGATTGCACAGTCAAAATAACTGAATTTAACATTTTTATTTACCCCCTTCATGTTTTAAATAATGAACTGAAAATGCCAGTTTTGTGTGTGGTCAAATCCAACCATACATTTAAAATGCATGAAAGTTGAGTTGAAATATTTTGGAACTTTATTAAGAACATGAACATGCCTTGTTAAAAACATGTAAGTATTTCATAACACCTGAGATGATTTCTTGAACATAAGCTTCCAACATCTGCGTAAAGGTAGGGTCATCGTTTGGTTTTTGTCAACATAATGCCGATTTATCGGCAGAATTATCAAGAAGTTACAATAAAAATTCACCTGTGAAAGTTTCAGTCAAGTACAGTGGCTACTAGTTGCAAAAACAGTCACATTATTTTCATCAAGATTGTCGAATCTATCCACGATATCAAGGTAACAGTGGGCACTAACTGCATCTCTGGCGCAGCGTTCACAAACGAACACCACAGAAAGTTAAATCTCCAAAAGTCGCCTTTTAGGTGATCTTTAGGGATTTAAATTTGTCAACATACTTTTATTGAATTCTAATCAACGGGGGCACTTCAGACAAAATCATTTCACAGGATGCTTACTACCATTAGCATCTTCAAAACAAGCAGCCTTTCGGATACAAGTTACACCACTATTTTTCAGACTCATTACCGAAATTTCACCCTACCATTAAGGTTTCCTTTTCGATAACAGCTATATGAGAAAGAAACAGACAATTAATGGAACAAAGACTCTTGTTTTTCTTGAAGAAATATCATTGGACCATTCGGTGCTTTTATTAATACTCTCAATAATGAACAATTGATAAAGATGAATACTCCATGAGTGCGGGACACTTTAAGACATTGTCTAAACACAAGAAGTGTGAAGTCAGGATGAGAAGAAGAAGAAGAAGAAGAGATAACACAATAAGTAACAGTCATCCCTCTGAGAGAGTTAACTTAATACAGTCCACATGTACAGTATTCAAGTTTAAACGCTATGTACAGAATGTACACAAAGGTTAAGGGGGGGGGGTCTTCTTCTTGTATGTAAAACACACACATAATGAATAACCCGTGCGACAATGGTATCCCATTTTCTTTTCTAACAACAAACAGGAGACCTTTTACGAAGAGTTAAACAAAAATCATTGTATGTTGTTGAGTTTTCTGCCAACTTTCAGATGTCCATTTTCTGAGAGGGCAGTAAAGACAAGAGCTTGTAAAACAGTCATTTTAACAGTTAATAAAAATCTCCATACTGAACTATGCATGCATTTAAGCATAACTTGTTTTTATCTACTACACGTTGTTGTCCCATTTATGTACAAAGTGGCCATGACTGTTTATACATCCAACTAAAACAGAAGTGAAGAGTGGACTATGTAATTCTACAGCACAGTGATCTAATGTTAGTACAGACTTGTAGAACAAGGTTCAATTTGTGTGAGGAGTGGGGTTCCCATCCAATGTGTTTCAATTAAAACCAGTACTGGGCCAACTTTGACTGAGCTGCGGTGCACAGGAACTCCATAAGCACAAAACATAAAAATGCTTTGTAGCAGAATACCAGCCATATAATATTTGACTTATAACAGCTGGTTCCCGCTAATTTATAAATGAATCTGTGAATCCCTGCTCCTGCTAAGCAGCTCTACTTAAATGACTTGATTGGCAAGTACACTTTAAGGTTCAAAATTCACACCAGCTGAATGCCCCATAAGAATTTCTGTTACTGAAATCATCTGTTCCAGTAAACAACTTAACACAAACAAACATTTCTACATAATGTTCCACCGGCAGCCAGCAAAAGATTGGAGAGTATTTGCATTTGACATCAAACTTATTATACTAAATAACTCCATTGATTTTTCATGTGTCATTAAATGATGATCGATCTTCATACTTTCAAACAAATCCATGCCAAATAGCCATTTTAAGTGTTTCTGCACCAAAATAATTATCACCAAAATAATTCCAGGATCCAATCCAACAGAGCTACGTAGCTCTACAATTGAGCTCGTTTGCTAAACACTGGAAATCAAAATCGATACAACTGACAGAAGGTTGTTGAGCTCCGCTGTGTTCTGTTCATCAACATTTTGCATAGAACAGAGGATATTTGCTTATCATAGTGGAGACACCAGCTGAAATGTCATTTGGTTACTAGTACTTGAGACTGGCTCCCTGCTTCTATGCAATAACAACAAGGATCCACGCCACATTCGACAGAGCTATTAAGCAATTTCAAGAAATCAGTTTTTTTAGCACGATTAGCACGAAACCTTAACTGAGATTTTTCTGTTCTAGCCATTTTTTTGCTTAACGGCTTCACAAAATTGGGCCTTGCATCTAGTCTTGGTACAAGACGTTGTTAAGCAGTTTCTCACAATACACTACCACCACGCTTACAAAAACTGATAGCGGCCGTTGTTGGTTATTCGATGAGTAATGTCTTGCAGTATGACAACAAAGTATTGTTTTGATTGTTTGTACCATCCCTTCCACTTAATACACGCTGACGTAGTTTAAAATACAATCATATAAATTGACTCCACTTAATTTCACTTGCATATTTGATTATAATAATTTCTTTTACTTTGATCCCATTGATATCATAAGCCCCTGACACTGACGGAGCATAGTTGTGTAGAAAATACCAAAAACAAAGATTCCATAGCACTTTCAACAAACACACTATGTTATAAAATTTTAGTTTGTTTTCATGCTTCGTAAGCAACCAACAGTATTTCATGTGAAATATTTGTTTGTCCTCGTTAAGAATGAAGTTTCATTCTCTTTTATAAAAATAAACCAAGCAAAATGCCATTGAGGTTCAAAGGGTTGGAGAAAAAAATAATTAAAAAATAATAATAATAAAACAGGGGTCACCAGTGCCATCGCTGATTATCACTACGCATTAAACATCTTACAGTACTGCTTTGGTCAGAGAGTTGACCACACAAGCCGCTTGTTATTTGAGCAGTTTGGAAGACCTACGGTGCATTCTTCAAATACCATGCTTTCCATGTTAAGGAAGATAGTGAGGAACCTACCCTTATTGGTTAAAAGAAGAAATACAATCCAACGATATCATTCCAGACATTACCATGGCCACACATGTAAATCTAAGACAGCCGTTTAGTTTTAAAAATTGTCAGAGCCAAATGATTTATTTCAGTTTTTCTGTGCAGCAATTTTGAAAATTTATTTTGATTTAGTTGTTAAACATCTTTAAATACCTGCAGGTCATTTTCTTTCGGAGTTGAGTGATAACCATGGATAAACAATCCCGACTACGTTCCCCATTTGGCACATTAGTTGCTTGTACACTCACATTATAAAATACTGTATGATTCAAACTTGTGTCTAAGGGTGAGATGACCAAAGAATACTTTTATTTACCAAGAAAAACGTGACAATAAAACTTGACTTGTATAGTCTGTGAAATTCTTACATGATAATAGTGTGCGTGTACATCCTGGACAAATACCTTGCATGCATCAAGGAGGGTTTTGTGAGAAGGCTAGGGCTATAAACTAGGCACTCTATGCAAGACATCTCAACATTGCCAATTGTAGTAAACAGTGCCAACACTTGACTTTATTTTTTAACGAGACATACCTGTAAAGGCTTGAATTTGCACTCGCATGAAAACTACCATGTCCGCAGCAGCATTTATAAAGTTATTAAGTTATTGCATTGGTGAGCTGCCTTGCCCAATTAGCAATCCGTAAATGGGCATTGTGAAGGAGTCTGAGGCCGCATCTGAATTGGGCGCTGCAGTTACGGCTACAGCTATTGTTTAGGATGTACTAGAATTTAACGCATGATGACGCGGAAAAACTAGCCGTAGCTGTAGCCACCAATTTGTACACAGCCTTATGGCATGCATGGAGTGCCTAGCCTACAGACCTAGCCCACGTGAGAAGGGAAAACTAGAAACACTGAATATTTTAAACGTCTTTCAAAAAGGGGAAAGGTATATTCGTCCAGTTCAAATAATTTCCATTATACTGCAAGCCAAACAAATTTAAAAGAAATAAAGTATGCATACGATTATAGTCTGTCAATAAGGATCACTGAAAAGAACCTATTCTGCAATGCAGCCTCTGCAGCCAAAGGCAAAAGCTGCAGCCAAAGGTGAAAGCCGTAGCTAAAGCCGCTTGATTCGGAAACAGCATTTAGCTCTTCCTCACAAAAACCAAGATGAAAAACGTTGTAAAGGTTCTTTACACTACTTTGATCTTTTCTCAAAACCTTCCTAGTTATTACCAAATTCCATTCAGACTGTGATTTATTGACAAGCATAGATATATCCCATCCTCCAGGTTTTTATCGATTGGAAGTAATACATTGATCCCTTGCTTCATTGAATCAGGATTCACTCTGTTGGTTTGGGTAATATATTGTTATCTGGGCCCAATTCTATAAAGCTGTTAAGCACAAAATGGTGTTTAGCAATTTATTTCTGCTAAGTCACAAACAGTATACGCTACATGTTTATTTGTTTGGCTGGTAATCTGTTTTGCTGAGCAAGATTTTTCGTTGCTGCTGAGCAAGATTTTTCTTAGCTAAGCACTTGTTTGTGCTCAACAGCTCACTTGGTATTAAAGATAAAGATTTTGTAACAGAGAGATTGTAAACAAATTAATAAAGCACGCTTTGATTTCTAAATTGAACAAACAACTTTTATAAACTCTAAGGGGCCATGGAACACGAGGCAATTTACAGGCAACCAGTTCAAGGTAATCTCCAAGAAGAATTCATTCATGGGTCAAATTTTTACTTTGGGATAGTAACACGCTGATCAACAATGTCTCTTGGGCTTCTGAAGCGGTTGGTTGCTTCAAAACTGCCTGTAAATTCTGCCTTGTGTGACAATGCCCTTCTCAGAATTAGGGCCGTGTCTAAAATTGAGTGTTTTTGGATGTGGCTGATGAAGCCTAGAGGATGATAAAGTAAGTTAGCCGTAGCCATTGTTTAAGACATCTCTTATTGTTTGTTTTTTCTGAAAAGGAACTAACCCTGATCCCAGACTGGTTGCCAGGTATGATATGAAAGACACTGTTGGTTAAGACGGTAAAAAGAAAGCACATGAAAATAAAAGGAGAGATTAAGCTTGAAAGACGGACAAAAGGTAAAAGTTAAACCGACATAGAGAGATAGATGAAAATCTGTAGGGGGGGGGGAGTGAGGTAAGATAGCATCTCCACACTAGAACTGTTGAGGGCGCCCTCACACAATACAAAAACTTGTCGCTAGGCATTTTGAGAATGCAGGGAAGGAAGTGTAAACATTCAATTTTTGTCAAGGAATTGTTAATACTTCAAGTGACAAAAGTAAATTAAATTTTACCCCGGTCGAGGACCTTGATTGTGTTTTCTATGGAAAAAGGCAGCAGGAGAAAAACAAACAGTAGTAATCTAAAAGAAGAACAAAATAAAAAATTAATAAATAGATAATAATAATAATAATAATAATAATATGAAAAAAGTGTAGGCCCAATCACAGCTGATACTTAAATCGGTAAACATAAATGTTTTGTAATTTTCATATCACAAGCTGACTTGTTGAATGTTTCAAAATTAACTTGATCAAGACTGTTGGGCTTTGGCCGTGTCCGAATTTGTGGCTGTGGCTATGGCTACGTTGCTATGGACATCCTATACTTCCAACACAGTGACGCAGTGATCAAGCCAAAGATGCAGCCATAGCGGCCAATCTGGACACTGCCTATCAAGAAATGATACACCAAAGAAGAAATCGCTCAATGTTTGTCCAACTCGGAGGAGATAATTACAAAAATGTACACAATCTGGAGTAAAACTCATCACCGTACAACATATATGAGTGTAGGATTGGTTTTATTCCGTGATGGATGTTCTGTTTTAGTTAAGTATGGATATAAACTGATATGGACTCATTGTAAATGAGAATAACTTCAGTCACAGAAATAAACATGTTTAACAATCAGTAGAGAAAGTGTTTCATTGGTTGATTCGTTAATGAAGCAACTGATGCTGACCATCAAGTTGCTTCAGCCCAAGTTATATTACCTGCTTTTTACTAAGCATCAACCCAACATCAAACAGAAACAAATCAGAGTTGAGAAATGACTTTTTGGTAAAACAAGTTCTTGATAATTAGATTGAAAACTACTGTCGGGGTTGGCTGTCGACTTAAACAGGCAAGCAACTACGGTTTGCCAGAAAGAGGAGAGTGCCAAGCACAGCAATATTTTGATATGCGTTTTCATTTTCAATGGCAAACCTGAGAAACCCAAAATGAGGAAATCGGCTAATCAGCTGAACTGTTGCATGCCTGTTTAAAACTGTACAACGCTATGGTCCTGTTTGATAGAAAAACAAACCAATACTTTACACACTTTGATCAGAAATAATTGTTAAAATAGCAAATGAATAAATTAATTAATGTCAAAGATTTTAGGTAATCCATGTCTGGTCAGATATATTGAAATTAAACATTTTTTTTTACCAAGCTTAGGTTTTTTATTCACTTCTTTATTGAATGAAATATATGATTTGGAGGTAATTTTCTTCTCATCAGAAAAAAACATCAGTTGTTTATCGATTAAGACATAAATTGCTGGTGAAGTACACACACACACAAAATAACCGTCTTGTCATTAATTTTGTAAAACTTAATTATCGGGGATTTATTTTGGCCAATCTCTGATCAGTATAATTAAGGCAGTTAATTACAAAAAACTGTTATCTTACATAATTATATGTACAACTACACAAGAGGATAACGTGCACCACATGATAAGCTTTCCGTTTAAAACCACACATGAAATATGAATCCCTGCCAAAGCGATTCACAAATTCACAAAGCAGTTCTTAAATAACACTGACGGAACATAAATAATGTCAAATAAAATGGTACAATATTCACAATTAACAGACTGTAACTCCCCAGGTTCAAGACGTCTGGTTCACAAAGGTTATTTTACACGATGACTAATGATTTTTGGCACATCATTATCATTTCTTTTGGTTGAGGAAGCACAAAAAAAATGAAAACCGAAGTATTTCAGCAAAAATTCCGCTATTGTTGATAAAAAATATCCCTTTTTTAAATAAATATTATTATAAATTGTTGATTGACTTTCAACAATTGTCCAAGACGTTGACACCATTAGTCCATATCTGAATTGGTGGCTAAAGCTATGGCTATTGCTAAGAGTGCCCCATACTTCAACGCATGAAGACGCGGCAATCCAGCTGTAGCCACCTATTCGGGCATGGCCTTATTTTCTGTGATTCCTAAAAAAGCCTTACATATTCCCCAGTAGGTTTTCCTTGCTGAGTGGCTGGTAGCAGTTTCTTTTTCTAGCAGCCGAAAAAAGTGCGTAGCAGCATGTGCTTTAGCGTGGTTTGTTTGCATTGCAAATTGGTCACAATTTTAGATGTGGACACGGTGTGAGCTGGTAACACTAACAGTCTGTATTTTAGAGACAAAACATGACACAACTCCTGGGTTGTCCCCGAGACCTGGCAGATTTGTCACGGTTGAATGTATTGATAATGCCCTTCTTGCATTTACACTTACCCATATAACATTTACTTATGGAATTGGCATACAAGGCCCGAGCTGTATTTGTTGCTTTCTCAACCTGACGGAAAGAATGATCGTGAGAAACATTGACCCCAACATCGACCCCGACCGGCTTACACACCCATAGTTTGCAAATTTAAACTGATATGTTATAAGACTGTGTCGTGTGGTGTTTCATCATCTTTACAGCTGTATTCTCAGACTCCATCTTCATTTTGAAGGATTGGGTCAATATTCTATTTGCCAGAAGAGATGTTGAGGGAAGCCCCCACTTTGAGGGTAGTTTTGGGCTCACTACATTTCGTCGTTCCTTTCCTCCTGGCTTTGCTTCAAAGCAAGTGAAGGACAGGGGTGGGGGGAAACCCAATGGACGATCTTGGCGTAGATATCTCCATCATATTTCATCAAGGACTTCAACCTGCAAACCTTGTTCCTCTATTCGTCTGTCCCTTGACACTACTCTAATTCACTTATTATGTCAATTTTTCTATGACCTAAGACGTTTAACAAATAAGTCACATACAATACAAGAGGCAGTATCTGTCCAATAGAGAGATTTATCTCAGAGAATGTTCAAGATCAGTACTGGGTACATCCCATCTCAACTCTGCTGCATCTCCGCCAAGTTCATATCAAGTGCCACATGCGTGTTTAAAAAAACAAAAAAACATTTCCTCATTCGGTTCTAAAACGTTTGTCCAATTTATTGTCCAATATTCTCCTGGATTGACTTCAGTACATTTGGCACAAACTTTCTGTGATCCCTGACGTCTATCAGACGTTGAAGATCTCAGTTATAAGTGGGAAGAGACTCTCAAATTGTGAATCAGGTAGCTTCATCTGCATAAGGTCATTGATGTGTCTCGTGACCAGGTCTCGCACGTCGGTCAACTTCATGATAAGTTTGGCAAAGAACACCTTGTCCTCAGGATGGTTGACTTTGGTCAGCATTTGGAGGGTTTCCACCATCGGCCGCTGGATCTTCTCGACTTCTTCATGATTCTCAATATCCGGCCGATCTAAATCATGAAAAAAAAAAATAATAATAATAAAAATTATATAAATATAATGACAACAAACATTTAGATGTTAAATATTTTGCAAATAGTAAAGTTAAGATGCACTCTACCTTAATCCTTAAATCAATCTAAATTAGAAATGCATTAGTATCTACATACAAGGTTTAAAATATGTTTTTATTGTACACACAAAGAAAAAAATTTCACGGAAAAATATTCTCGTTTTGCAAATTTGCAAGATAAACAAATGTCGAATCACGCATCATGATCAAAATCCCATAGGTGGTCAACCTTTCCCAAAAGCAGCCTGCTCAAACTGCACTTTTTGCCAGGGTAATAACTAATAGCATAGCAGACGTTACCCATCCCATATGTTCGTCTTAGCCGCTGTGAAATGACCCAATGAAAGCCTTTATGAGTACAACACCAGATACATTATGTGGTACGTATTACTTAGCTCCACCATTACTGAGTATCAAGGGAGAGGTAAGGGCTGTGGTTTGCATGGGACAACTTGCCACAAACCTTCCCATTATTTGATTTTTATGGACAGAACACTGCTAATAGTCATGTGAAGAATGGTGTGATGGACTTGGGTATCGGGCTTTTAAACAGAGATGCAAGGTTAGATAACTTGGATGATTACCCAAATAAATTCCTCAAATAAAGAATTATTGGTTATAATTATTCACAATACCATTTTCTCTCCATTTTGTCACCACGATCATGTAACACTTTAAAATCGATCAATTTGTCTTTGTCAGACGATGACCACACTGTACTTTCTAGGGAAAGATAGCAATGTGATAAATGCAGTATGCTGAACATTCTACATCTTAGGTTTCTTGAGTTTTTGATTTCGCAGATGCATATAAGCTTGACTTGAAATAAGGGAGATGACTACGGTTAGGATAAGTCTTATGTATGATTGAATGTATGAATGTCTTTACAATGATTGATACTGGGCCCACTTGGTTTTTCAACAATTGATATTTTGTGACAACACCTAGGTGGAATCAATGTGCGAGCCAATCTTGGCCACATTGCGTTGTTGTAAAATATGCTTTTTAAAAGCTATAATTGAACTCCAAAACACATTATACTACACATAATGTAAACAGGCAAAATCAAAAGACAAAACTAAGCAAATTTAAAGAAAACAGTAATAACAATAACAGTAACAAAATAATAATACACAGTTCTTAAACAGCTGCTTTATCACACCAGAGGCCGTCTCAAAGCGCCCATTGTTTTCCACACGGTATGCGGAGCCATGATCAAATTATATGGTCCATTCATTTACATAGCACCATGTAACGGTTTACAAGGTGCTGTGAACCATATACCAGAAAACACTGGGGCAAACCCCTTCTCTTAATGATAAGTAAACTGGGTTCTTTTACGTGTGTTACACAACACACGGGACCTACGGCTTTATGTCCCATCCGAACGACGAAGCAATCATGGTTAACTGTCTTGCTAGGACACAAGTTTCACGACCGGGACTCGAACCCACACTCTGCTGATCAGAAACACAGGAGCTTGAGTCCAGTGCGCATGTAAGTTAATTCGATAACTCATAAAAGTGAATAAACAAGTGCTTAATGGTGGATTTAGCTGTTTGGGGTTATTCTTCTTTTTACAAAAAAATAAATGGAAGTAAAACTTGCCATAATGTAACCACTAGAATTCTGGTTGAAAATCATTGGATGATATGAAATTTGCCTTACAAAATTATTTTTGTAATTGTTGTTCATCTCAGTAAGTAAGGTTTGCGATGACACCATGTAAGAAATCTATTTATTTGTTCATCTATTTGTTTAGTTGTTCATCTTATTGGTAATAGCATGAGATGGCTCCCCCCTGCACTTTGTTATGTCATATAGGTATCTAGTGAGATGTGAGCTGAGTATTTTAGGGACTCTGAATTTACCTGTAGACTGCAGAACCCCAATACTTTGCATTTACCAAATAGACCAGGTGTAGCGTTTGCTCAGGGACCTAATAAATCCAAGTCACTGTTGTCCTTTGACGGGACCGTGACGCAAAAGATAACCATGTGTTTTCTACAGACGCCTTTTCACTAGACAGGGAAACAAGTGACAGGATGTGTTGAACCACGCAGGAAAGAGGATGCACATTGGACCTTGACTCCCCCGTTAAGACACCATAATAATGGGAGTCAGAGAATTCGAGGGATGGAGAAGCGGACACCAGTTTGGCACCTGTTATCAGAACAGGATGGGCCTGACTGGCATTGGATTACTAATTACTGGGAAGAAAGGATAGTGTCAGAGAGTGATGACTAGGTAAAGAATTTTGATTAAAGGTTTTCAGGGTTATCAATTGTTAATTTTGAAATAATTGTTTTTGGAAAGTCTTATGGGGCCGGTTTCGCAAAGAGCTAAGATTGATCTTAACTGTGTATCAATCTTAATTGCTGAGCAAAATGTGATGTCACCAAACAAATCAGTAGGGTGATATTGCCAGATCATCTTCAGATGAATCCTAGTGCTTTGTCAAGTCCAGCTCAGTTTGGTTAATCATGCCCAATCAGTGGTGCTATTTTATTACAGATTTTCAAGATACTTCTTTTCCTGGGAAAAGCAATGGTTATGTTGTAATGATGTTGGGGTCATTACAAGAGACATGAACAGAGCCAAAGCTAACGATTAGTTGTCATTAATGTGCATTTCCAGTGAGTTGAGATTTTTAATTTGGCAGGTAATGGTAATGGATGAACTTATCAATGTTACAAATCTAGACCATGTAAGAATTGAGAAAGTTTGTTTTCCTATGATCTGTTGAGCATACATTGTTTAAGAAAGCTGTCAAGCAGAAACTTGGTTCTAATCAAAACATTTAATGGAAACCACTTACAAGCAATAAACAGTGCATGGCAATTTGGTTGGTTTGGTAGATTTTCACTGATTTTTGATTTGTGCTTAGCAGCCTCTTGTACTAAACAGCCGAATACGGAGAGTTTTTGTTTTTTAAATAAAAACCTGCAGTTGTCCATAGACAATTCTGGACCAAATTTGATGGATCTACGTACTGTATGCAAAAAATCAAGCTTATTAAAGGCCTAAGTGTATATCACAGGTAAGCGAGGAATTTCTGCTTGTGCCTGTACATCACGCTACTAAGCAGTGTTCCATCACACAGCTAGACCATTAAGCAGAAAATTACGACTGTAAACGCAGAATTTCGTAAGCAGAGCCATGAAATTGGGCCCTGCATAGCACACTTAACAGTCAAAATACTCAGTAATGTTTTATAGTTATTTTTGACTCATTCACTGGTAAGTTCTTCTTCAACACTTCATTTGTTGTGTATCGTTTGCTGCTGAGCTTTGGTAAAATGCTAACTGAGAAATGTTGCCGCAACAAACTCTCGTATAACAGAGGTGAAAGTATTTGTTTCGGTATCAGAAATAAAAAAAATGCACAGCCCAGGTTATAATGCTCTGGTAATGATGACAATGCCTTTGTTTCACACCAAATTGAGAATTATGTTATGTGTCTCAGATCAACTCTTCTCTTGAATTCAATGTAGAAAACAACAAGTGAGGAAAGGGTACCCTTGGCACAACTAGTCCTCACAACATTTAAATAAAATTTAAAAACTCTCTTTTTTTTCACAGGTTGAAGGTCACATGTAAAATGCAAACCTTGAGTTAAGTAAGCACACCTGCAGCATTTAACAAATTGCTGCGCTGTTTCTCTAATTCAACGGGGAAATTATTTTGTTCACTTCCTCAAATCTTAATGCAGCTCATGATGCATGTTCCATGGTGCAACCATTTTGTTTGTCATCTATTTTACCCAATGGAGTCAGAACGAGATTGGAATGAAAAAAACAACACAATCATGAGCCTTTCCATGATGAGACAGTTAGACGGACTGCCGCCACTGCATACACGGGATGTTTGTCACAGAAGGAAAGACTGTTACATGCATTTGGCTTTGTGTTGCGACCAATAACTAACATGACTGTACACGTCCTTCACGAGATTTGTTACTACAATCGGGTAAATAGTGCATATGCTATGCACATGGGTACAACCAGGAAACATGAGTAAATCCTACCTAATTTCTGTACCAAAGTCATCGATTAGTGCTGGCCCATGCGTGTTGATCGATTGTATTACATGGCGGGGTAACTTGACCCACTTGCACACTTTGCCTGACTTTGTCGTTTCATTTAAAGCCCGCACTAAACCCTACAACACACACCTCAAAATAGTGGCTCCAAGCCAAGGCGTACCCTCGGGACATATATCAGAAAATTAAATTGCCTAAAAATGAGCTTTGAGGGACTGCTGTTGGAGTTTACATAACGTGGATAGGGTAGATACCTTTATTCAGTGACTGACTGGGCAGGGTTTGACTACAGGGCCCAATTTTACACTGCTTCTGAAGCTTCTCTTGGTAATAATTGAGGAACTCTGCCACAAACAGTACATGTGACGTGGTATCTTTGAAAAGTAACCTTTCTAACAATCTTGATTGCCAGCTTAGGTTTGCACTTAAGCAGTTCTATAAAATTGGGACCTACATCCTGGTTGATTAATTTACCATATTTGAATTGTCTTTAAGAATTATTTCCCCTTTTTAAATCAGAAATACAGTAAAAAAAGAGATAAGGAATTAAAACAAGTATAGAAACAAGGTATAAAAAGAAAAACAGCTGTTGCAACTTTATGACAGGAAACACAATAAAGTGTACCACTTATCTACTTGCAGTTTTTCCTATGATTGTAACTTTTTTTTGTGATGGATGCAATGTGATACCCTTTATTGTGTTTCCTGACTTATGTAAAAAGCATTCTCTTTGGTTTCTGTTTTGGTGAGAAAAAAAAAACAAAACAAAAAACAATTCACCGTTCTGCATTTTGAGGCATAGGCTCTACGAGTTGTTCGACATGTCTCCTGTGGGGGTAGCGAATTGCCTGCATGGACAGGAAAATGTCCAAACAAAAAGATATTGGCCTTCACCTAGATATTCCTACAAGACTGATTTAGTTTCTGGGTATATCTCCGGTTTCGTACCGACTGTGGATGCATTTTCTTATATTACATCAACTCTACTAGCAAACTTTAAAAGAGACAAACACCTAAATTTGCTGGGAAAAAACGGCGAAACTAGATTGCGAGGAAAACAAGTCCAATATGTGTGACTTGATCGTTTGTTATGTCCGAATACACATATGATCTGAATGAAATTGAAGCGTTGACCAATATCACGGATTGACTTTGGTGCACGGTGCATACTGAAACAAGCTCCGGTGTTGCCTGTCTTCTTGGCTATGTGTGGTGCGCAAACATTAATAGTCGAGCCTATAGACTGTGCCCAATATTGACTAGATAAACAAAGGAATGGTATTACTTTCTTGTAACCGCGGGAGACATTGTCACTTACATTGCATCCAAGGACGCCACTGTCTGAGTCGGGTTACAAGTCTGAACTTAGTGTGTGAGGTTTAAAATGACACGGTGTAATGGTTTAGAGATTTTCTTTGAACAAGTGCCACTAAATGATTTGAATTTTTGAATCTAAAATCTGTTGTCTATAAGTTGTTAAAATTTGGTGACCGAATTTAATGCATGATATGAAAGGATTGCCAAAGCAAGTAAACTACTGAAATCTATGGTAAATTTAGATGTGCTTGAGTGGTTTGACATTATATAAGATTTGCATGACTGACCTCATCCACCAAATCCATCAAAATGCAAAGCAAAAACAAGACATGGATTTTTAGGATTGGGGTGATTAAGGGTTTAAGTGAGATTATTCCTACCAGGAGAAATTATCGTGATGGCCTGCAGAAGAGCAAACTCCTCCCGTGTCAGCATCATACCGTGCAATGCCTGCACAAATTTCAACGAGGGCGCTGCTGACGTTGCAAACCCCGACGCGAGCATGGCCTCGATGCTCCACTCACTGCCCGTGATGTCATCGACGATGGAGTTGCGCTCCGGAATGTAGTTCTCCGCGCATCGAATCATGAGGATTTCCAGTATGGCGTTCTTGACGAGCACCGCTTGGTCCTCGTACGACAGACTCCTGAAGGCAGGGATGGCTTTTGTGAATGCAACAGTTTGTCTGATGACAACCCCTAAGAGGGTCATGTTGTAGATGACCATCTCCTGCGTAATATGCGGTCCCCCTGAGGGTGCCATGCCTGGTGGCATACCGGGTGGCAGACCTGGTGGCATACCCGGTGGCATACCCGGTGGCATTCCAAGACCCCTCTCCTCTGGTTTGAGTTCCACGTTCCCCATGCAGGAATTGTGCTTCTCTGTCACGCAATCATAACCCGTGTCAACCACCTCTTGCTTAACGCTGACCATATGCGACTTGTGGGACTGTTCGGACGAGGAGTTATTGCAGTTCTCCCTGTTAAGTCGGGGGCCCCCAAACCCACTAAATCCTGGTGGGGGGCACAATTGGGTTAGGTCCATGGGTGCATTGGATGTGACACCATTTTGTTTGTGCATTGGAAAGCCAGGGACTTTCATCATTCTGCTCATGTCAAACATTGGTCCCCCTGATGACATACCCTTATGTCCCATCAAGGTCTCCATCATCTTGTGCAGAATCTCATCAAATTTTCCTGTAGGCTACAAGAAAAAGCCGGGAAAATGAATTAAAGAATAGCATAAACTTGGTAAGTTGATTTATTTTATGTAGTGTGGGTACCTAAACAAGGAGGAAAGATACCTCGATTGATGGTAATTACCGGGTACTTAAAAGAATCAATACAAAAAGTGCTGTACATCATTTGAATGACGTAATTTCTAAATGTGCAAATAATGGCAAAGTCCATGTTAAATTTGACACCTTTAGGTAAAACCGAAGTGGCTGTTTATTAATCACTCCATTCCTGGTCTTTGTTCTTTCTTCCATTCCAATATGTGTTATGAAACTGAGGCTGGCAGGGGGAATTAGTCTGGTGCCCTTTATCGATCCACCATTGCTAAGACCATTGCTGGCATACAGGGAATCAAACACTCATAATCCATTACAGGCACAACACTGTCTTCTCTAGGTCCGACTTACTTTAATTGGTGCATTTGCGTGTGATGCATCTGTCTTTGCTCTCCTAAGACTATCAATTAACTCTTCTTGGTCTCTACTAAGTCGAGGTGTTGTCTCCGGTGTGGACACTGATGTGCTGACGGGAGGGGCAAGCTGCTGTGGGGGCGGGGGCGGTATGTGATTGTTTTTCTTCTTGTTCTTGCGTTCCAGAGGTTTTCTTGTTTCCAGACGTTTTTCATCCCATACTCCTAATGGATAACAATTTAAACAACAAAAATGTAGTTTTGAGAATACCAAAGAACTTGAGTGTACCTGCAACCTTTAAAATTCATTTGGATCAGCACGAGCAGTTCTTGCACTTCAACTTTAATTTGAAACAAAAATTCCGTCCAAGATGGCTGCCGTCAATATAGCTCATTACACAGTGACTATTATCCTTTCTTGGGACTCATTAATTTTAAAACCATGCAACGCATTTGCAAAATTTAATCACTATTTATTTTAAGTTCTTAAGATGATAACTTTGTTGGATGTCTTCAGGACATCCGCACTTATAAACGACCCCTTTTTGTGTATCACGTCTTCTTTTTAACAACCCCACCCACCCTGTATTTTATTCTTCAGTTTTGCTCATAACCATCAACATTTATTTGGTGCAGCCACACTACAGTCGTCAGTGTTACGTCGCGTTGAGCACATCTAAAGTGCATGTACCGTGTCTACATGTAGTTATTATTGCAACGTCTATTAACAGAAGAGCCCGCAAGTCACAGAGAATTCCGTAGTAGAATTAATGTACAATTTCAATGCCAGATGTGGTCCGGGGCAATAGGGGCTGATGCGACCATCGATCCAAACTGGCAGTGGAGTGTGCATTATTTCTCCCCGCAAACGACATGTGTGCCTCACTTGTAGTTCTCCCGACTTCTATATAATGTCACCAGGTTACAATGCTGAACGCCTGCTACACTTGCCTGCAGGCAATCCAACGGGGGTGAAGGCGGAAAAGAAAGAAGAAAAAAAAAGGACTGTGTCTTATTTGGGGCCATATTGTTTTTTTTAGATGGTGTTCTTCTGCCTCGCTGGCTGCTACATGGTGCAATTTCTACGGTAATTTTCATTTTCCACCTTGTGTATGTTGTATTCCTTGACCGGCATGTAGGATGGGTGGTTGGAGTTTGTGCAATTTACACAGGATATGCGTTTTATTTCTTTACTTTCGACGCAGATCACAGTTTTGTTGTCTTTTCAAGAATGGAAGAGGGGTCATGACACTTAGCAAATGACGGAAAATATTGGTTCAAACTCGATCCCTTTTTTATCAATTTTTTCAATAGTTGCCAAAATATCATTTATTTACAACACCCTTGTGGGGAATAAAACCGACACGGGCAGCTTTAACAAATTTTCACAAACCGGGATAACTCAATTTCACACAAAAAAGAAAAAAGACGAACAACGAGAATGCGCTTTTTCTGTACCCAGACAAGCTGACATGTCCATAATGAGTACTACACACTTTCTGAGAGACACTGACAGACACCTGGAGTGTACACTGGTTTTACTGACAACATCCAACCCGCTTTTATGTTCGTCTGCACAGTTACAACATGGGAATTCATTTCCGATTCGCATCAAGAGACTTCAAGTTATGATTTGCAACTGTACATAGACACCCCGTTTTTATTATACCTCCATTGATTCACAGGCCCAGCTAACCAATAACGCAGAGGGACAACCATCAAAAGCTGCAGCACCTCGTTAACTGCTAAATATCCACACGGTGAGAAAATGAGGGGGGTTTCAATTTACCAATTAAGGCAGCCTGGTGTGAACACTTGAGTCTCGTGATTACAGAGCAAGCACCTGGTGTGGTACGGGTAAGCGATAAGGAAACAGAAGGCTAGTAGACTTGACCCCAAACCAAGTGGGTCAAAGGTTGGCCCTCTTGATTGCTCTGATCAATGGTACACTAATAAGCAGGAGGTCGTGGGGGGTTCGACCCCTGACTGCGATGTCTGTAGTTACAATGTGACCTTTGAATCTCACAGAGCAGCCGGTGATCCACGGTGATCCACTGTCGGAATTTGTTTCCTCAATTAAAGGAAAGCTAAAGCAATTGGTTGACAGCATGGTTTCAAAGAGAACTAGTATTCCAAACCTCATTTGGTAAGTAGTTGGCAGAGTACCAATCAATTTACTAAAGCTTGTCATTTATAAGTTAAAACAAAAACCAGAACCAAGAACTTACTGCTTTAACAAAGCAATCAATGGTCACTCTACACGCAATGCTTTCTAAATGACAAAGACACAACCACAGCTCTTTTCTCTCGGTAAAAAGTTCCCATCTTATTTTGCATAAATTATAAAAAGAATAGAACAAGGGCACTCTTCAAAAACCCACTGTTGAGCTTGCTTTAACATTGTGTCCATGCAGTCAATATTTGAAATTCTTTCCGCAAACCAGCAATACTCGTGAAGTGTTAAAAGTGTGTCTTCACCAGTGAGCATTGTGACCCCTTAAACTCCCAATCTGGAATGTGGTAAACACCATCCATCAACACAAAGAATTTCTCCAAAAATACCACAGTTTCTCTTTCCACATGTTGATAAATCAGTTGTGCTGAAACCTTGTTGACTTGTTACTCTCCATGGTGATAATCTAGAAAACAAAAAACTCACAGTGGACAACATCTTAAAACCCACTCCCTTCAACCTTGAAAGGACTAAGTCAACTCTAAGACTATTAACCCTCCATAAAGACTAACAACTTGACCTTGTTGAACTATCCAGGACAGCCAATCAGAGGAGCCGCTTAGGCCATTCCATCACCAGCATGCCAGGCCTCCACTGGGGTTACATTGTTGTCTTTCCAAGTAAAAGCTTTGGCCAGTATCCAGCAGTAAATGCAGCTAAAGCCGGACAGTTTTAAAATGTAAAGCCGTTCTGATCTTGGATATACATGTACATGTATGTAAAGTTGGTTTTGAACTGAGTCTAAATGTCACAAGTTGCATATCTTTGCATTACAATCTCTAGTGTTTTGAATTCTTCTACCCAACACAATCTGATTACGCTGTCTTTTCACACTCTTTTCTTACAGTCCCCAAAACTTGAATGAATAAATATAAATACAAAGAAAAGGTTGCGGACAACTTTAAAATAATGAAAACACAACTATCTTTTGAAGTGAGGATTTCAGGAAAATATATCTAAGAAAAAAAACAAACACATTTTTTGAAGTGAAGAGAAAACCCCCCCAAAAAGTAAGTGCTGTTTTTCTCTTTGAAAATTGCAACACCTATTTGGCCTAAAAAAAACCCACTCACTTTCTGGTTTCATTCCCACGTCTAGGCACTTCTTTAACCGGCAAGCAGGGCAGTGACGTCTGGTATACAGGTCCATCACACAGTTGCCATTTGCCTCGCATGTGAACTTGGCTTTGCTCTTGATCTTGCGGCCAAAGAAGCTCTTACAGCTCTCACAGGAGATGACTGTGTAGTGGAGACCACTGGCCTTGTCTCCACACACAAGGCACTTCTGTTTTGTGTAATCCATCGACATCTTTTCAAATCTGCAACAGAGAAAAAGAAAGAAAAGGAAATCTTTCCCTTATTCAAACTGAAAATACAAGACTCCTTTTTGTACAAATGTGAAGCGATAGCATTACACTCTCGTGAAAGCAATCTCTTGGATACAGATGGGTAAAACGGTTGTAGAAAAACGAAGCAATTGTCGATCAGTTACAAAATGTGACATGCAAGACATATAAGAGAGGCATAAAATGAACTGCGCTTTATGTGCGGAATTTGTAATTCAATGATGGCAAAGTGTCTGTCCACCTCTGAGTCTCTCCTTGACAGTTATTGCCAACTTGACATTGGGAAGTTGGGAAGACATTCACAATGAAATTAAAAAGGTCATGGAACAAAAGGGATGGGACGCAGGCAGAGAGTTTATAACTACCAAGAACAACAGATGCAAAAATGTCAGGAAAGAAAAAATGAAAGAAAGAAACAAGCAACCATGGTTATAAACTACAGAATCTATGAACTTAGCTATTTGTGGTTTAATTGACCTGAAAAATGTTGATAAAGCTAGGAAACACAGCATCTCTAATCTTAAAAGCCACAAATACAAATGCCGCCCTTGTCCTCAGGATTTTCTTGTCGGTGTTTATCTGCAATCATCAGGGTGATGCATGAGCCCCTCTCTTCAATCAAACGTTTTACCAGAATGCCGTCTCCCGACGGAGTGCTCCATTTATGACGTCAAGCCAAAATGAAAGTTTCACTGAAGTATATGAAAAGATGTACCGCTTTGCCACTCTGCAGGTCTTGGGCGGTAATTGTACACACAGAAGCCACAATTGCTAACACGTTCCTGCATCCTTCAGAAGCCGCCTTAACAAGAAGACTGCATCATCAGCAGCCATCCATCCCCCTTAAGACACGCCATCAATTATGGTTTCATCTTGAATTAGGATCACTTTCTATTTATAATTAATCCGCACTGACCTTGCTGCGCCTGCTTTCACTCAATCAATGTTGTTTTTTAAAGTTATCTTTTATACGTCACTCTTTTTTTTTCCGCTGACAATTTTTACAGACTGGCTTTTTAGAATCACGTTAACAAACAAAACGTCAAGATGGTGTTTATTTATGGGCTGACGGATTCTTTGTCATCTCTCCACACAAGGTCGTTAGGTTGGTATGACACCCCATACCCCTGCTAATACAGCTTCTAATTGCTTGGGTAATTTTAGTGACGATTCATACACACTAGGACCCTGTCTGTCATCGGACATGCTTAGTCTCATAGAAATAAATGGCAGGGACTTTAACCCCAATTGTGTTTTAATCGAAACCTCACTCACGTTTTATCCCCACCTACTAAGCTGACAGATGTCTTCCAATCTGCAACAGGAGAGTTTGTCTTTAAAACCCCCAGAACAAATTGAGAACTTGAAACATTGAGCATTACAGAGAATAAACAGGGCTTGGAAACTAATCTGAACTTTGCCCTGCTCATTTTGCAATCATGCTTTGTCAATGATAAATCTTTTAGAAAATGATTGGTCGCACTCCAACCCCTGTGTTTAATCACAACAGCCCAATACGGTGGAGCATGAAAGCATGTTCCATAATAATAGAAGTGGCTCGAATTCAGAGTGTCGCCACAACGTTTGGCTCTTTCATTTTCTCAAGTTCACCTCACTGATTAATTCAACCTTTACGCCCCTCAAACATTCATTATTTGTTTTTAATTACTTTTAAGTTGACTTGTTTGTCAGGGCCGAGTCACATGTCAGTGGTGACTGTTTATCAAGGTGTTATCATGGTAACGGCAGTCTCGCTGCTTGTAATGATCAAATTGCAAATCTTGCACTTTGAGGCCCTGTATGGTTATGACGGTGTGACATACCTGTTTAGGACGACTATTGTAAGATTTTCAAACCTGTTGTTTCTGACACAAATGCGTTGCGAAACAGTTTCAATCTATATATAATTTCTCACATGAACAATACATGTGTTTTGATGCTTTGCTTGAATTTTGTGTGTGTGCCAGTTTCAGGAGAACAAAAAGACCAATTCATGAGGGAAAAATGCAGAGATGGTTCACTGATGAATACCATAGATCTAAGACAGAAAAGACCAAAGATTCCACTCAGAGTTTATGCCCCCACCCCCAAAAAGAAGGAAAAAAGCCCCCACCCTCTTCAGAACGAGCTCTTGATTTGAAGCCTGTCATATAAATAATATGTCGTCGCCCTTGGACTTGAATCTGTCAAGCCCAAGTACAGCCAGTGAAGCTGACTGGCAGGTCACACTATTGCTCTATTACACTAGCTATATTACTTGTAATACTCAGCCGTCGTTTATTGATTCAAGTGTAGAGGCTAACTGCACTTCTGAACCCTGAACTAGCAGGGACCACATGGAAAGGTATTGAGGAGAGGCCAACAAAGAAAAATGCTAAAGATGGAAAAACACGCCATGTTTTTTTTTCGTTCTGTGGTTCCCCCTCTGCATTACTGAGAGAAAACAAACAGGCTGGGAATGATAGCCTAATTACAGGATATTAGACAAGAAAAAACAAATGTAGGAAATGATGATAATAGATGACTATAGAGTCGGGAAATTTGTATTGTGCTTTTAAAGACTGAGCGGAGTGGAGTGTTGGCCAAAATAGCAGCTCTTAATACCCCCAAAAAGTAGTGTATTAAACAGCCAACCTGGCTTTCTAGTAAGTGAGTTTCAGTTTTAAATAACATGTGTGGAATCATGTAATATGGTTCTTTGTATTCCATTCCTTTCTTCTCTTTAAGATATTCCATAATGGATACTAAATCTAAAAAGTTGAAAAGTTTTTGTTCCTCAAATATTAAAAGTTGTACCTAGAGAACAAGAGAAGCAAATTCTTAAACAAAACTGCAATCTTTCCCAAAATTATACACTTTATAGTAATATCTGAAAAAAAGAGTTGTTTTTCTCGTTTGACCCCCTCGCTGAACAGACCCCGACCATCGGTATTGCTTATAAGCAAGAACGCCAAATTAAGATCAAGACCTAAGTGAAAAAGGAAATGATAGATTTATAAATTACTGGCATTCTGGGGAAGTTGGGTTATTGGGTGACCTAGTTGCTCTGTCCAATAGCAAATAGGCAGGTACTGATTTACAAGTGAAATGCTACGTACGAAATGTTGGTTGTCTTGACTATCGTTTCAAGTAAAAGATAGTTTACAACGGTCTCTGAATTATTATTATTTTTTTTAAAACCAGCTAAATTTGATAAGGTTGAGTTATCATCCCGTAACTTTTGCTGTAGCTATTCCAGGACAATGAGACATTTCCCAAAGGAAGAATAAATACATTAAACTAAAAATAGGATCAAAGTCACAGTACCTTTGAGACTTTTTAAATCTTTCCAAATATAAACCTGTTCTTTAAAGAATGGTACACGAGGCTTTCCAACCCTTAAGTACATGATACAATGCTGAAGTTCCATAATCAACAATAATGGCAGTGGTGTATTTCAAAAAAAAAAAAAAAAAAATACTACAAGAAAAGTGAATACTGTAGAGCTACTGCGTCATTGCCTAATCGGTCTCAGCTTTTACTACATAATGCTTCCTCCTGGAGTTAAAAAATGATTTGGTTATACAGGAGCTGACAAAGAACCAACAATGGAAGCCATGGAGGCGGAAGCACTGAACTTGGGGAACTGAGAGGATATAAGACTCGATAACAGTAACTATTTCTCAGCATGGAGTAGGTTTTGTCCCATCACCAGTTGGGCATCAGTGGGAAAGTTAGGGCTTGGGTTCACAGTAGGGAGGCCGCGACAAGAGCAGCCTGTACAAACACAGCAGTAGAATGGCCATTTCACAGCCGGCTGCCTGCCCAAAAAAAAGCGTATTGACTTAAGTTGCCACTCCACGCTCAGACCTGGCTCGGGCTACCTGACAAGAAGTACCACCCTGTCTCTTTATCCAACGGCTCAAACATGCAAGCTTCGTTAGCTGTTCCGTATGGGACTCTAAACTCCCTTAAGCTGGCATTTCATCGGCCCAACAAAAGCCGCTATTGTGCGCACTAAGTTCAAAGGAGCTGACGGTTCACATGTTTTGACAGTACCATGTAGAAGTTCAATTTTCTGCTTAAGCTGCAGACAATCACACCCAATACTGCCGGATCGGATTTTTTCCCCCCCTTCATAGCGGTCTGACTTGCATGTATCAAAATCCAAGTCACCGCTGTGGGAAATAATCCCTCAGTGCTACCATCAGCATCCACTCCAATCACATGCACTCCCCAAGAAATGCATTCATCACAAAAAATAACTTCAGGTGAAATAAAGTTACCACGGACGGCAACGTTATAGTTAGTTTGGGGTTAAATTGTTGGCTACTGGCTGATTATATAGTACAATGCCCGGTGCATGCACTGATATTTCTAGTTAACAAGAGGGTTGTCTCAGAGATGCTGATTTCTTATAGATCAAAAAGGGAGCTTGAAGTGGGTGGGAAGAGATAAACGTTCTTGAAGAAATTAGAAGGGGGGTTGGCTCTCTCACTCGCTCTGTAGACTCACTTTAACACGGCCAGTATCAGACATCTTGTATAAAATTTATTCAGTTATTAAGTGGGCATTTGCTATACTGTGACTCATGGCCACCAATGCTTGTTTGATGAAGTGGTGACAACAATAATGGCATTGCAACATGCATAAAACATTCGGCGTGGTGGATTTTGCTGTAAGGATTCATGAACTTGGATTATATATCTGTATCTGGACATTTGTTGTTCTTGGGTTTTGTTTTTATTTTTGTTGTGGGGGGGGGGGGGGAGTGGGATTGGGATGGGATGGGGCGTTCATTAAAATAATAGAGGATCTTGTTCCAGACTCAGTAGCATTATTTATGGTATGCTCTGTGTATGTAGTTTACAATAATAGACACTACTAATCCCAAGACACAATTTGGATAAAACTATACAGAATTAGGGCTTCACCGCCAAACTGACATTACAGACATCAACCATGCAGAACATGATGATCGTACTATGGCTGGCCGACGAGACAATGTCCTCTTCACTTTTTCTTCCTCTCATCAAAATAAAAAAACAAAGCCTGGCTGTCACATTCTAGTTATCTAAATCAACCTGTTTAGTACATAAATAACACTAAATAACCCGACTGATTAACATATCCCATTTTCTTCAGATTAAGTCTTCTTGTGCCTAATGCTTGAGTTTGTTTATGCAACGGCCATGCCACAGGACAAAGCCAATGCATGCTTCAATCCCTGCTCCAACCGTACCCCGCTCCTCTCGCCCGCCTGATCTATCAGCCCCCCCTGGATCACCGCACCAATTTAGCACTACCCAGCGTCATTGCACACTGTCCTAGCGCGTTTGTACATTCATGCTCTAGTTGTCACTGCTGACCCACATACAACGTGCACTACTCTGCAAGATCCTGACGAAGGGACCAAGCCAGCATGTGTTAATTTTTTCCCTGTTGTTCACACCTATACAGCTGTCTGTAATAACAGTCGGAGGGGGAGTGGGGCCAGCAAAATCAGTTGAAAGATAATTGAATTTTTTTGTGGATTTTTCCCCCCCTCCTTAAAATTCCTCACATGCAATCCAACAGCACTTTGCAAAACCACTTCTAATGTTACAGGAAAAATGGCTTCATTTCGACAGAAGCTTTCCAGTGATGATGGGGAAATTCTCTGAACAGTACAGGATATGACTGACAAGGTTAAAAACTGAACATGTTAAAACCGTACACAACCCTGGGATTTCACTTTATGTTGAATGGTTGAACCTTCGAGTGCGAATGGTCAAAAGTTAAAATTGTCCATAAAAATTATGTTTCAGTTTTTCAACAAAGCTTTTGAAAATCTGAAATCAAGCAGGTTAACTACATCTGTATGTACAGTGTTTGCTAACAGGTTCAGGAACCCAGGATTTTGCAATACTGTCAGGCATTCTGGACTGAACTTTGCAAGTTTGACCGAATCACGCTAAATTTAAACTGCTTATAGTTTTGTTTGCTTTTAAAAGGTCTAGTTTGCAATGTGGATCATTATTGTTTCATGCTTTTTGTAAATTTGATCTTTAATTATTTTTTGTGTTTGTGTTGGGGGGGGGGGGGGGGTGTCAGCCTGCAATTCGAGCATATCGGTCCAATACGCTAGGCTGGGGAGAGCCCTGGATATAAACCTTGTTCAAGGTACAATCCGTTTAAAAGCATTCGGGGAAACAACTCCCTCCCTGAAGGAGAGAGAGAGAGAGAGAGAGAGAGAGAGAGAGAGAGAGAGAGAGAGAGAGAGAGAGACTGAGACAAACCAGTTACACATGAACATTTCTCTCACATCTCACAAATTTGGTTTAGAGAGGAAGCAATTCTAACATCTAGTTTGCTTCAATCTTGGAAAGATTGCATCTCTACTCTGTAAAATTTACCAAAGCATTCTTGAAAATTTGCAGAAGAAGGACTTTTCTTTTAAAAAAAAAAACCCAAAACCAAATAACATGAAATAACTTGTACATTCCTAAACGGAGTTGTACAATAATGCAATTTAGAAATTGATTGTCATGAATACTTTAAAGCCTCGTTGACTTCTCTGTTATCTTGCTAACGATCTCATGAATGAATAGAAACCCCATACAATGCTGTCAGCAGATTCAATCTCTATACAGCTCCTCAATGCAGATCACTTTATTATTAGATTTTACTTGCTATTTTCTTCTGGCTGCTTAAGAAAGCTTAATGGCAGGCAATAAAAGAAATATCTCAAATTAATTCGCTTGGAAAGTGCTCCTATCTTTATCGATAAGCAACTTTGATGTGTGGGTTTCACTTGATAAATTCTGCAAATAATGGCTTTGCTGAAATTTCAAATTGTTTAGTGGCTGGGGGTAATTCATCAGTCAATGGTTTTTGTTGTTGTCACTTCGGCCAGAGTCAGGAATTGCTTTGAGATTTGAGAGTATGCACCGCATTTAGGGGAATGAAAAGTACCGATAAGAAACCTGATTACCATTATCATCAATGACGTGATTACACCATCAGAATTATTTAAACATTTGACAAAGAAAAAGTAATGTTTTGTCAGATGCACAATAGCCTTTAATTTTTGTTTTGCTCTTTTCAAAACATGGCAAAAACAAGAATTGTCAAGATGAGTACCACCGAGGGAATCTTCTGAAGATAACAAACTTAGAAAGTGGAGGGGAAAATTCTTGAAAATGAGAGTGGTAGGAAAAGGTCATTCGAAAGGTCATTGGGTCATTTCTTCAAACCTGATTCGAAATCAGAAGTTACAGTATGGACATGACCAATGGCACGGTGAAACGATTCAAACGCCAGACATTCTGATGGAATGAAACATTTGAAAAGGGAAGCAATCTCATGCCTATATCGAGCTATTTCAGCAATACAAGCGACTATTATTATTTTATGCTTTTAAAGAGAGACAGGGAGTGGAATTCATCAAAGACAAGTTTATAGACTTGAACCATTTCCATTTCACAAAATTATTACAGAAACAAACCCTAATTGTTAAAATAACTGTAACATTAAAACTACGTTAAATTGTTTGTTTTTTCTCTGATTACGGATACAAATGGTGAATATCAACTGTACACAATAAAGTACAAATTTTGATAAGAACTCTGGATATTCTGCCTTTAACCAAAACAGTACGTATGAATTTTACAACAAGGTCGTGTAGAGAATTTGAAAGTCAAAATGATCAGCTATTTCAGCAGCTTAAATACTGTGTGTGAGTACTTGACTCTTTCAATAACGCGTCTGTGTAATAAACAAAATGTAGCATAAAGATATTTTCAGAACCTCCCTTGGCATATTTGTAATTCACTTTAGATAAATGGAAACATTTGAAGGGAAAAGTTGTAAATTTTACACATGTTAATGCATCGTACAAAGTATAGATTTTTTTTTTCTTCTTATCTGGCGGCGTCATCTTACTACATGCCTTATAAGCGCAGTCTGTAGAGTCAAACGACATTGTGTTATCTCTTATATGATGGGACCCAGTATTATGTGATGGCCGCCTTTACTATCTGGTACAACTAGTTTAATAGCTCTGCAAACCGGCAGACAAACAAGAAATACAAACAATGAATGCCTGTTGTACCAAAGAAACACTTAAACCGCCGATAGCAACTTCAAATAAAAATCTTGCCCGGTACAGCGAGGTCAAAGCCCAAAAATACGACAAAATTGTGTACGGCAAATTCTCGGAGGTCAAGCATAGGGTCATCTATATATCTTCCAATTGTGTTTATTTGTTGATTCTCAGTTATTGAGTACACAGGGCACAGAACACAACCCTCCACCTATGATAAGAAAATTGCACGCCGACTAAAAAGTACATGTCAACCCTGTTTACGTGCGTGCCTGTATCGGCATCTATATTCACAGATGCGGGGAATCACATACATTTATACACAAAAGTTCCATGTTAATTTTGGTGCGGAGCTTGAGCTGGGACCATTGGGAGCATCTGTGATTAAATTATGGAAGCTCTCCCTTGGATCATTGTGTGGATGGGTGAAGAGGAAAATGCATTAATAAATTGAAGATCACTCGCTCAGTCTCTGTGAGGCTTAATGTTCTTCTAAATGAAAAGCATGAACTTAGGAATTTATTTATGCGGCATAATCAGTGGAAATGGTACTTTCCTGAAGGACTGATGCATTCAAATTCAAGCAATTTGGAGGGACGAATAGAAATCCTCAGCCAGCATAAGTCCCATTCATTCAACTAGTCTTATTTTTATCCTGGAATCATCCTTAAAAAAAAAAAGTACAATACTGGAGGACTCAGAGAAGTAGTGACGTGCATAATGCAAGCAGGCACTGCTGAGCTTCTACAAAAACACACAACAGCCTCAAGATCCAAGTTCATGATAACAACGGTGGTAAAAACCACTCCATTCAGGAACCAAACTATCAAAGTCAACGTTGAAATCAAAATCTGGACGTATTACAATGCAAGAGTGGATAGGCTCTGCACAAGAAGCTGTCGACATCATTAAAAACCAAACAAATCATTCGTTAACAGCATAAAAAATTCAGTTGCCTCTCCCAAGAGTTTGATTATCCTAGAAACACATCTTAAGATCACCATGTGTGGCGTTAAACATCAAAGAGAACTGTTTACATCCAGAGAAAGCATCTTAGTAGGATTCAACAAATCCTGATCCCTTAATTTAAAATAACATCAACCTTGGTTACATGAACCTGTCTGTGGTCCACTGCATGGACTGTTTCCAATGTACATGTCAAGACAAAAGCTTTCATCACAAGATGTACATAATTCTACACACTTGAATATTCTTCAAGAATGCTACACCGGCCAGCATTCTTCTATCTAAGGGATTCAAAAAAGAAAAGGAAAACCCTTCACTCAACAAAACAAGCTGAAATAACACAACAGCTTGATATTGTCGGTCAAACTGTCGAAACCAAGCCCACACACGCTGAACAGTTCACATACATTGGTAACAAATCCCGTTATTTATCTCCTTTTCCAGAGGGCAACGATGCGACTGCAACAGACACAGAAATAATTTAGTCAGGACCGCTCTTGTGCGGAGCCGTACTCAGTCGGACTTTGTCTTGTCACTTTCAATGAGAGAGTACGGCATAGAGGGAGCGCTGCATGTCTGAATTGGCCCCACCTGAGTCTTGGCAATCAGGCTCCGTGCCCTAGCTACGGGTGGGCCACCGATAATTGAATGTCACGGTGAGTGAGCCCTCGTACCTTTACCATAACCTCGGTCATCAGGTATATAGTGGAAGCAGTCGGCAATTCATCTCAAATATGTTTTCTGTTATTCATCGAGGGCTACATAATCATGAGAAAATTGTCTGTGTCTGGTCTCCTTTTCGTGCCAATACCATGAGCATTGAGATTGCTGTGTGGTATGGTACAGCTCAAAGGTGTTTTAAAAATTTATTTCAGAACCTGAAGATTGGATACATGTACAAAGTTCCACATCACCTCCACAATTTCTGCAAGTTTCAATTGCTTCAACGTTTTCCTTATGCTTACTCTGTGTCTTTTTAAGTGTTACCCACATATTTGTGACTGTTTCCACTCTTGAAATACAGTGGAAGTTACTGAGCTAGGGTACGTTTGATCCTCTTTTTTTTAAGAGAAAAAGTCTCTTAATTCTTAAAAAAAAAAGGCTTTTATGTGGTATGAAAATAAACTAAGGAAGAAATCTAGCTTTTCATGACTGTTTCTGCTATCGTTCCTGTGAATACTTTTAATTTTTGTTTTCCAAAATATGTATTAATTAATTTTAAACAGTATTTTAATATTTTGTACATGTCAATCTCCCCTGCTATAAATCAGGGGGGGGGGGTGTTGTGATTCCTACAGTAGTGGTTTTGTCTTGTCTGGCTCCACTACATCACCGCCAGCATTCTTGAATCGATACAACGTTCTACATGAGTATTTTGTTGAACAACCCTCAGTAAAAGGGTGTTTGCCTAAGTGTTGAGGGGACTGCGTTTTAACAGGAGTATCCTCGGCTGACAAACTTGCTTCTCAAATCCTCGAGGACTTCTAACTCTTCTACTTCTTCAACACTACCAAATTGGTTGACACTGATTTGAGAAGGCACTAAGATGTTAAACCCCTCCCCTGTGGTAGACACTCTGTTTAGAATTTGCTATGTTCACATGGTTCCACGAGGAAGTGGAGGGGGTTAATATCGACTTTGTACGGTGCACTATGAAATAGTCTTCAAAAATGCTCTAGCCATTCCAACATTACCTGACCATTAGGTAAGACCCCCCAAAACATCAAAAGTTTGTCAAAAAGGAAAGGGTGGGCTAGAGTTATCTTGTAAACATGCAAAGGTTGGCACAATATTTGCAGGATAAAGGAACTTGGAATCAAAAGCGGCCCCTCAAACCATGATGCCGATAACACACCATGGTTCTTTGCTTCAAAGAGGCTATCGGTTGTAAAGTTGGCATTATAAACTGTCTTTGACCTTAAACTCTGATCTTTGTAAAATAACAGGAAACATAATTAACTGTCTGCTCTTAGCCATTTTGTAATAATGGCATTTCACGCAATATTTATAACCTTGAAATAATACATTTACATGAAAATATGGCATAGATCATAGTCTGTGCACAGAGACTGGCAGCTGTCAAAAATCAGGGCTGAAAGAAAGCGAATATGACAGAAGGGAAAAAAAACAACAAAACAAACCAAACCACTATCGTTTCGGGAAAAAAAGTGTTTCAGAGCGCACGCCAGGAAAAAGCATTTTAGAATTTTGCCCCGCGGCAAGAGAAGTACAAACTGTTTTGATTCACTAAACATTTGTTTTATTGTGAATAAAGAATGCAGCCAGCCCAGTACAATAATGGCATGCAAGGCAACTTGGGGGAAAGGCTGATGCAGAGTGCTCAGGCGCCATAAACTAAATTTACTCTACTCCAAACACAAACATTGTGCTGTGTGTCCAGTTGATATTAAAAGGTCTCCACTATTTCTTTTTATGCTTACAGTTTTATTTATTTTTTTTCAAATGGGTTTTTCAACAAAAGCACACGTGAACGAAAAAAACAAGGTGCAGAGGAAAAACTACGGACAAGGCAAAGAAAACCCTTTGTATTCCTAGGGGGAAAAAAAAAATTACTGAGGGATGCTTGCCTGCTACTACACTTTGAAGAGTTAGCGACGGGAAGAAATATCAAGCGGAGAGGAGAGACATAGAATACGGGAGTTCAAGTCTAGATTTGAAATGAATCATTAGTGAATGAAAAAGTTGATTGATGGGGCATTTCTACAAATCAGATGGTGGCCAAATTTATAAAAACCAACAGGTAATTGCTGAATATCTGTACTAACAAGTAATGACAAACTATTGTGTTTAACGCCAAGTTGCAAAGCTTTACACACTCGCTCAAGGCTATATACCATGAGCAGACCTCATCTGACATTTATGTTTGCTGTTATGTAGCCAAAACTATTACGACTGCACAAGGGCACCCAATTGCTCTGAAAGTCAAGGCCGAGCGGAGTGTGGGACAGGGGCCCCATTTGGCAAAGTAATTCATTCCACTATTGCCAGCGCAAATGAGCAGTGCACACTTCTAAGCAGTGCCTTGTCATTTCCGTTGCCATCAGCTCTCCCTGACTGATGTTTGGTGTGGATGTGTATCATTTACATGCAGACAACTCCCATTAATTTGGCCGTGGCGAGACGAGAACGATCAGACAGACGACCGTAGCCAGTGTTAATTTGGCGTGCTGAATTGCGGGCCTGCCTGGTGCGTGCATCTGAGTGATTGCTCAGAAGCTTGTTGGTCTGACCTAAAAAAGCGTAAATTGCAGAATTTACATCTGTTCTGTTCCTATACTTTTCAACCAAAATCTCAATAAAAATATATAGTCTTAAAAAAAAAATTGTATGTCAAATTCTAAAATAGAATATGTTTTAGATGGGCCAAAAATATTGTAAAATTACAAAAGTATAAAGATTTACATCACCAACCCGCAAAGCACATTGGGATGTAACCACAAAAAACCAACAGATGGTTCCATAAAAAACACCCCAAAAACATGGACAGTGGACAGAATATAACAGAAGGAATGAAACCATACCTTAATGTTAAAGCTCAACCATTGCAAGTCAAATTCATCTAAAGCAATTGAAATGTCAAACCCACAAACAGAATTTCCATTCTGGGCCTGAGTCCATAACACCCTTTGAAGGTTACACACTTTTATCTTAACAACACTTCCTGAGGGAGATATATTTTACAGATTTCCCTCTCCCCAAGGATCAGGGCAACAATATCAGGACTTTGTCAGGTTATTTTGTGGGAAGGAGTGGGGGGGGGGGGGGGGCTAGTTTATTTACAGCATGGATTACTTTTTCACCAGGAGAGGGAAAAGCAGTGGTGGAAGCGTTTGTTCTAATTTTGACAGTAGTGCTAACGCACCATAGCAGTGACTCATCTATCATGGCAGTATCACAAGCACGCATTGAGCTCCTGACGATAGTGCAACCACCACGTCTTTTTGTCTCCTCCTGCCCCCTTGATAATATCATAGATGAGCGCCAACATATGATAGCATATAGGGGCTGGCCGTTTTCGTTCAAGGTCAGTGAGTTTGGTTAAAAGGAGCCGCCTGCAGCTCGCCTGCCAGATTTCCGTTCCGTTGGTTTTGTGTTTCTCTGGCAGTCTCCCAGGGCTGGCGAGACGCAGGGCTACATCTTTGCATCTATTGTAATTTGACTTTGATGACAACATCACTTAAGAGCTTTCTTGTATCAGTTTTTCATGATCTACAAAATACACCGGGAGTCAATTCTTCATGAATACTCTGAACATTTGTCAAGACTACTCGTTCTACAAAATAAGGAATGTTCGGGTCTTTGAGAAAAAAGAAAAAAGAAAAAAAAAGGACAAGCATTTTTTTTATTTAGAAACCCTGACAAGATTAGCATAAATATAATAAAGAATTTCAGGAATAAGTTTGCTCACTTTATTATTTTTTCTTTACAAGAGGGATGGAAGTGATTGAATAATAAAGATGGTGTTAATTTCTGGCAGCTAGTGAAGCAGGGTCCAGTGGCTTCATGCGCAGAACAGAAACACAAAGTGGCAAGCATTAATCACTGTGTCAAAACCTGTACACTTGGCTGCAATCTGATGGTTTTCCTTGGAAGAAGCCCAGGGGGGTACACCAAGGCCCCCTTGGGGCACATCAATGGTTGGGAACAGGACAGGCTCGGACAGCTCGGGTTAGATGCCACATTAAGTCCAGTACAGGTGCATAACTGCACGCTTTTTGGATGTAATGCCGTGGCACAGTGCGCTTGATAGCACGCTCTCCCAACTGAATCACCGTACTCGATTCTTGCTTCATAGGGTGTCATTAAATTGTTGCATTTGGGGACTGGGCTGTACGGCAAAAACATCAGGGAAGAAACACGTTGTAAACTAAATTTGGCTGAAACTGGCAAGACGTAGTCAATAGTTTGTGGGTAGATAACAGGCCTGCAGGGCTTGCCGAATGATGAGTTGATTTGTGGTGAGTTGCAGCACTGCAAAACTCGATGGCTTTGTCGCTGATGTCAAAACCAATGAGCATTTTTTTTTTCCTTTTTAACTCTCCGAGTGTCTCAGAACAACATAATAGCTGAACATGATTTGATTCAGAGAAACACCATGTGAAGTGAAAACTCCGTGCAGACCAAGCCCGCAAATGTGTCTAGTGATCAAGTGAGTGAAGAGAAGGGGAAATTACTAGCTATTCCGAGGCCAACATTTCTAATGTCTCCATCCATGCTTGTACGCTGCAAATGCGGAAATGTACGCAGCTAAAAATACACAGCCGAAAGATCTGCTATGAGGTGACTCTTGGCCCAGTACGAGAACTGCTGGTATTAGTCATTGCCAGGCAATTACGGCAGTCTGAACAATTATGTAGAGTGATGTAAACCCTGGGTATAGACTCTGATTCTATCTATTGCATAATGCATGGCTGATTTAGATAGAAACCCTGCTCTAATTGGGTACATGAAAAACAGCGTTACTCAGCGTCTTTTTCCTGTGTTTTTTTCCCTCACTACCTCTGAAGTTCAACAGCATTCCGTTTTATTGAGACATGCTTTTGTCAATTTTCCTAAATTGGGAATTAGATTTTTCTCTGACTTATTAAGATAGTCAACCTCAATGATGACACACAAAATTATACTATCCCAAAGGAACCATAAAGTATAACCTGCCACGAAAAAAATGTGTGAAAATGACATTTTGAGTTAACTTCACACAGCATGTGTTTTCAAATTGATACGAGATAACAAAAATTGCCACCTTTTTTAAGGAGGGCTCAATTTAGCATGAAGTCTTATCTTTGAACATGAGGTAAAAAGTTTGATTACAATACTTATCATCCAATGCCGTCAATTCAGAGGAAATGAATACCCCTGGGGAAAATGTCTGCAAATAAATCCAAACTTTATTTCAATCAAGGAATCCACAGAGGTAAGTCTGTGAAAACTCATTTTTATTACACCACACTAACTTCTCAGTGCCCCTATTTCTAGAATAATGTATCGACTGTATCCCAGGATGGCGTCCTCTAACTTGAAAAATTCTTAAGATTGACAAGATGATGAGCACGATGACTTCCAAGAATGTTGCAAATCACAAATCATTTAAGAGAAGTTGAGCAAGAAAACCCAAACCGAAATCAGGTAGTACGATTCATCCCGCCCCCATCCCCTTCTTTTCAGTATTCCTCATCAACACATCTATGGAAAGAAACAAACCTAAACAAACAACAACAGATAATGGCAGAGAGAAACCAGTGTTCTACAACAATAGACAAATTTTGGCCTGCACTTGTCATTACATTAACCTATCCACTGTTTACGTATTTCCCGGAAAAACCTTTTTCCTGACTGCAACATCTTAATTCCAAAGTGAGTATAGTTTTGAAACGGTGCCACGTTGACCAGTGAGTGGGGAAAAAAACCCAGCATCAATTAAAAAATGGCAAAACCAGATGTGCATACATATCTGGTGAGTGAAACACAGTAGTTTCTGAAAGCACACAGGGATTGCAACATGTATGGAGGACACACACATATATAAAAAAAAAAGGCGTAGCTTAGAGTTTTCCCTCACCTGTCAATAGATGAGATACAAGATTGATAAGCCAATGAGCATTTCTAATTTAAATCACCGCACACACATACACCATACACACACACACACACACAACACCCACACACAAAGCCATCAACCCACACCCCCTTGTTATTCACCACGATTAGCTAAACAAATCCATCACAGTACCTTTGTTCCAGTATGACCGATGCCATTCCTGCACACTGCTGGCCTAAAGACTCTATCTAAAACCACATAGACAAACACCTCGTCTCTAACCCATTCCCCCACTGCTACACCGATTTTTCAAGATGTCTTCTCCCTCCCTCACTGACAGCCCACTGCAGGGCATGTCTGTCCAACCTCAGCCAGCTGCAATGGAATTTGGGACCAAAAGCACGAACAAGGTATTTTTCCGAGCTGGGCATCCTGCGGAGTCGCCCAGTGCACACCCGGTCTCCAATGACTTATCCAGCCATGGTACCACCATAGCCATCGGGTACTTATTAGCGTTACTGAGATCAGGTCGCCTTATTAATTGTATATTAAGCCTTAGGGTTGCCTAACATGAAGGCAACGAGCAAACCGTTTGATCAGGGGGGGGGGGGGGGAGGGACGACGGCATTCCATAATATTGAGGTAATGTTTCTGGTTTTAATCCGAACGCTCCCTAGCAGTTATGAAATATCCCTGGCACTTATGCCCTCATCAAAATGTGTTTATGAGTGGGTGGGTTTTAAAGTGATCAACACCGGATGTGCCATTCTGATGTAACTCACCTCCTCTGAATCCAGATAAAACAGTTTTTCTTATGCTGCTTGTCCAAATATCCCCTTCTGTGGATTCGTCAGCATTTCAAACAATAACTGTTGCAATTTAACATGTAAAGATACAAAAATAGAGGTGCACTGGCTATGTCGTCATTTTTTTTTTAAGGGGGTAAGAAAGGTGTCAGAAGAATTTCACAATAATTTCATGCTGGGATCATATTTTTAAAAGATTTGAAAGAAATGTTGAAACAGTCTATTTTAACTAATCTAGTTTTGGTATGAACAAAAAGTATGAACAGATACAATAAATTTATCCAAACCATCCAGTGAGAGATAAATTTTGCATCTGCTAAAATACTTAATATTCATTCGCACGTTATAACACTTACAACGGATACTACTTCACAGAAAAACTTTGAGCCATTTTTTGTACACATCCTTCCTCAAAATACAACCATGTCTCGTAAACAAACCCAACTCCTATACAAAAAGAATACAAAAAACAAACAAAAAACCCAAACAAAACAGGGTGGCAACTGAAAAAGCATCCCAACCACAAGCTCTGCTATGCCATTTCTATCATGTTGAGGGACATTCAATTCCCGATAATGGCTTCGGACTCTGGATCATTTCATTACAAGCCAATCGGGCAGTTCAATGCAACCTCTGACAATTGAGGCTGGCAGCTGGATTACGGGTATGGCTAGAGAAGACTCATCCCCAGGATCAATTCAGTCTGTTAATAACGTACTTCATATATCCTCTACACTTGGTTCCACATAGTCCCCACCCCCCCTTCCCATTTGTTCACGATTGATCATGCCTCCGATGCGATCTGTTAGAGGCCAACTGAGTCAATTGGTGTTGCATCCGAGTTCAATGATAATAGAATGACTGGGAAGTCAAGTGAAATTTCCGAGGCATTGTTGGTGACTCATAAATGTTTGGTTGTATTATAGAGCCTAGCTAATGACGTCATGTTAAGAGGAACCACTGTGACATTTACGTAAGTATTGCTGCATGGAAATATGAAAACAAACTAAAAGATTGTTGTTTTAACGGTCAGCTAAACCACGCCGCTGTGGCAGCAGAAAAACACCTGGAACACAACTACAACAACATTGGTTAACCCTCTTCCTTCACATCGGGTACAACTTGTAACAAGAAAGGAGCATAACAATAAACATTGACTCCTCTCTCTCTCTCTCTCTCTCTCAGCATACTAATGGCTTGATATTGTTTTCTGAAGTAATACCAAGGGCCTTTCAAGATAAATCAATGTTCACTGCAATAAGAGCAAATTGCAAAATGCTAATATCAAATTGAAACCTAATAAGCGTCTAGACACACTTTGCTGAGATGGGTAGGCGGAATTAATGGGAAGTTGAAAATGACAATGATCTTGACAGTCGGCTTTTCCCCCCCCCCCCTTTCATTATTTTTATGGAATGATGAATGCTAAAACCTCTTAAGACAATGTAGAGTCTGCTCAAGGGACTTCCATCACTGCTAATTGCCGGGAGAAATCCATAAATTATTCATACTGCAAGATTAGAGGTATGGCCTAAAAATACTCCAGAAAAGGCATTTTTAAGATTGATACTTGTGACGACGCTGACAAGGTTGTGAGATGTGACGGCCGTTCGAAGGGACTTTCTTAAGATGCTTTATTCTGGGTTTTGGACTGCAGTACATTACGTTAAAGATGATTTATTGAATGCAGCGCTTACAAGGGGGATACAGTTTCAACAAGCTGGCACTGATCTTCATTAAACTAAACCCATACCAATCCACAACCAGGCAGAGACTCCAAATTGTCCACTCCTGTACAGGGTCAAGAATTCTATGCTTACTGCAAATAGAATTAAGCACTATATCAAGGGCTTCTTAAGTACAGATTTCTGTAGTAAGCAGGGCAAACAATTGGGCCCTGCTGCATATTTAAGATTTATTTTTGCAATTAATGAGCAACATCCTTTGTTTTAGTGGTGAAATCCTTAACAATGCCATCTTTACAGACAACTCAAAAACAAATTGTGGCTTTAAAAAAATTGTATTTGATGAGAAAGCGCAGTAGAAAACAGTGAATAATGATCAGTAACAAAAACCCCAATCTTCTGAAGTTGGAAATACAATACTTTGTACATTGCATCTTGAAATTTATTAAAGAAGGGTCAGGATATCTCTTGTTTTGTCAATTTTTTTTCAAATATTTATTTTATAAAAAATTGTTGAATAGCTTCCCTTTATAAACTAATTTTAGTTCACATGATCAGTTCAAGATGAAATAAGTTGTACCCAGTAATCCCTTATGATCACACATCAGTTTGAATAGTTTACTTAGCAAGTGTAACCAATCCAACAAATTAATAACTATTCTCTGGACATCTCCTATGAGAGAAAAAAACCTCAGTACAAAGTGCAAAAGAGATTATGAGTTAACGCATCGGCGATCAAACACCAGACAGAACTAACGACCTTGATCCAGTAATTCAGATCTTGGCTACTTGACTAACACGTGTCGGTCCAACCAACAGATAGAGTGCATCAGGGTGTTGCACAAGGCTGACCAACAGGAGGGGGGGGGGGGGAGATGGAGAGAGGCTACGAGAAAGGACGATTTAGCCAACTGTCCCTGATATGGTCAAATAAACACCATCTGGGACTGCCGATTTGGCTTCACTCGATGGCTCATGTGGAACTAGCTGCTTTTTTTGTTTACAGCTTCAGATGGCATCACACACACCCACTAAGACTCAATCTCAATCAGGTGGAACACACAATGCCAGCTTAACGTTTACAGCTTTTTGCTTTGTTTAACGTTGCAGACAAAATCCACACAGATTAACACGATGAGAAAATTGTCCCGTCATTAAAAAAGGAACTGCGATGACCAACTTGATTAGGCAAAAAAGACAAATGGGTCGGACGGCAAAATTGCTTTTGTTTCCTGAAAATATTCATAGGTCATGCCGTAATTCACTGCAAGGGCAGCGAGTAGTTGCTGATACAATGAAACCATGTAGAGCATGGGGGAAGTTTGTCATGCAAGCACAATATCTGATAAGAAAACCTTGGGGCATTTTGCCCAAAGGCTAAAATAAAATGTGGTCATATCTGATTCTAAGGACACCCCCATAATGGATTTCGCAGAAGTATCCTCCAGTGGATTTTTGGGTAATCTTGGTTGTTTTCTTTCTAAGGAGTGGGATCCTCTGACCCTTCCGATTTAAAGAATGCAGACAAACCATCTGTGTTTCTCTTCAGATATTTCCTTGAAAAATGTAGGAATTACTGTTCAATTGTTTAAAGGACGGACTTATGTTATTTTTAGTCAGCTGTCTTGTATTCACTAAAAACAAAGTTGAGCAAGGAAATTATTCCAGATTTATATTTGAATAGACCTACCCCTGTTTTATTAACCATGAGTCAGTTTACATTATCATCAGTATTCAGTGAAGATACAACGCTGAATGAGACTTAAAGGGGATACTGAAAAGATAATGGTGCCCAGCAAAAACGTGGACAACAAATTTAAAAAGGAAAAGACAAACACAAAAGAACCTTGATTATTTTTTTGATAAAGCAAGTAGACTCACCCCCAAAACAAACAGTCCATGTCACTATTTCCCTACAGTTTTATACTGGTGTATCCAATTCAAATCTGACTTGAGAAATATGGATTGGAGACAGATTTTGCACTTTTGATAAGGTCCCCAATGGATGACAAGCAAGCTAATGGAGATTTCTGGTCCCTTGGATCGCCCCTAAAATCCAATGAATAAATTAAAGATGAGTACATGAATCTACATACAACTTTTGCATTATTCATGAGTTAAAAGAGTTGTACAATCCAGCAACAGCTTAACTGTATATCTCAGATTATGTGGATATGTCATTAATTTAAGGATTGCTATATTACGGAGAGCAATCAGTGGTAAGGCTAGGTCAGTGGCATTGTTCTGACAGCCGAGGATGTTTCTCAAAATGTAGTGACCGTGAACTCCTGTTCCGTTCAGACGACAAAGAGGGACTTGGCACCACTGCAAAGATAAACAGAGTGGTTTTTGTCTCCCCCCAGCGTATTCACTGGTAAAATTCTATGACATCAGCCACTTTTCATATTTAAGCAGAATGAGTTACTTGATAATTACATGAGACATTGAGTCCGATTACTTCTCACTTACACATGCAACACCTTTGCATCACAAAGCTGTCGTAGTTATTTGTGTACCAGGCATGCATTGGGCTAAAGTTGGCCATCAGTTCGGCTGCTGCTGTTTGTTTCGCAGTGTAACCAAAATGGTTGTATTGAATAAGACGGAAAAACCCTGTGAGCAGTTTTTTTTTGTCTCAACATTTCACCACATGGAATAGAGAGTTAAAAAGAAAAGAAAAAAAAGGTCCTGCCTTTTAGCGCAGGGCCCGATCGACCAGATAAGGCTTTCCTTAACAAGGGTCCAATTCTACATCAAATGGTGGCTCTGCACGGAGCCGGCCTTTTTCAGGCTAATTCTCCATCACCGGGTTTAAGCCGCTGCTCTGCCTTTATGCTTCGATCCGAGCACATCAACAGTGGATGGATGCTAGCTCCACTGGCGATGGCGTGATCTAAAGCAATCTGCTCTGTTCGCCCCCAGGTGGAATTCACCCAGTAAATTGGTGCTGCTTGCATGTTTGTGTCACGCTACTGAGCTTTGCTCATGTATTTCACAAGCTCCTACCTTCCCTACATCTCTACACAACCTTTCCCCAGTCTACCTCGGACCCTCTTTTTTAAACCAAGACTATGAAAGCCATCTGGTCAATGGTGAACTGGTTCTGCACGACTGCTAGTACGATGACTACTCGACTGTATTCAACACTGGTTCTGTGCCTGGCAGGCTGATTTTCTGGGATATAGCCAGATTCAGGCCAGCAGGCTCTCTGAGCTCTGTTAAACCGATAGAAAATGGGGAGGTTGACTGGTAGGGGGGGTTGGGGAGGAGGGCGGGAAAGTGCAATGCACCATGCAGACGGACTGACTAGGTGGATCTCACTAAAGCCGAGGTCTAATTTGACATGGTTGTATGTATGAGTGCCCTCTATCTGTCACCTCGTCTTCAATAAATATTGTAGTTGCTACATTCACTAGCAAACGTGAAAAAAAGGATTTTATTAACATTGTAACAAATCAATCACTGGATTGAGGAGGATAAATTGCTAAAAGCAAAAGTACCATAATATTCTTAGGTTTCATATGAGCTTCAACATCTCAGATTCCTAAAAACTGAAAAACCACCAATATATTGTAAAAAAAAAATAAAAAATAATCAAATTCTCTATAAGACAAATTTTGAAGTACATCTTAAACTGATGCTATGAAACAAACTAATTTACTAATCCAATCATAAAATATTTTGAATTCAGCTGTTGGACCTACTTATTCTTTGGAGGAGAGGGCCGGGAAACAGAGTCTTTGTGAAGTTTGTCTTAGAATAACAGTTTGAGCCATCTTTTAGTTCTGCACTCCCACCAGAAAGTTGCACTTGTTAACAGATTGAAGTAATCAGTGCAGGTCAAAGGTTAGAGAAAATCTTACAGCCCCAGGAGTGCACTGGCACCTGTGTTGTGTTGGCAACAGGATTGCGGATTGTCTGCAAACGAATTTGTTTTGGCAACTATTGTTCAAGGTACTAAAGAGATTGCGGGTTTTAAGAAAATCTGTCGAATAGGAACAAAATGTGAAGAAGCAAAGTGACCAGGGACTCGCTTGTATTTCAATCACATCGGCCGGGGTTTGGATTTCAAGATAGTGTATGCAAATAGACTTGCATCACCATAATGACTGGAGAAAACATTAAACAAGACTGCAACAGACACAAAGGTAGTGTATTAATAGCTTGTAATGAGGATGATTATGATGATGGGGATGACTACAATGATGGGGATGATTACAATGATGGGGATAATTACAATTATTATAAAGTATACAAAATATTGAGGGAAGAATTTTAACGCCAATAAAAAAATGAATACAATAATATGTCGTAATGGAGGTCAGTAATGATAAAGATGATTATCGAAATACACTTATTATTGAAACCATAATGTCTGCTATTATTTGAACAAACTTGTGGAATTTTCTCAAGAACTCCCTCAAGTCTTTTGAGTTGGGAGGTCCAACAAAACTTGTTCCCGTCATCATCAAGAGAAGCCCAGAAGGCAGGAGCTCTGCACTTTTCAAGGCAGTTAAAGATAGGAGGGCAGAGGGCAGCAACCCAAAAATGGTATTAGTAGCTAAAAGCCCTCCCCGGTCAAGTAAGACGATCTGTGTTTTAGTTATACTTCTGGGCTCTTCCAATGGGCGAGTCTCGGTCATAGCACTTTTCCCAAGGTTCATAAACCACGCTGACAAAAATCTGGGTCCGTTTAAGAAACCAAAGTGGAAGAAGAAAAAGAAGAAAAAGAAACATGGCCGAACTTGAGGGACGGTCTAAGACACTGTGGCAGCAGGGAAAACAAACGGTGGCGTCTAGGAGGCGAAGACAAACAAGTATCTCAACGTTCTTTCTGTAAACAATCAGCAGGTTTATGGCTAGAAGGGCCGACTCCATTTCACCTTGATGTTCTTAGTTGCAGTTGAGCCGGTGTGTGGTCTACATTAAGTGGTATGTGTGGAGATCTGGTAGTCAAAAGGAAACAATTTCTAGATCTTTTTCTTCTACAATGATTCTCCCCTGTATAGGTATCATAAACTTGTGGGCAGCCAACCATATATGGTGCCAGTGATAATGAACCAGTCTTTTCATGTCAAAGAGTACCAGTGAAACTTAAGAAGCTGCACTGAATTGGATCCTTATCTATCTCGTTCCGAGCAAGATGCAAATTATGTGAATCTCGATAACAAAAAACAGAAAAGAAAAAGAATTGCCTGGACCCAAAAGGAAATAATGAAAAAATGTATTGCCAAAGAACACAAGTTTTCTTCACAAATCAATTAATTTTTCCGCTTATTTCATTGATTTAAAGACACAAAATGCTGGTAAAAATATTGTGCAGGCCCTAATCGTTCTTCTCAACAACTCGTTTCCAAAACTAAGAAAAAAAACCTCTCCCTTATTTCTCACATGCAACATTTTGGAGGGCAAAGTGATGCCATCATCAGCTGGCAACAGAACAGTTTGACACTAAATCAATCATTTCGGTTTGGAAGAATAACCAAAGCTGAACCCCTGTCTGTAAAGGCATTTACATCGCACAGTCTCATTTCAAGAAGTTTCTTACCTTGGAAAAAGCCTTGTAGCAATCCTGAAGGTAAGCCCATTTTTCTAGAGTAAATTATATACAGTTTCTTTCACGCACAACTTTCTGACAAAGCTCATTGAATAGCTGTTGTTACTAACAGCTTGTTGAAAGACCAGCACTTGCAAAATGGACATTTTAAACCAAAGGATCTATTCAATTGTTGATTCTAAAGCGCTTTTGGAACTTGCAGGAGGTCAACTTTTCTGATCTGCACTTTCTATTTAGCCCGGCTGCTAGCATTGTAATACATCCAATAAAATTAACACTATCTAAAAATGGCTGCATTGAATCCCTTGCCCCCCCCCCTCTCCCTCATACTCTACCCTTCTGAAAACACAAAAGTACCGCTCCACCGACATAATTAATAACCTTGTCAGAATTATACCAATCCTGCTGTATGGTGATTCATTGTTAACAGAATCTGACATTTGTCCCAACCGAAGGGGATACCAGTGAAAGGTTCTTTTGTTGGGGTTTACTTATTGCCACAGCAGATAGTAGTTTCCCTGGCCCAACAATGCTTCAGAACTAGGCACGGAAAAAAACGCAACTAATGGCCTGCCTGGGATAACAGAGAAGTAGTCAGCCCGCCCGGAGGAAGCTACCAAGTCTACTATGCTTGCCTTTAGAAAACCAAAGGAGTTTAATCCATTGCCATGGGTTGCATAATATTCAATCTACTGAGGAAATGCAACTCTCTGCAGCCGCTGGCCAGCGGTGCAAACACTGATGAAATAACATGGCTAAGATACAAGGCTACAGCAACAATAACCTGTACTATTGGGGGGTAGCACGCAGACCGCCGATGCAGCTCGCTGTTTTCTACCGAGGATGCACGCAGCAGCCCAAGCAGCCGTTGCTTGCGCGGCCTGAGCAGCCGCTGATGCAGTGGTAATGGAGCACTGGAGTAATAGCTCTGCTTGTTGGGAAGAGAAGGTCAATCAGTCAGATGAAATATGTAGGGGTGTCACTTTGATAAGAAACACTCGCTTTCATGTCTTCCTTCAAAATGGAGTTTCTGGATTGCCAGTTTGACTTAAGACAAGCCCCAAGGGTGTGCTGTTAGCCACCGTGGGCCAAGACTACTCACGAGAACAAAAGTACAGGTGCCTTTTCAGTGCATTACACAATTCTCATGTTTCAAAAAGTTTGCTTTTTACTACTTTTCAATAACATTCCTCTATATCCCCTGAACTTTATCAAGTAATAAACCACAACTCTCTAAACTTTCTCAGAACAAATCCACCAAAGCACAAAGTGAAATGAAACTGTGATTTTCATTGGTGATTACCGAGTCTTCTGCAGTTTTCATCTTTACTACTTCTTGAACCAACCCTGCAAATTCTTCTAACACACGCCAAAACATTTTTTACAAATGAAAGCATGATTGAGTGTGACAATCTTGATTTCTTAAAACAAAACAAAGCAACCTTGCCAACAAATACAAATTGAAAGTATTGCTAGTAACCCAAAATATTGTTTCCCTTTTTGATACTTAAAAAAACGGTATACGGGTTGGCTATAGCAAGTACACTTTCTCTCTTAAATGTGTCAAACTAATAAAGGTCTTTTCTCATCTAGTATTTAGAGAAAGATTTATGCACCATTCATTTCAAACCACTAAGCACCGTGGATAATACTTCATAGTAGTGATAAAATGCATAGGGATCAATAAAAACAACCCAATTCAAAAATAAATGGGAAGGGTTGACATGCCTGCCACACAAAACGGCCTTGCAAGCACAAAAGACGAGTGCAGTTATATAAACTTCAAGCACACTATAAAATCTATTCCAATGAGTCCAATTTTGCATCCCATTGTGGCAATATTGGCCAAGGGTAATGAACACTTTATGTTATTATAGACTCACATTTTTCTTTGTTCCATGGTTCTACGATTAGAAATGTTGTTTTTTGGGGGTGGGGTTGGGGTTTGATGTAAAGTAGAGGTGGGGGGGGGTGTTGAAATTGGAATAGAATGTAGTAGGGTGACTTATTGGAGTAAAAGAGAGATTTTTGAAATTTTAACTTGCAGGGCTGTAGTTAAAAACGTGTGTCCAATGGTGAGAAATTATCTACAAAATAACAAATGCATGAAGAGTTGACTCTTTCCGTTAAGTTTCATCTGGCATGACTTCATTTGGGAGGCAATAAAAAAGCTATAAACCAACCACGACAATTCCGCCTCTGGTGACACATTGGGTTGTACAAACTTCATGTAAAATGTTCTTTCGAAAGGACAGGAAAACACATTGACAGAAATGCCTTTGGTTTATCCAAACTGGAAAATAATTGCCCACACTTATTTCAAGATACAGCATGAACAGGTGAAGAATTTTGAGCATTTTCAACTGCAGTAACTATGTTTCACAACGTACCCTTAATAAACATTGGCTTAAAATTCCACGGCAGTGATTTTGATGAACTTTTCCAGAAAACCTTTGGTCGTACCGTTAGTGTATCATCATAAACTAGCTGAATGTAAATTTCATCCTCTTAGGCTGCTTAAATGCTATGGCTCTGAGCTATTGGAAACTTCTACCTAAAAGAAAGTCTCTGATTTAAATGAAATGCAACTTCAAGTTTATGGGATAGAATTATACTTTTCTGTAAAACAGCAGCAACTACTATAGGGGAAAAAGCCATTTTGTTGGGTTTGTTAAGACTGTTAGTCACAATTTGTTGTTAACAACCAATTTGTTTGCAGTTTCTCTTACATTTGCACTCCAATTTCACTTCACAACTTTACCATTAATGCAATTTGTTCATTCTGGGTTCTTTCACACATTCTTTGTTTCTCTTGGTTTCTTTTACATAAATTTTGCCAGCCAGGTGAGTCTATTTTACTTTCATGTTTCTGTTTATCCCCCCACAGTCCTGTGTAAAATAACAAACTTCTGATTGTTTTTCCTAAAGTAAAAATAGTTAATGGCCTGACGCTTTTACCCTAGCAGAGTCTATCTCGAAGGCTAATTTTTTTCCATGACAAGCTTTGAATCTTTCTAGATTTGTTCACCAAAGTTATTACATACACCATAAAAGACCAGCTCTTGACACAAAATGAGCAGCCCAGTTAAAATATTACAGAGATAAATGAATGCTTTTTGTAAAAATAACATTACCAAAGATTGTTAAATCTGACACAATTTATAAAGTGCAACATTTCAACTTATAAGTGGAGTTTTTGTTTGCACAAATGCAACAATCTCCAAAAATATGTTGTTTAAAAGAAAAAACCACAACTAGAATACAAGTCAAGTGTTCCATGAGACACTCTGCATGAATGTTCTCATTGCCAGCAATATGCATTCAACAACAAAAACAATCCAAATATTGGCTGTTGCTTTCCAACAAACAGTTTAACGGACACAATGAAACAAAAGGGAAGTTAACAGTCTCTCCCCGCCCCCACCAGCAATGGTTACTCGTTTAGTCTGTGCCTCCCTTTAAAGTCAACTGCCGGAGTACAAACACTATGTAAGCAGCTAGGATACACCAGTCAATGCTAATAGATTCACCAAGGTCAATTCTCTCTAGTCAGAATAATCTTGAACCACAATAGATTTGGTCTTATGAATAATATTAGACTGAATTACAAATTCACCTAGTCCGTAGTACACAAGCAAAGTGCGGTCTGCTCTAGATTCCCACCTGTCATTTTAAACAAAAGACCGGTCGTTGGACATTTTTTGGCTGGGCTGGTTTTTTTCTTCTCTCCTTCTGTGAGGGGAGGGATTTGTTTTGTTTGTTACCAGTGTACACACACACACACACACGCACACGGCCACACCGCTAAGCCGTCAAATTACATGTTCACAACCTGGAAATCTGTGCTATATTTTAAAAAGTTTCTTTGTGCGGCCTTGATTACGCTGTACTCTTTCATATTTATTCAGCCAACAAAAAAAAGGCACATTAACGTCACTGGTGATTAACCGCCCAAATGATGAATTATGTAACCGACTCACCACATGCACCAAGGCTTTTCCTCGCGATGGCACTACGTTTTAAAGCAAGTTCAGGGGTAATTTTTACCCAATTTTTTACCTTTGTGGCCAATGGCAATTTATATTAATAATCATTGTCATCTCTCAATACCAGAACACTTAACACTTGTCTCAGTGCAGGCACTAAACATACAATTCAAGCGATTGGGGTCTGTTGAACACAAAACAAATATTGTTTGACTCGCATTTACCAGACCCGAAGGAGCAAATTGCACCAGCAACTTTCAAACTGATTCTGAGAAATATCACAAGGAAAGTCCTGCTGCCAAGAAACAATTAAGACTGGACAACATTGCTGATGAGTCCCACACTGGCTTGTTGGACAGGCTCATCAAATAATCAACATAGATGTAATAAGTTGTGCTTGGGAGAACATGGCTAATTCAATAAAATGCTCCAGAGTGGATGAAAATCCTATGCATCATGCAAACAATTTTCATGCATCTTATGGCCCAGTGTAACGAACCACTGAAAGCCAAGCCTTCGTTACAATCTATTTCACTGTTTCCATATAATACGACTAGCATAGTTTCTTACATATTGCCATTCTTCATCATCAATTACCATTTAAAATTGATATGTGTTTAAGGCTATGAATAATAGAACAACACAACAAAATTCAATGGGTGCAATATTTTCAAAGAAACAGAACTACCATTTAACAGTGCAGATACAACAAATTACATACCCAGTAAAAAGATCTTCATTTTCGACAATTTTCTTCCAGAAAACCTCCATGATGAGGGTAGAAATGGAGCGCAAACACAAAAGAGTGTCAGTGTATTTTCATCAGCAGCCGGCCCGTCGGTGGGATTTGACTGTAGTCTGGTCCAATACCAGGTTGTTGGTATCTGGCTGCTGCAGGAGACTGTGTTACCTGATGTCACAGCCACGGAATGAAAATGACAGGACTGGAACCTCAAACTAGCAGTGGATCCAGTACTCAAAACGAGACACAATAACACAGATGCTTTTTGGTCGGTGGATATGGTTGTTAAGAATGGCCAGCCGGTCGGTCGGTCGGTCACGGTGGGTTTATGGTAAGTTGGTTGCTAGTAGAAGTGAAAGACACGAGGATGGCAAGTTGTGAAATGTCAAGCTTGGATACCTACAAGCAACCACGAAAGGAACACCTCGCAGCCCAGAAGCGGAAAAACAAGGCAGAGTGGGTCGGCTGCATTATTATTATTCAGTAGTAGTGTGGTAGCAGCTAGAGCTGGCCCAACAACCATAGCCTGCAGCACATAAAATGCCTAGGCTGGTCTGTCATGCTCTGATGTTATAGGCTTCTGAGCTATGCGCACACTGTACTATAGTGTGTACTTGCACACCGACAGTGCATGTACACTCTCCAGCTTGTAAAGTTCAGTCAAGGCCAATGGCAACTCCTCAGCCTGCTGGGAAATAGTGTGATGACAGCCTGGTGTACTTACAACTTGAGGGTCCAGCGCATGGTTCCCACATCAGACTCCCTGGCTTAGTGGGGATTTTCGCAGCCGCGAGTTCTTTCATAGGAGGCAATAGACCGGCCATGCCAATTTGCATGGTTTATGGGCAAGCCAGTTGCGCGGGGGTGATGTCTGAATGAAATGAATTGAACGCCAAATGAAAAGAGATGACCTCTTTTTCGGGGATGGAGTCGTTGAACAGGAAACATTGGGATTAAATGGAAAAAGGAAAAAAAAAAAGACAGTTGGTTGACAAGAAAAAAGCCTACTTTGTGAGGCAATGATATAGGTATTGTGTAAAAGTTGTCGGACACAGTGGCTTGTTCACAAGCAGGCTCTTTGAAATTTGTATACGTGTGCGATAGATTGAAAAGCACTTTGAACTGAATACAGCTAGTCCACGCATCGTAGAAGATGTTCCTGTAAAAAATTGTACAAACGGATCCAAGGGGACAAAGCCCATCAGAAGATGGGTGAATCTCCCTTAGTTTGTCAATTGTGTGGGAGGGCCAACACACGTTAAAAGGATATGTTTCACTGCACCCAAAACTATGACAAAAAAACCCCAAAACAGTCAAGAGCACTTGGAGATGAACCTCCATCAATGAAAATTGTGAAACAGTAAATCACTTCAGGCATCCTCTCTGTTTTCAGTGGGCTTTTAGTGATGACTGGAAGAAACAAATAATAAAAGCGTTTATCAAACCAAGAAAACACACACAAAACAACACACCGCTTTAGATGACTCGATGTAAGTAAAACTTAAAGCATTTGGATACGTTTGTAAAAGTTCTATTTTCAGATTGATTTTCTCTTTGTTCCCTCTCACCGTGATTCCACTGAAAAGATAAAAGGCTAAAAAGTAAAAATTGCTGGACTTTTAAAGATAATGCCATAAAGGTTTTTTCTTTGTAAGTCATTCTTTTTAATAGGTTGTTCTTTTAGTGAAGTGTAGGTAGCCTAATCCACAAAAATTATCTGTTCACCATCTAATATCCATTTTCAATATAAACAAAATTACACAAAAGATATGAATTCTTCTGTGAAAAAAAAACCCTCTTACGCTTATTTCAGTATTACTTTTATAAATGTTTTGTTTTTAATTGTAAAAAGCTGGGGTGGTTTAATTGATTTGTTGGTTGTACAGACTGTTTCACCCACAGGCAACTGTTTCACCGATCAGCAACTAAACAAACAATGGCTTTTTGGGCAATTTATTCTCAAAAATGGGCAGAATGCTTCACAAGTCCATATACCTCTGATGCTCATGATACTCTTATTAAATATGCATGGACCTCATCATAGCGTACAACAGCTTGGAGAGGAGTGTGCTGAGATTCAGAGGGTGATGAGGCTCATGTCAGGGGACCGTTTTTGTGGCACACGCCATCCATGTATCAACCCAATTGGGATCTGAGGGCAAAAAGGGCTGACCCTTTTTCTCTCTTTTCTTTCATGCTTTTTGTTTTTTCAGGGGGTGGGGTGGGGAGACCTTTTTTGAGATCACTATTTATATTTGTACGTATATTGAAGCAAAATGACAAAGATAGTTTCAATAAATTAACAGGTCTTAAGAAAAGGTTCCAGATTGGGTCCCAATAATAAAAAATTTAAAAAATGCAGCTGATTTCAAAAGTGGCTGTAGTTGGAACAGACCCCATTGCATCAGTTGTCCCAGTCTTGCTTTCAATGTTCTTTCAGACTGTTTCCAATACACTTTTAATACAGTTCTTCTTGCAAGGAAGGAAGTGCCCTTTGTCCACTCGTAATTGCCAAAACAAATTTAGTAAATTTTAGTCTACCGCCATACACCGATAAAAGGTAATGAAAAACAAACTGGATTCAAATTTTAATATGTTACGTATGGTTGCCACACTGACTACCTCAAGTGGGGTATACCTATATTCAGATTGGAACCCTTGTCTCCCAATGGGCATATAAATAGTTCCCGATCAGGATTCACATGGGTGACAGACATAGACACCGTAGCGTTGGGAAAGATTGATTCAACTATTAGTGTTCGGCATTTCACTTTGGACTATCCTGCTGTGGTGGAAACTGTCAGAGGGATCACAGTGAATCAGCCCCTGTCTGAGTAGGCAGGTAATCCTCTATTATAACTCCAGCCAGTTAAGTCAATAATCCCCTATAATGGTCACAAGTTAAGTTCCTAATCCACAACAACTGTTACAGGTTACATTTGTAATCCCTTGACAACTTCAACCCAGTGAAGTGGGTAATCCTATATGATGTGTGACCAGTTAGGGGATAATCCTGTGTAACTGTTACCAGTTAAGTGGTTAATCTCATTGATTAACTTATAACAGATAGGTGGTGAATCAAGTGTATCTCTTACCATTTTAAGTCAATAATCCTTAGTTATCATAAAGGGGAATTACCGACTTTGACTGTGAAAGCAGTTAGTTGGAAAATGCTGTTTTATCGATAGGCTTTAAAATCAATGTGACCTATGACAAAATGAGCCAAATATTGACAGTGTTGTGTGATGCAGGAATAAGGGATTAACCTTCAGGTCTGGCACTTCAACAGACATAGTTCAGGCAGCATGTACTGCCAGTGTTTGTGTGCTTAGTGCATCGCTGGGCTCAATGCACAAAAATGCATATGTTTCTTCAATGCTTTCGGTTCATTGCATTCCAATGAAAGGTATAACACCTTCTTCTTTGTACCCCTTTCGGAGTAAAAATGTGAATTTGTATTCACAGACCTTGTTTATTGGTTTTATGCTGAAATGGATCACTGGCAAGGGTCCAATTTAGCAGCTCTACACAGATCCGAGTTATTTGCGTCGAGAGGAGCTCTTCAGGATATTGAATATAATATTGTAGTTGCACCGGACGAAGAAGGGTTCATAGATATTGGCAAATTGCAGTACTAAACAGTGCTGCGTTGTCACACAAAGTCCCAGTTTACAAAGAACGATGTAAACAGTGGTTTTCCAACTTGGTGCAGTTTGTTCTATAAAACACAAAAGATTCAGGTTTGATTCTAGTCAAAGAATTCTATTCGGTGTAAAATTTGATCACTACTAGTTACGCAGAGTTTTAAACTACCTCAGTGAAAAGCTAACTCTGATTATCAACCTTATTAAAAATGTTCATCTTATATATTTTCTGCTTGTAGCCCCTCACCAAGAGTGGCTTTTTTAGCCTTGTTTGGGGTGGAAACAAATTTACGGATTCAAAAATGTGAGAGTTTGTGCATTAGTTGTGAGACACACCCCTCAACATGCAGGTTTGTAAATGGTCTACACAAAGACACCCCTTTGTTCTCACATTGTTTGGACTTTTGTGTGTGCGATGTCCCCATTAGTTTTGTACATGAAAAGCAAAGCGAGGAAATCCTTGGTATGTCATTTTTCCCGGATCCCTTTTTTTTTCTTTTTCTCATTGTTCTTTATTGTATATCAAGTAATAAACCACAAAGATATCGACGAATAGGGAGACCGCCAACATAGGGCTGGATGGCTCAGTTGGTAGAGTGCCGGTACGTGAATCCAGAGGTCATTGGTTCAAGTCTCGCTCCAGTTAATTTTTCTTTGTTCAAACCCAAATTGTTTTGTATTGTTATACACTTTTTAAAAATGTTGTATGATTTTAGTAGTTCGACTGGGCATCATTTCATGCTTAGCCCATTTTACCCTATAAAGTATAAATAAATAGTCATAGGTTTGAATGCGTAGACATGCCCAGTTATGTCAACCACTTCAGGTCCTTTAACTTTAATTTGAAAAAAATATTTATTTTCAATAAACTTTTTAAAAAGTTTTCCTTTTTTTGGTTTTCCTTTTACTATCCTGGTAATCTTTTCAGCTGTTGTAATTGAGCGTTGACATCACCATCATTTTGGTCAAACGATGGTACGCGCATCGCACAACTCTCAGCCAATGATAGGTCTGCCTTTGACCTCAGTGAGGGTGCTGTTTGAGCTTGTGACACCATATGCAGGGGGTCTATATATCCAAATAAATGCAGTCAAGTCAAGTTGAGTTTAGGTAAATACTGGTAAACTCCACTGGAAAAGGATATTCGAACTGATGGACATTAAAACTGGATTTTAAAAAAATCTGCAGATTGGTGTAAATACTTCTGTAAGTTTTCACAACTAAACTTATATTTAAGTATTAATAACCTCAGCTGTAATGCCCTGTTATAGAAGGATACATGCTACCCACACAAGAGGAAAATAAAAGTATATTTTTGAATTAATAACCAGATGAATAACTCTTTAAAAAAAAGCTTTGCCCATAAAAATTATTTGAAAGAAATAAACAAGTTGAGTTTGAATTCATATAATTTGTGAAAATTGTATATTTTCCCCAAATTCATTGACAAAAACAACTGTTACATTGGTATGAAATATAATATAAAAAAAAAATAACACACAAAATGCACCGATGTCCAGCTGTATGGACAACCAACAAAACTTTGCAAACAGATGGCCATTGCACAACCTCACTCTTGAATCAAACAGACCCGATTTGACCTCTCACAGCCTGTCACTGACCTGAAGTGACCCCAGATTCACCACTGGCCTCAAGGAAGAAGGAAAGCAAACAGCATGGGTGGGGGAAGAGAGTTGAATGAACTTGGCAGAGAGGGGAGACAGGGTGGTTGAAGAGTCCCTGAGAAAGGCAAGCATTGTCTGGGAGAAAACGCCGACCTTTCCCTCTCTTCCAAAGAAAAGCTGAGACTGTTACAGTAATATTTGCTGATTCTGTATGTTTGCCAAGGGAACAATGAACAATGGGCAAGAAATATTTGTTCAAAAGAACCAACTGTTATCTTCTGACATTTTTTCCTGTGCTTCTCTTTCTCCTTCTTTCTTTGCAGAAAAACAAAGAATTTGAAGTTGTAAATGCATTTCTTTGAGTTCAATCACACCATTTAAATAAAATGCTAAGAATTTCCCCCCCCCAAATACATATAATAAAAATAGTGTTTTGATTTATCAACAGCTCTTTAATCAAAACAATTAATGGAACTTTTAAAACATTGACTTTAAGCGATACATTGTCCATTAAGCATTCTGACAAACCTGGATAACTGTCACCGTAAAAGATACATTGGTAAATTGAAACAAACAATCTGCAGCGAAATGCACCTCCAAAGGCAACTATCCGTTATTTAAACTAATTAGGAATCATCTCCAACGGTACAGCCGTTCAGTTTTTTAGCTCACGGGGCCACGCGCTGAAATCAACTAGCTTGTTTAAATGGTCTTTACAGCGAAATCCTGCCCGCAGGGTTCTAGCAACACTTGAACTGCGTACAAGTACACTGGAAAGGCTACTTCATGATGAACCAAACCCGGCCACTGATCGCAATATACACGGAGGATGTCTCCCCGGTACCCTGCAGGGAAGAAACGATCGGCGGTCGGCATCAACTGAGGAATATCTGCAACCCGCCAACCCGTACATGCTAAAAGATTGAGAAATCTATTGATAGTGGAGAGGAAAGCCGACTCTCCCTTGGTGACTCTCAGTTTCAGTGTCTTGACGATATCAAGACAGTATACTCGTCAAGGAGCCTACTTAATGCTTACACGCAAACCACGCCGCGGCCGTGTCCAGTTATCGCAGGTGTGAGTAGCAACTTTAAGATTTTAATGGTATTCACTGTTCGCACTGCCCTAATTGATGTGGCATTGTGTTGCCAAATGTCACTAGAGACACCGTACAGAGATAGTGGGAAAAAATCTTGAGGCAAATTGGTTCTTGTTGTCCCAGGTCGGATAGCTGAGAGAAAATAACATCCCAATGATGTGACATGGTGCATAGGTAAATTGTTCCCCGGGCGCCAGACCGATTCTTCGGGAGGAGAGTGTGACCAAGTAATAGGACCGAGTAGATGGAATTGCACAGAGTAATTCTGAGATAATTGGATTTGAAAAAATAGCCAGAAACTTTATTAACGTTCTCACTGTATTTGTAGTTTTGTGTTGGAATTTTTTTTTCTTCTTTTAGAAGAAAATTGAGTGTCACGACATTCAGGAAGTTTGATGCAAGATGATTTATAGGAGAAAGGGCAGAGATGAAGCGACAAAGTTTGACTTATCCTTGATTTGACTCAAACCAGGATCTCTTGGGGCAAGAATAAGTTCGTATTGAAGGAAACCTGCTGATTAATGTTGAGAATAACATCCTTATGCTGCTGTGGAAGTCTTGAAATGATTTTTAGTTTAAGAATAACTTAAATACGTTACTTATTATTTTCAAAGAAAAATACATTTTCAAAGTAACGAAGGTGGTTTGCACAAAATTGGTAAGGGTGAAAATGTCAATGTTCACAGATTTTCACATAACTTACATGATATAAAGACGGTCGTGATGGAAAACTTCCCTTAAAATATTTCTGATTGAAATGCAACAGTTGAGAAATGAGTAGAGAAACAGCTAAGTAGTCTCCCGAATTCCAAAATGTACTCCGCGGTTATAGCATTAGGCAAGTTCTCAAAGAACATTCTACACAACAAAGTAGATATATATACATAGTGTGTTTTCTTCCTCCATGGTTATAGCAAACCATATATACATTATATTATGAGTAAAACAAGTAATTGTGATCTTCAAAAACTTTTTGAAAACACTGACAACCTGGTTTTTCACAATGTCTATAGATCATGGAAAGATCACCATCGTAAGTTATATCAATGTGATTTTTACTTTTTATTACAGTGGTAATTTCAATAACCAACATGCGTAATTTTGCTCAGGTTTGGCCAACACCAAATGAAAGGAACTTCTAATGTGACCATAATATTTATGAGAGAATAAAAATACTGGTGACCTGGCCAAACTGACCTTCTTTGAAATATGGGTTGGCCATTAGAAAGCCAGACCATGGCCAGACCGAGAAAAGTCATGTTTGACAGGGGGGTTAGAGGGTTAAGGTCAACCTAAAAATTCAATGATTTTGCCAGAAAGGTGACTGTAATGGAATATGAAAGAAATTCAGTTGACATCTGTGGGGCTGTCACTAATCGGCATGGAGCACCTCCACTTATTACTGGTTAGGAAAGCTTCACTAGAGGATTCTACATGACACTGAGGTCCTGGCCTCATTCTGAGGTATGAACTATCTGCCATTAAACAACAGCTGTTGCATGTTGCAACCGAGTTACAAATTATTGAACAAGAAAAGAAGATCCTCTAACTTAACTGGTTATTTACCTTTATTTCTAAACTGGTTCTTCAGGTACTGTGGAATGACCAGTACGCTGAACATGTACTCTCAGTCACTTGTTTAAAACTTGTAACTGCTGTTTCATGTCAAATGGTATTTATATGCCACAGAGTGCTGTCTTTGTTATTCTCTTACCTGCTCATAAGTATACATGAAACAGTTAAAAGATGCACTTCTCAAGGTGAAGTTAGCAGTATTTTCCTGAGTTACCGGGTTGCTTTCAAACACATGGTTTCTATTAAACAGTTTTACGCTTAACATTTCTGTAGGAGTGTATGGGTGCGTGCAGTCAACAGGAATGGGCCCCAGCTGTTAAAACGAAACATTCTCCACAGACAATGTTTTCAGAGTTAGCTCATTAATAATTCTCAAAGGGGAGTTAAAATAACCTCAAAGTCAACACACGGTCTCTTCACGAAGACAAGGGTCTACTCTACTTCAAGGAGTTATTCTTGAGTTACTCCCAACCTGATGACAGAACTATCCACCTTATCTATTTGGGAGGATATAGACAGAATCTCCTTGACTTGCGGCATGATTGATGTATGGGTTGGCTGGAAAGTTCACATCTGGCAATGAACAAATTGTTATGTGCTCATGCTAATAAAAAAAACACACCAGGATTTCAATCTTTAAGTGTGTGCATATCTAGCCACAAGTTAAAAAAAACAACCCAAAACTCAAGAGTAGATCCTTAATAATGGAAAGGAATAATAAGAGGTCATCAAATACGACATTCGGTGTTGATGTCTGTGTTTTTTTGTCCCTGCAAGTTTTATCCCCCCCCCACCCTCCAAATCTCCCTTTAAATTGTTTCCTTCCCTTTCAATTGCAATCAACTTGATGAAAGTTGTTGCTGTAATGCTTCTAGGATTGCAATAAACTCTACTGATACAAAACATATTCCCTGACAATTTCCAAGCTTAACTCAGAGGGGTAATACTGAAAGTTCAAACACTTCAATTAATTTAGGAGGAAAATCCTTTCGGAATCCCATAAACACTGGTAGGGTAAGTGCGGGAGTTACAAGCCTAAGATCTCTCCTCGCTTGCAATTATTGTCAAATCGCATCATAAGACAACAAAAGACCGCCTCTCTTAGTATTCATGACATTCATAATCTGTATGGGTGGTTTGTATTGTGCTACAACAATACTACCCGTGACAAAACCACCATTACCATGTCTTGTGTTCTGACATCCAAACATAGCTGAATAGTTGTATTTTTCAACAGCGTGATCAAGCAGAGTACATGAAACAATGATTTGATTACCGAACAATCCCGTTAAAAATGTAAGGCGCTGGGGCCCCAGCGGGGTCGGCCCCCGATCCTGACCCCCAGCTCTCTGTTTTGAATAAAAGCTGACGATACCACAGCTGCTCCAGGTGTGTGGGAGGAAACAAAGAGATGTCAGATGGATGGATGATGGAAGGAGCAGAGAGAAGAGGAAGGATAAATGGGGAGGGCGGAGAAGACATACAAGGGGAGGAATGGGGGGGAAAATATTTCAATTAGGTGGAGGGCTGATGGAGACAAGGATGATGATAGAGAAGAAGGATAAATGGAGAGGTGAAGCAAGGATGCAAGGGGAGGGAAAACAGTTCAGTGTCTCAATCAGGTAGATGGATGACAGAGATGAGAATGATGATGATGTCTCAAATGCGGAATGATACATGAAAGGGCATGTTTTGAATACAAGAGTAAGAGGTGGACGGATGAAGGAGAAAAATACTAACGATGATGGATATACTTCAGAGTTATGTTACTACTTAACCCCGACGATTCATCAAAACAAGGAAGCACATATCAAACTCCGAGTATCTTCTTGGCAATGAGAAGAAACCGTAGTGGGTTCTATCCCTTCGGCTCTGATTGAAATAGCTGTCCTTATATCAGTTGACTTGAGATAAAACATGAAGCACACACATCACATGTTATTTGTAAGCTGTGGATATTGCACGAACAGAATCAGACTGTGTTAATAAATTGATAGCTGCGCCATTCATATTCCCATGAACCACTGAATCCTGCGAACATCATCTTTTCATGAAACTCCAGCGTGGATATGATATCCTAACAGGCTTTGTCATAGGAGCCTTGGATACACGGAATAGAGTGCCTCATTGCCCCCTTAGACCTGATTCTGCTGGCAAATCAAAACATAAAGTGCTCCCCACTGACTCCAGAGAACACAGCCAGGAGGAAAAACAATTTATCGGGCTAAAAATCTTCGGAGCGATTTGATAAAGAGTACTGGGTCGACTTTTTTTACACTGCTTGGAATTGAATCAACCAATTTGTTTAATACAATTTATCACAGCCAATTTGAAGACGCTTCCATGTACACACACCCCCTAATTTCTATTAGCCATTACGTACATGCAATCAAGTGAAATTGCACAACTTTGGCTTCTGCTGACGAGGGAAAAACGTCTTCTATTTTTCAAAGTCCCACAGGGGCAATCGCAGCTTTATCTCTTCCCACAGCAAAGTTCCACAACAGCATCTTCGCAAACAGCAGAATCGCTGCATCGTTACAGACTTGTCCATGCATACACGTGTCAACCCCATGTGTGTGTTTTATTCACTAGAAGCCCCTCCCCCTCATTTGGGTGACCTACATTCAGTCTCCATAATGGCCATTAGTTTTGTGTTAGATGCAAGAAGAGGGGCTTCCTTTTTTCTCCTCTCTTTCTCTCCATTCAAAACCACAGCTGAAAGGAAAAAAGGGGGAGGCAAATCGACATGACGTCTCACAACCAAACGAGCCCGTTATGAAAAGTACACAGTGCAGCGCTGCACCTCTGGAACAATGCTGATTGACCCATTTGTCTCATCTTTCTATTGGTGTATTGTTGTCGTTCCCCGTTCACTAACACAATTCGCAAGGCGACAGCAGCCCCCGTCGTACTTCACCGCACAGCGAAGGAAGAGCATACTCGGTTTTGAATGGTTTCTTTCTACTCTTGTTGGAGCTTGAAGCTTATCGGCACAGCGTTGACAATGGCTGTCCGATTCTAGCAAATCAGGCTCAGACAAGCAACGTCCCATTCAGCCGCCCTACAAAATACAACTGGGCAGATATTTGAGCCCATGCCATTATGGATGTCCCGCACAGATCCTCTTTATGTGTAAATTTGGGGAAGATATAAGATGAGATAATGAAAATTGAATTGTATATATGCTGAGAATAAAAAGCAAACATGGTAATTTGAAAATGAATACCTTTAAGTATCTCCAACCCAGACGGAATTCGATTTCATTTGTTTTAATCCACCACTTTATTCCATTATCGATACAGTCATTTCATCCACAAAGCTTCGTTGTAAATTAACAGTTACATTATGTTTGAATTGTTTGCATTTTGGGCCATTTTCCATTAAACATGACGGCTAAAATGAAGACTAGTTCAGGCCTCAGCCTAATGCAACCATTTGCTAAAATAACAAGCTCCAAAGTGAGACTTTGTCCTGCAATTTTTGACGGTCTTGCCAGATGTGGATGAAAAAAAGTTTCTTCCATTGAAATTGTTTTGTAGATTTTTCTGGGGGTCAATATTAGCAAGTTGAAGGCTCTTTGAATGTTTCAGTGTTTTGTGTTGTATAGAATAAGTCATGCATGACTGAAATGCCACGATACCAGTACAAGTCACATCTTGTGTCTCCATGGATTTTTCTTGGGTGGACATGTTTGTCCAGGGACCAACATAAAGGCACATGTTTTTGAGTCAGACTGAATGGAATGAAAATGACGGCTAGATAATGAAGTAAAGAAAAGTGGCATCCCTCCATTTGACTTCATGACTATTGTCTATCGCCTATTTTTCAAGTCTAAACAAATTTTGAAAAAAAAAAAATAATAATAATACAAAACCTCTTGTTGAAGACTTGCAATGCTCCTACATACATTTTTGTTAAAAGAAAAATGCAGAAGGAAAAAAAGAAAAGAAAGAAGTCTCATTTACCCGTCTTTGAAGCAATTTAGAAACAAACAGAACGTGATACTCGTGTAATATCCAGGGGGCAACAATGGTGACAAAGACTGAAGTATAAAGCAGTCCCTGCTAGTGATTCAACTACAGTTTCTTCAGGCTTAGGGTTTTTCCTCATATATACACAAACTCTGTGAATGGGTGGTGTTCGGTTGCTGAATTAGAAACGTGAGAGGGCTGATTGATGCCTAACGTGGGCACTGCTCCATTGGTATTTTGTTTTTTGTCATTTGTTGAGGAAAGATTGCGACAATGATGACATTGCTTAGTGAGCCTTTTCATAAACTGTGTGATGATGCTGTATATTGTTCATGCAGTTGCTACAAACCATGGCAGAACATTAATTTCTATAAATAAATTCCACAATCCTACTGATCATCCAGCAAACATGTAGCTGTTACACACAAACTCAAAGACACAATGAAAAGCTAAGGATCTTTCTCAGCGAGAGAATTTGATAAAAACAAACCCAACATATTTCTTCTTTCAGCAAGATGTACAAACTGTTGAAATTTATGGGGCACTTTATTCTGACTTGATACTGTACAGTGTTTACACAAATTCATTCCAGATGTAAATTTTGCAACTTTAGAGCGATATAAGCATGGAGAATTACTACAATCATAAATTATGCATGAACTACGAGTGTTTTATTTCCTCTTGAAGCAAAGGAATATTTCCAACGAGTTAATGTTTTAATGGATTTATCTTTACTTCATACAATAAGATCTAAGACTGTTTAGTTAAGTAATTAAGTATCTTTGAGTTGTCAAACTGAAAATCCGTTTTATTCTGGCTTAACAGCATGCAAAATACCACTAATAGTCTCAGTCTTAATGACAAATCTTCCAGCCTTTGAGAACAACTCTATTAGGGTCAAAACATGAGGCCAATAACAATTTGTTTGCCTTTTTGATTGGTGAGCAATTTGCAACAGCTAATTCTATTTTCTTACAGTAAAGGTATACGTCTGGTAATCACTCTAAAATTAATGGCTATAAAAACTTACTGGGTTAAAAGTACAGCAGCTTTCGATAGTATAAAGCATTTTAAGAAACATTTCAATTCAAATAATCTCGCTATGGACAAAGATATAAGTTTTTATCCCCCAAAATTTGAATCAGATTGTGTGTTCCTATTAGGGATTATTCTTCCTGCGTGGACATATTCACTCTGGATTTTCAGCGATATCTCAATAATGCTACCACCTTTTGAAATGAAACTTTTACAGGTTAGTTTTATTGTATATATCTACATTTATATAAGATTAAAACAATCAGACAGTTCCAAAAACGAAAGGCACATTTTGCCTTTAAATAAAACAATTAAATAAAAACATTATTTCCATGAAAACACAAAAGGAAAGGAAATTGTGCCAAAATTTTGATCTAACTAATTTAGGCTGAACTTTGAAATTAAAATACTACGGATCAATCCCAGGTGTTCTCAAAAACTCCACTATTCGACCGCTTCATCTACACAAACTTCATCTACTTTGTTTGCAACTTAAAACTGGAGTTTTGCGTCTACAAAATAGAAAAAACTTATCCATAAAGTCTGCTGCAACTACAAAAGAGCTGAAAGAACAAATCAAGATAAAAGCCATCTCTTTGTTTGATCATGGCTGGAGCATTTAGACCAACCAAACGAACATCATAAATATCTGACAACTCTCCCTGCAGTTGAACTGATGGACTGATGAACAATGATGCTTCAAGGACTTCAAAAGTAAGACGCACAGCGCACTTTGAACAGCTCAGGTCCTGACAAATTTGCCCAGCAAGGTGAGCATGCAAGAAAAGATGGGCCACACTGACAATGCTAAGGCCGCGGTACGGTTTTTGTTGTTAATGTATCAGTCATTTTGTGTCACTCTAACTAGCTGTGGCCGAGCCTTGTTTGGTTTATGAATGGCACACAGTTTGATGGATTGCTATAGCTTTGTTTGACTTATGCATTAATGATGTCATTTAACAATGATGGATGGCTAGCTGTGCTAACATAACGTGTCAAATAACGACGGAATATGTCAGAATTTTCCCGTCACCACTCCAGCTCTTTGTCAATTTCTTTTCCTCTGCTAATATCAGTATCATGTATCATCTGGAATTGATGGCGAAAACCTAGTTGATTTTATCTGTTAGACTTTAAACAAAAACGAGCCAATATTTTAATAGTACTTCAGTACATCCAGTTTTTGAGAGTTTAATTTTAGTGTCAACTAAAATGTTCACGCCATAAAAAACTGGACAGTTTCATGTTACAAAGAATCCAGGGCTGAATGGGTACAATCAATTTTGAATTGAATTTGAATAAAAACATGAACGCTGATTGGACTCTCATTAAAACTGAAACAAAATCATAGCAAGGTTTCAAGTTTTGTTTAAACCAACAATGACAAACTCTGGTTGAAATAAAAGTTATTTGCTGAAAGCAAATAATACAAGCTTTGGAAGGATGATGAATTATGCACGTACCTGTGCAAATTGCAAACAGTGAACACAGAAACAGACAAGACTAATTCCTTGGAAACCAGACTATTCAAGAGACAACGGTTTAGCTAAAACACATCTTAAGTCTTGGGTTGTCGTACGAGTTCTACACTATGAATAAATGAATTTTGAGTTTTATTTACCTTCCCTCAACTAAATTCCTTTCAATGTTTTAGATTATTAAGTGATGGAGAGACTGGCAGTATTAGTTATCCCCACAAACCCACAAGCATTTCTATGATGGGATTCAGAGAAGCTACGTTTAATATTGGTATTCCACAAGAGCGCATTGGCATGGGAAAACAATGACACTAAACAAAAATGTTGGATCTCACATTTCATAAGGTTTCAATCCCATCAGGATGTTCTGATTTCTTTTTTTAAGGTTTCTAGAAATAGCAGCATTTTAAAACAACTTAAAAAAAAACCCCATGAATTTCAGAATATTTAATTCTTGAAAAGGTTGGACTTTAAGTTAGTTTCGGGGCCTGCTTTTCTGATAAACACTGACAGTTAAGTTCTTGATTTCTCAACGTTTACAGGCGTGACAGTACACACGTGCATGTACGTAATGCGTTCAAAATGCCATATGCAAAACAGGATTAGGCTGCAGTATATCTGTTGACAATCAGAAATGAGGGTGATTCAGACTTACTGAAGGAAAACTTACTGAAAACATGAACCTGTACATGCCAAAGCTTACACTAATTACTGACTTAAGATTGTTCAATTATACAGGTGACAGTGTATGGTGCAAATATAGATCTCAACTTAAACAGCACAACTAAATCTGACACATTTTGACTTAGACTACTCCAGTATCTCAAATTCAAGCTCTATGATTGTGACAAATTTAACCGTGACTAATTACCGTATCTCTTCTGCACTCTGTTTTGTAAAAATATGGCTGCATGTAAGCTCCTGGGGGTTGGGGTAAAGGGGTTCTGGGGGTTGGGGTAAAGGGGTTCTGGGGGTTGGGGTAAAGGGGTTCTGGGTGGTGGGGCTGGCGTCTGGGTTGTGGGGTTGGGGTCTCGGGCTGGGGTCTGGGTGGTGGGGCTGGGGTCTGGGTGGTGGGGCTGGGGTCTGGATTGAGGGGCTGGGGTCTGGGTGGTGGGGCTGGGGTCTGGGTTGAGGGGCTGGGGTCTGGGTGGTGGGGCTGGGGTCTGGGTTGAGATGTTTGTATATTTTGGAGTGTGTAGTATTATGGTTCCTCAGTTATTTTTACCTTTTTATTCTACATCCTTACTTTTTAATTTTTGTTGTTTTATTCCTCTTTTAATTGTATGCTTAGGCTACTTAACTGCATTCTCATTCTTTCCCTTTCTAATCCTGTGTTAAGCTTTATGTTTTTATATTTTTAAATGATGCCCCATTGAAAATCACCTTTTGGTGACAAGGCTACCATCTATAAATAAAGCCTATAGTCCCATCATTATTATTAATATAATATCAACAACAGACATGTTTCCAGATGTGCCTCATGGTTTCTATCAAGTAAAAGCAGGTAATCGAAGAACAGTTACTACGGTGAAAAAAAAAAACTATAAACAACCAAAATGCAACGGGTTAAGTTCAGTTGTTCATTTACACAGCCTTGCCACTGAAATCCAAATTATAAAAATGTTTACTAGAACCTGGGGGGGGGGGGCTACCCATTATAAAAAAAATATCACTTAAACAAAAATATCAATTTTGAGAAGAAGAAAAAATGCAATGAAAGATAAAAAAATAGCCTAGGTCAGCTTGTATAATAAATGAAAGAGGACACCAGAGATAAAATTGTGTGTGATTTTGTGTCTTTATGGTTTTGTCCGATTTGGGAGCTACGGCTCTGGCTATTGCTGGATCACCACCTCAACATGCTTTGAAGACAAGCCCATCTTTAACACAGTTCTTGAAAGTCATAAATACCTGTATTGACCACAGAAAAAAAAAGATAACAGCAAAAATGGCTGAAATACAATAAAAGAAAAACAAACCACATAGGCCTAATATACAGAAGAAAAACAGATGTTTGTTTAATAAAAACCATGCAAGTTAATGATCCTGAACCAATTCTGGGTAAGATACCAGGAGCTCCAAAATTTGTGTTAAAAAAAACAACAACAAAAAAACCCACCCCAAAACAAGAACAAACATGCACGCTGCTATACTGATCCAAGTTAGTACCAGCGCCTTATGGTTTTGATATGATGATGATTTAGAATCCTTACATAAGATGAGACCTTCACAGTCTGGTTTCTGAACCAGTGTCTGAACCAGAACTGTGACCAAGTGGCTGCATCAAGGTCAAATTGCATATGGCTGAAACAGGATAAATATGCAGTGCAGTTGAAAGAAATGCTGTAGGTAAAAAACTAGTTTTCATATCATCCAAAAATGTTATGCACATGCATAACGTCTGTGACCATGTGACCAGTTGATCACAAAATGTTGCTTAAAATGAAAGGGTTTTTATGCAATACGTTGTTTGCAAGTTAGATTTGAATGTCTGGTACAATGAAGTAAATGCAAAAAGTCACAAGTTACTACTTGAATATGAATGCCTCTGGAGACAGTTGCTATATGTCACATGATTCTGGGCAAGCCTTTGCGTAATTACATACGAGTAGGCGAACACCCAAACACTTATTTTGTAATAAGTTGTTTGCAAGTTAGATTTGAAAGTCTGGTACAATGAAGTAAATGCAAAAAGTCACAAGTTACTGCTTGAATATGAATGCCTCTGGAGACAGTTGCTGTATGTCACATGATTCCGGGGCGAGCCTTTGCGTAATTACGTACGAGTAGGCGAACACCCAAACACAATTTTGAATGAATATGCATGGCACAATGGTATCGGGGTTTGCTCATCTGGAGATGGCTGTACAAAAGCCTGAGGAATTCAAATTTAAGTGGTAACTTGTGACTAAGCAAGACATTGTACCAGACATTATTCAAACTTAACTCACAAATGGCTAAGCGCGTGCTTAGTATCTCTATGAATTCAGATGCTGTTGGATAAACAAAAATGGTGGTGGCACCCCTAAAAGACTAATCACAAGTAAAAAAATTATTTAAAAAACTGAAAAAGCTTTCGTAGCAACAACTACTTCATTCATCTACTTTACCCGACAGATAGCAATCTCCCGTAAACATATGGTTTCTGCATTGGTAAGATTTTAATAGCCTCTGGTTAGTTAGAAGTGAACTAAATACACAATAACCCATAAAAATTCAGTAATATTTTATTTTGATTATAGAACATAATGTTTTTTCAAGGTTTTCATCATTTCAATTTGAAATCTATACCAAATTTGTTTTTCTTCTACAACTTGAATGCTGTACACTATATTGATTTAAAAACAATTTTACTATCATTAGCTGCTTTAAAACTGAATAAGTGATTAGAGTATATACACCGGTAAGCTGTTGCTCACCAGCTTATAGGCCCTATAGGTTACCAGCAAAAATACCATATTGTGTGTGTTATTTGTGACTGGTTCCCTTCTTATTTTTCCAATGAGGAAATCCATCAAGCACATGCTTTAACAGCTGTGTGGAAACAGCCCCGCTCTTGAAGGCACTAGATACGAGGTACTACGACATCTAACAACTCTGGAAAGGCTATACCTGTGTGTCAACTACCAACCGTTTATCAGATTTAAGTATCAGAAATGAAGGAAACAGAAGGGGATATTGAATAACTCAATCTCAAACTGACAATCCACAAAGGAAATTGTAGCTGATGAACATGGCCCCGCTATCAGAGACCAGATGTGAACAAGTTTACGAATCAATTCTGCCTCAAATGAAAATGACATCAATAACCTTGTTGATCTTAACATCCGATATTCCTTAAAACCAAGTTGAGTTCAGGATCATTGCCGGACCAATTCACTTTTGTGACATTACGGAGGAAAAAGACTTGATCTAAACCATAGTTAAAACTTACTTGAACAAAGATATTGACAAAATAAGGAGACCACCAAGATAGGGCTAGTTAGCTCAGTTGGTGGAGCACTGGCATGTAAACCTACGGGTCGCCAGTTCAAATCCTGCTCTAGTAAATGTCTTTGTTCACCCCCAAAAATGTTGATGAAACTTACTTTGTTTAAAGTATGCTTTCTGAATGGGGACTAAAATAATTAAATTAACTATCAACAAAATTTCAGGTATAACAAAAACAAAAAACCTTAAAATAAATAAAAATAACAAAAGCAGAGTTTCTTATCCACACATTGTTATTAGTCATAACTTAACATTCTTCACGGAATCTCCACTGTTTCCGTAATGTAAATCAATGGATGCAATTGCAGACATTTTATATCCAAAGTGCATCAAAATGACCTTGAAATGTGGGTGGTGGATATGAATAATAGTGTTTCATTTGTCCTTGGTGACTACACTAAGAATACCCATGAAAGTCATGGGGGTATGTCATCAGAGCTGGCGGCTAGCATGTCTGACCTACATTTTGTTTGTCATCACACACCTAAAAAGATGTGAGGGCTATACAGTGAACAAACCACCCTAAATAAAAACTAAGGTGAACTGACAGCCCCCTCCAACTAGAATCAGGTTCTGCAAATAAAAATGCAAAACTATTTTGGAAATTCAAGCGCATTTTTCTTGCTTGCACACCGGGTTCAAGGGGTCACAGGCTTCGGGTTAGCGGAGGCGTCAATCTGGGTTAACCCAACACACCGTGTGGAATATTTGAGAAACGGATCCACCGTTCTCCTGATTCTCTATATACTAACATGGGGCACTTCCATCATTGTACGAATGGATTCCACTGCAAACAAGTCTACCTCAAACATCTAGGCCTCCACCCCAACCAAGGAAGCAAATGAAATACGCTGAGAATTAAAAAAAAAAAAAAAAAAAAAAAAAGAAGAAAAAAAAGAAGAAGAGGAAAACCAAGAGAGAAAAAAACCATTAAAAAGAAGAAAACCAGAGCATAGCACTGAGTCATTGCATACTAGTAGGGAGCGTGCACACACACGCATACACGTTTTCTGGTAACACAGTAAATAGCAAAGCTAACAATCCTGCCACCACCAACTCCACATTTTTCCCCCACTCCCCAAGTCTTGTATAATTTGGCGAGTGCAGACGAGAGAGAGAGAGAGAGAGAGAGAGAGAGGAGAGAGAGGGAGAGAGTAGAGATTGCAGAACGAGCGAGTTTGTGGACACACGTTCCAATGTTTGTTTGGATCGGCGTGCATATGCTCATGTGTGGTTCTAAAAAACCCTCCTCGGGTTAATATGGAGAAGGGACAGATTAAATTAGCCCTACCGTTAGAATAAACACAAAGCAGAATTATCAGTTCTGGCCTATTTTCTTTGAATTCCCTGTCCATATTCGGGGCAGCTCCTGTTACCCCGTGCTCCACTGACTGATAGCAAACCGTGGGTAATTCAAAACGGGCAGGGAGATAGTTTACTATGTACAGAACAACTTTCATATCTTGAATCAACTTTTGTGGGGGAATATTTATGACAAGGGGGTCCCTGGATGCAAACAAACTTCTGGTCCCGTCGGGAAGGGAAATGCCAGAATGGAAATGTGGACACTCTCACTCACTCGGAGAACAAAATCCCAACGTACCGTTGTATCGAGGTAAACAGTCTGACATGGAGTTAAGTGAGATGAAGGAATTGAGAAAATACTGTGCCACGTACAGATGGAACAAATGGCAAGTATAGAGGCTTACCAAAAATGGACGAGGCTGCGGCAGACAGGAACGCTTTGGCACAAACCAAACTTAAGTCTCAATAATAAGATTTCAGGTCGTTTAATCATGCTCCACTGAACATCTACAGACGCAAGGCTTAGGGTCTTCACATCAATTGATTGGACTAAACCATCTATGAAATATCACAAACAATCATACACAAGACAAAAAAAAATCAGTTCAATCGTATTGTCTGCAACTGTCCTTTACCTGGATGTCGTCGCTTAATCTACAGCGCTCTTAAATGATGAATAAGTGGAGACATGCATATGTTGGTTTTCCCAGTAGATTAGTAATGGCTTTGATCAGGTTTTGAGGAAGCGGTACTCCTTTTAGGCATTTATTCCTGAATAGTCGATGATTACAAATGAAAATGGTCGTCGTTTATCCTGGTACCATTTCCATTCAGAGGCTGGCCTCCTAATTCATTGTGCTCTTGAACGACCGAACAATGTCGGAAAAAATGCTTGCTTCAATTACATGAATTACTCCCATGGCACCATCTTGATTACGTGCCAAGATGAGGAAAAATGCAATGGGAAAAATTAAGGAATCTCACTGATGTTACAGAGAAAAATCACTGAGCTAAGCAATAGTACATTTTGTTGCAAACACACACACACATTTTTTATGTATAGATATTTTTTTGGGTATTACTCAATGACAGCCAACCTAAAAATTTGATTTAAAACCAATCTTTCTAGGGTCCTGAAAATTATTGCTGCAACAACAATTTCAGATAATTAATTTGTGGTGCATCCTTCCTCTTTTCATTCCTTTCCAACTACGATTGTACAAAGATAGCATTTTGTCTGGTGATGGAAAAGCTGTCAAATGTTACCGAGATTGCATCCAGGGTATAGCGGTATCAGGGTTTTCTCCATGCGCAATCTCGGATATCAGGTTGACATGCCCCTCAAAATGACTAATTACATAAATCCTGACAAAACACTCCAAATGCTCTCAATCCATGCCAGAACCTATCAAATAAACCATCAACATCCAATAGAAATAAAACTCCTTTTAAGTCTCTTCACAAGGTATCAAGCAACTTATAAACATGTAAAAAGTTATGACTCTGATCTATAGTAAAGGGAAGGACTGGAGTGAAGCCAAGCCAGGCAAAAGAGTAAGTTTGTCAATTTTGAGCAGAGGGAAAATACAACTGTTTCATTTAAGTTGACACCAAGAAACACATGTGTGAATTCAATCATTGATTATTTTTAAGAGGAGCAATTAAAACGGGAGAAAATTTGCGAAATCCGAGCGAAAGCTGCCTTATCTAGCTGTGGCTGACACAGAGAGCAATGAAAGGAAATTGTCATTTTGAAGTAAACCGGTTAGATACAGCCTCCACCTCTGCTTGGTAGTCAAGCAAGAAAGACAGACAGGGGGGAAGTAGAGAGGCGTGAGAAAGAGAGAGAGAGAGAGAGCGAGAGAGAGAAAGAGGGGGAGAGAGAGTGTGTGCATGAGAGGCTAATAAAGGAAGACATCCCTGTCAGAGATGTGGGAAGAAGATTGGAAAGGACTACATCTTAGCGTAAAGCCAGATTGTTATCTACCAGTTACCAATTTGCCAATGGTATCAGTCATTTCCCTATATCTGCTGTTGAAAGGAAGTGTACACCCTGAAGGTTGGCAGAGGGGAGAGGGGGGGGCGCAGAATGAAAAGAACCCTTGATTACCTGACCTGAAATAAGGGGAACAAGATGTCGATCAGTAATAATGGAGCAGCTTAAGAAGCAATTATAAAAGAGAAAGTAGTCGAGTACAGGGAGACGGAAAGCCTTGCGACGCATCATTACACAATCAGTTACTTTTCATTTTCTCATTTCATTGTGATCATTGATGGGGAAACTTGATGAAATTTCAGCTTGTCTGATAGAGCAGATAAGACCTTCAAGGGGTGGGTGGGTTGACATTGGTTGGCAGAAAAAGGCTATTGTCTAGAACTAACACCACGTCGGACTTTTCATTGGTATTTCAGCCACAGACAATTAGGGATTGTTGGAAGTTTGTTCAACAGTGCACTTCTTTGGACAAATGCCAAGATTGAATGCAACGGTGACAAAGATAAATCAATATGAAGAATTTGAAGTTGAAGAAAGAATGAAATATAATACGAGCTAAATGAGACACGACATTCGAGTCTGTACTTTTGCAGTGATTCATTCATCCGTTTCATGGCATTCTTGCCATATCTTTCAAAGGTTCCTCGAAACAATGGGTGGTGAAACACAACCAGTCTCTGGTTCATCCATAAATGCACAGGTATAATATTCCATTAAATTTTTCGTATAGATTGGAAAGAGATTGTCTTAAATCACGAATATCACATCCAATCAGTTACTCGTTACGATGGACAATCTTTCCTAAGTCGAATGAAAGTGCTGACATGGAAACTAATCAAACAAGCATACTGACACCAGCTGCTCTGCAACCCAAGTCTGATTGTTTTAAAATCATACCATAATAAGATAATAATATTTCAGACTACACAGATTCGTTAGTGGTTATTGTGCCAACGTCACTGAACTATAATTTGCCGAGCTGCCATAATGAAACACCCAACAAAAAGGGTGTCGGATTTCATTCTAATTAGTCGCAAATGACAGTGATCCATTGGAATGGTTGGTCTGGCAGATGAAGAAACTAGGCTCCTCAACGCTACGGATGCCAAGGAATATTATTAAAAAAACATTCACAAATCCGCCCTGTGCGCCCTGCCGCTGTTTCATGTAACACTGCATCACCCTGGTGATCAGTTAACGTAATCTCGTTCCACACACGAAACATTCATTGGGTGTTTACAGTGGAATTGCAATAATGCTGCGCCTTTTAACGATGGTAGATACCAACAAATCAACCTGATGACACCTCCTCGCCATTAAAGTGAAATCAGCGCAGGTAACGGCAGTCTGGTTACCCCCACCAACAAAGTCATATCAAAACTGTGATGCATTTTGGGGCCTCTGATGGAAGCTTAATTCCCACCGGAGCTAATAAGTTTCATAAATCTTTGAAGAATCACCGATTCAATTTTACCGAACTCAAACACCTGTCCCATAACGTGTAATGTAAATCATCAATGACCCCAGAAAGTTCCACAACTATGAAAGATTAATGAGGGTTGACTAAATCAACCTTTAAAAAAAAGAGAGTTTCTTTTCGTGCATTCTTTTCCAGTCTATTATTTACACCAGTCTGAAAAGAACATTTACACGTTGGGTGATGTATCATTTTGAAACATGATCACACAAAAAGCCATCTCACTTTTCAACATGCCCTTGACAACTCAATGCAAACCTCCAATTTTGTTTAAAGCTTTATAGTTTTCTGCTTGAGAAGCGGTAATGTGTGTCCCGTATGAATGAAAAAATAATAACTAAAAATAAATAAAAGGCAAAGAGAGTGTTCCTACACCATCTATGACACAAAAGAACCCACATTGTCTGCATACCCTTTGTGAGGAAAAAGGGATAATTTGTGTTTCAGGTTTACCCTTTCAACATTTTTAGTTGTGATGTCAACACAAGAAATATTTGACACGAGTGACGAAAACTTACAAAAGAAAGAAAGGGGGATTGAGAGAGAGAGAAAAAAAAAGAGAGGGAAAAAAAAGGTGATAATAGTGTATTTAGTGGTTATTCACATCTTAGTTGACTTTGTTAAGTTTAACTGAAATCGGGGCACAAAGCAAACCTTGTATTTTTCAAAGTCAAATAATACAACTCAAGTTTTGTTCACAAGAGGGGTTTTCAAATGTAAAGAACAATATTTGTATTGTCATCATGAACTTCAAAGTGACATTGCACACATTTGGTAAACTCTTGTGTGTTCAATACCCATAAGGAAGAGCTAATAGTACGAGTGACAGTAATACCAATGCACTTTTCATAAGGTAAAACTTGTCACGAAAAAAGAAGGAATATAAAAGAACACCAATTTGAAATAACCATTACCAAAACAAAATAAGCAGCCAATGTGATGGGACTTTGTAACATAAGTTTGATTACGAATTCTTAGAAAACTACGAAAGGTATGAACATGGATCTGACAGCCTGAGTCAAAACATATCTTCTACAGTTTGAAGGTAGGGTCATAGTTTGTTTATAACCCCCCCCCCCCCAAAACCCCCCCCCCCCCCGAAACGAACCCCCCCCCCCAAAAAACAAAAACAAAAAACAACAGTGCAATTTTTAACCAAAAGCCTACTTGGATGTAATGGTAGTAAGCACCCTGCAAAATTATTTCGTCTGAAGTGCCCCTCCCTTGATTAGAAGTCAATTAAAACAAGTCAAAAAAGTTGAATCTCCAAAGATCACGTTTAGTTGGTTTTCTAACTTCTGTGAATACTCCATCCCAAGATGCGGTTGGTACCCATTCTTTAAGGGCAATGATACTGGTAAAACTGAATACATTCAGGCTGATGCCTGTAAAAATCTCAAAAGGACAGTGTCGTATTTTACTGTTAAGGGAACATCTTTAAGATGAAAAGATCAATAAACTATTTAAAGATTAATAATAAAACTTATTATTAATATTAATATTAACTATTAGTTAGTAATAATATTAAGAACCTTAGCAAGGAAGTTCATCTGTGTTGGATTTACGATAAACAAATTATGAAGAAAACTCTGTTTTGTGTCGATCGTGGAAAGTTTAAACGTACAGATGAATAAGCAATTGTATAAAACGAGTCTGATGCTGTGTATTAGCATGACCAGTAAAGCCTGAAAGTGTCTGGTAATTTGTTTGACAGTGTCATCATGTACTCCTGGATGCTTTGTCAGCAGGGTCTGCCATTGACGCATTAGAACCATGTTGTGACCAACAAATATGGAAGGGGCACCATGCCAGGTCCGTCACAGGCTGGAAGCTGACTGAGAGGACATGACCTAGACACTGCCGACTACAAAATGAAAACATAAACAATCGCTGGTTGGCAGTTGATTTTCAGGTCATACAAGAATTTGAGTTCAAACCTTGCTGAACCCAAGGGGCTTCTAATTTGTTAAATAGACAAATGTAACTATATTCAGATAGACCCCCCTTACAGAGCGTTAACAGTTCTGCTATTTCTGCACCATGCTAGATACTTAGGGCGTATCTGAATTGACGGCTACAGCTACGGCTACGACTGTTGCTAAGGATGTTGCTAAAGATGTCCGTTACTTCACTGCATGATGACGTAGCAAGCCAGCCGTAGCCTTTGCCGTAGCCGCTAATTTGGACAAGGCCATAGAATCAAAAGAGACATGTGGTGACATTTCTAAAACACATTTCAAAATTCAAAGGGAACATGTTAAACGATTCAAAATAGCAACATCTCATATTTTACATGTGCTCCTGAGAATACTATAGAACTGATTCTTTATAATGGCAAGTATTTTCCTTTTTTTTTCACTCTCGTGAATTTTGACCGTGACATCTTGACCTAGATGTTGTTTTTCCTGTTGCAGAACTTCGATACCACTTTCACTTTGAACAAATGGACTTGCTTTTACTTTTGTATTCTGACTCCGTGGGCTATCTTTCACCGAGATAAGAAGGAAACATTATCAGTAATTTGCCGTTAAATCTTGTTTTTTTTTCTGACATGTTTTTGGTATCTTTTCCTGTCCAACAACACTGGGAGAAAATGAGACTTCCGGATCTGGACAACAGGTTTCCTTTACTTTCCTACATTTCCTTCATAGGGATGTGATTGCCCTAGCGTATAGTGGTCTCTCTCTCTCTAGGTCATTGAACCCTCCTTGACACAAAGGACCTTTTGCTCTTAAAAGTGGGTGTGGTTTGCCATGAAAAAAATGGTTTTAAAATATCACTAAGAGCATAATCTATACCTTAATGCTGTTGAAACCAACTTTTTTTCAAAGGCTGTGAAAGTAGTAACACCAAGAAATGCGAGAGAATGAAACTGAGAAAAAGTTGTTTATTTAAAATACATTGGCACATTTTCTTTCAATGCTTTATAGGCCCTAATAAATATAAATATATTTTGGTATTTAAATTTACAAAACAAAAAACTTTTGAAAATTTCACCCCTGTTGGCCTGTTTTGGCTTGTTTCTCCATAATGGTATTTCCGACAAACGACTCATTTAGCTTGATCGCATCACATTTGCATCTTGCAATCAGGGAGATTTAGTACAACAATCAGTGAGAGATTTAGAATTACATTCGACATAATAGGTCAACAGTTTCCATAATCAGAGAGATTTTCAAATTTTTTAATTAAAACATGGAAAGATTGGTTTATTTTCAGGGAACTGTCTGCAGAATCAGGGAGAGTTGGCAGCCAGCTCTAGATTACATCATGCATTGTGCGACCTTAAGTTAAATAGAAAGGACTCTTTTACAATTGTAAATGAAAGGAGAACTAAAGAGTCCACAACTTTCTGAAAAGGTATCCAATGTATATTTTACAAGGTGTGTGGTTCAAGATTAATGGTACAAGCAGACGGCATGTGCGGATGGTACAGGCGTTTGATTGCTGTATAGGTACAGTTGTATATTTCAATGTAGTGATTTTTTCAATAAATTTATATCAACAATGAAACACAAAGGTCGGTAGAAACATTAGGAGCATTGATGAAAAGCACTTGAATAATGAAAAAAAACCCTGATTTACATGTCTCCAATTTTTGTCTTCAATTTAAATGCAAAGACAATGAAAATGTAAATGGGAGCCAGACTATAGAATAACATTAAAGTTTCATGCAAATTGCATGCCTGTCAAATGCCTCGACGGGCCATTGTTTTATTGTTTATTTGAATGTTGCCAGCTACGGATGTTAAGTAAATGGATTCCCAAAACATTTAAAGAGTAGCGTGGAAAGAAAAATTGGCTAATGCCGAACTCGTGTCTCCGACCTCTCAAATACGGTATGAGTACTCTACCGCCTGGGCCCAATTTCATAGAGCCGCTTAAGCAGCAAATATTGCTTAGACACTTTCTGCCGAGCAAAAATAAGCAGGATACCAGTCACAAATGGTACATGTGGAATGCTATTTTGGATGGTAACCTTTTTCTGGTAAGCACAATAAAATCATGCTTACCTAGCTTTAGTGCTTAAGAAGCTCTATGAAATTTGGCCCAGACCTACCCTATGTTGGTGGGCAGTCCTTTTACACCAATAGATAGTTCCCAATAGACGCCATCTTTACGGGCAAGTTGCATTTTGGCTTGCAGGCGCGTCAAGCGCTCTAATTATTAACGCAGCTGCACTGTTTACCAACCAATCGTGCGATGAGTTTTGTGAAATGGGCGCATGCTGCACGCCGTTCTCACGCGAAATGCATGACTGTGTGTTCTAAATTGCCTGTAAAGATGGCCGAGTTACGTCATATTGAAACCTATCTATAGGCTATTATACTCTGTTGGTACAGGTCAGAATACAATCCTTTTCTGCCGAGGGGCCAGAGATCATGCCAAGGTATGACTCAACCCGGGTAATAGCAAGAGTGGGGATCACACACCACAGGGCCACATTTCATAGAGCTGCTTAAGCACAAAAACTAGCTAAGCACAACAAAGTTCTTCTTTACCAGAAAAAAAGATTACCTGCTAAAATACCATTTCACATGTAGCATCTGTGATTGGTATGTAGCTGCTTATTGTTGCTAAGCAAAAATTAATTAAGCATTTTCACTTTCTCACATTGACAATCCTTCTGCCCTCACTACTTTACTCTGTTTTTTACTTAGTCGACCCCATTGTTTGTAAATTAATAACTTTGCTTGGCTAAAATTGTTCGCTTATTTCTGGATGCCTATAAATGGATATGTTTTTGTTTGTGCTTGTTTATGCCTCTGACAAAGGTCCGGTTTGGATCAAAAGCTAAGGCCATCTCCCCTTCTATTTTTATATATTTACATATACATATAAAATTAGTAGGGGAGATGGCCTTAGCTTTCGATCCAATCCGGACCTTCGTCAGAGGCATATACGTATATATATATAGATATCACTTGATTAAACTCATTCATCATAAATATTTCAGCTGAGTTTCAGTTCCACTTCAATGGATTTCCAACACTTAATGAGAAAATGACAAACGACTTCACAGAAACATGACACATGAATAACCATCTATTACAATCCAAATTCTCAGTCTCTCAAATTAGGACAATTATTCAAAAGGTTTACATTGCCATTTACCTTTTGAGAAGCAATAAAGTGTAACAGTGGTTGTAAAATAATTTCTTTGACCCAGTCTATCTGTGGACAGTAAAATAAACACAGCATAACATGCAAACTATTTGTTATGACATAGTTTGCTAGCATTGTATTGTCTGTAACTTTGACAAGATGTAAATATACAAAAATGGAAGGGTGAGAAAATGCAACTGCGCAAAATATTTGTTATAATTGTTTATTATACAGGGTGTGATTTGAGTGAGTTTAAGATTTTGACAAACGGTTAGCTGGCCCGGGTCTCCACTTATTCAAAAGGACAATGACTCCAAACTGGCAGTATGTTGCATTTTATTTTTTAATTACTACCTTTCTTTCAAATTTTTAGATATCTAACTTTTAAAACAACAGACTCGATATAATCATAAATCATAATAAAAGGCATTAATATGGGGCCTGATGTAAAATACCCCAAAACGCCTCACAATGAACACCATAAATCTTAGCTAATAAAAATACTAGCAACTAGCTTTACATTTCCTTCATTATAAATGTCTTATTTTATTTATATTTTTTCGGGGTGGGGGAGGGGATTTGAACAAGATGTATGTGCAGAGATCTGGTAAGTTACCATAGAGAGAATGCTCAAAGTGTTAAAACTTTTTGGTTTAGTGCAACTTGAAACTACTTACTTTAAATGAAAGTCTGCCACAAAAAACTAAATTTCCATAGCTTACATGAAAGTTTCAAAGGGCATTCCTTCATTCAGTACAGTATTTTAATTTTTTTTTTTATATCAAGTTGTTTACACACCCTGATAAAAAAAAAATTAGGACACACACTCAGTTTCACAAAGAATATCACATTTTGTAGCCCTACTTCCAAATCTTGGCCTAGTTAATGCGCTCCAAGATTGCAAGGAACTTAAACATACTGACTTTATATATAGAGCATGCTCCGAGTGAGCTCCCAGGAACCGTCAGCATGAGATAAGCCGCTGACTACACAATACTTCCTGAATGTGTCTGATTATCCAAGATGGATTGTGAAACCATGGAGGTACAATACTGTATAACTACAAGAGTGAGTTGTTTTGTTTAATTCAAGGTTGTACATCTTACAGTGAAAAGCTTTTTTCCTTGGCAGAATTTCTTGATAATTCCTTGGTGATAATTCTCTCAAAGAATTCAGAGAAGAATGAATATGAACCCTACCTTTGCTGTTGTCGGTTTTATTTATTTTTTTCGTTCCATTTTTCCGCAACGGCAAACTGTGAGAATGATCTCAACTATTTGTTGTATTTGTTGCACTGTGGCAATAGATGCTCATTTACATTCTTGGAAGTGTAATCAGGTTTTTGTAACATTACCATCCTAGAAAACTCATTATATAGCTCATTCCTGAGGCTATCCTCAAGCAAAATTCTAGGAGCTTGCTATTAAAGCCTGATAAAACAATAGTAATGGTCAGAGACTAGCATCCACACTTTGTTTGATGCAACATACACATAAAATAACAAATCTGTGAAAGTTTAAGCTTGATCGGTCATCAGAGTCACACAAAAATAGTGAAAACCCATGACTGTTTTAACACTGTTTTCAAACATCACAGTTCAGACTCGCAAGATAAAACTAATTGTTTTACTAATTTCTCAAAAGCTATAGCATTTCGGGCAACAAATATTTCAATGGAAGTTTTCTTCTATACCAGATAAGTCATGAGTTAATCTGTGAGCATTTGTCTTTCTAATCTTATCAGTGTTATACAAGTACTGCTCTAGTCTCATAGTTCATTTTACAAGAATGCACCGCTTAATTGTTGATGAGGGCGTTTTGTTTTGAATCTGACCTCTTTTCCTAATTTTCTCCAGAGTAGTTTACAGCAATCCCGAAGCCCTGAAATTGTAGTCGGTTACACTTTGCGCAAAGCTGGGTTAACAATGTAATTTGATTGTAGTTGAAACAATGAATCACAGGCCGGCAATATGGCACGGATGACACTCTCAATTTGTCAACTGCAACACTGAGTTATTCTGTGCATGTTCCCGCTTAAAAAAGTTCAACGAAATTGACATCCTAAGCCAAACTGTCCCATGTTCCATTCAGAAGATCAGGAAAACTGATGGTGCACACTCGCAGCAATTTGGTATCATTAGGTTGGGTCTGATCGTGCATGGGAATTGGAGGTCCAGAATTGCGGAGGTTTCTTAATGGCTGTCTTTGCGCATGCCATTATTCTCTTGCAGAGATTGCGCCTTAATACATTCAGTATATCACCAGACAGACCTAGTTAACTTGGAATTATTTGATTCATCGTGCCTTCCAAGGTAGTCTGGACAATGAGAGAGGAACTTTAAGCTATCAGATAGCACTTCCCTTCCTTTCCAATAAGACACCACTGAACTGCCTAATTTTTAAGTAAGACTGACAGAAAGATGCTTCCATGCTTAGGCTAGCTAATGAGTTGCAATTACCATAAGTGTCCCTCATTTTGTGCATAAAGCTGTTAATCATTTTCACACAAGGGCAAAGGGTATCCAGACCTTCACAACTAAGTACCATTCTTTTTATAATTGAATTACAATTTCACCACAGCAGCTACTAAAAAAGGGTGCCCTAGGCCTGAAAGCGCCCTCTGTGGAATCAAAATATTGCACTTTGAAACCAAACAAACAAATGTAACTTTCCCTGCATAACTGCCTGTGAATTAAGTATTTAAAAAAAAACTAACTTTGGGAAATCTAACAGCACAGAAGCAACAAGTACTATACTGTAACCACTGGTGCTGAAATCATTCTGCTCACTTCTCTGTTTGAACTTTCAGAGTGCAACCCAGCCACAGCTCCCAATGGAGCTGACTTGTGCTGACCCTTTGCAACATATCACCACTACTGAAATACTTGGTGAGGCATGCCAAACTTTCCACTTTTTTTTCCTCTGGTTATATTTATCAAGAAAAAGGGCCCTGGGGCATGGCTGTCTCAAAATTGAAAATTTCTTTGACAAAAAGAATGTGGCATTGGTTTTTTGGTTTGTACTTTTTTTTTGCCGAGGCCTTGGCTTCAATACCCTAAAGACTTTGATGGACTGATGTAGTCGTCAGAGTGTTTTGTAGTAAACAAAACCAGAGTGAAATACCTTTCCATCAGGTCTTTGTAACAGAGCCCATTTGTTAGATGGACTTCACTAGCTACAATAACTTAACACATATCAAGGGTGTGTTTGGGGCGCTCAGAGCTTTTGTGCCATCAATGCAGTTTTTTGAGCTTGATATCAATGTGCTTTTTTACGTCCGCGTTCTGAATGCAGGGATTTAGTGATTATACCAGCAGCCATTCTCAACAATCTGCTAACTTCATAGCACTGTATACACAGCCAGTTGGAGGAGCTTAGCATTTATTGTGGGGGTACGGTGAATGGGAAAGCGTCAACCTCAAAACTTCTACATCCAACTTGCATCCAACTCACAAAGAAGTTCCAAACAATGAAGTATGTAACTGGGTTGTGTTTTAAAATACTCAGACTTGATTTCCTTTCACTTATCTCTCATGCATGATAATATTTCACAATACTTTCTCTTCAAACGGGCCTGTACTGAAAACCAACAACTTGAAACAATCTATAAAAGACAAGTATCCATTTATCAGTAATGAAGATGTTTAAAAACATTGTAACTTCTTATCAGTTACTTTCCAAGCTCTCCTGTTTTTTTCTTCTTCTAAACTCAAGTTTCTAAAGGTCAAATATCAGGGAAAAAAGTTAAAGGTGCCAGAAATAATTTTCTATAAGGTTGCCCAGGGGATAGCTGCCGCAGCCAGCTCAGAACATTGTGTGCGTCAGTGCCATTAAAATGTCATAAAAGATGGGCCCATGTGGGGAAATACGGCAATGGGGGGAAAAGTGCTTGCCTATCTCGTTCAACCTTGAGGTTTCCCAAGAGAAGAACGTCAAATTAAATCAAAGCCAAGTTGAAAAACAAGATGTCTTTGTACGACTTTCCAGATCAAATCAGGGAACCTGGTTTAGCAAGAACATTGTAATACCAGAAACACAAAAGTTTTCATAATGTATTTAGAGAGACTCGAGGAATCATCACTGCTATACTTAAAAGGATGAGCCACACACTTGAGAATGACAGCTCGGCAACTTAGAAGTGGCTGCCGTCTTCAAATCTAGGGTCGACGCACTAAGACCCTCACAGGATAAACCCACTTGTACCTTGCTCCAAATAAAGAAGCACTTGCAATTAAACAATTGAATCACTTCACACATTCAGCTTCCTACAAACCACTCCATTCCAAGATTAAAACATTTGGGCTTTGAACCATTTATGAAAAGACCACGCTCTCTAATTTGATAGTTTTTAATACAGCCTTCAAGTAGGAAAAATGCAGGAAAAGTCCCCGGCCTCTCTCACGCCTCTTTGAAAATAATCAGAGCTTATTCCTACGTAACAAAATGCTCCAAAGATTGATAAGGTTTGATCTGTTATTGAAATACCAGTTTAATTCTGCCTGCCACAATTCTGCAGACCGTGATGCAACCCCATGCATCCCCTCATTTCTTAGGGCAAAACCTACCTCACTCTCTTTCTTAGTACAAACCTCAATCTTATCTTCTCAATAACAATAATTGCATTAAACTTCTCTTTGCAAAAAATCTGACTGTTCTTGTAAAACTTGATTAGAAGTCACGCGAAGAACCTCTTAACAAATGGCAAAGGCAAGACCTTCTTGAAGACTAGGGGTGTGGTTTTACGAAGCAGTAATATATTGCAGCAAGTGGCAGGTGAGCGAGTTGAATCCACAAGGAAGCTATTCCCAGAATGCCACAAGGCAAACGAACAAATATTTAAACCCTCACTTCTGTTACTTCATGCTTCTGGAGTTGTTAAATAAATCCCACTGGCTTAGCAGACATGCTGGAATGCTAAAGCACACCAAACTTTACTTAACTTCTTGTTTTTTTTATTCTTATCAAATATCAACACACTACAAGTTCACTTTTGTGAAAGTCTCAAAAGACTTATTATCATTCGCAGATTTAAAAACATTTTCTGAACAATATCTTGTGAAAGAAAATAAAGGTTGCATTTCAGCTATCTCAGCCTTAAAGAAAGTATACAGGATTGAGAAAGAAACTGTAGATATTAAAATATAAAGTTTTAACACCCCAGAGTTGACACTAGTATTAATCTGCCACTAATTTCCACTAAAACTGCTGTCATTTTAAAAAAATACAAATGAGATTGAATTTAACCTGATGTAATAAGTATAAGCATTGTTCACCATTTCATTAATTTCTATATTTGTTATGGTTTAACTGAATGTACTCTTCTGACAACAAAGATGCACCATCTCCTTATACACCCCCCCCAAAAAAACAAAATACCCCCAAGCTATTTTATTCCAATTTAGACTGATAAACATGACACTTCCAGTTGTTTGCTCCAAACTCTATTCATAAGCTACACTCTGTTGATGCCCATTCACTCTCGCTTCTCCACCCTCCCCCGCCCTCCAACCCACACACTTTATCATTTTCCATGTTCCAGTTTCTAGTATGTATTGTTATGACTTGTCTTGTTCAACACTTGAGTTTGAGTTTTCTACTTTATTTAATGCTGCTACAATAAATGTTTCACCTGTATGTACAGAAATTGAAGATCTGTATTTGTAAAGATTTGGAGAGTGACATTCATCCTGTCTGGTCTAACGAAACTTACTTTGAGACAATTTTAGTTATCAACAAAAAACAACAGCTTTGCAGTCAACTTCTCAGACAAAAGTATTTTTATAAAAAAAACAAAACAATGAGGGACTAGACTAAAATCTATTCCTTCCTGTCTCACATTGATCTCATGAATTTGTATGGAGGAAAACCAAGATGGCTGCTGCGTCACATAAAAAGTTCCCAAGCTTATTATTAACGAGGGGGCAACGACAGTTCTTCTAATCAGTTACAGTTCCAACAGAGGTAGAGCGTTGTCAGTTGTGCATACAGCACAGCCGTGACCCACCCATTGTGTTGGTGATACAGGCCCCCATTGAGCGCTGGCACGGAAGCAAGCACCTAATACAATTTTCCAACACTTGCCAGCCCTCTCTGCCATGCAGATGACATTTGTTCCAGAGGTACGAACACATTCAGCCAAAAAGAAAAAAAGAAAAGAGGCAAAGAGAGAGGGGGGTGAGGAATAATGCTGAGTGAGAATGCCTACTCTTGTGAAATTAATTTTGCACAGAATGGTGTGATCCAGCGATTTCTGCCCGGAATGTTTCAAAGGAGAGAAATGTTTTTTTTTGGTTCGGCGCAATGTTCTAAAAAAATTACTCGACCACCATACGAGACTGTATTGATTGAAATACAAAGGAGCAAGTCTTATCTTGCGCGACATCAAAGCACCGACTGGACACAGAACTGCATTTCCCTCGGCGACTAATCGAATTCCTCTAAATATTTGGTCATTCCAACGCCATTTCAACAAAAGGGACCCACGCGCAAGGTTAGAGCTACAGTTATACTATGCCGACTGCCCTATTTGTTATAATAGACAGCTCTGTTACATTTCAAGAAAGGAGAGAGCTCAAAAGAAATTTGTTAAGTGCAAAATTCTACAGAGGGAAGAAGCTTCTGGGAGGTGCTTCAATTTTAAAGGGGGGTATGGCTTCTGAATTATGCTAAAAATCAGGTGGAAATGGAAAAGCGCATCAAAAGATCTTGCATAACTAAAAACCTCTGCGTTGCATTTATACATGCCATAGGTGAATGCTGCACAAGAAAACCTACTTCTCCCCACAAAACTGAAAATCGATTGAAGTCGGTGACAAAACCGCCTAAAAATAACACACACACACACAACTTACCTTTCCTTTTTATCAAAACTATCTGTGAAAAAACAGATGTGCTTCCTGAGTTTCAGGAAAGGGGGATCCCCTTTGAACTTGAGTAAAATGTAGGTCAACAAAAGTCATACATACCTGCAGAAGAATTGAAAAACAGAATAAAAAAAAACAGGGTTTAAAATCAAGGAAGCACTTCTACACTGTCTTCCTATCTACAATGTTTTCAAACAGGTTTGTTACATTTCATTGTTCGGGTATAAAAATTGCCATTTAAATCTGTACGCAATCATGGTATAAATGTCATCATATTATCTTTGTCTCTTCTTTCATACCATCGACTGTGGGTGACATCCCTACAAAAAGGCCCATTAATGGATGTCAGAAGTGAAAGAAAGAAAAAGAACACGCAAAAGCAAAAGGATTGTTAAACACCAAATGAGTCTCACTGCATGTGAACGAGGCCTTAAAACATATTGAAACTCAGCTGAAAAACACAAAAACAACTGTTCAGTCAATTTGTAATGTTTACAGAACATGTACAACTCAACTTGGAATTTCAATGCAAATCATTCTCCAAGCGTTGAAAAATGTTTAACTAATAGTTAAATAGTTGATGCATGTTAATTGGTTAAGTGAAGCATCTGCAATAAAAGCACCTTCGTTTAATTCCCTTGGTTACACACTAGTTCACTGGCAAAAGCAGTCTGAATGTGGTCCCCATAGAAGTGATACTTGAATATCTTAAGATTGTAAGTGCTGAGTCCCTCATTCAAATACTTCCAAGTCTTTCAACAAAGTGACAGGTTTCTAAAGTGGAACCCTTGTATTAGAATTGCAAGATAATAGTATTGGGAACTATTGATTGGAAGCCGGGCCTCCAAATGCACCTAGAATTTTAACCATACACGCAATGTTCACTGACAGGAATGCATGCGTCATTCTAAAGGGACTGAGCATATATGCACAAACGAAATCAAGAGGCCTGGCCACGGATTATTCCAACACTGATACGCATGGGCTTGTAGAGGCCGATACTTGACTTGAATCCATGTTGTCCAGGAACTTTAATCATGTTCAGGAAATTCTAGTCAGACATTGTTGGGGGGGGGGGGGGTGTAGAGAAAAAGGTATTTGCTTTTTTTTTCCTCACCAGAGACAAACAACATTCGGCATTCCCTATGCCACTGGCCAATCTCAAAGTTGAGCACTGTGAAATATCGCATGTAAACCATGAATGTGAGCTATGAAAATGTGCACCAACAAATCGTCTTTCAGGAATGATAAAAATACATTTAAAAACGATTTGGGAGGTGACAATCAGGTGAGGAATGACGCCACGTCCGCCAGTAACAACTCACTTGGGAAAACCCTGAACATACACGATATGTATCAAGCCCCAGTATCGTTACCACAATTTATCATGCCCATAAAATTGGCTTGAGCGATGCAAGCCTGGTGTCTTCGTTTGCAATTCCAGCTATTCCAATTGGACTCAATGGTATGATTCCCCAGTGGTTCGAATGAATGCGTCTGTAATGGTATCTGCAAGCAATGCGTTGCTCTCAGAGGAGGGGGAGAGGGTGAGGGAGGGGGATGAGACGGGGGTGGAAGACCCTCTGGGCTAGGCTTCCTGCAAGGAACACTTTAAGATAATTCATCTTCAGACAAGTCCAGTTTGTCATCACAGGACATTCTCAATGGGCCTTTCTGTTATTGGCATAAAATGTATCTCCTACACTTAAGAATTTGTTTTTACTGCAGAATATGTAAGACTTCAATGCATAGGCCTATTTATTTCATCCTTATGTTACCATCTGCGACGAATAACCAATAGATTCATAAGCTGTTACGTTTACACAGGATATTTTAAGAACAAATTCTGGGAGGATATAATCAATTTTGACATTCAAAAAATAATCAGAGATTGAACCAATTTCCACTTAATTTTGTCCCCTTAATGATTCTTACTGATTCTATACCAAGTAAGGAAAGGAGATAGCAATTCTCCAATTGACTAAATCCATTAAGCCCCGCCCATGAGAGAAACTGCCTAGCAACGGCACTCACATGAATGGACCCGTGGTTCTCTTCAATCTTGAAGCCAGCGCACCACGCCACAAACAACATGCACAATGCCGGTATCCTAATGGGGGGGTTCATTTGCATAAATTTGTAATGGGATTTTAACATCTCTGACTTTTGTCAGTCTTTTGGGCATGCATCCGTTGTGATTGGTTAGTGCATAAAGGAACAGGGCTTAATAGGGGTGGGTTTTCGGAACCAACAACTATTTTGGTTTATGGCCAGTGATTGACCAATGGCCAATTCAACCAAAACAGTTACTGGTTAAAACCGCAAAAACACGCCCTAGGTCCGTCTTTTCTGTATTAAGTTTGAGCTGCTAACCATTGAACTGTACTTTACAAATCAATTTGCTGATTTCTGATTTACATGCTGGGACAAACCAAAACCAATCGGCATCAAACAGCGATTTGGTTGGTAATCAGGGCCAAATGTCATAAAGCTGTTAATTTTCATATAAAAAAACACAGAAAAAAGTAGGTTACCAGAGAAAATACTATGCATTATTGTTTGCGACTTGTTCCCCGCATATTTTTGCTTCACAGAAATTACCAGAAGCTCCAGTTTCTCCTTAACAGCTCAATATAATTGGGCTCTGCTGAAGTACACAATTTTGCATGATTATTTTTAGCTAAGCAAGTATGTGGCAGGATACCATTTACGGATGTTACATGCAACATGGTAGTTTGGCTGGTAATCTTTGGACCCTGAGTTGCGAATTTGTATATCCTGGAAGTTTACAGTGCTCTTATTTCCCACTTAAAAATCGTTGAAGACAATTAAAATATTACCTTGTTCAAAACAAGAAGGTCTCGAGAGAAGAATATATTTTGTCAGCAGAGCCTACTGGGGGTATTGGCAAGCTAAGCCAATAATTCCCCAATTTTATACAGAGGAAATCTGTAATCTTGCACATAATTCCTCCCACCCCAAATATTACATATACAAACTTTAAGCAATATGGTTTACATAAAATCCCATATGAGATTTTGGGATTGAGGCTCTTCTAAAAAACAACAACTTTTAGATAAATTGGGCACTTCCAATTTTGTTTTCAGATCTTGATGTTGATGTTTGTGTGGTTTAATGTGTATGAATAAATGAATCAATAAAATTTGTACTTTTCAGTCGTGGTCATTGCTATTCTGTCTCTCCTTGAAATATTCACTCAACAATACTCAAATGACAGATGGCATAAAATAGACAAAACTCAGTACCTGATCCTAAAATGTTGTGCCTGTTTTGTCTGTATATAATATATTTAAATTACATATAAAAGAAAGAGGTGCACTTGTGGGTTCACAAAGTTCTTTTCATACACCTGAAAGTCCTGATAATGCATTTAAGGAGTAGGCTACTACACGCTTAAAAAAAAAAATAATAAAAAAATTAAAAATAGGTTCCATATTTTGAAAAATTTAATACAAAATATGAACTAATCTCCTTGATTGCTTAAAGGCAAAGTCCCTCTGGTTTCAATCCTATATACATGAAGATGCCTACAATAAAACTAACCTGTGAACATTTCATTTCAAAAGGGGTAGCATTTTTTTTTTGCCGAAAATCTGGAGCGGTTATGTCCACGCAGGAAGAATAATCCAGAATTGGAATACACAAAAGTTTCTCAGATTGAAACTTTTTTGAATCCCTCTCTCAAACCACATTCCTTTGAAGGGAATCGTTTCTCAAAATGTGATACATTAACAACAGCTGCAGTGCTTCTTACCAAAGAAGTTTTTATGGGCATTCATTTTTGGAGTAATTACCTAAGGTATACCCTCCCTTTAACATAAATTTCAATATTGATTCAAAACTGTTTCATCAGTTTTGTCAACATAAGTTCCTATTCAAGTTTACAGAGCTTTTTCACCAACTGGCCCAGAATAGATCTGAGCATCTAAAAAAGACACAGTTTGGAAGGGGGGGGGGGGGGGGGGTTGGAATCACACTTTATTTTTCAAACCCAGTTTTCAGAAACATTCTTCATACGACATCTTCCCCTAACTTCAGTTCATACACAAGTTATTCGGGCTGACAGCTTGGATTGAATTGAACTGAAAAGTGTTGTGAAAATGCCGATCACAAGGTGGCGCTATAATGCTGTTCACTTTCATTTGATCACCCAACAATGCCCAGACCAACCCTGCAAGTTATTCTGTCACTTTGGGTGATTGTATATCAATCACGCCATTAAAGGTCCAGTAATGGTTGCACCGGAGAATGGAAAAGGCTTCTAAAAATTTACTTGTAAACCTACTATATCTTCATTAGATTCTTAGGGGAGAGCTGGGTAAGCTCATTTACAAAAAAATTCTTAAACATAAATATAAACCGACGAAAAGACCAGATAGAAACAATAGAAGAAAGGTGGAGAAGAAGGGTATGGGGTCACGACAAACAAGACGCCATTGAGTGCATTAGCCACAGAGTAGTTGTTTTTTCCCCCTTTGTATACCAAGGCATGATGAAACAGTAGAAACTACCTCACAATCTTAATGAATTCAATAAGCTTCAGCCTGTGAGATACCCTGTGTTTGGCCACTGCACTTGTTTACTTTGTACACACACCTGGTATACAGTACATATACACACCGAGAATTTGTATTTGTTTATGAAATTGAAAATCTGGAATTGGGTCGGAGAGAATACAAGGGGAAATGAGAGAACTGGAAACGGGGACCAATTCGTCTCTGGAATAAATAATTGTAAGGAACAGAAATTGGTTGCTTGATAGACACTGTCTGTTACAAATAAATTCAGACGGTGTGTTTAGCTGGAATGCGAATCCTAGACGCAGTCTAGAAAGGAAAGGAAATCTAGCTGAGTGTGAATTTCGTTGTGAGTTTAATTGGAAATAACTGACCTGCTTTTCTTTTTCCTCCTATTTTTTTTATATTATCTCTGCTAGATTTATTGAGTAGGAAATGGGTTGAAGGTGATAAAAAAAACGCACTTGAAAAGATAATTTTGTTTTGGGTATAAAAAAAAAAGCATAGAAAAAATGAACATGATTTTATTTTCAAAGGACTACAATAATAGTTTAATTTAAAACAAAAATGTGTAAAATATACACTCACATTTCTTGCTGTATTCCTATTATGCCAGTTGGGGCAGGGAGGGGGGGGGGGGAGACAATGATACACTGCATAAGACTTAAGAATTTTTAAAAGTTAAAATTTTCAGATAAATTTTTATAAACCACTGATTTGTCAAAGCGTTGACTTAGTTAGGCCTTACCCTATTCCAATATTATGAAAATACAGCCATTTTGCTACAGTTGGTAAACTACACTAACTCAAAGTTTCAAGCTATTTTCCTACAAACATTGAATGCATTATTAAATTCTATCATAATCTCATTAAATTAAACACTGCCCCCCCCCCCTCCCACTCAACACCTGATAACAATCCTAACAAAAAATTCTTATGCCCCACGGAACGTGTACGCACTCTACCAACTCTACACGACTCAGGCACACTTCTGACAAGTTTGACTAATGACTACTCCAACCTAAATCAATTATTCTGAGGTTTATTTGAAAAACGGTGACAGTGATTGTTAGCAGTGTGTGGTACAAAGAATGGCAAAAAGGTGACCAACACCAATAAACAATACAAGCTCTCTCTTGCCCCAAGTTTTTGCTCAGCTATACTAAACAGCAAATCAATTCAAATTTTTGTCTGACACAAAACTTAGTTTGTTAATTGGGTAGATTTGTACTACCCAGTGAGACAATATATGAACAAATTATAGAAAACTGTTCCACAACACATGAACAAATTATAGAAAACAAAACAGAGCAGAGTCCATGTTGTATCAAATGAAAAACAAAAATGGGAAATAGTGTACTGATTATTTGACAGAGCGGTGGTCTTAAGCATTGATTTTTTTTCAATTAATTAAGCTCCAACTCATATTTTCACTCTGAATTTATAATGCAATTTGTGTTCACACGTCCAGTGTCAATGCACCGACGCTGTTACCGCAATGAGTCTTGTGCACAAATTAACGCGGCAAACATAGGCTTAGAATGATTGGAGAGGGCTTTTTTTCCCCCCTCTTTTTCCAGGGGTTCTGTCCGAGCAAGCCTTGCATGGCAAGAAATTCAATTAGTCATGTGTCAAAGTATCCTTTGGGGTGACACATGTCTCCAAGATTAATCCACAGATGCGTGTTAATTTCTAACTCGTTGGGTGGTGTGCTGGAGCCATTTCAGATATGAATACAATTTCAGTAGTAAAACTAAAATTAATAACACCCCCCCCCCAAAAAAAGGATTCTTTTTGATCAAAATAAAGACAGTGAAATGTTTGTAAATTTGTACATCTACTTGCAGTTGTGCAATGGATGTGTCCTATGCACAGACAGACTGATGAACAATTTCGCTATTCAAGCTCCATAACTGGCATAACTTTGTGCGGAAGTCACTTATTCCATAATTCAGTAGCATTTTTCTTGATGCAGAGCAGGACATTTTGGGTCTGATCGTGAAGCTCTGTAGCACATTGGTAAAGGGCAGATTAGTGGGTTTTTTTGTGGTGAAAATGATGAAATGAAATAGTTTTTTTCTTTCTTTTTTAATGGACGATAAATTCCCTTTTGAATTCTGCTCATTGGAACCAACACATGTGAAGTGGGTAGCATCATGCTGAAAGTATGTCATATACATCAACAACATATACAGAACCAAGGACTACAAACATACAAACACAAATTTTGTTTATATGAGCTGGGAATATTTCACTGCCCTTTTTCAATATCCATTAGAAACATTTGTTGGATCTCAGGAACCATTTCAAACTGTACAGAGTTTTTGGGAACTTAAATCAATCACTCCGCACTAATGACGTCACTTTTGCTCAAAATACCCGGCAGTCGGAGAAACATTTTACCAGTCACGCGATCACCGCATCATCAGCGCACCAGACCGCAGTCAGGACACACGAGTAAACATAAATCTTGGACATGTACGCGCGTGGCGTACGTTAATGAAACTTTGAACCTTGAACCTTTCCTGAAATCCGGGTATTAAGCTTCTATTTTAAGCACACGTGTGGAGTGCTATTAAAGAGTTACACAAAATATTATGCCCAACCCAAAAACCAGGAACTTCTCCGACATAGTGAAATGGTATTAAAAGTGAAAAATGCCAAAACTTAAGCCTCGATATCAATGTGATGGATGTCCTTGACAATGCATACGTTGAGGAATACTGATGCATTATAGGCCTAAATAATGTGTTATTTGAAAGCTATTATTCTTATCTATTTGATGAGTGAAGAAACTAAGTTTTGAGTTGTGGCAGGAAGTGTTTTTCCATGGAGCATCACAAAATATTCTCTCCATTTTCAATCCAGAAGTTGCCAATTTTACACCCGCTGTTTTTTTTAAATACAGAGTTCTGATCTCCTAAGCTTTTAAAACACAGAGTTCTGATCTCCTAAGCTTTCAGTGTCCAATATCGACACAAAGGATGGTAATTTGTGTTGCTTCCTTGAAACACCCAGATATATTCCACCGGTATAGTTCCATTCATCAATCCACTGCCATATATAACAAGATGACAGCCGATTTCTCTGGAGTACAAACTCAAAAAACAAGGTTTTCAATTCTGAAACAGTATATTCACCTTGAGGCAGAGAACAGACCATGTAGAGTAAATACAACTGGTGTCACTTTATAGGTCCAGTGTATGATTTCAATTCACTTGGAAACACACCCCACTTTTGGGGGAGAAAAACATTTCATAGAGAGCTTTTCACACATTTGATATGCACAAATGGGTATAAATTGGTGTGTAAAATTGTTCAGGGTTTGCTTTTGGTAAACTGCATCACAATGGCAGAAAGAATCCATGTGTAAGAAATATGCTCAGACCCACTCTGATAAACGCTGATGTCAAAGAGCAAGCAAATATCTGGGAAAGTAATAAAAAAAAGTATCGTAATACAAGTAGTATAAGTAATTTATAAGGGCTGCTTTTATGGACATGGTCAAGAATAAAAGGAAATTCTGGCTTAAAAATTATTTACAAATGTATGTATCAATGTGTATGTTATCAGTCTCACCTTGAAATAAATGCTTATAATTTTGTCTGCGTTTCAGGAATTGTTTTTGAAAACAAATCTATCCCAAAACTTTGCATTAGCCCAAGTACAGACAATCAAAGCATTGTCATGTTTCCCTCGCATGTGAAAATACTACAATCTCACAGCATAGACCATCTGCAGAGGAGTGAATCTTGTCATGATCAACAATTTTTGTACAAAATCTTAAGCAGACATCGTCGGCTCAGGAATATAAGGTCATTAGTGCAGTTTGTATGGATTTCATCAAATTGGTTTTGCATATTTCGGAGCCCCTTGTAAATGGAGTTTATTGATCAAAAATGGTCTCCAAAGTAATTGTTTGGCAAAAAGAAACATTTATTTTCCAAGAAAAACATTATTGGTGGATTTTGATTTATCTTTTCAAATTCAAACGCATTTTCATTTAGCGTCCTTTTGATCATTACGGATATGAAATTACAATTAACGACCTTATAGTACTGAGTAGACGACATTATGTCTCTACTTTGTGGGTTAGCCAAATATGTTTACATAACTGCTCACTAAACAGCTAACACATTAGTGTGGCATTAACCCTGTGAAGAGAGAATGGCAACTGGCAATGCAGAATGTCCCAGCCCCATGAAATTGCGTTCGAACCTCAACATCTCTGAAATAATATCTCAGCGCCCTCTGTATCTCTCTTGGAGTGAAAATGTTACAAGTGAAACCTCATGAGAAATTAGTCAAACTCACCGTTAATTAAACCCTCAACCTTTTCAAGGTAATCAAATGTAGTAACTCCATCTGACAGTAATTAATTGATGTGAATTGACCGTGTTTTCATCCTCAAGGGTTTTCAATTGGTTGCTATCAGGGCACAATTTTATGATGCTGCTCAAGCACAAAAAAGTAGCTAAGCGAAACAAAATCATGCTAACCAAAATAAGGTTACCAGCCACAATACCAAATGACATGCACCATCTTTGACTGGTATCCTGCTTACATTTTTGTCAAGCAAAATTGTCTGCTCTCAAAAATTTGGCCCAGGGCCCAATTTCATGAGGCTGCTAAAACAGGGAATTCTGTGCCAAGAAATTGGGTCCAGATTTCTGGAAAGCCTATCCCATTGGTAAGTCATGTGTATGTGCTGCATGTTTAAAGTTTCCTTAACTTCCGGCTCAAGAACTGGCATACATTTGTGTACATTTGGTCACCATTTGAGTGTAATTTAAAAAAAATAAATCACCCATTTCATCGTTTAAAAGCATTTTCTTTTGACAAAACCTTCTCATTCTGAGAAGACTTTAGTCTTTGAAGAACGTATGTAAAAGCTAAGTCCAATTATTAAACTTTTCGTGCGTTAAATCATAAAAAAAAAATTAAAAAAAAGCTCAAAGCAACTCCATGGGCTTCTGTTAATCAGTGGAGGCAGTTTGTGTGAAGTGGGCGTGGTTCACACTGGAATAAAGTCACACTTATAAAACAGGATAGTGGCAGTGTAGAGAAATATCATACCACCTATGGTGAATTTATTTACTTTACGAAGGGTCAAATTTCAGTCACCACAGCCCAGTTTCATAAACGGTGCTTTGTAAAGCTTTCTGCTGAGCAAAATGTAGCAGGGAACCAGACACAAACAAATTCCTTACTTAGTATTTTGGCTGGTAACCTATTTCTGCTCAGCAATATATTTCTATCCTAAAACATTTTTCGTGCTTAACAGCTTTATTACATTTGGCCCAGACAGCACCAAGAATTTACTTAGCACAGAAAAAAGCATGCTGGGCTCTATTAGGTTAACAGCAAAGTTGTTAAATGGTTATATTTTGCAACTGTTACCCTACTAGGGTTTGCTTCTCAAATATTTATTTAAAACAACAATTTTGTTTGATCGTCGTTTTTCTTTCTATCTTTCCCAATTATTTGTTGCTGATCCTAATCCTCAGTTTGAAGAAATTCAGTCTTTACCTGAAATATCCCTGTGACTGTAAATTGATCACTGTAGGTGTTTCGTGAAAACATTTTGTTGTCTTTCCTCTTATCTACAGGCATGATAAAAAATGTTCCAAGAATTCATCAGAAAAACTTGGGTCCTTCACACCAGTCGTTGTAACAATGCGTTCAATAAGCTCAAACAGATTGATAGATCAGCATCTGTTACTTTAAAACTTGATGACCATTAATAACGACACACACCAGCAGTAACAATCGGTCTTTGCACGTCTGGTCTTATCTGTGATGTTTTATTTCTCATTTAATTTTTCTAATTATAATTTCTACTGGGTGGGTAATCACTCTTTAGATTGGTTTTAATTTGAAGGTGTGTGTGATCATGTCTAGCCGTCGAAACTGAGGACGTCCTCGCTTCGCTTTCGTGTACAAAACCAGTGGGGTCATCGCTAACAAAAAACTAAGTCCGAGCAATAGGACAACAAAGAGAAGTCCTCGATTTACAGGATTCACAAACGTGTGTGTGTGTGCCCTTACAGGGTACTTTTAACAGTGGACCAATGCTACCCCACAAGGGTTTTCTTTGTTATAGTGGTACCCTACAGAGAATTTCTTCAGAAAAGGGAAGAATAGAAGAACAATAGCAGATCCCCACATACCGGATCTGTAAGGGTGTGTCTGTGCTCCATGCTGAAATCAGGGACCCAGTTTCATGGTTAAATGCTTACCACAGAATTCTGCACTTACAGCATGTAAAGCATGTGATTCCGTTGGCTGTTAGCAAAGAATTCCGCTGTAAGCAGTGCCAGAATATTGGGCCTAGGATATTACCCATTCTTTATTATTGCTTCAAACAGGACGTAAATGAGTATCCTAAACTTGTCTAACTTCAATGATCAAAAATCAAAATGATTTACAACCATTTTAGAACTACCTTTTATGGGATTTGGCTGTCTCATTGCGACAGCAGACCTTGGCATGTTTTCAACTTGACTTATTGAAATATAATTTTGAATTGATTGACAAAACATGACAAATGTAATAAAACACATGAGCTATATTGGCAATGCAATGCATCACTTGTTGGTTAGCTTGCAGATGGTGTCAACACTACAACATATGTTCGAAGTGGTGGGGGGGGGGGAAACTAACAACTTGAATATACTGAGGCTTTGAACAAAATACAAATTAATGATTTATTTGATCAATAGCTAGACTGGCTCTCTATCAAGTGACACGTTTTCAGTTCTTGTTTTGTTTTCTTATTTATAAAAGTAAGGGCAAGTCAATATTGGCACATCCCACCCACAATACCACAAAAGCGCAACAGCATTATCCTGTGGATTTACTCCCTTTTTTTTAAAACATCTTTTCATCGTGGTTACATGAGTTGATCGATGTTTCCCATATGGTGAGTTTCTGGCACTCTGTTGGTTACAACAGAAAAAACGTCTTTGTTAAACCCCCTGCGGGAACCAACATAAATACATTGATTAAAGTGCCAATTACACTGCGAGCAGTGCATTTGTTCCTCCTTGTAATTCAACCATGTAATGTTAATCCGTGGTTGAATTGCAACCATGTGTCCTATATAGTCCAATGTTTGCACAAACTACAACAAATGCTTTGTGTATTTTCAGAAACAAAGACTCAAAAGTGTATATCACCTCCCTAAACCCGCTCTTCCACGGAAAATGGAAGTCCCAAAGCAACAAAGTCTTTGACACCCATTACGTGCAAGGAGAAATCAATGAAAAAGATATATCGCAGTGTTCACACATAAAAAGAGCTCCCACCTGCTGGTGCAGTGTAGGAGGTCGTCACAAATCATTCATACAAGATAAAGTTCTGATAAAAACTAATCCTTTCAAAAATTTGTTTTCCCAAAGAATAAACATAAAAAGTTGCAGCCGAATCCCATTTGTTAAAGACGATCTTTTTATGGTCCAGGGTTTTCACAAGAGGGCGCCATTATTCAATTTGCTCTCTTTAACAAATTTATGAGGTAATAAATTGAAAAAAATATGTTTACTATAACATCTGAACAACAGAGGGCGCCATTTTATATTTATGTAAAATCACTTCAAATTTTTCCAGTAAAGGTTCCTATTCGAAAAGCAAATAAAACTCAAATTTTGATTATACTTTTCTGACTGTCAATTGCTTCAAAATATTCAATGATTTCTTCTAAAGCAGTTACTATTATTCATTTTATTTTATTTATTTATTTATTTATAAATTATTTATTTATTTATTTATTTATTAATGTTATTATTTTTGTTTGGGGGGACTCCCTTTACTTGATTTTGCTGATGACTACAGGCGTTGTTGTGAAGCAATATTATGGCATAGCCCTCCCAGAGTGTGCTTATTGTCAAACTGCCATTCATCCAGCATTCACCAAAAGAAAATCACACAAATTATTGTATCACTGTTGCTCACAACAACTGCCTTATGCTCTGCCCATCGGTGTCAAACAAATTCAGCCCCACAGACAACAAACACACATGAGCCATTTGTAATAAATCAAACATTTTCCTCAAATATCTCAAGGCAAACAAGCTCATCTTTTTCTACCCAGTTCATTCATTCTAGCTTCTGTTCCCCCCCCTCCCCCAGAGCAATCTTGCCACTGCACACATTCATTATCGCTTTGTTTCTATCCTCGTTGACTGACAAGTACACGACTGATTCCCCTTGTCCCACATCCTCGCCAAGAGTCCAGCTTTGTTTGTCTGCATATATTGACCACGATCTCAAAAACCAATCTACCATATTTCGAGTTCCACCCAAATAGACCAGGGGAGTTGACAAACAGAAGAAATATCTGCTTGCCTCTCTCTAGTAATGACTCTTCTACCTCAAGCCTGAGGTTTCCCCGCCCCCCAACCTCATTCAGCAGTTACTAAGTTTCTCTTGGCATGCCTTATTATTGACAGAGTCGTGAAGGCAATCATGGCATCTAGCTAAACACTTTATTTTCACCCAAAACAGGTAATCTTAATTGGCCAGAAATGGATGAATTTTAAGGTAATCTGTTGCTGCTATTTGTCAGGAAACTTCACTGTGTCAGATAAGGTAGTTATGGCCCACTGTATTTAGGCAAGATAAATAAAAATTAGATATTCCATTGCAATTGAGCCCTCAGCTTGATAGCATCTTTAATGGCTGACTAGTTTGAAGACTGGAAGAGATCGATTCCACAGCATACAGTAGAAAGATGAAATACGGACAAAATATAACAAACAATTATTATGTTTTAGAACAGACAATTGACAAATATTATCAGACAAAAAAATCACAATGCTTTAGGAATTTGATGTTTGCTTTAGATATCAGTTGCTAACATTGGCAGTTCAAGGCTTTTGGCAGTAGAGGGGTCAAACTTGATAGAATGGCAATGCAACATTTGTTTAACAGTGGCTGAAGTTGTTATGGGGCTCCCCGCCCCCCCCTCCCCCATTCCTCATATTTGAAAACTAAAATTGTCCTGATAACACTTGCAACCTTCAGCTTTAGTTTTTTGACGGTCTACTCGTCTGCTCTATATTCCAATACAGACTGACAATCCCACATGTGGGATAACTTTGATACCTCTGTAATCATTAAACCATGTGGGAGTTATTACAGAGTTTGACGCGCCATGAATAGCCGCGCTGGCTTCTACGCTGTCCGGCTGTGCAACTTGATCATTTCGGCGGTAGATATCAACAATAACGAGCAGAGAAGGAAAAAAAAAAAAAGGGGGCAGTGTGTGGCAAGGGGGGATTAAGTATGAGGATGATATGAGGACAATGCAAATCTCCAGACACAGGAAGAGCTTGGAGCCAGACCAGGGTAACCAGACTCATACCGCAGATTATCTAGATTGTACGCTACATTCAGAATGCCATTCCTAATGACGTTATTAATCGAGCATATATGACTATCTATGTCTGCAGCTCACTGGGGTATGGAGAATGAAACACCACTAGCGGTTCCTCAACCAGTGTAACAATCTGGATAAGCCTCTAATTTGTGCCATGACTTCAGAAGTCAATGTCAATTATATTCTCAAAGGGAATTACTTGTATTAATATCTTCATGTAAAAGAAAACAATGATGACCTAATATCAACTGATGTTGCTCATTCTGCAATTGTCAGAAATTTATCATCTTTTATACTCACAATCTGAGCACATCAAACCAAACCAAAATGGCATCGTATCCATTACTAGCTCCATGGAGAACATTAGTATCTTTAAAGTTATTTACTTTCATATGTGGCGTCAATGACACTTTCAAATTGACTACTAAATCAATTCAGCTCTTTGTCATGGAAGGAACGGGCCAAAGCTTGTCAAATACTAACTTATCAAGGAGTTGAAAAATGGGCTAAAGCTTGTCCAGTGCTAGCTTACCAAGAAGTTATAAAATGGATTAAAGTTTGTCAAGTACTAGCTTACCAAGAATTTATAAAACAGGCGAAATCTTGTCAAGTACTAGCTTACCATGGAGTTATAAAATGGGATAAAGCTTGTCAAGTACTAGCTTACCAAGGAGTTACTTCTCTTCGTTTCACAGAAGTGTCATATTTGTATATAAATGTGTAACCATTGATTTATTAAAGAGATATCAAATCAATTTCTTAATTAAAAAACAGTTGACCAAATGACAGCTATAGTCTGGGCGCAGATACTCAAAGGCTCTTCTCCAAAAATAAATATATAAACTAAAGAAAAAATAAAATAAAATAAAATAAATAAATAAAACACAAAGCAAATTCCCCTTGCAATACCACCACTCAAGATCCTTCCTGACATGTAAACAACATTGTCACAGCACACGTGAGTAACCCAAGACTCCCAGCCCCCTCCCTTCCCCCTCCTTGATTGACAAGATTCCAGCCAATTGGTTGCTCCTCATCTGTTCTCAGCTTATAAATGTAACAAAGATGCTGGCTGGGTTAACAGTCAATGACGAGTGACAAGTGATGACATGAGATGACATTTACAAATGCTTAAAGGAAAATTTGATAAAAATGAGTTTGAAATAAAACTTTCAGGACTATTTCTGTTTGTGTTTGCTCCTCTTACTCTGAGTAGTAACTTCAAATAAGTCGACCAATCAGTTTAAACCGTTCAATTGCATGGGTTGTGTATGGTGGCGCAAATGTGCACGGAACTGTAATGGGTGTACGTACATGTGGGTGCTGTGTAGATGCATTTACCACAAAGTATCACGTTGCAGGCTGGCATAGTTCATCTACCATTCAAAATGACAAAGCATGGTATTGAATGGTCAGATAGTAGGAGGATTGACTGTGTACTGTGTAGATGCATTCACCACACGATATCATATTGCAGGCTGGCATAGTTTATCTATGATTCTCAAAAACACCCTCAACAGTTTATCAATTCTGATTGGTCAAGAGATCAATTCTGATTGGTCAAGAGGAGATCATGTGGCCATGTTCAAACGTGTGATATAAACACAGTGAGGAGTGTTTAAACATGGTTTGAGGACATTGAGTCAAAAGAGGGCGCTATCAGATGATGTCACAGCCAAATTTAAGTTGGTTGGTCGCATATTTGACTTGCGCAAGGTTGAAACTTAACTGTGTAAGTTCTAAACTTAGGCAAGGAGCTACTTAGTGCTCAACATGGAAAACAATTCAAAGCACAGTCGAGGCGAGCTGAGGCTAGACTGTCAGCTATGTTCTCAAATTTTATAGGTTTTTGGATGTTTTTAATGGAAAGATATTTATGAATGGGAATAAAAGAATGGTGACTCGGTCTTAAACGGCCGCTTATAACCTTGCAGGAACGTGGCCTTCCCAAAGAGGCGTCTCCAGCAAATCTCTCTCTCTCTCTCTCTCTCTCTAAACCTTCCAATGTCTAGTTGTTTTCATGTTTATATTCCTCCTGTACTGTTTCCCATTTGCTTTTAGTCTAAATAAGAATGAGAAACTCTCATAACCACAGGAGTTTTGGAGTCCAAATCCCTCTGCTTTATTTCCCAAATATCATTATTTACATGAAACCAAAAACATGAATGTCTCTCCAAAGTCTTTGCAAGCGCGTATATGGCTCAGGCAGGAATCAAATGCTCACACATGCCTTTGCCTACTTGTAATAATCAACAAGCTCATGGTTTTTCAAAATCTCTCTGCTGAGTTGTGTTGATTCGGAAGCATATAGCATCAGCGTGTACCATTTCTCCTGGAAGTAATGCTAGCATATTGATTGAAGAGTGGAGTTATTACACCGCCAGTTCTTTTCAGAACCGGCACTGCAACTCATGAATGATTACTTGCAGGGTGTTTATAAGCGTACTATAGCTTCCAGATTGTTTCTCCACTGTGCCACGTTTCAACTTCTTCTCTAAATAATGAGCCAGTTGCTATAATGTGTCATTCAACTTCCATGTCAGCCATTAAGTTTCTTTTTCATAAAACATATCTTACCAAGAGTTTGTAAAGGTAAAACGGTTTGGCCTCTTAGAAAAGAAAAAAAAGAGAGTATATATATGTGTATATGTGCTACCATACATCACTGCATAAAGGGAATTTGAGAAGCAGTGATTAAGTCCTATCACATTATCCGATATTGCCAAAGGTTGGGTCTTACATCCTCATCAGTGCGCAGAGACGCAATCAGAGCGTTCATAACTCTAACCGATTTACAATATTTCCCCTCTATAGTTGGAACCTCATCGTCAGCGGGCAGCTATAATCTTGATGGATATATCGTACAATCGTCAACGTAATTATGGGGCACACTTCCTGGTGATATCTACATGGCTGCTAATTAGGTCACTTTTTCCAATGGTGTCTGCACAATTCTAAACCAAGTCAACATTCACGACCCAATAAATAGTCATTAGTTGTAAGCTTGGTGAGTTACGGAGACTCTTTACTAATGGGTTCTGTCTCAATACAACCATTATTCACCCAAATGAAGAATAAAGGGGGGAGGGGAGAGAACAGAAATACTCAAGAAAAACCTTCTCATCAATGTACTGGGGAGATAAACTCTGAAAAAGTCACTCCAAAGGGATGGCACAGCTATCATTGGTTCGAGGACTATCCTATTTGTTACAATTATCAGCTTTCAAGAAAACCCATCACACCTGAGGCAACTTATAACAAGGAATGCTTGCATTTTCCCCCCTACAAAACAGAGACAAAATGCCTGCATACATTGGCACGATTTAAAATGGCATACATTTATATCTAAATTCCAAACATCGTTTTTCTCAAATGTATTTCAAGTGTTTACTTCTGGTAGGTATGCATGTACAACTCTGCAGTTATACTTCAAGCTCCCAAAACACTGCATGTTCACTTTAAACCTCTGCTACAACAGTCAAAAGTCGTACCCTAAGAGACCCCCAAAACCCCAGAAAAAGTCTGTCTGAAGGGGTATCTTTTTTATTATCAAGGAATATGCACATTGTGCACAACATTTCCAGGTGTCAGCACTAACTTTGTAGTAGAGTAGTGCATCCACTTTAGAAGTACCAAGGACCAGTCAAAATTCTGTCCAAGTGATTCTGCTGGCTAGTTTATGGCTTCCAAAAGCTATGTGGAAACCACTACATGCTTTCAAACTCAACTACCATACAACATATCAATGTTTAAGAAAACTATAATTATAAGATATGGACCAGTGAAAAAGCTGGTGGACTATTGAAATGGTCCTGCTGGCCAGCCACTGAAAAGGTTAAAGGCAAACACCGCAGAGCCTTTTTCATAACCTAGTTGGTTGGTACATGATAAAATGTTAACAATAAAAACGTACAAGCAGCTTACCTTAACGAAAGTGTAATAAATAAGAAAAAGGTAAAACATTGGGGCACACCTTTTAGAAAAAGGAAAAAAAAAGAAAGAAAAAAATCCTTATCCCAAGTTTTGTTTTTGTCTCCTCATTAATTTTAACAAACTATTTGTATTCCATACAAATTGAAATTGTATTTGTAATAATTTGTGGTGGGTATATACTTTTTGTACAAATCAAATTTAAGAAGAAAATTTGATTTCATGGAAAAAGATCTTCTTCTTTCATAGAAAAAGGTCTCTGTTTGAGCTATTTTCCCTTGTTTTCGATATGAGTGAGACTTGCATAGTCTACTGGAAGTTGACAAACTAGTTCGTCAATTTCCAACACTGAGGGGAGCTAATATTGACTGTCTATCCGAAACAGAGTATGTATTTGTTTTACTATATAGCTCATATTTCTCTAGTTCGGTATCAATGAGCTCAGGAAAACCGGAATTGACATTTATGTGTGCCGCCATCTTTAGCTAGGGCTATGTTTGCATGTGTGTACTACACTGATGCGACAGATCCAAGAGTGCTTCATAAAGCACATGTGTGCGATAGTCTACTACGCATGCGTATTTACCCTGTGCATGACTGTTGCACATCTGATAGTCTACTTCGCAAACGTATTTAACCTGTGCATAACATACTGGCAGGCGCCCTTGGTAAACAGCAAAAATAGCATATGGCACGTGATGGTGAATGGACCAGTGGGCATTCGGCCCTCGATCATGACTAATTATGTAGGAGGTATAGTAATTACCATTATTTCTGTATTTTGTACTAAAGGCTTTCAAGATGTTATGGACTGAGATAGGAATATGAAGAATTTTTTTTTTTCTTTCTTTTCTAGATCATGAGGAGAGGCGATCTCGGCAGAAAAGCAGCTAGACTGCAAAATCAAGCCTGTATGTCAAATCTAAACATAATGCAGATAGAAGGTTCTAGCCACCACAATGAGCATTCATCCCAAAAGCTAACCACTACTGAACACAAGAGGGGGTACTTCTCTTCAACCAGTTCTCTGCATGAAAATTACATTTCTAATATTACCAACAATTTTCTTCTTCACAAAAAATAACAAGATTTGTTCATTTGAATGGTTGAAATGTTTTCCTCACGAAAAAAATGTCCCAGTAAATGGCTTACTCACCCTTTCTAAGGTACTGAAATTAAAATGTATTTGTAGAAGTTTCAAAATTGTATTTTATGGGCCCTTTTTTTCAAATGGCAGTCAATAATTGGCCTTACAAGTTAGAATTAAATATTTCATGTTTGTAGTGTTCAATTTAGATAAATCCATCTCTCCTTTCCTTCTGAATCAAAACACCAATCAAAATTTCCTATTTACATTGGAAAATGGAAATCTATCAGAGATAGTTTTAATAATTGGAAACTTTATATCAATTTGGGCAATAATATAAGATTCTTATGCAGTTTCACGTACGGATTATGACATAATTAAAAAAATGAAAAAAAGAAAGAAAAAGTAGTTTGAATGATTGGAAACTTTCTGCCAATATGGCAGTATTAAAAAAGACTCTTATGCAGTGTCACGTATGTACACATGGAGAGTCAGGTTATGTAAACAGCAGACAAACATACAACCATCTGTACGCAGTACCAGTATAAATATATGGTAGGGCACCTAGAGTGTCGATATCCTTGCTGGAACCTTAATGGCATTGGGATTGGGTGTTTTTTATGCACCCTTCCTGATGCAACAGGATGCTTCACTCCTCTACAGGCAACATATGCACCATCTTGTTTTAATTTTATTCTAGCTGCATCTTGTTTCATGGGCTGTGGAAACTTTTAGTACAGTGGTAAGGGTGCTATCAATAGTATCATTAAGTCAATATATTTGTGTGTTCATTTAAGTGTTTTGGGAGAAAACTGAAAACAAAATCCTGAAGAAATGGCAGTGGGAAAAGGTTGCCATTAGTCTAGCAGAGGAAATCCTCAAAATTTCTTGTGAGTACAATTAGCCTTTTCTATGAAACATGCTTATTACATTCATGCATACACACAGATATTATTGGTTGGCAAACACCATAAGGAGTTGTGCACTATCAGAGGCACTAATGCATATGCGTCACGCCACCATCGGCCCCATACAAAAAGGAGCAATGATCCCTTTTTGCCAACCAATAGTTCTTGTCTTTTTCATAAGTGAACGTTCCCTTTCTTTCAAGAATTGTGGAAGAGGGAGAATTAAAAAGACAATTTGAAAAAATGAAAATGTTCAAATCCAGAGAATTTAACACACATGCCTGCTTTTGTATTGGTATCAGGTTTACATGTTAAACTACAGCAGATTTAAATTAAAATTACTGTTACAAAATTTCTTAAATATGGATTCATTCATAAAAACAAATTAACCTCAGTTGTATTTCCAGTCATGAGGTTTGGCATGGATGGATCAAGAAAAAATATGAATTAGGATGGTTGAGGTGAAGTGGGACTTGAACCCTTGACCTCTGGATTACTATACAAGTGCCTCCAGTAGCTTATCTGCTCTAATAGCAAATCGGTTCCCACAAGTCAGATGTCTTTGCTCTGGAGCAACTTTTTTTAAGAGCAGCTATTTAGCAGAAATCAACAAGTAGCAGGGACCAATTTCATACAGTTGCTTTGGCAGAAAATAATGCTTAACAATTTTCTGCTAAGCAAAAATAAGCAGGATACCGGTTACATATAGTACGTGTGACATGGCATTTTGGCTGGTAACCTTATTTTGGTAAGCAATATTTTGTTGTGCTTAAGCAGCTCTATGAAATTTGGCTCAGATGTTCGCCAAACTTTAGTAGTAAAATATCTATCTTCCGCAAATCAAATATTGTCAGTTTCCCTTTAAAAGGAGGTTTAAAAAAATGTTTGAGCGCATTTAAAAAAATGCAACTGACTTTACCTCTGATCCCAGCGAATCACCTTTTGTCGTTTCACTGCTTTGGAATCTGACTAGTATCTCTATTCACCTCTTTGCAATCTGACAACTCAAATGCAAAAATATCTGAGGCCCTGTGACAGTCAGCGGCTACGTTTTCATTCTGTCACCTAAAGCCGCTTTTATTTTGTAACCCATGTGAGACACAGATCCAGTTCATTTGAGATGACGAGGCAGCCGACCATGCCCGCTCGGCCGGCCACGCTCTGGCTGTGTTTAAACTCTACTTCTTCGTCTCCCCACATGCCAGCCAACTTGAATCAATCATTAACTTGTCATATACTGCTAGATCATGCTGGCCAAATATGCCCAGGTTGGTCCATTTGCCACAGGGGGTTGCTAAGTTCAGCGTATTGTTTCGACCCTTTGACCTAGATAATTCTAAAAGTCAGGCAACACAAAGATTTCTCCTTTGTATTTCTATTGAAATACCCGGGAGTAACTTCACAATAAAGACCTGTTCCTCCATAACAAAGTTACCAACAAACTTAATGCTTTTATCAAGTACAAACAAAATATGACGCCCACGGAAAATTACGATGACATTATACACTGCACATCAATTTGGCATCTTGCCAAATGTACCTTTTTATATTGTCAAATCCATTGTAAGTAGACTCTCTGTGAAAGGAACAAAAGAGAACTGCTCTTTGCGACATAAAAATCACCTTAAAAGCATTATAAGTGGCCATGAGAATGACATACATTGTACATGTAATTGTCTGATGTTTAGAGCCTCTGAAACCTTACAACCTCATAACCTATTTTTGAAATCCGACAAAACCGGATGGTGAAGTATGCAGCTTCATACTCCGTAACATAAAGTAACAGGAAATGATATTTTTTCAATGAACTTGTATGTGCTTACCAAAGTCACAGGCAAGAAATGTTCATTCGGTCTAAAGTACTTTTATACAAGATTCCATGCCCGGAAATTATTTGACAGATTTACCCCAAAACCCTTTCAAGTAAAATACAAATTGAAGTAATGTGTCTGTTTGTTACAGAAAAACTTGGAGGAGCCTGCCCCATTTTTGTACGGTATTCATTCGAAGCAGTGTTCATCCTAAGTGAATACGATTTTTCTATGCGTTTCTCTTTCAAATATAAACTTTTTGTATACAACTCCATTAAAAGAGTGTATTGCAACCAAAACATTGACGTGCGGCACGAAAACCTGGCCTAGAGAACCTGGCCAATAACAAGTTCTTGGCAACCAAAAAATTGACGTGCGGCACGAGTTATGCGATCCAACTTACTTAGAATTGCCCAATTAGTCTGAACAATTTTAAAATAAAAATAAAAAACCTAAAACAAGTAATTTCTTAGTCTTCATCATACACTTTTTACACATTTCATGCATCAGTGATTTTAATCACTTCTTTGATGCACTGCAAGACGAATGTTTCAGGCCTACACTATAAAATGCTGATGACTTTTTCATCTACGATTAAAACCTACAACCACACAGCTGTTAATTAAACGTACACTTGTGTTTTACAAGTCAATTTGTTTCTTACTTTCTTTTCAGGCAATTGTTAGAGTCAACAATACTTACCTCCAAATTCTAAATAACTTTCCTGTACCCTTAATCATCAGTTTGGGTAATATGACTTCTGTACCCACTCATGTTCTAAACTTAGCTTACTCTACACTGGAAACTTCATCTATATGTGAGGTTTGTGTTTCCCCATGCTTCAAAAGAATGAATAACGCAAGCACTTCGCATTATTCAACATTCTAATACAATATCATTTATTATCTTCAACCAAACTTGAATCCTCGATTCTGATTGGTCGATCCATAGCAATAATATTGTGATATTAACCTATATTGAATGGTCCACATCATATCCTGTTCCAACGCGCTGTTCTAACCCCACGTATTACGCTATTTTAAGATGCGTGTCAACTGCTTAAAGATAAATTTGTTATTACACTTGTCTGCGTCCCATATAGTGTGTCTCAGCCTTCCTCCTCTTTGGATATGGGCTGCGGCAACCAAGCTCAAACAATCACAAGAACCATCTCTGCCCTCACAGGTACCCATTTACTCCTGGGTGAAGAGAAGCGGATGCAGTTCACTGATAAGTTTTCAAGTACTACTCCTTGGTCACAATTTTTCCAAATGCTTCCCCTGTAATAGAAACTGTTATCATGGACAAAATATCTTTGAAGAGCACACTAGTTTTTATTACCAACAAATCTCATTTTGTGCCCTGTAGGCTTGTGATAAAACCTAGAGTCCCATGGAAATAATGCTGCCCACATAACGTCCTCGTACTTCATGGATAACACTATGCATGTAGCACACAGAGGGGAATTCAAACAAAGGTGTTGTGACAAGCCCAAGGAGGAAAACCCAAGCTGGATACTCGGGGAGGAGGAAAAATCTCTTCACAAATAATTCCTTCAGATTTCAAGCAACTGAAAGAGAGACTTCCGTCACGAGGCAGGGTCCTGAATTCAAAATTGTCCTTGAGCGAGCGAGGGAGATCCGTTCGAGTTGCCCATCACCGACTTCAAGAACTGACCATACAGATCCTCCCGTTGCACCCTCTGCATCATTAATCAATCCAGACGCAGGATCCCCGAGTGTGTCCTCTTGGCCCTGGATGCGGATTGAGGGAGACAGAAAGAGCTCATGTGTTTATCAACAGCTGTCAGTCAGAAGTGCTCCAGGAACACCCTGGTATGCATGTAGCGATGATATACAATCTTGAGTTTACATTTTTCGCCGATCTTGCCCTGATTTCCTGAGGAGTCTGTCTTGAGACATCGTTGGGATCTGACGGGTGATGAAACTGGTAAAGTAGCCCCCAAACACTGGGAGGTGAAATTAGGAGTGTAGGACTAACACACGATGAATTCCATTTCAGGTATCAGACCTCATACTTCACCAAGGCGACAGAGGCATTGCCTCCACGTCCTTGCTTAGTGCCTTAGTGCCCCTGGAAATGTTTCTGTAGAAATTAGCATTTCCCTTATGAGGTACTCTTTAATATTGGAAAAACTGCTTTGCCCTTAAATACTAAAAGGAAGTATCAGGCCAGGGGCCGATTTCACAAAGAGCTAAGATTGATCGTAACTGCAAATCAATCGTAGTTGCTTAGTAAAGTGTGATGTCACAATGTAAATCACTATGGTGATACTGACAATTTGTCTTACGATGGATTTTATTGCTTTGTGAAATCGACCCCATTACATAACATTGCTTAACATTTTTCTACTAAGCAAAACTAAGCAGGATACCAGTTACATTCGGTTCTGCAAAATGGTCTTTTAGTCGGGAACCTCATTCTGGTAAGTATCATTTTGTTTCGCTGAGCAACTTTTTGTGCTTAAGCAGCTCTATGAAATTGGGCCTAATACTCCACAGAGGTAAGTGCCTCCCTGCCCTCAGTCATTGCCTTCTTGCCCCTTACAATGTTCCAGTAGTAGTTAAAAAATTATGTTGTACAGGAGGCCTTTTATTAAGGAAAAACTGTCTTACCCTTAAAACACTGAAGGGCCAGACCCTTGTAGGCAAATCTGCCCCCTAAGGTAATACATACAAGGAAAGTGTGCAATGGACTTTTTAATTGTATTGGCTATTTCTAGTTATACCGTAATACACCGAGTAGAGCCAAGGTTTCCATATGTGGATTAGTATGTTCTGAAAATCAAATAAGTCACTGTGTGGTAAACTACTTTAAACATTGCCAAATACTCAGGTTCAAAAAGCAATGGGAAGATCCATTGTGTAAAACAAACCAATCATAGGCCCTTTTCAAATCCATGGGTTCGGCCCGTCATTTTTTAAATGTACACTTTCAATGCTGGACTACAAACAGGTCAAGGGTGACTAGCCAAAGCCAAAGCCAAAGCCAAAGCCCAAGCCTAAGCCGTGGTTTTAAAAATGGCCATAGAATTCATTTAAGGTAATTTAAGTGAAGACTGGCCACCTCCATTGAAACCCATCAAAAGCCTGCCCTCGCTTGACAAAAAAAACATACCTCTATGCAGATTGTCATGGCCATCTCAAACTGCCAATGCCATCACCGAAGCTGATAAAAGATGCCGAATAAAAGGGGAACGTAGGTTTACAGCCGACACACCAATGTCGCTTTATCTAATCATTATGCGCATCTTAATGACAACTGTTCACAGATTAGTGGTCCAGAGCGTAATTTATGTACATCTTAACGACTTATGATTCACAGGGTGAGTGTCAGCTAAGGTGACGCTCCTACATTAATGTGGCTATGTATATATATAGGGACCTATAAGAAAAATATATATATACTGAACTCAACCTGATGGATGTTAGAAAACCTCATATGGGGGATATGTTGCCAAAACAGATGTTGCAGGACAAAGGGAAGTATTACATGCAAATAAGTGTCTGAAATATGTATTGCATTTTCAGGATTAAAAAGGTGGCCTGTCTATGACGTATTTGCGTAACCACCCCCCAAAAACCCAAAAATAAAACAACAACAACAACAACAAAACCAAAACAAAACACCCCAAAACACCCCCCCAAAAAAACCCCAAAACAACAACAACAACAACAAAGAAAAAATAGGACCTCCCCTAAAAAAAAACCCCAAACCAATCAGGTAAGACATGTATGATTTCAGTTGTATTCAAATTTCTTACAACAGCATATACAGTCGACTCTCGTTAATACGAGCTCGGAAGATACGAGACGCCGGTTAATATGAGGTATTTCACCGGTCCCGAACTGTCCTATGCGTGTTTCAATGTCTTAAAAAACGGAAGATACGAGCACGGTCGTAACGAGAACACGGATAATACGAGGTATTTGTGCGGCCCCATGATGACAAAATGTATTGGTTTTCATACTTTTATAGCGAGATCGGAAAAATAATGTTGCGTAAAAGCTTACCCATTCAGTCAGCCAAGTTTCTGAAATAAAATGCTCGTTGCCGAACTATTTATCGGATCGGACTGGCTACACGGTTCCGTCCGATCCGAAAAACAGAAACATTACGCTGGTAACTTATGCTTGAAATACTACTTCGCCTACACGCTTAGCGGCTACCAGCGAAAACAACGTTCAGCTTAGGCACTATGCAGTATCGAATCTGTCACGTCATGGTCACATGAACGGCAAGTTTGGCATGACTTTGCTATGATTTTTACTTTGAGTTATACAAAATATTAAATTTCTATGATCATAGTCAACAAAATTGCATTTATCATTGATATTTTTGTGTACAGGATGCTCGTAAGAACTGTACTAGGAAGCCAACCGCTCCGTTCTAGCCTAGACACGTGTGTAGTGCATGCACTTCGACGACGTGTGTATACAGTACATGTACATGTACGTGTAAATAGTGCGCTGCGTTTAAGATGAGGTTCGGATAATACAAGGAAAACGGGCCAGTCCGGCGGACCTCGTATTAACGAGAGTCGACTGTATACAATCTTTTTGTTTTTACTATTATGTCAACTCGCAGAATTTAAAATGTTAAAATGATCCCAACTAATGAACAATCTGAAACTACGACCTCTAGCCATCATCGTAAACTGCTCGGTCTGACAAATCATTCCCAATAATGAGACTATGCTTTTATTACAATACAGCAATTTGTCCCCTTCTATTCCAACAAATTTTACCCAAATGAGACTGGAAGGAAAAGAAAATTAGAATGGAGCTTTTGGGTTGTACAAGCATTCATTGTCTTAATTGCACACTAGAAACATGGCAAGCTCCTCCCCCTCCCCCTCCAGTCGACTGACCAGTGTTTAACAAAAAATTTCATTCCCTTTGATCATTTAGAAAATAGTCTTGCTCCATATTATGTGTTTTGAATAGTTTTTTTTAGACTCAACAGTATTTATGAGGCCAAGTTGACATAAACTTGAAAGATAACTGTCTAACAACTACAGATAGACGACAACTAATTCAAAAAAAAGAAAGAAAAAAAACCTGTTTAAAATACAATGCTGCGATCAATTTGTTGTTAAAAATACATAATCCCACACTTCCATTTCCGCCAATCTGTCACCTCATCAACAGTATCACCATACTTGGCAGGATGATATTTTACCAACACTTTTTTACAACCTCACAAGGCGGCACCCACCAGACAGAGTGTGTCATATGGTGCTCAGTAAGTTTGGGGGGCAGGTGTTAAGTTAATGATTTGCTAGGCACAACTTCAGGAGGTTATTGTGCCGTTAATGACCATGCATCAATCAAGTTCACACTAGAGGTGTTTGACTTGAGAGCCATGAGAAGAGGTTGGGGCAATGGGCGCTGATAAGGACAATTGTGAGCACTCGGGTATTGCTAGGCTATCACCCGACCAATTGGTTTCAATGGTCTTAAAACATGATGCATTCTGTTGAATGTCACGTGAAAGTGGACCACGTATACAAGTTGGGAAAGTGTGCGTGTGTGTGTGTATGCGCGCCACCAGACCGCCTAGGCCTACATCTTTTTAGCTTGTAACCTTTATAGGTGCATTGGGGTTGTCTGTAATTACTTTATCCACAGGAAATTTCGGACAAGTTGAATAACTTTGATTTAGCCTACATTTTGGCTCTTGTGGATTCAACCAAAAGAGGATGGATGAAGGGCTTGCAACTATCATCTTACAAACTCATTGAATTCAATGTTGAGTGGATTTGGTGTTCAGTCCCTTTCAAACTATGCCACTTTTACCCATCTGGGGTTTTACGTCCCAAAACGGACTTCTTCCTCATGTTTGTTTCGGCCTACAGTTACAATGCTGGGCAATATTTGGGAATTATTACAGTGTGTTGTAGCCAAGCAGCTATAAACACCAGACTGGTGTTTCTGATCAGCAGAGTGTGGGTTCCAGTCCCGGTCTTGACACTTGTCACTTGACACTTGTCCTTAAGCAAGACACACAACCATTCTTGCTTGGTCCTTCGGACAGGATATTAAGCTGAAGGTCCCATGTGTTGTGTAACACACGTAAAAGAACCCAGTTACACTTATTGCGAAGAGAAGGGTGTTCCTGGCAGTGGCTGCTGAATGCGCCGCTGCAGCACCTTGTAAACCCTTATAAGGTGCTACATAAATGGGTCTCAAAATTAAAACAACTCAAAACCTGTCTTAAAATGTTTCTCTTTCATGTCTTTGTTCAAGCACCTTGAGCACCTTATTGGTAGATATCTGCACTATTTACGGCTATATTTTATATTAATAAAGTGAAACAAAAACGGTTTTGTAGATAATCTTACAAAAATAGTTGAATTAATTACAACAAATATTTAAGCATGTATTAACATTATTAATATGTAATAAAACGATGAATAACTAGACTCAAAACCAAATCGTTAGTTGTATGATCTCCCCCTCAAAAAAACAAACAAAACATTAATTGCACAGTCATAAAAAACATACTCTAAAGTAAGTTTTGAATGTTGATGTAATAAAATATCTTACATAAAATTATCAAAATAAATGCTGGTACCCAGAAGGATATAAATGTAACCCAACAAATTTATATTTATTATGTAAATGTATCATACGACACAAACATATATTGAAATAATCTTTGTAACGAAATTACACGTCTAGTTATAGTTGAACTTTTAACATTTCTTAAAAGTTTGTCAAAATGAATAGTTTTGGTGAAATTCCAAGCAAGGGAACTCACTGTAAAAAAAAGGTGTACCAATGCTCGTTCCCTTGTACTCAAAAGCCACCCATTTCAAACAATTCTGATGTGAAATTATCCCCCATTTTCGATTTCTGTAAATTTTGTATTATTTTTTTTAAACCATGCACTTTTAATCTTGACATTTTGTTTCCAGCACTATAAATGCAAACAGAGCTTGATGTACAGGAGCGAGCCAAACTACAAGCTTAAAATCTGGAAATTTTGTTTATGAATTCCAATAGAAAAGTATTTTGGGAGTATAGGATTTGCCAGATTCAAACAAAAATATGCCCCTTTTTACAATTGCTCTGAAAAAGTAACCCTCATTTTGCATGTGTCGACTGTCAAAATTACCCCAATTCTGCCTTTTTGGGGAAGGAACACGCATTGATGATGTCAACTTGAGTGCCATGGCCAGGGTGACATTTCCTTTGAAGTACCTTAATATCTTAAGGACATAAGTGTGTAATGTCCATATATGAAAACAGTCAATGGTTTGATAGCAGAATTGGTAAATATCAAACAATCATATTATTCATTTCAATTTTAAAGCAATATCAGTCACAATCCTCTGAAGAAAGTTTTCTGTCTGAAACAGTGTCAGGAAAATATCAAAGTCTCCAATGTTTTTTTAACAACTACCATAAGAAATATTTGCTTTACCCCAAATACCCAGGTTACCCGCTAAAAATCATTTGACTTGGGTAACCGGGCCTCTGTTGATTGTAATCGTCAAAAACAATGTCCAGACAAGTGTGTTCAGAGGCTCCTGTGGGCATTGCGCCTGTTTTACACAAGGGTGAGAACCATCGCTGAAAAAAAAAAGCTTTGAACTTACAGGGGCCTCATTTTTGGAGGTATGTTGAAATGACAACATTTCCACCTTTCTGCAACCCCTTGATTTCATAAACTTCAAGGGGCTTTTAGAAACAGTATCCTCAGCATTATTGGAGAAAATACCAGCCACTATTCTTCACCCACCAAGTGCACATTAAAAAAGTCTGAAATTTCTCATTCCTGATTAACACGAAATGTTAAACTTTTCTTCAGAATAAAAATCCCCGGGAGAAGAAACATCAGAATATTCCTTTTCTCATCAGGGTAAGTTTTTAGTAGATAGTTTGCATCATGATTGCAATTTTGACAAAAACAATGTCCAACATTTATAATCTTTCATATTAACAATAATCACGATGAACACTTGGTAAAATGTACACTTTGGACTCTAATGCCACTATAATGCCCATAACATTTTTTAAAAATTCAAATTACAAAGACCATACAGGGGACGACCTACCTGACACATCCAGTCTTTCAGTCGATCACGGAAAATATACAAATCTCAGAATACTCAAGCGTTTGAGATGAGAGAAAAACAATTTGTGCATTCAATACATACCTGCAGAAAAGAGAAAGCAAAGAAGACCAAAAATCAGCCTGGGGGCATTTGAAACAGTTCCTGATGAGTTTGAGCCTTGGTCATACTGTAATGAGGGTTGTTTGTGTCTGCTTTGACATAATGTAGGATGGACAGATTGCTGGTACGATCAATACTATTATTGGGCTTGATGTGTTACATAATCAAAGTATACGATTACAGTAGGGTTTGATCAAAGGGCAGGATTTATCCAAAATATATCCCCCTCAACTCCTTTAGGACGGTCATTTAATAAACTATTTCAATAATATAGTAATACCAAGCATTTCAATACTCTCTACTTTGTAAACAAAATCACAGCGCTAACAAATAAGTGAATATACTCTTAATAGCCATAGGACATGCTTTAACAACTGGCTCAGGAATGAAAGAAGTGGAAGGTTGATGTTGGTTTTTTTTTTTAGCAGTGTATCAGAACAAGCGAAACAGAAATTGAACAACAATTCTTTGCATTAAAATTAATTAGTACAAGATACAGTGTGCATAACTACATCAACAGCAAGTGTTATGGTGTGTTATTTTTATGTGTTTGTTTGTTATTTTAAACTAACATAAAAATTTATTTCACAGTGATAAAAAAAAAAAAAATCAATATCAGCCTGGATGTTTGAAATATTCATTTCCTGACAATAAAACAATGCTTACACAATTTCAGTTTACCAACTTTATTTACTTTAATTTCAGTTTTTAAGCCATTATTCCTAATCAAAAACCAAGCAAGTTCCAGATTTCCACAATTGAAACAGTATAGAATTACTGTTCACCTTCATGTTTTTGGATGACCCCCCCCCCCCCCACATCTATTGATTTTTTTTCCCCATCCTCCTAATATTTATTCGAGAGTGACTCAGGGTTCACGCCGAGGTCGGGAGTGATGCAAGATGGATCGAGGGTTCGTGCCGACACTAGGATTGGTGTTAATCATGAATTGTACACATTCCCGTCCGTAACGATGTGTCGTTTCGGTAATAATGTGCTGCGTTTGCGTCCGTGGGTAAACGTGTACCTTAATCAGCGACAGAGAATGGTGTTATACAGCATGTGAAACAAACAGATGCAACAAATACTGTCATTCTTCAGACTGGTCTTTCCGTCATTATGAGAGAAGAAATGACAACCACAGTATAGGCAACTTACATCATTCTTCTACCACATAATATAAAAAAAAATTGCCAGTGAAAATTCATCCAAATAATGTGCTCCCACTGTATAGTAAGAGTGATGTTTGACAGTTGAAAATGTTGAATTTTTTGTCATAACATAACGTAACAATTTGAACTGATCAGGTGCTATACCATCAAGATCATAGTGCACAAAATAGAAATTAACACCGATAGAGGTGAGTCTTAAGAGCTTTACGAAATAGAGAAGATTGTTCCAAATCGTTGGTCCAGCTACACTGAATGCTTTTTGACCCAGAACTTATTGTTTGCACGTGGAGCAAAACAATGTCCCACATTTATATTCCCGTGTTATGTGATCAGAATCATGATGGCACAGGTAAGTTGTTATTTAATGGAACAGATCATTACCCATTCATAGACTAGGAGACCCCAGGAAGTGACCGTTTCTCAGGAAGATCACTCTTTGCTCCATTTAAGACATCGTAATGTCTAAATGTAAGCTTTGCATTCTAATCTAGTGATCAGGGAAGCATGTTGTTGCCAATGTTCAAACCATTAAGGTCAATGCCCATCTAAACAGGAACACTCGATTCTACGACACGATCTTAAGAACGAAGCGCAAAGCTGTGCGTACGCTCGCCTTCAGGCAAATTGCCTGTTAATGTAAATGATATTTAATAAGAGCAAGAAAAAGTACGCAGGATCTCTCTGCTTTAATTTTTATGAAAAAGTCCCAAAGTCTGCTCAATTTTTATCCTTTAAATATGTGTAACTGTTAAAATAGATCAAAAATCAACTGGATTACCAGTGATCCATTTCAGAAAGTGCATGCCTTTACTATAAAATAACATGTCAGGTTATTGAATACTCTCAACAGGATGTTTGGGACTGTTAGGATCTTTTATAAAAAAAGGCTTTCAAAAAAATCTAAATTTGTTTCCATAAACCCATGACTCATCGTCAATTCATAACAAACGCTCACATCATACAAATTTTACTCTGGTGACTTAATCTTCCACAAATGTCACATAAACCATCATAAGAAACTTATCCGTCAAGTTACTTACTTCAAGTTACTTACTTTATACAAACATAGTAAAACTTAAAAAATCCTTTCCATTTCTCATATCAGAGCTGTCAACATTTGCATCTTGCAATCAGGGAGATTTTGTACAGCAATCAGGCAGATATTTAGAATTACATTCAACGTAATAGGAAAAAAAGTTTCCATAATCAGGGAGATTTTCAAATCTGTTCATCAGAACATGGAAAGATTGGTTTATTTTCAGGGAACTTTCTGCAGAATCAGGGAGAGTTGGCAGCTCTGTCATATGTAAAACCAAAGATGAAAAACAGACAACTTTCACTGGTCACCTTTCAGAGTTTTGAAGACTAGATGATCCTGAAAAAAAGTGTTCTACCTGAAACTAGTGTTATACTCCAATAGGATACTGCCTTAGTCTCAATTGTCCGTACTCTTTCCCGCATGAGGGCGCTTTCAATGGCAAATTTCCATGAATCACAATTACAGTTTTATAACATTTTAACTGCCTGTATGTTGTTTTCTTCTACCGATGGCCAAATAATGAAAAAATGAAAAAACAAACAAACCCAAGTTTAGTCTCAATTGTCCGTACTCTTTCCTGCATGAGGGTGCTTTCAATGGCAAATTTCCATGAATCACAATTACTGTTTTATAACATTTTAACTGCCTGTATGTTGTTTTCTTCTACCGATGGGCAAATAATGAAAAAATGAAAAAACAAACAAACCCAAGTTCGCTTTACATGTTTGCATCACATAAATTTAGTAAACACACGCACTCATGCAGTAAAAAAATACTGCAAATTGATATATCAGTGCACTTAAGTCAGAGATAGCAGGTTGAATAAGTGCTGCCTTTCACCTCTGTGGTCCCTGAACCCCACCTCGGACCGGAGCCTTGCATGTGGATTGGGTTTTCAGTCCCTTCCTGATTACATGTTTTCCCCCCATGTTTACAGTTTTCCTCCCACATCTAAAACTGAGCATTTCTTTATCATCTTCTCTAGTCTTTTTTGAGGGTTCCTTGGTTTCATTAATACTATTTTCAACAACTTGCACCAAAATGAAGAGTTTAACTGTGTCTTGCCAGACAATCAAAACCTTAGCTACACCAATGCTCATTATCAAGGAAGTAAGAGAAGACATTTGTTGAATTTTCTCATTCAATAATGCCCTGTCTTCTTTTGACTTAACAGACACATATTCTAAAAAGGACTTCCGATTTGGCAAATTTCTTGTTTGCTCAGTCACATCTTATTTTACAATTACTATCAAAACTACAATGATACAATGTTGTTAAAAACATCGTATCTGCGGGGAGAAAAACACCCAGATCACCTCAAGGAACCTCTCTCAATAATTGAGATCATATCACCAAAAATCTCATCACATTTTGAATGTTTGGTGTATTGCTGATTGACAAAGTTCTTGTTTGTCAGTCACATTTTATCAAAAACCTTGATATATTTAAAAATAGTGATGCTGAGGGAGAAACACTCGAAGCACTTGATGGATTAGCTATCTCAGTAATTGATCACATACTCGCAAATTCTCTGCGGCACAAACGTTCCTAGTATTACCAAATGGCAAACTTCTTGTTTGTCAGTACCATCTTATTCTGGCATATCATCATAACCTCATTCATACAAATATGAATCTCATTTCATTAACTGACTACACATTTTGTGTAAACATATTATCAAAATCTTAGCAACACAAACACTCCAGGTATTGCCGATTCTGCAAAATTCTTGTTTGTCAGTTAAAACTTAGTCTAGATTTAAGTTAATTTTGGACCAGGGATCACCTTTACACTGATATGTATTTTAAAAGCACTGTATACCCAAGTTCTGCAAAAAAAAAAATCCATATGCAAATCAGGTGGGATTCAAACCCACGACCTTTGCATTGCTAGAGCAGATGTCTCACCACTATACCACTGAGCTAGCCCGGTGGCTAGAGGCAGTTTGTATCCTATGTTTTAGCAGCTGGTACCACAATGATCTAACAGATCTTAATTTTGCATCAGGGATAAAGAATGCAATTTTGTTAGTCTAGATTATTAGCACAATGTGAACCCTGGTCAAAATGTTTTTCTTATTATCAAAATCTCTGCAAATTGAATGTTTGCGATGTTACAGATAAGAGGCATTCTACACACTTGGAGAGCCTGTTTTGAGCATTGTAAAATGTTTATTATATTTTTGATATGTAAGTTCGCCCCAAACAAGGCAAAAAGCAACTTTTGGTAAGGGGCTACAAGAAAACATTTCAGATGAAAATAATTCAGGAGAGCTGAAGGTAGGAATTGATATTCCTCTTAAAACAGTCTGGATTGTAGGATGGAGGGAAACATGCACCGGGCAAGGAGTTCCAAAGAGATGCAGTACGTGGAATAAAGCTGCTAGAATAGCTCCTTGTTCTACATCTCAGCAAGGCAAGAGTGTAATGGGTGAGAACAAGCAGAAAGCCTGGTTTCACGCTCAAATGTTCAAGAATTGTAGGATGTAGAACAAGCCTCTCAAAACCATTAGCAGCTTGTCTTGTTTATTGAGTCACATTTTTGAATCTTTCCAAAACATCAAAACCTCAGTGATCTGACTGATCAAAGTAATGCCGAAGTGACGGGTGGGGGGTGGGTAGGGGGAGTGAAAGGAAAAAAACAACATTGCAGCGCTCAATTGGGTCATATCTTACCGTAGCATATTCGTCGGAGATAAGAGATATGAATGTTTAAAATATCATCGATGCGAGCGGACGACACTTGAAGCAACTGCTGATACCAGTCACTCAGTGGTTGGTTCGGAGGTCAGAAAAACTGTTGTTATTAATCCAGAGACAAGCAACTTGTTTGATTAACACAAGCCGCTGTGCAGGTTGCATTGATTATTCACATCCATATTTCCCCCAGGGGAGCAGTTTCATGACTTTAACCTCCTTCTTCTATCTAGGTTACGTTGCCACGGTTTTTGCCGAATGATGCATGTCATGACTGCAGGCAATGCTATTTAGGCCCAGTTCGTGTTTTCTATCACAATGGGTTTTTATTGGCATTTCTTAGAGTCCACTTAAAGGGTGGGAGTATGCTCCGTAATTAATGGGTGGAAGAAGAACAAACTTGCAAAAAACAAAAAACAAAAAAACAAAAAAAAACACCCCTGAATATCTGGTGAATGTGAAACTGCACAGCAAAACCCATTAGGAACCTAAGTGATTGGTAGAAAAAGAAATTGGTTTTAAATGGTAGGTAGTGAGGGGGAATGAGGGGGAATTATCAGCAACTGCTACATTCATGAACAATGCAAATTGAGTCACTGCGACAATGAGTTGCACACAATGCTTCGGGCTCCTTCAACTCATAATCTTGTATCTGGACATTCACCACGATTTGCGCTGCATCTTTTCACCTGACAAGTTTTTATTGTATCTAATATCAAGTTGGCGCTTCATCACCAAAGTAATCTACATGTTGAGCATGAGATTTGTCCTGCAATTTCACACGGTCTGAATAAAAATGCTGAGAATATCTCACACACTCCCACAGGCTTTGGGGAAAAATCTTAGGAAAATTTAGCAGACGAGAAACAATCATCAAGGTTGACTGACAATCCCAAGGTTACGTGAAACAATCCAAACATTTGCTGAATGGAAAAACCCAGCAGGGTTTCCAAGATGAGCTTCCAAAGACAGTATCCTATTAACCACTAATACAAGGTCAACAGGGTAAAACTCCAAAGTGGGTGAGGACAAGAGGAAAGGCTCTTTGAACATGCGGGGGAGATAATGGACTCTAGATCATCTTCATAACGATGATATCTTGCTTTTCTCCCATCTAAATCAATGGGACCAGACCGAGGCTTGGTGGACAAAGAAACTGGTCCCTTTTTTTTTGGTATGATGCTAATCTGTGTCGTTTAGTGTGATTGTTCTTAGCACACTTGGACAATGACGTCATAGCTTGATAAGGCATTGATTTGACTTGAATCATTGGCCAGCAATGACTTCACTATATGTACATCAAGGTGTGGAACCTGGACTCCCAACCAGTCTTTCTTCAGTACCCTAACCCTCATATAAAATTGCTCAAATAACCTTTTGCATGGTGCATCCCTCGTAATATTAAATCGTTTGATTTTTCAATTTGAGGCATATTAGGTACAATATGTGATACGTCTGCAGCACATTCTGAAAATGAATAGAAGGCAAAAATGTCCAATACAAAGCATCAAGAACCAAGAAGAACAAAAAAAGAGTTGATTCCATAGGGACTGATGATCCACATAACTTCTGATATATGTCTTTTAAAAAGCCTCCAGCACACATACACACACATTCACAAATAGGATGAGACGGCTCCACTATGCTACTCCTCTAGAATTGCCCCAAACATGTCACCCACATGGCAAAGTTATGCTTGGTGAGCTTTTCTCCACTAGCCGTTCCATGATCTTTTTCTTCCCAGTGATCAAGGTTGGAAATGATATAATACTTGTGTTACCAATTTGTCACAACCTATAACCATCAATGGAATGTTATGCTTCTTGTCAAAAGCTTAGTGTTGACAGTTGTGTCAGGAATACATGTTCATGCTACAAGAGGGGTCATGTTTCAAGTACTACAGTATTTTCCATATTTTTAAGCATCCAGACTAACTTGATCCCATATCGATGAACTCATGCAAAACTAAACAAACAAACAAACAAACACCAGAATATTACGTGGTTTTTTTTTTAGTAATTAGTAAACATTGTGATTTAAATATTCTCAATGCACAATATGGTCAGATTCCCAAAACAAAAAATGCTTATAAATGGAGTGGATTGTTTATCTTACAGAATAGGCCCAGGAATGTCCATAAATAGATCTCTCTTATTCATCACTAGAGGGCGCCAATGCTTAATGCCATGCATGTCCTATACAAGCTCTCTACAGTGTAACAAGATAAAGACACTGCTACACATACTTTTGATCAATCAGGTTATACTTTGAAAACCTCTACGTACTTCCGGTTGCGTGACATCTTATTTGATTATGATTTTATGAAAGCATCTTTTCACTGTTTAATTGTTTAAAAGTATCTACAGATTTATCTACATCTATCCTCATTAACAGTCAGGATTTGTGGACAGAAAACAATCTCTGCAGATTTCCTGTTGTTTTCCTTATTGCAGATTCCCCACAGCGTATTTTATTTTTAATACAATAGATTTGTATATAAGACATACTACCTAAGATGTTTTATGAGATACTTGATCACCATTCAGTGAACTTTTCCTTCTTCTTTTAGATTGAAAATACATTTTCAAGTGTGAGTGGACTCGGAATTTGCCTAATCATTCCAAAAGTGTTTTGGATGACTACATATAACAACAAGCCCACAGTCGGATTATCTACGAGGCATAATGTTCATACAGTTTAAGGAAATCTATTCATATTGATTGATGAGAAGTACATCAAATCTCCTGATGTTTGTTTAGTGATCTCTGTTTACAGTTTCAAAGATGAAAGCACTCAAACAAAAACATTCACATCCAAGGTTGTGAGTTCTTTCAGATATGACTTTGAAACCCTTTCAGCCTTCATAGCTTTTACCTCGGGGCTAACAGTTCATCTTGCAATTCCATTTGATCTGTCGTCTATTTTGAAAAAAGTATTTAACATCTATATAAAAAAAAGTTCTTAAAAGCTCTACAAAAACATGGGGTTTCCACTGATAACAAAAACAGACACAAACTTTCGCATTATGCCAGAGACAAGTAATGCACAAGTTTAAGGTGAACCTTCTTATAGTTTACAGCCTTCATGAATACTGATTCTCATAACATCTGCACAAGGCACCTGACTAATTTTCCACCTTTCAGCCTTGGTTTAGTTTACACTGTTTTGCAAAGGAAGAAAAAGCAAAATGGCCGCACCGAAAAAAAAAGGGTCCTACATGCAGCTATCACTAGCTTTTACCTCAGGGCATTGACTGCACTCAAAGAGGACCTATTAAACACTGGCGCCCAGTGCAATAGCAGCGATATATTCAGAAAGCTTATTTATAATGCATTAATGCATTAAATATACCCTTAGAATACTTAAAGCTATGTTTTGCAGTGAAGTGTTGCATTTCATGATTAATGATGCCGGCGTATCCATGACATTGAGATTCATGAATAATTTATAAAGTTTTCCTCAATAGGTGGCGAAACTATGTCAAGTTCAATCAGTTTGAAGGAACATTCGGCGGACAAATTTGCATATATTTTCTGATGCCAGTTGTAATCCATAAAGTGGAAAAAGTTACATCAGCTCATGCAACAGTTTGCTTCAAATTTGTTGTGCTCAATATACAGCAAACACAGAACACCATAGTTGTCTAAAACAAAGGGACTTGACTGTGACACTTTGAAACGAAATGTACATGTAGGTTAAAACACCAGACAAAGCAACCTTGCTCCATGCACAAGAACTTGAATTAAACTTTACACTAAAACAACAAGCTTGTACTGGTTAATCATTCATAATGCTGGGACTGCCAAAATTGCATTGATGGGATGACTGTATAGGGACTATCTCCTATGGACACCATGAAAGAAAGACAGTAATCCTCGGCTTCGCCTCTCTGCATTACCTGCCATGCTCTATGGACATTCCTTTGTTATCATGTAGTTTACAACACAATGACCTTAAGCCGATTCCCACTTTCTGTCCAAATTGTTTTCAGAGCTGAATTTTCGTTCTTGATAGCCCCATCATGTATAAAAAGCTATGTTTTCAATTTAATTCTTGAAAAGCTCAGAGGGATGTCATCCCATAGAACGTCTCAAAATACAACAAGAGTGTGGACATCTTTTGTTCTCATCAGATCCACATTTTGTCCATAAACCCTGTACAAAAAGATAGTTTCTCACAATAGACCTTAATCATGGTGCGGCCATCTTGAATTTTCTCCAATCCAAACCATTGGAATCAAAACGAGTCAAACCAACCAAGGCCAGAAGAAATAGTCTGTCTCCATATTTGTGCAATGAACATTAGCATTCATTACCTTTACTGGATACAGGGAACATGACACGGCTTGTGGCAACATGACATGGGTCAATTGGTTCCACTCCGAACCAAGCATCTTCCAAGATGTGATTATTTACACGCTGTCACTTATAATCCCCATTCCTGTACCAGCACTGTTTAAATGATACCCATGAACAAATTCAATACTAAAGTCACATTAGCTTAGTCAGATGTTGTATTGAATAAGTAGCCATGCATGCAGCTATCAAAGAAGTGGCAATGCCAAAAAGTACATTTTTCTGAACAAGAAAATACGACAATAAGTGGAGGTGTAAACTTCTGCCATGGGACGTATTTTCTAGGGCTTAAAGCAATGATTCTAAATGTTGATTTTAGTGGTAATCACAACAGTGCCAAATATCGCATTCACATTCCAAGCTTTTCATTGTGCGTTTGTATGTATTAAACTCAACCTCCAACATCAAAAGCCTTCTATGAAATCACACAGAATAACAGCAGAGGGGGATAAAAAACACAACAAAAACCCTCACTCTCAGCCTCCCATTGAAATCATCCAGCTATCCTGGCCCGGCTGTCTTTTCAAGCAAGTCACTTTCTGACTTTGAACAGCCAGGGGTCAATGCTCCTCAGGTGAGCTCTGTCACACACACACAAAAAGCCAATACTTCCCGTAGCTGACTGGAAACAATTTCCCAGCATCCTGCGAGGAAATTTCACAACACCTAGAGGGCCCGGGGGCATCCCGCGACCGGGAAGTGTGCGATTTGTTCGGATTACTGCCCGTGTCCCAAGCGTGGCTGTAATTCCACATTTCTCTAAACCCCCATTCCGTCCCCTGTTTAGAGTATTTTTGTCTTGTGATTTGGGCGAGCGTGTTTATTGTTATTTAGTGGTCACAATCTGGCCAAATAGGTGATTCATTCGGTAATTTCCTGGCTCAGGTGCACATTGTCCAGATGCCATGTTTTTTTTTTGGTCTCCCACCCCATCTTCTGACGTTACCTTTCCCTCCACCTAATAATAGATCCATCCGTTTCACATGTCCATGGTGAAGTCCCAGTCATTAACCCCATGTGTCCAAACATATTTGAGGACATTCTATAAACTTTCCTGTTTGTGATGAGAATTCCGACGATGGAGATGCACAATGGAGATATATCTTGATCAGTGGACAGTTTGGAGAGAAATGTATAAATCTACAAAATGGCTGACTCTGACAACCATTAGGAAGTTACTCTGAAATAAAGTCCTAAATTATCACACAATATGGTTTTGTTCCAAGTGTTTGTTTAGACTTTTTGCAAGTTGAAGAAAATAGGTGAAAATATAACTATAAAGCATGACTAAAATTCTACCAAATAACAATAGACATATTTCTCAATATGTGGTTTTCATCGCCCGCTATGTTTATAACTGGGAAATCGGTTCAAAGAAGACAGAATAACAAAGAATGACAAGTTCTCAGCTTCATAAATGGGGGCAAAAAGAAGAAGCAGAAACAGGAGGCATTTAAAAATCGGAAACAATTCATTTCAAATCAAGTGAGAGTATGGACTGAACTATAAAGAGCCCACTCTGACACAGCACAGGAGAAAAAAAAACCAACCCATTTGGTTAGTCAACCTAGTCAATCATACACTGGAAATACACAATTTGGTTCCCGCCGGGGATGATTCCTCAGTGGGTACTAGTCTATTGTTCTCTTGCTACAGAGGTACTTTATTTAGCTCCATAATTCATCCTACAGGTATCGCATCGTCACCCATTTGCCTCTCTCGTTCCAGCTCTCCCCCCCCCCCCCCCCTCGCTTCAGGGGTGATTCACCTCCGATTCCTCATCTAGACAGCTTTTTTTTCACAAGCATTTTCTTTTTTTCCTGATGAATTTGTTTTCACTTGATGTGCATTTCTGAACTGCGGCATTTGATAATTTTAAATGTAATTTTTTTCTTTTCGGTGAGTGTCCTATGCCAGTGGACTTGACTGAAGATTTAAGAGCAATTGGGATAGAATAATTGAAAATAAGTTAAATTTAGGGAAAATTGATTAAAGCCATCAAGTAGACAACAATGACAGGGCAGGTTTTGTGTCAAACTGCAAACATGTTCACAAAAGAGCTTTGTACATATATTTAAGTCTTGAATTAGATCGAACTACTGTTCGATGACTGAATAGCTGCTCAAGATTCCGACCTGTAAACTCTGGATTCTTAAAAAAACAAAAAATTGTCTAAAGTGAAGCTCCTGTTTTGTAAAGTGTTGATAAGTGTTTGTCTAAATATTATGCCCGAGGTTCAGAAATTGGCCTTTGCACATAAGAGTTAAATTAGCCAAAAATGATTTTGAAACATCTGAGATGCCTTAACTGTTGCTCAGAGACATTTCTCACTAGTGACTTGTTCATCATGTTTCAATGCAATCGTTCTTAAAACAACAGTGTGCAGAGTAAATCTGCAAACTAACCGTTGTACTTGTTCCAACGTTAACAACATCACTAACCAGATATCTTTTTGTCCAAATGTTCTGCCATTTAAACTTGGGGGAGGGGGTGTCTTAATAACTTTTTATCCAATTTATGTTTCTTGTAACAATGTACTAATGAATATTTGTCTTGAACAAAACTGAAAATATGAACTAGATTTGGTATACTTTCATTGTTTCCTTGTATTCATTTACTTCATAATTATTCATAAAAACAACTTTAAAAAAATACACAAATATCAGTAAAATCGTTTACATCAGATGCAAACTGTCACTATTTACTGCTTTAAACAAAAATGTCAGTACATGCATGTTCTAAAAATGAACAATGTTGATTTAGGATTCTTTCTGAACGCTAAGATAAGTTTGCCTCAAGCAAACATATGCATGTTTTGAAGGCCGCTGGAGAATTCATAGGTTTTTGACCCCAGCGTTGAAGTAGCAATGTTTATCCAATTGTATAAATTATTTCCAAACCTCTTTTTTTTCTTCTTAACCTAATGGAAGGTTTTTGTTTTTTTTTGAAGGGAAGTTTGATTCTGAAATGATATGTTTTCAGGGACTCATTTTGTTCTGGTGTGAGGGAAATTCATGCCTCCCTAGAGGGCTAGGCCTCAGGGCTTGCAAATGGATGATACGTTTGACATTTGGATTCCACTGGTGGTATACTCCAATGATTGGTCAGACAGAATCAAGAAAATCTATGCTGAAAATTGACAACACACCGGTAATCAATGAAAAAAAAAAAACGAACCCCCCCCCCCCAAATGTATAGACAAACCCACTTGGGAATGTCCTGTGTCAATTTTGTTCAGCCATTACTTGGATACGAATATGACCAGCGCATATTTAAAAAAAAAATTGTACGCACATGTTCATCTCCAACAATTAATATTGATGCAACTATCCAAAACGCCAGCGTAATCCGAGTTACAGCCTGTACCAACTGTGTACGCAAGCATGAAAGCACCCCCAGTAAAGGCGGAACCACTGGTATACATTTAAAGGTATTATAAAATTGATCTGAAATGAACTGAATGGAGTTTCTGAGGTTTTTCTATTTTAAAGCCGGAAATTGTTAAATGAAAAAAAGTGTGAGGTTAACACTTTATTAGTACAATGTGACAGTCCAAGTTCTGACACAAATTTGCGCCCACTTTGAGCCGAGTGGGACAGACCATAGCTGGAATTCTCACCTTAATTACAAAATCACTAAATTACATCATTAACTAAAACCAAACGGACAAATTATTGTTTAGAAACTTTTATCTGTCAAACATTTAGAGAATTACTCCGCTTAAAACACTTGCATCTCAAAAAAAGTCTTTTACGAAAATGCATCATTTGCATTCCAGATGTGCCACCTGAAACTTCTATTTTCTTAAAATGTGATTGTTTGCTTACCGGAATTGGTACATCATCCCCTTCGTTCTAGCTGGCTAACTTTCCAGACACAATGCTTTGTACATAGGTCAGATAACACTCATTCCAAAATGCTTAGCGAGTACGATGGGAATTTAGAAGATCGTTTAAAAATCTGGTTGGTGGATATTCGCCAACCCTATATACAGACTTCTCGGTGCGCATGCATTAGCCGTGGAATGAGGTGCATGCTGGTATAGTTAGCGACCAAACTTTGTCGGTAACTAGACCAGTATGCACCTCACTCCATGGCTAACACGAGCTTACCGAGTATCTGCGAAGTAGTCCAAGCAAGATCCACTGAATCAACTTTCATGTTATCACATTTCATTTGTTCTGCCATTCCCAGCTTCTTCACACCAAAGCCATCCATGCAAAAGGATTTTTTACCAACCCCCCCCCTCCCAAATTACACCCAAACCAGCCCCTCCTCCACCTTAACAAAAAAGGAGGCCTACAACAGATTGATATGAGCATATGAGACATGATTTGATGCTTTCAACAGACTGACAGGTTATGATGTACGAGGTAGTGAGTTGTTTCTGATGAAGTGGACACCTCTCGGTCAGTATGGGGCTTAATTTAAATCCTGGTACTTTTATTCCATGGTAAATAGCCAGTGAAGACTTCAACAGGTGGCTCATTTATTACAATCAAATAATATACTTGCAGCTTATTTTTCCTTTCAAATGTTCCAGTATCATGGAGTGATGGGTCAGATTTGATGTTTTGGTTTCTTGGACTTGATTTGCTCTCCTATATACTTTGCCCCCCCCTCCCAAAAATGGATTGCATACATAGTAAAGGCTGATTTATACTGCACTCAAGAGCACATAAAGCCACTCTCTTTCAGATTGGCAATAAGGTGGCATTGAACTCCCACTGTTGTTGTATTCACTTCTTATTCACACAGCCCTTAAGTATGAAACATCCTTAATGGAAGCTGCACTCTGATCATACAATATTAATACAATGTTCACAATTACCTCAGAACAGTAAGCTCAATTCCCCAAGCGCTGTTTGTTTCTGCTTGACGACTTAACGATGGATTTTAATAACCATTGGCAAACACTCCATTTCCACAAATTGGCATTTCAAGAGAGAAAAAAAAAGAGGGAGTAATCCCACGGCAGTGAATTACAGAGCCTGGTACATGGCACTGCTGTACATAAGATCCATCGTACAGTGTTCCGTTAAACCATGAAAACCAGTGAACTGACATGCAAAACAGTGCAAACACTGGACTACCGGGAAAACACAAACACGTGAAGTAAAGTCTTCATACAAATTTGCAGATTCCGTTAAGGTACCCCCTGATTAGGTACCCTGACTACGCAAGACACTCACCACATGTATTTTTCCACATCACCGCACTCTAATCCAGTGCCAGTATGTCCATTAAAGAAAATCTTCTCAGACCTTCATTTCAAAGAAAAATCAATAATCCAATAACTGACCCACTTTGAAAGAGGGAAAAAATAGTTTCACCGATCTGCGAACAGAAAAAAAAAAAACCTGAGCGATTGTAATCCTGATTGTCACACTTGAGTGGGACTGTGTCACCAGGATGTCACTACCTTAACCCTTAGTTTGGGTCCCACAGGGTTCTCTCTTGTCTGGGTTTGCCTAAAGGGGCATGTTCTGCCCCATCAATTGTCACCCTGAAGGGGAAACTGGGCTTCATCTTATGGAGACCCTGATGTGAAAGTTCAACGACTATTCCATGGGAATGCTGTGAAACACTTTCTGAGACTTTTAGCGTGACACATTCTTGGGTGCATCAAGTATAAAATTGAACTTCGATCAAACACCAAACCCCCTGATTTCTTGGTCAAACAGTTTGTAAAGTTGTTTGAGATCAATTTTTATTTAGTTTTCTTTGCTTCTTTTTTGAATTTAATAAATGAACTCTAAAGACTCTCTTGTTTCAACTTAAAAAAGTGACAATCAGTATCTTAAAAACAAACCTGTCATGCACAAGCTTCTCAGTTTACTCAAAAAATAAAATTTTACAACATGCTTTTTGTAAATAATTACTGTTATCTTTTTCCTTTCATTTAAAATTATTGTCAAAATAAATCTTATATCCTGCTTAATGATGTTTGGATTGACGTATATCAAAAACTGTCTTCATATTAATTTCATAATAAATTTTTCTTAGAAAGAGTAAGAAAGGTTGATTCTGTAACACACCTGCAGACAGATTATCCCCAAGGCATGACTGAGGAAGTTATTAATGCATACCTAATTGTTATTTCCCCATAAAATGACAAACTTGACAGAGGGTCACCAGCTTTGTACAGGTGTACAGTGTTGTCTTGGGCTGTGGCAAACTGCTTGTCACATTTTATGAATTTGTTTCTTTCCAGTCCAAGAATGGAGAGCTTACTTTCCATTTATCAGGAGGGAGATTGGGTCAAATGTATGTAAAGACTAGATTACCATTTATAATACTTTTCTTTTGAAAATTAGAAACAAGTTTGTAAAACAAATATACTTTACACAATGCACACTTTGGTGTGTTGAGTTCTATACAAAAACAAATATTCAAAGTTTTGTCCATTAAAACCAGTGTACCATCTAATACAATAACGAACACATTAATGAACACAGAAATGAACACAGTAACGGACACACTAATGAACACACTAATGATCAAAGCAATAAACACTTAATGAACACACATGAACACACTAATAAACGCACAATTGAACACACTAAAAATTAACACCGTAAATTGTTCATTAGCTTTGGCATTAAATTCAGCGTACAACCTTGAATACAGTAATGAACACATTAATTAACACAGTAATGAGCTCATTAATGAACACAATAACAAACACACTTATTAACACAGTAATGAAAACATTCATGAACAGACTAATGAACACACAATGAATAGTTTAATCCCTAAATAAAAACCGCAGCAAATTTCATTCACTTGCTTATACAAACATAATACAGAATGAACTTTCAACCCATGAAATTAACAACAACCATGCCGATGATAATCTCTTACATTAATCTATTTTCTTTAAACCCTTTAAATGAGGGACATCCCCAGAAACTTGCTTATTGTAGGACAGTGCCACCCATGTCTGACGCGCACTCCTGGATAGAAAACATTGTTATTTATTTGCATTTCCCAATGATTTTCACATGTAAGTGACTTCTCTACATGCCCGGCTGATGTCTCGGATTATTTGAGCATTAATTAATTTGTGTAATTATGTAGTTTTTAAATGATGGCAATGTAGAAAGAGCCCAGGATCATTTTAAGATCATATTGCGATCAACCTTTAGTAGTTTCTCCTTTCTCTTTTTGCAAGGTACAGTGGCTTTAAGGATAGGTGTACTGCATACATCATGTTAATCAATTTGAATAATGTCCAGTTAGTTACTACAATGAGTATTTCCTATACCTCTAGCTAATCCGTTAAGCAAACGCAATTGAAGTGATCTTGTTATGACTTTTTTAATCAATGGTTTCTATGGATTTTTTTTTATTAACAGCAGAGCAGGGTGACAAGACAGAGACTGTAGAGTGACTCTGTGGATGGATAGCTGTGACAGGGCCATTGCCCTGCTGCTGACCTGGAGCTAGTTGCTACACTAATCCTGGCCCATGCTTGCCAAATCACGCCAACGGAGGGCATGGTAACGAAGGGGGGGGGGGGGAGACAAGCACGGGCCGTAGCGGTTCACTGACCCCCACATGAATACAGCTGGCCGTGATTTCAACACACAACAATGATTTCTTGCGCGATACATCTTGACTGCACTGGAAAATTTACATTCGTTGGATTTTTACAATCATATAATCTAGCAAGTGGTTGGAGAGAAGTACAGTATATTAGGGCCTAGATGGAAACCATTAAAATCCATTGGTTTGACACTAGAAAAATTAAAGAAAACAAATTCTGAACGATTTAAATATCTCGCTATACCTTGCATAAAACACAGAATTCCTAAATACACAAATGCATGTCTATTTTGCCTAGTCTAAGAAGGTATTTACAATCATCATAGTTTTTCAACTTACTACTTGGTATTTTTTCTGGTACATGATGGGTCCTGCCCTTTTGCACTTTATCTCCAAAAGTTGGCAACCAGCCACTGAACCTTATTATTTGACATCTGCTCTAGACGGTGAGGGTTGTAGGTTTGGATCCCATTCAATCAATCTGCAGATTTTGTGTCTGCACAACTCACAACACACTGAGTATACAGTGCATAATCACCATATCAGTGTATAAGGTAAAACCATGGTGAAACCCTCGCCAACACCCCCCCCCCCAAAGAAAAAGGTCATTATTTTGAGTATGCTTTTTGAATGAGCAGGCTCTGATGGAATTCCCCTTCATGGCCTTTTTAAAAACACCATTCAGAAGATCGATTTCTTAATAAATAGTCATGACACATCATGATCAAGTGGAGATTTCATTATATTCTCAACAGGTCGAGATAAATTCTCCCATGAGGGTAGATGATCAATAGTTTCAACCGAAATAACCTAGAAAACTGTTGCACTGTGATTTTGCTGTGGCACAAAGCGTATTACAGAAGTAGCACACTTCTGACACTGTAGTAAATGGTATGGCGCGTCTTTGATTTGCCAAATAATCTAAGATACTCTGATGCTGACACAAAGACGGTGTTTCAAACAATGATGTTAACACAAAGACAATGACAGTGTTTAAAATATGTTAAGTTGCTGAACAAAAATGCACATAAATGTAGGTATTATGGTCTGTGAATAAAGCCCTACACCAAACACTTTATGACAGCAAATTTATTTATAGATATCACATCAATAAAGTGGTTTTTTTCCCACTTCCAAATGTAGCATGCTTTGATCAAATGACAAATTGTCAGCAATGAGACGAAGGAAATAAGGGAAAAAGTAAGCTGTCAAGGAAAAGCTGCAATAAACCCAGGAGACAAATTGCAAACACAAAGCTTTTGTAATACAATTAGATCTGACATGAATAAGTTGATACATTCACTTATGCATTTTCCAATTCTCCCTTCTCTTTTTTGACTACAAATTCAATCATCTATTACTACAAGATAATGCCTAAACAGCAAGACTCACAAAATGACAAGACTGGTCATGTGCAATCAAAATTAATCAAATTCAAACACATTTCTTCCACTCGGTGGGAATAAAACCTGCGTCAACTGCGCGAGATTATTGCCAATCCAGCTGACAAGTACAGGTCCATGGGGCTCAGGCTGTGGAGATGATACAAAGTTGATATAAACTCCACCAAGGTCAACAACAAATAACTGTAGAAAATATTGTACCACCTTCAAATGACTCCAGAGTAGGGACAAAACTTTTATTTCCATTCCTTTTGGATGAATACTTTAAGAATGTTTGAGGAGAGAGTGGTTTCAACAGAAAATAAACCTATGATCCCACATCTATGTCACTTCACAAGCAGACACATTTACACCTAGCTTGGTTGTTGAGCTATATAGGTTAAATCATTTTGTTAACGTCTGCAGACACACAGAAGTAATTTAGCAACCTTTCCCCAAATAGAAGTCAATTCAGAGTACATCATTAGAATAAACACCATGAGTGATGGTAGAGTTTCAAAATCATCAATGAAGTAGCTCTTATTTGGTGTCAAATTGGCGGGCGGTAGTTCAACAATAAGACAGCGTTCTGTTTGAAGGGCTTCACCACTTGGGAAAATGAATCCTCAACATCAATCACATGTATTAGCTGTCTCATGTAAATTCCCACAGCCCATCATAAGAAAACTTTCTACTGTGAGTGTTAAATGGTGACAATTTATAGTACGGTTTTTATCTGACCTTCAAATGAGTAAATTACAACAAATTCAAAACTTTGCAGCTGGGCTTGTCATTCGTTCTCGCACTCACGCCATGGTCAGATCACCCTTATACTGCAGAATTTGCATTGGCTTCTTGTTATGATTTCAAGATCTTATTGTTAACTTATTAGTGTCTACATTGTACAGCCCCCCGCTTATCTCCAGGATTTAGTTCAACAGTATCAACCAGCTAGAAACCTACGTTCCGAAACACAATATCTTTTGTCAGCCCTGGCAATTACAACCTACCCCCTATGATTATCGCTCATTTCAAAGTGCTGCTGTACAGCTTTGGTAATAGTTTACCACCAAATGTTAAACTGGCTGAAACTACTGAACAGTTTAAGATCGGGGTTTAAACACATCTGTTCAATCAATGTTACCACAGACAGTTTCATTTAATTGTTTTCCCTACCCCTATTCGATCCTTTAAAGTGTTTTGTGGACTGTGTAGAGAAGACATGAAATGCAAACTTGTTTTCTCCTTTATTGTTTTTTATTTTCCTTTTCTCAAGTGCATATAGGGACCTCACCGTGATATGGGCTAAAATAAAGGACTTTTTTTTCAGGCAACTTACTTGAAAGCAACCAACAGCACTGTACGTAAAAAGGAACACTTCGGCAGCAAGCATAAGAGATATTCTTCGACTCAGGAAAATAATGAGAAAACTGAATTGTGAATGGATTTTCTTCTTGGAGATTGCCTTGAACTGGTTGGTCGCCTATAAATTGTCTTGTGTGGTATAGCCTAAAGAATCTTCTATTATTATTATTACTATTATTATTATTATCATTATTATTATATTTCTAGAGTTGGAGATGATTGGAATAATTGTAACACTTCAGAACCAATACAGTACCCTTCCCATCAACTGAAACCAATAAATGTACCCTTTCCATCAACTAGAAGACAGATCTGTAATTGATTTGTGTGTTGATGGATGGGTGTTATGCCCTGTATGTATATATCTTGGTGTACAGATCGCTACAGGTGTCGAAACCTAGATGCAAACTGCAACTAGGCAATACTTACCCTTGGGAAATCGCCCAGAAAGCCTCACTTTCTGTTTATGTAAACACAATAAATAAATCTTGGTAGTTGGTTGATTGTGTTTGTACAACAGATCTCAGATACAAAACTGTTGGGGGGGGGGGGGGAGGTTTTCATGGCCAATTTGAAATGGCCATAACCTTTCACCTCAGTGAACCTAAGTTTAAATCCCGTTGAAGTGTTAACATTCTGAAAAACCTGACAATAGCCTGCAAAATAAACTAAATAAATAAACGAGAAGAAAATACTAGCCGACTTCGGGGGCCGCATCACCATCACGGCCCCACTCAAAGCAAAGGCTATTGGTGAGAGGTTGGGTGGATATCGTATTCAGTCCTCATGCATTACCTCTGTTAAGCAGGTACAATGCCGTAAGAAAAATGAATGAGAACGCGAACCTTATATTCACTTAACATGACACAATGCGCACATGAATGTATTGACCGGCAAGCGTATTTCGGGGGGGGGGGGGATCACGTGACCAACTGACAAGTGACAACACACACATAGGAAATTATCTGACAATGTGAAATTAATCTTTGAGATTGAGTGACAATTTACTTGAGTTTCAATTTACACTTTTACAATATCACCTCGGAACCGGATACATCCCCAAGGGCACTTTCTCACCACCGATTCCAATGTCCAACCCCAACGGGATTCAGAGCATTAAAACACAATTTGTCTCATATCCATGCATATTTTTTTTGTTTTGTCCCTTTGCTAGCCACTGGGACAAAGGCTGATCTTAGACATAAATCCATCGCACATAGAGTATGACTTTTATCAGAGCTGCCAGCATTGGCATCTTGCGATCAGGGAGATCTCGTACAACAATCAGGCAGATACGTGGCATTACATTCAACATAGGAAAAAGTTTCCATCATCAGGGAGATTGTGAAATTTGTTCATCAGAACATGGAAAGATTGGTTTATTTTCAGGGAAGTTTCTGCATTATCAGGGAGAGTTGGCAGCTCTTCCTTTATGTTCAGGAACACAAAGACCAAAATGACTTTTGTAAATAAAAGCTTTTTTCATGGGATCTTTTGGTGTGTTAAGGAGTATTGTGTTGATATATTTCGGTTCAAGTTTTTTTTATTATCTGAAAGTGAGATCTTCTCAATATTTGGGACCTTATTAAAAAAATAAATAAATAAATAAATACACAACTTAAAAAAACCAAAAACATAAATAACACATAACAGTAATTTTACATGCACTCAATGCATTTTAAATCCACACGATTTTTCAGAGCTACCTAAAAATAACCAGTGAATGAAAAATAAAGATAACAAACTAACACTAATTTTATGTTTTAAATTACCAAACTCAGTGCGTTTTCCACTAAATCCACATAATTTTTAAAGCTAACTCCCGAAAAAGTATCATCTGAAAATTTAATCAGCTCATATACATACAAAAAAGCATTCTTGTTAGATTAACAACATAAACACCTGGGATTTCCTGTCACATTGCTTTCATTTGTTCAAATTTGTTTAACTTTAAACACTTTGTGACGGTACTGAAACTGGCTGATCATTAAGTCACATGGGTAAAAGGATTTTGTAATAGTTAAAAATCAACTTGTGGTAAGTGACATGGGCTTCATTAAGCTGTTTATGGGAAAGAACATTGTACATTCATAAAACGACCGAGAAGTATTTACAGCGCATGTGTATTTTCATTATCCACTTGTCTGCTTACAGCTTTACAGCAAGTGAGCAAGTTAGCATGCTTTTTGCTTTACTTACGACTAGCGGTGTTTGTGAAATAGAAATTCTGCAAATGGCTGCTCTGTAAGGACAAAATGTCTTGCCTACATTCTTCATGGAATTGAGCCCTGCATTGATGTATTTCATAACAAACACCTTGGCTCAATTTCTTAAAGCCTGTAAGCATAACAATTTGCTAAGCACAGAAAAAAACCCAGTCTTGGCAGAAACAGGTTTCCAGCCAAAATGCCATAAAGTTTCCATTGTTGCAACTGGTACCCCGATCAATTTTTTGCTTCGCAAAGAAATTTGCTAAGCAGTATTTTCTGCTAAACAGCTTAATGAAAATGGGTCCTTGTCTGACTCACTGTGTACAATAACTACACCTCATAGAATTAGAAATTATGAACAAAAGATGCACCACCAGGTCAAGCTTTTAGCCAGGATTTGGTAAAAGGGTGTCCAAATTTGCTGGATATTTAAAACCTGGGTGTCCAAATTGTTCACTTACAATCTATTTACATGTAAATGACAGAAAAAAACAGGGTGTCCAAATTTTTAAGACAAAAGACACCCAGACACCCCTCTGGCTAACACTATGCACCAGGTTGTGTTTTTGTCTACAGGTCTCACACTCTGGTTGTGTGAAGGTGAAGGTCAAAACGATTTGTAGCAAGACAACTTTAATGCAATTAAGGTCTAATACAGCCAACGGTCAACAGCGGCACCCCGGAAAGTTTCACGACGAAAAAAGATCTCCAGCACCCCACGACCCATGAAATCAAAAACTGACAAGTTACGAAACGATAATTACATTCCATTTCGCAAGGCTTTACTTTTCCGTCTGACTTCAGCAAGAAACATGCATTTCTAACGCTGACTGGCAGCGTGCCGCTGATCAAAGGCAATGACTTTGTCACAAGGTAGTTTTTAATTGTTCATTGCCAGCGAGCCACGCTCTGAGGATATCTTGTTCAGAGATTGCTGTCAGAGCGCAGGACGGGTTGAGTGTCTGAATCAAAACTGAGCAATTTACATCCAATCTTAAGTAGCCTCTTACAGGTCAGTAATTTAAAGAAGGAAGAAAAGACGCCATTGGATAAGTTTGAATTGAAATGACTTAGTTGCTTTTACAAATCTTTCATCCCTAAATTGACCTTCACTGACAGTAACTGACCCTCACTAGCACAATTTGACCTTCACTGACAGTGGACCTTCACTGACAGTGGACCTTCACTGATAGTGAGTTGACTGTCACTGACAGTTATTTGGCCTTCAGTACTGTTTGGGTTAATATGACTTATTTCAAATTTAAAAATGTTCACTTTTACATGTTCCACATGTTATTCTTTATCTGTGTACAATGCACTCTCTGAAAAAGGCAACTCATCATCATGACAAGTTTTAGAAAGCAGACATGACATCAATATAGCTTTAAAGTATAAGCTGAATTTTATCTTTGTTCTCCCAAAATTAAATTCAATTAAATTTTAACAAGAACAAATGCCCCCAAACCACGGAGAAAACATATTTACTAATATATTTGAATCTGATAAGTAATTCTTATCACTTTCATCTGGTCAGTGTCATCCACAAACATGTATCATTGTCTATGCAGGTGTCTGTCCTCCAGCACCCAAAGAATCAATAACTGTTTTGTTTGTGAATGTCATCACTATAAAATCAATATAAAAATGAATGACATCCTGTATGGGCATCCACCAAAAAATAAAACAGACCTATTATTTCTACCCTGATATTCATCTTTTGTTTTAGGGAATTAGGGAGAAAACTTAATTTATCAGATGGTTGCATATTTATGACTGATAAGCCAACTGCCAATCATTTCCCCTCATTGGACAAAAGGAATTTCCTCTTTTGAAAGAATAAAAAGAACAAATTGCAACTGACTTAGTCGGCCATTTTATTGACCATCTGTTTTACTATTTTAAGTATCAAAGTCAGGCTCAAGACCAAATTAGGCTGGCTCTCTTCAAACTATACTTTGCATACAGAGATATTTGTCATGCTGATTGGGAAACAAGATAACATTATTGGATTCACTATTAAATATTTTAAAAAGATTATTATGAAAGCAGATAATATTTGCTTAGCATGGTTCGCTCAATAGTGTACCAGTCAAATTGCTGTGTAATGAGCTGTGTCTGTGACCATTTCAAAACAGACTTTTGCTCTTATGCTACGCTTTCTCTAAACAAAAATTGGATTCAGACAGTTCATACCAAAACTTCAAATCAGAAACGTTTTGTATCAACTTTGTGTCATAAAAACTTCTCACAGCAGAGACGCTGTCGTGATACTTTAGCATGCTGCTGTACAACAAAAGCCATCTATGCCTGGATCAAAAGGGATCCACAGAAATGTCCACTGTCCTGTCAGTGAACTTCCAAACTTTACATTGCCAAGGTCACTTTATACACCAGGAAACACTCAAGCTGAGATTTGCCTGTGAAGTGTTTTTAATTGATGAAGGTGACATCCCTGAAGAAGTTAGCTTTTAGAGTTGACACACTGAAGTGGGTGCAATTAATCAACCATTGAGAATGGCTCATTACTACAGAGTATCGACCAGGGAAGCATCTAAAGCGAACAAAATTACCCCTCAGCAAATGCTGTTTGGCAAGCCACAAACAATTACAACCTTTCACCCAAACTGATGTTGCTAAGAATTGCCGGTGGTTGACTTCTAAACACCCACAACTTCGAAGGGGCAGAAGTGTTGTTGGAGTAAAGAGTAAAGAGACAGATTCAAATGGGAGTTTAATTTTTTTACTTTCTAAAAAGATTTTCTCAACTCTGCTCAGCTGATTTGTCTTCCTCCTTTGAACATTTTGTACAAATGGGTACCTGTGAGGGTAGAGGTTGATATTGTGTTTGAAAAGCCCTCATTGCTTCCTTTCTTTGCCCAGTCTTTATTCCCTTCGAAGAACCCTCAAAAGAGATTTTCAGCAAATTACTTGATTTTCCGAAAGAAGTTTTTTTTTCCCAGGTGTTGTTCACTCTCAGAGCACCAATGCAATAGTTCAAAGTGGGTAAAGGTGCTCCATGTATCTCAACTGTGGGGCATTCAATTCCAAACCTGGCTCAACAAAATAGTCAGGTCAAAGTTGATGAGGGAACTGGATGCATAAATGATGATCTGACAAATAGTGCTAAAGGGTTAACTCAGCAGAAACCTTTTCTTTACAGCTTTTCAGGCCGTAAGTGGGTTAAAAATAAAACACTGATACACTAAATTGTTTATAATGTAAAGTGTGACAACATAGAGCCTGTCAAATGATGGGTCATACACTATTTACACTTGTCATCAATTTCTAAAACCTATACCATATATTTTGTTGGTTCCTCAATTTTTGATGGGTATGCTCCAATACCACCAGCAACTTAAAAGAAGAAGAAGAAGTGTTACACGGAACTAAATTGTTGCTTTTTCCATTACATTTACAGTCAGTTAATGACTAATAAACACATGTATAACTCATCTAAAATTAACACAGTATGTAAATCTTTGCTTAGTGAAATCTCAAGAAGACCCCTGTAATCCTAACTGAAGCACAGCCAGATTTCAATACGGTCATTCAACGGTTGTTAAAAAAAAGAGAGAGAGAGAAAAGAGTGAGAGAGAGAGAGAAAGAGGAAAAAATGCCGTTCAACCCAGTCCAAGACAGGGGGCTTAATTCTCGCGACTGACTTAATACCTGCAGTCAACAGCTGCCTGGGCAGCTGTGCCAGTATGACAGACGTAATGGAGCACCCTATAGGGGCTAGCGGCGGTCATAGACCCTAGCTACGTTAGGGTTGATGCCGAAGAGAGATTGAGAGAATGGGATGAAGCCAACGGCGATAACCACTTGGGATATATACATGTGTGTGGAAAACTTGTATTGAAATTGTTATGAATATTGTAAGGCCCCAAGCCAAGGGCCCTTGCTGGCTGTGTGTAACTATAGCAATAGGGTTAATGGTGACAACTTTGTCAGGCTAAATTCCTCAAATGAGTTCAGCTCTTCCAAAACTATTTTCGCCTTGACTCGGTCAAATGACACCGTTTCGATCTGAAGACTTTGAAACTTCATGGATAAGTCAAAATCCTCTAACGTTTATCACATAGTTGTTCCTACTCTTCCAAAACTATTTTCGCCTTGACTCGGTCAAATGACACCGTTTCGATCTGAAGACTTTGAAACTTCATGGATAAGTCAAGATCCTTTAACGTTTATCACATAGTTGTTCCTAAAACAAAACAGTTTCAAAGATAGCACTTCCACAGTTTGTTCAGCTTCCATACAACGAACAAGAAAAACGTTTTCAGAGTTTGCCGTTTAGAGATAAATTGATGTGAAAATCCCTCCTCAAACTTCTCATAATCAGCTCATAATTATTATCTTCATCATCAAATTGTCACGGTAGACATTTCACTATGGATAGACTATTTTTCATTCATCACCGTGCCATTGCAATAAACCAGATGTTCCATGCATGGATACTGACTGAATTGGAGCAGCGACCCACCACTTAAAGGAAAAGGGCGTTCCAAGTTCCACTTCTGCTTCAGTTCATCTCAAGAAAGTAAAACAAAGGTTTCAGAATTGCCGAGACAGGGTCGCTCTCTGTAAGGCTCCTTGTGAACTCGTCAACAAAGCATCTACAATATTTCTTGGATGATTGCTGGTTTTGATATGTTTTGCACAAATTTTTATGTTCATTTCAAGGTATTAGTTTTGGAAGTGTAAATTAATTTCCATCCTCTAGTTGTCAATAATCACGCCATCGTATTTTGATTGCAGCAATCAAAATAAGCAATGGCGATTTCAAGATCTTCAGATGCTTCTCAGGAGGTTTGGTATTGGTATGATCTTAATCAGCAAGATAAACCATAAGGGAAACTGACTGGGTAAATTTCAATTCAGTTTTGGGTTGAACAAAGAAAAATACGACTAGAGCAGGATTTGAACCTGCGACATGTTGTCAATATCTTTGTTCGGGAGTGCCCGTCAGAAGCCATGTATCTGCTGTATAACCAGGAATAACACCCACGTTTATAATACAACCTGGGAAGCGGCAGCAGAGGGATCACCTTAAGGAGATGCGACTTTTTAATCCAAATAGCAATGAATAAACCAAAAGGAAAACTTACTGGGTAAATTTCAATTGAGCAGAGTTCAAATCAACCTCTAGTAAATTTTTATTTCCTCAACCCAAAGTTATAACCCAAAACTTTATAACCTAGTGAGCTTTCTGATCTAAACTAACTCCGTTCTTTGTCTTTAATTTATTGCCCTGCCAATCACTGATTCCACGCATGGAGTCCGTCAGACTCAGTGCATGGACTTGGTGCGTGTGCATGCGTATCGTCCTTACGGACTGGGTATGTGTGTAATATGTGTGTGGACTGTTGGGCAATGGTCTACTCTAGCGCTGGCGGACTCCATGCGTGGACTCGTTGCGTGTGCATCAGTATCCCTCTTCGGACTAAGTGCAAACAGCCTTGCAATCACGGCTACACTATAATATACATTCTGTCAAAAACTGTGTACTAAAGGATGCCTGAAATGCATCTCATTGGTTTCTGTTATACTTTCCAGCTTCAGTCCGTTTCTTTCAGCTAGGAATACATATTGCAAGGTAAATACATTCCACAGAATTGTTGGTCATCAGAAAAAATACATTTGATATTCTATTTAATTCTAACTCCCCCATCCCTCCCCCCCCCAAAAAAAAAACCCCCACCCCCAAACATACATTTGATATTAATAAAACAATATAACTAATTGCTGGTTTATAACCTAGCATCAAATGGAAGACTTTTGAGATGATAGCGCTTTCTATTATTCTTGACGGTGAGAACACTGGAAAAAGGACCAGTGAGTGGGATGCCCATATACCATCTCAAAAGTCTCCCACTCAAAATGATACTACCTCCCCTGTGAAATATTTCCATCCGAAATATTGTCAACATTTTACAAACTTTACCTATGGTCAGACAGTTTAAAAATAAGCTTTGTAACATGTAGAAAACATTTGTAACAACATACAACTATCAACGCAATTTCCCTTTTCAATTAAATTCCGGATTATGTATGTATTTTTTCAACATGGAAACTGCAGAACTTGAGTAACGATGTTTGTTTGTAGTGAAAAGTTGATGACCAATCAAGTGAAAACACCTTAGAAATGGAGCGTTTGACTCCTCCGAAATTAAAAAATTCCAATTACAAAAGCACTAAAGGTATATAAATATATACATAAACAACACACGTATCAAGTGGACTGTTGACCGAACAACTTCAGCAAATTCGAAGAAAATCTGTGAGATTGACCCCTGGGGGCATATTGATTTGACATGGAATGACCCTGTAATTTCTTAAATGTTAAACTGATGCCTTCAAAAAAAAACTTTAAAAAAACGTATTTGAAATCCAAAGACGCAAGTTTGCCCTTGAAGTATTTCTCATCTCTTAAGGAATATTATTGTAAGATTTCAGCGAGTTATCCTCACATCTTAAAAAACAAGAAATTATCTGTCAGTTAATCATGCCAAGGATGTATCAGTAGTATATAAAGCAAGACGATATCGCTCCCTGGAGCTACAGAATCTTATCCCAGTTGTGTGTGTACATCACTACCTATGAGTGTAGCCATAAGGCATCCAGACTTCTAAAGATGAAACTCTGTTGTTCTTGTGTAGGTGTTTGGCCTCCGAGGTTTGGGTCAGGGACCTTTCATCACCAAGTGGCCGACTAGCGTCAAGTCAGACTTTTTTAGAGATACTTCTAGTTTCAACAAGCTATTCTATTAGACAAATTAGTTTCTCTCAGACTAAGGGAAATGCTGGTAGCCAGTTCATCTATTTTCGTTCTTTTTTAAAGATCACAAGTTGTTATTGTTATCATTAAAATGCAATCACACTTTATTTGTCACAAACAGGATTAGGATTTAACTGTAAGTGCAGCTAGCTAGCGTACAAATCATCCATTGATCTTATTATTTCTTGTAAGTTGTAATTTTTTAATAGTCTATCAATCGTAATAGTATATATTTGTTGGCGCCAAATTAATTTAAATGTTACAATCATGCTTGTAATTCTCAGCTTCAAGGTAGTAGTTACAGAAAATGAAAAAAGACAATTACCGAAAGCGGGTCAAACAAGTTTGGGGTAAAATGTTCGCTAAAAATTGTCTCAGTTTTAAAAGTAAAACGGCATTCAGTGGGATAGCTGTGTAGACTAACTGAATCTTAGCACAAATATCGTTTGACTAAATTAGAACACAGGCTAAAGGTGTCTGTTTGAAAAGAAAGGCATGTTGCATTACAGTATCCATATATAACTGAAGTGAATATCTGTGAGAGGAAAAGTAGATCTTTTTTGTTGTTGAAAGAGTTACTAATTCCGAACCCTATCGTTTAAAAAAACAAAAACATCACACCAAACAACCTGTGAAACTATCCATCAAATTTTGTCAAATTTGAGAGAAAACCACAAATAACAGTACTATTTTTTGTCAGAGAATTTGTGCACTTTCATATAAGGCTTATTTTGACTGTGGCAATCTGAGATCAGCAACAGTGATTGTTGGAGTATCAAGAAGCTATTTTCTTGACTGTGACCGTATTTCAGATGGAAACATTTCTCAGGAGGATGGGTGGCATGTCGTGACCAAGCAGTCAAATGCGCTGGACTCAAACTTTGAATACCCAGGACCTAACTCATTCCCTTCATTCTTTCGTTCACATTCTCCCATCAAGAAGGTATTGTTCTCTTTCTATACATACTAACTGGTTCAGACAATCTTTTTTACCAAGTGCTGTTCTTGTTAATTCACTTTTAATTTTTTTAAAAACTAGAATTGGTTCTCTTCAATCAGTAACGAAAATTTGTACATGAACGTATCCTTATTTTGGAGTGTCCCTTTTAATTGTGTTTGTAGTTAGTAAATCTAATTTAAATGTTTAGTATAAACACACCTTTTCCTGTGATAAAATAAATAAAACTGAATTGAATTGAATTGAATTAAATTGAATTGAAAGTACTTTTTTTCTCAATCTCCATTAAAGGAGCTGGATTGAAATCCATCATGTTTGAAATAACTTGTTTTAAAAAACTGTCCCTTTGTTTCAAATCCCAGTGAAAAATGACATTGGCATAAACTGAAAAATACAGGCTTTCCTATTTACTTGCAGAGAACACCAACAAATCTTGAAGAGCAGGGAATCACACAGCATCACTTTATTGCCCCAAATAGTTCCCGACTTCATTCCTATTGAACAGCCTTCATCCACACCCCTCCTACCCGAGGAAAATAGCTGTTGCCAGGTTTTAAGCATCTTCAAGAGAACGCCCCATTCGGAGACCATCCCTAACTCGGACACCCCCCTGAGACGACCAAACAGAATTAGCCTAGTTTAGCGGCCAACCCCTCCCCCTCCGCCTTCCAAAACAGAAACAACGCCCGCAGGCAGCAATACGATATGTAGGTGAACATACACAAACTGCATGGCCCCGGAATATTAGGCCTTTTGGCTGTGATATGTTTAAATGTTTTATGAAGCAAGCTAAAGTAGGTTATTCAACCCTTACGATGTGTTCCGTTCCGATATTTTTTGGTGCTTGGAGGCATAGCGGGGAGGACAGTGGCATGAACTCCCGTCGTAAACCCATGCATTTACTTTTTGTTGTTAGATTTGCTTGCCTTTTTTTTGTGTCTGTATAAGAGAACAGTCAAAGCTGTGTTTTAGATTTTCTCATCCAATTTGATTTAATTTAAAACCTCAGTGAGGTGTGTTCTCTATTTTAAGAAGCAAAAAGTAGTAATAATGTCAGTTTGTACACTTGGCATCGGACCAATATGATGTATTGTCAACAGTTATCATGTGCAATGGAAGCTGACCCCATTCACTTTTGTAATGTTGAGAAAACTAGCAATTGGGGTACAGTGTCAGACTCCTAGTAAATTCATTTATTTCAAAATCAAACTGTAAGTGAATATCCAAAACCTGATAATTGAAAACAGTGAAACATGTTTTTTGTTTCACTGTTTTCTTAAAGTGGCAATACTGGCCTTACCAATGTTGTCTGTATGCTTGAAAGACAAAGTACATGGTTGGTCACTATCAGAAAAAAAACCCCATGAATAGTTTCAAATTTGAAAAACTCATTAATTGTAAAGTTAGTACCAGTCGCCAATCCTCCAGAGAAATATTCCTGTCTGAAATGTGGTCAAAGCTGAGAAATGGCATTTGAAGACCACAAAAAGAACCAAAGCTTATTTCAATTGTCCTAATAAAAACACGCACAGAAAAACTCTTACAAAACATAAACCACTTGAATGTCAGTGTTTTCATGTAAGGCAAAATTGATGGAATAGATACATGTTGTTTGTATGGTGAATTTTAGGGTTGTGCATCTTCTTTTATTTTTCCTAACTGATTAAAGGGAACTTGTGACATCCAGTTAACCATTTAACCATTTCTAACAAACTACAGGTATTGTGGCGTACAAAGAAATATGTATTCTAAATTGTACGGGATTAAGATAAGACAGTTCCACCAACAAAAAGTGTGTTGATCATCGTCCCTGGACTGCATCTATAGGGCTAACATTTTAAAGAAAAAGAAGGTTGTATTTTTTTATTTAGATTTTGTTTTAGGCCTAAGTGTCGGTTTTGCTTTTGTTTCTTGTTTGTCTTTTTACTGTTGGCTTCATTTAACCGTTAAGGAAATTTGGAAATAGATTTCAACATAAAAAAGGGCTACCAGGTTAAATGCCAAACCCTCGTGTTATTCAAGAGGATAGGAATGAGTCTGTTCTCTCAGAAACCAACGATGGACTTTCCCTTTAAAGAACCAGCATGACCCTAGATTAGTTACAAGTGACTGACCAAGTGCCAATATAATAGACAATAACCCTGCACTTGTCATTATCCCCACTTGGAAACTGGCCAACCTTGACCATAACTAGGTATCAGAATAACTAACATGTGTAGAACTTGATACCCATGGGTCTGGTGCTGATGTCCATTTAACAGGTGACAACAAGAAATTGTCCATATGGGCTGGTAACACGGTTCCTCTTTAGCAATTGCATGTGCTGAAAGCTTTTTGGCCCCTGTGTCCAGTTCAATGAAACTCAGCCATCATGGAAACAGAAAATGGTGTTTGCAAATGTCTTTACTCAGCAAAAACATTGGCAGGTTGATCAAGGTTTTTCTTCCCTGAGCAACATTTTGCACTTAAAGAAATTAGGTCCCGGGCTCCATTTCAAAAAAGCTGGTGAGCAAATTGTTGTGGTTATTATAGCAGAAAAATGTGCAAAAGCAAAGGTGTATTTTGTAAAGGATTAAGAGAATTTGACAGTGCATGTTTTCATTCTCAATGAGTTTGTTTCCTAGCATCACTCATCTGCTTATACATGAACCACCAACAAGTCAGTGTGTCATTTGCTTTGCTTAAAAGGTAAGCACTATGAAATAGAATATGTGCTAAGGGTTACTCAGTAAGCAAAGTAAAGTCTGCTTACAGGCTTTATGAAACTGGCTCCAGATCATCAAAACATATCATAAACTCACTTCAAGCCAGCAATCTAATCCTTCACACAAAGTATTTTTTAAAAAGTTTGCTTTTCAAACTTTGAGAGCAAAGGGCAAAATTTATCCGCATGTATTTTAAACAAAAACTTCTGGAAACGACTTTGTAGGTTACTCAAATGTTTGGCTATGGTCTATTTACAGTTATATTTTTGTTTCATAAAACTTGTTTGATGGAAACACAATGTCTTTGTCCCTGGCCCAGACTTCACACAAACACAAACACACACAGAATGAATGTGAAAAACAAACAAAGAAAGAAAACCGGATAAAAAAAAGCAGATGGGTGAACTTCCATCACAAAACCATCTGTCCTCCTGCCGCACAAAACGGATCCGACAGACAGCTCTGAATAATGTAGTCCTGTACACAAACGTCTTGAACTCCCGAGCCTCCTAAGGGTCAGCGGAGCAAACACTGTACCACCATCAATGTTACATCAGGGACACATAAAACCGTCATAGTCGATAAACTGGCTCCCTTTTTTTCACAGCAGCATCCCCCCCCAAGACTTCTGCCCAGCAGTAAGAAAATTTACGAGGGCCGCTGGCATGAAGTGGTTTTTCTATTTAGTCATTCCTGGAGGGTTGCAGAAGGTTGTATGGGTCAGCAGACAAGTTTATTGGTAGTTTTTGCAGTTCATTGACATCCATTGAACAGTTGTTTTTTGCGTTAGGGGGCGGTGACTTTGGATTCGGTCACCATTCGGAATGGGTGGAGGACACGTCTGTGGAACTGCAGAAGGTGGATGCATTAATTTAGAAGGTTGCTTTTTTATGGGTGAATCAATCTGCGGACAACTTTATTGTCATGTGTGGAATGAAATATGAATGAGTATGTTCAAGACAGTCATTGTGTTTATAATACGCTGTCATGATAGGTGCGAAGTTGAGTTTTAACTGGATTTTGTGAAGTTTTCCTAAACCGATCTGAAAAGAAAGGTTTTTTTTACGCCCTGGTGTTGGGTGTAACTGTCAATCTCTTTGCAAATGATAATAATACAGGGTTTGTAAGGCAGCAGAGTCAACCATAAAATTCACAAACAAGTTAGAAAAAGTACCCCAACAAGAACAAAATCAATACAACGCCTGGTTTAACTTCATAGAGTCAAGGCTCGAAAACCCATTTTTACCCCCAAAACAGGATACCAACCAACATGCCATACAAAATCTACTGCTTTTGACTGGTCCCACTACGAAAATAATTCCAAGTTCAGTAACTTCATAACACAGGCTTTGAATTTGTTATTTTTTTTAGATTGCGCACTTTGCTTTCTTGTTATTATGGTGGATGTTCATGTTTTTACTTTATATTCAAATAAGCCCATTACACAGCTGAACATCACCGAATGCAAACAAGCAGTTGAGAAGCTCTGTATTTGATTGCCTACCAAAGCCTACCCAAACTATACAGCAACATGTAAGAGACAGTTGAAACCAAGTAGTGAATGACACATACAACCACAAAGTGCACATTTATTTAGTGAAACCACATAAAGCATTCGTGCATAAACACAAAATGTGTGTAACATTATGGGCTACTGAAGCCAATAAACTTGAAACGATAGTTCCACAGATTTATCAGTTACAGAGATGAGACCCAAAGTCATGACTGAAGTAATTTATACAAGTTGAATTCAGTTAACTTAGCTTGAAATCTGGCCACTTCTGGTTTGAAGAAAAAAAAATCAAGATTATAACGCCATTTTTCTTCCAGTGCAGACAAACTTTTGCAACACAGGCACAGATCAATACGCAAATTAGGTCTCCGATGTTTACTAAACGTTGTGTGATATGATCTTTTCAGTTCCTGACAACCACAGTGGTACTGCCCCTTTGATAAATTTAGAGTAAGTTTAAGGAACTGGATGATTTAGGGGTAGGCAGGAGGTGGTTAGTTTGTTTATGGCACCCATGGTGAAAGCAAGAAGGTCATAGTCATGATCACATATACATTTACGTTTCCTCAACCACTTCTTTAGTTTCTACACAGAACCAATTGATTTGTATTCAAGGCCTCCCAGTTCTGAATGTATTACAAATATTTGTTAGTTTTGAAGTAGGTTTTTAAATACCTTTACTTAATGCCAAAAGCGCTCCGCACTAATGCTACAAATAGAAGCCAAGTACCTGGATCTCAGACAAACATGTTAAATTTCACTAACATACACATGTCCAAGTTGTATGTTTATTCGCGTGTACTGACTATACTACTAGTGCAGTTTTGGCCGTCGATGGTGCAATGATCGCGTAAATGGTGGAATGTTTGTCCGACAGCCGGGTATTTTAAGCAAAAGTGATGCCATTAGTACAGAGTGCAATTCAACTACAACCTGATAAGCTAGCCTTGCTTTTATCAGATCACATCTCTAAGCCTACCTTTTCTGTCCAGCTTGTCATAAAACCCTCTAGGCCCAAGTGAAATGAAACCTTTTCTAGATACCAGTGCATTACAAGTCTCATTGTTGTATTCATATTATTATTCCCAATACAAAGCTTTCCCAACTGATATTTCTTTGGGGATTTTTTGTGAATAAGCACTTAATCTAATCTAATCTAATCTAATAATCAATTATTGTTTTAGGTGCACCACATATAATTATCTCAGCACACTTTACACTTGTAAAGAGCCCTTTTCAAAACGAAATAAATAAAAAGGTGAAATGGTAAAAAGAGCATTTATTTAAAAAGAAAGAAAGAGAAGAAGTGAAGTCTGCCGAAGCCAATGTGTTTATACCCAGCTTCATTGGCATTAAACGACATAATTTGTCTATTCCCCCTGGACAGAATGCCAGTCCATCAAAGGTTACTCCCCAGCTCTCCCCGGTACCAGTTTTAACTCCTGGGTGGAGAGAAGCAATTATGATAAAGTGCCTTGCTCAAAGACAAAAGTGTTGCAACTGACCAGGCCAGGATTCAAACCCAAATTCTGCAAATTACAGAACTTGAGTCTATCGGCCTAGACCGCTCCACCAAATTTATCAACTTATTTAAAAGTTACTTACAATTCTTTTAATGGATGGATTCAAATTTCCACCATGTAGATGCAAATCTCCGATTCTATTTATAAATTCAAAATCTTGACAAAAGCAAAGATGGTTTCGATGGATGACTAAAACCCTGATTATACAACTTTGCTTTTCTGCCTCTGCACTCATATCAGTAGTCTGTATAATCTGTTTGCCATTGCTAATTACATTACAGGCACAATTTTCTTAGCGGACTATTTGCCTAAATAATTAATGTGAAATGAAAGTTTAAAAACAATTGCAAAATGGGTTCTGTCCAATTGGAAGGTCTGCAGAATCTTAAATATCGAAGGCTGGAATTATGACAGCTCAAACACTGACGCATTGGCATTCGTGCATACCTCTGGACGCATTAATAAACATTGTTATAATAAAAAAAGTCTTCACATCTTTACATTTATATATTCATATCATAAATTTTTAACACTCTAATAGCACAAGAGACTGCCCCAGATCGGGGAGAGATTGTATGACCATGAACAATCCTGAAAATTGGACAACAATTTGCTCCTGGTGAGGAGATGAAGCCCACTGAATTGACATGATACTACGTTTTAGAGGTTTCAGACTCACTGCATCATTTCAATGAGATATCTAAAGGTTTGGCCCAGTCTTGTATCTCTGTAATGGCAATTCTGCCTCTTTCAAGAAAATCTGAAGGCAAAGGGGGATCAACAACTAATCCTTACAAATCACATGCCTGCCTAGATAGAAGAGAGTGGAGCCCCCTTATAAAACAGAGACTATTCACACATCTTCCTAAAATTCTCTAGAAACCATCTTCTACAATCCCACAAAATCCAACCAATTGAATCACTTTGTTGTATAAACCCAAACTACAAACTCAATGGAAATGGCCTGTCAGACTCTTACGAAGAAATCACTGCCTGCTGCTCCTATCTGATTGAATTGGGACATTTCAAGCTCAGCATTTTTTTTGAATTCTCTCATATTTCCAGCAGATAAACTGAGCAGTATTTTCAAGCTTTTGTGTGCTGGGATTTAGACTTGATATTCGTAAATCCCTCAAACAAGTCAGCTTGCTGACAGATTGGCAGGGTATCTTTCCTGTCATGCCAATTTGCTTGGAGGTGGGAGGCAGAGGGGGGGGGGGGGGGCATGGGAAGGCAGGATCCTCGCCAGGGCCCAAGCTCAACGTGTCAACCCTTCCCCCTCTAAGAATTTCAATCAGTCCGCCTTACTGCAGCCGGCTGACATAATATGAATTTCTCTCACACGTCATTCGGCGATTCCCGAAACGAAATCTCAATTTACCATCACGGACAAACGAGACAGGGCAGGGATGCTTCATCGATACAGAGAGTAAATTCAAATTGAGGTGGTAGAAAACAGTCGTTTATTTCTTAATCATCGGCGGGGTACGGTTCATTGCCACGTGCTATCGGCAGTGACGCATGGATGTAGTAAGCCATGTAAAATCCCCTCCTGCGGATATCTTCGACATATCTTCATTAGGAAGCTCAAGGTCACGCCATGCAGAAAGCGTCTCAAGCGAGACTCGCATAAACTTTTCTATTTGGATATTGCTCAATGGACATTGATATAAATAGCCGAATATGATTACAAGAGAATGCATCCTGTGATTTCTATTGCTTTATGCGTCGTCTGGCTCATCGTGCTCAGCTAGCAAAAAGGTCCAAATTGAACAAATACTACACATTCAATCCAGTCAGACCCTCAGAAAATACCCAAGCTACAAAACATGTGCATGAACATCTACCTCACAATCCCATAAATCAGGAAGGAATAATATCAGACAAGAATGTAATTGCAGATTCAGTCTTATGGACGATTTATACTATACAGGGAAATGAACAACAACTTATTAGTCTTAGTTTATAATTCATGATAATTCATGAGAGTAATATGTTGTGCATCTTAAACTGCTGTGACACCTGTTTATCTATTGTTTGGCAACATGGGAGCAATATGGCTTTTACTTTATTACTGTTTTAATGATTTTGTTTATAAATGAAATCCATTCCCTTGTTGCTGATCCTATTTCATTCTTGTTTATGACCGTTCTCAGTAGAACGTGAATAACTTAAAGAGATAACAGATGTCCGACTCTTAATTGAGTGAATAAATTTCAGCTTGTAACCTAACAGAAGGCATTTTTTGTATGTTGTCATCCAGGAACATTTTTGGCATGTTTTTTTTCTTCTTCTCTATTTTATAATTTTTTTTTTACTTTTGAAAGGTTTTTGTTTTCTTCCTTTACAGTATGCGCTGCTTATCCGCCAGAAATCTCACACTGGGCCAAAATTTGTCAAGGTCAGAGATTAATACGAATCAGTGCCTGGATTCAGAGATTTCTTTCACTTTTTATTTTTCTGAAAAGAGATTTCAACGTGGTCTGCAATTTCATTTGTTGTCCTTGAAGAAAAGAAAAGTGGGGAAAAAAAAGAGAGAAAAAAAAAAGATCCACATTATCAACGCTTATAAATACAGTCAGACCGACACAAAACAACCACCCCGGCACTGCTCACAAAGAATTGAATGGCACAAAAGAGGAGGCGGTTTCTTACCCTCAGCTCTGTTTGTTTGTCTAACTGTTTATTAACCTGTTTAGCTGTCTGTTGTTGGTGACCTCTGCTTTGGCAAATGCGCCGTCCTTCTGCGAAGTTGGCGTCACCGGTTCACGCTGTATTGAACGTCAATCTATTAACGCTTGCACGTGACTCAACCATGCATACACAATACCACCGGCGAGCACGGACATGAAACCGACAGGCGAAACACTCTAGAGTATCATACTTGGAAACTACATGTATGCACTACCAGTGAAGGTTAAATACAAAATGTAAAAAGTGAAAAACAAAAAGAGCTTCAGACTTAATACATGGATAATGAGAACTGACAAAGGAGAGGAAACAAATCAGATGAGAAAATTGTTTACAATTGATAAAAGTTGGGAAACCTTATGCAAGCCCTTCATGCACCAATTGCAGTTCCTGATAAACTTACCCACTGATAACGTTTCCGTCGCTGTTGGGTTAACTGTTACACATACAGTTCAGAAGGGGGTTTGCTTCATCAAAAACCTCAATATCATTTCATTTTCTTTAGAATATTCAACAATCATTTGTTTTTGTTTGGTGGATACACACAGGGTAGTGATTCAACTAGAGCTGAGTTAGTAATCAGATCTCATGAATTTCAATTAGGCTGCTTGAAGTTTTAAGACTTTCTTCCATGAAAAAAAAAAAACCCACAACCCCCCCCCCCCCCCCCCCCAAACAAACAAACATGGTAACAATATGGTCTTGGTTGAAAATTACAACTATACCAACAAAAATGTTCAAACTTGTTTACCTACAACTGCTTGGTTCAAGCCGTCAATAATTGTCAATGAAGAAAAACAATGCTGCTAAATAAATTAAACTTGGATATAAACATAACCGAGGGGAGAGAAGAAAAAAAAAGTGAGCAGAAGTGATAGAGTATTTGAACCGGCCATGACCTCTTGAGGCTGGTTGCTTAGGAACCTTAAGGAAGGGATGATGCATAATGCATGAATACAACTTGGATGGATTGGTGGAAAGGTTGTTTACAGGATGAACTGGATTATTCCTTGATTTGAATGAAATGTGACTTTGTGCTACATACAAGATGCTCCGTGAGGATTTGCTTTCACACGTGGAGTAAGACTTGAAGATTTGCACGATAAGGGAAGCAAGAAAAGGACTAGTATGTGGGTGACAGTCATGAGAACTGAATCTCTTCTTGAGGTCAAGATGGTGACCTAACCTCACTTGACACAAATGTTTAATATCAGATGCTTTCTCTTAACAACAATTCTTTTTTATCAAACTATTTAAAACCAGCAGCTGAACTGGGCCCATCAGAAACACAAATTTTATAAAAATAGATCGATATCGATCAAGTTCCTGTAATTGCTCGTCTACTCAGTTTTTATGATGACACAATTGATTTATTTGTTTTATTTAAAACTTCTTTTTTTCAATCATGGATTTTCATGGATGGCACATTTCATGATGATCCGATGGGAGACTTTTGAGACAATTGTAAGCATCCCACTTACCAGTCCTTTTCTATTGTTTGGCTGGATCACTGAAAAGGTCTATTCTTCAACACTGCCACTGCAGCCAATTGGTAATAGCCCTAGCCAAAGTCACATGATTCAGACACAGCCTGATGTACTGTTTTTCAAAAACTAAGGAAACCCACTTTCAAATCCTGTTGACATAATGTGAGCGAAAAGCATTGGAAATGTGTCCAAAAGCTTTACACATTGTAACGATGATCTTATCTCAGCAAACTCCTTCCTCTGTGGTCGGAGCGGCTATAAATGGAACAAATATTCCACAAACATCAACAGCCGGTGTCAAACTATAACACAAACCCAATGATGTTTAACCGGTGCCCGGCTCAATGCCGATAAACAGAACATATGCTTAGCAGTACTTATAAGTAGCAACTGACATTGACCTTTAACCTGCCCCACGGGTGTGACAACCAAAGCAAAACAGGAAAAGTCATAATCACCTGTACACAAAATTTAAACCACCGCTACATTTTCTAAATTAGAAAATAAAGCTCAACACATTTCTCTATCAATAGCAGATGTTTCCGTGGACGAGTGATTGCTGAGGTCCCTATAGGGAGGGGAAGCTACAGGGAATAACCCATTTCCTTGATTGTTCTATCAGTAATGACTGTTCTTCATTAACCCATATCCAGCACCTCCCCCCCCCCCCCTCCTTCTCTTTGTCTCAGCTAATAACTGCGCTACTTGCAGCTGAAAGTGAGTGTCTGTAATCTGGGTCAGAATCAAAAGCCGTGTTTTGGAGTCTGTCCTCATTGATTTTATTGATTCCACGTGGATCTCTGGAATAGAATGTTTATTAGATACCTAGGAAGAGCTTAAGAAAACACTGCACCTATGGTGAAATGGCTGTGAATACAGCATGACTATAAAAAAAACAACAACAACAACAAAAACCATATTCTTCAAAGGTAACAATTGTTTGGTTTTTGTGATTTTTTACATGATTATTATATAATAACAACAACAACAACAATAATACAGCATTTTCAGGGCGCGTTTTATTTGTAGGCCTATTACATTAAAAGGTGCCGGTACAGGTCAATCAAAGAAAATTCTCAAATAGGTTCAAAGGCCAATGTGTTTTAAGAGATTTTTGGGAGTTGGAAATGCTGTGTGTGTCTGTAAGATAATTGGGTAAAGAGTTCCACGGTGAGGGGGGCAACGGTAGAAAAGGCTCTATCAGCGCAAGTGAATAGGTGGGGAGGGGGGGGGGGGAACAAACAACATGCTGCCCGATGACCTCTTAGACCGGGGCTGTTTAGTTTTGCAGAAAATGCAGTCACCCTAGATATAGATATGGTGTTGGTTTTGTTGTTGTTTAGGTTTGATTACTTCACTTGGCATTGGTTGAGTGCCTGTTTGAGTCTAGTTGTGTAAACAATGGCCTAATTGTTTTGAATAACCCGTATTCAAATTTGCCACTTTGATAAGACTTGTTTTGTCTTTGGATTATAGTCCAGTTGTATAATAAACCAAGTTGAATTGAATTGAATTGAATGCTGGATGGTGAGGGATTATCGAATACGAAATAATACGCCCTTTGTTTTAAAAAAAAACCCTATAAATGAGAGTCCCATAAACAATGCATTAGGTTATATTTCATGACAATAACAATTTCATTGCATATAAAGATAGTTCACAAAGCTTCTAGTTGCAAACTATGACACTTTGAACTAGTTCCTAGTCAGAGAAAGAGCCTAGGAATGCAAACCACTCTCTACATCAAACTATGAACCCAGCAACCTACTTTTGAAGCCCATTTCACCACTTTGTCCGTGGTCTCTGGTTTGCTGTAAATAGAGTACCGGGATACAAATGCGGGCCTGGAGTTACATGGAGGCCACAGAGGCAATAAGCTTCCATTGCCCCGGTCTTGGCCTTAGTGCCCCTTCAAATGTTTCCCCCAAACTTTATGTTTTTCCAGTGGAAGTTCCCGTTGCAAAATGAAAATGGCCTTGCTCTCTCAGAAATGAAGTTCCAGGCTGGCTTATGCTTTCACAACACAACAGGTCAAACAGTTTAAACATTTATTTAACCCAACACCAATGTTTCACATAACATAGCTACTTGATATCACATCAGACAGAATTTCCAGAAAATCATAAGTTTTCATTAAACAAACAAAATTCCTAACTGTAAATATTTTGACTCATCCTGTTTCATCCAAAACTCCAACTTGTTTTCATTACAGACAACCAAACCGAGCAATTTCAATAACTTTTTTTATGGTACCATCTTTTTGTATAAAAGTATATATATATATTTAATGATTCAAAACAGCTATCTACTTCATTTTATTTAATTACTATAGCTTGTGTACCATGGAAGTGGGTCATCAGATGGTTTACCATTCTAGTTTTATTTGTGGATTCTGTCACACAACGAAAATAACAACAACGCAAGTGAAATAACTCTTCAGTCAACTTTTGTCAGCTCATAGGGATTCTTTATTTTGGTTTGATCACTTTCAGTTTTGGTTAATCTATAAAAAGGAATTAAAATGTTATTTATTTATTAGGGGGGGGGGGAGGTGGTGGACAGTTGAATTTATTTCCATCCTCTAGTTTTAAATTACCACATCATCTAAAATGTCATCAAGTTAAGTAAAACAATGAAAAAACGTTGTTCAGAGATTCTGTCATGCTTAGTTTGATTGCGGCAAATGAAATAAGCATTGGTCATTGAGGGGTTTTCAAATGCCATTTTTATGACCTGGACAGTATTGCAGATGGAACTATTTCTCTGGAGAATTGGTGAATTTTAGGATCAGTGAGCAGAGGTAAACTAGTCACCCCTCCCCATGATGATAACAATTTCCAATGCTGCACTTTGTCTTTCAATAAACCTAAGATGTAAATTGAGTTCACAATGGTGTCAGACTTCCTGAGTTGTCACCATTGTTGTACTGCTTGTGACTTCTTTTCCAGATAGGATTTCCTACCATATGAAAATGAGTATGGCACAACAATATCCAGACACATTGCAACTAGCTATGAAATTTGTTTGGCAATAAAACAATTTTGTTGAGTCACCTAAAACTAAAGAAGAATTGTATACATTTAAAAGTATATATCTGTATTTCATACCCCAAACCTTAGTGAGACAGGATTGTTTTGTTATTTCTGACTGCAATGTAAAGTTTAACTTAAGTTCTTGACTTGCATCTATTGGCAGCATTTAAACCAGAGTTAACTTTGTTAGTGAAAACTTGAATCTTAAAAATACAAATCAATTTTTAAATCAAAGGCTCAAGCTTTCTACTGTCTGGAGTCAATTCTGGAGTAATGGATGCATTTCCTGTGGACTTTGGGCCTTGTCACATTTACGGCAATTTTTACAGAGAACTTTGGGGCAACCAACTCCGATGCTTTCAAAATGAAAACTTGGGTTCCAAACAAGGTATTTAAGGTAGGGTCGATTGGTAAGTACTTCAAAATATAATAGCCGTAAAAACTTACTTTGTGAGAAGCATTGCAGCTGTTGATTGTATATTCTATTTGTATAACTATTTTGAGAAAGGATTCCCTTCAAAATAATATGGTTTAGATAATTTTTCACCCCCGAAAACTTGAATCTGACAAACAATTCATGCATGAATCGTTTCTCAGATTTCTAAGGCTGATGTCCGTTAGCGAATCCTACGGCTGGTTCCCACTGTCACCTGCTGAACGTGGATGGAAATATCGTGACAGTAGGCATTGTATTCAACTGAAATTTTCACATGCAACTTTTAATGTATCTTTCTTGGTAATTTTATGCTGACACAAAACAATTTATGACCCTACCTTTTAAGTGCATCTAGCTGTCCAACAGAAAAAATTATGTGAAAATAGAAATGGGAATGTTTTGTTTGTTTCAGATTGCCTGGAACTGGTTACCGATGAATAGCAATGTGTGACATGGCCCTCAAGATTACTAAATGTAAAGTAGTCTGTATCAAGAGGGCTGGCATGGTTTGTTGATTTAGCCTTTGAGAATTAAAAGACTCTGCTAGGGTTGAAAATGTGATGCCATTAAAACAAAATGTAGCTATGGTTTACATTTTGGTTTATCAAAAATAAAAAAAATGATACTACTGATAAACAATGGCGGGCGATTTAAAATCATGAGTCCTTCAAATTGTATTTTTATTTCTTTAATTTGAAATTTTTCTGTTCGTAAAAAAAGAAGGAAAACACTTCTCACCAGGTAGAGACTACAAACAACAGCACCAAGCCAACCTAATACCCATTTGGGCTATTATCTCAATTAATCTGCCAATGGACAACAGAAATGAAATTCAAAGCCAAAACAACCTCACCAACTACAATTATTATACAGAAACACTGCAAGGTTGGTGTCTCTTACTGCAATATCAGATGCCGTTATCAATGTGTACAAGTATTACAGACACTTTGCCCCAGAAAAATTAATTTTGTATGTCACTTTCGGTTTTATTATTCAATAAGGGCAGATTAAGAGGTATCTTCAGAATATTGGAATAACCTGGTGTCATTCCTTGTGCCAGTTCAATCACATTTATAAATCAACAGTTTCTTTAAATAAATGATAAACTCATGCCTTTGGTGATCAGATTAACCTGATATGACGAAAATGTAATTGAATAATGAATGAAAAGTTTGTCAGCTTTTTAAATTTACATTAAAAGTGTCATTGCTTGCAGACTCTATAAGCATGAAAACAATGGCCTTTCGCACTGATCTCAAAATACTATAATCTGTTTGTCCTTACCTCCAACGAATTGAACTTAAAAATACTGTTTTGCTGGTATTTTAAATTCAGATAAAATTGTAAACCACCATTCTCTGTAAGATTTATTAATTAAGATCTAATGACACCTTTGATGCTTTATCTTTGTTTTCATATTTATACAGAACGAAAAAAACACATTTGCATGAAGTAAATTGAGAGAGTTTGAACATGCTATGACAGGTCACACTACAAGGTGCACACATTTATGACAGGAAAGTCTTAGTTAAAAAGTAAAGTAAATTCAGCTCAATTTAAATATTGCTTTTCTTCCCTCCTCTGACTAGCCTTTGCGAAAAAGCACAGCACGCGAAAAAATAGATGAAGAAAACGCCACAATCAAATATAAATTGCTGTGCCCACGTACATTCCATAAGCAGGGGACCCTGACCGTGTCTCATCACAATAGCAGGCCACCTCGGTAATTATTTATCCCACTTTCCCTGAGGTCTGGCTGCATGCATCACCCAAGGCCGAGTAAGGGAGAGATGCTTCGCACCGCCCCCATCCCTACTGCCAAACAACTCCGCCGTTTTTGTTTTTTACCTGGTAGGTTTCTTTTGATGGAGGAATTGTTAGAAACAGGGGAGGTGTTGCATTGAGTGATGTGGCATCTGCTAAAAGGAGGTAGATAACAATAGGAGCACCTGCAAAATAAATCACCCCAGAAGAGCAGGGGGAAAAAAAATGGATATTATATCTCACTGGCAAGGGGAAAGACTAAATATTGAATGCTGGCCATCTCCAACAACGCCAACAGTCAGCAGCCGGTGTGTTTTATTGTGGGCTGCGGTTGCCATCAACAATGGCTTTTTTGACTTGCTACACTGTTGTGATATGACTCTCTTACCTCCAGGAGTTTAGATTATCACAATCCATAGAATGAATTCTTATGTCTGTCAGAGAAATGTAAATAAAGACAAGCCGCTTCCGTGAACCTTAAACATAAAGCGATTACACACACACTGAAAACAAACGACCCTGGGGTAGGAGATGGTCTGACCAGAAGGTACAGATTTATCTTATCACAAATCTCTCAGATCTATCATAAAATCTTTATATCGAAGTGGAAAAGACCCACCCTTACTACAACAATGTTACTGCTCTTTTCAAACTTGAAATGTAATAGTTCTGAAAAATCCAGACAGCATTGTTATGTACCTTGTCAGATTTTATCAGTGTAGGTCAAACAAACAAAATGTTTCAATTTATCTAAAGAATATCAAAAATTCATCATTATTTGAGGATTTAGATCATCAAGGTGACACTTGAGTATCTGCTCGTGTATGAAGGGGGTTGTGGGTTCAAATCCAACTCGAGCAGTATGCTGTTTTTTCAGCGGTCCTTGCAGTGCAAAATGCTCACAACATGTTCACAGAGTAAAATCAAAATAACATATTTTCATTCATGAGTTCAATGATGCTTCAAAAGTAAACTCATGCAAAATATAATTTAAAGTATTGTTAGCCTGCTGTAGGTTAAAATCCCACCTGAGTAACATGTTTTTTTCTTTTCTTCAGCGGTCCTTAGAAAGGTCTAAGTACAACATGTGAACAACATGTTCATAGTGCTTAGTGCACGCTCACCAAAATAGCATATTTCCTGTCATGAGACTAATGGTGCCTAATAAGAGAACTAATGTAAAATATTACTCACACTTTATTTAGCCCGATATAGATTAAATGAGTTTATGTTATCAACGAAGCAGCATGATGTTTAACTTTCACAGGTAGGCGGTTAATGATGTATCAACGAGAACCAACTGTTATGGTAATCAATACTTGCAATACTGACTCTCTAAAATAAACCACTAAATACAAAAATACAAACTACTCTGAGAAAGTTCCTTCAAGAAAATGTTCCATTTAAGGGGGGATGATGGGACCTTATAAGACCATGATTTGAATATATATAAAGTCCGGCCACGCAATATTGCCACCATGGCCGCGCACGTGATTCCTTACACGGTTTAAGCACACATGTGCGATTAATACCGTGGCGACCCAGACCATCGCTTAATGGAGTAGGAGCATTAATAAGATCCTTGGCGGTGTAATTTCAAGTTCTGAATCAAATTACCATGTCCATGAGGTCCAATTAATACCCCCTGTGAATGACTGCCATTATACAAGCATTACTATGTTGGACTTAGCACAGGAGTCTTTTTTTCCCCTCCTGTTTCTTTTCCCAAATGACAAAGTGATTGGCTGTGTGATAGCATAGCAGTGTTTTTTTTTTTTTTTTTTTTTTTTTGGGGGGGGGTGGTTCTTCTGAATCCAGTGGTTTATAGTTGATGAGCACCTAATGGTAAACTGCTTAGAACGATTATTAGTACGGAAACAATTATAAGCATGGCTGAATTCGGGTCCGACTATTGCTTAATCAAAAACCGTTTATGATGTTAATGAAGCACTTTGTGTGTGTTTTAGAGTGAGAAAATCAATCAGGTTGAAATTCATTCGTTTTATGAACACTCCGATTCTTGAGTTCTAAAAAAAAAAAAAATAAAAAAAAAAAATAAATAAAAAAAAAACCTTTGTGAAAATGACTGCTTTCAAACAGAAAGTTGCAAACTAATGTTTCCAAATGTTGCCATCTGTCAAAAATGTGTCACACCGCTAGAAGGTTAGCTTGGTGAAGTGGTACTAACCCGGATTTTTTCTCTCCCACCGACGTGACCCGGGGTTAAAATCCCACTCAGGGTGACCTGTGGATTGGGCCGTGGAGTCTCTGCCGGAAAGGGCACAAAATATAATGGTTCTGATTTCTGGATGGAGATCAGTTTCAAAACTAGCAACGATATAGCCATTTTTTTTTTTTCCTACAGAATATTCTCCTTTTGGGCAATAATATAAAACACTTTTGTCTCAGCTTCTTTAAAGAGAAAGTAAGAAAAGTGTTAGTTTCCACCAAATTGCAAGGTATGTACGGAAAGAAATACAATTCTGAAGCAGATGCCTATGGCTTTTAGGAAGAATGTGGAGATGACATCTCCCCCCCCCCCCCCCCCCCCCCCCCCCACTGGTTGTCATTTGGGAATGCTTGTCCCGGTTACGAAAATCATTTCAGGGCAACTGAAACTTAAACTTGTTAACTAACTGCTAACTTGAAAACAAGTAACGAGTTCTTTCCAACACTACGGTGGTATAGATAGCCATTAGACACACTTTATGATTCATTTCAGCCTTAGGTTTTTGCAAACCCTCTGGCAGAGTCAAGAGGTCAGCCCATGTTAACAAAACAACGTCTGCCATTTCAGACCTCACCAATGAAAAAACAATCAATCACTAAGTTCATGTTTTCTATAATAAACCATATGTCAGCGGCAGCCGAAATTGTTACACTAATCAAACCTCCTCAGGTATTTTTCACTCTATATGTCTCTTCTGGTTCCATGGATCTGTACGGACAAAATCAAGATGGCTAGGACCAACCAGCCTTAGAAAATATACACAATAAAACTTGCACTGGTGCAAGTTCTACTGGTCAGTAATAGTCCATGATGTATTTTTCGTAATTTGTAGGAGTAACCTTTGCATCCAAGGTTGCTGAGACCTTCAGTAAGTAGATAATAAATGAAAACATTCTGGTTCCTTGTTAAATATTTATGCAAGCACTTACTGACACATTAACAGCAGAATATCATACTAAAAAAAAAAACACACATCAGAATGCACAGTCAACCACTCATTTGCATCGAACAGAACAAATGTATGCGAAAACAAAAATGTAAAAACCACCTCATTACTTGTATGCATTAACCATTTTTATTGGCCAATAAAAAATAACCAGAAAAGACATGCGAGCATTCCCAGTGCCGTCATAAAGACCCAGCTTAAACTGCCTGAATTGCTAGCTTGGCAGGGACTGTCTTGCCGGGACAATAATATATCATCAATGGAGCTAAGAAATAGATAGATTTTGATCCAAAAGAGGAATATTAATCAGGAGATAATGATGGTGTACTGTAAGCTCCTGCTGAGTCCCTCCGAGTTTCCAAGAGGCTTTTGACCAGCCACAACGCTCGCAGTCCCCCGGACTTTGAAGCTCTCTGTCTTGCTTTATTAACCTGTGAAATTCTGGTAAATTGATACCCTTTACAATGCGAGTGATTTCTATTCCTAAACAATGAAACGGAATCTTTGAACGCTTTGCCAAGTACATTGGCAATAAAAAAAGGCTGTCGTATTCCCCCACCTCCTCTAAAGTAAACAATAGTGCAATGTTTTGCAAAGGAACATACAGCACATTTGATTTCACTTTGTCCTTCAATATTGATGGTACGAAATCGATGGACAATACTCCTGCAGTTACAGTGGACACTGTTCATGGATTCAGATAATTGAGGATTTGCAGTGACATAACCAGAGAGGGGGGGGGGAGCTGGAGCGCCCCACACCGAACCCTTGCCCCGCTACCCTTGCTCCCCCCAAATGAGATTTTAAAAAATGCACAAATGAACGGTTCAACACATTAAAAAGCCACCCACTTAAAAATAAAATACGTCTTTGCCCTGCTTGCCTCCCCCCTCTCCCCCCAAAAAAGAGAGAAAATAGCTTATTACGCCACTGAGGATCCAAATCCCATGTGATTCACTCAAGGTTTGGGTGCGCAAAACCTGAGTTTATCAAACACTTTTGTCACAGTATCAAGAATCTTTTTGTTATCCCTAGGCACTGTGTTTATATTCCTCTGATAATGCATGTCTGAGACTTGATGACAGCTTTATACCAAAATTCAACAATGGAATGAAAACAAAGGGCTTTGTTTGCTGATTCAGATTTCTGATCCAATTGTGCGACTACATGGGGGTTGACGTGTTAAGAATCTTCTCACAACTATCTGGCGCAAAAAATGGCTGCCAAGATGTACTCTATTACTGTTAGGCCTGTGTCATGCTACCACCCCCTTTGTCTTGTTTCCTTTGTCAAAAAGCAATAATGAACATTTGGTTCCTATAATACCCCTAAAAAGCGACCATACTTTCTCAGTTTGAATACGACGGAAACAATATGGCTGCACCATAGGGTCTTAATACATGGACAGGTCCACATAAGATACAATGGCAGTTATTTCATCTTGAAGCATGGGCCAACTCTGCAACCAACAATACAAATAAATACAAACCTTCTTGGGGGTTGGGTGTTACAGAGTTCAAGTGTGATCGACAATGCTTCTTTTGTGCCCCAGCCTACTGATTGACACTCAATGCTGTGAAAAGCTAAACTGCTAAACAGTGACTTGGACAAACCATGGACAAACATAACCTTAGCCTGTGCCATTGTGAGCGACCCCTATAGAATAACACCCAGCTCAATACCAAAGAGTTGGTTGGGTTTTTCTTGTGTCAATAATGTTATGCATGCCAAGTAGTTTCTGAGCGGTTTGTATGGATTACGAGAATAATAAAAATACCATGTCTTCAATTTCTACAGAAATGATTCCCTACTTAAAAAAAAGAACCCACTAAAACTTTGAATAGGCTGTGGGTTACAGAATACTTTAGAAACCATGGTTTGAAAAGGGGAAATTCAACAAAGTCATCACAAGCACTTTTGTCTAAGAAGAATGTAGGAGTTGTTATGTGAAATTTGGAACAAAAATATTCCATTCTGCAATTTCAGGTTCAGAGGTGTTTGTTTAAGTTCGATGTTAGTTTAGTTTAGTTTAGAATCAGGAAACATCCTGTTATCAATTAAAAAATTCAAGTATTAAGAAATAACTTGTTTGCTGCACATGACGACAACAACATTAGAGATCCCCCACCCCAGGGTTCACTCCACGCACAAGCTAGAGTATCGGACCGATGTGCTGGAATTGCACGCTGATACACACAAATTCAACCAATACACACACAAAAACACCTTTTTCTTCCATACAGTAGAGCTTATAAATCAAAAATTAACATTAAGAAAAAAAAGTACATTTTAATTCAGCATGCTTCAATCAAAACTCGCAAAATTTGCATCCAGAATGCCCCCCAGTTTTGAAAAAATCCAGGAGAGAACCCTGCACTTCACAGAAAAATACATTACTGAGCTCCTCACCATCCTAACAGTTATTGAAGCATTTCAAATGTTTTGCGATCAATTTTTATGGCATACTTGCTATAAATATACAGGCACTAAAAAATTGTGCTCAGAAAGTGATCCACATTAAGTCATTTGAGTTACTCTCCAAGTCTACTATGCGGGGAAAAACATTTGATGACCTTTTCTAAAAGCTATATGTTAGTTACTTAAATACAAAATGAAATGCACCATTGGGAGTATATAACTATAAAAAAAAGCATAACTTTGGCATGACTGTCTCTATCTCTCATTCATATTTGAAGTATATATTTTATTTATGTATTACTTTAAATAGGCCATGCATGTTATCCTTAAAAAATTATATGAAGAAGAAGAGGGTGGAAAAAAATATCAAAACGTTATGCAACGACTAGAATCGAAGGAAAGGCAGACATAGAAGAGGGACGAGAGGACATCATCGATGAGAAGATTTTGAAAAACAAAAACAACAACTAAACGAAAACAAGAAGGTGTCATGGCTGTAGCCTGACCAGGTTTTGTAGAAACCTACACTAGGTGGAGATATGGGATGATAATGATAGTGGTGTGATACATTTTCACTTTTCTAGACACTCAGAGAATAATTCCCCAAATCACACACAGACCCACAGTACTGGGGCCAGTTTCATAGGCTTCCTAAAAAGCACAGAAATTTGCTAAGCACAGAAAATTCTTGCTCAGCAGGAACAGCTTACCAGCCACAAACCATGTAATGCATATTTCCTATGCCTGGCGTCCAGCTAACGGAAGTAAAGAAATTTGCAAAATTCTTAATTTGCTAGTGTCCAAGGTCAAGGTTACGTATACTTATGGGAGTATGTCATATTAAACCACTGAACATACAATATTAAATAATTCCTCAAACTCCGTCTTAAAAGATTCAGAGGAGGGTAAATGCAGAGGTTTACAATGAAGTTCCCGCAGCGTGTTGTTGAATTACGGATATTAATCCTAGTATTTGGTAAAGCAGGAAATAAAACAAAACGCTTGTTGAGCCATGAGCTCCACTCCCCATTCAACTCTCATTGACTCCCTCCTCTGCCATCAATTTGAGTTTCAGCGAAAGGGAGATGAGGTACTGGGGAACAATCATCAGTCTGCTTCAGCAGTCTACCCTCCTACTAGCCCCTCCCGATCTATTCACCTCTGGGATTTACCCCCTACCCCTACAAAGCCACCGTGGATAAAAAAAACACACATATATTGGTGAATTCTACTTGGACAGTAGAGGGGAAAAAAAAGAAAGAAAAAAAAAAGGTTTTTATTGCCATTTGCTTTACTGTTAAATATGGAGTATTTTTGAAAAAAAAAAATAGAGTTGGCTGTTGCAAACTGCTTACCATACAAAATTACCTCTGCCCAATATAAATGCAAAAAGTTGTTAATGGCCTCACAATTGCATCTGTTAATTTGTAAAAACAAAAACACCTTTGGTTTTGTTTAAAATTAAAAAAAATTACAAATGAAAATGATTATTACTAAACATTTCTGCATACTTGGTGTGCATTAGATCCTCACTTTTTTCTCTCTCAGGATGATTGGACCTTGAATGGACTTTCAGAGTAATTTTAGAATTAGGTTGTAAAGGAAAAAAAAACCCAACTTGACCATGTGTTGAAAAGGATTAACAATGACTTTGAGCTTCATGAAGACATCAGAAGTATCAAGGCTGCTCTAATGGACACTGCCTTCAAGCGCCTCCAAACGTTCCCAACGACCTTTTGATAATCCCAAGAATGTTTCCCTCACCAAGTCAAAACAAAATGTCTTGACCCTCAAGGAATGAAATTCACCATCTGCAGAACGTACATTCCAGTTTTACATGGTAAGGGAGAAAAATCCACTCCTCAAAAAAACTATGATTTTAAACACGATTTGTGGAGTATCGATGAATAAATGAGTGGGGACACATATGCGACGTCGCATGCCAAAATCAGGCAGTTCTCAGGAATAGTGAATTGACATTCAACATGAAGACAACTCAAACATCAGCCTTGATATCAATGTGATGTGATGTCTGAAACATTCTCATATGTTGAGAAATACTAATAGGCCCTAATTAGGTATTATTTGTCAGGTCATTTTCTCATCCATTTGATGAGAAAATAAACACAGTTTTGAGTTTTGTCAGGAACTGCTTAGATTTTGGCAAGGAGCATCGCAGATGTCAAAAAATGATGGGTAAATTATTTTGTGGGCAAACCAAACTACTTCATTGTTGGTACCTAAAAGTGGTTATATCAAATAGTATAACAGTTTGGATGAAACCAAGCTTTGACAATAGGAGCGTAACCATTGGTACAAGATTAACAGAGTTGGGAACAGTACTCAAAAGTCTCGGCAAATAGGTGCCTTTAAATTAACCGACAATTTAGTACAGGCTATGTGCTACTGTTGGCAGTCGGAGCTTGTGTGCGCTTGCAACTGCCAGGCTTGGACATGCACAGTGTATTACACCATTTTTTGATAATAAAAGTTAACTAAAAATTATGCTTTTTTGTAAAATGTAAGCACAAAGATGAGCCTGATGAATATACTCCACACACACTACATCGTGTCTATTTCAAGCTGTAAAAACAATGAACTTACTTACAGGGCACAGTGAAACAATAGATGTAATAGTGGCATTGGGGATAAAGAATATCATTTGGATTTTTGTTTTGTTAACCCTAAACCAGTGTGTGGTGAGCTTTGTATACTCAGTGCTTTCCAGAGTCTTGCGAGAGAAAAAAATAAAAATAAAAATCCACAGCGCATACCATTCAGGTGGGATTCGAACCCATGATTTGAACTTGCATGTACTTTTTACAGAGACAAATTTGTTTTTATATAATTAAGTAAACTCCCCCAACACCATTCCCCAAGAGTGAACAAGAACAGCAAGAAAAAAGAAGGGAGAAATTGAAGCATTGATAAGCCACGTTGTGCCAATTCAAAATGTTGAAGTACTCATTTTATTTCATACATAAGATCATGTCTGCATATCGGTTCGAGATATCATATTTCATCAAGCATATCAAGGTTAATTAAATCAGTTCACGCCCATCAATGTATTATCATTAGTATTTTTCTTATTTACTCAAAACCCACATTCAACACAGACGCAGGTTCCACACAAAGTGCCCCCTTATTGCATACAAATGCCCTTTCTTCTCACTGATTTTTCCTACGTGCTACCTCAATGGCATTTCTCCCTCGGCAGCCACAATGTCATGACGGCCAGAGAGAAGAAAAGTGTCCATCTCACAAAAAGTTAGTCCGTTTGGAAATAACTGGGATAAAAAGAGAAAAAAAACTCCATTATACTTGACTCAACAAAGACGCTGCACGTTTTATTGCAGCGATCAGAAAAGACGAGGGGGGAAGAATGAATGGCGATACAAAATGGCTCACAAATTATCGCCTTTTCACAGCTCATTCTTATCAAACATTCCCAACAGATATATATATAATTTTTTCTTATTTTGTGAGGCTCTTGAAAATCTTACAAATGAACTGCTGTATGCATTTTTCTCTATGACTATCACTTCTTTAATGAATGTTAAGCATTCGTGCACCTGTGCCACAAAATTTCTGTGCACAAGTGTAAAAAAAGGCCTAATTGTACATTTATATGCATATTTACAATAAATCCCCCTCAACAAAAGAGGTTCAATCAAAATGGATCCATAGTTTCTCAGTAAATACACATTATCTTCTAACTGTTCCTCAGTTCCGAAGCTATGAATACATTAAACCATGAGTATCTGAGCATGCTTTAACTCCATTAAACTTTTCCGTTTCTAAACTAGCGTTACCCTAGATCTTTGACCTACAGGAGGACTATTGTTGACGACAACATTCATAATGCCATGAACATCCACTGTTTGTCAGGTTCTCTGAACTTCATTGCCCCGATTTTGCCACAAGCACTGCCAAAACAAAACAAAAACCGGCACAACACGTATACAATATCTCTTTTGGCTGGTACGGTGTTGCTGCCACAGAGTAGGATATGTATATTTAAAATGAATCTTCACTTCCAACTTCATTCCTGTTCCTTGTAAATCCTGTTTCTGTGTTCCATTGCAGTTTATGAATATGGCATCAATTCTGAATGAATGAATGAATGAATGAATGAATGAAACTTGTGCATGTAAATAAATAAATAAAAAAGTTCCCTGTGAACCTGTGAACAAATCCCCTTTTTTGCTTAAAAAGAAAAACAAGTTATTTCATTAAACAAGAAAATTGAATACAAAAACCAATAACTTTGACAGTAAATTTCTTCAAATGCACAGCGTATAAAAAAAAAAAACACCCCATAACTACGGCAACAACATGTGTATAAAGAGAAAAAGTTGAGGTTCTTAGCTTGAAAGAATAACAAAGCAAAGTTCGTACAACTCCTTTCCTACATTATATGTTTGAAGCTAAGTTCTGTAATTGAACTCTGCAGTTTCCTGCTCAACAGGGCAATAGCTGGTATTGGACCCAGCCATACCATGATCTAGTGACCCAGTTTCTCTGGCATTTGTCATGGAAGTGTGTTAACTCTGGCTAACTGCTCTCATAAAGGAAGGATTTCAAAACGTATCCAAGCTACTGACTCAAACTTTTCTAGGGAGTGAAATTTCAAAATTCAAAAACGCGAGTGGCTTTCAATGCCACTGATTAGTAGTTTCTGAACCTTCAAATGACTTACATTTCACTTTACATGCAACAGTTATTTGATTGTTAACAAGGTAACAAAAGACAAACTAACTCATCATAAGCTATATGAGGCATTGCATGTTGGAGTATCAATATGGTTTGTGGCAACACCATTATATAATATCTCATTCCATCATGTCAAGTATACATTCATATACTCAACAGCACATGGGTTTCCTTTCCACAGCGAGTGAAACTCTAAACCGCTCCTGCAGTCCACACAGTGCATCTTTACCGCCATAACAAACCCCAACTACATGTAAATGTACACTGTGCATATCACCACAATATTCACAGGAACTTCTCCCCCCCCCCCCATTATTGTTACGAATCAAACACTGCCGCCTGTTTTTAATGCCCTACACAGTTAGCAGTATTTCCCAATGGGCTGGTGAAAGAAGGTTAGAAAAAGAAGGTTCCCATGTACACATACACGATACCAGTGGACCGTGGAAAGACACACACAGCCAGCAATACCAGTCGCTTATCCCCCGATTCCGGGGAAGTAAAAGGTGTCGGTAGTCATCACAATTGCTGACAACCTTTCCACTTGAACCCTGTATAGAAATGTGCTTTATGTGGGCTTGGTAGAGACTTTCTGAAAAGTTGCAGGGGGTTCTATATAAATGACGTTGTCAGGCATGTTTTGACAGCAGAAGGAAGCCTAATAATCATCTGGAAAATACACATGAAGAAATGATTAGATGTGTTTGCTAGCAAGAGCTATTTTGAAGGGGAAAAAAAAAGAACAAAGCAACCCTTTATAATTCAGCTTATAGTTTAGATTGTAACGCTTGTTGGATTAGGAGAAGCTATGCTAACAATCATGTTTTTTTTGGGGGGGGATGTCATTAAATATTGAGTAATAACATTGTATTACAACAAGTTATTCAAGTCTACGACATGAATGATAATAAATGCACATTTTAAGCATGCTGGTTGGAATATCTGATTCTATATAAACTTTCCTGTCAAAACAATTTAGAAAACAAACCAAAAATCTCAAAATGTCAATGGAAAGTTCTTCTTTCCTTTCGATTGGATATCAAAAATTGCCAATTGTGAGAAATGTCTACTGATAGTGATAGTTCAGGCAATGCACACCTCGTGTAGAGTCTGATTTTAGTTTTTGTTCTGGACAATTATATTTCCTTATTTTGATAGATTTATTCAGTACCTGATAGCTACACTTCCCACATTCACCACACAATGAAATCCACTCTCGTTAAATTATTGAATTTGTCATTAACCACCAATGAAAAGTTGGAATTCATTTCAACAGTGAAGTGCAGATGATTATGAGCAAGCAGGGAAACAAAATCTAGACTAATGACAATAATGTAATTGCATGCCGAGTTGGTCAAGGCCTGTGCATTGTCAGACTGAAAATTGCAACAAAAAAACCTGAATAACAAAATATGGGATTGGTACTTGACAACATTTATACATTAGTGACACTCCATAAGCTCACTGATTGTAAAGGGTATACCAGTAACAATCCTCCAGAGACATTGTTCGGTCTGAATTACTCGCAAACTTGAAAAATAGCATATAAAGACCTCCTTATTCACAAATATGAACGTGCACAAAATCTCTAGCAACATAAACAACTTGTTGTAAAAAAAAAGGAAAAAAAAGGCAACTACTGAATTTGTTAAATTTTGGGTTGATAAGAAATGACTACGAGTGGGATCTGAACCTGCAACCCACCTCGGGATTAACATGCCGGGGCTCTACCGACTGAGCCATCTAGCTATAATGTTGACAGTCTCCTTATTTTGTCAATATCTTTGTTCAGGGGGGTGCCAGTCAGACGCCATTCAATCTGTAACCTGTAACTAATGAATTTGATAGAATTTCTCCAGGTTGTTTTTATGGTAAATTTAGTGAAAACAAAAGGATGTGGAATTGATATAACTGTGCATAGCTTCTTTTCAATACCAAGGCTTTGGCTTTGGCTTTGGCTTGGGCTCTGGCTGGGGCTCTGGCTTGAGCTCTGGCTCGGGCTCTGGCTCGGGCTCTGGCTTGAGCTTGGGCGCCGGCTCGGGCTCTGGCTTGGGCTCTGGCTTGGGCTCTGGCTTGAGCTCTGGCTTGGGCTCTGGTTTGAGCTCTGGCTTGTGCTCTGGCTTTGGCTCTGGCTTGGGCTCCGTCAGTAATTTTGGAAACCTACACTTTCGGTACGGGACTTCAAATAGGTGGACGGTGCCTTAAGCCAGAGCCCAAGCCTAAGCTGTAGTTTTGAACATGGCACAAGAACGATGATGTACAGGCCCTGAAACAATACTTTGCTAGTGGAGGAAATGTCATAAATGACAAAATGAATTCGCAGAAAAAAAATTGTCTCTTACCCAGGAAACCACTATATACATTGGATTGTGGCACAGCATCCACAATCCAAACATTACACCCAAAAATGAGAAACTATATTTCTGAACATCTCAATTACATAGTGCATGGTGCACTAACGCTCACTTGGGAAAGATGCACAAAATATTTGTGTGTGTGTGTGTGTGTTTCTCAACAAACATTTCGGAAAAAACAACAAATATGTTCGTTTTAAAACTGTGTTTTTAAATTTAATATTCCACATTTGGTTGGGGTGTTTGTTCATTTGTTTGGTTTGTTACTACTGACCACCATGTTGTTTTAATGAAACACAATTGTACTTATATGGACCTTCCACGTATCCTAGTTAAAATCAAACTGGAAAGTCTTTGGCTTTTATTCAAAAGTTCAGTACTTCTGACAAACTATTTCTATAAGGAAGATTGATTCATTAAAGTCAGTTTTTTATTAGATCTTGACAATTTCATAACCAATGCTTCACCTTACATTTATTACTGCAAGATGTTCCTAATTGAGTTTTCCCGTCTTTGACTTGCAGGCTTTTTGTGATTTCTACATTGTGAGAAGAATTTATGACCTCGTAGGTTTGTAAGAAAAACACATAACTTGTAGTCATGATGTCAGACAATTTCTGGTTAACCGGGGAAAATGACAGAAGCAGTGTTAAGTATGGGCTTGATATCTTATTTCCAACAGTATTTGAACAGTGACCAACCTCACCTTTTGCTCTTTTCACTCAAAATTATTTTAGTTTTAAAACCCTAAAATGAGCATTAAAATGCAGAAAGTACAAATGAAACCTGACAAGCTTGAAATAAATAATCAATCAAACAAACAACACTGTCATCAGGTAATTGAAAACCCGCCGCATTTAGCAAACTGTTGAACGAAAAGAAGTAAAAAAAAGTTCACTTAGAATTCTGATTTGACTGAACTACCCATAGTACACTGTATAATATGAGAAGACGAATAATTCAAAAGGGTCTTAAAGGGAATGTATGTATACCATTGTTCTCAGAAGAGTCAAATTATTCCCACCCTCTCGTTATCAAATAATTCATATAGACTAACCTGTGATCGTTTCATCTAATCAAAGGTGGTCACATTTTTATTGAGAACGGCGAGAAAAATTTTATGTTTTGTACAGGATTTTGTGTGTGTTCGTAGCAGTCGAAACAAGCAATTGAAACAAGTGATTTGTAAGGATTTCAAATGCTTGTCCCTCAACTTTGACAGCATTTCTCCCGACGGACTGGTACATTGGTAAAGAGCTTCGTTACCAACAAATTGTTGATAATTACAAACCCTGTATTGTCTTTAATATTGCTATTAAATTTTCTACTAGAAGAAAAGAATGGTGCTATCCCTTAAGGGTGCACCTTCTGGGGGACTAGTGCGCTCCTCAGTTACCGGGTACAATCCTTGCTACACAGCAGAGTCTGCGGTTAGACATGTAGGGTTTATGGATAGAGAACTCAAAAGGGCTTACGTTTGTGGTTTTAAGCCCACTATTTTTATACAATAGTGTACATTCATGAACGGCCAGAAATGACTTTAAGTGCAATGCAAAGACATACAATTAACACAATGAGAACTGTTCTGAAAAATGACTCAAGACCCGCAATTGTGAAATTGACTATACAATGGTAGATTTTAACCTGATTCAAGCTCTGAATCCCAAGTATAGGGGTTTCCGCCATTTTTGATTTCTTTACTCAAGACCCAGTCCGGTATTCAATCAGGAAAATATATATATATAGAGTGACGGCCACTTTACACAAAAGCGACCTGCCGTGCCACAATGGCATGTGTTTTAACAAATGGCCTGATCTTCTTTGCAACGTATAAATATTTCAACAACAGAAAAGTCTTATTGGATGATTTTGCGAAATCAAAATAGGACAAAATTTTGTTAACAGGGTAGGGCCTAAATTTAGTCAAATACAAATTTGATACTAAATAATAAGTAACAGAAGTACTAAAAGGGTGGCTAAAAGGGCATTTCTGGACATTTTGCGACAGTATTTCTATTTGGTATCTAAATACATGAAGGGTGGCATGTCAGAGTAATTCTGTTACATGATTCTATCATTGGAAAAATGTGGGGAAAAAAACTTTATTAATTAGCCCAAAAGCTTTAAATGAATTAGTCTAAATAAAAATGTTACGTTCATCAGCTGACATGTAAAGCGGTTAGCTAATATTGGTTCTATTTTTCTAGGTCACCCTATTGATTTAAGCCAGTCTTTGTTAATAAGCTGTTCTTTCTAGGTCGGCATATTGAATTTAGTCATAGTGGAATTTGAGTTTGATGTTTGCAAATTTACATCTTTTTCCTTCCCGACTAAAAAAAACTCGCAAAGACAATGTCAGTTGTGTTGGATACTAATTCCTATCACGTGTCACAAGAAATGGTCCGTGTTCTGTCTGTATTTGAATGAGTCCAAGCTGTGAAAATCTGCCCTCTAGGTGAGCGGGGTCATCCTTTGGGATTCTAGCAACAAAAAGTTGATTAAAAAATTTGTCCTCTGAAAAAATGATAGCAGGCAGTACATCGCAAACCTTCACGGTTAACTAAAAGATTTGAAAAAGAAAAGCGGTGTTCCATAACTACGACATTACCAATCTTAACATCATTACAAACTCCTCCAAAATTTGAATACAATATTGTCCACATGTAAGCCACAAGTTGTCTACAACTTTAAAATAAAATTTCAGACTTAGGCCTATCCAAGTTCTTAAGAAGAAGAAGAAAAAAAAAAAATGTCCACAAATGTGCTGTCAAAAATGTCTTTTTAAAAATATTACACCCTTATCCAAGAATTGAACAGAACAAAAATAAATTCACCTCTAAGATAAATCAAGAAGTTACTTCGTGAAAAATTTCATTAGTTGGCAGTATGGTCTTCAAGGAAGCAGGTTATATTAATTGGGCAAAACTTAGGAAACATTTACATCTCTTAAAAATTCACAGAAAAACATGCTGAGTATACCCAGAGTCTCTCTCATTGGAATGAAGAGGTGGGATGGTACAGCCGAATTACAAAAGTTGCAATAACAATATCAAATTTCAAAGAGCACCTCAAACACTTATTGTAAAAAAGTTCTTTAAATGCATGTTTTTAACATGGCCAATTTAAAAAGTGGATTTATTTTCCATGTTTATGATTCCACTGTCGTTTGGTATTTTCTTCCTGTTTCTGGGAATTGGGAGACATACACCTTTTTTATCAACAGTAAAATATGTAAACCTGTTAAGCTCTCCAGGAAATCCCACCGTTTTTAAATGTATGTCTTAATGTTTGTACATGTAAATGTTGTTTTTTTTTTGCCAAGATATATATGATAATTATTATTATTATAACTATTATTATTGTGAGTCTCTTGAACTCCCTGAAAGCTGATGAAGAAAGAGTGTGTGCCTTAACTGCTATGCCATGCAACATAGTATGCATTCTGTGGTTAAACTTAGAGGAAGGCATTTTGGGGGGGACACCAATATCTTTAAAGGTCACTATCCTGTCAACTAGGCATACATGAAACCAAAAAGTCACAACTTTTGTGGTTGAATTTTCATCACAGTAGGAACTTCGTCTCACATCTGAAAGTTTGTATGCAAAGACGGTTAGCGGTGGCGCTGTTACATTAAGAAGTTTGCAAGAGTCACTACAGCTTCTTACTTTCACTCTAGATTTTGTAACTACCTAGATGTATGTATACACAAATCCCCAAACTTAACAAACTATATATCAATTGATATTTTAAAATCCGAAAGACACAGTTACTTTTTTATTAAAACACTAAACATACCATTTTCTTGTACACATTTTTTACATGCCACTGTTGTCTCTTTCCCACTGTAACAGTATGTGTGAATAGGAGCAGTAGCAATCCAATAACATGGGGGTGGTTGCTATTCCTTATGCTTGTTCCTTATTCCTTATTCCTTTATACTTGTGAACAGCAGCACAATGAATAAGCAACTAATAACAAATCAATGTTAAATCTCTCTTATGACTGGCACAAAAATGAATGCAGTTGATGTTGGGATAAATTTCGAACACAGCGCAAAGAAGTGCGACTTCTTACCTTGATCGTTTCGCTGGGGGCGGTGTTCCTTCAGAATCGAGGGACGGATACTCACTATCCTGAGAGGAGCGCGTAGATAAAACTGGACTCGCATCTATAGGCATGGTGACCCTTGTTAAACGAGCTGCTTCATACATTCAGATACAGGGAACAAGACCGAGCGGTCCCAGCGAGCAGCGACAATCTCCAGATGATAACGGCTGCTCTTTTCTTCTTCTTCTAACATCCAGCACAACAACTTTACAGTAATCTCTGATTCGTATTTTCGAACACTGAAGATCAAATTTCTACATTGATTCCTGCTACTGAAGTAGGTGCTTGGTTGACGGTCTAGTGAGACTAGGCTTTCACAGGAAACGACGACCTGTGCACAGGATCCCCAACACAAAAACGCATAACAGTGTGGATATTGTGCAACTCTGAAGATGTCTTATGACTTGCAGACCCAATGGCAAATGTGTGCAGGTGCAGGCTAGGTCGAGAACGTCGAATCTTATTTCACATTGACAGAGAGCTTTGCATGATATGAACGGTAATATCCGTCTGTGTGTAGTCCAAGAGGCTACAGTGATCCAATCCCTTGATGAGTGGAAGGCAGGGGGAAATGATACAGTTAAAACTGATGTTCACAAATTGTTGTTGCCGTGCTCTGGGGAGAGCTCCTGTTTGAAATGAAATATCTCACACATTGATCAAGATAGGAGGAACCTGTGAAATAGTCCACTGTCAAACATCACCTACAACAGCTGTTTTTAATTCAGCGGGGAATTTGGGTGTTACTTTAGGATATCCAACTGAATTACAATCACCATATAATGTTTCTTCATCATGAGGACATGGTGTCCTGCATCACTGGAGTGGCAGTGTACACAAGCATCGGAAGATTCCCTCCTGCAGAATGTAAACTCACACCAGGGAAAGAGGGTATCAAACCTGTGCTAATCTTGTCTGATGACACACCAAAGTCGTAACGGGAGATCTGTTTAAAAAACACAGCTAGAAGTAGCAGTACACTGCAGTCTCGGTGTAAATACGCATACCCTGTGACGGTGTGCGCACCCCGTGTATTATGAACTCACATCCAGTTGCAACTCAACATGCATGTACATGTACACGCACACTCAGTGAATACACAAAGGTAAGTCCCGAGGAGTCTACACAACGAATTGGGCCGACCAGCCGACCGCCTGTGGCCACACGAGCAAAAAAAAAAAAAAAAAAAAAAGGAGAAAAAAAAGACAGTCGAAAAAAAAAAAGAGAGGAAAAAAAACCACAATACAAATATCTCCAGTGCGGCGAATGGCCAGCCTATTTAATGCACTCCCCAATGGGATTCCAAGCACAGCACGTAGCCAGTAGCTACATATAGTAGAAGTTCCGCTGTTGAACAATCCTCACCGAGTATCAACCTTTTGTATCGGAGCTGGAGAAAAAACCTTGGATGGGGATTGGAGATCAGAAAGGCCATACAAAAAGCTTCCCTGGTTCCAGAACGGGGCTTACGGGGGCAGATTCCAGCAACAACTTGGTAGAGATTGGTGGGGTGTGTTATGTGTTGTTGTCCGCCGGGCTGAGGGGGGGAAAGCAGCGGCTGTGTGACAGCACGGTGACTGAATCAGCTGATAGATGTCACAATGCCTGTGTATAATGCTAGGTACTACCAGCTCTATACAGTAACACTGACTGTGTGCACACACGTACACACTCGTTCCTGTCCAAAAGTTTGTAGGATGCTTTACACACAAAATATGTCCAGGTGTTGAAGCGTTTGTCAGGCTCAGTTTAGGGAGTGTGTGATTTTGCTTATCCTGTTCAGACAAACATGTTTTTCTTTATGTTCAGAAGTGCAAGGCAAACAATTGCTGTACACAATCCATAGACACAGAGCCCCAATTAGGATATGTGGAGCACCGCCGATCTGGGCACCAAGCAAGATAAAGACACTGATCAGGGTAGTTTGAGTCTCACAGATACATATCTATAAAAAAAACGCCGATTGGGACATCAGGAGAGATAGATTGGATTGGGGTACATTCAATCGCAGTGCTGATCTTAAGTTAGAAAACACTGTCTACTAATCACCAATTCAGTTATTATTATATTTTGTTTAAATCATGGTGCTGTTCTATCATGGAGTGAAAACAAAACTGTGGGCTGATAGACCATTAAGATGCTCTGTCCCAACTGCTAATAAAATGTGGTGTTTATTTCAGAACTAAATTCTCACTCAACACAACACATGGGACTTTCTGACTGTGCATCAAGGGTAACAAAACCTGCCTCCCCTGATGGCACTGCACAATAATTGGTCCTGAGAGTGCAGGTCTGCTCTGTCCCAATGTGACACTCAGGCAAACTAGTAAGACTATGATCTGCTTGTCCCTCTGCTGGACTTAGACGGAGAGACATGTACTGACTTCACCGGCAGATCCAGGCTCAGACTGGAGTGCTACTTTCAGCTGCCTATGCATGTCACACCACACACCACACTGTGGGGATCCACCCAATAGTCAGGCAGTGCTGTTTATTATTGTCAAACCCAATTACAGCTCACAGGTAATGCATAATGACTATGGCCTAAATTTCCCAAGTTCAATTCAGGTCAGCTCATCCACACAACTTGCCCCGGTGTATAATTTTATACACAGTGTGTGTATGTGTTGTGTGTACATGTGCGTGTTGTGCGAGTCGCTAACTCTCTGGTGAACCCTCCCCAGGCTTAATGTAACCACTCCAGCATGACTGATTTGCATATTTATAGGGACTGCACGCAGCTAGATGGAAATGACATTAAACTGGGCCATACCACTGCCTTCAAACCAGAAGGGGAGGTTCAATGAGAGAGAGAGAGCGAGCGAGAGAGAAACCTGCGCCATACAAAAGAGTAGGGTGAGGGTGGATGACCTAGTTTAGAGATGGCATGGCCTTGGGCAATTGTGTCACACTAACAATAGGTGTAGGGAGTCACTTTACTGGCTTTGTTTTGCGTTGGATTTGCTCCATTTCAACTGAATGGGTTGTAATAATGACGAAACCAGTTGTGTGAGAATGAGTATGAAGGAAACCCAGAAGAAAAAGAGGGAGGACAGGAAAAAAAAAACCAGTCAGGGACCCATGCGAAGGAATATCAAGAAACTTGATCATGCAATATTATCTGTCATCTCAACTGTAATTAATGAGCTATAGGCAGTTCCTTTTGATATGTTTTAGTCTGTCAGAAAGCAGATGGCAAAAATGACATTGTAGCGATTAAGTACATGTACATGTTTCTGACCAGCTCTGAACTGATGAGTAAAAAAAAAAAAGAGGGAAGATCATTTAAAAACATGTCAGATGCATCTTTGGACAAACATTTTCTTACCTCATTTCCAGATCATTTTCATTCCTTTGTTTTTGTAGACAAAGCTCGGAAACCAACCCACTCTTTATGATATTCAGTTATAGAAACTGAACAGGTTTAAAAAGAAGAAGAAGGTATTTCACCACAAGCTCTCCTACAGAACTGCACAAAAACTTTAGCCACACTCCTCCACGCAAAAAAGGTTCTAAAAATAACATTACAAACTTCCTGTTCTGGTCACCCCAAGCAGGTTGTGTCAAGCATGCAAGGTTTTGTTTGAAGTGTTCACCCCTAGATGGCAGGCACCATGAAGGTTTGATCCACAGTATGCATATGGCACACGGCTCTTTTGATGCCAAGGTAACATACCATGATAACATAAGAAGACAAAAGTCAATTGAGGAATTACACACAAAAAGAATCCTTGGTGTAAAGTTTCCTCTGATAACAAACCACGCTCTTAGATAACTTTGTCAACAAACACACATTCCAAACAAACACCCCAACAAACACAACTACTCTCTCAATATCAAACTCTTCTTTCCAATAAAATTACCACAGGTTGAGTTAAAGATCAAAAAGTCTCTGAAAACTTGACAATTTAAACCAATGCACTCTTCTCTACGCCAACTTTGTACCATTCCTTTGACAATAGCGAACTTAATTCCAAACACACTTACCCACAGTTCGGGCTTTCACATCCCACCACTTCGCCATCATAACAAATGACTCAAGAATGGATGGATTAAGAAAAAAACGTCGTACGCAGAATTAAAAAGAAAAAAGAAAAAAGTAGCGTCTGTTTCTTACTCAAGTGAACTCGTGAACCAATGTTGCTCTAATTACTCGGGGTCATCAGAGTAGGAAACCTTAAAATTACCCCCTATTAAAGACAGGGAAAAAATAGCCACAATATTGAATATGTGTTTGCAACAAACAGCAGCGAAAACAGGAACCGAAATGCCCGCGACCATTAGGGATTTCAGACGTGCCTGCAGGGGTTCTGAATCCTTAAGGGTACCCGCTACCACAATGCAAACCATTTTCAGCTTCACATGAAATCTTATGATCAAATTAGTGAACAGGGAGGGAATTTAATTACGTGCACTTGATTGACTTGCTTTTGATATTAACGTAAGGGGGGGGGGAGAGGGTAGACTTAGGGCTGAGGAACCTGACTACAGTTACGTGCCTAGTTTGCGTGATTATCGATTCATCAATTTTGATTCTTGTATCCCCTTTTGTGATTTGTCAATATGTTTCAATCTATGTTTACAACAACAACCGGTTTTAGTTACAGACATTGATAGTCTTAAATAGAGTTTTAAGACCCCCCCTTACATGTGGACGTCATCTGGTTTACAACACCAGGGTAGCATTTGGTTCCGACTAAGTTTTGTTGAACTTTCTCCTGCTCATTCAAGTGCAACAGAACAAAATTTGATTTTATAGTTTGCTGAGAACTATACACTGGAAACAAAAATGTTTATGTATTAATTGACTTGACATGGGTCCAAACACAGCCACAAACACGTGGAAGTTTCAGATTATTTCATTATACCATTTCCAAGAACAGCACACTGTATTTTGATGCTTTTTTTTTAACGCTCAAATCCATCATTGTCTCTGAAGATCCATTTAAGATGATTTGATATTGCTTGTTCATGATGAACAACTTTGCAAACTTTTTGGTAACAATTTTGCTGTAAATAAATTGGTCAATGGCATAGAAATAATTTCAACAGAAGAAAGAATGTAAACTATATTGCTGAGCCTCTACCATGGTTATTTTGGAAGTTTATAGGCATCAAATCCACTAGGCTTTGAGATATAGTACTACATAGTAAACAGGTATGCAACTGCAGTTTGTCAAAAACAGCGCTTAAGGCAGAGCAAGAGTTTGTGTGTTTTTGAATTCTCAATGTCAAAGATGAGAAACAAAAATCAAGGAAATAAGTGAACAGCTGAAAAGTTGCATGCCCGAGTATAAACTGTACTAGTCCATAGTCGTTTGCAACTGTTTTGGTCTTGTTCACTTTTTTGCACACATGAATCGTGAAAATAGAATCATGACAACAGCATCTTGGTCTTGTTCACTTTTTGCATGTCAATCATGACAATAATTTCAAAACAATAGAATCCTGGTCATGATCTCTTTATGTACTTCAATCATGACAATAGAATTGTGATGATACAATCCTGACAATAGAATCTCGGTCATGTACTCTTTTTGCACATCAATCACAACAATAGAATCATGACAATAGAATCTTGTGACACAAACAAAAGAAGCCAGACTAATTTTCCTTCAAGCTTAAGTATGGTTAAACTGATTTGATCATAAGAGAGAAAAAGGATGGCTGCAAAAGATTCATGGCAATTAAATCTTGGTCACATAGAATCATGACAATAGAACCTTGGTCATGTTCTCTTCATGCATTTCAATCATGACAATAGAATCCTCACAATAAAATCTTGGTCACATTCTCTTTTTGCACATCAATCATGACAATAGAATCGTCACAATAGAATCATGACAATAGAATCTTAGTCATGTTCTCTTTCTGCACATCAATCATGACAATAGAATCTTTGTCACATTCTCTTTTTGCACATCAATCATGAAAATATCATGATGAAGGTCTATGGAACCTCACAATTGAGAGACTGAAACAAAGCAGTCATTTTCATATTCCCTTTAATAATTCTGGCACACCGCATATTTGTGGAGAGAGTATCAAGTCCAAAATGTGTGAGGCACCTCCAGGAATTGCGCTCCAAACTTTCAAATTGCAGTAAGGTGTGACATGACAGTTTCCTTTGATGATTTGACTTTTTTTTTAAAAGTTTGTCATGTGAATGATTCCCATACCTGCCAAACCTGACGGAAACTGGACAATTACTGGGGGATATTAGATATTACCACCAGGTCAATGATCAGACACTCTCTGTATTGTTTCAAGGTTTACTTCTGCTAAACCTTTTGAAATGGAATTCATCACACATTTATATATATAATTGTTAATCATTCAAAACATATACACAAAGGCTTCCATTGCGAACATCTTTTGCTTTATTTCCTGCACCTGTTTCTATTTATTCAAATCTGGTCTGAAATAAGAGTTACCGAACAAGACACAATTACAAAGACAGTTTGCCATTGGAGAAAAGAGGAAAAAGCAAGGCATCAGCTCAAAATCCTGGCATCTGTTTGTAAGTTACTGAACCTTTTTGAAGAGAGTGTACTTGGATTCCATGAAAAAGACACATTCGTTTGAAGGAAACATTAGGTATTTGTTCAGCTGTACTTCACCCGTAGGAAGCGGGTACCATTCATGAAATGTTGGCCTTAATATCTCAACCCGTAGATCTCCCGTTTTGCCTAGTGAAAAATAATAATGGACATTCGTATCGCAACAGTGTCCATCTAGCAAAAGTGCTTCGGGCACTTATGTACACATGTAATTGTTTTTTGTGAGAAGACAACCCGTTTATACAGCTTTTTGCATCAGGTTACATAAAGTATAAAAATAAATTTAGTGTTGCTCAAAGTGTACCTGCAAAAACTACAAGAAGGGAATTTGATACTTGGGTGTACAGCTGATGATATGTACCCACAGGTTGATTTTTATGCGTTATGCAAAACCAGTTTTATTTGTTGACTTATCAATGGCAGGGCACTAGTGTAAATGAAACCATCAAGGGCAAGATCTGTTCTCAAAAAAAACAACAGCATCAGAGACTCAACCGGAATGATTTTATGGACAATATCCATTGCAAATAAGGCTATGGCAGCCTTGTGCTACAACTGGCCCCAAATTAGCTCAAGGATAGAATTCCAAAGAGTAAGAAAAACACTGTTTTTTTTCCATGTACTCAAAGGTTCTTGTTTTAAAGAAATCCAACACAAATTAGTCCCTTGAAAGCCACACTGCCATTTTGCTTTCTAATTGAAAATATAACGAAGCACCAACCAACCAAAGACAACTGAACCCATGAAATGTTACATGTTTCTATCAAAAAATAGCTATTAATTTTGATCGTTTTTATCCTATATAATTGACTAAATGTACAATAAAACTAACCCGTGGAAATTTCATTTGAAAAGGTGGTAGCATTATTGAGATATCGCCGAATATCTGGAGCGGATATGTCCACGCAGGAAGAATAATCCGTATAATTGGAATACACAATCTGAGAAGCGTTTCATGCATAAGACGCTTCTCAGATTGAAATTTGTTTGAATCCTTTTCTCTAAAACCACATTCCTCAGAAGGGAATCGTTTCTCAAAATGTTATACATTATCAACAGCTGCAGTGCATTTTATCAAGTGAGTCTGTATGGTTCTTTAATTTTGGAGTAATTACCAAAGTATACACTGCCTTTAAGTCATCTTAACACAATGAACTTTCCAGATAAATTCCAGCAATTTTATAATCAGTGGATTATGATGGTTTATCCTAAAGTACGTTTTAAAGCAGCAATGCCTCGCAAAAAAAAAAAGGGTCCCTAGCTCAAAGGAATCACGGCCAGACGATCACTTTACAAAAGTTTGGGACTATTAGGCAATGAGTTTAGGAAAAACAGCATCTAAACTCTGGTCCTAACCTTCCAACATTGAAACGAATCCCCCAGCTGGTGCTCCAGTTCCAATTCTACAGTAAATACATTGTGAGAAACACGTCAAATGAAATAACTTCTCAGGATGGACAGTAACATCTTTCACCCCCAGCAGAATTCACGGGTAATTTGCAAAACACATTTCCGGTAATTACGGCTAGCGTATAAACACACCCATTAAATGTGTACATGTTGCACAAGCTGTTTTCCTATACATCCTAAACCATACCAATGTATAGTGCTCATAGTCCGCCTTACAGCCACCAAATGGAAACAGCAAATTGCATGTAGAATGAACCCATGGGTATTGGGGTGGGCTGGCAAACTGCATTTCCGAAATATGTGGAGGGATCTAATTGACATTTTGTGTGTGTCTTCTGGTGTAATACAATGTATGCTAACGAATAGGCATGATCAGTCAATCGCATTGTCTTTACTCGCGGGACGCATTTTTGACCTGTTTCCAAAAGCTGAGCATCAAGTTCCAGTTTATATCCCAGAGAGTAGTCGGATATGACTGAATGTTTGAGCTAATGACCTATAGCTGCAAGGTGATGCATTACACGTGAAAAATAAATGGTTTAAGTCTGACTTCAGTCCCACCCACATCCCAAGAAGATCCACACAAGAATGCTCCAAGAAAGTACGGAAAGTGAAATAATTGACTTTCTGAAGTTTCAATAGAAATTGGTGATACGGAAGTGTAAGCATTACAAGGCCGGAAATCCATGTGTCGACGACATTTGAAAGCCGTTTCCCCTTGGTACTGCTTTATGAACCTGAGTATTCACAGTCTTCCTTTAATTCTAGACCTACACACGTACACTGTGCCTCACAAGAGAGATTCTTGCGAGTTAAGAACACCTATTACTATCATTATTATGTTTGATCAATTTCAGTTAACCCAAAGTGTCATGGCCGAGCGGCCAAGTGCACCAAACTTAAGTTCTGGCATTTTCAGAATGCGGGTTCAGGTCCTGGTCATATCATTTGTGTCCATGTGTGTCCAATAATTGCTCTGTCCTTCAGATGGGACATGAAGATCTGTCCAGGGTGCTGTGTAATGCACATAAAAAGAACCCAGAGCACTTAAAAGAGACGAGGCTCACTGTGTTTCTGAAACTGTGTTTCTGAAACTGTGTTTCTGAAACTGTGTTTCTGAAACTGTGTTTCTGAAACTGTGTTTCTGAAACTGTGTTTCTGAAACTGTGTTTCTGAAACTGTGTTTCTGAAACTGTGTTTCTGAAACTGTGTTTCTGAAACTGTGTTTCTGAAACTGTGTTTCTGAAACTGTGTTTCTGAAACGGTCCGGCGTCAGTATGCACCACCTCCCCTGTATCCCCTGCAAGATGTTTCAAGGGGGTTATATATAATCCCTTATGGGAGGGACTCTGAAGGAAAATAATCAAGTATAAGGGACGACAGATTTATTTTGAACTCAGAAGAAATCAACACAGTTTGACACAGAGACCACAACGGCATACTCCTCCCAAAAGAGATTTACACATGGCTGTACCCACGAGAGTCGTAGTGACTTTCTACATCCATACCATGCAAAGCTTCAGACATCACTTAACTGTTTGGCTTCTCTCTCGTTTTGTGTCTTACCCCTCAAAAAAAAAATCTTGCCAATAATGTCTCTTGACTTTCCGAGGGATGGACAGAGGCCACTCTGATGTTGAGCAGGCTCACCCAATAATTAGAAAGCCTTTAAACTATCACAAAATAACATTTATTTAAGTAAAGTAGTCCAGCTTTATTGATGCGTTTTTAATTTGGGACTGTGTAAAAAGGGATTAACTCCTCCTATGTACACTAATGCATTTAGGGCATCGATTAACTTGATCCATTTAGTCTATTTCCTTTGGGAAAAACAAAAAAATGATCACCAAATCCGCCCAAATGATGCAATAAAAAGAAAATCGAAGCAGTAAAAGAAGCTTCCAGTGTTTAACCGCACAAAGACGACCATTCTAAAAGAGTGTATGACAGAAATTGAAGTACAAATCCTGTTACTATGGACTACAACTTCTCCCAATTAAGAGGAGAGATCAATTTCAACAATTCTATTAAAACCGATAAAGCCATTTAGTAAACCTGACCTGCCCACAATGTACAGGACACAATATAAGAGTATTCCAGTTACTAGCTGGCAACTATTGCTTTTTTCTGAGCTAATTGGATCAGTATCGGTTAGTGAAAGGGTTGGGCCTCACCGCTATTGAGACCCGACCATGCGCATTTGATCCTGGAGACAATCAGCCGTCGGTGTGTGGGGGCTTTACTTCCATCCACCCACCCTTGTTTCCAATTCCATTTACTCCATTCAATCTCTGCATGGCCGACTAGCCCGCTGGATGGGCCTAACGCAATAATCGGCACGTTATAATCCGTTACGTCGGTCGAGTAACCTTGGCGGGTCGGCCAGGGGCCCCCCGGACCAATTAGATCAAAAACTCGCATCTCTATTAAAAACTGTGCACAAATGAGGGAGTAGGCAGGTACCGCTGCGCGCTGCATGCATGAATATATCAATAGTTGTCGCTGATGTTGATTTAGAAATGGTGCTTTTAACCACACCAAGGAATACATCAGCATTCACACACAGTTTTGTTAGTGTTTCAACTAAAATGTATAATATTTTATTCTATAGATATTGACGAATTCCAGTTAAACATATTGATCCATCAAATTCTCAATGGGCAAAAAATAATTTAGAGCTTCTATTTAGGATACAATTTAAAGCTGCAACAATGAGGCAGTTTTTGAAAGAAAAATTTGACTAAATCATTGCATTTTGTAAACACTGCTGAGCAAAGAAATTATCCGATAGTAATTCTGATGTTTCAAACTGCTTATAGTAAATTGGGACAGGGTGAAAGACACGGTATGATAAAAGCATGCATGGATACACACAATGAAGAGAAAGTTGACTACCAAAGTGGACCGACAAAAAGAAAGGCTTACATTGTGTAAAATGTTAAACATTTCTTACAACTGATTAAAATCCCCCAAATATATCCGGTATCGATGATAAAACAGCCATCTCGGGATCGATACCCAGCAGGTACAGAAGCGCGTGCTGCTCAGCCTAAAGGTCAAGGTTTAGACCCAGCATGCCACATTAGATTCCCCACTAGGGACGGCTCGCTGTGCGGACTATTTACACTGACAACAGATTAGGCTGCGACTCTCCCTGGCCAAAAAACCTTGACAAACATCGTTTTGTCTCACGCTGGAAACGTGACCCAATTCTACATTTTTTTTCCTTTTCTCATTCTCTCCCCCATTCTTTTATTTTTCTACTCCAAGGTTTTCCTGCATCAAGGACTTGCTTTAAGGGCCAGATTTCTTGATTCCGACCTGAAAATTTTGACATTGAGAATTTTCAGGAAGCTTGACTTTAACTCGCCGACTTTTTAAGATGACATTCAAAACTGAGGCAATTTCAAACTATAATTGCGTGGGTTTACCTAAGACATTGCTATATTATCTTGACTTCTTTTGCTCTTTTGGTCAAAACTTTTGACAAATTGCAAACACAGCATGGCTTTGCATAATTAAAGCATACAACAAAAAAGTTTTTGCCAATGTGACTGAAAAGAAATCAGTGTCCTTTGGTCAATTTTAGAGGCACATAAATAGCCAGTTAGATTCAATACACAAATTTAATTGAATTGAAAGCATCTTTTCATTAATGGAGCAACTAATCAACTCAGATAATGGCCTCACGAGGGAGCCCTAAAGGAATATCAGTGAATTCTTTATGTGCTTGTTGCTAAGGAGCATTGTCTACAGTATAAAACACAAAGATAAATTGCATTTAGGTAACTAATTGGTAACTACCCTATTGATAACTATCTTTAAGAAGTCCTCATTTTTCAAGTGTTCTGTGGCCCAGACCTTGTGATGGGCAATCTTTATTGTGACAAATTTTGAGACTGGAAACAATACCTGAAAGGGGAATTTCTCCAAGCTGCTACAAATACACCCCCCAAACCCCCCCCCCCAAAAAAAACCCCACAAAAAACAAAAACCAAACCAACACTTTTCATTTATAGAGACACAAGTAATGAGTTGAATGTCACCTAATTGTTTCATACCCTTGATGCATACTGGGATTATTCAAAGGAAAACCACTGACTATTTACAACTGTGGTAAACATTCCCAGGGTACCAGTTTGGTCCCTTTTTTCATTGTGTGTTTTTGTCAGTCACATAAATTAAAGATTGTAATCTAAAGAGGGCTGGGCTGAAAGGAAGAGAGAAGAAAGAAAAAAACCCACTCCAACATTTAGTCACAAATGGTTTGCCATTCTGCCTCCCACGTGTTTGCAGCGTACGCAAGTCAACATTTCCTGCACATAGTTTTGCGTTTTACACAAGAGTGATTCATGAGTATGAAGCATGATCCCGACATCCATGATGCCCTGATTGATGGCGCCCAAAAACAATAATTATCCACTGAGATCGTCAGTTGGTGAAATAACACACTAAAAAACACAAAAAAATAAAACCTGCGGAAAGTCTCAGCCTACGAGAGATCCCCAATCAAACGTGACTTTAACAATCACCACTTGGATCAGACTTATTCTCATGCAATCAAAAAATATACATAAAAAGACCTTGCTGTGGATCAGGGAAAAAGTGAATGCCTCCACGGGGCAACCAGGGCAATCTGATGCAAAGAGTTCAAATCCCTAAAGCAAACATTATACCCTCTGAATATCAACACAAGAGAGAGAGAGGGAGAGAGAGAGATGGAAGCTAGCCACCACAGTCTGCCAGGGGTATCCAGCCATGTTTACTACATGGTTGGGATAAACCCAGAGCAGTCTGAGTGGCATGTTAGTGACCTTGAGAGCAGACTAATCTAATGGGTAAACAGTGATGTCCCCATCAGGTCAGCTATGTGTACAAAAGCCATTATGTTTTCCCTCAAAAGGACATCAGTATTCTCAATGAGAAGGTAACAACTGTAGTTTGGGGAAGTCGCTGCTCCTTCCAATCCTTAATCTCCCAAACTACCATCAATCTAACCTGTGGAAAGTCAGACTTGTCTTGTTGATGCTTTCGGAGACCCCAACAGCCAATAAACAATACCACTCAGGGCTCCGAATTATTTACACTGGACCAAAGGCCTGAGGCCAGTGACAGGCCAGTAAGTCTGGCATACCTCACTGTGTATCTTTAATTTAAAACAAATTATGTTCAAATATTGACTTTGAGTTCGGTAAATATCTTTCAAGTTTTCGAGCATTACCCATAAAAACAAATGAGATAAATCTTCTCTTTATGTTTGTACAAATAAAAACAGGTTTTTGAAACTGTGTATAGAGTTTTTCTCGTTTTAATGTTGGTCTTGTAGCAAAAAGCTTTAGCTAAACAGCCCCGCTGCCTTGTGGATTTTCTCCCAAGTTCAAGCCCTTCACACTGGTAGTGATTCACAAATGATTTTCTGACTTCATTCTGCTGCTCCCTTTTCAATTCTTTCAACCTACTGTTACACCAGTATACTTGTATGTGTATGTTGTGTTGTCATTTAGCCTTTGAGAAAGATTATATGCTAAAGTGGAATAGTGGGGCCATGAACCATCTTAAAGATTTATACCATAGGTAATTAATTTTGTTTGGTAAGCAGTTTGCAACAGCTACCTCTATTTTAAAAGGTTTTTTTCTTGACTCTTTTCTTGAAGTTGCTAATGATATTTGCAGGCTACTTTGGACAGAAAGAATGGCTCAGTGGATAAAGTTTACCGCAAAAAAAAGAAGACATTCTTAAGTCACCCTGGTTAACAGGTAAACGTTACTATAAGTAAAATTAGTTTGTTCCGCCTACTACCTTTGGTAACTTCTGCCTAAAATCTAAACAAAATGTGGAAAGCCTGTTGTACATCTCTGGAGGGTTAGCAGGCTACTCAAACCCTGGTTCCAATCCCAGACCGGAGCCGTGCATGTGGATTGGGTTTTTCAGTCCCGCCTTGGGTATTCCCCATTGGGTTTTTCCTCCCACAACTAAAACTGGCATTTCTTCAGCATCTTCTCTACACAGGTGTTGTCAGGCCTACGGATTACAGTGCCATAAAAAGTAACTATTTCAAATCAAACTTGCAGGTACAACCATCTGAAAAATATCTCTTTTGAAGGAACATTGGCTCTGTCAGTGCCTAAAGTCATTTCTGAGGATCTCTTTGGTTGCATTACCAGAAAGATATAATAATATTAGGAGGAAGAACAAAAAAGGAGTTGTCACTTTCTGTTGCTTTGTACATGCATCCTTGGGAATGTATTATATTGACTCACTGCTAAGTATGAGTACAATGAATTTATAGACGCTTGGGAGATCCAAAGTGCTAGAGAAGAACTGCTACTTATTTCAATTTGGAGTGTATACCGAGACACAAAGAAAATAGCTGTGAAATTCCCATCAAAAACAAAATACAGGCTTGGGGAAAAAAAAATCAATCTGAAAGCCAGTACCAAGGCTAGCACCAATCCTCCTGAGAAATACATCCATCTGGAAAACGCCAGGCTAAAAAAAAAAAAAAAAGCATTTAAAGACACCCGAATTGCTTATTTCAATAGCTGCAATTGAAATAAGCATGTAAATGAACATGCACAAAGTCCCTAACAAAACACAAACTATTTATCATTGTTTTCATTAAAACAAGAACAAGGATTACTTGGATAGTGTGTTTATTGGGAACTAAAAGATGGGAATGAGTTGACTTTAATCCCAAAACCAACGACGTCATGTACAGTTAAAGGTATGAGACACAACAAAGTTACGCCATAATATTAAGCCATTTACGAACTAGATTTGAATATACCAAACAATACCAAACAAAGATATTGACAAAACAGGGGAAACTGCCAACGTTAGGGCTAGATAGCTCAGTTGGTGGAGCGCCGGCACATTAATCCGGAGGTCACAGGTTCAAATCTTGCTATAGTAACTATGTCTTTGTTCACCCAAAATCATTGAATAATATCTGGTACAACGGTTTGCTTAGTCACAATTTGCTGCTTAAATTTGAATTTCTCAGACTATAGAAACAATGGCTGCGTCAAATGGTTCGGGGCAGGCTTTTTTGTATAGCAACCTCCACATGAGCAAACCCTGGTACCATTGTGCCATACACATTTATTGAGAATTGTGAATGGGTGTTCCAAGATTCTTACATAACTACGCAAATGCTTGCCCCCAATCATGTGACATAGCAACTGCCTCTTCAGTCTGAGGTAGTCAAATTTAAGCGTGAACTTGTGACTAAGCAAGTCGTTGTATGTACCAGACATTATTCAAATCTAACTCGCAAATGGCTTATTCCTTGATGATCACAAGAGGGCAGCAGTAACTTAATCTATTACAGTGAATTTTTGATCCGAAAGAAAGGGCAAGTGTGGGTCTTCAATCTATAAGTGGATGGAGTCCATTTCAGATGACAGACAGCTGCTTGTCAAAAAGCACAAGCAGCAAAAAGTGCAGGTGTTGAACGCTAACCCACAAGAGGAGAAAGAACCCCGACAAAAAAAGCCCTCCACGAGGATGAAAAGGAAGCTAGAAAAAAAGAAGAAAAAAAAAGAAGAAGAAGAAAATGAACATCCTTTATGACAAATCAAACATTTGACTTCTAACTTCTGAAGAGGGAACTGGCTTTGTGAATTCTCGGCCAAGTCAACACAGCCCGGATTGTGTAAACCTGACCAAATCCCCCCTAAAAACTGGGTGTGAATACACGAACGTAAAACGATGAAGAGATGATCCCCGATGAAGTACTTTGTACCTAGAGAAGGTTAAGATGTATATCAACAATGGACATAAAGAGCGAGTCTTGTTAGGGAAGTACAGACACGCAGACAATGAGTTCAAATGACACGCATGACATCTCCTTTCAGCACCTGTGGAGGAAGGGCCTTTTTTTTATATCCTTCTGGGTCTTAATCTCTAGGGAACCAGGGATAGTCCAGAGGCTGTTAAGAGGTGCACTATATGAGAATTTAATCGTTTTACGAAGGTGTAATTCACTCCGAAACGGAACTATGACTTTGCATTAATTGGAATTTGTTGCTATGTCATGATCAGGTGCAAGTTTCATAAAGTTTGACTTCTCAACAGTCACACAAACACAGCCATGTTGTGGAATCGTGGGCATTTGAAGGATTAAATACTTGAAATCACACACATGGCCCAAAACTTGACATCAACCATGTCAGCCTAAAATATTGGTAAATCAGTGGAGTCTGGAATGTTTCTGATAACACGCTAAATGAGTTTATGTAAATCAAAGAATCCTTAAACAAGATCAGAGAGAATCAACCCAAGAATAATTGTCTGAGACTTTTGTTTTAGCAGCAAACGGATCGGGGGAAAAAAATCTGAAGGCTTACTTTTGCCCCAAATGATAATTTCCTGCATTTTGAATTGAAGAGAAATTTATCCTCATCACCTCCTTTGGTAGACTCTTCTAAAATTAAAAGTGCTCAGATTTATTTAATTAACTTTGTGATTTTTGTTTGTTTGTTTGTTTGTTTATTTTCTCCCCCAAATAATTAACATTACTTATTTTTTGGCACTGATGCATGCTCAACATTTGCCCTTTGCTGGTTGGCAAAAAAACATATGGTTGTGATTTTACAAAAGAACGGCTGTGTCCAAACCAAGCTACTGTGGCTATCGGCTATGGTCTTTGGCTACAGCGATAACAGTGCAGAATGGGTCTTTTAAGCTATCTGGCTGTAGCCATTGCCGAGGCTGTCAGTTTAGACACGACCAAAGGTTAATATAGCAGCAAATTGCAGTTGATTATAGTCCACCCCCTTACCCTTTGATTATTGGTTCAATGATATCATAAACAGGGAAACCAATCAAAATGGCCGCGGCATGAAAACAAGTTATACAGCAACACATATCAGCGTTTCCAGGCGGCTTGATCCACACAAAGCGTCCATGTACCTCTTCAAAAACACTTGTGTTCCATTGTACCCTTATCACCGCTTCAAGTCCACATTGGTTGCGGCTGCACAACAGCTACAGACAACTCACATTGACAATGCAAATGTACATGCGGCATATTGTGGCCGAGTGGTCAAGCACACTGGACTCAAGCGCTGGTGTTTCTGATCAGCTGAGTGTGGGTTCGAGTCCAGGTCTTGACATATGTGTTCTTAAGCAAGACCATCACTGCTTTGTCCTTGGTCCCATGTGTTGTGTAATGCACGTAAAAGAACCCAGTTATTATACACTTATTTGCTAAGAGAAGGGGTTTGCCACTGTGTTTCTGACAGTGGCTGCCGAGTGCACCGCAGCACCTTGCAAACCGTTAGAAGGTGCTACATAAATGGGTCTCATAATGCAAATCATAGCTCTGCTTATCTCATCGAAAAAAACAAATAATGAGCACTTTGATACGCCCCTAGGGGTGTGATATAAGAACCTAATATTATTATTATTAATTACTATTATGTATATATAACAAAGGGCTTACCCTTGATTTAAAAAAGAAAAGAAAAAAAAGAAGAAAAGTCTTGTGTGCGTTAAAGAATTATAAGTTGACATGGAGTGGTACATGTACATCTGCAGCTCAATGTGGAATGACGTCGCAAGCTCACACAGCGCCCTCACTGAGATCAAAGGAAGACCTATCATTGGCTGAATGTTGTGCATGGCGCATACATGCTTCCATTGTTTGACCACAGCGATGCCGGCCTATGCATGGGGTCTATACAGTCGTACTGTTTTCAGCATGATTTTAATAATAATAATAATAATAATACGGAGGAGCCTCTATGCGCAACACAAAACATAAAATGAAAAAAAAAATACTCAAAGCAATTGTTACAAAAAGAAAGATTCAAACAAATGAGTCTTTAAAAGTCCCTTGAAAATCTGAAGAGAGTCAGCTTGGCGAATATGAAGAGGTAAGTCATTCCATAACGAAGGTGCAATGAAGTGGAAGGCTCATTGACCATCTTTGTTCTATCTTAGGTATTAGTTGGGTGTGCATGGCAGCCCCAACTTACGTATTTTTAGAGAACAAAAACTATTAGACAAAGAGAACCCCTAAAACAAACAAATGATCAATTTATAATATAACACCGGCAACTATGTAAATATTTTAAAAAGGTAAAGTTTACTGATTGGTTTCAATTTAAACAAACACAGACAAAGGGTAGTTCCTTCCACAATAGATTCAATGAAGACAGCCAGCCGTGCTTTTTAAACAAGGTTTTATATCTAGACACATTAAAACTATATGGTCAGGCCATGTGTATTCACACGCACATGAAGCCCTATCACTTGCATTCACAAGGCCCCAATTTATCTTTCTTGATCACAGAGGATCACAAGGAGAAAACAGTGGGCATGTCTCCAATGTTTGTCGTCTCTTTGGTTTGGATGCGCCACTTAACAACAAAAAATAGCCCCTTGTCAAAATCCTTTGTGTCGCGGTATGACTGTAGCAAGGCAACCAGGATGCCAAGATAAAAGTTTAATTGAAATACATTTAAAAATAAAAATTCCCACAAAGACTAAATGGAAATGTCAAGGCCCCGTCTTGTTTTGACGACGTCCTTGTTCGTAAAAATAAAACTGTATCGTAAGAAAAATCTTTTGTTAAAAAGGGTCAACTATGAGCAATGAAAGCATTTCAATCAGCCTTGGATCACTGTTTCCATACCACGAGGGAAAATTCTGTTAAAAGAGATGGATTCTGTATCTTTTTGTTTAAATTTCTTTCTTTTCTTTATGTACGGATTCAGTTAGTTGATTACTTTGGGTATTTTTGGTGGGTTGCTTTCTTGTAATTTCAAATGGCTGAACATGAATTTGATTATTTGTTCTGTTGAACAAATAATTTCGTTATTGAGCTGGGGGTTTTAAGGGAAAAGCCACCGCATTGTTGATGTTGATAAACCAGGAAAAGGTGCCGTCCTTAAATCACGGCAACGTAAAGGGAACAGCACAACTAAGAAACTGTAATACATGTCATGTGAGGAATTCAACAGAAGAATTTTACTCATGCATTTTCTTTCTTCTTAGCTGGAGTTTTTTTTTCAAGCTTAGCTTATTTTTTGTGCTTATCAGCTTTGTGCGATTTAGGCCCTGCTTTGCCACAAAATTACCACATAGTATTTTTTAGATTGATTACTTTATAGCCCTATTTGAAATAACAAGTTGCATCCCCTTAAGGTACAGTATGACCCCTCTGCTGCTGCCTCCCAGGTCGAATTGTAAAACTTGGGTTTGATCCCTGGCTATACGGCAGTTACAGGTTGAATGGCTGGCTTCTGACTGGCACCCTCAAACAAAGACACTGACAAAATAGGAAGACCGCCAACATTAGTGTAAGGTGTCTTGGTTGGTAGAGCGCCAGCAGTGCCAACACATTAATCTGGAGGTCACAGGTTCAAATACCACTCGATTTAAATTTGTCTTTGTTAACCCCAAATCAAGTAAAATTTACCCAGCCAATAAAACAAAATTTTACTTCTCGAGACTATAGATTTGAAATATTTTTTTTGTTTTCCTTTAAGATTGCGTCACACTTTTACAAAAAGAGGGCAAGATCAAGGATTAAGGAGATATTCCTACAGTTTCTTTGATTTAAGGAAAAAATGAGATAAGAGGGATGAGCTTAATAATCAAATTCGTGAAGAGCCCCGCCCCCATTCCCAATTCCAATTACTCCAAAGCTGGCAATTTTTTAAAAATTTATTATCTGATTCTGGTAATGAAACCAAGGACCAAGGATACCTCAAAACCAACTTTAATCACTGTTAGCTTGGAGGTGTGAAGAAATCTGTAGACAAAGGTGCTTGCCATGAACCAGAAACACCGAGGTAAACCCCTTCTCTTCCAAGATAAGTGTTCTGGGTTCTTTTACATACACCACCTACCCTAGCACAAGGAACCTACGGTACTACGCTCCATCCAAAAGACATAGCAATTTTGGTAAAGAATCTTGCTCAAGGACCATGCATCGTGACCAGCCAGGCCAAGATTTCAACCCAAACTCTGTCAACGACAGAACTTGTATTCGGTGCACTAGAACGCTTGGCAATGTCGCTCCACCTTGGTTGCATGAGATAAGATAACAAGATGACTTTGCGCTGACTTACCTTGGATGGACTACGAAGACAAGAAGCAACTACTTCAGTCCCTGTCTGAAAGTGGGGAGAAAAAACCAGAAAACAATTAATGATCTTGCACTCATAACTTAAGAAGCCTCTATAGTTTTGGAAATTGAAATATAATATTTTTGCATTTTACAACAGCTAGACAGATTCATACAAATCGGCCATACACTTCTTTCATAAACTATGATCAAGTAATAAACCACAAGTAAAACTAAGTGGGTCATCATAAATCAACTTTGGAGTGAACAAAGAAAAAATGACTAGAACGGGATTCAAACCTGCAACCTCCATATATACTTGGTCTGTGCTCTACCAACTGAGCTATCTAGCCCTATGTTGGTGGTCTTCCTATTTTTTCAATATCTTTGTTTGGGGGTGCTAATCAAGTTTCTTCGTTCACATCAAAGCTAAATCATAATAAAAATAGTGGTTTTTTTTGGGTCATCTGTCATCAGTTGTCCCCACTTATTGTCTTCCTCTTTTTCCCTGGGTGAGAGTCATTGCTGACAGAAAGGTCTGAAGCTAAGATCCAAATTCTAGAAGGTATGTTGAAATGATGGTGTTTCCATCTTTAGGCAACCCCATGACATACACATTTCAAGGTGCCCTCAGGAACAGTCTTCAGCACTGATGTCATGTGTGTGTACAACGAACACACACACGACATCATTATTTGAGCGCTTCTCATGCGCTATGTTCCATTATGCATTTTATGTAATGGTGTTTTCTTTTTCATCCAGCCTCGGTCTGGTTACATTTGGTGATAATGTGAGAAGGCAAGATGGCCACACCAGGATTAAACAATATTGTTAAAAGTATTCCACTCAATATCTCAGACCACAAACACAACCTTAGTCTATAGCAAAACAAAGTGAGTGTGAGACAGCTTCACTCAACGTATTATATTTAGCAGGAAAATAAAACTCACTTTTTTCAGCTTTGAGGCCTACCAATATTAGGATTTGGCTATCAATGAGTTTCTAAAGTAAGGCCATTTTGATCAAAATAATTTGTTAGGCCAAGTCAGAATTTGCGGCTAGCTATGGCTATGACTAAGGGTGTTTCTTGAGACCCCTCTACCCAACGCATGACACGCCAAACCAGCTGTAGCCAAAGCCACAGCCGCCAATCCGAACATGGCCTAACAAATCATTTTGGTCAAAAAAAGGTTGGCTTCATCTTTCATAAGAATTGTTATTTCCTTTTTCTTTTTGTAAATAACATCATCTCAGTCATTCTTCTTCGACCTTGTCTAGCCGAAGGAATACCGGAATGCAGAAATGCAGGATCTATACAGAGTTTAAGCTTCAATAAAGGCCCATTAACCCATTTAAATGCACCGTCAATGTAACATAAAGACGGAAATTTTCAAGGCAATTCCCCCTCCATACAACACAAAAATTGTTCCTGATTGCAACAATACATCCCCCCACACCATACATAAATCTCTTCAATTTCTTGTGAGTCAACAATGGCATGTGACCAGGGAGAGAATCCAACCAGTATGGACTCCCTTGGCAAGGTCATCCACACATGTCCCATTTCAAAAGAAAGGGGGGGAAAAAACCAAAACAGTGGCAATATAATTTATTTAGGCGATTCAGTTCATTTGTCATTTTTCTCCTTGGTGCCGACACAGTGAATGGCGCAAGGGAGAACAAAAGATAGCTCATGCTTTTGACATCTGCTGTGTGTGCTCTCTCCGTCTGCCAGAATTGCTCCTCTCTATAAGCTGTCCGAAAGAGAGAGAGAGAGAGAGAGAGAGAGAGAGAATAAGGGGGAGGGTGCTTCTCGGAATGACAGACTAGGTTAATTATAGCACAATGGTGTCTGTTAGCGCATCATTGGCCATTTGTCATCCAGTCACTTGGGGCTACACTCTAGCTGTTGTTCCCCACACCTCTGGTCTCCCCCGAGCTGGGCCCAATGTACGCTACTCCTCCTACAAAGGCTTCCCGCCCAGACTCAAGTCTCCTCTTTGTGACTCAAGGCGCCATCAAGTTTCTCAGCAGATTACGTCCGGGGGAGGAGTGGACAACAATGAGTTTGACAAAGCGAGGACGGATCGTCCAAATTCTTACTATTTGAAAGAGGGCATTGTGCAAGACTAATGCGACCAGCCCATCCATGTCAGATGGCAAACAAATAAGTAATACATACACTAGGATTTAATTGATAATACTCGTTTGATTAAGTTCCCTACCTTGATATAAAAATTCTCAAAATATAAATTTCACATAAAACCCTGAAAAGTAAATTTTTTGCTCACAATATTTATCCAGTCTGACGAACGTTAACACTTACAGAATCAATTACTTTTGTGTTTCTTTATCAAAGCCATGGCATGATCTATCTGCCATGTCTTTGTATTACAATGAATGAGATGCTCTATTCTTCAAACCAGGCACTTCATGCCCAAACTCAAAACTGGGTTTATTTGCTCATCAAATAGCTGAGAAGATGAGCTTTCAAGTAACACCCAATAGGAATCCATAGTGTAAGTACTTCTCAGCATGTAGAACATTTCGGACATCACATCACATAGATATCATGGCTGATGTTTCGGTTGTTTTCACTTTACATGTCATTTCACTTTTTCCCGAGAACTACCTGATTTTGGCGAGGAACGCCACAAAACTTCCATTCTCAGACAAAACTAATTAACTTGTTCCATTCTCAGAGCGAACCATTCCTCAAACAAGACTAATTACTTGACTTGTTACGGTATCAGTACATAGAAATACAGCTGGTTTGAGTTCAATCTATGGTCTAAAATACATAAACGTTCCCATTTGAAGAAAAACAAGGGGAGAAAACTTCAATTGCATCCAATCACAGAGCAGACATGTGAAGGTAAACAGATTCATAGTTTTACAACTCCCTATTAGCCTTGGTGGCCTGTGGGAAGAGTTATGTTCCTTACAGACAAAACGTACCTATTAAAATTACACTTTTAGTTTATCATGAACTACAGAGTTTAAGTTGAAAAGAAAATACATACAAATTCCACACTTAGGTCAATCAGTATTCCTTAGAAATTATCCAGACGCAGATTTTTGGTCTCATAAATGATAATTTATGTTCTGACATGGCAATCAGTATGAATTCAATCAAAGAAAATGAAAGAATATTTGTAGAAGTTCCACGAAGAGTTTGCCTTTTCTGTTCTGAAGATGGCTGATTTCCCTCGAGTGTCCCCTACGCACAATACCTAAATATACATGTACATAGCTAGGAATTATATCATTTACGCCTTTTGAAAGATATTACAAGCTAAGATTACAAGAAGTTGGTGTGGACCCTCAGGAGAATGTCACCTGATATGACACATGTTCAACCGACATCAGGGTGAAAAAAAGAAGGGATTTTTCATTGGTTATTTATGATTACAGAACAGGTGTTTTTTTTATTTTAATATTGTCGTTGGAGTATAAGATCACAGCATAAACAAAGGGATCGTGGAAGGGGGGGGGGGGGGGGTGGCAAACCAAACAGATTGTTGTATACCGGAGACAAGTCTACAACATCCCATTGAGGGAACACAAGACAGACAGTGAGGGAGGAATGCACACAGACTTGAACGGCCACGCGATAAGAATTCAACGGTCTTGAACAAGAGGGAAAAACCATAAGAGGTAAAAGCTCCCTCATCAATATTACATGGAAAATCCCGAGTCAAAAGCGTGCCCTTGCTCGGATTCGGTATTGATCACTATTTTATTCCCAGGTTGCTTGATCGGTTGGCGTAATCGCCAGTGGACTGCGATTAATCAACCCCGGTGCCCGGGCACAAAAAAGCCAGCCAGGAGAACAGCAGGCTGGGCGAACACTTGGGGTCCCCAACCAGATGGGCCTGGAAAATGGAGTGAAAAAATCCAATTTCCCCGAGCCGCGCTCGGCGAGCGCGTACGAGTGAGTGGAGACTGCGTCCTTGGGAACATGGCGCAACCTTGGTAACTTGGCCACGGCAACGCCGCTACACGTGCAGGACACTGGAAACAAATTTGAGGGGAGGTGTTATGAGAGAATGCATTCAATGGTTTGCTAGTCGTACCGACGGTGTGATGTGTGGTAAGCTGACTGCAGATACAGACTGCCAGGTGATGCGATTAAACCAATTACTTCAATCCATTCCGCCCCCCCTTTTTTTCCCAAAAAAGAAAGAACAAAACATGCACAGGCCACTATTTCATTCTTGACAATTTTATCAGACAGTAAATAATATTCTTTAATTCACTCAAATTGTCTGAAGAAAATTTCTAAACTTGCCCCTCAAACTTAACACTGGGATTCAAAGTTTGAAAGAACACAAAAGTCTGCGCATGTGATGATTTGAATGTTAACGTACTGTTACAAAATTGTTCATCTTAATCAAACATGCAACTTTGTATTCGCACAAAAAACGAGGAAATGGACAAGAAAACTATGTTCAGTTGTTGTTCTTGTTGTTCTTGTTGTTGTTATTGTTGTTGTTGTTGTTGTTGTTGTTGTTGTTGTTGTTGTTGCTGACTAGTGTTTTAAGCAGGCAAGATATTTGGTTCCTGGAAAAAAGTAGGACAATTTTAATGAGTAATAGGGCTGACCTACATGTACATAATATGGTACAGGTTTTTATAGACTTTTCAGGCTATTTACAAATTGCCAATTTTTTCAGAGGGCCCAAAAATCAGACTTAAGTAGGAAGAGTATCATGCCTGTTTTCCCATTAAACATAACAAATCAAATCTGAAAATGAAATTAGGTCCTCAAGTTGTTGGTTTTTTTTAAAAGAAAAACTCCATGCCAAATCGAGTTATAATTTATTGCAAATTTAAAAAAAATATCATATCCAAATGTTGCCTTGCAATGCCCTTTTTTTTTCAATTTTGCATATCGAGTTATCCTTTTCTCAAATATGAGGGTGTTTCAAAAAAGAAAAATTCACGAAAACGACTGAAATTTTACATGAAGCAAAGCAATTAGGAAACCTGCTTGATTCAAACACTTTGAAAAAAAAACCCCCAACAATTATTGCAATAAACTCATACCATTGTCAAGTCATCCCAATAATTGTGTTCATGAAAGACTGCTCCTTTATTCAGTAACAAGACACATCAACCCCCATGTCTACTAAGACAAAATACAGCTTGCTCCTTTATTCAGTAACAAGACACATCAACCCCCATGTCTACTAAGACAAAATACAGCTTGCTCCTTTATTCAGTAACAAGACACATCAACCCCCATGTCTACTAAGACAAAATGCAGCTCAATCTTAATAAGTGAAAACAACAAAAAATCATAAAAGCGATCAAGGTTTTATACAAAAACAGAATGAACGCAAAACGAACTCGAAACGCTTTCCGTGTGTACAATGGGTAGATTTCACAATCAGGAACTCTTTTATTTAGAGTTTCATTTCCCGCCTTTTTCCCCAAGCAATTCAGTGCCCTGTTGATGGTATAGAGTTACGGTAAAGCAAAGTATAAAATGTCACACAAGTAATAAGTCTCTATACAGAAGTGGTTTGATTATAGACTGTGATTGATTTCAAGTTAAAAACTCCTTCGGTATGATTGTCTATACAAGCATCTGCAGCAGACTATAGAGAGTGTATTAAAATAAGGCTGTGTCCAAATTGGTGGCTACGGCTGCAGCTGTTGCTAAGGGTGTTGCTATGGGCATCCCATGCTTGTTCATGTGATGATCAACTCGTAGCCAAAGCTGCAGCCCCAAATTCAGACACGGCTTCACACATGAACATTGCAGTTGACGTTATTGTAGGATTTTTCTTATAAAATATAAAAATACAATTAAGTCAAAACATTTTTAATTTATAAAGAGTAAGGTGGGAAACTTTTAGGAAAGAGTAGTAATAATTCAAGCATTTCTGGCAAAATTTTCAAAAAAAATTGCTTACCAGAACAACAGTGGCACCACCAGACATATCCCCTTGTGGGGGCAAAGATATCATTTAGGTGGGCTATTTAGTGTATTGAACCATTTATTTGTGCATTCTTTTGATCTAATTTGGGGGAGAGGGGGGGGGGCAAGGGTTCTAAACTGGGGCTGCCCCCTCCCCTGCATTTCCGCTACCCCAGAATAGGGTTACCAGCCAATGTCACATGTACCATTTTTGTTTGGTGCCCTTGAAATCGGGCCAAGAGGTACAACATTTACTGGGGTCTATTAGAGAGTTCACATTCTGAACAATATACATGCATCTTGATGCTCAGCTGATAAATCAGCAGATAAATACAGAATCAAAAACTTGAAATTATCTTTTTTTACCACCTTCTTTCACTTGCGTCACCTTCAACAATAATCTAATATTCGCCTGATATTTACACCAAGTTTAAGATATTTATGATAAATGCTTGGCCTACTGCAAACATTGGTCACTGATGTCCCTGTTTTATTATTGAAAAGTGGTCTTTCACTTTTTTTCAATAACAATTAGTATCAGATCACTAGGTTTGACCCTCTGATTCATATTGAATCAATCCACTATTTTGTCCATCAAATTAGTCCATCAATTTGCATGTCAATAATTCATCATGAACAAATTCATCCTTTAAGCATTTGAGTTCAATACCGATTCACATCCCCCAGCTATATAAGGCACCAAACAAAACATCACCCAATTAGCAAAAAATGAATTTCCGGTGTTTATCCTGCCACACAGTAAGGACCTAACTATTTGCCCCTTTTCAATCAAATTTCAAAGTTTCATTTAATGACAGAAAGCCAAGATGGCCGCACAAAAGCCAAAAAAAGATTCAAACATTATGCCAAAACATCTCACTTTTTTAACCCCGTAAAAGTTTGAAACATCTTAAATATTTTCCACAGAGATTTCAAATTGTTTCTGGTCCATGAATCATATAATCTACTTTTTGTTCACTCCCTCTAAAAACCACCTTTTCTTTGTACATAAGGTAACCTTCATACAATAAATCAAGTCTAGTGAAGGCTAGATAATTTCTCTATTGAATTTTAAAAAACCTCTTGGGAATTATTTCTGCGGATGCTCCTAGGATTATAAAATGCCATCAAACTTGCTGAAAATGTTAACAGCAATGAGAGTGTCAAGAATCTGTACCAAATTTTGAGATTTTCGACGCAGTCATAGGTTTGTGAAAACGGTGACGACTTAATTCTATTATGATTAGTTTTAATAGCTCAGTCATGTGGCATTCGTGACCTTCAAACAGAAAGATGGCATGAATGAAAAATGTCTTCACAACTGTCCACCTTCAAACACAAACCTAAACTACAACTGAATGGGAGACTTTTGGTAACACTAGGTGGCAGCAGACTTACCAGGTAAATTGATTGTTCTTGGAAATGTGCGCATGCTCAGAACTAGGTAAACAATGGAAATTTACCCGGTAAGTCTGCTGCCACCTAGCGTTTCAAAGTCTCCCTCTAACAAGGGGTACGTCCATTCATCTTCAACCCTAACAACCTCAGTCAGGATAAATATAGAATTGTACAATATAAAATCTAAAGAGATAGGGGAGGAAATAACTTTGGTAAAGTTCAATGAGCATATGAACTGGCCAATAGCCATCTGACAATCCGAAACTCACAACATAATAACCAATCAAATTTGTTGACTTGCTTCTTGCATTTCAAATAAAACATGCCAATAATTTGGCACCTTTGTCTTTAAAGATAGGGTCATAGATTGGTTTTTGTCCACATTTGTTAACTTATTGGCAAAATTATCAAGAAAAGTCACTTGTGAAAGTTTCAGCTGAATACAGAGTCTACTTGTTGAGAAAACAGGCCAAAAACGGTCACAGTATTTTCACAAAAACGTTGAATCGATCCACATTTAGCAAGATAACCGCATCTCTGGCTGCAGCATTCAAGAATGGACACCAAGCCTCAAAAATCTGAGAAACGATTCATGCATGAATCGTTTCTCAGATTCAGATGTATTTATGAAATTCTAATCAACAGGGACATTTCAGACAAAAATAATTTTGCAAGATGTTACTACCGTTACCAGTAAGCTTTCAGATAGACACTTTTTGTCTTTCATTCTTTTTTTTACATGGTCATTACCAAAGTATGACCCTACCTTTAAGGCCTCAACAAGCATCCTGACCTTGAACTTCACTCATGAAGAGACAGAACACCTCTAGGAAGTAAATCTACTGGAATATTTCAAGTAGAGACAAGATAGAGACTACAGGAAGAGAGACACGAAGGCCTTAATTGTCTCTATGTCGTTTAACGCATGAAGCCCCTGCCAATCGTACAAAGGGATTTGTCATTGAAGACAATTCCAAATAGTCAAATAGTCAAGGCAAAACCGCACAATACAACATAGTATCTTGGAAATATCTTTAACTCAAAAATACAGTTGTGACGGCTCAGGAAATGCGTTCAACTTTTCCTGTCGATAACTATGAAACCCTTTTTTATCAATAAGTGGAAGCTGTAACTAAGGTCAAAACTAAAATACCTTATTCTTTTTTTTGTGAAACTTTTTTTTTTACAAGGTTCAGTCGAATCAGGCAACTGTCAGAAGCAGGATGTTTTGAGCCAATCTCAGTCAGCAACAATTTGTACTCCTGAAACTTTTAAATGATTGAGGAACTTGTTTTGGGCTGATAAACTTATGAATGAGAGCGACCTGTCTATCAGAGTATGGGAGAGGTTTGTTTTCTCCAAATGCCGACCTGAAAAATTCCCCACAGGTAAAGAGCGGAGAGTGACCCCCTTATTCACAGCTTCAGCATCAGGCATGATTGGGGAAAGCTGCATCAGACATGGTTGGTGGGACACCGTTTAAGGGAGTTATAACTTGTAAGAATTGGGTCAAGGCATATATATATATAGACCATGTAACCTGTGACATCCCATGTTTACAAAACAGCCACACAGCCTGGACTTCCTGCAGGCACACTTTGTACACAACTCAATGGAAAAAAAGAAAAAGATACACAATCTGACATTTTTATGGAGATTGCAGCGTACATAAAAAAAAATATATTACATTTTTTTTTCTCGATATGGATAAATTTAAGGCACATCTCAAAACTTGTACAGCTGTTAAAAAATTTAATTTTATGTGGTAATTATGACATCAAATGTTTACATTTCTCACATGAGCAGTGTAGTATAATGCTTTTTCAGAAGAGTTTTTCTGCTTTAGGGGTCATTCAAAATAACCATTGTTTAAAGATTTCAATTCAATCTTTTTTTAAAAACTGTTTTAAATATTGACTATTCAATATACCCTATAGGCTGAAGAACAAAACAATACCTCAAATGTATGATCAATTCTCTCCCAGCTCAGGAGATTTCAATAGCTTTGCCTGGCTTCCAGCATGCAACTTAATAGCTGAAACTTGAAGCCAGGAAATTCACACCATCCGACCATCAGGCAAGGAGGCCGGCTATCGGAACAAGGTTGACTGATAACAATGGAACTACTACGCATACATGACAGACATGACAAACGATCAAGTAGAGACTGCTGGGTATTTGTTTTCCCCTTCAATTTATTTTTCTTCTATTTTAATTGAAAACTGAATTTTGATTTTCCGTTATTTCTTTAGACCTATACCCACCCACAATTTCAAGAGAGAAAAACCCAAAACAATGGATTATTCTCAATGCACCCTGCAGAGCTAAGGAGAATTTCTATTTTATAACCACTGCTTACAAGAAACAAGAAGCGAGCTAAGCAAGCAGATGAGTAAGACCACAAATTACATGTTACTATTTCAAGTTTTATAGTTGTGTTACTGCATTGCCTCAAAATGAATACGCTATGATAGTTGCAGTGGTTGTTTGGACCCAGTTTGCCTGTCGATCATGCGCATTGGGATATGAATATGGGCTTTTGTTGGTTTTTTAAAAGTTGATAATAAGTGTGACAAATTTTTGGTTTAACACGCATTGCATGCAGTCATTTACCCAATCAACCATAGAGTTCATAGCAATGTCACCAATAGGTTTGTGTCTCATCATGATTGATCGTCTTGCCAAACAGGGATATTCCCAACTAGAAACTAGAGAACTGTACATTGATACTTGATACATGTTCATTAATTATGGCGATGGTCTTCTGTTTAGACTTCCTCATATCCGACTATAGACCTTTATGATGCTGCCACCATCTTGGTCTTGTTCCTTGTATCCAATACCAGCAATGAATAATGACATTCATTGTAAAAAGACACCAGACTGTTTTTCCCTCCAGCCTCGGTTTGGTTACATCGATTTGAATGAGAGAAAACCAAGATGGCTGCACCATGATAAAGGTCTATTTCTTCTCCAGCGTGCTCAAAACACTGCTGCAAGAATTATCACCCGCACCAACAAATTCAATCACACTACTCCAGTTCTTCAAACTATACACTAGTTGACAGATTAGTATCGACTTCAAACTGCTCCTATATTACTTACTTAGCCATCAACGGGAGACTTTGGAACGCTAGGTGGCAGCAGACTTACCGGGTTCTAAGCATGCGCACACTATCGAGAACAATGGATTTACCTGGTAAGTCTGCTGCCACCTAGCATCCCAAAAGTCCCCTATTGCCTTGCTCCACATTACATCACCGATCTCATACCACTTCAGTCATCTTCTCGCAACTTACGATCTTCAAATAAACTTCTTCTCCACATTCCCAATAGGAAACTCAATTGATAGGGTCGCCGTGCATTTTCCAGCTCGGCACCAAAGTTATGGAATAATCTCCCTGCAGATAGTTCCCAAAAGAAGCCATATTTACGGGGCAACTTGAGTGTTGGCTTTGAGCTGCATCATGCATTCTAACTGACCAATCAGATCAAATTATAAAACACTCCCGCATGCCGCATGCGTAATCGACATTAAATGCATTGTTGTGCGTTAAACAAAATAGTTGATTTTTCTGTAAAGATGGCAAAATTTACGCTGCATGACATCAAGTGGGAACTATCTAAAGACATCAAAACTTCCCAAGTGTGAACATTTTCAAGAAGAGAACTCAAAACTCATTTCTTCTTTAAAGCATTTTTCATATGTAACATGTAACTATTTTGTGAAAACGCCTTATTTTTGTTATGCACATACCGGCACAATATAAATTAATCGGATTGTTTAATTGATTGTTTGAATACCAAATTTTCGCTATACCATGTTGAAGAAAACAGAGAAGTAAAACCCCTAACTATTTCACTTTACCTTCAACACTGATAAACTATACTACACAGACTGGTAATGATTGTACAACTTTCATTATTCAAAAAGCTGGAGGAGGATGCAACTTACAGAATTCTAAATTTGGCTTTCTGTATGTCCTTTATGTATACAAATCATACAAAGCTTTGTATCTAACTTAAACTGAGGAAAGTAATACTTTTCAAAAGTTTTATGAGCAGCTTTGAGTTTAAACATGTAGATACTGGTCAAGTATGGCATTTTAATTTCAAACAACAAACTCAATTATGCTGATGCAATCTTTAGATTGTCATTGATTAATTGATCCAATTACATATGTGGCACTTTCTAGCTAACATTACATAATAACAGGCGCCCAATTTCCACAAAATACCAGACAAAACTATTCTGCACAAAGAGGATGCTGAAGTTTTGCTCAACCGTGTGAAAAGAGGCACTGAAGGTCAATCCGAGGTCAAACGACTATTTTTAAACCTCGCCAGTGCCCCCTCCCTCCCATTAACAAATGATCTTCCTCCTGACTGCTCAAACTGCCACTCCTTTACAAAAACAGTCCAAGCTTTCATCCTGCATTATTATGCCACGCAACACACACACATACGCTCACAAAAAAGAAAAAACCCATTTCCATCTCGATTTGGACGATCCAACTTCTTAAAATCCAAATCGCCTTGCCGAACGGACGAGCCGAAAATCCTTGAAGTCTTGATGGAAAACAAGATGCCATTTTCATAACCTCTGCCGAGGCCTACATCCTCAAAATTAAAATCAGTCACTTCTTCTCTCTCCCTGCTTGGATCTGTAGGTAGTGCTAATATTACTCTTGGCCTAATTTTTAACGCCTGGGTAATAATTTCCCCCAGGTTTCTTGTTTGTGGGGTGCTTTCCCAAGTAGATGGCTCCATCATGACGAGTTATGCCATGCTCCATTGGGTCACTGGATTTCTCTACAGGTTCCCTTTTATTTGTATGACTGGGTTTTTTCTGATTTTCTTTTAGGCCCGCAATTTTTTTGAGTGAGCCTTTAAAAAAAACAAAAAAAACCCTCATTTACCCAAATTGTTTGCCACAAGAGCATTATTTGTAGAAATAACAATTAAAGAAGTCCACCTGTGTTAAGTTACAGTACGGTCCATTTCGCCAGCAGATTTCACCATTGATTGTCTGATGAGTGTTGTTGGCTGAGGGGTTTTTTGGATTTTGTTTCTCATGCACATGATAAATGTTTTCATTGCTGTAGTGTCTTTGGTTTTGTTTAATTGCACAATGCCCAGGTGCTGTTTTTTTTTTTATCAAACACTAAAGCAAAGGCTTGTTACCTTAGTTGACCCTGGTCTCTAATACCCCCTTCAAAAGGTATCCATTCTCATAAAATCGCCTGCTATCACCGGAGAGTCAGCTCTTTCCCTTGAATAGTGACCAAACCATGCAAGGAACTTGCCGACCTGAACAGAATGCGAGACTACATATAGGAAGATGTTTGTAGCATTCAAATCCTGCCAAATACTTTAACCACCTTTTGTTGGCTTGTTATTCCAAGATTTTTGCTTGTCATTGACAAAAGCATTATCATTTCAGGTTATTTTCCATTAGCTTTGGAATCCTATTCATGCACAAACAGCGCAATCATTATCAAGTTGTGCTTTCCAATGCCATTCACTCTCCTATAAAATCTTTTCTATTCTTCATCACTTATGGGGAAAAAAAAGCATTTCTAAAACCGTCTGACAAATGTAGACTATAGTCTGGACTCCTTTGTCCACCAAATCCAGGAACTATTGGGTACATTTTGACTACAAGGTTTGGAATTTCCCCCGCCTTTAGCTACCACCAATTCCGAGGTGAATGGCCGATTAAATGCATCTCGAGGCAGCCCAAATTTGTAAGGCATCCGATTTTGCCCTTAATCGTTTCAGTGGATGGTTTTGACCCCGTAGTTGGCAATTAAAGCTGTTTTATCCGTTGTTGGAGGCAGTCAGGCATTGAGGTGGGAGTCGCTGACTAGCTTGGGGGTACGAAGTGGATTTGTAAATATGGCGTTTGCTGAAACAAGCTGCCAGTGCGGCCAGAGTTTTCAGTCATTCCACTGCGTTGGTAGTGGCTGGCAGTTACTCCCCTTAACCCTTTGTAGAGATTGCTATCCAGCAATCATTTTCTAGGGTACAATTTAGGACAATCTAAATAAACATTCTATGACCGAAAGTCACGCTTCACTGAGCATAATTAATAACATAATTGGTTGAAAAACTACAAAAAACGTACAAATCTTGTAGGTTGAAACACACATCAACATGTGTCCTTATTCAATAAAAAATAACAGCAATAAAGGACAGTGTCCAGGACATGCTCTTCTGTAAAGAACCTTGATGTGGGTGAAGTAACCACGAAATGTTGCTTAATTTAAGAGTATAATATTTTCATATTTTTTCTCGCATATTTTTTGTTCCCTCTATTTTAAGGACAAGCCTAGGGCAGGAAATATGGCAGTTGTTGTATATTTCAAATGAAAAACAGGCGCCTCATTTAACAGAAACTTTTGGGGATTTTTTTATTTATATATATTTTTTTAACCACCTTCACTTGGCAAAATTGTATGTAATGTAAAAGAAATTTTTATTCTCAACATTTTACCAATGTGTATTTTAAAGTTCCACAAACTAATTCAGCTTATCACTGTGATGCTTCCATTTCTAGCCTCATCGGAACAAAGCACAAATTTAATGGCAAGTTTTGTTGTTTCTTGAAATGTCTTTTATTGTCATTCTTTATTCAAGAGTCAATTGATGCTACCTGATCTCATACAATGTGGGAAGTTGAGGTAACTTCATTCTTTATGAGCTAGATTTGAGCAATGCAATGCCATGTTCGGTCACAAGTAAATGCTCAATTTGAATTCCTCAGAATACATCCAGTGCTGCTAATGTCACATGGTTTGAGGCAAGCTTTTGCATTGCATCTTCCAGATCACCAACAACTGGTATCTTTGTACCATGAATTCTATTGAACGTTGTGTACTGGTGTTTGTCGTCTCTTGTGTACCTAAGAAAAAGGTTGCCCTAACCCATGTGACATAGCAGCACTGGATGTAGTCTAAGGAATTCAAATTTAGCATTCACCTGTGACTGAACACGACATTGTACCAGACATCATTTAAATCTAACTTTCTAATGGCGCATTGGCTGAAAGGGATAAGAGTAAAGGACTTCATGTCAGGCTCAACCAATCAGAGCTAGCCTTTCAACATCTCCATGGCTTGAGTTGGATTTGTGTTCCCTCCAGACTAATTTTCTATGAATCGTGTCAATTTTAATGTAAAAAAAGTCATTCAAGTATTTACTATATTTATTAAATAATTAATTCTGGAAGTGAAGCTAAGGATTCTCAGAAAAGTGAATTGAATCACTAGCCAAGAACCCCATGAAGAGAAGACAAGGAAGGAAGTTTCAGTTTTAGATGTGGGAGGAAAACCCCAGAGAAGTACTCCAGGGAAAACCCACACAATCAGGTAGGACTGACAACCCAATCCACATAGTGCCCCAGGTGGGAATTGAACAGGGGTCCTAGCGGTAGAAGGCGAGGAACGACACCACTATGCCGATCCGACCTTGCCGATGGGCAAAATACAAAAACTTTCTGGTTCATATTGCCTTGCTCTAAATAAAAATGTATTTCATGAAAATTTGCTCTGAGCATTTGCCAATTCTTTGCGGTAAAGTGAACCCCGCGGGAAGTAAAAACATAACAATTGATGGAGTTTAGTAAACATTCACTGGCCCCGCATTAACTGGTTCCAAGACACATTGAGTGTGACATACATCATTAGGAGTGAAAAAGACAGTCACAGAGGGTGCAAATTATTCTAAAGAGTTTCAGCAAAGTGATGGGCTATCACTCAACCTACAATGCCGTCACTGGACCGTTTGGTGCCAGACGTAGACAGGGGTGAATGCATGTCTACGAGTTAGTCGGAAACCCGTCAGTGATTTTGAATGACTCCATGGAAATTCCTGCCCGCCCCATTTGAAGTAATCAGAACTTCAATTGCAAATGATTTGATCTATATTTATACATGCATTGTAACTAAAAACTACACCAACGATATGAGCGTCCTAATATAAGCTTCTCCAAGAAACAGATAAAACAGATGGAACATTAGCAACTATTTCCGTGTTTAATTATGCATAGCCCATCAGAGAGTTAGTCTGCCTAAAACATGTACATATTGTCACTTCAAGGTAGCGATGTCATTAAATTATGAATGACAGACTGTAGAATATTGTACAAAACACATTCGGCATAAAAAAGTAAATCCATCGTTCAAATAAAAAACAACAACATACAAAACCAATGATGTATGGACATTCTCACACTCAATTATGATTGTAGTCTATTTAATTTTTCAAAAGTAAGTTTGTGATCTATATATCACACAATCAAAAATATAAAAATTGATAGTCTCGTAAATTTTTTTAAAGTATGATTACGTTTGAAGTTAATGCAATCAAACCTATAAAGTTGTAGTCTAGTTCTTTTTTTTTTCAAAAGTAGGCTTTATGTTTCAAAGTTTGACTAACTAAATTCTTGGCAATTATAACGCAAATAAAGAAGGATTCATTGCGGGCATGATTCATTTTTTTTTTACACCAGCTTTATACTGAACCTTTTCTTGAGCTCTGGGTCTAATTCTGGCATTGCTTGCCAGTTGGTCCCATTCTTTATGATCACCACATTTCTGCACTAGCAATGCAAATCCCAGCGTTCTCCCTTAACAGTGGTCCGATGGCCAGATGCCAGTTAAAACACCAAAGGACCAGTCAGAATTCTGTCCAACTAGTCCGGCTGGCTAGTTGATTGCTTGCCACTGCTACCTATGTAAACCACTGATTGTTCATATTGCTTCAAATCACACAGTCCCATGCTAGTATATGTTGAAAGGAAACCCCAAAATTACAGACCAGTGAAAAAGCTGGTGGACCAGTGAAATGACGAGCTAACTGGTCCTGCTGTATGGCTAGGCACTGAAAAACTTCAGAGCAAACCCTGTATCCGTGATTATTCTTTGTGATTGCGTCATACAAGGTGTCAGGCGAGTATGAATTTCATATCTGCTGTTTATTGATTGAATTGTTTTTGTAGATGAGTCAACATTTCAGGGGTGTGCCGACCAGCGGCAGGGCCTCCTAAGGGTAGGTTGGACGCATGTCTTTGTTGCTGCAAGACGCACTCCTCAGAATCATGGTGTATGTTAGTCTTGTTTGAAATGAATTTACTGTATAGTTAAATTAGTAAAATTTCCAACTAATTTATTTGCCTAAAGTGAGTGTAAACAAGAAATTAGGCACCAGTGATGATGTAATCTCGGCCAGAAAGTGCCACATCAGCAACTGCATCAGTTACACAATTAACAACCTATGGACATAAATTAATCTGACCTAAGTATCAGAATATATTTAATTGTGTAAATTTAAAGATGTTAAGGCTGTTTTTCGGCCAACGTGGCTCCAAAATTTGTATTTAAATTTTAAAAAGCAATTTTTAACAATTGTAGAAGAGTAGTTAGTGGCCTGACGTCTAGACCCTAGCAGAGTCGTTCTCAAAGGCTAAACATTCGAAAAAGACTCCACTGGTGTCAAAATATCAGTCCACTGACAAATTTTTTACATTTGTACCATAGGTCCTTTTGGTTGGTGAGCATTTTTCAACAGCTAATACTATTTTTAATTTTTTTTCAAATTATAACAACAATAATAATAATAATAATGAAAATATTTATTAAGCGCTTTTTACAAAGGGTTCAAAGTGCTTTAAAAAATGACATAGAATAAACCAAGATTGTAGTAGTTTAGAATAAAAGCAAATGCGTTATTAACATGGCTTTGAAGAATTCAAGAGATGATGCCTAACGGATGTGAGAAGGAAGATTGGTCTACAATGTTGATGCACGGACTATATGAAAGCTAGAGTTAAATTTTTATTACGATAGAAGCTCTAAGGTATTGCTCGAAAAAACGGTTGATGATAAATGGTGGTTAATTAAAAACTATTTAAAAAAACATTTTTTACAAAAATATCATACATGGTTTATACCTTTCAATTTCCCCCTTTTTAACTGATAGCCATTCAATAGAAAGCCATGAAAAGAGACACTCAAAGTGAGGGATAAAAATGTAGAAAATAAAGATAACAGTAGATGTTGAATTTGCGCTGTGAGATACTAGGAGGATACAGGAATGCCTGGGAAGAAACGAGTAAGGCATTCCACAGAGACGCCTGGGAAGAAAATGGATGAGTACAAAATAGTTCATGTTTTATGGACAATTATACAGTTTATAAACATTTTGTGGGTTGAACGAAAGAAAATTTACTAAATCGGGTCTTGAACCTGCGACCTCTGGATTAACGTGCCAACGCTCTACCAACTGAGCTATCTAGCCCTAATGTTGGCAACCTCCCTATTTTCTCATTATCTTTGTTTGCAAGTCAGAAGCCACTCAACCTGTAACTGCCAAATAGCCAGGGATCACACCCAAGTTTATGGTACAACCTGACTAGCACCCCTGAACAAAGGTATTGACAAAGTAGGGAGAGCGCCAGCACGGTAATCTGGAGGTCGCAGGTTCAAGTCCCACTAGGGTCAAATTTATCAATGTCAAAGAGCTTCCTATGGTAGAACATACCCCATGCTACAAGAGGATAAATACAGCAGATTTTTCCCCATACCAATACATAATTAAGTTCCCAATGACAACCTTACAACACACAACTACTGATGTATGTCTTCAGGCCCATTTCAAATATTCAATGTTTTAAAATTGTGATTTTTGAAAATGTTGGTGGGTGGGTCAAAGAAAACATTTGCTAACTGAAATTCAAAAATGGGGGAGGGGGGAGGGGTGAGATATAAGCTCTGAAACATTGGTTACTCCAAATGGTCCCAAACAGTCTAACGAAATTGGGCCCAGGGCACAAAAAGTAGCTAAGCACAACGTAAGTTTTACGTACCATAATATGGTTACCAGCCAAAATACCATGTCATATGTACAATCTGTGCCTGGTCCCCTGGCCTTTTTTTTTTTGCTTTGCAGAAAATAGTGAATTAATACTTCCTGCTGAAGCAGCTCTATGAAATTGGGCCAAGATTGGTGGCGTTAAGAGCTACACTTTATTGTAATGAACAGACAGACTTTGTTTTTCACTCCCAAAATTTTGCAACAGCAGGCAGAGTGGAGTCATTTTCCAATGTTAAATTCATTCTCAGATTTACTCAACGTTCATGTAAAATTATGGAATTAAACACGTTTTTCACAACCACCAAAAGACCATAAAGGTTTCAAAATATCATGGGGTACAACTGCTCAGGGTAGAAAACAAAAATCCAGACAAACGCGTAGCCGTCTTGTGATGAAACTGTTGAAGTTACTGAGTGTTCACATTTAGAGGACGCTCAAGACATTTTACATCACTACAAATGAAAACCTAGAGGATTGGTCATAGTTTAATCTTCTTATCTTTCACTATTAAATGGTAAGTTCACATCTTTCGAGACAGTTTGAAGTCAAGGGAAATCTATGAAAAGACACTGAAATCACAAAATATCTATCACAAATCAAAGCCCTAAAAGAGACAAAATTTTACCCTACCCCCGAGGAAAAAAACCCCAAACAAAACCTTAAACCTCAAATTTCCCATCTTGAGAGGTTTATTTGATTAACCTTGCTCTAATATATGTGTGGCATTGCTTTTTTTCTCTCTGTCTTCTCAACAAACATCACATGGTGGTCTATGTACACTTACCATCTGCTAATATTCGCACTGGTGAAACAACGCGCTGGCGGTTTGTGTTTAATATAGGCCACGCACACTCACACGATCCCAACGACTTGACTTTCTTGTGGCTCTATTTCCCCAGCTGTCTTTGGAGGGGTTTGTGACATCAGTCACGGCCGGTTGCTTGGGACGGACGACCGCAGTATTTCAGCGGAGTGGCTGGATGGACCAGCACAATCCTCCGATTTCAAATCAAACAAATTTCTACCTCTCTTGGTGATAAATGTTGGTGTGGTAATTCTCCGCAGACAGAATAAAATTAAAGGTGTCTGCCAAAAATTATTCTCATTTCAGTTTGTTATTTTCTACTGGGCGAACGAATAATAATTATCAACTGAATTAAGATTTTAATTTATTCCTTTTTCTTAAGCAAAGAACAATCTGGTAACTGTTTTCATATTAAAACAATTTATTTTGTTTAACTTGTAAAGATGTCTCTGTACTGAATTAATAAACCAATAAATCTCAATTCAAACATATCCAGATGGGTGAAATTATCATTTCAAATTTGCATTCATGCAATGTGGGTGATTGATAGAGAGCATTCTCTTTCTTTAAATCCATTGGAAATGCATTCTATTTGCGGAAATTGAAATAAACTGAGACCGAATTGACCATGCCGGTTTCCCTAATTAATTTATTCACCTAATGGCTCCCTCTCCCTAGCCCCGGTCAATTACATCTTGACATGATTTATCTGGATGTTGTTTTACGACTTGCATGTAAAACAAAACAAAACAGAGCAACAGATAGAGTCCCCAACAGGAATCGTATAAAATATGGATTCACATCGCCTCCTGTCAAGAATGGAAAAAATTATACTTAAGGGTCGAAGATGCAGGACATTTGCTAAATCCAGGCATGAAGTTTGGTCCCTTGGACAAATGGAGGACAGTTGTTGAGTTCAAGGACTCACCTACTAATGGTATAGGCTTTTAAAGACTTTAAAGGCTATTTAATAAAAAAATAATCTCATTTAGTGAGAAGTTATGAATTTAATGCTAATTCAGGGGGAAAAAATTCACCCCAGAAAAGATTTAAGTAGGCTCTGAAACTTTGCATAGTTGGAAAAAAATCTTGAAAATAAAATCATAAAATATAAAACTGAAAGCACCAGGCAACTGCTTTGAAAACCATTTACAAAAATATAAAGGGGTGGGGAGAATTTCAAAGTGTCACAGAATTGACCTTCAGGACAATTAAAAAACACATGTGAAGGCACACAGGTAAACGTACAACAGTTTAAAAAACAGACAGTAGTGGTACAAGATTTTTGAAATAAAAGAAACAAAAACTACCGCAATCTTCGCAAAACAACTCGTAACCGAGTGCTACAGCTTTGCATTATATATTGAGAGAATAGATTTACTAACAAGGGAATATTGCTTTTTTATTGTAGTACACAGTCTATTGGGATGTTTGGGAAAACGGTATACTTCTGTCAGAATTTAACCATCTCACTCCGGAGGACACCATAACGCACAAAAGTCTTATGCTACACGAGGTGGTGGTCTTGTAAACTGGCATTCAAGGTTCTGTGCCTGTTTTGCGATAGTCGTGTCAACAAGCCGCATGTGGTGAGGCACTGCGGAGGGTTTGCGCGTGCACAGGCAACTGTTTCACTGAGTTCTTGTGGTCATGGTTTGGTGGCACTGGTCAAAGGCACCGCAAACAATGAATGAACTAACTGTTCGGATGGATTTGTGCCTAGTGCCTTTGTTGAAGATCTATTCCTTTCAAAACAAGCCAAGATTTTGTAAAAAAGACGCATTATTCTGCTTTATCATCTCTCTCTGGGTGCTGTCTGTTTGACCGGGCATGGGTTGATGATCGGCCCTTACATAATGGCCTTCCAATGGTCTGACTGTGCTTCAAAAACACGACCTTAAAAAAAAAAAAATTAATTTCAAAATCTGCAATTAAAATCTGCAAATGTCATTGAGAAAATGTATATTTATAGGCGTTCAAACGGAGTTTCATTCTCTTATTTGTGGCAAGAGTGAAAATAATCCTGCACAGGTAATGGGAAAAGGATGTGCACTCCCAAAGTGAAGATGGGATTGATGCTGCCTTCAGTTTTAAAAACTGACCTTAACATTTCCAAAACTGTTTCTAGCCCTTTTTCTGAACCCTCAACTTTAAAACCAACTCTCGCCGCAGTCCCTGTATTTCCTTATTTGTTTTAATGTGGAAACCATGAATGAACTCCTATCTTTAAATCATTGGTTTGTGTTCAAAGCTAGTACTTGTACTTGAACATGACCTGATCATCTACGAGCTAAACACGAGTACCAGGAGTGTGCTCGTAGCCTTTCAGAGTAGGATATCAGTCCAAAGGTTTGTTCCCCGGTGCTCCGCTATCAGCATCCCAGTCAGTCAAAGCTTACGGAAGTGATCAATCACTTATCAGCTAGAAACGATCAATCAATCAACGTCGCCTGTCCATCAGAGATTTTCCCTGTTACAGACCATTCATGGTGTTGACAGTAAGCGTGTGGTGTGTTAATTGCCTGTGAGTCGAGGGGGAGGGGGGGGGTTTCAAAAGTAGCTCTGGGGGAGGGAGTGCAGTAAGATACATAGAGGAAGGCAAATAATGGAACGATCATTACATGATGAAACATGGGGAAAGTTACATTCCTACTTAAGTAAACCAAACTCACGTTCTCCTCTACACTAGCCTGGTTCCGACCACCTCAACGACCAATCAAACGCAAGCCTTGTAGTTGTGTACCTATTTTTCTAATAACCGACCTTACAAACGTCATCACGAAAATTAGTTTTTTTTTTCTGTTAATGAGAAGAAGAAAACAATAACAAAAACAAGCCGAGGAGTTATTCTGCTAGACATACTGACATTTGATAGAAGACTTAGAATTGGCAATCAGCAGAAAATATAAATTGCCAATTCTCCATCTGAAACCTTACTTGAGAAATGAGCTATTATTGGTAAACAATCATCCTTGAAAATGCAGACATCTTAGGAAATTGTGTTTGAATGAGCTGTAATGTAACAAGCTTGTTAAAGGCAGAGTAAACCTTTGGTTTTTGGAACCGTTCGATTGTTTTAACCCTTAATAAAAGTAGGTATATATACAATAAAACTAACCTGTGAAAATTTCATTTCAAAAGGTGGTAGCATGTATTGAGATATTGCCGAAAATCTGGAGTGGTTATGTTCATGCAGGAAGAATAATCTGTAATTGGAATACACAATCTGAGAAACGTTTTATGCATGAAAAGTTTCTTAGATTGAAAAATTGTTGAATCCTTTTCTATAAAACCACATTCCTTTGAAGGGAATCGTTTCTCAAAATGTTACAGATTATCAACAGCTGCAGTGCTTCTTTTCAATTATGTTTTTACGGGCATTAATTTTTGGAGTAATTACCAAAGGTATAGCTTCCCTTTGAGGATCTTTCTTGAAACCAGAGGATGGAAATGAATGTATTCTTCTGAACATATGCAGAAATACATCTCGTATCCACAACTGTTTATTATTATGCAGCCATTTTATCTTCCTTCCACAAACACCAATGTCACCAACATGAGGCTGACGTAGGGACAAATAGTCAGGTACCTTTATAGACAATAAACATTAGAATTCCTTTAAGTTGCATGGCCCGATTGTTTAATGTATTTAGCTAGAATTTATTCTCTGCATGAATTTGTTATGCTGTTTCAAAAAAACATACAAAAATTTTCGCATATGCCATGAACAATGCACAAAATAAAAAAGCGTGCAAAATTGTTGGTACGAGGCTGATGGAAGTGAGATTATTTCACGATCCTGACAATACTTCTTTTTGAGTTTTTAGTTTAAAGTACCACTTATCATTGGTGGATTTTTCATGCAATAACTTAAATGAAAACTTATAACGCTATCAAATCTGTAAAAATAGCTATTTAAAACTTAAAATATAAATTTTTGAGTCATATCGGCCAAAAAACAGAAACCTAGCATCTATAATTAATGTTATTACTTCATGAACACTTAAAAACCAACAAGAATTTTCTGTTTAAGCAGAGATTAGTCCATCATCGTAAAGAAGATGTGTGAGTGTCATCAAACCATTCTGGAAAGTAACAAAGAGAAATCTGTATCAGGCACTGTGTTTTAAAATCCCTTTATCGCTCCAACATTTTCTGAAATTTCTATAGGCACTGGTTGATTGTCTAATATGTATGTTTTTATTGTGTCTTTCCGGTTTTATAGTCCTCAATCTTTAAAGGTATTGGAAGTCATTGCTTAGGTGGTCTTTAATGATGGTCAGTCAGTTTTGTGGCCCGTCCTTTTGTCTCTACGTCTGTCTTTTGGTCTGTATGTTCTGGGTGTATGAATTGGTCTGGGTCCGGCATTGAATTTTAGCCTTGAATTTGTACTGTTTGCTTGTTTGTGGTTTTGTATTTTAACGCAGGTGTACTACGTTGGTTATTGTCAAAGACCGGTATCCACACTTTTGTGCGGGCCAACATAGACATGAAATAACAAACCTGTGAAAGTTTTATAAAGGTAGGGTCATAGATTGGTTTTTGTCAATGTAATAATTATTTAAAGGCAAAATTATAAAGAAAGATACAAAAAAAGAAGCATGTGAAAGTTTCAACTAGATACAGTGTCTACTTGCTGAGAAAATGGCAAAAAACTGTCATGGTATTTTCACAAAAACATCAAATCCATCCACGCTTAGCGAGGTGATGATGAGTACCAACTGCATCTCTGGCTGCAAACGAACACCAACCCTCAGAAATCTGAGAAACGATTCATCGTTTCTCAGATTCAAATATTTCTGCTGAAGAATTATCCAAACCATATTACTTTGAAGGGAATCCTTTCTCAAAATAGTTCATACCATGAACATCTACAGTGCTTCTTACCAAGTAAGTTTGTATAGTCATCAATTTTTGGAGAATTTACTAATCTATGACCCTAGCTCAATCGGTCAAAAAGAAATAGTTAAAGACTTTAGCATTTCAAGCAAAAATATTTTTCCACCGTGACCATCTTTATAGCAAGTTGTGTGCAAATATGGAAAAATTTATATTTTCAATTTTACAAATCTTGTGCACAACCTTCAAGCCTCCTCTGTATTTATTTATTTATTGCTTACCAGGATCTAATGAAATTTTATCTGTCAATTTTGTCAATGTATTTTTTTAAATTAATTATTTAATGATGGCCCTTTGAAAATCATTGCAATAAAGCTCTTTGATCTACCACTCTAGCACTGAGGATACTGTTCCTAAAACCTCCTTGAATTCTATAAAGGTGATGCGGCAACCATCCATTAATAAAGTTATTATTATCACCTTTTACACGCATGAAATCTGGCAAGCCTTTAGCATGAATAAAGTCTATCGCCAACTGGACAACTTACAAATCCATTTATATACAATCACACATGAATTCTTCATTTTTATCCCACAAAAGTAAGTTACCCAAATACCCTGAATCTTTCCATGATTGCTTTCTGTGCAGATTTGATTTTCATGAAGGATGCAGACAGGCTTTTTAGCATACATGTAACTCATCTTCAACAAATGGGGGCGAGAGTCAGTGCTGACAAGAAGGTCTCAAACCAGGAGATATGCTGACATGAAGCCATTTCCACCTTTTAGTAAGTAACTCCTGGAGTTCAAGATTTCAAGGAACTTCCACAAACAGTATCCACAGAGCTACAATAGTAGATTAAAGAGCCTCATTTTTTAATAGCCTGAGAAAATAAAAAGCTTTTTTTACCCACCAGGCAGCCATTCAGATAAAAGTCTTAAACTTTTCATCCCTGAAAACAATGGGCAGACCATTTGTTTCTCCGAGGCTGAATAGCCTTTATATGAGACCACACGAGGGCGCTGTAACAACTACACATTGGTTTAAAGAGGACATGCAAATGTACACTCAAGATATTCTTAGAAAATTCTTATTTATTATCAACAGGCAAAAAAAGTATTGCATATTCCAAGTTCCAGGACATGGATAATGTACTTGTGAAGTAGAACATTGTCCACCTCCTAGAAACCACCTTTATTATTGTAATGGAAACATCAAATATCAAGTAATAAACCAAGGAAAACTGACTGGGAAACTGGGAAACTGAAAAACTGAAATCAGTTTTCCTATCACCAGCTTCTTCATCGGCATCAAACAGACCGAGCTGAGACATTCCCAGGTCTTGTGTTGTACTTGGAATGTCTTTAAATGCTATAAATTTATGATGTGGTCAAAAACAATAACCGAAATGTGAACAATGTAAAAAAAACACAAATCAATTATTCTGGAGTCTATGGCATGAACACATTTATTTTGAGCTATTGATACAGATTTGACTTTGCTACTTTGATTGGTGACACTCACCCATGTGCTCTTTATGATATCGGACTGTTCTCTGTTTGAATGGAACATTCTTGATGGTTTTAAATGTTCATGAAGTAATAACATTAATTAAAGATGCTAGGTCCCGATTTTTGACCCCAAAATTTCGATTTTAAAATTCAAATAGCTGTTTTGATAGATTTGAGAGAGTTATAAGATTTCATTTAAGGTATTGCATGAAAAAATGTGCCAATGTCAAGTGGTAGTTAATTAAAAAACTAATAATAAAATATTGTCGGGATCTCAACATTAACTCACATCCATCAGCCTGTAACACTTTGCAAGTGTTGCAAGTATTTTGTGCATTGTTCGTGGCATATTATATGCAAAAGTTTTTGTATGCTTTTGAAATAGCATCACAAATTGGTTCAGATAAAGAATATAGGGATGGCGGCTGGAGTTAGTTTGAAAGTTGATGGTTTAGAGTCCCTAACACAGATTTTACTTGACACACTACATTGTACAAATACCCTCAAGAACAGGACTGAAATATTGGGTCTGTGCGTAAGATTTGGCTGGAAATTTTACATGAATATTTTACGCCGATCAGAACAGAAGATCAGAGAGATCTAAAACATTCATGAGAAAAAAATTCTCCTGCAGTTTTTCCAAGATTTCTGTCCGAGAATGAATCCATTGAATATCTGATGTATTAACCCTTGTGGTTAAATCTACCCCTATACACTGACACACACACACAATTGAAATCTCACACAGAACATGTGGACTATCTGGAGCACTTGAATAATATCTAGGCTTCGTTCACTCCCACGGCGCGGGGTCCATTCAAGACATGCACTTGAACCCAACCAAGCACAAATGCAAGCCAAGGCCAACCCTCTTCAGGCTTTCCAGCCTTTGCCGGGAGTTTGTTTGCACTGGGAGCTTAAAGGCACCTTGCGCCTGAATGCTGGCACAGGCCCCATGCAAGGCAAACCCGGCCGAGCGTATGATTGCCGACGAGGAAACATGACGCCAGGACATCTCAGCGACAGATCTGGATCACGGGCGACTCACGCGGTTTCTGGGGATGATGCGTGAAAGATGCGTACAATCTTTTTTTTTTTTTTTTTTTAAAGAAGGCAGATTTCTGTGTATGTACAGGTTTTTGCGACTGTCAGGGGGGGGGGGGCAATGAAGTGAATAATTTCTAATTAACGGAAGCACTTACAAGATTACAGCAAAGGGAAAACAAAATAGTAAATTACTTTATACTGTAGCCAAAATGTAATGGGTATATTCACATGGGTAGGCTACAACAGCATTTAAATTTTCTTTACACACATCTGCAACTTGTGTACACATTTACGAATTAACGGATGCTTAATTATATATTTGAGGTAAAACAGTGAATGTTATCTGACAGTTTTCAGTTACAAAAGATTACCACTGAAAAACCGACCTATGTTTCAAACAAGTGAAGAAAAGTCAATTCCCAATCTGAACAAAACGACACTACTCTGCAGAAACACTGAACAACTTCAAATCAAATACATTTAATTAATAGGAGCCTGGCCAGCTATGGAGAAATAAAAGTTGATACCCTGTAGTAATGTTCTATAAATTAAGAATATATAATATTTTATATTATGGTTTATTAAAGATTACTTGGAGAAGCAATCCAGGAATGCAGTTTATCAGGAACAGATCTTGAAAAATTCAGATATTTTATGAACACAGGAAGTCAAACTGTGAGTGTTTAAACCATTTTTCAATTGTGAGTATGTTAACTATTATTATGATGATGATGATTTGTATTATTACTACATATTGTTCCGCAGGTAACTTGTTGTGTGAGATTATACTGCCAGACTTCAAACTGTGAGGTGTTTTCTTTTTTTCTGTAGTTTTCTTTAAACTTGCTTAGTTTTGTCTTTTGATTTTGCCTATTTACGTTTTTATGGTGGTTTATAAAATAACAAAAATCCTGCGCATTGCATCCCACCGGCTAAACTACAAAACAGTTAACTTATTCATTTTTAGTAAAAAGATCTTATTTCTTGAAAAGGATATTCGATTTAGAAAAAAAAATACGGTGATGGGTTGGTTTGTTAGCAAATTTATGAAATTGTATAAACAAAATTGATGTGTGACATGCATTGAATTATATAAATATACAGATGAACAACCTTATAGAAAAACAAACAAACAACAACACCAAGAACAACAGCAGAAATGGCTGAGCACCCCTAACTTTGTACAGTGATTTTTTAGTTTCTATGGCCGACCAGCTAAAAACTTACATGCTTGTGTATATCATTTTGATTAATTTAAGTGCATGAACATTACGTGTCAAGTAATGCTACGTTTTAAGATCCAAACCGAAAGCATTACATGCAGAATTCATCAGGGCCAAGGTTTCTGTGATTGGTCCAAAAAGTGGAACTCTACAATCCATGATGAGGTGGATTTGTATAACACACAAATCCCCTGAGACAATGAAGCATCTGTATGAGGAAGTTCCATGTTCTCCAGTCATGCAATCATGTTTTTACTAATGTAATCCTTCCTTGTATCTTACATCTGGGAAAAACCTCCACTAACACCATTCCACTAAAAATGATGAAGTCTGTGACAGAAAGGTTTCATCTGTTCATGGGAATCTGGACTAAATCAACAACCTGACACACCAATCAATTATGATTTTAACCCTTCCCAGTGGTATACTGAATTTGATATGCCCCGGCCTGCATAGCAAATCCCTCACTTGTAGGGAAAAGGCAGGTATGATGTGTTACAGTCCCCGCCGCCCCATACTTAGTCAATTTCAGTGTTTCCTCCAGATAATGAATGTGTCAATTGCAACCACTTTATCTGCTGCAGGTATCTGCCAGATCAGTTGGACTGACACCGCTAATTTGAAGCTATCAATTATAGAGTACCTGGTTCTATTGGAAATCACTAAATGACCTTCACCCAGGTGAAATGACTGGAAACAGATTTCACAACAACAAATATTATATGGAGTCTGCCATGATGTTACTATTTTATAGCGGCCTGTATTAGTGTAAAATAATAATGAGCTGATATTACAAAATGTGTGAATTATTTGTAAGTATAACAAAGGTACAGGTTTTTAAATTTGCATGCATGATACAAGTGGCATTCTGAACCTCCTAGTAATTCAAATTAATGAGCTGGACCGTGTAAACTCAAGAACTATAATTTTTTAATGCCCTCCAACTGATGTCAGTGTTATCAGCTAATTCCTTTACATGAGAAGTTACAAGCTCAAACAGCGCCCTCACTGAGGTCAATGAAGACCTATCATTGGCTGAGAGTTGTGTGTTGCACGTGCCCTCGTGCATGTTTCCATTGTTTGACCTCTGCAATGGCAGCCAACGCAGTGGGCCTACATGGAGACCAATTTGCTTTCCCTATTTTCAAAACAAGATCTATGATTTTCAATCAATTTAAAGAATTTCTGAAAGTTCTTGAGTCAGCTGGGCAAACCATCACCGAGGGGGAACTCAGACTTGAGTGACAAACTTGTTACTTTTCTGGCACTGTTTACCACTTTTTCCCATATTTAGTTTGATGTATAGTTTTTTCTTCTCGCAGCTTGAAATCTGGGCTTCCAATTTCAAGCATTTTGATGGATTTTCCTCTTCCAGGGTAAGAAAGATTCATGTACGAAGCCAAGGACGAGCCTCTGACACAAAATTCAAAAAAATTTTAAATTAGAAAGACGACCGATGTTATTGATAACTCTTGAAAAACGTTTAGTGTAAATTTACTTAATCCATACAGCGCGTACAGTTCATCGTTTAAAATTAATACATATTATGTGTATTGCAATAACTTTTCACCTTTCAAATAGACTAAATTTCCCCCAACTCTCTCTTCATCTGGGCCCACTTTCATACAGCTGCTTAAGCACAACATGTAGCTAAGCACAACAAAATTATGCTTACCAGAAAAAGGTTACCAGCTAAAATTTCATTTTACATGTAGCATTTGTGACTGGTATCCTGCTTATTGTTGCTTAACAACAAATTATAAGCACTATTTTCTGCTTAAGCAGCTCTATGAAATTTGACCCAGTTCACAGCAGTACAGTAAATGAAGAATTAGCAGAATCCATTAAAAAGACGGAAATTCAAATCATTGCCAAATATACTGTATCAAATTCCCCGAAGTAAAGTATGCTGGTGCTCACAGTTGAAAAGGGAAAAGGAGGTCAGACCGTTTTTCTTGGCAGCCTCAGTTCAGTTACATTGATTACCGAAAGAACAGACGATAAATCATGGGTTGCACCATGGTGTTGGTCTGTACTACAGATCCAAAGAAACAAACACAATGAAAAAATATCAACGTGGAGCATTTGCGACAATCAGCGCGTATTGTTCCTAAAATACAGCTATAAAACAAGTTGCTTTTTATTAGTGTTCCACGCTTAAAGTAGCGTATGACAGGCAGGATGGTAAATTGGGATTTTTTTTTAGAGAATTGAGAGAGAGTTGTTCCTTTTCCAGAAGAGAAACTCAGGCCATTTCTGAAGTGTCTGGCGGATTCAGCAGAGGCGATAATCTCTAAAATAGTCCTATTTGCAACATTTGACACTGCAGCCAATGGGGACAAGTCCTTAAACTTAAAACCAAGTTGGGGTTTGTATCCTATGATGGTCTTTACAGTCATAAAATATCTCTGTAACTTCTCTCTTTATCTGTTGACCTTGTTCTTTTAATTTGGAATAATTTACTTGTGGTAAGAAATTTGGGGGGTGGGGAATAAAAAAAACCACCTTATTTATTTCTTTAAATGCAAGTTCGCCTCAAACAAGGCTAAAAGCCACTCTTGGTGAGGGGCTAAAGAAAAATCATTCAAGATGAAAATAACTCAAAGGAGCTGAAGGTAGGACTGACTCTTTGTTCTACATCTCAGCATTTGAGCAAGAGTGTATGCTTGAGAACAGGCAGAAAATCTGGTTTCTTCACATTCATAGCATTACATAATAGACAATTCAGATTATGGACTTTTCTGTTAGCAACAAAGAAATGAACTAGAAATGAGTTTGTAAGGAACAAACTGGGGTTTCGGCTTTATTGTCAATGTTGAATTAATGTAATAATTAATTTGACACCTGATGACATCACGATGATGAAAACACGTTTTTCGTACGAACTTTGTTATAAGCTACAAGACGGTACAAAAATTATAACCCTTCTACGTTATGGTTCAGACGATATAAAGTTTTAAATAATAAGTTGTAAATTGTAAACTACCATACCAATGCTAAAGTAATTAATAAGCTATACCGCACAGACCTTGAAATAAATTGTGGTGGGAGAATGCAATGAAATTGCGTGAGAACAAACCGCTACTAATATCCCAAAACGCTTCCGTATTTAATAGTTCGAGGACTCTCCACAAACGATTAAGAGGGCGCTATACAGGTTCACCATTAACTGTAGAAGCGAAGAAGTGAACGAAAATGAAAGGTACAAAGGTCGAAAAATGCCACGCAAGTGGACAATGGGCTGTGTGTGGGTAAGGCTGTATGCAGCGTGTTACGATGCCTAGCGTGGGAAGTAATGGCTGTGTGGAGACAGACCGTATGCGATGTACAGCGTGAATTACGTGCAATGTACACACACGGCGATCTTGCTGGGTTGACGATATATGTTTTTAAATCGTTAATATCGTCAACAGATGATTAAAAACCCTCGATCGAACTGCTGCTTGATCTAAGTTAGAGCACAGGCTTTCATTTGATGTATTGTTTGTGTCTTTTAAGACTGTAGTTCCTGAGATCGAACGTTAACAAATTTCATGTGTAAATGCTATGAGACTTTTTCGGAAAGAAGAATAATAATGGAGAAAAAAAATTAAAATCTCGACGAAAACAAAGGTGGTTTCGGCAGATGGCCGAAACCCACAATAAGTTACGTTCATTAACCCATTCATTACTTAAAAATTAATAATTGTGACAGGTCATGGTAGAGCGGTTAAGAGCACCAGATGCAAGTTCTGGTATTTCTGATCAGCAGAGTGTGGGTTCGAGTCCCAGTCGTGGCACCTGGTCTTTGAGCAAGATACTTTATCATAATTGCTTTGTCCTTCAGACACAACATTAAGGGGTAGGTCTTTTGTACTAGGATTGGTTAAGCACATAAAGAACCCAGAGCAGTTATCCTTGAAGAGTAGGGGTTAACCATTGTGTTTCTAGTTCATATAGCAAGCATCCTTGTTTACAGGTTTCCTCAGGCTTGCGAGCTACAGTGATTAAGTTCACTTATGAGGCATCCTTGGTTTGATTACCAGAACTATATGATAATAATTTTGATTAACATTATTCAATCTGTTTTATGATCATACGTACCCACTTTCCAGTCAGGTCCAAACTTGATGATTTTACAGCCAACTTAAGCTCCTGCTGTTTGGAATTCTATCGAGCGACACCTCCTAGTAAAAAAGTCACATCAACGACGGTTCCTTTGTGATCCTTCCTGAAGGGAAAAATTAAAAAACACCAACTAAAAGTCTGATCTTAAAATTGAATGACTTTTTTATTTGTACTGATCTGTAGAACTGTAGAATTATCTTATCGTTTGTCTTCACTGACCATCACAACGCTAATGCAAGATGGCATTGCATTTTGATTATATTTCAACTTCGTACTTTCAGAGTGGAGAGAAATATGATATCATGGTTGTGAAAAAATTTGTTGTGTACCCGGCAGATGAACGAAATGAAAGTGTGCGTGTCATAAGCCAATTCAATGTGCAAACTGAATGTGAAAGTTTGATCATTATTCTATTATTCTATAAAATCATGAAGGCCAAGTTAAAACTCCTTGTAGGAACGCGTTTCAATGTCGTCATACTATGGCTTACTGCTGGGACAATATTTTGTACTTTGCGTTCCCTGATAAAAGGGCACAGAGCCTTGTATCCTTCCGCCGAGATCTTGATGCGCATATGAGAATAAGAACTACAGAAAAGCACAAATTGATTGCCTCAGACATGCAACTGTGTAATTGCAACCAAAATAACAAACGAACTAACAAACAAAACAACCAGAAAATGGTACCAAAATCCTCTATGCCAATCAAACCTCTCAGCCAATGTCATCAAAAAACCACTTCCAGTTCCAGACAGTAGGTAAAAAAAAACGAATGCGACCTCAATATTCAATTTTGTACACTTCATTTCTGTAGGCATGATTCAAATGCACATGTCATGCACTAACCAGATGTAATTGCATATATTTTTTCATCCCATTCATCAAAAAAAAAAAGAAGCTGAAGATGATAATTAAAAATCTAAAATGCACACATGGCGTACAGATTAGTCAACTTGTGACCCTATGACTTGGGTAATTAAATCCTCACCACGCAGCACAAAAAGGTTGGCTGCACCTAGAATCCTTTGATTGTTTCAGCCAGGTTTTTTCCATTGGTAATTATCCAACGGGGGAGTCTTTGTCAATCATCTTGACTCAGTCATAATCTTCACTGCTGTAAAATTCAGCCAGGATAAAACACTTGTGCAGGTTAAACTGTTTCATAGGAGTACATTGTGCAAATTAATGCACTCACTTTTTGGGCCTGAAATTTCATTTTTAGACAGGGCAAGGCCTGTTCCATTTTGAGGAGGTCATTCATATTGGAAAAGCATAAAGCCTACGGGAAATTTTTGATGGGGCACCAAGGCCAAGACCAGGGCCCAATTGCATAAAGCCTGTAAGCACAAAAACTTGCTAAGCACAGAAAAATCTTGCTTAGCAGAAACAGGTTACTAACCAACATTCCATAAAGTTTACATTGTTGTCACTCGTACCCCGCTCATTTCTTGGTAAGTAAAGAAATTTGATAAGCAGAATTCTCTGCTTAACGGCTTTATGAAATTGGGCCCTGGGCAACAGAGGTCACGGCCTTTGCGACCTTTTGTGTAATTCACAGGCCTGACTCTCTGTATGAAGGACGGAATAAAAATACATAATAATAATAATAATAATAATAATAACACAGTACTTGTATAGCGCATCACACCAAAGTCTCGATGCGCTTCACAACAATAAAAGCAATCAAACAAGCATACAGGCAATTAAACAAGCAGGTAACTCTTAAGGAGCGATTTAAATACAATCTGAGTTCTTGCAGTCCTGGTCTTGGCTTTGGTGCCCCTAGTTCCAATCGCACTCTCAACAGTTTTTATCTCAGTGCAGTACGTCTCGTAAATGAACAAGGGTAAATATAGTTGTTACGTTTTAGTATTAATCTCTTGGGATTTTAGTATCACTGCATTTCTTAATTGTAATTGTATAAGAAGTTTTGTCAGTAATAAGTCGCTTTTAACACCTTTTACCTATTGATTTATGATTTATGAATTTGTACTTTTTTTTTTTAACAGCTCGCAAGGCCATATCGAATTTCAATGTATGTTTTATATACAGATGACAATAAAGAATTCTATCTTCTTCTATCTTCTTCTATCTTAAAAAGTTTCCCCAAAACGTAAGGGTTCTCCAATGAAAGTGCCCTCTTCAAAATGAAAATGGCCTCGCCCTCTCAAAGATAAAAGGCCTGGGGTGGATTTCACAAAGAGTTAAGACTAGTCTTATCTCGAGTTAGGACGAGTTACTCGTCCTAACTTAGGACTAGCCTTAAGTTTTTAATAACTCCTAGGACTAGTCCTAAGTTAGGACTATCTTTGTGAAATCGACCCCTGTTTGTTTTTACCAGTTCTTAAATGATCCTCATTGATGTACAACTGGAATTTTATAGATGTAGATGCCACTGAGGCCATTGCTTATGATGCCCCTGGTTCAGGCCTTGCTGCCCCGTAATATCCCAACTCTGTTTGAAAGACAACATGTCATGCGCCCATGCTTTGGTCACACAGTGAGTTTGTTTTTCACTGCGGTCATTTCAAAACCTGCCATACATTTGTGTATAAATTTAATAGTTGGTTTCACTATTTAAAGGCAAACCCCTCTTATAATACCTCTTTTTTTTTTTATCTGTTCAGTTGTTCTAATCCTATAAGTACAGACATATACAATAAAAAGAACTTGTGAAAAATTTCATTTTCAGAAGAAGCACTTTTGAGATATCGCTGAAAACCTGGAATGATTATGTGGTAGGAAGAATGATCCGTAGTTGAAACACACAATCTGAGAAGCGTTTAATTCTCAGATTGAAATGTTTTTGAATCCCTCTTTCTAAAACCGCATTTCTTTAATGGGAATCGCTTCTCAAAATGTTATACAACTATCAACAGCTGCAGTGCTTCTTACCAAGTAAGTTTTTGTGGTCATTAACCCTCCTTTTACAAGTAATTTTTGTACACAAATGATCATTTTAATGACACCACGGCACAATGTGAAAGGGAAGTCTAAAAGGTCTAGGAAACCCTAGTGCTCAAAGCATTTGCTTTGGGCTACTCATAATCACTGGAGCCAAACTGTGGGGGCCTGGCTGTACACTCACATCAAACTGAAACAGTTTCTGATTGTAATGGATGCGGAAGTTCAGTTTTTTTCTCACAGGATCATTCCTATATACCACTGTAAAAATGAAATACCAAGGTTGTCACTGATGACTAAAACTCCAAACGTTCAAGGTTTAAAAACCACAGAGAAATGACAACACGAAACCTCAACGAGAAACAAAGTTTGACGATATAAAAAGCATAAACACTAAGTAACATAAGAAGACATCAAAACATAATTGGGTCACATGTATGGGAAAACCAGAAGTAGGTAAACCTCCTGAATTATGAGTGGAAAACCATGGAAGAGTTGAACAAGAGGGTTATTTTGCAGTTACTTATTGAATCAAAATTCTTCCGATGACAAAAATTGCCAGTGATCAACAGGGTGAAAAATGCTGCAAAAGGAAACACATAGAGACTAATACATATTACAGAAACATGGTTTTACAGAAGGATAAAATATGCAAACACCATGGAACCTTCCAAGGAACAATAACAATAATAAGAAGACACGATTCTTTTTGCGCTTGAGAAAAAAAGAGAAAGAAAAACAAGAAAGGAGAAAACAAGTTTGTATTTCAAGTCTTCTCCACACAGTCAAAAGTTCACAAAAACACTGACAAATTTGAGAATAAAAGAAGCAGAAAAGGCAGAAAAAACTAGGTTAAATTAAGTGTAATAACATTGATTGAACAGGTGTGTTTGAACCCCGATCTTAAGCTGATCAGTTGTTTCAACCATATTAACATTTGGTGGTAAACTGTTCCAAAGGTGCATGGCAGCACTTTGAAATGAGCGAGAACCATAGAAAGTAATATTTGAAGATATTTGTCTTTGGAATGTGGGCTTCTAGCAGGTTGATGTTGTTGAAATAATAGAAGTTAAAACAATCTGTAATGCAATAGCATACAAAAACGTAATCTTCGTAACTTTAATTAATCTTTCCAAATAATGGTTATTATAAGTCTCGTTATTACTGCCAGACTTTTTGTACCAAACTGATAAGCAAACCAGCTGGCAGCATAAAATGGTTAAATTATCAAAGTACCTTTCCTTTTTTATGTCAAGTCATAGACTTCCCAGAAATCCACTTTGCATGTTACTTGTTTAAATATTTATCTCCCATTGTTTTAATTGCTCCCACCAATTCTGTTTTTTTCCACAGCAAAACTCAAAACTTTTTGGGGCAAAATTTACAGAGCAGCCAATCATAACTAACATTATCATTCAGATCCTGTTTTTGTCTGTAACCTGCAAAACATTTTTTTTTGGGGGGGGGTGCTAGGTCAACTTTTGAGCTAAGCAACTCAATTAATTTGGCACAATTAATGTTGTTCTTTTTTCAGATCAGGGCATGAAACTGTCACAAGAGGGCGCTATTCAAGTTAAACTGTCCTCATCTTTTCAAAGCATCTCAGTTTAGCTTGTGGGATTTTTGTTTTTAAATGTTTTTATTTCAGATAATGCTTTCTTATTAATTTTCAAACATCTGAGACAATATATTTCATAAAGCTTAAACCTGTATTGTTTCATTCTAAAAAACTTCTTTCTGTGAGATGTTGTTCCAAGTGTTATTTTTCCCTGCGATAAACAAAACCTTTTTGAAACAAAACACAGTCACACCCGTCTTGATATTTAGAACCCAAACCTGTTCCCCTGACATCGGTATGTTGGTAAATATATCCGGAAAAAAAAATCCCTAAAGGCTCTACTTAGGGAACAAATTTATTGTCGAGTACCCACTCAATCTTCGTGAAAACAATTTGTTCAAACTGTTGGCTCTAGAAATGGCGGAAACTCATTAAAACTGAGCGGTATCTATTTCCCTGAAACGTCAACTCAGTCGTAAATCAACAACGACGCTACAGTGGAGAATACCATTTGATACAGGGCACAGGCATTTTGTAATTCCTGATACAAGATTAGGGTATCGGTGGGTCTAAACTTTACACAAACTGTTATTCTATTTTGCCCGTGGATGAAATCCAACCCGAGAGGCCTCAAAAAAATTTATGCACGGGCATGTCCCACTGCAACTTGAAATATTCTGGCTGGAATTACATGGGAAAAAGCATGGCGACTTATTAAGCCAATTGCTTTGGCATTGGGTAAACGTTTAACCTGGAGTCATTAAGCACCATTCCAACACCAAATATCTTCAGGGTCTGTATAGGCCGTTTTCGAAACCACGGCTTCGGCTTGGGCTCTGGCTTAGGGTCCGTCGTTAATGTTAAAAAAACATGCGCTTTCGGTACAGGGCTTGGAACAGGCGGACATAGTCCAAGTCAGAGCCCAAGCGAAAACCTCGGTTTCGAAAAGATCCATAGACTCTGACAAATGTACTGAAAAGTAAATGAGTTAATGACTAAGGAGACTAAATCTAGAAATAAAAGGAAAGCATACATAAGTACGCAGCTCTTATTTGTATGCAACTGGCTGTTGTTTTGAGAAAAGGAGATAATATAAAGCTAGCCCCAAGTTGAACAGTTCACAAAATAATTAATCTGGACATGTATTTCTTACATCAATGAATTGATGATACCATCAATGAATTGATGATACAATGTTAAAAATTCATCCCTGAAACATCATGGCTCCAACTAGAATCTAAGTCAGCATGGATTATTCACAGATTTATGGCATTAGTTCCGCTGGCCAAACTGCATATCAATTTTGTTTGACCTAAGTTAGGAGAGGTTCATGTCTGAACACTCTCTCAACAAAAAGAAGGGGCATTTCCTTTTTTGTACTAAAATATTAAACGTCTTGTCTGCCTTGAAAAGATTATTCTTGAAAACAATGCGGTTAAAACAAATGTTCAATCTCAGATAATAAAGAAGTCAATAAATCAATAAATCAATAAAAAATTCAACAAGAGCATCTCTCAAATCAAAGGAGCATAGACCTTAAAGGTAGGGTCATAAATTGGTAAATGCTCCAAAAATTGTGACCATAAAAACTTACTTGGTGAGAAGCACTGCACCTGTTGATAGTATAAACTGTTTTGAGAAAGGATTCCCTCATGCACGAATAATTTTTTCAGATTTCTGAGGGTTGACTGAAAACTCATTTTTGTGTGGTGTCCACTCGCGAATGCTGTGGCCAGAGATGCGGTTTGATACCTGCTGTCATCTCGCTAACAAATTTGATGTTCTTGTGAAAATACAATTACAGTTTTGTTGCTGGTTTTTTTTCAACGAGAAGACGTTGTTTCGAGGCGAGACTTTCACATGTGACTTTTATTGTACATTTCTTTATAATTACGCCTGTAAATCAGCATTTGTTTACGACATTGCTTGTTATTGGCTTCAAGCAAATGTCTGCACAGCAAGTCAATTATTAGGAAACACTAACTGCTAACCAGGTATGGTAAGCTTCAACTTCTTAACAGGTATAAGAAGGATCTACTCACTTGTAGTTTGTTCCCCTGACACATTTATTTTAAATGACTCAAGACTTCTAAAGTAAATTTTCATCATTGTTAAATATTACAATTTAAAATAATTCTCTTCAGTCAGTCTGCAATTTTAAAGAAACAACAATTCCTGTAAAGACTATAAGGCAAATCATTTATTAAAATGTACAAGAAAGCCCTTTTTTCCCCCTCAAGTAAATGCTTCCATGTTTCAAAAATTTTCGAAAAGTTCCAGTGAGTAAATTGTGACAATAAATACAATTTTTTCAATTGGAGGAGTTTTGAATCCCCTCCCAAGGCCCTTAGCCCCTCCCATTTCAGATTACCCGAAAGAAACCCTGGACAGAAAAGAGAGACAAAAAAATAATAAATGCGGTACGGAATCTGTCCGTTTGCACAAGATCCCTTAAGAATACTTGTATAATTAAGCATGATCTGGCATTCGCTTAGTGATGCACCACCTTGCGTGCAGCACTGCAGGCAATACAGTGAATACATTCATCAGATAGAGCACACTTGGTGGTGGGAGTCTTACAAGGTGCTGAATGCATACATTGCATTATGTCCCAACACTTGCTATTCAAATAAACTTGGGACTCTCCTGTTGAACGTACACATGTAGGCAATCACACCGCTGTACAGACAGCTGCATGACGCTTGTGATGTTGAGATTTGTCATCGAAAAAGTTATTGTAGAATACTAGTACATACGTATACATGTAAACAGCATCTAGCAGGAAAATATTTTGCCCCTAATGTTTTGTATCTGCCATCCCTATCCCCAACCACCCAGATCCGCCCGAATAATCAGACTCACAAAACATACAAGCTTAAATTTTAAGTACCAATGCTTGACACCGATTACTCCATACCCTTGAAATCAAATCAAAACAAAACAAATTTTATAGCATGTCCTTCATGTTGAAAAATGAGGAACACCAACTAGAACGCCGTCATTTAAAAACACACATCTCAAAAGGTTTAATTACGAGCTAGGCCAAGGGGAAACTTACAGCATAAGTGTTCGTGTACTCAGAATTTACCAACGACTAGATCATTAAATCACTCCAGAAGAAACTGGAGCACAAACAATTGCAGCAGCCCTCGTCAAGGTTGTCTAGCTGCCCCGACCTGGAAAGACGTCGCTAACTTCATCACAACAAAATACGTCCCTTCAACGACAGCGTTCGTGGATTCGGATCTAAGTCGAGTATATATACTGTGGGTTATTTTTTTGTCTTCCCCCTTTTTTTTCTTTCTTCGTCTTCCTTGGCGACCATACGAAATGAGAGATGACAGCCGATGATGAAGGGCCTTAATCAAGAGAAGGGCTGAGTGAAAATCACAGGCAAATGCATCAACCTCGTTCAGTGGAGCGTATCCGTATCTATCTCCAGATGCTTAAGACATGAATACGACAACGCTGTGCACATACTCCATGGGGGGGGGTATATACATAAGTATACGCCCTGCAAGATTAGAGTATGTGCAATCAAGCTGTCACTGAGTATTGGGGTGGGGGGGGGGGGGGGGTGGGAGTGGAATATTCAAGGTCGCCTGCTAGACATTGACTTTGACTGCAGGGCTTGCAGTGGGGTTTCAGTGGGATGGCCATGATAAGCGTGGCCATGAAGGAAGCACAGTACGGCACAATTTTAAATAGACTTAGATTCTATCAAGCGAGCTGAGCAGAGGGCTCAGTAATTCTTTGCACCGGGGGGGGGGGGGGGGGGGGGGGTAATGGAAAACATGGCTCATTTTATTCCCACATCGCATGTTCCAACAGAAGAGTGATCGCCACTGACACCGTGAGTGAGGCACAGGGAATGCAGTTAGCACCCTAGACTCACTGTATGGAAAATCAAAGCAGACATCAACGACTGCATGTAATTAAAGATGACAGAGTTAAAGGCAAAGTATGCCTTTGTTTTTTTGAACTGTTCGATTGTTTTAATTCTTTATAAATGTAGGTATATAAAATACAACTAACAGCGTGAAAGTTTCATTTCAAAAGGTCACTTTTTTAGATATCGCCGAAAATATGGAGTGAATATGTCCACGCATGACGAACAATCCCTTTGAATAGGAATACACAATCTGAGAAACGTTTCTCAGATTCAAATTTTGGGGGATAAAAACTGATATCTTTTCCATAAACCACATTATTTCGAATTGAAGTGTTTCATCGAAATGCTTACCATCGAAAGCTGCTGTACTTCTAACCAAGCAAGTTTTTATTGCCATCAATTTTTATAATTACCAAACGCTTACTTCCCCCTAAGACCGTAAGATCAGAAATCTGCTTAAATACTAAGTAAAGGGAAACACCACTCCATTAACCAGTATTTACAGACAAGTTTACAAACATGCAATACCAAGAGCACCACTTAAAATACACTTTATTGTATATAACTTAATAGTACAGTAGTTGAGTAAGCTATAATATCCCCTTTTTTTAACTGACACTCTACCCAGACAACAGAGGTGCTTTCCACTGATGTTTAGCTTACTATATAGCATCTTGTTTAATTTTCCATTAACAAATTTAATTTTCCTCAGAGAGGTGTCCTTTGCCAAAGCATTGTGTTTTTCTCTTAAAGAGCAAAGTACCAGGCATGGAATATATTTCCAAAAGGGTTTGACTTTAACTTCCATAGCCTGTGGTTTCACTGGTCCCCAAGCTTTACACTGGTCCCCCAGCTTTTAACACAGATGAACTACCACTGTTAATCATACTTTTTTAGTGCAAAAGGTTTGAGGTGTGGGATATATGTGGGGGTTAGTTACCAGGACAACTTTGAAAAGGAGGTTCTTAAGTGTACAGAGTGGTGCCCTTGAATCCTAGCCTCGAGTGCAAGCAAACTGTCTTCATGGATTGAAAGCTGATCATGTACTGATTAATCATTAGGATTTCGTGACACCATCAAAAAAAATCACACCATTTCGCCATGCCTTACTTGTTGAGTAACAGTTTGATTTTAGCGTGTAATACATTTCTGTGAAGAACCAAATGACTTTTAAATCACCCAAATCATAAGATATAGACCCTTTTGACTAAATATAATCAATTAAAGCAAAATTGTATTTTGAGATGAGCCCACATGTCTCTTTCTGCTCAATCAACCATTTCTTTGAATAACACCCTTTGTTTACACAACTTAGCAAGGCTGAGTAATTGCTGTACAATTCCTATGGGAATTCCTGGAGAGCGGGTCATTGTTGGATTGTGTTAGTGAAAAACAAACCCCGGATAGTGATAAGACATTTGGCATGCTATTTTGCTAGGTGCAGTTGTGGAACTTGGAATTTTTTTGATTTTTTGAAAAAAAATGGCGGACTAATTACTTTTTAATTAAAAACTGTTACTCAATAAGTGAGCGATGTTGTCATTGAGTGTTAAGAAGACCATTGTTGGTGCCCACCTGGAGAGAATTTTGACTGTTCCTCAGGTGTTTCAACAAGACATTTGGCCAGCGGACCACTGTCCACACAGACTGCTAACTAGATGCATATTCCTGAATGACAAATGTATGCAAAGTCTGAATATGCTTAGCAGAAATTACAATCTGTCCATTTTGATAGTAAAAATTATTAATGAACTTCTATATTTATACTGAGCAAAGACCAAACAAATGGTTCATTATCCTAGGTTGAAACTGAGATTTCTCAATTACCATAGGTCATCTTTCTACTTTTTGATTTCCTCTTCATGTATCCCCTTCTTTATTTCTAACCTTCGTTTTGAGTGGCCTGTTTTAAGGGCCTTGTGACGGGCGATTCCCCATAATTTTTAAGCAAGTCATTGAATGACAAACCATATCTCAAGTTGCCATAGATTATTTGGAAATGACTGATTCTGACACCTACTCTAAATGCCGCCCTCTGTTGGTGCAAAGGGGAAATTCTACTTCATTCATTTTATCAATTGCCATAAACTACGTACAACTGTACTCAGACCAGAAACTATACTAAAAAAAGAAGAGCCTTTTTTTTGGGGGTGGGGGTTAAGCCAACTTCAAACAAGGAGGGCATGTCCATAAGAATAGGGCTCAAAATTACACTGGACCGCAGACCCGAGGCTAGTAATTTCAGCATTGGGACAGTATGCTCAAGACCCGACAAGTCCAATAATCTTGTTGTTTTCAATTGATTTGCAATACCTGACAGTGTAACATCTATAAGTGATTAAAAAAATAAAATAAAATAAAAATGGAGATGAAATGTAGGTTTTGAGTTTGATTATTACTATATTATCATTATTATTATTATTGGTTTATTTTATTTAAGTAAAACATTAAAAAATGTGCTGAATTGCACTGTACAGGGATACATTTAAAAGGGTTATTAAAAATGGGGTCAAGTAAAATATTTGACAAACATTATCAAACCAAACTCAATCAAGTGGACACAAAATAAATAAAACTCAGCAGAAATTTATAAAAGGGATCTTAAAAAGCCCAATTAAGGACAAGATAAAACCTGACATCAGCCCCAGGCCAAATGGTCAATAACTTAGCTAAGCTGGGAATACAACTGTTCTTGTACATTTACATTACCTGGGCCCAATTTCATAAAGCCTATGAGCACAAAAACTTGCTGAGCACAGAAAAATCTTGCTTAGCAGAAACAGGTTACCAGCCAACATTCCATAAAGTTTACATTGTTGCCATTGGTACCCCGCTCATTTCTTGCAGAATTATCTGCTTAACAGCTTTATGCAATTGGGCCCTGTTGCTTCTGCATTTAACAGTTAGTTGAGTGATTTGCATTTCTTAAACTATTGTTTATTCATTTATTTCCATATAACACAACTAGACAATCTGTTGATACATGAATTAGGCAATGTTTTTTAAAATTGTACTGTTCGTTATTATTGTTATTGATAAAAAGTGTTTCACATGATTAACACATTGTGGAAAATGTCAACTTCAGCAGAGGAAATAAGGCCTACCTGTTTCTCTGGAGTTAAGTTTTTTTGTAAATTAATTAAATGCAAACTTCATAGTTCAATGTTACACAATGAGACGTACACAATGCAGGTAACATTTATTGAAATGAAAGTGAACTACATGAGATAACGTGTAATGGCAGGTGATGGTATAACTGGAGTTTTACAGTGAAATAGGAATATATTGAACTTTTCAAAGATTTTATTTTTGTCTTTTTCAACAAAACTTCCACGATTATAGCATCCCCAACAATGACCCCAGTACTTAAAATTTAAGGTCATGTTATTGATTATGTCCAAATAAAAAATTTTGGACCACAATACTGAAATTATAAGGGGAATTTAAATTTATTTAAAGGGGCAAAAAATACAAACTGCTACGATGGTGTCTAATGGGGAAAGGACTAAGGCACAGTTTGGGAGGCGCCGATGAAGGAGCACAGTCCATAAACTCTCTCCGGGATTGCACAAGTTGACAGGGTTGCAATACGGTGGGGGCTGGCATGAAGGGTTCCAGATGACCAGATCCATCCTAGGATAGTGGTGGTGTTTGGACAGATCACTGTCTTTTTAGCGGACAATCGTAGTTCGTTAGTATAGAGGGCATGAAGTACATGCCTCCAGTTGGCGAGAAGACTGTCAAGTGTGTTTCCGCCGCAGTAGAGGTTTTTCAGCAATTTTGGCGACGACGCCCTCCTTGAGGGGGTCACTGAGTATGCAACACATAGTTCTTCAAGAGCGGTCTTGGAGCTTGGCATGCCCCATGGCTGATCTGGTGTAAACGCAAATGCCGCGGAAGGGAGTAGCAACCCCACAATATTTCATGGAGGCAGTGGACAAGGGGATCTGATAGAAGGCATTGGTGAGGTCTGTGGCAATGATATGTTTCCACTGTGCAATCAGGCGTAAGTTGGAATTGACATCTGGTATAAGTGACGGCTGTGGTTTACTATAGCGACCGACGTCAGCAAAGGCGGTGACCAATCGGAAGCCGCCATGGGCTTCTTAATGAGAAAGGAAGGGTTGAGGTATTCCACGGTGATGCCAATGTCCTCAGGACGAGCGAAGACACCAGTTGGTTCAAGTTCAACGAACTTCTGTTGTAGTTCCAACAATTTATTTCGGGCATACTGGGGGAGATGGCCTTTGTGCTGAGGAGGTTGCACAGGGCCCATGTTGACGACAGCTTTGAAGGGGCCAGAGGCACCGTTGTACCCGTTGTAATTGGGATCAAAAACTTCGACCATAAGAGACGAGAACAGTACTCTTCTATCTTTGGGCAGATTGTGTTGGGGATCCAAGCTGACGGAATGCGAATGAAGTTGAGTGGTGTTAGGGTGGGTTTTTGGAGTGACACGAGTGGCGAATTTGGTTGTGGCACATTGGATGACTGAGGGGTGAAGAAAGGGGGGACCTGACAGAAGTGTTCGTTGCGCTTGAGAACACGAGGCTCGGCTGATGAATTGGGGATGCGGATCCTGCCAGCCACACTAGTAACAATGTCAGGTGGAGGCCAAAGCTGCGATGACTGGATGGGTCTGGCAGTGGCAGTGGCAGTGTCAGTGCGGGGCTCAAGAGCAAAAGTGTCATCTGGATTAGAGATGTCATTGGGTAAGGTTAGTTCAATGAAGTCTCCTGGCCAAACTTTTGTAGAAGCAGAGGGCGCACGTAGTACATGTGCACGCCAGATGGCGTTGCATGATGAGGGCTCCTTGGGTGAGCCATACGTAATGGTGGATCCATCGTTGAGGGAGATTAGGCGCTTGGCAGGGCAGATCGCAATGCCATTTTCTGCCATGAATGGGGTGCCGCCGAGGATGTCAACATCAAGGTTCTCAACAACCAAGCCCTCGAACAGGAAGGTATGGTTGTCACGAGTGTCACGGGATGGAGGCGCATGTATCCCCTTCATGATCGAATAAGTCAGCAACCTGTCAAGCTCTTACGATGTACTTTACGGTCATGTTCTGGTAAGTATGTACATTCACTGAGGAAGTGTCAGGTGTCACTGCGGCCGACTTGCTTACAGAGGGAGCATGTCTTTTGGAAACGAGTAGGGCGAGGCTTTGAGTTGGGGGGGGGAACCGGCTGCTGTGGGCGGGGGGTAAAGAAGCAGCACAAGGTGTGATCGGTGGGCGTGTCGCGAAGGCTCGCATTGCCTTAGCGTCATCACTGTTATGCACCTCATCCAGCAGTGAGTAACAAGGCCTGGGAAATTTCCGGTTTGATGGAGGCTAAAGTGCGTGAGCGTAATTCAATACCGTACCGCTGTTTCACAAATTTTGGCAGACTAGTGTGTATCAGGCGGAGCCAGGTAAGGACAACAAAAATCTCAAGGGAAGGTGAAAGTTCCTCATCTTCAGTGAACTCTTCCCCATGGTGGGAGATTCCACCATTGCACTGCAGTAAGTTGTCCTCAACAAATGCCATGAGGCGCTGATATAGGTCCTCTGGGCGTTCATCCTGTATGAGGCGGATTTCAGCAAAGTGTGCACCGGTAGACTGGAAGCCATAATGAAGGCAGATCACTTGCCAAATGTTCGAGACTGATGTAGAAGATTTGATGATGGTGTTTCATGAGATGACAGGGCAACAATTGGTAATCTGTCCCAGCATGAGCTCAAGTATGTTGACTTTCTGTTGGGCTGTTTTACGTTGGGGCAGGGGGATATCATTAGCATCATCAGTGAATCCATGGAGGGGGGGATTTAGCCTTTTTTCTCCCACTGAGAGCCATCGAGCAGAAATGGAGCAAAATTCTGGTCGAGGGACAGCGTGTAGTGCAAACTCTGACGCCAATTTTCAAATGGGTTCACAGTTTCAATTTTACTCAAGCACCACTGTTTCGGTGCACGGTGTGTGGTTGCCATGTTACAGCGAAATACCTTAAGAGGACGCAAAATATATATTACGATCAGTCAAATGTACGTTGACTGTACGGCTGCTCACCTGAGACCACGTTGTGTTGAAGCAGAGATGTCTGTTGGACCAGTGGCGAAAAACTGCACTTTCTTTCACCTTTACAGAAGCGAGGGACGTTTCAGAACGCTGCTACCACACCAATAAGAGGAGAAGGACGCAACAACACAAGGTAGTTCACAGCAGAATACTGTATAGATTACTCAGTGGTACTTTTATTGACGAAAGGGATAAACGCGACTACAGGAAAATGGCAACACAAGAGGGCGCTATAACAACTACTGGCGTATACTGTTTAATGGTAACACGGCCCCTTAAAAATAGGCAGATTTTACCTTTCCAAAAACCAAAACTATCATGGCAATACAGCTGTTGCCATGGCAATGAAGCTATTTCTTTGAATCCCCCCCCCCGTATTTGTTAATTTTAGACAAAGTTCCAAAAAACAATTTTTGACCGGCCGTGGCCACCCTGTTTGCTATTTACAGTCCCTTACCCTTCATAGGGACCATGGTTTCCCATCCCACTACCATGAATAGATGTTAGTCCATGGTCACCTATTGTACTACACCCTTTGTTATCAGATTCATTCACCTGTAGAAACCGGCAGTACACCTGTAGAAACCGGCAGTACACCTGTAGAAACCAGTAGCAGTACACCTATCGAAACCAGTATACCTGTTTATGTGTGTTGTAATGTCAGTTTAACCAGCTACGGTCAAACCATGGTCAAACATTAGGCCACTAGCTATTTTCTGCATTTATACCATAGTTTCTTTTGGTTGGTAAGCAGTTTGCAACAGCTAATTCTAATTGTCAGTGAATGAACATCGAGTCAGGAATGTCTGTTAATGAATTTGTTGTAGGAATTTGGTCTGAGGACCAAACCAATGCACGCATAGGCATTTGCACTGCCATCATTGCAGCTTTTATTGTGGTTTTCTTATGGGAAAAGCTCAAGACCAATGATAAGAAGAAGAAAGATGCTGTGGGCAAAAAGAAGAGTACAGTCGCCCAGCAGGAAGGTGCAGGGGGGTATTCCCCCATACTACCACAGAGCGTTAACTACCACTTCACTAGACAATGCAACTATTCCTGTGGATTTTGCTTCCACACTGCCAAGACATCCTTCGTGCTGCCAATAGAAGAGGCCAAAAAGGGACTCCGCATGCTCAAGGAAGCGGGTGAGTACACTCTCATACACACAGAGGACTGACGGTCGGGTTTAAGGATGGCGACGGAGGTGGATGTGGTCAGAGGAAGTTCATCATGATTTGGAAATTTGAAATTATGTGCTTGAAAACATTACTCTTTCACTGATATAAAAAAAAATCATTATTCATTCTCAGTTACACACAGCCAAAGTTACACACACCCACACCCACCCTTCAACGTAAACAAATCACTTCAATATGAATACTATTAAAGCTGTAACCTGCGCAATCTTGGATTTGAAGTGTGCCATTTAAAAAAATCTTGGATTAGAAGTCCCGCCATCTCAGGTTTTTGGTATGGCAACTTCCCAGCCCTCTTCAGTGCAGTCGCCCTGTCCACCTAGGTGCCAGATGCGGTAACTGTTCACCCGAACCGCCGTGGTGCGAGATGTCATTTTGACTGGTTGAGCCTCCTGGTTGGTTGGACCCGGAGCGATCCCTTTAGAATTTGGTCGGAAGTGGAGCGATCTCTTGGACGGTGGCCTGGGGCCCGCAGAAAAACCCCTGGACTTCCGTGTTTCGGAGTGTCCCATTGGCTGTTTTAGACGGACCTCTTGAATGGTTCACTTCTTGGGTCGGGTGACTCCCATGTTGAAATCAGTGACCGTGAGCTCGAGGAGGGTGCCAAACGCTCACTGAACTCGTCGTGTAATAAAATGTTTGATCGGCTGTTTCTTAAGGATCCGCTAATTGGTAGATATGGGTGGGGTGATTTTTTTCGGCAGGACTTGGGATTAGAAAAGTATGGGACTAATAATCTTGAGCTATCCAGTGCTTATGTACATGTTACTATAACAAAAAACATTAAGCATACGGCCCTAAACTTGGTTTCATATCGTTTTGGGTAACTATTTATCACAACAGGTCATGTTTTCTTAAGCCAGTTAAGGTTGCCTCAACTTCTATTTCATCCATACAAGTTGCATTTCATACAGTTTGTCCATTTATTATTTAGGCCTACTTCTAAGGTTATACTTTTGTCCAGTCAGTTTTTATGATACTCAAAGCCTGCCATACAGTATGATGCTGGACATTGTTTTTATGATACTCGAAGCCTGCCATACAGTATGATGCTGGACATTGTTTTTATGATACTCAAAGCCTGCCATACAGTATGATGCTGGACATTTGTAAACAAAATAAAGAACGATCTAATAAGTTGGAGTTGCGTTTGATGGTCAAAGGTCAAACCAACCTGAATCTCTAAGGGTACGTTCAGACGAGGAGTTAAACTAACCCTTATTCCGAGCACCGCGGGTGTCCAAAAGATAAAAATGACTTATTCCAAATTGGGCTTGCGTTCACACGAGTAAGTTAGTCCTGTCCGCACAGGTTAAACTGACCCACACGTTGGTTATCAGGTCATGCATAGCTGACCCCGACCGACCACTCTTCCGGTCCATCGTATATATGTACATGTATCAGCTGGGAATTACTTGTGGTAGTCTACGCACGTTGTTGTTATGATGACGTAACCTTCTGTGGAGAGGTCACATGGAATAAAATAGACCGGATGTAGCAGGTCAGTTGCGTTCCAACGATGGTTTATTGGGCCTCGCAGCGGGGGGTTGGTCGTAAAACCTGGGCTAAGTTACGCTAATCCAACATTTTTTTAGGTTTAGTTTAGCCCAGTTCTCTGGGTCAAATTGACCCTCGCGGACCGGATTTTTGCGTTCCAACGGAGGGTTATTTTAGCACTTTTGGATTAAGGGCTAGTTTAACTCCTTGTCTGAACGTACCCTAATAACCCATTGTGTTTAACCAGCTGACCTCTTCATTGCTCCAGTAGTTACTCACTGCATATGACCCAAAACCTGTGCCTCACCCCATTTATTGTATACTCTTTATTTCAATACTCTTTGGTTGGCACTATGACATTGGACTGCTCTATTACACTGGTATATGTTGAGTTGGGTTACTTTATTTTCGAAGATTTCTAATATGTATGACTCTATAGTACTCGAGGGAGATCACCAGGCAATGTTGAAGTACTTCAAGGGTGCTGCCAAACAAAAACCACCTTGGGTTGATTTTCTACATGCTTGGTGCAGCTATGTAAAGTGCCATGTACCTGCCAGTCAAATTGACGCTTTGAAAATGTGTTTAATGGCATAATCCGAATATTAATTTATGTTCGGTAACAAACACATTCACTCTAACCACTGGACCAGAAAAGGCGTGGGTTATATTTTTGACTCACAAGGGGTAGCTCTTTCTCTTGGGGCCTTAATAGGAAATTCAAGGTCAGAACTAATTTTTTTTTAATAGATAGGGGGCGTGGTTAATGCAATAGAACATTCTTTCCGTAAGGTACTGACTGGAGAAACTTCAGAAATTACTCGCCCCTTTTCACAATTTCATTTTGAGACTCTGTTGATGTACAAAAAGAGCTCCACTCATCTGTAAAGTATTTTCACTTCATCCAAAAAAGTTGTGTATAATTTTATTTACAAATGGGAAGAAAAACTCTGTGTGAATCTTCCGACACCAAAATGGTCAATTTTTTGTGGTCTACCCTTTAATTGTACCATGTGACACCAAAGTATGTTGGTTCCAGTTCCAGTGCATAAAATTTGGGGTGTTAATTCCTTTCTCTCTAAAATTGGCAGGAAGGATTCTAATCTGTGTACATTTTGTAAAACTGAAGAAGAAACGCTAGTTCACTTGTTTTGTTCAAATCAAAAACTGGTTAACTATAATACACTGAACATTGATATTAATTTTTCACAACACAACTAAGCTGTTTAGAGTCCTAAATAATAAATGGTCTGCTCTTAACTTAATACTCCTCCTCTGCCGCTTTCATATTTACCGCATGAAGATGAATGACAGAAAACATCATTTTATTATTTAAAAAAAAAAAATTTTTTTTTTTTTACTTTGTTAAAAATAACAACTTAGATAAGTTTAATCCCAAATGGTAACCTTTTTCATTGCGATGTAAAGACTAATTGCTATTCTTAAAATTGTGTGTTTTTGCCACACTGTGTTCGTTTTTTTCTAACACTGTTGTATAAGTAGCTGGTTTTATAAATTGGATACGTAGTTCTGTATATTAATTAAGATTGAAAAAAAAAACAACAAACAAACACTGGAGCTTGAGTTCAGTGCTCTTATCCGCTGGGCCTTGACACTCCATGATAATGGCAGGAGAGAGATCACTTTTAGTTTAAATAGCAATTAATTTGATCATTCTACCTTTGATATTTGTGACAGGAATGGAAAAAGTCAACTTTTCTGGAGGTGAACCGTTCATTGTCCAGCGGGGGAAGTTTGTGGGAGAGCTCGTTCGCTACTGCAAGGAGGAGTTAGAGTTGCCAAGTGTTACTATCGTCAGCAATGGTAGTCTCGTCAGTGAAAAATGGTTCAAAGAGTATGGTAAGTCTTAGCATGGTATAAAGTAATAGCTGGACTCAAATATGGGGGAAATCCACCCATTCAACCCAAAACTACTTACCCAGTCAGTTTCCCCATGGGTTTGTTACTTGATATTTGAAATTTGTCTTTGTTCAACATCAACCCAAAATTAATTATAAAAATAGTGTTAACAATTTCATTATCACACTTAGCAACTGCTGTTTCATGCATGACATACTATTATCTTTACAGGTGAGCATCTGGATATCTTGGCTATTTCCTGTGATAGTTTTGACCCAGCCATCAATGAAAAGATTGGACGGCAACAAGGGAGGAAAGACCACCTGGATAGTTTGCACTCTGTGAGGGATTACTGCCAAAAGTATAAGGTACAGAAGAAGTTGAACACAATGTCCTCACCAACTGGGATTACCTTTCCGTTTCTAACCATCTAAATTTATGTTTGACTTTCCTTGAAAGCATGCCAACAACTTTGGTAATTGTCAAATACCAATACATTTGCACTTGATATAATTAAGTGACCCAACACATAGGCCCTCTACATGAAATAAGAAACCTGGTTTGAATTCAATTGGACATTGGAGTAAAGAGAAAATAGTTAAGGAAAAAAAGAAGAAAATAAGAAGAAAAAAACCTTTTATCTTTTCACTGTTTTTAAATACCAGGGTTTGGACTAATTTCTTATAGACTATAGCATTTCAAGCAAAATTATTTGAAGGAAAGTTTTCCACCGTGACCATCTTAGTGATATGTTCGTTAATGTGCAAATCTATCTGTGAAAAATTGGGGCCTACAAATTCACTGGAACCAATGTTGTACACACCCTTAAATAATCCATGTTTGTGTGTCCTCATGAGGCAGTGCAAATTACTCATCACTTATTTTGTATTCCATTCTCCACAAAAAAAAGGTTCTGCTCTAGATAAGAGTGATTGGAATGCTAGCCCTGATCAGAACAAAAGCAATGGAGACACCTGACTGCTACATTTGTAATGAGGTTTTCATGGTCATCCATAGCCCCAATGACAACTAGCTTCTACAAACTTTAATTTTTGCATGTCAAAGTTACAGCTCCACATCTAAAAAGTAATTTTGAAAACTTGAAGAAAAAAAAGGGGGGGGGGAAATGACAGGATTTTTTTACAATCCATCCTTCACTTTTTAACAAGACACATATTCACCCAGAGCATAATCTTTTTAATAGCAGTGTCAAATTTGCAAACCAAGTGGAAGACTTTAAGGTCAACCTGGTAAGGGGCCATTCAGAATAGTCAATTTTTTATATATTTTTCGAAATTGTTTTGACCCACCCACTCACCCCAAATTTAGATTTTTAAGCAGTGAATGGCTTCATAATATAATCTATACACTGAAGAACAAAGTAATGCATCAAATGAACCAGATATTTTAGACCAAAGGTCTCCAACATCAGTAGTTTTCAATGCTTTTTTTCTGGCTGAAACAAATAACTTTGTAGTTTATCAGGAATTTAATTGACAATCTTGGCCAGCTGGGTACTTTTTCTTCTTCTTTTTCAATTGTTACTTTATATACTTTTTTTTAAAAACTGAATTTCGATTTTCAGTTATTTCTTGTGACCAACCCACCCACAATTTCAAAAAAAAAAATCTGAATGGCCCCTTAGCTCTCTATTCAATGTCGTGAGGCTACTAAATGGAAACTACACAAAGAACACAATTTAAACGTTTATTCTTCTTGAGGTATAAGGTCATTTTGACATTGCTGAAGCGGGAAAAAAATTATATCTGTAAAACTGCTGATGTCATTATGAGACCAAAAGTGTACTTATGATTATTATTATTATTTTTTCATCAAAGCGTAAGCTTTGCATTAGAAGCATAACTTTGACAAAAATGCTGCCGTCTTAAAAACTTCCGAGGAGAAAAGTATGCATGTTTGCATTGCTTGGTATTCTGAGACTGCCAGTCAGTCAGACCAGGCATGAACATTAAAACGATACTTTTAACAACAATATCAATCATTAAAACTGTTCTTAATAGCGCTATTCCAGAGTTGACCGTTCTGCTTCACAAACATAAACACAAACACAAACAACAATGGGTTATTTATTTATAACATTATGGGTTCCTGCTTCAACCTTGGCAGAACAATCTGCCCACATTGGGGACTGTGTATCGGTACAGCCTGTTTATAATGCACTGGTATTAGTGTTGGTTATACAACACACACCATACACTTAAAATGACCTTTTGAAAGTTCCAGTTGTCGCTTCAATAAATGTTGAGGAAGTCTGACTTGAACTGGTGTATAACTTGATTGAAGTTCTTGTCTTTAGAATGTTTCTTTGCAATCTGTAAAAATAAGCAGTGATCTACAACTTATGCACTGTAGAACACCTACTTTGAACAGGGCAGTGCTGGAGTTAAAGGACGTTAGAATCATAGCCCACTCACGATCTGTTAAGTTATTCTAAAAGCACTCATCCATTATCAAGCATTCTGCTGTGTGATGATTGGTCCAAACTTTCTATTGTGTAAAGACTGCACACCACAAAAGCACTCTTCATAAATAACTACAGCACAATGCCATCAACAACGCTCTGCTGATTTGAAACACCAGAGCTTGAGTCAGGTGTGCTAGACCATTCGACCATGACATGCCATCATTGACTGACAGATTGGTTGATTGATTGATCAACTGATTGAATAATTGATTGATTGATTGATATAAAAAAAAAAAGAGTACCCTCCCAGGGAAACAATTTCATGTCGGATGAAGTGTATACACACCAAATTTCTCTGGACTGACTTACGGTGGACGGTTAACTAGAACACTCCATTATTTGCTGGCAGGCGGATAGCTGATGAAATAGCCACCCAGATTTTCCATTGTAAAGCGTGCACAAGGATAAACCTACTGCGCTACGCTTCGTTTCACCCTTACAAAGAAGAACACCAGGTAAAAAAAGCCTTTGAATATCCTCTCTGGAGGTTATTTCAGATTCCACACCTTTGTCCTGTTGTTGTAAAAATGTGGCATACAAGAATGGACAGACTATGGCACATATCAGCTATGGCTCACCGCCAAGGTTATGTAAATCACATAATATTGTCACATAATGTTGGTATTTTCATCGGAAAACGATTACTTGACAAACTCCAAAAAGTTCAGACAAATAATACTGCGGGTGGGCACTGAAAACTTTAAGAATACTGACATTTTAAGTGGTTGAAAATGTCCTAATGGGAGAAATAAACATCAACCAAATCTACAAACATTTATCCACACTAAAATAAATACATGTAATACCAGTGACAAGAGGCCAGTTGAAGACGCATAATTAATAGGAGCATTAGGACGAGCCTCTCAGTAATCGAGTGTTTGAGACGTGTACCCATTGTAGAGTTCGGTAGGTCGTGGGTTTGAATCCCACTCAAGCCATCTGTGGATTGTTTCTCTTTCTGCAGTAAGTGGAAACCAAATTATTTTGTTCTTCATCCCCATGTAACGGTTACATGTACATAAGTTGAATATATCAATAACTACACACCTTCTTGAAAATGTGTAATGTATAACATCAGCAGCAGTCATGATTTCAATTTATTAGCTATTCCAACTGAAGTAGTTGGAACAGCTATAGTTTTCGTCAAGATTTTTATTTGCTTTTTTTTCCTTCTTATTATTCTTCCCTTCTGTCAAAAACCCATTTGATTTATACACAAATTTGTGGTCTCCAAATAGCTCACATGTAGTACAAAAAAGTCAGATCCTATATTTTATTTTTATTATATATGTTTTTCTGGTAATGAAAACCATGGGTTCTTTCCAAAGGGATCCTCAGAAGTGACTAGCACAGCCTTTGAGATAACTTGAGATGAACCTTAAGATGATGAGGAAAAGTCAGTTTTAGATTACCAAACACTGCCAAATAGGGAAAACCCATGCAATCAAACCCATAACCAATTCACTTGCAAGGCTCCGGTCTGGGATTCGACCCAGGGTCCACAGAGCTGAAAGGCAGGGAAGAAACCACCGAACCAAGCAACCTGATCGCCCCAAATTGCTGAATGTTTCTTTTATTTTCACAGGTCGCTTTCAAGATCAACAGTGTTATCAATACGTACAACAAGGACGAGGATATGGCTGAGTGTATCATGGATCTGAACCCATGTCGCTGGAAGGTATGTACGCAGCAGCAGTGTTCTCCACATTATGCAATGATCACTACCAGTGGGTCCACTCTACCCTTCAGACACAATAGAATGTGAAAGTCTTACACAATGTACGCAGGAAACGACTTCTTCCAGCAATTTTGCATCGCAAATTATTTAGAACGAACATGTTGTGTGTGCACTGAGTGCTAGTATTGAGTAATTGAGACCGAACATGTTGTGTGTGCACTGAGTGCTAGTATTGAGTAGCAATTGGTGATAACTTAAGTGGCAACTGATACATTGTGTGTAGTATGTTGCTATGATGCTATTCAAGGGAAGTCGTTCTCTGGTAAGGTATCCACAAAAGGCTGGAATGCATGCAAGACTTGCAGTTTATAATTGCTGCAAGAGTGTCGTGGCCGAGTGGTCTATTGCACCGCCTCAAGCTTTGGTGTTTCCAATCAGCAGAGTGTGGATTCGAGCCCCGGTCTTAACAGTTGGGTTCTTAAAGCAAGACCGATACTGCTTCATCCTTCGAATGGGACATAAAGCTCTATGTGATGAGTAATGCACACAAAAGAACCCAGTAACGCTTATTGCTGAGAGAATGGGTTTGCCCTGGTTGGGTTGCACTGCATCGTTGTCGTTGTCGTGTAAAACCTTCACGATGGTATTACATAAATGGGCATCATGAGACTTGACATGCCTGTTTTAAAACATGATGAGTATTTTTAATCCTGTGGCTAAGGTGCTACATAAACAATTGATATTAATATTTTCCTAGTTCAATTCATCATAAAGAGATTATTGATCGGATCATAAATTCCATATTTTTCCCCGTTTCCTGTGTAACCAACCGCTACTATCTCTTTAATAAAACAACATTGCTGTTTTGATTTTCTTTCTAGACTTTTTTTACCTTAGATATAATTATGTACAAACAACTGCCCCAATTAACAAAATCAGTGTCCTAATGAAAGCTCAACAGCACTTTGCCAAAATACCTGTGTACCTTTGTTCTATAGAAATCTAAATAAAGAACAAGTGAACGAATTAGAATGTCTTCAAAAGTTGGTGTGTCACACAATTTTAGGAAACAGCTGCTTAAGTTGTGATGCTTTAAGTGTGTGAACCTTGAAACTCTAGAAAATTGAAGAAACAAAAACAAGAATTTTGCTCCATCAACTGAATCCCATCAAATGTATAGAAATTTAAAACAAAAAATTTAAACTTAAAACATTATCTTGAAGAGCAAACAATCAGAAAATTAAGAACTTAGAATGAAGACGTTACGTTTGTTTGTTTGTTTGGTTTTTTCCCCCACAGGTTTTTCAATGTCTGTTAATCGGGGGTGAAAACAGTGGGGAAGATGCCCTGCGTAACGCCGAGTCCTACGTCATCAGTGAAGAGGAGTTTCAAGCATTTCTAGAAAGACACAAAGATGTCAAATGCTTGGTCCCAGAGTCCAATGAAAAGGTAATAATTGTTTCAGAAAAAGGTCTATGCAGGAGAAAAAGTAGCTTGTAATGTGACATTTTGGAAATGTTGAGAATCCTTGGACACAACTTACCGTAAATGTTCAATGCAGAAGAATATGTGTATTTGGAGGATGAAGGACTAAAGTAATGAGCAAGCTCGATCAAGGACATTAGTTAACCACAGTTAGAGTATCTCTGATCGAACGCACGCTAGTCAACGATGGTTGGACTAGTCTTGTCGACAATACGCGACCAGCCTATCGAGGCTATAGTCACATCACTGGTTACCAATAGCTGTTTTTAACAGCACAGTGTAGAGAGGACCAGTATCAAAACAATAATGTGATTTCACCAACTTTTACAACACCGTAACCCAATTAATTACTTAATTTTAATAAAAAGTTTGCCATAACTAATTTTGGGCAGTGTTCGTCTACAATTGTCTGAGACACACATTACCACTTGTGAGATTTGCTGATGTACCGAGCAAATACCGTCCGTGTCGCTTTCATCAATGAACTCGTCCAAAATCCTAAACAATCTGGCCACTGCCATTTTCTCATGATGGCATTGACATGATATGACATGACATGACCAGAGTCATTCCCACTTTAACTTCAGCGCGCATGCGCTACGTACGTCACAAACCGACCACTAGTTAACTATTGGTCCTTGATCAAACTTGCTCTATGATAAATCTTTGGATTTTGAAAGACAAAATTCAAAGTCATTCAGTTTCCAATAAACATATCATCCAATCAATCTGAGTAAATTTCATTCAAAATATTTATCATCCATTTTTTTAAGAAAGCACATGATGGTTTATGTTTTGTGAGGGATTTCTTTTGTTTGTTCATATCTCCTTTTTTGCCAACTGGCAATTTGAAATAAGAATGTAGGTGTTTTTTTTAATATTTCGTATAGCAGTCATTAATTTTAACAAATTCGAGGAGTACGATTAACTGCTCTCATAAAATTATTGAGAAGAGCCCTTTGCATTCCTCAGAACTACATTTCACACATAATTCTAAAAAATGAAATTAAAATGTGTTTTTAGAAAAACTGGTTGTACATGTTTAGTTCTGATGGTTTACAGGATTGCAGAAGTGTTGTTTTTAATACATGATCAAAGCAAATAAATGGCACAACGACAGTTCAAGTCCTGATGTGAATAAGACTATATATCGTTCGTAAGATTTCAGTCTGAAATCTTTACAGGACAATTTGTATCGGTCTTAAGTTAAATAAAAGTAAGTCCTCCTATTAAGAAAATTTGTAATTTTTTATCATTACTGATCATGAGTCATGTTCTTTAACAGGATGATTTTCAGACTCAAGTACATGATCTGTGTTCCCATCATCTACATGTTTATAAACAACCCACTCGTTGCAAACATTGAAGATTTCATAAAGTTTCCACTTCCCCGCTCACACTTTGTGCTGTATATTTTACAAATGAATGTTCTATTGTTTTCTATTGTTTGAAATGTCAAATTTAAAACCTTGTATTCTAGTATTGCACCTTGAATCCTTATACATGAGAACTGAACAAAAACCCGGTTAACTGCTTGCAATCATTGTGCTTTATCTTCATTTCCTAAACCAGATGCAGAACTCATACCTCATCCTTGACGAATACGTAAGTTATTTGAAAATAACAACAAAGAGATATATATAGTCTGAAAAAAAATCTAATTTATCGGTGTTCTTTTTTCTCAGATAGATGCAATAATTACATCGGGGATAAATAATAATATTATTCTCCAGGCATGTTTGGTGGTCCAGCAGTTAAAAATATCTGCTCTAGATTGATCATGCAGAACCAAGAAAGCACTGCGTATACAGTGCTAGCCACACAACTGTATGAGGGTAAAACCAAATAACATTTGTTTAAGATTAATTATCAGTTTTAGACAAAGGTCTGGAAATGTTTTATTGGAAATCTATGTGGACATCTAACTGGATATATTTCTCACAAAAGGAAGTACTTTGTCACTCAAACTTGTATTTGATAAATTTATGCACTTATGACTACAATAGGGCTCTCTCTGATTATAGAAGATGTTTTAGCATATCTGCAGAGAGTGTGGGCCCATTCCTGAAAAAAAGGGGAAAAAAAGAAAAACCCACAAAGACTTTCTCCACAGTTTCCAATTTTAAAATTTCAGTAGCTTCACTGTGCTGAGCGATTTGCCCACTAACCCAACCTGGCCTACCAAAGTGCCCTGAATATCTATGAGAATTATCGAGGGCTGCACAGAAGTTCCCAAGACAGACTCACACACACTCTCCAGTTTGTCAAAGTCACAGAGACACAAAAACACCTTGAATCACTGTGCAAAGTATGTTTTTTTTAAAGTAGCATCACAGAATATTTTACCGACCCTCCTAGCCTGCCCATCCAGTCCAAGGCTTCATACTTCATTGATCACCGAGTCTCACAGAAAGTGCCTAAAGTTTTTAATTTATTTATTTAATTTTTCAATTTCAAAATCAAACCCAAAGCACATAAAACTTGAGCAGTACCATATTTATTGTTTGTACCTTTCTATTGACAGATGCGATTTCTAGACTGCACCAAGGGTACAAAGAAACCTTCCAAGTCGATACTGGATGTGGGTGTTGCAGAAGCTCTGAAGTTCAGTGGCTTTGATGAGCAGATGTTTCTCAAACGAGGTGGCAAGTACACATGGAGCAAAGGTGATATTAAACTGGAATGGTAAACTTTCCGTGAAGTACGGACAGGCCAGGCAAGCACCTCATGAATATTCATTATTATACATGAATATTTAAAATCAGGGTCCCAATTTCAGGGGACAGTGGTAAAGACACCGGTAGAGCAAAATTGTGTGCTTATTGCAGTACAGAAATGCTTTCAAAACAGAAGTGCATATCATAAAGATCGTTTTTCATTGAGATTTTTATTTAGTATTTTGTTTTTTCATAGGTTTTGTACACAGATAATCTTATACTAAACATTATCCTATCAATACAAATTATTGTAGCTTACAAAAGAAAACTTAATCTTGTCTAACAAACAAACAACATCATCATGAAGTCATCGATATTAGATAACATTAAATCAAAGACTTTTTATTTAAATCTCAATATCTCCTGAACCATATGACATGATCTTTGCATCATTTTGTAGATAATAACTTGTGGTTAACTTTTTGCACAGACTTAACCCATTTTTTACTCTTCCTTTCTGTTTAAACCACAAGTTGAGGGGAATATATATTTTTTGAGGTCTACAGCCAATGTGTTTTGGAATTTAGATATGGTTAAAAGGGGCATATATTTCCTTCAAAAAGTTTTTTTTGGAAATACAACAAAGGGAACATACGATCCGCCATTTTGTGGAGTCAAAAATTTGGTTCTACAAAATAGCGGACAGTGTTCAGTCATAAAAAGACACAAAAAACACACAATTTCAAGGAATCGTTTGGTGAGTCATTGTATTCTACTTATAAAATATCTTCCCAGCCATATTAATTTCATAACAAACGCTTTTTACAGCCTAAAGCTGCTAATCCGAGGGGGGGGGGGGGGGAGATATCAAATCAGAATTTAAAATTAATTTCAACAATTGAAAAACACTTACCAAAAATCCTTAGGGCTGTGAAAATCTTCCTACTGCCCGCTCTCAAGAAATGTAAAACTTAGTCTCATCAAAAGATGACTCCATCAAAGAATAGAAATGTAGTAGTTCAGTCCAGGCTCGGAAAAGACAATCTACAAAAGTTAGAATAGGAAAACAATGAAAATATGCTGTTAGTCTTTGCTCTTAACCAAGGAAAAAGGCAGCACCAGTATTTTATGAGGAGGAATACTTGTTAATGGAATAATTGAAACCTGTTTACTTTATTTTGTTTATATTCCTGGGGAATAGTAGTGGAAGAAATAGAAAAATTTATTTGAGAAATGAGCAGTTAGATTTGTAATTTTAAGGGAACAATTTTGGTTTTCAATCTTTTCATTTAAGTGTACTGAAATTTTTGAAACATGTTAGTAAGAATTATATCCGTACTTCATAACCTTACTTTTAACAATAATAATTATTATTAAAAAGGGAAGTCTACCACCATTAACAAATACTGGGTTAAATTCAATGAACCCAATGTGTAAATATTGATGTTAATTTTGATGGCTAATATATAACATTATTATTAGGGAGCGTCAGGCCATTACAAAGTTTTCGCACTTAAATTATAATTAATAGGTGTTAAATTTTGAGGTATTTTGAGGTATTTTGATATATTAAAATAAAAATTAAAATATATTGTTCTATAAATAAAGAGCCTTGTCATTTTGTAAGGTTTACATTTATTACCATATACCAGTCACAAGCTGCTTGTACCAGAATACCCATAGTGGCCAGCAGTGATTTTAACCAACTTGCACTATGACCCAAAAGGTCAAAGTAAAGGTCACGTCCTGTATTGCCATTTTAAAATGATTCCCATGTTAACAAAATAAGTACATTCGACTTCTGCCACATTTTGTTTTTCCCTAACATTTTTGGGGGGAAACATTGGGTAAAAAAACCCAACAACATCAACCATGTCGGGGCATATGATGATGGTCATATAGGAATGAGTAGTCTCTGAAGGGGCATAGTATTCTTACTTTCATTACAAGTTAATAGGAATAAATACATAGGGAAACTTTTCACTTGGTGGAAAAAAGCCTTTGCAGTTTGTGTGTTCACGCACAAAGCATGTGTTGGCAAATCTTGCAAACAATGTTTAAGAGCCTTCCCTGAAACACGTGTTTAGATACTTTGTGAATAATTAAAGATTTGTATTTCAATTGGGGTTTTTTTTTCCTGAAATAAATCACATCATAATATAAAAGTGACAATGTTGTTGCAGGTTAGTTTTGTGGTTTTATAAATTGAACTGAACAAAGTTGGGATACTAACCAATGACACTGAAAAGAATTAATTTTACCAATACTATCCTACCAATAGAGGGGGCTATTTAAATTTCAAGTTTTTTTCACATTGGCAAATTTATTCAGTGAAATGAAGTTCACTCTGTATAAAATGTGAAAGTTCTGATGCAAAGTTTACTTCTTTCAAATGCATTTAGGCACTGGCAGCATGGCTAAGGAAGCCCCTCCCCACCTCTGCTCCTGCCCCCAACCCATGCCCCCTTCAGTTACCAATTGGTTTGAACTACATGCAAGTTAGTGGATTTAGGTTGATTCCTAATTGGGTATGTGATAAGCTTTTTGGCACCTGGCAGGCATACTGGTGTGTACCAACAGCTTCATTGTATTGCCTTTGATGCAGAAGGTGAAATGTTGCTCGTTAGTGACAGATCAGATAATGTGTGACAAAGTGGCAGTGGTCGGATTTGGCATTTTTTTGTTTCATTCTATAAATTTGTTTTCTTCTTCTCAGATAAAAATTTTGTTTTGTGTTTCGATCAAATCGTCAGCGTTTTCACGAAGTAGCACGCACTGCTATACCAGCAAAAAAATATCAATCAGAGAAAACGGCCTCTGAAGTTGAACATTTTTTAGAAACCCACTTTCCTTCAAAACTTCAAAGTATTTCCATTTAAATTTCTCAAGGTAGATACTTGATGACTTGAACTTAAAAATTAATATTATTTTGACTCATTTGCATAATTAATTAAGAAATAGACACGAGAGAAGTTCCGTGCTACTTCGTGAAACAGAATTATGTCTTTTTGCATTTTCACGAAGAAGCACGCGCCTATACTACAACACAGCATTTTGTGTTACTTTGTGAAAACTAAGTCAGCGCGTGCTACTTCGTGAAAACGTATTTACCTCACTTTGACTTGAGTGCATGCCGTGCATTACAATGGTAAACAGAAGTTGGGTGTTACTTCGTGAAAACAAAAAATGCCACAGTTGTGCAAAAGTGGAAAACACTCATTAGCTTAATTAAAAAAGTAAAGCTGTCTGAGCTTTGAAACTTCATGGAATTGTAGGTCTTCATGCATTATCAACAGAAATGTAAACAAATTAAAATGTGAAAACAATCTCCTTAAGCACGTAGCGTGCTACTTCGTGGTGTCACTGACGAAATTGAGAAGAACGTTTTTGCCACATTTCAAGAATCACAAGTTGTATTCCCCATATATTGAATACTCTGCAGACATGTACTTTTTAAGTTTGATTACTCCATCAGTTGTTCCTTTCTTGTTTTAGTGCTTTGGGGTTTATGCTTTAGATGTAAGCCGCTATATAAGCTCTGTTTAATTATTATTCTAGCTTAAATTTTGGAATACTATTGCAAAAGGTTGATAGTATCAATTAACTCTTTATCAGTCACTAATCACAAATCACCAACCTTTTTATTTTTACAATCAAAGCCCTCAAAATCACCTTTTTGAAAAGATGCAGGAATTTAATTGATATTAAAAATGCTTGAAACGTGGAGTTAACCACCGGTTCTTCGCAGAACCACCACAGCTCATACATCTCACAGCTCATTATCAACTGGACTGCTTATCATATACAAATGTTACTTGTCAATACACTTTACTGTCACAACTTTACAATGCCATTTCACTCACAAGGAACATTTGTCAAAATGCTTTCTTAAATCTGTTTTTCGTTCTAGTATTTCAAACAGAATTCCCACTGGACCTTGAGTTTTCTTACATTTGACAGATTTTCATTTAAAAAAATAAAATAAAGTCTACAGAAGAACTGCAACAAACAGGTTTTTCTTATTCATTGAATATCCAATAATAAGAAATAAATTCACAGCACAATGCACACCGATGTTCATAATTAAAAAACAAACTGAGCAGTCTACAATGAGGTAGATATTCCTGTAAGACGGTTTTAACTCTTAAGATGAAGGTCAGATACAGAGGGGAAACCATCTAGGAGGCATAATGAATATGTAACTAGAGCAATCCCAGTGATGCAAGGGATTTTAACAACGGTGTTGACCCAATTTTCTTTTCTTTTTTTGTCTGCCTCCTGAGAGGACTTCTGGGGCAGGTTGGTACAAAAAAATCTGACATTGAAGGATTGTTTTGTATTGGATTAAGATGAAATGAAACCTGTTAGCTTGATTTTTATAATGGTATTTGTAACATTTTGACATCTTATGAGGCAAGACATACATGTAATAAGCCACTTATGAGATTATTTGAATTCCTCAGACTGTAGAGACAGTTGTTATGTCACATGATTCGAGGCAAGCCTTTGCGTAGTAACATAAGTGACAGCTAACACCCAATTTTTGAATGACTATGGTACAAAAGTAGCAGGGTTTGCTCATTTGGAGGTTGCTATACAGAAGCTCGCCCGGAACCATTTGACATAGCAACTGTTTCTATAGTCCGAGGAATTCAAATTTAAAGGGAACGTATACCTTTGGTTTTTGAAACCGAAAAACTTGAGTGGTTATTTATGTCCACGCAGGAAAAATAATCCGTAATTGGAATACACAATCTTTAAAAGGAACCTGACATTAACATTCCTCAGATTCAAATTTTGGGGGATAAAACCTGATATCTTTTTCCATAACCACATTACTTCAAAGTGAAATGATTCTCAAAATACTTCATACTATTGAAAGCTGCTGTACTCTAACCAAGCAAATTTTTATTGCCATTAATTTTAAGAGTGATTACCAAATGTACACCTTCGCTTTAAGCAGTAACTTGGAAAATAAAGTAAATTATTGTGCGACTACCAAATACTATTCAAATCTACATGTAACTTACAAACCTGTTGTTATACCACCACTCACTTAGCACCCGTGGTACAAGTGTAGTTGATGCATTCACTTGTTTGGCAATTTTGAGTTTGTGTGTGCTAAATATTTACATCTGAATAAATGAGTTTATTAAAAATGAACAGGAAAATTTCCAGGTACTGTTATGACCTTTTTGGTATGACACTCAGCGTTTACTTAGAAACCTTTCAAGATTTTTTCAACACAGGTTGCAGGGTATCTCATTCTCCAGTGGAACAAAACATTAACTCCAAAGTTTATTACTATATACATTAACTATATTAAAGGTAATATACAGGATTGATGTATAAAAAACATCATTATTTAATTTTAGTCTGAAAGCTTACTGATTATGAAGTTCATACTAGAACCATTTTTTCTGTGAAATATTTCCCTTTTAAATGAAGTCATACATGAGAAAACTGTACCTTAAACCTTAAAAAACGCAATCAACTGATTTCGTTTGTTACAACCAAAAGTAAGGACATTGTGTTTACATGCCGAAAATTGTGCATAGTTTTTCACTTTTTTTTTTCTCCAGATGCACACAATGGATTAAGCCCAAATTTTCACAGGTTTGTTATTTCATGTATGTAGCTGATCACAGAAAATATGAACACTGTCTGGGATTATTTTGTCAGTTTTACCAATCCACCTTATGATGGAGGATATATGCATTATGAGCAAAATATTTAACAACTGTAAGACCAAACTTGTTTATTTCTCCAAACAGAAAAATCCCATCCAATAGCCCATATCATATGCATGTCCCAATGTAAATAATCGTCGCGCAAAGGATTCTGGGTGAAATCTGAGTCCAAGCAACATCGGCAACCATCATGGCGCGCTGGTTTTGGTGCAATGCGGGACACAACTATAAAACCTGGTATATGAATGTTTACATGTAAGCAACAGCCATACTGGCAGCTTGATTTATCTTTAACCTGTACTCAATTTCCAAAGATGCACTGCGGTGTATTTTTAAGATGGCGCTTGTGCATACGGCCTCTAGGATTAAAAATCTGTGTACAAAGTACACTCCTTAAATACCCAGTTACTATGAATCAGTGGCCATCTTGTTTTTTCTACTAACCTGGGCCCAATTTCAGGGCGCTGCTGCTTCCCATCACCATGACCATAGCATTCTGCGCCTACGGATCCCCTGTAAGGCATGTAAGTTTATGGGCTGTAAATCGCAGAATTCCTTGGTTAGCAGTGCCATGAAATTGGGCCCACACCAACATGACTTAATTAAGTACATGCCTTATTTTCTTTGCACGCGTACACATGTATGTTGCAATACTGCGGATATGAGTTTTGAAAATCTGCCAATAATGAATACGGCCATTAGTATGCATGAGATTTATCACTCCGATCACAGAGACTAATCATCCAAACACGTTTGTTGCCGTAAAATCCCAAAGCACATTCATGAACATCAGAGGGGGGAAAAAATGCACACAAAAACACAAAAACAAATTAAAAAACGAAAATGCATCCAATTACATTTGTGAATTGAAAATGCCACACAAGGCAAACAGCAGACCAGAGAATTTTCTACTCTGAGAGCAAACGATATGACCATGTGATTGTTTGCACTGGGTTATATTACGTCTGCCAAGCTCCGCTGATGAAGTGCTTCTCCATCAAATGAAATCTCGCCAGCAATTTGGCAACACTGGATGAGAACTTAAACAGACACGGAGACAAATGTTATTAAAGTTGTTCTAGTTTCTTTAGAATGTACACGCCAGCGTGTGGGTTTCTCTTTCAGATAATGGTGTTTGACTCAATCCAGCTCACTTCCCAGAGGGTATTTTTTCTTCTCTTTTTTTATATTTTTAAAACTTTTTTTCACATTAAAGGTGATAGGAATGAAAATAATACGTTTGGAAAAAGAAACATATCATACAAATAGTATATGTAAACCCCACAAATACAGTAGTTATCTTCTTTGACAAAGCTTGTTGCACAAATAACACAAATGGCACATCAATTCAAAGACCCTAATAAAGCCATACTTCCTGCGAATGGGAATGCGATGTAAATTTTAACGCCACAAACTCGCAGCGAAAACAGAGCTGACGTCAAATTCGCTTCACATGAAGCATTCCCAGGTAGTATGAAACAAGCATAACAATCATTTTCCTTCCCTAAAAATTTGGTTAATTAAACCCGATCCAAATAAATCGGAGTACTAATTGTCTTGGCTTATGTATACCAAAAGGTATTATTAATTTTCAATCACTGCGTTAATTGAAAATGATGTAAGAAAACCTGAGTTCCCTCCTGTCTTTGGCTAGACACCACCTGAATCCCCCAATATCCTCCAATCTATGGTTAGCAACTGGAGCTCCATCTACCATGTCTACTGATAGAGCGTGAATGAAATACGGCATGGCCGCCATTTTGGTAAGCAAATGTTTTGCTGTTACATTGATAGCATTGTCTACACTGATCTATTGTTGCAGTAAACCAGTTGCTTAATACTACAATGGTGTCCAGTGCATACTCCACATTTCAGCCCGAGCTGCACACCTTGCGCCTGCGGCAGCACTATACGATCTTTGATGGTAACTCAACACCAAACCATTGGGACTCTGATAAGACTGATATGCCTAGCCCAGTTAACCAAATATTAGGCCTTCAGTCCCTTATCCTCCAAAATCAGACATTTTTCTGAAGAGGATTTTTAAGGGTTGAGTCTTTACGATGTACATGTACAACCAAAAGATGAAATGTACTTTACCAGGACAAACATTGGATGCATTTGAGTGCACTGTCGCAGAATATCATGATGAAGTGAAATCTGGACTATTCTATTCCGGAAGCCGAGTGAAATGGACAAGCCATTTCACTGAGTGATTATACTCCGCTAAAATGCACAAACGCAATACGTTCAATAGGCCTAATTGTTTTATAAACTCACATGTAATCATCAACCTTGTCTGTCATGGCACGACCTTGCCTCGTTCAGGCAAATGGGGGAAGGGGGGAAAACACAAAATATGGAAACAACACTGCCAAAAAGTGCCAAGTGTCTAAAGCGTCCTATCAGTATGACTATATCCATACAGGACTCATTAAATTTTGGAGCATCGCAGCAGTACACAGGGCAAAATAAAGGATGACACATGACGCATGATCCACCAATCAAACGACAAAGATCTGAGTGTGAGACACAAAATAAATGATTGGATTTCTGGAATCAGACAATAAATCCACGCGTCTCATTTCAACAATTATACCAACCCTTACTCCATAGGGTGATTTACTAGGATCCTTCCTCCCTCTAACAAAATCCAAAACCATACACATCTGTAATTCAGCATCCAACCTGTTGGACTCGGATTATGGTGGATCATGTATGCCAGTTCCCATGTAAAGCATCATCAGTTTACTAGTGCACTCGTCAGTCCAACAGAATTAAACAAAACTTGCAGTTGGATTTTGGTGGGTTGGGGTGATGATGTAGTTGGCTACATTCAGGACTCAAATTTATTCAATTTTTATTATTTTTTTGTGGGGGCGGGAAACCACAAGACTGCAGGGCTTGTAGCTCCGAATGTTAACTAGAGCAGAATTTATTTTACAAAACCAGAATCACAATGAGTTGAACAAGCACTAAGAGAAGATCTATATACATGTAGATCTCATTTGTCTTATGTGTAAGGACACTCAAGACAATTAAAAGATATTATCCAAAAAGTTTCACAAAGATATTCCACAATGAGGTAGCCTCATTTTTAATTGAAAAACACAAGATAGCGTGTCCGGTGGTGAGTTTACTGGCCCCATGCTAAATTCACTGGCCTCCGGCCTGCAGTGCAGTGTTACTTTGCCCTGACATTCTTTCACTGAAACAACACGAGATGGTACAATTTACACTTTACATCATTGGTTTCCATTCATCCCACTCCTCTTATTTTCAACTAAATTTATAATGGGGGATAGTTATTGGAGGAACACAGTATCAATTTCTTCAAATTTGAAGAATTATTATAAATGAATGTTTGAGTTTATTTTGACAAGTTTCAAATCCTTTCATTTTCCAGAAAAATGTCAAAAGCCTCATGTACATGTAAGCATATTGCTTACAAATCATTTTAAAACAGCCCCCAAAACTGTGTAAATTTTTTTCCAAATTTGCTTACTTCAAATTGATGTACAAGTTTCTCAATGATGACAGCACTTTGGATATTTTTTTTCTCAAAAAGATGAGACCAAGAGCTTTGAAATTAATAATAAATCACCCCAAACCACAAGCTGAAATATACTGGGGTGATAAAGAATGCCTGATGATTAAAAAAACTGTTAAATGACAATGTGAAGCACATAATTAGCAAACAGTTGATACAGAATGTAAGCAAAGTTTCAACACTTAAAGTTGTAATTTCAAACACTTAAAACTGTCATGTCCACCACTAATAGCTTTTTTTTTTTTTTCTGTACATCTGTCAGTTACACTGTACATGATTCACATACATTACATACAAAATGCGTACAAAGATTTCAACCAAATAATGCAAAATTTTCCCTTCTCATCAGGGTGTTTTCAAAGATCTGAAAATAAGATCTAAAGTGCCCATCTTGCTCATTAACATTACTCTTACATAATATCAAATGAAAAAAAGTATACTTCGACCAAAAGCATCCACAACTCTACATGTACTGTGTATTACCTCGATTGTCATACAATTTCCTTTTTTTTCTTCTCTCTCTCCATATTTTTCACAGTTGACCAAGCAAGTTAAAACGGAACTCCTTTATTTTACTGACGTTATTACGACATTCCTTACTAGCCTAAAAATCAATGTCAAACCAACCAGAAAACAGTTCAATATGTACATGGAACTGTCTAAACAACAAAATGTCTGTTAGTTGAGTTGACGTTGATATTTCATTCAGTTCTGCAGATGCAGTGGCAGTCAGGCAGAGAATACACCAACACTGCCTGAAACCAGGCCAGGCAGACAAAATTAAACGTGACAAGACGACCACAGCCAAGAGGCTAGTATGCTATCTGAAACAATTTGTCGAATGCAGAGCTACAATATTCAATGGCTTTAGTTTGTGGTTGTTTTTTTTTTCCTTTATTTTTTTTATCGTCTTCCTCTTTACGTTTTCATCCCTCGTTCGTATTTCCTCGCACTAGTTCCGCTTTGAGCCTTAGGTGAGATGTGAGACTGCCCGGGATATGGAGAGGCATTATTAAATCAATTCCGGGGAGGGGGAAAAATTAATCATTCGGCAATATGGAGACAATTTAATTGGTGCCCACCGAGATCTAACAAGGAATCCCACCTTGACGTAAGTTTATTGTTCGCACAATACTCTGATGTACTGGGGAGAGGAGAAGAGGACTGGTTGTAAGATGGGTTAAGAGATGTGAATTGGAAAATCAAATGTTCCCTATATTATCAAAACATGTCTAAAACTGCAAATTATAAAAAAATGTGACCTAAATAGAAGTTGTTATTAAAATGCCAAGGTGCCTTTTAGGTGTATTTGAGGTTGTGTTCACACAAAACACATTGGCAAGGATCGTAGATATATATAGAATCGATCAAAGGACTATTGCAATAAATCCTGGAGTTAAAATGCACAGAAAGAGTGATTTGGCACCACTAGAGGGCAGTATAATCCATCTACAAGCCCATGTTCTTAAAATTGACAACCCTTTTTGTCATTGACTTCACACATGACTTCAGTTTTCCATTTATTATTTTTTTGGTATGATCTTGTTGGAGCTTAGTTTTTCCTGTGGGTTTTACTTTATATTTTAATTTTGTGTAACAATTGTGTCTAGTCCAACAGAGTGCTATTATAGAGAAAGAAATTCTAATTGTTTAACAGAAAAATTGATTAACAGCTCACTGATTATAAAGTTTGCAGGCGCGGTTCCAGAGCCAATGTTTTGGAGGGCTAGACCCTTTGTACGTGACGTTACTCTCTAACTTTCGCTACTGCTTTTTCATTTTAGGAGTCGAAAAGCAACCTATACCTATATGTTTGGCACGTAATAAGTAGAAAGTTACAAATCATACATGATGCAGTTGTGCAAATTTTGACTCCAAAAAGGTTGACAGAACAAAGGCTTGCAATGGTGTAATTATTAGTGACTTTGATTAAGAATATTATGGGCTAGGCATATAATCACATTGTCTGAAAAAGCTCATGTCTACCTCATTAATGAAATGCGGCGTCCTTTTCGGGCAAACTCATCAACAACTTTGTTGGATTTCAAAGTAGTTCTTTTATTCATGTCGCGTTTAGCATGTATCTTTTTTTTCCCCCTGGAACTTTTTATTTTATTTTTATTATTATTGTTTATTATTATTTTTTTTTTTTGGAGGGGGGCGGGGTAGACAAAACTTTGGGAGGCTCAAGACCTTATGTTTAAGACAGGTATGGTAAGTTTTGAGTTACGAGACCCATTTATATAGCACCTTTACAAGTGTACTGAAGTCTTTAACATGCATTACACAACACACGGGACCTACGGTTTTGCGTCCGATCCAAAGGACGAAGCAGTAATGGTTAGGTGTCTTAAGGACACAAGCATCAAGATGGGACTCGAACCCATACACTCTGCTGATCAAAAACACCAGAGCTTGAGTCTGGTGCCCTTGACTGCTCAGCCATGACACGCTAGTTTTATTATGTGAGGCACCGATTGACCAGTAACACCAACTCCATGCAAACATAAGAGAGAAAATACACTGCTTCAAAGAGTGATTTTCAGAAGTCTTGAAGTCTTGCATGGCACACTTCCACTCGATTAGTACTCTACTCAATAATCAGCAAAATGAATGCACAGGCCCGATGACATAACATCCCCAAGGTGTAGACGGTGCTGTTAAAGAGCACGTGTAACCTATCTTGTTCTAGATTACTGTACATTTCAAAACATTATGGACCAGTACGGCCAGGGGTCGAAAAGACTAGAGACTGAAGATTGTAAAAGTCAAGATTACTCAAAAGTTCATTTTTATTTAGCTCCTTATGACCTTAGCAAATGGGAGTACTGACCCATTTCAGGACACACAGTGCACTTACATGTGCCTACCTGGCCTATCCTGTCCACCATTTTGGGAATAAAAATGTACACAAAGAACTCCCAAAATGGTGGAAATGGTAGATGCGCATTGTGCGGAGATGCGTCTCATGTTGTGCAAGGGATAATAAAGATGTTTAACAGACTGTGGGAGTGTCGAGTTAAAAATATAAACACGCAGCTTTAACATGTGATGGAATTATCACCATTACCTTTATCTGGTCCAAACATTCAAATAAATGCAAGACTTCCACAGTCTAATCACATCATGGTGCTTTAAAAAACACAAACGACAAAATTGTAAATATCGCTAATTCTACTTATTTATTGAAGTTTCACATGGGATAACCTTTTTAAACATCCACTCAACAACTGCACCACTAAGGTTATTCAACCCAATGCAATGACAGGTCTAGCTATTGGGTTAAACCTGGGTAAAATTTAGCCGGAACATCTGACGTCACACTTCGAGGCTCGTAAATAATGCCAGATACCTGCCAGACCGGATGTTGGCAGATGTACCTTTGACCTAGCATTCATTTCACACGAAGACTCGCAGTCAATTCACACATGTTCACATTACATAGTAAATAAAACAACACTACATGACGCATAGTTGCATGCAGCAGACGATCGAAAGTGCAAGCTGACAAACTACATCACCTCGTCACCTTGACCAATCATAACACAGATATGCAAAGCTTATGTACGTCACAGCACGTTTATCCAATGAAATCGTTGTATCCAATGAAATCATTGGGTCTGTAAAACCAGTGCCTGTCTTTATCCTTGCGGATACAGACAGGGGACCAGTCTAGGTAAAATTGGCTATTAGCACAAGTTTAACTCCCCTTTATCAGGCAGGCCTTGGGGCTACCACAACCCATATAATTATGTCATGGTCCAAGCGGCCTCAAGGTATACACTGGCCCTGTATTTCCTGAGTAGTCATGTTACGGTACTACCCAATCGGATCCAGGGGGCAGCACAGAAATCAACCCCATGTAAGATTCTGTTTTGATGTTTCAAGGGGGAAAGGCAGTGCACCAGTGTTTTGTCTTTGATGCTTGATCGTGCTTCCCACCTGCCTGAAATGTGACTGAGTATCTTTTTTTGTGTAGGGTTTGTTCTTATAGCTTTTAAAGGAATGGTGTACCACCAGTTTTCAGAGGGGAACAGCATTCCTTCCTATCCTAGTTGTAAAAACAAACAGCACTTAATGGTTTCATATATTTTTTCTTCAGTTTGGTATGTCTCTTTATACTCAGGCGTGATCTTCGGCCCTTGGGAAAAAAAGTAGGAACATTTATTGTGACCTAGTTTATGCTTTTAAAGACTTTTTCTGATTTTACTGATTTCTCTGAGGGTAAACCAAATTGGACATTAATTTAAAGAATGAAGAATATTGTACTCATTTACTGATCAGTTACCTGGCCAAGAAATCTTAAATAATTAATAGCAGATTCTGGCGCTAATTTCTCTAAATTGACAGTATTTTGTAAAATGTCTAAACATGTAATCTTTAAGGAAATTGAGAGAGAAATTCCTAAAATCAAATAAAAAAAACTATTCAATCTGTCTATAAAATACTATATAATTTTGTGTGTGAAGACAGCACTTCAGAAAATCATGTTCCTTTGCACGGATAACTGACACCGTCACAAGATAAATCACTTAAAAAAAGTTAAATATTCACAAATGATTTCTCACAGATTAATAACTGAAGTGGGCATCCTATCTTTAACATTCCAGCCATGAATCATTCCAGCACACGATAAGGTGGGTATCCTTTCTGGACGATGATGGTTTAACCTTGCGAGATGCCCCAACAACGACACTGCACTGTTGGAGGTGAAGGAAAGGGTCCTTTCCTTCAAGTCAAGGAACTCTTTTTAACATCCAAACTAATTCATCACTCTAAGCGTTATATTTCTGGAGATGTTCAGCTGTCCACGGTTGGCTCTGGGGCGAGCCTGGTTGGTAAAATCTTTGCTAGAATTACACCTGGAGGTTCTAGCACACAAATTTGGAAACAAGTCTGTAAAAACATCCATACTTCATCCAAATATGTCTAAGGAGAAGCTGTGGAAAACTCAGTAATGTGGCAGACATGTGATCTGCACAGTGGTTGTTGAGGTGACTGGTCTTGGCCTCAGTGTCCCTAACAAATGACCTTCCACAGACTTCCTGATTTTCCAGGAAGTGCCCTTTAATATCCCCAAAGGTATGAAACTGATGGTACACTGTTTTTAGGATATCAGTAACAATGTGTTTAAAAAAATGAATGGATGAGTTGCAGTTGATAAGCTGTTTGTACAAATGGTTTACACTATAAATCATACTTTTCGGACGTTTTCTTTTAAGATATCTGCATGTTTTATGGCATAACTCCTTGAGATGTTTGATATGATCTTTCATCCAATTCATGTTTCTAGAAGATAAACTGTGTTCTTGAAGGGGATGATAAAAGGATACATCATTGAGGAAACTATTTGAGGAGCAACAGCAAGAGGCACCGATGTTTCCTCTTTGGACATTAAAGGGAGGGTATACGTTTGGTATTTACTCCTAAATTTAATGACCATAAAAAACTGACTTGGTGAGAAGCACTGCATCCGTTGATAATGTGTGACATTTTCAGAAACAATTCCCTTACTAAGGAATGTGGTTTTAGAGAAAGGGATTCAAAAGACTGTCAATCTGAGAAATGTTTCTGCATTAAACGTTTCTCAGATTGTGTATTCCAATTACGGATTATTCTTGTGTGGACAATATTTTCGTTGATATCTCAAAAATGCTACAACCTTTTGACATGAAATTTTCACAGGTTAGTGTTATTGTATTACTTTTATATAGGATTAAAACAATCGAACAGTTCCAAAAACCAAAGGTATACTTCCCTTTAATGACTAGAAATTAGATGAAGTTGAAGGTAGGGTCATAGATTGGTGACACTCTAAAAATTAATGACCATAAAAACTTGATGAAATGTGCTGCAGCTGCTGATAGTATTAATATAACTATTTCATGTACTTTGAGAAAGGATTATCTTTGACGTAACATGGTTTGGATGATGTTTTACCCCAAAATACTTGAACCAGAGAAACAATTTATCCATGAATCGTTTCTCAGATTTCTGAGGGTTGGTGCCAGTTCGGGAATGCTGCTGCCAGAGATGCGGTTGGTACCCACTGTTACAACTCCACACGTGGACGATTCAACGTTTTTGTGGAAATTCTGTGACAGTTTTTTTGCTGCTTTCTCAGCAAGGAGACACTGCATTCAGCTGAAACTTTCACAAGTGGCTTTTATTAAAACTTTCTTTATAATTTTGCCCATAAATCAGCATTCTGATGACAAAAACACTCTATGACCTCACCTTTAAGCACAATCACTAATGATACCTTTTATAGAAAATGGGCAACAATTATTTACTGAAAGACTTCATCCCTTAAAATCACCTCACTATCAAGAAAATAGCCTGTGCAAATTTCACTGAAACTGCTGTTCACATTTTCTAGAAAACGAGGTATATGTTAATACGCACTTTGTTGTGTTTTTAAACGTAGTTCTTCTCTCATTTCTCTATCCTTGTAGGCACCAGACTTAAAGCTGGATTCAGTCCCGATTTTCTTGATGATGGTAACATTTCAGATGGAACGTGCAATGAGAAGCTTACGTAAAAAAAAATATGCCAGTTTCTAAGTTCAAGGGACTGGAGACACAGCCAAATTATAAACACGAAGTCAACACCAGTCCTCGACCAATCCAAGACCCTTGCCGAACACCAAAAGCACCACAAGCATCCGTCTGGGTAATGAACTTGACTTCTCACAGGAGGAACACAACACCGGGCCCATGGAGGACCCTGGGACTTTGCGATATAAATAGTCCAGATTGGGAATGCCCCTAGCACTTCAGCAAGGCTAGTGACTGGGAAATTGGGTCAAGGGACCATCAGATATGGAAGGGACAGTGCTATTGGGAAACCATACAGCAAGGACCCGATTTACTAAAGCTGTTAATGGGGAGGAAAATGTTGCTAAACAAAACAAAACATTTGCAGAGAAAATATTAGCAGAGAACACAATAAAACCATTTTGGCAAGAAGCATTTTTCTAACTAGCACATCGGAGCTGCTGATCTCCCGATAGAAAAACAATGACTAATAGAAATACAAATCATTTGATAAGGGGTGGGGACATTAATAAGTATGCCTTTGACCATTGCCTACTTGATTTGAAATGGGAGTGACAGAGGGGCTCAGGATGGGTGTGGGCTGACTAGGAATAGAAACAAATAAGCATGGGTGAATGGGGACTTGTTGGTTAAGGGGGGGGGGGCAGATAGGTTGATTTGCCAGATATTTTAAAAAGACAAAAACACAAGAGAAGGTAATTACAAATTTATAAAATTTGCATTTTTGCATTTGCATGTTTTAAAACCTTTTTATATTTTTGATGTTTTAGCTCATTCAACTGGAACCGGTGTCATAATCATGAGTTATATTTCTTTTGATATGGATTTGCATATCAGTGGCAATATTTGACACAAGTTTCAAGTTGATACATCATTGCAATTAAGAGTTATGAACACTCAAGTTTATAATTGTTTTAGCTCACTTAATTGGAACGGGTGTGATACTTATGAGTTTAATTTTTTTTACATGAATCTGCAGTCAGTGGCAAAACTTGATACAAGTTTCATGTTGATACATCATTGCAATTAAGGAGTTTTAGCGACTTAATGTTGTCATTGTTTTAGCTCGTTCAACTGGAACATGTGTCATACTTATGAGTTGTATTCTTTTATATAAATCTGCATGTCATCAATACAATTTGATATAAGTTTCAAACTGATACATCGTTGTAATAAGGGGTTATAGCCACTCAAGGTTATAATTGTTTTAACACACTCATCTGGAACCAAAGAAACAATCATGGGGTTTATGCTTAGTGTGACTGTGCAATATGTGCATGTCTGTTTTAATGTTGCCTGGTTGTAAATCAAAGCTATTTATAAGTCATTTTTTAAAACTTCAACATTTACTCTGACTTTGGCTCTTTAAAATCAAGGGGGCAAAGTTTTGCCTAGCATTTTTTTATTCCCCACAACTTCAACATTTCCTTAAAAATATAGTTAAGAACCACAACTTATATGACTACCCCTTTATCCTGATCTCACTTAGTGATTTTAGATTTCTTAAAACAATGCAACACTTAAAGGTTGAAGCTTAATGCTAAAACTTTAACATTCACACTAAATGTCATTCAGAACTATCAATGTTTTTAAACTTTTGTTGTTGTTTACCCATCCACTAACCATTTTCCCCCTTTTTTTTTCTTGTATTTGTCTGTTATTTATTATTGAGTATCCAATTTTGATTTTTCATCAGTTTTATTTGACCAACCCACCCTCTTAAAAAAAAACACCCCAAAACCAACCACAAACCCATAACAACACACATGTTAATTCAGAGGTCAAAGGTTCAAGTCTTGCTCTAGTAAATTTTTCTCTGTTCAACCCAATTTTTTTTTTTAAATCTACCCAGTCAGTTTCCCATGTGATTTATTACTTGATACAGTCGCATCCCCTTAAGGTGACCCCTCTCCTGCCACTTCCCAGGTTGTATTGAAACTTGGGTGTGATCCCTGGTTTTACCACAGATACAACAAAGATATTAACAACATAGGGAGACTGCCAACATTAGGGCTATATGGCTCAGTTGGTAGAGCGCCGGTACGTTAATCCACTGGTCGCAGGTTCAAGTCCTACTCTGGTCAATGTTTCTTTGTTCAACCCAAAATTAATTAAAATTTACCCAGTCAGTTTCCCTTGTGGTTTACTTTATTTTTAAAAAACCTGAAATTTAAAAACATTGATAATTGGGAACTAAGTAAGTTTCACTGTTGAAGTATCGTGAAGATGTACCCAAAAGGATGGATTGTACATGAACACTGCATTGAATCAAACCCATTCATAGACACTGTTGAATCAATTAAAACAAGTGAGAACACAGCCAGGAATTATGCCCAACATGAATGATTCAAGAAGTAAGCACTACCATTACCAACCAACAAGTTAACCGTGTACACTTTCTAATTCAGAGTCACAATACCCACTCTGGAACTCCGAAGATAAGCCACATATAAAATTTCACAGGTGAAATTATTTGCCAATTTTGTTTTGACAGGACTAATCTTGAGTTTCACAGCCACAGGTGCTGAGCTGGTATACCATCATTGCTTATCTAATTAATTGACGAGGATCAAATATAACGACATGCATTCTCGATGTTGTGTAAAAGGCCAAAGGCATCCGAATTGACCCATGGAAGAGTTTGCAGATGTGACAGGCTTGACATTGCGGCTAAAACTGGGTTACGCAGAAATGTAACAAGTCGGTCATATCACTAAAACATCTGTGAACCACTTTACCTTTTTAGCTCAAGTTTTGGGGGTCAGAAAGAAGTCAGATCAGTGCATTTTTTTTCTTAAAATAGCATGAATGTTGAAATGTTCAAAACACCTTGTGAAATCAAACATTCATATTACTTTTTGTGACCACTTTAACTAAGTCAGATGATGTGAATACATACAACCAAATTAATTAGAATGGTTAATGAAGGCAGGTTTGCAGTGAAACCATGTAAACATATTCTCTGTTGAGCAGTGGTGGCTCTGAGAAGAGCCAGTATAACTCGACATTTCGACAAGTATACTCTGGTTAAGATTCAAAAGTTTAGATTTGATAGAAAGGATATTGTCAGACATATTCAGAGAGAGTGTTAGTTAGGAAAAAGACCAACACTTTACGAAATAAAACCCACCCTACAACCCCACCATTCTTCCCTTAACACTGGTCCACTGCCCAAGTGCCAGTTAAACACCAGAGGACCAGTCAAACTTCACTCTACAAACCAACTTCTTTTAACTGTCCCTAAAACAACCACTTCCAGCGGCGTTCGCGCTTTTTCTGTATCTGCACCCACACTCTGGAACTCTCTTCCTTTACATATCCGAGCTACAAAGTCTCTGGACATTTTCAAAACATTGCTAAAAACTCACCTATTCAATATTTCTTATGATTGACTTTCTGTTTGTTATTTTTTTTTTACCACTTGTTTTTGCCGACACGTTTTAATGTAAATCTGTTTTATTCAATGTGCTCTTATTTCTTTCTAAGCTACGTAATTTGTTACTCTGTTTTTTAAATTTTTATTTTATGCGCCTCGGAATAAGTTTAGTCTTAGATAGATGGCGCTTTACAAGTTTTAATTATTATTACTATTATTCTAGGCTAGTTCAGTGTTGAAAAGCATCCCTATTTATGTAAGGACTAGTGAAAAGGCTGACAGACTAGTGAAATGACAAGCGAACAGGTCCTGCAGGCCACTCACTGAAAAAGGCTATGGGCAAACCTTGGACCCCGTTCTTTGCATGGAGTTTTGATCCGTTCGCTTCTGAAGTTGAATCTAAACAGTCACTGTGCCACTAAAGACCCTGTACATAACCTCTCTCCAAAGGTATACCCTCTCCACGAGACCATGGTGAACAACCAAGAATTATCCTGTCCCTCCGCAATGCAAATAATCAGCGGCAATGCTAATGGCCCATAGTCTCAAGACAGGAGGAAGTGGTTGAAGCTATGCTCAGAGAAGGAGAAGAAGAAGAAAAAAAAAGTCAATTCAAGGAAACAAAAATAGAGCAGAGGGAAAAAAAGTGGTTCAACACTTACAGAAAGTAGGCCATGTCTTTAATGTGTGGACATGCATCTGTGTGTATTCGCTTTCAAGGTCGTGTGCGAGGGAATGAGCGTGGCTTAAGTGGTTTCTCTGCGATGTTGTTTGCATTCAAACGAGTCCCGCTAGGGCAGGACAGGAGAGAAAGGCAAACCGTGACCTGGTGTACACGTACGTGAAGATACACAGTACGAGGCAGAGGCACAGGAAATCTCTCGCTCTCTCACTCTGTCCCTCGGTCCCGAAGACGGGACCTGCATGTTTAATTTCAAGACGAGACCTTCGATCGTGTGTAAGAATGAAAAGAAAACAGATGGGAAGATAAGGAAAAGGGGGAGCAGGGAGGTTGATATATTATACCCCAAGATACATGCAGGGAGGTGGAGCAAAAGAGGAAGATACATATACTGCTGTAACGTATATGTATCTACTTTAATGTATGGAATATTGCTTTAAAACTCCTATTTTCTTCATACTTTAGGCTGGTGCCTCCCATTGCCTTGTGGCACTTTCTAGAGGTTTTGAAAACAAGTGGATTGCAATAATTGTCATATGCTCTGAAGGTTAATAATAGCGTAGCCTTTTTCACTTTTTAAGTGCCACTACCTGTTTTTGTTTTGGAAACAAAAAAGGAATATGGATGTTGCCTAAGTATTGACCTTTGTACTGTAAACACACAAATTATGAATCTTGTAAAGCACGACATCTGTATTTGAGTTAGAATAAGATTTTCAAAATTTATGAAACCAAATGATCATTCCATTTGTTTGTACAGTGAAAAGTAAACTCTACCAAGTCTTCATTTGAGAAGGACTGTTAACAACCATTTTTTTATTCAAACATTTTCATGCTAACCTTTTAGCTTGCATGTTCCTCTTAAACATAATAGAACTTCCCCTGTGGCATGTTTTGTAGACCATGACGGAAACAGGTTTTTGACGTTTTCTCTGAAAGCTACGTGAAAATGGGTCAGTAACCAGAAACAGTTCATGGCGTAGGTACATCTCTTAAAAATTCATGTTCTTAAAAGTTATAACCTTCATTTTATTGAAACAGTTCATGGCGTAGGTACATCTCTTAAAAATTCATGTTCTTAAAAGTTATAACCTTCATTTTATTTTCAAGTAATGGAACTTAATCATTCATAATTTTACCAACATTATTTAATAGTTAGGGCCCTATGCTTCAAGATATTTCATTTTTAAAAGAATTCCATCGACATCTTTCGATAGTTTCTAGAGTCTGCAATCTTTAAACCAAGCCTTACCGATCCAAAAGCTCGGTTACATTTTAAGAAATGATCTCCTTCTAAGGAATGTGGTTCTAGAGAAATGGATTCCAAAAATTTCAATCTGAGAAACACAGATTGTGTATTCAAATGATGGATTATTCTTCTTGTGTGGACAAAACCACTCAAGTTTTTCGGCGATATCTGACAAACGCTACCATCTTTTGAAATGAAATTTTCACAGATTAGTTTTATTGTATATTGTATATATCTTTATTTACATACATGTGTAGGATTAAAAAATCAAACGGTTCCGAAACTTAAAGCTATGCCTTTAAACGTCACATGAAACCATCCCACAAAGCGTGGGTTTATCTCCAGCATTCTTCCTACACCAGGCTCGACGATGTGTTTGGGGCACAATTAATTGTTAATGAGACAAGTCAGTAGATGTGTCCTGGTACTTGACATTTAGGCTTTTAACTACTATTCAGTGTTGAGAGAAGTAACATATTGGTGTTATTTGATTTATTTTGTTCACACTTCCTTTTCAGTCTACACGAAAATTATTTAAATTACTGTAATGCTTTCCAACTTTGTTTTGTTTTTTTGTTTGTTTTTTTTGGTAAATCATTTTGTATCCTTACCTGTTATTGGTGGTTTACGGTTGTTGATTTGCAATAATGAAATAGAATACAATAAAATAACACCCTTTGCTTTCTAGTGGAACAAGGTTTACAATAGGTTACATTTCTTTATTGACAGTGAAGTGATCCTTTTACCGATGACAACTGTCCCACACTAGAGTCAAAAAGTTACTGCACAAGAAGTTCTGTTAGTTGCCTTTGTAGACATGTTTGTTCTCTCTTAAAACTCACTGGAAGAACTTTTACCACTCCAGTCCAAAATGATTTAAATCCCCTTGACAAATACACAGTTTTTGTGTACATGAATTAGTAATAAGTACTTCACATCTTTCCTAATTGTCTGTATGTGTACATAACAAGAGTAGTCCCAAACTGTCTTGAGACAAGATCCCCGAGTGGGTTCCGTAAGTTCTTTACAGTCCCCACCCCCTCCCGATCATATCAGCCATGCATCGGGGGGATTGTCTTGAATCTTTCAAGCACCCTCCACCCACCTTCAAGAAAAGCTGGAGAGCCCTTCACCCGCCGATCCCCGATAGAAACCGCAAGAGTCAGGTAAGCCGAGAAATGTTGACCGACTCGGGATCTGTGACTGACTTCCAGCGAGCATGACAATAAAGAGCTGTATGAAGTTTGTCAACACTCGGCCATGCCTTAGCATCGGAGGAACAATTATACATCTACCGTAACCCTTACATGGACACAGGCTGGAAGGTGGTTTGGCTTAACCTCTTCAAATAACACAGGGTAAACGCTGGGTTCCTGTCTGGAATTGGCTCTTGAAAAACGGCCCTTTCTCCTCTTCCAATTGAAGCCCTTTCGAAACTGAACAGGAAATGTGGTTGAAGAGGGTATCTTGTTTGTTATCTAAGATAAGAGTCCGGTCTTATTAAGAATATAAACTGACACATGGCGTGAAAGATTTCTAAGACAAGAACGCTCTTCCCGTACAAAGATCTCACATAACGTAGCGACTTGTAAGGCGTAGAGTCCAAGGAGCACAGACATGTAACACAAGACACACTCTCTGTGAGCATCCAACTCCACTTGACTTGTCAAGAGGCCCTGGTGGCCCTTCAGATATGGAATGGGAGACCATGTCTGGATGATTTGTTTGCCGACTCAAGGATCTCATGCCCAAGATAATGCAATGCTCTATGAATTTAGCCCAGCATGGCAAGGGAGAAAAAAAAAGTACAGCCTGGGTGTGTTACAACTACACAGGAAATTCATTGGCATTTTGGAAACAAAATATGTCTGTAACTTGATCTGCATTCAGAAGCTTGGACAGACATCTGATCATTCATCTTAAAATATTTGATCTGTTATCAGCTATATTTAACAGATCTGAGGTATACAAATGGGGACTGGATATGTTTTGAAAAAGAGACAAATCAAGGCATGTACAGCCCACTCTTTGCCAATTTTCAGTAAAGGCCCCCATCTTTTTTCTTCTTAAAAATCAATAAATTTTTACAGAAAACATCCATGTACATACCTTTTTTATTCCTTGTGAAAGATTTTAAAGAGTGTGCACATCTAACATTCTAACATGTTTCCTTGAGTGTAAAACTCATTTGGAAATTATTTCCTTACAACAAAGAAAAATTGTACTCACAATATATGAAGGTTTCATTCATAACTACACAGAGGACAGATTGAGTTGTGTCTCTTTTTCAATTCTTTGGATTCAAAGCTAAATAAACCATCTGTGTAAAGTTGACGATGACTAGAGCAGGCGTTGAAACGTTGAGACCAATAAGAACTCACTCCATGGCAGTGAAGTTAATAAGTCCCCTCGATCTACTGAGCGAAAGTAGTAGTCCTGGCCGATTTCCTACCTCCCAGGTAGTACTTAATAAACAGGACAGTTCTTTTCAGAACTAAGTTGTCTCCCGAATTTTGAAATCTACTCCGCGGCAGTAGAATAAATAGCAAGACAAGTTTTCAAGAACAAATCTACACAGCAAAGTAGATATATATATGCCCACGGTCCTACCGCAAACTGAATACAATGTACATTGATGCCTCACCATGCAATTCCTCAAAACCCATAAAGGGCCTACTGTGTAAAGTTGCCAAAGATTGGGGGGGGGGGGGCTTGGGCTAAGCTAGAAAGTCCATGCATGAAGTCACAACGCTACAAATTATTCTTGACAGCACCCAGTTAAGAATATGTTCACTAAAAACACACAATTGGATGACTAATTGTTTTTTAATAGATGGTAAATTTGAATCTAGGAATAGAAAAAAGAATGTTATTTGTTTTTAACCATACACCGATGTGATACATTTTTCTCTTTTATCAAGACATACAGGTACAGGCTAGAATTCACAAAGAAACACCTTGAATTATTGTGATGAAAACTACCACATCTGCAGCAACATTTACACAGTTTTTGTAACGATCCTGGAAGTTTGGATTAGATTTCACCTTTCTTTTCTTATTACACAGGAAAGAAGAAGAGAAGGGGGGGGGAGATCTCATCCAAACTTACAGGATCATGAACCAAATCTACACAAGATTAACCTGCAAATTTTCAAGAAAGCAGAAGACCCACACAGAAACTCACCAAATCTAGACTAAGACTAGACATAAAGAGTTGTGGATAGCTGGAACAAGTTACCAGAGAGTTCCATGATCCAAGCCCCCACACTCCTCTCTGCTATGGTTGTGGCTGTTGCTGAGGGAGTTGTCAAGGGCAGTTAATGCATGATGATATAGCCGCAGCCACTAATTCAAAAATGGCCTCAGTAACGTGGATTCTTAATGGGGAAAGTAAGTCCCCTTAACCATGCCATACTTCTCATCATCACAGCAAAAAGACTGAGGTGTGGCCTTCAAGAAATGTTTAATGGTGAGCTTTCTAGACCAATTAGCAATCCATAATTAGGCATTGTGAAAGCGTTAATACTTCATACATGAATGGGAACATTTGGGGGTACCCTCTATTGGGCGTGGTATACAAGGCTTTTTAGCCTCAGTCATGGTTATGGTGTCTAATGCCTCTATGGGTCTGCTTCCATTTCTGTCATCTCATGAACACTGATTCTGATCATACAAGGGGCCAGACAACAATGTATTTCTGTTCCACTTCCAGCCTCGGTTTGGTTGCACAGGAGGGAAAAAAAACCAATATGGCTGCAATATGAGCAACAAAGTCTGTACACTAAAAACTGTTCAGAAAAATTCCTCTATCAGTTCAACTCAAACATCCCAAGTCTTGCGAAAATCCTTCCCTCGGTTTGGCTGAGTTTGATCGTCCAGCAATGCCACACACAGCGATCAACATGCTGTAGTACGGTAACACCAACCTCAGGAGATTTCATCAAACAGAACTGCATCCTGGTCACCATAATGAAATCAATTATACAAGGATGTATGCACTGAGGGTCCACTATTCAGTTGGTCAATAGGCTCATTACTCTCTGACACTTATTGTGCCACTTTGGTGACCTGATTAAAGAAAACACTTCAAAGTTTTGTAAGTACTAAAACACCATAGAAATTCAAAGAATACCTGGGGGCTAGGTGAACACTGCGCACAATAATGCACAGTCAGGACATTGAGCTCTCCCATGTCCATGTGTACACACAGATGGTACACAGACAGAGTGGAAAATACATGTACTTAATAGCGTCGTTATAAAATTCATGATTAGCTCCACACTCAAAATGCTTGCGGAGCTTTTACTGCTAATCTAATTTCGCCCATCTTGGATAGTCTGCAATCACCCGGACAGACTCCACTGACATGTGTACAGGTAGAACCTCCGCTGTAGACGCACATGATCGCCAGGAGGGAGTTGCCTGGGTTACAATCAGCCTGGCGTGGTAAACAAGGGATGTCCACGCCAACGGTTTGACACTTGACAAGGCCTCGACCTTCCCCAAATCTGTCAGCACCTTATGACAAGAGATCTGTCACTGACACTCCTGATGCTGATCATTGCGTATCATTCCCCCCCAACGCCTCAGGGGTTTGAATTTATAATAACTGGATAGGCCTGGAGTGACTGATGTACAAGTATCGGTTGTTCACCTTGACTAGAACTGGAAAAAACCACACTGAATGGAGACTTTGTCTCAACTTTAAAGGGAGGGTCACACTTTGGTAAAGACCCCGAAGAAAAAAAAATTGCTATTTTTATCTGAAAGCTTACTTGTTACAAAGATGGCCATGGTTGTAAGCATCCTGCAAAATTATTTCGTCAAATGTTGTAAAATTTGAATCTCCAAAGATCACCTAAAGGCGACTTTTGGAGATTCAAATTTGCGTGATGTCTGTTTGTGAATGCTGCGCCCAGCTGTCCCCTCGCTAAACGTGGATGGATTTGACGTTCATGATGAACATACTGAGACAGTTTCTTGCTGTTTTCTCAACATGTAGATGCTGTATTCACAGGTTACCTTTATTGCTTCTTTGTTGATAATTTGGCCTATAAACCAGCATTACTCTACCTTAAAAGAGACTATCAAAGATTTCTTGCGTAAACAGTTCACATTTTGGAATGACTTTGCTCTCAAGAAAGTGTTAACTATGAGTATATTTGCATGCAGGGAAAACATTTTTTTAGGACCTTATTCAATTTTAACAAAATAAACTTTTGAATGGAGAAAATAATCTGAAATCAATAAATCAAGCAGTGATCCATTTCTACCTCAAACAAACAACTGGTGGTTCACATTTGCTGTATTCTCCAAAAACGCAAGCAAAAATAAGCTGCAAAACATTTATAGTTAATTTTCCGTACCATAATGTATACATATACTTCATGCATATTCAGCCAAATAATATTTCACTGTACTGTACAGGTAAGCACACTGAAATATTTGCTTGCATAATTTATGCTGATTATAAAGTTTATATCACAGACCCCCTTCATATGACCAGTAATTTTATAGGGTATGATTGTTAATGATGTTATGTACTTGATATTGTCAAGCTAAGCTGGACTGGCAGAGTACATTTTGTTTCACACTTTCTGCATCCTTGGGGACGTTTCAATTGAGCAGACTTGAAAGGAGATCCCAACAGCTCAACGCAACCCAAGTCTTGAGCGAGATTAATTAAAGGAGCAGTTCAACCGGCGATGTACAAACAGAAAGCTGAGATTTAGCAGGCACTGCTGCAGGACCAAAACAGGTGCATAAAATCATATCCCAACATCCACAGTGTCAAATAAATTTTAAGAGGGCGTCCGGAAATGACATTTGTGGATTTCCCTGGAAAAACCACTTGGGAATCAACCACTGAGAAGTGCTTGAATCAAAACCAAAGTTCACTCAACTTAATGATGACAAAAGGACTGCGTGATTTGATACCCCATGAGTATACTTACTATTCCCGATATCGAAGAAATGAAACTTGGGTGTAGGAAACCCAAGGAATTTCAACCATAACACTTGTCATTTCATACATCTGACCAGTTGATTTCACTCCTTCAAGAAAGTCCAAAACATTACATGATACACATTCCTTAATAACAATAACAGTACCATCCAAGGCTATATCACATGTGAACACTCAGGGAGAGGTTAGAGTCTAATCTGTTCTGTTCTGGACACCCGTGGCACACTCCCAACCAAAATCCCAACAATGATCCACTGCTCTAATAAAATGAAGTCCAATAACTAAATCTTAAATGGAATTTGTGTTTTCTATGTTTAATATCAGATGTAGTTCTGCAATTTCAACTGTCCACATACTGTATGTGTAAAGATACCATGTACATAGTATGTTAACCTTCACCATAGCAGGCTGAACTTATACGTACTGTACTTTGAAACTCAAGCACATTGTACCTTTGGAACACTATCCAGTGAAGGAAATGGCAAGATGTTTATAAACGCACAACTCAGGTACAGTTACAATGCCCAATCTCTAGCCGAGGCATTCTCTCTATTATAGCCATAGAATCAACGCATTGTCTACACCACAGCAGGGGAAGAAAATGAAGTGCTTGATTTACAGTACAGACAGCGTTATTTTTATCTTTTTTCGTTCCAATGGCAGCCACACTGGAATGTGTTGTTGGAACCAAGGTGGATCCATGGCCAAACATCCTTATTGATGTACTGCGTAGTCAAAGAGTACATCACCCAAGACAGAAACTCCTTTTGACAATTTCAATCTGCGCGTACGGTCAATGTAAATCTTGTTCGATAGGTACAATGTATCCATGCACATTGTATCAGCACCCTCATCCTTAGGGCTCTATGCCATCCCATAAAACAGCAATGTTATGACAGTACTGGCAAATCTGAACGCACGCACTGACAGCGTAAACATCAGTCCTACTAATATCTGTACAGATTTGAAACACTTCACTTGATTCTGCTTTAACCAAACATGAGAACCCCCTATGGTGAGAAGGCTCTCTGCCCCAGGCATATCTCATCTGAGACTTTTTTGTTCGTGCAAACAATATAATTTCCATAATTTACCAGAGCGCTTTGGGAATGAATTGTCTAGTGCCGACTGGAGGTCAGTGACACCGTGACGTTAATATGTTTTAATCCACAGGCTCTCTGTCTATCCCTTGCACTCCGTCTCGGAACAAATCAAGCCCATCACAATGTAAAATGCTAAACATTTCCTTCAAAATACAATGTACATGTGTGTACATTTCAATTATAAATCCCTTGAAGATTTGAACACGACGAAAATGCTTGAGAATAGGATGGACATGTCTTGCCTTGAACTTTCTTACATCAGCGGCACTGGCAACAATTCTCACCTTCTCACTTTCATCAGTGCCTTGTAAAAAAGCATTAAAAATAGTTACAAGTTAATCATTCATGGGTATCAGGTTGGCGTAGTCTGTTTTGCCCTGCTTTTCCACCTTCGTGGACCTGGTTCACATCCCGCCCCGGACTGGAGCCTTGAATGTGGATTGGGTTTTCAGTCCCTAGCAGGGCCCAATTTCATAGAGCTGCTTTTTAAAAGCACAAAAAGTAGCACAACAAAATTATGCTTACCAAGACAAGGTTACCAGTCAAACTACCATGTCACATGTACAATTTGTGACTGGTATCCTCCACATTTCTGCTGAGCAGATAATTGTCAAGCAACATTTTCTGCTTTAAAAGCAGCTTTATAAAATTGGGCCCTGATTGTGTGGGTTTTCTTTGTTCCGAGTTTTCCTCTCGCGTCTACAAAATGAACGTTTCTTGATCGTCTACACAGGTATCTTCAGGCTTACATTTTTTAGGACTCCGTGGTTTCATTAACACAAAGATTTTAAAACAGATTAAAAACAAATACAAAATTAAGTCTTTGTCATCGTCCAAAACTATCACCAGGTAGTCATTTTAGTTTGAAGACAGTATCCTTTCTCTTCAACGTCTGATTACCATGGCATCCCTTGATCATCATCTGAGCCACATCCATGGCGCATGGACAAAACACGCTTGACTTCTAAATTACATGCTCGCATAATGTGTGTAAGCTTGTTGCACCAATAATTGACCTACATACACACATGTGCATGTACGTGCAGATTGGCACATGTGCTGCACACGCAAGCACGCCTTAACAACTTGAGCAAAGTTTGAGAACATGATTTCTGTCTGTGCACTCAATAGATTTTTTTTAAAGGCTGTCTAAAATAACATTAGTTTAATACACTGTATCAGTGTACGATTTAAGTATTGTGGAGTATCGGCTGAAAAAAACTACATGTATCTAGGCTAAACATTCTTGGCTAAAGTTTTGCAGTTACTGGTATTAGTTTTCATTACTTGCAACTTATTTTTCCCCGGAAAAAAAGGCGTTAGCAATTAATGTGCAAAATTGTGTTTCAAGAAAACTGTGCGTGAAAGTTAAATCGCTTTTTCACTACTCATCAGTCATTATAGGAAGGTTATATTCTGCATGGGATTGGGAGTTCAACATGTCTTTGGGGGCAACAAAAATGTAACAGTTGTGCCATATTCTTTTTGTCAGGAGCTCTTTTGTCACTGACGACATTCTGTTACTGGAATGAAGTACTTTGTGTGAATGGAAGAAGGTCCTAGACCCTTACTATGCCCTTCTTCCAGGCTCACAGCAAGTTATAGTTGTGGAAAAGTGTTCTCCTAACTTCCAAAAAATAACATAAAGTACTCGGAACCTCCACGGAAAGCCTAGAAAGCCAACTAAACGAGCTCCACCAAGAATACAAATGATCTAGACTTAAGGTAAGGTAAGACAAAATTCGTGACCAATATATTTTCCCAAGCAACTGTCAAAATTTAAAGTGAATCGATGGGAAATGTATGCCTAAATATGGCAACACTTTAAAAAATGCAAAACACAACCACTGATGAAGTGCTCTACAAAATAAAGGCAGGATGGGGTGTTTTCGGAAGGTATAGAGAAGTCTTCTGTGACAAATATCTACCGAAATCAATAAAGAAAAAAGTGTTTGATCAATCAATGGGTACTTCCAATGATATCTTATGGGTGTCAAACATGGTCAATGACTTTGTATACTTGAATTGATTACCTCTCAGAGAGCAGTGGAAAGAATAATTCTAGGGATTACGCTAAGACACTAAGAGACCGGATATGTAACCAAATAATCAGAGCCAAAACAAAAGTGACAGATATCACAAACATGTCAACAAAACGAAATGGAAACAGGGCCACGTAGCAAGGATGACAGATAACAGATGGACTATAAGAACCACAGAATGGCGACCCAGAGTAGGGAAAAGATCCAGAGGCAGACCAAAGAAAAGATAGAGAGACGATACAGTGAAGATTGCAGGGAAGAACTGCACCAGAATGGTTGAGAAAAGAACAAAATGGAAGAGTTTGACAGAGGGCTACACCCTGAAGTGGATGGACACCGTGTAGGTACAAGGTACCAGGAGCCTTCCTCACTCCAGGGCACACCCTTAAAACTAGCCTGGCATACATCGTCTAGTAAAAACTGTGGTTGGCTAGTAAACACCACTTCTCAACTTGCCCTGTGGGCTACTAAAAAAGTTTAATATGTTCATACTTTGTTGCTCTTTTAGACATGAATAATACAAATGTTTTAGATTTTCAATTGAGTGTGTGAATGATCTGAGTGACCTATAAGCTGGTTTTGATCATTACCTAATGGTTAAAGTTAGGACATTACATGTTCAAAATCTTGGCTTATAAAAGTTCCAAGGGGCAAGTAAAAAGCACAGTTTACGAGCCCGGTGGGCTCCTTTCGGGCTCCTTTTCAAACAGCTTTAGCGCAATGCCTGTCACTCCAACACCATTAATGGTAACACATCACTCACACTGTTTGACTCTGGTTATATGGTAATACGTGCCTGATCCCATAAAAAGCATTTCAGTTTGCTAACTGCAGTCCTCAGTCCAACAGATTCAAACAAAACATGCTGTTGGAATTTGATGAGTTGGGGCTGGTTAAGAACGAGCAATTTCAGAAAAAAAGTCACATCACATGCAGTGTAGTATACCTAGAGGTAAAAGATTGCATTTTAAAGAGGGACTCCAAGGTCAAGTTATTATTTTTTTAATGCACTCTTTATCTAGTTGATACAGTCCTCATGAAAGTCTGTAACCTCACATTTAAGTTTTGTAAAGTGTCATTTTATTGATACTCTTTCAGTGTGAAATTTGAAACATGATGTCATCGGACTACAAAAGCAAATGGGTTTATACATTCCAAAGAGGAATTTTTGTGCCAGTCAAAAGGTCAAATTCAATGCTGCTTTGATTGAATATCATCAAAATTCAGGAATGAATTACAAATTCTCTGCACAAAAATGTACACACCATAAATTTGAAATGTGATGTCACAAGATGTTCTTAGATTTTGAAAAAAATTGCACTTGACAGGTATCAAACACGGTGGCATTTTATACCATTTTAACCCGCGGTTATAGACTTGTGATGTTCCCCCCCCCCATTTTCATAAGGACACCATCTATTGAATAATGAGTGGATCACAAAACTAAGTTTGACCTTAGTGCCCCTCTTTACGAAATCTTAATGTTGTAGTTGACAGAATTCCTAACTCGTAATCTGGACAGACACATATTTGAATCATACATTGGCTGGTTGGTTCAAGACACAGCTTTGCTCGCTTACCTCCACACTTATATTAAAATCAAACGACGATACTTTTTTGCAAACAATGCTGTACATTAAACTTATCTTTAACCATGAATTGCTTCCCTCTACAAAGGAATACAAGTATATTTATACTTAACTAGAAAACAGAAGTGGAAGCTGAGCTCCCTTTATGTAAGTCAGGGAATTCATAACTGGCTAATGAGGGATGCCATAGACATGGACAGGGGCCAGTGCTGAAATGACCTGTTCTAGGGAAAATAATTTAGAGTTATGTAATTGACAGCTGTAATAATCAAAACAAATCATACATCCCACTCCCCGCCCCATCCAATAATTTAAAAAATGAGAAGAAAAAAATAAATAAAAAAGTTTTATAATAAACAATAAATAAACCAAGGAAAAGACCCAACTAACTGCTGGCAAACTGTTGCCCCAAATTCTGATACAGATTTTTAAACACTGGAACTCAAAATTCAAATAAGTCGAGATTAAATCTAAATGATTTTTTCTTTCCACTGAAAACAAAAAAGTGGACAGTAGAAGTGGTTGTTTACTGTACGCTGAGGTCTGATAACTATAAGAAAAAAAAGAATACAATATTATCTGGTGACAATAAAATCAGTAAAATAATCCACTCTCATTAGAGTATGATTTCCTGAGTGAACTGGACCCTCTACTTTATTACTTTCCATTATGTTTTTCCAGTCCACAGTGATGCAAAAACTGATAAATATTTCATGACTTTTCAAGGATCAGAAATAACTGGGGTGCCCGGAAATGAAAGCTCATAATGATCCTGGCAGCTGGTGAGATTGGCCCTCCATTGCAGAGGGGCTATCAGTTGAACAACTTAGGCTTGGGTAATATCCAATATCAGTGTAATATCGTAGACACCATTCCTCCAGCATTTTATTTTGATACTTGAACATTTAAACCAACTGATTAATGTGGAAGAACACCATCAAACTGCATATTATATTTTTCAAACACTTCTCATTTTCGATCGATGTAAAGATGCTGGTTTGATTTTTTGGCAGATTTGAACCCAAAACTTAGAACTAAATTTTAAATAGGAAAATAGAAAATTAGCTGTTGCAAACTGCTATAGGGACCTATGGTTTGTTTTGATTATTACAGCTGTCAATTACATAACTCTAAATTATTTTCCCTAGAACAGGTCATTTCAGCATTTTCTATTAAATGCAAAATAAAATTAGCTAGTTGCCTGACATTTTGACCCTATCAGAATCTTTCTCGAAGGCTAAAGAGAAAGACTCTGCTAGAAATGTCGAAAGGGTCAAAATGTCAGCCCACTAACTATTGTTTGAAAACTTTAAATAGCTTTTTTTTAAAATAGATTCGTGAAAAGTAAAAAGTTTTCTTTTCAGGTGCTGCACACTGCCAATGCAAAGTGGTAAATATTTAAAATAATAATAAATGCTGGGGTCCCGACTTTAATTCACCGTCCATATACAAACAATTTTGCATATTTCATGGAAAAAATAGAAAAAATTCTAAACAAGAATGGTGTGTTGACAAAAACAAATACCCCGCTGACACTAATCTCATTCTTCTCGAGTTATTGCTTGGACAATATTCCTTTTGTTTTAGACATAATAATCTTGAGATTTGACCTAGGGGATCCAAATCGAGGCTTCTGTGGGAGATCCCAAGACCTATCCAAACATCATGTTTGAAATTGATATTCCAAGTTCTTCTTGAGTTATTGATTGGGAAAACTTTTTTGTTTGTTTAAATAGCCATAATGACCTTCATCAAAATACAATACATTTCTGGGGGATCCCAAGACCAATCCATAGTTTTGGAATTAATATGCCAAGTTCTTCTCAAGCTATCGCTTGGACAACATTTCTTTGGTTTTAGTCAAAATGACCTCGACATTTGACCTAATGTAGGGGGTCCACAAGTAAATGGCTTCTGGGGTATTCCATGGGATCTCCTAAGATAAATCAACACACCAAGTTTGGAGTTGATACGCCAAGTCCTTCTCAAGTTATCGCTCGGACAAAAACAATTATTCGTTTTAGCCACACACATAAAAGAAAAGAAAATTAATAAAATAATATTAAAAATCTCCACTAGACCACAGTTCAGCTCAGCACTTTTACTCAACCAGAAAGAATTTTTGCAAGATATAATTTATGTCTTTCTTTTTAAGACTTCTAACAAAAGATTTTTAATTGAAAAAGTTAAGAATACATTGATTAGTAAACCTTGAAAATATGTACATGTGTATTTGGAAAAAACTAGACTGCAGGACTTGTTCCATCATTAGGTTTAATGGCCAACTTGTAATACTGCAGGACTGGGAATTTCATCTGTGCGAGGGCAAGGCCATTTTTTATGTTTATATAGCAAAGGTCACTTCCATTGCAAAATTTAAGGCTCTGTTAATATTTTAAAGATACAACGGAGGTCAACAGAGGTCATGGCCTCCGTGGGATCTGTGTAGTTTCAGGCCTGATAGTGATGTATCTGAAACTGAAATAACCCAGAAGTGTTTGTTTGTTTGTTTGTTTTCATTTTGGGCAAGTATTAAATACAAATTCAAGTACTTTTCGTTGAAGGAAAACTTTTCTCCAAATTAGAACCTGATACATGTATCAGGTTCCAATGTATTAAACCTGCTTACTACAGGATTCGAACCCACCGGGTCACTCGGTGGTTTAGCAGGGATGACATCAGGGCCCTATTTTATGGAACTGCTTACCACAGAATTCAACACTTACTGCGCTCTGCAAAAAAACTATGGGTTGCAAGGGGTTGGAAGCACACCATTCAGTGGTAATCAGTGATATTAAATTGGACTCTTTTCTAGAATGCAGGGGGTCGTGGGTTCGAATCCCACCCCAGTAACCTGTGGATGTTTCCCTGAGGAATTGGAAAGTACTGCATTGCAGTATCTTAAAAATCAAGAGATGGCTTGAGCAGTATGTGAAGCCATTCAGCCCCTGAAGATTCTCCGTCTCTGTTTAAGTACTTTCTACAAGATAAAGATTTGCTATTGTGCAAATTCAATTAATTTTCACTTGGTTTACTTCCTCACTTTTCAGACAAAGGGACAATTTTTTAAAGCCTTGAAACTAGAGAAAATCATTAAAAAACACAGGGCTGATTTTGTTGTTTATTTATTGTTACACAGATACTGTACAAAAAGTCAACTACACAAACACCATATAGTTGACTTTTTTGTACGAACAAGTTGACCTCTGTTCACAGTTTGTGATTTCAAACTAGCTAATAAAATAATTCAACCATTCGATTTGACAAGCATTTTAAAAAATCAACCATTTTCTCTCTGCCGTAACAGGCTCCCTGAACACAGGTGTGTTATGCACCCTGGATGCCCTTTCAATTCATCCACATATATCTTGGGTAATTTAAACATTGGATGGCATCTTTTGTTTAAATAATACCTTGTCAATAATGCTCCCTTGATCCACGAATGTACAGTAGCAAACAGCAGCGACTTGGTCTAGAGACTAAGCGAGCAAACTGTAACAGCTCCAAACTGCTTGGTCTCCACATCAATTGCACAAGTCACTTGTAGACTACATACATGTAGATGCAATAATCATAACCATTGACATGATGGATCAGGGCATGAATTTTACACTGGATCGCAGGCCCGAGGCAATGCATGTTAAACCGTGTCAGGAAGTTGTTTTCTCATTTTGATTCTGGTCCTTTAAAAAAAATTCTGGCCTTAAAGTAACACATTTTAAGCCACAAGCCCAGCGGTCATTTGGATTCACGCCCCCCCCCCACCCAAATTCGAGCCTTGTTGATCCTCCCACCAGTCATAGACTGGAGAGTTGCGACATTTTAAATTTTGGGACATTTTAAATTTTGGGACATTTTAAATTTTACGACATTTTAAATGTACCCAATTGCACCATCAATACCACACAAGAGGTGTTTCATACTTACATGTGTGTAATGTGCAATAAAATCCTAATTTTAATATAAATTTTTAAATAAAGTGTAAAAAAAAGAAGAAAAAAAAAAGAAGAGAAAAGTACCTACTTTTGACTATTCAAACCTTGCAGTTCTATTATGCAGCGATTTGAACGTAGTGCCTGCATAGGCCTACTTTTTGTCCTATTATCCTATTTCACGTTTGGGTGATTCGGTTTATTATACTGACTCCTTAGATGGTCAAAATAACTTGCCAAGTTGGTCCATTGTTCCTCTCAGGTCTACGGCATGCAACCTGGGCCAAATTTCATAGAGCTGCTTAAGTAAGCACAGAAAGTAGCTAAGCACAACAAAATTATGCTTTACCAAAGTAAGGTTACAGACCAAAATATAAATCCTGGTTATTTTTGCTTGAGCAGAAAACATGTTTAAGCAATATTTTCTGCCTAAGCAGCTCTATGAAATTGGACCCAAGATCTACAATGTAAGATTAACAAAGCTGTAGACTAAACTAAATGTTGAAGAAACCAACTGAATGTAAACATACTGTAGTATCACGTGAACACTTGTGGGACATTTGGATTCTCGCAGTTTAACAAACAGGGACAAATGTTCTAAAATACACTAGTGCAATAATTGAAAACACAGTTAATAGAAAACAACAATGGAGAAGGAAAACTTAAAAATGTACACTTGTTAGTTGTTTGATAGTAAAATACCAATTTAAGGCAGTGTATATTGTGCCAGCACTGAACATGGGCAGCGACTGTTTTGGGGGACTTGGACCATTTGGACCATTTCTGACTTTATTCCCCTTAAAAAAATCATCGGAGCAACAAATCAGACAAAGAAAAGGTACTACTAAATGATGGAGTAAACTGTTTTTAAAATACAATTTTTTAATCTTATTTTTTTAAATGATGGCGTATTGGTTGAGAAGTGGGAGGTAGTCCACTGAGCTACGCAATGGTAAAAAAAACTTGAAATTTAATACTTTATATATTGTTGACTAGTTACATACGCGTCAAAGAGGGCGCTACAACTTACAAGATTTGCCGGCTTAATAGCATAAAATAAAACTTAGCAAGTGACGGCAATTTATCTGTTGGGCACGATCAGTTGATCTACGCAATTGGTCCATTGCGCTGTGCTATCAATCGATCATTTAAATCATATCCTACAGAACCGGCCCATTGCACAACATTGTTTGACCAATCACACAGACAGACTGAATGCGTCCAACAGATCCACTATCTTAGGCTAAATCAATACGCCCTTGCCCGACCAATGACATAACTAGTTTTTAATTAGCTACAGACATAATAAGTGTACATACATGTCTACCTCCATCCATTGTTCATGGCTGGATGAACATATCATTTATTTTTGCTTGTCCGCGTTTAAGACAAAGTGAGTTGCCAAGTCTGAAGCTCATCTTAATCTTAGTCTTAGATTTTACAGCATTGTTGAAAAGTCAGCTGATGATTTGAGAGAGTCTGACACTAAGTCAAAACCAGCTGACACGGTGAAAGTAAGTTATGTCATCACATTACACTTACAGTTAATCTTTATATTGATTATTGATAATCAATCGACCGTAGTTATAATTATTAAAAAGAAAAATTGAAGTTGTCATCAGTTCCATCATTGTCCATTGTTTGGAAACAACTCGACGGTAAAACACTGCATTCCTACATACTCACCATCCAAAATGGTCTTCACCGAGTTTGCTTACAAGCATTGGCAATCACACAGCCTTGAATCGATCCAAAAGCTAGGTCACAAGTGAGTCTTCCACGCTACAAACAAAATAAGGAGACCTTTCGCACTACTTCACCGAACTGCGCTACGAAACTGCACTGGATGAAATGTACACAAAACACATGCATGGAAAGATTATTATTTTTCGGTGGTCGGGTCCCCCACCGTATTTAAAGCAAATATTCACGACAAAATTGGTCTGATGACCAGACTACTTTTATGTTCCCCATTTTCGCTCCAAACAGCGCCACTTACGACAGCAGACAGAAACATTCAAGATGGCGGCGCCCTTGGGGAAGGAAAAGTGGAATAACAAGTCAGACAAACTTGATGTGAATGGAGAGTCTTCTATGCACGATGGAGTCAAAAGATATGTGTGTATAGACTGTGGCAAAGAGGCATTGGAGTTGTATAAGGTTTACAGCGGAGGGATGATCAAAATTGCACATTGTGTAAGTTAGTGTTTGTTGCCCAGTTTCCGGACATACTTAACCAAGTGAACCGATTGGATTTCTAGTCTACTGCTAGTAGTCGGTGGCACTGCATGGATGGCTGCTGGCACGTCACGGTCTGAATCTGAATCTGAATCTGAATCTGATTTTTATAGTCGGCATAGCATCCAGTATAAAAACGTCACACCAAGTTTTGTAAAGAAGATAACAAAATTTCAGTTTCAGACGGGGGAAACCCTTTTAGAATTACTAATTTTTGCTTGTGCCTGTGCGTATTCGACGTTTAAATTAGGCCCTTTAAGGGAAGAATGGTGATTGCAAGTACAGAATTCGACAATAGGCAGAGCTTGAAGCTATTTACGTGTTCAACGATATTAACGGGGGAACCAGACTGGTTTACTCATTGTTCCTAGTTGTGCAGTACAGCTGTTTTGTGAATACATTTGCATTTGTTGGCCCGGAATCGGTGATCCCTGTGAGACTCAAATTGTATTCAATTTTATTATTTATCTAATTTTGTAAGTTATAAATACAGGCCAAAATTGAACGATTTAACAATAATATTTGTAGCTTTTTACAATGTTTTGTGGGTTTTTTTTAGCTCAAACTTCAAATACTACAAAAACATTGTAAAAGGCGTAGCAGCTGTATACTTTAGAGCACTGGGCACAGTTGGTAAAATAATCCTCCGACAAGCTGTGTAAGCAGATAACTTCATTGATGCAAAGATGTGGAGGGAACCAGACAAAATGTGGTTTGCAAGTTGAAATTAAGTGGATTTGTGCATAGCTCAACATTTTTTTTCAAACAAATTAGCAATCTTTCCAACAAACTATAACTAGTGAGAATTCTGTGTGTGAACTGTAGAAATAAATAAAACAGTTGCAATTATTTTTAAAATACAGCAAATTCACAATCCACAATGATAATAATAATAATGATTGGCATTTAAAGGCAGGGTATACTTTTTGTAATTCTCAAAGTCCAGTATCCCACTTGGTGTATTCCAAATAAAAACATGTATGCATAAAATAACAAACCTGTGAAAATTGTGGCTCAATAGATCATCAAAGTTGCAAAAAAACCCAAAAACAACAACACCCTTGTTGCATAGAATGGTATGCTTTCAGATGTCTGAGAAAGGCTTCATGCCTGAAGCCTTTCTCAGATTCAAATTTTGGGGTGAAAAATTACTCTAAACAACATTACTTCAAAGGGAGTCATTTCTAACAATGTTTTAACATCAACAGGATTTCTCCAGTGCTTTTTACCAAATAACTTTTTATTGTCAGTAACTTGTGAAATTACCAAAAGTACACCCTGCCTTCAAAGGCGCTCTACCTAGTAAATCACAGCGCTTGATTTGATGAACTTGTTGTATTGAAGGTTTATTTCCATGTTTGTCATTTGTCCAGGGATACTGTAAAGGCGTTGTGGATAAGTATGTGGAGTTTGATCCAGTGATTATTGTGCTGGATGCCTTGCTGTACAAGCCTCAGGCTTACAGACACATCCTCTTCAACACCAGCAGTAACGTGAGTATTTAAAAATGGGTAGCATGCTGTGCGTCAAAAGAAATGAAGATCATACTTATTTGCTGAAATAATTATAGTAACAATAAATAATATCTGGATTTATAAAGCGCACATTCTAAAACACGTTACTCGTGGCTACAGCAAGATGAAAATAGATGTACAGTACTACAGTGATTGAACATTGGGGAAAACTCATTGCTAAGAAACTAGACACAGTATGCTTGTGTAAAGAGCAGTGTCTTCAGCTCTGTTTTGAAAGTTTCCAGGAAAACGATGCTCTGGATGGAGTTGGGTAGTTTTTTCCAGAAAACAGGACCAATGTGTGAGAAGGCCCAGTCACCGTAACAAACTGTCCTGGACCTGGGAACAACTAGGACTGGTGAGGAGCCAGATGAAGTAACATATTTAGTGGGGTGTTCTTTTGTATTTTGTATTTTGTATTTTTTTAATTTATTTTTTTTAACGTTTATTATTGTACATATGTATGCATCTTAAGACAATAAGTCATTTGCAAGTTAGATTTGGAATCATGTCTGGTACAATGACTTGACTGGTCCCAAGTGAATATTCAACGGGATTCCCCCAGACTAAAGACAATGTGGTTACATCACATGGTTCAGGGCAAGTGTGTGTACATGTTTGTGTACATAACAGCCTCCAGATCATGTAAGACTCAGGTACCATTGTGCCATACACATTCATTCAGAATTGTGTGAGTGTTTGTCGTCTCTTACATAACTACGCAAAGCTTGCCCCGAACCATGAGACATAGCAAAGTCTTTAGTCCGAGGAATTCAGATTAAGGTGTGCCCATTGTTGGTAAGAGTGAAAATGTAAAACAAAATTCACAGACTTTGCACATAACTTACATGGTGTAAAGATGGCCATGTTGGAAAACTTCCCTTGAAATAGTCTTTGAGAGATGGGTTAAAAACAACTAGTTTCAGTCTTGTGAGTCCAAAACCCAATGTTTGGAAACAGTGAAAACATATTAAGGTTTTTTTTCACTATTTTCTTGTGACCCTGCTGATGGATTAAGCATAACTTTCACAGGTTTGTTATTTCCATGTATGAGCTAGATTGCAGTTCTTCGTCAAAGCCATTTTAATTTCCCCAGTGAGGGATAATAAAGTTATATCTATCTTTCTATCTATAACTTGCGGATACTGGTCTTTGACACTTACCAATATTTGTCACTTGTGTTTAAACACGTCATTGTATCTGACATTATTCTAGCTTGCAAATGTCATATTCACCAGTTATTTGTATCATTGTTCTAAACCTATATTCTCAGTTGTATTCCCTTGGTCAATTTTTCATAGCACTCCTGAAGCAGAAAGTGTTGCTGAATTTTTGAGAGGTAAACATTTGCAGTGAACCTGTCACAAAACTTTGTCTGCTTCTGAAAAAATTTGTTTCCACTCAGCAGATTTGTATGATTAATTAAGCAGCTCAATGAAATAAAGTTGTCTTTGTTTATTTAACACAGATCCAATGGAAGCTGAGCATCGTAAGCTTACTCTGTGATGCTTACACCAAGTGGGCCCTTCGCTCCGACACTGGCTCCTCCGCCACTCATCCCTCAAATAGACATTTTCTCTTCTTTGCATTACAGTGGCATTTCTATGGAATGTTTCTGGTGGCTGGTCTTGGTATGACATTTTTATTTTTCAAAACAAAATTTCACTCACATGTTTTTGTGTTTAGATTTATAGAAAAGTTTGTTTGAGAAACAACTCTTTAGAAATCAGCCGACAACTTTATATTACATGAGCTGTAATGTTTTTTTATAGTTGTTGAAAAGTAGTTTGTCTTTTTTTCACAACTTGTTGGTATATTTTTTATTTTACTTTATTTATGTGCAGTTTTTCTTAAGACCGGGTAGCCTTATCAGTATTACAGCTGCTGTCCCTAAGGGTCCTGTGCACAAACAGTAAAAAGACAAATAGTAGAATATATTGCAAAAGACCGTGCAAATCTCGCACGTGATCAAACATTTTGGGACTACTGTGGTCCCAAGTACATTCCTTCAATGTATGAAGGAAACAAGCAAGCCTCTTTACTGGGTCTCAATGTTTGAATATGCGCGAGACTTGCACAGTCTATTAAGAAAAGCCATTAACAGGAAACTGAATGTAAAAAAAAAAACATCAACTGTTTGGGAGGCTGACTTGGAGGGACTGGGCAAGTCTATAAATCTGGATCAAAACAGTTCGTTTTGATCCAGATGTTCATGTGATACAGATATCTTTTCTCCAGCAATTCGTGTTGCAACATCGCACTACGTTAAACAAATTTAGCATCGCCAATCAAGACTAGTTGCAGGATAATTGTGCATGGCAATTCTTGGCCTGTAACTAACCATTAACCTGAAGCTTCTTTTTCTGTCTAGAGCTCGCTGCTTTTCTGTGTGGCGCCATTTTACCAACACTTCTATACACAAAAACCACAAAAGCCAAATATGTGTGGTGAGTACAATTTATAAGAATGCCATCCTTTGTTTACATTTCATTGAAAATTTGAAGGTAGATTCTATCTACATGTAAATTTCCTGTTGACAGAGTAAGAAATATGAAACAAAGCAGGACTTAAAATTAAACTACAATGTTATTCATTTGATAATATCTAGTAATAAACCACATGGGAAACTGGGTAAATTTTAATTAAATTTGGATTGAACAAGGACAAATTTACTAGAGCGGAATCTGAACCTGCAACCTCCGAATTAATGTGCTGGCGCTCCACCAACTGAGCTGTCTAGCCCTAATGCCGGCCGTCTCCCTATTTCGTCATTAGCTTTGTGGTGTCAGTCAGAGGCTATTCAACTTGTAACTACCTGTAACCAGGGATAACACCCAAGTTTATGATGCAACCTGGGAAGCGGCAGCAGAGGGATCACCTTGAGACTTGATGGCTCAGTTGGTTTAGTGCCGGCACATTCATCTGGAGGTCGCAGGTTCAAATCTGGCTCTGGTCAATCTTCTTCTTTTTTCAACCCCAATTTTTAATTTTTTTATAGCTTTTTATTTGCAGCCCATTTACTATGTTTGAATTGTGAGACTCACTTATACAGCATCTTGTCAGGGTTTACAGGGTGATGTGGTGCATCTGCAGCCAACATCGCCAGAAACACCGGCGCAAACCCCTTTTCTTAATGATAAGTGCACTGGGTTCTTCAACGCGCATCACACAACACACAGGACTTAAGGCTTTATGTCCCACCCAAAGGACGAAGCAATTTTGGTTAAGTGTCTTGCTTAAGGACACAAGTGCCATGACCAGGACTCGAACCCACACTCTGACAACACCACTAGACTGCGTAACCATGACAATCCACCCCATGAACTTTGAGGCAATCACTGCTTGTACAACAGAAACTCTCCAACCATGTACCAAGTGATCACTTAAATATAATTTCAGTGAATTTGAAATCATGTTGTTACCCCCACCCTTATACTTTTCCGTTTCAATGACAGCCCTTCTCAGCTCTTACGTGCCCTCCTACTGTGCAGTGTGGGGAAGCTGTTCATTGTTCCAGCGGTCATCTGGGGTCAGACAGACATTGTGACCTGCCTGTGGATGACGCACTTGTTTATCTTCACAGCAGCTGTCCAAGCCTTCAGAGGTAACCTTTATTCGTTGTTTCGGTGTAAAAATGTCAAATGGCTAAACATAGCCTAACACAGCCTGTATGTGACAGGCATGTTTGAAGTTGTAATGTTTCTTGCTGTAAATAAAATGGATAGACAAAAAATCAAACACATAATTGCCAACCGGGTAAATCAAGGACTTCTTTTTGTCTTCCCATTGTTTAGATTTTTTTTTTAGCAACTTCCCCATTAGTTTTGTACACAAAGGCAAAGCAAGAACGTCCTTGCTGTGTTAATACATCCGGATCCCTTCTGTTAAAGCTCTTGGTTTCAACGAGTAGACACGCTCCATGGTACTCAGATATAACAATTTCTTTCTTGTGTGAACTACAACATTACAAATCAAGTGAAAAGGAATTTCGACTGATACATTTTTGTATATCAAAGAGAACTGCAGACAGAGTTTTAGTGCTGGTAAATTACTTTGATATTAAATTGAACTTGCTTTTCAAACATGAAATAAGAACCGAGTTGATGACCACCCTATGTGTGTTAAATGGAGTATATCATATATATATATTCAATCCCATGAGAGAAAAGATTAGCTGTAAATTTTTTTAATTTGACCATGTAGTGTAAAGCATAATCGGTTTAATTGGTGCAGTCCTCAGTCTAACAGAAACAAACCCAAGATGCTGTTGGATTTTGATGGGTTGGGGGTGGTTAGGGTTAAGCTTTTACTCTAATTTCTGATCGTTTCTGTTGTTCATTTGCAGTGATGCTGAATGCAACCACAGTGCAGGCAAGCTGTCTGGTTTTAATGGGATTTACAGCAAAGTATCTATCAACGTATTTCTCACTGTATCTGGAATGGGGTTTGACCCAAAATCTGCCATCGTGACCTATGACATGATTTATCTTAAAGTTTAATTTTGTACACTGTGTAGGATATGCAGCTTTACTCTAACATGATGTCATGAAACATGGGTTCTAGCATGCAGCAAGTTCTGGGTTTGATTTCTACTGAAGTCATTCTGATGTTACAGCTCTGAAAACACAAGAGCCTTATGGCAATGTGGTGTGGGTAGCAATCAAAGGCAAATGTGAAACTAAGCACTCCTGATCAACAGAGGGCGTCTTTCTGTTAACACATGCAGTGCTGTTTGTGAAGCAGCATTTTAGTAGGCCATTGTGCACATGCGCCATCTTAAAAATACACCGCAATGCATCTTGGGAAACCGAGTACAATTTAAAAAATTAATCAAGCTGCCAATAAGGACGCCGTGCTGTAATTCACATGTTACTATGCCAGGTTTTATAGTTGTGTACTGCATTACCTCAAAACCAGCACGCCATGATGGTTGCCGGTGTTGCTTGGACCCAGATTTCACCCAGAATCCTTTGTGCGCTGATCATGCGCATTGGGGCATGCATATGAGCTGTTGAAGGTTATCTGTTGAGAACTGCTCAATGAGTACCCAGTACTAATTTGAGTACTCTTCTGTGAGTATGAGGAGTAAGACAGTTACCGAGTACAAGACTTGTTCAACATGATTACAAGTAGAACTATGAGTACTGAAGAAGGGTACTCAAGTCTTTCTTATTTAGCACTCTGCACTAATGACATCACTTTTGCTGAAAATGCCCGCATGTCAGACAAACAATCCATCGCTCACACTATCACCGCATCAGCGTGCCAGACTGCAGTAGTAGTACAGTCAGTACACACGAGTAAACATAAAGCTTGGGTATGCGCGTATGTGAGTGAAATTTGACATGTTTGTCTGAGATCCGGGTACTGAGCTTCTATTTGTTTTCATTAGTGCGGAGTGCTATTCAAGGTTAAGTACAAGTACAGAAAAAAGAAGGAGTTGGGTGTGAGTACTATGACTCTGCTATGGAGCAAGTTCATGATTTAGAGGTCCCATTGAAGAATATTAGAGGGGGGTGCCCAGTCTGTCATCTAAAGTAAACTAAAGGGATCAACTTTTTCCACATAGTTCTGCCCGAGTGTCTGAAATAGAAGCTGCATGGTCATTTGTTATAAGTTTTAATGATATGCGGAACGGCCCTCTATTGGTGAAAATTGATAGGCAGTATTATAATATCACATGAACTTTGACCTCAGCCTCACCTTGACCTAGGTCACCCAAACCGGGCACCCCCCTCTAGAATGATTCTATGGGACCTATAGAATAGCTGTACAAAATTTGGTGCTTTAATCCAGCGTGTCACGATTTTGCCAAAAATTTGCCCTAAGCCACCGAACTATGAGTACTATGACTCTGTTATGGAGCAAGTTCATGATAGGTATATGAACCTGAAATAATTGTTACCGCTGTTAAACAATGAAACAAGTACACATACAAGCACATGTATGGTATCCTTAAATGCGGGGTCATACTTTGGTAATAACCCTGAAAAGAAATTGTGTACTTTTTATCTGAAACCTACTTGTAACAAAGATTGTAATTGTAGAAAGCATCCTGTGAAATTATTTCGGTGGTTAGAAATCAATACCACAATTTTTGAAAATTTGCATCTCCACTTCCAGGGTGTCGGTTTGTGTAAGCAATGACAGGAGTGGCATGGGTTCCTTCACCATTATGCATGTTATGTGGATAGCATGTGGGAGATTTGGAGGCACCTTCCAGACACACTTATAGAAAGGTTAATAAAAACGAAAATGGCCATGGTTGTTTTATACAGTTGTTCAGATTTATTACAGATCAACACATCATGCTGATCAACAACATAGAAGTTCTTCAACAACTCTAAAACAAGGAAGAAGAAAAAAATAATACAAAACATAGCTCGAAATCAATATTCCATGGTGTCGTTATGACACTCACCATAGAAATAAAATTAAAAAGGAATTTATTCAAAGGAAACTAAAAAATAAATGAATAAAGAACAACACATCAAGGTTTATGACACAAGGAGCGTCTTGGGTTTGGAAGCAATGAAGATTTGGCAACTCTCCAGTGAACAATCAACACAGCGAGAACAACTTTTACTGTTAATTTTAGTTAACTCAACAAAGTTTAAATGGTCAAACCATAGCAAGATGATATGTTCTTTGCTACCATTTAATGCAAACATAGATTCAGCACCACTTATATAAACACCATGCCCAGAGGGTTGGGTCCAGTTGGTTGGTTTGGACTAGAGAGAGTCCTGGATATTAAGTCAGCTTAAAAAAGATAATTAGTTGACTTTACAACTAAAAGCACCCAGAAATCAACAGCTTTGTATCTTGAAAACTCTCTCTAAAATTGTTTAAACCTCAATTAAAAGGACAAGTACATCCTTTGTTATCGTAGTAGCATTTTTAGTACACATACTTTTTTGAAATTCAATTTAAGTTCCATGTTCTGTTCTTTGCCGAAATAATAAAAATAATTGTTTGATTAAAACAAATTTTGAACAAATTTCGACTGATGATGCCGTTTTAAAAGGAAAAACATACAATCACTTTTGCATATGCCATGGACAATGCACAAAACACATGTAAAATTGTTTGTACATGGCAGACGGACGTGATTTAATGTCGGGATCCCGACAATAATTTTTTTAAAGTTTTTTTTTTAAACTAGCATTTTTCATTGGCGGATATTTTTGTGCAATACCTTGAATCTATGAGTATTGGACTCGGGTCGTGGAACTGGTTTGTGTATATTGCCTATCATTGGTACTTTTATACCAATCTTATCCAAGGCATTTAATTTGGGTGTTGAGTTACCAAACCATAGAGAGGAGCATTTCGTTGGATAAGGGAGAGTCTCTTGCTAAAGACTTTCGGTCGCTCAAAACCGAGTAAATAAGTTTCTAAGGATGCTGCTGGGAGTTTGCAATTATTAGTTGTTAAAGTTTTGAGTTGTGCAATTGGTTTAAATGAGATATAAATAGTCATTACCTAGCTGACTCTAGGTGGCAGCAGACTGATCAGGTAAATCCATTGATATTTAAAATAAACAATGGAAAATGACCTGGGACTAATTTCGTAAAGCTGTTTAGCAGAATTTCTTTGTGAAGCAAAAAATGAGAAGGGCACCAGTCGCAACAATGTAAATTTTTAAGAAATACTGTCTGGTTACCCGATTCTTCTAAGCAAGATTTTTCTGTGCTTAGCAAGTGGCTCTGGTATCCCCCTGCCACCTAAGGACCCAAAGTTTCCTATTTCAACATGTTGATGCGCAAAGGTCCGAGAGTTCTGAGAATATCTTGTTACAGTCAGTTTTGTTTTCTGATCTGCAACAAGGTAGTATTTTCTTTCATAGTCCCTGAAAGCAAATTCGGAACCAATACCATGTTGCATGAATTTAAGTGGAGACTTTTTGAAATGTTAGGAGAACGCTGAGCAAGGATACTGATCCATGTAACTCAGTTGTGGGATCATATTGTGAATGCTGGTGGCCATTTTATTACAAGTGTATGACAAAAAAATGACTTCATGTGGCATGCGTGTGTGTGTGAGTTTGTTTTCACATTCAAACCGGGGACCTATAACAAAAGAGGACAATAGGGTCCCCGGTTGGGTAAAGGTCCCCAGTTGGAAATTGTGTACAAAACCAATGGGAGCTGTTGCCAAAAAGTTAGAGTCCAAACGAAAGAGGGACAATAGGAGGTCCCCGATTGGAGGTGTTTACACACTTGTGTGTGTGTGTGGCAAACAATCGCCACACAGATTGACCAATAAAAACAGAAATCTACCCTCACACAGAATCCCAAAGTCTCCTATTTTCCCACTGACTCGTGGTCATTTCACAGTAATAGTTATTTTCTCATAATAAACAAACATATCATGCATCTGAGTGCAGACTATAACCATGAGGAGAAATCTTAACTATTTCATGAGGAGAAATCTTAACTATTTCATGAGGGGAAAACCAAGTTAAATGGAAAAGATTTCACCGAGTGATTGTATTCTGCTACAATGCACAAACGAAATGCATTCAATATTTGTTTTATACAACTCGCACATAGATCCTTGTCATTTGTAAAAAGAAAACCACTTCTGAACAACTCCATGTAGCCACCTATCTTGCTTTGTTTGGACAAACAAACGAGAAATGATTATTTTTGAAACGACCAATAATTAACTATATTGGACTCTGGTATTAAATTTGTAAGCGTTGCGGCAGTAATAAATGATGACGAGTATCCACAATCAAATGACAAGGATCTGTGTTTGTGGTATATAAAATATAATGAAATAATTGTTTTTTAAAACCCTACTATTTGACTTCTGAAAACTCAACTTTCATCATCAGCAAATATATATTTTTTAAAGATCAAAGCTTGAAGCAAATTACAAACCATTCTCAATGTATTCAATAACCTTGCCAAAGTTATGCAAATATTACAGCCAACATACAACATATTGTCATCTTAAATATACAACTAAATAAGTCTTACTGACCATTAAGTAGTCCAAAAAATAAATCATTTTAGATTTAATAAAAAATACAAGCCGTGTTCTGAATATCAGCTGTGATACACAAACCAGACGTATGTGGTCATTTCTGTTTAAATAATACAACACTAATGTACAAAAGTTATATATGTATTTTACAATGTACAAATTTTCCTGAATAATAAGTATGTCTTCCATTTTTGTAAGAGTACCATGCAAAAACTAACGTAACTGTGACAATTTCCATTATCCCAAACTAAAAATAAACCAAAACTAACATATTGATCTTAATGAAGATTATTTACATGTGTGACTTCCACCCATCAATGGAGACAAACCCAAGGCTTTTTCAGTAAATCATTCTGTCCGATCTCCACCATATTAGAACAACATTTCACCAAAATCAATGCTTATTTAGTTCCATATCAACCCTAAATTAAAACCCACCTTCTACCTTTTAACCCTTAACTCAACAAAAGTAAACATGAAAACTGCATTACCAGAAAACTGCATTACTAAACTGATTATGCTTAGCACAGGGCCAAGCAAACCACCTAATCAGAGTACACTGCGTTGTCAAAGTGATTACGCTTAGCACAGGGCCAAGTAAACCACCTAACCAGAGTTAACTGCATTGCCAAACTGATTATGCTTAGCATGGGGTCAATCAAACCACCTAACCAGAGTTAACTGCATTGCCAAACTGATTATGCTTAGCATGGGGTCAATCAAACCACCTAACCAGAGTTAACTGCATTGCCAAACTGATTATGCTTAGCATGAGGTCAATCAAACCACCTAACCAGAGTCAACTGCATTACCAAACTGATTATGCTTAGCATGGGGTAAAGCAAACCACCTAACCAGAGTTAACTGCATTACCAAACTGATTATGCTTAGCATGAGGTCAATCAAACCACCTAACCAGAGTTAACTGCATTACCAAACTGATTATGCTTAGCATGGGGTCAATCAAACCACCTAACCAGAGTCAACTGCATTACCAAACTGATTATGCTTAGCACGGGGCCAAGCAAACCACGTATTAAACAGTATCCACAGCTTAAGTGGATGTGGAACTTTTTTAGAGCGAGGAAGGATCTAGTAAATACCCTAGGGTATAAACCGTTTCACACAGCCTAGTAAACGTCAGAATTTAATTTATATATTGAATTTTCGGAGTTGAAACCCCACCAAATAACTCACTGCTAAACAAATTGTTTCCACATAACATCTTTTAAACAAAAATGCATTGATCATTACATGATGACAGCCATGAACAAGTGAAGCTTACAGCATACAAATTATCCTTTGGTAGTTTCACTCATGGTAATCTACTGCGAGATTCGCCATGGCCAATATTTACATTTTTACTGTTAAATCAGCAGCACTTCAAGGTATAATGACTCAAAATACAAATACATATGTAAGTAGGCCATTTGTGTATTAGTTATATGTTGTCCTCTCGCCGTCTTAACTAGATATTTACATATGGCAGTTATGTCTTCATACCTCCCTAGTTTGTTTAAGTACATTTTGAAGTTGGAAATAGCTTGCCAGGACTTTCATCGTTTTGCTGGCATTTGGATTAGAAGTCTTAGGATCGTACTTTATGCAAAAGCAAATTTTTGTCGTCACAAACAATAGATTCCACCATTTTCCCAATTGCAATGTAAAGACTTCTCTTTGCTTTTGCTCTTTGTGTGAAGTGTTAACCTATTTTATTCTACACTCCTGCTTGAGTGATTTCACTTGTTTTCTTATCTCACCTACTCTTGGGAATCTGTTCTAACTTCTATGACCGACCGTTAGAAACCATTCACTGGTTGTGTGTGGTGGCACAACTGTGCACACAACTAACTGTGTACATGTGTCACTGTATGCTTGCAGGCAGGCATAGTTTGTCATGAAGAAAGAGCTCCAAGATGGAGGGTGCAGAACATCTCATAGCATGAGCAAAAGGCAAAATCTGAACAGATTTACAGAGACTTTCCACCAATCTCTGCCATTGTTGGTCAACGTAGAGTACGCTTTGCTGGCCACTGCTAGATGCAATAAAGTCCGTACGTGACGCTGTGAAAGGGATTTCAGTTGCGACAGCTAGAGTCTTTTGTGGCATGTTAATGGGATCTCGGTTGTGACCGCAAGATAATGACAATGATGGTAGTTTATCAATCATTCAAATTGGTCAGTCAGATGGAGTCTAATCATTAGTTGACCAGCTTCAACTAACAGTAAGAGGGTCAGAACTGTCAGCGAAGTCTATAAATGTCAAAATCTTGCAAGCAGGAATGTTTACAACACCGTCCTTATTAAGGGATGAAGTGTCTATAATTTCGTACGTGAAGGCAATCTGAATGCATCACACACTAGATATAAGGAATGCTGAACTTAGAAACCTGTTCAAAAAAATACTCTGTAACCCTTTCTGAACATCTGTATAACATTTACAAGCTCTCTCTAACAGAATACATCTATAGCCATCAATTCTCACCTCCTCAGTTGTACACAAATATAAATTGCCAGGAAATCTCAGAGGGAGAATGGCTTGGAATAATGTCAATTTTCCCTTCTCGACAACTTTTCACAGATTTATCTTGTCATCTTAAAATCCCAAATTCTTCAGATCATCTTTGACTTTTGCAATTTTGTTGTTGTTCAGCCTTAACACCGTTTAGTGCCCTTAGAAAAACGAAAAGTCTCAGTTTAAAAATCCCTTAAATCCATTGTGACAAGTTGAGTTCAGTTAGTGACCTACCTACCCATCAATGACCCCAATAGAAGGCCTGAAATTACACATAGAACATAGAAGTGCCCTTTGTACAATTAAAATTGCCTTGCCCTCTCCAAATTGAAACACCAGTCCTGCAATGGTCACAGGTTTGCAACCTGCACTGGTCCTTTGGCCAACTGCCCCCCTCCCCCCCACAAAAAAAAAACCAACAACAAACCCAAAACCAAAAAAAAACCAACCACACAAAACACTAGTCACACAATTGGTCTCGGCCTACAACCCATCATTTCACAAAGTCTCATAGAAAGTAGACCTAAAATATATGTTAAAAACGTGCTTTGATCAGAGTCCATTTAAGAAGAAATGTTTCAAGTTTCACTCACGCCAGTTTGACATGTGAGATTTTGGACTATGCAGGGCATGTGCGCTTCAGTAAAAAGATAAATATATATATATGCTTTTAAAGTAAACCATATAGAACATGCAGTGCTTGAGGTTTTTGATTGACAAGAGTTCATGTACATAGCACATGACCTTAGCACACATTAAAATGTACTTGATGATCAGATTCTCGGGAAAAACTAAAAGAAAAAAAAACCCATAAAAATTAGGAAAGAGATGACAAATCCAAGGGCCTTGTCAAAATGAGCCAACTTTTGCAGGCAACCAACTTGCACAGCATGCAAAAAGAACACTTTGGTTACTTTTCTAACAATGTCCAACAACACCCAAGAAAATGATGTGAACATTAACATGGTAATGCCTATCCTATATTACATTGCCTGGAACTGGTAGCCTGTAAATTGCATCGTGTGACATGACTGTATGCAATTGAGAATGTGTTGAAAAATACATCCTCAGTTAAAACATGAAAGCAAGCTGTGACATATGCTCAAGAAAACCTTAACATTAAAATGTTTTAAATGCCAGAAACTTTTTTAGACAAGTATGAAAAATGATGCATTGTACAAAAACAACTTTACGAGCAGACAACAAAATGTCACCACTTAAACAATAACAACTTGATTATTACATCCATAAAATAGCCGTTTTGTTTAGAGACACTTGCCGTAGCAAGCGGCTCGTAACAAAAAGATAGAAGTAAATGTCATACCATGAAGGGTAACTGATAACTTTCCCACATTATATTTATAAAACAAACTGTATTTGAGGTACCATTGGTTGAAAGTACACATCAAACATGCTCCAACCATGTTTGCCAGATTCTCAATTACTATGTTGGTTCTTTGCAGAAACTTTTTTATACCACATATCATAATGAACAACATTGTATTTTGTCTGAGTAAGGTTTGCAGTAACACCATGTGAACATCTCTTTTGAGTAGTGTAGGTTCTGAAAAGAACCGGTGGTTTTCAGAACCTTCACTACTCAAAAGAGATGTTCACATGGTGTTACCGCAAACCTTACTTAGTTATACTTCCACCATGCAAAGTTTCAAATCCTATTTGTATTTTGTATTATGGAAGCGACTATAGACCCAATTCACCCGACGTCATCATCACGATAATCTTGGTTGCGTTATACAGTGTAGTGCGCGTTTCAGGCGACGCAGTGTCGACATGCTTACCATAAATTTACCTGTAACTTGACTCCCAAACTGGTGAGCGTGGCAGAGAGCAGACGCGTGAGACCTTGGTGCAAGGGCTTCATAAGATGAGTTACTGTAACTACATGATGTCAAGTTCCACATTGTCTTGACTGATGAAGCATCATAGGAATAGAAATGGCTCTTTCTGCTCATGAAATTTCATAAAACTGTCAACAACAAAACCCCAAATAAAAAAAAGATGGCTGATTAGCAATGTATGTTGATCATCTCATTAATTTGTTCACCTTTTTTTTCATTTAAAGCAAATTTGGGTTCATATATGTATCAAGAGTGAACATTGCAGATGAATTCACCTACTGAGAATTAGACAGAAATGACTGGAGCTCAGGAAAAGTCAGTTACACTTCTTTTAAAAAAGATATCCAAAATTATGATCAAACTTTGTCCTCAAAGGCAATTTGTAAATCCTCAATGAAGTCGCCGGAATCATCCGTACTCTTTGAGCCACCCTGACTGTCAATTGAGGAGCTGTCGTCCCCTGTGCTGCTCTCCGTCAACGTGTTAACCGAGCTCTCTGAGTTAACCGAGCTCGCTGAGTTGATAGCAGGGGTGGGTACCATACCAGTGAAATCCGGGATATTTAACGGCTCAGGGGGTGCGCGTCTGTTAGAGAGGCCCTTCAGGCTGAGTTGATGGAACGACGGCAGATCAGGGGATTCTATTTCATCATCTTCTTCAATACTGAGATAAGGAAGGTTCCCCAATGCTACGGAATTCCGTACCAGTTGGCGCTCGGGAACATGAGGGACCGTACGGAAAGACGCAAAACCTGTGAGGAAAGGAATACAATTATTTAGTGTTATCACCACAAAATATTACAATTCTAAAACAAGTTTTTGATCAGCCCTGGGTTTCTATAAAATATAAAATAAAAATCCATAAACATTATTTTCAAATGATAAAAAAAAGCCACTTTACAGCCCAAAAAAAATAATAAAAAATTACATCACACAATCAATTTCTGCAAATACCTTGACAAGTTTTCTTTTTGCCCCCAAAAGAACAGATTTCCTGGTTCTGTGTTACTTACTGCCATGGATAAGCCATGGTGTGCCCTAACTTAAGAAGCAAACGATCCCACCAACTTACTACATTATTAACTACTGCAGCATTTTGGGAGTCAAGAAAACATGGTCTGCATGAATTGTTTGCACTTATTTCAAGCTCTAGGCCCCTTCCAATTTTATGCCACAAGCTCAAACAGCACCCTCGCTGAGGTCAAAAGAAAGCACACCATTTGGTGACATTTGCACTTTGCAAATACATGTATGCATTTCTAGTTACATGTAGATTTCAGCTCCAATAAGTGCAAAGGAAGCTAAGCACAACAAAATTATGCTTAGCAGAATAAGGTAACCAGCCAAAATACCAGAAACCCGCCTTGACACCCCTGCCCACAGTTCTAAATGGGGATCGGCACTTGAAGCCAGGCAGTAGTAGCTTGAAGTAGGAGCGGCTGTTTGAGACGCTGATTATATGGAACATTTCATGGATGAGGAGTGGCTCAATCCTCCGCATTGCCCCGATCAACCTAAGAAATTTTGACCCCCTAGAGTTGGCATGAGTTGGTTTCAACTAGGAAAGAATCTTTGACTAACTCAGTCTAATTAAAAATCCAGTTGGACTTGGCTGGTTTGATTGAAGTGAGTTGGGAAAAGTTGGCATTTTGGGGTGGTTTTTTTTTCAATTGGAATTTCACATCCCAAATTAATAACTGGGTCTACTTTAGAAATTCCATATGGATGGCATTGACAATAGTCCAATTAGAATCCAAGTTTTCTATTGGAAAAACTTCAACTTGGTCCAATTGGGTCCAACCTGGGGAAAAAGTCAAATCTGGTCCAATTAGGTCTAAAATGAGCTGGAGAGCGTCCAATTGATTACAACTGATTTCAATTGATTCAAATTGTGTCAAACTGAGTCCAATTGTGTCTGACTAGTTCTGTGCCAATTCCCATTCTTGGAAAAAGATTCCAATTGTGTCCAGATTGTTCCAATTTAAAAGAAAACTGAAATTGAAATTTTGCAAGGGCCTCCATATCATATCACTTGAATAATTGACTCCCAAAGTAGCAGGCAATGTAGCTATGTAATGTGTCTGTGAGGTTAGTTTGAGAAACATCAGGGCAACTCTTTATCCTTCAACCCGAGCTGCACGTATCCAAAGACAATTAATCTTGCCCATAACCAAACAACAAAACGATGTCAGGCAAATTGTGCAGCGGCCATGCTTCAAAAACATCACACAATCAACTTACAGCGGGTTACATAAAAAAGGTTCCAATTCCTAGATGGCAACATGAGACAGGTATGAACAATGATTAACGCTGAAAAAACTTTTAAAACACGGGAGAATCTGTTTTATGCTAAAAGTGCATTTTCCATTCATAAATGTTCTTGATGAGAACCAACACAACCTTAAACCGATGATTGATTTTGATATTGGCGGTCTATAAATGACTTTCGATTGATTGATTGATGTGCAGACACAATGCTTCATGCAAGTTTAGACAGCAATTTTATCAATGTTACATCATTTTATGATACTCATTGCCAAAAGTTTCGGGGGGGGGGGGGGTGAGGTGGAACATTCACTTTATAAGCTGCATAAAGATAAACCCACAAAGCATGCATTAGAAGTGTATATATGTATTACATTATGATGATGTTAAAAAACAGCAAGTGTGGGTAAGAGTATTAATATCAGTGCTGTAATCAAACTTTAATACCACACACAATGACAACGAACACAATTATCCAAGCTATCCTGAATATTCCTCGGCCATCTTCTAGAGTAACCAAACTTTGCTGAGCATGTAGCTATTGATCCCTCTTGCACCATCATTACCTGTGGCTACAGTCAGCAACGCTTGTCATTTTGGGAGTCAAATTGCATGTGAAACCATTATGGTAGGCGTGTAACTGCCGCGTCGCATAACGTGCGCACTACACTCCATACCACATGCGGGGACACCGACTCCCAAAATTGCGCGGCCGAGATTATAGTGATGATGGCGTCAGGTGTATTGAGTCAATAGCCATACCAATCATACCAGAGTGCACAGGTTTACACACTGAGTTTCCACACACTGAAGGGAATGTTTCCACATACTGAAGGAATCTGGTGGACTCAGTTAGGGTTAAATAACTTTAAAAGGAAATTCAATGCTGTCAGAAAAGACAAAAATAGTTATGAGAGGGTGGCCGTATCCCCCCCCCCCAAATTAGAAATTTGACAATACATGTGCAGGATATGTTGCAGTGATAATGTGATGCTCTCCTCTGGGTGACGTTGTACACACCCAAAACTTTCACGGAAACACAAACAGAAACCATTTTGAAAATGTCCATCTGCAGATGTGTATACATGGGCAAGTTCGGGCGGGCGACTAGAGTGACTAGACTGTGTGACAGTGTGTGACGTAACTCTCGAATTGACTAGCTCGACCATGCTCCAGTGCATGGTCGATCTAGTCAATCTCCCTGTGCTCTATGGTTTATGGTAAGTCTAGTCACTCTAGTCGCCCACCCGAACTTGCTCTATGTCGGAACTACTTTTGGGTCGGAGGTCAACAGCGGGTGACTTGTTAACACACCTGGACATTCGGGAAGTAACACTTTGTTTGCCCCATGCAAAGAGGGACAAAAGGTACTAGAAATCATGATTGAAATCTTGCTTTCACAGGGACTATTGTGTAATCCCCACTTCAGGAGCTTCGTCCTTGTGTTGGTCAGCTGACATAATTGTTTACTATTATGTTCAGCATAGAAGCTAAGTCCGAGATTCCAGCATGCCATGGCGATTTGTTAATCTCATGGGTGAGTATGGAAACATTTTGGAAACCTTGGTGATTAAAAATTTTATATTTGAGAGGATTTACATCACAAAAAACAGAATTCTAAAGGTTTGAAAAAAACAGGCCCATATCTCCGTTTCCCTGAATGACTTTAAGTCTTCTAATAAATTAAAGACAAATGATGATCAACAAAAAAACCTGAAGTCAGGAAAAATTCTGACAAATCACAGATCTATGTTGGCAATTCATGTGTCTTGATGCAAGGAGCACTGATAACTATTAAAGGAGTGGAACATTACAAGCCTGGCATTAAACAGAGGTAATGAAGGCCATGGCCTCCATTGCCCTGGTCTTGGCCTTGGTGCCGCTTCAAAAAAAATGTCCATAGACTTTTCTTTTGAATGGAAGTGCTCTTTGCCCTCTCAGTGATGTAATTCCAGGCCTGCATTGGGCTTCTGGAAAAGGAGGCTGCTCTGAGAAGAGCTGGTCAGTTATTCTAAACAATTTGAGCAGTGAGCTCTAATGGCTACAGCAGCTAATAATCTTGAATCGGGCAATCTTGTTGTGGGCAGGGCCTGCTGTGGTTTGTGCTTGATGAGAGATGGTCAGTGAAGCATGTCAGTTGGTACACTGATGCTTAAATGAGAGTTCCTTGCAAAATGTTGCAGACATTGAAACTATTGTCATGACGCACTGTGTTTGAGCGTTGCATACCAAATGTGGACCCTGAGAACAAAAGGAGTCCACATAATTTAGGAACTTGAAACACTATGTAGACTTATACATGCCCACATAGTGTTTTTTTTACAGCGTTGAAGAATATGTTTTTTTTATGTGCACAGAACAAAGGAATGTCCACAGAGTGTATACAACACAGATATGTAATTTTAAGATGGACAATTCCCAGAGGCATCTGTCAAACAAGGCAGACCCTGGCAATTGATGACAGAAGCCAATTTCAAAATGCCTTTCCCTTTGCAATGCTGTATGTGTAGTTTTTAGTCATTACTTCTACCACGTAAATTTGAGAGCTTGAGGGCGTTGAATCTATCATCGTATTTTCCAACTGCCAGGGAGTTACTTGTAAGGTGCCCAGCCTCACCAGCTGGCCTATTTCACAACACTAAATAGAGCTGATTTATCACAAGATGGTGCTCAACTAACTGAATAAGCCATTTGCAAGTTAGATTTTAATAATGTGTGGTACTATGACTTGCTTAGTCACAAGTTACCGCTTAGAATTTGAATTCCTCAGACTATAGAAACAGATGCTATGTCAAATGGTTCGGGGCAAGCTTTTGTACAGCAACCTCCAGAATGAGCAGGCCCTGCTACCATTGATATAGGTTCATTCAAAAATGTGTTTGGGTGTTTGCCGTCTCTCACATCACTCCGTAAAAGCTTGCCCAGCGTTAACTTGTGACTAAATAAGTCATCGTAACAGACATTGTTCAAATCTAACTCACAACTGGCTTATTGGGTTAAACCCTAAGATGTTTTAGTCGGAGGTTGAAAGCTTGAAGCTCTGCTGCTGGCAAGCCTTAGCTCAGTGTACTTTGTTGGCATTTGCAGTGTATATATTACTTTACGTCTGAAAGAAAATGCATTAATTAACACATCTTTTGGTTAGAAATCCAGTGTTAAAATTGTTTTAAAGTGCCTTCACCAACATCAACCAAAGCGAAACATTAAATGACAACGTGATCCTAAAGATGATGGAGAAGAAAATGAAATATTTGGCCCGAACAATCATCACAGTAGAAAGGTTGACTGTGTATTGTACAGATGCATTCACCACATGATATCATACTGCAGGCTGGCATAGTTTATCTTTCCTTTAAAACCACAGTAGACAATATTGAATGGTCAGACAGTAGGAGGGTTGACTGTGTACTGTAAAGCTGCATTCAGTCATCACATGATATCATACTGCAGTCCCGGCATAGTTTATCTATCATTTAAAACCACAGTCGATGAGATTGAATGGTCAGACAGTAGGAGGGTTAATGATGAATTAAGACGGCTAAGTTAGCACACCATACACCCTGCATACCCTTCCTTGCTGCTACATTTTGACGAGCCCGTTGTAAGCCTGCAACACACGTACCTGCAGAAGGAAAGAACACCAATTTGTGTGCCGTGAGATGTCAGTTGCTCGACTTGTCAAAATATCAGAGCTGAAGCACTCTGGTCATTTGATTCCTGAATAAGTTCACATGGGAAGGAAGGAAGAGGCATGTCCCTGGATACATGCAAGATGGATCCACTCAGGGAAGTACTGTGTTAACCTTCTATACAGCAATATCACCAACATGCAACTCTCAGCTAAGTTTAGTTGTATGTTAACACAATCATTTTGCAAAATGGGAGACGGTATGTGTACGAATCAAGTTCCACCTACACTCTCAGGTGAAGGAACACCAGATTACAATATTCTGCACAAGGATAATTTCACAAAAGTGACTGCGAAAACCTCGCGAGGGGGTAAAAAAACCAGGACAGGGCTGAGACTCTGTGGAAAAAAACAATACTCAGTAAAAACTATTGACTGTAATTTAATTGATATCCCCAATGGATGCATTCGAAGAAACTAGCAGAGAAGAACTTGCAGTCTCCACAACCAGGTGTTTCGATGAAAAAGTGAGAGTGGTCCTGAACAAACACAAGTTACAGAGAAGTGTACCCACTCTTGGTATCACTGGGTTCATTATATCCTCTATTTTCACCCCAGTTTAACACCAAAATTGAAGTGGTGTGCCACTGGGAATAGCTGAACCGAGAGAAATTATGAGTTCATCCGAGAAATGGAAAAAACGTTGCACTTAGCTGCCATGCAACATGCATTTTGAATCAATGGATGACCAGAGTGGAAAGACAGAGAAAACTAACTCCAATACCAATCTTTTTGGAGAACTATTATTAGTGTATTTATCAGTTCACACTGTCTGGGGGCACATTAGAAAAGTTGGCATCCCATATGTGTTTACTTTAAATGATGAAAAAGAGGGTTGTTTTTAGTTCAATCACCGACAGGTGCGCAGTAAAAATTGTTGGGAGAAGTTTTCCGGCTTTTAATAACACTTTGCTGCCTTTAGGTGGATGTCAGTGACTGTTGAATACAAAAAACTCTGTGCATCAGGCAATGGATTGACGTTAATATTTTCCTATTTGTTTAAAAGTGTCGTCTGTGTATGTCCACTATGGTCATCCCATGCTCTATTCAGGGACTCATGCATGCTTCTAAGTCAAGACCTAAACAAGGAAGTGGATTTGGAGGTGCTGTGATGTCACTACGATGTGAGTTCGATTACATGGCATGGTAAAAACTGCACCTGTTACCTCCTCTAGAGGGCGGTAGACATAGCTCTTGGTTTCCCGCTGCCTCCCGCTTGGGATGAGTCGCTGGAAACGGCGGCGGATGTGACCTGTATTTTGGGAACAGTGCCCCCGATCGGGGGTGGACTGTAATCCCCCCTTGAGGACGACGTTGTGTCTACAATGCCATTGTTATTATTACTGCTTTTGTTCTCCTCGTTTCTTTTGGCAAATCTAGCAATGTACCGTTGCCATGGATACTGTGGTTTCGGGGAAGGTTTGGAATTGGCTACATCATCAGAGGTGGGTTTCTGAGGTTGAGCGTCAAGTGGTTCGGCAAAACTGTTTCCACGTTCTGATAGGGTTTGGGGGAGGGGATGGGCAAAACATTGAGGAGAGGTAGGAGTGTTTGAAGATACAAAGCATAGAATACTCATATTCATATTCAGTTCAAGAGAGTAACATGACAGGGAAAGTAATATGTGGTGTCTACAACAATTACGCTTTCATTATATTTTTAGTCTTAGTTAAAAAATATATATATATATATATTTTTTTTGGGGGGGGCAATCAAGCTGAGAAGAGAGTAAAAAGTAAATTACGTGGGCATGCGAGGAAAAACAAGTCATAATAAGATGGGATTTGAAGATAGGACAGTCAGATGGGGAACAACCAATAATGGGAAGCAGAAGCCAAGATGGACGGCGACAACAACAGGGAGAGGGTTGAAATGAAAAAAGACAGAGTAGACATGAAAAGTGGGGCTGGATAAGGTAACAGAAGGACTGGAGAAGTTTGGAGGAAAAGCCAAACTGGAAGTGGAATAAGATGGGACAAGGTATGGATGGAGAAGACCAGGGCTCAAATATGGGGGGAAATCCACAAACGCAAAATGTCTACTGGACCAAAATTATTTTTAACAAGACCAGAATTGAATTGAGAAAAAACAAAGAACAATACCCACACAGTTTAACTTTTGAGCCATTTTAATTTCAACAAGCACTAAGAGAAGATTTATCTCATTTGTATCATGGATAAGTACTCTTCAATACTCGAAAGAATTGAATTTTTTTTATCAAACTTAAAGTTGTATTTGAACAAAAATACAAAACAGTTGGACTTGTCCAGTCATGACTTTACTGGCCCAATGCTAAAATCACTGGCCTCGGGCCAGCGGTCCAGTGTAAATATTGAGCCCTGAAGACACATCAAACATAACCTGCTAGGGGAGAGGGGGGCTGGACGGGATCTAAAGGTACCTCACAAAGACCTGAAGAGGGTGGGGGGGGGGGTAACACTACAACTCAATGAAGGGGTGAAATTAACGGCATGACAGGTGGAAAGGCAAAGTATGTTAGAGCAGAAAAGATCGGAAATGAAGAACATTATAAGGTCATCAGGGTGAAAGGAAGTGACTCCCGAGTGAAGACTCGGTCTCTATATTGCTTTTTGCTAACACTAATGTGCCAGTGTACTAAAATCTTTAAGTGCCCGCATAAATCGCACATTCAGTGTTTAAAAAAAAGAGAAGAAAACAGTAGAAATGTAGAAACTTTGTGCTGATCTTAATATCTTACCAGAGGGACAAACAATTCCAAGTTCAAAAATTAAATATGACAGAAGATGGTTGCAATGGAAAGAGTGTAAAGCCATACAGAGATGTTTGCAGCCACAAATCATAGGAATCCAGTTTTATACACATCCAAAATGCAAACGGAACGATATCTTGTAGATTTGTATTTCTGTTTTTCAGCAAATTTCCTTAAAAAAACCTTAAAGCCAATATACAACATTGGTAATCTCAATTAACATGATTGATCCATCATAAAAATTTGCAAGAAGTATCCGATGTTATTCATAAAACAAAATCTAAAACAGTTGTAGGCATGATATTCGACCCTTGAAAATAGAAGGCAAATCTTATTGAGTACAACAGCTGACCTACATTACACATGATATAGGCTTTTATAGCACTTTCAAACTATCTAATTATAACAGTCGTACTTATTTTCTGAGGACAGACAACTCAGAAAATCAGGTTGAAAAAAAAGAAAAAAAAGAACATCATGCCTGGGTTGCTTTATAAAATTTGTTTCATTTCAGGCGACACAACTCAAATTAATATCAATCGTTACTGTATTTATAGACCCCCTTGCATAAGCGACCATAGCTTAGGTCAAACAACTGTATGTGCCACACACAACTCTCGGCCATTGATGACCTCTGTGAGGGCGCTATTTGAGCTTGTGACATCACATGCAGGGGGCTATTGTCTCTACGTTCAATGGTGGAACACACAGTGGTATACAAAATACTGGGGGGGGGGTTCAAAGTGTTGATTTCTGTACATTTATCTTCAATAACACAAAATACAGATGAACTTTCTGGGCCTTAAACTTAAAAATTGTATGCTGGCTTTAATAACTGGAAGCACCAAATCCATCAAATGATGCAAGATATACGTAGATACAAACTCTCTACCAAGCAGCAGGGTGGAATAAATAAAGGAACTTACTGTGACGATTAACACCTCTGTCCCGATCCTTGCGGAACTTGAAGCTTTTGGTTTTCCGGACGAAGGATTTACGCGCATGGAGAGCGTTCTTCATAATCAGAGGCTTGTCAGCATCTATTTTAGCCTCCATTGCAATGTCCTCAAAGAATTCTGCAGCAAAATATGTAAAGCATCTGAATATAATTTTTAGATTAAATGCCATCAACTATTTCTCCAACATGATTTATTAAGAATTTTGTTAAACCTCATTTGTCATAACAGTATCACAAGTTGTCAAACTTTCCAGGGTAAAATTTATTCATTAAGGGATGCATAATTGTTGTCATAAATTATGCTAATTATTTGTTTGTGTTCCAGTTCCTCGACAGAAAATGTCTTTCTTTGAGGCAATCTGTAAGGCTCTAGCTCTTTCCTTTTGTTGATTTTTTCTGTTTGCTATTTTTATGCTTTGTACTCCTGTGTATTTGCCCAAGAAATGAAATAAATATAAAATGTATAACGGCACAATGCCTTGCTTGGTCACAAATGACTGCTCAATTTGAAATCCTTAGACTAAATCCAGTGTTGATGTGTCACATGGTTTGGGGCAAGCTTTTGCATTGTTATACAAGAGACAGCAATCACCCATACATTTTCAGATGAATATATGGCACAAAGGTACCACTATTTGCTGATCTGGGGGTCAAAATGAGTCATTATTCGTAACTCTTAGGGACCATTCACAATTATCGAGATTATCACAAGCGTGAAAACCATACTCTTTTCAAGACCCCCCCCTCCTCTCCCCAGCCCCACCTAAAAGTGTGCAAAAGAAAATGTTGAGTTCTTTCTTGCTATTTTGTGTTTCGGTAAGCAGAGCTATGAATCGGGCCCAACTGAGGGAGATAAATTACAGCTATACAACCCATACAACAACTTGTTTTCAAGTCTAGTTCCGCCATCGATTAATGCATGGGAAGCTTGCTGTATGATGTGTGATATGATGGCTTGGAATGAGGTTCAGCTGGCACTCGGTTCTAATCCACAGAGATTTGTACAAATCAACGATCTTACTGCGAGATTAGCCATCGATTACTGGCCAGCTACAAATTGACAAACTCAACATTAGATTTTAATTTGAAAAGCATACACGGGCTGCAGACCCTCTCCATCCCAGCATACAGTTTGTACGCTCATAAAAATGTTGATAATTGTGAATAGCCTCCTTATATACACGGGGAACCAGACAACTATTGTGGCAGTGTGATAAAGGTCTTTTGGGTTCTATCTTTATTGTTTAGCCGTCAGGGTTAGTACAATCCTCTTCATTCTCAGCTTCAAACTAAACAACATTTGCAACTTACTCTTGAGATGTGCCACATTTGTAAAGATCTCCACATCGAGAGCTTTCTCTTGTTTTGTGACAGGTTCAGGTCTACTCTCCTTCAGCGCGCTGTCTAACCTCGCCAGCGAGTCCTCAGCATTCTTCAGCCTCCTCTCAGCGTCATGGCGGGCGATGATTTCCTCTCGTAGCTCTGACTCAGTCATTTCTTTCTGAACGGTGAGATCCTGTGGGCGATATTTTATGAATAAACATCCAATTCTGGAACTTTCAACTCTCCTATTTCAATGCTGGGCCCAATTTCATAGCTCTGCTTAAGCAGAAAATATTGCTTAACACTTGCTGAGCAAAAATGAGCAGGATACGAGTCACAAGTGGTACATTTGTCATAGCCTTTTAGCTGGTGACCATATTCTATGAAGATAATGTCTTGTGCTTAGCTACTTTTAGTGCTTAATAAGCAGCTCTATGAATTGGGCCCAGGTTAGGACAAATAAACTTTTTCCAAGTTACATTTTCTGTGAGTCAGCCATTTGTATCTAGCAACCTTCAAATTGGCAATGCTTGGTAGCCTTATGCTATGCACATTCAATGAAAATGTAAAATTTTAGTGTTTCCATGTGTCTTTGCAAAATATTGCTCCGAACTGTGTGACACAGCAACACTCAATTTAGTTTGGGGAATTTAAAATCCACTGTTCATATATGACCCAGCTAGTCATTGTACCAGACACAAGTAACTCACCAACACCTCATTGGGGCTATCAGTTTACGAAGAAGGTAGGTTTGTCTAAATTGTTTATTTTCTTTATTTCATTAACACCACCAAATGACAGGAAGGAATGAAAAGTAGAAGTTGTCTTAAGTAGGAAGAATATCATGCCTGACATTTACTCACCCACCAATTCCAATAGTCGATTGTTTTTGTTGTTGCCTTAAAATTGAAAATCAAATTTTTGTCCACAAGTATTTTCTTTGACCTACCCACATTTTCCACCCCCCCCCAAAAAAAAAAAAATCCTGAAGTTATAAAACATTGATTATTGGGAATGGCACTTAAACTGAAAATGTAATATTTCAAGGTCTAACCAATGGAGTACAGCTCCTATCATGTCATTCAATGTTATCGTCATGGCTCAGTGGTTTCTTTCCCTGCCTTTTCTCCTCTGTGGACCATGGCTTGAATCCTACCACAGACTGAAGTCTTGCATGTGGATTGGGTTTTCAGTCCCTACCTGATTGCCTGGATTGTCTCAATTGGGGTATTCCTCCCACATCTAAAAGTGAACATTTCTGCTCATTTCCTACTCATCTTGCTATTGGCGCTAACTGTTTGTTTTTGTTTGTTTTTTGGGGGGGCTTTACAAGAAATTGCCAAATGGCCTCTTCATTCAAGGTGAGGGCTACACTTAACTGATTTCGGCTATCAACCCAAATCAACTGTCACCAGGGGCACGTTGCCATGTACTCCCTTGGCTGAAACAGGGTTAGCCCCTTCATAGTCCGTAAGGATGTAGGCATGGGTATCATCCATTAGGAGCCCGGCTGGTAGAGCAGATACACTACCTTCCCAACTTTTTTACGGAGCAATTATGATGAAGTGCCTTGCTCATGGGCTGAAGTGTCATGACTGGGTATCAAGCCCACACTCTGCTGCTGACAGCACCAGAGCCTGAGTTCGGTGAACTAGGTGAACTAGACTGCTCTGCCAAGACATGCCAATATTGTGCTGGTGGATGTGCAACAAAGTAAATATATCTCTAAACAAACTTACATGTAATGATGATTCCAGCTCCTGTGCCTGTATACTGAAGGACTTCTTCTCTTCAGCCAGTACGGCTGCTTCCTTCTCTTTGTCTAACAATCTATGATTCAACATAATAAAAAAACTATTGATAACGATAATTGTTACAAAAAGAGGGAAGTTTGTGGTAACACCACGTATGAAAATTAGTTTTCATACTTCATATTTCACGCCAAAGTAAATGTGATTGGTAATTATTCCTTCTACACAGCACGTGAGATTTACAATTTGGGAATATATGACAATGTCTTGAATGGCAGTTTAAGACAGGCAGGGTTGTAGCCGTGCAGTAGAGGACTGAGCCACAGGTGACGTCCTTTATCGCACAGCCACAACCCTGCAAGGTTTCAAACGGCCGGTTAAGATCAAGACACTACTCTTTTATTCCCATTCATAAATGGGCTTTTTGTTAAAAAGCGTAAGTATGTTTAAAAATCTGTAAAACTTTGCTCACAGCCTCGGGCTCAACAGTTGTGCGTATGGGCACAAACTAACAGATTTTAGGTTGAGTAACAAACGGTATGTATTGATTGTGTTACATGTAAATTAGCGCTTGCACAAGCTTATGTGCCTTACGTATGTTTAAACACTTCTCACTGTGTTCATATCGCATGTTTAAACATGGCCAGGTAATATCCTCTCGACCAATCAGAATAGACAAACTGTCCCAGGTATTTATGACTCCCATTTATAAACATCCTTTTTGTTGAAAAGCGTAATAATATAGAAAAATCAGTAAAACTCATTTCTGTTTTGTACTTTTTCAATTCTCTTGTCCTCAAGCTCCATTTAGTGAAAGGTCAAAACACAGGCAACACTCAACATTTCTGCGTACGCACACATACTAATGGAAATTTTGTTGGGTACCTGTATAAATTGATTGCGTGATGCTTAGTAGTGATTGCATAAGCTTGCGCACCATCACGCGTATGGTTATGAGCACCCAACGCAAGTTAGCAAACCGGTTTTAAACAACTCCTATATTTTTATCGGTGATTTAAGACCGGTGAGACACGTGATTACGTTTCGACCACTCAGAATGCATTTAAACTCACCAAAGTATTTATGAGTGCTTACTCAGTTATCATGACAATAAGCTAGTACATTTTTAGCATTTATAAATCTTATAAAACCAAACCAATTTAATAGAGAACCTTTCATTGATCTGATGGAGTTCTTGTTGCAACTCAGACGTCTTATCATTGATCTTCTTCAAGTTGTCCTTCAAGGTGACCGTCTCCGTGGATAAAGACTGGTTCTCATTCTCCAGTTTCTCCATGGTGTCCTCTCTCTTCTTCAACTCTGAGACTGTCCTCTCCCGCTCTAGGGCCAGGACCTGAAAAGTTGCAACAGAAATGAGACATCTTAAATTTTTAAAAAGATTGAAGCCATTTCTATCCACTTGTTTTCAATAAACACACAATCAAACCAACAAACCAACAAACCAACAAACCTGTGGTCATGTTTTACTAAAAACAACAAAATAAAACTGAAGTTTTGGCAGGGTATTTGGGCACATTCACAACACACTTATTTTTATTGCAGCAATCAAAATAAGCAACATTGATTAGGAGGATCTTCTCAATGCTATTTTCTTCACTAAGACAGTATAATTCAATCAGAAAGATTCTCAATAATAACAGTAATTATAATCAATCATTTTTAAATCGCACTTTATCACACCCGAGGTGTCTCAAATCGCTCATTTTTGGCCATATAGCATGATCAATTCCATGGATACTTGCATTACATTGACCACAAAAATGACAAATCTGATTTTCTCAAACGATATTTAGGGATTCATTTGCTGACATCTGTTAAAACTTATGACAAATGTCAATATGTTGCATCACAAAAGGCATTCAGGATTGTGAATTTTTAATCTTGGAATTGAACATGTAAACACCACTCACAGAGAAATATTTCTGTTAAACTATTTGTGGCAATCAAAATTAGCCTGATATGAATATGCAAAAAAATCCCTGACAAATTATAAACTTTTTTTTTGTTTCCCTCACTTTCTCTCAAACATCAAATTTTCACTGGTTGATTGTGGCATGTTTATTGAAAACTAGGATATGAGAATGAATTTTATCTTAGGAAGTAATTATTACTTGCTGGTAAAACCATGTGTGAATCTACTTTGGGGGATTGTTGGTCTCAACGCTATAACAGTACACTTTGCTCGTCTTCAGGAGAATTTTGAACTGCTGCTAAATTTAGTCTTCCGAAAAAGTGAAGATGTGCTTTCCCTTGCCTTAATCATTTGATAGGTTTGTTTGTTGACTTTTCATGTAAAACAGATTGAACAGCCAAGTCCTTCATTCTGTTTTGACCTTCTCAGATGACAAAATTCCTTAATTGTAAGACTGGATAGATTACTGTTTGCTAACTTTCCCGCAGAAACAAGAGTGAAGATTTCATCTTGAAATGGAACGGATAACGTGAAATTCAAAGCAGACAGGTTTTGTGTGCATTGGGATATTCAGTTATGGGCGTGGAAACATGGGATGGAAAACAAAAGTAACACCTTGCATTAATACATGTTAGCTAAACCTCATCGGCAGTACATGTACTTAAACAGAATACGGCAACAGTGACAAGCATTCTCCTGAAGACTATCAGAACATAATGATTGAAACGAGAAGTTGTTAAACCACCGATTTAGAGAGATTTATGCACAATGGTATCTCCACCATACAAAGTTTCAAATCCTACTCATGTACATGGTGTTACCACAAACATTATCAGGTTGTATTTCTACCATGCAAATTTTCAAATCCTACTCATGTACATGATTGTTACTGCAAACCTTACTAGATTGTATCTCCACCATGCACATTTTCAAATCCTACTCATGTACATGATTGTTACTGCAAACCTTACTAGATTGTATCTCCACCATGCAAAGTTTCAAATCCTACTTATGAACATGGTTGTTACCTCAAACCTCACCAGACTGTAATCCACAATGCAAAGTTTCAAACCTACATGTAACTTGAATTAAGTATATATATATTTTTTTTAAACAAGGCAAATTTTGAGAATGAGGGAATCAGGGTAACATGAACAAACAATCAGACAGTTTTGTGTGTGTTCAGTCCCACATGAGTTTTCCAGTTACACCAAAACTGGCATCTTCTTCATACTGGGAAATTGGGAATGTTTTAATTAACTTCATCCGTAAGGTGTCACGCAAGTATTGATTTGGTTTCTCCTTTCCAGGAAAGCTCAAGGATCTGAGTCCAAGAAACAACAGAGCATGTCCACCCACTGAAGACATACTGAAAGTAATCTCACAGTCCCATCATCGACTGTTTTATTTTAATGTTCTCCACGGAGGAAGAAGCAAGCTTCAGAAGTAGCGAATGAAACCACAGAGTGCATTACCTTGCAGAGATAATCTCACAGATTGACAATGGATTGGAATCCCTAATCCAGATACTAATTGCCAATCCAGATACTGGCACATGACTTGAGTTCCCCCAAAACCTTGAGTTCATTTAAATGAGGTCAAAAAAGTTGAGATTAAACAGACAAGTGCGACTATGATGAACAAATATTGCCCACTGTAGACTTTGCAAGTCTTGCACGTATTCCAACCAAATTGATCCCAACGATAATAGAGTTTAAGGTGTCCGCGATTCTATTTCTTCAAAAATGTTAGTTTAATGACTTGACCTCCATTTCTGGTTACTTGTAAACAATTAAGAATTTGGCCAAAGTGACCTTCATGTTATCATTCAACCTATGTATGTGCGCACATGCTTGGGTTTGATTGGCAAAATGGCTTTTCAAAATAATAAGCATGCACGTTCTAAGTTTAAATTTTGTTTGAATGCTAATTTTAATACATAACTTGTATTACATAAAAATGGAAGTTGTATTTATAACAAATTGCCAGGGATATTTTTCTTTTCAAGAATTATGTATAAATAGAATTTATAAAGAAGATATTATTTCATAGAAAAATATAGTCTTTGATCAAGTTGTTTTGTTGTCTTCGATTTGTGAAAGACTTGCACAGTCTATAACAGCCTGTTAACACCGAGGTACAATTGAAATGATACAAAATATAACGATTTACAAATCAACAACAAATTCATCAGAACGAATTGATATAGAGTTTAAAAGTATCTTTGAAAAGTTACACTCTGGCAAAACTGAATTTTGAATTTTAAAAAACCTGCAAATGCTTTGAAGTATCCGTCAACCAACACAAAACATATCGATGATCAAATCTATCCAATTAATCAAAATTATTTCTTTTAGTCAGAGTGACACTTAGGAAATAACGGCTCAAGAGTAGGGACAGGGTGAAGCTCAAGAGGATTTGAGGCAAACGGCACAATGGAATTAAAGACAATCTGATGTAAATCATTACGTTGATCAGGAAGGAGGTAGTGATTAAGCCCCTATCCCCCTTCCAACCGCGACCCTTAAAGGCCTTCTTCCTCTCCCATACCATATTACTAGTAAGATCAATTAAATCAACATGGCCGTCCCTCTAGGAACAGAATCCCTGCTGCCTTACTGTTTTCATAAAAAAATATTTTGAATTGCCCATCCCCTTCCCGAAACCATGACCAACATCTTTCAAGAGATACCCATCATCTGCAGAATGATTATTTTCACCTTTTCCATTTGTGATAAATTTAAGATATTTATCTGAAATGCCCCCCAAAAACATTTTTTTAAACCTGGCTGTTCACAAGAATTTGATAAATAAATCACAACAGTCTAGTTAGTCTGTCAACGAAGACAACTTTTTTAAAGATGCTTTTAAGACAATCTTAAGAAGACTTGACTGGGGTTTGGGGATAATGGAGTTGGAGTGACAACTCCTGGCTTTAAACGGCCGATCAAAAAACTTGTTGGTAAACAAATTACCATAAACTTTTCTAAACATCAAGTTTGATTATGGTGATGAGAATCACGGACCACTCTCACACCCTCTGGCATCTCTCATACCATGGAGTAACCAGAATACAAACAATGAATGGTTATGAGTGCAAAGATGAGAGTAGTTTCATGATTTAAAGATGCAATGTTTTTCTTTTCATTTCATTTCCTTTTATTTCATTAACTCTGGTTGTGAAGCTAAGGAAAAGTGAACTTGATCACTATACCAGTCAGAAGACAAGGAAGGAAGTTTCAGTTTTAGATGTTGGGAGGAAAACCCCCAGAGAATTATTCCAGGGGAACCCACCAGCCAAGTAGGGAAACCCATGCAATAAGTCAAGAACCCAGGCAATCAGGGCCCAATTTCATAGAGCTGCTTAAGCAGAAAATATTGCTTAATATATTTCTGCTGAGCAAAACTAAGCAGGATACCAGTTACATTTGGTACATGATAAATGGTATTTTAGCTGGTAACCTTATTCTGGTAAGCATAATTTTGTTGTGCTTAGCAACTTTTTATGCTTAAGTAGCTCTATGGAATTGGGCCCTGGTAGGGACTGAAAACCCAATCCACATAGTGCCCCAGTGGGATTCGAACCAGGGTCCAAGTGGTAGAAGGTGAGGAAAGATATCACGTATGCCAACAGGATCGCCCAAATGTTCAATTAGACGTGGCAAGGCCAAGTGGAACATTCTATCTTTCAATGAATACAAATAATCTCTCCATTACGCGAATGCAAAACATTGATTATTTGTTTTGTATAACATCCAAGCAGATCTTTGTCATTTGGCAGCCATTTTTTTTTTTCCTGACCAGAAGGATTGTCAACTATTGTTTTCCATTACAAAATGAAAACAGTTTTTAATCTTGTTCAATTCGATACTCAATTTCGTTTCTAATTCATGAAATACTTCTATATTATTATCCTTCCTATTATTGATGGTTTCCCACCGTCAGCTCGTAACAAAACAAATCTTTCAATCAATAAAATAAATTGATCAATCAATCAGTTAGATATCAGTTCACCATCCCAATAACCATGGAAAAATTGTATGAGCTTTTCAGTCATCACTCATTGCGTTTCTCCCAAGGTCTACTCATAGATTGAGCGTCCCCTGAGTGGCAACTAGACAATTCCTGTTTGACACAGTTTTGGCCGACGGATACACGTGAGTCACAAATACCTTGCGGCATCTGATGGTCACACCTGGTAGTTAGCTTCAATATTATTCATCATTTCAAATTCTAGAATCAATTAGTTGAAAATCATAAAACGGTGCCACAAAACACCCCAACTTAAAAGTATTTGCTCGTTATTACTGTTATATATCGCACTTAAAGATCCTTGTCATTTGATTGGTGGAACATGTACACTGTTCTGATACTCCAAAATTTAATATAGGATTCCTATATTGATGAGTACAGGAAGCCTTCATGCATACTAACAGATTTTATATTGAGTACCGTATGTAGTGATTGCATTATGAACTTTAGCCAACCGACCTTAAACAGCTCCAGTTATGTCTTTATCAGCTGTTTAATACCTTATTGTTGAAATATATTGTGAATAATAAGAAAAAATATCAAATGACAAGGATCTATGCATGAGGCATATAACACAATTATAGGATGCATTTTATTTATCAAATTTAGCAGAATATAATCACTCGTTGAAATGTGAACTATTCCATTTCACTTGGTTTCGCCTCGTGAAACAGTCCAGATTTTACCTCATGATTAAAGTCTGCTGTATAGTACTCCAATGTATGCATCCAATATTGTCTCTTCTAGAAAGAGTTTGTGGCTCAAGCTGTTTTGACTAGTAAGCCCTTACACAAGTTAAAAAAAAAAAATGGAACAAACCGGTTCTTTTCAGCACCAACACTTGTTCCGAGAAGAGATTAATAAACGCAGTCCCAGAAAAGAATTACAATAATATCTATCTCCACTATGCATAGCCTCGAATTCTTCTTCATAAAGTCTGTTTTTTAATTTGATTCAGCATCGTCAGACCTTTAACATAGGGCAGTCAGCTTTTTTCCCCCCATTTAATCAAGCTTTGTAATCAAAGTAACGCAGGGCGGGCTATAGTCTGATCAAGGCGTGCAGCAAGGTGTTAAAAGTGGGGTGGCCATTTAGTTACAGTCCCTGCGAGCAGTAGCGCTAATCCTAATAAAAATCTTGACAACAGTATCCATCCACCGCTGCAGCGGTTGAGGAGGGGTATATCACCCCTTCCTAAGAAAAATGGTTACTGACAAGATCAGCTCTACTTGTTGGTATGAATTTCATGTCCTCTGCAGGCGCCGTAAACATGTAGCGTAAGAGTTCCACTGAAGGTTTACAAATTAACTAATGAAATTGTCCCTCTTTACCTACGCTGCTTGACAGATCTAATAGGCTTAGTTATATTCTTAAATATGACTTAAGAAGATCCAGACTCACCACTTGGTTTGGGCTATTTTTAGTTTAACACTGAAATTCCTGAATTCTTGAATCTGCCACACACGAGCAACAAGTAGGGCGGACCATGGCCAGCTGGCCATCCCATTGCTAAGCGCCTGGTCTGATCTCTTTAAGTACACACGCAGAATGAAAAATACTTTTCATAAACTGCTTTTGAAACAGAATGATGTCGCAGTAAAAAATGTGTCGAAACTGACAGATTGTCACTTTGAAAAAGTGAAGTGAGAATCACAAAGATGCAAAGTGATAATACCGGACCACTGTTGTGGTTAAGATTGAATTCCTACTCCTTGTAATTCTTGCAGGTACAACCATGCATACAAATCTCCTTTGAAAGGAGTGTTGTCTCTGAGGAGAGCCAGCCGATCGGTTTGTTCTCAATGTTTGGACTGGCTTGCTCCAGTCATCTCAGGAGTCTGAATTCTAAAATTGACATTGACTGTTGTTTAAGTATCTGAAATATGCTTTTAAATAACCATGTGTTCTATACACTATCTACATGTTCACACTTTTTAAGAAGTAATTAAGAAATTAATAAGTAAAAAGTTTCATGAACCCCCCCTAAAAAAAAATAACAACAACAACATTGCAAAGACAGTGCATCCATCTCTTCCCTGGACTTGAAAGTTCTATCCAATTACCCCCCAGCCTCCCTGGATGATGCTTTCCACACAGCAACGCTCAATTATTCCCCACTACATGTTTTTCCTCAACGTGCCTCTTGTCTGATTGCGGTGAAACCATGTGTAAGTGTCTCCCATGGGCCTGTAAACTGACGTTTTGTGTCCAATGGCCAGACGATGTCGATTTGCCCCCCCCCCTTTTTCTTTCCCCCAGAGTGGGTAAAAAGAACAGAGATTTGAGTTGGGAATTAATCAGGTTATCTGCCACTTCAGTGAGCACAACATATGTCACTCATGGCTGGAAATGAAGTGATTAAAATAATGCAAACACTGGAAGGATAATTTGAAGCAAGGAGACATACTTTTTAAGTGCATAAAAGCATTAATAAGCAGATATGACTTCCCAGCCATGTCATTTCACCAAAGACTGACTCCACGCTTAGGCCTAATAGCGATTTAATTCGATAAATGCTATTTTTGGCCACTACCTCTGTAAAACTGGGCCTTTGATCCCATTTTATAGAGCTCCTTGAAAACATTGGTAATTGTCAGAGACCAGTATCCACACTTTATGTGAAATAACAAACCTGTGAAAAGAAAAAAGTAAAGAAATAAAAAAACCTTGTATGTTTTCACTGGTTTAGAACATCGAGTTTTGGTCTCGCCAGATCGACACTAATTGTTGTTACTCATTTCTAAAAAAACTGCAGCATTTCAGGCAAAAATATTTCAAGGGAAGTTTTTCCCCATGACCATCTTTTATACCCTGTAAGTTATGTGTAAATCTGTAAACATGTTTTTCAATCTTACCACTGATGTGCACATCCTGCAAGCACAGAGGTAAACAGAGCAAACACACCATATTTGCTGGTAAAAGTTGTTGAATCTTACTGACTCAATCATTACTTCCTTTCTTTCTTTTTAATAAATACTTGTTTTATATCGAGTTTGCTGTTTAGATGTATGTTTCTTAAATGTTTTCTCCACCAAACTCATTTTTTAAACGATCAACGCATTTATTGCCAGTGCGTATCTTTTGTTCTCAAACAGTTGTATGTTTTTTGAAAACAAATTTTGTTTAGTAATATCTAACAGATCTTTGAAACTGAAGCCAGGTATTCAAACCTTATTTTAGACCACATCATTTTAGTGAAGAGACACTGAACTAAAACTGAACCGAATTGTAAGTCACATCAAGTGATTCAATCAATGCAGCTTAGTGACAGTTCATACACAACCGCAGAGTCAATTAACGTCAACTGACTCATTGGAAAAAAAGGTCAAGAGTCAATAATGGGTAAAGGAACACTTTCATTTGAAAGAAGAAAAGAAAAAACGCAAACCGACTTCTATAATGCTAAACTATTTTTAGTGTCACTCAACTATTTTCAGCATTATCAGTCTGGAAGGCTCCACACCAACAACGAGAAATCTCTCTGCGTAGTATTTTTCGCAGAGCATAAGTCACAGTTGCCCTAAATAAGGAAACACTCATCAGCCAAGACTTACCTCCAGGTCTGACTTGAAATCAAAGGAAGCTCTGCTCAGTTGTTCTTGGTCTTTAGCGACCTGTTGCATTGCGTACATGGTCTCCTCCAGCTCCCTAGAGGTGCAATAAAACAAAATCAGTCGAGACATTCATTGAAGAGGAGTTTGTTTTTCAATCCCTTCTTGTAAACAAGATCATCTTTCAAAGGGTTGATGCTTACACTAGTCTGCACATAACATTTCCCGGCAAAATAAAGGAGAAATTTATTTGTAAAATAAAACCGTTGAATTTGAAAATATTTATGTTTTACAATTGCTGCTTTCTACCAGTGACAAGGTTTCTGATGGAAATTTAGAGTAATTTCTGTAAAACACAGGGCCAAATTTGAGCGCAAAACAATTCTGCTTACCAGGAAAAAAGGTCAGCCAAAATTCCATGTCACCTGTACTGTCTGTGACTGGTGTGCTGCTTAGTTTTTCTAAGCAGGAAAGTTTTAGCACTTAAGCAGCTTTATAAAATTGGGTCTAGTACATACTGGAAATACCAAGCAAACAAATGGTGTACACTCTTTAGAACGATATCCATGCTGAACTCTTGAGAATAGAAAATGAAAATATTTGAATAAAGCTCTCTCACTTTTTGGTTCTCTCATGTTCTTCAAGAAGCTCTCTTGCCGTCTCTTCAATCTTCTGCTTCTCCTCCTCCAACTCAGCTGTCAATCTCTCCAAATCCTTATCAAAAAAAAAAATAAAAAACCCCAAGATCAAAATAAAAATTTAAGTTTTTATTGAGGAAAAATGTATCTAAGGAGATGAATACAACTCATCCTTTTTTGTTGCTGTATTAATCAAATTTGATTAGATGTTGTTATCTTCAGATAAATGATAAAATACTATCAAGAATTTCATAAATATGCATACACGTCCTAGAAAGTAAAAACTCTGCCAAGACAACTCGAAATCATTTCATGTTTTAACAAGATGTTTTGCCTGTTTTGGATACCCTCGATACACAGCAAGAAACATGCTGCTCAAAATCAATGGGACTGGCGTCAGGTTCAACCTGATTGACTGTTGCTTTTAAAATGTGGCTGTTTACTGAAGAGCATTATGGAATGATGAACTATCAGCAGCTGCAGTGCTCAAAGTCAAAGCTTTAACCAAAGCCATTATTTCCAACGAGGCCTAGCCGTGTTAGCTAAGGATCAACATAAGTGGAGAGTGCCATGTTAAGTGGGCCTGGGTCTTTTCAGAATTTAGCATTCATAGGAGATAGATGCATGTTGACTTAAACTGGAATCAAAAGATAGAACAGAAGAAAATAAATGAAAATTTTCCGTTTTGTGATGAGTGGTCCTCTGAGTCCTGATACAGGAAATGACAATGTGTGAACGAGGCTGGAGGGGTTGTAGGATGCATCAAGACAGCGGAAATCTTGGCATGTTTTGCCCAACATGAAGTGGTTAAGTGGTAGATTGACCAGATAGGGATGACCATTATCATCTGAATCAAGCACTCAGTATTACTATCTCTGGCTTGCAAGGCCATATAAAAAAAGCGTATGTTTCTAGTAACATTGCAAATAAGAGGTACGTCTTGGAGTAATTTTTTTCATGCAATCTTTAAAAGCATGATAGGATGAAATAATAGAAATTGTTTACATCTTGAGAACTTACAACAAAAGTATAAATGAATTTCCACATTTTTGAAAAATGGTTACCAATTTTGGTTAATTAGCTGGTTTTCTTTTCAAAGAATAATTTGTTTTTGTGGGGTTTAAAGATACTTAATACCATTTATGACGATGTTTTGTGTTTAACAAATTTGCTAGGGTAGTATGATAACAGATACTAAACTATGAAAACTTTTTGTTTTTCATGTGCGTTAGAGTAAACAAACTTGCTAGTGTTTGTGACAGGAACTGCATGTCAACAGCATACACCCACAATGTAACAGCCGCGCTTATGGCAATTATTTTGTCAGTCAGTGATCGGAATGCTCATGTTCTGTGTACAAGGCGCCGAGATCGGACACCGATAAGGAACATTATAAAAGGTCAACTTGAAACACAACAGTTATATTTATCTGCGCCATCCTTCGTCCCACGGCCATCTTGGATGCCTTGGAGACCACTAGACATCCTGGCAATTATCAGGAAAGTCCTAGGAACATCGCTACCTTCAGGCCAGTGAGGAATCCCCACTCACTCATGGACATAGAAACAAGTACGTGGGAGTCTGCAGAGATGAAATTTCCATCCAGCCAGGAGAAATTTTAAGTGAGACACCTGAGTAAATTTGTTGTACAGCGCTGGTTATATTACCAGACTTTGGCTGTTAACAACAACGGCAAATACCTGGGAACAGTTTAATTAAGCTGCTTAAGCAGACAAAATTGCTTAACGATTTTATGCCTGATACAAAAATAATCAGGATACCAGTCACAAATGGCACATGGTATTTTGGCTGATAACCGTAATGTAGTACGACTAATAATGATGTGCTTTGCTAGCTACTTTTTGTGCTTAAGCAGCTCTATGAAATTAGGTCTGATCTGGGGTCAGTTTCAAACAGATTCTTAAGCACACTTGCTAAGCATAGACATTTGGTGCTTAGCAGGGACAGTAATCAGCCAAAATGGCCTGATTATATAAATGTTTGCCGATGGTTCTAAGCACCATTTTCTACTCAGAGGCTTTACAAACTTTGGCATGAACTTCAGGCATAAATTCCTTGCAACAAAAAGAATTTTCACTTCTTTTTACAGAAATGAAATAAAATTAGATGTCTTTTTTTGCATGTCTTAATTTTGAGAGAAACACCCCATCAATGGTACTAATGTCTTGCCAATGTTAATTCTACACATTGGGAATTGTTACACACTTTTCTCTGTTCATCTTGTATTTCTTCCGACTGCAATCTGCTCCTTTCTTTTTACTAATTTTCCACCTGACTGCTTCTATTACATTAATTGTACGTGAGTGTTGTATTGTCATTTAAGCCTGTGAGAAAGACACTGCTGGGGTCAAAACTTGAGGCCATTAACATTTGTTTGCATTTATACCACCTTTATAAGTCCTTTTGGTTGGTTAAGCAGTTTTCAACAGCAAACCCCACCCCTCCCCACCTCACCCCAATGGTACACTTGTATTTCTTATCTTGAACCAACTTCTCAGTAGTTTATAAATATCATATTAGCTTCTGGAACATGTTTTATACCTTTGCGCCGTGAATCAAATATTGACATTAAAAAAAAATAAAAAGTATGACAATTCCTTTTGAGGCCTATTCAGCAATCATTTGATAAAATGATGATAGTGATACAACAATTTTGGCATCACAATTATCTACAAAAACTTATCTGTACCAAAACATTTTCTGAGTTGATAAACAACAAGCAAATCATTGTAACCTTACTTCAAGTAGAATTATACAACCCAATGTACTGCTACTACTTTCAGACCAGACACAACTTTTCACAAAGCTGTTCAGCAAAATATGGTGCTGAGGACTTTTGTTCTGCTAACTAACAGTTACCAGGGAACCAGTCACCAAAAATATACAGTACGTGGTATTTTGGCTGGTAACCTTTTCCTGCTAAGCGAAGTTTTTCTTTGCTAAGTGACTTTTTGTCCTTTAAAAATTGGGCCATGGCATCTTGGCAGGATGATGTCTGCTCTGGAAAATATGTCAGCGCTGAGCAAATTTGTGAGGTGAAACAGTTCTATAGATTTAGCCCCTTCTTCTTCCTGTATGCCACTCTACTTAAATGTCTAGCTCCACGGAATGCAGACACTGCACTGCGTCTGCAGCGTCTTACCTCTAGAACTGGACAAGGACAAACCCAACTTAGCATAGAACAACGGAAATGTTTTGACAGGCATGGTTAGCGATCACAACTGGTATTAATAACTTCAGATTCACATCACTGGAGCGAACATTATGCCGCCTTTTCTTCAAGCTACATGTATGCTGTGACCACATGAATGTGCAATGGTCCCTTCAGCTCTCTGCATGACATTGTATTAAACATGCGGAGGTCCTTAAATGATAAAATATGCACGGCACAAATATGCGTGCCTATAATAAAAATTGTCTAATATTGAGGAGATCAATTATAAAAGATGGGAAGACATGGATGGGAACGGGGGTGGTCCTTTTTATCTCTGTGAGGAGATACGAAGAAACAAGGGTACTGCAATTACTACACATCATTATTCTTTTGCACAAATTGACAATTTGGTCAAAAATCACAACATTTTGCAAATTAGTTTTTGTGCAAATTCTCAGTGACATAGTAAACAGGGTTTTTCACGAAGCTTCAGTACCTAATACATATTAGATTTGTACTAAAACTAAGTAGCATAACCATTTTGTATTTTTACAAATAACAAATAAAAATTAGCCACTTTATCCATTGATTCACATAGAAAAGGCACTGCGCAGAAATAGGTTTGACTTTTGCGGTTTTACAAAGCATTTTTACGAAGCGACGTGTCCATTCATTTAGCATTTTTACAAACCTTAACAATTGTTAGAAAAAGGTTCAACATCAAATGTGTCTTTTTAAAGACACACAATTTTGGCTGCGGGACTAATTTGTAACTTCGTAAAAATGGCGACGATATACGTATTTTTTGTCAATCTAATTCATCTCACTCCAAACTATTGAAAAAGACAAGCGGAGAAGGATGACAAAGCAAGATCGTTTCAACTGATCATTTTAATTTTTTTTTATTCATTTTGGTTTATTGAACAGAGATGTGGAAAGATTGGGGAACATGTACAGTGTAAGGGGTTGAGAAGGATTTCCTCTTGCTCATCAGAATTCAGAACCAAGTATGAAATGGAGGAGATGGAAGTGCGTGATTTACTTGAGAAAAGTGCTTCGCTGAACCTCATCCTTCTACATCTCTTCTGGGTAGAGGAAGAAGTCCCAGTCTTGTCAATCTCAACTCATTGGGATGAGCAGAAGGTATCAAGGGCTTGCACAACTCTATGTCCATCTCATTTCAGTATGGAAAATACTCAAGAGATCTTGGCCCATAGAAGTCCTTATAATCACACAATAGTGCTTAAAAAATTTTTAAAGCAAAAATAAGCAGGAAACCAGTTGAAAATGAGTATAAAATCCTCTTTTGGTCGGTAAACTTTCTCTAGTAAGCACTATTGTTTTGCTTATAAGCAGCTCTATGAACTTGTGCGTCACAGCGTACATCAATCTGACCTCATTCTTGTCCATCTCATCTCGTAGTGCCAAAGCTTCTAGATGCCATTGTTCTCTGTACCTCTGACTGTCCCTGGCTAGCTCAAGGCTCTGTTGCTCCAACGTCTGGATCATGGTTTCACCCAATTCTGCATTTCTCCACGTTCTGTAATTCACAACATCAATCAGAATTTATCATATGGAAATTGCCTTGCAATAAGGGCACTTCTAAAAACAGTGTACCCACTACAGTTTGACCAGGGCCCAATTTCATGGCTCTGCTTACTGTAAGCAAAGAATCCGCACTTACAAAAGCAGGGAATTCTGCCCTTACATCAAGGGTATTTCACAGGTTAGCAGGGAACGTTAGGCATTGTTCGCTTACACAGCTTGCACAGAAATTTTACGCTTGCCCTGTAAGCGAAGAATGGTGATCGCAAGCTCAGAATTTGGCCGTAAGCAGAGCCATGAAAATGGGACCAGAAGAAACCATCTTCGCCGAGTATCATGAGAAAACGGTTGATAAGTTTGTATTCACTGCACAGCACCTGTCATGTGACCCCCGATGTTTATTATCGATCGTGGTTTGCATGAAGTCAGTGACAAGACAATACAGGTGACTACAGTGACGTTGACTTTATACAGCCGCTAGGTTCTACTTCTCTGCTGTGTTTACGCCATAAGATGAGGTTTTTTTTGTCAGGCTGGTGAATGTTTTTTCACATTCATGTCAGCCATTTTCAAGGCCCCAAACTGAAAGAGCAGCAATAAAGTGTCAGTGTACAAAAAAAATGTCAACTGCTTTTTTTAAAAACTGCCTCTCCTCGTTCCGTAGAGGGTGCATTCAAGTGTGAATACTCGCATTAAAAACAGTTTTTCCAGGCAATTCTGTCCCAGGGAAAGTTCAGTTTATTTTGCAACAATGCAAAGTTTTAAAAGACCTTGGATCAATTTTACAAAGCACGAGCATTGTTAATACTACCATAGTGGTTTGATTTGCAACATCACACTTTGCTTAGCAATTAAGATTGATAAACAGTTAAGATCAATCCAAGCTCTTTGTGAAATCCGCCCCACTGCTCGATTTCACAAAGAGCTAAGATTCCTCTAAAGACGAGTTGTCAATATTACCATGGTGATTTTTATTGTGACATCACACTTTGCTTAGCAATTAAGATTGATTCGCACTTTCAAATTCATTCTATAGCTGTTTGTGATATCGAGCCCTGTAACCACACAATAGCATGTAAAAGTGTGTGTAAAAAATTATTAAATATTCTTCGAGCACAAAACTGTTACTAGCTCTATTTGTTAAGTACATAGTACATGTACATGCCGGTTTTCTCAAAATTCAGCTCATGCAAATTTATACATTCTGAAATCATATTTGAAATTTTAGACTACATTAAGCAATCCAATGCCATTAACCAAAAAATGCGACCATAGGTTGGAGTACTTTTTGAATTAACACGAATGACTAGCCACAAAAAAAACCCCAACCCCACTCTAATAAGATTAGTGGGTTCGCTCAATGCTCAAACACTACACACACTCATAGATCTCTGCAACGCCCTGCACAATCACACCAAAGGTTTCCCATACAGAGGGGATGGCTGATCAAGCAGGTGGTCTTTTTGATCCGTATGGAGGGCTTTCAAATTTTAATGGGTAATTTCTGGCACCAGACAGCAACCTGGCTTTTAGCTTATAAGAAATTGTCATTATGCGAATGAGGATTGACCATGTTGACTGTTAATTACATTAAAGCACTGAAGTTACGCAGCCTAAACTGATAAAGACCAATGAAACTTAGTTTTAATTTTTTTTTTTTTTTTTTTTTAAGTTGTTAAATTTGCACCGAGGATAAAGAATACTATTTATGTTTTTACCCATAAACCGATATGTGATAAGCACTGTATACTTAGTACTTTCCCAAGTCCTGTGAACAGATTTGAACTGCCTCTAGCTACCTGGCAAGCTTGGTGGTCTATTGGTAAGACATCTGCTCTAGCATGGCAAAGGTTGCAGGTTCAAATCTCACCAAAGTAATATGCCTATAGCCCTTTTCACACGAAAAAAACCCCACCAACATTCCTTGCGACGAATTTAACCCACGCCTGACCGCTTTCGCAAGCTTTCACACGACACCAAGTAAAAATGTGACCACGTTCCATGAGACGAGAGTACAGACTTAGCTGGTTACCACTGAACCATAGAGTTTTTGTTCTTAAACAGCGCTAGTACCAGTTAAATGATGACCTAGTCGCGTGTGCACAGTGTGTCGCGGTAAAAAATATTAAAATAGTCCAACAGACAGTTTCTTCATAGATGTTCAAAAATCTGGGAAATTTTCTCCACCCTTCAAAAGCAAAGTTCAAGGCCAGCATTTCCCATTTTACTCAATTTGCAGCAAAAGATATGCACAATGAGTTTGTTTAGCTTAAGAGGCAATATCCATGACACACAGATTTTTTGTCTGTTATCTTGGACGTTTTTCGAATGAGAGATTAATTTCATAACAGCTCGTTTTTATAATAGATAATAAATGTGTTCCAAGAATAAAGTCCCTGCTCATGATCTGCTAAGTATAGTACTAACGAGGATATCAACTCGTTGCCTTATTCCATATTGTTCTTTTCCCAGGTTTCTAGATAAATTATCATCTAAACACAGACAGGCATCCCCATTAATTCTGCTTGCAGACATGGCAGACTAGTTAATACGCATACTGGATGCAATGTGGATGCGTGCAACAAATAATGCACCGGTGAATGCACTTTCCGGTACGGAATCTACCTTCACTAAGGCCTGAGTCAACAGAAAATATGCATTCTAACTAAAATTATTCAGTTGTACTTGCACTCAGTTCGCTTCTGCAAGTATTCGATTTTGTATCATTCAATAGCGGTTCAATTTGAGCACATTTGAACATTTTGCAAGCACCCTGGGCCCAACTTCATTGACCTACTTAAGCGGGAAATTTTGATTGACAATTTTCTGCTGAGGAAAAAGGAGCAGGATACCAGTCAAAAATGGTGAATGTGGTTCTAGGAAGTAGAATTTTTTTTGCTTAGCTAATTGTGCTTTGAGGTAGGGTCATAGCTTGGTAAATGCTCAAGAAATTAATTACCTTAAAAATGTACTTGGCAAGAAGCACTGCAGCTGTTTATAGTATAAACTATTTTAAGAAAGGATTCCCTTCAAAGTAGTATATGGTTTGGAAAAATTTTCACCCCAAAACATTTGAATCTGAGAAATGAATTAAATGATTTGCGAATGCTGCAGCCAGAGATGCGGTTGGAACTCGCTGTCACCTCGCTAAACGCGGATGGATTTGAATCAAACGCTCTTGTGAAAATACCGTGCCAGTTTTTTTGCTCTTTTCTCAACAAGTAGACATTGTATTCACATTGTATTCAGCTGAAACTTTCTAATGTGACTTTTATTGTATATTTCTTTATAACTTTGCAAATAAATAAGCATTGCGTTGACAAAAACCAATTTGCAATCCTATCATTAAGCAGCTCTGTGGGATTGGGCCCAGGTTAATGCAAACAGATTGACACAATAAGCAGACATACATGTAGCTGTAGACACTAAACACAGCATGAACTACATGTACTTCTATTCAAGCCGGTTCAATTTGTAGCTATACATGTACATGAAAACCTAGTTCTACTGACCCAATAAGAGCACTAAAAAGACCCTGTCCGAATTACTGGCTGCGGCTTGATCGTCACGTGAACATGCATTGAAGCATTGGAGGCCTATAGCAACATCCTTAGCAACAGCCGCAGCCGTAGTCTGCAATTCAGACAGGGCCTCAGTCTGTGACGGTACTTCTAGAAATATTTCCCAAATTTTTGTTTTGTAGTGTCAGTATTTATTTACTTACACTCTGCTTGACTTCTTCATTACCTCCATCCATTTTTCCCGCTCATTTTCTGACTCCGTGGCGATGAAAATGGGCCCCTGAAAGAACAGATAAAGTGAAGAAAAACCCACATAATCAATCATGTCATGGATAGAAACATACCCTTACCCCCCCCCTTCTGCTGTTCTAAATATTCTCTTTTTTGCAATTTAGTTATTCAAAAAACCTGAAATTATTAGAAACAATGACACATTTTCAAACGTTAGTCAGCCATATTGGAAATGGCACACTTTCCGGCAACGGATTTCCATGTGAACAGGAAACCCAACTTCCAACTCATCCATATTGGGAAATGTACACAACATATTTCAGCTTTAATACATGTGTCATCGACACTCAACTGTTTGACAGGGATCAAACTTTTGTGGAAAATGCACAACATCGCAGGGCTTGTGGCTCCAATTTAACGTTTTAGAATTATTTCTTTGGTCTTATGGGTGAGTATACTTTAATATTGAAACAGAACTGAAAGTTATTTATCACACTCACAGTCAGCGCATTGAATTTGTTTTTATTAAAGTGAGGTAGTGTTATCCATTTGAAAAACACGAAAAACCGCCATAAATGTTAACAGTTTACTGGTCTGCCACTAAAATCACTGGCCTCAGGCCTGCGGTTCCAGTGTAAATTTTGAGTTCTGTTTGAGCTGTACTTTAGATACAAAACAACTGCTCAACACACAGTAAAAGGACAAACAGTCCAACAAATAATGACTTGACGCCACAGCTGACAAAGTTCAGGAATTAAATACAGTAGTTTTAACTTTACCAAATCATCTTGAGAAACTTAATCTGGTTTTTTGCAAACTTATCTCTGAGAATAAGATGGCTCATTTAAAAAAAAGGGGGCAGAAGAAAACAATCAATAAACAGCAGCTTGAGTATCCTTCAATGCAGTTTTTCTGAAAAAAAAATATTGAGAACCTTATCCAGAGGAAATTGTAATCAATATACAAGTAAGTCTGGAAAAATTGAGGATTGAATCCAATGAACAAAGACTGTTGAGAATTGTAATAAATGCAATGATTTTCAACGTCCCTGGAAAATGTGTACCAATACACCTGTAAAAATTAGTCCAATTATACACTGCGCATGACATGTACTTGAAATGATGGTGACACTTAAAATTGAATTTTGATGGATAGAGCGAACAAAAGGCAAGCCATAGAAAGCCTTGTGGCTTATCCTGGACCATGTTATGTTACTGAATTGCCAATTAATTGTGCTTGTAAATTCATTTGTGAATTGCATGTTCTTTCTGAAGTTATTTGGGAACATTGTACGCATAGTTCACCACTTGCATAGTTAACGTAAATATACAATGTTACCACAAATTCTTAACAATAGGTCTATTAATGACCATGTAACCTTTGTTTACAAAAGAGTGACCTTGTACATTCCAGGGCCTTTCGGGCAAGCAAGATACTACATTGATCATGGGAAATTTCACATATTGTGTCATAATTTATAAAAATAAAAGCTGAACAAGTTTTATGATGTGCCCCTTTCTTGGGAGTGCCCCACTAAATAGGGAGAAAACAGAGCGTCGGCCTCATTAATAATTTGTAGGACCCTCAAAATATTTTAGTCTAGACAGATTTGAGAGCCCAATAAAAGGGATATAGTGTCAAATTGTTGCCCAATTGTGATGTGGGGGTTGTTGACTTCCAACTTGAGGTATTTTGGATGACATAGGCTCTGAAATAAATGGTCTCATTTGCCGAGAGGTGTAGAGTCATTTTTCAGGATTGATGCTCGGACGTTTGGAAAATTACACGGTTTAGGGGTGTTTTTGATTTGGAGGGGAATAACTCGATAAGCCCAGGACTCCCCACATCAAATTGAGCAGAGGATAAAAGTTCAAGAGTCAATAGATAATTTCCCTTGTACAGTTTAAACCTGTGAGACATCAAAGTTTTGTTTTGTTTTTATTTTTGAATATTTAGCATTTTGCACTGTATGCTATGGGAGTTTTTTTAGTGGGGTACACCCTCTTTATATCAGAAGTTGATCAAAATCAGACAATGCACTATTCATGGTAAGTTTGTTTTCTTCCATTGAGCTGTGTACAAATCATGCCGATATGAAGTCAAGGCTCTGTGGCTCTTTTGTAAACATGTGATGTCACAGGTCACATGGTCTATGGATACTGGATAGTAAGATAGTAAGTATCGACACTACATTGATCCCAAAGATTAATACCCCTTAAAACGCTAATTGACATGAACACTGACACATATCAGTGAAGTTACATAACTAATGTAGATTTTTATTATCTTATTACTTTATGACCTATTGTAACTAGAACAAGTGTTCTTACTAGGCTAGATAAAGGTAGGGTCATAGTTTGGTTTTTGTCATTGTAACACTGATTTATAGTCAAAAAGGAAGATACAATAAAACAAAAGTCACATGTGAAGGTTTCAGCTGAATACAGTGCAGGGTTTGACTTTAGCGGTGGTCCGCTGGCCAAATGGGCAGTGGACCAGCTGAAACACCTTGCCAAATGGGCAGTGGACCAGCTGAAACACCTTGCCAAATGGTCCGGCTGGTCAATCAAATATTCGCATGATCCTGTCGACATGCTGAGAAAACAGCGAAAAACTGTCGCTGTATTTTCACAAGAATGGTGAATCCGTCCGTTTTTAGAAAGGTGACAGTGGCTACCACTTGTATCACTGGCCGCAGCATTCGCAAACATAAACCAGCCCTCAGAAATCTGAGCAGGGATTCATGCATGAATCCCTTCTCAGATTCAAACGTTTTGGGGTGAACAATTGTCCAAATCATTCTACTTTAAAAGGAATCCTTTCTCAAAATAGCTTTCTATCAACAGCTGCAGTGCTTCTCACCAAGCATGCCAAGTAAGGTTTTACTTTTTGGAGTAGTTACCAATCTATGACCCTATAGCTGTAAGTAGACGTTGTTTAATGTGAAGACGTCATTAGAAACTTCTTAGCAGCTGGTCCAAATTTCATGACCCTGCTTACCATAATCAACAAGATAAGTGCTTAATGTAAGCACATTTCACAGGTTAGCACAGAATGTTTCCTTCTGTATGTGTTCACAGCCTTCACATTACTGGGCATATGTTTCACTTACTAGTGCAGAAATTTGGCACTAATACTGCAAGTGGACAAAAATTACCCTTGATGCAGAATTCCACGGCAACCATTACCATAAATTGGGCCCTGATTATGAAGCATATTTAATCAAGCAGCGACTTCATTTATTGCTGACTAAAAAGAATATATAAACTCTCACAATTAAACTTGTTTGTTTACTAACGCTACAGTGCAATTTTCACTCCTTCCCGATAGAGTACAAACGAATGTGGCAGAATACAAAAACAAGTGGTAGAACAGGGGTTTCCCTTAACTTTTTTTTCCACTCGCCCGCCGGACGAGTCAACCAAAATGTTGGGTCGCCCGCAAGTTTTTTCACTCGCCCGTATGTTATGAACACAATTAAAAATAATTTCGTAGCATAAAAAAAAAAAAAAAAACCACACACACACACACACACACACACACACGGAAATTTCCGTTTTTGGACCTTCTTATCCCCTAATTTCTTCCCTTAATAATCCTTTTTTCATCAACTACCATTTTCATGGATTTTTGATTTGAGAATCGGTTTTATAGAACTTGTTTTGCAATGAAACCTTCGTGTTAACGATCGATCGACGACGCACGATGGAGAAAAAAAAGCAATGAACTTTGCCCTGCAACGCCCTCTATCGGCGATGTCGATGCTGGAATAGCCTTAACCCAACGCTGTGTACAGTACAGAATCCGCGGGCGTGCGCGCCACAATGTGCAGCATTTCTTTACTCGACTCGTGAACGTGTACAGAGTTGGAGGCTAGCCAAGCTTTCTTATGAATATGTAGTTTTTAACGGGCCAATCACAGCGTGCGGAATGTTGGTTAGGATGGACTTTGGACCTGCTGTTGTACCGTACAATACACCATGTGCTGTGTGCGTGCGTGGACTACAGGCGGGCGAGCGAACGTTGTGGGGCCTGTGGATACTCGCGCGCTACATTACCATGTGGTTATGAGCGTGCGTGGACTACAGGCGGGCAAGCGAACGTTGTGGGGCCTTTGGATACTCGCTACCATTACCATGTGGTTATGTGCGTGCGTGCGTGCGTGTTTTACTTATGAACGATCGTGATCGCGATCGCTATCGCCATCGCGGCCACATTAAATCTAGCAAATGTAAATACTTCCCAAACCATTTTACGAACTTAGAAATAATCTCTCTCTGGGATTTTACCACTGTACCCCTCATTTATTGTGAAAAGGAACAAATTTTTGACTCGCCCGGCGGGCTAGTAAAGGAAGGGTTTTGACTCGCCCGCCGCTGTTTTCACTCGCATTTGGCGACCGGGCGACCGCTAATTTCGAACCCTGGGTAGAATACAAACTGGTGTAATTAAATATTTATAGTGTAGGAGCAAAATTGTTTTTGTTTGTTGGTCATTGGTGTCAATCACTAACACCAACATACTAACACACCTTGACATTATGGAACGGAAAAATATTTGTGACAAGTTACATTAACATTGGTCAAAATATGATGAGGGTATGGAAAAATGTTTGATCCCACTTGACTCCTAAATGCTACATCTGCATTTGATGGGTCTGTAAAACACATTAAATCTCGAAAACCAACCTAGTATCCTTGATTTATTATATCTAACGCTCCCAAAATTGGTTTAAAATTTGGTTACGTGTATGATACCAACATATTAACCTAAAAATGCTGATTGAGGGTCTCTTGTTTTTCAATCAAGCTAAGACCATGTAAACTAATGTACTTTCTTCATTGAACACCTTCTACTCCCTGACCACTCAATACCATCCACTATTTTATGGTGAATTCTTCTACACAGTTCAAAGTACACCCTCCTACTTTCTGACCATTGAATATCATCCACGGTGGTTGTGAATGATATCCACTATGCCAGCCTGCAATATGATGGTGACTGCATCTACACAATACAAAGTCAACCCTCCTACTGTCTGACCATTCAATTTCATCCACTGAGGCTTTAAATGATGGATAAACTAGGTCAGCCTGCACAACATCATGTGGTGAATGCATCCACACAGTACAGTTACTTCTGTGCACAGTTGTGCCACCATACACAACCCACGGAGTTGAATGGTTTCAAATGATTGGTCAACTTGCTGTAAAATGTTACCAAGCGCAGGAAGTTTTGAGTTAAATATATTACTAGCAAAAAGAGTGTATTAAAATACTTATATTTTACATGTCAACAATATTTGTTTAAGTTTGTGTTTTTCGTTCATTTCAGTCGTCAACAATTATTTGAGGTTCTTTTTGTGACTTACAATTATTTCAGGTTTTATTATTAAACCTACCTGTAGCTCATCATGATCAACACTTATTGCCCACATCTTGATTGGGTCAGTGGATGGTGACACGAGTGCTCCACCCAATGGAATAACACCCTACACAGGGAAAGAAAAACAAGATTAAGTTTTTTAAATTAACAATGAAAAACAATGGGGAAAAATTTCTGAAAAAGCAGTGTCAAGATTCAATTAATTGGTGTAATTAATGCAACAGAGAAAAGAACATTATTTGTGTGATAAGCACCATATAGACCTTTATCATGCAGCCATTTCTGTCAGATTCCCTGTGTATACACACAATAACACCCATGGTTTTCATCCTTGAGTTACAGAAAGAGACTAGACAGTAGACTTTTTCCTTCCAGCCTCAGTTTGGTAACATTGGTTTCAATGGAAGGAAAAGACATGGCTGCTCCATGATAAAGTCTATACTGCTCTAGAAGGCAAGGATCGTGGGTTCAAATCCTACCCGGGTACACTCTGGGATTTTTACCAGCAGGACTTACAAGTTTAAATACAAAATTACACGTAAAGATGCTGATAACCATATTACAATGTTTGTGTTTTATGTACATATACGGTAATTTTAAAGAGATTCTTTATTTGTTCCATAAACTGTCTGAAAATGCAATCATTTCAGACTGACCCGGTAAATTTTCTAACAAGGAAACCAAGTGATATAAATACACTTCAAATATTAAAACTGTAGACCTTTCTTGTCTCTTTGTCATGTCCTCTGTATACCATAGCAACCATGACTACTGCCTTTCATACAAAAAGAGGGCCAGACTACTTCTCATTTTAGCCTCTGTTTGGATACGCGTATGTTGATTTGAAATGAGAAAAAATGAAACAATATGGCAGCAGCATTATGCTAAGGGACTTCTGCCAACATACATTTAACTGTATTTATTCTAGGGCTTGTCAATTGAGGAAATTCTGATCTGATGTTTACAATGGGTCATGGGCTAGGAAGGAACTGTTGGTTGGTGTGTGCTTACAAGTTACATGTACGTGTGCGCATTCAGAATTCACATTCAGCACATGCAAGTGTGCTCATGGAGTATGTACTGCACTTAACCTTAAAATTGTGGGTTGATGCACTAAAGTACAATAAGTAACAATGAATTGGACCCTGTGGCACATTACAAAACAAATTATGCGCTTCAACCTTCTTTTTTTGGGGGGGTGCTTAGTTATGAGTTATACAACCATTTACTTGGATTTAATGTATAGGTTCAAATAGTAGATTTATTTACTCAAATGATTTGATAAGTACTGTAAACAGATTCAAATCTATGTATCCTGATGCTATAGAAATGATAGATAGTATGGTTGACATTGTGAACAGGATGTAACCATTATTAGTTATCAGACCAGCTTGAGTGGCATACGGGAAAAAAAAGGGGGAAAAAAAAAAAGAGCTTCTGCGTCCCATATCCAATGCCCATATCGGAAGGCCGAGATGGATATGGGATACAGGACACTATATTTTTTTCCATAGTCCACGAGTGCCTGTGTGATAATGAATTCATCTTCAAGCAAACTTGGCGCACAACTTAAAATAGCGCAATACGCGAAGGTATTAAAACAACAAAATCATGTTGTCCAATGAGACCAAAGAACACTAAATAAGTGCCTGGCATTGTAACCCAGAAGCCCAAAGGTACCTTTCATACGAGAAGATGTTGAAGAAATCTTGGTTCTAGATCTGGAATGAGGAACCCCAATCGGGGGGTTCCTACACAATCAGGATGGGAACTGAAAACCCCTCCACATACATGCAAGGCTGTGGTCCAAAGCGGGGTTGCAAACCCACGAGAATGTCTACAGAGGTGAAAGGCAGGGTAAGACATCACTAAGCCAACCTGAATGCCATACAGAGATGAAGTGCCCTATTAGTCCTTTGGTTGCTTTAGTTTCATTTTGTACACCTTCCTGTACCTCTCAATCCTGGGAAAAACTAATAAAGTTGAATTGGCACCTAGTCCAATAATATGCTTTCTTAATCATTAACTATGGAAAATCCATTGACAGCATGCACCTTAGGGTCTGTTGATACGACGTTGCTTCAGGCTGTGCATGATGTGCACACTACAATACCTGCATTTCTCAGAGTAGTGCCCCTTTTGAAAGCAGTCACTATAATTGTCAATACTTAACTTGCAGCATTACTGTGACCCTTAACTTGATTCAGAACTTCCTGGGATTACAGTTGATCAGGCATGCATGCATGCACTTAAAACACGGTTCAGCCCAAGGTTTTTTTTAAGGTAGGGTCATAGATTGGTTTTTGTCAACACTTAAATGCTGATTTATAGGCCAAGTTATCCAGAATGATACAATAAAAGTCATATGTGAAAGTTTCAGCCAAATACAGTGTCTACTTGTTGAGAAAACAGCACAAAACTGTCTCTGTATTTTTATCAAGAATATCGAATCTATCCACGTTTACCATGGTGACAGCGGGTACCACCCGCATTTCTGGCCGCAGCATTCGCAAATGGACACCAACCCTCAGAAATCTGAGAAACGATTAATCGCTCCTCAGATTCAAACGTTTTTTGGGGTGAAAATTTTTCCAAACCATATTCCTCCAACGTAATCCTTTCTCAAAATAGTTCATACTATCAACAGCTGCAGTGTTCTAACCAAGTAAGTTTTTAAGGTCATTAATCTGTGCAGTGTTTGGTTTGGTTTGGTTTATTTCGTATCATAATCTCAGAACAGATTAACAAAGCATATTTAAAGAATAACAGAAATGATACGAGGGATCCAGGTAAAAAGCATAAGCTTATACAGGACCCGGAACCCAGTGTCTATGAATACCTTACAATCAAAATCAACGAACATTTTTATTCCAACACATTGTGGAAAAGATGGTTTCAATCAGAGAGGATAAAAAACAAAACTCGTACATATACATTGCAGTGTTCTCCAACTTTCAAACAAATTTAAGGCTGGCATTGGGGGGGGGGGGGGGGGGGGTCACGGCCCGTCTCAGGGTCCGGACAAATGTTGATAGTACATCTGACATTTGATTGTACTCCGAGGTGATTCCTGGGTCTAGTTTCATAGAGCTGCTTAAGCACAAAAACTAGCTAAGCATAACAAAATTGTCCTTACCAGAATAAGGTTACCAGCTAAACTGCCATGTCAAAAGTGCATTTTGTGACTGGTATCCTGCTCATTTCTGCTTTAGCAGACAATTGTTAAGCAATGTTTTCTGCTTCTAAGCGGCTCTATGAAATTAGGCCCTGATGGCCACTTCCTCCTGACTCTGAAATGAATGAAATTTGAGAAAGTTGGGGGAAAAAGTGACAGATGGCGGGTGCCACAGAAAGCATGGTGATGCGCCAAGCTATTTCTTACATGTTAGAGAACACTGATGTAGTACATGTATATTACTCGGTTCATAATTAAATCCTCTGTTTCCCTGTTTTAGAATCTACCAGTATGTTTGTTTTACTATAGTTTGACAACATGCTTCAACAAACACTTAAGTCTGAAAATTAACAGGAAGACAACATACAGCTTACAGTACGCTCAGACTCTATGTACTAAGTACATTTGACAGTATACAAACATGTAACCTAGAGAGAAGAGGTTGTTTCTCATGAATTACACTCCTTTCAACTATGTACACCTTGTGTAAGGCCCAACTTCAAAAAAGAGCAGAATACCATTTTTAAAGATAGAACATGTGACATGGTATTTTGACTGGTAACCATAACCTGGTGAGCATAATTTGTTTCTGCTTAAGCAGCTCTATGAAACTGGACCCAGGTACAGTGTGACTGCGAAGCCCCTAAAATCAACTCAATCAAAGAGAAGTTGGAAAGTTTTTAACAGTGTGTCTGCAGGGCCAAATTTCATAGAGCTGCTTAAGCACAAAAAGTAGCTGAGCACAACAAAATTATGCTTACCAGCCTATGGTTACCAGCCAAAATACCATGTCACAGGTCTACCTGTGACTGGTAACCTGCTTAGTTTTGCTTAGCAGAAAGTTTTAAAGCATAAATTTCTGTTTTAAAGCAGCATAATTTGAGCAAGGTCCTTATGATGTTGAATACATTAACAGCACTAGCTAAACATGTTACAATACTACTATTACCGATAATTATAAATGAAAATGATAATGAAACCTGGTCAGATGTGGTCAAGTGTGCTTCAAAAACAAACTTTGTTGCTGTAGCTCTGAAGCACCTTGAAACCTGTAAACAAGGGTGCCATTTAAAAAAAACAAGACTCCACATGTGGGTTCGGAGATGCTGAATAGGATCTGGTCTCTATTTCACAAAGTACTCAGATTCATCTTAAGATAAGCTGTTTCTAATGCCATAGTGATTTGTATTGTGACATCACACTTTGCTGAGCAATTATGATTGATCTTAGCTCTTTGTGAAATCAGCCCCAGATGCTCTCGACACAAACATGAAACTCAAAACCAACAGAATTGACACAGTCCCATTACATCAGTTCTACAAATAGAAAGGGAGATTCCAAACATGTCCAATCCAATTCATGTTCGTTCATCTTAAGCAATAGTTACTGTAATTTGTACAATACGTCTCCTTTCCCATTGTTTCGTTACGGACACATTTTTGGTTTCACTGCCATACACCGTCAGGAATATCAGACTGCCAATTTGGAGTATTAACAAAGGATTTTTTTTTTTTTTTTTTTTGCTACAGGGCATTCATTGGCATGTCCACAGCACACATTCAATACATGGGATTACAGACACAGAAGTATTAGGGGGATTAAGAAAGAACATTGTGTGCAACCATTGAGTACAAATTCCATGGTTTCCAATAAAATATTTCTAAAAAGAACATTACGTGGGCCCAGCATTCTAACTGGAACATGACACAGAGTCTACGAATACTTAGTCGTTTCCTGTACAGAGCTGGGTAATATAAGTTATAATAAGAAAACCAACTTTTGTTTTGAGTCCACTCCAAGGATTCCCTTTTAAAGGGAGACAGGATTCAGTAAAAAAAAAACAATATACAGACCGTTCAGAAATCACATCCTTCCCAATCTAAGTTTCAGTGATAATCTCTACTCGGTCTGGGGGGGGGGGGGGGGGGGGGGTCAGACATTGTTGATGTACATGTTTTGAGGCATTGTATGGTGAGGTATCAATGTATATTCAGTTTGGGGTAACACCATGTGTATATCTACTTTGCAGTGTAGATTTGTTCATTGAGAACTTGTCTTGCTGTTTATTCTACTGCTGCGGAGTAGATTTTGCTTAGTGTTGATGTAGAACAAAATGTGAAATGCCTGACGTTCTGGAAGTGTTGCAAAAACATCTAGGCTACCGTGCAGACAAATTATTTCTATCATGAAAACACTGCAAGGAACAAAACTGTTTTGGAGTGACCGGGTTTTAGTCGAACCTGTTCACAACAAATGAGTTGAAATAACTATCGGAAATCAGGAGGCAAAAAAACCTGGATCAGAATTTCAGTCAATTAGAGACACAGTGAAGGAACAATTATCATTTTTGTTTTTACTCGATGGTTGCGGTCGATTAGATTCCCCGGGTTGACCCAGGTGTAAACCCAGTGCGTTCGAGTAGCTTCGACGTCATTGTCGAGGCTCACCCAGATCAGAACTAAGTAACCTGCTCATGGAGAAAAGTTACTCAGATCTGACCCGGGTGCATGACGTCACAATGAAAAACTTCCTCAATGGCTGCCATTTGTTAGTTGTTTAGCAGGACATTATCAGCAACTTTGTGAGCATTAAGTATTTCTTTTATCGGAAGACATGTATTTTTGTACCTTGTAAGATAATTTAACGTTGCAGTTTTACCACGAGAAAAAAATTGCTGTGAATTGCTGAAGAGTTTCAGATAATAAAAGTAGTTCCGGTCGGCTGTCCCATAATGCATGGTATGAATGCCAGGGAAAACTGGTGTTCATCTGGATGAGCACACCCGGGCAAGCTAATCAAATGCAACCAACTCAATTTTCCAAACCAACCAACCTTCCCCCCCCCAACAACAACTGCATCCTATGAGTTCATTCAACTACATATTTTTACATCCATAAACGAAAAACATCCTTTCTCAACAACCCTCAACCTCTGCATCAGCGACACTGTGCTGTGAGTACAGTCAACAAACTTGTCAAACTATACAGCAACCTACACCACCCCTACTCTTTTTTATTGAGTGAAACCAGCGCACACAGATCAGCTTGTCAAAATAAAGAACTTCCTACTCCAAGGAGGAAGAGTGGCAAATTACACTCCTTTGAAATGTCACTGTATTCACTGGTCCATTGCTAGCTCGACAGGTGTTCTGAAAGGTGAATCACAGCTACGTGTGACTTATATTCCCGGATGACAACAAAAATGTGAAGGAAGCGTTATAGCGCAAAATATTTGTACATAGGATCCAGAATTTATATACTGCAAACAAAAGATTATGCATACACACAGATGTCCACCCATCCAAATTTAAACCAAGTGCTTAAAACAAGGACAATTATAGTATTCTAACTGGATTTCACAATGGAGAGTTCGCATTCTCTTTTGACATTACAATAGCAGGGACTGGAGGGATAAATGCAGGCCTTGCCTAACACAGAAACAAACTACATGATGTTGCTCTTCCAACACCAGGAATTAAATTCCTGACAGAAGCCATCTACCTTCCCACGATCACTAGAAAATCAAACACTTTTGCGGACTAATTTGAAGGTGTACCAAAATAATAATCTGGGCCCAATTTTATAGAGCTGTTTTAGCACAAAACATAACTATTAAAGCACAAACAAAATAAGTTTATCAGAATAAAGGTTACCAGCCAAAATACCATGTCATACGTACCATCTGATACTGGTATCCTGCTTAGTTTTGCTTAGCATAACATTTTTAAGAAATATTTTTTGCTTAAGCAGCTGTATGAATTTGGGCTATGGGGAACAGAGGCTACAGAGCCCATGGCCTATGCGGCTTCTGTAATTCCAGTCTCCCCCCTCCCCCTTTTACACAATATTTAGTCGTTTCAGTAGATATTTGGATTTTTTTATGGAAACCTGAAACTGTAAATATGTTCTTGTCAGGCAGGGCCAGAAATGGGGGGACACATCATATAGAAAAACAGAAAGTCCACCACAACATTTTAAAGAAAGAAGAAAAAAAAAAACACCGCCAAAACTGTTTGTTTTCAAATACCAGAGTCCTAGAAACTACCATGTTACCAAAGCTCTCAGACTCGGATCATATTCGGATTTCACATTCTCTTCAGGTTTCCTCTCAAATGTCAGCAAGTCATGTGCAGTATAAGATTACCAGGAGATTCCTGCCATCACTATAATGTACCATCGTTGTCTTTCAATTTCATTCAAGTGTGAACTTTGTTATAATAGTAATTACATGTAGTTCATATACTTAAAGTATCAATGTGTTACACATCCCGCTAGATCAGGGCTCCAATTTGGGGGGGGGGATTTGCAAGAATGCAGGGCTTGTAGCTCAAAACTTTTGCTGGACCAGAAAATTATTCACAATACCAAAAAAAAAACTGTCTACACAGTGTCCTGATTAACCTGTTTTTATATGTACTTATGGGTACAACTTTCATAAATGCCTTACGTTCACACGGAGTGCTAACTGCCGATAGCTGTCTGCAAAGGTTACAAAACCATTACGTCATCTTCCGGTTGTTTTCGCGCGCGCGCACAAGAAAAATTACGTAACTCCAACCTTTTCCAGCTAGCTGAAGATGGCTGAAGTGAGTAATATAAACAATCAACGGAAGTGGTCTAAAGTGGTTAAGGTCAGTTGCGTTCACACGGCAAAATAGCGCTGTTAAAGTATCAAGTTTCACTGCTAAGTCGTAAAACTGAAGTTAGCAGCGGAAATTTTCGCTGCTAACTTTTGGAGTTAGCAGCGAAGTTAGCAGCGAAGTTAGCAGCGAAGTTGACTATTTTTGCATTCACACGGTCACAAATTTTTCACTGTTAGCTAGCAGCGAAGTTAGCAGCGAAGTTAGCTACTCGTGTGAACGTACCCTAAGACAAACTTAAACAGGTTTTAGGAGACAATGAATACTGCATACAATTAACACTACGATCCTTAGATACATTGTGTGTAGATTGCTATTTGTCATATCCCATGTAAAATTAATCTACCAGAACTGTCAGCATGTGTAGCTCTCACTTACTACTTAATCGCCTAGCGACACTGTGTGAAACTGGCTTTAGATTTATAGCATTTTTGTTAAATGTACACAGTCGCTCAACTATCTTTCATTCTGCATTCAGTCGTAAATTAGTTACTATTATTTTTGATAACTTACAGTACCATTACCACAAACAGCTTGACATTAATTATTCATTAAAATTGTAAACTCATCACTATGTTTCATATCTTATCTAACCTGTGAGCTATTACTTACTCTTTTGTAAAAAATTACATTTGGTAATCATTTGGTTAGTTTTTTATAACCCATACGAGTAGTTTGAACGAATTTGTCAATCTCTTTTATAAGCATTCTGCCTTAATTAGACAAAGAACTACAGACTTTGTGGAACAAAGTCACAATATTTCTCATAATGGCCATTTTGGTAATTAATTCATCAGCAGAAAAGCCGGTGATATCATTCCACTTGTGAGTCTATATATTTTCCAGCTGCTCTTTGATCAGAACACAGCCAAAGTATACTGCTGTGCTTATAGTATCCGCTTACGGTCAGTATTCTCCACTCATAGGAACAGTGCCTAATTTCTGCTTTAGCTATGCAAGCAAAGATTGCTTAGTACATTTATTAGTTTCCATGCTGGCGTAAGCACAAATTTTTGCACACTTCACAGTTAGCAGGGCCGGAAAGGGCCCAGTTGTACCATCAGCTGCCCCATGAAATACTGTTGTCACATTTGGGCCCGAGTTTCTGCCTCTCATTTAGCTTTAAAATAAGAGTGCAGAGGTGTATTGTTAATCTTGGTGGTAAAGAGTTGGTATTAACGGCACCTTTTTCCCATCGTACATGTACATAGGCCTGTAGCCAGCCACTGTCTTTTCTACAGATATTTTTACGGTAAATGTGCCACCAGAGTGTATGACCTGGTTCCTCCTATCAGGATGTTTGAGTGTGAAACCAGGCTTTCTGCTTCTTCTCACCCATACACTATTGCTTTGGTGAGATGTAGAACAAAGAGCCATTCCAACAGCTTTATTCCACGTACTGTATCTCTACAATCTAGACTGTTTTAAGAGGATTATTATCAATTCCTACCTTCAGCTCCCTTGAGTTATTTTCATCTTAAATGTTTTCTTCTCAATCCCCTCACCAAGAGTGGCTTTTCACCTTGTTTGGGGCTATACAAAAATTGCATAAATATGTTTTTTTTTTAATGACAGCAAATCCCTGTACTTGGTTGACTCCAGGTGTAGCTTTCTCAGCTATTAATATTCTAAAAATACACGGATGTTATTTGGTAACATTATACTAAGCACTGAGTAAGTGAGTCTGTGCAGTGCAGTACAGTACACTAGTGGTTGGCAACCAGTAGCAACGACCTCACTTGACCTCATTCATAAGGATCACTCAGTTCAGCCCAGTTCATACTTTATGAGAATGCAAAGCAAATTTGATGTCACAATGATGTCACATACTTGTAACAACCAGTTTGCTTAAGTTTGAAATGTACTAAACTCTTGCAAAATGTTCGCTGCGATTATAGAGTTGTGTTGTCAAATTGGCTTTGCCTTCTCCTTCACATTCCTATTCGCATCACATTCAGGCTTTATATGCGATAAATACTGATGAGGTCAAGCGAGGTCACGGCTACTAGTTACCCTCTAGAGTCTACCAGAATACAAAATATCAAACTCCCTAAAACATACCGTACATTATTGTGTGAACATTTTATCATCATGGTTTGCAATAAAGTCGTCAAACATTGACTTTGTAAACTGCAAAGTGACTTAAATGCGACATTTGCTTACGGCCTCACTAAAAAGCTTGCTCTTGGCTGATGATGTCACATTCACAAGGATTATGGGTTTAAGAAGGTGATTATAAATGCATCTAGTCATTGGGAGGTTGTTTTCCGTCCTCTAAAGTAGATTTATGATTCATCTCATAACTTAGATACCATAAGCTTCATATCCCTTCATTGGGCCATTGAAAGATGATCGCTCGTTTCTCGTCAGCAAACTATCGAGAGCAGATGAAGAAAATAACAAATTAGAGAGGTTTGCAAAGTCTACGGGGTACATACACAAAACGTACGTCAACACTTTGTGTGTTCACATGTAATTTGGCATCTATGTTTTACTTTGATACCGGCGTTCATACACATAGTAGAAAAACAGAGACCGATTTGCAGAATTTTAGTGGATTTTGTCCTGGATCAACAATACTTCCCACTATGTTGCTGTTTAAGGTATTATCCATGCTATATATTTGGAGAAAGAAGGATAAAAGAAATATCTTTGTTGTATTTTCGAGTGGAATGCATAGCCATTCACTCCCTGGGGCATTGCTTGTTTAAACCACTAGAGTAACAAAATCTGATGTGTGTCCATTGTGAACAATTATGCTAATCATATCTGAATCTGTATTCATATCAGTAGATTTGCAAAATCTCTTTATTATCCATTGTAATTCAACAACTCAAAAGAGCGAGGAGCATGATCCTTACTGAAGATGAGATAATGCTTATCCCTTTTACATTGTGGCCTGTCGTGGCAGTTGAGAGCACCGGACTCAAGCTCTGGTGTTTCTGATCTGAAGAGTGTGGGTTCGAGTCCTGGTTATGGCACTTATGTCCTTGAGCAAGATACAGTGTATTTACCACGGTTGTTTTGTCCTTCGGATGCGACATTAAGCCATGGGTCCTGTGTACTAGGATTGGTGGTCCACGTACAAGAGTTCCAGAACCCTTATCATGGAAGAGTAAGGGTTAACCCCGGAGTTTCTGTTTAACACTGTCACAAGCACCCTCCTCTACAGGTTTCCTCAGGCTTGTGAGCTACAGTGAATAAGTTTACTTATGAGGCATCTTTGGTTTCATTACCAGAACTATTCAATGATAACAATAACTATAACGAAACAAGTTCTTTGGTACAAGCACTTTACAATCAACCTACATGTAATTGTTATATCAAGAAGTACACACAGTTTTGTGCATGTATATTAAACCTACTAAACCACAACATGATGCACAATAGAGCTGATACCCCATGTTGAGATCACTTCACCTCCATTGTGTTTGTTGTAATTCAAAACCACACCCAAACCCCCTATGAAAACAAAATCTAGAATTACCAAAGAGAACTTATGATCATTTTCTTCAAGCAAGAGCCCCAAATCCACAGAAGAAATGATGAGAAACTACACTGACTTTTTGGCTGGGCCTTCCTGAGTGAAACACAAGGACTCGAGCCGTATTTTTAGAAAGTTATCACTATTGAGGTATTTCATGTGGGTCAGAAATAGACTTTGGTCAAAGGCGGTTTCAATCAGGCATATCAGCAGTAATAAAGCAACCAAAGGATATTGGCTCATCGGGCACATTTTTAGACTTTCTACCATTTTTTTTACCAAAGATTACACTTGCCAAAACTTGTTTTAATATTAAAAGTTCTTAAGCGATCAGTGATGAAACTAAGACAATTATTTCAAAAGGGGGATCACGGACATCAATCCCCGCCCCCTCCCTTACAGTATACACTGCTGTTGATTTTCAATAAACGCGTTTGACAAGCTGTCAGTTAACGGTAATATTGGCATTTGACAATTACCAATGCTTCTCATGTTACAGCACACAGTTATTGTGCATTGACAAGATTTTTAAAGACCCTGACCTTGTTGGAGCTACAGAAAGCATAGTTTCAAAACAACACAAATTAATATATTATATTCTTATACGGATCACAAGGAATTGTCAAACAAAGCAAAAAATCAATCAAGCATTTCCAAGTAGAAACCATGGAAATGCTTGCATGCTGGAGACTCTTCCCCTTTTTGAAACAAGTCTTGATCTTGAAAGCACCATTGAAAAACCACCCAAAACCCCTAGGCATAGTGTTAGCCACAGGGGTGTCTGGGTGTCTTTTGGACACCCTGTTTTAAAATTGAACACCCTGCTTTATCTGTCATTTACATGTAAATCATGTATTGTAAATGAACAATTTGAAACCCAGTTTTTAAAATTTCTAGCAAATTTGTATACCCTTTTACCAAACCCTGGCTGAAACCTTGCCCCTAGGTTACAAAGTGTTATGCAACAAAGGTCCTTACCTTGGGATGCATGTTGAAGTATCGTTTACGATCAAAGTCTTTCTTTTCATTCTCCGCATAGTAAAGAAGGTAGCCCTCTTTGATAACAAAGAACCTGGAGGTCAAATAAGACAGTAACTGGCATAACTAACAAAAGAAAAACGTGGTACAAGAAGCAAGAATAATAGAAAACAAGAGAAAATGGAACTCAAAAAGAGTTTTGCTTGAATAAGGGAATAAAAGAGTGGCAAGGAGGTCTTAAACAGCTGTTTTAAACCTTGCAGGGTCGTGGACATGCGTTAAAGAACCGAATCCAAGGCGAGGTCCTTTACTGTATGGCCGTGACTCTGCAAGGTTTAAAATGGCCGTTTAAGACTGGGTCACAACTTATTTATAATCATTCATAAATGCCCTTTTTGTTAAAAAGCATGTAATAACGTAAGACAATCTGTAAAACATTGTTATTTTGTAAATGTTCAATTCCTGTCATGTAATCGGGCTTCATTTGGTGAGAGACCAAATTGCATGCGATGCGTAACAGTTGTAAATACACACACGCACTAATACACATTACATTGAGTAAGGGTATGTGTTAATTGCATTACGCTTAAATTTGCACCTGTGTAAGCTTGCGCGCCAAGACCTCTGTGTGTGTTTGAACATTTTTACCATGTCTCTACTACACATTAACACATGACCAGGTGATCTCCTCTATGTCACATGATTCGGGGCAAGCTTTTGTGAACACCCATACACAATTCTGAATGAATGTGTGTGGCACAACAGTATAAGGGTTAGCCCATTTGGAGGTTGCTATACAAAAGCTTGCCAAGAACGATATGGCATAGCAACTGTCTCTAAAGTCTAAGGAATTCAAAGTAACTTGTGACTAAGCAAGTCATTTTACCAGCCATTACTTAAATCCAACTCATAAGACTTATTGCAATACCTGTTATCATCAGGCTTAGTTTAAAATCAAGGAAATACTGCAGCAAACCATCTTGAAATTTGATTAAAACAAACCTTTTTTGCCATTTTCCAGAATTGGTTGGCGTTCCAAAGGGTTTCTTCCAAAGCGTTCCCCACAGCTGAACCTTTGACAGCAAAAGGTCATCTATAATCTCCGTCATTTCATCTACAAATGTTGTATGAATGTTTTCTACAAATGCACTCCTTCTCGATTAGTTTGGAAGAAATATTCTTATGATCACTCAATCCTCTCCATTTCTTCTTCAAGGTATATCAGGATAGTGATGAAACAACGGCACAATTCTGTTTCACAATCACTCTCCTTGAAAGGTTATGATGAATTCAACCAGTGGTAGTCCGTTCTTGAAGCATTTACAAAGATCAAATGACTCGTTGTTTTCCTTTCGAAGTCAGCTTAACTCTAACATCCACTTTCAGTTCCGATGCTGCAAGAATAAAGGATTACAATAATCTAGTTATTGTTTTCTTTTATTTGTTTTTTAACCCACTGAAAGTGAGTGTCGCTGTTTGGTAGCAGCAATAAAAACAAATTCAGGAAGATTACATACAATTGAGAGATAACCATGTACTTGTAGTTGATGTATGAGTAACCTTAAAAATAACACCAAAGTCAGTCAATGCAAGGATTTTCCAGAAATGTTTGCGCCTCTACCTATCGTTATATTGTATAAACATTGATTCTATATTGTGAATCCAGTAATCCACAGCAAAAGAATACTGAACCATTCTGGGGGGCTTTCAGGGATTCAGAGATTATTCTACAAACTTCATAGGTTTAAAAAATATGGAAGGACCACCCCAGACATGGCATGATTTTCGACAAATATGAAATAAATACTGTAACTACTTAAGGTATGTAGTTGTTGTGACCAGAGCTCTATATTTCACATTGAATGCTTGTTTAAAAGAGCTCTCCTCTCCTGGTAGTTTCTTCTCACAATATCTTCTCACTATGAGCAAATATTCTCTTTTTACGTTATTATATTAATATAGGTCTAATTTATCCTTTTCATCATTTTTGTTTTTGTCCAACTTGTTTGTCAGTATGTTCTCGTTGCTGTTTATAATGTTGTGGTCGAGTGGATAAGAACAGCGGACTCAAGCTCTGGTGTTTCTGATCAGCAGAGTGTGGGTTCAATCTCGGTCGTGACACTTGTGTCCTTAAGCAAGACACTTAACCATTATTGCTGCATCCTTAGGATGGGATGTATTAACTAATTTTGGTTGTGAAGCCGAGGACTCTCAGAAAAAGCGAACTTAATTACTGTACTTAGCCAAGAGCCCCATGGAGAGAAGACAATGAAGAAAGTTTCAGTTTTAGATGTGGGAGGAAAACCCCAGAGAAATATTCTAGGGAAACTCACGCAATCAGGGAGGGACTGAATCCCAATCCACATAGTGCCCCCGATGGGATTTGAACTGGGTTCTCCAGAGGTGGAAGGCAAGGCAAGATACTGCTATGCCAGCCTGATCACCAACCTGACCGTAAAGCTGTAGGTCCTGCGTGTTGTGTAATGCGCGTAAAAGAACCCAGTGCACTTATCGAAAAGAGATGGGGGTTTACCCTGATGTTCCTGGTTTAATCGGCAGCATATTGCGCCACAGCACCTTGTAAACCATTACATGGTGATATGTAAAGGAGTAGGTCTCATACTTCAAAACATAGCTCCGCATACCTTTTAGGAAAAAAAATACTGAGTGCTTTGATACGCCCTTCAGGTGAAATAAAGTGCTATATTACGCCCATCAGGTGTAATAAAGCGCTATATAAGGACTTAGTATTATATGTCTCCATGCATTCTGTTTTGTAGAACTCAATTTGTGGTTACTTAAATTCACTTTCTCTTCATTGTAGGCCTATTGTTTAGAAATGTTTATAAAGTATGGAAATATATGAGAGTTATTAACTGAATAGAATTGAATTGAACTGAATTGACTAGCTGGAGGCATTAAAGGTTTCTACGAGTGAGCTACAGAAAAACAAGATACTGATAATAATAAGAAACCCACCCAAGATACTGAAGTAGAAACCCATGCAAGTTAAAAACTTGCTTAGGCAAGTTTTTAACTTGAGCGGGATTCTGTTTTGCACTCAACACTGAAACCCTGTATGTATTTTAGGCCTACTGTGAACAATCTTTATCACCTTTATCAACACTAATGTTTGCATCCGTGTCAATAATTGATACACTGCAAGACTGGCGATCACAACACTACTTGGATCTATGACTGACTCGAGTGCAGACTATTACATCTTCATGGTGCATGGCTAGATTTAAACAACAAAATTATGCCTTCCAAACATAAAAGACAGAATTAAGTTACTGTACAAAGATTGATTTGTGCAGTTCACAATCATGTTTAAAACTTAAGTTGCTGTTTTCACAATGACTAGATTGTTGTCTAGTTACTGCATCACAGTTTATTGACTTGTGCAACTCATAATCATAGACGATAAACCAATGTTTGTATGAGAGAGATTGGCTATTGCCAACTTGGTGTTTATATCTGCATGTGGGAGCTATGTGGAGTTTTCTTGTTGGGTAGATCACCTTATTAATAAACAAACAAGTTGCCATATCCGACCATTACTTTTTCACTCGATATAAAGAAACTTTAACTTATTTTGATAAATTGAATACTATTTTTGGTCATAATGAATGACAATGTGGTGTGCAGATTCAAGATATTTCCCTTTAAACATTCTGATCGCAAATATATTATCTGGATGAATGAGGAAACCTTTTGAAAAAAAGAAATTAATTTGGCAACAGTTCATGTTCAGTGCATTACCGTTTAGTTTTGCAAAAAAATAGTTAGTGGCCTGACGTTTCGACCCTAGCAGAGTCTTTCTCGAAGGCTAAATGATTAGTTTTATTTCCAATTGCCATATCTGGCCTCCACTTTTTAAGGTTACTTGTGCCATTCTTCTCTTTGATGAATGTTTGACTTTTTGTCCTTATGAAAATCCTCCCCAACAACTGGTTTCTAAACAGGGTGAACACATTAATTAAAATGTAAATGACCTCTAATTGTTGTAAATATAGTCTAACAAATTGATGAGGAGAGTATTTGAAAGAGAACTAGTGCCTATCTAGTGAAGGTCTGATACGGCAAGTCCGCCACACATTCTGACAATTTGGTGGAATACTTACCACAGTCCGTTGAATCTACAAACAATCACTGCAGCGATTAAAGTGAGCGTGCTTTCGTTTCTGATGGACTAAATACACAGACGGACAACTGCGCGCTGACAAAACATTGTTGTTATCGCGACTTGTTTTAATGTTGGCAGGTCACACAGACGATCCTTATTCCTTTCGGCCTCACAGAACACACAAATTATGCCAAAGAGTGCACAGAAGCAGGTAAACGATACCTAATTATCCTGCTGTTTAATAATACTAATAGACGCAGGGAAGACATCAAAAATGTTCAGAGTTTTTGGCGCTTGCAAAACTGAGACGTTCCCTTTTCGTCAGTCACGGGCGCTATGTAGTGGCATGAATGACCATTCAATTACATTTAGTTTACTTCCGGGAGACAAGCAGTTTGTTTGTTGTATAACGACGGCTGATTGCTGTCAAAATGTTTTGTCCCTGAGAAGTTAATGTATCCCTTCTCTACGATTTATCATACACAGAAAAGAAGGAAATTACTTCATTTTAAATTAGAATAAATAAGAGTAATTTGTTAAAACATTCGCATAATGTTCACACACTCAGAAAACAAAAACAATTCCAACTGCATGTCAATTTAATTTTGGCTGAATGTTCTATGAAAAAAACTTATCTGGTACAACAGCCGTCAGTACACACGTACTCGAAATAAACATTACACAAGAGGGCGTTGTCACAACTACATGTAGTTGTGTGTACAATGTATACACAAAAGTCTGCGAACCGCAGGCGAAAAGTGCAACTTCACCGAGAGTGATCAGCAAAGAGTGGAATTAACATATACCAGGGGCGGATCCAGGAGGACTAAATATGAGGACTAATTTCATACTTGAACGTTTTCAGTAATACTGCTGTAAGATAAGTTTATCACGGCGTGGGGTCCAGGACCGCTTTTAGGACCCGGGAAATGTTTGAAACGTTACATGCTGTCTGGTGCATGCAGTGGACATTTCAGAACCTTTTTACAAGTAATATTGTATCCGTTAAAAATTCGGAAACAAGGGAGGGGCGCACATGCTGCACCCAAATCCACCACTGGTTATTCATTCGGCACACCCTGCAAGCAATAGTTTTTAATTGTGATTTCATGTTTGTCTTTACAACAAATAATATTCATGTTTAAGATAACTCATTGATTTAAACACATGTTGCATGGATGGTAAGCTTATTTTATCTAGTTTTATGCGACTTACATTTCTGCGAGCATGCTAGGAAGTTTGCCATTTAATTTAGTGGGACAACCCCCAGGAAAAAGGACAAAATGTGGCGTGACCTCCATTTAAAACTGATTATTTGAGTCCAAATGCACTTTTTTGAATCAAAAAGTGCCCTTCTTTTCTGTCTACTAATTAAATAGAAATTAATACTTTTTAAAAAGAGGAATATATAAACTATACAATGCCAAACGACTTTGTATGTTTCACAAAAGTACTTTCCCGAAACAGAGGAAAACGTCCCCGGGTGCATGAATTTTAAGGGAATTTCACTTTTGTTAAACAGATCGCCGTGAAAGGCGTTGAGCAGATGCACGCTAGTTCTTCATAATGCTTTGTAAAAGGCTCTGAGAGAAATGCAAAGTTAAGTTTTAACAAGCTAACATTTAGAGCAAAAACCAGAATTTAAAAAAAGGATGGAGTTCGTGGCATGCTTTATTGCTTACGTCTCGACAGCGCTCTATATCATGGAGATCAACTGAAGCAGGTATGGTGCTTAACAATTTTCTGCTAAAAGCAAAAATATGCAGGACATACCAGTCACAGATGGTATATAAGACACTGTATTTTGGATGGTAACCTTATTCTGGCAATTGTTATGCTTAGGTAGACCTAGTTTTTGTGCAGCTCTATGAAGTTGGGCTCATAGCCCCGTAGACGGTCTCACTTTTAGGAGTAGAACTATCCAAGAAATTTGAAAATCAGCAATTTGTTTCTATATCGCGTCTGCTTCGCCAAAATTGTATTTATTAACTGGAAAATAACAGTTGTTTGAAACCACTTTCCAATTTTATGTCGCTCCGCCACCATAGAGTCTTATTGGGAGTAACACTGTATGCTTTGCTTCTTAGCACACACAAAACTACTCAGCCCAATTTCATGGCTCTGCTTACCGCCGAATTCTGCGCTTACGATCATCATTCCGCCGAATTTCTGCGCTGAGCTGTGTATAGACTGTGCAAGTCTCGCGCGTATTCGAACACTGGGATCCGTTAAAGCGCGTGAGTTTGTTTCTTTCACGTGTTAAAGCAATGTACGTGGGACCACAGTGGTCCCAAAAATGTTCGAATACGCGCGAGACTTGCACAGTCTATTAAGCGAAGAATGCCTAGAAATGTGGAGTACGCACGCGCACAAGCGAAAAGTCTCTGCTTACCCGTGAAATACGCTTGACGTAAGCAAATAATTCCCTGCTTCCATAAGCCCCAATTATTTGCTTACAGTAAGCAGAGCCATGAAATTGGGCGATAGACCGTGCAAGTCTCGCGCGTATTCGAACATTTTTGGGACCACTGTGGTCCCGTCCCACGTACATTGCTTTAACGCGTGAAAGAAACAAACTCACGCGCTTTAACGGATCCCAATGTTCGAATACGCGCGAGACTTGCACAGTCCATTGCTTCTCAGTATGCATGAGTGCGCTATTGTTTTAAAACAATGGCACGCACGCCCAAAAGAGGGCAGTACGCGAACTGCGCCGTGCTTTCCTTTTTGTGACGTTTATAGTTATGCAAAGAAACCCAAACTTTTTCAGCGCGTACAAAGTACACTAACAACACACACAACAAAAGCAACCGAGTTCACACAATACCGTTATTGTTATTTGATGAATGACTGGAAAAAATTGTGCTTCGACCGAAAGAAAAAAGAAAAGTGCATTAATCTCATCAAATTAGACGATCAATTGGACTGAATTAACAAGAACATGGGTTGCAACAAATCTGCTGTTCGTGTTGGACCTGCAATGCCGCCTGGAAAGAAACGCACAGTTGGCAAGTCTTGCGCTCAACACCAAACGCGCCAAAGCGCTTGGAAACGCATGGTACGATTTCGCCAAGTGAAGGTAAAAAATTGTAAAATTATTTGAAATGGAAGAGTTATTGTAAAGGTAGTTCATTAGCATGTCCTCCCCCCCCCCCCGACTCAAGTTGATTCCACTGGAGTTCAGGAAATGTTGGGGTTAAATAAAAGTTACACATGCACTTGTACTGAACTTTCACTTTCATCAGCGATGCATCATGGTGGAACGTCATTTTAACATTTGAACCCGTTTAGTAGGCCGACTGTTCACGATTTCCAACCCAAGCAACTAAACACATTTTAGGAAAACTTTACTTGTTTTTGTATAAAGTAAATATTGAATTATTACTATTATTATAATACCTACAGAATAACGAGACAGTGTAATCATTACTATAAAATACATTTTAGGCTGAGTCATATCAGTAAAGATAAGATCCAACTCGCTTCTCACAAGGGGATCAGGTTGGCTCAGTGGTTTCATTCCCTGCTTTTCACATTTGTGGACCCCGGCTCAAATCCCACATCAGACCGGAGCCTTGCATGTAGTTTTGGTCTTCAGTATATACCCGATTGCATATAGGCTTTCCCCATTTGGGGTTTTTCCTCCCTCATCTAAATCTGAATATTTCTTCTTGTTTCCTAATCACCATCCTATTATTGACGCTTACGGTTTTGGATGTGTAAATAAAAAATTTAAAAAATATAAATACAACTTCATTTGTGTGTGGTACATGTCTTGAGTTACCACACATCATCTGAGCAGAATATTGTGATATCAGTGCACATTGAGTTAGATTCACAATCTGAAAACGGTTCGCCTTCAAAATATTTCTTTGCAACCAGTCCTGCACCAAGGCCTGTTTATTTTGTTATTTATTCATGTATTCATTTGTTTATTAAATAAATAGTTAATTAATTAATTAATTTATTTATGTATTCATTTATTTATTTATTTATTTATTTATTATTTATTTATTTATTTATTTATTTATTTATTTATTTATTCAGTAAGAAAAATTGACTGAAGTACCATAGATCCCAGCTCACACAAAAACTACAACAATGCAATTAAAACACAAGAAAAAAGGTTACAGAGAAAAACGTTACACATGATCTATAGCTCACGTAAAAGCTACAGAAAAGTAATTGAAACAATGAAGAAGAATAAAGGAGGTTTATGATTTCGGGTGCTCTGGTCCTCTTGTTTTATTGATTCAATATTTATGCACAAAAAATAAGAATAAGTGCATCCCTTTTATTTCTAGGGTTTCCATTTCACACGAGGGTCAGTTGAGAAACAAAAAACCATACAAGAAACACAGTATATTTGCTGCTTTATCATTGTTTGATAACACTATGTCAATTGCGTATATAGCTTTTTATTTATTCGAATGAGTTTAGTCTTATTCCTGGCTGAAATAATGTAGACACTTTCAGGGACACATTTTTTATATTGTTTTAATTATTATTTAATTATTATTTTTTCGGTTCTCGACATGAGAGTGGAGGCCGCCGACACGATAAAGCCACGGCATCGCTAGGGGTTAGACTTTTTTTTAATCGCCCAACATCTCAATATCAGGTGTACTGTACGAAAAAACATTTGTTTTGACTTTTGTTTAGCTCATCTTTTAAATTGTAATAATATTGGGTGCGTTCGAGTGAAGCTCCCCCGACGTTAACCCAGGTCAAGTCCGAGTCAGCCCCGACAACGCTCGTATACAAACGGCCTTCTCGTGAGAATGTTTTGGGGTCAGCAGAAGTCAAAGATCAGAATTCACCCGTTGTTTAATTTTATTTTCAAAACGTTAAGAGAATGTGACAGGTATAAACATGCCCCCGCTAATTGTCGGTTTTTGTAAACTTCTCAGTCAATTCTTTAACTAATTCTTTTAATGCCCAATAATTTAAATCGCGTGCCCTCCACGTCAAATTTCCAGGCGCTCCCATAACTCCATATCATGAAGACATCTCTAACTTAGTAGTTCACCCCTGTCTTCATTACATAATACGACAGAGACCGTAACTCAGAACAGCGTACCGACCCAATATAATGAGTGTTCCACTCATTATATCCGTTAATTATTTAACATTTACCTTGTCAGTTTCCCTTGTGATTTATTATTTTATCATAATTTACCAGATAATTGTGTTTTCATAATCAGGCGCCCATTACTTTTGTTGTTAAATTTAGAGCCCGCGACTAAACAATATTTTTCAAAAGTTACACCAGTGAAGTATTTTCTCTGTCGAGCCTATTTGTTTCTGAACGCAAACCGCAGGTTGGGTCAACTTACCAGCATCTTGGAGGAGGCGACAGTCCAGCGTACGAGGCTGGGGCACCTCAGCAACCAGACAGTGTGCTCTATACCGATAACAAACCGCCCAACGGTATGGAATTGACTAAAAGCCAGAGAGCTATTAAGAAAGCTTGGGGAGGTAAGGTTTCTTGTTTAAGAGAAAAGTATTGTACAAATTCTCCAAAATTATTTCCTTCAATTATTTCTTACGTGCAAGACATAATGCAGTGCGCTCGATTTCACAAAGAACTAAGATTGATCTTAACTGCAAATCAATCATAATTGCTAAGCAAAGTGTGATGTCACAACAAAAATCACTATGGCAATACTGACAAAACTCATCTTAAAATGAATCTTGGTGCTTTGTGAAATCGGGCCCAGCTAGGCTTTCATTTGGCGCCATTTCATTTAGACCACAGCGTATTACTTACCAAACAGACAATACAGCATTACAAAAAGTTCAAAAAACAAAATTAACATTTTTTTGCTTTAAAGCAACTATGGTGGAGAAAGGGACATTTTCAGAAGTGCTTTTATTGAAAATTTGCATGGAATTTGAGGTGCGTATGTGGAAGGGAAGGTTGTTTTATAGTTCCAGAACGACCAGGGGAAAGGATCTGTAAGCAGCAGATTGAAGGAATTTGCTACTTGGTTTGCGCGAAGTCTAGCTCGAGTTTGACTGTAAAATGTAAAACAAGATGGTAGACATGCTGGTGCAGAATTCGTATGAATTAAGGTTTCCATTTGAGTTCCAGTCATAGAAGATATTTCTCTATTTGCAGAAAGTAACCAGGCCGAGGCCCAAGTCCTTCTTGAACTTCAAGAATTGGGTATCGTCAACTTCCATTCCTCGTCATCCGGCGCTATATCTTTCTCTGTGGCGGAACAGGCCGACAATGAAGAGGCTCTGCCCCCACGCCGGCTTCCAGCTCGTCTCGCTAGATTGGACAATGTCCCGGCTGTGCCGGACTCGGAGAAAGCTGATAAATTGGAGGCAGATATGAAAGCTGCTGTGGAACGGCGCAAGGTATAAACGCATTGTGGCAAAATTAAACACAGGTTTTAGAAACAGCTGTTTGTGCACGTTGTTCATTTCCTGTTGGTTGAACTTCCCATGTTCTTGTTGCAGAGGATTAAAGACACAGAAATTAAGTAATACTTTCAAGGGATATTTCTCTCATTACAATTAGTATTACGCATGTGCGTAAATCACTGTATACTCAGTACTTTCCCTGAGTCATGTGTACAAAATCTATAGGCATATTACTCGGACGGGATTCGAACCCACGACCTTTGTCATCATCTAGAGCAGGTCCCATTTTTACAAAGCTGCTTAATTAAGCAGCAAATGTTGCTTAACAACTATCTACTAAGCACAAATAAGCAGGGTAAGCAGTCACTTGGTATATGTTTGATGGTATTTTGGCTGTTAGCCTTATTCCGGTAAGCATAATTTTATTGTGCTTAACATGCACTTTTTTTCTTTAATTAAACAGCTCCATGAAAATATATTCAAATTATTATTGTAAAGCATATGCTTGAAACCCTTCAAACGTGATTGCATTTCGGTCTCTGCGATCCCTTTATCACCGGTACTCACACAGCGCAAGCAGGAAGCTCTGAGAGAGCGACTCCGTGCTCATTCCCGCCTTGGCACGCATCATCAGAAAACAGCAGCCGAGGCTGAGCGTGCCCTGAAGCAGAAGGCCGCCGATAAGATTGCCTCAAAGGAGGCAGCCTTCCAGGACAACTTGGACAAGCAGAGAGAGGCTCGGCTCGAGAGAGCAAGGGCCCAGTCACGGGCCGCTGAGCACGCACAGGAGTACGTGAAGGAAGTTGAGAAGACTGTCAAGGAGAAAGCTGCCGATGCCATCGCCAAGAAGCAGATCCGATTCGAGTCCCACATGCAACAACAGGAGGCTGAGCGAATGGATCGCATCAGAGCAAAGTCTCGCTTGGAGGAACATGCAAAAGAGGTCAGACAAATATTGCTTATGTTTTCAAAGTGTTGAGTCTGCAGGTCTGGTTGATATTAAGGTAGAGAAGGATGAAGTAGTTAGGGGAGGGCGAGGAAGTCGGGCGGGGTGTGGGGGGGGGGCTGAGATGAGATAATAGTTTGTATAACTCGTTTCAAGCTCGTGACGGTGAAGATTGATACGCCTATTTCCAGGCACACAAAAGTACTTTTTCCTGTATACAGAAAGTATTGAGCAACAAAATGGCTCCTGACAATATTGCAATACTGTCACATTTTTGTTACTATAGAATTAACCCCCCCCCCCAAGACATGTTAAATTCCCATTCCCATGCAGAATGACTTATGAATGTCAGATAGTCAATCAAAATTTGCACGGTAGTTGCTTTACGCCCTTTCTTCGGCAACTTTCGCTATCGACCGTCTTTCGGGCACCAGCGGATTGTAGTGGTGATGGTTTTAAAGATACAAAGACAAGACACTAGAAGATAACGGTCGTTGCGGTGTATGTTTGTTCGTTTGATGGGATGTTTGTGATTGTTTAATTTGTTTTTGTTTGTTTGTGTGCTTTGTTTTCCAGGTTGCAGACGGTTTGATCAAAGAGAGCCAGGAGAAAGCTGCCGAGACCGTGGCCGTGAAACAGAACGCCGTTGAATCCAACATTGAACGCCGCGAGCGCTTTCGCACACAAAGGTAGGATACCAACATTTTCGTAACACTCATGTAGGTCCAAAATGGGACTTGCAGATACAGAAAAAGTGTACCTTAGTAAAGAGATAATTAAACTATGAACCGTTGTACCACGTCCAGGGTGTTGCTGAATCAGCGCCATCGTGACAACATCTGCAAAGCTCTGGCTCGACGCATCACTGAGCAAGAAGAACAGGCAGAGGTCGACATGGACTACGAGATCGAGACAGCTCAATACAGCGAAGAAGAGGACAATTTCTTCGAGCCTGAGTTGCAGTGGCTCATCTAGATGAGTCGCTAAAAAAAACATTAAAACCTAAAATTATAAACTTATTTAAATTAAGTAGTAAAAATTCCTTGGGCAATGATGTTGAGAAGTTCGTGCATCATTTCAGAAAGAAAACAAATCTTGTTGAATTTGTTGAAAACATTTTTGTTGACAAAAAGGTTAACAATAGGTTGGAAGGAGATTGGAATCTGCGCGTTTACAGCCGAGGAGGATTCTTTACAAATATCTAGTAATAAGATCACCAACCACTGGGTTGATTTCACATTCACAAAATAGCCACCGAGATCAAACCGATGTCGAGGTACTGTGAAGAAGGTCGAGAGGAGGATACGAGTTTGAGGTTGAAGAACCAGACCCACAGAGAAATTGCCTCCATTACTAAGCTTTTCGTTGTGTAAGAAAGTTTAACATCACAGGTTTTGGTACAATATGCCTACTATGAAAATGATTCCTTTACTTTTAAGCCGGCCTCAGGTCGACCTACGATGTTCTTGCGCCCGCAACAAATCGTCGGCAACGCGCAGACAAAATATGCTCAGGTCACAACAACTGAGAAATCGTGCGACCGTCGGGATCACGTCGTACAAGTTGAAATTGTTCTATTCTTGCGACTGTTAATTTTTTCGAGCGGCGACTGTTTCCGATTGTCTTAAAATCATCGCAGTTACGCTCAGGTCGTACATAATCGCCGACTGAAAAGTTCCCGATGGTCTTAGCTCAGGCGCAGTGTGATCCTGAAAAGTCAGTCGCCGACTGTTTTTTGTTGACGCAAGGTCGACCTGAGGCCGGCTTTAGGTGACCGAATATAAGATCCTTGCTTCGGTGGTTTTGGAGCAGCGTGGAAACTTGTAGAGCCAACTTTAAAAGAAATGCTGGTTTGGAGCCACTGATAGAATGACACAAATTCACAATCTCAGACTCAAAGTGTTGGAAACTGCTTACTATCCATACAAATATAGAGGAATGCTACGGCAAACGACACATTGATTCTTACACGACAACAACTTAAAAATGATCTTACAAACACTAACATTCTCCAGAACAAGGCACTAAACACGTATACATTTGAAAACTGTTTTAACAACTAGCACATAATCCACATGAACAACAATTTTATAATAATAACGGACTATATTAACACATTAACATTACACATTCCAGACGTTACACACGCACAGAAATTAACAACCAGTAAGAACACAATGTATGGTGTTCCATAGAGGACGGTTGTGAGTTGGTCCGTCGTAGTTGAGAGTTGGTCCATCGTAGTTGAGAGTTGGTCCGTCGTAGTTGAGAGTTGGTCCGTCGTAGTTGAGAGTTGGTCCGTCGTAGTTGAGAGTTGGTCCGTCGTAGTTGAGAGTTGGTCCGTCGTAGCTGAGAGTTGGTCCGTCGTAGTTGAGAGTTGGTCCGTCGTAGTTGAGAGTCGGTCCGTCGTAGTTGAGAGTTGGTCCGTCGTAGTTGAGAGTTGGTCCGTCGTAGTTGAGAGTTGGTCCGTCGTAGTTGAGAGTTGGTCCGTCGTAGTTGAGAGTTGGTCCGTCGTAGTTGAGAGTTGGTCCGTCGTAGTTAAGAGTTGGTCCGTCGTAGTTGAGAGTTGGTCCGTCGTAGTTGAGAGTTGGTCCGTCGAAGTTGAGAGTTGGTCCGTCGTAGTTGAGAGTTGGTCCGTCGTAGTTGAGAGTTGGTCCGTCGTAGTTGAGAGTTGGTCCGTCGTAGTTGAGAGTTGGTCCGTCGTAGTTGAGAGTTGGTCCGTCGTAGTTGAGAGTTGGTCCGTCGTAGTTGAGAGTTGGTCCGTCTTAGTTGAGAGTTGGTCCGTCGTAGTTGAGAGTTGGTCCGTCGTAGTTGAGAGTTGGTCCGTCGTAGTTGAGAGTTGGTCCGTCGTAGTTGAGAGTTGGTCCGTCATAGTTGAGAGTTGGTCCGTCGTAGTTGAGAGTTGGTCCGTCGTAGTTGCGAGTTGGTCCGTCGTAGTTGAGAGTTGGTCCGTCATAGTTGAGAGTTGGTCCGTCGTAGTTGAGAGTTGGTCCGTCGTAGTTGCGAGTTGGTCCGTCGTAGTTGAGAGTTGGTCCGTCGTAGTTGCGAGTTGGTCCGTCGTAGTTGAGAGTTGGTCCGTCTTAGTTGAGAGTTGGTCCGTCGTAGTTGAGGGTTGGTCCGTCATAGTTGAGAGTTGGTCCGTCGTAGTTGAGAATGGTCCGTCGCAGTTGTGAGTTGGTCCGTCGTTGAGAGTTGGTCCGTCGTAGTTGAGAGTTGGTCCGTCGTAGTTGAGAGTTGGTCCGTCATAGTTGAGAGTTGGTCCGTCGTAGTTGAGAGTTGGTCCGTCGTAGTTGCGAGTTGGTCCGTCGTAGTTGAGAGTTGGTCCGTCATAGTTGAGAGTTGGTCCGTCGTAGTTGAGAGTTGGTCCGTCGTAGTTGAGAGTTGGTCCGTCGTAGTTGTAAGTTGGTTCGTCGTTTTTAGTTGAGAGTTGGTCCGTCGTAGTTGTGCATCTATGGAACACCATCGTCGGCAACGCGCAGACAAAATATGCTCAGGTCACAACAACCGAGAAATCGTGCGACCGTCGGGATCACGTCGTACAAGTTGAAATTGTTCTACTCTTGCGACTGTTACTTTTTTGAGCGGCGACTGTTTCCGATTGTCTTAAAATCATCGCAGTTACGCTCAGGTCGTAAATAATCGCCGACTGAAAAGTTCCCGATGGTCTTAGAATCTTCGGTCAAAGTTTATCCAAAACAAACGAACAAACACAGACAATAAGCTCCACATCAGCATTTTCTTTTAAAACATGGCATAAAACACGCAAGTCACCCGGACACATTGGGTTGATACTGACCTTTATCAAGCTGCTCTCATTGTCGTTTTCTCTGTTACCGAAAGCGACAATAACATCCCGATTGGTATCATATCAGACAAGGGGTCAGACCATTTCCCCTTTCAGCCTCGGTTTGGTTACATCGATACGGCTTGGGAAAACAAGATAATTGTTACTTGGTAAAGGTTGATATCGGATAACCTTTTTTGCGGCCCTTACATGTATGTTAAAGGAGCTTTCAAGTGGCAAACTGGTGCTTTAAATTGCTCAACTTTGACCCCGCTAAATTAGACAAAGCTGGTGAGGGGGGAGCGTCACCTCTCAAGTTTTTAGAGTTTATTATCTTATAGCAGCTAGTTCTGTAAAGTTCGGGTCAAAGGTGAGAATTTGATGCATGGAGTTTTTCCAGTGAAAAAGCGAGCAGACAGCACCTTTAAGGAGACGATGGAGAACCCAAAGCTTATTGTTGGTGGCAATTTCAATTGTAATGTGTTCCAAATTTAAAATCATTTTGGAATATTTTAGTTGTTTTCCCTCTAACTGTTGTCGAAGATACAGGCAGTTATTCCAATCTAAGAAACTGATGATTTTAACAAAGCACCGGCAACGACAAAGATGTTTTGGTCCGATAGATGGTTGCCCCTTGGAATTAATGTTTTCATCTTTTTAAAAGTAGTTTACATATTTTTAATTTCATTTCACAACCGGAAAATATTGAATAGTGTATATGGGAATCATGTTGTCTTTCTTTCGAAAAGTAATACATTTAGATTATTCAATTAAATTTCACAACCGGAAAAATGGGATAGTGTATGAATAGAAATAATAATTCAATAGTACTCTTTGAAACGCATCTGATTGAAGTCGATTTCGAATAAATTTCGTAAACTGCACAATTACTGAAAACGATATTACTAACTTTTACTGGATTAAGCTCATGGGGATTTTTGTTACATCAACAATTAGTTCATCTTGTCAACCCAACTGAATAAGTTAAACAAGCCAATTGAAATAATGGGTTTTTAATAATAAATTACTGGGGAACCAAAAAAATTAATTGAAACTGCTTAAAAATTAAAACAAAAACAAAAACCTACGCGTTTGTACTTCACCGGAACCTGTAAATATTGTAAATAAAATGGTAAAAATATATAATTTGTAACATAGAGTGTTTATTTGTCTCCGCGTGTACCAATCCAATAAAGAAAGGTAGGGTTTCAATTGATAATACTTTATTTTGAGTTTCGGGAGGTTTTTTTGTTGTTTTGTTTTTTGAAGGAGGGTAAGCTTTGTCCCTCCTCTTAACAAGCAATCTGAAAAAACAAATATTCCTAAAATTTGATAAAAAGTAAGGGTTTCGATTGAGATTATTCAGTATTAAGTTGGACGACTTTTTGTACAGCCACACCCGGAAAATGTCTGCCAAAGTTGAGATACTCGAAGACTATTATTAATAATCAGGCTGAGAGCAGCTTCATCATAAGTTCAGTATTTCAACCCAATGTGTCTGGGTGATTTGCGTGTTGTATGCCATGTTTAAAAAAAAAATGCTGATGTGTTAGAAAATGTTTTGGTTTGTTTTCAAGACTTTTGAATATTTTTTGAGCATTTGTTTAATATAACAATTAGCATTGGTTGCTATGTGCACCCTAACATAAATTGATTTACTAAAAATGCCGCCCTCACGTGGCAACATAAAGAGACTAGGAAGTTTGGGTGGGTGATAAGAGTCCTGGCAGGATTCTGCCAGATATACCTTTGACCTCGCGTCCCATTCGGTTGTAGTTGTCGTCATGGAAATGAATATGTATGTGTGTCACTCGAACGCTGCGTTTGGCATGCTAGTCCAACATGATCAGCCGAGCCCCAGAGCACTGCTTCGCTAGTCAAGTCGTGAAGTTAAGTCACTGTTTCAAGATGGAGGTTAAATGTTACGTCACGGAGAAAGTTTGGTAAACTTGTGAAATCGCACGCACATTTAATTTTAACAACTATCTCCTAGTGAGTACTCCAGTGTTTAATAAAATGGTAAATGTAGGTTTTTGCCAATATTATTCATTACTATTATTATTATTTTTAATATTTAGACATATACACAATGAAGTTGGATAGGGGCTGTTCAAAAGTATAAAAACTGTCATCTTAAGATGTGTACAACCAGACCCCTGCCAACGATGAAACAATTATATAATTATAAAAAGGAGATTACACTCAAACGCTATAAAATCACACAACGGTAAACACTAAAATAAAAGCAAATCCAAAACCATGTAAAAACAGCACCCATAAAACTCCATAAAAACAGGAGGCAGAGACAAACATTTAAAAACCCAACCAAGACAAGGACCCAAAAGATCCCCAAAGCCCAACACGAATTGACTTTTCTTTGAAAACCATGAAGCAGGAAATAAACAAAATAAACAAAAATTCAATAAAACATTCAATTAAAAACCACCCGCCGATCAGTAAGATACTAACTATTTATTACACTATTAAGCAAGTTATGCTGATAAATAAGAATGACATGAACTTGAACAGCCAACTTTATGTGCCAATCACGCCGTCGTTCGTTGACATGGGATAACTACATTAGTTTGACGAGTCAATCGACTAGACGCGTTTGAGTGAAGCACAGACCACGTATATGTGATTGAAAATGCAAATTGAATAAAAGTTTGCCTCAGAACTTGTGCCAGAACTGAGTTAAGCCGAACAGACTAAAGCCCTGTTCCAGAACAGAGTTCAAGGCAGGGTATACTTTGGGTAATTTGTCAAAGACCAGTATCCTCACAACATGGGACTGTTTAGTATACAACAACAAACCTGTTAAAATTTAGGCTCAATTGGTCATCAAAGTTAAAAGAAAACACTGAAGGAAAAAATACACTTGTTGCATAATATAGCTGTTTGCTTTTTGATGCCTGAGCAAGGCTTTGAAGCTTTTCTCATTAAAATTTTGGGGTGAAAATTTACCTATTTCTCTAAAACTACATTACTTCAAAGGGGGTCCTTTCCCACAATGTTTTATAATATCTATAGCTCTCCAGTGCCCCTTATATGGTCATTAGCTTGTGGAGTAATCACCAAAAGTACACCCTGCCTGTAAGCCATATCCGAATCAAGCAACTTTGGCTACGGTCGTCTGAGAATATGATTTTTCGGCGTTTCGGCTGTGGTCAATACCGAAGCCATTAATTCGGACACGGTCCTAGTCTACATCATAATGCTCTCTGATAAGTTGTGCCTCTACACTGCAAAAACTGGGGTGTTAAATTGATTCTCTTGGTATCTATAATATGTGACAACACCGACACAGTGTTAATTTCACCAACGATATAGTAATGGGGATAAATAACACCATGTTGGTGTTGTCACATATAGATACCAGAAAGAATCAATTTAACACCCCAGTTTTTGCAGTGTATGGTTAGATTGAAAGAGGAGGCACTGGGGCTTTTTATGCAAAATAAAATGGAGTCCACTAATGAAAATTTAAAACACATCTCATAACATTTTTAGGAGTTGTGTGCCATTGCTGAATTCTTTGCGAGTGGTGCGTTTAAAACTACTTATTGATTTAAAAAGTAACATAACGTACGTCACTTATGGGAAATCCATTTTTTGATAATTTTAACTTCCCTTAAAGTCTTGATAAACATTGTCTCAAGTCATTAACCATCGACTGAGCAGTTTTCTTGAAAACATTATGCCTCATAGCATACACCACATTATTCACCCAGCCATTACACAAAAATGCAAATCGTGAGGCATCAATTATAACCATAGGTACATGAGTTCCTGTTATTCCCAGTACAGAGACGACACCAGTTGGAAGGTAAATCAACATAAAGGTGGAAACCACAAGGAGAAATGTGTAAAGAGATTTTCTATGTTTGGCAAGAGACACAGCTTTACGCAGCTTGTTGGACCGTCGTACGATTCTGTCTTCCATGGACAGCTTGTTGTTGCTCACGTTAACACGGCGAGCAAGATGGCGTCTCACCAGAATCACAATCCGAATGTAAACGGAGATGATTACGGCAAAAGGCAACGCCATGTAAACGACGATATCAATCCACACGGTAAATGTTGAGCCATAGCCCGCTGTGTAAGTACACCAGCCGTAGATGTCGGGAGAAAAACCACCATTTACAGCGATTGTTCCTCCATAGATTGCAGGAGCTAAGCTGGTGAGCCAAACACAAGAAATGGCCGTGTAAACTCGTCTTTTTGTCACGTTGGACCTGTGCCAGAATGGCAACTCGATGGCCAAGTATCGTTCAATGGTGATCCCTATAACGGACTCGAGTGATGCCAAGGCGAATAATCCATGAATGAAGATATCAGCCACACACAGTGATTGCTGGATAGTTTTATCATGTACAACGAGAACCAGCATCTTCAACGGGATGGCTAAAACACCAATTCCCAAATCAGCAAGAGTGAGCGAGGCCAGGAAGATGCGAGTCACTGTCTTAATACCTGATGTGGCACGTCGGAGGACAACCAAGCAGAAGATGTTACTCAAGATGATCAGAACGGAGATAACGCCGAGTATTGCAAGACGACCGGTGTGAGAAGCTTCAGACACCCCCATAAGCTCCATAATGTCCATGGTAAAAGAAGAGAAAGAACTGATTGTTGTCTGTGATCGACTGAACCTTACACACACGTTATCACTATGACGCACAAGTACACCTGATGAACGGTTATGGCGTTGTCGTAGTGTTAATCCTACTGACAACCATGAGTCCAAATGGATTGGTTTACGCAAGATGATGACACTTTGATTACAAAACGCAGAAGTAGTTGACATTGTAAAGTCTCTGTTTGAAATTCTCATTCTCTTGCTCTTGCATCACGAATCATTCCAGGGTACCTTATGAATAATTGAATAATAGGCCTCCACTGTATATTTTTGAAGCACGCCAAATTAATCAGTCAAGCGTGAAGAACAGGGAAGTACGTAATGGTTTGGTTTTTAATCAAAGAGCGTCTAGCTCAGTAGGCCCAACTCACATGCGGGACCGTTTCAGTGAGAAGCTCTTTTGATGCAACAATAGACAATAGTCTTGGTGCCAAGTCTTGGTGCCAGTCTTGGTGCCAAGAACTTCGCATGGATCAATTCCAACAACAGAATGAGTTACTATACATCGTTGGTAGTTCGCGCCGAAATGGATCAATTCAAACAACAGAGGGCGTCACTCTCCTTGGTTCGATTTCCAGCCTTACTACAGTCGTCAGCCTCGCCGATGGGTGCACCATACTAAATGGACGAATATTCATGCTCCAAGCTCGTTATCATAATTTGTATACCCAATTTTTTTTTAATTGTAACGTTTTGGGGGTCTTGCAATTAATAGAATGTGTAATTATAAGAATCTATCACAACCTGGGGGGGTTCTGTGTTTCAACTTATGGGGAGACTTGATAAATGTTGGCGTTTAAGTTGGCCCTATTTTACTTGGAAAGTGGAGAAGTGCTTCGAGAAAACTGGCAGCAAGTCGGTTTGCCAAAAATTGAAAAGAATTCTGAAGTTTAGTTGTCCGAAAATAAGTCTGATTGGTTTTCAAGAGGCTGAGAGACTTACACGATTTTTTGAGTATTTTTGAATATTTATCATTTAGCATTGGTTCCTATGAGAGTTTATTTAGTGTGGTGTGCCTCGATGAATTCAAGAACGAAAAGTGCGCCCTCTGTCGGGTTATCGCGATATTGTATAAGAAAGTTACATGTATAAGATAGTAACGCCTTGGACCAAGCTATGCGTTGCAGCGTTGTTTCCTATTCGCTCGGCCCCAGCGGCCTATCCAGGACCGCTGGGATGGGCTAATCAGCTTGCACAGATTCTTGTTCAGGAAGTACGTCATGCGTGCAGTGCTTGCAGTGTGAGTGTGGTGCATGATGGGACTGAGCATTAACCAATGAGCGTGCTTCATACGTTTGCCCATCCCAGCGCCTTTGGTTTTAAGGCAAGGCGCTGGGGACGAGCGAATGTTTCCTACTAGTAAATAAACAGACCATGTGCTTATTGGGTCGACTGAGGGCGCTCCGGTTTCGTTGCATTGTGTCCGTCATGTTTGTTGATTTGACATCTAAACTATAGTAAAGTTTTTGTGGTATCATCATGCAGACAAACTCCCTCTTGTTGAGCGTGTGTGGTTCAAAAGTGGAGCAGATGGTCTATCCGTCAGCAGTAGCGAAGGGTACAATTTTAGGGGCACATGTGGTGCACCGTTTTTGTAGGGGGCACTTTTGGTCAATTAAAAATGTACTTTCCGTTTGTGCATATTTTTTTTCTAAACAAGCCCCTCTTCAGCCCTCTTGTCATGTCATTCGCAATTTTTTATGAGATATTCTAACGTAGAGGTAAACACAAATACATTTTGTGTGACTGAGTGAAATTACTACATAAAACTTAAAGAATGTAAAATGTTAGTTCCACGAGGGGGAACGGACATCAATGAGGAGGTACATGCTCCGTGCCGCCCCCACCTTAGTTACGCCACTGGTCGTCGGGTATAACTTTGAGAGAAAGTTTTTAAATTGTATATACTCCTAATGTTTTGCTATGTGTAACCCTAGTTTGCTTTATAACTTTTAAAATAGTTCAGTGTTTTGTTGTGTTTTGTTTTTCAGTTAAATCATCCTTTCACTTGCACATGAAGTCTTGAATGCCCTATGGACAGTGACCTTCTCGTGAAATTGTGTCATGTTCCCATAAAGCTTAATCATAATCTTAAAAGTGTTCAGTCAATTATTTTTCCTTGTCGCTCCAAGTCAACCAAACCCTGCTAATTATGGGGATTAGTTTTACCTACAATAAACCTCTAAATGAAGTACCATCTAAAACTCCCCCGTCAAAATTGACCTGGATTTATGGGGCCTGACCTTTTTCTGGGTCGGGCTAGGCTGACCCGGAAAAGGGTAAAAAAAACCTTGATCTTAACACAGATTCTGCGTCAGTTTGACCCATTTCTGGGACATTAATTTAGATTCCGGGTCCCATTGACCCAGAATTGAGTCAGGCCCCACGGGATTCGGATCTGGGTCACCGGGTTGTCTGTGTGTTTTTGGTGACGAGCATCTTGCCACTGCAGAGTTACCAGTTGCGATTCCATCTGCTTCACTCTCGTTGTTACCGTGACACCTTTCTGTTCGGTCAATCCTCGAGGAGGCGCTTTGCCAACTTAAAAAAATCCACCATGTCAGCATTTGGGTAGAGAACATCGTGTTCAACCGATTTCATGTTATAGAACTTGAATGTTTTGGCAGTTTCAACCATCTTTGTTGTCAAGATACTGACATTGACCAAAGCACAGGTATACGATCTCTTAGTTTATCGAGCATGATGCTTCGAACTACACGATTGTTTGTGTAATACAACAACGTAAACATTACCAACTTGGCATAGCCACTTTTGCGAGATTTTAAAGACGGTGAATGATTTGTTAAAAGCAAAACTCTTGCATGTTTTTTTAACTTGTCGAGAGCCAAGACAAAACCATCAACACGCTGAAAATTCAGAACTAGGTCAGTGTAGAACTGGTAAATCGAGTATCAATCAACCATGGACTACGGGTCAGTTCCCCACAGTCACTTTTAGGTGTTTTGTGACGAGACGACAAGGTGACTAGTCTGTTCTCCAGTCACTAAAAGGTGTTTCGTGCCGCGATGGCTCGTCTGTTGTCTGTCATTCAGGTTTTTTATGACGAGATAGCGAGGTGACTAGTCTGTTCTCCGGTCACTGTTCCGTGTTTTGTGCCGAAATGACGAGATGACTAATATGTTCTCCAGTCGCTAAAATGTGTTTGGTGCCGAAATGTGTAGTCTGTTCTCAGTCATTCAGGTGATTTGTGCCGAGATAACGAGATGACTAATTTGCTCTCCAGTCACTATGTTCCGTCCCAACTTGACAATTGTCCCAACTATAGTTGGGACTGGTCCCAACTTGAGTGTTAAAGTTGGGACGTCCCAACTATAGTTGGGATCGCCCATAGAGTTCAACAGGATGGACACCGTAAATGATCGATCATGCATGGATTTCTGTGTGACACTACTGCAGCTGATGTGATCGGCATTAATTTAACAAGATTCTTTATTTCAAACCCGGGGCTCGGCTCTGTACAAACTCATGTCAAAACTGATGATCGAGCTAAACCATGGCTAAACTTACTCGGTGTAAATGCATGTAGTGTTTTTAGAGGGCTCTGACAGCGGCCTCATGCTTTCAGTCTCAAAGTAGGCTTACGCATTTAGTTTCCCTTCTCTCGGAAAACCAACATTTCATCTAATCTAAAATATTCGCAAGGGAAAGTGGTCTTAAAAACTATGAACCTTACATGTTTTTAGTTTATTCATGGGGGTGGTTTGTGTTTACTGCGATCCCAACTATAGCTGGGACGCCTCAACTGTAACACTCAAGTTGGGACCAGTCCCAACTATAGTTGGGACGATAGTCAAGTTGGGACGGAACAACTACTCCGAGTTTTATGCCGCCAGACCAAATGGTTAACCTGTTCTCCAGTCACATTTTGGTGTTTTGTGACGAGATGTTTAGTCTGTTCTCAGTCACTATTAGGTGTTTTGTGCTGAGATGACGGTAAGCGAAGAGATCTATATCAATTTGGCTCTCTTCTCGGAGTCAGCTGCGGTAAAATGGTATGACCGTCCGTAAGTTGTTCTTTGCCGAAACATCGTCTCGTCCCCGTGAACAAAACTAATGGGGCATTATCAGTTATTGTTTCGAGCAAGGCATTCTGGGAAAGAAAGAAATGGCGCTGCGAGATTGTACACCACTGGGAACGTGGTTGGCAACCCATAGAGCAAAATAAAACATTAATTTCTTAATTACTCACTCAGTTGTGATTAAAAACGGGTTAAGCCCCTTTTAAGCTATATCCCCAGACAGGCCCGAATGACATGGTCTATGGGTCATTCCGTGCCAACTCACCCGATGGGTTGGCAGGCAACGTCTCAGATTTTGCTAATATTTTTTTTTAATCAATCCCCTATGGGTGCAATGAACACACACACACACACTTTAGAATCCTACTCCTGCCAGCCCATCAGGTGAGTTGGCAAGGAATGACCCATAGACCATGTCAATCGGGCCTGTCTGAGGATAGAGCTCAAAGGGCTTAACCTGTTTTTAATCACAACTAAGTGAGTAATTAAGAAGTTAATGTTTTATTTTGCTTTATAGAGTGCCAACCACGTTCCCAGTGGTGTACGACACTTATATATATATATATAGATATAAACAATGTAACTAAGTAAGGCTTGCGGTAACACCATGTGGAAAATCTCCTTTGAGTAGTGTAGGTTCTGAAAAGAACCGGTGGTTAACGACTCAACGTTTCGATCAGTATGCTCTCAAGACATAGGCTTCCACATCAGTGACATTTGGCTCCCACTCTTCCCGACCAATGGATCTCCTATATCCAAGGTCACATCCCCTACCCCTTAGACTTGGGTCTTCTATACACTCAGTCTTCCCTAGGTTCCCTCACCTTCCCTGTGCTTGTCCACAACTGATTCAGTTCAGTGAGCACACACTCCCTACCCACCACTAGTGGGTTTCAGTTGAGGCTTAGCCCAAGCTCCAGCCTACACGCTTCACCAAGCTAAGCCCAGCTTATCCAGTTCCTGTTCCCGCCTTCGCACACCACCGAGCCAAGCCCAGCTTATCCAGTTCCTGTTCCCGCCTTCGCGCACCACCGAGCTAAGCCCAGCTTATCCAGTTCCTGTTCCCGCCTTCGCGCACCACCGAGCTAAGCCCAGCTTATCCAGTTCCTGTTCCCGCCTTCGCGCACCACCAAGCCAAGCCCAGCTTATCCAGTTCCTGTTCCCGCCTTCGCGCACCACCAAGCCAAGCCCAGCTACCAGTTAATCCTTCAAGGCAGTACTTAAGCAGCATCCAGCAACAGAGTCCAGCATTCTCCTGAAGACGATCAGAGCATACTGATCGAAACGTTGAATCGTTAACCACCGGTTCTTTTCAGAACATACACTACTCAAAAGAGATTTTCCACATGGTGTTACCGCAAGCCTTACTTAGTTATGCTTACACCATGCAAAGTTTCAAATCCTACATAAACAATGTACACTCAAAAATAGGACTTGTCAAAAAACAATATGAGGCTTTAATCAACAACTTTTTTTAAAACTGTAAATATGTTTATTTTATTTTGTTTTATTTTAATTTTTTGGACAACACAATAATTATAACAAGCAGAGGCCGTCCAGGGAAATTAAGGCAAAAGTTTAAAAAAACTTTCATCAAAAAAGATGTGCCCTCCCAGACCTTGCTCAATTAAAAGAGTAACATTGTTTATACTATAGGCTTAATACATAGAAATCTAAAATTGTATCGAAAAGTAAAACAAAAGATGGCAAGTAAAAGAATAACTAAAATGTATATATACTGTACAACAACCACCGTAACTATGACCCCAATTGTCAAATATAAGCAGAAACACCAACCAGACGAGATGAAATGGGGGAAAAATAAAAAATAAAAATGGATGAAAAAAAAGGAAAAAGGAAAGATCGAGGCCCGATTGAAGCACAATACCAGAGACGAGAAACCTGAAGTAATAAAGAGCCGAACCAAATGAACTTAGCTTCCTAGATCGTCTCTCAAGATGCAACGAAACGTCTGGAATGACTCAAGAACCAACGAGTTTCTGGTTTCAACACGAAGTTCAGAAAACGCTTTGGGGAAACGTAAAACCGCAGAATATTTAAAAGAATCTGTTCTAGGTTTACCGTGATGAAAAGTGAGAACATCGGAATGTCTGCTGTTAATCTTAAAATTGCTCAGAAAATTACAACTAGAATAAGAAGTGTTAAAAACTATCTGCTTAGCAATAAAGGATAAGTTTTAAAAAATCCCTACGTTTAGTTAAAATCATCATTCCCAAAGCATTAAGTCTGTCCAGGTAGCACTGTTCCATATGTCTTTGACGCAAAAATCATCCTGCTAGCCCTACGTTGGATTCCTTCGAGTATGTCAATATGTTTCCTTTTGTGTACCCACCAAACAGGTGAGCAATATTCCAAACTTGGTAAAACAAGATATTTGTACAGGTGTAGAGAAACTTCAGGATTGCAGTTGCCAACTATCATACGGATCAGTCCTACCAAACGGTTACATTTTAGATACAGTCTCTTTGACCTGGAGATCCCAAGATAAATTGCTCTGAATAGAACACCCGAGCAATTTCAAAGAGTCAACACATTCAAGTGGAGCTCCATTTAATTGGTAACATGGCTTTGGGCGGTTTCTCCAGGATAAGCAAACAGTTTTACATTTATCTGGATTTAACTTTAGATAGTTAGACTTAGCCCAGTCCGCTATAGTCATCAAGTCATTTTGAAGATCCGGATCACAATTATGGGAGTAGACATTCCTAAATATAAAAAATGTCATCAGCATATTGGACAATACTGGATGAATGAAGCTGGAGATCGTTGGAATAAATTACAAAAAGCAAGGGGCCAATTACGGATCCTTGAGGTACCCCGGAGCTAACTGATAGCTAATCAGATGAGACTCCCTAATACACAACACGTTACACACGGTCAGAAACGAATGAGTTTATCCAGAGAAGGGCAGTGGCACTTATGTTGTAGCACAAACTAAGTTTTTTGATGAGTATATCATGACAAATTGTATCAAATGCTGGACTAAAATCCAATGATACAAGGTCGACAGCTGGAACTTTGGAATCCAAAGATGATAGCCAGTCGTTAATAGCATAAACTAAAGCCGTGGTGCATGACCTCCCAGGCAAGAAGCCATGTTGCTCGGAAGCGATGAGTCCATTAAGCAGACAGTGATCTAGGAGCTGTTTAACGACGACTTTTTCTAATAATTTACACACAATAGATGTCAGTGAAACCGGTCTGTAGTTAAGCATATTTGCTTTATCACCACGCTTGTATACTGGCACCACATTAACACGCTTCCATTGAGTGGGATGTACAGCCAATACTGAGAGAGCGATTGTAAAAGTTAGCCAAAGCAGGTATGATTGCAGGAGATGCTAATTTTAACATTTGAGTAGTAACCATCGGGACCATGAGCTTTGCCAGGTGGAAGCTTGTTGATTTCATTGGCAATCTGAACCATTGTCACAAAAAGATTTGTGAGTTGAGGGAAGTCCAACACAGGGGCAGTGTTACAACAGGCGCTACTCGTTGGCTTGGTGAAGAAACTAGCGAATAAATAGTTAAATCCATTAGCAATCTTGGCAGGGTCGCGAATCTTAGCACCATCGACTGAAAAAGAGTCAGCAGCATCTACAGATTTGCGTTTATTCTTAACAAAAGACCAAAAGGACTTCCGATTGTCTTTTTTTCTTAAAAAGCTAGGTGACAAAAGCTAGGCGATACGAACATGGAGGACAATAGAGTGTTGAATTCAGCCATCTTGTTTGTTAAGCTTTAGAGTTTAAACAGGCACAACATATGTTGCTGTGAGAACCCCGGTCCATCATATTTGAAGGTTCTGACGTCATAGACAAGGTACTATCAAAAGGCTCATCAGTGATTGTACTTGAAATAGTTGATTCGAAAAATGAGTCGGAAAACTGAGGTAGAGAGCAGGTTCCACAAAACCAAGGCTCATCAGGAAGGTCATATAAACGGGCATATTCAATGCTAGACATACCTTCGCACTTGATGTGAAACCAGGACTGACAAGTAGCACGAAGTAGGCTCACTTGGTTAGATTTCACAGGTTTACAGCAATCTCCACAAGGAAACTTGTAGTTGGGACCGGGGTTGAGTTCTACGTCCCCACATACCAAAATGGCGACACTCAAAGCGTGAGGCACAATGCTTGGTGATACAAAGGTGCAGTGTCTGTCGCCGTTGAACCGTAGCGTGATTGGTAGAACCAAAACGTTCACACTTGAACAAATTGCCAGATCCTAGAACGAAATCCAGCCCGTTGAACCTCACAAATTATGGCAAGTGGCAATAGCTTTCCTATAGTGTTCTCCAACATCATTGCTATTATTCATGACGAAAATTTTACCACAAGGATAAGCATGAACAGCCAAAAACACCAGAAAACGGGAGCAAAAAAGCGTTACACGTCCCAGACGCCATCTTATGTCTCCGTCTATGCCTGCCAAAGTTGCCTGCCAAAGTTGATCAAACACTTGAACACTGAGGCCGCATTTGGGTTCCCTATAATTATCAGCATTGCAAATGAGGCTTTCCCAGCGCACTGCACGCTGCTGTATCCTATGGCATTCATGTAGTATTTAATTTAACAGTACAATTCCATCGCAGGTTTATTTACGGAGAAAGCAAGTAACTAACGGAGGAGGTGAGCTAATGTACTTCAATCAGACCTTACGGACAGCTTTTAGCGTCACCCCAGCTGTCTGTCCCTCTGTTAACATACATAGTGTTGTCAAAGTCCTTTAAGTGGTCATTTTCCCTGCTGAACTCGTTCGGGAAGAATTTGTGTATTACTAGCATCAGTGCCGATGCATCGAAACGGTGAATCCCGTATCTTGCGCCCGGCGGAGAGATACAAGTAAAATTTAACGCGCACTTGTACATTGGACGTATGTAGTTCAGCTGCACCGTTGAGCTGTTGATGATGAGTTGTCGGTTTGCGGCCAAGTGTGGGGCGTAGGATGACTGGGAATACTCTTTCCTGTCTACTCCAAATGCTTGGAACATCAGGTTGCTGGTATACTTGTAGTTGTGTGTGATTGGGGTCACGGTGAGGGCGCTGTAGCTGTGGATGCGGGAAAGATACCCATGGTGCTCCACCGCGTACGGAAGCAGCGTCCTCAAAGGCTTTGTGAACCTTACGCTGGCGTCTGCCCAAAAGATGGCGCCGAACTCGTTCAAGCTTTCCTGTTCAAAGATATGATGGGAAGAGTAATAAAACGGTCATGCAATGGCATTGCTTTCCCTCCTGGGAGACAAACGTGAACAGATTATCATTGCTCCAAGTTATTTGTAATGTACACGATGTAGTTCCGATGTGGCAGGAGATCCTGCGCCCCCCCCCCCCCAATACGGCGAATTGTAAACTTTTTGTCTGATAGCGCCCTCTTCTGAATGAACTTCCTTACATATTTACCTTATGAGGGACACACGTTCCGGGGGAAACATGCCCAAAGACACCAGCTTAAACTTTGCGTAGACCTTTTGCCTACAAAACAATGACCACCATTTTGTAAGGCCGCCAAAAAAAACCCATCAAGCTGAAAAGCACAGTTGGTTTAATGGTGATGATATGTGTATTGTAATTACAATTGTCGTGATTTTTGCAGTGAAGGCCTCCCGTACTTTCACCGACTACTATGTCAGCAAAACTTACGGCTGTCGTACAATTTTGAAGACAATGCGAAGGGAACGTGTAAACTTATGGATATCTCTTTTATTAGGCTATGTTAAATGTACGTGACATTTTAACATTGTTTAAAATGTTCAAGTTACTTACCTTGATTATGATAACTTTCCAGGCGTATGTTAGGAGAAATGACACGTAGGGTGGGTACTTCTTGAAGTTAAATGTCCGTAGCTCAACATTACACAGCTTCGATACCTGCACAGAAAACATAGGACATGAGGGGGTAGTACTATAGGGCCTACTACCAATGTAGCTTTACATGCATACCTAACATTGGTAAGATTTTAGAACACTAGTGTTAGCTTTAACATGCACTCTAAAAACTCCGGGTAAGAACTGATCCGGATTCCGGATCCCAGGCGGCCTGACCCACTTCTGGGTCAGACTGACCCGGAAAGTAATTGAACGGTGGGATCTTAACTTGGATTATGCAGTCAGTTAGACCCATTTCCGGATGATTCCGGGTCATACTGACACAGAGATGGGTCAGGCCCCAAGGAACCCGGAATCCGGGTCAATTTCGTCCCGGGTGTCTTTTTTTTTTTTTTTTTTAAGTTTGCTCGAAACAAGGTTAAAAGCCACTCTTGGTAAGGGGCTAAAAAGGTACAAAAGATCGTCATGATGGAACACTTCCCTTGAAAATTATTGTTTTGTCTGAAATGCTGTACCTTCTTGATTGCCTCTTTTTCCTCCAGTCCGATGTCGTAGACAATAACCTTGACCCGGGGCATGATTTCCTGCACTGTGGCGATCATACCAATCGCCTCGTTCAAGTGGTTCAAAGAGAAAGCAGTCACCACCACAAGTTGCCCGTAGAGGGCGTCAATGTCGGGCACCCTCTGGTCGAGGTCAATAAACATCGGTGCAGCAGCCTCGGCAGCATGCAGATTTTTGTCGGTCAATACATTGATCGACTGTCGATCACCAACTGACGACTCTTGGGCTTGCTTGTGGATGATTTGGTTCCGTATCTCGTTGTAGTGAGCATCTATGCTGTCATTTTCACGTTGAAATAGTTTGTTCTCCAAACCATTGTCACTGTGTAATCGCAGCTCATGAATAGGCCCCCTACCTTTGTTTGAATCGACATTTTTATGAAAGTTTGTTTCGTCTCCACAGGAAAGATCTGTTTAAAGAGAGACTTTTGTTATTTGAATTATGGCATCCTTGATATTGTTAAAGTTTTCTACATGCATTACAAATACTTTTATAAAGATAGTTAGTTATTTTTAATATTCTTTTCTTTTTAGCTGTTCCGACGTATTAATCGGAACAGCTATTGTTTCTGTCGAGATTATTATTTTTTAGCTGTTCCGACTTCCTGTCGGAACAGGTTTTGTTTTCGTCGAGATTTTTATTATTTTTATTAGCTATTTCGACCAACTGTCGAAAGAGATTTTGTTTCCGTCGAGATTTTTATTATTTGTATTATTATTATTCTTTGTTTCTGCCTAAATCCCATAGCAATTGTACACGTTGTTGTATACAACTAATATCCTAATAACATATGAAAGAGTTAGATCCTATATCAAATTGAAGCTCAGTACATAAACTTAACAATTGTTGTAATAATGGTTGAAATTCTTAATTAATTAGCCACTTTACAGCGAGATGAGTTTTTAATTAGCCAACCTTGTAAGCACCATATCTAAAAAAATATACCCCTGATGGTCAAACTTTTTTTCAGTTTAGACTGGAATACTGTATGTGTGCATGCCGGCCCAAATTGCCGGACGACGTCACCATGACATCATATATTGCGCGTTTTCACCCGTGTACAAAACACATAGGAAAAAGTGAAAACAAATCCGACTTCCAGAAACATAATTTTTTAATTAAGCTCAAATTAAATGTCCCAGATTAGGCCTACACAAATATTTCTTAAAACAAGAAAGATTTTATTGACGGTCAATTTAAAACCATCAAAACTTGTTCAAACATTGTCAGTAGAAAAAAAACCGAATTCCCAAGGAAATTTCACGGAATGGGTACGGCGTAAAATTAGATTTGTATTGTCGAAAAATTGCAAAACTCTAAATTTAATCAAGTCCTAGTCCCATATTATATGACTGGTGTTGTTGCGTTTTTTGTATAATATACATAAAGTCCTCACGGTCGCCGACTTACGCAAGTCTTAGTTCTTTCACAAGATTTTAGAAGAATTTTCTCTGCTGTCAGCGTCGTGTGTATCCATAGATATAGAATAATAAAATACATAGATAGGACGCGCGTACCTACGCGCCATTGGCCGTACACAAAAATGTCTGGTTCTTCATGGACGCGCTAAAAAGTCACGTGAACAGGGCAACGCACAGAAGATGAGAAAGGGGAATAAGTCTAAACGATATGGTAGGCTACGTTATTTGACAGGTTTATGGTTTATTTTGAAGACCCATTTCATGGAATAAATGACAAAAAGCAAAATTTACCAACTCAACATAAACACAAAAGAGTTGAGTACGCACACATTTAAAAAATATTATATCACAAGGGGATAGTCATTCCTTTTTCAGCACTAGCAGCACTTTTCAGCACTTTTACTAGGATAAAACTAACATAAATACTTTGACAATGAAGTATTTGTATTTGGTCAAACAACGTCTTGGAGGAAGACTGTTAATCTTATGCTTTTAATTGATCGAGTTCAATGTGTACAAAATGAAGATGAATGAGAGAGGTCCGACTCTGTTCGCAACACCCGGGAAGTACTTTACAATAGAGAATGTATCTCCAATGGTAATATTTCAACATTCTACCACAAATTGTGGTTTTTCTGTTTTGCCATGAATTACTATATTCAATATTTTTGTATTGAATATACCGATCATCTAAAACTTTATTCTGCTAGTGCTGAAAAAGGAATGACTATCCCCTTGTGATATAATATTTTTTAAATGGGTGCGTACTCAACTCTTTTGTGTTTATGTTGAGTTGGTAAATTTTGCTTTTTGTCATTTATTCCATGAAATGGGTCTTCAAAATAAACCATAAACCTGTCAAATAACGTAGCCTACCATATCGTTATTGCAAATTTGCAAATTTTGTAATCCATATTGCAAATTTGTAATCCATTTGAACGAAAAAGCAGCAAATAAAATGTGTTAAAATCTAAAGAAACTAAAGAAACTATATCATCTTATCAAGGAAAAGGTCTTACAAAATAGTACATAAAGTGAACTATCCTCAGTGACCAGGGCCCAATTTCATGCCTCTGCTTACCGTAAGCAATGAATCGGCACCTACATAAGCAGGGAATTCCGTGCTTACCTCAAGCGTATTTCACAGGTTAGCAGGGAATTTTCGCATGTGCGCTTGCGTACTGCACGTTACTAGGCATTCTTCGCTTACACAGCTAGCACCGAAATTCAGCGCTTGCACAGTAAGCGGAGAATGGCGATCATAAGTGCAGAATTCGGCTGTAAGCAGAACCATGAAATTGGGCCCTGGTAATTTACAAGTTAGTTTGATATGATATGATATGAGGGGTAGTTTGCTTTACATTTTAACTTGTGAGGCGTCTCACAAGTTAGTACATAAAGCAAACAACCACTCGTATCAAGGTACAGGTCTCACAAGTTAGTACCTACCCCTCAGGTCTCGCAAGTTAGTACGCAAAGCGAACTAGTTTGCTTTACGTACTAACTTGTGTGACCTATACCTTAATATGAGTGATAGTTCGCTTTACGTACTAACTTGTAAGACCTTTTTCTTGATATAAGGGGTAGTTCGCTTTACACACTAAGTTGTGAGACCTGCGGTCGATTTCACGAAACGCTAAGACTCGTCTTATCTTGAGTTAGGACGAGTTACTCGTCCTAACTTAGGACGCATCCTAGGAACGATTTCACAAAAGATAGGAAGGGTTCAACGCCTCCTAACTTCCATGGCAACGGCGCTGAACCCATCCTAACTTAGGACGGGTCTGAGGGTCGTCTTAGCGGATGATTTTGCGTTATATGTGTGTGTGTTGCTTACAATGCGCTGCTACTGCTAGCTGACCGCAAAGAGAGACGGGCGATACGAAGAAAACGACCATAGTCCGTCACACACTGGCCCATTTCCGGTGTGACATCATTGTAAAATAAAATAACGCATTAAAAACTGTTCGTTCACTAACTCATAATTAATTAAATTTACAAATTTGTCCAAGTTTGTCAATATCATAATGTGCTAACCATTGATTGTTACCGATGTGACCGACACGTTCTTACACAGTTTTTCCACTCAATTTGAGTTTGTTCCCCTCCTTTTACTCAACAACCGTACAAAACAGCTTACCTAGGCTTTATTGAAACACACACATTGATTGTTCACCCATAAAGGTCTAAAAAAAACATAAATGTTTGACATTTTGTCGCCAAAGCGGAAACAAAATGGCCGACGATCTGTTTTTTCTGAAGGAAGAAGAACACGATCACGTGATGTGCTAATCTTACGACCGTTTCATGAACTGGGCAATACACGCATCAAATAGCCGTTGCGCTAGCATTTTTAGCCTCGTCAGAGAATTCGTTTGTGGTATTATAATAGTTACGACTCGTCCTGCTTAAGACGGGTTTTGTGAAATCGATCCTCGGATCGTTTTTAGCTAGGATCGATCTTAGGGCTGGGACTCGTCGTAAGTCCTAGGATCGATCCTAAGTTAGGAAGAGTTTGGTGAAATCGACGGCTGTTCCTTGATTTGAGTGGCAGTTCGCTTTACTTACTAACTTATGTGACATGTACTTTGATATGAGTGGTAGTCCGCTTTACATACTAACTTGTGAGACCTGTTCCTTGATATGAGGGGTTGTTCACTTTACGGACTAACTTATCAGACCTGTTCCTCGGTATGGGGTTTAGTTTGCTTTATGAACTGACTTGTGAGACCTGTTCCTTGATATGAGGGGTATTTTGCTTTAAGTACTAACTTGTGAAGGGTCTTCTACCTCGAAGTTAGACCCACTTTAAATGTCTGGAGTGCTTAATCAAAGCAAAACTACTAGGAACAGCTTTGTGTTTGTTCACAAAAACCTAATGTCTAGTTATTATCATTATTCTTTGTTTCCGCCAAAAAACCATTGACTTGATCTTGTTCTAATCATATCTCAAGAAGTACACATCCGATCCTAAAACTTGTTTCAGTTGTAGACCTGTTGGCTGCTGTAGATGGGTATCATGGTATGTTTTTAATTAAATGCACTAATTAGTTTCCAAAATTACTTAAAATATTTTGGCAAAAGTAAATGTTTTTAATAAGAGATGCTTCAGGCTCCAAAAACTAATCGAAGTACCTATTTTAATTAATCATTAATTGGTAAAACTTGCAACAGTGTCTAAAACGTGGCGCTTCATAGACTACACTCAGTCACCTACGCGTTTGTGGTTGATCTTCTCTATGGGTCATGCAGTACTGTGAGGACCCTTATGAGATTGGGACTTTCATGAGTCTAGAAAAAAACAAAAGCGTGAAATGCGTAGCTCGTTAATTTAATTCCTAACCGACAGAGGACCAACTGCTTTGTGCACAGCCCTTTCGATTTGTGCATGAGCAACACAAGTAATTCCTACGTACGTTTAGGGTTTTCGTGAGAATGCATTAGATTGGAATAATTGTTTTACCATCGTGTTCCTTATAAAATGTATCAGTATGTAAAACACAATTTTTTTTACTGTGGCGTCATCAGGTGTCAATTACAGTAATTAAAAGCTTATTCCTTAAAAAAATATCTCCTGAACCATAAGTCGTAAAGTCGTATTGTTTGTGTTGTTTTGTAGCTTACAACAATTACAACAATATATTTAAAATGATAAACTCACTTTGACCTTTACTTCCGCTCCAAACAGGACGCTCAAAACTTTAACAAATCACATCCCCTGAACCACATGTCATAAAGTCGTAATGTTTGTGTTGTTTTGTAGCTTACAACACTTAAAATATTTTATTAATTAAGATGACCCCATTTTGTTCTTAACTTCCGGTCCAAACAGGAAGCTCAAAACTTTAACAAATCATATCTCCTGAACTACATGTCATTAAGTCGTAATGTTTGTGTTGTCTTGAAGTTTACAACACTTGCGACATTTTATTCAAAACGATAACACCACTTGACCTTTGCTTCCGGTCCAAACAGGAAGCTCAAACTTTAAAAAATCATATCTCTTCAACCATGTGTCATTAAGTCTTAATATTTTTGTTTTGCTGTAGCTTGTAATACCTGCGCCTTTTATTTTAAAAACGACGACCCCACACTTTGACCTTTACTTCCGGTCTAAAACAAGATTCAAACTTGTTAAACTATATACACTGTAATGATCACTCTTGATAACAAGCATTAATTTCGAACAAGATAACACCATATGTACACAAAATACAGAATCAGTTCATGTCTTGGGCTACAAAATAGAACTTCTTAGGTCAACATAACGGAACAGCTGTGTGATTGTATATAAGATACAATCACTATCTCTAGTTTTAATTTGGGGTTTTCAGAACTCCCTGTCGTTTGGAAAAGGTGACTCTGACATACCAAAGACCACCCAACGCAGAATGGTAAACGAAATAAATTGAATCGGATGGGTGTGACATGGAGCGAAGCATAGCCAGGGATCACTTTGATGGGAGGTTGATCACCGAAGCTGCATGTCCCACTGTGGTCGAAGGAGATACTACAAACAAGTGAGTACAACTTCGTATTATTTCAGACCTGTGTGGACACCTGGGTATGAGGCTGATTGGATAAACGCCCCGGCGACAGGTCTGTGCTTGATTAAAAATTAAAATACAGTAGATGGAACAGATTAAAGTGCGTCTAGACCTGTAATCGATCGATCAATGAAAATAAAAGGAAAACACATAAACCTATCATTTTTATTTAAGGATTGTGAATGAAACGGTGGGGCTATCTCAGGTCACGCTATCATGCAAATTGACTGTACGGTAATATTTTTAATGCCTTAGTTTCGATTCCGCGAGTCCTTTCTATATCAGGGGCCAATTTCACTGAGCTGGTTAGGCATGCAAAGTAGCTAAACACAATGAAATTATGCTTACGTGAATAAGGTTACCGGCCAAAATACCATTCCAAATAAACCATCTGTGATGACTTGCTTCCTGCTCATTTTGCTTTTAGCAGAATATTATGTGCTAGGCAATGTTTGTTGCTTAAGCAGCTCTGGGATGGAGTTTCGTAAGCAGATGCTAAATAACAATTTAGCGTTCGTTTGGAGATTTTGTCTTTCCTTTTCCAATTCCATTCTTTTAAGTTTACGAAACATAATTTAGTTTTGAAAGCAAGAAACACAAAATCTGACCTCCTGTGAGGTTACAATGTCAAGTGGTTCTGGATTTGCGCTTACCTCGACATTCTGACGTCACAGATAAGTAGTTAGCAACAAATAATGTTACGCTGGTTACAGTGACTACACAGGCGGCCGTCATCACCTTCAACTTCCACTTTAAAAAAGCAAGAAATTTAAAAACTGAAAGGGTATGCCCAACATAACTGTTCACATATTTACATATAACCATGACATAAAATCCGACCATCTGACAGAAAGGTCAGGTTGAAAACTTTACTTCATGTATTTTTTACTTGAATGTTGACTTATGCTATGCAGCTGTCATAAGAGTCAGTGTTCGGTCAAAACGCCTCAAGCCCACCACCTTTTCATTTATACACTCAGTGTTGACTCGAGTTGGCAATTTCATTGACTTGCGACTTGACTTGACTTAAGGGAAAATGACTTGCGACTTGAATTGAGAGTTGAGCATTGACTTGAATAAACTTGATTTTACGACACTTAAATTATTGTTTGAAATAAATGCTGCAAATTGAGTCTTCGGCGGCGATCCTGACGTTTTAGATCGCTCTTGTCATACGGCCGAACGTGAAATCTGCACGGATAACAGGTTTTTGAATGCATTTAATTCTGTCACCACATCATGGGAGTGGGCTTATTTTTGGGACATTAAGTGACTTGTGACTGGACTTGACTTGCAAAAATTTGACTTGTCAATTGATTTGACTTGAGCAAAGATGACTTGAGACTTGACTAAACTTGAGAAAATGACTTGGTTACAACACTGCTCACCCCACCCCCAACAAAAAAGTTTCCCAAAATCAAAAAATCGAAATCATACATTTTTTAGTTGCTAACAAAGATATACCCTCCCCCAAGAATCCAAATGTACCCTTTACCATTTTCTTTAAAAACTAAAATGTCAAATTGCAATATATTGCTATCTACGTAAAATGTCACCCCATGGTGTAAACTTCTATACCATGCTGCGACCCATTGATCCGGCAAGTCTGATACCCCGTTCCCATGTCAACCGAATGAAATAACAGCTGCAAATAATTCACACTTTCAAAAGAGGATAGGGCTAGTAAACAGATTTGCAGGAAATATTTGAAAGGTGTATCTTTTTATTGTTTTTATTATTATTATTATTATTATTATTATTATTATTATTATTATTATTATTATTATTATTATTATTATTATTATTATTATTTGTTATTAATATAATTTTATAATCATAATTTATTATCATTTAATTGTATTTTTTGTTAAATATAATTGTACGTTTATGTATAAAATTAGTAGGTGAAATGGCCTTAGCTTTCGATCCAACCCAGGCCTTGGTCAGAGGCATAAACAAGCACAAACACAAACATATCCATCATTAGCAAAAAGAGGAGCAAAGGATTAAGGGAGAGTATCCAGATAAAAGCGGGAAAATATAGCCAATCAAAGTCATTTACAAACAATGGAGTGGCTAAGAACCAATCAGAGTAAAGTATTGAGTACAAAGGATGGTCAGTGTGAAAGGGTGGATCACTGGTGGTACCGCTTTCTAGGCATTACAATGCGGGAAGCATGATAAAAATAATACAAAATAAAACAATTAAAATAAGGAAAAAGATTTTTTAAAATATTTTAGTTCAAACAACCATTAGCTGCAGCAACCAGGAACAGGAAACTCATTCACATTTTGTCAAGCGCATCTGTGACATTTGGTTGGGTTAACATAATATGGGCACCTCAACTTGCAGCATTCTACGAGCTGATCGAATGAAGCTCTCATAGGAAATTTAGAAGCTTACATCCAACACAGGAACCCAGAGGTCGAAAGTCAGACACATTGAAAATAGCAAAATGCGTCCCTAGAGGAAATAAAATGCCCCGGCCTAGTAAAATACCAGTCAATTCACGATTGAGATTCACATGCACATGAACTATGTTGGTACAGCTGGTTTGGAAACTTTTTGAGTTACTCTCCAACAAAGAGTGGTTTTTTTTTCGAGAAGTCAATTTATATATTTACGGTCATCAAACTATAGGTATAATCAGGAGTTGTAAAGAATGTTAAGTGTGCTATCAAAACGATGTGCCTTGTCAGCACGAGCCCCTCCCCCACAAAAAAAACCCAAAAAACCAACAACAACCCTATGGTTTGTATGGAAACATGAGGGCACAAGACAAGGTTTAATTGGGTCAAGTAGTCAAACAGGTTAACAAAATAAACGGTATTCAGCAGGATGTATACCGGATGATTTAGATTCTTGTTTCAAATAAAATCAAATTCATTATTTCAGACAGCTCTCACCCACTTCACTTGAATTTCCAGAAAAGCCTTGGAAGCAATTGATTTCTTCAAAGAGCCATCATAACCCGGAGGTATGGCAGTTCTTTTGTTCCAGCTGACGTTAAGTTATACAATGGTTCCAACTCCAACTCCACAGTCGTTGTAATTCCTTTTTCTGTTGTTGGTGTTGTTGTACGGTGTACTCTTTTCAGTAGATGCCCTTTGTTTTTAGGTTTTACTTTCAAACTTCTTTTTATAGGCCTACTCTTTCTTTATTGTACCGATTACCTCTTTGTATCTTTTTATATTGATGTGTTTTTATGTAAAAGGCCAATAGATTTCCCCATGCAGGGACAATAATTTGTTTTATTGTATTGTCTTGTACTGTTTGTAGTTCGAAGGTTGTATACTACACAGTATTTACAATTTTGTCATTTTTCCTTCAAGATCCAGAGGATGTCTTCTCCAAAATAATAAAAATAAAAAATCTAAATCACAACTGCAACACGCATCATTTTGACTACCCTTTAAAAAAAGAATCGCCTTTCAAGATTCTAGAATTAACCTTTCCAAAGTATGCTTGTTACATTTAGGCATGCGCAGAGACACTACTGGTTGGCAAACACCATAGAGTTGTGCACTAGGCAGACGCACAAACGAGTAAGCGTCACGCCACCACCATTAGCCCCGTGCAAAAAGGCACGATGTTCTCTCATTTTGCCCACTGGTAGTGTTACTGGTAACACAGTGTTCAATTTGCATGTATGGGAAAGGTCCATTCCTTTACATATCTTATTTAAGACGGTACAATTAGCCGCTTGGGTTTGCTGTGGTCTCCAGAGGTTATTAGCTGTTCCGACCTATACTGTCGGAACAGGTTTTGTTTTCGTCGAGATTTGTATTACTTTTATTAGGGGTTTCAGCCTGGTAGCCGAAACGCCTATTGATTTCGTCCAGAATTTGTATTTTTTTCTCAATTTTATTAGCTGTTCCGACATAGTAGTCGGAACAGCTATTGTTTTCGTAAAGATGTTTTTTTCTTTTTTTCCCCTTATTATTCTGTCCATCCGTCAAAAACCCAAAAGATTTGTACACGCATTTTGTTCGCTCCTAAAGTCATACTTTGCTTAATAATAATTGGGGGAACCACAGTCTTGTTTTTCCTGAAGTCAATCAGCATCTTTTTCGTTTTCTTGACATTAATTTCTAAAACAAATTCGTTACACCACAATCTCATCCACTAAAATAACCGTCTTCATTACTCCCTCTTGATCACCCCACACTATCGAACAATTTGTTGCAATTTAACACTAGCTCATCCGCATAACATAAGTAATAATTTTAATTAGTAAGATATAGGCCTATATTTATGTTATATAATATACAGACATGGTTTGTGCTTGTTTATGCATCTGATGAAGGTCCAGTCTGGATCGAAAGCTAATGCCATCTCCCCTACTAATTTAATATGGGTTTGAACAAAGAAAAACTGACTGGAGTGGGACTTGAACCAACGACCTCCGGATTAACGTACCACCGCTCTATCCAGCCCTATGTTGGCGGTCTCCCTATTAGTCAATATCTTTGTTCGGGGCTGCCAGTCAGAAGCCATTCAACCGTTAGCTGCCGTGTAGCCAGGGATCACACCCAAGTTTACAATACAACTTGGGAAGCGGCAGCCACGGGATCACCTTAAGGGGGTGCGACTTTTTTAAAATTATAAATATCAAGTAATAAACCACAATATATATAAAATTAGTAGGGGAGATGGCCTTAGCTTTCGATCCAAACCGGACCTTCGTCAGAGGCATAAACAAGAACAAACACAAACATATCCATTTATAGCAAAAGAGGAGCAAAGAATTAAGGGAGAGTATCCAGGCTATCTAATATAGGCCTATTTACCGTTCGCCTCATGGTAAGGCATGCCTTCGCCCCAGTCCTCCCGGTTCACTCCAACATGTAGTCTTCATGTGCATTTCATTACAACAGACACACAGGCCGAGGGACAAATTATTGTAATGGGCTGTCATGTCATTTACATTAGCAACTTACAGCACGCAGTTATTGGGGAAATAAAAAATATAAAGATCATGCAGTGAGCCGGTGACTTTGCGCGACATGTATCGAGCGCTTAATGCAACATAGAACGTAAACAAATGACGATTAGCCAATCAGCATGCAGCACCGTGACACAATTGCACTTGGGGTGGTGCAGATCGACCTCCACGAACGAGTATAATAATTAATAGACCAATCGGCGACCGGAGTCAAGTGACTCATAGTGGGTATACAGTGTAAACAAACCAAGCTAGCAATGCACAGTGAGCGTGGAAAAGCATGGCCACTTCCCAACCTCGTCCCCATGGTTTACTTTATTTCCAACCATGTTTGTAAATAGTAAAGAGAGAGCAGTCAACCTCGTACTGCTCGACACACCCTGGGGAAGAGGTTGGGCCACTTCCCACCTTATAGTCTTGGTCTAAGACGTTACTATCTTATACACGTAACTGTATTATACAATACTCGTGATAACCCAACAGAGGGCGCACTTTTGTTCTTGAATTCATCGGCGGAAGCCACAGACATATAATACCTATAGACGGACAGCAAGGGGCGCTAAACTGAAATTTTGGATTTTCTCAAACTATGGACGGAAGCGAAGACGCGTCAACACTTTTTGTACACGTTCAGGCATAGCCGCGAGCCAGTGGTTCCGTTTTCATGGACTTTTTCTGAATTTTCAGGAGATATTGACCCGATGATGGATTGTAATGTAAGTGATGAGTTTAAGGAAATTCCTGTAAAAAGTGGAGTCGTCAAAAAGTTGTTTGATTGATTTTTGGGGAAATAATCGGAAAATAATCACTGGACTCGCTCTATAACACAACATTGTGGATACTCCGGCCCGCCTTGCATGATTGCCTTCGGCACGTTTTGCGTACGCTCGCGAGGAATGCACACCAAACAATCGCGTATGTCAGTAGCGCGTTAATCTATAGGCGGTACGTGCACTTTGGCTGGAAAGTGTGGACGAACGATTTTTTTTTATACGTAGAATGATTCCATCTACTTTTATCGATTTGGAGAAATTTCAGTAAAAAGAGGAGAATCGGCAAACAACTAATGTGACAAAAGGTATTTAGTTGTTGATTAAACATTGTTTCCAAGTATGTAAATTGTTTACCCTTAAAACACAAATTTTTTATCATCATCCACCCGCTCGCCCATTGCTTTACACATGTTTTCGCTTGCGCTTTCGCGGATTTTGCCCACTGAACTCTATTATACTAGTTTAATAGAGATCAGTGATTTTGCCCATAGTTTGGGTATGGTCGGGTGCTGTCAAAATTACGGTATCCAGACGTTGATTTCCATAGGCGCTGTCTGTGGCGGTAGCTGGAAATCGAACCAATGATATAGTGACGCCCTCTGTTGTTTGAATTGATCCATTTCGGCGCGTACTACCAGCGATGGATAGTGCAGTGACTCATTCTGTTGTTGGAATTGATCCATGCGAAGGTCTTGGAACCGAGACTACTATCAATGCTGTAATAGCAAACAATTGCTTACTGAAATGGCGCGCATGCCATGCGATGTAGCAATAGATGCAGTATAGCTCCAGTTGACCATCTTGTACATTGCGGGTATGTCAGTTTGTAGGCCCCCCTTGGTGTTAAAGGACAACAGCATCCTTTTTAGTTTTCATTTAAAGGACTCTACAGAAGTAACTTCCCTGGCATCTGTAGGAAGTGAGTTCCGCTCAGTTGTTGTTCTTGGCAGGGAGGAACTATCCCAGTCACTCTGCCCCAGTCACACGAGTCCTTTATTTCGTTCATGCAATAGCGTCCAGTCGTGTCAACTTGGGGTTTCAATAATATTGTTCCCTGCCGTGGGATGGGAGGGGCTCCAAGTCACTTCCAAATTTGGTCATGGCGCTGTAAAAGTTTTGCTGTAGTAATGAGGTCACTTGTAGTTCTCACGTTCATCAGCCACGACAAACATTTTTTCATGTTACATTTGTTTTGTGCATTGTCCGTGGCTAAATGCGACAGCATTTTTTTCTGTTTAATTTTGTTTGTAAAAAAAATATATGTATATGTATACACAAAACTAATTCTGTATAAATAGTTCTATTAATTTCAAAATTAACGAAAAAAGCTAGTTTACTAAACGATTTATTGTCTCGGGTACTCGTTATGTAGAAGACATACTCACAGTTTCCCCACAACCCCCCCTTAATTCAGTGCTTCAGAAACGTAAACAAAGTTCGATGAAATGTCAACATGATGGTTGTGGTGTGCTACAGAAAAACGAATACCGTGCAAATGTACTCTTTATAAAAAAGCCAACGAGGCAAGCTTAATTGCTACCTTGATGTAAAATAAATGAGGAATAGCAATGTTCACAATTTTGTACGAGCTTAATCATCAGATACCCTCCGTTCCATTAGAAAGATATCGGTCTGTGCTTCATTTTACATGGTCTTCGGTCCCTGGGCATAATGATGCTCCCAATTTACTTCGTATTTCCCGAGGCAGTCTTATTAGTTGGAAACCGTTACCACCATTCTTTAAAGGTACCATACCATGATACAATAAGGATACACAATGCATGGCTATAGACGGACTTTTGTTCAATGAATGATTTTAAATTTAAAACTTAGCCCTAGGCCTACTTGATACCAGTAGGTCTGCCACATTTCCTGAGAAATTATGAAACGTGATAGAGAAAACTGTCCCAACACACATGACTTCGTTATTACAAGACAAATGGAAGTGCGCAAAACATAGGCCATTAATGGGTTATTATTGGCTGCCGGTGTCCTAGGAAAATCTGTCACCGGAGATTTGGTCCCCCATTATGGGAAATTAACGTGGGTTGAAGGGGATGATTCAAAAGAGGGCGCTATCAGAAGAAATTTGTACACAGCTCTCCGTTGGGGGGGGGGGGGGGGGGGGGACACCAGCATTTCCGGGGGACAGAATCTCCTGCCACACCGGTATCGAAGACAGTATGAACAAAGAGGTCTCCACACAGGGGAGTTCTAAAGACAGGGATGTTTCTCAAGGAATTTTGTGTACAAGGTCTATGGGAGGATGTTAAGTACAGGGACAAAGGAAAGAACAAAAGAAAACTCCTCATGGATGCATACGGTGGTCCTAGAGGGACACACAAGACCTGAATATCAACGTCAAATTTCATGGAACATATTTCATGACTTCAATTTCCCCAAGTTGCAAAGTTTGACGTCAAATTCATTTCTGCGACTTCACCCGTATTGGGCTTAAAAGGGATGCCAAAGACATAAATATTGACGTAAATCGAAAAAAAAGCCAAATTCAAAACTTTTTCCAGGTCGCAAAATTTGACCAAAAAGTTCAGTCGAAAAATTTGACGTCGAATTTCATGCGACTTTCTCTCCTGGTCGCGAAAATTGACGTCAAATTTCATGCGACTTTCTTTCCTAGTCACGAAAATTGACGTAAAAATGTTGACTTTAAGGGAAAGGTCGCAGACATAAACTGTCGTCAATATCGCGAGTCGGGAAGAAAGTTGCATACATGAAATTTGAGAAATTTTGCGTCAAATTTCGCGACTTGAGGTACAACCCGGTCACAGACTGTACAAATATTTAACGTCAAATTTCGTGAATTCGGGGGAAAGTCAAGAAGTTTCACGTCAGTATGGAGGTCTTGTGTGTCCCTCCTGGGCCACCATGCCTATTTTGTGAATGTGTGAACACTGAAATTGAAAAGTAAAGGAGGTTAGTTTTATTTCAATTCAATTATGTTTCATGCAGTAACAGTTGCAAAGTATATATTATTTAGTAATTGTAGTTTGTTTATTATTTTTTTTTATTACACTTTGAATCTGAAAGCTCCCTGATTATAAAAGTCACCAGTACCAATCCTCCAGAGAAAGGGCACCGTCTACAGTACTGTTAAAGTTTAGAAAATATCCTCTGGAGACCCTCATAGTACAAATTCTTATTCGGATTGCCGTAATCTAAGTCATAAACATCATACTATAACGAACTATAGTTTACACGAAATCCTGACAAAACATAGTCTTGATTGGCGACGCTCGTTTTGTTAAAACGCAGTCGCCGATACCGCAACACGAATTACTGGAAAAGAGATATCTGTATCAAACAAACATCTGGATGAAAACTTTTGATCTAGTGTTTGATCCAGATTTGTAGACTTGCCCAGTCCAAGCCAGGCCATTGATATCCATTATACTGAAGATATAATGGAGAATAAGCTAGTCGATGACTATAGATTTGCGCCCTCTCGGAGACTACAAAAAATAACGTCACCAATCTAGACTACTAGGCAAAGCAGAACCCTGTTTTTGTTCTTTGCACTAAATCGAAAATGCTTAATTTTGTGAAAACATTGAAGTTTGGTGTGCTTGTTGAAATCTATTGATACCAATTTTCCCTTCTAAAACACAGTGATGTTAAACATATTTAATTTTCAAATTCGATTTTTATTTCGTCAGGTTTCCAACACTTCAAAATAGGCTACATAAAAACATGTCGTCGATCCATAACGTAACGCCGGATGCCGATGATTTCTCATCCCAATTGAAAGGTGTACTAATTGAATTCATCAGACTCAAATTCTTAATTTCCATTAAAATGTGTATAATTAAACACGACTTAATTAGTATCAATTCAAAAAGTTTGTAATTACAATAAATAAGTAGCATTATTAGAAACAATATCTCGATGAATAATCACTAAGGTAGATATATAGGCCTTATATAATATATAAAAGCAGTCATCGTTGTTACACTCCCTGCAAGCCAGTGCCAGTACTTCAAAAAACCACCGACTATTTTAATAATTAATAAATAGGGAGGCTAAGACTGCGCACGTTATAATGGCTTTGGAAGTGGCTATGGCCAGAACACCGACAAGTCATATTCTTCTATGCTATCGTTGAAGCAAACAGCCAAAGCTGTAGCCAAAGCCACTTGATTCGGACGCAGCATATAGGCCTAATCATCCTTTTACTCGCAGCTGAGAAGCTGAATGGGGACTTTTGGGACGCTAGGCGGCAGCAGAGTTACCAGGTAAATCCACTGTTCTCGGTAATTTTCGCATGCTTCAAACTACGTAAACAATGGAAATTTACCTAGTATTAAGTCTGCTGCCACCTAGCGTTCCAACGTCTCCCATTGCGGAGGACACCACATTATGAACGAGACGCGGGCATGCAAGGGCACCTTTAGCAGCCGGCCACGTTGGCGACCCATATATAATCACCACGGAGCACAGCCTGAAAGCAAAAGTGTTTAATTTTGTTTCCGGAGGGCCCGGAAAAATACCTCGTTGCATCGGAGACAACCATCACACAACTCTACTCACACATGGCCTTAGCCAGGAATCGAACCAGTAATCGAATTTAACAGTGATCAGAGGCAAGCGCTTTACGCACTAGCCACACATGCCACCGTAATCGTCGGTATTTCCACTCAAGTTCTTGGGTTTGATACATTGAGTTGGACGGGGAAAAATATATAATTGAATTCACCTTTAATACAAGAGTATATACCAGGTCGGTGAAACCTTTAATAATGGGACCTGAAGACACGATTGCCGGTAGTGCTGTGTGGCCTAGGCCCCAATGGGACAAGTTGCGTGCCTTAAGCGATTGCTCACATTAATTTATTTAACTTACCCCCAACTTACCCAATAAAAAATTAAACGAATTACAAATACAACTCTAGATAAATCAAGTTCATTACACTTTCTGTGTTAACGGGATTCGTGACTTTTAGTAGCGAGTCAGATCCTTCGGCCTAAACCACGAATCGATTGATTTTAAAATAGAATACATTTTTTTCAACCTTGATTTCTACCATCATTATCCAACGATACTTGCTTATAATGTAATCCTGTGTGTTCGGGTTTATTGTTAATTCCACGCAGACTGAATAGAGAGTTGGGTCGTGGTAAAAAAGAAGAAGAAGAAAAAAGTATCACTGGCAAACCTTAATTGTAGTCATGTACAATGACATGAAAATAACATTAACATGGCCTGCTGCTGCCCCCACTTTACATCTACATTTTATACAATAACGGAATGAATTAATAGGCCTTATCAATAACAGGTGCGCAAACCATGTATCTAAACTAGTGCAGCTGTTTCAAAAGCCCGAACAACTGACGTCACACTTCGAGGCTGCTGAATAACGCAATATACCAGCCTTGAGCAACTGGCAGGATCCTGCCAGTTGCCTTGCATCCATTCACACGGCAGAGATTCGTAGTCTACACACACGTGTACACGCAATTACATTGTGAATAAAACAACTTTACATGCAAACATTATGTACACGTGCGCAGCAGCATGCAGACGATCGAAAAGTTCCTGCTGATGGTGTACCTGACAAACACGTCACTTCGGAGCAGACAAATCATAACACAGATGTGGAAATTGTATCCAATGAAATCATTGGGTCTGTAAAACCAGTGCATGTCTTTATCATTTCGGATAAAGACAGACTAGTCTAACGTTTTGTAAGTAAGCAAAATAACCTTTGCAGAAAAGTCCAACAGAGGGCGCTTTGTGCGTGAAATGTCATGGCTTTTAATTCGTATTATTAGCTGTAGGAATGACAACAAGTGTTGCACGCAAATGACCAGAGAAACAGAGAATGCAAAAGGACTTCACAAGCCACTTTGAGACTGTTCGTAGAGTGTCATCATGGCATCCCATCGCATTAAATGTCAAGGCATGAAGTTCTTCTGGTAACACAATAATACACAATCGTGTATTATTAATAAAAACAAATTATGCAACAGCCGTCTCCTAAAAATAGTTTGCTGCAGCAGTCGAACTCAATTTAATGTAGATTGATTTTGGTTTTGCATTAGGACGGTGACACGAGATTCTGTGCCCCTGATGGTATTCAACCCTGAATATATTCCCTGGTAAATGAATATATTCAGTGGTAACCCCATGCTCTGAGTGTTTCGCAGAGCAGCGTGAAAATTTACGCTTTTTGATTTCACCGAATTAAAAAAAAGGAGCTACATTACTTCGGTAAAACACTCTTTTTTTCACGAGACAATTTAAAGTGACTGAATAATTCCGTGGCCGTAAGCAGAGGCATGAAACTGGACCCAGACGTCTCAATACGCTGCGTATACTGCGGCAAGCGGGCGCATCCTACGCATAATTTGGTCTTTGATCTTTTAAAACGAAGCAAAATAAAAATCAAACGGAACGGAAAATCAATTCAAAGTACGACTGGTCAAAATTTATGACTGATACGTAACTTTGTTGATTGCTGTGAAGAATCCCTCAGCACAGGGGACAGAATCCCATAGGGCTAATTCTGTTCGGCTGGACCTTTTTGCAGGGGGACATAATGGCAAAGGCAACTGCACTTTTTTGTTTGTACATTCTGTTCAAGACGCTTTGCTCTTTGAGTTGAGTATGGACAGCAGTCATGGCGCATGCACTTCTCAGTAAAATCATCGCGGTGAAGCACACACTTTGAACGGCGTAGGTGCCAGCGTGATCCCTAGATGGCCCCTGAGGCTCAGCGCTGGCTCCTCCGAAGGCTTCGTGAAGGTGAACTGGTGTAAGAGGTAAGTAAAGAAGATAAAAAGCTCCATCTTGGCAAGTTGCTCCCCCAAGCAGATGCGACGTCCTGAAATGATAAAAACATTATTAGATTATTATAATGCTTATATATTTCTAGTTCTGGTAATTAAACCAAGGCTGCACGGTAGCTCGCAAGCCCGAAGAAACCTGTAAACAAGGGTGCTTGCTGTTAATGTGAACCAGAAACACCGGGGTTAACCCCTACTCTTCCACGATAAGTGTTCTGGGTTCTTTTACATTTATGGTAAAGCATCTTGCTCAAGGACACAAGTGCCACGACCGGGACTCGAGCCCGCACTCTGCTGATCAGAAACACCAGAGGTAGAGTATGGTGCTTATAACCGCTCGGCCACGACATGCCACAAAATGGCCGGTAAAGCCACAGCTGTTCATTATAGACATTATTGATCTGCCACAATATTAGTCACATTCTCTGTAAGCACTATCATAACTCCACCCCCAAAGTTACTGGACTGTTTTTTTTTTTTTTTTTAGCTGTTTCGCAGCAAAGCGCAGCGAAACAGCTCTTGTTTTCGTTAAAGTTTTTTTTATTATTAGCTGTTTCGTAGCGCAGCGCTGCGAAACAGCTCTTGTTTTCGTTAAAGTTTTTTTTATTATTATTTTTAGGTGTTCGGGCATTCAGCCCGGAACACCTCTTATTATTGTTCGGTTTTTTTTTTTAGGTGTTCGGGCATTCAGCCCGGAACACCTCTTATTATTGTTCGGTTTTTTTTTTTTTTTCTTAATACTTCTTCTTCTTCTTCTTCTTCTTCTTCTCAGCGTCCCTTGTCCGCTAACAAAAGCACCCTTTCCAAGCTCATATGAACTTGAAACTTCATATTTAGTTAGATATTTATTAGGAGATGAAACCGCTTCAGTTACGTCATGATGACGTCATCAGGTGTCGAGTTACGTTAAATCAAAGTTTAATATTTGAAAAAATCATAACTCCAAAACTACACAATGGATTTTCACAATCTATACATCATCGGATAGGCCTGGTATGACTCTAAAAACGCTACACTGAACGCGACCTCATTTGACCTTGACTTCCGGTTCAAACCGGAAGTTGAATATTTAAACAATTCATATCTCAAAAACTACTGATCGTTTCGTCACAATTTTCACATCAGATTGTAGATCTATGATCCTTCCGAAACTTTTGCACAGAAATGATGCCAATATGACCTTAACTTCTGGTCCTAAATGGGTGTTACAGCCAAAATTAGTATTAACCGCAGTTTATGTGTGTATGGAGAAAAGCGCTGTAACTGACTGTCCGCTCCATTATTCATAAGGTTCAAAGTCCACGAAGCCTGTGCACACAGTCCCACACAACGGAAATGTATCATTGCGTTGCTTATTCTTGTACGTTGTAACAACACGTGTCCCGCACATAAAAAACTCAAACTCATTCAAAGTTCAGTGTGAATTTAGTTCCGCTGTGCTCGTCTGATGGCTTAATGGAAAACAAGGAATAAAAGAGGAGGTTTTACTGAGATGTCCACCTGCTTTAGGGATTTGTATGACTTTGACTAAATGACAAAAACTTCAACTGAAAAAGAACGACATTGGTTTGTTTCTCATCAAACACCGAGACCCACGTCACGTTGATCGACGTGACCATGCCTGCCAAAGGCGCTCTAGGCCCTCTGAGTATGCCCTTCAGACACGGTGATTAAAATGGTAAGCTTTATTTCAAAATCACCGTTAAAAAGAGGGGGCATTCCTTTTTTGTCTACAATAATGTTGATATCCATGAACTTGCCTAGTGTTTTTTATTTTGTTTTTTTACTTTCAAAAATCATTATTTTTGTCATGGTTTAATTTTCAACTATCGGATTGAATTGATGCTAATCCCCGCTCAGGTATATTATGTATATGTACTGTGTATGGAAAAAAACATAACTCTTGAACCAAAAAGGGTTTTGACTTTATGCTAACCATGTACTTAGACCTTAGTGTGTCAATGAAACCACATAGGTTTTCGGCATGATTACGTCACCAATGACGTCATAACATTGAATCAATGTTTAATTTTTACAAAAAAACATATCTGGAAAACTATAACTGCTACATACCAGATCTTTGGTCCATGTGAAAGACCATGGAGTGTATTTTTTTAATTTTACACAAAGTGTGACCCTATGCAGCTCTGTGACCTTTACTTCTGGTCGAAACTGAAATATGCTTATTCCATACTTAAAAACTTCATATCCCATTAACCAAAAAAGGGTTGAGACCTACAACTTTACATACTTAGACCCGAGTGTGTAGATGAAACTGCAGTTATTTTCGGGATGATGACGACTCGATGGCGTCCTTACATTAAATTAACCTTTATTCGGAGAACCAAATTTGTATATACATAACTTGCACCATCCCCAATGATTACACAAACTGTGTCTCCCTGTGAGCTTCAATTCTGGTCAAAACTGAGAGCTTAAGTGAAAATAATCACTCCCGGTCTTCGTTTTGAGGCCTGCAAACAATATGATCTTGAAATCAGATGGTCCCTTTACATGTATATCGAATACAGTTTTACCCATAGGACTGTCAATTCCAGCAAAACAATAACTATGAATCTCAATGTTTTGATAATAAAATGAGCTATGAAAACGGAATGATTTCATCAGTTTTTTATTTAAAATACGAAATCTTCTACCATTCACTTTACGTATCAATTTGTCGTACTAAGTTTTTTCGGTTTTTGCTTTGAAAACACTACCTCTGCTAACTCGAAAATGTCAATACCGAACACCTTGTTTTTGTTATGGAACAAAAAATTATGTCTAGTTTTTTCTTAATACTTCTTCTTCTTCTTCTTCTTCTTCTTCTCAGCGTCCCTTGTCCGCTAACAAAAGCACCCTTTCCAAGCTCATATGAACTTGAAACTTCATATTTAGTTAGATATTTATTAGGAGATGAAACCGCTTCAGTTACGTCATGATGACGTCATCAGGTGTCGAGTTACGTTAAATCAAAGTTTAATATTTGAAAAAATCATAACTCCAAAACTACACAATGGATTTTCACAATCTATACATCATCGGATAGGCCTGGTATGACTCTAAAAACGCTACACTGAACGCGACCTCATTTGACCTTGACTTCCGGTTCAAACCGGAAGTTGAATATTTAAAAAATTCATATCTCAAAAACTACTGATCGTTTCGTCACAATTTTCACATCAGATTGTAGATCTATGATCCTTCCGAAACTTTTGCACAGAAATGATGCCAATATGACCTTAACTTCTGGTCCTAAATGGGTGTTACAGCCAAAATTAGTATTAACCGCAGTTTATGTGTGTATGGAGAAAAGCGCTGTAACTGACTGTCCGCTCCATTATTCATAAGGTTCAAAGTCCACGAAGCCTGTGCACACAGTCCCACACAACGGAAATGTATCATTGCGTTGCTTATTCTTGTACGTTGTAACAACACGTGTCCCGCACATAAAAAACTCAAACTCATTCAAAGTTCAGTGTGAATTTAGTTCCGCTGTGCTCGTCTGATGGCTTAATGGAAAACAAGGAATAAAAGAGGAGGTTTTACTGAGATGTCCACCTGCTTTAGGGATTTGTATGACTTTGACTAAATGACAAAAACTTCAACTGAAAAAGAACGACATTGGTTTGTTTCTCATCAAACACCGAGACCCACGTCACGTTGATCGACGTGACCATGCCTGCCAAAGGCGCTCTAGGCCATCTGAGTATGCCCTTCAGACACGGTGATTAAAATGGTAAGCTTTATTTCAAAATCACCGTTAAAAAGAGGGGGCATTCCTTTTTTGTCTACAATAATGTTGATATCCATGAACTTGCCTAGTGTTTTTTATTTTGTTTTTTTACTTTCAAAAATCATTATTTTTGTCATGGTTTAATTTTCAACTATCGGATTGAATTGATGCTAATCCCCGCTCAGGTATATTATGTATATGTACTTTGTATGGAAAAAAACATAACTCTTGAACCAAAAAGGGTTTTGACTTTATGCTAACCATGTACTTAGACCTTAGTGTGTCAATGAAACCACATAGGTTTTCGGCATGATTACGTCACCAATGACGTCATAACATTGAATCAATGTTTAATTTTTACAAAAAAACATATCTGGAAAACTATAACTGCTACATACCAGATCTTTGGTCCATGTGAAAGACCATGGAGTGTATTTTTTTAATTTTACACAAAGTGTGACCCTATGCAGCTCTGTGACCTTTACTTCTGGTCGAAACTGAAAGATGCTTATTCCATACTTAAAAACTTCATATCCCATTAACCAAAAAAGGGTTGAGACCTACAACTTGACATACTTAGACCCGAGTGTGTAGATGAAACTGCAGTTATTTTCGGGATGATGACGACTCGATGGCGTCCTTACATTAAATAAACCTTTATCCGGAGAACCAAATTTGTATATACATAACTTGCACCATCCCCAATGATTACACAAACTGTGTCTCCCTGTGAGCTTCAATTCTGGTCAAAACTGAGAGCTTAAGTGAAAATAATCACTCCCGGTCTTCGTTTTGAGGCCTGCAAACAATATGATCTTGAAATCAGATGGTCCCTTTACATGTATATCGAATACAGTTTTACCCATAGGACTGTCAATTCCAGCAAAACAATAACTATGAATCTCAATGTTTTGATAATAAAATGAGCTATGAAAACGGAATGATTTCATCAGTTTTTTAATTTATAAAAGTTTTTTATTTAAAATACGAAATCTTCTACCATTCACTTTACGTATCAATTTGTCGTACTAAGTTTTTTCAGTTTTTGCTTTGAAAACACTACCTCTGCTAACTCGAAAATGTCAATACCGAACACCTTGTTTTTGTTATGGAACAAAAAATTATGTCTAGTTTTTTTTTTTTTTTTTAGCTGTTTCGCAGCAAAGCGCAGCGAAACAGCTCTTGTTTTCGTTAAAGTTTTTTTTATTATTTTTTTTTTTTTTTTTATTTGTCAGTTTCAGTAAAAAAGGCTATTGACATAACGCACGTTCGTTCTAAGCGGCCTTTTGCATAGTTCCTAAAGAGCAATTGCAATGAAACTTTCAGTGATGAAAGGCATTGGTGCAATAATGATTTTAAAACTAATGATGTCATGATGACGTCATCACCTGTCACGTGACGTCATCTTAAAGGTTTCTATTTTAAATATTTGAAAATCCATAACAAATCAGCCACAAGAGACCGTAGGTTTCTGTTTGCGGGATTGTATAGGGATATATTAGGTCTTCATTTTATTCAGTGTGCGTGACCTCACATGACCTCTACTTCCGGTCGAAACAGGAAGTGCCTCATAATTCAAAAGTGTAAATAGTTATGAAGTTGCTTTCAACGATGTTATTGTCTGGCAAGGGTGGGTAATTAAAAAAAATTACCGATGACGTCACAATACACAAGAGCGCCCTCTAGCGGCAGGTTGAAAACTGTTCAAAATGGACTTTTTGAAGATGTGTGTGGTGAAGTTTTGTGTATTCACTTCAAAATTTACACACATGTTGATCGTCGAGCAGCCATCATATGTGTGAAATTTCAGATCGATGACGTCATCGGGGGTCACGTGACGCGGCATTAAGGGTGCCTTTTTTAAAGTCGTATATCTCCCTAAGTGTTAGTGCGATCATGTTGAAACTTGGTAGATTGTTGGATATTGGCAAGTTCTTGTAAATTCTAAAATGACGTCATGATAACGTCATCACATGATTTTTTATGATTTTTTGAAAAAGTTATGGCGAAACAGCTCGGCATTTGTGCACAAATGCAATATGTCTAGTTTTTTTTTTTATTTGTCTGTTTCAGTAATAAAAGCCATTGAGATAACGCACGTTCGTTCTATGCGGGCTTATGCCTAGTTCCTAAAGAGCAATTGCAATGAAACTTTCAGTGATGAAAGACATTAGTGCAATACACTGCATATTACAATGACGTAATGATGACGTCATCACCTGTCACGTGACGTCATCTTAAAGGTTTCTATTTTAAATATTTGAAAATCTGTAACAAATCAGCCACAAGAGACCGTAGGTTTCTGTTTGCGGGATTGTATAGGGATAAATTAGGTCTTCATTTTATTTAGTGTGCGTGACCTCACATGACCTCTACTTCCGGTCGAAACCGGAAGTGCCTCGTAATTCAAAAGTGCTAAAAGTTATGAAAATACTTTCAACGATGTTAGTGTCTGGCAAGAGTGTGCATTTAAAAAAAAATACCGATGACGTCACAATACACAAGAGCGCCCTCTAGCGGCAGGTTAAAAACTGTTCAAAATGGACTTTTTGAAGATGTGTGTGGAGAAATTTTGTGTAATCACTTCAAAATTTACACATATTTTGATCGTCAGGCAGCCATCATATGTGTAACATTTCAAATCGATGACGTCATCGGGGGTCACGTGACGCGGCATTAAAGGTGCCTTTTTTGAAGTCGCATAACTCCAGAAGTATTAGTGCGATCATGTTGAAACTTGGTAGGATGTTAGATATTGGCAAGTTCTTGTAAATTCTGAAATGACGTCATGATGACGTCATCACGTGATTTTTTATGTTTTTTTCAATTTTTTGCACCTTTTAATCATAAATTGCTTATAAAACGTGGTATAATCTAAATTCTTTTTTAAACAGGCTTGATACGTCGTAACTGCTTTGAGTACAAAAAAACCTTTCAAATTCAGTTGAGTAATTTGAAAAAGTAATGACGAAACAGCTCGGCATTTGTGCACAAATGCAATCATGTCTAGTTTATTTTTTTATTTGTCTGTTTCAGTAATAAAAGCCATTAAGATAACGCACGTTCGGTCTATGCGGCCTTTTGCCTAGTTCCTAAAGAGCAATTGCAATGAAACTTTCAGTGATGAAAGACATTAGTGCAATACACTGCATATTACAATGACGTAATGATGACGTCATCACATGTCACGTGATGTCATCTTAAAGGTTTCTATTTTAAATATTTGAAAATCTGTAACAAATCAGCCACAAGAGACCGTAGGTTTCTGTTTGCGGGATTGTATAGGGATATATTAGGTCTTCATTTTATTCAGTGTGCGTGACCTCACATGACCTCTATTTCCGGTCGAAACCGGAAGTGCCTCGTAATTCAAAAGTGCTAAAAGTTATGAAAATGCTTTCAACGATGTTAGTGTCTGGCAAGAGTGTGCATTTAAAAAAAAATACCGATGACGTCACGATACACACGAGCGCCCTCTAGCGGCAGGTTAAAAACTGTTCAAAATGGACTTTTTGAAGATGTGTGTGGTGAAGTTTTGTGTAATCACTTCAAAATTAACACATATGTTGATCGTCAGGCAGCCATCATATGTGTGAAATTTTAGATCGATGACGTCATCGGCGGTCACGTGACGCGGCATTAAAGGTGCCTTTTTTGAAGTCGTATATCTCGCGAAGTATTAGTGCGATCATGTTGAAACTTGGTAGGTTGTTAGATATTGGCAAGTTCTTGTAAATTCTGAAATAACGTCATGATGACATCATCACATGATTTTTTATGATTTTTTCTATGTTTTGCACCTTTTACTCATAAATTGCTAACAAAACGTGGTATAATCCACATTCTTTTTTAAACAGGCTTGATACGTCATAACTGCTTTGAATACAAAACAAAACTTTCAAATTCAGTTGAGTAATTCGAAAAAGTTATGACGAAACAGCTCGGCATTTGTGCACAAATGCAATCATGTCTAGTTTTTATTTTTATTTGTCTGTTTCAGTAATAAAAGCCATTAAGATAACGCACGTTCGGTCTATGCGGCCTTTTGCCTAGTTCCTAAAGAGCAATTGCAATGAAACTTTCAGTGATGAAAGACATTAGTGCAATACACTGCATATTACAATGACGTAATGATGACGTCATCACCTGTCACGTGATGTCATCTTAAAGGTTTCAATTTTAAATATTTGAAAATCTGTAACAAATCAGCCACAAGAGACCGTAGGTTTCTGTTTGCGGGATTGTATAGGGATATATTAGGTCTTCATTTTATTCAGTGTGCGTGACCTCACATGACCTCTATTTCCGGTCGAAACCGGAAGTGCCTCGTAATTCAAAAGTGCTAAAAGTTATGAAAATGCTTTCAACGATGTTAGTGTCTGGCAAGAGTGTGCATTTAAAAAAAAATACCGATGACGTCACGATACACACGAGCGCCCTCTAGCGGCAGGTTAAAAACTGTTCAAAATGGACTTTTTGAAGATGTGTGTGGTGAAGTTTTGTGTAATCACTTCAAAATTTACACATATGTTGATCGTCAGGCAGCCATCATATGTGTGAAATTTTAGATCGATGACGTCATCGGGGGACACGTGACGCGGCATTAAAGGTGCCTTTTTTGAAGTCGTATATCTCGCGAAGTATTAGTGCGATCATGTTGAAACTTGGTAGGCTGTTAGATATTGGCAAGTTCCTGTAAATACTGAAATGACGTCATGATGACGTCATCACATGATTTTTTTATGATTTTTTTCTATGTTTTGCACCTTTTAGTCATAAATTGCTTACAAAACGTGGTATAATCCAAATTCTTTTTTAAACAGGCTTGATACGTCATAACTGCTTTGAATACAAAAAAAACTTTCAAATTCAGTTGAGTAATTCGAAAAAGTTATGACGAAACAGCTCGGCATTTGTGCACAAATGCAATCATGTCTAGTTTTTATTTTTTTTTTTATTTGTCAGTTTCAGTAAAAAAGGCTATTGACATAACGCACGTTCGTTCTAAGCGGCCTTTTGCATAGTTCCTAAAGAGCAATTGCAATGAAACTTTCAGTGATGAAAGGCATTGGTGCAATAATGATTTTAAAACTAATGATGTCATGATGACGTCATCACCTGTCACGTGACGTCATCTTAAAGGTTTCTATTTTAAATATTTGAAAATCCATAACAAATCAGCCACAAGAGACCGTAGGTTTCTGTTTGCGGGATTGTATAGGGATATATTAGGTCTTCATTTTATTCAGTGTGCGTGACCTCACATGACCTCTACTTCCGGTCGAAACAGGAAGTGCCTCATAATTCAAAAGTGTAAATAGTTATGAAGTTGCTTTCAACGATGTTATTGTCTGGCAAGGGTGGGTAATTAAAAAAAATTACCGATGACGTCACAATACACAAGAGCGCCCTCTAGCGGCAGGTTGAAAACTGTTCAAAATGGACTTTTTGAAGATGTGTGTGGTGAAGTTTTGTGTATTCACTTCAAAATTTACACACATGTTGATCGTCGAGCAGCCATCATATGTGTGAAATTTCAGATCGATGACGTCATCGGGGGTCACGTGACGCGGCATTAAGGGTGCTTTTTTAAAGTCGTATATCTCCCTAAGTGTTAGTGCGATCATGTTGAAACTTGGTAGATTGTTGGATATTGGCAAGTTCTTGTAAATTCTAAAATGACGTCATGATGACGTCATCACATGATTTTTTATGATTTTTTGAAAAAGTTATGGCGAAACAGCTCGGCATTTGTGCACAAATGCAAAATGTCTAGTTTTTTTTTACTTTTCCCCTTCTAGCCTCAATCCAGTTGTATTAGTTTGAATGGGAGAAGACGGTAAAAACCTAAACGGTATATGCTGTGTGCATCTCCCCCTTCCCGTTTGAAAGTTTCGAGCTTAAAACTTAAATGAAACTTTACGTCATTAATAATGCATCAAAAATCACTCTAAATTCTGTAAAAAAATTGGAACTTAAAAAAGAAGGCCCCTCGTCCCTGCAGCGCATTTCGTATAAACATAATCTGACATTCTTCGTCAAAACAAAATTTGAAAAGACAAAAGGGACTGTATTCACAACACCGAGTAGGCCTAAACTACAAGAGTTTAGAGAGCTTGTGAGGAACTGGTTTGTGAACTTTTTAAAGACAAAGAACCGCGGTCTCAAAGACAAAGACACACAGTGTTTCAAGTGGGGACCACATTATTTTTATCTTAGGTCCACACTTCGTATATAACGCTTAAACACGTGTAATGAAGGACAAACAGACCTGAATGGAAATACTGAGGTAGTTATGAAAGGCGCTGCAAAAAATAATGGTTTATAGAGAATGCCGCTGAAAATAAAAACATACCCGTACTAAACGGAATCAGCTCTTCGGGTTTTGTCACTTCCCCCGCTTCGTTTAAGAATCTCTCCGGGTTAAATTGGTCAGGATCAGTGAATAAGCCTGGGTCAATGTTCAGAGCCCAATGGTTAGCAATAACCAAGCATCCCTTTGGTACAGTGTAACCCATAAGCTTCGTCTCCTCGGCAGCCTTGTGCGGCAATCCAAGGGGGACAATGTTGCCACGTCTTTGGAGTTCAAGGATGACGGCCTCTGTGTACGGGAGATTTGGTCTGTCAGACATCTGTGGGAGTCTCTCCCGTCCAACAACGGCGTCTAATTCTTGTTGGACTCTAGTCTGGATCTCTGGGTGTAGCATCATGAAAAGCAGTCCCCACCGTAGGGTGCTCGCTGTGGTTTCAGTCCCCGCAACGAATAGATCGGAGACTAGGATGACAAGATTCAGCACGCTGAGGTTCGTCTGGATATTATTAGTCTTCTTGTTTTCCATCTCCCTTAGGTAGACGTCCATCAAGTCGCGAGCTTCTCCTGTGTGACAATCCTTCTGATGTTCCTCCACTACCTCCATGACGAAATCCATCACATATTTCATAGTTGCCGTCATCTCCTTGATTGACGGCAGGAACCAAAGGTTGTTGACGAACGGGAGAAACTGCATCGCTGCTCCCGCACCGATAAGCTCCATGCTGCGGTCCATTGAGGCGAGGACAAGCTGGAATTTCTTGTCGTCGTACTCGTACCGTTTACCCAGCACCACGGATGAGATGACGTTGGCCACAGCATTGCCAAACAGGTGCACGGGGTTGAAGGCGTCTCCCTTTAGGTGTTTCATCTCCTCCACGAGATGATCGGCCTCCGTGGCTATCTGGTCTTCAAAGCGTGCTTGACCAACGCCAAAGTTCTTGAAGATGTTAAGAGACAATTTTCTCTGTTCCTTCCATGTTTCTCCTGATGCAGTAGCTATACCTGTTGCAAAGAAACAATGAGTATTAGAATAATGAAGTCGAATTAAGCTTATTGTTTTGTTTTGGGTTCGTTGAGTGAAAAGATCTTTGTTCACGTCCAGAGATTTTAAAACCTACCACTGTATGAGTGTAGATTTCCTGGGGTAGGGTGCTGTTATCTGCCTATTAACCGCACAGGACACATCTTTACTTTGACGAGAAACTATTATAGGCCCATTTTCATTGAGCTGTTTAAGCAGAAAATATTGCTTTACAATGTTATGCTTAGCAAAACAAGCAGGATACCAGTTTCAAATTGTATACACATGACAAGGTATTTAAGCTGGTAACCTTATTAAGCCGGATTGTGTCGTGGTTAGCTATTTTTGTGCTGAAATAGCTCTATAAAAAATGGACCAGGTGCCCAATGATCTGAAAGCTGCCCCTATACCACACATGTGCCAAACCTTAACTCGGAAGGCCAAAGGGATGGAAAATTGTGAATTCCCTGCCCCCCCCCCTTCGCTAACGCCATTATAGCAACACACAAAGCCTAACAGCCATTTTAGAATCAAAAGCCCAATTGGTAATAATGCCTCATCAAATTCTATTTTACTATAGTTCACTCGTTCCTTTGGGGATAATGTTAACAAAATGAAATATAGAACATTAATTCCTTATTTGCCGTCCATGGAAAGTTTTATTTTCCCATTAAAGGGACACACCGGCTTACTGTTTACCTAATATAGTGATGTGGAATGACAGACAACAATTTTGAGATGGTTGGTGTAAAAAAAAAATCATCAAAATATCACGTAATTAACGAAAAATGTGAAAAAAACAAAACGCGGTCAAAGGTCAGCTTATACGCTTTTCCAGCCGTTGCAACTGTCAAGTTTACGTACAATGTTGCGCAATGTTGTAAGTAGAATGGAGCTCTGTTTATGTTTCAATTATAAAAATGGCGAGGCATGAGGATCCAGACTTCATATCCATCAAGCACAAATTCACGTGTAAATAAAAAACAGACATGAACGGACGTCAGTCCAACCTGTATTCTGTGTACGACGACGTACTATATTCTGTGTACTTGCAATGGAGAACGTTTCTTCGACATCCAAGGATCGGTACAAAAACATTGCAAGGAAAAACACTCAGAAGGTGGTCCAACGAAAAGTAAAAAGTAAAAAAAAAACCACGATAAATCCAAAGGGAAAGCCAGCAAAAGCAGCAATTGTGTGTGTGTGTGTGTGTGGGGGGGGGGGGTGGACATTGTGCAGCTATCATAGAAGTAGACCAGCTGTATGGGATAAATATTCTCCGTCGTCGTCCCGCGTGTGTAGCGCAGGCAACACGTTGCAATAGTTAGGGGATAATAGCTAGGGTATCAGACTAAAATCCTCCTAAAAAAACGTAATTGTTGGTCTGGCTCCCTACCCCTCCGACAAGCTCCCAAGCTCACGGCTAGACCGGCAAACTGGGGAGTTCATGCCCCAGGTTTGTCTCTCTGGCCCCACGAGACACGGCACAGGCTGTACGGGATATGCCCCAAGGTTTACGTTCCGCTAGCTCCCACGCTGGTGCGCCGTAAAACACGCTTCGGTTGCACGGACTCTCTGAATGCGAATCTTACGTTCGATTTTTCATCATTATTTACAAATTGTATCAATAATCTGAATACATAGTCTTTTTTGTCAAATACTCATGAATAATATAAAAAAAACAGATTTAAATTTGGTTCAGTAATTTACTTTTATACGGCTGGAAGTAAAACTATCTCAGAAGATCACGTGATTTATCCGAACCACTTTTTTGGTTCGGATAAATCACGTGACCTTCGTTTTTTGAAAAATGCTCAAAAACGGCAACATTTGATGGTTTCTTTTATGAACCGTTCTTCTCCATTCCTGGAAGACCTTTGAAGTCATATGTTAGCCTATTTTGTAGCCCAAATAGCCCAACGAAGCCGGTGTGCCCCTTTAAACGTTTCCAGAGCTTCGCATGTGAAACATTGACTGCCTATAAGAAAAAACCCAGAACGTTCGTTAAACTTGATTTACACGCACACAACTTCATGACATACTCAAGGGAGTTGAAGTCCGACATAACTGTCAAATTATGTATACTTTGCTTCTCAAGTTCGCACATAAAATTAGGTCGTGCCTCCACTGCATGGACCAGATGGGAAATGACAACCCTCAATCTGGTTTACCACAGATGTAAACAAAAGTTACATTCCATTACGCTTATTTATATAACCTGATTTGAATTCAAACGAACTGAATGTGAAAACACTTTCTTGTCATTCAGTTTGGAATGTTCACTGCCGACAGATACTTCAAGCTACACTTCTCCATGGCGTGATTTTATAATCGTGACGATAACCTTATCAGACACCGAACGTGATTGAAAATCCATGAGATTGTCATTCTGACAATTTCGGTTAAAACATGTGGATGTCCACACTTTGTTTTGGAATTTTTTGAACTATGAAAACCATGTGCAGCACCTTAATAAGGGTTTACAAGGTGTTGTGGTGCGTTCAGCAGCTACTGCCAGAAACACCGGGGTTAACACTGGTTTTTTTTTCCAGTGCATTACGCAACGCACAACCACACCTATCGCGAAAACGTGCCCTGTATGCTGGATCGTCAATGGAAACGGAAACACTAACTCTTTTTCTGCCCATAGAGTTCTAACCTACACCAGAGCTTGTTTATGTTCTTTCTTTGGTGTGTTCTTTGTTGTTAATAGTGTGGTGGGACAGAGCTGTTAATGAAAAAAAAAAGTCAAGTTAGCCAGTGTCGTAGGGACGCTTGTTCCCACGGAGATTCTGTCCCCCACATAATTGTAAATTAACATTGGCTGAAGGAGGTTGATTCAAAAGAGGGCGCAATCAGAATAAATTTGTACATAGTTCGCCGTAATGGGGGACAGAATCTCCGGGGGAGGTGGAGGGGGGGAAAATTTTCTTGCCACACCGGCGATCACTCTGCAACTTGGGCGAATCTACGCGGGCTCTTTCTTTTCCTGACCTAAGCTTTGCCATGGATTGCCTTTTAACCCGTGTCATGGACACCACGGATACAAGTATCAGTGCCAATATTCTGAACGAAAAAGCAGTTTTGTTTTGGGTCATGGTTACAAAAATCACATTGGGAAACTGCTTTATCTGTGAAACCATGGATGTGGCAGATGTTAAAATAAACGCTAGTAAACTCTCACGTTCATTTTGTGGCAGCTGTGACGAGTCAAAGGAATTCGTCTGTTACGTCTCAGACAAGCTCACACTCTGTAATGCACTTCAAGTCGTTCACACAAAACACACCGTTTAGGCCTGTGTGCAAGATTCCAAAAAAGCCAACGACAAAAAGCCAGTGGTGCAATAATCTTGGTGCTAGACCTTCACGATTTCGATAGAACACTTTGTCGTGTGTTTCAGAATTCTATGGCACTGAACTAAAATGAAGAAGTCCGCTGATGAAGGTGAGAAGTTGACTTCCTTGTGGAGTCTAGAATTGCAAAGGAGTGAGTGCCTACCCCTCTTGGATTGCAAGGTGATGTCAATGGCTAACTACACTCTAAAAACTCCCGGGTAAGAATGAATCCGACCCAGGTCCTGAGGGGTCCTGACCCATAGCTGGCTCAGGCCGACTTGGAAACTGGTCCAAAAAAAAGGAGGTTTTGACCCAAATTCTACCTCATTGACTCATTTCGGGGTAATTTTACACATACTCTTGGTCATAACGACCCAGGAAAGGGTCGGGATCCAAGGCACCCGGATCCAGGTCAATTCTGACAGGGGAGTTTTTATAGTGAAGTGCAAGAACTTGACCCATAAAATGTTCCATGAATAAGATAACATTTCATAGGAAGGGGGGCAATCCAAGAAAAGTTTTCGCCTGTGGAATGCCCCCGCCCCCAATACTATCGCAAGTGAATTTGCCACAAATGGCGTTTATTTTTTACAGAAACGCTCACTATTTGGCTTTCATCTTTGCAGTCGTTTAAAATGTGAAACATTGAGAGAGAAAACCCCCCACAAAACCACCGAAGATTGCTGACTGTAGGGAAGACTATCATGACTAACCCTTCTTGGTATTGGACTTATTTATTAACGCACAAACCCTTCACCCGCTGCTTGAAATTTGTTTTTTCCCCCTTGAAAGATTGACACTGGATCATGCTGTCATGTGGAATTCCCATCCGCTATTGCACATGGCTACAGATCCCAACTGGTACCCGAGCCTGTAACATTGTACGCACATCCTTAGGGTGATTTCCGTAAACCGCCACATGCCTCAGTCAATTGTCAACACGATAATTCATATGGTGGTTAACCACTCGCACTTCACAAAATGCGCATGTCACATAATAGCTTGCAGTTTGTATACATGATGTATTTAATATCAGACTTTAACAACGCGCAGGGCACAGTATAATAATGTCCATGTGTTAAAAAAGTTAAAATAACAGTTTATTTTTAATGGGATGTTGGCGGTGACCTGGGTGGCGCCATTTTGAACGCATGAACCCAATAATAAAAGTGCAAACACATATAAAACAAGAAAATACGTGAAAGGCATAAAGCGTTTGTAAGAGCATGTTTCGTAGATCAAGGGAACCGGTTTGTACATGTTTCGTCTCCCAAACTGCACTGTGAGATTAAAATGTGAGTAATGCAACCCACCATGCCTACTCGTTGCTTTCCCGTTCAAAATTCTTTAAAATGCATCCCCGTTCCTGCTACGGTATGTACTTCATGTTTCTACAGTTGTTCACTTGTGAGATGGAATATATCCCAATGTTGATTGGTCACTTCTGCACGTGACTCTCTTTCAAATCGGTATTGCCGAGATGGGCGCCTCGAGCATGTTAAGCATTACGCTCACGTGGCAGGCTGGTAACACACATTGCATAGCGTCATGAATGCAGACGTCGATGTAAAGAACAAAACAATAAACAAAACAACACACCACACAATGTTTTAACTCAAGATTCATGATCGTAATAAATCCACAGTAGATACAAAGGAGAGAGCGAGCTGTCGCGTTGTCTGCTGTCCAAACGGTCCTAACCGATACTAAGCTTTTCTCTGTCGAACTTCTCACTTAACAACACGTGTGTGTCATTAACCTTGTAAATAGTACACAGTAGTTTGTTCAAAAATGACCCTACGGGTCGCCGTGTGAACTTTTACTTTATATACAATGTATCGTATGAAAATAAATCATTCTGAGAATAAATCCACTCGTTTTACAATAGCTCCGCATGCCTCTGTATTGAAAGTATTCAATAGGTAGCTGTCGTGGAAAGTTTCAGAGAACGCTTTCCACAATGTAGCAAGGACAGCCGCGCCTGTTCACCGAACAAAGAAGGAACAATGGGGTTATTTCTGGCGCAGTTACCCTCGAACAACGATCGGCTATCGTCACCTGTTCATGCAGCTGCCTACTTCGATTGCCTTTAAAGGCTCTTTACAATTTGAAATGTTTGTTCAGTAAAATATTTGTGTAAACCAACACAATTAAGTTACAGTTACAATTAAGGGCTTAAAAACTTTGCTTTCAGACCTCTATGCAATCATTCTGCAAGTTTATACGACACCGCACCATACTTTCAACGTTGTGAAAGTTACACTTGATTCGTTTGACTGATTCAATTCAAAGACTACGGCTTTTATTGCAAAATAGTCACTAAATGCCGCTCATGAATAACCGTCTTGTAAAGCTACATAAATAATTGCACCACAAAAAAATCCCACCGAGTTGGGCGAAAATTGAAATTGCACATACTGAAGCTTAGCTTAGGGTATCATGCAATTCAAAATACTAAAGTTTTTTTTACAAACCTTTTGCTCCATTAAACAGATTCTTCAGAATATGTAGCTCCGGTCGATCGTTGAGGTTTGGGTTGTTGAAGGCCTCACGTATTGCCTTGTAGCCGTGGATAACCACCATTCTCTGACCCAAGATGTTGAGACTAAACACCGGCCCATACTTGCCGGCCATTCGCATGAACACTTCGTGAGGCTCACCGGTAGCCAAGGCCAGGGAAGGCAAGCTCCCTACTAGGGGCCAACCCCAGGGGCCAGGAGGGAGGTTGCTAACGGAGCTCCGGCGCATGACCCACGACAACAAGAGGAAGGCCGCTGAGAAGAGGAGCACCACGCGGATATCCAGGACGTCTAGAATAACTGAAGCCATCCTCATCCCATCAAACCAACTTGATAAGATAGTCATGGAAGTTTGAGCACGCTATGTAGCGTTTTCCTCAACGCACAACACCAGTGTGCCTTTCCAATTCCAGCTAGTTCAATGATCATGAAAAACGCTCTCAATTGACCGCATGGACCTCTCTCTAGCTCCCGATGATACTACGTACGTCTGTATCAAAAACCTAATCTGATCATTTATCAACGAATTGATAAAAACTGCATTAGCTTCGTTTACTCTAGTGGCTCTCGACATGAGTGCAGAAATTTATGCGTGTGTGTATATGTACTATACATACATAAATATATATATATATTTATATACATTTTTAATTTTGCCCGAGGGACTCTAAGATAAAGCAGCGCCTCTTCATCGTCATTTTAGTCACGTGGGTGTGGGATTATTAACGGCCATTTCAGTTTCATTGAAGGGTGCATGCTTTGGGTGTTTACACAAAATTGCCCATCAAAGGGGAACACAAAACAAACAAATATTCCGACGATGTCTTACATGGATATCATTTAAATTTCAATTGATTGCGGTTAAGTGTCACAAAGGATTTATAGCGGGTGTTTACTCAAAATTGTAAAGCAGGTTTTTTGGGGGACGTGGACTTCGGTGCAGTTGTACTTGTAGTTTGTAAAGAAGAATTCAGCAAGGCATCGCTAGCCAGGCCTACGTATGAAGCGACTGGTGGGAACAATTTGCAGCAATATACACACACCAACGATACATAATCGAAAGTGTCGAAGTCGAAGATAAACGTTGCTATTAAGCATCATAATGTAAACACCGCAAGCAAAACACAATCATCTCTTGTTGCTTAATAAATAGTTCAAAAATTTGAATTCTTCGAAACTTTTCTTGAGAAACTCGAAGACTGGAATATCACCCTTTGAGTCTAAGATCCAAATCAATTTTCAAGATCGAATCTTCCCCGCGCCAAAAGTCGTTGCACCCTAACTAAGTACACCCGACTCAAGTATGTTAAGTGGTAAAATAAATCAAATTTGCCCGAACATCTCTCTTTGACCTCTCGCAGAAGCAGAAGGCAAAGGCATGAAATGAATAATTCTAGTGAAGCCTTTCAAACCCGGTATGTTTATTTGGTCAGTTATTAGTTGTGTGCAGCGGGCCCCTCTAGTCACCGACAGACAGATTGCACCCAGGGTAGGTATGCAAGGCCATACTGGCCAGCCTCTCGTCCCCTGGGCAAATGCGCATGCTCCATTAGGATAATATTTTGCATAGCGGAATAATTGTTCGAATGTTTTGAATTGAAGAAGTGTCTCTTTATTTGAAACTGCCCTATATCCATATTTAGTTATCCTGTAGACCTACAGACCTACTGGTCTAAACTCCTCTATGTCAAAATGAGAACAAGTAGCAGGATTTTTTAAATTGCTGATGAAGAATACGGGGAAAAATCGTTGCAATATTAAATATTTTGAATGTATACAACGATGCTAGGCCTGCTATCCGAACAAATTACTTTTTTTAATTTGGTGGGATTAAAAAATCAATCGATGTACACAAAACCATTTTTTGCCACGCTGGTAAAAATAAGGGCTAATAATTCAAAAACAAAGAAAAAGACTTGCTTAGCGGAAAGAAATATTACTACCTGAGTAAGTCTAAGTATCATGGTCGCGTATGTTGTTTGAGATTTGATCTTGAAGAGCAAATGGGCCTAACATTGGTATGCTTAGCATCGTGTTGCTTATCAGGGCAAAGCTTTTTCATTGATCTTCTGCAGCAAGCGTACGGTAGCCGTAGCCGACAAATCTGCGCTATGGTAAGGTGTGTTTCACAAGTTAGCAAGGAATGGTTTGCTTGAGCGTGTGCGTGCGTCACGTAATATGCGCATAGTGCAGGAATTTGACGGTAAAAACAAAATCATAGAAAGAGGAGTTACTAGTGACTAACGGTAAAAGCTCATAATTCCGTGGTAAGCAGCCCAGTTTACTGTAGGAGGTCCAGAATGAGAAAGCTGCTTTGAGAGGTTTAAAAAAAAATGCTTTCAAGTTGTATACAGGCCCAATCAAGAATCTTATTAATATTAGATTGAATGCAGAGTCAGTCAACACAATATGAAACACCCGGCATCCGTCTATTCCGCACCTGTTTTTGTTATTACAGGCAATTGTGCTTGGCCAATTTGAGTGCTCAAAAAGCTATGAATTGGAAACAGCTCTTTAACCATGTAGAGCAAGGTCATTAAGTGCTTTTATCCCCACAAACATTCATCGAATTTCTGGGAGGACACTATATCTTAAGTTCTCGGAAGTCACAACAGTTTTGTTGGATGGTTTGATAAAGACATTTCCAGGAACACCAGCCGCTGGCTGAATTTAAAGGACGTATACAATGTTTCCCTTTGATGTACAAAACCTCATTTGGTTAAAAATTACAAGAAACGCACCCGATTCGCAGTTATAGCCCAATAGTTGTCCTGTTCGGAAGGTGGCTTACTCGTTTGCCATTATCGGCTTATTAACAATAAATGAGCTCAATTACAAGCTTCCGGGTCCGCACACAATTGTTTTATTAGTTTAATTATGGATAACACATAATACCTGACATGACATGGACAGTGCAACATAAGTTAAAGACTATAACTATAATAGGCTGTCCCTTGTCTTGGTTTGCCGCCTTTGTGTAACTCCCTAAATACAAGTCGTTCTCATTCATACCTAACTATAAGTTTTCCTTTTAGCCTCGTTTACATGCACCTGCACTGTTCTTCACATTCCTTTACATCCACGTAATAATAATTGTCAGTATAATGACGAGGTTTGTAGAAGAAATTGCAGAAGATCCTCTCTAATTTCATGATTTATCTTAATCTTGTTTATTTTGGCGTGCAGAAGGGGCTGCACTTTCAGCCATTGCTAGATCATCTTGGCTCTTGCAGGACAAGGTAGCGGCCAAGTTCAAGGTTTACACGGCAGTTGGAAATTAGTTTGCCACGTGGACCTTTGTATGGCTCGAATAGGAAAGGAGGGAATGCAGTATTCATAAAAGGTTTCCAACATTATGGAAATTACATTGCAAAGTCTAGTATTTTTAACGGATACTTTTTAGAGATAAAAAAAATGCCAGGACATAGATAGTACAGCAGATAGGTGATGGGATGATGATACAAGCTTGAGATTTGGCACACAGTCAGAGTATGTCACGAGAAACATATTTAGCTAAATGACCATCGCAGATTCCCCTGAAAAAAATGTTGGTAGAATGACAAGATATGGAGGCCATTTTGGACATTTGGGAATCTGCTTGTAGCTCTACCTAAATGTTTCAAAGGATAAAATCTGCGATGGCTCTATCGTCAAATATCTTTCTCATTACATAGTTAATTTCATGCTTGTATCATCAAAGGCTTAGTTTCCGTCTCCAAATTATTTCTCCTAATCTGCCCCACTATTAGATAATGAAGTTACAAGTATACAACAACGCTTTTGTATAAACAAACACATTTATTTATAATTTATACCATTATGGTAACCAAATAACCTTACAAAATGTACATAAAGAGAGAACCCATTTTGTTTATTTACAAATTAATTTTGTGCCCTTTAGTGTTGTAGTGTAACTGGCCGACAAAAGTGCGCGTTCTCCAAACATGTTTTACCCTGCATTCCGTACGTTCTGTGATGCAAGACCGTGCCGCTACGGTCACCGAATGGGTCGGTCTGCCGTGTCATCGACTGCCTCATGTCATCAGCTTCTCATAATATCATCTGGACACCCAATGCCGTTGTTTCAACAAACACGCTTGGATGCTCAAGGAGTTACTTCAAATACTTAAACAAAATAATATAATGAGTCCCCAAGAGACTTGCAAAAATAACGTTTTACAGCGTGAACACGACGACCTCCTAGGCGGTGCAAGGAATTTTCCCCCCTTAATTTACTTTTAGAAATAAGATTTATCTCGTTTGTGCCCCCACGAGGTTATTAGTGCAGGCAAACAATTCTTTACGTTTTAACTTTTCCCTTCGCGGGCTCCAACTTGATCTGATGAAATAACTTTGAACTCGCGTTTCGAACTGCCTGCCCCAATTAAAGTGCATTATAGTGCAGTATAAGCGAGGGCGAAGCTATAACTGGGGGGTGTATTTAGGTGTACGAAACCGTTCATTTGTGCATTTTGGATCTCTTTTTGGGAGGGGTGGGCGAGGTTTCTGAACCGAGGTCTGGTAGGATCCTGCACCTGCGCCCCCCCCCGGTTTACCACTGCGTGAGCGTGATTGCTGTGTACACATTGCTCGAGTTAAAAAAAAAATTCTATGGTTTCCTACAAAATGATACTGATAAAATAACTTATTAACTGATGTTATTATAACATACTGTTTGGAACTGCAATAATGCCTAAGACTGCCCGCAATAGTATCCAACACAAAACTCAGTTCTTGGTTGTTAAAGGACAGTAGGCCTACAGGTTGGTAGTTATTTATCTTCTGTCTGGAATACTGTCAAAAAGTAGTCTTGATCCGAAACGTTACTATTGTAAAATTACACGATCACGGATCGCATTATTAACAGACGAATCGCTGTATTATAACGGGATCCGTGTGTGTATCAGGCAGTATCCAGCGAATTGGCGGCTCAGCTACGGCTCCGACTGTTGTTTTTGATTGACTGGGCATCCGTGGAAAACAGCTCCATGCTGAGTTATTTTTAACCCAGTACTAATTAAGCACAAATAAAATAAAAGAGAGCCACGTCCTGTCACATGATGACGCGACGATCCATCCGTAGCCGTAGCCGCCAATGGGAGACTTTTAGGGACTCTAGGTGGCAGCAGACCATTGATCTCTATTATATTGACAATTTAGAGATCAATGCAGCAGAGTTACCAGGTAAATCCATTGTTCTTGAAAACGTGAGCATGCTCACAACGACGTAAACAACTTACTAACATTCAAAAGTCTCCCATTCGGACACGGTTAATAGCAACTCTTGGCACACCCTCTGCAGTTAGAATTGAGCCATTTCAGAATTTCGGTACTACAAGCACAGAAAGGTCTGGGGTCGATTTCACAAAGATAGTCCTAACTTAGGACTAGTCCTAGGAGTTATTAAAAACTTAAGGCTAGTCCTAAGTTAGGACGAGTAACTCGTCCTAACTCGAGATAAGACTAGTCTTAACTCTTTCTGAAATCCACCCCTGGAAACCTAGGCTATTCAAAAAGTAGTATTGATTTGACGTTCGTTTTGTCTAACGTAGTCGCCGAAAGGGCAATCAATCGTAAGGGCCAGTCGATGCTGCGCCCTCTACCGGCGACTAATACAGAAACTAGCGTCACCAATCAAGACTAGTCAAAAAGTCGATAATATAGACTTTGAGACATATACCCGTAATATAGAAAATGATTAAACGGAAGCGTGTTTATTAATTAAGATGTTAATCAGCGTGTTCATCACAGCAGGTTTGTAAAATCAGCGTGTTCACTGAAAACTTGACGATGTTGATAATACGATTTGGGGAGGAATACCTCCCAAAAATAATGAGCCTACACTCTTTTTTTAATTGGGAAAAAACATAAACATTTCAATTTTCTCCTGTCGTATGGTGCAAATGGAGTGTGGACGTTCGATCTCGAGTTTGGATTTGAGCAGCCAATCATGTGGGCTCCATTGGATGGGTGGGGAGAAAACAATTTCTGATGATGTGATTGGCTGTGGCAGGAGATTCTGCACCCCGAGATTCTGTCCCCCCATGGTGCAAGCACTACACTAATAGACCCCTTGCATTGGCCGCCGTCGTTGATGAAACGTGCACGCGTGAAAGGCTATCATTGGCTGAGAGTCGTGCGCAGTGCGTACACGCGTGCACTTTTCCATTGTTTGTCATCGACGATGGCGGTCAATGACGTCTTGTGCAATCCATCAATAGAGAGAAACTCATGCGCGGAGCCTCATTAATACAATTAACAGATTTGAAGGTCGTTACTCTTATTGAAAAGACATCCCCAAGCCATCGAGGTGCTCCTCTGGCTCAGGCCTCCCTCGGCATTCATGGGTAAAGCTAAACCACCTGCGAATTTGAGTAGGTCGTTTCAATGCAGACATGCATGGATGGGGCTTCATTACAAGCCTAGACTTGAGGACAAATCGTTAAATGTTTGTCGCGATGATAGCGTTCTGACTCTCTCTGCGATTCTCGCGACCGACACTGGCGATGTTCTCGCGAGACTGCTGGCCCCTGCGAGACTACTGCTTTCGCGCCCGTGTCTCATTTAACAGGAAGTAGTCGGCAGCCAGCAACAATCGCAGAGATCTGAATGTATTACGCCACCACCACGACTCGACTGTCACCACGACAAACTTTAACGACTTGTCTACAAGTTTACTAAAGCCCAATGTCGGGGGGGGGGGTTCCCCGATGTGTGTATGGTTATTAACATGGGTTGAAGGATTTTGAGTCAAAAGAGGGCGCTATCAGACACAATGGGGGTGCACCACACTAAATAAGATCCCCATAGCAACCAATGCTAATTGCTAAATATAAAAAAATACTCAAAAAATATGTAAACGTTTCCCAGCCTCTTCGAAAAAAAACCCAATATTTTCTTACAACTAAACTTCATTTTTCTTTTCAATTTTTGGTTGGTTTGCCGTTTGGCTTTTGAGAAGGGCTCATCCGATATCCAAAATAAAAACACCTCTGATGAACGACTAAACTGGCCATCTTGGAAAAATTACCCCATACACTCTTTAGCAAATAGGGCCATTTTTAGAGGGCTACTGTTTTCCCAAATGCTCCAGGCTGAAAGTCGATAACTGCGGGGCACTTGAATATTGGACCATTTTTCAACAACCAATAAGAGTTACGACCTTCAAATCTTTTAATTTTATTAATGAGGCTCCGCCCATGAGTTTCTCTCTATTAGTGTGGTGCATGCACCCATGGGGGACACAATCTCCGGGTGCAGAATCTCCTGCCACAGCCAAGCACATCATCAGAAATTGTTTTCTCTCCACCTAGCCAATGGCGCCACATGATTGGCTGCTCAAAACCAAACTCGAGATCGAAAGTCAACATGTCGTTTGCACCATACGACAGGAGAAATTTGAAATGTTTGTGTTTTTTCCCAATTAAAAAAAAGAGTGTATTATTTTTGGGAGGTATTCTTCCCCCAAATCGTATTATCAACATCCTCAAGTTTTCAGTGAACACGCTGATTTTACAAACCTGCTGTGATGAACACGCTGATAACATCTTAATTGATGAACACGCTTCCGTTTAATCTTTTTGTATATTACGCAAAACATTTTTTTCAATGGCCTCACGTTTAGATCCCAGCGGAATATTTCTCAAAGTCAATATCGACTTTTTGACTAGTCTTGATTGGGGACGCTGGTTTCTGTATTAGTCGCCGGTAGAGGGCGCAGCATCTACTGGGTCTTGCGATTGATTGCCCTTTCGGCGACTACGTTAAACAAAACGAACGTCGCAAATCAAGACTACTTTTTGAATAGCCTAGGTTTCCAGACCTTCCTGTGCCTGTAGTGCCGAAATTCTGAAATGGTTCAATTTTAACTGCAGAGGGCGTGCCAAGGGTTGCTATTGGCCGTGTCCGAATGGGAGACTTTTGAAATAAGGGCCTTCTTAATTAGACTTGGCACCAATATTGATTTTCTTAAATATGGAAATTTCATTCAGTGGACCATAGCCTTTCAATCTATAAAGAAATTTGGCTTGCATTCAACATTTTTATCAAATCGCACTTGACCTATGTTGACCTTTGACCCTTTGTTAAGCAAAGATGGCACCACTTAAAATTTTCAGTGGATTTTGAGTCAGCTCAGTGGTAAGGGACACATTCACACTTGTTTCATCCTTGCACTCAAAATTTCGATTAAACGTGTAATTGGTGCTGATTAGGGGCCTTCTTAATTAGACTTGGCACCAATATTGATTTTCTTAAGTATTACAATCATAGTCAGTGGACAATAGCCTTTCAATCCATGTAGACATTTTGCTCGCACTCAACATTTTGATTAAATCGATATTCTGGGTGAGTTCGGGGGCTCCCCCCTCCCGACGCACCACTCGGTGCACTTAAGAATTCACATTTTAAGGTTCCCCCCGTGGGTGCTACATATCCCCCACTTCAAACCTTTTGCACTAAATATTTTCAATAAACCTCGCTGGGCTCCCGGACTATATCACTGCTGCGACCATTTGGCAGTCGATTGGGAAGTTGGTGTCTTGGTGCGTACCTGTGGGAGCCGCAGTGACAATGTCAAACTTAAGTCTATTAATTTTTTTCGGAGCCCCTAAGACTAAGTGGGCTCCCTATAAACTGCGTACATGTACATTCAACTATAGTATATCAACAACAGTGTTCAACGCGAATAATACTCAAAAACACTCCAAGAATATTACATAGTTTCACAGCCTCTCTAGCCCTTAATTGCCAAATTTATGCGCTTGTCCAAAATCTTTGTTGAACAAATCCTGCAAAAACCCAACATTAACTACGGGGCCTGACACCCCTGTTAGATATGTGGAATGGTCCATTCTAGGATATCAAGGAATTTGACTCCCCAGTCATTACGCTTTGGAGAAATTACTTAATAAACTAGTGATTATGTGGTATCATAAAAATGGCCCCCGTAAAGGGTCCTCTAGAAATCAAACTAAATCATTGATTTTCTGAGCTTCGCTCATGCAAAATCAAAACACCCCTGAACGAATTGAAGACAAATCTGTAGATTTCTAACCTTGATTAATAGGCCTACTTCATAACTTTTGTGGTTGTGTGCAATTTACTTTAAACGTTTTGAAGGGGATCATAAACACATTGCTTGAAATAGAAATTGCCTTTTTTCATGAACATTGAAACACGCCCTCTATAGCCGAAGCAGGTCATTCACGCACAAGTACAGTACATGTTATGTGAGGGCGACACTTCGTTGCACCGCACTAATAATTAGGTTACTCGCTATAATACAAGCCGACTCAAAGACTACGTCATAATGTAGACTACTACCGAAAAGGAGGCTGGTCGGGTTCTCTGAACTAAACAACTTTGCCCACCTTGTTCGGGCTGTTATATGGCTCTCTTTTTAACATCGGTCTTATAGTCGTCATTACAGCCCGCTCTTTTAACCACGTCTAAAACGTGAAGTTTTCAAAGTACGAGCAAGTCGTATACCACTTGTTTTATCATATTTTGCTCATACACACTTCACTTTATTCCTTACATTTATGGAATTACTATGATACATGATGGGGCTTACCAAACGATCAACTCGTCCATCAGACACGATGTTCTGAAAATGACAAATTAAAACCCCTGTACCGATATTAAAAAGGGAGCCACAATCAGCCCAGCAAGGTGGGCAATAACAATAACCGTGCCGCCACCACTCCAGGCGTCCAACGCAACTGTTCGCAAAATACAAGTCAACCGTTTACCCAAGTTGACAAGAACAATAATGAAAAAGACAGTAAGTTGTGAGAATTCTCAAAAGAAAAGAAAAATATTGGTTTTCCCATACATCCTTTTCATCCACGTGCGTGTAGGCCTATACACTACAAAAACGTCCGGGTCAATATTGACCCGGATTGGGCAGTCCTTGGTGTCCCCCGGAGGTTCTGTCCTCCTCATGGGGGAATTAACATGAGCTGAAGGAGGTTGATTCAAAAGAGGGCGCTATCATAAAAAGTTTGTACACAACTCGCCGTCGGGAGGACAGAATCTCCGGGGGCAGAATCTCCTGCCACACCGGATCCCCGTGGGGCCTGTCCCATTTCTGGGTCAGTATGGCCCGGGATCTGTGTCAAAATGATCCAGAAAAGGGTAAAACTGACGCAGAATTCGAGTTAAATTCCCATTTTTTAAAAACCAGTTCCCAGGTGATAGTGAACCAGCAATGGGTCTACACCATACCCCCCCCCCCCCCCGGACCCGTGATTCGGATAAATTTTGACCCGGGAGAATTTACAGTGTATGAAGTTTGCCGCTCCAAGGATTCTACTTCCGAGCAGCATAGCGCCCTCATGTGTTAGGCCAATCCAGTGACGGAATAATTTATTCGTAACACAGCTAGCTCCACTGAGCTAAAAGCCAACATGCGAACAAGTCTTAGATCCTTTAAGGTATTTACTACTAGCTAATGCGCTTTTTATGTTTATTTCATATTAAAATTATAAGCCTTTTCATTATCATTAGTATTATTTAATAACTTTTGGGCCCTCTTTAGAACAGGTCTAACTTTATGCAAATAATTATTTGTTTCGCATCAAATTAATATATCCTGTCAACTATAATATCATACATTGTGCTTACTCACTCTTTCCAGTGTACTATTGCGTATTTTGCAACGTATATAAATTATGCTAATAAAGTGAAGAGAAAAACATAACGTGGAACCCACGCACCGGCCAATTTGGAGTACGCGCAGACTGCACACCCAGAACCTAAACCTAGGTTTCCCGTGTCAGCAATAGTCGCTGGTACTCGGCAAAAGTCTATGTACACAAACGACTAAGAGTGTGGAACCACGGATCCTGCCATTAAAATGCAATAGCTCCCCGTAAGTGACGTCATTCATGTGCAAATCGTCAACAAGGAAGAGCTTAAGAGCGGAAGGGATCTTAACAAACAAGGCTCTGGCAGCCTTTGAAAGTAAGTTATTTAAGTGGAAAGTTTAGCTCATTTTTGAAGTACTGTAGCTATTAAGAGTTATTTCATGTCTCGCAGAGCAACATAAACCGTGGAAGTGTTGTACGAGGACCAAAATTTGAAGCTGTGGTAAGTAACAAAGTCCGGGTGGTCTATGATTCGATTGCGACTGTCCATGAATGTGGTTTTCCCGTAACTGGTCACCGTGTGAGGTCTCAGGTGCAACACTGGCCGTTCGATATCAACTTGAAATTCGTGCTGATTCTATTGTATTTGTCAAATTCTGCGTTCTTGATAAATGAAAAGGGTAGCCCACACTCTACATGTGAACAATGAGTCGTGTTACAGCTTGCCCTGTCAATTTGTTCAAATTCACATAAAAAGTAAAGAGAAATATTCACATGGTAATGCAATGGTAATAAACACAGCAGATGTCATTTTGTTTTTGACTCTTTTTTCCCCCAACACACTGACACAGCATTGATCTTGATATAGCCCAATTATAGAACCCAAATACATTGACTTGATTTCCTTTGTATTCTTGGTTCTAACCTTGCCCATTGAGTTTGTAAACCTTTTAATCTGCTAGTTTATCACACTTCTTCACAGCCCAAGAAAATTTCTTTTACTTTTTTTTTAATGTTAATGTTGGAAGCTACTGTACTGTGTAGGTCTGCATTAAGTCAATGGATTATCCGAACATGTTGTAGGTCCGAGATAGTCCAAGCGTGCACTTTTGATTGGGATTTTACTGGACAATTCATAAATTGATTGCAAATGCAAATATCTGACTGCCACTATTTCATTCATGATGTAGTGTCCAAATTATGCTTTTATTTGGTAAAAATGAGAGAAAAAGGGGTGTTCGAATTTGATATCTTTTCTAAAATCAAAAACTTATAGATTTCACACAAGTGAAATGGTCCTCAATGGTGGCTTTTTGTTGTAGGCCTAAGTGTTTGGTTTGGCAAGATTACTAAACATGAAGTTTTGAAAGTTATTGTGCCACAAACTTGGATATTGACCCAATTTACATGACATCATCATCACAATAGTCTTTGTTTCGCCATTTTTTACAACATGTGGTGTTAACCATTTGGATCTAGTCTGTTTTAAAAACCCAGCAGAGGCTTGTGTTACTTACGATATTGATAGCTCTGTTATAATCCCATCATGGATTTTGGAAACATGTTGGGCTAGTAGTGGCATTGTCATTTCACCCATTTAATTTCACTAAGAAGGGCCCCAAAACTTCAATTACACAAATTACCTTCAAGCTGCTCTTTTACCAGGTCTTTAGATTGTTCTGCCATTCATTCAGTTTATGTGCATTCGATATGTTTTTAATGCTCATTCAAAGTTACAACATCTTCTATGGAAATGCTGCATTTCTTGGAAAGTGATGGCTTCTTAACATCAGAGTGCATCAACTGGTTTCCATAAAGAGTTACCAGTAGTCTGCCTCTGTATTTCCTTGTGGTGTGTGCAAACTGCCAGGGCACTGCAACCGTGTTACATTTAGGTTCGTTTATACTTTCTAAGGCATCCACACAGTCTTTAGGGTAGCTGCTAGTTTACTATATTGGGTGCGCTCGATTAGCTTACATGTGTTACAAGTAAAACTTACACGAGAGCGTTCGATTAGCTATCACGTGATACTCGTGTCTGCCCTCGGTGTCAGCAACCACACACCCAGTTCGCGAGCGGGTCTCTGGTGGATGCCCGGGTGTAATGACGTAGTTGCCGGCTGCAGGCGTATCATAACAAGAATAAGATGGCGGGGGACAAGTTCGGTTCGACGTGAGTACAAAAACTACAAATTAATACACAGATTTATCGTCTGTGAAACAATTATGGCAAATGGAAGACAGAGCTTTCTGTGTACATGCCGCTACGCAACAACCTTTGACCTTAATTTTCCCAGAGTGACAAGCAAAAACACCAAGGCGTTCGATTAGCCTCGTTTCGTGGCTATCACCAGTGTAAACCCCCGAAACACACAGGGAAGCTAATAAGCTTGGGGGGTTTTCGATTTTGGGGTCCACGGTATACCGTCGCCAAAATACCACGGTATTCGGTATTACCGGGAACTTTTTGGATGGGGAAAAAAACCCAAAGAAGCACAACAAACACCACGCATTGAATTGAGGCCAGACAATCATGGTTATTTAACAACAGGTTAGTGCTGAGTTTGTCTTTATCTTTTATTAAGACAAATAGATTGACTTGTTTTCAACATAAAACTTATCAAAATAAGCTTACTGTTCGTGCATCAGCGCTAGGAAATTCTCATGGTTGATAACTTGATGAAAATACCGCGATCTATTTTCGTTTGCATGCTGTCGGTATCTTGGTTGTACCCGCACAGCCAGTTGTGCATTGCTAATGCATGTACTTGTTAACCAGCGCCACGATCCCGATCCGAAAGTGTAACCAGGAAGTCGCGGAATGTCGGTGTTTATCAGAAGTTTGCCGCATTTGAGGCTCTTTGTCGCAAATTACACAAGCTGCTGGTAGAGGGCGCTCTAAAAATGTAGCGCCCTCTTGAGGTGATAGCTCACCCAAATGGCATTGCAAAACGTCGAACGTGCGTTTGCCTGTGTTGCGATCGCCCGCTTACTTACAGGGGGCAGGGGCCGGGGGCAGGAAACTGCTGAAAACCGCTGAAAACCGCAATAAACAGTCTGCTTGGGATGGACATTTGGGCTTTGTATTCTCCTCATTTATCGCCTAACAGATAAGTTTTTTTAAAAGTTTTTTTGTTAATGGCTACAGCACATGCATTCATGGTTTTGTTTTTATTGCGGTATTGAAATTGAAAACCGTGTGGGACGGTATTTCGGTATTTCTAAAACAGCTCTCGGTATTTTCGGTATTGAACAAATACCGTGACTACTCGGTAATACCGAATAACTGCCCAAGCTTAGAAGCTAATCGAACACACCCATAGTATGTTGGCCCAGTAGCTATTGTGTTAAGTGGCATGCCAAGGTCGAGTGGTCAAGCGCACTGGACTCAAGCTCTGGTGTTTCTGATTTGCAGAGTGTGGGTTCGAGTCCTGGTCTTGACACTTGTGTCCTTAAGCAAGACACGTAAAGCCATAGGTCCTGTGCATTGTGTAATACTAAACTTATTGCTAAGAAGACGAGTTTGCCACTGTGCTTCTGAAAGTGGGTGCTGAATGCGCCGCAGCACCTTGTAGACCCAAGGTGTTCCATAAATCGATTTTGTAATAAAAAAATAATAAAAACCTGTCTCAAAATGTTTCTCTTTGTTCAAGCGCCTTGATAACCTATTGGTAGATACACACGCTATACAAGGCTTCGGTAATATTATGTGCAATGTTGCCACAGTGTGCACTTAGCCACCCCATAGTATGCATTATGCTAAGCGTCATACATATTTCAAGTCATTGCATGAAAATGGAAGTATAAGTAAAACAGTCTCATAAACTACACCCCCATCACTGTTGTTTTCCTTGTTGTCAACCCTTCTCCAGCTATTAAGGTCTAAGAGTTGAAATACTCCTTCAGTTTGAAGGTGAAATGATCCATATAATTGGCTTACCCATAGTGAGGTTCACACAAATGCAGTAAGGCTTTTGTTTGTCCTTGAGTCTGTGCGGCATTTGGATGTCTTAAGATTCATCGGCCACTAACCAAGTTAGCCCACACATTTGCCTTGATCTTGCACAAAGTGCAGACTTTTAGAGCTACAGTGTATGGAGGAGGTTTTTGGTTTAAGATACCGGGAAAAAGAGACTACACAGACAGGAATAGTGAGTGAGAGTAACAAGCTGTAAATCGTCCAGAGTCTAAAACATAGCTAATGCCTCTATAACTGTTCTTGGGTTTTATCTTTGCTTAGAGTTGGACGTTTATGGAATGTGATTATAAGAAACTAATCCAAGACATCAAGGAAAATTATAAATGCTCTATGTGTTTATTTAGAATACTTACTCGGACTTTAGCCTTGCTACGATGTGAACAATTTTCGGTGCAAAACCAAAGAAACGTTAAGTTCAATATGTGGGAGGATAACAGCATTCTAGTATCACCATAATATGCATGGGTTTCATGTTTGTGCATCAGGGGGAGAGATGGTCAAAGATATGAGCATTCAATAAAAACATTATTTGCACAAATCCATCCGTGAACCATGCTATGAGCTATCAATCAAAAGAAACTGATTTCACTGTGCTAGAACATGTACTCCAATAACAGCTATGGCTTGACATCCTTCAAGTGGTAAATTAAACATTACCTGTCTTTACATTATATTGGATTGTTACTGCTCCTCGTTTCAGTTTAGTGATCCAGGATGCTAGCCTCCAACCTGTCTCCAGCGGCGGATGTTGAGGATTCAATCAGCAATCACACGGTTGTTAAAGAAGGATGGGTCAGCAAACGAGGTTAGTATTCCTGTAGATTTTTTGTTTTTATCAAAGGGCAGCCATCTCTTGAAAAATGCTCTGCCCCCTTTGTCATCAGTGAGAATCAGTGCACAGATTGCTATCGCAGATGATGGGAACTGGATGCAAGGTCTACTAGCGACTACGAGGTTTCCATCATTATTTCTGCAGAGACAAAAAAATTAAACAGATTTGTTCTCATTATACAGCACATCACTTTGTCCAATGTGAGACAAAACATTGAAAAGAGACTACTGTGTGGTATGGTGCTGCAGGTCCCAATAACAAACACTTATATTTGGAACAGGCATAACAATCTTATCCAAGTCCAAACATTTGGAGATACTACGGAGTGGAATTGTTTTGGGAGGATCCTATTGAGACAAAGTTTCATCAATTATGGGCGGTTGTTTTTGACTTGTTTTGCACATTGAATGCCTTGTTTTTTTATATCATGATGGGCCTACGGGTTTAAATTTGTGAAACAATTTTGTATAATTATACATTTTACGGAATTGTTTTAGAACAAGGACGTTGTCTCTTTGAAGTGCAACAACTATGTATTTGGTGTGGCAACCATATCAGCTACTGTAGTAATTAGGGATCTGCGAATGGGAGTCAAAGTGCCATTTTTGTTTGTGCATTGCCCATGCAAATAAATTATGAATGAAGCGGGTAGGGGCAAAGAGAAAAAATATTGATGGTAAGAACTGAAGATTGGAGTTATTCTTGGTGTCTTTATTTTAGGGTGGGGATGTTTAACTGGTTTCCATTTAACAGCCGTGTGAAATTTTCTCAATTTACATGGATAATTTGTTTTTTAATTCTTGCGGGCTCTGCCTTTTTCCCAGCCGCGCTGATTTTTTATTTCCAAACAGTACACACTTCTTTCACACAGAGAAATGGAACCAGGCTTCAGACACCAAATAGTTAAGATTGCGCTATGATTTTGGAATGGATGGCTAGACCCGGTAAAAGCGGCTACGACTACAGCTAAGGCTGTTGCTAAAGGTGATGCAAAGAGTAGCTGTTCGTGCCGTAGCCGTTTTCATAGCTGCTTAATTCGATCAGGCTGCACGTCTGAAAATGGAAGCTGAGTTTGTCAGCGGTCAAGTTGTCTCAAGCTGAGCTGGTCAATGAAAGGTCAAGTTGGCTAATCATTGTATACGCGTGCTGCGTTTTAGGAGTGGAAATTTTTCTGTTCTCAAATTAAATTATCCACTGTTTATAAACACGTTGAATAATTGTGAAGCAGAAGTCCTACAGGATAAACTATGGCAACAAGTGATCAAAATTTTGTGGACATTAGATCTCAAATCTGCAGTTAAAAATGGGGCCTAGCCAAATACCACGCTGTTATGGCATCGTGCTTCACACACTCCACACAAGCCATACAACCAAAAGGTTTATGCAGGTTTTTTTTTTTCAGTACCCACTCAAATGCATGGTTTAACTGCAAGAAAAATTGTTTCTAAATTTCCTTAACGTTTAAATAAAGATGAAAAAAAAGAAAAAAAGCAGACTCTTTTTTCCCAGACACTGTCCAGGGAGAATGATTGACATCCCTTTTGTTGGTGGAATATGTCTTATCGTAATCCCTTACAATTTGTTGTGCATTTTTGCTTTGTACGCCAAAAACACTACACCAGCACAAAGGACGTGCCGCCATACTGTGGGGTGGTTTTGTGACCATCATGACTGGGCATAGTGTTTTATTTTTAATCCTGGAAAGTGTGTTGAGATTTTTTACAAGTTGGCTTCCAATACATACAGAAAATAGAGTGCTGACATCAGCGATTGCAATACCCTGCACCATAGTTCCAATTCCAAATTTGGATTGAAATAAGTAGAAATGGTTCTACAGAAGTCACAAGCTCTGTTTAATCGTTTAGGAAAATAGACGTAGATGCACAACCCCACTTTATTTGTCGTTAATGTGTCATCCTTCAGACATGACATGCCCAATTACATTCCTCCAGCTCATTCTATCACATGCCATTGCCTCTGTCAGTCTGTGTCCGGACTTATGGTTAGGTTTACTGATTTTAGCTTTTTGCTTATTTATGAAATTTTGTTTTTGTCCCCCCTCCCAATTTTCTATGTTAGCTAATAGCAAGGATTGCTTGGCTGGGACTTTACATGGAAGCGGTTGTACACGTCTGTGTTTCTTACGACTTCATATAATTATGAAGTGCTTGAAAAAAAGATAAATCTACTGTCAATGGATCCTGTCACAAATTTCCTTCTTCAACTGTGATTTTTCACAATTTCAGAAATCTTTCTTGGGACCACCATCTGTTCTCTGTGGTTCCTTGTAAATTCTCTCACAGAATTTTGTGCTAACCTTGTTTGGTTCTTTGCAGGAGAGTACATAAGAAACTGGAGGCCGAGGTACTTCCGGCTGATGTCCAACGGGAACTTTCTGGGCTACAAAGATAAGCCTGTGACTCGTTCTGAGTGCGAACAAAAAGTCTTAAACAACTTTTCGGTTGCAGGTAGGTGGAGTTCCTTAAAGATGCATGACCCATCTTTTCTAATTTTGGTCAGAAACACTGCAAATGAATTTCATTTTAAAAGGAAAGTAGAGCACAAAGGTCACAGATTTAACAGAGCCCCCCTCCCAAAAAAAAAAAAAAAATTGAAGTTTAGATTGTGAGTGAGGTACAATTGTCAAAAGTTGCTGTCAACACAGTTTTCTTTAAAAACTGACATGAATGACCAATACATGTATGTACAAAAGTTGTAGTACCGAATAGGCCTATTCTTTGTACAGTATCGTCATCAATTGTACATGTATGACCAATAGTATACATGTACATGTTACCGCGAGAGAGCATTATCACACACAAAATACTATTGGGACGTACCAAGGCAACACAAATTAGCAAGATTCATTTTGTTTGGTGAGAAAGACTTATTATTTTTGTTTTTATACAGAATTTCAAAAAACCTCACAAAGCTGGGCATTTTAGGTTCAAAATGCAAAGCAAAGCGGGCCCTGAAAGAGTTAAATGCCGTTTTTTAACATGTGTGTTTTGTTGGAGATGCCAGTGCAGGGTGTTAGTCTCTAGAGTGATTTTTGTGATTTTTGGTCTTCAGTGTTCTCCCAAGGTTTTTTCAAAACTGGGGAGAATTCTGAACTCAAATTTTGGAAGTTTGGCCTGAGCACAAGATCCTTGTAACGGTTTTTACTTGGTGTTTATATTTCGTTTCAAAGCCCTACTGTGCAATCTGGGAGAAATCTAAATGGTTTTATCTTTATGCTTTTTGTGAATTTGATCTGAAGTAAAAAAACAACAACAAAAACCTTCTTCCCCCCCCCCCCCCATTGGCTGCAATTTGGCCTTATAAGCCAGCAATTCACGCATATCAGCTCAATACGCTTAGCTCGTGCACATTGAGAGCCCTGGTCTTGTTATATCAACAAACTTCCCTGGCTTCTCATGTTTTGATAAGAATTTTACTGATCTCAGCGCAGACTATCCAAAACCTGTAAAAAGTGAACAAAACCTATAGACTGCTTATTTATTCAATTTCTGGTAATGAAACTAAGGGATTCTAAAACAAAACAAAAAGTGACTAGCACTGTAGCTTGTAGGCCTGAAGACACACCTATGGACCATGTGACCTTGTTTACTAAAAATAGTGACCTAGTACTTTGCAGGGTGTTTCCTGGCAGGCAAGATACTGCACTGGTCACAGGGAAAATTGTACATTTTGTATCATAATTACCACATAAATTCAAGAGTCATAAAAACAACTGCCGAAAAAGTTTTGAGAAGTTTTGTCTCGTGCAATCTCCATGAGATGACAAATTGTATGTTTTCTTCCATTGAGCTGTGTACAAAATCGTGCCTGTAGGAAGTCCAGGCTCTGTGGCTTTTCTGTAAACATGTGATGTCACAGCAGAGAGGATGTAACGTCAAAATACATGTCCAAAAATGTCCAAATAGGGAAACCCTTTTAATCAGGTACATGTAGGGACTGAAAACCCAATCCTTATACGAGACGAGGATCTGAGGCAAGATTCAAACCAGAATCCACAAAAGTGGAAGTCAGGCAAGACACTAACTAAGCTAACCTGTGAGCCTAGCTGTGCAGTACTAAGACCAAGCAAAACCCTTAGTTAGATCTTGGGGGGGGGGGGTACATGGTGGTAATGGTCAGTGGAACAATTGGAATTTATTGATATTCTGATTTTACTCCTCAAAGATCTCAGTAAAGCCTTGATCCCAGACTTGACAAGAAAACCACTGTGGTATTGCCCTAATGGTCCCAAATCCTCCAAAATCCTATTCAGGAAGTTGTCTGACTACATGTATGTGCGGTATGGTGCTGCAGGTCCTAATAACAAACACTTATATTTGGAACAGGCATAACAATCTTATCCAAGTCCAAACATTTGGAGATACTATGGAGTGGAATTGTTTTGGGAGGATCCTAGAGGGTCTCATTAACAGGCCTGCACATTCCATTGTGTAGCTTGCACAGTGTATGCAGTCCTATTGCAATGCTTCGTTTTCCCTGTACAGAGGGTTAAAGGGTACTGGAATTTATGCTTGAAATCGCCCTTTTTCTGGGAGTTATTGTGTAATCCCTGTTTCCGGACCTTCGTTATTTTGTTGTACAAAGGATTACTTGAGGTTAATAGGCTGCCACCATTGTTGATCATTGTTTTCGGCTCAATTGGATGTACGTCCGAGTGGTCCAAGATTCCAGCATTTCATACCATGGCCAATTATCGGCCTTCGCTTACAGCCAAGGTTTTGCTATTCACGGTAAAGGCATCTCATATTCCTCAAAAGAGCACAACAAATCCTGGTGCAATTTATGAGAGCATTTGTTTTCTTCTCTTTGTATAGTCAGGGTTTCATCGTGACATCAATATTTTTCATTTTGAAACAGTGTCATCCGTCAAAATTCGCTTAGAGAAAAACATCTTTAAAACCCTCAATAAAAGGGCGCAAATCGAGCCATGCAAATTTGAAATATTCTATATTCATTTGGGAAAAAATTATTTATAATCTAAACACTGACATGGTAAAAATGACATGGTATTGCTATCAATGATCTCGAGAAAAAAATTAAGTCAGATGATATAATGAATTTTGAATTAAATTTTAAACACAGAACCACAAAATAACAACAAAAAACCAATCAAATAGTGTCAGCACCTTTTCTCAATGAAAAGATTACAACAGGTTTATGTTGCCATTTCGATTACTAGACCGTCTGATTAAGGTTTTTGTCAAAATTAAAGGTTGTAACTATCTGAACCTTTGAGTTACAATGAATGGAGGTATAGTCATATCGAGGCAATTTTAAAGCACTGTACCAGGATTGATGATTCACGGAGGCAATTGCCTCCATGCCTCTGGGACTCGTCATTGCCTTGGTGCCCCTTGAAATAGTCCAGTACAAATTAAAATGTCTACTAAACAGGTGACATTTACTGAGGGAAAAATACCTTGCCCTGGCCAGAACAAACTAACTACCAGACCTGCTATCAGATTACAACAATTTCACCTTTACACACTCACTGACAGTAGTCTACAAATATTGTGGAGTCTTTGTATACAAACATTCCAACATCCGTGGGTCTTTGAAGGTGAAGGCGCATGAAGCTAAAACCGCAGATTGGACAGTACTACATACACCAATGCTTGGATTGTCAAGTCGATGAATTTTCCTCAAAGTCTACTAATACGTTGATGAGAAGTACAATCATCTGAGTGGAAAAATTGGGTTTTTATGCATATCTGTGAGTTGCCTAGGTGACTCTTTACGACATTAATGTAGATGAGCTAAATTCAAACTGTGGTTTGGTTTCCTAAATCAGATGCAGTACAAGGTTGTGTTTCCATGGTGCTGTAGGCCCTATTTGAGTTAAATTGCAAATGCGTAAAAAACACCTTCTTTTTTTTAGCAGGGCCCAATTGCTTAGCTACAATTGCCATTACCCTATAAACAACAACATCTGAGAGCTGTGATAACAACTCACCTGTTAAACAAACCCATTGGGCAGAGTCTATAGTGACTGACTGATATTAGCATTCTCTGAAGGGTCACTGGATTCTGGGATGTTTTCCTGTCCAGAGGTGTACTAAAGCAATATAAATGTAAAAACTGTGTTACATATTGGACTATGGACCCCTAGACTACTGTTCATTTTGAGATAGAACACCACTGCGGATAGTAGGGCAAGAATTTTACATTTTTAGCTCTTAGTGTTTGTATTATGCACGTGGGATAAAAACCAAAACAATGACCGAATATTTACATGGTGTACTTGAGTTTTGAGGTATGCTGGCCTGATGCTTCATCGGTCATTGCCTTGGTGCCCCTTGAAGAGTTTCAGAACAAATTTACATTTCCTTCATTGAGTGCCCTTTAGTACAGGAAATCTGCATTGCCCAGTTGCCCTTGCAAGAACAAAGTATAAGGCTTGGCTGGGTACGAGGAGGAGCAATGCATTGGTCATGGTATTAATATATTTTACATGGGGGAAACATACATTAAAACTCTCCTTTTATGTTCTCAAGAATGCCCCCACCCCCATGTTGGTTAAACTATCAAGTGAGAAACATTGCCGGAAAAGCCCTGCAACTTTCATTGAAAGTGTTTATTGAATCTTATCTTTATTTTATATCAATATAACTTTATAAAAACGTACAACAAAACATGTCACCTTTATTATATTTTATATTCTCAGAATTTGCCAGCTCCTGTTTCCGCTGTTGTTTTTGTTTTTTGAAAAGTCAGTAATTTAGTTTAGTGACACCAGCATTTCCCTTTCCTTTATGTTATAAAAATGTAAACAGATAGTCCCCTAAAGACCGTAAACACCGTTATCGAGTTGGGAATTATTATCCAGTTTGGTCTGAACAGGTTAAATATGACGCGCCATTTTTTCCCAGCATGCCTTGCTCGATCGTAACCCCTAGAATTGGCTCATTAAAATGTGCTAGAATCTAGCACATTTTAATTTAGACTGTGGTCGATCCACTCTACGCACCACCAGCTCAAGTATCATGGTAACGTGCAAAAGAGGCATCAAGTCAAAGAGCAACTGGTTCCCTCTCATTCTTTGATCTTATGAATTGTCTAACTGTATGCAGTTTAGGGTGACCACGTAAAAACATGATTCATTTTGAAATGGAATCGCGTAAAAATACATGCATTTTCACATGTGCTTACTAAGCGTCCTACAAGCGTGCACGCAAAGTAGTCACCCTTGGGAGCCAGTCAGCGTTGTTTCTTAGTACATCCCTACCAGGGGTTAGTGACGAGGGGTATCGATCTGGCGCGCTGCCCATGGTAGCGAGGCTGTGCTGACTTGCCTTTGACAGTATAGGTACCAGACTATTTCTCCCTCCACCCTAACTCTGGTCACATAGATTTAAATAGGAATTCGGACAAAATGCCACACCTCATGTTGTACCTTCTGCATTATATAAACCTTATCAAAACGAAACATAGTTTCCATTTGCGTTATTTGATGATTTTTAGAACCATAGCCTGTGCAAATTTAATTTTACAGATGCAAAGTTTCCTACAAAATCAGAGTTATAAGAATCAATATCTTCATTCATAAGTGTTGTAATATCAATAATGATAATAATATAAAATAGTATTTACATGTACAGTATATACAGCCAAAATCCGCCTAAAAAGATGCAAGCACAGAATTAAAAGTTTTTTGTAGTTGGGGAACACAAATTTGCCTATTTCATTTATCTTTCCTTCTCAAGCCTTTGCATTTAGTGATAAAAACCTACAAATTGTCATGATTCATGCAACTCGTCGCCAGTGTACTGCACAGTGCAGGTTTATGGATCAAATGGTTGCCTGAAGCTGAATATTTTCTCTCCATTAGTTTAATAAATGATGATTGGTTAATTGTAACCAGTTGCCATTTTATAGGACAGCAAATCCTATCCAATGAAAAAGACTGTTTCATAGCAGGTCAGAATACGCATCGATGTCATGTGTGTGGATGCAACGTAAACACACACACACACAGCGCATCATTATTGGAACGCTTCTCATGCACTATGTTCCGTTATGGTCCTCAAATTATACCAAATAGTAAAAGATACGTTATTAGGCACCCAGATTAATCTAAGTGCTTCCAATTTTATCTTTACATTCTTGACTGACCTATTTTTTTCTCAAGTGTTCAAACCCGAGAGGTCTTCGTGCTTTCATCCCCTAGAATGAGATGTTACAAGTCAATTTATTATCAACTTGGTCAAATTACAAGGTTGCTTTTTGTGGTTTTACCTGTTTTGAAACAGAGGAAGCAATTTATTCTGCCTAAAGCCATCACCTAAAATTGAGAAAAATTAACCGTTCCTGAAGTAAAAACAATCAGATACCTTTTGGGAAAGTAAAAGGAAATAAATGTAATAAATGATTGACAATTGCACAATAGTGGGAAGGGGTGTAGGATTTGGATTTCATCACAATCCACCATCCAACAAAAAAAAGAAAACATCCAAGAAGCCACCATTATAATTTAGGTTTCACTTTTAAGGTTTGTAGAAGAACAAAAATCTGCTTTCAATTTTCAGATAAATTTAGGGTAATGACCAATTAGGGTAAATTGTAATAAATGATTCAAAAACTCATCTTGACAAGGGTTGGCTGAGACTTTAAGCAGTTGCAATCCAACAAAAGAATGAGTCATACATACAAAATATTAAAACAATTAACGTGATTACCTAAAAAAAAGAAAAAAACAGCAACACCAAATCAGGGCACAAACAAAAACAGCCCAGTTGCTGCAAACAATATTTAACCAATCAAGGTTTCAATGGACTAACCCTAAAAACAACCACTGAGCTACTGTCTCGGCCAGTCTTGCTATCTTTTTAATAAACACTTAAAATGTTAGAAGTTTAGTCTGAATATTTTTTCCTAACCAATATTTTCCCAAGCACATTGTTAAATGCTAAATGCACCAATAAGCAACCTGGAGTTTGCTGGGGACTTCAATTCCTTGCAAAAAATACACCAACTTTTACCACTTGGTGCATCTCGTTGCATTTGGCAGGGAAAGAATTCTAATGAAAGTTTGTAAACAGAAACAAGTGTTGCTTCCCTGCAATTTTAGACAATGAAAGCTGTTTGTTGGACTTAAAACTGTTACTTAATTAAAGAGTCATCATCAATTAAGTGAAAGATCTAGCTTGAGTAAACTATTCACAAACGGATAGGCAGAAGTGCTAAAATTGACCTTCAGGTTTCCACCATCCAACGAATAATGAACCATGCAATAAGTTTTTTACAAATAAAATAATAAAAACATAAATAAATAAATAAATAACAATAATAATAATAATAAAAAATAAAAAATAAACAAAAACAACTTTTAAAACCATTCAAGCATTGGACGGAAATGAGGACATACATAGTTGGTAATTTTGCAACAAAGGAAGCTGTACAAAGAAGTGCACTGAAAGCCTTGACCTCAATATGGAATTAGTTAATTATGTATCAACTAATCAACCTTCAGGTAATTTAAGAAAAATTATAAACAGGAAAATGTTAAAACGGTTTAAATTATTCACAAAGTCGCTGCCATCACAATCCATCATCTCACAATGAGCTATACAACCTGACAACAAACAATAAATACCATGTTTATGCACCTACTGTCATTTTTAAGTTTAATCATGAAGGTTCGGTGGGGGGAGGGGGATGTGGTGTTCGGGTAACCAACAACACAGTTTTTTTTTTTTTCCTCAGATATTTTCATTTGAAAAGTGTACATTTAAAAGAACCCAGCAAAGCCAACTATATCTGGGAGGGTGGTGTTGAATAAATATTTGCTGGAGGTTTGAAAGACTACTTATAGTTGAAGGAAAAATCCACAATCTCATTAATGTTGTTATCTTTGTGTAGTTTTGTGCCACCCTTTAAGGGTCGAGACAAATTGGTTTGCTTGTACATTGTACACATTCTGTGCATGGCACACCAAATCCCTTACTGTTTTAGCCTGTCTTGTTAACCTTTCTATAAATTCTGAAAATGCTAAACTTTGGTCTGAATATTATCGGCTAACTCATTGGGTTTATTTGAAGCTAATGTTTGGGGACCATTGGTTTATTTAAACATGAAACACAGATGAACCTCAACAAGTTGTGATATGAATTTGATAAAAGGCAATTGCTACTTACGTAGTGTTTAAATACATTGGAATGTGTCACTTCATGAAATCAGAAATCTGCTGTTTTGCTTTTATTTTGGTTTAACAAACTAATTCAAACCTTTGATATCATTGTGCCAAACACATTCATTCAGATTGGTGTGTCGTGTTTGCTGTCTCGTGTTTGCTGTCTCGTATGCAACTACGCAAAAGCTTACCCCAACCCTTGTGATTCAGCAACTGTCTCTAGTCAGAGGAATTCAAACTTAAGAAGTCACTTGTAAGCAAGTCATCGTAACTTACATTCCAATCTAATTCGCAAATGGCTTATGAGGGGACTTGGTTCAATGAACCTGATTTAATAATGTGTTTGACAGAAAAGTCGCAAGAGAGTGGGGACATTTTTCTATTTTTTTTTTCTTGGTATAAACTTGGTTCCTTTGGGAGTAGAATTTGATTGCTCATGTTGATGTGAGTGTGCTTTTCGAGGGGCCTTTGCACTTTGCACAATTGAGTTTCCTAAAACGTCTATTCATAGAAATCTGTTTGGACTCAGTTTAGCTGGAAAGAAGCGATGGAACTTTATCAGGAGGAAGTGGAAACACATAAATCTACACCAAGGTTTTTCCTGGGCCCAACTTCATGTCTCTGTTTACCGGGGAATTCTGCACTTATGGTGCCCTGTAAATTGTGTGATTCTTTGGGCAATAAGTACAGAATTCCCCAGTAAGCAGAGCCCAGGGCTTACTCTAAATCAGTTGTTACTGAAGGTGGAGACAAGTGAGTGCTGTGCACATCTTCTCTTTTTTTAAAACAGATAGCGCGACTTTAATAGATGTAGTAAAATTGCATCGTGGATAACAAATATTAATTTGTTTTTTACCCTACACCAATGTGTGATAAGCACTGTATGCTTAGTGCTTTCCTGAGTCCTGCAGGAAAAAAATCCACACGCAGACATCATTGGTTTTGGGCCGATTAAATTAATTTCTATCCTCTAGTTTTTAATAAATGCACCAGTTCATCCAACCTGTGAAGTTTGATCGATTTGGGGGATAGCATTTAATAGTGAAACCAATAAAAAAATGATATTTGTTTTGTAAGGGATTTGTGCTTTGTATTGGGGCTTATTTCAGTTGCTTCAATCCAAATAATTAACAGGGATTTATGGGCTCCTCAATTACTATTTCCTTGGCTTTGACAGTATTTCAGTATTTAAAACCAATCAAATGTATTGTTTATAATTACCAATCATATTATTTCTCCTGAACTACCGTATGGGAACGGAAATGCAGAAAGAGTGTGTTATTTAAATGTCTGAAATTGTTTAACCCATACCAAATTAGATGGCAAAGAGGTAAACATAAAAGTGTTTACCGCTATGTAATCTCTTTAGAACTACTTATATTACAAGTAGCCAGTATTATATAACACCCAATCAGATCCATGTCATTTAATTGGAGGATTGTTGGTCACGCGGCATTCATTAATCATACCATTACATGGCCTATGTCATAAACCATGTGTTTTGACCCAATTCACTGTGCATTTCTGTCCCATCCTTTTTTTACCAAGTTACAAAATGCCCCTGTAGTGGATGCCTTAATACAATCTTGTCCATGTTGTTTATTCTTTTAGTTTTATCCTCCAATCAAATAACAAAGACCTATTTACATGTAGATGTTATTGTAAAACAAATAATGACTGTTTTGCATTCGTGCAATAGCATGAATAGAGATAATATTTCCGTTCGTTGATAGATGGAAAATTGTCCATTCAATTCCGCATCACTTGTTGAATGGAAAATCCAAAATTAAAGTCACTGAAATAATTTCACCATTGCACGCATAAGCATAAATTATTTGTATATTATTGCACTATGTTAACATATTTTTCCAAAGGTTCCAAAATATACCAGTCGGAACATCACAGGCCATTCTACAGCCTCCCTGGTTATTTTCTCTAGTACCTTTTGATCCAATTCCCTTTGTACAACTTCCTTGTTTTGTTAGAATTTGATCATCTTCACTGCATGTACAGTATGTTGCTTTCTTGTCAATGGCAAAAGAAATAATAACAACTAGAATAATAACTAGACATTAAGTGTTTGTCCTATGGACAAACACAAAGCTTTTCCGCTCTTTTATTTTGCTGTGATGTTGTATGACCCAGATCAAGACCTTTCAAATGCAAACCCTGAAAAGGAAAAAGATTCTGCCTTTTGATGTAGATTTTACTCATATCTATAGAGGACGCGGTAACATATCATAACATCATTATTTTATATAGAAAGCTTCATAAGCTTGGGGCTCACATACGATTGAATACTCTAACATCCAATCTCAGAGAACACATAATTAAGTTAAAAATGCTGCAAAAATAGCATGACCACACCTCACAAATTTTTGAAGATTTTCACCACAGGTCATTTTGCCTTAAAATTGTGGTGGGACAAACCTGTTGGATTAACGTTTGGCATCAGTGTTTGTTGCGTCCACAATGCCAGTATCAAACTTGGCCTAAACACCCGCACATTGCATAGCCCAGTGTTTCAGCATTTAATTAAGCATTTTTTATCAAGCTTTGTATGGGTTTTTTTTTTCAAACTTTGTATGCCTTCATAGTTTTGGCTGAGTGAAGGCACTTCCTTGCCTTTGGACTATTCTTAATAACTGCCTGATTATTCGTGAGCAAAGCCACAGTCTGAAATGAATAATGACCAACTTATCCCAATAATCCATTTGCGCGTTAGATTTGAATAATGTCTGGTACAACTACTTGCTTATTTCACAAGCTACAATGTATGGCTTAAACTTGCATTCCTTAGACTGTCTACAGAGATAGTTGCCGTGTCACATGGTTCGGGGGCAAGATTTTGTACAGCAACTTCCAGATGAGCAAACCCTGGTACCATTATGCCATACAGTACATATTCATTCAAAATTGCGTATGGGTGTTCGCCGTCTTTTACATAGCTACGCCAAGGCTTGCTTGAATAATGTTACATAGCAAAGTTCTGTTTCCACAGAGAAATTCAAATTTAAGCGGGAATTGGTGACCATGGTGACTATAAAGCAAACTGGCAAGTGACTTATTGTGCAGTGCTGCTGAAGTGGACATGCAGTATTGTTTTGATAAGATGCTGACCACAAGAAAAAATAAGAAAGGACACCACTTATAACAAACCAATGGTTGATGAGAATTGATACCTCCAAATACGTAACGACTCTTTGAAATAGTTATTTGAGAACAATTTTTGTATTTTTTTTTCTGAATAAATAATATCCTTTCCTGGCATGTCATATTCTAGAGGGCAAGACCATATTCATTTTGAATTGGCACTTCCATTGGAAAATCTTCAAGTCTATTAATATATTTTTTGTTAATGCAAGTTCGCCCCAAACAAGGCTAAAACTGTAAAAGCCAACTCTAAGTCTGTAGGAGAGTTTTGAAGGGGCACCAAGGCCAACACCAGGGTCATAGAGGCCGTGTGTAATTCCATGCCTGTATTTCCCACAGCACAGAGTCCAGCTACACACACCTTGGTGACTGTACTCTTGTTTTTTGTGACTCCGGCATTAGTCACTCGCACTATACAAGTAATGGACATGATCAAAACAATAGACTATTTCCAACAACATTACGTGACATTGTTTTAGAGTTTTGATAGGCTTGTACTTGTTTTTAAAAAAATCGTAACAAAAATTAAGATATAGATAATAATAATAATAACAGTAATAACATTAATAATAGCTTCATTTATTTTAAAACATTTTATGGGTTTATTTATATACATATATTATTATGAACATAATGTATAAACGATCAACATGTTTATTCAAAAGAGTGGATTGAGCAGTGCTGTGCCCGTGGCACAAGGTTAGTTCGAATTGGAAAGTGGTTTTCTGTTGTAAAATAGAAAAACAAACAAACAAACAAACACCCCAACAAACAAACAAACAAACAGGGGTGTTCAGTGCCAAGGGCAATCTAAAATCCACAGCAAACCAAAGGCATGGGATGATGGTTACCTATTGAGAAAGATAATTGTGTTCTATTTTTTTCAACCAAACACCAGATTGAGAAGAACAAAACCTGAGCGCATGCAGCATCATGTTCCTTTCGCCACTTGACCTTTTATTCCAGTCAGACTGTTTTTTAGCCTGGGAAAGGTTGTTATTTCCCTGGAGTAACAGTGAAAAAATACAGAGAAAATAGCACATTCCAAAAATATTCATAAATAACTATTGATTCTATAAACAGGCATTGTATAAAGCACTGCTTACTATCGCTTCTGTTTGAGTATCATCTGGTTTAGCTGCTGAATAATGCAGAATTGGATTAATATAGTGTGTATGTCACCTTTCAGAGTGTGGCATTACGTAAATGTGTCATAGACTTATGCAAAAAAAACAACAACAACACAGTGTGCAGTACATTTTACGTGTTTATAGTGTACTTTTGTAATGAGGAAGCACAACATGCGAACACGCTCTGTATTATTTGTTTTAGGGGCCATTCAGAATAATCAAAGGTTTAAAGTGTTGATACTTTGTCTGTCATTGTTGGGGGGGGGGGGCGACTGTCAAAAGAAATAACTAGAAATCAAACAGTTTTCAATTCAAATAATAGAGGAAGTAAACACATTTGAGAATTTGAGTTTATTGAGTGCTGGTAGTTTTAAAACAATTTTACAACTGATATATATCCATAAAGTTATTGCTTCTGAAGGAAAGAAACAAAAAAAGAGAGCAAATTCAGGGGAAATTATTGGGAGAAAAGGTGCCCTTTCATTTTGTGAAGGATCTATTTGGTGGATTAGTTTGCTGATGTTCTCTAAAATATGAAGCAGTCAGAAAGAATGCACATGTTCTTAAGAATGGGCGTAAAAAGTACCTTTTTTAGAGTAAATGGTGCAATCGCCAACTTGAAAGGAGATAAACTAGTGAACAAATTCGAAATTCTTCAAATATTTGCCAAAAAAAGGAAACAAATTTCAAAGAAGGACCTAATAATGAAATATTTTCTTGTTTATCAGTGAAATACAGTAGCTGTGTTCACTGCTTGTGTAAAACATTTCATACTCCAGCGCTTTCCAGAGCCCTTAAATGTTTGCTTATAAAAAAGATTACATCCAAGAAGTTCCAAGGAATCAACTGAAACCAAATCTGGTTGAAATCAGCCGAAAATTTTCAAACGCCATCTCTTCCCCTCCCCCCCCCCCATCAGCCTAACCTTGAGAAATGCGTTCCAGAACGGACATGAGGTTGAGTCATCCTGTGTAGCATACTGAGCTGTAGAATGGAGACTTGTCCTCATCTTCAACCCACGTAAACAAGTTCAGTCAAGTTCAACTCCAACCTGGATATGTATACAGACGGACCCTGCCCGTTGAGCTGATGTATATTTTGGGTCATAATAGAACCACTGGAGATAAATCATCCGGGGTGTGATAGGCATATGGAGGTGTCGGCGGAAATGGGCGTCTTTTTTTTTTCTTTTCTTTTTTTTTTTCCTGAATGGGATGGTGTTTTCCCACTGAATTAAATAACCTCTAAGAGGGAGAGAAAGGTTCAGGGTGATATATGTAGTGTGCTAAGGTTAGGTGTATGTCATGTTTTCATTGCCTTTTTTTTTTTAATGATTGGAATGGGCCCCCTTACAACCCCCCCCCCCCCCAGTTTTTGTGATGTACAAAACAAAAATGACTTGGATGTTACAATTCCTCGACCCAAAAAGGTACATGTAACATTAAGTGGGAAGTTATGTTAAGTTGATACATCTGTACATTTGTCCACAATTGGATAACATTTGTTGTACATTAAAAAAAGACTCAACAGTTGTTGGACCAATACTGTAAAAATAAAACACAGCAGTTGCCCTTAACTCATGTTTAAGGTTTACAACAGATTAACTGTAAACATCTGCTGCAATTTAAGCCAAATCCTCTTTTTTGAACCCCTCCCCCCTTCAATTTTTACTTAACTGATGTGATGCAGCACATAATGATGATGCCTCACTTAAAAACAACCTGCATTACAATGTGTTGAATCCAATTGCACCATACTGCGTTTCAGGCCACCTCCTGTAGTATTTCTTAACCTCCCCCCCCCCCATAACGCTTGGAGGGTCTCATCTCACTTTTCTTTTTATTTTGACATGCTATACCCTGATGGCTTTAATTTCCCTTTTTCTCCTGATTCACCAGACATGAATTTTGTAATTTATTTTCACTTGTGGCTCCCACTGAGCCAAGATGCCGTTTCCACTGTGTCCTTATGGTGCAGTGTTTGTACAACCCACAAGACACTCCAGTTCCTGCCCCTATGGCCACGGTGATCTCATATGAACTGGCTTCTGGAGACTGCTTGTGCCAGGCAGAAGTATTTAGTATTGACCGATTAAAGTGATTGGTCAATCGGCCTCAATTTGACCGTAAAAATACTCCATGAGTTGCATGACTTGATAGAATTCTCATCCACACTTCATTAACAAACCACCAGCATTTTAGCAGAGTTCACTTTTGTACACATGTTGTACTGAGAAAATGGACAAGGGGTTGTGTAGCGGGCAGGGCTCGTTAATAATTGACTCCTGTGTGTAATATTGCCTTGGAATATGGGTTGTCTGAAATGTTTGCCATTTCTGGCGAGGACTATTGAGTGCCAGTGGAAAGTCTCCGCAATAGCGCAGCTTCGATCATGCACAAAACTGTTTGTACACCAGCATCATATCAGCCGACACCTGCGTACGGATCTACATGTACTGTTGAGAAGGTTTTGTAAAATGCAAACTTGTGAGTTTGTGCACATGGCCGAACACTGAGTAATGCAAAGGGGAAGGAGGAAGTGGGGAAAATGGGATGGGAAAGGGGAGGGGGGTTACCCCAGTAATTTCTGCTCAGGATTGTAGTTGCTCTTTTAGCTTCAGGCCTTGCAACACATACTTGATCTACCTAAACAAAACACCAGAAAAATCACTCTGTTTTCCTGTTAGTGTAGATGATCATAGCTTTGAACTTTTAAGTTCCTTAAACTTTAAGGAAAAAGTAACCATAACAACAACTAAGTTTACTGGTAAACACCATTTGAAACAGAAACTTGTAAAATAATTTGTGCATCTCCTGCCATTTTATAAACAACAATTTCTTAAAAACTCATTCATAAAACAAAACCATTCCAAATTAGAAACTGAAAGTATTTTCAACAAGGAACAAACTTATAATTTTTTATAGGTTAATGTTTATTTCCATTCGGTGTGTCTGTGTGGTTTTTTTTCTTCTTTTTTTTCTTCTTTTTTTGGGGGGGTCTTCTAGTCAATTTGTCAAAAGTGGTACATAGCCCAAAGTTGTAGACGAGTCTACCAACCCTGCATAATTGGTTTGTTTTTCTGACATAGTTGCCATGTTTCTCGGATGATTCAGAAAGATTTAAGAGGGCACCAGTTGGTCAGGTTATTTATTGTACTGGCTTTCAGCTGGTTTCTGCTCGCAGACAAGGGAATATTGATGATGTTTTTTACACTATGTAGCGTTAGCCTATGGTTATTACGTTCCTAGTGATCCGGTAAACAACTCTAAATGCAACCATCACTCTGTAGTAAGAAGGTGGCACCTGGGCCTCATTTCATACAGCTTGTAAACACATAAACTTGGTAAACACAGAAAGATATTGCTTTGCAGAAACAGGTTCCCTACCAAGCTTGTACATTGTTGGCACAGTAATTTTTTTCTTAGCAGAAATTTTATAAGCATTATTTTCTACTTAACATCTTTATAAAATTGGGCCCTGTTCACAGTGTGTTACAAAGTGGACGAGTTAGTCATATGTAATAGGGCCTACTTATAGAGGTACAAACTTAATTTTTCTAAATTTCTGTTTTTGTGCTGCTGTAGTTGAACTGTCGTCCAAATATTTCTCCACTCTTGATCAACATATTTGTCACTAAATTTGTTTTGACATCTTTTGGTTACACCGTACACCGATGTGTGATAAGCACTGCGCACTCCTGTCCCGAGCCCTGTGGAAAACAATCCACAGGCTCCTACTCTCAAATCCCCGACCCCCACATTCTAGAGCAGGTATGTAGACCACTAAGCGTGCCTGGTGACGAGAGGGTGGTTCGAATCCTGTAGTTAGCAGTGGTTAAACAAAAACGTGTACTATGTATTCCCTTGACGCAAATTATTACTATGTTAATTGTTTTTACCATGAGCCTTTTGAATTCTCTGCGTAAATAATTTGACAACCAAATCTGTTGACATTCGGGGGGGGGGGGGGGTTTTGCTACCCCCCCCCCCCCCCCCCCGGCCGCCCCGCATGCCTCTGTGTCCAAGGCAGAGACCCAGACAGACACCTCTTGACCTTAATGTGTAAATTGCATAATGTAACAAAATAGGGCACTCATAATGGCAAGGTGTTTCGCGCACATTTGTTTATGAACTTCTATTCAAAAGATCTGTAATGTTATATCTGCTTTTCCGTCCTTGTTTCACAACAAGTTCAAGTTTCAAGACCTGATTGTTCCAAGACAGGCAGTAAGAGCAAGACCAGCAAAAGCACATCTCTCTAGACCAAGAGTGATCTTAGACACATTAACCAATGATAATATCTACATTGTGTACCATGAACGTGAAGTTGTTGTTTTTTCATTCCCCTGTAGGTTAAACAGTTACTTTGCGACTGGTTTTGTGTACATGTATGTGGTATTAATTTCAGCCCTCAGTCACACTCAGAGGATCTGTCATGATGCAATCAATGAAGTGATGATGTCATTTTGTGCACATTTCTTTGGATATATATTTGTACGAAGGGGAAGTATTACAAATAACAAGGATCTATGTGTTACTGTTAGTTATATAAGACAAATATTGAACTCATTTCGTTTGTGCATTGTTTGCAGAATAAAATCGCTTGGTAAAATCTGGCTTTTTCCGTTTCACTCGGCTTCTTCTTGTGCAATGAAAAAGTCCAGATTCATCATGATTTTGTACTGTGACAATACACTCATACATGTATGCATTCTATATTTATATACTGTAGATAACAACATGCATTAATTCGGGAAGGAGTTTGTATGCAGTTGGGTTTGTTTGGAGATTTTTTCCTCTTTTTTTTTTAGATGGGTGGGGGATGGGGTGCTAGCAATTAGCATTTGAGACATGTAGTTTTGTAGTCTTTTTGAGAGCATAAAAATTAGTAACTAATCTTTTTGTGTCATTAATACATTAGTTGTAAAACGTGGACTTTACATGAGTAATGAGGCACGTGTAAATAACAACAATAGACTGCTATTTGACTGTGTGTAAACCAATTAGTCAGTGGAGGAAAAAAAAAATTGCTTTTCAACCGACCAAGTGCTGAAAATAATAGTCAATTTGAACAGCAGACTCCGAGATCTGGTCATGACACCATAATATATAAACAGCCCCTCTCACCAGCAAAGGTTTCGCACAGGAGTATTTTTGTTGCTGACTATACTGGGCTGCTGTCAGCGATGATGAATGGTTCTGTTGATGCCTGTATCAAACATGTCTGAGACTTTAGTGCAATAACATTGCCGTTGACATTGTTGACAGAACTGGAACATATTCTGCCTGGTGAAGACTCAACCAGCAGAATGAAACTAATCCAGGACTGTAAATTTCGATCAATTTGTAACCATTAAAACAAAAGTATTGATTAATGAGCACCTACTGTTACTGACAGGTCAGAGTTGTTATAATTGGACTCGACTTTTAGTATAGAAATCTCACACCATGCTTTCTGGTAAACAACTTTTAATCTTCCTACTGTTTTTGTTTTATATTTTTATGAGCTCTAGGCGTTGTTTTTTAGAATTTCACGTCAATTAAGCAAGTCTTAGTGCATTTTTCACACAGCACAGTGCACAACTAAGTTTCCTATACACATTATGGTCCTTTATTTATTTCAGATTCAAATCAATGTAACCACAACGAGGCTGAAGGGATGAAAAGTCTGGTTCTTTTTTATACGATGAATACTAGCATTCATTACTGTGTATTGGATACAAGGAATATGACCAAGATGGTGGCAGCATGATAATGGTCTATATAGCAACACTCAACGATGTTGGAATATGCTGTAAGACTAGCACTGTCTATTAGAACATGTAATTAGAGCTCTTTCAGTTTAGTGTCCAATTACATGATGTTCATATCCTCTCATTGTGTTGTAGAGAACAAACTCACAACACAAAGGATAGAGTGTACAAAAAACCTTGATCAAATGTATCATGATATTTCATAATGGGACGGAACTGAAACTGGTCCAGGAGCAGTGTTTATGGGCTTCCAGTGGAATATATTGCAAAATGATCAGACAGCACAAAGTCTACTCATAACAGGCAGCTGAACATGTGTATGGGACATGAAGTACGGGGATTGGTTGCTCACTTATTAATTGTTTGTGTTAATAATGGTTTATTTACTTGGCGCGAACGCATGTAGTCGTATCAGTTTCTTTGATTACTTCTGCTTCCCATTCAAAAGCGCAATCAAGTAAGTGTAAACAGAAATATATAAAAAAGTTGTTGTTGAAACATTTGTTTTCTACATTAAAATTGTTATTTTTTTTAATCATTACAGATTGCGAGTGCCAGGTCTTGGCCAAAAACAAAGACAAAAATGTTTTCTACGTACGCTGTCTGCAATGGACCACCATCGTAGAGCGGACGTTTCAAGTGGACTCGGCCATAGAAAGGTGAGACTAAGACCCTAGTGTGATATTTATTGATGAAAAATGTTGTCCGAGTTTTCCAAACATTTACCAATAGACTGTATGCATCGATGACACTTCACAGCTTTGTATGCATGGCAAACCGGATTTGCCAATTAGTAATTTTTGTTTACCTAGCGAGAGGGCGCTCTACTCCACTGATGTCATGTGCATAAGGTCTGTGGTGGTGGACACGTGTTTTTGAGGCTTGGTACCATCCCTCGCTAGCTACCATCCAAACCATACATGTCAGATCCACATCTGGTAACTATAAACTAATAGCACAACCATTATATATTTAGTCTGGTATCCAAACCATTTGACTGTAGCTTTTTTGACTAATCAATTGGACATCAGTTGTTTGTACACTGTACTGTCGTATACTGACACAAGTGCCTGCAGGATCAAAAGGTCACTCACAAACATGCGCCTTCATGTACATGTATGGATCAAGCAGCGCTGTTTGTAAGGCGGGTGGAGGAGGGGGGGGGGGCACCGAGGTGAAGTATTACCAATGACAGGAGTAGCATCATTTACATGTTGTCTCTTAAGGCCATGTTACGCAAGGCAATTTACATGCAATTAGGTTCAGCAGTCGCCATGAAGAAAAAAAGCTTCACGTAGAATATTTTCAAGTAATAAACCACGAGAGAATCTGGCTGGGTAGATTTAATTGAATTGTTGAGTGAGCAAAGAAAAATTGACTTCAAAGGGATTTGGGCCTGCCACCTCCAGATTGTTAATCCGGAGCTCAATGGTTCAAATCCTTCTTTAGTGGAATTTTACGATGTTCTCTCTGAAAGATAACATTTTCACTGTTCACATAATTTACTCGGTGGTAAGACAATGTTGAAAAATGCTGCATGTGCTGCCATAGGGTTCCTTTTTTGCATGCAGTGCAGTTGGTTATCTCTTAAGTCTTAAGTTATGGGTAAAAATTGCCTGTTGTGACAAGGTGTTATTAAACTCTATGCTTGCAGATCAGTCAATTAAGAACATGTTAATTAGGGCTTCTTAGAAGTCTCATCATTTAAGCTACAAATCCCTAAATATTTGCACAATGGCTGTTAAACTCAAATGGTTGAAGCTCTTAAAAATTGCTGTGATGTGATATGACCAATATTTCAAGCAATCAGGTGCTTTGCATAATTTTTCTCAAAAGCTTTGACAATGACTTCTTGTTGTTGCAAGATTAGCTGAATTTCTAGGTGCATGTGAGCACCGTATTGAAGCGAGTTCTTATTTCCATTAGTTACGTTCGAGTTATTGCTCAAACTTTGTACAAGGATAATGTTTCAATGTAGGATGTCACAATGATGTAGTAGGTCCCCGTAATACAGTCGCTCTACATGCACAGTGGTGATGCTCATTGTTCATGCTGCATTCTGTTGTGTACACTCCACATCCAGTTGATACGCAATGTGTGTACTGTCATTGAAATACTGTTATCACTGACACATCCATTTCTTTTTTGAAATAGATGATTGAGGGGAAGACTGTGGACAAAATGACTTGCGAGTTATTGTTCATCAGTTTCGTCAAGATCTTTATTATTGTGCAGTCATCTTTGCTAGATTTCCTGTTTGTATAAAAACAAAATCAGCCTTTTCCCCCTGTAGTTTGGTCGCTGGATGTATTGAAGAAAAACAAAGATAGCTGTACTCGAAAGAAAAAACATCTATTCCTATATCCAGTGAACTGTTAAAAAATGGATTGGCTGATTTTCATCTAGTGTTTACCAGATCTATCCAAGGTTGACCAATCAATAGCACTTATGCCAATTGAACCGTTCTAAAAATAGATTGTAGCTTTGGACACGTTAAGCACATCATGCGAATGTTGTTTTGCCGCATGCGGTTTGTCCTTCTTGAAGTTGCACACACATTATGCTGCGGGTAGTATGTCGGATGCCCGTTGAACATTGATGTTTTTGTCAGTCAGAACCAAAGGTTCCGTGAATGTACGAGGCAATATCCAATGAGGACATGTTTTGCGGAAGAGCTCAGGGGAAGCTTATCTGCATGAACTGTGCATCAGGTTGTTATAAAGGCAGCTTTAGCTGCAGCCCAAGAAGCTACTCAATGCTGAGCTGAGACCTCGGTAGGGATAGGGGGGTCAGGGCCCCTGGGTGCAGTGATGGGTAAACTGCATTTTAGACAATTCATTAAGCAAAATCCCCTAAAGTAATCTATAGTTACATACAGAGAGCTGTTTCCATTCATAATTGGCTTTCATAAGATGTTTGGTGAACGGTGTGGGTCAATTACGCCAGCAGTTATCCAATAAAGTAGAGACTAAGGCTTACAGCATGTGTATTTAATGTCTGCGCTTTCTTTGCAACAACAACTTCATCATTGCACAAGAAGATCCATGATTGCATTTTAAGGTCTTGGATGTTAAAAACATTGTCAGCATTTGACATTCTGTGTATATGAATTTTGATAGTTCTTATGGAGCTATCCAGAGTTCAGTTTTGTACACAATTATAAAGTAAAAATGTAGCAGGTTACATGTATAGTTGCATGTCCCAGATCCCTTCTTGCATAAGCGCCAACGACTATACACCTAACAATCTGATGATCACCACAGATAAAGGAAAGATTTCATTTTGGGTTACCACTAACCTATCAACTTGTTATTGTATTATTTGTACCTAAAATGGACATCACAGGATTCTGTTGGTTGGAGCCTTTCTCTATGGTTGGAGGCAGCATAGGGGGTTCAGGTGGTTGCACTTTATTACTTGTGCTTTTGGTGGCACTTTGTATGCTTGGCTTACATGGTATAGGCAGGGACTTGGACCAACACTTAGACTTGGACTAATACTTGGAAACGGACTTACATGTAGACTTAGACTTGGACTAATATTTTAACTTGGACTTGCACTATTCACTTAGCCTTGGACTTGGATGAATACTTAGACTTGAATGTGGACTTGGACTAACTCTAATTCTTAGACTTGGACTAACACTTAGATTTGGACTTAGGCCTGAGAGGTTTAACTTGGAGGCTGAATACCATTTGAAATAGTTTACTAAGTTTTGGAAGTGGGGAGGGAGGAGGTGTTATATGATTTTGTAAGTTTAGCCGCTATAGATAATGTGATGTGTTACATGTACACACATGATTTACCTACATAGAGATTGTATCATTTTAGTCGTGCACTTACAATTGTACGTATGCAGTTGAGGATGCTAACATGCAGGCAAAAGACAATTTCATGGTCTTGTCCAAACCATTTCAACTTAAGCGCTATATTCCTCAAACCTTCATGATGTCAAATGTCACTTTACACCATTGTACACTAGTGATTGACTGAACATTACGTATTCGCCTCTGCTAAGGGTAAATACATGTAAGCAGGGAACCAGTCACAATCAATACACATGGCATAATATTTTGGCCGGTAACCTTTTTTGTTAAGCAGAATTGTTTTGTGCTAAGCCTGAGAGTTCATTTATATGCTCAGCTGTGTGAAAAGTTGGTTCTGGAGAATGAAGTGGTTTGCAGTGAAGCCAGCTTTTACAATACAGGTTTTTTTTTCAAAAAATTCAGAGCCAATCTTGGCCTGCTTTAACTAAGATTTATCTTTCATTTCTGAATTAGTTGGATCTCTGTCCGACCCCTGTGAAAAAAAGACCACTAGTTGTTGAATGGACAGCTGTAATTAGGCTTTTTATTGCTGTCCATATCAAGTGCAAAGCAATGACGTTGCTCACGGTCAACAGAACCATGAAAATATTGGCTCACTGTCAAAGAAGACAGTTCTAAATGTGTCCAAACATGACATGTTTTTTGTCTTTGCCAAGAAAAACAACTGATTATTAACAGTTAGGTCGGCCCTTATCATATTGAACAGCTGTGTACATTACAACTTGGGTTTATCATAGAGGAAGAAAATTATTCCCTTTTGTTGCTCAGTGTGCATGGATCATGGATCGGCAATACCAGCCATTTTGAGGGGGTTGTTTGACAGTTGCGGCCTGAGTTTTTCAATTGCAACCACATTGTCAAGACAACACATAACATGTGACATGCGCCCAACCAATCAACAAAGGATGGTTAATTGGGATAACTGTAAATCTCTATGTATGATAAACCTAGATATGGTTGCTGGTTTATAGAAGTCACGTACACACATAAAAACAACCGAACCCCAGTCAGGGACGCATTACACACACACAGTAACCCTCATCTGCATTATCTCTTCCTCTAGATTTTCTCAGTATTAATGCACATTATTTTAGCTGTCATTATAATAATTGCTGCGGCTGGTGCAGAGTGGAGGCAGCAACAAGACCAGCAGAGTCAATGACTCACATGATGTTGAGCCTGTCAGCCTGGGCTTCACACACATGAATGTACAGTCACTTTCTCTCTTGGAGTAAACAACATGGCCAGCTGCAAAAATAGTCTTGTTTCTCCAGTGTTTTCCCCCATTTCTCAATACATGTATTTGTTTTTCTCTCCCAGTCCTTGCCAATCTGTTTTGTTTGTACATGTGTGTTGACAACCATGTCTCCAAGGGTTACACTTCAACAATGTTATGAGATTGATACGTTTTAAAAACGTATACTTTTCATGCAACCTCCCCTTAGGCACTATGTTTTTATTGCAAATTTTCTGTCATGTTACTCTATCAAAATGGTTTCATGTCTTTCATAACAGGAACCCAGCACTCCCCCCCCCCCCCCCCCGGATCTCTCTTTCTTATAGTAACAAGATGTAAATATTTGTCCAACAAAAATAAAAACCACTTCTTCTTTTTAGACATTTGTATGCACATGTGCGGCTTGCATTTTGTGGTATGGACCTCCTGCCAATAGGCCATCCATGGTTTGTTGTTGTTGTTGCTCAACATTGTTTCTCTTTCTATTTCTATTGTATGTGTTTAAAGGTAGGGTCATAGATTGGTTTTTGTCAACCTAATGCTGATTTATAGACACAATTATCATGATAGATACAATAAAGTCACCTGTGAAAGTTTCAGCTGAATACAGTTTAAAAATACTTGGTTTAAAAAAAAAAAAAACAGCAAAAACCGTCACAGTATTTTCATAAAAGAATGTCGAATCCAACCAGGTTTAGTGAGGTGACAGCAGGTGCCAAGCACATCTCTGGCCGCAGCAATCACAAACAGACACAACGGAAATTTGAATCTCCAAATCTCGCCTTGATGTGAGGTTTTGGAGATTCAGATGTTTCGACACACTTTTATTGGTTTCTAATTATCAGAGGTATTTTAGACGAAATAATTTTGCAGGATGCTTACCACCGTTACCATCTTTGTAACAAGTAGGCTTTTGGATAGAAGTTGCACCTATTTTTTCAGGATCTCTACCAAAGTAAGACTCTACCTTTAAGCTTATCTGGGGCTTGTTTTTGTTTTGCTTTTGGTATTTTTCACGGAGATACCTCATATTCTGACTCAACAGGATCCATTTTTTCTTTTTATGTTTTTTTTTTACAATCTCTTTAATTAGATCTATTTCACATTTTTTTTTTTTTTTTAATTTTTCTTGAGTGATTTAGTAATTTTTTGTTATGTTGATGCAAAATGTGTAGGCCTACATGTATTAGTAGAGTCAAAACCATTCAAATAACTGAGAGGAAAATATACGTACTCGTTCTAGTGGTCAGATGATGCTTGTGTGTGGTAAGAAGCAGGGTACCATACCAAACAAAATCAAATCAATAGAAATACAGCACTGCTTCACCTACAGAAATCGTTGATTGAAGAAGCTGAAGCCCACTGTTTGAAAACCCAGTCGTGGTACACATCTTTTCAGGGGTTATTGTGTGTGCCTGTCTTTCATTGGTGTTACCATGACAACAGACTTGTAATGAATTTGTTCTTTTTCATGTTTTTGAGCAATAACCTTCGATGAGAAGTAAACAAGGTAGTTTTACCTTGAAGGACACTGTGTTTATGGGAGAGTCGTGGTCAGGAGATAACGCAGGGGCAAATATGGATTTGGATGACGACTGGATAAACATGTCATTGTCATCTTTTATGGCAGACAAGCTGTGGCAATTCCCCCCCCCCCCCCCCTTCGAGAGATTTTTATTTTGGACAGAGCCTCCAATTTCCCCCCTAGGCAGTAGGGTTCAGACAATCACAAGTAAACTGATCAATACATTAGTCTCTTGAGTAAATATGAAATTAGTACCAAGTGATATTTTCACCATGGAAATTAATATAAAAAAACCATGAAACGTAAGACAGTAAATCTATACCGCTAAAACTTGAAGGTCTGGCTATCGGTTACCAATTTGTTGTTTGCGTCGCGTAGTATACATGCACACTGCATACAAAATAAACATGGCCAGAGATTAAATTTAAAACCAGCGGGCAAAATGGCAAAACTGGAAATTATTAAATTGGTGAAGAGCAGTCGGGGCTAAATAGCTGGATGGGATAAGGGTGTGGGTTTGTGTTGTGTGTATTTGCTTGTATTTTCCCTTGATATTGTGGAAGGGGCAGATACTCTGCAGTTATGGTAAATATCTGTCACATAAGACACAATTTGTGCATGTAGATCAAGTTTCTAACGTGCACGTGAATCATCTTATAATTCATATAACACAAAAGAAATATATCTGTAAATAAGAATTGTTCTAATATTGAACATTATTTTATTTCACACTTAATTATAATTTTAATTTTATGAAAAATAACTAAATCAATTAAAATCACCCAATACGAAGTAAACATAGTGTGGCTGTTACTATGCACAATTCAAAATACTGTTCATTGAAAAGGTGAGATACAAAATTCACAACAATTAAGATGTGTAAATGTATCTATAATTTCCTCATTGTTTTTTGTGTACTGGCAATGCCACCAGGCGTACAAAATACAACCACACCAAAAGGAGTATTGCATGAACGTGTAGCATTGCACATGGGACAAGGTATTGGGCAAAATTGATTAGCCAGCCATGATACGGCAAAAGGAAATCCCAGCTTCCTGCACTCCTGAAAAAAACAAGTCGCAGTCATGGATGTAAACAAGCAACCTATTTCTGGGGTGCCTGGGAGCGAGTGACTGGGTCAGAGGATGTCAGGTCTTGGTCGGTGTTGTTGATCTCAACCCATCGCGGCATGGCGAGCATTGTGTAATTCATGCTGTTGTTGCTTTCAATGAATACTCGAGTAGCTTAATTATTAATTAGAATTCAGTTTTGGTTTTTTTTTTTTCTGAAGAGGAAGTGGGAGCAGGCTTGTGTATTTAATTAACACTTAATGAAATTAGCTTTTTATCTTGTTATCATTCATATTATGTAAATTTATGTTCAGTTCATTGCATGTTCTTCTGTAACCACAGTGAAAAGGGAGGTAAACAAGCTGTGGGTATTAATGTTAATTTTAATTGAATACTAATTTATGGTTCCGTAATATTAATTTGTCGCTGGCCACACCAATCATTCCAGCCCACGTTACAGTCCATTAATTCCCCAATTATCTCAGGGAAATAATATGGATCCTTCATACTATTTGTAAAAATGAAAGGATGGGTGAAACAACAGAATGAGGACGGATTCACATTAGTGTTAAATATAATTAGTATGCTGGATAGTTGTATTCAGGCAGTAGCTTTTTGGTCTCACAAATAAATTTCAAGGAAAATAACTGCAGAGCTGGTTGTTTGTTTTGGGTCTTTTTTCTGCCTTACATGTTTTTCATGTTGTTTAAATATTTGAAGTACCAGATCACTGCCCCTCCCTTTCCCCCTGGCCTCTTTGCTTCATACACTACATTGGATTATATACATGTACTTCCCCAATTTATAGGAGAAACAACAAATTTGTGTTACATAGCACTGGGAATTCCCAGTTGTTAATAGGCGAAAGCATGAATGAAAGAGTGAGTTTACATGAATGAAAGAGTGAGTTTACATTAATTGAAACAATAGGGTTCTTTTCCTGGAAAATCCAGACCCAAATGTTTGAAGTTTGCCAAATAAATTAAGTTTGGCCAAAGCCACTGAGTTGAAACAAGGTCCTCGGAACGTTTTTTTACTTGGTGTGTATCTTTGGTTTTAAAAGCCCTACTTTGCAGTCTTGAGCATTCAAAAATGGTTTGATCTTTATGATTTTTGTGAATTTGATGTGAAGTAAGTAAAAGAAATGGAAGTAAAATATTATTATTATTTTCATATCGGTCACAATGTGAACGTATCAGCCTGCAGTTTGCGGGTTTCAGCTTGATTCGCAAGCTTGTGCACGCAGGAGAACCCTGATAACATAACGTGGCCCTTTCTCCTGAAAAGCTGGTGTATTTTGGCTGGTGAATGTGTTCCAGGAATCCACAGGCATGTTGTGCTGTTCTTTCCACCACACAGCGTACACTCCATAGTGGATGCAGAAAAAGGTTATTTTGTAACAGGGCGTCACCCCCCCTCCCTTCATTTTTATTATTAGTCTTCATAACTGTCTATTTGTATTTCAAGAGAGAGCCTTAGATTGAATTTGAATTTTATTCATCGCATATCGTTACGATGACAAATAAGTGTGACTTTCCCGTAATTGCATTGAATAAGAGTGACTTGATTGATTGATTAAGTGGAGATGTTATAAACCGTTTCCAACCTTACATAGATTGGACAGGGCTCTCTTGGCCTGAAGGCCTTTAGCGGTACTCAAAAGTGGTCGTGCATACTGTATACATATTACTTAAAATATCCCGTACCATGCATGGACAGTGTGTAGGCGCCGCTGTCAACAGGGTGTTAATGTATCATGGCTCTCCTTCCATTCTGTCGTATTGTAGCCTACAGACACCTAGTGCTTGGTTATCGTTACATGAGGCAAGTGTGTATTTTATCACCATTTTTCTTTCCCCAACACATATCAAGGGATTCTTCTCAAGCTTTTAATCCATCATGATTTGACTTTTTTCACGTTATTTAATCGCATACATTATCTGAGGCATCTGGCCAGTGTTGAGTTATACCTGAATCTGTCTGAATTTCTGAGGATGTATTCAGTTGCCCAAGGCAGCCTCTGGGGCGTTCATCATTCTTTTCAAACTTAACCACCATTTCTACCCCCATCAATCCCCTATTTTCAACCACGATTCCTGACCAACTTCACAAAGGGCTTAAGCGCTTTGGTCCTAGCACTAGCTCGCATGGCAAATATCGCCTTTCTCAATGTGGGCAAGGCAATTTTACAGGATTCCGCAGGGCCCGTTTATGAGAAGCAATTTTGTAGTATCACCTGAGAATGGGCGTTGTTGTCAATGACCAGGGGCACTGAGGCAATAACCTCAGTTGCCCCTGAGAAGTTCATGATGTTAAACACTGACAGTATGCACGCATTCTCCTCAAGGACCCTTAGCCAATTTTAACAAGAATACAATACAGCAAGTGATGCTCTTTCCACGCACATGCCTCTCATAAAATGTGTGCACTATCCATTCAAAGTTTGTTGTATTCATCCTTTTTAAAATTAATGTCTGTGTAGTCCTACAATTTGAATGTTCAATGGACAATAAAAGTTGAGTGTGAAGACAGGGATTCACATCAACTGTCCTCATTCATTGACTGATAACATGTCTGACGCATGTTTTTTTCTTCTTGTTGTTTTCAGGGATGAGTGGATGGCGGCAATACGGGATGTGGTGGAAAGAGTCAGCAAATCCAGCGAGGAAAAATCCGAGCTGAACGCACACATTACAGATTCTAAGAATCTGCAGAAGAGACATACAAAGGTGATGGTATGTCACGTGCTAGGCACATTATGATATCATTGTCTTGTGCCTGCTGCATGTGTTAAGTTTAAGGGGTACCGGGGAAGAAATCACCAACTGCATGATTCTTATCACCCCCACCCCCTCCCCCATCAAACTTCCTAAATTGGGTCGGTGTTATTTCGGACATGTCGGATGAAACATCAATTGTGACGCCAAAATCAGTCAGTTCTTGAAAATAGTGACATCGTTTTAAAAGTGGAGGCAACCAAAACTTCAGCCATGATACCAATGTCATGTGATGTATTAAATATTCTATTGACACCCTTACTTGCATGTCACATGCGGGGACTGTGCCATGCTCATCATTTTGGGAGTCAACAGGTAGGCCTGGAACTGCCGCTTCGCCTAAAATTCTCAATACACTGTATAACGCACAGGAACATTGACTCCCAAAACGGCACAACCACGATAACTGTGATGATGACGTCAGGTGAATGGGGTCAATATGTAAGGAAAAACTTACCTTATAGCCCAAATTAGGTGTTATTTGAAAGCTCTTACTCTCATCTAAGTGATGAAAGTAGAGAAACCCAGTTTTGAGTTTTGGCAAGAGGTGCCTGGTTTTGGCATGGAGCGTCACAAGTCGGAACAGTTTATGGTGTTTTATAGACACTTCAATTGCATGATACCTTCCCTGCCCAGTACTTTATTAGGGCTCGAATTCGAGGACAAATTCACAAGACCACAATCTAATAGATGTTAATAGATGTTAATAGATGTTCAACAGGTTTACTGGACCGGAATTGTTTTTGCAAGACCGGAATCCAAATGAGGAAAAAACTTCCTGACACGGTTCAACATGCGCTCAACTGTTTTGAACATGCATTATGACATGAAAGAAAAGATTAATCATATCAAGTAAACATCATTATTCAATAAAATTGAAAGGTATTTTATTAGACTCAACGACAATATTTGGGCATAAATTTAATTTTACAACGATTTTATTATTCAATTGAAAAACGCAAGACCGCCAGACACAAACAGACGGCCACGCACAAGGCTGCCACACTTGTCCGGTCATGGATTTACTGGCCTGAAACACTAAAACTACTGGCCTCGGGCCTGCAGTCCAGTGTGAAATTCGAGCCCTTGCCCTCTCAGCCGACTAGGGTTGTGTTATTTCAGATAAAAACATAAAAATCGTACACTTGATGTTGCTTTTACAGACACTTCAAGATTTTGAGTTCCTGAAGATGTTGGGTAAAGGTACATTTGGCAAAGTGCTGCTCGTCAGAGAGAAGTCAGCTGGAGAGCTTTATGCCATCAAGATCTTGAAGAAGGAGGTTATCGTTGCTAAGGTATGTCTGATGAGCAGCCCTTCTATCCCCACCGTTTACTTTAACTCCTCCCCCTTGCATCACCCCCCCCCCCCCCTACATCACCGTCAAGCCCAATCAGGGCTCGAATTTGGAGGGAAAATCCACAAGACCGCAGGGCTTGTAGTTAAAAATGTTTACTGGACCAGAAATTTTCTTACAAGACCAGAAAGAAAATGAGAAAAAAACTTCCTGACACCTGGACACTGTTGCATATAACATTTTTATTTTATTTTAACAAGCACTAAGGCATGTTTGAGAAGTTTTATCCCATTTTGTCTTTATTGGTTTAAAGTATACTTCATCACTCAAGAGAACTGAAAGACATTCTTGAAACTCAAAGTCATTTGAACATAATTTGCTTGTGCTATTACACAGTGAAGTATTGTTACTAAATTGAAAAACACAAGCCAGCTGGACTTGTCAAGTCACAGGTTTACTGGCCCGACACTAAAATCACTGGCCTCAGGCCTGCGGTCCAGTGTAAAATTCGAGCCCTGCCAATGAAAGAGTGCATAGAATTGTTCCATAGTAATAAACAATTATCAAATAATACACCATAAGGGAAACTGACTGAGTAAATTTTGTAATAGACTGTGCAAGTCTCGCGCGTTTTTGAACTTCCGGGACCATTGTGGTCCCAACCATATGGAGTTTTACGTGGGTGAGATTTTGTTTCATCAATTATTTTAGTTCAACTACTTTATGAACATGAAAATTATATACAGTGTACATTGTTGGGAATGTAATCCTAATTGATACAAAAAAAATGAAAGTAAAAACAATTCAACAATATAAAAAAAGAGAATTCAACTTGACTTCAGCTTCTGGTTACTTGCAAAAAATTAAGAATTTGTGCCCACCTATAAACACTTGTTTTGGTTGCGCGATAATAATCACCAGACACTAAGCCTTTTCATTGCAGTCTTTGGTCGTTGAGGCGTCAGTGTCCTCTATAAATTGCGACATGCGTACATTTTTTAGTGGATGCACATTATTCAGGCGTGGATTTACAAAAGGGAATTCAAAAAAGTTAAGATCAAATAAGCATCCTTGTCTCAGAAATTAAATTTTGTTTCAATAACAATTACTTGTGTATTATTATAAAAGCTAAAACTCATTTTATAAAAATTTCATTGAATATTTTTTTCATAGATATAATTTAAAACAAAGGTTTGATTTCAGAAAAAAATATCTTCGTTTGACGTGTTTTCTCGTCCCGATACGCATGAGACTTGTATAGTCTGGTTTTATACACATAGATGAAAGGGTTTCCAGACAATGCAAGTTAATGCATTCATTTATTATTAGTTGTTATTATTAACCTGTTGTTATTAATTTATATGACCAAAACAACACTAAACATGCTGAAGGCACAGTGAACTCAACAAATTATTCAGCAGTTCGCTTCGGGATTAAAAATCCTTGAAGGATTATTTTCAGTCACAAAGCAATTTTTTTTTCTAGCCATTAAAAAAATTGTTTTTGCCAATGAAACTCCATTTGGACGCCCATTTAAAGATGTTTTCTCACTGACATTTGGAAAGCTGTTATGTAACGACCGATCATCAACCAATGCCTGGTCGAACAGACGGCATCTCCGAGAGAGATGAAAGGCCCCATGATAATGCAGTTTAATTTTTGCAAAATCTTGGCTGTTATGTGAAAGGAACAGGACCCAATTTCATAGAGCTGCTTAAGCACAAAAAGTAGCTAAGCACAACAAAATTATGCTGACCAGAATAAGGTTACCAGCCAAAAGACCTTGTCATATGTACAATTTGTGACTAGCATCCTGCTTATTTTTGCTTAGCAGCAAGTTTTTTAGCAATATTTTCTGCTTAAGCAACTCTGTGAAATTGGGCCCTAGTCTTCAACAAAGGGATTAGGCACATTTCCTGTGCATGTGCAATCTGCCTCAGTGCCTCACTACGCATGGCCTGTTGACATGACCATTGCCAAACACGTACAGAAACTCAAATACCAGTTTATGAGACTGCAACTGCGTGTTTATTATGTCCTCCAAAGCGAACTGGTTTAGTAATAAAACAGAAGGCAAAATGAAACACTCAAAATATAGAAAATATATATTTAAAATCTGCAGGATATGACAAAAAATTGAAAAATTGAAGGCTCCATCCAACCAGGAAAAAAACCAAAACCCAATAAAACATGAACAAGAACAATCGTGTGAGTCAGGAAAAGCAATAGTACATGAATAATAATAATACCGGGTTCTTATATAGCGCTTTATCACACCCCTAGGGACGTATCAAAGTGCTCAGTATTTTGTTTTTCTGCAAGGTAGGTGGAGCTACGTTTTGAAGTATGAGACCTATTCCTTTATAGCACCATGTTAAATGCTGTGGCGCAATATGCTGCCGATCAGACCAGGAAAAGTAAACTAAATTTCCTGCAGGTATGCCATCTTGTACATAACAAGGAGACGTGGATAATTTGGGGAACAATGTAGATTTTCTTTGTGGTTTCACTAGATCATGACCACCGAAACTGATGACATTTTCATCAGTTTGTGTGGTTTGTGTGGTGTCCGTTGATTGAAACTAGAGGATGAGGGTAAATTCCCTCTACCAAAATCCAACTTAACAAAATACATTACCTCTTGAAATCCCATTGATACCAGCTAGTGGTGTGCTTTCTGTTCTAACAGTAACCCTCTTGGACTGTCCCTCTTGAAGATCTTATCGGAGGGAGCCTTTGCATGACTCACTCGAAGTAGGAAGAAGGTGCATCCCCTCTCCCCCCCAAAACTCCGCAAGTCTGGAACGTGTGATGCCATACCTCCCAATTAACCTCATGCCAGTCATCCTTTCCTGTTTTTCTCATAATCTCTTCTTTTTTTCCCCCTCTTTTTCTTCTGTCTCTCAGGATGAGGTAGCCCACACACTTACGGAGAGCCATGTCTTACAGAGGACCTGTCACCCGTTCTTGACGGTAAGTCACGGTGTCGGGGAGTGCAAGGGGAATTGCTTTACAGGATGTTAAGACACAATGTACAGTCGTGGAAAATTGAGGACAAGGTCATGGAACTTAAAGGAAAGAAAATTAATGGATTCCTCTAGTAGTAATGAAGCATGTATTGATATCAACTTCTGATTACAATCAGAAGTTTCATAAAACATTTCAAAGACGTTAAGATGGACATCTAAGTTTCAGAGTAAAGCTTTCAGGATCCTTAATTTGGCTGACAACAGGCTATAGGAAAGCACTGCTTTACCAATCTGTCCATTGTTCTCTCAAAGTATTTGAATTTAAGATGAGGCTTCACTTGTTCTCACCTATCATTATGTCTTGTGGCTGTCAAGCTACTTCTCTTAATGACTGAGGGAGCTGCAAACAGCATTGCAGTTTGTGTTTGGGTATTGGTATCAATTTTGATCACATATCTAGAAATTCAAAGTAATTTTGACATCACTCGGTCCTCTGTATACTGGTGACATTGACCAAACAGAATGAACACTGCACATTACGTGACCACCGTATCCAAAACAAAGGAAAGGGCAAGTCATGTGCAAGTCATTTTTCATTCGCACAGTTAATATTTCATGATTTCATTAATACGAACCGGCCTAAATCCTCCACAATTTGCAGGATATGGATCTGTAGACCCCAAATAGCAACTGCCTGTCATTTGAGCAGTCAAGCAAATCTTATCCAAGTCCAAACACTTGGATGTTGAGTCATTATTGATCGGAAGATACAGTCAAAAGACTGAAGTGGGTTGGGGTTAAGGTAAAGTTCAACTCCTATGTATCTACTGTACACCCACATTCATCGGGAGGCGAGCTTTTGCTCAGATTTTGAAACAAACTGTGAAGGGATCTTCTTTTTAGGAAGAGAGATTTTATGTCATTAAGACCGACTCCATGCAAATTGTAAACTAAAACAAACACTGAGGATCAGCTATAAGACGTAGAAGTCGGTCAGAAGACCAAACAATTAGAATTCAGACTTTAGATCCAGAACTGCTGCCTGAAACTTAAGACAAACACTTCTTGGCGTTAATAACAAAACTGTTAGTCTTTATCTCTGAAAAAACCCTGAAAGTCCTAAAGCAAAAAAAACTGCAATGTAGAAGGACTCAACCCAATGGCAAACTGCCAATTAGGCACAAATAATGGGAAAGTTCTCATATGGTGTGGACATCCCTAATATAAAGGTCATGTCATTGAAGGCACTAAAAGCGCCTGTCCTCTAGAGATTCTTAATCTGATTTGGGAACGACTGTCCACTAAATCAGGAGTGGAAGTTCTTAAATCAGGGGAGAGTAAAAAAAGAACAGCTCATATTTTCCGAGAGCAAGTGAACTTTCCACAGCCTCCAACGTGCAGTGCAAACTGACAAAATATCGGAGAGGGTACTTCCTGATTCCAATCAGTCGTCGGAGAGTTGTGAGCTGATCGGAAGTCTGATTCATGCTCCATTCCCATGTACCTTCCTCGGTGACTTCCAGGTGACTTCCCGTTCCGTGTACACATTGTAACACCTCCCTCAAATGCTTCACTAAAGTGAAGCTATTAATAGTTATAACCCTGGGTGATTGATATTATTAAGTCAGCTTCTATTTTATCGTCCTGCACTAGCAAAAGGTCATGGGAAAGAAAAGGGCAAGTCCAAGAAAAGCTTTGGGTCTTTGCAACATGTTTATATTTTGTTTTTACATGAACATCCCACGGACTAATAATCCGTCAATTCTTGTGTGTATTTTCCTTGCAGATGCCCAGCACTTGATTAAAAATCACTGAAACCAATAACTATCATAATTGTTTTTTTATAGGGTTCAAATTTCTGGGTGCCTCTTATTTATTTGCCCAAACACTTGGACTTGCCCAAAGCTGGAAAAAAATGGGATCGTGGTGGCTTGTGTCGCGGTGAATTGTGATGATAGTCAAATAGCGACAATTAAAGATCAGAACTCTAAGCAGACCTTGGTATATTTTCATTGCTGGATTAACAAACCCTCCTGCTGTGCAGTACAGGCGTGTCATTTCTCAGGGTTCTTTCTGATTTCCAGGGTTTATTCAAAATCTCCTTCAGACTTCAAACTTTCTTCAAAGAAGTAAAGCAGTCACCAAAGGGAGAAAGAAATAGTCCGCATTGTGTCCAAACCTGTAGTTGTGTATTTCTGTTAATGCAGAGAGTCTGTAAACCTCCTGAATTGTAACATCTGGGAGGTTCTAGTAGAGTATTAAGGAACCCAGGCCCACAAGCCGTTCTCAGGAATGTTCACACTCGTTAAATCTCATCCCTGGTTGTACACTTATCGTTTAGAGAAGGAGTTTGCTCCGGTGTTTCTGGCATGGTTGGCTGTAGAGAGTGCTGCAGCTCACTTGTATAAATGGGTTTCATAATTCAAAATAGCACGTTTTGAGACGCTTGTAGATAAAACAACATAAAGAAAATGTGGATTATTACTATAATTAATTTTCGTACTATCAATCACTGAAAATGAATCAGTCAAAAGCTGTTATCTAAAGTTCCATGATCAAAGTTCCAACTCAACGGAATACCAGCAACATTTTAAGGGATGGCGGTAGACCAGGATACTATGACTGGAAAACAGCCCCTCCAAGTGAGTCCATTATATGAACAAAAAAAGACAGCCTGTGTTTGCACACAAGATTGGTTGGGACTTGCTCTGGCAATCATACTTGCCTTGATGGCAATGCTTGATAGTTTCCAGGTGGGATTGACCAATTAACACACTGTACTTGATGTGTGTGGGTGGGGCTTGGATACTATGACTGAAGCCCTTGTGTTTGTGCGCAAAAGACGGCCCATTGTATGGTACAAAATAGGTTGTGACAGGCAGGATGGTTTTCAATCATGCCAAACCATGTTTTTGTTAGTCTACAATTATTGGAAAGTCAAAAGCAATTGTTTTAATTTTTAAAGTAATCTATAAGACAGGGATGTGATTTCTCCGGTTTAAAAAAAAATAAATAAATAAAATTTTCTTTTTTTCTATTTAAGACCATAAAAAACATGAAGATAAAACCAAATAGAATGCCCCAGAGTGCAGATTAGGGCTTTTAAAACAAAAGATAAATGTTTGTAAGTAGGCTTCAAGCTCGCAAGTCTTCGCCCTTGCAAGCTTTCGTGCTTTGCGGTCACAGTTCAGGTTTTTTTTTTTTCAACAGCCTATCACATCCCTGATAAGACCTTTGGAGTGATTATCAGCTAAAAGAATGTTACAAAACACAGATTTTGTAGTGAGTTGTTCACGTATTACGGTTGGGAAGTTTGTAAACTGTGATCATCCTCTTGTTAGTGCTTACGGAAATGGTGTATTGCCTCGGAGGGTTTTATCATGCACCCCACAAAATGTCCATATCACTTTGAATACAAATGTTTTGACAGCACAATTAATCACATGATGAAGTAACCTACGGAAAGTTTTATAACCCCGTTTAGTAAGTCATTGTGATGTAATGCCATCGTTAACCACCCCCACACAGAATGGCTCCAACAATTTATCAAGAGCCCACTGAGAGTCATTGAGCTAATGGGATCATTTACTTAAGAAACTGTACAGCTCAGGGCTTGCCTTTTACACATGTTTTGCAAGAACTTGGGGTTCTTCAAAATGTCTGTTTAAAGATTTGCCTCTGAGTGAGTGCATTTAGATTTTATCTTTCGTATCAAGAAGTACCAGCTTCAAAGTTGGATGGAATGAAAAGCCTTTGCATGCAATCAGTCTAGAGGTTGATCATACATTTACTTTGCCAACAGAAGAAAAATATTCATATGCAAATGAGCACAGCAACAATAATAGAGCATAGCAATGAAAACAAAAATACCACAAAGACCCACAAGGAAGTAAGTGTCTGTTAAAGCACTGAAAGAAGAAACAAAACCGGAAAAAAAAAAATGAAGCCCAAAGAAGGGGAGAAAAATTCCCTTGAACTTGAATGCTTCAAAAGAGAACAATCACATGTATTTGTTCTTCAACACGAGTACCCAAATGTTAATCAGAGTTTATCTTTTTTTTACGTTACAGTCACTGAAGTATTCATTCCAAACTACAGACAGACTCTGTTTCGTAATGGAATATGTCAACGGTGGAGAGCTATTCTTCCACCTGTCAAGAGAGCGAGTATTCTCGGAGGATCGGACGCGCTTCTACGGTGCCGAGATCATCTCTGCTTTAACCTACCTGCATGAATGTAATGTTATTTACCGCGATCTTAAGGTAAGTCCTGGACAGGGTAATCATAGACAGACAAATTGGAAGGTTAACCACTTCACGTTGCATGACATGTATACCTGGCAATTTGTTCTGGACGGGCCTATGGGGGGGATGGTTTGTTATGGCTGGAACAACTTTGGAGGGCCCTCAATTTTTCGCTGGCAGTTAGATGGCTGGCGTGAATAGCCACCTGAACACTCCATTGTGTAGTGTGCACAGGTATGCACCTACCAGGCTTCAACTCACCCGTGGAAAGAGGGGCGGAAGGTACTGGCAATCATGCTCAAAATATCCCTTTTTTCGGGGGTTAGTGTGTAGTCCCCAATTGCAGACCTTTGTCTTGTTTTTGTACAAATGTGGCAAACAAGAATGGACAGGCTCAATGGGAGGTAAGTCCAGGATTCTAGCATGCCATGGTATATCATCGGCATGTAATCAACACTGTTGATTTGACGGGATAGGTCAGACAACAAGATACCAGTAGGGGATGGTCTGGTGTATATCAGATCATTTGGCCGTGGGAATACATTTAGAACAAAGTGGTAAACAAACAAGTTGGTTTGAACAAAGAATTTCCAGATCAAAATCCTGCGTAACGACATTTCCCATCCTGTTTTCCTTTATGTGTTGGAAAATCCCAAGTCATTGCCGCCTTTTCAAAGTCGGCCCGTTTGAAATCCGCTGGTCGAATAATATTGTGCCTCATTATTCTATGAACCATTTATGCCCAGGGCCCAATGGGCCCATATACAAACCCTGACAAACATATAAACCCTTTTTTTTTCCTGAAATGGAAAGCGTCTAATTTCAAGAAATTTTCACTGCATGGTGTGTTCAGTAGTTGAGTAGCAGGTATTTGTGTTCTCAATATAATGTACACTGTATCTACGCCCTGGTAAGCTAAAGGATCAGCGTAGGATATTTCAACGTTGGTTATGAGGGCCCAAGAAGACGGAAAGAGCTGCTGTATGATTTTCAAGTTCAATGAGCAGGCCCTACCGATGTGAAACAGCATTCCATCATTTTGTTCATGCTACCCGATAATTTAAATTGTTGACCTTATTCCAGATTCCAAATCTTGTATCTAAGAAGACTTTGGCTGGTGACTGGTAGCGGCAAACAACCTAGAATTCTTTATAGTGTTATTCTGATGTGCCAGGGGTTCTTTTTGGTCCTCATTTCTGCATACTTTATGTTGGGTGCTTAATATTGAGCTACATGTACCTTTACAATAAGCAAAAGAATGAATTAAATGACCATCAACTTGTTGAGCATCTTGTCCTTTGTTTTGCGGGGTCAGATCCCACATTCTCACCTCATGGAGGGTGGAGGCAGCACAGTCATATAAAAAGGTACAGGATTGGTAGTCATTTTTTTAAAAATAAGAGAAATTATTGGTGGAACAAATTTTAAGGTTTGTTTTCTCTATTTAGTCTGCTGTTATCGTTTATTTTGTTATGTATTTGTTATCACAGTTAGAGAATTTACTGTTAGACCAGTATGGCCACATCAAGATCACAGACTTTGGACTTTGCAAAGAGGATCTATCCTATGGGAACACAACCAGCACGTTTTGTGGCACGCCAGAGTATCTAGCACCAGAGGTAAGACATCTCATCAACCTCAATCCAGTGTAGTTGTTTTTGTTCTTATCCACAAAGTACAGCTTGTTACAAAAGAATGTTATTAGCACTATTGCAAAAAATACTTATCTTTCACATATGGCCCCATTATTTGCTGAAGTTAAAGTGATCAATTTTGATGACCTGTATCGCCTTAACTTGGTTATATTTATGTTTAAATATTAAAGTGACCTAGTGCCGAAAAGTTTCTGTAATCATCGTCTTTGCACTGTCATGCCACTGGTAGAGCACTGAAGGGTGATTTATATGTACACTTTAGCCGGATCTCACTTCAAAACTACAGTCTTAGACAACATGGAATTGCATATTGGAACATGAACATAAAGCTATCTGTCTCACTGCAGACGTTTTAAAGAAAACTATTAATTGTCATCCGTCTAATTTTTATTTGTAAATAAGTTTATCATATCAACCTTCTGTAAAATAATCTTGACCCTGCTGACATCCTGTATTTTCAGTTGCTGTATTTTGTCTTGTTTTGTCCGTCTCTTGTTCAATGTTTTGTCTGTCCAATAGGGAAAAACTCAAAAGCACTGAGCTTCTTTTTGTTCCTACACGCTGACAGGAATGTATGCATTAATAAGATCTTTCTGTACATTGTAATATCATATACATGGAATGTGTATTAATTCTGATAATGTATAATGTACCTGGTACATACATAGCTGTAGATTATGTTAGTGTGATATAAATGTTAACTTAGCAACACAAAAAAGCACAAGGTTGAAATGTCTGCATAAAAATTCCAATTGGAAATTCAGTATTCCAATAAAAACCAACTCACAGCAACTCAGTAAAATTCTAGTCCAATTCTTTTCAACTGGATAGGATATTTTGGTAAGGGAGACCAGAGCCTTACATTGGGATCGAAGTTTCAATCCCTACCAGTGCCTAATTTCATGCCTCTCCTTACCGTGAAATTCTGCGCTCACAGTCCCCCTGTAAAGCACACAATTCTATGGACCATTAAGCGCAGAATCCCCCGCGGTAAGCAGAGCCATGAAATTAGGCCCTGATTGCACAGGCTTTCCTCAGTAGGAGTTATCCTCTCCAAACTAAAACTAAACATTGCTTCAGTGCTTCAGTGTACACAAGTTTCTTCAGGCCAATAGGCATGGACAGTCAGAGTGCTAGATGCTTTTGGGGGGTTTCTTAGTTTCATTACCAGAAAGATTTAAACTGAAAAAAAAAATAACTAAGCTGCTGATTAGAAACCCCAGAGCTTGAGTCCAGTGCGCTTGACTGCTTGGCCACGACGTGCCAATGAACTTGCACACAATCCTTTTACAAAATAGCAATTGTTTTTTATTTTTTATTAAAATTAAAAAATTAAAACAGGACCACCTAATTGGATGAAATTATCACAGTTTTGTTGGATTGTGTGTTTATTGAAAAGTAGAGCATGGAAGTGAATTTATTCTCTCGCATACCAATGGTGTTTTACCTTTTCTTCTTGTAGGTCTTAGAAGACAGTGACTACGGTCGAGCGGTGGACTGGTGGGGCACCGGTGTAGTCATGTATGAAATGATGTGTGGCCGTTTACCATTCTACAGTCGTGACCATGAGGTCTTATTTGAGTTGATCCTGGTCCAGGAGGTCAAGTTTCCTGCAAGATTATCGGACAGTGCTAGGTCATTACTAAGTGGTCTCCTCGCTAAAGACCCAACGAAAAGGTACACACCTTAAAGTGAAACCCATCTATTGACAGTGCTAGGTCATTACTAAGTGGTCTCCTCGCTAAAGACCCAACGAAAAGGTACACACCTTAAAGTGAAACCCATCTATTGACTCCGTGGATGACGCGTAATGCACCTCCGCACAATGCACGCCTATCATTCTCCCCGTTTTGGGAGTCAATTCTATTTATTTTGACTCCCAAAATGGCAGTAATAATAGGGGCTTGTAAGTGGGCTACACATTGTGAAATGGTTCAAGAAGAGGAAACAAATACAACCCGTCTACAAGAGAAAGATATTAAATGGTGTTCGTATTTTCCGTGGGGGGGGAAGGAACTCATTTTGAAAAATCCCATAGAAATCGTCTAAAATTGAAATTTTTTGAAGTATTCATCAGCAGGGATGTGATTTCTTCGTTCCCCAAAATCCTTCTCTTTTTTTTTACCCCCCCCCCCAAAAAAAAGTAAATAAATAAAAATAAAAATAATAATAGATCAAATTCATAAAAACATGAAGATAATATCATAAAAGATGAATGTATATATAAGTAGGCTTTGCGCTCGCAAGCTTTCCTACTTGCAAGCTTTCGCACTCCATCCAGTTCAGGGTTTTTTGTTTGTATAAAAACACTTTGGCACAAGGCCAAAAAACAAAGTATATATAACATAACAAACAAATTAGAACTACATTAGAGCCAGACGAGGATGACAAGAAAGGTGAGGGGGCGGGGCTGAAATACTTGATTAATTTGAACTATGAAGGCTGAGATTGACTGATGTAATATGTCTACAGCAGGGTTGGCTGGGGTGATGGAATTCAACATTGACGTGAGACGTTGTATGAAGCCCTTTGCTGTGGCATTGACCCTGTTTTTAGGGACAATAAATGGACTCATAATGTGAGCATTTTACACTCCTACTGCTCTCAGTATTATTTGCTGTTGAGTTGATGTATCATTAAAAACCATTCAACTGCTCAGGTTGGGCAATGTGGCACAGCAGTGCACATAACTATCTATGTACTGTGTAGTTGCGTTGATCAAATGATATCATATTGCAGGCTGGCGTAGTTTATCTATCATTCAAACCCACAGTTGATGATATTAGAACTGCCAGACAGTAGGAGGGTTGACTGTACTGTGTAGATGCATTCACTAAATGATACCATAATGCAGGTTGGCATTAGTTGTCTATCATTCACAACCACAGTGGATGATGTTGATTGGTCAGGAAGTAGGAGGGTTGATTGGTGTTGTATAGATACATTCACCACATTATATCATACTGTAGGCTGGCATAAAGTTGCATAAGTTAGTTTGGGTCGTTTGTTACAATTTGAAAGTTGATAGCTTGATAGACTGGTCCCCTTACAGACATGTATTGGTATTACAATTCAATGTTTTCAATAGGGCGAGGTGTGTGTGTACAGTACAAAGCACGTAACGCAGAGCGTACCGTCAATCTTCTTAATATTCCTATTGATGTTGTTTTTCTGCTTAGGTTGGGAGGTGGACAGGAAGATGCCAAGGAAATCATGGAGCATCCGTTTTTCGCGTGTATAAATTGGGAGGACTTGTATGACAAGAAGGTATGTCTGAAAACATTGCAAAAGAGACCCCTTGCATATGGCGTCATCAGCTCAAACAGCGCCCCCAATGGGGTCAAGGGAAGACCTATCATTGACTAAGAGTTGTGCATGGCATGTACACACTTGCAGGTGTCCATTGTTTGACCTCAGCAATGGGGGCCAATGCAAGGGGCCAATATACATCTAACTAAAGTCAGCGTTTGGTGATTTATTTGATGTAGTTTATTACCTGTTCACCAGCGCAAGTGCAGTAACAGAATGAATATGAGACAGGATTGAAATCTCAGGGGGTTTTTGGGGTGTGGGAGGAAATCCCCAACTAGGGAAACCCATACAATCAGGTAGGGACTGAAAACCCAATCCACATGCAAGGGTCCTGTCTGAGGCGGGATTCGAACCTGGGTCCACAGAGGTGGAAGGCAGGGAAAGAAATTGCTAAGCCAACCCGATTAAACAATCACCACGTAGCAGGCTTTCGGCAAGGCAAAAGAAAAAGTTCTGCCCCTTGACCCTTAGTTTGCACCTTTTATGCCTTCGAAAGGTTTTATTGATTTTGGCAGTGCCCTTGACCCCTCTGGGTGTTTTTACCAGGAAAAGTTGTGCACCAACAGAAAAAAATATTTCCCAGAAATCCAAAAATTTGAACTGTCACTGCCCAGGCTACTTAATGTATGCACAGGTTGTGGTTTATGCAGCCTCGACTTTTACACCACTTCATGACATTAGATATGGAAGGGAAATCCCTTGGAGGAAAAATCCACATACTATTTGGCAGTGACTGAAAAACCTTGTCGCATTTCTGAGGCCAGTAGCCCATAACGCACAAGCATTGTCTTAAAAATATACTGCAATGCATCTTGGGGAACAGAGTACTATAGACCGTGCAAGTCTCGCTCATATTCAAACGTTTTTCGGACCCCTTTGGTCCCATGTACATTGCTTCAACGCATGAAGGAAACCAACTCGCCCACTTTAATGGGTCCCAATGTACAAATACGCACAAGACTTGCACAGTCTATTAAAATAATACCATACCCGATATGGTGGCAGAGGGTAACCCCCTCAAATGTTCCTGTACTTTAACACTATTTTCCACTTGTACAGAAGTACCCCCTAAAATCCTCTAAAGAGTTCCTGAGATTCCAAGCACACAATGAAGACACAATGGATGGGGGGGTTACCACCATGCCCCATATGGAGCATCAAATGATTAAAAAATAAATCAAGCTGTCAAGATGGACGCCATGCTGTAGTTTACATGTAATTGTGCCAGGTTGTGTACCGCATTGCTTCAAAATCAGCAGGCCATGATGGTCGCCAGCACAGCAAGCTTACAGTTAAATGGCTTCATAAATTGACCGTGGGTTGGATTTGAACTGGGGTCCATGGAGTGAAAGGTCAGGCAAGATACCACCACACTCAAGTCAGGAGTCATTTTGTAACTTGTTTATGTTTGTCCACACAGATTGAACCACCCTTCAAGCCCAGTGTCAAATCAGAAACAGACACCAGGTATTTTGATGAAGAGTTTACAGCTGAGCCTGTAGAACTCACACCCCCAGATAGTAACAGTAAGTATTAACTACAATAATATTTTACATAAAAATGATCAAAAGCGCATAAAGTGTTTTGAAACTGCACAGAACGGATGAGAAAGATAAAGAAACAAGACTGGTCACCAGGCCAGTGCCCAAACCACAGTATGGAGATACGTCTGTCCTGCCCAAAATCCACTCTTAGCATCATGCAACATGATGCAGCATAATGCCTGATGTCCCGGATGCAATTCTCCATTACAGTTACAGCAGCTTGATTTACTTTTCCTGGAATTATTCCAAAACTTAGAAGGTAGGGTCATAGATTGGTAAGTACTCCAAACATTAGTGACCATAAAAAAGCACTGCAGCTGTTGATGGTACAAGCTATTTTGAGAAAGGATTCCCTTCCAAGTAATGTGGTTTGGATAATTTTTCACCCCAAAACATTTGAATCTGAGAAATTATTCATGCATGAATCATTTCTCTCGGTGTCCATTTGTGAATGTTGTTGCCAGAAATATGGTTGGTTTTAAGTGATGATTAAAGTAACTTCAGTATCACTGGGCTTCACAAAAAACACTGAACAAGTTTAAGAAACCCAATAACCATTTTTTAACCCCCCAAAAAACTTAGACTACAAGAATTATTACCTCGCTAAATGTGGATGGATTCGACGTTCTTGTGAAAATACTGTGAAAGTTTTTGCTGTTTTCTTAGCAAAAAGACACTGTATGCGACTGGAATTTTCACTTGTGACTTTCCATGTATCTTTCTTTAAAAAAAATTATCTATAAATCAGCATTATGTTGACAAAAACCAATCTATAAACCTACCTTTAAATCATGATAATAATTCTTGTAGTCTGAGTTTTTTGGGGGGTTAAAAAATGGTTATTGGGTTTATTAAACTTGTTTAGTGTTTTTTGTGGAGCCTAGTGGTACTGAAGTTACTTTAATCATCACTTAAAACCACCCAATATATGATTAATTTTAGAGCAACTGTTCATTCAACCTATGATACCAGTTTGCATTTAGTTTTTCCCTCTAATGCTATTAACATAATTATCAGCCATTTGAAGAATGCATGGTTTTCTTCCAGTTAAAATAAAAACAAAAACTTAACACCTATTATAAAACACCTTAGTAGATTCTTGTCAATTGATTGGAGGATTGTGTGGCATTCATAACTCAAACCATTATATGCATTTTGGTTCCATACGCCGTGCATTTTCGTCCCATCCTATGTGACTATTGTATGCTAGACCATACCATGCGGATGATTATACACAGCAGTAACAAAACACCCTCAGACTGGATGCCAGAATACAATCCTGTAAATGTTGTTTATTCTTTCAGTTTTATCCGCCTATCAATTGACAAAGCTCTACTTCGCATTCAGGCAATGGAGAGAATACTTTCATCGGTTGAAAGATGGAATGTTGTAGTCAACTGGCGATTTTCTCGTTGGCTGGAACATGCCATCTTTCAATTCAAAGAAACATTCTCAACATTGCACGCGTAAAACATTCATTGTTTAAGACTATCTCTCTTCTGCCATGTAGTCACTGTTACATTCAACTTCTTGTCATTGCAGAATTGTCAACTGATACGGGGCTGCCACAATTTGAGAAGTTTTCATATTCTGGCGATAAAGGAGGGCATCTTTAAGGTCTACCGTAGCATCAACCTTAACTTCAGAGAGACCAAGTTCATTCCTCTTTCCTCCCCCACACAATGAGATGACTCGCCGAGATGGTGATACAACACGAAAAAGGTTTTTTATTGATAAATCCGACAAGAAATATCAACCAGAATTTTGTGGTTCACCTTCTACTGTCCTGTTGTTATCACCGTCAGAAAAGCAGATATTAAGCAAGTCATTAAGGCATCTGTCTGGAAACAGGACTGCCAAATATTTTGACTGAAGTTTGATTTTTTTTGTGTGATCATTGGTAAAGGTGGTGGTTCAGCCCAGTGTCTCACAATATTATCAAAATTAATAATTACCCATGGTTTTTTCTCCGAGGAGGAAAAAAGGGTAAAACATCCCACCTTGAAGTTTTGAATATTTTTAGGCCATAGAGGGACCATTTTGGGCCAGATGTAGGGACCATTTTGGGCCAAAAAGAAATGCAGGACCAGTTTGGGTTTAATAGGGAAGTTAAAAAAAAGTTCCTCTATTTCAGATTACAGAGAGAGAGGGGAGATTGTGTATTGTCGGAGAAGTCTAAGTTCATTTATTTTTTTGCTATTTCCCCTCCTAATTGGTCAAATGTTTATCTGAGGTGATGCCACCATCCGTTGAAGTAAATTAGTGCTTGTGACAACTTTGGGAAAGAAGTAGCACTTGTAGTTACCTGGGCATACTTCTACATAGCTCAAGAAGGATTATGTTGATCTGCGAACTCTTAGCATTGTTTGGGATCTCATCATGTGTTAACAACAATTGCTTTAAAAAAATATCTGATATTGTTTCTGAAATACCGGGGTTGGGGGTGGGGGTTATTGAAATTTAACATGATCACCCATTCATGCCTTACAGGATCTCTGTGGCAGAGTCCACTGAGAAAAACTGTCCAGTGGCGTTTTTAAGACAGGTGTCCAGATTCCATAAGCAGAGCGGCAGAACTGAAAGGCTCTGTGTTGTGATGATTTAAATTATTTTTTTAGAGGCATGGTGCTGGCATTTCTTGGAAAACTTTTCATAAACCATCCAAAAGCTTTCCTCGTTTTATTTGAACACATGACAAAATCAAAATTTAGGAGTCGGAAAAGAAGAAAAAAAATCATTGCAAAAAATTGACTTACCTTAGGGAAAAAACCCCAGGTAGGAATGAAATTATGAAATAACATCACAATGGCATGTGATAAAATTTCAAGGTAAATTGTTGTTTGAAAAAGAAAGGAAAATTTATTGATTATGTTTCAGAATTGGAAAGAGATGTACATATACATGCCCTATATTTTATAAATCTTCTATTTGGCAAATGTTATATGTGAAATAGGGTCGTTAACAGCATGCTGAGCAGCCGTCTTAGTTTATTCCTGATACACAAATCAATGTGATTCAAAATGAGGCTCACCAACAAAATAGTCTGGTGCTTATCATGGTATTGCTCTTTTTCCCCCACCAAGACACACGGGGTACTGTTGTGTAGCACTTTCAGTCCAAGCAGGCTCAGTGTCAGCGAGACGGTCACGTTCATTCCACCGTGTGTTCATTCTACACATGCAGTTTCTATGAAGCAGAACAAGGCAAAGAAAGCCATCGTAGTGTGGGGAAAAAAATCCACAGTTTCACAAATTCTCTTCTGGTGGCATGTACTTAATTTACCAACCAGATGTATGCCTTGGAAGAGACGAGGCATGTATATTTTATGGAAGGCCACAGATATAGAGACCAAAATAGTGTTGGATTCTGCGAGTGAAAATACTCGATCCATTGTGAAATCCTGGCCCAATCTTTTTCGGTAGCTGGTATTGTATAATTTTTTGGCCATCAAGAAGTATTGCAATGGAGGTAGCTGAACACAGATAGCAGTTGTTTTGGATTCAGACGTACATGTGTGTAGTATTGCTGTAAATATACCTTGTATTGTATGATTATTAAGATTGTACGTGTACATGTTACTGTATGTTCTGTGTCGGTATAGGCCACACTAGGCTCGGTATAATAATCATGGTATCATTACTGATTGAAGGGGCGGAACTTTATTTGGTTGTATGCTAATGAGGTCTGACTTTATGTAAATGAAGGTCAATGATATGCATATTCATATACAGTAAGGTGTCAGCGGTGTTATGTTGCTAGGCATCAATCTACCTCTCGGACAAAGATGCAATATTGGATGAGCAGAAAACTTTCCTCGGTGTAAGAAAACAATACACAAATTACTGGCCATGGAGATTTTACTTAAGAGATATGCAAAATTTGAACTGCTCAAAGAATGCAAAAATGGTGTCCCCCCCCCCCCCCCCCCCCCGAGAAGGTGGTTTTTCTTTTCATTGTAAAGTGTCTGCAGATTTTCCAAATTCATTCGAATTAAGACTTCATCTTGGAAAAGTGGTAATCGGTTTGGTATGCCTAATAGGGGGACCAATCATGTTGTTACTGGTAGCTTTTAAATTGTTTCACATCCATTTTGTTGGGAGGAGGTTAGAGAGCTGGCATGGCTGGAGAGAAGGTTAGAGAGCTGGGGGGGGGGGGGGGTTTGACCACAAGTTGTTCATGTTTGTTTCTCTAAATCATTAAGCTCCGTGGCTCAGTTTTATATAGAAGAAAATCTCCCATATGTACATACTTGCAAGTTTTCAAATCTGGTAACTTGTTTTTGCTAAACAACATTTGTAATGAGCTGACACTTTGTACCAGTCTGGCAGCACCATTAAATTAGGCCCAGAGCAAACACAATTTTATTTTGGCATATCCTGGAAAAGTGAAAATGAGGTAAAATATTAGACAACCCAGTGGATAATGTTGCAGCATTAGAAGGGATAAGAAGGTATGTTCTCTTTCCAAGTGGGGTTAGAATGTATGTTCTCTCTAGATGGGTCAAGAAGGTATGTTCTCTCGAGATGGGGTAAGAAGGTATGTTCTCTCTAGATGGGGTAAGAAGGTATGTTCTCTCTAGATGGGGTAAGAAGGTATGTTCTCTCTAGATGGGTCAAGAAGGTATGTTCTCTCTAGATGGGGTAAGAAGGTATGTTCTCTCTAGATGGGGTAAGAAGGTATGTTCTCTCTAGATGGGGTAAGAAGGTATGTTCTCTCTAGATGGGGTAAGAAGGTATGTTCTCTCTAGATGGGGTAAGAAGGTATGTTCTCTCTAAATGGGGTAAGAAGGTATGTTTTCTCCCAAGGTTAGATAAGAAGGTATGATAGTGGACCCTCCTCTGAAGGTCCTTATCTTCTCTTAAATCTTCATGGTTTCAGTTGAATCTTACAAATACACATTCGTCTCGTGAAGACTACAGCCCTCATCGTGGCAACCCCTCCAAAATCCAATTCAAGTTGTTTCCGACTTTGTAAGACATGGTATTGCAGACCCAAATAATAACTGCTTCCTATTGGAACAGGCCTACCAGTCCAAAAATTTGCGTGTTACCATAGAAAGGAGTATTTTGGAGGGTATGGGAGCTGGCTCTCACTCTAGGGCTATGGGCTAGAACACTCTAGTTGAACTATTAAGAACACACCAACCATCCCAGAGCCACCGCTTATTAAGAAAGGGATAAATTACAAGGTGTACCTGAAGAAACTATCTGATTTAAATGTCTATCTGCAAAACCTCAAATCATTCATTCGTGTATGTTTTTATAGGGTGTTTTTCCTTCGGCAGGAGTGGCATTACAGTCGGGGTGGAATGCCGTTTAACGATTTCAGTTAAGATGATGGCTATTGGGAACAACTCTTTTTGATGTCAGTGTGGAAAATTTAAGTTGTGTCTGAAATTTCACTGACGCAACATGTTGTATATTTTTATTGATAACTCTTTGCGGTCATATTGTATAGACAAGTTTTAAAAATCACACGTAGATTGTATAGATGCATGTACTTCATACTATGGTGTTAATCATTTAGTTTTATTTTTGTTAAAGTGAAATGGTCCGGTGCACTTCTACAGCTGTTCTTTTCTTAAGTAGAGCCTTTAAAAAGGTGTGTGTTTTTTGGTTTTTATTTGTTGAACTCATTTTATATAACTTTTTTTTTTAAAGGAATGACTGACCCTGTAATGCACACAGTTTTGTATATTTGTGGAAATACAGATGTGTGCTATTGTACATGTGTATTATAGTCAGTTAAACTGGGTAGCATTGGACACTCCTGGAATAAAAGTTCACCTTTCCTCAAATTTTGATTGTCAAACACACAAAAAAAGCTTTTATTAAAACATTGTACTTTCTGGTTCAATTTCATTAAATTGTAAGACCTCAACACTCAAATCCTGGTAAAACATGAGCAAACTTTTACAAGACTCTTTCAAGTTAGGAATATTGGCCAATTGAAATAGCAGATTTTTCTCATAAATTTTGCACAATTGATGCTGAGATCTTTACCATGGTGTGTGAGTTTCTCTTACAGTAAAGATACAAATCGAGACACAATATTCAAAGTGGCAAAAACAAATGAGCGACTTTTAATCTCGAAAACTTACTTTTATTTGAGAAACATTGATATTTCGATATACAATTGATGACCATCTTGATAATTTAATCCAATTTAATATAATTTCACTTGGGAATATCCATAGCGAGGCTGGATGGGATTAGTCTGGTACCCATAATGGAGTAATTTATTTAATAGTAGATTTGGTTGCTCAGCACTATAACTATTGCCTTGCCTACAGGGAATGGGATTTTAAAAAGATGGCCACAATATGACAGATTTCATCTAAAAAACACAGAAGCCTAGATATCATAGTGGGTGGAAACAATACACCCCCTCTACTGATAATGTCACAGGTTGTTTACTGCATTGCTGAATTAAGTGTTGCAAGTGGGTTCTGCTTTTCTGACAGTTGTGCAGGGACACAATGGTTTCCCATTCTTCTGCAAAGTGGTAAACAGACTGTGAAGTCATCAGTACTAAGGAATATTGCCTGGATCTATTTCACAGTTACATGTATATTCTTCTTGGAATATCACATCAGCTTTAAGCTATCCATATTTAACCCCCCTTAACAGATGTTACACAGCAGTACTGTCTGAACATGGTCTGCCATTTCGGGGCTCAGATAGCATGCACAGGCGGTGTCCGAACTGGCTGGTACGGCTACGGCTACAGCTGGATTGTCCTTTCATCATGCCTTGAAGTTTAGGACGTCCTTAGCAACACCATTAGTAACAGCTGTAGCCACAGTTGTAGCCGCCAATTCGGATGTGGTAAGTTATGGTGTACAGCTAACTGCCCTGCACAGTAAGGTCGTGTCGGAATCAAGCAACTTAGGCTTCAAGTATAGCTGTTGGCTGCATTGAAATATTGAGAAATACACCTATCTGCAATCTTGCCGTAGCTACTGCCAAAGTGATCGATACAGTCCCCAGCCTAACACAAAATGGTGCAACCAAGATTATTGTGGGTAATGATATCATCGAGTCAGTTGGGTCAACAGACCGTTATCATGCTTCCACCTTTTTGGTCATGTTCCCTGTATGCAATACCAGCAATGAATAATAAAATTTATTCTACAAAAACGAACCACACTGTTTCATCTTCCAGCCTCGGTGTTGTCGCATTGATTTGAATGGGACAAAATCAAGATGGCCGCATCATGATAAAGGTCTACATATGTACTGTAGTATGGGTTTGTTCACAGAGACCAAAAGTCTAAACATCATACTTCAGACGGGTGAAATACAGGGAAACACCAGCTGCTCAGTACCACAAGCCAGTAAACTATTTTGCAATCCTGGCTCCCAGGTTTGGCTCAGATTTTGGCTTTGTCACCAGCTCCCTTAATAGAATGTTGAAGTGTCGATGAAAGCAAAGCCAATGGAAGATCCAACAGTGACTCTTCGGTACAGGTTGATTTATTGTCCTAAAATAGAATGGTAATTGCCAGAGGTAAATAGATTCTGCAAAGTTTAACATTGATAAACTTAGGAGACCAGACATTGGTTTTGTGACTTAAAAGTCATTCCAAGAAGTGATTTTTGTTATCTCTATACTATTACTGGTGTACAAATATTGAATGATGGAAAGGGGAACCTGGACTTGTCACACTTGGGATGCGTTTTTTCGGACACTACCAGTAATGGTTTTGGTTGAATTTGCCGTTGGTTAATCTCTGGACAATGGCCGGAACAGTTGGTTGCAGCAGTGAAAATGCACCCCAGTTAACTTTTGCAAAGTTTGGAAGTTTGGCTGGTAATTTTTTTTTCTTTTTCATGAAATTAGACCAATGTCTTAGGTGGTGTGTGGGTAATACATGTTGTTCTGTTTAGAAACTTCACCTATTTACAGAGTTTATAATATTAGAGGCAGATTCTAATATTTTTGTTGTGTATTTTATTTGTTTGACAACAAAAGTTGGAAAATAGTCGACCAACATTTTGGTTATGTTCTTACTAATATGTTTTTCTTTTTGTAAGTTAGAGTGACACTTTATATGTTAATAGTCAGAGAGGTACCATACCATTAAAAGCAAACTGTACAGACTAGGATCACTGAATTTCTGTTATTGTAAATGTGGAATAGTAAATGTGGACTTTATACATATATAGAGAGGGAAAAGCTTGCATGTGGTGGGAATAAAAAACAATTGTTAAATATTCAAAACCATTTTTGTTTGTGTATACCAAAAAAAATTATAATAATAAATCTATATCGTTCAGAAGCACATGTTTAATGGCCCTGTTTGAAAAACAAGGCAGTTTGGAAGGTAAAATGGAGAGACAATGGCCAATGCATAGTGAAGATAAGGACATGATTTTTAATGACTCTTTTCTTAGGAGTAAAGTTGTGACTGGACTCATTTTATATGTTTAAGTACAAGCTGAAATCAATGTCATGGTCATGTCTGAATCTTGTTTATGTACAGTAGGCTCTTCATATTTTGTGCGTCTCGTCAACATAATTGTAAAGTAAACTAAGACTAAACAGATTGTGATCTTGCGTGTGTTTTATTTATTGAATGTCTGTCATATAGTCATTATTATACAAATATTCGATGCATACGAGTACAAAATAGCAGAACATAACCACGAAATGAAATAGAGCAGTCCAGATTTCATCGAGTGGTATGTTGTATGAATAAAATGCGTCCTACATTTGTTTTCTGTACCGCACACACACATCCTTGCCATGTGATATTTTTCATATAATCCATAGTTTATTTCAACAATAAATAATACAAAGTTTTGAACTATTTATTTATCATTTATGATAACATTAAGGTGTTGAGCAGCTGATGAAAACATAACTGGCGCTGTTCAGGCCGTGGCCAGGTACAGCTACGGCTAGATTGCTGCATCATCATGCGTTGATGTGAATGACATCCTTACAACACCCTTTGCAACAGTCATAGCCATAGCTGTAGCCACCAATTCGGATACGGCCTAAGACTGGTTGGCTTAAGCCCGTTCAGTGCTCAAAGCCATACAGGGACTTGTTGGCGCGTTGACGTGGTTGGTCTTGGCTCAGACCCCCTCGGCATGCATGGGTGAAGTTAATGCCAACATGCACAGATGGGGCTTCACTTTAAGTAGTCCGAACATCCTGACGTCACACTTCGAGGCTCGTGAATAACGCCGGATACCTGCCAGACCGGATGTTGGCAGGTGTACCTTTGACCTAGCATTCACGGACACTCGCAGAACAAAACAACGCTACGTGATGTATCCAATGAAATCATTGGGCTTTAAGACCAGTACATGTCTTTATCCTTGCGGATAAAGACATGGGGACCAGTCTACACTTTAAGCTGCGACTGTGGGGAGAAGAACAAACAGCGGATCACATATTCAGGGAGTGCCCTCTCCATGAACGTGCACCCAAAGATGGTGCCCAAAGTTTGGGTGATGTTGATGTTCTCACACAGTATTATTGGCTGCTCAAATCCAAGCTTAAGATCTAAGTCTATACCCCTGTTTGCAGCGCACGAAAGAATAAGCAGCTGACATGACGTGTGCTAATAATATGCAACGCAATCAATACACACGGCATCAATTTGTTGGTACGCGTGATGCGCAGCTGCAAAGCGTGTTATATTTATCAATATAAGACTCCTATATTAATGTTGTAGTGTCAGAACAGTATGCATGGCAAAATAAAGTATGACGTGATGCGTTTTCCACCCAATAAATTATGTGCACTAAATCGTTGAAAAACATACACCGTTTTAATGGGGGATTTACATAGGCTGGTTGTTGAAAAAAAAATAATAATAAAACTAGAGGGAAAAATAAGAAGAGGGGGGGGGGGGGGGACAAGGGGGAAAACATGAACCCCGTTCACAGAAAAAGCATGCCCGAAGAGCACGTTGGTACTTGGGAGATGTTTGTCCATCGCCCCCCCCCCCTTTCCGCAATTTGGTCTCCCTCTGGAATAAATGAAATAAACTATCCAGGGATAAGAGTTTTACTCAAACTGTTCATTCCATACACTCCTTTAGTAGTGCCTGATGACCGGGGTTTACTGTGGAATGCTACCTCGTTGAAGATTTTAATTGTTATGCAAATAAGGAGTTTTGCAGAGCTTTCGAAGCACTCATTGTGGCGAATACATAACGGACAGTGCAGTAGCGTACTGGACTCCTTGCGGCTCTAACATGGGATTTGGACGTCGCGTTTTCTGATGAACTATATCTGTTTTTGTAGACATTCTTACCATGGCCAGTCATATGCATTCACAAATATTTCGGCAGTTAACTGTTGCACTTTCAGAACCAAATGTTATGTTCCTAAGGCTTGGCCAAGATTTGAGAGTACTTGAGAGAAGTAGGCCTATAAACCTTGTGCGTTGTTGTCACTGGCTAGAAAGGTTTTACTAACAAACTGCAGTACACTCTCAAAGCATCATTCACTGTTATGACATAAGTACTTCTTGTGAGATCCACCAAGTTCTGTAGTTCCGATTACAAACAATTTAAAAGCAAATTTGAGCTTCGGTGTTGAGTGTCTAGAGAGAGGGCTCTCTTGAGTCGCTGTAGACTGCAGTGTAAAACTTCACCACCAAAGCCGAACGCGTCGTTCCAACGACATCTTGTTCAGGTAAGGCTCGGTTCATTTCTTTAACGTTTTTACCACACTAGTCAAATTATACAATAAATACGAGCAAACATACAGTACATCAGAGTAACCCGATGAAGGTAGATAGCAATAAATATAAAGTAATGATAAATAGAAATATCAGGCAGGCAATTTCAATGCATGCAGAAGGAGGCCCTCAAAAAAGCAATGCGTATCTAGTAAGGGTCCCCGGGAAAGTACAATAAGCAAAAAGAGTGAACAATTGTATGTAACGTAAAGTATTTGTAAACAATTAGGACAAACACAAACAAACAGATAGACATGTAGTTCTCTTAATCCAGATTAAACCCAAGATATAGTTAAATTATTTACAAGTATTTACCCAACAAGGAGTCCCTAAGTATACGTTTGAAGGATAATGACGGCGTTTTTTGAAGGCTTTGTTCTATAATGAAGTGTCGTACGTGCCGTAATGATCATAGACATCATTATTTGTTTGAACCAAAGAACAAATTAAATTGGGAAGATTATTATACTTGAGTTTAAACACGATCACCCCAAGCTGATGGAGGAAAATTTCGTTGATCTTATAAGACTATTGATTAATTTTATTAATAATTCTAAAAACCTATTTTGAATGATCAACAGCCTGTTAACTTTAAATATGCTTGAGTTTCCCCTACTAAAATACAATAGTTAATAGAAGACAAAATAAATAGTGCATTGGAAAATATTCTTAAGCTTATTAATCACTCCAATATTTCTAATAATAATTGTACCTACGATTCCAAGAGAGGTCCTGAACAGTAAAATGCATGCCAAAAAATTTAATGCAATCTGCACTAGTAATGGTTACCATCGATAAGAGATAGTCTGGAGGGAATGAGTTACCTCATTGCTAAATATAATGAAATTAGTTTTTTTTTATTGAGTGATAACTTGTTAGCCCTAATCCTACCACAAATATGCTAGGCTAAGCATTGCCCCCTGGATTTTAAAGAGCCAAAGTCAAAGTAAACGTTGACTGTTTTAAAACTTAAATATCAAGTAATAAACCACAAATGAAACTGGGCGCCGGTACGTTAATCCGGAGGTCGTTGGTTGAAGTCCCGCTCCAGTATATGTTTCTTTGTTCAAACCCAAATGTTTTAAAACTTATAACTCATAGCTTTGACGTATAACTAGGCAACATTACAACACACATGCAGTCCATGCACATATTGCACAGTCACACTAAAAATGAAACTCATGATTGTTTCACCGGTTCCAGATGAGTGAATTAAAACGATGACAAACTTGAGTGGCTGTAACTCCTTACTTCAATGATGTATCGACTTACAACTTTTGTCAAATTTTGTCATCGACATGCAGATTCATAAATAACCTAAGCAATGAAACTATGACAGTCGATGGTTCCAGTTAAATGGGCTAAAACAGTAGATACATTGAATATCCATAACTCCTTACTTCAAAGATGTATCAAAATGCAACTTGTATAACATTTGCCAGTTACTTGCAGATTTGTATAAAAAGAATGAAACTCATAAGTATGACACCTGTTCCAGTTGAACGAGCTGAAACAATGAAAAACTTGACTGGCCATAACTCCTTCTTTCAATAGAACTTGAAACTTGGACAAATGTAAATAAAATACAAATGAGTATAACTTATGACTATGACACTGTTTCCGGTTGAATGAGCTAAAACAGCAATTTGATTTTTTTTAAGAATATGGACGGTTCCAAAAGTGCAAATCTTATAAATTTGTAATTATCTGAATTTGTGTTTTTGTCTTCGTTAAATATCAGCTAAGTCACCCCTTTGCCCCCCTGAACCAATGAGTTCCTGTATACCCATGCTTATTTGTTTCTCTTCCCGGTCGGCCCTCGCCCATCCTGATCCCCTCTGTCACTCCAATATCAAACAAGTAGGCAGTGATGGTTAAGTGCATACTTGTTAATGTCCCCACCCCTAACTTCATTTGATCAAATGAATGTTTTTGCTCTATTAGTCTTTAGTTTTCTATCGGCAGCTCGCCATGGAAGCCTCGCTGTTCTAGTTGCTAAAGGTTATGTTGGTAAATTATATTAAAACGATCTGCCAAAAACTACGTTGCAACTAAACTGCCACCAATTTCAATGGAAGACAATTTAGAAATAGTGCTATTTTTAATTTACTACTGAAAATTCCAATGTTTTTTATGTTACCCTTTGTTTGTGAACTGTTTGGCACATCCATACATACATACATACGCAATACATTCGCTTAGTGTTCCGAATAGTGAACTAAATTGCAAGATTTTAGTCAGTGAGATGAGAAACAACAGCTTATTGTTGCGATCGATAGACCTACACACGCTAACTGAAACCCAAGGAGACTTTAGGGGTAAGGAGAAGACTAGTTTGAGCTCTTCTGAGGAATATTCTGATGGTGATGTTTGTATACCCCAAAATAATTAAAGTCTCGTTAGCATCTAAAGCACCAGAATACCTGACTATTCACATGAATTCAAATTTTTTTTTTAAACAATGCATATTTTCCACAAGTAATTGAATATAGATCCCTATTTATGGTCTCAAGGCGTTTTAACCTGGTAAAATGACTGACAGATTTTTCCTTGAGCCAGGATTCAGACAAACCAATAATTGAAAAGTTGTGATTCACCTGGTGAATTTGAGAGAGTCGATTAAGTCGAACGCCTCGTGTTTAAATGCACAAAGCCCTGTTCACATTTCACGGGAAAGAACCACAACAGGAAAAACAGTGCGTACCGGTCATTCCTTCACCAAAAATCGCAATTCGCGTTAATTGTATGTGAACTACGAACCGAGTCTGCGGGTTCTTAAGGAATTTATCATAAGAATAAGAACCCGAGTTACTCACTTAAACCGGATTGTTTGGGTCTTCAGTTAAATGTAACTCAGGGGCGTTGACATGCAAGTCACTGGCCATTTAATTATGCAAATTTACATTAGTAAAGCAAAGGGAAATCATTGTAGGGCAAAAGCAACGGTCATTGGTATTTTGTAGAACTCCAGGTAGGCCAGGACAGGTCATTACATCTATAATCGAAAACTAGCAAGAATCACAAAAACAGGACTTTGATCGGATTTAACTGGAACGTTACAGACACTTACATGGACATTTAATAGGCATGTACGGAAACAAGAATAGCGGAGGAGGGGTAGGGTAATCAGGGAAAAACACTTACACTTAGCAGACACACAAAATCAGGGGAAAATTAAATGTAAACTGGCACTCAGGGACACCATCAGAATAAACAACACGCTTACACCACGGTACCGATTTCAACTAGTTAGCATTTTCGATTGTTTTGGTTGAACATATCCCTTTCAGATGGTCTGAAATATCAGATAAGTGCCTTTGGACTCAACAACACAAGTTCTAACCTGTCAAGCCATCTGGAAGCCATCTGCCGAAGACATAATTTATTACAGCCAGGAGTGACAGTATCAGAATAAACTCACAAGCTTACACCATGGTACTGTTTTCAACAGTACCTTTGATATTAGCACATCTATGTTCGGGGGCTGAATACAAACCAATTCAAGTTGTCTGAAACATCAGATAAGAGCTTCAATTATACGAATTCTAATCTGGTTAAGACGTTATTAATTACAGCTAGTAGTGGTAATTAGCCCAAAGCTAAGAGATTAGCTTACAACCCCTAAGGGAATTCTGAAAGGGGAGTTGGGTGGGTTTGTTTTAGTCAAAGGATCAACCCAGGGTAATTTCCTTTTTACTTGCTTTACGGCTAGGTATATAGAGGGAACTGAATTTTTGAACCCCTATCATAGATTTACAGTGTTCACTTTATTCAAATTACCCCTTTGCACTTGAACTGTAGCATTAATGGGTTTAGGGTTTTTTCTCACTTCACCACAGACGGGGAACGACTGAAGCAGCTGTAAGCGATGGACCAAGATGGGTAACGACTTGAAGCGGACCCAGCAGCCAGCAGAGCAGCGAGCACCCGTCTAAGCAGCCAAGCTTCAAGAGACGTTGATGTCACTGTTTGTGAGTTGTGGGAATATATTTGTGCCGATGTCCTGGCAACTCTCAAGATACTGACCTGATTGGAGTTGAAGATCTGTGGATGTGTGTGTGGGGGTGTTTTGGCTATGGATCTGGACGTACAATGGAGGTCGCCAAAGGATCAAGGTAAGGAAAACTTTGCCGTATCCGACCTCCACTTTTTAAGTTCGCTTGTGCGGTTAATCTCTTTGAAACACTTGTGACTTTAGTTTGTGTGTGGTGTTTTTTTTTAATTCTTTTGAGCAACTAATACAATCTAGTAAGGTTTGCGGAGACACACTGTACTTAAAACAGTTTTGCTGAAACTGTTATAGCTGTACAATTGAAAACAAATTTCATGCGTTTGAATTAAATGAAAAATTTAAAATTGAATTGAATCCACATTAAACTCTCCTATGAGTTGTGATGGTTCTGAACAGAACCGGCGACTAATTACATTAATTCAAACGTACGTCAAATATTGACCTTTCCAAACAAATATTTTTAAAAAGTTAGATTATTAAAAGGGCCCGATAGTGGAGGTCGGATAAGCAAGTTGGCCTTCAAGATAAAGACAAGAATGTGAAGACTGCGAACGGTAAGAGAAGATATAACCCGTTCTCTTGCAGAGTCCCTCCCACTTTTCTACCCCCTCCCCCAATGATGTTCGGCAATCTTGTTGATGTTGTCCTTGCTTGTGTATTTTTCAAGGTGACGTCATACTGTCTTGGCATTACTGGAATTGCATATTGGTCAAAGCCAATGATGCTTTTTAATTAGGAGACTAGTCTTAATGGAACTTTCTGTCAGGGCAGATACTTCGAGTCGTCAGTTGTCATGTTTATGTAGTATTGTCATGATTTAATTTCAAATAGTGAAATGTTTGTAAAGGAAGAGTACAAAATCAACTACCAAAACTCATTCATAGTAACTTTCAATAAACTCTTCAAAAATGATAACTAGTTAAGGAAATAAGCAAATAATAATAATAATAATAATAATAATAAATAAACAAAAAATATAATTCTGCAGCTTCCCCTTTCATTCTTGTGCTTTGTACGGCGGGCACAAAACCCACCACCGTAAGTGTTTTAGAAGTAATCAAGCAGTCAAATATGTTAGCCCAATCATCATTCATTCGATGATTAATGTTTGATTTAGGAGAATTAAATACAAAATTTAGACCAGCTAAATTAGTATTTACATATTCCTAACATCAGCATTACATCTATTCTTAATGTAAACGTTTTCAACTTAGCACGAATAAAGGTAAATCTTTGAAAGTAAAAACAAGTTATAAGACTACAAATAGGCATCATCGTTGTAACCCGTGCTAAAAATCAATGGGTAAAAAGGGGGCAACTCATAGCAACCACAATTTTTTTAAAGTGCTGTCCCGAATGCAAATCTCTTACATTAAGGCTGATGTCTTATTAAAAAAAAACTTCTCTCAACCACCTATTCGTGAGCGCTGCGAGATGAAAACAGGGAAGAGAGTAAACAAAACAAAACAAAACAAAAGACTGAAGAAGAAGAGAGAGAAGGAAGGAGGGAAACGGACCAGATCATCCACGGGGAAAGCCTAGGTATGTATGAATGGTAAGACAGTAAAGGCCTAGGGTATTTAAAGTGTTGGCCTAGACATACGACTAACTATCTACTCTTTCAGCAGGTTTACTGGCAAAAGGTTAAGTATAAGGTGTGACCGGTGTAGTACTTAGTAGTGATTCTTTGATGCTCAATCTTTTTTCTTTGCGGTGACACAATTCCATGTACTTTCACATTTGAAGTACAATAAAACTAAGTCCCTCAAACGAATAAAAGATCATTTCTTGAATCAAAATAAGAACTACGCCGTCAACAGGAAACACAGAACTTGAACAGACATTGAAGACTCTGCCTTTGATGTCCTTGATGAGTGACTGGAGGCCACTGAGGTCGGCTGGATGCACGAAGGTTAAGTATAACAGGTGAAGTATCAGGGCATTGTTAAAGAAAATAACCCTTTTCTCCACAGCTTCTAACCTTTCCCCAACAGCTTCTAACCTTTATTTCCACAGCCTTTTACCTCGCCTACACAGGCTACAACTTTTTCGTTTTGTTTTTCACAGTCTGTAACCAGTTCTTCCCAAAGTGGATGTTGTGGCAGGTGAACAGGTGAAGGCAACACAACGTTGAATCTTTCTTTGATGTCCCTGATTTATGACTCGAGGTCAGTGGGGGTCAGTGAGGTCAGGTTTTTCGTCACATTAAAGGTTAAGTATCAGGTGAAGTATTATGTAGCCTAAAGTGTGAGGGTGTGTAAACTTATCATTCCCTCAACAGCGTCTAACCTTTATTTCCACAGCGTCTAACCTTTATTTCCACAGCGTCTAACCTTTATTTCCACAGCGTCTAACCTTTATTTCCACAGCGTCTAACCTTTATTTCCACAGATTTGTTCGTTACCGTCAGAGGCTTTAACCTTTTTTTCTTTTTTCTTTTCACAGTCTGTAACCTGTTGTTGCTAAAGTGGAAGTTGTGGCAAGCAATTATGCACAGGTGGCAGCTCTGGGACACAGAAGATGACATTGGCTTGGTAAAGTATTGGGGTTATCTCAAGGAATGTGTATGGTGAGTATGACTTTTGCTAGTTGAGTTGAGGCCAAAATGCTAACTTTTCCAGATAATCTTATCTTCCAAAATGCAGAGCATACTTTCTTGTTGAAGATGATGAAGTGGTTTGTGTGCTGAAATCCTCACTGAGCTGAGGTGATGCCAACCTGCAGGGACTGGGTCGAGCAGAAGATTTGGTAATGTATCAGGTTATAATTATAAGTTACAAGTTACTGGTGAGAAACTACCTACTAAACAGGCCAACTCAATCCAAACATGTGGAGGATCGTGAACAAATCTTGACAGCAGTTTATCGATAACTTTGGAAGGAAAAATCAAACATAAAACATAAAAAGTTGAATCTCGTAAACAAATTCCTTAAGTAGGAAAGACAGTTTTAACCAGCAGTCGAAATACTAGTATCATTTGAGATTCTATAAAGCAAGCATGAACGACCATCCAAACATAAGAATCAGTAAATTGCCTCATAACAAAATTGTTTTTGTGCAATCCAAACAAATTGAAATCCTTCCTGAAATAATAAAAGTCTTGCGATTCTTCATAAAGATATGTAAAAGCCTAGAACCTAATTTGTCTGTGCCTACTAAATTGTCCCTCAGTTGAGCAGTCTCTAATGGAGTGATGACTACAACCAAACAAGTTTGGATGAGCATCGTTGGGATATGGGTGCAAAGATTCAACAAAAGACCACTTGGTGAGTTCTTGTTCTTAAGTTTTCTCTGACAAGAAAGTTAATCCCATCAGCTTGGCAAAAGATTAAATGTTCCAGAAAAAGCATATTTGGAGGTTTAAATCGTCGATTTGAAAGGTTACATTCATTCCCTAACTTATCCATGCAATAAACGCACCATACAACCAGTGGATGGAAAACGTCATCAGACTTTGTAAACTTTTTAAGAAAAAGATTTTAAAAACACAAAAAGAAAAGCAAATACTTGGAATGTTGTGTGATGTGTGTGCGCGTCAATGAGCTGAAGAATTGATTGGAGCTGGAGAAGACTTCTTGCACATGTTAGCATTCAGACGTTAAAACAGCTTTAACCCAGAACAACCGATACTTGTATAAAAAAAGTTTATTAAAATTAATCTTTGAAAATCTGTTATTTTCTAATGTAGATTGAGACGATACACCCAGGTATGAGATGTCACAGCTTGAGATAACATGCACCCAATCATGTGGATAAACAACACTTTTCGGACTGTGTGCTACCATGTCCTGTGCCAAGTCTAGCCAGATGACTCCCCACTGCAAGTTCAACTGTTGAAGTGCTTGTCTGAATGTTAAAGCTAACCTACACTTTTGGACTGTGTGGCACCAGCCGACCATGCCAAACCTTGCCAACAGATGACTTTCCGCTACAAGCTCAACTGTCGAAGAGACGTTGGTTGATGCTAACTAACGCTTTTTGGACTGTTTGCCAACAGCTGAAAGAGAATGTCCAGTCTACCTAGATGACTCTCTGCTGCAAGCTCTATCGTTCAAGCAAGACAGTGATGTTGTTGCTACATTTGTAACAATAGTTTTTGGACTGTCACCACCTGAAGAAAGACTGTGTCAAGTCTAGCCAGATAATTCCCCACATGTTCACCTGAAAAAAGCTGAGCCATGAAGGCACCTTGCTGTGCGAAGATACTTGAGGAGAGGACCATCTTTGGCCATTGTTCAAATTTATGGCTGCGTCTATTGCTGCAGCTGTGGCTATTGCGATGGCTAACTCATATTTGCTTCAGCTCATGTTCACATGACAATCAACTTAAGCTGCATCCGAAGTCACTAATTCAGATATAGCCTTAGCTATTGTTTCATAAATTGGCTTTTCTTGAATCTATCAAACTCCAATACCATATTTTGCAATGTAGCTCCGTACTCACATGAATTGGTTTTATAAAATGGCATGGCTGGCCTCATGCCAAGCATTGATGGCTTATCATTGGAAATCAAACTCATTAAATTCAAGTACAATACCCATTGGATTTTGATGGTGTCAAAGTAGTGATGAATACAACTCATTTCTAAAGATAACAGTTTTTGTAACATTCAAGAAAATCAGTTTATCGGTAGTGTAGTACGTAAATAGCGCAATTTATGAAATGTGTTTACTTAAAATAGTGGGAATGTCAACAATAGTTACAATTTGCTTGAGGGTAATTTTTTGAAAAATTTAAGTCACTAAATCGCTCTCAGAATTTAGAAATCATACCAAGGTTACAAAAACTGTTATCTTTAGAAATGAGTTGTATTCATCACTACTTTGACACCATCAAAATCCAATGGGTATTGTACTTGAATTTAATGAGTATAAAACAGACTTTGTAAAATAATGATGAATGTAGAAAACCAGATGTAATCTTTTGCCAAAACTCTGATGTTATGGTAAAGTATTTTTAGGAGATAATTTGTATTTTGTAAGATTGAATCAATCAGAATTGTTCTAGTCATCTACAATAGTGGGGCACAGTTCACCTACTGCTCAATAACTACAATTCAAAGATGAGTGGGAAATTTCAATGTTGAGTGCAAAATAGACAGAATAAATGTTTTAGCAAAGTGCGCGAGCAGGACTTTGTTGCAATGCACACAAACCATGGCAACAACCACAGCACCACTCAGGTCTCGGTTCCACAAAGAGCAAATCTTAATAGCTTTGCGTAGTGTAATGCCTCAACACAAATCACTACGGTATTCTTGACAACTCATCTTAAGATGAATCGTAGTGCTTTGTGAAACCGAGCCCAGTTCTCCTCACCCTAACATTGAGTTAACACTTCACACTTTAACTTAACCCTAGCACCACTCACAAAATTTCACTCTTACCACCTAACCCTCAGCACCAACCACTACTCAATCTGTGCATTGAATAGGGTAAAGCGCCATTTAAAAAAATTTGTATTTTGTCTAGTAGTGCTTACTTCTTTTTTTTTAAAATAGAGTTCGTTTACTGTAGTTTATATCTGAAGTAATGACATTTTACCAAACGCCTAGTAAGCATCATTTAATTAATGTAATATTTATGGGGTTTCGCCCAAATGGTTTTTGATGTGTGCTGGAGGCAGATTGTGCTACAGGCTAGCAGCACCTTGTGTAACCTACACCGTAATAAGACGCATCGATGTTACGGGTGTCATAATTCAAAATAGTCCTTTGAGATGTAAAGCAAAATGTGCATTATTATTACCGTAATTTAACCTTTGAATAACAAAGTTGTTAAAGGGTCATCCAAAGTTTTTAATATTTTCATTGTCCTACAAAGAGTCTGATTGGAGTAGGGGTCAGAGACCATTTGCGACTCAAAAAATTGTGTAAAATGTTAATATTCAAATAATATGATCAATTCCGAAAGAAATGTTTTGATAAGTACTGCTTTGGGGAGAGGGAGGGTCCTCAAAGCAGTACTCTTTGTACGACCTGAAAAATATTTAACATTGTGGATGGTCCCTATGTTTAAATGATATTCATTACAGATGTGTACAAACCTGGTTTCATTCATTCACTCATTTATTCTTTAAAATTCTCCCATGGCGACCAGGGGTTGAATTTCGGGAGGATAAACACATAAAAAGACTTACAAAATTATAAAGGTAAAAGATAAATGACAGTGAGAGCTTACAAGCCAAAAGCAGTAAACGAATGCAAAAAATGTAAATGTAAACCTAATGCTAAACTGTTAACAAGTTGTTCTTGTCTAGGCTTGTTAACAATAATGTCACCATGCAGTCATGTGCCCACTTTGTGCATTCACTGATACTGTTTATCATTTATTAGAAAGTACCCGACTATTTTGTCTTCTATAGTCCCTGCTCATACCATGCCCGAATGGGGCAGAGGACCCCCCCCAAAAAAAAATAAAAAAATAAATAAAAATAAAAAATGTTCCCATACTTCAACACACTATTTTCCTCTTGTACAAAAGTAACCCCCCCCCCCTAAAATCCTCTGAAGAATTACTGAGATTCCAAGCACACAATAAAGACACAGCACCAGACATATCGAGCACCAAATGTCCCTGCTTGGTAGTGGTAAGGCTGTGTCCAAATTGATGGCTTTGGCTGTACCTTCGGCCGTATTGATGAAAACGCCCACTCCTCAACGTTGTTGCTACAGACAACGGCCATAGCCGTAGCTGAAGTTGACAGACAGGTTACACAAAAATTAAACAAAATAATAACATTGTTGGCACCATACCTAATGCCTAGTTGGACAATGGTCAACCCCATTCTTTGTACGTGTACGTTTTTTAAAGAATATTAATAAGATATCAGCCCAAGAATGACGATCTTTAAGATGCTTGGGTGGGGAGTGTTTAAAGACAATTTTAAGGAGTGGTAGTTATCCGAAACGCAGTCACATAAGTTTGGAATATGAAAGCTCTCTGACAATAAGTTCCCATCAGCGCAAATATTGTTGAAGAACTTGGCTTAGACTAGAGAAAATACATTTGACCACATAAGAAACAAACAACAGTTGCAAAAATTTACAACTTTGTTTTCTTTAAAAAATCAATAAACAATTCTATGCAGGACAGGTATTATTTGAAAACCGAGTGGGTATACGATCAGTGGTAAAATCTGCAGAGAACACTTTGAAGACAACTATCCCAGTGCTTGTTTTGATTGTAAAATGAATAATAATATGCTAGTTATTTCATTTTATTTCATGGAAATTGACAATCGACTTCAGCAGGAAAACTGCCAAGTTTACACCCCCCCCCCCTCCCCCCACTAGTTCACACTTTTGTACACACAAACTAAAGCAATAACAAAAAAATGACAGAATACGAATTTACTCTTTTGGGACTTTGGTCTTGGTAGATTCGTCTGTCTCTTTATCGGATGCAACTCTGGAAACGAACATAATACCACACATGGTTGGCATAAGGATTTAAATAGCAATTTGTTACTAGTATTTCCACCATGCAAGGTTCATCAACATAAGCCCTACTTTTAGATGTCACCCCCCCCCCCCAGATTTTCTTTGTTCCTGCATCAACAGATATCTGTTTTAAGTGGGAAATAGATATACATCATCGGTTGAAGGAGGAACAAAGATGAGTTGAGGGCCATCTAGAAAATCGTATGTCTTATGGAGGATGTCGATGAGCCTTCTTAAGTGCCAACGGTACCGTGGAAATACTAGTAAAACATTTCCGATTAATTTTAATTTATTAGTTATGTTTTAAACGGAAGAACAAACAAAGGGAAGAAAGATTGAACATTGGAAGGTCATTTCCTTCTCTACCATTTTTGCAAGTGGCAAGAGTAAGTTGAAATAACTTTAACACTCGGGAACTCAGAAAGACTTTTATGTAGGACTTAACAAAGAAAAAACAAATTGAAATGCTTGGGTTTGTTGTATTCTTTTAAATGTGGACGATTGTTTTTACCAGGTTGTCCTTCCGTAATTTTGGGGAAGTTATCAATATGAAACTTAATATGTTACCTTTTCTGTCTGTGAGGCTGATGATAAGTTAGCTCTTGTTCTGTTGATGATGAGTGTGCAACATCACTCTGATGGGACGTAGACGGACGGGAACCCAAAAGTCGGTCAACTTTAACTGAGTTTTCGCATCCGCTGCCTCACTACAAAAGCTAAACAAAATAAACATATTATTTTCATTTCTTGTTTGAAAGATATCATTGGATTTTTGATTCCAAATAAATGATGCTGATTTTGGAAAAATGTCACACATTGTTTTCTGGACTTTTTGACAGTAAGCCAGTCAGAGCATTGGTTCTCATCTATGAGCCTTCAGATTCTAATAATTTTTGGGGGAATATAGACCGTATTGAATATGACGTCACCATTCAAATATCTGCCCTACAACATGGCGTCTAGCGTGTGCGTGATGGTGTGCATGCATGTGCCGTAAAAATCAAACCGGGAACGCTGCGTGCTTCATTGATGTACGCGTTTAGACGCGCATACGGTTTGCCCTACAAGATGGCGACTTTCATAGCAACAAAGGGGTTATTCAATACGGTCTATTGAGTAATAAACCACAAGGGAAACTGACTGGGTAACATTAATTCAAAAGTTGACTGTAACAGAATTTGAACCTACGAACTCTGGATTGAAGTGCCGACACATTACCGACTGAGCTATCTAGCTCTAATCTTGTTGGTGTCCCTATTTTGTAAATTTTTGTTCGGGTGCCAGTCAAAACCCTTTAAACCTAATACTACTGTTTAACTGTGGGGTCATAAATTGGTTAATACAACAACAAAAAATAATGACCGTAAAAGCTTACTTGATGAGAAGCACTGCAGCTGTTGATAGTATAAACTATTTTGAGAAAGGGTTCCCTTCGAAAAAATATGGTTTGGATAATTTTTCACCCAAAAACATTTGAATCTGAGAAACAAATCATGCATGAATTGATTTCTGTGGGTTGTTGTCCGTTTGGGTACGGCAGACACGACTCCTTGAAGTTCTCACCTGGTACGTGGACCATGCTTCGCCGACGTTGATTTTCGAAAGCTGCGGCCAGAGACGCGGTTGGTACCCGCTGTCACCTTGCTAAACAGGGATGGATTTGACATTCTAGTGAAATTAATGTGGCAGTTTTTAGCCTTTTCTGAGCAAAAAGACACTGTATTCAACTGAAACTTTCAACGTGACTTTTATAGTATATTTCTTTATAATTTGCCTAATCTTCACGTTGACAAAAATCATTCTTTGACCATAACTCAAGGGAAGTGTGCAAAACGAATCCAAGAGTGTCAGCGCGTGCAGCTACAGTAAGACTGTTTAAAAATAAATAATACCAAAATGTGCAAATTGACTTCTTTCCGGCTTTCAACTGTTTGACAACATTCATAAATGTCCTTGTGGAGTACGCACATATCCAGGTCAATTTTTTTAATATTTTATTTAAATTGACAAACTGATTATTGAAATTTTGGGGGTTTGGCTGGTTACACGTATTTACATTGACTACTATGGAAAGCCATTTGGTTTGATGGCTGGCAAAAAAATTGGGAAAAGTATTTTCTAATTGATCCTGTGAACTGAATTGAAATGCAAGGGAACGGGCTTATCTGGAAGGATGGATAAGTTCATAGGTTTTGAGAGAGGTACACACTAATTAGTGGTTTTGCTGAGGCAGCCGCAGTACACTTGCTTCCCCTAGGGTTTTTAAGGTTGAATGACTTCTGACAGTCACCAGCAAACAAAGGTATCAACAAAATACGGAGACCTGGAGAGCCAAACAGTTCGTCCAGAAAAACAAAAATCTATCGAACTTACTCATTTTTAATTGTGAACTGCACATTCCACTGTTGCTTTTCAAAATCGTAGTAGCTAGAACAAATAGTTGGTTTTATATTCCACTTATTCTTAGCATAAATCCCGAGATGAGTGTAAACATCAGGTTTGTAGCGTATAGGCCTGCCAATCCCAATATGACGAAGCCCTTTCTCCAAGTTCAACACTGAATCTCTATCTGTAAAATCTTCATTATAGACACAGATGACCTGGGTTTCATCACCGACACGAGTGCTGACTTTAGCAGCAGAGCCCAGATTCCCTTTCGCCGTTGCTCTGGCTATGTTTGCCCAAGCCTTGTCCAAGTTGGCAGCCGGTGATTCGTAAATGAGCCATTTACCACTCGTGCACCTGATTTTAAAACAAAGTAAAGGCATGACTTCAACACGATAAACTTTAGTAACTTTTGTCTGTGTGTGTAGACCAATGGGTTGTTTGGGGTTTTTTTTATTTATGAATGTTGATGCTTTAAAGACAGATACATTGAAATTGGTTACATGACTGACACATTTCGATATTGGAAGACCCCAAATATCACAATTGCTTATTTTCCTTATTTTATTAAAAATCCTTGCCAAAACAAAAAGCGTTTTTTGATGTTTTCACAATATTTTTTACCATGAGTGACAGTAACTATGTTTGCAGGTTGTGTAGAAAGGATGATGTATCAAATTGAGAAGTAGATTTGTCCTTAATTAAGTAATTTAACTTCTTTCAAAAGTTTAATTACCTTAGCTACACATACACATTTTGATGAGTTATTGGACCATGTCCCAGCTGATCATAGTACAATGCTTACAAAGGGTTAAAGTTGAACTTTTAAAGTTTTAACAGCAACTGACTGTGTCCATACATTGGGGAAATGTTGTATTGTTTTTGAAGGTTTTAGATTTTTCTATAATTTATGAGGGAAGTTTGAACTACTGTGTTGGCTTCAGTATGTTTGGATGATTGGTAAATAAACTAATGAATAATGAATTACAAATGTATTTTGGAGGCTCTTAGTTCGTAAACACCTGTTTGCTTTTGCTAGCTCACAGACTTCTTCATAAGTGACTGATGATCTTCCAGATTCTTGCAGTGCATTCCAACCTTGCATCAGTTTACTTGTCTTAATTTCGTCATCCATGCCTTGATTTGCATCATCTTCATCTTCATATTCATCTTCATCTTCATCTCCATCTTCATCTCCGTCTTCATCTCCGCCTTCATCTTCATCTCCATCTTCATCTCCGTCTTCATCTCCGTCTTCATCTCCGTCTTCATCTTTATCTTCATCTTCATCTTCATCTTCATCTTCATCTTCATCTTCATCTTCATATTCGTCTTGATATTCGTCTTGATCTTCATCCTCATCTCTCTCATTAAGTGCCTTTCTTTGTGATTTTGTTTTTGAGCCGACGTATATCCAGGCATACCCATCCTTTCTTTGAGATGAAATGTAACAGAGATACAATAGGCAGATGGTTAAAAAAACAACAACAAGAAGAAAAACAGGACTGGTTATTAATTATCAAAAACTGAAACTGATATATTTCCATCTTAAAGTTGACTGATTGTGAAGTTCATAATGAGTACCAACCCTCCAGAGATTAAGAAGTATTTCTGCACTGTTGTGATCTTTTAGAATCAGTGAGCTTTCAGACCGAAACAAATTATTTATTTTCCTTATAAAATGCAATCCATATACGTTGTCTGTTACATTAAAAAAAACTATTTAGAGCTCCATGAGTAGCCAAAGAGTCTGAACTCTGATTAGTCTCACAACTTCACTAGATGAAACTCGCTATAAAGCAGAAATAATGGCTAGCAATTTTGTGGACACACGGAGAAAAATGGCGCTAATGAGACCACAATGGCTGCTTTCAGAGCCAAAACTCCCCCCATAAGAGATTTACACATGGCCGTCCCGCAAGTTTACTTGTAATAGTTACTTCCTGCACTGTCTTTGAGTTGGACTATACATGTATTAGGAAAGTTTATTCTTAAATCAGGGTTAAACAGAGAACAATTGACTACAGCAAGATTTGAACCTTCAACCTCCGGATTAATGTGCTGACGCTCTACAAGTTGAGCTAAGTAGCCCTATGTTGGATGTCTCCCTATTTTGTCAATTTTGTTCTTGTGAAAAGTGGTAATGACCTTTATATAGTCCCTCCCAGATGTTTTCTAAAGTCAAAGCCTTTGAGACTGATTCTGATGGGGTCAAACTTCAGGTCATTAACGCCACCTCTTGCATTTTTTACCACAGGTGGATTTCGGTAGTAAGCATTTTGCAACAACTTAGCCCTGATTTGGTAGTGGTACGTCATAATGTACGATATCAGTCTCTGTCGCACAACGGAGAGACTCACGTCCTACACAACTATTTCTCCATGTTCATGTTATTATTTTCAAAGTGACTTCCAAAGCGAATAGTCCACTCACACTTTCAAGAGCTCCGTGGTGGGACTAACCAGTTGCAATGCGTAACCGTGTGGGGGGGGGGGGACACACGTCCCCCTGCTTTCTCAGAACCCTATACCACCCAATGAGATTTATAAACTGCACAAAATGAATGGTTTAATACTTAAAACAGCCCTTTCCCCAAGTTATTTCTTTGCACCCCCCCCCCCATAAAAACAAGTATGGTTACCCCTCAGACTATAATTATGAATCGTAACCTTGTATTGTGTGGGATTAGTGATGCAAGGATCATCACAACTAACTGTCTCACCTTGTTGGGCTATTATGGCTTTAAGACCAGTGTTAAAAGGGAGCCATAACAGCCCCAAAACATGGGCTTCCTACACAAGCTAACTAACCTTAAAATTTTGGATGGTGCTTTTTCCTCGACAAATGTTTCTATATCAGTTACATCAGGATTGAAGATTACCCAGGCCATTGTTGCGCTCGAATCAGAGTAAAGGATGGTCAGAGTTGACTCAGTGCCGTTAGAAACACTCAAAAAAGAGCAAACAGAACTCAACAAGCAATGTAGCCACTCAGTATTGAGTGTTCAGTTCAGCGTGACGCTTCGGTCAAATTGCGTGATAAAACTACTTAATTAGGGAAACCCCCAGTCCCACAGTTCAGAGATCACACCAGCTTTACAAACATTGTTGTGGTGATAAAAATAGCGGTGACGTTGTGGCCCAGTTTACTGAATGTGGATCCGAAATGCACCCCTACTTCAAAACTATACTTTAAAGTGATGTCAAAATTCGAAAACTACTTAGGTAGGCTATAAAGCTTTGTGCTTTATACGATGGAGATCGAACCACCTCACTACTTACCGAATTGTATTTAATTCATCCAGCATCGACGTACAGTTTGGTAACGCTTGGTGCCCGCAGTGCAAGAGGCAGCTGGCACTCTCTTGTTACCAGTGGACCGTTGTAGCCCTGCTCGAAACCAGGGAAGAAGGAAACAAAGCGTGTTTAGGAGATGACGAGGTGAAAACGACAATTTATCTCATCATACTATAACTTTCCCCTGCTATTTAATAAATAAAAACAATTTAAACGCTTAAATTACTTTTCAGAAATTTAGTTGAAAAAAACGTTTTTGTTTTGTTTTGTTGAAAGCGTTGGGATCAGTCCCTTTTGTTCCATACGGTGTCCTACTCTGTAGGCCTACTCAGTTTGAGAGTCCATGCTGAGCTAGCTGGCCGGTGCAAGAAAGTAAACTCACTTGTAAATCTTCAACAGAGGTCGCTCTTCGTTGGTAGGTATATAGTTATAAACAAGGATGGAACTATGCACCCCACTATTAAGTTTAGCCTTTTTGACATAATCATAGTGGACGACATAGGAGTGCACTGTTTGATTTGAGTGTATTAATATACCCACACCTGATACTGCCGCTGTGTCCACCATGTCTCAAATAGGTGTATGCCTACTAGACATAATATGAGAGCCAAATAAAAGAGGTGAAGTGTAAAACAAAAAAAGCCCAAATGTGACCTGGGGGTTGTTGACTTCCAACTTGAGGTACTTTGGATGATGTAGGCCCTGGAAAATGGTCCTATTTGCTGAGAGGTGTAGGATTGATGCTCGGACAATGTTTGGAAATTTGCACAGGTGTAGGTATGTGTTTATTTGGAGGAAGCATAACTCGATGAGCCTTGGCAGAAGACAAACACTTACGAAACAATGGATAATTTTCTCTTTACTGTAAAACGCTGCGAAACTTCCAAGTTTGTTTTTTATATTTAGCATTTTGCACTGTATGCGATGGGAGTTTAACGGGGATGCACCCCTGAGGTGACCCGCTTGACCTCATTAATTTCAGTTTTAAGATTGATTCAAAAAGGACTACGAGGAATCGGTGTCCCCAGTACCACCAATTGCACATACCATCACCACCACCACAACTTATATAACATAGACTTTGTCACCATATTAACAAAAAAGACTGACCCTTGTGCATTCCAGGGCATTTCCCGGCAGGCAAAATACAGCACATTGTATATAGTGCGTTTTGTGGATCAATATATTTTACTTTTAAATCATAATTAATTTCACAACAAATGCTTTCTATAGCCCAAATCACCAAATACAAGGCAACGTGTCCTTTTTTAGATTGTCTCTAACAATGTAACCAAGTCTGAAAATCTCAAAATGAAACTTAGGTGAGTGGAGTTCGCTACAAAGTGTCCACAAACTGCCGCCACTACAGTAGACACGATGAAACCCAACTCTTAACTGTTTGGAATTATTACATTTATTTTGACGTCAAGCGAGGTCGCTGTTAACGATAACCAGTTTAGAGTCTACCTTCTAGCACGTACCAATTAATCACCCGAGCACACCTGCGCCTGATGCTTCAACCGGGGAAGCAGCGAGTGTGAAATGCAGGCAAACTTTCGGACTATAGGGACTTGTTAAAGTTGTATTTCCTTTCGAATCAACCGAACAGTGGCAAGTCAATTTGTTGCTCTGTAGTAGAAAATTCAAAGTGTAAATCTCGAGTGGAAGACTCAGTTTTGGCGACAGTTTTGCTTGAGACCAATGCAGGCGTGACGTCATGCACTGTTAGCAGACATTGGGCAATGATGGCGGTCTTGTGGTATCACAAAAATAATAACTGGGTTGGCACAGTCCTTTCTAAATAAACATTGAAAACCATTTTTCTTTTAAAGATTATGTGTATTTGTTTTTTGAGTAGCAAAGTTGGTTGATCAATGATATGGATAATTTGATGGCATTATTGAATTGACTGACAAATAACAAATTTATGCAATCCGTACATTCGCCAACCACAAAGCTCACACTTGTGACGTAGCCATAAACAAGAAGCTCCATTATTTTGTACGCCACAGTGTTGTGACGACTGCATCATCACAATTCGTGCATAATTCATTCACGACGCAGTCGGTGCGTGAAAATTATGCACCCCTTCTGTGAGAATGGAAATCGCCAGGTCGTTCAGTGGTTTTGATCATCGCGATTATGGTTTTGCAAGCATTGCCCTACCGCTTCGCGTTCGCTGTACACCTTATTAACCACACGGCGTCACCATAAATTGACTATAGTTCACTTTTTAACAAATCACAGAAGATAGTGTTGAGAAAGTGAAAGCTTCGTCTCACTCCCCTCGGGTAGGTTCGATTCATTAACAACTAATAGTAGTTACAAGTCTTAGAGAGACAGCCTGATGGCTAACGTCAAATATACTTTTCAGCGCAAAAACAATTGTGTACGCTTGTATTCACTTCAAACTATTTTCATGCTCTTGCTTTTGGCAAGATGTGTGCGTCTTAACCGAGTGTGTGTGTCTTACTCCAAGCCGGGGGACGTCATCCTAGGTGGGCTGTTCCCAATTCACTACGTGGCCGGTCCGGGCCAGTGTACGGACAAGCAATCCCGCTGGGGTACTTCCCTCTCCGAAGCTATGATCTTTGCCGTGGAACAGATCAACAGCCGGGATGACATCCTTCCTAACATCATGCTAGGGTACGACATCCGAGATGACTGTCGCTCGGAGGATGTTGCCTTGTGGCATGCACTGTCTCTCGTGAACGGCCTCAACCCAGCCGAGCCGTCCGGTCTCTGCCTCCCCGAAGCTCAGCCCAAAGTTTTCGGCATAGTTGGTACGGCGCATTCGACGACCAGCGTTGTGGTAGCGAAGGCGGCGGCCATGTACAATGTGCCCGTGGTGTCCTACGGAGCCGCTGCCGATGAGCTGGGGGACAGTCAACGCTTCCCGTTTTTCCTCCGGACCATTCCACAAAATAGCCTACAGGTAATTTTCCCACTTGTTTCAATTATTAAGCAAAGACAAATAACACAATCCTTGCAAGTTTTTTTTCAAATGATATCAATTGCATCTGGAGGAATGACGTAGCGACTGGGGAAGGGGTGTTTGAACAGCCACGACAAAACAGGACGAGCTTTTTTCCCCTACAGGGCCTACTACAATGTACGTATTTTTATAGAATGTGCACGCATTATCCACATGCTCTAAAACAGTACAAACGCTACACACTGCGGTGCATATCGATACCCCACCGCCCCGAAAAATTTCTCACTAGACCACATCATAATGGAGTACTGGATCGTCACAAATAATGTTGACATTTCCAGAAAAAAATCAATGTTAGTTCAGGGTACCTAATTTTTTGTCTGAATGTAATCGTAAAGTCTAATTTTATTGAATACAAAATACTCGGATAAGAGTGTGTTTAATTGAAACAAGATTGCTCTTCCGAGACTTGGAACTTTTTCTTTTCTTGACAGATTCAGACCATGATTGATATCATAGAAACCTTTGGATGGGCTTACGTATCCTTGTTACACGGGACCGAATCAGAATACCTTCACGGGGCGCTAAGGTTCCAGGAGATAGCACTGGCTCACGGTATCTGCGTGGCTTACTCCGCCGCCATCAGATCTAATGCAGGGGACGACGAAATCCTTCAAGTCGTCTCGAAACTCGACCGATATCCCAAGGCGAAAGTAGTTGTCGTCATCGGTGAGAAATTTACCGGCAAGAACGTTATGCATGCCGCTCAGGCCGCTGGGATGGTTGGAGCGTACCAGTGGATCGGCGGGTTCTCTTGGGGCTACTTGATGGCAGAGGAGGGTCTTGGAGATATATCTGACGGTGCTATATTCGTCAGGGATTACAGCGTGGAAACTGACGGCTTCCAAGAGTACGTGAGAAAGAAGGTGCTCGCAGAGCCGCATGTTTCACCGTGGTACAAGGATTTAGCTGTGGCGTGGATGGAAAAGAACAACTGCACGGATATCGAGGAATGTCCGCTCTCTATGTCAAGCTCAGGAAGCGCTGTCAAAGATGCTGTCGATGCTCTGGTTTTTGCCTTCCAAGGATTGGTGATGGAAAAGTGCTTGAATACAAGTCACTGCCCGATCGGAGAAATCGCCACTGACACCGATAGTTTCCTGAAGAAGCTATTCAATGTGAATTTTACGGGAGTTGACCAGGAGCAGATTCGGTTCGATAGTTTGGGTAACGCTGGAGGAAAGTTCGTCGTCACTAATCTCCGGGAAGGCAGCGGGGAGCACAAAGTCGGGCTATGGGTCTCTGCCTTTGAGTCGGTAGGTGAGCGACTCGAACTCGAGCCAGACCTGATCCGGTTTGTCAACAAGAGCTGGAGTAAGCCGCGGTCTATATGCACCGAGGAATGTGAGAATGGATATACTATTGTTCCATTGGAAGAGAAATGCTGTTACGGTTGTCTCAAATGTCACCCCGACCAAATTGTGGTAAGTTTTAGTGGTAAAACCCTAAACCCTAACAGAAAGAATAATGGCAATGTAATTAATAGATGGAACTCAATGTAAACCGACTAATAGGAAGATGACACAAATGACTGAAGAAAGACCGAGAGATGAGTGCTGCTGTAGGGAGACAAAGCTACGGTACATATTGAGAGAGGGGCGCGCTTTTTTAACAGATTGAGACAATGTGGAAACGGGGTTTTAAAAAAAAACACTATACAAAATATCAAGCTTTTTGATTTTTTAAAACTAAAATTCGTTCTTTGCTAATTTAACATTACCGATTCACCTGACGTCATCATCACAATAATCTTGGTTGCACCTTTTTGAGTCAATGTCCCCGTGTGTGCATTCTATCCATGTTGGTAAGTCATTGCGTGACGCGCAAGTGCGTTTCGTGGCCAAGTTTTCGCTACTTCCGGCTCTGCATAAAATACGTTGTGTGTATAATAATATTTTATAGTAACATTTCACCCCGAAGCACCAATTCATTGTTCGAAAGCATTTTTCTTAAAATTTCTACGTCTGAGAAGACCTCGAGTCTTTGAATGTCAAAGCCAAGTTTTAAACTTTTTGCACACAGAACCTCATACAAAACGTTCGTGTGAAGTGGGCGTGGCTTAGTCACACTAATACCAACAGGGTTGTGTGCATTTGAGGCGAGGCGGCGTTTACACGCTTGGCAACTTTTACGTGCAATTTGACTCCCAACATGGCGAGCGTGGCAGACCGCAGCCGCTTGTGGCGTTGGTGCAAGGGGTAAACACTGTACGGCATTAACGCTATACACTCATATATATGAGTCATACAGATTGTTTCACCCGTGTTTAACAAAGAGTGAAACGTAATCAACAAATTAGCGACTCTCCGGCTGCTCGTTGACTGATAAAACTGATGTAAAAATTCAAAATTTGATTTACTCTTGCACACTATTAGGTTTTACGGGTTTTTTCTCTCTACATTTCACTCAGTCCTTAGGTGTGACACCTTGTGTCTCTATTAAGTTATTATCAAAGCAGGGAGTATCTGTAGGAGCTACTTTGTAAAAGACAAATGAACGGGGAAACTTCTTGAATAACTTGAAGAATCTAAAACGGGCTATAGCAGCGCTGATATCTGTTCGGCCCTTAATGTAGTCTGGGACTTAACTGTATCCCAAACCTTGTATACCTAAATGTAACCTGCATCCTGTACCTAATTCTAACCCGGATATAAATTTCACCCCAACCTTGTACCTAGTTAACGTAACCAAAATCAACAATATATTAAGCCAAGCACTGCAGCTCCAACTTTGTACCTAAATGTAGCCCGAACTTAGATCGAGATCACTGAGGTACAGGATTTGGGCTGCATTGAGGTACAAGGTTAGGAATACATTTAGGTACAGGGTTGGGTCAAAGGTACCGCAGGGTTAGAGCTACATTAGGTGCAGGGTTAGAGCTACATTGGGTAGGGTTTGGGCTACTTTTATGTAGGCCTACAGGGGCTACGATAGGTATGGGCTACATTAAGGTACAGGGTTGGGGCAACATGATGGTACATGATTAGGACCAATTGATCCCGAATTTAGCTGGTAATAGCTGTTAATGTCATGAGTTAAGCCAGCTACAAATTTGAACGAGTTTTGTTGTCTTGGGTATTAAAAGGCAATGTTCAAGACGTTTTGCTCTGTTTTTACCCTTTAAGAAAATAGAATCAGCTGTTACAAACTATTACGTACAAAAAAGATATGGTGTATAAATGCAATTGTTTAATGGCCCCACTTTTCAACCCTGTAGAGTCTTTCTCAAAGTCTATAAACTCCACACACACAAAGATAGATCATCAGAAGTGTTCACCCCATGGTTTTTTTACTGCGTTCTTCCAACTTCTTTCCACCTGATTACTGCTTCTGTTACACTATGCTTTTATGTGTATGTTACGTTGTCATGTCAGCTTTGAGAACGACTCTGTTAGGGTCGAAACGCTTGGCAGTTAAATTATGTTTGCATTTTTAAACTTTATGCTTTTATTTGTAAAATTGATTTTCTTCCCTAATTTGCAATTTCTATTTTGGTGAACCCCCTTGCATCAATATCTTTGGCGTAGAAATGGGACAAAATTAATTTCGCTTGGCTCGAAGGACAATTCCTAGTTTTACAGAATTTTCATTACAGAAATTTACCGACATCCAACTCCGATTGCGGTCGAAGGAAGCAAGGCAATGAAACGCTATATAAGGCATAGAAAATGCTTTTTTTGAGGAAATTAAATTTGTCGAACTCAATCATCCCTATAATTGTCAAGTCAATTACGAACAAGGCTTCCCCGACTCATTGGGGTTAATGGTACCTTGCCCAGCCCGATTCATGCAGTAGAAAACATCCAATTGTCTGCCCAACTGTTTTCATCCCTTCTGTTACTAACTATACTGAACAACCCTGGATGGAATAGCTTGCCTTCGGTACAATTTTCGTGATGTGCTGGTTGCTCAATAATGAGTAGACAACGAACTTCTACGTCTCAACCCTCTCTATACGCGCATGCTGTTAAGCCCTAAAGTACCGTGCAATGCCAATTCCTTCTACATTTATGTGGCTTTTCTGAGCAGAAATGGACAGAGACCGGTCAGTATTTGAAAGCCATCTCTTCTCGTCGATGCGCCATCTTAATAACTTTAAACCCTCACTAAAATCAGTGTGATTCCGAATTTGTAGTTCTTTTTTTGTTGTACGATAGAGCTTTGTTAATGCCATATAAGGCCGTTTTTGTCTATAGTTCACAGTATTAAAGCCAGTGTCAAGTATGGTTGTAGATTATTTTTAAAAAAATACTACCAGACTCTCCTCTAGCCAGCTTGCCTTTCTAAACTCGGTGCGGAGTGATTTGATTTAAATTCAATGAAAACAAATAGCTACAACTTAGTTCAAGTATTTTACCGTACTACATAAGAATGGACTGTGCTAGTCTCGCGCTTATTTGAACCCCCGGGACCAAGTTGCTCCGGAAACATGTTGAGTCTTACGCGTTTAAGCGATTTTGTTTCTTCAAATGCTTTAGTTTAATGTTTAATGTTGTTCATGGATATAGAAAATATGTTATATTGTTGGGAAAGTAAAGTTTAGCCATGAAATATATGAAAGTAAAATAAATGTACCAAGTCATTAAAGAAAACCAGAGAATAAGACTCAACCACCGTTTCTAGTTTCTTGTTAAACCGAAATTGTTCCCAACTGTTGTTCTTGTTATCAATAAACCTGGTCGCACAAATTCGGGCGTTATTGGCAAATGGGGTTTCTAAAAATAATAAGCACCGTCGTCCCAAGTGAACATTTTGTTTCAATGTTACGTTTAACAACTTATTTGTATTATATAAAAATTGAAAACGTATTTATAACAAATTGCTATGGGTATTTTAATTTTCAATAATTTTGTATGAATAAGGTTTAACAGGAAGAAAGATTTAATCTCGTAGTAAAATAAAGTCTACATTCGAGTTGTTTTCTCGTTTTCGACATTCGCGAGACTTGCAAAGTCTATTGACAGTTCTTCTGCAACCGTGTTGACTTTCATCAGAATAAATGCTCCATTTGGTCGGAGGCCCAAAGGATCATTATGAAATAATATTATAGTAATTTTCGTTTTCACGTAGGCCTAGTTTTGTGAACAACATCCCATACTTTTATGTTGCTTTAAATTTTTGAACGCATGCATTACTGACTGAGGTTTTTTTCTGGCAATCTATACAAAAAATTATTCAAAACTAAAACGCATTTCACTGGTTGTTTTTCTTGGCACTCTACAAAAAAAAGCATCCATGTGGTAATGATGTCGTGTATAAGGCCTATAACCTGCAAAATAGATTCCCAGCAAAACTCGATGTGTTTTCTCAAATTCAATTTTTTGTTTATTGTCTGTAAGGCTTTGTTGATTTTGTTTTGTTTTTTCTTACCGAAGTCATCGTTTTTGTCAACAAACCTTGCTTCCGCTGTAAAAAGCTTTCGTCAAAGAGCGTTCAACAACATTTGTTTTAAGAGGGTCGCCAAGGTCAGAAAAAGATTGAGTCCTTACGAAAATGGAAACCAAATTACAAGTCTCTCGTAAAAGGTGCACAATATCATTTGATTTGATACCCTTTCAAAGAGAAACTTGAAACGTGACGTCATTGGATATCAACAACAGAAAACGGGTGTGTGCGATTGTGTATCGTCTTTACAGACATGCGTGGATTACTACAACCGGGCAAAGGCGGATAGCGCAAGACAGCCTTGATCAAAGCTGGTTTTTTATCGTTTCTCTGTGATTTAATAATATGGCAATAACTAAGCCTTTGGGGTTTCTCTGCATTTTACTTTATCCTGGCTAGAAAATGGGGCCCTTAATTCATGGGTATTGCAAAAAGTAAACTCAATCAACTCACATTTGAAAGCAATGCTTCAAGGATGCTGAATGCCGGTTTCAATTCGGATTTCATCCATTTTTTTTTATTCCCCTTGAGACAAACTTTAATCTAAAAGCCAAGCAACATATGTATACATGTATACATAAATCTTTTCCCCAAATACTAATCAGGTATTTAATTCAAGCTTTAAATACACGAGCCCCCAATTATTTACAGTGGGTCGGCATGGTATTGGGCCAATACTCAATCAAGCAATTGTGAACTGATTACATTAACTTGTAGGAACAGCTGGTCCTTTAGTTTAAAAAAACGCATTGTCGTCTTATGGAAGCAATCCAAATTGATGTAATTTTTTTTCATATAGTAACAATACCTTTGCATCAAGTTTTCAACATAATTTTGTACATTTGAAGGAAACGAGAAAGAAAACCGCCGATGCTCCGTTTTAAAAACTTTCACGCACCATATATTTATCTGTTTATTTACCTGCGATTCCAAGATGTGCGATTTCAAAATTTGTATTCTTATAAAGAATGCAAATCTATTAGTAAATCCCGACTTTCTTGTATCTAGGTGTTAAACGGCACCAAGTGTGAAAAGTGCAACAGGAAAGAATGGCCGGATGAAACACGTTCCGTTTGCCAACGCATTATCCCTTCCCCTATCGTCTGGAGGGACTCTGTTGTCATAGTCATTCTCACCATGTGTGGCCTGGGTATTGTGCTCTCAGCATGCACCATCGCTGGTCTCCTAGTGTACACCAACCATCCGCTGATTAAAGCGAGTAGCCGAGAGCTGTCCAGTATCAACGTGGCGAGTTTGACCTTGACGTTTTCTTCGTGCCTGGTGCTGCTCGCCGAGCCCACGCAAGTCTCCTGTATTTTAGCCGAGATGATGCTTGCCTTGTGCACTACTCTAATCTACGCTCCTACTTTGCTCAAGGTAATTAAAAACACACTCAACCCTTTGAATGTTTTCAATAATCAGAAACATATTTTTTCTTCGTCTTGAAGTTCTTTTCTTTTTCAGGGCCATGAAAAAAATGGAGAGAGAGAGGGAAAAAAATAGTATCCTTTTTTAATCACCATCTCAGGAGGCTTGGTGTTTTTATTTGTTAATTGCTTTTTATCATTCTTTTTAGATTATTTTGTATAATTAGTATATGCCTCCAGGGATTTGTATACAAAGAAATTGGGGCAAGGCGATCAAAGTGGCTTAACAAGGTTTCTCGGACAATTAGAATTTTTCCTGACGTTTGTTTGCGCTGATATGAGTATAAGGCCTTGTCCGAAACGGCGACTTCGGCTACAGCTACGGCTAGATTGTACGCGTCTGCCCATTCTTCAACACTTGCAGACGCGCTGATCTAGCTGTAGGCTGTAGCCGAAGTCGCCGTTTCGGACACGGCCTATGACTATACAAAAAAGTGAAAATATTTAGAGCACCAGACACGGCAGTTGTGTTCTTGAGCAAGACGCATAACCAGATGAGAAATCGTACCTTGTCCTTCGGATTGAATGTAAGTGGGTCCTGTGTAAAAATGTATGTAAAACAATCAAGAACACTCATGATGAAAGAGAATGGGACTTTTTCTCAGCCGGTGCTTCTGACAATGGCAGCAAATCGCGCCACAGTGCCACTCAATGCTGCAAAGGTCTCACCTTTATATAATGTGGGTAATAATAATAAAAATGAAGATATTTATAACGCGCAAAACATATCCACCCAAAGGGTGCTCAAGGCGCTCACAAGAAGAAAAGTAATTAAATATGACGTGTCATTAGGTGGAATAATTAGGGTAAATATATAAGTGTGCTAGTGTTGTGATACCACGGAGTAAGAACGCTATAATTATAATGTCCAGATTATATTTATGTGTGAACGCAGGTGGTCACATTGAGCTTCCGTTTATAAGTTGCAAATAACATAGAGTAATTTCTTTAGCTGAGGCTCACGATTAAGCTTTTAGTTGCAAATTCTCTAGGTCTGCTTGATGGTTTGTTCTTTGCACAATTTCTGAGCAGAGTAATTTCTAATAATGCTGGAGTTTTGTTGTTGGTGTTTATTTTTTTAACCTTCCATGTGAAAAGTCGGCAAATTAATAACTTATATATATTTTTTAATCAATAGAAAATAGGTGGGAGCCGAACCTTGACAGGGGAAAGTAAAGTTTTGATGGTTGGAAAAAGGAACCAAAGACTAAAACGCGACGCCTATTGTTATTGGTCTGGTCGATAATGACGCGTTAGACAAATCCCGTCCAATCTTGCCCAGTCATGTTTTGAAGGACATCAGTTGCACGTTGTTTTATTTGCCTGTGGGACTTTGTCACGTCAGTGATAATCAAACAAATTACACACACTGACTACATGAAGTTAACTGTCGTGGTCAAGACACCAAATTTAAGTAACGAACAAAAAAGAAACAGGTTAAATTGCTTCTGACTGGCACCCCCGAACAAAGACATTGACAAAATAGGGTGACTGCCAATATTCGACATAGCTGACTTAGTCGGTGGAGCGCCGGCCGGCACGTTAATCGAGATATCGCAGGTTCAAATCCCGCTCTATTCAATTTGTCTTTGTTCAACATCCCCCCCCAAAAAAAAACCCCACACATAATAATATTAAAATTAAAATAAAAACAAACGCAAGTAAAAAGTACATTAAAGTGTATTTCTTTTTCACAGGTGAATCGCATCTTTCGAATCTTTACAAAGGCCCGCAAATCCACCCAAAGGCCGAAGTTCACCGGACCCAAACATCAAGTCATTGCCTGTCTTGTTTTCATATCTGTTCAGGTAAGTACCAAGGTGGTGATGCCACCAACTAGTGTGTAGTTAAACAAAATCGTTGTTTGCATTTTCGTTGTAGCAACAAGTTTGGAACACCGCAGCAAAGAGTTTGAACTTTATACTAATCTTCGGGAACAGTACTCGACTCAGATATAGGGTATACAGTCTCCTTTGCACCTGGTTAGTATTATCGGAATGTACCCTCAGCCGTATTTACGGCTGTAAAAAAAGCTATTGGCGCATTTATTGCTTTATGGCGCTACATACTTTAGAGCTTGTAATACAACACCAGAGAGCTGTACCTTCGAGCTGGTTTCATCATAGATCCTTATAGAGATTAGAACTCGCAAAGCATTGTTAACATGCCAGGAGGGCAATTCGTTCATGCATTTGAAATCTAACGATCCACAGTCCAACGATGACGCTGCAAGAACAAAACAAAACCCGAGACTCACTTTTATTAGAAAAAAAACCCAGTTTGCTAACCATTTACTTTGCTATTTAGATTGTGTTGTCCATATTGTCGGCCATCTTGTCACCGTCCGCTCCAGTGGAGCTGATCTTCGAGACGCAAGACCGTCGCATTGAACTGTACTGCTCATATGGTGCTGGTTTCATCGTGTCTTGCGTCTACAACCTCCTTCTCGTATTGGCATGTTGCTTCTACGCCTTCAAAGCTCGTAAAGTACCCAGTAACTTCAACGAATCTAAGTTTATTGCCATCAGCGTGTACTCCACCCTTGTGCTGTCTATTGCTGCGGTGCCTGTCTACGTCACGGCCGCACATTCGCTCCAGAAGGTTGCAACGCTATGCTTTGCGATCATGCTGAACGCGTACATTACGTTGGTGTGCCAATACCTGCCTAAGCTCTATGCGGTAAAGTACATGGAGCAGGACGATATGAGTACAAGAGACTGGCGTGGTACCTTTTCACTAAATGGGACCAACCAGATCGGTCCGTCAACGTCAGGAACGACTGCCGTTATTTCGACTACCACAGGAAAATGAATAATTTTATTACTACGTAGGCAATCACCTGATACACAATTATGTATCCTTCATAAATCTGAGACATCTTTCCACGTCGTAACACCGCGTAATTATGTTTGGGTTTTGTGTCAAAAATAATTGTAAATTCAATACTGCACTCACTATGGTTTATAAAATTATATTTACAAAATAACGGACAAATTGATTGCATAAAGGGAGTAGTTTGACCAGTCATACCAAAAGCTCATTGCTGTGACTGAGAGTTTAGTGATTGGCTTTATAATGGTTTTCAGTTAGCAATACGAAAGTGGTGTCAAAGTCATAATGTGCAAACAGATGCCTGAAAGGAAAAAAACCCAAACAAAATAAACAATCACTTTATTTAAAAATAAAGACGTAACTACGATTTCAGAGTTGACACTACTCAATGTTTTAATGAGTCAATTGTCAAACATGTTCCTTACCATTTTCCGCTATAACATCCCGCTCATCGCACAGTCAGGGCCCATTTTCATAAAGCTATTCACCGGCAAACGAATTGCTGTGCTTATTTGAGCCGAAAAAAACATGCGAATTATAAGCAGAAGGGTATTAAACGACAGAAGATCATTGGCGCGTGTGCATGTTTATGATTGATTGGCATTATTCGTCTGCTTATACAGAACACATGGCAAGTTGGCGTGCCTTTTACTTTGCTTACGGTTAGCAGTGTAGGTTTGCTAATGGCCGCTCCGTAAGCAGAAAATGTCTGCTTGCAGGATTGATAAAATTGGGCATGGGCTCGCACTCTCTCCACATCGGTACTCTACGGCCCTGACCATGCACTCTCTCCACATCATTACTCCACGGCACTGACCACGCACTCTCTTCACATCAGTACTGCACTCGCAATCTGATTTGGTTTAAAGTGCTCCTCCACTACTACACTGTCTTGTAATTACAGTTTTTATAGTAGGCCTAGTGTCACTTTAATTAGTCTCCTACATTTATGTTTTCTTTCATGCTAATAGGGAGTACATTGTTTCATATATTTGAAGAGTAAATTATGCATTTTTCAATAAAAACATGCACCGAAAACAAACAACCTGCGAAAATGCAAATTCGATGGTCGCGTTTGAGTGAAAACAGCGAAAACACAAGTTGACGATATTGGTCGGGGATTTTGTTCACGTTCAGCTGTTCAGAGGTGTTTCTCCGGAGGGTTGGTGCAGATTATGGACGTAGGCCTAACCTTTCAGAAATAAGGCATAATCAAATGTTACTAAAGAATGAGCAACGGGGATTTAAGTTCCGTTGATTCAGTCAACCTAATTGTTGTTAAGTAACTGTTTCAGGCATGCCGGAAATTGTTGTTTTAATACGAAAAGACCGATGGGTTTTATGGGGAAAATTTACCAAGATTGAAACTCTTTGATATATCGCGGCAATGTTTATCAAATTTCCTTTAAAATATCGAGTTACTTGTTTTAACGCCTTCCACTAAACCAGAAAGACGGAAAACGCCCTTTAAGATGGAGCAACCTTTCGACTGAAGATCTGCTTGATATTTATTGCCGAGACTGTTTGGGCCCCCACTGAGCGGTTCTCGTTAAACAACTATTTTTCTCTCCTGACGAGCACCCAAGGGCTCCCCAGTCAGCTTTATGTTCCACTATTGACCCACTTCAACTGGAGTTATCATTATAATAATATTGTGCCCCCGTGTGTTGTACATTGTAGTGCTCATTAAGGCCACTCGGCGTTTACGCGCTTACGCGCATTTTGACTCCCTACATGGTGAATGACGTGTCAGACTTTAGACACTTGTGAAGTTGGTGTAAGGGATCATTAGTTCACATAAATTCTGACTAGCTCGTGTAAGTTTGTGTAAAAATATTGTGTAGTGTACCCAGGCAGGTTGGTACTTTCCGGCTTCCTCCCCGCCGAGTACAATTTAGCCAGTAGTTTATAGACCAGTGTTTTCATTGTTTGCTAGATTCCCAAATGAAAGAACCATGGATATGTTGATATTGAAGTACATTCGAAAACAACAATGACAATAGTAAAATTATTTTCAATACGAATACGTCGTGCAAAGGTTTATCCGTTCACAATTTTTTTTTATCTAAGTAGAAACGAATAAACATATAATTCAGATAAAAAACAATTTAAAAAACACCATCTAAACACTGTTTTTATCTGGATTTTCCATTCATTGCTGTCAACCACCTTAAAAGACACATTTCTTTTTTTTTATCTTTATGCAAACTTTTTTTAAAAATGAAAGCGGTAAGTTAATTTCCTTTAAAGCTTCGCATTAGTCTTTGGGATTAAAGGGGGCTCCAAGGTCAAATACAGTTTTGAGGTAGACTGTTTTCCCAATAGATAAAGTCCTTATGAATGTGGGAGAAACAATAAAAAGTCTCTAACCTCGCGTTTGAATGGTGTAAAATGTCATTTATAATGTAAACTCTCTCAGAGCGAAATTTGAAACAGACGTCAATGGACATCTACAACAAATGGGTTTGTACATTCGAAAGAGACGTTTTTGCGTCAGTCAAAAAGGTAAATTCAGTGTCTTTTTCTTAGGCCCTATTGAATATTATCAAAGTTCAGGAATGAACTTAAAGATTTCCTGTACAAAAATGTACAGACCCATAGATCTAAAATGTGACTTCATTGGATATTTCAGCTGTTGACAAAATTTGCACCGAGGGCGTCAGAAACAATGGCATTTGACACCGTTTTAATGTGAGCTTGTGATTGTTTTCCACTGTCACTCATAAGGACTCTTTCACTCGACCTTGGAGCCCCTCTTGAATATAAGGACCCGTTGTAGTCTAAATTGTTGGCAGGAACATATGGAATTATTATCGTGACAGGCCAATGGCGTAACCAGAGGGGGCGGCCGCCCCTACTCAAAACCCTTGCCCCTAACCCTCTTGCCCCCCCCCCGATCGAGAAAGTGCACAAAATGGCTCGATACATTACATAGCCCCCCCCCCCAATGTCTCTGCCATCGCTTGCCAAGCAAAACAAAAGAAAATATCTGGTTACGCCACTATGAATGTGGTGGGTTTTTTTTGTCAACAACAACTTTATTTATCCGTTGTTCTGAAACACTGTGTTCTCCGAGTGAAAAACCAGCGTAAGGTAACTGACCATTGAGGTTTAGACCGTGCTGGTATTTTAGGAATCTTGAAATAGTCCTATTCTTTTAATATGTACAGTAGTAATAGGCCTATTCCATCAAGTTTTGAAGTTATTCTTAAACAAACCCATTGAAAGAGATACAGTTCTCTTACATGCCTTCTTGATTAATATAAACTGCGTAGAATGTGGGTGTTTTTTGTGTGTGTTATTTTTCTCTTACTTAGATTCTGGTCTTGTAGTCTGGTTGAATTGTTGATTTACAAGCTCTTCTCAAATAGTACACCCTACTTGTGATTCCATACACAAAAACTATATCGAAATTTCAAACCACATTGGAAGAGCTGCCTACTTTTCTTGTTCTACAGATGGTTCCCTGAAAATAAACTAATCTTTCTTTGGTCTGATGAAAACATTCGAAAATCTCTCTGATTACGGAAACTTTGTCCCTATTATGTCGAATGGAATTCTAAATATCTCCCTGATTGTTGTACAACATCTCCCGGATTGCAAGATACAAGTCTTGGCAGAGACTTCGATCAATATAACTATCTTCCATTCAACTTCTGGTTTATTGGCGAGCTGCGAAGCAGAGTGAGCCTATGTAATGACAATTTCCGTCCCGTCTGTCCGTCCGTCCGTCCGTCCGTCCGTCCGTCCGTCCGTCCGTCTGTCCGGCCGTCCGCGTTCAGTGGAAATGTTAAAGTTTTTGTTTAAGTATCAGTCTTTGAGTTGAGTTGTTTTATGGTATGTACAAGCCCAAGTGAGATTGTTATATATAATTGTCAGTCATTTTTTTTTTTTTTTCAACTATGTTTTCCAATAATGTTGAAGTTTTGGGAATAAAAAAAATGTTAAAGTTTTTTTTTTCAGGTTTAATTATTGACCTCTGGATTTTAAGGAACCAAACTCAAACTAAAATTTTAAAGTTTTGAACTAAGTTAAGTTGTAACTTTGACTTACAATTGACAACAGACAGGCTGAGCATAAAATCGGTTCCGGTTAAATGAGCTAAAACAATTAAAAACTTAAACGGTCATAACTCCTTATTGCAATGATGTACTGACTTGAAACTTGAATCAAACATTGCTTCTTACATTGCTTCTTAGATTCATATGAAAAGATACAGCTCAAAGAGTTTATCACTGGTTCCAGTTGAATGAGCTAAAACAATGAAAACCTTAATGGTCATAACTCCTTATTGCAATTAGTCATTGGTCTTCTATCTGGCGACCGGCAGCTCGCCATGGCAGCTTCGCTGTTCTAGTTAGTATTAGTATTAGTATTAGTATTATTATTGGTTTATTTCAGAAATAAAAGCTTCACAGCCTTAAGGAGGCTGAATTGAGTAAAGATCATTTAAAAATAGACAAAAGTCAGAGATTTAAAAATTGTAAACCAAAATACATGGATGATAAATGTACATATAAATAAACAAATTAAAACCTTTAAGGAAGCTTGATAAACAGTTTTAAACAATTAATTGTTATTTGTGTCCCATTGCCTACAGAGATAAGGTACAGGACTGTTCTTATACCGGTTAGTATTGCAGCGAGGAATGGAGAGGTGATTACTGTTATGTGTTTTATCCGTGCAAAAAAATAAACCACAAGTTATTAAAAAATTACAAAATGATGCAAAGATAATGTCATGTGGTTCAGGAGATATTGAATATTGAAAAAATATTTGATACAATGAAATAAAACCTGATGTCATCGTGACGATGTTGTTTGTTTGAGAGACAATATTAAGTTGTATTAAGCTACAATAACTTGTACCGATAGGACACTGGTGAGTATAAGATTATGTGATAACAATCTGTGTAAAACATCCAACAACAAAATAGTATACACAAATCTCAACAAAAAACCGGTCTTTATGATGTGCACTACTGTTTTGAAAACGTTTCTCTACTACAATATGTACAAAGTGTTGCTCTACCGGTGTTTGACCACCATCCCCTGAAATGGGGACCCTGATTTTAAATATACATGTCCATGTATGATAATGAATATTCATGAGGTGCTTGCCTGGCCTGTTCTCCACGGGAAGTTTACCATTCCAGTTTAATATCACCTTTGCTCCATGTGTACTTGCCACCTCGTTTGAGAAACATCTGCTCATCAAAGCCGCTGAACTTCAGAGCTTCTGCAACACCCACATCCAGTATCGACTTGGAAGGTTTCTTTGTACCCTTGGTGCAGTCCAGAAATCGCATCTGTCAATGGAAAGGTAAAAACAATAAATATGGTACTGCTCAAGTTTTATGTGCTTTGGGTTTGATTTTGAGAGAAGTTGAAATTGAAAAAATTAATAAATGAATGAATAAACAACTTGAAGCACTTTCTGTGAGACTCGGTGATCAAATAGTAATAGGTAAAATATTATGTAATGCTACTTTAAAAAAAAAAAGACTTTGCACAGTGATTCAAGGTGTTTCTGTGTCTCTGGGATTTAGAGGAGAGTGTGTGTGAGTCTGTCTTGGGAACTTCTGTGCAGCCTTTGTTAGTTCTCAAAGATATCCAGGGCACTTTGGTAGGTCAGGTTGGGTTAATGGGCACAAGGGTCAGCACAGTCAAGCTACTGATATTTAAAAAATGGAAACTGGATTGAGAAGCTTTTGAGTTATTATCTCCTTTTTTTCCTCCTTCCTTTTTTTCAGGGATGGGCCCAGACTCTCTTCAGATACGCTTAAATATCTTCTATAATCAGAGAGAGCCCTATTGTAGTCATAAGTGCATATTATCAAATATAAGTTTGCGTGACAAAGTATACATCTTTTTGTCAGAAATAATACATTTGATGTCTAGATTTCCAATATAAGAATTCCAGACCTTTGTCTAAAACTGATAATTAATCTCAACAATTTTTATTCAGTTTTACTCGCATGATTAGCACTGTATACTCGGTGCTTTCTGGGTCCTGCGGGCGGGGGGGGGGGGGGCGTCTAGCTATACTCGAGTGTCTTTGTATTTGTTTGTCTGTCTATTTTCAAATAACTTACGTATTCATCAAGGATGAGGTATGAGTTCTGCATCTGGTTTAGGAAATGAAGATAAAACACAATGATTGCAAGCAATTAACCGGGTTCGTGTTCAGTGCTCACACATAAACAATAGAACTTGGAATTAACTGTAAAAATACGCAACACTTAAGTCTGAGAGGGGAAGTGGATTGGGTTGTTTATAAACGAGTAGATGATGTACTTGAGTCTAAAAATCATCCTGTTAAAGGACGTGACCCATGATCAGTTATGATAGATAAAAAGTAGTCTAAACTTTTAATTTTCTTAATAGGACTAACTTTTATTTAACTTGATACCAGTACAAATTGTTCTGAAAAAAATTCAGACTGAAATACTACGGACGAAACAAAATTCACAGCAGGTCTTAAACTGCCGCTGTGGCATTTATTTGCTTTGATTAGCCTATGTATTAAAAACAACAGTCCTGCAGTTCGGTACATGTAAATCATCAGAATTAAACATATACATTCAGTTTTTCTAAAAATGTGTTTTAATTTCACTTGTTGTAATTGTTATAATTATGTATGAAGTTTGGTTCTGAATAATGCAAAGGGCGTTCCTTAATAATTTAATGTGAGCAGTAATGTCATGTCTACACGACCTTAACAAAATGGAGGTGGCCAGTTTGTTTACGTTTTTGGACGAGTTCATTGATGAAAGCGACACGGACGGTATTTGCTCGGTACATCAGCGAATCTCACAAGTGGTAACGTGTGTCTCAGACAATTGTAGACGAACACTACCCAAAATTTATGGCAAGCTTTTTATCAAAATTAACAATTAGTTGAGTTATGGTGTTGACAAAAATCACTTAATTTTTCTGATACCTTGTCCACTCTGCACTGTGATATTAAAAACAGTCATTGGTAACCAGTAATGTGACGCTAGCCTCGATAGGCTGGTCTTGTATTGTCGACAAGACTAGTCCAACCATCGTTGACTAGCGTGCATTCGATCAGAGATACTCTAACTGTGGTTAACTAACGTCCTTGATCGAGCTTGCTAATTACTTTAGTCCTTCATCCTCCAAAAACACATATTCTACTGCATTGAACATTTATAGTTGTGTCCAAGGATTCTCAACATTTCCAAAATGTCACATTACAAGCTACTTTTTCTCCTGCATAGACCTTTTTCTGAAACAATTATTACCTTTTCATTGGACTCTGGGACCAAGCATTTGACATCTTTGTGTCTTTCAAGAAATGCTTGAAACTCCTCTTCACTGATGACGTAAGACTCAGCGTTACGCAGGGCGTCCTCCCCACTGTTTTCACCCCCGATTAACAGACATTGAAAAACCTGTGGGGAAAAAAACCCCAAAACAAACAAACAAACATAACGTCTTCATTGTAAGTTCTTAACATTCTGATTGTTTGCTATTTTTTTTTAATCTCATCTATATCTATTTTTTCTACACATTTAATGGGATTTCTTTGCCACAGGATTGAAAATGCTCATCATATTTTAAGACAGGAATGCCAAGTAATTTTGATTTACGTTGCCCATTTGTAATATTACCATGTAAAGGTCTTACAAAGTGATACAGTGGAATCTGCGCCAACAATACCAGAAAAAACAGGGAAAACCCATTCTCTAAGCAATAAGTGTAACCTGGTTTTTATGCGTACATTACACAACACATGAGAGCTACGGCTTTCCAAAGGATGAAGCAATAATGGTTCAATGTCTTGCTTTGAGGATATATGTGTCAAGACCGGAACTCAAAACCACTCTCTGCTGATTAGATACACCAAAGCTTGAGGCGGTGCGCTAGACCGCTCAGCCACGACACTCTTGCAGCAATTATAAACTGCAAGTCTTGCATGCATTCCAGCCTTTTGTGGAAACCTTACCAGAGAACGACTTCCCTTGAATAGCATCATAGCAACATACTACACACAATGTATCAGTTGCCACTCAAGTATCACCAATTGCTACTCAATACTAGCACTCAGTGCGCACACAACATGTTCGGTCTAAATAGTTTGCGATGCAAAATTGCTGGAAGAAGTCGTTTCCTGCGTACATTGTGTAAGACTTTCACATTCTATTGTGTCTGAAGGGTAGAGTGGACCCACTGGTAGTGATCATTGCATAATGTGGAGAACACTGCTGCTGCGTACATACCTTCCAGCGACATGGGTTCAGATCCATGATACACTCAGCCATATCCTCATCCTTGTTGTACGTATTGATAACACTGTTGATCTTGAAAGCAACCTGTGAAAATAAAAGAAACATTCAGCAATTTGGGGCGATCGGGTTGCTTGGTTCGGTGGTTTCTTCCCTGCCTTTCAGCTCTGTGGACCCTGGGTCGAATCCCAGACCGGAGCTTTGCAAGTGAATTGGTTATGGGTTTGATTGCATGGGTTTTCCCTTTTGACAGTGGCAGTGTTTGGGGTTTTCCTTCCACATGTAAAACTGACATTTCTTCATAATCTTCTCTTTAAACAGTTATCTTCAGGTCTGTGCTGATCGCTTTTGAACATCCCTTGGTTTCATTACCAGAAAAATATATTAAAATGACAAATTGAAATCATGACCGCTGGTGATGTTATACATTTCAAGTTTTCAAGAAGATGTATAGTTATTGATATGTCCAACTTGTGTACATGCAGCCGTTGCATCGGGGATGAAGAACAACATAATTTGGTTTACCCTTACACTGAATACTCGGTGCTTTCCACTTACTGCAGAAAAACATTCACAGATGGCTTGAGTGGAATTCGAACCCACGACTTCTTTGTAGAAAATTTTTGTGGGCAAGGCACACAAACATTGGTTCCAGGAAATTTTTAGGACCCAATTTTTCACAGATAGATTTGCCCATAACCGAACATATCATTAAGATGGTCACGTTGAAAAACTTTCTTTTAAAATTTTTTACTTGAAATGCTAGAGTTTATAAATGAGAAATGAGTCCAAAACCTAAAGTTTGAAAACAATGAAAACATAACAGGCTTTTTCTTCTTACTAATTTTCTTTTGACTCCGATTACCGATAGAGTTCAAACTTTCACAGGTTTGTTATTTCATAAATTTAAACGTTTATGGAAAGGTAATCACAGTTGCTGAGGGGGTTGTGTTCAACTTCTTCTGTACCTTATACTTCTGGCAGTAATCCCTCACAGCGTGCAAACTATCCAGGTGGTCTTTCCTCCCTTGTTGCCGTCCAATCTTTTCATTGACGGCTGGGTCAAAACTATCACATGAAATAGCCAAGATATCCAGATGTTCAGCTGTGAAGGTAACAATTGTCATGCATGAAACAGTAGTTGCTCACTTTAATTATGCACTTTTGATATTATCGTTACAATTCATTTCAGGTTGAACAAAGAAAAATGTCACATTAGTAATAAACCACAAGGGAAACTGATTGGGTAAGTTTTATACAATTTGGGGTTGAAAAAAGACAAATTTACCAGAGCAGGAGTTGAACCTGCAAACTCTTGAAATTTGTGTATAGGTATGTTGTTTATTTATTTATTTATTTATTTATTTATTTATTTATTTATTTTCAATTCTGTTTTCATAAAACAGCTGATCCGGTAAACAAGTTGTGCTGCAAGATCTTGTGGATTTCCCCCTTTATTTGAGTCCAAGGGCCGATTTTACAAAGAGCTAAGATTCATCTGAAGATGGGTTTCTTAGGGCCTTGTCACACGAGGCAACTTTTCCATGCAACTTGGAGGCAACCAACGGTAGTGCATACTACATGACCTTTTTTGTAGCATAGGAGAAATTTTTCAAACAATGTCTTATGATCCCCAAGAAAAATATATGAACATTGAAATATGAATGACTTTTCTTCATGGAGATTGCCTGGAACTGGTTGCCTGTAAATTGCCTCGTGTGACATGGCCCTTTGTGTCGCCGTTACTGATTTGTTCTGTGACATCACACTTTGCTTAGCAATTAAGACTGATTTGTAGTTAATACCAATCTTAGTTCTTTGTGAAATCGAGCCCATCGGTATAACTTTATACCATGCTAAGACTTACCATAATCTTGGAACCATTTTTCACTGATGAGACTACCATTACTGACGATAGTAACACTTGGCAACTCTAACTCCTCCTTGCAGTAGCGAACGAGCTCTCCCACAAACTTCCCCCGCTGGACAATGAACGGTTCACCTCCAGAAAAGTTGACTTTTTCCATTCCTGTCGTAAATATCACAGGTAGAATGATCAAATTAATTGATATTTGAAATAAAGGTGATCCCTCTCCTGCTGCTTCCCAGGTTGAATCATAAACTTTAGTGTGTAATCCCTGGTTCTAAGGCAGTTACATGTTGAATGGCTCCTGACTTATCGATACCCCGAACAAAGATATTGACAAAATAGGGAGACCGCCAACCTTGACAAGCAAAGTGAAAACAAATCACAATGATACAAGAAATTAATACTTACAGCATTACTCTAGACAAAGTATACTGAAAAGAAACCTCATTTATGGTAGCAATTTGCAATATTATCGTTACAAGTATTTATAAATGTTTCTATGGAGTAGTAATTATAAAGTTCTCTTTTTGACAATTGAAAGAGACGGTGTATTCTTAGTCGTTTTCATTATAATGTGTAGACTGCAAATCAATAGAATAAGGTTAACAGCTTCACACTGGAAGTCGGTTTTACCAAACAAAAATGCTTCATTTTCTGGGATGATGCTAACATTTGTTTTATCCTTGATCCACGAAACAGCTGCAACTCAAAAGGAGATTGTGGAGGCACATGCGCAAGTAAGATGAACAAGAGTCTCCTCTTCGTCGTTTTGTAAAAGTACATCAATAAGTATTCAATATTTTATCATTATTGTTAAGTTGTTTTTTTAATGGTTCGTGCTGCCTTAAATTCTGAACGGAGCTATCTCAACCTAGTGTCTGCTGAAGCAGTTAAAATGAATAATAAATATCAAATGACTGTTTAGAAAATCTGTAGTCCATTTTCAAGCTTAAGTTACATTTAGAAATGAATGTTTAAGTTACTTTCTTGGAGGAGGTCAGGACTTTGAGGATTCTGCTTGAGCCTTTTTTTATCCCTCTCAGGGTCTCGAAATTCAATTGAATAAAAGGAAAGTGAACGCAGTCCATTTCAGAAAGAGACAAAAGGCATAATGTTTTTGAAAAGCAAACTTGATAGCACTGACCACACCACCATATTCAAAGAAGTTAGTTCAACATTAATCTTATTTCTGAAGACATCAAAAGGTAAAAATTACATTATCATCCACGAGATCATAATTGACTCCTTCAGACTCCCAAATAGATGGGGTTTTTTTTATACAAAACCTTAATTTTATCATTATGCCACAGAGAGTAGACATGATATCTTCAGCGGTTCCCGTATAATATCCATAATCTTGTGAAATGTATGGAAACAACCATAACCAAGGTCAGATTAGGAGTCTGCAGAGCTAAGAGATTTTTTAGAGTGCTCATGTTATAGTCTTTAAATAGTTGACAGTATTCGCGGGCAGATCAGAGATTGTTAAAATAACAAAGGTAAGCTTATGACAAGAGTAAATATTTGACAACAGCGATTCTGCCATCAAGAACCGTAAGCTTCCGTGTCGACCAACTCGAAATCAGGTTACATGAAAGCCCAATCTTATTGTAATTGAGTAAAACCATGGGCATTGATCTTTTCACATTATCCTGTCCACACTACCTTTCTGGGTTTCTTTGAACCAATCCAACCCCATTTGTTTTATATACTCATTAACTTTAAGTCCGGACATATTGGCGAATATGTTAAATGCCGTAAGCGTATATAGGTTTATCGGGACAATCAAGAAATAAAAGCGTTGTCAGCGTAGACAATCGAAACTCTTTACAGCTACCTCAATACCTTTTTAGTCCTTATAATTACATACCATCATGACAATAAGTTCTCCACACAAAAGAAATATGTACGGTCCAAGACCATCACTTTGCCTGCAGCCCCATTCTTTTCGGAAATCGTTCACCAAAATCGATGAGTAGGTTTGGTTGTAAAGAATGTTGATTCTTTTATTAAATAGATGCACCAAAGTAAAATTTATCCAAAACGTTAAGGATAATTTCGAGTGACCCCGAGAGGAATCCGTGGAAATTAATAGACAATGTTATTAGAATAACGAACATTTGCACCTATAATAGGAACCGACCTGCCATATAAAACCTTTTTTACGTTCCTTAATAACAAGATGCAGGTAAGATTTCAGTCTCTCGGCGACGGCGATACGCTGATGCCAGTTTCTAAGATATGTTGCGGAGAAAATTTTTTCTTTACGAACTGACGAGGTTTGTCCCCTTCGGCAACAGAGTGACAATACCGTATTTCTGAGTGACAGATGACTGGCCCGAGAAATATGCAACTTTGAGTGAGCGTAACAGAAACCAAGATAAACAGGGAGGAAACAAATAAAATAATGTAAAATTTGAAACTAAAACCATCGGAACCTATGGGGAATCACCAATCTGACTGGGTTTTTAAAAGCTGAAACATGAAAAGGGCCCTCCTGGTTATCGCGCATTGTATATGTAAGAGTTTGATCATCTGCTTTCTTGAAAATAGAGTTTAAATCAGCTTAGTCCTTAACATTCCGATGGGATTACAGGTTTTGGGGGGTAAATATTCCTGGCCTCAGAATGAACTTTGTTGGGTTTGGTCAATCTGGAATTTGCGTTGTCCAACGCGATGAATAGATTTACTATTACGAAATTAAGTTTCTCCATATTCGAAAAAAATATTCGATAGTTTTTCCCCTACGTTCCAGCCATCATGTTCTGAATCTATAATTAATACACTACAATCCTCTAATCAAATGACAAGGATCTACTTTGGTGTTCTCTAATTGTACATGTTTACCTCAACATTATCAAGAGATTTGAACACTCTTGGTAAACGCAGAAATGTTGTCATGAACCGATTTGGGTTTTGTTCGTTTTTTGTTTTTTGGTTTTTTTTTTCTACAGACAAAATATGTATTATTATTTCAATATCTTACTTTGCGCTGCAATATTTTGAAAAGAGCAGAAACATGTTAACAAATTTATTGGTGGACAAACCCTATTTTTCCAGTGAGAAAGACCACTTTAATATTGTTAATCTCCGAGTACATTACATTATAACGTTAATTAAGAAATGTTTATTACTTAGGGGTGTCGGTAACTCATGTAAATAGGGATTAAGTAAAGCAAAACTCTTCTGCGTATTTCCTTAATTGGGTGGACTGAGGTTGGAATTGTCTCAAAGGTCGGTAAAAAGGGATGTTCTAATCGGATCGGTTACGGTACCGTAAGTATTCCAGTGGGCATAGATTGGTCTGTTGGACTGCCGGTGTGTTCCATTGGATTGTTCATAATGCCACCAGCATATTCTCTCCTGTAGAAATGTTCCCACAGTTTGGCTAGACGTTTACACGCTTACATTTTTACGTTTCGGATAACCGTCGAAAATTCCCTCGAAAGTGCCGCACAACGCAGACCTCATGGACCGCTATGTATAGGGCCTACACAACGCGCAATCCTTGTGCTACAAACAAGCAGTCACATCGTTTCCAAGTTTACAGGCTAGTCTTTGTTATCTCGTTGCTTTGCGTGCAAAATAACGGGAACAAACATTGAACGCCATAGAGGGTGTTTCTATGGTGGCCCACAACTGTCACGGCAAAACCAAAAGCGCCACGGCAAAACCAAAAGCGCCACGGCAAAACAAAAAGCGTCACGGCAAAACCAAAAGCGCCACGGCAAAACCAAAAGCGCCACGGCAAAACCAAAAGCGCCACGGCAAAACCAAAAGCGCCACGGCAAAACCAAAAGAGCCACGGCAAAACCAAAAGAGCCACGGCAAAACCAAAAAAGCCACGAGAGTTATTGGAACTGATATTGGGAAGAAATTGCTTCCATTTCGGTAACAACTACTACCTCCAAAAAATTGGATGCGCCATGTGCTCAACAGCAAGCCCCGAAATCTGTGATATTACACTACATGTTCTGGAAAAACAAATCCTGGAAAAAGCTGATCACATCCTTATTTGGTGGCGTTATAGAGACGACATACTTGTCATCTATGACAGCATTCTTGACAATTTCAAGAGCCTTATCCACGACATGAATCAAATACACCCAACCCTCAAATTTACTTTTGAGGCCTCGGATACTTCAGTCAACTACCTTGACTTAACAATTTTCAAAGGTAATAGGTTCAGTGAAGCCGGTATTTTGGACACAAAAGTATTTACCAAACCCACTGAAACCTACCAATACCTTCACAAGACATCATCACACCCCCACATGTGTTCAAAGCATTCCTATACGGTGAAACACTCCGCTATGCCAGAAACACAAATAACGAAGATGATTTCTTACTCAAAGTCAACAATTTCTCTGAACAGCTAATTGCAAGAGGCTATAACAGTTCAGAGATAAACAAAATCACAAGCAAAGTATAACACCAAAAATTAAAGAACGGTCAAAATTGATTCACAAACAGCAGGAAACAATGGAAAGTAAAACTCCATTGGTTGTCAGTACGACATACAACCCGTACATCAATCAAAGTGACCTAAACAAATCCATAAAACAACACCGGTCGTTAATACGCAACAATACTTTCGGAGATCTTTCCAGACCCTCCCTTCATTGCGTATAGAAAAGATCAAAACATAAGGGAACAGTTCATCAGAGCAAAACTAAACCGGAGTCCAACCGACTCGACCCACAAACAGTTCACTCCACCCCCTGATGATTCGGGTTTTGAAGACCTGAATGAAACACTAAACATCCTAATCTCCCTATACTGAACGAACAGGTCACATATACTGAAAACTCAACTCAGGATTTAAAATCCGCATTCGGATTTATTACACTTTACCTGAACCTAAGCGGAATACACAAATAATATGTCTCTCATGAGACATGAGACATACGGATTATATTCGAATCATCCACACGCAACTGATGAATGTCAATTAAGGAGGCATGAAAACGTGTTATTGCTATACAAAGAGGATCTGAACAAATCTCCTCGCGGTCTCTCCCTCAAAAATCCACCCTCTGACACATTTTTCAACAGTTCCTCTGGTCCTTTCTATGTTTGTCAATTGCCCCGGTCAATCCGACCAAAAATACAAACATAATACCCAGATGTAAACCATACCAATAAAACATGTAAAGCACAATTGTACAGTTTTATGTAAATTTCAAGTCAACAGTGTTGGAGCGTCACTGAATGGGACAGCGCCATCATTTATCTATCATATCATCGGTTTTGCCGTGTCGCTTTTGGTTTTGCCGTCTCGCTTTTGGTTTTGCCGTGGCGCTTTTGGTTTTGCCGTGGCTCTTTTGGGTTTGCCGTGGCTCTTTCGGTTTTGCCGTGGCTCTTTTGGTTTTGCCGTGGCTCTTTTGGTTTTGCCGTGGCTCTTTTGGTTTTGCCGTGGTTCTTTTGGTTTTGCCGTGGCTCTTTTGGTTTTGCCGTGGCTCTTTTGGTTTTGCCGTGGCTCTTTTGGTTTTGCCGTGGCGCTTTTGGTTTTGCCGTGACAGTTGTGGGCCACCGTATGTTTCAGAACAATGCGATAGCGCGAGAGTAAACGTCTTCTATTGGTGAAACATACCAGCGCATTCCACGAACACGTACACAACCAGTTACAAACGCCTTCACGAAAGACTTTGCGTGTCTGCGCATGCTCCGGGAAAAACGGTTATTCCCCACGCATCGCAATACTCATCATCATCGCTGGTGTGCGCTGAAACATGACCCATGACATTCATTTCTCGGATTCTTTGGCTAATACATTTTGTGTTTACATGTTAGGGACGAACTTGAACTTTTCCCATAAGAAAACCACAATAAAAGCTGCAATGATGGCAGTGCAAATGCTTATGGTCCATTGTTTGGTCCTCGGGCCAAATTCCCACAATAAATGCATTAATGACAGACATTCTTCACTTGGTGTTCCAGTTACAAACTCCTGGACTGTGCATGCGCGGAATTGGAAAAACGGGTTTTCCGTCTAACTGCAATAATCATCATCGCTGGTGAGCGCTAAAATCGTATAGGCCTACAGCACTGTCGATGCTACTAATCAATAACCAATGGCGTTCATTTCATAGCTCAGGTTGCATGGTAAATATGTATATATTTGTTTTCAACAAACACAGGAATAGAAATCACTACGAGGAAAACTCAATCTAACGGCCAGGAGTGTGATTACTCCAAATCATGCAGAATGAACTTGAGTTCCTCTGACCTATGTCTTTTCTCCATGCTATGACCACAACCGCTGTCTCTGCAATCCTTATAACACATAAACCCGACCATCAATCCTCTGTTTGTATGAGAGTGTACTCACCCGCTTCCTTGAGCATGCGGAGTCCCTTTTTGGCATCTTCTATTGGCAGCACAAAGGATGTCTTGGCAGTGTGGAAGCAAAATCCACAGGAATAGTTGCATTGTCTAGTGAAGTGGTAGTTAACGCTCTGTGGTAGTATGGGGGAATACCCCCCTGCACCTTCCTGCTGGGCGACTGTACTCTTCTTTTTGCCCACAGCATCTTTCTTCTTCTTGCCCACAGCATCTTTCTTCTTCTTATCATTGGTCTTGAACCATAAGAAAACCACAGTACAAGCTACAATGATGGCAGTGCAAATACCTATACGTGCTTTGGTTTGGTCCATGGACCAAGTTCCTACAATAAATGCACCCATGATAGACATTCCTTACTATGTGTGTTCCAGTTACAAACGCGACCGAAGACTTAACGTGTCTGCGCATGCTCGGGAAAAGGGTTATTCCCCGATTTTGCAATAACGATAGGATTTGCAATTACGATAGACATTTTTGACGACTATGGGTGTTTTCCAGATACAAACACAGCCAAAGACTTAACGTGTCTGCGCATGCTCGGGAAAAGGGTTATTTCCCGATTTTGCAATAACCATCATAGGGCAAGTTCGAGCAGCGACCATTTGTCAACCACTAGTCAATGTTCCATGGTTACCTATGCATGAAATACATCCTGGGTACCAGGCAAAATCGCCAAATGGTCGACAATAGTCAACTATAGTCCCTTGCTCGAACTTGCTCATAGCTGGTGCTCGCTAAAATCGTACACACTTCACTGTCGTCGATGATGCGCACACAAAAGCAGTAGATAGCATGGACATTTTACACATGTGGGCTTTTTTTCAAAACGGACACAATTATTTAGGATTCCCTGGATGAACAAAAAGATCAACAGTAAAATGTAAGATGTAATTCTTCTCTTTCTTCTTCTTCTTCGTCTTCTTCTTCTGTGGGGGGGGGTAGAGGTTACATGCACGGTCGTGTAATCGAATTGTTCATAGTCTACATTTTGTTTCTGAACTGGACGGTTCACAACCGTTTCACAAACGGTTCGTGTTTACAACAATAACCGTTAAACGCCTAGGCTTATTACACGGGAACGTTCTTTACCTAGAACGTGCCAGACTTTTGTGACGCTTTCGTTAGACAGTGCAAAAAAACAAACCTACATTGGTGACAAACAGTATTTTACTGAAACCATCTTCTTTAAAAAAAAACACTAATCAGTAACCCACTGCATTTCAAAGCTCAGGTTCTTTGGTAAATATTGTACTTTATTTTGTTTTAAAGTAATAACATTAAAGTTAAAGACGATGGACAGGATCTGGAGTCACTCCGGGGTAAATATTATTAGCTTCAATCTGAAATCCAGGCGTGTGATGTTTTCATGATTTTTCCTGATCTCGAGATTTTCTCAAAATCTCTTTGAGCCTTCAAATTTTTGAGAAGGAAGTAAAGCAGTCACCAAACGGAGAAAGACAATCCACATTGTGTCCCAACCTATAGTTTTGTATTGTTTGGCGATGCTCAGAGTCTGTACCTCCTGAATTGTAAAGGCCGGTTTATAGTCGGTCGCGCGATGGTCGTGCGATGGAAATCTTGCGCGCGATCCTAAGACTGAGGCCTAAAAACTGTGTCTTTTTATGATTGCGCGTCAAGATTTCCATCGCGCGACCATCGCGCGACCGACTATAAACCGGCCTTAACACGTGTACGGTTCCAGTCTAGAATAATGGGGAACCCAGGCCAGCAAAATTGTTGTTTTTCAGGACTTGTCACATTCGTCATATCTCATCCTTGAGAAAGCTCAATGTTTATGAAATGCATACCTCTTCATAGCTTGTTGGTTACTGTGAATAGTCTACACACAATGGCTAATTTTAAACAGTCGGTCTTATTAGTACGAAGGCCAACGAGCATTCACGCACTGAATGCTACAATGGTTAATTGAAAAGAAAAAAAATTATCATCTCAAGAAAACTAGGCCTATTCGCTGAAAATTATTTTATTCAAATAAATCGACCGAGGTCGGGCGACACATATTCAAGCAAGTTATTTCATCTGCAAACCCATCGTCAAAGGATTCAAGGCAACTTCTTACACGTCAATCTGCAGTCCCCCCAAAAAACCTGACTAGTAATTACTTAATTAGAGGAGAGTGTGAATACACCTGATGAGTTTCTTCTCTCCGAAAATTCAAGACGAGACAAACAAATATAGGGCCCTACAAGGGGGGGGGCTGTCGCTCATGCATTACGAAGATAAATTGATTACAGTCATTGTACACCGTGTTGAACTATTTTGAATTTTATTCAAGGATTTGCGATTCCCTATCTGCACAGGTTTGTGAACTTAAAACAATCTCACGCAGTGTGTTAATATTGACGCAACGACGTACTCTCTCACTTTCCCAATTATTTACAGCGATGATTAACAGCCCGTGCAAGTCTCGCGAGCTTTCAAATATGTTTGCGGAACATCGGTCCCACCTGAGTTGCTTTAACGTGTGAAGGAAACAACTGGCGAACCTTAACGACCCCAAAAATCGTATACTGGCGAGACTTGAATGGTTGATCTTTTTTTTGTATAAAAGGTTTTATGGTCATTTTTGAAACCACGGCTTGGGTTTCGGCTCCGGCTTAGGCTTCGGTTTGGGCTCCGGCTTAGGCTTCGTTCGAGTAAATGAAGACCCGTGAGGAAAGTGCACGTTTTACAAAAATAAATAAAGGAGCTTTAGCCCAAGCCGTGATTTCCAAAAGGGCCATATCTCAGTGAGGACGGTTGTTAACTTTGCCTAATTTTACGGAGTTTCTAAGCACGTGAATTCGCAGAAACATCATGCTTATTTAAGACATGTATAAGCCTAGGCCTAACCTACTAGCACAAAGTACCAGGTCTCTAAGTGAAAGGCCTTTGTGTATGACAAGTTCCATACTTAACATGCAGGGCCTTTTTTTTTAAACCATGGCTACAGCTTCTGCTCGACCGTGGGCGACGTCTGCCTTCTTGAAACATGTGCCGAAAGTGCACCGGATTCATAGTCACTGACGAAGCATATAAGTCGGGGCATAAGCTGGAGCATAAACCGGGGCCTAATCCGGGGCCTAGGCCGGGGCTGTAAGCCAGAGCTCAAGCTGAAAGCACTGGTTTCGACAAAGACATTGAACCTATATTGTCCGTTACCGTTAGGCAGTTTTCTGTTTGGGCCGACGATCATTGTAATCGCCCCGTCACCATATTTTGTCAATTCTCAGTGTGCTCAACTTAACCGACCAGTATTTGATCCATTACACATGCCGTTGTTTGGTTATACTGGTTTTAGTAGGAGCAAATAAGATGAAGGCACAAAGAGTGTGGATTACCCCCTGGGTGGATTAGTTTGTCAAACATAGCTCACTTTGTGTTGCCAAAGCTGTCACAATTTGAGCTCTCCCAGTTGTTTGACAAATTTGTATAGCAACAGCATTATTAGCAATTTGTTTTATACAACATTGTTATCGAGGAGCATTTCAATCCCATTTGACGTTCTTTAATCCGTAGCTTTCTTAAGGCATCACTTTAATTGGCCTATTTGTCTTGAAAGTTAAATAACAGCAGTATCGCCAAGAACGCTGAGCACTAAAATACAAACTGGATAACCGGGTGAACGGGATGTAATTAGTGTACATCAAATAATCCCATACTTCTTTTGACACCTTCTAAGAAACTTTCCAATTTAACATGATGATTAAAGAAAGATACTTCGAACATGTCTTAAAAATAAATGGGCACACAGCAGACAAATAGAGCTGCTTAAATACCATAGCTCATCACACATACAAAATTATGTGTACCAGAAAAAGTTTACCAGCCAACAGTCATAATATCGTGTCACATGTACAATCTGTCACTGGTACCCTGCTCATTTGTGCTCAGCAGAAAATGTTCAGACATTTTTTTTAACCAGCTCTACGAAATTGGGCCATGGGTACTTATCAAACTGGGAGGAGTGGGGGGGGGGGGGCTTGGAAGCAGTAGGCCATACTTTTTGCTGTATAGAACCATTGAAATATTTTAACCTTTGAACCCCACTGCGTTAGTTGCGAAAAAGTCAGGTTATAAGTAAGCAATTATTGAACTTACCAAAAATACAACAACTTCCATAAATACATTACGATGAAAACTTATAAAATATGAAATAAGCAAACAGACAAACTTCCAACAGAGATTACAGTGGTGAAACTGATAAGGTTAGGCCTACGGAATATCTACGGAATATCTACAAGTGTGTCAAGACACCCATCGGGAGGAAAATGGTATTACCGCGTGTTTCTACATTTTGGAAGTCACACCATAAACCAACGTGCATCTGGTGATTTTAGAGCAAATTAAAGGTGTTTTAAAATGTTGATGTTTTGCACGGCAAATTTAATATAGGCCCTATATCAGCAGGAATCTTGTTACGTTCGTCGCAGCTTTAAAAAATGCTTACATCTTTTGGGAAGTTTTTAAATATATATTTGAATGACTTGACTGCCAATTTGTTAAGAGTAATTACAGCTACGCAGTGCATGGCGGGACTGGCAATAATATTTACAAAACTGTGTTATTTACAAAGAAACAGTGAAACAATGTACACCATTGATTAGGAGCTTTTTAGAGCAAAGTAGCCTTTTAAATAAAATGTTGCAGTTGGTGTTCGTTCCAATCCTCCGAATGAAATACATTCAATCTCTGACTTTGTTTATAGTTACAAAAGTTATTGACTGCATTATATGACTTCGTCATTATATAAATGTTAGAAGCATTTGAGTGCATTGTTGCAGAATAATAACGAAGTGAGACCTGGACTGTTCCATTCTTCGAGGGGAAGCCGAGTGAATATTCTAACAATGAACACAAAAATAGATACGGAAACTCATCCACCCCACACTCTTAAAATTCATTTTAAAAACACTCCTTTTAAACGAAGTGGACGACTCCGGGTAAACAACCTTGTCCGCCGTGACACGACCTTGCCATATTTTGACAAACGAGCGGGAGCGATTATTTTGGGAACGACGCTGCGAATCGTCCAATAACTATCCACACTGGTCGGGCCTATCCAATATAAATTTTGGAGCGTTGCTGCAGTAAATACATTTCAAAATTATGATGCCATGTAACTCGGGTTTGACTAATCAAATGACAAGGGTATGCGCGTGTGGTATATAATAGTAAATAATTCACAGCGTGTCGCGGGCTTTACTTGGCCTTGAGACCTTGGGAAAAACATAATTTCTTCTCCTCACCTAGGAGTGATCGGCTACATGTGATGTGGCGATTTTTTAACAGCACAGCAAACTCACAAGGAGCTATGCGATGGTTTCAAAGGCTTTACTTTTGTGTGATGCTTTTACCAATTTGATTTACTAATTTACTAATTTGATGTTAACGGCGAAAACACTTTTTCCGTAGTGCTAGTATATAACTATACTATTCTCAAAACTTTCAGATACCAAATCGAGAATGTTGAACCACTGAAGAGTTACCAATGCGGTGCTGTTTCTTGAAGAGTGACTCCAAGGTTGCATTCGGGGGGTTATGCACTCATTCTTTAATAGATAGAGTCCTTATAAAAGGGTGGGTTTTACTTTAAAATTTATGATGGGTCTGTGCATGGAAACATTTAGTTCACTCCTGAATTATATTCAGTTACTTCAACCAAAAGGGCATTGAATTTGGCCTTTTCACTGACGCACAAACTCCCCTTCGGAATGTACAGTACCATTTGTAGCTGATATCCAATGACGTCCCGTTTCAAAGTTCGCTCTGAGAGAGTATAAAATAAAATGGCAATTTACGCCATTTTATTGTGAATTAGAGACTTGTTAATTTCCCTCTACTTTCATAAGGACTCTATCTATTAGATAATGGGTGCCCTGGAGACCCCTTTTAAATTGCTGTGTCAAGCACTATATTTCACCATCTTTTTCTGTGCACGTACCATCTCTTTCAAGGGCCACTAATTTTCTATTGCCAAACAAAGTCTGTATGAACAGAAGAATGGACTGTAAAATGTCGAGTGAGAAATAATTAAGAAGTTATAGAAAAATATTCAATTTGGAGTCTATTTTACTCTCCATTTTCACGTTTGCCAATGTCGGGCTGCATTGTCTTTTTTGATTTATTTTCTCCTAGAGGTTATTAGTGACCCCGGCGGCTTCTAAATTTGCAAAATAAAACAATAATGGGAACCTTGCAATTTGATTGTGCAAAACGTGGCTCAAGAATTCACCTCTGCATATGTATATACATTTTGATTCGCTTTGTTGTCCTTTTTGAAGTGGGAAAGGGCTGTACAGCTGAGTGTGTTTCGGTTATTAACTCCAACTCTAGCTCATGTGTAATTCTCTTGCGGCTTTTGCGCAGCTGTTCTTAACCCGGGCGAGAACCTCTGCAGTTCCTTCATGAAACCTTTCATCAACGAGAGGGGAACATCTGGCTGGACGTGAACCTCCAATAGGCTGCGGTTACCCCACGGGGGCAGGATGACCCCCATGGACAACATCCGGGAATTTATGCCAAGAGTCAGGTGATCCCGAGCGTACCAATATTTGGAGCACATATCGTCCTCGTAACACACCTGTTACACACAAGAGACAAAACAATCCATAATTTACCTCAAATGTATGGTACAGGATTGATAGAGCTGACAAAATAGTCGCAGACAGTATTCATGTTTTGTGTGATCATCTATATAGGCCTACATGAAATAACAAACCTGTGAAAATTCGGGGCGTAATCCGTTGTATGAGTCAGGAGAAAATAGCGGGGGGGGGGGACCACACGTACAATTTTCAGCATGTAAACACATTGTCCTTAATTTGGGGTGTACGACCGAAATCAGCTGTTGCGTTGTTTTTCTGTTTTGTTGTTGTTGTTGCTGCTGTTGTTGTTGTTGTTGTTTGTTTGTTTGTTTGTTTGGGGGGGGGGTTAGGGGTTTTTTCGAACACAGTTTTTTCGACTATGACTTCATTTCAGAGAGAAATACTTTACAGAAAAAATGTTTCTAGTATGAACGTCTTAATTCAGACTAAAAAAAATAAGACAATGATGACTTTTATCCTTACCAGTCCTGTTTAATACGTTTAATTGATATATCATATTCAAACAAACATTGGCTCGTCAGCTGACCAGCACAGTGCACAGCAACACATGGGGAACCTGACTGCCAAAATGGCGCAACGTGTCGAGGGTGATGACGTCAGAAACTTTTGGTTCCATCTCAAAATCTCAAATGAAAGAGAGGATCTTTAAAAGAAATTCCTCAAAAGAGAAATCTTTCTATACAAAGGAATGCAAGTTATACTTCACAAATTGCACAATCCTTCCCACCACCTTTTGTTTGTTATTAATGTTATTATATTTTAATGGATGTCGAAAGTTTTGCATTTACCCGACAGCACACCAGCGGAAGGCAGCAGAATAACCTTTGACCTATAATGTTGGTAACTGAGCTGGTTCCCATCGCAGCGAGCAGCTCAACATTCCGGAAGTGCGTTAAAGGAATCGACTGGAAGTGCACCATATCTTGGTTGGTCGCTCTTAGCTGGTACCCGACAGGCTTTGGGGTATCCCTCCCATTCGTGAAGGTTGTAAACCTCTTCAAAGATGTACCTTTTGGGAGACAGAAATTCAATATTAATGTCCATTTCTATACTTTGTCGTTGCTCGTTAACACGGTCCGATGGCTTTTTCACTAGTCAATCTTTCAAATGAAATAGGGATGCTTTTTAACACTGCACTATTGGCCAGCGGAAATTTGGCCAGCGGACCACTGAACGCATAATCGAAATTGATTCCACAACTTTGCTCTGAAAGAGGTGGTTTTTATACTCAGTTTTCGGGTGAATTTAAACCCAAATTGATCTGAAACCCCTCAGTGTATTTTTCTCTTCAACCGGATAATCAGCGCCAGACTCAAATAAGTTATATCTATCCTTCAAGATCACTCTATTCCTAGCTCGTTGCTTCGTTGCATGCGCACGCCACTACTGCTGCCACGCTGGCCGTTCTGGGAGTCACATTGTAAACTTGTAAACGCCACGTCGCCTAAAATGCGCACTACACTGTAAAACACACGGTGACTTTATCGACCCCTAAAATGACGCAACCAATGTTTATTGTGATGGTGACGTCGGGTAAATTGGATCAAAAACTAAGTGTAGGACTCACTCTTTTGTTTCTCAGCCGAGAAGAGGACCAGTCGATGGTTAGTCAGGAATGCCCTGCCTGTCAGCATGTGCCTCTTTACGGGGGGTCTGAGGGCCTTATGGGTGCCCCATCGGTGGGGTTCCGGCACCCACTCTTCACAAACATGAAATATGACATTACTGAAGGGCAGGGACTGACCGTGAAGGAGGAAACACTCGTCTGGATGGAGAAGATCTGAGGAGGAATAAAATAAAATGGGAGTGCTGTCATGATGTTACAGGCATCCCAAAACGCCTCCATTTGAACAAAACGGTTATCAATGCAAAGACTTTTCTTAGTGTTTTAAACATTTTCCCACTGTTTTAAGTTGAAATGAAGAAATTCTAGATCTTCCCGACAATTTTCGGCAATTAAGCGGCCAATTTAAACATCAAGTTTGTTTTGTTTTTTTCGCTCGAATTTGAAAGTTCCTTAAAACAGTCATTCAATTTATCTTAATGCATAAAAAGATAGCCATTCAACTTAACAATTCCCTAAAATATCGTTCAAATTTGGTCATTCAAATTCGTTTTCGGACAGCCATTTTATTTGTGGAAATTGTGCAGCACATAAAGGGGGTTATTAAGAAAACACACGAATGGAGAATGAAAGACACGTACAAAAACAGAGACACATAGGTTCTTGAAAGTGTCCAACATGCCTATACATCCTGTGTTTTCCCTTAGTTATTTAGTTACTAGTTGTATACATTATTGTAAGGGATCATAAGAAAATTAAACCATTGATTGAACCGCCTGAGTGATGGGTGGCATTTTGCAAATAGCGCCGCAACATTTTCATCATTTCAAAACCTGAGTCGCGTTTTTAAGGTTTATTCACCCAAGTCGAGCTCTACATCAAATAGGTTTTGTGGGTGGGGGGGGGGCACACTATTTGCCGCGGTACAGTGATGGTGTCCTGGGTGTAATTTCATAGAGCTGCTTAAAATAAGCACAGAACAAATTTGTTTACGAGAATAAGGTAACCAGCTTAAGTTAAATGTAACAACCGTCCTGTGACGGGTTCCCTGGGTAGTTTTGTATGGCGAAAAATTACTAAGCAGCTATGTGAAAATTTGCCTGAAACTAGCACAATGGTGTTGTGTTATTACACGGTAACCATACAACTGGTAAGTGTTAATTTAACACTGAATCATGAACAGAACGGCGTTCTTTTAACACTAAATTCATGAAATTGGCACACAGGTGCTATTTCCAACACCAAATCATGAACTTGGTACAGTGATGTTACCTTAACATTGAATTCATTGGCTACTTTGTGTTGTTTTAACACTGAATCCAGAATTGTGCACAAACGCGTAGTTTTAACACTGTATCCAGAACTTGGCATGAAAGTGTTATTTTAACACTGACTCAAAAACTTGCCACAATGGTGTTATTTTAACACTTGATGTTGTTATTTCGGGCCTTCCCAAGGGATATTTTCTCCTTGTGTTTACCTGTAAGGAACTCCCCGTAAGACACAGCCTCCTGCATCCAGCCTCTGTCTTCTTCCATCTCCTTGGCACTTCTCTCCAACTCCGTGTTCACTGCAAACTTGAGCTTCCCATTGCTCGTGTGCGTCGTGGAGATTTCCTCGAAGACTTCCCTAGAGGCGGGATCCAACTGCTGAGGGATCCAGGAGAGGGGAACAGGCTGGCGGTTTATTGGCGTAGAGGGCTTTATAGAGGTCTGCCATCGGTCAACTTTAGGGACTCTTGTCATTTGCTGTGCAGCAATTAACTGTTAGGAACAAGTTAATGAAAACTTAAAATGGAAGTCTGCTTTTTTTAAGAGTTAGATAAGACGTGGGGATTATTCCAGCTTCATGAGCAGTGCCCACAGTTTATATTTATCGACACCGTGGTTATCTTGAGACATTCAGAAGGTGTGTACTTTCTGCCAAGCCTTTAGAGTTTGTTCCGAAAACATAATAAGAATTGACCCGAACATAACCAGATGCCAGGCTAACTGCATTTTTTTTTCTTTTCTTTTTTTCTATCGCTATTTTCATTTTATTGACTGCATCAATGTAAAAGCTTTCGGAAGGAGTTATATTCTCATGTCACTATTTTCCCGTGTAAAATAAATGAATAAAGCCAACATGGATATTATTTTGATTGTTTCTCTGTAGTCTGATAAGCACTGTATACTCAGTTTTTTTCGAAGCCCTGTGGAAACAAAGCTACATAAAGAGTTGTTACAGAGCAGAATGTCTGAAAGGTTTTATACAGATTAATAAAGATAAAAACATCGTGGTTTAATTCTAGCCTGAAAGCTTTTACTGATTATGAAGTTCATACTGGAACCATTTTTTCCCTGTGAAATATCTCCTTCTGAAATGAAGTCATATTCGAGATAACTGTATCTGAAAACCTAGTAAAACGCATTAGCTGATTTCGGTTGTTACGTACCAAAATTAAGGACAATATGTTTACATGCTGAAAATTATGCAAGGTTTTTCACTATATTCTCCTGATGACTCACACAACGGGTTAAGCCCAACTTTTCACAGGTTTGTTATTTTTAATGTATATGGTTGATCACACAAACCATAACACTATTTGCGACTAATATCATCAGCTCTGTCATTCCTGTATTAATACCTTTAACCAATATAAGGAGCTTATCTCACATCGGGGTGAGGGAACAAAATGAAAATAATAGTCTTTAATGCCGATGCAATTATTACATTAAACAACATGAATGTTTAGGTGTGCGGACAAAAACGTGACAACTGCCGGCAGATGACACATAATTCAACTCTGTTTCTAGTGAATCTGCCATCATTGACAAGTTTGAAGGCCGTCAGTAATCAATCAGCATTGAGTTTCGTACGAAAAATAGCAACAATATTAATGACTGTGGTTTGTTCCTCGTTGGTTTGCTTTGATGTATGGCAGGTTAATACTTACCACGATAATAAATTGCTAGTTTCATAACGTGCATGAAAAACTACGTATGCGAACGTTACACTTATAATGGTCGCACCATCATTGGGGTTAGGTTCGAACCCAAACTATAACTCCATGTGCGCAATTACACATTGGACACATTTTCTATCACAGTTGAATTACAATAACTTCAAAACCTGTTTTTCTCTTTGTTCCAAAGCCTTGAGACATCTTGTTCATGGACGTGCGCTGTATGAGACTCCAATGTTGTTATACTAGTTTTACATCTCGACAAATAGTAATTTATAACCTTGGATGCTTGAGGTATTCCGAAGCCTTGATACGTTGATAAACTGATGCCAGGAATACAATCTTTTACAAAAGTAAACAGGGAAAGACCCGCAAAGACCGAACAAAGCTAGCTACAAATGTGAACTATTCTTGAAAAATTCTTCGAAAAAATATTTTAGGGAATGATCAAGGAATATCAAGTAATAAACCACAACGGAAACTGACTGGGTAAATTTAAATGAATTTGGGTTAACAAAGAAAAATTGACTGGAGCGGGATTTGAATTTGCGACCTCCGGATTAACGCACTGGCGCCCTACCAACTGAGCTAACCAGCCCTACATAATGACGGCAATCTTCCTATTTTGTCATTTGTCTTTGTTCGGGTTGCCAGTCAGAAGCCATACAACCTGTAACTGCCGTGAAAGCTGGGACTATCAAGGAGTAAGTCCTCCCTTCTGAGCGGACTACTTGGGGCACTAACCTCTTGTTCATCAAGCTTGCCTCCACGGCCCCTATCAGGTTCCGTCGAGGCCGTCTCAGTGGAGTGTATACTCCCTGCTTCTGCAAGTCTTGACAGCGGCATGGCCTTTTCGCTTATCGTAGACACACCACTCTCGGCAATGGATGCGTGTCGACTGTTTCGAAACCCCTTCGATGCCGTAGACATCGTTGACATGTTCCCACCAAGTCACCTTCAACAGACAAAAGAACACAGTGGGATCGAAGCTATTTTTAAATTACACACAATACAACCACCTCCCAAATGTATCAAGTTGTTCTGGACGCCCTGAGCCAAGAATGCAGACGAGAGACAATTCCAGCATTAACAATACACCTAGAATTTACAATGACGACCAGCACACCTGTTGTACATTTTTCATGAACCTTCGAACAATCCGTGCAATGGCTGGAAACAATGACACGAAACAACGCCTCCCTGGATAACGATTTCTTTTATTTGCTCGTTGGTTTTGTTTTACCTTTTAAATGGCAAGTTATGGCCGTGACATTCCCCCCACTTTCGTGGGTAGTGTGGATGGCTTTCACCAAATTAGAGTGAATCAATAATCATAACTAAATTTAGAACTTAGTAATTTGGCTAATAACCAGAGAGAATTCAGACGTCATCAAAAATACACAGCTTGTTTACAAAAACAAATTTCATTTATTTTTTCTGACAGTAATGGTTAATGGTAAACAACTCAGATCATATTCTATGAAAATGCCTGTTCTCGACAAATTCAGTTTTGTGATGCACTAATTTTCAACAAATAGGCATTTAGGGTGGTCCTTATGAAAGTGGACAAACTAAATTCAAGTCTCTACCCTCAAGTTAAAATGGTGTAAAATGCCATTGTTATTGATACCTTTCCAGTGCACTTTTTGTCAACATCCAAAAACATCCAATGACGTCACATTTCAAACATTAAACAAATTATCAGTCTGCACATTTTTCTACGGAAATTTTTAGTTCATTCCTAAATTTTGATGAACATTCAATCAGAACGGCATTGAATTAATTTGACATTTTGACTGACGCCCAAGTTCCTCTTTGAAATGTACAGAGTCCCACTCGTTGTTGATATCCAAAAACGTCATGTTTCAAACTTCGATCTGAAAGGGTATTATTAAACAAACACAATGATATTTTACACCATTACGTGAGGCTACAGCCTTGTAATTTCTTTCCTCCCACGTTTACATTAGGACTCTATCTATTGGTAAATGAGTCTATAACATCACTGACTTTGACCTTGAAACCCCTAATTGTTTTGGGTTTCCTAATGACATGATGCATAATTAATTATCGATGTTCTCCTAGTTGGTCCGTTGCATCAGGAACCTACATGACAAAATGATGTGATTTTCCACTGGTTGCTCCCATACTTTCCCCGCCCCACCACTCGCTAACCAAATAGGCTCACTTTTAACATGCCGAAAACTGAAGCCGTCGAAGAAATCGCGCCTATAGCCTCAATGTTACGTTCGAAGAAAATTATTTGCTGTCTGGTATTGACATTTCACATTTTTACAACCTACTGTAATTCTCTCGTGACTTTATTGGAGGCCAGATAGAATGGCGAATTCCGATAAGATCTGCTTTTATTTGGGATTTACTTTGATCATTCCTGAAGGTTACTCGTTTATAATAGATTGATGTTGACATTTCCACATGGATTGACACAGTTGCTTGCTGTGGTCTGGTCTTTTGGACGTTTACCTTGACTTACCTTCGCCTTGGCCAAGATGCTATTAGACATGGCTATGACAGCATTATTGGGCACTTATATCGAATGCCTGATTTTGGCTCATCATTGGTTCTCTCCAACTTTCTGAAGCTCTTATGCAAAAAGTGTCCGATTTCAAAATTGCTGACGGAGCCTAAACCGGATTTGAAGCCAAAGCTGTTTTTTGTTTGTTGTAGTTGTTGGGGGTTTTTTGGTTGTTTTTTTTTTGGGGGGGGGGGAGGAAAAAAGATTAAAAGAGGGGGGGAACATGTGCAGATGGCAGTGCCTGGTTTCTTTGGACGAAGAATGATATTATAAATCCCGAAGTATTACTGATCCACAATAAACGGTACATTTCTCAACTTTGTGGTTTCTGGTGAAATTTGTTTGTAGGATTGTCTGTTCCAGTTGTAAATAATGCTGAAGTGCACTGGATCAAAACTGTCCTACATGGAATGTTTTCGATATTAACCTTTCCCATAAATTATGTTAAATGTACAAACATTATTGGTTGGCAAACACTTTTTTGTGCACTAGGCAGACGCACAATGCGCACGCGTCGTGCCATCAAACCCGTATACAAAAAGGCAAAATTTTCCCTCAAATATTTGCCTATAAGTGCTCTATTTACTTATTTCATATGATGGGTCCCATTGGTCTTAGGGTCGTGTCACGAGGGACAATTGACAGGCAACCACCTCCAGGCAATCTCCTTGAAGAAAAAAACATTCACATGTGAATCCACGTAGGCCTAAGTCTTGGGGCAGTATTTGGATACAAGTAGAAACCATGTCTGTTGTGCGCCTACCATCAAAGTGTTCCTTTCGCAATCAGTGCAGTTAGTTGTCTCCAAGTTGCCAGTAAAAAGTGCTTGCCCTGTTTGACGTGGCCTATTATTAGTGCGATTTAACAACAGGCAAGAGTGTAAAACAGGAGTACAATAAGCCTTATGTATATGACGTCATTTGGATATATAGGGTGCCCTCGGCTAGAGGTCAAAAGGAGGTAGCTCATTCGCTAATCATGTGCACCCTGCGTACATAGCTTCGTGTTGTCCATTGGTTCATCATAGTTTTTACCTCTAAGATGGCGGCTTGATGACGTCAATGCAGAAGGTCCATTCAACTTTCAAACTCAGTTTTGCCGACATTTAGATAGGTCGACTTGCAATAATAAAGACATTAAGGGGAATGTAAACACCAAAATGCACACTGTACAAAATGGTTCTGTACAGGCATACATGCATTGTTCAAAGTCTACAAAGATAACGGGATATTTTTGTAGGAACCAACAAAAAAAACTGATCAAAAAGTCCAATGTAAATAGTGCCATGACGGTATAAACACTAACTTAATACACACAAAAAGATTGATCTCAACCCGGGTCATCATTGAATTTGGTGTTCCGCTGTTCTTGCAACTAAATGATGGAGGCGTCTGATATAGCTTGGGGTACATTGGGAAGGATTACCACCTGGCTTGGAGACCATGAAAGGGGTATATTGGGCTGCCTTGCCATCCTGATGATAGCACTTGGGCTGCTAGTCTTGATCGACAACAACAAACCAAATTGTGGACGGTACAGTATTGCAAATATAGATTTAATACATTCATTTAGAAGACAAGTGTTTTTATTAAACAATCAACTTTTGAATGCGCAAGCTTTTAAATCATACTTTTAAGTACACTTTTGTTTATCAAGGCCGTCTTTGGATAGATTCGATTCCTTCCCCATTTTTCATACATATTCACACCATTTGGTGTTGTTTTAATGTGTGCTTGGTATTTTCATGAATGCTTTAATATGGCCCAAATAAACAGCGGTTATAGTGTAAAGCGCTCCTGATTCAATACAATGTTTAAAAGCACCTAATAAATAGAGCCTACTTATTATTATTTGGAATATTCAGCTCTGTATATAGGGTGCTTACAAATTCTTATTCGCTAAGCTGGCTATGTTCTGATTTTCAAAGGACTTTTAAAGACTTGAATCTACATTTTGGTACCAAATTGCTTCATTATCTATTTCATTGTTTTATGTATCGTGTTAATAAATATATTTAATAATCACAAGTAACATTGCACTCACTTTATGAACAATTCCTTGAACAGACACCACGGAGGATAAAATATTGCCGTGAAAATTCAATTTGCGAACGGGCACCAAGATAATGTCATTTTCTCTTTCTTTCTCCGCAGATATCTCGTAAATACGAATAACTCAAAGCAACGTATGATTGACAACAGGCTAGCCGCCATCTTGACTTATCCTCCAGCCTTTATGATACCGCTCATATGTATATACTCCAGCAAGACTGCCACTCATATCAACGTCGTCATAGTCATGCTCATGATCAGCCATTATTTGCAAAGGTGAATTAATGTGTAGGGAAAAAACCCAGTATGATTTCAGTAAAACGTGAAGGACTTAGGTACTCCACCTTAAAGTTTAAAGTTCTGTTTGTTTGTTTGTTTGTTGGGGTGTTGGGGTGTTTGTTTGTTTGTTTGTTTGTTTGTTTTTTTTTGCTGGGTTTTGTTTAACTGCTCTTGAAATTATAAATAAAATAGCGATGGCACTGACGGGCTTTCTTTATAAACCGCAAACCTCACTTGGAAACAAATTAGCCTATCGCTAATCTGTGACTGAGAAACGGATCTGTGGTAAAATAAAAACACCATAATGTTTGTTTTGCTAATTAATTGTCTCTTTTTCAAAAACAGCAAAGGGTTTAGCCTATAGTAACACTTTACATATCCTTTCGGACCTTCAAGGGATATATGAGTTGTCAGTTAGTGTATGCTGCTGCTGTAGTTGTAGGCCTATAAGAAGCCAATAAGCGAAAGACAAGCAACGGAAAGGGCAAGGATTTGTTTGTTTTTTAAACATCTACTTTAGCTCTGTTGTTTTGCCTCTCAGCTAAAAGGGTTTTTCTCAAGGCTAATTGTAGGCCTATGTTATAAAAGTTGCTCTGGTATTTGTTGCTTTGAAATGGTTAGTTGAAGGTTTTTTTCTGGTTTTTAATTTAATTGACGTGATTCATGGTCTATGTTAACCGCGATAGGTTACGGTGGTCGTCGTCAGTGTACGAGGAGGAATGACACTGCTTACGCCAAGGTTGCCATGGCAATGCATTTTTTGCCTGAATAAGGCAAGCACAGACAGATACAGTTCTCTCTCTAAAAACTAATGGCGTTTTTTGCAGATTTCACAATAAAGCAACATCAAACAAGATTTATAAAAAAACTCAAAAATCTCAACCTGTACGCGCCTTTGAGATAAACATTTGGAGTATAAGTCGATGATTTAAGTATTAACAATTTATTATTTATTATTAATATTACTTACCTGTAACATATGTATTGTAATTATATATGAAAGAGACAACCATCTTGTCACAATTGCTACTTTTACATGATGTGATAGCAACGGTTTGTTAGCATTGGTTTGGTTACACGGTTTGGTTATTTGTTGTAAAGAGGTTTGTGATCGCTTAATGCTTATTGTCTTTACCACATGCAAGACTTAGACTTACACACTGTCTAACAGTTAACAGTATGTAGGCCTAAGTCTCGCAGTGGTTTCTCTTTGTAAAATATAAATCCTCCCCCAACAAACAAACAAACAAACACCCCAACACACCCAACAAACAAACAAACAAACACCCCAACAGACAGACAGACATCCAGACATCTTTAGGAGAGCGACAATGTGGGCTTTCCCAAGGTGTTGTCTATGATCCCTTTTCTTTAATCTTTCCTGTTAAAAACATTGTGGGCACAGCCCCACAATGTAAAAAAAGCCCACAACTACACATCCTACCTAAAACTCACCCCACAATGTATCTCTCGTCCGCCCAGACAGACAGACAGACAGACAGACAGACCAAAAAAACAAACCCAAAAACCAAACCTGCTTATTAGAGGTATTTGTGTGACTTGAACGTCTTTAAGTAAAATCTACAACTCCATAACAAGGTATACTTCTTATATGTTTAATCCTCTAGAACCTTCATTTATGGCATCCTGATCCGGGGAAACTCCAAAATCCCACTCCACGTACTAAGTTTCTCGGTGACATTTTGTACACTCAATGGTTACATGGTTGGGCGATACCACACCGAGTATGCTGTCTACGATGCGCACTGGCTAACAGATCTAAGATTCATAATAGGTAAGGATAAAAACAAACGGTTCTAGGCGTTCCTTAATGCCAAAAATGTTCTCTTAACAATTTCAGATCCCAAGAAAATGTAAAGAAGTAATCTTGCTTGTAGTAGATTCCTGATATCACACAACACTAACTGTAAGTGTTAAACATGATTCGATACTTTTTGAGTTTTGTTCCTTTTGATGATGGATTTTATACATCTAATTGCATACTGAATAGCATAGTTCAATGTAACATAATGGAGAATTACTACAATCACAATTTAGACAGCAGAATAATACACCTTGCAGACATTATATCAGACTGCTGTTTTATGGGTTAAAGGTCTACTTAGTCACTCTGGAAAAAAACACCATACCACGCCCCTCCATTTTAATTTGTACATCGAAGGGTTCCTATTATAGTGGAACACATTTTCTCCAGTGTCTTTTATCAGTTGCTGGGCATCTCAACTCATGTAAGTCTGTGGTATTTTTTTAGCATTGTGCCGCGTTGCTTGAGGTCATTCTTGATCAATTTCGACAGGAATTTATTGAAATTGAAAGTTGGGACGTTATGGTTATGGTGGCATTCAGTTGCATGTTACTTACTTGTTGAAAGGTCGTTTGAGTGGAGCAGCTAAATATAGCCCAAGACCCAATCGCTTCCTACACGTAGCCCACCATAAACGTGTACATTATGCAACCCGAACCGTAGACCTGACTACATGAATCGGGCCACATTAAGGCCTGGATTACGTTTAGAAGCACGGTTTGGGCTACACTTAGGCCTGAGTTACATTTGGGTTCGCTTTTCATTATAGGTTACACACAGCCGTTTCACGTAGAACCCCGACATCATTGACTTTGTCGCGCTGCAATGTAACCAAATGTCGCCTTTCTCATTTAAAACATCTACGATGAAGATAATCAATGTTCAGCCCTCAAAGCTGTTTACTCCCCCCCATCAACCACGCATGGTTCAGCGGACGCAGTATTTTGTTTTCGTCAGTGGTTCTGGTGTTGCATCAGGAGATGTCCCCATACGACAAATTGCTTGCTCAGCCAACTATTTGAACCGTATGGGGCGAACACACCGGGGGGATCTCTAAAGACACCGGCATTTAAATAGGGTTTAGGCCTAGGCTAATTGAGAATTTAAAAAAAAATTGTCGTAACCCTGTTTCCCCCCCTTTTTAGGGAAAATGCCTTAACTTGCATAAGAAAAACTGTGCCCAGGCAATAGCCTAGCGTTTTAGTTACCCCCTATGTATTCACCATCGGGTCATGATTCTCTGAAGAGTGATCACTGATGAAACCGGGATTCCTTCTTTGTTCATGTAGGTGTTTCAATGTTTGTCATTGGGATGTTCATCAACATCCATTCTGACCACATCTTGAGAAACCTGAGGAAACCAGGTGAAACCGGCTACAAAATACCCCGAGGTAAGCAAAGGCTCTCTTTCTCTCCGGTTAGATGAGTCCTCGGACCTTTATCGGTTCGTCTGAATCGTTGTTCGGACGGACCTTGTTGAGCGCCCTGCACGCTCAAGTCTGTGCCCTTCCCCGGGAAACCACAAACTCGGTGGCCAGGCAATAAAAAAACATCTGCCCACAATTTGCCACAGGCCGTGGATTTCAATCCAACCATTAGTTGCCTGTGCATACCCCAAAAGCAATACTACGTCAAGTTAAATCAAATTACATGAGCTAAAAAATCTCTCTTCTTGTTTCAAACCCTCCTTTTATGGCAACTTGTTTGCTAGTTTAGCAGACGTCAATAATTATTTTAAAAGTTTATGCCACTCTATTAAAGCTTTATTAGAGAGTGATTCTAATTAATTGAAACTAGGGACAAACCATCAGCGGTTGCCGCTAGTTTCAATCGATGAGAGTGAATTTCAGTCTAAGTCATAAGAGAGTACATTGACAATTGTTTTACTATTGTTAAAACCACAGTTACAACCAACCGTGCGGACTTTCCTAGACGCCGCAGTTTTATGAAGGAACATTCGTTGTATTTCACAAGAATTTCTATAATATTCAGGTGGAATGTTCGAGTACGTGAGTGGGGCTAACTACTTCGGTGAGGTAGTCGAGTGGACAGGGTTCTCAGTAGCTTGCTGGACCCCTCATAGCATGTGTTTTGCATTATTCACTGCAAGCTATATTGGAGTTACCAAGGCTTTCTCCCATCACAGGTATAGTAATATCATGCCCCCCCCTCCCCTCCCACGCTCCATTACCGCCTGCTGATGGCGCAAGAGAATACTCAATCTTTTCTCCAATAATTTGGGTTGCGATATCGGCGCCCTACGTTGACAAAACAAACGTCGCCAAATCAAGACTATGCACAAGTTAATCACTACCTAACCTCAGCCTAGCATAGGCTATAGCCGTTAGTCAAGGCGCCCGCGGCTTCCCGGATGGTATATACAACACAGACAGCGCGACCACTGCTAACATGACATTGAATTACACGAACTTGTAATGTGCAATGGCTGTTTTATCATTGTTCCTACCTCATAATCTGCCTTTATCTCATACTCAATTTTTTTCAGGTGGTACCTCGAAAAGTTTGAAGATTATCCAAAGAGCAGGAAGGCGATTATACCATTTATCATTTAATAGACCTACAATGTCAAGTTTCATAGCAAGATCCTTTATTTGGTCAAGTTTAGTGTAATTGAATAATAATCGTAAAATTGATGCATCCCCCTCCCCCAACCCCCACCCCAAATCTGCTTTGAAACAAATGTATTTGCCGACACTGTTAAAATCTTCCTAAACAATGTGGAGTTTTTCTTATTTATTCTGAATCAATTCATTCGCTTCGCTAAAATTAAATTCATAACTGGCTTACATTATTACCTTAACATGGTTTCATTTATTTTTAAATCGGTGAAAATCTGTAATAATAGATACACAACATAACTTAATTAAAGGAAATGGGGGACTTTTGGAGCGCTAGGTGGCAGCAGACTTACCAGGTAAATCCATCATACTCGGTAATTTGCGCATGCTCAGATCTGCATAAACAATGGAAATTTACCTGATAAGTCTGCTGCCACCTAGCGTGCCAAAGTCTCCCATTGGAATACAAATACAACTTTACATTCTCCAAAAAGAATTCAAAATGATCCTGAAGATTGAGGCAATAAAAACGACACAAACTGTAACAAAAAGATTAAATATTGGAGAGAAATGCACATAGAACAACTTACAACACTATACTGCATGAATATTTAGTTGTATCATATTTGATAAGCACTGTATACTCCTGGGGGAACATCAAAAGGCTACCCGGGCTGGATTCGAACATGTGACTCCTGCATTCTATCTTAACCACTAGACCACCAAGCAAGCCCTTTGACAAGAGAATCTTGTAAATAAGCAGCAACCTTTACAGAATATGAACTGGCTTCCCACTATCAAGCACACTCGGAGATCTAATAGGGGTAACACATCTGACTCTAAAATGCGGGGGTCGTGGGTTCGAATCCCACCTAAGTAGCCAATGGATTTGTTTCCTCTGCAGGACTCTGAGAGCACTGAGTAGTTGAGTAAAGTATACTGTTCAAAACGTCGAGACCACAGGTTCATCTCAGACCAACACTTCTCCCAAAAGAGTTGTATACATGTACATGGTTGTACCCGCAATTTGTCTACAATAGTTTTTCTTTTGATCCACACCGTGCACAGCTTTAAACACCACTTACGAGTAGACAGTGTTTATCATAGATCATTGTAAGGACAAAACTCAAATAGCAAGCTTTATCCCGTATGCACTAACATCAATTAAGCAACACTGCAACTCACAAACATAAGGCCTGCGTGTTACATACATATATATATATAAAATACTAAATAAAACATCCTTCTTATTTATCATAACTCATGATAAATTTATATAGTTTCTAGAATAGTAAGGTTACATTACTTTACAATTTTACAAAAATTACACCTTCCCCTCCCACGCCTTTCATCTTAATACTCAGAAAATTGTTTCTTTTAGTCCTACATTTAAGTAATTTATAAATCCGGATTAATGTAATGTAATCTGTAGATTAATGTACTTAAATGTATATGGATAATAATGTATTTTATAAAGAAATCCCTTAATCTAACTCACTGCTGTTTTACGTTCATGTTTTATTGAGGAAACTCAAACAACAATGAGCATAGGTATGAACTCATTGGTTATTCACATAAGAAATCAATATTTCTATATTACACAGAAGAAGAAAAAAAATAACTCTTAATTCCTTTTTTTTTTAAATACCTGATGTTTATGTAATGTGATTTTTAATAATTAGACTATAGGCCAATTTAACAAGTGGCAGCAGATTTGCATGGTCTTTCTTTTATCTGTGCATTTTTTTGTTGACTATCATTTCTCAAGGCACACTTCCTTCACTTTGATACTGTTGTTGTTATTGCCTAGAACATTGCATCTCATGTCTTATGAAATTAAAATAAACGACTGGTGAAATTCTGTGATATCAGTGTACAGGTCTTTAAAAAAATCGTCGAACATGCGTTTGCATTTACAGCATTGTCTCAGTGAATCAGTGAAGTGAATGGTCAAAATCACCTGACGACATCATCACAACGATCTTGGTTGCGCCATTTTGGAAGTCAGTGGCCCCCGAGTGTTACAGTGTAGTGTGCATTTTAGGCGGCGTAGCGTCTACACGCTTTAACCGTATAACTTAAACACACAATTTTGACTCCTAAAATAGCGGGCGTGTGAAATTGGTGCACGGAGTCAATATGATGAAACCAATAAATGTTGAAATTTATTAACAACTTTATATCAGAATACAATTAACCCAACCGGTTTGCATGTCTGTTTTAACGCTACATACAAAGTTTGGACCTGAAAACAAAACAGGTCCACATTATAATGTAAGGACTTGAAACATGTGTGTGTTTGTTTGTGTGGATTTGTTAAAAGCATAGAACCATACCCTATTTACTACAGTAATATTTCACATCTTTTCAATTCCTACAAAATTTTGCATTCTCATAGATATCTAAAATGTGCTAGAGTTGCTTTACTTCACTCTACCAGTATCAGAAAAGGTCGATCTTTATTGTGAATTTTGTAGTATAACGGAGTAGACTTCCCCCCGTTTTTTAATCATTTGTTTGAAGTGTCACTCTAAGAAAATGAGATCCAAGTGAATGAGTAACACCTACAGTCAAACCTCGTCTCAAGTATTCGTTCTCCAAAATTATTACTTATGAGTTGTAAAAAATTCTTCTTTAGAAATCACAGCTTCATCCTGTCAAGTCCAATACCTTTGGCACTGGTGATTGTAAAGATGCACCAAAACTGGTTGCATGTCCCGGTGCTACAACTCAACAACAACAAAAAGAAAGCTAGCCAAGCTGCTTCGAATCACTTTCTTGATAGACCTCACACAGAGGTCAAGAGAAGATTGCTCATTCTGGCCGTCCTTTGAAAAGGTCATTTTTTTAAACAATGGCTTAGGCTTGAGCTCTGGCTTAGGCTCTGGCTTTGGCTCTGGCTTAGGCACTGTCCACCTGTTTGAAGTCCAGCACCAAAAGTGCACATTTTCAAAAATAAAGTCTAAGTCTGAGATTCTCCCATTACTTCTTCATGTTTGTAAAATTATCAATTATAAACCACTAGGGAAACCGACTGGGTAAATTGTAAAAAATTTGGGGTTGAAAAAAGAAAAGTTTATTAGAGCAGGATTTGAACCAACGACCTCCGGAGTAACGTGTCGGCCCTCTACCAACTGAGCTATCTAGCCCTATGTTGGCGGTCTCCCTAATTTGTCAATATTTTTGTCCGGGGTGCCGGTCAGAAGCCATACGACTGTTTTTAATTCTAACATGGCGGTGGGATGACGCAATAAAAGGTCCAATGTGTTTCAAATTCCAAAGTTTTAGGTTATACTTTAAAGGTATTATATAGGATTGGTAAGGAAGAAAGATATTGTTAAATTTTAGTAGGAAAGCTTACTGATTATGTACATATACATATTGGAACCATTTTTTCTGTGAACATTTTCCTTTGAAATGAAGTCATATTAAACTATGTCTGAAAACCTATGTCTTTAAAAACGCAGCAGTTGTGTTCGGTTGTGCTGAAAATTGTGCATGATTTTTCACCGTTTTCTCCTGACTCACACAACAGAATAAGCCCAAATTTTCACATGTTTGTTATTTCATGTATATGGCTAATCACACAAACATGAACACTGTCTGTGACCAATTTGTCAGCTCTACCAATCCTGCAATAATACCTTTAAAAGGTACTACTCTGGAAGAAAATATATGCATTTAATTCCACCATTAAACAATTAGTTCATGATACATCTTTACACGCAATCCTCATTTTTCTCTTGCTTTCCCAAACTGCCCAAAAGAAGAAGGGGAAAAAGTAAAAACCTGATTTAAAAAAAATGTTTTAACGGTTATAATTAATAATGTTTTTATTTATACACTAATAACTAACCATATCTCCATAACAGTGCAAAATGCAATTTTTCTGGAAAATTTACACCCATAAAAACAAATGTTAATTAAAATTTGCTTTTAAAAGAACTAAAAGACTACACACAGAAAAATGAATTTAAAAAAAAAAGGAAAATTAAATATCTTTATTTTTCCTTCAATTATCAGTTACTCAAGAGTCCTTGCCCTCAACACTAAAGAGGACACCAATTTCTCAAATAATCCCTCCATGTTTACACTGAAAACTGATTTGCATGAGATTTCATTATCTGATCATGTCATGTCATTGAGAAATATGTATCTAAAAAAAGACATAATTTGTTGAAGGGAAGTTGAATTTTTGTTTTGTCTATCAACAAGGAATTAATGCTGACATTTTATAAATCCAATCAAAATGGAAAAATAAATCAGACTTTTAACGAATTCTAAAGAGATGTACATGTAATTTCATGGGCAAACAAATATTCTGTGATTGGAACAACTAGATTATTCACACAATACAATGTTTATTGAAATCATGATCAACCTAAAATCGGAAATTTAATGTACAATCGGAAATTTCATCTTTACATCAACCTCATATTTTCTTTGTTGACTCTATGTTATAACTGACTTGTCAAACGGGAAGAACATCTTCGGTTTTTAGAATAGTCAATTTTGAATCAATTCTTCCGCCTTCAATCTGTTCATTTAAAAACCGGTCTGTGAAAAGTACATCACAATGGGTAAACAAATGTTCAGGGAAAAAGAAAAACATTTACTTTGAATGCTTTATAAACACATTCATGTTGGTTTGTATTTATTTGTTTTAGTTATTTATTTAGTAATTCTGGTTTTGAAGCCAAGGACTCTCATAAAAGCAAACTTAATCAAAGCAAGAAACCCAATGGAGAGAAGACTCGAAGGAAGTTTCAGTTTTGGATTTGGGAGGAAAACCCAAGCCCCACAAAAATATTCCAGGGAAAGCCCACGCAGTCAAGAAGTATGAAAACCCAATCCACATCGTGCCCCAGCGGGATTTGAACCGGGGTCCTAGAGATGGAAGGCGAGGAAAGAAACAACTACACCAACCCGACCACACCCTATATTCCTTTTATAGAGAAACTTTTACTTTTTACACTGAAGAGCTTTTGAAATCATACCTAATTAAAAACAAAAAACAAATGCACTGTTACCACTGATATACCATGCCTGCAGGATCCAACAACAAAGCATTAGCATTGGTAGTATAGCTTTATACTGTAGGTAAGCCCACTACGACTAAGCCTACTTCACACAGTTTAACTATAGACAACCACAACTATCACATGTCCATAGGAAAATGCATTGAGCTAGTTTTTCTTTTGTGATTTTCTCAAACACTGATGTTGATTGGAAAAAACTAGGCCCCGACCAAATTCACAGTTTTTAAAAATTATCATATTTTTTCTGCGTATAAAACGTGGCTTATCCGTCTTTCAAAGGTGCATAAACATCACTGGGGGTTATATAACAGTGCACCTCATCTGGTGTCAGTTGAGATCAAATTGATGATCAACGAGTGTGAAACCTTACAACAATACTGTGAAATTATCCTTTCATTCGTACAGGGTAATCCTACATTAAAATCCTACAAAATAAAACCTACACATTGTAGTAGTTTTTAGTAAGCGAGCAAAGACAAAGTTTCTGAGAAACTGGGTGTTGCCAGTGCTGCTGTCCAAGGGGCAACAACTCAACTTGTACACGGCATTAGCGTGCACACCAGTGACAAAGTTTCCTAAAATTTCTAGGAGTTTGATTATAATGAGCATGCGCAGATAATCAGTCTTTAGTTCTCAAGTCGTTTACAAGCGCTTTGTGTATGTTATCACGAAATGCACTATTACTTTCACCAACAGAGGGCGTATGCTCTCATTTTTGCCTGATATTGTAGCATACAAATAGCGAGATAACGAAGACTAGCAGCCCATTTATTTGAAACGATGGGACCGCTTGAGTGTGTTGGTGAGCTCATTGTTTGTGCTTCGTGTAAAAAAAAGTGGAGGCGATGTCTTAAAAAAAAACTTTATAACAAAAATGAAAAGAAAATAATTTTAAAAACAGAAACGATGTTTAACTCATGATTAACAAATTCACAATCTCTTCACAGTGTGTGAAGTGCCATGTACCAACACAATGACCCCTATGTGGCGATGTACCAACAGTGAGTAGCCTAGTGGGCCTCTAGTGTGCGGGCAGGTCATGGTGGGTCTTATAGAGCGATGCGCCTTATACATTGAGTTGACACTAAATCATGTTTCAGTATCTTTGGGGTACACCGATTACCTTATACGCAGCAAAATAAGGCAGCTTCACTTCTGACGTTCACAGTTCGCGTCACAATGCAACATCATCTGTGGGATGACGCCAGTGCAAAATGGAGCACCAACAAATGACGTCAAATAGGTGATGGTGTAGTGAATTCCTTGCTACAAGAATAAATTAGGCCCAAGTATGTGGCCAGGTGTTTAATAATAAAGACTTCCTGGTGCGCAGAAGACGCACGTTTTTGTTCCCAACTTCTTTGATAATCACTGATGCATGACGACAACGAAGGACGCAAAGTAAGAGCAGCTTACTTCACGATCACTTCATGCTCAGCTCTTGTCCGACAAGGTTCAACTGAATCTTTAACGCAGACCGTTTTCCGTGACGACAACTTACTTTAGCCAATGTGGCGGGTTTGGAACTGGCTTGGTGGTGTTTTCCCCTTACAGGAAAGAACCTGCTCATTGGTTAAAGTTGTAAGTAAAATAAACTTTATTTAGCCTAGGCAGTTGCAGGCAATTTATATATTTGTAGGCCTCGGCAAATGCAGGCTGACTTAACTTAAATTTTGGTAAGGTTTTCAAAATTAATTAACACTTACCACAAAAATGGCATCACTGGGCTATTTGTGAATCTAATACTGAAAAGCTCCGGACGTTTTATTTTTTCTTTACAATTTAAAAGGTGTTTGACCACAATCACATGTGAACCAAATTTTTATACTGATCAAACATTTACCAAATGATAATATTCAGCTAAGAGCGCATGTTGTTGTTTTCATTCAAGTTAGTCTTTAAAGCACTACTTATGATAGCTTAAGAATCAGAAGCTGGTAAAATCAAGATTCTGACATGAGCAGGTGAACATATTATGTGTTGACTTACCAACAGGTAACCCAAGATTAGTGCCCAAACCGTCAAATGCGCTTACAGCTGCCCTTGTTTCTTGTCGCAGTTATCGCAAACTCGTACTGCTTCATCCCAGCCCCTAGAGGGCACTGGTCGAAGGTTCATGGAGCACTCGCTGCACACCCCCTTCCCGCAGGCTCGACAGTGATGCTTGCTCATCTTGATTGTAAACTCTATCTGGCAGCAGGAGCAGATGATGATGTCACTGTCTGGCACCCAGTAGGCTGGGCGGGCAGCATCCAACATGAAACCTGAGGAAGGATGATGGGTACATGCTAATAATGAATACTCTAAGTGATGTGATACATCTTTACAGACCATTTACTATAGAATCATCACTGTACACCCAGAAATGTGTCGTACTATTGTGTTTTTGACACACGTTCTTCAGTAAAAGCGTTTGAAAAACAATTCGAATCAGAAAGTAGATTTCGTTTTGACTGATCATCAGCCTTGTTGCATATGGGCCCAAACGTGCTCTGTTTTTTAGAAATCCACTTGCGCCTTGTAGGATAACTAAGAAACTATACAGTTACAAGGAAATAAGTCCAGGGTGCACAAATGACGTTTGACAATAAATCTTGAACTGTTTTGCTAGATTTTGCTTATTTCTTACCCAGAGGATACTGTATGGCAGTCCCAAGCACATTGAATGTTGATTGTACAACCTCTCCCATCTTTCTGGCTGTTACTGGCTCTTCAAATGACTCCTCCAGAGCACTACCCCCTAGAATGGAATAAGAAGGACTGCATTGTAATACAGTATATGTGACACCCTACCCTATGCCAAAATCAAGCAGCATTTGGAAATAGAGAATTTGCATTAACAGTAACAACAAACAAAACATATCATTGTGATATCAACGTATGTGATGTCTTATAGAAACAGTTACATTTATGGCCCTCATTAGGAAAGCTTTTATTCTCATCTATTTGATGAGCAAATCAAGTTTTTGGCAGGAAGTGCCTGGTAAGGGCATGGAGCATGACATATAACACAAATGTTACTTGGAAACCTATGATGATGGAAACTGCTTAGGGCACCAACCATCCTAAACGTTAGATTTTATTCAAAAGTTTAGTAGGAAAAATTTTAGGAGGAAAAGTTTGTGGAAAAATAATAGTTAGTAAACATATTTGATAAAGTTTAGGCCTTTCATTGGCAAGCATTGAATTGACACAATTATGCAAGGATAGTGTCACAAGCTCCAGCAGCGCCCTCACTGAGGTTAAAGGTCAACTGATTATAGCCCAGAGTTGTGCGTGGTGTGTACACACACGCACATTTTCAATTGTTTGACGTCAGTGAGGGTGGCCAACGCCAGGGGTCTTTTCACACGACGTCATCACCCACAATAAATATTGGTTGCACCACTTTAGGAATCAGAGTCCCTGTTGTTACTGTGTAGTGTACATTTTCAGGGGACGAGTGCATGGTTAAAATTGCACCATATCTTTTCCATGTTTAGTCCTCTCTCGTATTAACTATGGCAATCTCCTTTTATTTGGTGCCACGTCATATGAATTGGACAGAGTTCAAAGATTACAAAATAGTGCAGCTCGTTTAATATGTTCCACACCCTTGAGAGAACATATTACCCCCATCACTTAGGGAACTTCATTGGCTACCGATTAGAGAACGGATTCATTTTAAGATTGCTCTTCTTGTTTTTAAAGGCTTGAACAAAACTACTCCGCGATATATTTCCACTTTACTGTCACATTACACTCCACCACGATTTCTTCGGTCCACACTTGACATCACTCGCTTGAATGTTCCCCGAGCAAACAAAGTTCTTGGTCAAAACGCCTTCAGTGTAGCTGGGCCAATGATTTGGAACAATCTTCCTACTGTCATTAGAGAATCTGTTACTTTATCTACATTTTGTAAAGCTCTAAAGACTCACCTTTTTCCATGTTAATTGCTTTTATGTGCGCTATGATCTTGATGGAATAGCGCCTTATAAATTTTAATTGTTATGTTATGTTATGCAATTTAACTCCCAAAATGGCAAACCATGGGCAGACAGTAGCCACGTGTGGCGCCAGTTCAAGGGGTCAAAATGTGGCATTTTCAAAGCTATCCACACAAAAACAAATTTAAAAGGAAGCCTGGATTCAGACCAAGCCCTCTACAAAACTCAATAACTGGCTAAATTTTGCTGTTGACAGAAGGTAAAATTTTGTCAGTTTGTGTAAAAAAACTCGTAGAATTTCTTGGCTTCAAAGCAAGACTTTTCATTTTACATTTCTATTTGATGAAACATGTAGCACCAGAATTAGCAACAGAAATGTCTATTTTCAACTTTGTCTCCTCCCTCGTTTGATCTATCATTTTGCTTCCTTCCCCCTTACCTTGGCATTTCGTCATGTAGCACCGTTCACACGCCCTGACAGGCTTGTCACCCCAGCCTCTCTCAGGAACGGGCATCTGATGAGCGGAACAATCATCACAGAAACCCTCACCGCAAGCTCGGCAATGATGTATCTTCTCGCTCTCACCAAACGAATGAGAACACATGTAACATTCCTGAGGACAAGGAAAAGAAGCGTTCAATGCTGGGATCACATCAAGAGAGAACTGGACTGTGTTTGTGGCGCTATGGTCAGATGCTTAGACTGCAGGACTTGCCATCACATGATTGTGTGTTCATAATAATAATACTAGGTTCTTATTTAACACTCATATCTTAGCAGCTGGATCAAGGTGCCTTGCAACACCTGGGCATCAGGCATAGTTGGACATTTCCTCTAACTTTCTCAACTCCCTGGTGAGCATTCAACCCCAAACTGCTTAAATTAATGCTAAGCGGTTAATTCAAACCAATACTGTCTCAGTCTTCTCAGGTTCCAATTTATACACCTGGGTTAAGAGAAGCAGTAATGGTTAAGTGCCTTGCTCAAGGACACAAGTGTCATGATGACCGGGAATTGAACCCACTCTCTGATGATTCAACCATCAGAACTTGAGTCTGATGCACTAGACCACTCAGCTACAACACGCCAGGACATGCCACCTGTTCAACTCCTAGGCTCCCCAAGGCTTCAAAATACACAAAATAACAATCCTAGTTTAGTTACTGACTCTGGTGCACTCATCATTATTACAAGCTCCAAGAAAGTTAGCTCAATGGAAAGTCAGTGACATAACTGCCAAGTCAAGAGTTAATGAACGTGGTCAGTTATTGTACGGGAGTTACACGTCTTGTACATTGTGTCATGCACGAAGCACCCAGGAAACTTGGTGTGTAATGATGTTCACTTTATGCAACAAATCTAAGGATGTTCATTCGAATTATAGATTATAATTTGTGAGTATTTTGAAACTTTAGTTGGAAATTTTGCAATTTAATTTAGTAAGTAACCCTCCTACTATCTGGTAGACTGTTGAACCCACTGTTTCACCAACCAAAACTATTTACACGCTTCACTGGTCATGCAAGGTTGAGTTCACTTTTGTCCACGGGTAAAGCTTAGAGTGTGTACAAAGCTATGTTTAAGTCTGAGGCACGAATGGTTTCAATAGTTTTAAATAGACAGACAGAGATTTAATTATTAAAGGTGCGTTGAGTTACGTTAATCTCAGCATTGGGTCTCCAGTAGGCTGGTGCAATCTGGTCGGTCATCCACTGTGTAACCATTTGAGTTGGTCGAGCGCTGACTGAGCCAACTGTCTGTATGACTGATGAGAGACCATCCACTACTCGCCTGGCTGCATTATGGGTACCCTGAAGTACAGTGCAACCCTTGAACAAGATAAGAGATAAAGGACACAATCAAAACCAAACCGTGGTGATTAGCCTTTTTGGAGGTATGGTGGACACTACAGGAGTGCACTGTTTGGTTAGGGTGTATCAGACAAATGTACCCAAACAAAATACTTTAATATGTTAATTTTTAATAGATGTTAATTTTGCATCGCGGATAAAGAATATTAATTTTGGTTTTACCTTACACCGATGTGTGTTAGCACTGTATACTCAGTACAAAATAGTGTCATACTATTGTGTGTACCATATCTCAAAATGGCTTATGGACACTTGTTATGGAGGGTGAGGCTTATTGGATCAGTCTATTTCTGAACCAATGTGTGTGATGAAGAACAAAAAATCAGATTTGGTGTCAACCTTTCTTACCCCTGGCCAGACATGTCTGAGCTCGGTCCTGACTGCAGTCTGTTCTGGGTCTAGATTACCGTACCAGTGTTGTCTGCTACGGTAGATGATCCCACAGTTTGGGCACTCCAAAACATATCTACAACACAACATCATAATCAGAATGATTTTTTTATAATTTAAAGCAGGGGTCCAAATTAAATTCAGCAGGGATAGTTTTAAAAGAATAAGTTACTGGCCCGTCACAAAATTTGGTGGCCCAATATAATTTTTCAGTGTAAATCTGTTTAACATTATTATGGTATTAAGTCAAATATAAATATACATAATGTCCAACTGCAAGTCTACAATATGAAAAAAGGTAGGAAAACTCGAGTTCACGGACAGACCTACATAAATATATAGAATTTTTCAGACTAATTAATTGATTGATTTGATTTCTTGATTTATTCAAAAAGGAACATACCCCATTACCCTTGAGAAAGGTTACAGCAATATTTAAGATAATACAATGAGGTTTTCTTCGTGAAGGAAGAGTTAGCAAAAAGCATTCATTTTAAACTAATTGCTTGTAGCATTGATTTCCTTTAACTTAGCAGACATGTACATAAACTTGGGTAAGCAATAAACAGTACCTGTTTCCTGAGATCTCATTACAAAATAAATTTGTCTCTTTCCGATAACATACTAAATTCTGCATTACTTTTACAAACAGTATCATACAATATTATTCTCAAAGAAGTTTACACCAGACAAGAAAATACAAAGTGCAATCTTAATAACAATCTTACTATCAATTTCCTGAGGGCAAAAACAATCATAAATCAGATTAAAATAGAAAGAATATCATGCCTGTATTGCAATTACAGACAAACACATTTCCTAAAGCAAACCATTGCTGCCTTTTTAACTTTTTAGTAAAATGTCAAACAAATACATGTAGGAACAAATTATTTATTGTTTGCTAAAAAAAAGGAGCATCAATTGCAAAAACATATTGGTCATACTTGATAACAAGAAAACTAATACAATATAACAGTCCCATTTCTTTAAACTTTACAATTATTTCCCAACTTTCTCCAGATACCAATTCCTATATCCTTTTATGAAAGATCCCTGATGTTGAATGATCAACTTACCCAGACCAAGCGTACTTGACGAGACCAAGCCAAGATGTATCGCCTGAAGATGAAGTCTTAGGGACTACTAAGACTTCCTCACCTCGTCCGTAACAAGCCTGTCAAATTAGAATTATTTCATTTAAATTAAGAATGCTGCTGTTACCATTAATGCAAAGAACCAACAAACTGTATTGACCCCTTGCATAATGCAGAACACACTTACACGCACCAATCTTGTCTGATGCTGATAATGGTAGTGTACCTCGTCAGCATAGTGTGCGAGGTTATCCTTACTGCTGTTCATCATAACAACAAGCATCACATGAAAAACAGTCTCTGGCCTGTTATGTCATAAGGTGCATGCATAGCCTCTTTACCTCATTACCATTTACAAACCTCATTATCAAACTGATGCTGATCTCCTCAGTGTGCCTCAGCAACATGCCTCAGCTGAGTGTGAGGTTATTCTTACTGTCGTTCATCATAATGCTACAGCAAAAAAACAACAACCTCCGGCCTGTTATGTCATAAGGCGCATGCATAGCCTCCTTCTTACCCCAATGTCATTTATAAACCTCATTATCAAACCGATGCTGACCTCCACAGTGTGCCTCAGCAACATGCCTCAGCATTGTGTGTGAGGTTATCCTCATTGGGGTTCAATGTACAGCTCCAGCTAGTGTCACATAAAAAGACTACAATCTCACGCTTGATATTCGGGAAGGTAACGCGCATTGCCTCTTTCTTACCTTGCATGTAAATACCTCATTATCATACTGATGCTGATAGCGACAGCGAGCCTCAGCATAGTGTGTGAGGTTATCCTTGGTGTGGTTCATCGTGCAGCTACAGCGAGCGTCACATGACAAGCATCGAGCTGAACAGGTGAAATACTCATCTGGGAAGGTGGAGGGAACTGTAGCATCGATTTCACCACTGAATTTGTCATTCAACACCTGCAAGAAATATTTGGAAAAGTGTTTTCAAAACTACAAGCGATTATGATGATCCTCTTCAGAATTTAACAAATAATTTTAAAGCTTACTTTTTGTTCTATACTACTGATCAGTGAAACAAAGAAGTACATGATTAAGAAAACATTTTATGTAGACACTGAATTTACGGTGTCAGGTTAATTGATTTTAGAATCTTTCATGTTGGCAGTCTCCCTTTTTGTCAATATCTTTGTTCAGGGGTGCCAGTCAGAAGCTATACAACCTGTAATCATCGTATAGCCAGGGATCACACTCAAGTTTACGATACAACCTGGGAAGTGGCAGCAGACTTCTGAATGGCACCCGAACAAAGATCTTGACAAAATAGGGAGACCGCTAACATTAAGGCTAGATAGCTCAGTTAGTAGAGCGCCAGCACATTATTCCGAATCCAGAGGTAGCAGGTTCAAGTCCAGCTCTAGTAAATTTGAACCCCAAATTACCCAAACATGTATACATACATGTAAGAACAGCAACAAGAAAACTGACCCCCGCTCACAAGTTAAACGCAAGCAAGATGGCAAATGCAAATGCCATAACAAGTGCTTAAGAAATATGACTAGACTCGTAGATACTCTCACCTTGAGGGCGCTGTACACAACTGCTGGTGGTCGAGGTGACCTGACACTGCTGTTTCGTACATGGGACAATATAGCCCTGCGTAGTCCCCTGAAGTCTGTTGGTGGAGTGGCAGATTGCGTCCCTATGTACTGCACACAGCTGAATGCGTCTATGTTATGGCCGTATTCCTTGAAGCGTTCCCGCAGGATGGTGTCTGGTGATACAGTTAGGCTGTCTCCCGTTGAAGGTTGATCTTTGGAAGGAGAACACACATTTGGTTTTCGAAATTAATATCTGCTGGGTACGAAATAAACTGACAAGATGCATCGCAAAGCAGTGAACGATTTCCCTTGTACGGCAGAGCAAAATGCTCAACAAAAAGAATCAGTCGCAACTCCAAAACACTGTTTGTTTCTCAATATTGGCATTCAGTGTGTATAAAACAAGTTAAATTGGTCACTGCACAATTGACCTTAAACATTGACGTCATCACACCACCATCTTAGAGGTAAAACAATGATGCGGCAATGGAAAATGCACAGCGCACAAGATGGGCAGATGAGCAACCTTCTTTTGACCTTCAGCCGAGGGCGCTCTACTCAAATGATGTCATGTAAAACATTCAAGTGACATTTGTAGCTCCATCTACATACACATATGGGTACATGTGCCACCATAGTTCCAATTGCAAGAAAATAATTTGGGAATCAACAAACTACAACACAAAAAGAACAGATATAGACCAATATAAACTTCCTCCCAACATCTTCGCTCATCACCCATAGCACACCTGCAACTAGCTCATCACCCATAGCACACCTGCAACTAGCTCATCACCCATAGCACACCTGCAACTAGCTCATCACCCATAGCACACCTGCAACTAGCTCATCACCCATAGCACACCTGCAACTAGCTCATCACCCATAGCACACCTGCAACTAGCTCATCACCCATAGCACACCTGCAACTAGCTCATCACCCATAGCACACCTGCAACTAGCTCATCACCCATAGCACACCTGCAACTAGCTCATCACCCATAGCACACCTGCAACTAGCTCATCACCCATAGCACACCTGCAACTAGCTCATCACCCATAGCACACCTGCAACTAGCTCATCACCCATAGCACACCTGCAACTAGCTCATCACCCATAGCACACCTGCAACTAGCTCATCACCCATAGCACACCTGCAACTAGCTCATCACCCATAGCACACCTGCAACTAGCTCATCACCCATAGCACACCTGCAACTAGCTCATCACCCATAGCACACCTGCAACTAGCTCATCACCCATAGCACACCTGCAACTAGCTCATCACCCATAGCACACCTGCAACTAGCTCATCACCCATAGCACACCTGCAACTAGCTCATCACCCATAGCACACCTGCAACTAGCTCATCACCCATAGCACACCTGCAACTAGCTCATCACCCATAGCACACCTGCAACTAGCTCATCACCCATAGCACACCTGCAACTAGCTCATCACCCATAGCACACCTGCAACTAGCTCATCACCCATAGCACACCTGCCAACTAGCTCATCACCCATAGCACACCTGCAACTAGCTCATCACCCATAGCACACCTGCCAACTAGCTCATCACCCATAGCACACCTGCAACTAGCTCATCACCCATAGCACACCTGCAACTAGCTCATCACCCATAGCACACCTGCCAACTAGCTCATCACCCATAGCACACCTGCAACTAGCTCATCACCCATAGCACACCTGCAACTAGCTCATCACCCATAGCACACATGCAACTAGCTCATCACCCATAGCACACCTGCAACTAGCTCATCACCCATAGCACACCTGCAACTAGCTCATCACCCATAGCACACCTGCAACTAGCTCATCACCCATAGCACACCTGCAACTAGCTCATCACCCATAGCACACCTGCCAACTAGCTCATCACCCATAGCACACCTGCAACTAGCTCATCACCCATAGCACACCTGCAACTAGCTCATCACCCATAGCACACCTGCCAACTAGCTCATCACCCATAGCACACCTGCAACTAGCTCATCACCCATAGCACACCTGCCAACTAGCTCATCACCCATAGCACACCTGCAACTAGCTCATCACCCATAGCACACCTGCAACTAGCTCATCACCCATAGCACACCTGCCAACTAGCTCATCACCCATAGCACACCTGCAACTAGCTCATCACCCATAGCACACCTGCAACTAGCTCATCACCCATAGCACACCTGCAACTAGCTCATCACCCATAGCACACCTGCAACTAGCTCATCACCCATAGCACACCTGCAACTAGCTCATCACCCATAGCACACCTGCAACTAGCTCATCACCCATAGCACACCTGCAACTAGCTCATCACCCATAGCACACCTGCAACTAGCTCATCACCCATAGCACACCTGCAACTAGCTCATCACCCATAGCACACCTGCAACTAGCTCATCACCCATAGCACACCTGCAACTAGCTCATCACCCATAGCACACCTGCCAACTAACTCATCACCCATAGCACACCTGCAACTAGCTCATCACCCATAGCACACCTGCAACTAGCTCATCACCCATAGCACACCTGCAACTAGCTCATCACCCATAGCACACCTGCAACTAGCTCATCACCCATAGCACACCTGCAACTAGCTCATCACCCATAGCACACCTGCAACTAGCTCATCACCCATAGCACACCTGCAACTAGCTCATCACCCATAGCACACCTGCAACTAGCTCATCACCCATAGCACACCTGCAACTAGCTCATCACCCATAGCACACCTGCAACTAGCTCATCACCCATAGCACACCTGCAACTAGCTCATCACCCATAGCACACCTGCAACTAGCTCATCACCCATAGCACACCTGCAACTAGCTCATCACCCATAGCACACCTGCAACTAGCTCATCACCCATAGCACACCTGCAACTAGCTCATCACCCATAGCACACCTGCAACTAGCTCATCACCCATAGCACACCTGCCAACTAGCTCATCACCCATAGCACACCTGCAACTAGCTCATCACCCATAGCACACCTGCAACTAGCTCATCACCCATAGCACACCTGCAACTAGCTCATCACCCATAGCACACCTGCAACTAGCTCATCACCCATAGCACACCTGCAACTAGCTCATCACCCATAGCACACCTGCAACTAGCTCATCACCCATAGCACACCTGCAACTAGCTCATCACCCATAGCACACCTGCAACTAGCTCATCACCCATAGCACACCTGCAACTAGCTCATCACCCATAGCACACCTGCAACTAGCTCATCACCCATAGCACACCTGCAACTAGCTCATCACCCATAGCACACCTGCAACTAGCTCATCACCCATAGCACACCTGCAACTAGCTCATCACCCATAGCACACCTGCAACTAGCTCATCACCCATAGCACACCTGCCAACTAGCTCATCACCCATAGCACACCTGCAACTAGCTCATCACCCATAGCACACCTGCAACTAGCTCATCACCCATAGCACACCTGCCAACTAGCTCATCACCCATAGCACACCTGCAACTAGCTCATCACCCATAGCACACCTGCAACTAGCTCATCACCCATAGCACACCTGCAACTAGCTCATCACCCATAGCACACCTGCAACTAGCTCATCACCCATAGCACACCTGCAACTAGCTCATCACCCATAGCACACCTGCAACTAGCTCATCACCCATAGCACACCTGCAACTAGCTCATCACCCATAGCACACCTGCCAACTAGCTCATCACCCATAGCACACCTGCAACTAGCTCATCACCCATAGCACACCTGCAACTAGCTCATCACCCATAGCACACCTGCCAACTAGCTCATCACCCATAGCACACCTGCAACTAGCTCATCACCCATAGCACACCTGCAACTAGCTCATCACCCATAGCACACCTGCAACTAGCTCATCACCCATAGCACACCTGCAACTAGCTCATCACCCATAGCACACCTGCAACTAGCTCATCACCCATAGCACACCTGCAACTAGCTCATCACCCATAGCACACCTGCAACTAGCTCATCACCCATAGCACACCTGCAACTAGCTCATCACCCATAGCACACCTGCAACTAGCTCATCACCCATAGCACACCTGCAACTAGCTCATCACCCATAGCACACCTGCAACTAGCTCATCACCCATAGCACACCTGCAACTAGCTCATCACCCATAGCACACCTGCAACTAGCTCATCACCCATAGCACACCTGCCAACTAGCTCATCACCCATAGCACACCTGCAACTAGCTCATCACCCATAGCACACCTGCAACTAGCTCATCACCCATAGCACACCTGCAACTAGCTCATCACCCATAGCACACCTGCAACTAGCTCATCACCCATAGCACACCTGCCAACTAGCTCATCACCCATAGCACACCTGCCAACTAGCTCATCACCCATAGCACACCTGCAACTAGCTCATCACCCATAGCACACCTGCAACTAGCTCATCACCCATAGCACACCTGCAACTAGCTCATCACCCATAGCACACCTGCAACTAGCTCATCACCCATAGCACACCTGCAACTAGCTCATCACCCATAGCACACCTGCAACTAGCTCATCACCCATAGCACACCTGCAACTAGCTCATCACCCATAGCACACCTGCAACTAGCTCATCACCCATAGCACACCTGCAACTAGCTCATCACCCATAGCACACCTGCAACTAGCTCATCACCCATAGCACACCTGCAACTAGCTCATCACCCATAGCACACCTGCCAACTAGCTCATCACCCATAGCACACCTGCCAACTAGCTCATCACCCATAGCACACCTGCCAACTAGCTCATCACCCATAGCACACCTGCCAACTAGCTCATCACCCATAGCACACCTGCAACTAGCTCATCACCCATAGCACACCTGCAACTAGCTCATCACCCATAGCACACCTGCAACTAGCTCATCACCCATAGCACACCTGCAACTAGCTCATCACCCATAGCACACCTGCCAACTAGCTCATCACCCATAGCACACCTGCCAACTAGCTCATCACCCATAGCACACCTGCCAACTAGCTCATCACCCATAGCACACCTGCCAACTAGCTCATCACCCATAGCACACCTGCCAACTAGCTCATCACCCATAGCACACCTGCCAACTAGCTCATCACCCATAGCACACCTGCAACTAGCTCATCACCCATAGCACACCTGCAACTAGCTCATCACCCATAGCACACCTGCAACTAGCTCATCACCCATAGCACACCTGCAACTAGCTCATCACCCATAGCACACCTGCAACTAGCTCATCACCCATAGCACACCTGCAACTAGCTCATCACCCATAGCACACCTGCAACTAGCTCATCACCCATAGCACACCTGCAACTAGCTCATCACCCATAGCACACCTGCAACTAGCTCATCACCCATAGCACACCTGCAACTAGCTCATCACCCATAGCACACCTGCAACTAGCTCATCACCCATAGCACACCTGCAACTAGCTCATCACCCATAGCACACCTGCAACTAGCTCATCACCCATAGCACACCTGCAACTAGCTCATCACCCATAGCACACCTGCAACTAGCTCATCACCCATAGCACACCTGCAACTAGCTCATCACCCATAGCACACCTGCAACTAGCTCATCACCCATAGCACACCTGCAACTAGCTCATCACCCATAGCACACCTGCAACTAGCTCATCACCCATAGCACACCTGCCAACTAGCTCATCACCCATAGCACACCTGCCAACTAGCTCATCACCCATAGCACACCTGCCAACTAGCTCATCACCCATAGCACACCTGCCAACTAGCTCATCACCCATAGCACACCTGCAACTAGCTCATCACCCATAGCACACCTGCAACTAGCTCATCACCCATAGCACACCTGCAACTAGCTCATCACCCATAGCACACCTGCAACTAGCTCATCACCCATAGCACACCTGCCAACTAGCTCATCACCCATAGCACACCTGCCAACTAGCTCATCACCCATAGCACACCTGCCAACTAGCTCATCACCCATAGCACACCTGCCAACTAGCTCATCACCCATAGCACACCTGCCAACTAGCTCATCACCCATAGCACACCTGCAACTAGCTCATCACCCATAGCACACCTGCAACTAGCTCATCACCCATAGCACACCTGCCAACTAGCTCATCACCCATAGCACACCTGCCAACTAGCTCATCACCCATAGCACACCTGCAACTAGCTCATCACCCATAGCACACCTGCCAACTAGCTCATCACCCATAGCACACCTGCAACTAGCTCATTACCCATAGCACACCTGCAACTAGCTCATCACCCATAGCACACCTGCAACTAGCTCATCACCCATAGCACACCTGCAACTAGCTCATCACCCATAGCACACCTGCAACTAGCTCATCACCCATAGCACACCTGCAACTAGCTCATCACCCATAGCACACCTGCAACTAGCTCATCACCCATAGCACACCTGCAACTAGCTCATCACCCATAGCACACCTGCAACTAGCTCATCACCCATAGCACACCTGCAACTAGCTCATCACCCATAGCACACCTGCAACTAGCTCATCACCCATAGCACACCTGCAACTAGCTCATCACCCATAGCACACCTGCAACTAGCTCATCACCCATAGCACACCTGCAACTAGCTCATCACCCATAGCACACCTGCAACTAGCTCATCACCCATAGCACACCTGCAACTAGCTCATCACCCATAGCACACCTGCAACTAGCTCATCACCCATAGCACACCTGCAACTAGCTCCTGGTCCCCATACTCGTACTCGCTACGGTCATTGAGCCTTCTCCGTTTGTACCCCAAAACTTTGGAACAATCTCCCAATCATCATACATATATTGAAAACATATCTTTTTATTTCAACTTTATGATTGCTCCCTCTTTAGATGTTTATTAAGCTATTGTTTGTTTTTTGTAATTATTTGTAAAGCGCTTTAGAAACACTGCGCATAAAGCGCTGTATAATTGTTGATTTTTAGTATTATTTTTTTAGTATTATAATGATAAAAGAAATACCTACCACCTCCTAGAGGAACAGTATGAGTTGTCTCTTGAAACACAATGACAGCAGGCCCTAGGCTAGTCAAGGACCCACTGAGATGACCCCTCTCTGATGCCGCCTTCAACTCGAGATTGAAATGTCTACTGTATGCCTTGGATGCGTCCCCAAGAAACTGAAACAGGTCTCTGTGCAGTCGGTCTGCCCTCGTACGGTAGATGACCACGTCGGAGATTGCCAACACCTTCAGGAGCAGACGGGTGCGTTGGTTCTCGTTGTTAGAAATCCCCTGTAGGCCCTCGGTGTCCGTGACGATGATGTTAGTCGCCGTGTCGTAAGCGGCCCAGATGCCGATGGTGCAGGAGTCCTGCGCTGGAGATGTGCGGAAGATGTCTTGCCCCCCGAAGAAGGTGTGGTTGAGAGTGTGGGATTTACCATCTCCTGTATTGCCAAAGATGGAGACAACTTTGACGAGGGAAGTTAAGGGACATCCCAGAAACTCGGCAAACCTCTCAGTTGATTCAACCTATCAGAAGAAAAAAAAACGTCCAAAAGATCGAATGCACATTAACTCTATGCAAAAACTAAAATTTTAAGTCATTGTCAATGTGGGATGTACAGCTGTTTGAAAACAACATTGCAAACTATAAATTTTAACCAGTTTACAAAGAAACACTGTAAAATGCTTCAAATAGACAAAATATTTATAAACAAATTGCATCTATTGCGCAACGTGATCAACCGATATCGCAGATCAACAAAAAACATACCATTCCAAATACAAGGATCTGAGTGAGTTAAATGTAAAACAATGCATTTTGTTCATGTAATTCCGCAGAATATATCCACTCCTCTGGCTTTTCTATTTCACTCAGCTTGGCCTCATGAAAAGGAATAGTCCAGATTTCACAATTTTTACAGTCGATATGATTTAGTTCTAACATTAACATGTACTATAGATCAATGTGCCGTTTAAAATATTATTTTTAAGCACCTGAAGATTTTCATTTTCATCAACCAGCAGGAATCCTGGGGAGTACTTGATGGCTGGCTCCTTGGCAATCTGCTGGCTTCTCACAGCACCTCCATCTTCCCTCAAAACTCCTTGAATGTTCATTTTCTTCCTGCTGAAGCTTCCCCTTGGTGAGTCGACCTGATGGTCGCTGTCTCCCTCATTGGAACTGATCGAATTCTGAGATGTTCCCATCACTGAAGCAATCGGTTTGATCAGGTTGGTCTCTCTGCCTGAGCTGGATAACGAGACTGCCAGCTTTGGCTTTGGGTTGGATCCACTCCTCGAATGATCAACAACGGACCGCACTTGCCTGGCGCTGGTGTCCTTAACCGTGGAAGTTTGTACCAATACTGGCTTCGGAGAAACTGGCTGCGCTCCCATTGGTTGCCTACTTAGTTCTTGTTTTGCTGGGGCTTGGGCATTTCTCTCTCTCTGACGTGGCGCTGCCGTTGGTCGTTTGGGTTGAGATTCTGGTTGTGAGGGTGTTCCGGTTGGTCGGCAAGCAACTGAGCTTTCTTGGGCAATGAAATGCCCAGAGCTGAACGACAGAGCCTCCAGTTCTTGGGATCCATCAAAGTGGTTGTCCTTGAGGTCACGCTCCTCTAATTTCTGATTTATCGATGACCTTTCAAGGGCTTCCTCAAGACTCCGGAACTCGTTACTCGATAATTCATCCATTGAAGAAACTCTAAAATCACTTGACAGTTCCCCGGTTAAGTGAATGTTAAAATCGGGTGGGTTTTCAAGTTTCTCTAAAACTGGCAAGGTCGAGAGTGAATCGAGACCTATGGCACTTTGGAATTCCTCATCCGTGGATGAAGAGCATCTCTTTGAAACACTAGATAAGTCAACTGCTTCTGCGAAAGTTTCATGAAATACAAGACCTCTTTCCAGTTTGTCATTAGTCGCTGGAGATATTTTTGATGTAAGTTCTTCAGTGTTCATTACTTCCGAGTCCGAAGATTTTTTTGGAATGGAACGACGGTGATGTTTTGTTAACTTCCCCCAGTGAACATTTCTATTACATTCCCCGCATAGAACACCCTGACACTCAATACACGAAAACTCTGCAGGATTCACAGGGCTGCACCACATTCCACATTGCTGAACGTTTTCAGGAAACTTGACTTGCAGGATTCTAACCCGGTCGTGGTCCGCGAACTTGGAGTTGCTGGCATGCAGGATTTCCTCGCACTCGACGCACTGCCTTGTCCCACAATCAAAACAATGAAATTCAGCTTTGGACCCGCTGCAGGAAAATCGCTCTTGGCACACTCGCTTGGAACCCGAAGTTTTATTTTGATCACTGGTTATCATGCGAGAAGCCATACTACAACCCCCCAGATCGATGCAAGGTATCTGGAATAATCATAATTAGACACGATCGAAATTTGATGAGAAAAGTACGTCAGCTGTCCAGAACTATTTTAATAAAAACTATTTTGAGACGATGACACCGTAAGAATAAGCGGCTCCCAGATTGTATTTAGTGGTATTTCCAGGAAAAGCAGTCTGGGTACCGTACTGATAAAAACAACAACAATTTGGCCAAAGCAATAAAAATACTTGTTTCCTACCATGGTTATCATGATAGTCTGTAGTCGAATTGAGTTTGTATTGTGAGTAATCCATGCAGTTCTAGGTGTCAAACTGTCAGGGGATGCCGCATCAGCTGACGTCACTGGTCATTAACTTTGTGTAGGTGGTAATGAGCTAGCGTAAAGCAAAATACAAGAAACCTTGGAGCTCCCACTAGGTAGGCAATACAGCGAGTTATCTGCACGGGTCTAACTCAAGGTCTGGGTCCAATTTCATGACCCTGCTTGGTGCTTACTGCGGAATTTTGTGCTTACGGCCCATAGAATCATGACGTTTACAGAGCGCCATAAGCGCAGAGTTATGTGGTATGCAGCACAATGAAATTGGGCAATGATAGTCCTTGAGCAACCTAAGCAGGTTGTAAAGAATGCCAGATTAAGGGGCATGGGCAAAAATTAAAATAAACAATAAGTATGTACAGGAAACTAAGTATTTTTCATTCAAACTCTCATGTTACACCTTCCTGTGCAACTGCAAGTATTCATAACATTTCTGGAACAATAACATTTTCGAGATGTGGAATCATCTAGTATGAGGGAAACAAAAGTTAATCTTGATTGTCCTTTATGTTAGGGGAAAAAATATGAAGTATAGAGAAAGTTATGGCTTCCGTCTCGGAGAGTGCTCAATAGACCCCTTGCATATGACGTCACAAGCCTGAAACAGCGCCCTCACTGAGGTCAATGAAGACCTAGCATTTGCTGAGAGTTGTGCGCAGCGCAAACACATTTCCATTGTTTGATCTCAGCAATGGCAACCAATGCAAGGGGTCTATTCTTTAATTCAAATAAGTAGGACGCAAAAGAACAAAACAACAAAAGCAGTCATACGCAGAGCGTACAACATTCTGGTAACTGGTATTTTCTGATTTAATTTCTGTGCACAACATTCAAACATGATGTTTTATATACAAACTTTACAAAGAACATAAAAACAATTTTCCAAACTTTCTTATAATTATATCACAACTGAACATAAGACAGTGCTCATATGGTTTATATACAGCTACACTATAGTACAACATTTGGCTTTGTTGGATCTTTACATAAAACAATTAAGCTGCGATACATTCCAATAAAAGTGGCCCTAATTCTTTAAAACTACCTTACATAGCAACCTATGTACAAACCCATCAACTGAAAATTTAAATTTTATGTTCAATCAAAGATTCAGTCAAATCGTTGTTTGCTTCTCTTGACACGTGCCTTTCAAAAGTCAAAATGAAAACTTGTTTTAATAGATGTTATCATTGCATCTGGGATAAAGTATAGTATTTTGTTTATCACCCGGCACCAAGCCCATGGGTTTTTTTGTTTTGTTTTTTTTTTTTTTGGGGGGGGGGGTTTCCAGCAAAACTCAGGGAAAGTATTGGGCCAAGTCCGTGTCTTCAAAGTCAATAAAATACTATGCTGACTTGTATTGTTCTGGAAAGTAATGGCACTCTGAAACTGTTTGCCATTTCAAATCTGACCACCAAAAATTACTTATCAAAAAGTCATGTTTGTGTAGTTATCTCCCATGACCAAAAGGCAATTTCTCTCTCCCCCTACTTCACTGAATATCAGAAACTAGCCAAAGAAAGACCTTGTGCATCTCACAATTCTGCCGCATCATTGAGTATCATGATGAGATATTCAAAATGGCAAACTCGGTAGCATCTTGTGAACTTATAACGCAGTTACACAAGTTCCATGCAGTTGTCTGCAATGTGCACATGATTTGCGTTTAGCTTGGTGCCATGTAGCCACAACCAAATAAGTTCAAACAAATCTATCTATCTCTATTTTTGGTCTCTGATGTGACTCACTATTTGACATGAAAACTGATTTTTTTTTCCATTTCCCAAAAGAACACAGAAATGTTTGTTTGTTTAGACGATCTTCCCGTCAACGGAACTCGGTAAACTCCCATGAGGGGAAATAAACACCAAGCTGGCAACAGCCAATCTCTCTCACCCACTCTCGCCCTACCAACTAAGCTATCTAGGCAGCCACCATTTGATTTGTACAGTCTATCATCATATAATAGTTGCATAACATAGGTCACACATTTTATAACTTTGCTTCTGCACAATTAACAAGGACAGTTTTCTGATGACTACTTTATAATCAGAAATAAGCCTGATAAAAGGTAATAGTTACCCAAGAATTAACACTGCTGACAATTTGTAATCAAGATAGTACCGAGTCTGACAGTTTAGTACTGAAACTGTCGATATCATACGCCAGATTTAACTAAACACATGAATACACCGATTTACAATCTGTAATAAACTCATAAACTATTTTTAGTAACTTACAAACTTTTTTTAATACAAAATGTCTCCATTTTTCATGAAAAAGCAAGCCTCTTTTTGAAAAACACGAGTCCTTAAATGGCTTGTAAACACAAACACAAATTTTTATCACCGCCAAGTCCACCGGAACTCTTCCAAGGCAAACGTGAGTTCACAATTCAGTTGGCTTTTTGGCACTCCATAGGCTGTGCAAATCCTGCGCACATTAAAAAAATGAGCCTCGTTAAAAGCGTGATTTTGTTTCCTTTAAACCTTGTAATCAAAGGTTTAAAAACTGTTAAATACACACGAGACTTTGTAGCCTACTGACTAGAATAAGAATGGTACTTCACCTCATCCTAGTTCTGCGGAAATTAACTTTGGTTGGACCTGCACCTACATACCTTGTGCATTGTAAAACAAGTGTCTGGGACACAGGTGGAATTGGGTTCACATCCCACCAAACTTATTCATTCCATTGAATTAGACAACACTTTTAACACAGCACTTAGCTACAAATATGACTGTCTAAACGATACTAATAAATTCATCAATACTCCCTATACAGTAATTTGTTTGTATAATTTACAAAAATAATAATAATAAAATCATAAAGCGTAGATGATTTTTAAGTTACTCAAGGAGATGCAAGATAACACAATTAACTGTAACTTACAAACATGTTCACTTCATCGGGTATTAAGCGGACGGAGGGTTCACAATACTTTTGTTCGATTTCAATCATATAACTTTTTATTTATTTACAGAAGTTAAATCAGTCACTGAAGAAAAATAAATACAAATAAATAAATAGCGAACATCGAGGACAACAATTAAGATTATGTAAGTCAAAGGTGGTGGTAGTGATACAAATTGCATTCATAGATTTTAGTCTTCTCGGAAAACGATGAAATTTAGTTTTACACTTCATGAAGTTAAGACTGTGATGACATTTAGCATTCCTAAAAATTATTCCATCTGTAATATTTGACTAATCCTGACATAACTGACTAATCATCCAATGTAAGTCAGGCATTAGTTAGCTATTCACATTTATTAGAAAATAAGAGGCCATTCACATTTATAATTATTTTATTTTTTTATTTTTCTTGAAAATGTGTGTTGGTGGGTCAAGGAAACTATCTGAAAATCAAAGTTTCATTTTCAATTAAAAAAGAAAGAGAAAAATAGAAAGATTAAACACAGAAAGCAAATTTGAAACCAACAATTGAGATTGGTAGGTTGATCAAACAAATTAAGCAAAAAATAAATAATAATAATGAAAAAAATAATTTTAAACATTGATAATTCCGAATGATTCCTAATTGATAATTCCCGTTTGTAAGTTCACTTGGAATCATAAAAAGAAAAAACTTGAAGAAAGAAAATCAGATTTGAAAGATAAATCCAATGCAAGCAGTTATGTTTAAAAAAAACAATGAAAGTTGTAAGCCTGAGCAAACTCTGAAATTTTTCAAATATAACTGATGATCTTCTTCCAACTTAATTATGAGAAACTTACTGTACACAAAACAGCAGTATAGTATTAAATAGGGTTAAGTGATTTCAGAGTAAAGAAACATTTAAGGGTTTATGAATTTAAATACTTGAACATTTTAAAAAGACGTTTTCAAAAGGTGAAACAATGAACAATGTATTTGAAACTGCCCAAGACAATGGAAAATAATTTATGTTTGTTTCACAGTATTAATTTCATTTACAACAACAAACAGCAACAATTGGAAAAGTACTCATCATAGGAAAAAGTCATTCAGGAAAGCGTAATATATATTTTTTATAAAATCTTTGCAGACGCTTATGTTTGTTGTTTCTCCATTCCTTGTAAAAAAATAAACATCCTCAGTCCCTGATTGGAAATATCTATTGTAAAAGAATAAAGAATTGATGATAAAATGCACTGGCTTCAATGAGCTCTGAATGATTATGACACTGCTGCAGACTGGTAAGCAAGTCTAGTCATTCTCTGGAAGATTCTCTGTTTGGTCTGTGTATAGATAGTTCCCACTTGACGTCAAGCAGTGTAAAAGTCTGCCATCTTTATGGGCAATCAACCCATATTGAACGCACAACTGTGGTGTTGTGCATGATCAGTCAGTGAATCACTTGAGGCAGCTTAGAACAGAAACCCAAGATGCCCATAAAGATGGCGTGTATTGGGATTTATCTATACCAATGGTCACATTCATGTAACTCGTACAATTGTCTTGTCTCATACTGGTCATCTGAAATGGAAACTACCGTAAATCCACCAAAATCCATCACCTTGTCTTGTCTGATTGATTTCGCACTGCATTGGCACACCAACAGATCTTAACCTCAAAGAGCTGGTAAGCACAAAACAATCTGCAGCACAGCAACACCTTGCTTATCAGAAACTGGTTACCAGCCAAAACACCATGTTATGTGTACTGTTTGTGACTGGTTCCCTGCTAATTTTTGCTCAGCAGAAAAATTGGATCAGAACCATTTAGATATTGTAACAGGGCCCAAGTTCACAAACCTGGTAAGCAGAAAATGTGGGTTAGCAAATTTTTAAAAATAACGTCTGAGGTCCAGTTGCAACAATGTGAATAACATGGACGACAAACCGAGCGAGGTACATTTGTGCTGGGCAAAAATTGTGCTTCAAATCATTTTATAACATTTGGCCTACGTCTCGTGCCCGTAAATATAGAACTATATGGTGGAATTTGGAGGACTCAGGCAGGATCCCAGCCAGTTCGTCTCTAATATCTTATAATGCCCTCAATTGTTACAAATACACCCTCTTTCCTTCTCTTCCATCAAACAATCCATCTAAATATAAATTTGGGAAATTAACATCCAAAACATTGAAAAACAACATGAAAAAGGTATTCAGTGAGACATGTGCAGGTATGTCAGAATGCTGTACATAAACCCATTCAGGAGAATATGTCAGTTTGAATCACCTTAAAACTGTAACCTTTTATAAACCTTATGTACATGATGTCACTGCAGTGGGGCACCCTCGTGTAGAGGTCAACATGAGATTGCCCATTAGCCCATCCTTTACGCCGTGTGTACAGAACTGTGCATTCATCAGCGTTCAACATCTAAGGTGGCGTCTAGACGATGTTAATGCATGACGGTCCATTAGACTTCCCCACTTTGAGCCAATGAACAACAGAAAGTCACATGGTACAAAGTAAATGTACAATTGTAATACGTATATAGATCATGTAACCTTTGTTTACAAAAACAGTGGCCTTGTGCATTCCAGGCATTTCCTGGCAGGCAGGACACTGCACTGGTCATGTGAGAAAGTTTACCATTTGTCTTAGAATTACTTTAACAATTTTTAATTGTAAAACAAAAAGATGTCCCCCCACTTTCTTGACACCAAAATTTGATAACATCTGTACAATGCATTCTCCATGAAATGTAAGCGTTAACGTGCTCTTCCACCGAGATGTGTACAAACTGTACCTCCAGGAAGTCCAGGCTCTGTCGTTAACATGTAATAGTGCACGGCCTATACATCTACAGGCCTGGAATTAAACGAAGGCCACGGAGGCCATGGCCTCTGTTGCCCCTGGTCTGGCCTTGGTGCCCCTTCAAAAGTGTTCCATAGTCTTCAAGATTTTGCAATGGAAGTGCCCTGTTGCAAAATGAAAATGGCCCTGCCCTCTCAAAGATGAAATTCCAGGCCTGCATCTAGTCAATGGCTGCCTAACACTTCATATGTATCAATGCTGCTGAAAACACAACTCAAAGTCTGATTAAATAACAAAACTGTGTCTCTCCTCATTTCTTTGTCACCTGCAGCTTCATCGGCAAATAAGACTCCACAAAGGCAAAGGTCAAGTACACATTGTTTTTTTTGCTTAACTACTTATGGACAATTTCTGATACATTCAAACCAAGGTATCATGAGTATACCCTAGCCTACATGGCGAACGATTAACTCTCCTACTCTTGGTAACAATACCCAGCAAGTTGACCAACCATTGGAAAACATTCAACTGCACAGGTTGTGCATGGGGGCACAACTGTGTATACAGCTACAAACTGTGTACATGTGTGTACTGTGTAGATGCATTCACCACAAGATATCATATTGCAGGCTGGCACAGTTAATCTACCATTGAAAACCATAGTGGATGATAATGAATGGCGACAGTAGGAGGGTTAATCATAGCACATTAAATCTCACAAAACCACTCTAGTTTCTCAACCACTGAAAAAGTATAAAAGCAATTTTACTGTGTTAAACTGTTTTTATATAAAAAGATGTTATCCTGCTGTGCACTACTACAAAACTTGTACAAAATAAAAACAAACAAAAACATTTTACTAAACACAATACAAAACATTTCACCAACAGCTTAAATACAATGAAGCATGTCACAAGAAACATGCATTAAATACATGTTAATTCGGGAAAGCACCGAGTATACAGTGCTTAATACACATCGGTGTGAGGGTGAAAAAAAACAAAATTATAAACATGCATTAGTTAACTATTCCTTGCAAAACCACTCACAAAATCCATTAGTACTACTACACAACAAGTTGTTTCATACGACTCAACTTGCTTTGTGTATAACGTTGCATCGGGTGTAGGCAAAGTTGTTATCAAATGTTTTGTGTTTACAAAGTAAACAGCATAAAGGCAACTGTTGAAACCCTGTGTATATGTGGACCGGAACCGACAGAAATACAATCGCTTTTATCACACTAACAAAGCAAACTATCTAACATGACCCCCTTAAGCTGAATACAAATAAATGCTTACTGGGAGTATCGGTTACACTTTGTAAAATTGGCGCCTAAACATGCCTTAATGTGAAATTGTATACAAACGTAATTAAAAAATCACACACGACACATGTGAAACTATTTAGTCTTTGGTTTCTGATTGACCTCAGATTCAAAGTCGTTGCAGCTTTACGCGGATTCAATTGTTCAATCGTTGCGTCTTTTAAGGGTTAGTCAAATGAGGAGACATTAAAGGCAAAGTATACCTTTGGTTTTTGCAACCACTTGATTGTTTTAGTCCTGTATAAATGTAGATATATACAATAAAACTAACCTGGGAAAATTTCATATCAAAAGATGGTCAGGTTTTTAAGTGTCGCCGAAAATCTGTGAATATGTCCACGCAGGAAGAATAATCCGTAATAGGAATACACAATCTGAGAAACGTTACTGACGGTAACATTTCTTAGATTCAAAAGTGATATCTTTTTCCATAACCGCAGTACTTTGAAGTGAAATGTTTCTCAAACTGCACTATACTTTCCAAAGCTGCTGTACTTCTTACCAAGTAAGTTTTTATTGCCATTAATTTTCAGGGTTTTTTACCAAACGTATACAGACCCTTTAAAACCTCTGTGTTGCAAAAACACACCCATGTACCAATCATCAAATGATTTGACTTTAATAGGTCATATTTTCATTGTGAAGAAAAGAATGTTGAACTTGAAGGCAGTTTCTGAATTAGCGGCTGCGACTGTGGTTGGCTCAACAAGTTAGCATGCCTTGAAGCAATGGCTGACCTTAGCAACACCCTTAGCAATAGCCGCAGTCATAGCTGTCAATTCTAAACAAGGCCTAATAAACCCTGAAGCTCCAATTGGATTTGGTACCAGTCACAAGCAATGTACATTACAATATGTGTTATCTGATGACCTGCTTCTGCTCACAAACTCTTTTCCTGTTCAGTAAATTCATGTGCTTGGACAAAATTATATTACATATCACTCATTTTATCGTTCAAAGACATTTCTTATGACACAAACTGATATTTCTGAGAGGACATTGAGCTTTTGCAAAACACAAGTGAAAGGCAAGTCTTTCTTTTTTTCAGACATAAATCTTCAAAGAAAAACTAGTTCAATGCATTTCGTATGGGCTTCTGATTATCGTTGGACCCAATTTGTGTAAAGCGGGCGGGCTCACAATAGATGTATCACACTATTAAGACAGGGATAACTCAGAATGGCATTGTAGTTCTGATTGGACCAAGAATATCTCACTGTTTTGACTAGCCTTCTCTACTTCTTGTAAACAAACCTTAACCAAATAACAACCTACCATGACTACTTTCTTTATTTAAAAAAAAGCAATGCTCCCTTAAGGAGCTCGCACACATAAAATTCACTTTCCCACATTACATTTTTCAAATTCCATTTTGTTCACAATTAATTTCATCTGCTCTTTATTATTTAAAAAGCGTGTTTCAGAAGATGCAGGCATTGTTGATGTTGCAATTCCCTCAAAAGAAACAAAAATGCTGGAAATATTTTATCAACTGAGAGCCAAGTATGCCTTGTACTTGGTTCCCACTTGACATTGTATTGTCGTACATCTTAACAGGCAATGAAACATCACTTTTTAATGCACAACTACACATTTTGCTTACATACTGCGAGCGGCACGCAAGATGTCACTAAAATCCATGTATGATTGGTCAGTCAACCAATAGGAGCAGGTTCAAGTCCGCACCATGGTTAACTAAAGGTCAACTATTTTTACTCGAGCCCAGGCTGGTCGACCATTGGTTGACTACTGTGGACGACCATTTTGAACCAGCCTCAGGATCACTGTTTCTTCCATGGTCCCAGTGGCCTTGATTCACGCTAGCCCATGTAAAGCGCAGAAGGGAACCAGTGATACTATTAGGAAATAGAAGTGTTGAATACCGTATTGAAGGAGTTGTTCCAGTGAGAAGGTCACTGCTCATGTGTGTTGCTAGTCCGTGGTCAACCATGGGTCGACTAAATGTGCACACTTGAACTTGCTCTTGGCTACGTAGAAAAGTCAAAACACTTGACGCAGCCAAATTGCCCGTAACGATGGCGTCTATTGGGAACTATCTATAACAGTTCACATTTTCACCATGTCCACATGTGAAGAGTTAAGCCAAACACTGCATGGTACTGGGTGGTGGCTAGGTGCAGAGTACAAATTGATCAAGGTGACTATCACAACCATCAGTTCTCACACTTTCTCTCAAATTTTCTTTCCATATTTCAAGACAGGAAAATATTAAATCCAATAGATGTATTGCAATATATAAATATATTTCCATATTATATATATTTTTTTTATTTGTCCACTTTTTTTCTATTTTACATATCTGCTATTTAATTGGTGTCATACACCAATGATCTCCATCAGTGTGTTATGTTGTCGCGGCGGTAGACTACTTGCGTGCTGGAGTAAGGCATCACCCATCAAGCCATGGAGCTCGGTCGCCAGTGTATTGACGGCGCCCCGTAGGTTCAGCGTTCCCCCCGGTACAGCCCCACTCCCTGTGAGGCTACCGAGAAGGTGCCATAGGACTGGTAAGACGTTGCGAACCACTGTCTGTTGTTTGCGTTGATATACTTTAGTTGAAAGAACTGTGGGTTTTAGAAAAAATAAGGGATCAGTGAGTCTACCTTGTCCTTCTCAAGAATTTCCTTCCAGACTGTTTAAGCCTCGCTAGATTCAAATACCTGTACAAATCTTTGGTTTCCACTTATGGGAACAAAACTTAAAGTTGCATGGCCTAATTTTCACTGACATTATTATTTTTTCTCTGACCGATTTTTGACAGATGATGCTGTTTCGAAACATAAAACAAACAAAAACGTTGTGCCACAGACACTATGCAAAATACATGTAACATGCAAAATTGTTTGAACATAGCTAATGGCAAATGGACATCATTTAATGTTGGGATCCCGCCAATAAATCAGAAAATCAAAATCACAATGTTTAAAAACGATAGCTTAATATCCTTGTACATAGATCTTAAAACTTGATTTACTAAGGGCTAATCTGTACAGAGCTGCCCAACTAAGAACACTGCTTATAGGTTTTACTTGCTGAGCTAAACTCAGTATGGAACCAGTCAAAGGTAGTATATATCACAACGCATTTTGGTTGGTAAACTTCTTTAGCTATGCAAGACTTTTTTATGCTTAGCAAATGTGTGTGCTTAGATAGCTCCATAAAATTGGGCTCTTTGGGGGAAACAACAGGTCTTTTTGAGCCCAAACACTTTCAAAATTATTTTGTTCTAATTAATAGAAATCCCCAAAGGTAAAAAGATAAATATCTCAGGGTTTGTTTGTTTTTCCATGGAAAAAGATATGTTCGAGTGTGAACTATTAAAAAAAGATTGGAGGCTGCGAGTCGATACTTACAAGCTAATTTCTCCACCATCTTTGGCTTGACTCTGGCATTGCCATACTGCGTAGCAGAAGAGAACGGCTGCACTAAGACAATCTTATCTGGAGGCAAAGAAGATAAATGGGGTTCATGAGAAGTTGTGCCTTCTGTTATACAAAGGATTTCAAAGTTATAAAATCATTATTGTAATGTTTATCGAGTGAAATCTTTGAGAAAAGTCTTTGAAGTGCTTTGAGATCAACAAAGTGCGTTAGTTTTTCAGTGGTTAAAGTTGTTTCAATAAGTCATTAAAATCTCAATCTTGAGTGAAATTGAATTTCAAGAATTGTTAATGAATTTTGTTTTCTTTATAAACCGAGAAACCACAAATGTAATGAATATATGGAGTACCAAATATTTAGACATTTCTAAAAATAGATAGTGAAAGACTAAACAAATTAAGCTATTCAATGAAACTACACTTCAACAAAATCCAGAAAATATCCCTTCACGTACCAACATTGGATATAATGCTGTCTAGTATTTCCTCACTAGTTTTGCATATAACAGCATTCTTTGAAGCTAGGTTACCAGACACTACTGGTACCACTCCTGTTACGACCGCAGCTAGGTATTCACCAAGTCTGGGTACCATACCAAGCATTGTTTGCAGTGCTGCTTGGTTGACTTTACTGTTTGAGTCGGTCAGCCGTGGTGTGAAGTTGTCAAAGATCTGTTACAAAGCAGCAAAAAGATATTTCAAATTAGTCTTTTTACGGAGCTCAACTCTTGTGCAATCTCTATTTATTGCCATGCCAAGTCAAGGGACTGTAAAGTTTCTCAGCCTAAATATTTGCTAATCACAGGGAAGTGTTACTTTATAGCCGAAACGGGTACTGTCAACATTCGATGTAATGTATTGTAAAAGCACTGCATGTGGCTGGTTCCCCAAAACCTTTAGCTCAGTTAATACAGGCTGGTTTCCAAAAAACTTTAGCTTAGTAACTATAGTCTTTAAGCAATATTCCTGCTTTACAGCGCTATGAAATGGCTCCATGCTGACTCCTGGGAAATAGCCAACCCTGCCCAAGGGATCAGGTTAAGTGATGTGAATGCATCTACCAAGTACACAGTGAACCCTCCTACTGTTTGACCATTCATTATCATCCACTGTAGTTTGGAGTGATATACATACTATGTCACCCTACATTATGATTTCATGTTGTGAATGCATCTACACATGTACACAGTTAATTCTGTTCACAGCTATACAACCATACACAACCTGTATGTTGAATGATTTTAGCTGGTTGGTCAAATCATTGGGAAATGTTACCAAGAGTAGGAGGGTTAATAGAGTAAAATTTGCCGAAACAGGAAAAAAGGAGGATAAAACCTAAAACCGACCTTGACTATATTCGATGCTACAAGCTCCTTGTTGGTTTCAGCCATCTCTTGTAATTGGGTGATCCCTTGTAATCGCTCTGTCCAATCAGCAGCTGACAGTGATTTGCATATGTCCTTGACGGTCTCCTGATCCGACTCCGTGTTACGCGAGGCATTCCGATTGGTTCGTTTCATTGAACTGGAGAGTGAAGGATCACTGTTGACAAACACAAGAGGGATATGTTTCCAATATTATTGCTTGCTATTTGCTAAAATGTGCATTAAAAAAAAAATGGTCAAAATTGTGTACATGTAGTGGTGGTAGATGCAGTAGTTGTGGCGTTAATTTGAAACTCTATAATTAGCGCAATTATTAATCTGTCAGAAGTAAATTTTCACAACCCAATCACTTAATGCATGGAAATTCCCTTGGCTTCCAACATTTGGGAAAAGTGTAAACCGCCCTTTAGAGAAAATCAAGTGAGGGAAAATTATTACATTCTGGCTATTGGCCGACACTTACTGAAATTTATGGTAAACAGTGTTCTCCCCCATGGACAGCCTAGCAGATCGAGCAGATATGGGCCAATTGCATGCCGATTTGTGTGGTCAAAATGGAACATCCATGTCTGAAGTATTCACAGACCAAGCAGTCATGGCATAGCCACAGCCACAATTAAAACCATAGCCCTAGCCAGAGCCAATGTTTCCCACATACCTGCCAGCTGAGTCGATCTTCTCCCTTGAGGAGGAGTTGGAGCGTGGGTTGGACTGACTACGTCTCACTCGAGCTGAGGAAGTGTCATGCGGTAAACCACCAGGACCCTTCAAGATTTAAAACAAATAATAATAAATTGCAAGTAGACTTCTAGGAAAAAATCTTCAGTTTTAGACACGGAGGGCAAGCAATGAATCAGTAAATCCAAGGCTGAAAAACCAAGTAATAATAACGGCTGCATTTATATAGCACCTAACGCCTTCAGGGAAAAGTCCGTAAGTGATTAAAAGAAAACAAAACAGAGAGAAAAAACCTTGATGACTTGAACAGGAACATTTTGAGAAAATTCTTGAAAATGCGCCGCGGTGGCAGTCTGTTTGATGCGAAGGGGGTAACTGTTCCATAATTGAGGTGGAGCAAACTGAAAACTATGCCCACCTTATGATTTAATGGTATCAGTTGGAATAACGAGGATGTCTTCTTGCTTGCCGTATGGAACTTTCTTGCCGACATGTATTCGGTGAGCAGGTAATTCAAGAACATGAGACCAATTCCATGTCAACATTGAAATGTAAGTGATTACAAAGCTGGAGACAGGGGTTCATGTTTTCTGAACTCAGTAACGAGACGAGCTGATGAGTTTTGAAAGTTTTCTGAGCTGTTTTTGAGAACAAATCAACGTAGGAGGTTGAAGTCCAAAGTGAGATTTGGACTGTGGTCTGGAAAAGTGAAAGGTATGGAAAGACACCATTGTGCTAGCCTGTTCCCAAACTTCAAGTAGCATTAAATAACAACTTCTATTATTTTAACAAATACAATTCCCTTACCTTCTGCCTGAGGTGCTCCAGAACTTCCTTGAGAGACCTCATGTCTTTGGACGGTACATATTTCTCAATCAGTTTATTGAAGGACTCGTGTTGCATCATTGAGTATAACATCTTGCGAGCATAAAACCTATCAAATCACAAGCAGAATCAAAACATTAATTCCGCTATTAAGAATGTACACCGACAATGTTGAACTCCGAAAATATGATGGTCATCAATATTTTCTTTGTCAAAGTTGTAGAAATACACCCCAGAGAAATCAGTGTGTAGTTACATGTCTCTGCCTTACAGCTATCCATGCAAGGTGCCATTTTAGCTGTAGTGTAAATTGCAACTCACCCAGTGGTTGATCTGGTGAAATAATTTTGCCATACAGGCATGTCATATGGTATTGATACTCTATGTCCATATCAGGGGTGCATTCCACTCAGGCTAACAATGTAAACGTTTGCCAACAACGTGTACATTTTCAAAGGGGAAAAGGCTTGTGAAATTCCGCGAAAGCTCTGGGGGAGGTGTTAGCTATGTTGGCCAACTAAAACATAATGTGACCTAAGTCTTCCCTCAAACAAATCAAATTGGTTGTAAGAAAGTATTATAATTCATCCTGTCAAATATTATTTGTTCACAAATGTAATGAATAAAAGTTGAAAGAAAAATATTTTATTTTTAAAAGCAGACAATAGAACATTTCCCAACACACGAATGGATACCGCAGTATGATTGGTCCGATAGATTGAAGCGAACTTGTGCACAGCTTTTGAATACAGCGCATTCCGGTACAAACTGTTAGTGTACCGCACATTTTATAAATGGTAGCGCAATGGTTGCATGAGCAGAACGCAACCCTGACATAGAGGTGGTGCACAGCAGACACAGATGACAATGTGGCATTAACATCCAACATCAAACTTTGAGGATCGTGAATAATGCCAGATACTGGGTTTTAGAACCCCGCTGGTTCCTGCCAGATGTACCTTTAACCTTGAATGAAAATACTGTGTATGTACAAACACTCATGTGTGTAGTATCAGTATGGTGGTTATGCATAATTGCATGTATATGTCTATCCAATGAAACCATTGGAGGGTCCTCTTGCTCCTGTGCACATCATACCTGGTTTCCTGTGCATTGTCCAGAGCTAACCGAGCCGCTGTGGGTAGAATCTTGTCAGTGATGTCCTTCACGCCACTCAGTACCCTCCCTGGTCCCATCTTCTCTACTAGCCTGTCAAGGTGCATCGCTGTGGCTTTACGCACATTTGCACTCTTGTGACTGTACAGAGTGTAGAATGAATAAGAAAGTTAGGGTTGTACCACTTTCAGTCAGTGTTTCAAAAAACACTAATCACAGTGAGCTCAATAAGTGACTATAGGGGTCACTAGGAGGCGAGAGACTTACATGGTGAAACCGTTGTTCTCGGGAATGTGCACATGCTCATAACTACGTCAACTATGGCAATTTACCTGGCAAGTCTGCTGCCACCCGGCATTCAAAAGTCTTCCATCATTACCCGATGGCCGTGTCCGAATTCGCCTCTACGGCTACAGCTATGGCTGGATTGCTGCGTCATCATGCCTAGAAGTGTAGGATGTCCATAGTAACACCCTTAGCAACAGTCATAGCCGTAGCTGCCAATTCGGATTCGGCCTAATTCCCTGGTGTTATTAAGTACAATCCTTCCTCACTCTGCAGAAGTTAAACACCATTTAACTCAATACCTCAACTGTTGGATTTTTTTATTATGGTAGTGTGTCTGAACATGATCTGCGCAGAATTAAACGTAACCAATGATTCAGTTTTTATGAAATCAGGTCAAGTTTAATATTCAAGAGATCCAATAGACGTACTTGATATTTAACAACCGCTGTTAATTATACTTTCATTTCCTTAAAAATGATCAACAATTTTAATGAATTTAATTTCATATATTTATTTAATAGTCAACTGGCAGCACAAAGCTGAATTACGAGGCATTAAGAAAGAAATAAAAAGAATTAAGAAAGCCCTCCCTAAATCCTAAGGTTATTACAAAATGCATTCCTTTCTTAGGACAGCTGACAAGCGTAATTTACAAAACTGCCATATATTAAAGGAAAACAAAACCACTGATGAACATCAAAACAAACAAAATAATTTCGCAGTTTTTGGAAAGGAAACGTGATACAAGAAAAAAGTCCAGAAGAAATCTAACCTTGATCCCGCGTTGATGAGTGCGCAAAGCGCCCTCTGTGGACTGACATTCTGAACCATGGAATCCAAGGCTTTGTCAACATCTTCCCGGATGAATGCATTGCTCTCTCCTCCCTTTGGCACAAGGATCTTACAGATCTGATCCAAGTCCTGAAATAAAAAAATTCCTCAGTGGTCAATGTTAACCCTTTACAGTCCATTCATTCATTTACAATCACCACTGTAGCCCAGACATCGCTTACAGTGTCAATATTTGACAGCGGGTACCAACCACATCTCTGGCCGTATTGTCGGTAGCATTAGAACGGATACCACGTAAATTTCCAAAGGTCGCGTGCAGGCGATTTTTGGTGATTCAAATGTTGTGACATACTTTTATTGACTTCTACTCAACGGGGGCACTTCAGACCAAATAAATTTGCAGGATGCTTACGACCATTATCATCTTTCTAACAAGTAGGCTTTCGGATAAAATTTACACAATTTTTTTGACGGTCATTACCAGAGTATGACCCTAACTTCCTCAAAAGAAAAATGCAAACTCATTTTAGGATATGTCCACTTCGCGCCAATGCTAAGGTGCTTTCAAAGTAATATTGAACTCAAAACAAAACACAGGATCCGGTTTAGGAAGATTTGAGAGGATTTAGGCTGATCTTGTGATTCGGCGACTGTGCTAACCTTGTCCATAGCTTGATGGAGCTCTTGGAACATGTCAGCCATGCACATGATGGCCAGCTTGGACACAGAGGACCGCAGATTCTTCACTTCATTCAACACAGCAACGACCACACTGTGCATTTGACCTGTGACCTCCTCGGGATGAAACATTGTCAGTCTGCGGATGAGATTCAGACCCTCCATCTTGGTTTCCCTGTACAAATAAAAAAAAAAAACCACACAAACGTAACCCTTGAGCCTTCATCGTTTTCACCATAAGAATTAGTATACTAAGACAGCATCTCAAAGGTCAGAACCCAAGGAACGTTGTAATTGAACATGTTGGTGAAGCCCCAAGGTGCTTTCTTGGTGAATATTTACAATGAACACACATGGAATGTCCTAGGCAAGACAATTACATTAATTGCTTTGTCCTTCCCATGGGACTAGGGGCGAGAGTCATTGCTGGATCCAAATTTTAAGATTACCCCTGGAGTTATAGGATCCAAGGAGCTTTTTTCCACCATTTATTTACCGAGCTTTGAATTCATGAATGTGTGCACATTTACTTACTGGCCTTTTTTTGCCTCTGAAAAAATATCTGCTAAGTTGAAAAAGGTCCACCATGAATTTCATATACTATTAATTCTGGTTGTGGAGCCAACCAGAAACGCGAACTTAATAACCAAACTAGCCCCAAACCCCATGGAGAGAAGACATATACGGAAGTGGGAGGAAAATTCCAGAAAATTATTATTAGAGAAAACCCACACAATCAGTTGGGACTGAAAATCCAATCCATGTAGTGCCCCCGGCGGGTTTTGAACCAGGGTCCCAGAGGTGGAAGACAATGGAAAAAACCACTACGCCAACCCGACTGCCAAATATCACTTATTCAACTTTGGATAGTGTAAAAGTTTCTGCGGCACCTACCAGTCCTCATCACCCATGTACTTGAAAGCATCTTGAAGAGCCTTGTCAGGGTGATTGAAGGGCTTCATCTCAGCTGCATCTCCTTGGCTTGGTTCATGCGGTGAGTGGAGGGTGCTGGATGGAGAACCACCCGAGATACTCCGCCCAAGGGTGCGGTGCTTCGGAGATTGGGGCTGAGTGGGTCTGTTGGTGGGAAATAACAGAATGAAACAGATCAGAATTGATGAAGCTATGTAAATCAAAACAGTAGGCCGTCTGTGTTGGGTTCCCTGAGTACCAATACAATCAAAGCATGGATATTCATTGCACACAGGGGGTCCAGTCTATTTCCCCATGTTTTGTGTTGTATTCAAGTGGGAGTCAGAATAATAAAATCGATGATAACGTTTGCTATGAAAGGTTGGTAACATCCTCCTCAGTACACTCGTCTCATTTGAAAGGAACCGACTTCTGACTTTTCAGTGAATCCCAACTTCTCCCCCAAAACCTTTTTGGATATTTTTCTACTAGGTACTCATTCATCAGGACCTTGCAGCATACAGTTTGACTACTCACTTCAACGTTTCAACTTTGTAAAGAGTGGTATGCCCAGCCCAATCCAATGCGTCATTTCGAAGGAATTACAACTTACCAAATCCATCAAATACAAGCCAAACATGCTGGAAAGGATTTTGGGGTCTTTGGGGGTTTGTACTTAATTTAATTGGCATCTGCACTCTATTCAAGTGTGCTCCATTCTTAAGATTAATCGACAGACACAAATGCTTACGATTTGGTTTTCTTCTTCTTGGCTGCGACACCAGCTACAGGTGGCTTCCCTACCACCTTGGAGGGACTTTGAGGGGCTCCAGTCTCCATATCATTTTCAGCTTCATTAGAGGGCGATATTGCTGAGCTCCCTGGATTGGATCCAGATATCTGGAGGCCTGACATCAATCAATGGAGAAAAAAAATCATGAACTTTTCATTTAGGTAAACACTCAAAAACATGTATGTAAAACTTGGTTTTTACATTTACAAGTGATGTGTGTAAAAGCACTGCATACTCAGTTCATCCCCCATGTCCTGCGAAAAGAATCTACAGGCATGTTACTTGAGTGGAAATCGAACCCACAACCTTTGCCATTCCAGTATGTAGTGGCTTTACACACATCGGTGTTTGGGTAAAAAAAAAATAATATTCTACATTCGTGATGTAAATTGATTGCCTACTAAATATGTTCACTTCTTACTGACCAAGAATGTAATTACAATGTAACAAAAGGTTCAATTGAGGTTTTAATACTTTACCAGTAAGTTGACTAAAAGTCCCTCAACTTTACCTCAGGAACTAGTTTGTCAACTTCCCAATACCTTAAGGAGCTAATATCGGCTGTCCATCTACAAATCATGTTATATTTGTATATAACTCTACTATTTTAGTTTTATGAATGGTGATATCTATCGAGAGGACGTCATAGCTAACCTATTGCATCTGTATTGGAGTTGTTGTTATCAATCTCCAGCTGTTTGAGCTTCTCTCTCTCCCGATCGTTAGCTCTCTGTCTAGCCGATTCCCTCTCCTCATCCTTGGCCTTCCGGAAAGCAATCTTCCTCTCCTCCTCCAAGGCACGACGTTGGGCTTCCCTCCTCTCCTCCGCCTCCTGTCTCTTCTTTTCTTTCTCCTCTAGGACCCTCCGCCTTTCCTGCCTCTCCGCCTCGATGGCTCGTCTCCTGGCCTTTCCCTCTTCTTCGGCGGCTTTCCGCTTTGCTTCGCGCTCTTCCTCCATGACACGGCGACGTTCTTCCCGCTCCTGCGCGGCCTTTTCTCTCATCGCTTGCTTCTCCGCCCGCTTCTGCTCCATCTCTTTCTTTTGCTCCTGCTGTCGTTGAGTCATCTTATCTTGAAGAGCTTTGGACATTGCGATGTTGTAAGCATCCTATGATAATAATAAATTAAAATAAAATAATAACAACATTTATATGGCGCCTTTTCATGGGGTTGCAAAGAGCTCAGAGAATGACCAAGATATCACAACAATGGAAGTAATGTTAGGAAACAAGTGGAAAAACCACTGGCAGGCCCAGCCCACAGCACTGAGACAGGAGAAGAGAGTCCAGCTAAAGCCGTGCTCTCTATGACTACCACGTGCACCCTGATGAGTGTAAACAACTTTAAATGAAAATTTGAGTTGGGGTTTCACTTTCTTGAGGTTCTCAGAAACTTGCATGTTACCTTTACAGGTACGAGACATCATTAGTTCTGGAAAGAATAATTCATTTTAGCCCTCATTTTCTAACAAACACATCAAACAGCTAACCTATCACATTGGGCAGCCATTTTGGTTTTCATGAAAACATCAACCAAGCGTTTGCTTGTTTGTTTTTGAATTAAACAAGGTTTGATTTTGACATTATACTCATGCATGGCAGTTTTTTTTTATTGAGGAAACTCAATTACTGAAGTATCTAATTTATAAGAGGTACGTTGTGGTCTAGTGCACCAGACTTGAGTTCTGGTGTTGTCAGTGTGTGATTTCACCATAATGGCATACTTGTGCCCTTGAGCAAGACACCCAACAATAATTGATTCGTCCTTTGGATGGGGATGTAAAGCCACAGGTCCCATGTGTAGCGAAATGCACTTATAAGGAAGCAGTACACTTGTTAAGAGAAGGGGTTTGCCCTGGTGATTCTGGCAGTGGCTGCTGAGAGCGCCGCAGCACCTTGTAATTCCTTACCAAGTGCAATTATTTAAAGCTCACAATTAAAACAAGAGCCCCTTCCACACTACACTTTAATGCGGAGAACTTCCATGTTAAGGAAAAATTTGCCACGGAGATTGCCCGGATTAAGTGGAGCTTTCAACACTACACTTTTCAGGGCTTAAAATTCTCTGGTTTAACGAACCCAAAAACTAGTTTAATCCCTGCCCAGGACTAGACTTAACCCACCAATCTCGGTGTTAAAAGACGACTCACTGCAAATTCTCCGGATTAAATTCCAAGTACGAACACATGCCAGGTTTTTCTGTTTATGACGATGGCTGGTTGATACTTTCAACTGCAGCCATGGAAGGTGAAGTCAAATCGAACCACAATAGACTCCAATAGCATGTGCTTTTGTGGTTAAACCATGGCACTCTTATTAAATATTACCTTACAAGACTGACTCCATTGTTTTACAGGCTTCTTATCTATATGAATGGTTGTATTATCGTTGTACAGTACTTTCAATTGTTCATAATGATATCTGAACAACCACAAACAAAAAGGACCAAAAACTGACTGGTCAGGTGATGAACTTGACTGTCTTGTAAAAGCTGGGGCTGAAGTTAGGGTCCAAAAACTCTCAATGTTAACAGTAGTGTGAACATGGGTTGGCTGCTCCGTGTTAGTATCGAACAGGGTTAACTTATTCTCTGGGTTAGATACTGCAAGTGTGCAAAGGAATCTACGCATCAATTTTAATCCGTGTAGAAGACTTTTTACACGGATCAATGGTGGGTAATGTGCAAAGGGCTATAGCTATGCACACCAGTCAAAAACACAACAACAACTAAGCACTAAGGTGTGATAAAGCTATACAAGAACTGCGTATTACTATTATTACTAATATTATATTTCAGATAACAATTTTGTTCACTTGGTGGGTTTTTTTCCCGATAATAAATTGTTTTCTGCCGACGCACTTGACGCCAAAACAAAAAGAGTACAAGCTGCCACAACAGGCTTCATGCTCTCATGAGTATTCATTGACTTGAATACATTTTCATTAATTTCCTTTTAGCAGAGAATCAATATTAATGACTTGTCCTTGTGGTGATGACATACTAAACACAAACAAGAAAAGGGCATTAGTCCAGAGACACAATAAAAGGGATCACTTTGCATCAGTCACAAAAACCAGTTTTCCAAATGATTGTAGTTTTGTGTTCAGTACACTTTTGATAATTCTATTTTGATAGAAGGGGTAAAAAGCCCACCATTTTAATCTCTTGCGTCAGGTGCTCAGTAAAGGTGTATTACATCCCTCGTTCAGTCAGGGCTCAAAATTAACACTGGAATGCAGGCCTGAGACCAGTGATTCTAGCACTGGGCAAGTAAACTCAAGACTGGAATTCCAGAGGGGTCGTGTGCTTTTTAATTTAATACATGTAATAGTACCTCACAAAAAAAACCTATGCAAATTGGGTTTTTTTAAAGATGTTTAAATACTGAATTTCAATTCAGTCTGATAAGGATCTTTCAATTCTGCTGAATATCAGAGTACACTTACCCAAATGAAATCAATCTGCTCTGTGCTTATCCACATAAAAACAGTTTATATGTTAAACTGTGTATAGAGATTTTTTCTCATTTTGATTCAGGGTCAATTCTGGTCTAAAAAAACTTTTGAGCTGCAAGCCCTACGGGCTGTAAATTTTACACCCTAATTCAAGCTCTGATGGTGGAGACATAAATTCTTCTCCATTCTCTAGTTTTTTAATAAACACACCATCCAGCCATCTTCATCAAATTAAGCGGTGCTGTATCAGTGAAAACAACAAAAAACTGTTACCGTTTAGTCCCAGATTCATAAAAAAAAAGCAATGGTGATTTTAAGGGCGCTCTAAAGCTATTTTTCTCAACTTTAACAGTAATTCAGAAGGATATTTCTCTGAAGAATTGGTACTAGTGTAAAATTTATCATACTAGTAATAATAACATAATAATAAGCAGTTCTTATAAAGTGCTTTATCATGCCCAAGGGTGTCTCAAAGAAGTCATTGTTTATTCTACAAGGTATACAGAGCTATGTTCAAAATAAGACCCATTTATTTACATAGTACCATGTAATGGTTTACAAGGTGCTGTGGCACACTCTGCAGCCAGCAAAACGGAAACACTGGTGCGAACCCCTTCTCCTAATGCTAAGTGTACTGGGTTCTTTTACGTGCATTACCCAACACACGGGACAAAAGTGTCAAGACCAGGACTGGAACCTCCACTCTCCTGGTCAGAAATGCCAGATGTTGAGTCCAGTGTGCTTGCATCTCACAAACTGTGCCGTCTATCCAGTTTAATTCTTGAAATAAAGTTACATTTTTTTAAATAAATATTCAAACAGAGGAATAGATGACATAAGAACTCCAGACTAACCTCATCTTCCTCTACCTCCTCACTGTCACTCTCTGCTGAGCTGGAATACTTGGAGTCTTGCCTGTAGCTGTGACCTATGACCTCTGCCAGAGGTCGCCGCTCCTCTCCAACGCTTTTCTTCTTCTGGGTCCCGACTGGTGGAGGCGAGTAGTCTATGCCTGAAGTCTTGACATTAAAAACACCTACAAAATATGAAAAAAAGTCAATACGTAAAACAGCTGCAAAGATAAATCTAAAAGTCTTGTTTATTTTAAGCATGACCTACAGACTTTGATGTTCAGCACATCTTTGACGCGTCTTGTCTTGGTGTGTACTGCAGGGGGTCACACATGCAGGGTCGGTTGTGCACACGGAATTGCCAACTGTGCCAGAAACACTGAGGCAAACCCCTTTTCTTAGCGACTGTGTACTGGGTTCTTTTAAGTGCATTACAAAACACACAGCTTTACATCCGGTCGGAAGGATAAAACAATATTGTTTAAGTGGCTTGCTCAAGGACACAAGTGTCACGACCGGGATTGGAACTCACACTCTGCTGATTAGAAACACCAGAGCACGAGTCTGATACCACATGGCCTATGGCAGGTCAGGTATGAAAAGACGAAGAGGCTTTTCTTTTTTTCTTTTTTTTAAGTTGAATGTTCATTATTTGGGGCAGCACCCATTTCATCAGTGTACGAAGAGAGACATTTGACAGGTCTGTTTTAATGTTACACCATGGACACAAAACGGTCTAGAGGGAAATCTAAATGTGGATGAAGTAAAGTACAAAGTGTGGAGCGTGATCCCTCACAATGAAGTTTCAAGCTCAACCTATTGGATACAATTTTTTCCAACATAAAAAAGCCATAATTATTCAACGATTTAAACCTATTTATAGTTATTCATATGAAAAAGGTTCCTGCAGAGGGGACAAAATGATGAAACAGCTGATGCATCCTGTACAAAGAACAATTTCCATAAAGGCACACCATAAAGCAACTGATTATTGATTATAATACACCTGGATAGTTCATCCGTTTTTTCCTTGTAAACGGACAGGGGAACATGAAGTAGGCCAGACAGAAATAATTTCTTCTCATCGAGCGACGTAAATGAAAATTGCTCTTCGAACGGACATCATAAAGGAGTTTTCTCACGCAATGGAGTTAATTAGATGAAATGCTACATTGTAGTTTGTCTTCTAAATTAATGGTAAGCAAAACAATGCCAAACTGTCAGAAGCACTAAAATCTATCTTAACACTTTTGACAGTTCCACCAGCAACAAAGATTATCTCATAATAGCTCAATCATTACATTGATTATCAAAGTTCAATGCAATTACTCAAAACACATTATAAAAAGAAACTGCTTCAATAAATAGTTCACATGCGCTAAGATTAGCCTGTTCTATGATATTCTCTGCAGCAGGGGACAATGGGTGGGGGGTGGGTGGGTGTTTAGGTTGCGGTCAAGTGCCTGAAATTTTCATTTGGATGCCACAGCAACAATTCTTAGTCATTTTTGTCATCCCTCTGGTGAAAGGAATGTGCCAGAAACGATTTATGTTCAACTCGGTAACTCTATACCACCTAGAGTAGAATTTGAGTTGCAGCTTTGTTCCCGGGTGACTACACCAGAAGCTTAGGACTTAGGTTGTGTTATGTTCTTGTTTTTGTTTGTTCTTGTTTTGTAATTTCCGTCTCTAGCTTACTTGGCTTCTTTCTGCTCTTTATGTTGGCGTTTTATATTCAATATCGATAATACTTAAGATATTAACTTTTCTGAGACTATTCTGTGCAACCTTCATCATACAACCCGACATGGCTAATACCGTTGACTTTTGACACAATTTTTCTGGTAAAAATATCTGGAAAAGTAATGAAAACATGAACTTTATTTTGCTTTAGAAATGCGGACCCTAATGGTAAACCATTGAACATCGTATTTTGTATGTTGATTTCAGCTTATTTTCAGCTTCAGCAAGAGCTCTATACCTTGTGTCTATTTTCTCTTTGAGTCCACTGATTGCAGCGGTTTTCAGAGCCACCCAGACTCATCAACCTTGCTCTAATTTCCGGGATGCTGCCATTTTTAAGTAGTCAAGCGATCTGACAACTGGAGCACATGCAATCAATATATTGAATACATAACAGAACCTCAATAGAGATGACCAAGCTGCCAATATTCAAATTCATTTCTGATTTCAATGTTCCATTACCACTGCGACATTGGACCTTGTTAGTTCCCCAATCACAACAATTATTTCATGTGAAGTAAATGTAAGTTGCACTTTCCTACAATGTACTCTGGTTCATGTTTTATTGTCCTTTAAGTGCAAGGACAATGGTGCAAATAACAGCAGTTTTGAATACAGAATCTCCGTTAATACCAAGAGCGGAATAGACTATCTTGTCCTTCAAGCCTCAGGCTGTGTTGGCTTGACGGCTTTGGCAGTGGCTACGACCGGATTGCTGTAAAAGTCTATTCTTCAATGTTGCCACTGCAGCCAATAGCCATAGCCGACCAATTGGACTCAAAGAAACCAAACCAGAAAAAGAGGGAGACGAAACAGAAGATGGAGAAAGGAACTAAGAAAATGTAAAGGCATCGCATGGCAACAGACAGCTCAGGATAGAACGAAAAGGAAAATTGGTGAAGAGGATTTCCTCCTGCAGTTAAGTGAAATGGGCTAAAAGAAAGAAGCTTTGAGTGACTTTTGACAACAGAAAAGAGACAATAGTCTCATCTTTATTACAGACAGTTTGAGCTTTTTTGTTATAAAATGTGTGTATGTTTCCTTCTCAGCCTTGCCTTATCCACATTTTGCCACTGTTCATGTTGTTCCAGTAAATTTGGCTTGTGCCACATACTTTATTTTGTTTTAAACATCTAGTTATAAAAATAGTACTGAAAACTTTTATAGCACCAAATTCGCCTAATCCTGCTTTAGATTCTTCTTTGATATGCAATTTTGAGAAGTAGAGTGATATAAATAATAAGGCAAGGCTATTGTTATTTTTTCATTTTTTTTTTTTAAGTTCCCCCCCCCCATTCTCGGCGAAGTTTACACTTAAATTTGAAATACTGGAAGTGATGTTTATTTTGTCATTTTAACAACAAGTTTGGGTTTGAACAAAGAAAAATTTACTGGAGCGGGACTTGAACCAACGACCTCCGGATTAACGTACTGGCGCTCTACCAACTGAGCTTCGAGCGGATAAGAGCACCAGACTCAAGCTCTGGTGTTTCCGACTCAGTAGAGTGTAGGTTCGAGTCCCGGTCATGACACTTGTGTCCTTAAGCAAGACACTTAACCATTATTGCTTCGTCCTTCGGATGGGACGTAAAGCCGTTGCCCCTCTGTGCTGTGTAGGTCACATAAAAAAAAACCAGTGCACTTATCGAAAAGAGAAGGGGTTCGCCCCGGTGTTCCTGGTTTGATTGGCTGCATATTGCACCACAGCACCTTGTAAACCATTACATGGTGCTATGTAAAGGAGTCAGTGTCTTAACTCAAACGTAGCCCCACATACCTTGCAGGACAATACTTAATGTTGAAGCGCCTTGAGCGTCACTGAGTGATGAATGTGAGCTCAATATAAGAAGCCTTTGTTATTATTATTACTACACAACTCCAAAGTCACAGAAATTTGCAAATGACAACCATGAGATGCTATTATTGAATATTATTGAAAGCCGCTTACTCTTTCCGATGACCATAGACAAGTCGTCTGCTGCGACGTTGGCCTTGTCATCGAGGTCCACTGGCCCTGGGTGGTGCATTGATGACATCGACAGGGGTGATAACAGGGGTCCTGGTGAGAAAAGGCAAAATGGTCATTTCTGGTGAGAAAAAACTTTAGGAGGGCGAGTCTGCCATGATACTATTAAAACAATATTGTAATGAACTTGTATATTGAACACTTTGCTGGAAGGAAGTGACTTTGATCACTGAAATTGTGGAATTTGAAATAAATCAATGGCTTGGGACCCTTTTTATGCTTCACAACTCCAAATAAATTGAAAAAATATTTGTCGCAATTTTTCAAATAAAAGTGCATATTATGTTGTACATGTAAGCCTCCGCAGAGCATTTTATGCATTCTTAAGTATAATTTGGTTGCTACATGTTGATTGGTTGACTCACCCTTTTGCTGCCTTCTCCTGTCCCGCCCATTCTGGGCCTTGGCATGCGTTGGGATCGGCGGCGACTGCGATCTGACGTTGGGACCCTGTCCATTACTGTACCCCTGACCAACGATACTGACATCAGACGTGGGCTTGTCCCTGAAGGTCACCCCGGAGGACGGGCTGTACTCGTAGGCATTGGGGTCCGACCTCTCCTCTGGGTATTCCATGGAGTTCTTGCGGCTACCTTTACCAGAGGAGGCCCTTGCCATCCTGGGCTTGCTGCTGAACGGTAGCTCAGAGTTGGGCTTCTTTCTGTTGATGGGGCATAACAGATAAACATTGAACGCTTGAAATTGGAACAAATGTAGGTATTACAACGAACTTGTACATAGACCATGTAACCTTTGTTTACAAAAAGAGCTACCTTGTACATTCCAGGACATTTTCTGGCAGGCAAGATACTGCACTGTAGTGTGGAAAAGTTTTACATTTTGTGTCATAATATCCACATAAATTCAAGGGTTATAAAAGTAACAGCTAAACAAGTTTTAAGATGTGTCTCCTTTCTTCATATCAAAAATAGATAAAAACCAGACAGTGCAATCTCCATAAAATGTAAGGTTTAATGTTTTCTTCCATTGGGCTGTGTACAAACTGTGCCTGCAGGCAGTCCAGGCTCTGTGGCTCTTTTGTAAACATGTGATGTCACAGGTCACATGGTCTATATTCAGCAGAGTGAAAGTCCAGATAAGATACTAGTATTAGTCAACAACATAAACATACAGTCAGAAATTGAAAGTTTAAGCAATTTCAAGCAAGTGTTGTTATAGAGGCAAAAATCAAGTTACTGATGTCCACATTGTTATTGAGTTTGTTCATGTATCTTTTTATACATATTTTTAAACAGACCGTAACATGATCTACAGAGTTCTACTTGAATTTAAAGGGGGGAAAAAAGAAAATAAATCCTGTCTTCTGTGATTTTTAATTCAAACTAAGCTCCAGTACATGAGCCATGTTGTTCAGAATCAACTTCCAAGTGCCAGATTTGGTGCACAAGATTATGCATTAAGCAAAAATTAACCAGCTGCAATCAGTACTAAAATTTTAGACTTCAATATTGGTAAAAATTGTTCAAGATTGGCAAAAATTGTGCTGGTTTTTCCTTCTTTTTTTCTGTTTCTTTTGAATCGCTAAAACATTTGGGTCAAATCAGTCAATATGGAAATAATTTTGTAAAGATTTCTCACTCAAACACAAGGACGACACATTTGATGAGTTAATTTTCTTCAAGGAAGGTCACTCAATGGTCCTTGGATGAAATTTATTATTTTCCAGGAAAAGGATTTTTTTTTCTTCTCTTTTTTATCTCTTTTTTTCATTCGTTTTGCATCACTCAACAGTAACAATGTGATTAAAGTCTCACATAATACCCTCAATCAATATTCCCTAGGCTAGCTCCACAGGCTAGTCTTCTTGTACATTCAACAAGCCAATGTGAATTTTGATAAACTCATCTGATTTTTGTTGGAAATTCCCTTGTGAAACAAAAAAAAGTTTCTCACAGGCAGGTCGCTATTTTTGACTGGTCTGCTGGCTACATGAGAAGCAAATTTGACTTGCCTCCAGCACTATTTATATCTGCTCTTTAGGCTGGTGACTAAATTCGAGGAAATTTCAAGGAGATTGCCAATTGTAAAACAATTAATAATAATAACAAATTTATCTCTGGAAGTCTCAAAGCGCTTGTTATAGTTTTAATAAAGACAGGTTTTTGAAATATAAAACCACTTTATGCAGCACCTTATAAGGGCTTAAAAGGTGCTGCAGCATTCAGCAGCTGCAGCATTCAGCAGCTGCTGCCAGAAACACCGGGGTAAACCCCATCCCATAACAATAAGTGTACTGGGTTTACGTATATTACAAAGCACACGGGACCTACGACTTTATGTTCAATCCGAAGGACAAAGAAATAATGGTTAAACTGTCTTGCTTAATAAGGGCTAAGTTTCAAGACCGGGACTCGAAACCCACACTCTGCTGATCAGAAACACCAGAGCTTGAGTACGGTGCGCTTGGCTGTTCGGCAACGACACGCCACAAATAATGAGTAATGTCATAAGTCACATCATCACTAAAAGCTTTATACAAAATTATTTTTCAAATAGACCCCTCGTGTTGGCCATCATCACTGAGGTCAACGGAAACAAGCACGCGCGTACGCGCTGTGCACAACTCTCAGCCGATGACAGGTCTTCATTGACCACAGTGAGGGCGCTGTGTTGGGCTCGCGACGCCACAATGCAAGGGGTCTATTTCATTGTGTCCTTCTCCACTCACCCTTTCTTCTTTGATAGTGGATACCTCTCCAGGGAGTCGTCAACCCCACTGTTCAACGTTGAGAACATACTGAAGAAGCCACTCTCGTCCACTTTGGAAGAGACCACCGATGATGAAGAGAGATTGTTGTTGGAGTGGGAGTGTCTATCCGAGTCCCTTGTGAATTGTTTCTCCGCTCGCTTCTCGGCCCGCTTCTTGGCAGCGCTGCTGCGCACTTTCTCCAAGGAGCTCAACTGACGAGAGAGAAAAAAAGGAAATCCAAAGAAAATGAATGAATGCGGCCTTGGTAAGGTTCGAAGTTCTGCGTGGTGTAGGAAGTAAAGACATGTATTCAGTTTACGGTCAATAATCATATGAAATTAATCTCTACTGGAAAGAAATTTCTTCAGTTCTAAAAAGGACTGGGATTTGAAGCAATATTGGGTCTTAACATTTTGAAGAGTACACTTCTAACATCCTCAGCAGGCCGCAGTCTGACAGCGTTGAAACACTAGATTGTGAATTGCCTTTGTGAAGGATCAGGCCAACATACTCCACGCTATGTCACTGACCAAAAGCTTATCATTAATTTGCTATGACTTCCTCTCTCTTGCTTCAACATTTCTTAACACAGTACAGTATGGGAAACTGACTTTTAAGAGTTATTCCCAAAATAGAAATTGTTAGTCTTGTAGGTACAGCCCAGTATCTGCTGAGGAGTGAACAAACACAGTCTGCCAGCTGCTGGTTATCATGAACAGGTCCGCGCTAACATATCATTGCTCAATGCTCAACATTTGACAGCCCTCAGGGAAAAACAACAAATTTTGATCCTTTATGAACGGTCATTTGTGGGAAAACAAATACACTGCATTTTTAAATATTTAAAAAAATGCTACATCATTTTCAGGTGAACTGGTGGACTTTATGGCCATTTTCCCGCCATTTTAGAATGATAGGAACCTGGTTCCCAAAAATTCATTGCATAATAATCAAAATTCATTAAAAAACAAACTATCCCTTGTATTTTTGTATCATCTTCCAGGAAGTTGAGTAACCATTTGAACCCATTCAACTGCACAGGTTGCGTACGGTGGCACAACTGAGTACAAAATCACAGTGTGTATTGTGAAAATGCATTCACCACACAATATTATATTGCACGTTGGTACAGTTTATTTATCATTCAAAAACACACTGGATGATATTGAATGGTCAGACAAGTAGGAGGGTTGAGTGCGTACTGTGTGGATACAGTCACCACACGAAATCATATTGCAGGCTGGGATAGTTAATTTATCATTCAAAACCTTGACTGTGCACTGTGTAGATGAATTCACCACATGATTTCATAATTCTGGCATGCCACATAATCATTCAAAATCACGGTGGATGATATTGAATGGTCAGACTACTGAAGGGTTCTAGTATGTTTCGATTGAACAATGCAGAGTTACTTCATCTAGGATATGGATAACTGAGCATGTCCGTGATTGGTTGCAGACTGCGCCACAGCACCTATTAAAACCTTACAAGCTGCCACATATCAGCATCATGAGCGCCAATCTGTGGTGGATACCGGTGCTTCAGAAGTGTTCATCATTTTCATTATCATTATTTTGCTACATTGACCACAGGAATCAAAAACCTGTTTGTTTGTTTGTTTGTTTTTTATAATTGTCCACACCCATTCACTTATTCGTTGCAATAATTTCACTGGTGTCCTTGTCCAAGTCATTACAAAAATCTTCCAGATTTGTCACTTCTGATTACAACGTAACTTGAGTACCCATGACATCGCTTAACTTAAACCATGAATAGAAAATTGCAAAATTAAAGGCGGGAAATTGTTCTTTTTTGTTTATTTTCTGACAAAAAGAGATAAATATCAAAATAAATCAAAGCCCTCATTTAAAAACATTGTTGAAACTGGCCAAAATACATCACTTCCCAAACACACTAAATAAACAAATACCTTGGATAAAATCTAAGTCTATCAGATCCCAATCAGATGGTTTCTGGTTATATTTCATCTGGCCCGCATTTTAATCAATTCCATTTCCTGCTTGAAGTCCACGCAGTTTGATAAGGGATCTTGCCAGATCTCATTAAAACAGACAGGCCTGCAATCTCACACTACGATCTCCCCCCCCCCCCCCCCCCCCGAGGCAAACCGGCAATCCTGCCGGTCTTGTCGGTATCGTAAACTGACCTTCGTGATCCTCCCTATATGACTTCACGTATCGGGAGGATACTTTGTAACAAGTCAGAGAAGAATTATGTAAGTGTGTTGTGAAGGAGGTGACTCAACCCATCAGCATGAATCACTACTCACATCTAAAGCTGCTATTAAGAATGCAAGTTACATTTAAGTGTTGTTCAATAACCCTTCATTCAAATTCTCACGTTTCCACCATGATATCATTAAACCGAACCTGAAAGTTGTTATCAAGTATCGTTAGAAAAGGGAACAATGTTGACATTTGTACGGTTGTCCTCATCAAACCAAGTGAGCTTCCAACTTAGATCCATTTTATCATTCTTAAATCTTCAAATGAAATAACTGCATTAAGAATAAAAAATTAAATTTGGTTTTAAAATATACAACGTGTGTGTGATAAGCACTGTACACTCGGTGCTTTCTGGGTCCCACAAAAATCCACAGGCTACTAGGTGCATTCTAGAGCAGATATCTTCCAAGTTCAAATATTTCAAAAAGAGATGTATTAAGTGCTTTTACAAAATTTATCATTATCATTATTATTATTATTATTATTATTGCAAAAATAGTCAATAGCCTTATGTTTTGAACCAAGCAGAGTCGTTTTCTGAGGCTAAATGACCACACAACAACAGGTATACTGGTGTAAAAGAAGCAGTCAAGGGGAAAGAACACTGTTTATGAGCGCTGTCTGGTATATACATGTTTGAAGGAAGGGCCGATTTAGACTTAACATGTTTTGTGCACACTGAATGCTAGTATTTAGCAATCTATGATGATTTAGACTTAACATGTTTTGTGCACACTGAATGCTAGTATTTAGCAATCTATGATGATTTAGACTTAACCTGTTTCGTGCACACTGAATGCTATTATTTAGCAATCTATGATGATTTAGACTTAACCTGTTTTGTGCACACTGAATGCTAGTATTTAGCAATCGATGATGATTTTTGAGTAGCGACTGATAGATTTTGTGCAACATTTTGTCATGCTACATGTATACTAGGAATATCATTCAATGTGAAGGCCAATATAGCAAAAAGACACCAGAGGGTATGTGTAGCTCATAAAAAGTGCTCCTTATATTCCCATTTTTAATGATGAATTGTTTATTTAATTTTTTTTATTACAGCACCACACCTTAACCCCTGGGCAAGCATATCCTGGTTGACGAAGGGGACATGATTCTCATCACTTATGAGTTTATTCAACCCTAATAACAGGATCTTGACCCTACGGGAAATAAAAGGGGATAATAAAACTATCAAAGTGTCACTAAAGAAAAATATCTCTGTGTCAGGCTTGATTAAGCTGATTTCCATGGTAACACTTACTTTATATGTGTATATCTAAGGTGTAATTGTTCAAGCTTGTGTGACTGATTAACTTAAGTCAGTCAGGGTTACAGCATACATAACCCCTGCCTCGCTAATGGGGTGTTGCTGTCATCTAAACGCATGCCTGATTGGGGATAATTTCTCTCCTATTACAAGATGAGGTTTCGAATTAGGGTAGAACTTCATCCCGACTGGGCTAGTTTGGATGTCAATGACTCTGAGAACATGCAGAGAGCTATACTCCCCCTAATAACTTGACTGAAGGCCTCGCTGTCGCTAAAAAGCCTCCCGATTGGGGACCACTGATACCCAATAGGGAGTAGAATCAAATCAGGGTAAAGCATATCCCAATATGGGTAGTTACATGTAAGATGACAACAATCTTGTGAGTCTTGCAGCTACCTCATTTATATGAAGACAGTGTATAATTTAACACGAAGACCCTAACTGATCTCTTCCATACCCAGGCTGTTTTGTAAACGTGGGTGTGATCCCTGGCTTTTTGACAGTTACAGGTTGAATGGCTTCTGACTGTCACCCCCAGCAAAGATATTGACAAAATAGGTAGATGCCAACATGGTGCTAGATAGCTCAGTTGGTGGAGCACCAGCACGTTGATCAGGATGTCGCAGGTCGCAAGTCCCACACTAGTAAGTTTGTCTTTGATCACCCCAAAATTATTTAGAAATTTATTGAGTCAGTTTCCCTTGTGGTTTATTACTTGATAAAAACATTTGTTTTTAAGTTCCATTATTTGAAAATAAAATAAAGGTTGTATATTTCATTAGATGTTATGAAGTTGCAAACTTTTTCTGGACAGTGAATTTTATGTCGTCTTGTCCCAACATGTTTTACGGAGTTTACAGTGCTTGGTTGTGTTTGTGGATGCAAAAAAATAACAACATTGAGTCAACTTTTCACTGCTGGTGCTACAGACAGAAAGAATAATCAACTAGACATAAGTTTTTGTTGCATAACAAAAACAAGGTGTTCGGTGTAGACATTCTCGAGTTAGCAGAGGTAGTGTTTTCAAAGAGAAAACCGAAAAAACATAACTTAGTACGACAGATAATATTTTAGAGCGGGATAAAAGCATGAACAGTTGTTTGTTAAAATGTCAAGACAAGGTCACCAACATTTTCATTTTTGTGAAGTATGTGGAGCCCATGTTGAAACAATTATAAAGACTCTGCCAAAGGCTTCTAGTAAAACTGTATTTTGAACTGTTTTTAACCTGCCGCCAGATGGCGCTCTTAATTTTTTTGTTTTAACCAGACCCTTGTCAGACTGCAACATCGTTAAAATCAACTCCAAAAAAGTTGCCACTTTTAATTACAATGCACTTTCGGTTTTAACTGGAAGTAGAGGACACGTAATTTCATGCAAACAATTAAAATCGAAGACCTATATTACCTTTGTATAATCCCGCAAAAAGCAACCCAGGGTCTCTTATCCTCGAATTGATAGGACTTTTCAAAGATTTAAACTTTAAATGACGTTGATTTCCGAGGCGGCATCTGTCACAGAGCGAGCAAATAATACAATCCCAGAGCGGGATAAAAGCATTAACAGTTGTTTGGTATAGCGCCATCCTGTGGAATGTTTCCGTTACGTGGGACTGTACACACAGGCTTCGTGGACTTTGAACCTTATGGTTTTCATTACGTGGGGCTGTACACACAGGCTTCGTGTTGCACACACAGGCTTCGTGGACTTTGAACCTTATGAATAATGGAGCGGACAATCAGTTACAGCGCTTTTCTCATACACAAACTAACTGCGGTTAATACTAGCATTGGCTGTAACACCCATATAGGACCAGAAGTTAAGGTCATATTGGCATCATTTCTGTGCAAAAGTTTCGGAAGGATCACAGAACTACAATCTGATGTAAAAATTATGATGAAATGATCAGTAGTTTTTTAGATATGAATTTTTTAAATATTCAACTTCCGGTTTGAACCGGAAGTCAAGGTCAAATGAGGTCGCGTTCAGTGTAGCGTTTTTAGAGTCATACCAGGCCTATCCGATGATGTATAGATTGTGAAAATCCATTGTGTTGTTTTGGAGTTATGATTTTTTCAAATATTAAACTTTGATTTAACGTAACTCGACACCTGATGACGTCATCATGACGAAACCAAAAATGGTTTCATCTACTAATGAATATCTAACTATGTTTCAAGTTTCAAGTTTATGTGAGCTTAGGAAGTGTGTCTTTGTTAGCGGACAATCGACGGCGAGAAGAAGCTGAAGAAGTAAAAAAAAAAAAAAACCGAACAATAAGAAGAGGTCTTCGGACTTTTGTCCGAACACCTAAATATTAGAGCAAAAACGCTGCATCTAGATTTAGCAAAAATGTTGTCTCTCAGCACACACTTGTTTTGTGGGTACATCCGGGCTATTTTGAGCGAGACACATCGTTTTGACAACTTCAAACTCGCACAAAACTTAAGTGCGATTTTGGGAGATACAACATTTTTGCACTGATTAGACGCTATGTTTGTCAACAAAGTACTTACATCAGGTCCAATGTCTTCCTCGTCAGACATTTCAAAATCATCGGTATAAGAGAGGTCTGAATCAATGATGTCATCCACTCCTTTGGGACCTTGGTTCCTTTCCAGTGGGTCTAGAATGGGCCTCCCTTGTCCCCTTCGACCCGCTGACCTTGCCAGGGTAGGTTTGAGAGGGATGGGCGAGGCTGCGACAACACCCTTAGATTTCTTCGGTGCGTATTCTGGGGACCACTCACGTCGGTTGGCTGCATCTGAAAAGGATGAACGATTCAATAATGACACCAACTGTATGTGGAGTAGAAAATCTTTAGGAATAACGCATAAACTGAGCCCCGGGCTTACCCTTAACACTAGCCTGGCGTACATTGTCTAGTAAAAACTGGTATAGCCTAGTAAACACCATCTCTCAGCTTGCCCTGTGGGCTACTAAAAAACTGTGCAACCTACTTGTTTATAGACCTCATACATAATCTTTCTTTCCAGGTGCTATCGCTACCATTAATGCATCAGAAAGATACATTTATGAAAATAAATGTTCAAATCTGTGCTACTAAAACTTCCTAGGGGCAAGTTAAATGCACAGCTTACTTTACTTGCCCGGTGGGCTACTTTACAAAATAGCTTAAACACAAGGCCTGAACACTTACCCGGGATCGGCTCAACCTTCTTCTTGCCCTTTGACCTGTCATCAGGTACAAAATGCGCCTCGGGCCACGAGCTGGATAGATTTTTCTTCGATCCTCTTCCTCCAACACTGCCGTTCTCCTTGACGTTACCAGACCCAAAGGAACTGACGTATTTATGGTCTGCATGTGACTGCCGAACTTCAGGGTCTTCCGACTCCTGTCTTATTAAACTGTTACTGTTACGGTTCTTTAGGATCGTGGCTGTGTTGCCAGCAAATGGGTCGTGACCTCCTGTGAAATGGACATGGAGAGTATAAATAAGTGTGAACATTTCACTGTAACAGCGTTTTTAGTCAAGATTTTAATCCAAGAACTGTAACAATTTGCATCACCTACTGTAGGTGGAAATTGCACACTGTTGCTGTAGAGCCAATTAACAACTCATATCTTTTTCAGTGTAAGCCTGCATGTCCACTCTCATGTATTTATTTTTATGTAGCCAGTGGCATCTTTGTACAGTAAAAGGATTTTGAGTCGCAATTAATTACTTAACTTTTCAATTCTAGGCACGTGCCATTGGCTTATTGTCTTGCTTGTTATGTGTTCTTCTTTCTGTATTTTTTATTGTTCTTTTTGATATGCCGAATAAATATTAATAATCAAATATGTTGAAACATTTTTTGGGGTGGTTTCGGGTACTTTAAGTTACAACCATTGGTAAAACTGCAAACGTGACAGCTACAAATCATTCCCCTTTATTGTATTTTCTTGTCATGTATTTATCCGGGTCTAAAGCATGCAATGTAAACTTCCAAATGATGTGACATTCCCATTCACGCAAACTATAGTGCATGAACATCAATCATACCCCTTACTTCAAATCCATTGTGACATAAATGTGTGCACACTTGCATACAATGTCTGATTTGGGTCGAGTTATTGATGTATCTATGACTGGAAATCACATAAAACAATGTATTCTGTATCAAAAATTACTTCAAGGCTAGACTCATTGAAGCCTTTTCTCCAGCCGAGGTCATGTGCAAACAAGGGAAAACTTATAATTTTACAACAAATATTCAAAAGACTACGTTTGAAAATCATACCACACTGAAGGATAACTAAACAATTATTCCTACTTCAGCAAGACCTGATTCTTTGGTTCCTCCCCCACAATGGCATATTGTTGTAGGAGTTGTCAGCTCTAGTCTATACTTGGTATCCTGACATTAAATGTCTTTAATTAGTCACGCAAAAAAGTCTTCTTCCACGATTGTAACAAAGTATTTGTGCCAAGCCTGCAGTCTATCATTGTTCAGACTTTAAAAGGAAAAAAAAAACACAGCACATATTGATCTTTTGGGAAAATGAAATCACGCTCCAACAAATTAGATCTGGGTATGAAACAGAATCACCATGGCAACCGCATCTAGGGAGACTACAATACATGCAAGTGAACCGGTGCTTTGCTAATAGGAAGGAACCTGTAATATCCCGCCGGTACCACGCACAGCTCTGGCTGAATTCCTAATCGGGAGCTTCTTGACAATAGTTATTGGATACGTATGCTGGGAGATCGAACAAATTAAACTGCATGAGGCTCATAATAAAAATGCAACGCCACTGCATGTTAATTCCGTCTGTCTGCAAAAGGATTGTGTTTCGTAGAGTCAATTTTGCAGTAATGATTTTTGTCTTGGCGGTTTACAATGTGGCTGAGGTGAATGGAACAGCTGCAGTCAATGTAAAACAAAAATATGGTGCTCCCATTAATTTTCAACAAATCAATGTTTATTTTAAAGTGAAGAAGATACTATTGAAAAAACTGCTCTAAAATAGTAAATAAATAAAAACAAATTTAAACACCTAGCCTCTGTAGACTTGATTATCTTTTCATAAAGAATGCATGTAAACTGGTTCCATCTTCAATAGTTTAGGTTGAATTTAAATAAACTGTGTAAATCATGGGCTTATTCCAACTTCCGCGGCCATGTTGGTCCCAGCCATATTGAGTTTTACGTGCTCGCTATATTCTGCTTCTTCAAACATATCAAACACTTCAGTTTACAAACATGTAGTTTATGGCAGTAAAAGTTACACCATATTCTTGGGAAAGTAAAATTCAGCCATAAAATACATAAAGTAAAATAAATTTAACAAAGCAACCAAGGAAACCTGAGAAAAAGACCAGACCTCCGATTCTGGTTACTTGCAAACAATGAAGAATTTTGCCCAACTGACATTCATGTTCTCCTTAGACTTATGAAATGGTCGCACAAATTTGGGCGTGATTGGCAAATGGGGTTTCTAAAGCAAACAAGCATCCTCGTCCCATGCTTGAATTTTGTTTCAATGTTAATTTTACCAAATCATTTGTATCAATAGAAAAATTGAAACTGTATTTATGACAAATTGATATGAGTATTTCTATTTTCAAGATTTTTGTATAAATAGAACTCCTGTGAAACTTGAAACTATTTTTCGTTCGAGTTGTTTTCTTATTTTCGATTCGCGCTGGATCTGCGCAATGAATTGGCATTGGCAATTGTAAACAACAATTTCCAATTTCTTCTTTTTAAAATAAAAACCCTGTTTCGTTTTTGCTTCCACTTAGAATTCATTATTAGACTTGGTAGATTTTTATCATTTGTCAGCCAACAAAGACAAAATATTAGGTGCACCTACATACTCATGCATGCCTTGTAGGCCTAATGGAACATAAAAATTATTATCTCATTATTCAATGAAATTACAAAAAATCAGCTTATTTCAACCCAATAAATTCTGCCGCACAGCGACGACACCTTCAATTTATCGGGGCAGCTTCCTCAATCTTCTTCTCCCACTTCGAAGGAATCAGGTCAAACTGTACACAGATACAACATCTATCCCCCTCTCATCGGTAACCGGCAAAACTACCACCTCAAATTAAATAAAAAAGCTTCTCCCGCTGGGAACCGGGGAGCAACTGTGCATACAGAATATGTACAGAGATGCTGATGGACGAAAGGGCTCTCTGTCAGTGTCAAGAACCTGATTGTTTGAAGGACTTCACATAGACGAGACAGTATCAAAAATATTGTCTGAATTTTTTGGGTTTTTTTTGTTTAGTAGTTTTAGTACAAGATACTTCGTAGAAGAAAGACATTTTATTTAATTAGAGCCAAAAATGATGAGTGAAGTGTGAAGGCATTGTGGGTTAAATTTATAAACGGATGGAAGATGTTAATTAGTTTGATATTTACATGCTGTACTTCCAGTTTTACAATGTGTACATACAACTTAATCACACAACAAACAAGGTCTTTAATGCAATTAGTTCGCAGGATCAAACAAAATCTTGCATTGAAATTGAACTCTTTCAAAACCTCCTCCTCTCTGACCTTTCAATATCATCCACTTTGGTTTTGAATGAAAGATAAACTATACCAGCCTGCAAAATATGATCATGTGGTGAACGTATACAAAACGAAACACATTTTAAGTTGCACCGCCATACAATGGTTTCAAATGGTTGTTCAACTTGCTGGAAAGTCTCTTTACCAAGAGTACAGGGTTTTAAAATTGACTGAATAACACACTTTTGAAACAGGTTGACAGAAACAACATTGTGTCAAGAATTTCGGAATACTCAACTTTTCCAGTAAAAAGACTGACAGTTTGAACAAGGTCCTGGTTTTATCATTCTCTTACTTCCCTTTTGTTCAAAACAATTCTAAGCAGCGCTTTTAATAAAGATGTGTAATGCAACTTCTTTATAACAATCATGAAACCTTATGGCCTGACCATGGAGCTAAATATAGAGCTACATATATGGAGCTACATGGGAACAATGAACATATGTAGGCTCCTTTGAGTCAACCCAATAGAGCCCACTCCTTGAGTATCACATTAAAAAGCACCTTCAAATTCTTGTGAAAATACTATGTATTTCAACCTTATTTGGGGAAAGTGAAGACTCTAACAATTTTAAAATCCATGTTAAACCGGTTTTAAACCCAGTTCAATTGGATGTAAAACTGGTTATCACATTACTGTATCTGGTTTTAAATCCAGTTACACTGGTTGTAAACCCAGTTCAATTGAATGTGAAAATGGTTATCACATTATCACATGTATCTAGTTGTTAATCCAGTTCAAGTGGTTGTAAATCTAGTTTAACTGGTTGTAAATCCAGTTCAATTAGTTGTTAAACTTGGTCTCATTATTGTATCTGGTTGTAAATCCAGTTCAACTGGTTGTAAATCCAGTTCAACTGGATGCTAAGCTGGTTTCTACGTTCCTTTAACAAGATGCACACAGATAAGTCTATTAAATAAAATGTTCGAAAGAGTTTTAAAGGTCATCACCATTCCACTCCTGATAGATTCAACCAGGCGTAACTGCTGCTATTAAACCCTTTTGATGGCCTTGCTAAATTATGCCAGGCCATCTTTTCACTGTCTCTAGAGAGAATCCTAACAACAGAGTCATTATTATAAGAGGCACAAGGCAGCAAACGTGCCAAATCCAGCACTTTTTGGAAATAGTGAAAAGGCTTTAAAAGTGACAACAACCAAAACATCAGCCTTGATGTCACATTGCACTGAATCTCTTTAGGTTGGTACAGAACAAATCCACTTAACAGGTGAAGAAAGTGATTCAAAAATTACTGCAAAATAAAAGGAGCTAAATGTTGTACAAGGATGTGGCATGCAAGTCACTCATGAAAGCAAGTACAGTTCAGTGCGCATCACAGTACAATTCAGTGCGCATCAGAAGCCAAAGGACGTATAGCGGCGCAGGCGCAACATGTGCAACTTGGGCTGAAGTATGCACTGGACGCCATTGTAGTAAGCAACTCTTTTGAAGCTTAACTGCTGGTATTAAACCTTAGATCAGTGCAAACAATGACCATGTGCATTTTTAGGCGACTTGCACGCGGTGAAATGCGCACCGCGTGTTTTCACAGGCAAGTGGCAGACCATGTGCAGACAGAAGCCGCGTGTGACGTCAGTGTAAAGAGGTCTATATACCAGTGCTATAACCTTCATTTTGCCGTCTTCCTTTATGTGAAAGAAAATCTTCCCATAAAAGCTGCCGCTCACAAAAGTCTCAAGGAAATTAAAAGGAACTCTTGACTCTTGATCAGCAAACAAGATGTTTGCAGAAGGATTCAAGTTATTATAATCTGTAAATAAATATTTTCCAAAATTCTTGATGCTCAAACCTAGTGTTCCTTCAAAGGGGAAACGTATCACACACGACAGAAGATGAAATTTCAGTTATGTTTTTTCAACTGTACTAATGATTTAACTGACAGCAAATTGGAAAATGGGAAATGTGACCAGGGCTCCATTCCACAAAGCACTAAGATTCATCTTCAGATCGATGAGTTGTCAATATTGGCATAGTAATCTATACCATAACATCACACGTTGCTAAGCAGTTAAGACTGATACACAGTTATAAGGTCAATCTTAGCGCTTTGTGAAATCAGCCCCAAGGCCCCAATTTCATGGCTCTACTTATACTGCTGAATTCTGCACTTATAGCCCATAGAATCATGCACTTTACAGAGCTCCGTTGAGTGGATTCAGTGGCAAGCAGTGCCATGAAATTGGGCCCAGTGCTACTAGAATAGGGACCAATTTTATTGAGCCACTTGAAGGCTGAATTTATGCTAACTGTGCAATTTCCATTTCATTCCACTAACCGTAGGAATGGGAGAAGGCAGCTTGCTTTCCGGTGACTACTGTAAGCAAATGAATGACATAAACAATGCATATCCACAGTAAACACGCAAAGTTGGCCACCTATTTTCTTGCCGACATGAGAAATAAGCTTACATTTAAGCACAATTTTCTGCTTGAGTTAGCATGAAAATTTGCTTACCGTTATTGCAGCATTATTAAATTGGCCCCTGATTTTAAGGAGAGAGGGACAGGCTTGGGGGAGGGGTGTTGGGGAGAGGAGGGGTGGCCTTAATGATGATGTGTTAATGGGAAAGAATCACACAATGATACACAGCATCAGTTATGTCTACATGTAGGATGAGAGATTACCGAACAGATTGTGATCTTCCTCCGCCCTGTTCATGTCCTCCTTGATGCGCCAGGGACTCCAGTCTGGGAGATGAGATGAGAGTCATGGAGAGACGATCGGGAAATTTGTTACATTAAACCTTTGTCCCTTTGTGTGTGTTTGTGGCTATCTTACACTAATTTTGTCAGATTATGTGCAGGCAAACTTAAGACTAACAATGCCGGCACAAAACTCTGGCTAATCAGGTGCAACTGGGCAAAATTCCGCAACAAGAAAATTTGCATTTTTATTTATTCTTTGCTTAGTGTATAAAACAAAATCCCATCTTTAACAATTGTTAAACCTTGTAACAGAATGGCCAATCTTTAAGAACCTACCAATAAGCTTGTTCAACCCCCGCCCAGTTCCACCTACAAGTACATTTTGCATGTGTGAAACGAAACCTCAGTAAAAGTTCAACCTGCTAAACTGGTAACAAGAGACCTTCATCATGCTGTAACCATCTTGGTCATGCTCCCTATGTGCAATGAGTAGCAAGTCTCTTCATACCAAAAAGGTGTTAGACTATTTTTCCATCTCAGACTTTGGGCTTTTTCCAAACCTCGGTTCAGGCTTCAGCTCCAGGCTCTGCGAGACGCTGAAGCACTGTGCAAAATGCAAACTGCTCCAACGTCGATGACGGAGCCAAAGCCAGAGCCAGGGCCTAATTAGCCTTGGTTTGGAAAAGGCCCATGGTTTGGTTACACTGATATCAATCGGGGAAACAAAGATAGCCCCAAAGTTCTTATTTAAAAATTTTGGTCAGAAATCAAATTTTGTGGGAAAAAAAGAAAAGAAAAAAAGTTTAAATACAATCCAAAGAGAAGTCTTTTTAATAACAATCAATTATTGAACAATGAGTATAGACCGTCATGTAGTCAAAGGTTTAATCAGTGAGTTTTACCGTCTTCAGAAATTCATATCCTTCTGGCTGCTCTGATTTTTCATTTTTGCCTTACAAAGCTGATGGATGTTTATCCTGCAGCCTGTCCTCCTCACATGCCAAGAAACTGTCTTGAGCATGTGACAGACAAGCAAGTTTACTCCAGACCACTCATAATGTTGATTTATTGGGAGACCACTCCACACTACAACAAACTCTGGTTAAAAACCTAAGTGTACTTGTGGAATCCAAGGGAAAGGACATTTGACAAACCCCTGAAATAAACTAACTAATGAATCGCTCCTTTGTACAACTGTTAAAAATGACACTCTCTATGTTCTCATCTACGAGGGTAAGCCACTCAGTTTACAAGCGTAGGAACTTATGCATACAGAGTGAGAAAGCAACTTCCTATACAATGCAATTAATGCCTGAAGGCTACAAACAGATGGACTTGAAGTAGGTTGCCCGAAGCCGTCCATGAATTTAATGGTCAAAATCGATTTGAATTCTGAAGCAATCAAGTATTTTGTTAGATAAACAATCCAGAGAGGTGACAGAGTGACAACCAGACAGGGCTTTGGGAACAGCCAAATGTTCAGCATACAGTTCCAGGCCACAGTGATTTATCACAAATGGAAAGTCTTGAGTTTGAAAAAAATCAAGGATGTTTCAATGAGCTGAAATTAAGCTTTAAAGCATGTGGCTAACATTGGTAAATGTCAAGGACCAGTATCCCTATATGACCCAACAATACATAAAAAAAAAAAACATGCGAAAGTTAAAGCTCAATCGGTCATCAGAGTCAAAAGAAAATAGTATATACACTTTGTGTGAATCCAACATATACATGTACATGTACCTGTACATGAATTAACAAACCAGTGAGCACTGTGAAAGTATCAGGTCAGTTGGCCATCAGAGACACGAAAAAACAATGCAGTGAAAACCCGTTTTCACTGTTTTCAAATATCAGGGGTGTTGATTTACGAGATCAAAACTAATTGTTTTACTATTTCGCCAAAACTATAAAGCCTTTCAAACAAAAAGATTTCAAAGTAAAATTTCCACCATGACTATCTTTATACCCAGTATTAAGTTATGTACAACTGTAAATTGTTTCCAATCTTACCAATGTTGTACACACCCTTCAAGTTCACACGATTTATAGCAAAAACAAAACCCACCTCTGTCTGTGGCTGGGGCGCTAAAACTGCCCTGCTGCTGGTCATCATTAGGGCTCCCTCTTGAGCCAGGATATGTTGCGAGCGTCTGTCGTTTTAGTTTATCCAGATGAATTTGCCGATAACTAGTTGCTCCGTAACCTTGAAAATAAATCATTCAGAAAATATTATAATAAGAAACCAGAGAGGCCCACTGACATCAACTCTAAACCAAGCCCTAATTTGGAATGTTTCTTTTCAAAAATTGAAAAGGCCATCAATCATTTTTGTCATGACATTTACACAAGATTATTTTTCATAAAAACTCAGAACATAAATTAATCTAATATACTTCAACCAATACAAACCATCTATCAAAAGCATTAATTGTATTTACAGTGCTTATATTATGCAAACAATATTAAATTTTTTTAAATTTCTTTCCCAAATTTGATGCATGCATTTCATTTTCCCAAACCTCAAAAGGACAATCTGTGCTTAAACTACTTAAGAGATTGTTGGCAGTTATTTTGTGTACATAGCTGTGTTAAACGAATGACAGAATGTGAATAAAAACGCAGTTTGGATTATCAGTGGGTCCTCTCTCTACAATACCCAGAGTACAATTATAATTGTATAAATAATTAACACTGACTGCATATATTGCCTGTACATCAAGCCAGTATTTAGATGTAAATGTTAATGAACATCAATGGCGGCCATCTTTCTCATTCAGGTCATTGTACACATTAGTGTAACTTCAACTGGCAATCTCCTATTAGGCATCACTGTGAGAAGCAGCATCTCACGATTAAAATGCTAGAATCGGAATATCCGCCTGGCTTGTCTTGAGAAATTATAATTAGTTTGATTTGTGCTGCTTGGCCTTAGGGTATATGTTTGCTGCTAATTGGATAAAATTCTTATATATGTGGTGTTTTTTCATGTATTGTGAGTATACAAATGTACACTATGTAAAACTGGGGGGGGGGGCAAATAACATCTTAGTAAATTTCTAAAACACTGTTGTTAACTGTTATCCAAACAGATAATATTTTGTTGATCTACCAACATATTACAAATATCTTTGTTCACAAAAATTATTAAATTATTTGGGGTTGAACCAAGAAAAATTTACTACAGCAGGAGCTGAACCAGTGACTCCTGATTAACCAACTGAGCTATCTAGCCCTATGTTGGCCGCTGGCGGTCTCTCTTTTTTATCAATATCTTTGTTCCGAGGTGCAAGTCAGAAGCCAACTGACTGGCAGCATTAATCCGGAGGTTGGTTCAAATCCCACTGTAGTAAGTTTTTTTTTCAGTTTACCCAGTCAGTTTCCCTTGTGGTTTATTACTTGAAAAATTATTACATAGTGGAATGAAATGTTTTACTCCCCAGGCCCACTAGCCCAGCGGCAGCCTCAAAGACACACTTTGATGTTACTCCACACCTAAAATTGTTGACTTAAAGTAGAATTTGTATGCCTGACCCAGTGAAAAGCACTTAGTAATTGGGCCTACGGTCCTCAATCCTCCAAAGACAACAGACCAGTTCCTAAAAAGGATTTTCATGGATTCGGGAGGGTAAGTATTCTTTTTACGAACCTCATGAGACATGGCCCTGGTAAACCGATTTCACTGGTGATTGTATCATCTCAAAGTAATTTGTATGACACAGATAAATTTGACTTTCAATGAGCAATCATCTAAATGTGGTCTTTTGTTATTGTTTCTGATTTATAGCCATTTTAGATTTAAGTCCCTTTTGGTTATTACAAATTTACAAATATAAAAATGCAAATAAGGATCAACTGCACAGCATTGAGCCACTGAATACGTTCACCTCTGTAATAGACCCTTTGCATAGGCTGCCATCATTGAGGTCAATCAATGGAAACGTGCATGCGTATACTTGCTGCGCACAACTCTCAGCCAATGATAGCAATTCATTGACCATTTCAGTGAGGGCGCTGTTTGGGTAATGTGGCATCGTGTGCACAGGGTCTGTAAGTATGGACCCCTAACTGCAGTCATGTTGCACCATAAATGTATTTACCACAAAAGAATAAAAATTGTCCAATATATGTGGCATTGAAAGTTTCTGCTTTTTATAGCTCCATGGTTTGTGGTATCAAAGCAGACAAATTCTATAGTGTATGGGTACAGTGTGTGGTACAGTATCCATTATCTCATGTATCCAAGCATGAAGTTCTACCAAAACCACCAAACAATGAGACAATGCTTTTGGGTCCGAATAACCACAAGAGCACAACAGCAAACCCACAACAAAACAGCCCTTGTTTTTTAACTGACAGAAAATAAGACCACTGTGATGGCTATCTATTGGACTCCATTTGTGTCAATTGACAGCCAAATTGATATAATTTAAAAGACACGCCAGTTTATGTTACCCTGTGATTACAGAATGTACTGATGCGTTTTTGGTACAATATTTTGGTTTATTTTCCTGTGATAAAAATACATGTAGATTCAATATTCAAGAGTCATATTTTATTCAATCATGTTTTTAAAAAGTGAGAATTTTCTTCCCAGTGGATTATATAGATGCATTTAAATATTTAGACATAAGCTGTAAAAAAAAAATTGCAAACACCAAGACAGTACAAGACAAGTCACTAAAAATAGAAAGTATAATAAACAAGGGAAACACTATGTGCCCCTTCGGCTTCCCCAGAAGAGCTTAAACATCACCAGAAAGAGGGAAGGTGGAGATAGTGGCAATGTGAGAAGGGGGAGGGGGGAGCAGTAGTTCTGGTCCTGACCTACATGTACGAGCCAAATGGTGCACTATTTAGTTCTTTGTTTCTCAGAAGGTTAAGCCCTGCAGTGAAGTGTGAACCGAACATGGATCTGATCATAGTGCAAGTCTCTATCCTTGCTCTATGATCTGATGTACTGGGGCTTGCAGTATCAACTGACACCAATGGTCTCAGACTGTTAACTTTACCATTGGGCCTATCCCATCCCGAACAGTTCAAGAGAGTCAAAATTTACTAAATGTTATTAGCAAAAAATTTCAGTCCGAAATTCCCTCTAAAAGTTCAGCAACTGAAACGTTTTTAGTAAACAAAATGAAAAAAAGCAAGAAAGGAAACTTCCTTTGATATTTGAAGAATTATTCTGGTGAAGTGTATATGTCCAAGATAAGTGACTTGTGGTCTTGAGAGGATTTTCCAGAAATTTGAATCCAGTGCCCGATCTCTAACACTTTGAGCTTACCATGGAATTGTGCAATTCTGGCTCACACGCTTCACAGGGCACTGTAAGCGCAGAATTCTGTGGTGATAAGTGCCATGAAATTGGACCTTTATTTCTGTAGTTGCTTGTGACGATAAAACCAAATTAATTGAGATAACGAGCACAATGTACACTTCGGCCGTGTTTGAATTGAGAGACTTTGGCTTCGGCTATGGCCAATGGCACAGGCAGGCAGTAGCAACATTGAAGGGATTCAGCCATATATAGCCACTTACATGTACAAACCCATTAATTCAGACATGGCCTTATTATTCAGCATATTACAAACACACACACATAAATCAGCTGGAAAACACTGCATCTCAGAAACTACACACACTCCCAAAGGGCAAATTTATGTATTTAAACTTTTGACACCCCCCAAAACACCATTTGGCAATCCTTAAACACGTTTTTACAAGCAGGTCAACAGGAAGAATGTTGACTATAGAATTCAACCTTACCTGCCACAGGGCGGCCTTTCGTGTAAAATGTAAAACATCTACATGGACAATGATTTTGAACAAATAACCAAGCGCCATAATTCGTGCAGTGGACAGATAAAATAACAATTTTGTCAATATTTGTACGATATCTTCTCTCATATCATAATATTAACAGTCCACCCACAATGGCAAGTGTGTAAAACAGCAGTAGAGTTTTCTACACTTACTGCATGCTTTGAATACAGACACGTTGCTTCGTATGAAAAACTAATTTTCTAAATGAATTTTTTTAAATTAGTGTACACTTCTCTCTTCTTTGCAAAAAGTGCAGAGTTTGATGCATGGATTTAATTTTGTGTAAACGAATCACACAGTGTTTTACTAACCTCAATTTGTATAATTAAAGTTTACTAAAACCTTCTTTTATAATCTCCAAACTACAAGTATATTATTTGTTACCACTCAAGTAATGACTAGGCCTTGTGTAGTGACAGTGCATTTTCATTGCAATTGTAGCTCACATAAAAAAGGGAACAACAAAAACAAATAAAAACTGCTGATACAAATCTGGACAAAAACAAAGGTGGTTTCAGCAAATGGCCGAAACCCCCAAAACCACCGGTCTGTTTTCCCAGGATGTGACCAGGGAGTGGATTAGTACGAACTTACCTGTGTCAGGCGATGGATCTCTGGGCGCTAACTGTAGGTTGAGATTCCGACGTCTGTCTTGATGTGACACGTCCATGGTATCCTCGCCTCCTTCCCAGGTATTACGAGCTCTGATAGGCGGTGGTTTCTCCTCATCTCGTTTCTTCTATGAACACATTACAAAGAAGACAAAAAGTAATTAATTGTGCAATTTCAACTGTTACAATGGTTGTGTACATTCGCATACATAATTGAATATCATATTTATTGATTGCGTTACGCACTATTAGCGCCCACATAAGCTTGCGTACAAACACATGTATGGCTACAAACACCGAAGGCGCTGAAACCAACCGGTCTTACACAGCTCCAGCTGTGTCTTTATCACCCGTTTTAACATGGTCATGTGACCACCTTTCAACCAATCAGGACTCCTTAAAATGTCTCGGGTATTTATGAATAACAATTTTAAACAGACTGCCCACATTGCCTACAAACTGAATAAAGTCTAGGCTACACACAGACCAAATAAATATAGATGTATTGTTTGATAATATGTAAGCATTCTGTACTTTAATGCCTACATGTGTACACAACTGTACTATCAAGGAGCTTTCTCCAAACTTCGGCTTAGGTTACAGCTGTTTGATGTTGAAGTCCAACTGAAGACAGAGTCCAACTTAAGCCAGAGCCCAACTGAAGACAGAGCCCAACTGAAGCACAAGCCAAGGTTTGGAAAAGACCCATGGTGATGTTTATCTGTACTTAAACACCCTAGTGACATTGATGTAGTGTACAAATTATAAAGATATCATTATTTTGAAAATCCCTTCCCTTGATTTTTAAAATTTAGAAAGGGCTTGTAAATGTTTAGGAATACTACATGTACATTTACATGATGCAACACAAAATGTATATTGTGGAAGTGAAATGTTAAGATGTCTATTTTTAAAACATAATAATTTTACATAATTTAAAATTTTTGTTTACACTGTATATCAAAATATTACTCTTGAAATTACTTGCTTTTGTTGGAAGTTTATGCAAGTTTACCAGACAATTATATTATATCACTAAGAGGGCATTCATTTAATTGTTCAAATACTTCCATTACAATGTTTGACATACTTGCAAAGATGTTATGTTTTAACACGTTTCCCCGCATCATGAATTTCCAGAGATCTTGATATTTGGCATTTGAATGGATACAATGATCTATCAACAAGTTGAGACCTCCATGGCTGGCAGTGCCCTTTCATTATACTTCACTATGTACACAGCTACATGTACCAGCACGTAAAATGATACCCATTCAAGACACTCAAAAGGAAAGCAAATGGCCAAGAATACACTATGGACTAACAAGAGATCAACAAATCATAATAGCTACAGGTTACTAAGTGCTGCTACTTCAAAATTGGCCTGTGAGTCTCTTGCTTGTGACAGTGTTCCCAATACTTGAATCTGCAAATCATGTGCATAATCACCAGTTTGTATATGAAGGTACTTCTGTGTTGTATAGTTTTCCCCGCAAACGATTTCAAATGTCAATACTGGAATATTCTACAAACATTTGGCACCATGGCCAAGACCAGGGGGCAAAAGATGCCATGTCCTCCATGTAATTTCAGGCTGGTAATTTAACTCTAGACAAGAACATTCATTTATGTATTCATCCTAACCATTATGCACAGACATGGTTAAAACATTTATATCGATTTTGTGACTACATTTTTTTTTCCAGTAAAAATGTCTGAAAATAATAACGCAAAGAACAGAAATTTTGTTTTGTTTTAAGAAAAATTGTTACTACGGTATCATGGAAAACATTAAGAACTGAACATTCAGGACCTGTCCTTTACTTATGACCTTTTTATTAGATGCGCGGAAAACATCTCAAATCTGGCAGTTGTTTGTTTGGCCGCAATGAACGCCCTCCTCTTGGATCAAGGGCCTCAACTTTCTCATTCTACTTTAGGTTACTGTTTCTTCTGACTCCCTTACTGTTTCATATATTTATTTTATTGATCCTTCTTTTTGTAGATCTTTTATGCAACTTTAAAAAAAACATTTTGGTACAGACTGTTTGTGACTGCTATGGTCTCTAAAAAAAAAAAGGGATTTTAAAATCTGCATAGTGGGTAAGAAATTCTAGAAACGGACATAACACCACGTAAATAATCTCTGTAGTGAATTATTACATTACTCCGTCGCTTTTTTTCAGGACAGCCACAACTCCTGAAGAGAAATTATTTACACACCGTGTTGTTGCAAACATTTATTGGTATAAAGAAAACCCAAGAAATTATAAAGTGACCTTAGAGGACCCCTTGCATTGGCCGCCATTTTTTATGTCAAGCAATGGAAACATGCACGCGTGTTTGCGCTGCGCACGACTCTCAGCCAATGATAGCTTTTCACCGACATCAGTGAGGAGACTGTTTTGGGCTAGTGACATCATGCGCAAAGGGTCTTTTCAAAGTGAATTTTACAACTGTTTGATCCCATTGTTAAACCGAAGCACACTTAACATGTTTAGGGACGTTGTTTGGCAACTTACAGTGTACACTACACATCACTCAGTACATGTACAAGGTAGGCTAATGTTGTCGGGATTTGCATGCCCCAATAAGCACTTTTCAAGGACTTTGATCAGTGAAGGTTTTTCCTGCAGAAAATTTTTCTACATACTCCTGAAAAGTGTATCAATTCTCTATCAATAGTAGTATTTTTAAAAATGGTGAGAACTCCAAATTAACCCTTATACTGTAAGTTAGCAATTTTTATTTGAGAGGACTCTAATTTAAAAGTTTATATCGACACAAACAGTCTGTATTTGCATCAGACCTTGTATGATTGTTTTATCCATTATATAATTTCCATATCAAGTACTAACAAATTTTGGGTTTTATTTAAAAAACAATACGTATTTAAACAGATTGTACATGCAACAGTGCATTGACTCAGTGACTCAATGACTCGTTGGCCACTATTTAATGGACCAAGACAAAGGCTCTGGCCATTAAAATCAGTCACCCGAAAAGCAATTAGACCTATACTACTAGGCAGCAAGAACCAGCTACACTCACACTGTTTAAAACAAATTACACTGTAATGTATACATGTAGGTTTACACTAAGACCAGACATTATAAACAGTAACTAAATTTTAAAAGGGCATAGAAATTCAAATCTATGAAAGTGAACAATGGTGAATGCTCCTAAGTGTCTTTTCAAAAGTTGCAAACAATTTAAATGTTAGACATCAACCTTAAAGGCAAAGTATACCTTTCGTTTTTGGAACCATTTGATTGTTTTAATCCTATATAAATGCAGAGATACAATGAAACTAACCTGTACAAATTTCATTTCAAAAGGTGGTCGCGTTTTTGAGATATCACCGAAAAACCGGAGCGAATATTTCCACACAGGAAGAATATTCCCTATAGGAATACACGATCTGAGAAACGTTACGGCCGTAACGCTTCTCAGATTCAAATTTTGGGGGATAAAAAGTGATACATTTTCCATAACCGCAGTACTTTGCAGTACTTCGAAGTGAAAAAGTTTCTCAAAGTAAGTTTTTATTGCCAGTAATTTTCAGAGTCATTACCAAACATATAAATGTAGGCCTATGTACCTTCCCTTTAAGTGCAATGAACATCTGTGCCTACCCATCCAGGCCCGATACTTTATGGAGCCCCTTGGTCATTGCCTTTGTGCCCTTTTGAAAAGTGTCATTAAAAACTAGAATTTCCCTGATAAGATGCCCTTTACGAAAAGAAAACTGCCTTGCTCAATAGTGAAGTATCAGGCCTGCCTAACTTTTCAAATTTTTCATTCAAACCTTCATACTATAAGGTTATGTCTAAAATGAAGATATATTTGCAAATATTCAAACATTTTTGAAACCTTCCTACATTCATGTATGTACACTGCTGTAATGTATGAAGGAAACAATATTGTGCACTCAAAATTTCTCCATAATGCGTTCCCGGTGTTATGAACATTTCACATAATTGTTACATCAGTTAAGTTGTTTGCAGTGCCAGCAACTAATCATGTAGCAATGGAACTGATCTCTTCACCAGGCTTGCTTGGTGGTCTAGCAATTAAGACATCTGCTCTAGAATGCAGGGGTCAAATCTTATCTCAGCTGCATAGTGGCCCTGGTTTTCAAAGGCCCTAAGACTCTGCATACTTAACAAAACTCATTCAACTACTCAAGCCAGCCAGAAGCCACAGATCATCTTACCAAATTACTTGGATTGTGCCTAAAAGCTGTACTACCACCAGCGACAAACGCTTCCAAGCTACTGCCCCAAAACTCTGGAACAATTTATCCTACTACAGTATCAGGGTTCAAAATTAGCAGTCGCCCGGTTGCCAAATGCGAGTGAAAACAGAGGCGGGCGAGTCAAAACCCTTTCTTTACTAGTCCGCCAAGCAAGTCAAAAAAATGTTCCTTTTCATAATAAATGAGGGGTACAGTGGAAAATTCCCAAAGAGAGATTATTTAAAAGTTTGTAAATGGTTTGGCAAGTCTTGATATTTGCTAGATTTAAATGTGGCCGCGATCGCGATAGTTCACACGCACGCACATGTTAATGGGTAGTGAGTATCAACTGGCCCCACAACGTTCGCTCGCCCGCCGGTCATCCACGCACGCACAACACAACACATGGTGTATTGTACAGTACAACAGAGCAGGTCCAAAGTCCATCCTAACCAACACTCTGCACGCTGTGATTGGCCCGTTGATAATTACCATATTCAAAAGAAAGCTTGGCTAGCCTCTAACTCGGTAAACATTCACTAGCCGAGTAAAAAATTGCTGCACAATGTGGCGCACGACCGCGGATTCTGTACTATACACAGCCTTGGATTAAGGCTTTTCAAGCATCGACAACTTTTGCTGATAAAGGGCGATGCGGGGCAAAATTCATTGAATTTTTGTTCAATGTGCGTCGTCGATTGTTGAACACATAAAGTTCGTTGCAAAAAAAGTTCTATAAAACTGATTCTCAAAACACAAATCCATGAAAAAGGTTGTTGATGAAAAAAGTATTATTAAAGGCAGAAATTAGGGGATAAGATCGTCCAAAAATGCCAATTTGCGAAGTTTGTCACTTCCGTGAATTGTTTGTTTTTTGGGGGGTTTTTTGTGGGGGTTTTTACATGTATGTTACGAAAATTGAGTGCATTAATACATGCGGAAAGAACTTGCAGGCAACCCACAATGTTGGTTGACCATTCCAGCGGACGAGTGAAAAAAAAGTTAAGGAAACCCCTAAGTATCTGCCACTCTATCTTAGCAGCTTTCAACAAATCTCTCAAAACTCACTTGGTTGATTAATCTCTCAAATTAATAGCTCATTCTCTTTAATTGTTGTTTAATTTTGTATTAAGTGCTGTGTTACTTTCTCTGGTTAGTTTAGAGCGCTTCATAAATGCTCTGCATTTTTATTATTACTATTAAAGTGCATTTTTTCCTGCAGGTCTCGGAAAGTACTGAGCATAAACACAGCGCATAATAACACATTGGGTCTTCATCCCAATGCAATTTTTACTTTCAAATTAAAGATTAAAAATCATGCAGAGGTACATATGTAAATGTCTGCATAACGTTGAAAGAACTACTTCATACTTGAAGACACCCCCTCCTCAGTTGATGTCTCCTAAGATTCAAGAAAATCAATCAAGTATTTGCTTGGCCCTACTGGTGCCTTCAAAGGCAACATCTACATGTAGTGATCTAGACCTAATCTCTATTGATTGACATTGTGTACGGCGGAACCAGTCTGTTCAACCCTTTACATTAACTGTTGAGCTCAATACATTTATTCCATGTTTTTTGTATGCAGGTTTCTCACTAAGCTAAAGACGTGCAAACACAATTGATCCGTCTACATGTATAGCAAATGTTTTACTAATTTACATGTACAAAATACAGTTCATGTTCTTACAGTACAATCTAACAGTAATCCAAATGTACAAATGTTTTGTAAAAGCACCTAAATTTATTCATACAACACATGCATTGGAATGACAACATCTGACCTTTTGGTACGCGCCATCTGTCTTTCCCATTAACAACTGGGTCCATACAATGTACATCACAAAAGTTTGTACACAAATGATTAAATCATAATGATATTTTAAAAAGTTATAATGTGCCCTTTACGTTAAATTATCAAAAGCGTAAATAACACATTTTAAAATAAACAGAATGTCAAAAGAAAGCGATCAAGAAAAAGCTAAAGTGATGTCCAAAATGGTCCACGTGTCATTTCTCTTGTGTGTTCACGCTTGTGTGTGTGAGTTTGTTTTCACATTCAAACCGGGGACCTATAACAAAAGAGGACAATAGGGTCCCCGGTTGGCTAAAGGTCCCCAGTTAGAAATTGTGTACAAAACCAATGGGAGCTGTTGCCAAAAAGTTAGAGTCCAAACAAAAGAGGGACAATAGGAGGTCCCCGATTGGAGGTGTTTACACACTTGTGTGTGTGTGTGTGTGTGTTGAGCGCATTCCAGTCTCAGATTTGCAGACTTTGCAGATTGCGCTCTGCAGATTAGGCAGCTCGATCTGCAGATTGGGCAGCTCGATCTGCAGATTGGGCAGCTCGATCTGCAGATTGGGCAGCTCGATCTGCAGATTGGGCAGCTCGATCTGCAGATTGGACAGCTCGATCTGCAGATTGGGCAAAATCGTGTTTAACCCTCAAACCGATGCTCTCAGTTAAACCCAACGGACAACTTCAGTAACTGTCAAATCCTGGTATTCACACATTATGTGCCAAGCATAATACATGAAACTGTGAAAATTTAGGCTCTCTATCACTGAAGTCCATCTACATAAGTATTCACCAATTTAGAATATTGAGTTTTGGTCTCGCGAAAGCAGAACTAAGTGTTTCTCAAAAACTACAGCAAAAACATTTCAAGGCAAGTTTTCCCCCATGACCATCTTATAACTTGTGCCACGTGTGCAAATATGTTTTTGGGTTTTTTTCAATCTTACCTGTATGATACGTACACAAAGTACCAAAGTTATGACATCGAACTTGTACATTTTAAATGCCACAGTAATTTCAACACCGTCATACTGACACTATCACCTGTCGTAAGTTAGCCGAAAAACCCAAACGTGACTACTACCCTTTTATTACCTTCATACATTTTACAATCATTAAAACCAAATCGATTAATTTTCGGCTCTCTCCAACCCAAGGCCATTTTGTGTATCATTTGGGTGGGTGTTTCCATGGTGACCACCAAAGCCCGCATTTCTGTGGCATAGCAACACACTTCATTACACGTAGCCTTGCGCAAAGCAATACTTCAAGAATATTTTTGGTCGTTAATTAACATTAGACAATTACAAGGCAGTAATGAATTCAGAAGGGCATATTATCTTTTTACAGCTTTATAAACAGTAGATGAGTTGACCCAGTTGTTTCCTTCACTTTACTTTTTGTTATAAATTGTTTTCTTAAATTTTAACTTTTTATAAAAATTTGTCATGAAAAAAACTGAACAAATAACAAATGTTAAGGTCTTACACTACACTAGAACAAAATATTAAAACTTACATCACGTACACAAGTAATCCTTCACCAATACATCAATGTATTGCTATCAATGAGAGGACTTTCCTTTGTCCCTCCAACTTAACACTCTCCGTAGACTAAGCGCATGAAAAAAGTGAGGACAAAATCACAAAAAAATACAAAGGATTCCAATGTGAGACAGCATTGTTCCTTTTGTGTTCCTTTGTTCTACTGTTCCCTCTCTTCTGATAATGTCACAACAGTATGTCATGCATGTAGTATAAAAGAGGAATAACTATTGACTAGATGTACAAATTAAAATTGTGGGAATTTTTTAGATTACATGCTCACAAATACAGTGTACTTAATATAAAATATGCTTTTATGTAGGTTAAGAGGATGCATGACATGTAGGACCGCCATGTTCAATATGAAGCTACCATTGATCCCACAGGGAGGTGTTGGGCAGAGGAGGTGTGGGGCAGGGAAGGTGTGGGGCAGGGAAGGTGTGGGGCAGGGGAGGTGTGGGGCAGGGAAGGTGTGGGGCACGGGAGGTGTGGGGCAGCTCAGGGGCCCCAAAACTTCTTTCCAAGTGGTCCTGCTGGCTCCTTCAGTATTGAAAAGCACGATCCCTATGGCATGTATGGACTAGAGTGAAAAAGCTGGGGAGTACAAAATGTAGTAAAATGACAAGCTTACTGGTCCTGCTTGGCTAGTTACTGAAAAAGTTCAAGGGCAAACTCTGCTATACCCCATTACCAACTCAAGGTGATTGGAAATAAAGCTGAAACTAAAAATCAAATAATATTGTATTTAATCTGATAGAAACACTTTCCCAATTATGATTTACATGTAAAGCGCATTGATAGTTGTAAAATATTTGTGAAAAAGTGTACATACAGTTGAAGTTTGTACTGTGCCCAGTTTGTATCGAGTGTTTAGTGTTTTTTGTTGAAGCGTCAGTCAATGAAGACCATTGGACTGTAATCAACATGATCAACAATGACATGCCATTGTGAAAGTGAGCACGTTGTATGGAGGTGTATCCTCGAGGAGGTCTTAAATACAAGGCAACAATTCAAAATGTCTACAGCAGTCACTAGTGTGAATGTTGTAAGTTCTTGCAAATTGTACTAAAAATTTATGTAAACAATTGTAAGGACACATTTTTTACAGACAAGCTCATGCTGTGAACAAAGTTTGAATGAGAGACAATTGTAGGGAATTCCTGTAATATGTGCACAAATTTCATTTTAAATTAACTTTTTTTTTTGACAAAAACAAACCATTATATTTTCAAAATCCATTTCAAAATAAAATTTCAAAATCGAATTGAGTGAAGTGTTAAACAAATCCTTCATATGACAAATCTGAACTATAAAACTTACATCACCTTTGCATTAAATGACAAACTAATGTGCACAAAGCATTCAAATTAAATAGAATTGAAGCAACTGTGAGAACCAGTGGAGAATGAAATCAAAACTTCATGGGTCTTTATAAGTTTAACATCATTGATGCTGGTCAGTCAGTCTAGCTCCTGCCTGTATTGATTGACTGCAGGTGGCGTGAATATAGGCGGACTCTCTGTCCAAATATTTGAATGTCTGGTTGTTTGGTTGGTCATCAATTTCTCTAGCAAATTTAAGATCAATTGCCAGGCAATTGAGGATAGGTTATTATTATTTTGTGCGTCAACTATAATCAGTCAAAATTGACAGTTAGTGAGGTATGTACATGTACAGTAGTTTATGGTGTGTTATGTTTATGGTGTGTTATTTTTAGCTGTTTCGCAGCAAAGCGCAGTGAAACAGCTCTTGTTTAACATTTTTTTATTGCAGTCCAACAACCAAATTGCATTTTAAATTTACCATTTTAAAAACATTGAAAGTACACAAAAAAGGTTAACCAAACTTTAAAGAAAAAAAGGGGTTATCATTGTGGGATAGAGGTTCTGTCATAGGCTCATAGCACACTCATTGAAACACAACGACTTAGTATAGTTACGATAATTTTAGCTCTCCATCCTTCAAAGGATGGAGGGTTACGGTGACTGTGTCTCCTGTTTACGACCTGTTTGTTAGTGCGAGTATCACTTCTTTGCTTTCAAGTAAAAATTAAAGCTGTGTTAAAACCTACCTGTGTTGGTGCACTGCTGATGATGTGCGTACGGCTCACGCTGTTAGTAACTGGAATATTGTCCTCGTGTTCTAGACTGGAGTCCAGGTCATCCTCCCAGGGGAGCTTGGATCTTCCCTTCCCCGCACTGTAGTATCTTTTGGGAGGAGAAGATTCTTGATTTGATGTTTGCGCGGGAATGGCACGTGTTGGTGACGGCTGGGATAGTTCTAGACTCCGTGGGTCTACGTGGCTACGCTCCCGGGCACTACCAGTAGTTATGCTTCCAGTGCCTTTCATTATCCATTGAACATCATTCTCTTTTGATACTGTTGGATTGTTTCTGCTCGTTGCCGATGTTGGAATCGGGGTTGCATATTCCACTAAGCCATCATCATTCAGTCTTGGAAGGCGGCGGCGGGCGAGCCTTGCCTGTACAGCCTTCATGACGCCATCCTCTTCCATGTTGAGTTCCACCTGATCAACAGCATGGATGAGGGGACTTATTCTACTCGGTCCCATGGCCTGTGCAAGAACTGCAAATGACTCAAGGGAAGCCTGCCTTACTCTTCGTTTGACGTCTTTCAGTGTGGGAGCCAGCATCTGGCACAGCTGTGCAAGGTCAAAGTCATAGCTTGGGAACGTCAGCAGCGAGGCGATAATAATATTAAGTGCCTCTTCACGCACACCTGATTTGCGGTGTTTCAGACTGTCACCAATCGTGCTGACCACTGCTTGGGGAGTCAGGACATGCATCAGCTGCATCAGGACTTTCATGTTTGCCTGTCTGATAACCACTTTGTTGTCCCCAAAACGTTTTGTAAGAGCAGAAATCAGGGGTTTCAGAAACTGCTTCACCCCAGTGTTCAACTTTGAGACTAGCACACCATAGATTTCAAGGGTAAGCAGAGTCACCTTGAAATTGACATCGTCCAAGAGATTGCAAAGAAAGCTAATAAATGCAAGCATGTGTGGTAAAATATGGGTAGGATCCTCCACCGACGAGATAATTGACTTCAATTCCTGTACCCCATTGGCCCTAGTTTTCCACTGTGTTTGGTCCAGTAATTGGTCCATAACATGTTTTGGAATGACACCAAACTCAAGTCTTTCCCCATTTTCAACGTCCCCCTGCCATCTTGAATTAGACCCAATTTTCTGATCCCTGCTGTAACCAGAGTTTGAATCTTCACGCTGCGGTTGGCTGATTTCTGAGCCTCTCCTATCTGCACTGGTGACACGTTTGTTATATGCATTTCTATCTCTTGAGGGTAGCTGTTGTATATATACATCAAACTGTTGTTTACCAACTAATGTCCTTATTCTCTCCAAGGAAGTACCAGCCGTATCAGTGAGGGTTTCGTCGTTATCGTTGTTGCAAAATCTCTTAGCAAGGGCATGTGTAACGGTTGACAAATCTGCCGTTGCAAACTCACGAGTTAGCAGGACTGGCAGTTGAATCGTTGCTTCCATGCGCACCTTTGGGTCTCTGCTCTGCAGACCGTGATTCACTAAGATGGAGAAGATTTGTTGAACATTGGTCGTGTGCTTCATATGAATATGCAACGTCTGAATGACGGCTTTTCGTATGGCAACTTTCCCGTCACCTAAATTTTCCACGATCTTTGGAAGGACAATAGCCATGCAGGAGTCCAGCTCTGGTCCAAACTGGGGGATGAGTTCGCAAATGAACTGGATGCATTTTAATCTTACTTCCCAATTCTGGTCCAGTAACACAAGTGTCAACCCCCTGAAAAGAGCATGTCTGTTGTCAAAAGGCAATCGGCCACCATCTCTCCGAACTTTCTGGGTGAGATCATCAAGAATGTATGCCCTCTGCTTAGCAAACCTGTCATCTTCTAGCTGAGCCAGAATGTCATCTTCATCCATTCTTTGCAAAGATGCCCTATCAGTATGCTCGCTGTATTCTCGATCCCCTTCCCTATTTTTCACCGATTGGAGGTCATGACTGAAATTGTGTACAGGCCGCTTGGCAACCGTCCCTGCCATCCAAGCGTAACTCGACCTAACGTTCTTGATCTTTCACCACGGTTCGGCCCTAATAAGAAATCCACTGGTGCGTCAAAGTCCTGTGGATATGAGCATGATGTCTCACATAACGAAAATGGCATAACAACTTACGAAATCACGGACACAGCGGTACGAAATTGAAGCAATCAAATGTTGAATTTGCTGGCCGTAGTAGCCGGTCCAGTACAAGATGGCCGAGCTATCCGTGCATTATATTGTGATCACGTGACCTCTCAGTCGATGTATCGATGGTTTCCCGCTGATTGCTTATTGTTGTGTGTGATACAGTGGCGAACCCACGGAATGAGTTTCACAGAGGGTTTTCCGCCACCTACAGTTTAAAACCAGACATTGACTAGCTATAGAGAATTATTCTTCTAAACAAAGTTGTAAGGGGGACAAGGGGGGGAGGAGGACAAGGGGAGGGGGGCAAAGGGAAGCAAGGGGCAAAGGGGGCAGGGGGTGCAAGGATCTACTCTGTAATAAGGCAGATGTAAACAAGCCTGATCAGTTAGTTAGTTTAGTTAATTTATTAGACCCATCTCATCGGTCACGCATGAGTTCCAAAGACAAAAAAGTCAAAACATTCACAACCATATAACATGTACAATAGTATAAGCAGTAACAAAAAAATTAATTTGTACATAATAAAAAAACATACATGTACTATAAAATATACTTAGAAACTTGCTCCCTATTTCAGTTTGTATTAGCAGATTCTTGTTTTACTTGAGTCCACTTTCAAGGCAACTTATATATGGGCAGTATAAGTATTTGAGGCACTTTTCCCGACCTTCCCAAATCACCTCTTTGGTATCCATCCCCTTACAGCACCCAGTATTGCCATAAAGTTACAAACCTAAGTTCCGACAGCCCTCTGTTCTGATATCACTGGTGTACTAATCCTACGTACCTTAACCCTAGTGTGCAGATCACAAGGGGCTATCTGAACACAGGGTTACCTGAACATAGGGGTTTTGAGAACATGAGGGTCGGTCGGAACATAGGGCAATCACCATCACAACCCTCTCAGCCATAATGTTTGATTTCTTTACTGTTATTTTTCTTTCTTTCTTTCTTCTTCTTTTTCGGCTCAATTTCACAAAACACAAAGATTTATCTTAAGATGAGTTGTCAATACCGCTGTAGTGATTTGTAATGTGACATCACACTTTGCATAGGCTAATAAGACAAGCATCAAGGTCAATTTTAATTAGCTCTTTGTGAAAGCCATAGCCTGGTAAGGGTCGGCCAAGAGGAATTGTTGATAGTGGGCATATGGTGTAGAGAAAGTTATCGGAGCATCAATATGAGAGGGAAAGAAAACTCTCAAAAGAAGAACTGCCAAAACAAATATATGCTCCAAGCCAAAATGGAAGATTTGAGAACTTTGAATTTGTCATATGTAGGCAGGCTACCATGAAACTGCAGCTCAAATATAAAATATTAGTGAGACAGGAAACCAGTTCTGCCAAGAATTTGTAAAACAATACACTCAATGTTTAGTTCTACAGGACTCAAAATTTTCCCATTTTGACTCTGGTCATTCTGACACTAAAACAAAAAAAAACTCTTTGAAAAAAAAAAAACCATAGCACTCTGTCACTACTGATGTTATAGAAATGGCCTTATGATTTTAAACTGTAAGATGTGGGTCGGGGTCCAAGAACTACTGTGTAGGATGGGGGATCCAAAGTGGCTGTAGAATTGTTTCAAATGTTTAATGGCACATTGGTTCCAGTCTACTTTCTCTCCGCCATAGATTGAACTTTTATTGAAACCACTGACCTTACCTGCACAATTGGTCTGATGAAGATTGTGCAGGCGGTAAAGAATACAGAAAAAAATACATCAGATCCAACAAATACAGCCATTTATACCAAAATGTGTAACATAATCCACGTGTGTTGCATAGTTCTAAGTAACTAGTCATCTGCCATATAAAACTACTACTCATTGCATCTCATTAAACTTCTGCTCAGCACTAGTCATCCTAGTACAATACTAAGGGCCTCATCTTTCAATATTAACATAAAATCTCAATAGACACTAGACTCAGTTAAATGGGATATATTAAATGGCACAGCAGCACTGGGCACTGGGGTTATGAGACACAAACATACGTCGTTGAGCGCCGAATTTCACTTCCACAATTTTCACACAGAAATGCACACACATTCCCCCAATGTCCAACAGAGCCATTGCCGTACATACATCCATCCATCCATGACTGCGCATGTACTGTGTGTACCGCATCACAACATAGCCTACAACTCTAACCAACACACATGTATTGCATTCCTAAATCGTCACCCCAATTTCGTGACCCACACAAGTTTTGTAACTGTAAAATTACACTTGTCAGGCAATGGAATTCCCAAAAATTACAACACAGTATGAATCTGATGGATATTTGCTGATATAAAGAACCTAAGCTTGAGACAACATTAATGCATTCTAATGATTAAATAAAAAGTTTAAAACTACAAAGAAAGTAGTGAAGACTGTGCAGGCGGTGAGGAGCCCTGGGGGGTCAGTGGAGAGAGAATCACTGTAAATAACAGCATAACAATTTTTAAAATGCCCCAATGAAAACATAACTCCTCACAATACCGACTTAATTATACACTAAAGATACAAATTTACAGGATAACACGATTATTCCAAATTCCCCAAAATACAGTTTTCAGATTTTGTCCAGCAATATCTACAAGCAATGCAACCATTCCTTGTTTAAAAATATATATATTGTACAATTGTTTTTATTTTTTAATTATTATTATTATTGTTTTTGTTATTTTTTATAATGACTATTATGTTGTATTTATTTTATTTTATTATTTCATTTTTTAAAATTTGTTTACGCGGTAAACAAAGAATTATGTCTATTCACAAATCTTCACACTTCACTTGTGCTACTTCATGTCAAAGCCAGGTCCTGCCAAATTCAAAACTGGGTTTATTAATGTTCCATCCCAACTTGACTAATGTCCCAACTATAGTTGGGACTGGTCCCAACTTGAGTGTTAAAGCTGGGACGTCCCAACTATAGTTGGGATCGCCCATAGAGTTCAACAGGACACCGTGATCGATCATGGGTCCTGATGCGATTGGCGTTAATTAACAGCATTCTTTATTTCAAACCCGGGTCTCGGCTCTGTACAAAATCATGTCAAAACTGGTTTAGAATGATAGTTTATCACTCACAATGGACCGATAACTCAGTGTAAATAGTGTTTTTGGAGGGTTCTGACAGCGGCCTCATGCTCAGTGCCGCCGCGGGTGACGCTTTCTCGCTCTCAGTAGGCCCATGGAGGTCTTTTCCTTCCTCCATGCATGCTCCATGCATGGAGGTAGTCTATTTCTACCTCCATGCTCCATGGTAGGCCTACGCATTTCAGTTTCCCTTCTCTCAGAAAAACAAAATTCTATTTAATCTCAAATATTCTCAAGGGGAGGGGTCTTAAAAACTTCATACTATAATACTTACTACCATGGATAGCTCCATGTTACTACTAATGATTTTAGTTTATTTGTGAGGTGCTTTGTGTGCACTGCGATCCCAACTATAGTTGGGACGCCCCAACTTTAACACTCAAGTTGGGACCAGTCCCAACTATAGTTGGGACGATCATCAAGTTGGGGCGGAACATTAACACCTTATCAAATATTCCTTCACATGTTTGTGAATACTATGGTTAGGCAGTGCATGCTCAAATAGGTTAGGTGTTCTAACCCAGTATTGTAATGAATATCTGGTTCAGTTCATCAAATAATATGCATTGTAAATTATTGGTAAAGTAAAAAACTCCCCACTCCAACCCACCCCCTCCCCCCCCCCCCCACAAAAAAAATATATAAAATAAATAAATAAATAAATAAAATAAAAATAAGAACATTTTAAAAATCTAATAGGCTACTGATTTTTGTATCAAGGTTGTGGGTTGTCTTTATTGTTTAAAGCCATTTTATTTTTTTCTGTGAAGTGTCTCCTGATTTTGACATGGGACATCACCTTTAGATTTATCATAATTTCACCTTGAGGAGACTGGACCACTCTCTGCCAATTTGACCATTCGGACAGTATCCCTAAATTAGGATTCTTCTGGGGAAACAAATTGGAAAGCAGCCAATTTCAACTGATATAGGTTGGTATGGGTGTCAACATTGACCAAAAAAAGGGCCGATAGGGGATGGGGAAATTGTTTTTTTTCGGGGGTTCATTATTGCTCAAAGTATGTTGTGTTTGGTATCAAATGAAAGGAAATTGAATTTAAAATACTGAAAGTGATGTTTGTCATTTCATCCTCCTGTGAAAAGTTACACTTGATTGAAGACGTGGTGATGGTTAACAAGGAATTGGCAAGCACGTTAATTTTGTTCAATGTATATTGTGATGTAGAGTCTTTGTAGAGACGGGAATCATTGGGACTATAACTGAATTAGTCCCAGTGGGCATCATACTATGCACATGATACAAACATACATGCCTTAAAGACATGAGTGATCCAAACAGGACAGGAAACTGGGGGATTAATTATTACCATGTAATCTGATCCCACTGTCTTACATTTAATACAGAACTTTTTGTTGTTTTTTTGTTGATAAAAAAATAATAATAATACTGGTCAAGAGTGTCACAACTGGGACTCGAACCCACACTCTGCTGATCAGAAACACCAGAGCTTGTATTCGGTGTTCTTATCCTCTCAGCCACAACATGCCAGGGACGAGTGAAATCATACATGTGGCCCTGTGCAAGCAAGCCATGAGATGAGACCACGTATGACCACTAAAATCATTTTGATGGTATTCTGCATCAAATAGTGAGAGGTTTTTTTTTACGTGCAAAGACAAAAATAGGACTGGAACGCACTCAAATTGTTCAAAAGCTTTCTCAAAAGTTTTGTCAGTTATAAACCTTCTCCCATGTTGAGTGAGAATCAAGTATTGAAAGGCAAGCTTAAAAAACGTTTGAGGCATCATCAGTTCTTTATAGAAATAGAAAGGAGAAAAAGGAGGGCAGTTGGAAAAGATGAACAAATGGTGAAGGGCAAAAAAAGAAAGTGTTTGTGGTGTGGGGGTTACAAACGTTTTTCAGCTTGCCTTTTAATACTTGATTTTCACTCCACAAGGGAAGAAAAAAAGCTTCATAACTGACATAACTTCAAGCACATTTCATGGTCACACATTTCATGGTCTCAATTCATGACTTGCTTGCACACGGCAACATGTATTTCATTTTTCTTTTTTAGGCGAGATATCGCCTTATGTCACAAGGCCGGCCGGCCACTTCAAGGTGGGGGATTCGATCACTTAACTTATTTGGGCTGTCGACCCACATCAACTGTCACCATCCAGGGGCACATTGCCACTTACTCCTGAGGCTTAAACAGGGTTACCCCCCTTCACAGTCCGTAAGGATGTGGGCATGGGTATCATCCACTAGAAGTCTTGCTAGTAGAGCCAAAGCACTACCTTCCCAACATTTTACGAAGCAATATAGGGCTTTGCTCAAGGGCACAAGCGCCATGACCAGGATTCAAACCCACACTCTGCTGCTGATAATACCACAGCTTGAGTCCAGTGAACTACAATTTCCCCACCCCCTATTGGTCCTTACTTTTTGGGGGTCAATGTTGACACCCATTCCTACCATTATCAGATGAAATCAGCTTCTTTCCAATTTTTTACCCACATTTGCTAAATATATGGCTAATTTGGGGTTATTAACTGGTAAGCCTAACGATAAAATACTCACATAAGTTTCTTACTAAATTCTAAATCTAGCAGTCTAAGAGATTGTGCAAGTCTTGCATGCATCGATAGCAAAAAAATAAGTCAAAAAAAAACTAGTCTGTTATTTATGAAACAATATTTTTAGATTCAATTTATACAAATTCTTGAAAATATAAATACTCATAGCAATTTGTTGTTATCATAATTTCAGATTTTTATATAATTTTTTTAATATTTTTTTTTAAATCAACATTGATACCAAATTAAACTTGGGATGCCAGACAAACTAACGCTACAAGCAATGCGCTGTAAGAATGTCTATAACGAATTATTTCTTTTAGAAACCCAAATTTGCGAACTATGCCAAAATTTGAACAATGGTTACTCTGGTTTAATGATAACATGAACGTCAGTTGGGCAAAACGCATAAGTCTTATTCTTGGATTTTCCTCGTTGATTTGTTAAATCTATTTTACTTTCATATATTTCATATATGAATTTTACTTTCCCAACAATATGATACAGTTTTTTGAGCTATAACTACATAAAACTTAAGTATTTGAAGAGACAGAATCGTGCACACATAAAACTCAATATGGCTGGAACCAACTTGGTCCTAGAAGTTCAAACACTGGCAAGACTTGCACAGTCTATATTGCAAATGTATAATCTTTTGGCTGGCAGACTATTGGTTATTTAAAGGCATGCATTGTATTTTGGCTGGCAGAGTATGTTCTGGCTTGGCAAATTGTTATGCTCACGTCAGCAACTCCATTAAACGAAAAACTGGAGGGAAAAGTACTGCCATTTATGGAATCATTAATGTTTATACACATTTACAGGGGAAATTATTTGAAGTTAATTCCATAAGATGACATTTACAGAGGAAACATTCTTAAATTATTAATAAAAAATTTGATGACCTTGAAATTGAATGCAGAGGCATCAAGCCCAAGGCCAAAGACCAGGGCGAAGCGTCAATTGCCTACTTTGATGACCTTTGACCTCAGGACAATCACATGTCAAAACCAGTGCCCAATTTCATAGAGCTGCTTAAGCACGAAAAGTTGCTAAGCACAACACAAATATGCTTGCCAGATTATGGTTACCCACCATTCATTATACAAAATGTCACATGTACCATTTATGCCTGGTATTCTGCTCATTTTGGCCCAGCAGAAATTTGTTAAGCAATATTTTCTGCATCAGCATCACGTTGAAATTGGGCACAGATTTCTGAGTTATTCCAAATTATTAAGAAAACAGATAAGAAAGGTAGAAAATTAGTCACAACATACAATAGCATATATTTGTACTGAATTGCACTTGGCATAAAAAAACAACCATTACGGCAGTATTTACATTTAGAAGGTATCGTTAAAGAGCGGCTCCAAGGTTAAATCAGTTTAGTGATCCAGTTATTTTCCAATAGAGTCCTTAAAACAGTGTAAAGCGCTATTGTATTTGATAACCCTTCGAGTGCAATTTTTGAAAAGAAAAAAACAAAACATTGGATGGCGCCGCATTTCAAAAATATGGTCTGTACATTTGTGTACAGATAATGTTTAGTTCATTCCTGACCAAAACAGCATTGAATTTGACCTTTTGACTGGTGCAAACATTCCTCTTTGGGGATATACAGACCCATTTGTTTTTGAGGTCCAATGACATCATGTTTCAAATTTTGCTTGGTAAGACTAGAGTAATAAATAAAACGGCGATACCCACCATTTTATGTGAGGTTAGAGAACCCTTTCTATTGGAAAGAAAGTGCATCACAAAACGGAGTGTTACCATAGAGCCCCTCTTTTTAACAATAAAATATTTTCTTTCAGAAAATAAGATCAAACATTTTTGTGCAAGCTTTTGTGAGTAGTAAATCATTGCCGGCCTTTGCACTATTACCTATTTTACTAACTAGTGCTACAGCATTGTATGTGTAGAGACATTTTTAAAAATTCAGTACCTATTTTACTGTGTGGTAGTTATAGTATTAATTAAGCATAAAAACAGTATCGAAAATAGTTGAAACACCAGTTTTAATGAAGAAAATGTCCATATATCTCTCACCAAAAATTTAAGTTCATTTTCTTTACCAAGCAATAAAATAAAAGTAATCAAAAATTTCAAGCTGAAGCCACATTACATGTGCCCACCAGCAATTGTGTAGAAAAACCCCATTGCAAAGAAACTAAAATTACATTCTACCAAAAATTACAAGAATTCTATGACATGACTATTGGCACTATGATCTAAATAATTCTAACTGCAGTATGAATATGTATAGTCCTGTTTTAAAAGGAGAAATGTCTTTTTTTAATCTGCCATCAATCAAATCATCATCAGAGGTAACTTTTTGTTAATGGCAGTGTTCAATTGTGTTGTAGAACTTGGAGAATTTTTTTATTATTTGCAGAAATTCTGTTGTTATTCAAAATAGAGCACAAAACTGGTTTTCTGTATGTTTCTTGTGACTTCAACGCCTCTTGTAATTGGTATCCATGGTCAATACATATCTAACCATGGAATTGCCCCTAACGGTAACAAAACTTGCTCAGGTTATACCAGGCCCACATCAGCTGGAATATCTTGTGATGGGCAAGAGCCATGAAAAAGGGGCAACTGACTAACCATTCAGCACAAGGAATCTTCAATTTTTTCCTTTTCCACCCAGATGAGATTATTTCTTGGAATAGACCATGGAAGTCCAGCACGTACTGGAACATTTTTGAGACCACTTTGTTCCCACGTACAATCCTTTAATGCGTGAAGGAAACAAACCCGTGCACTATGAAGGGTCCCGATATTTGAGTATGCATGAGACTTGCACAGTCTATTGCCGGAATCATTTTTCTTTGAGAGTATTGATGGCACACATGACTTGATATCACACAAAAATTGTGCGTCCCTGAAAACATGCACCACACAAAGAGTTCCCAAGGTGCAATGACAGAGGTAGCTCCGTTAGTCTGATAGATAAAAAAAGGAAGGTACTGGTTGCACTTAAAGACTCACTAGTCACATCAAAAACTGGAAGAGCTTTCATAGCAAAGAAGTGCAGTACGTGGGAGAAAAGCTGTTGAAATGACTCTTCGTTCAACACTTCAGCAAACACAAGTTTCTTCCATGTGCTACGATCCTCAGCCAGTTGTATGATAGCCTTTGAGTCCAGGAGGATTTAAGCATCTTCCAAACGCCTCTGTACATCTACTAGATATGATGTTCTGTCCGCTGGTGACTTGCTCTTCTTCTGCCAGGCGCCCTGGGCTCAATTTCACAAAGCACCAAGATTCATCTCAACATGTTGTCAATATCACCGTAGTGATTTCTATTGTGACATCACATTTTTTCTTAGCAATTAAGACTGAAGCACAGTTAAGATTAATCTAGCTCTTTGTCAGATTGGCCGCTAGCTAGTTCCCATTCAGGTGGTCTAAGAATATGGCCCAAGAAACAAAACTGATATCTTCCATTGCTGATAGTTGGCTTGTTGTCTACCATGTTACAGATGCTGTCATTTGAAACATAACAAGTTGCTTGATGTGAACTCTTTCAGTGCCTATTTTATGTGTTCCGAAAACGAAATTATCGTACATGTACAGACTTTTTATGTATTCAAAAAGTGTCATCAATCGTACATGTACGACCCATAATGTTACCACGAGAGGGCATTATCACTCAGGAAATACTATTGACTTTGGGATGTACCAAGGCAAAACAAATCAGCAAGATACATTTTGTTTGGTGAGAAAGACTTTTTTATATTTTTTTATTACAGAACTTGGAAAAACCTTAAAAAGCTGGGCATTTTAGGTTTAAGACGCAAAACAAGAGCGGGCACTGAAAGAGTTAAACTTAAACTTGCAACTTTCTGTCAAAATATTTGTTCTTGCTACTTATCTGGTCTCTGATGAATCATCATTCTTCCTTTCAATCTGTTTCACATTAAACTTCTTCTTAAACACTTTGATGACATCAGCATTTCCACTTTCCTCCAAAGCACGGAATAACTTAACTATTGATTGTTTCTCATTTGCTTGCAACCACCAACGAAGAACAGCTCCAATCTGTTCTCGTATGCCATACCGATGATTGTCATGGAAAAGTTCATCACGTTTTTTTCTACTAATGTTCAGCTCGTCAAATACTTTCCCATGATCATTTATGCTGATTTCATCCTTTACTAGAGTTATATGACATTCTTCACAAAAGGTTGTCCGTTCTGTGGTTAAAAAAAAAAAAAAAAAAAAGTTAACAATGAACATGTTGCAAGACAGGGATCACCTTTAGGGGATGCATGTCCTGCCGCTTCCCAGGTTGATATCGTAAACTTAGGTGTGATCCCAGGCTATACGGCAGTTACAGGTTGTGTGATATTGACAAAATAGGGAGACCACCGTTCCAACATTAGGGCTAGACAGCTCAGTTGGTAAAGCACAGGCACATTAATCGGGAAATCACAGGTTCAAATACCTCTGTAGTAAATTTTTCTTTGGTCAACCCAAACTGAATTTAAAATTTACCTAGACAGTTTCCCTTTTAGTTTATTACTCGAGTTATTATGTCAACCAATTTATATTGTAATGAACAGAACCTCCTGCAGGGCTAAAATTTTTGGGGGAAATCAACAAGACCACAGGGCTTGTAGCTCAAAATGTTTACTGAACCAGAATCAACATGAGAAAACTTTCCTGATACAGTTAAACACGCATTTAAACTGACTTCTATGAACAAGCACTATGACATGTTAGAGAAGATTTTTTATCTCATTTGTCTTTAGGTGTATTATTTTTTTTTTTCATTACTTAATAGAATTGACAAGTGTTAAACTTGAAGTCAACATTTGGACATAATTTGTTTCTGTTCAAGATATTATATAGTAATGTATTGTTATTGAAGTGAAAAACACAAGACCACCAGGCTTGTCCGGTCATGAGTTTACCGGACAGAAGCTAGAATCACTGGCCTCGGGCTTGTGATCCAGTGTAAAATTTGAGCCCTGTCCTGCTATCTGCATACAGCTCTGACCTCCAACTTTTACCCTCAAAAACCAAAGGTAAATAAAGCTTGTTTTTGTGTGTGAAACCTATGCTCTATTAACTAAGCAGATCAACCATGTCTAATACAGTGCTAAACATGAGAGGCCCACGTTCCTACTTTCAAAAATAGATTTTATTACTTTCACCAATGTCAACTCCTCTCTATCAGGATTTGTCAGAGTGGGGAAATAGTTATTTATGGTGACAACTGACAACAGAAGAAATGGTGGTTCAGAAAAAGTACCAGGGATTGAGTAGGTCTTCATTGGGCAGTGCTGGAGGACTCGAGACTGGTCTCCAGTCATTTTTTTTGTGGACCCAGACTCGGACTCAGTCTCGGAGCACCGTGACTTGGACTCGGTCTTGAACCCTGGGACTCGGCGCGACTCGGCTCCAGACCCGCTCAAGACCCCCCCCCCCCAAAAAAAAAAAAGGGGGGAAAAAACATAACTTTAGCTACCTTTATTGTGGCTATGTAAATCGTCAATGATGGAAAAAATATTGATTCCGTCGATGCGTTGCCTTTGGCCTTTGCATGTCAACCATGGACCCCGTTTGTTTCAATTGCGCATGTCAGGTTTATAGTCTTGTTAAAGTCTGTGATGATGTTTTTTGTCATCTGCCCTCTTCTTCATTAACCTTCTAAATAGCGTTTTGCACAACCAATAATGCTTAATCTCAAAACGGCAGGCTAGATATAGCTGGCTCACCATGTTCATTTTCTTTGGTTTACATTGATTGGTCCAGATCCTTTGAGATTTACTGGTGCATGACACTTAACATAGCGTGAAGAGATCTTTTTTCTTTCTTTTTAGCCTTCGGGAAAGTCTCTGCTAGGATTAAAACGTAGACCACTAACTATTTTTCTTCACTTTTTAAAAAAAATGAAAATAAGTTAAACATTATACCCTTTTTTTATTATTTTTATTTTTATTTTTTTTTTTGTATTCAAGATATCACTTCTGCTTTTTTCAACCACCTGTGGATGCCTGACACACACAGGGTCCACCATTTCCAATAAAGTTTCCAATCAAGCACTTAACAGAGCCATCCATCTAATCTTGAATCGCTCCCTCAGATCTTGAAGTGGCGTGTCGTGGCCGAGCGGATAAGAGCACCGGACTCAAGCTCTGGTGTTTCCGACTCAGCAAAGTGTGGGTTCGAGTCCCCGTTGTGACACTTGCGTCCTTAAGCAAGACACTTAACCATTATTGCTTCGTCCTTCGGATGGGACGAAAAGCCATTGGCCCCGTGTGTTGTGTAACGCACATAAAAGAACCCAGTGCACTTATCGAAAAGAGAAGGGGTTCGCCCCGGTGTTCCTGGTTTGATTGGCTGCATATTGCGCCACAGCACCTTGTAAACACTTACATGGTGCAATGTTAAGGAATAGGTCTCATACTTCAAACGAAGCCCCACATACCTTACAGGAAAATACTTAATGTTGAAGTGCCTTGAGCGTCACTGAGTGACGGATATGAGTTCTATATAAGAAGCCGGTAGCTGTTGATTACTTTTCTAAAAAGGAGCAGAGTATACTCACGGAAATGTTTTAACATCACACACCGGGCCCAAATTTCATGGCTATGCTTACCAGAAAAATCTGCGCTAAATAAAATCCCATGAAATTATGTGCCTGTCAGGCAACGTAAGTAAAGAATTCTGCGCAAAGGAGAGCCATGAAATTGGACCCAGGTTCTTTCTAGATGCAACACTTCTTCCTAGAATAAAAAATTATTGTGTGGTTGTGGTTGCACAAGTTAATTTTGCACCTTGATACAATCTTTTAAGGACTGGTTTGTGGTTATTGCTAGTCAATACAAAACTCCTTACCACATGGCTTTTCTGTACTCTCATCAGCTTCCAGTATGCACGAGCTGTCATATTGTGATGGTGGTAAACTTGATGTATCGTTTCTTCTCGCCTCTTCTAAATGCAAATTGTTTGTCTCAAAACCGGAAATTGAGTTACTCAGAAGTGGCTGCAAGCTCTCCCTTGGCTTATATTGAAAGCAATTGGTTCCATTCCCAGCCTTAGTGTTCATATTGGCACGACGAAGGGGCGGCAAAGAATTTATTTCTGGTCTGTTGCTCAAAAGTGGCTGTGTGTTGGGTGCGTTGGGTGTGTTGGGTGTGTTTCTGCTGGTATCAAAACTCCCACTTTCGTCATTGGTCAGGATACTTGGACTCTTTATAGCTGGTTGTATAGACATATAAGTTCTGTTCTCTGAACTTTTACCAGGATTTAGATGACCTCCAGTGGGATCTAAATTGCTATGAAGTGCTTCATCCTTTCTTCGGGAAGATATCCCCCTGTAATTATGTCTAGGGACTTCAGGATGAACTTCACCAACACGACCTTCATCTGGTTCAATTGCTCCAGGCCTATTTGGGGGATTTCTACTTGCCATCTCATTATCTTCATGAACTAGTTCTAGTCCACCTCCGTCTTGAGAATTTCTAACTCCCATCTCAATTTGTCGATGAGCTTCATCTTCATATCTTCCACACCCGTCTTGAGAATTTCTAACTCCCATCTCAATTTGTCGATGAGCTTCATCTTCATATCTTCCACACCCGTCTTGAGAATTTCTAACTCCCATCTCAATTTGTCGATGAGCTTCATCTTCATGTCTTCCACACCCGTCTTGAGAATTTCTAACTCCCATCTCAATTTGTCGATGAGCTTCATCTTCATATCTTCCACACCCGTCTTGAGAATTTCTAACTCCCATCTCAATTTGTCGATGAGCTTCATCTTCATATCTTCCACACCCGTCTTGAGAATTTCTAACTCCCATCTCAATTTGTCGATGAGCTTCATCTTCATATCTTCCACACCCGTCTTGAGAATTTCTAACTCCCATCTCAATTTGTCGATGAGCTTCATCTTCATATCTTCCACATCCGTCTTGAGGATTTCTATCTTTCATCTCATATCCGCCATTATCACATTTTCTTTTGCACCGTGGACAAACACCTAGTAAACAAAAAGATTATGTTTCAATAATACTCTGACAACTTCTAAAACCCTCAATAGTTTAACTTTAACAAAACCTTGGAATAAAAAAACTTGTAAGTGTAATTTTCAGAGCTTACTTATTAATTTAACAAAAAACAGTGGTTGCACAACATAGTTAGTGGCCTGACATTTTGACCCTACACATAAGTAGGTATACTAGTGCAACAGAAGCAGTCAAGTGGAAATAGATGAAAAGAGAGAGATACAGGCAGAAAACATCAGAAAAAGCGAGGGATGAACAATGAAGATGGAGCTAAAGGAGGGGGGGGTTAAAGTGAGGGCGCCTGTTTATCCACAAGAGGTTAAAAACACAAAGGAAAGAGGGAGAAAAAGTAGTCAATGAGTGACTGAGGCAGACTGAAAAGGGAGATATCTCTGGGAAAAAGGAGAAGGCAAAGACAACAAGGTATGAGTCAGTTTCTTATTGGATGTTCTCCCTACTACTCAAACGAACAGTCTCTCTGTGGTTAACCTAGTACCTAAATATCCTGTAAGGTAAGAATTAGAATGATTAGGAAGACTGAAGTCATGTCCTACGGGTGTATCCACGTTTTGGGTGTTGACTGTGAATCTGTGGCCACAGAAATGCCTCTCGAGTGTAGTTCTTGTTTCACCATAAACTTTGCGAAATATTTGAAAGATGAGATTAGTGTTGGTGCAGGTGACATGACCCCTTGTCTTATGAGTGATACCACTGGTATGGCTGGTGAAGAAGTCTGATTCTCTGATGTGTTGTCTACAGATGATGCATTCGGAAGTGTTGGAACACCTAAAAGTTCTTGACTTTCTGGATCGCTCGATGGGCGCTCTTTAACATGATGGGAGTGCTTTTTTCATTTTCGGCTCCTTCTCAACTGTCTTCTTTACGCCTTTCTGGCCATCATCCACTCTTTCCTGTACATTAAATCCCTTAAATTTGACGCCCAAGTCTACGAATTGTGCAAGTTGTTTGCAGTTGTTGCCCGGAAAGACTGACTTTTGATGCCTTCATTTGGAGCAGTTTCTTGGGTTTTCGCCCAGTGCAAATTTGTACATTGTTTGCCTACATTTTCCATCCTGGCTTACAGCATGAACTGAACTCTGATCACCATTTTACTGCTACCTTCTTAGACTTGGTCTCACTTGGCCCCAGACAAGGACGACAAAGGGAAGAAAACTATGGAAGGGTCTGACTAAGGCCTACATCAAGCAGTAGATGGACATTGCACATTTACGATGAGTGAAAAACAATGTGGGTTTTCGGGTTTGTTTTTTGGGGGGGTTTTGTTTGGGGGGGGAGGGGGTTTATGCAAGTTCACCCCAAATAAGGCTAACAGCCACTCTTGGAAAGGAGATACAAGAAAATATTTAAGATGAAAATAACTCAGGGGAGCTAAAGTAAGGAATATTCCTCTTAAAACAGTATAGATTATAGGATGGCGGGTAAGGCCAAGTAAAAAACAAACATCTTATGCATCCAGGTTCCTGAAAAAAGAGAAGCGAGAAGGGCTTTTTATTTTTTATTTTATATTTTCAAGATGGACGCCATTCTTTTTAAATTTTGAACAACCATTGGTTTTTCTACTATTCAACGCACAATCATGGAACATATTGAACATAGTTTTACAGTGGTTTTATTTAAAAGTTTGTTCAGTATAAAAAAACCTGCTGTAGCTCACTTTCACAAGAATAAGTGTAAATGTGTAACTAAATGATTGGTTTTTTAACCATGTAACCGGCACAGGCGAAGTTCTGACTTGCAAGTATTTTAATTTCAGTTGTATCGGATGACATTTTGTGGTTTTTTAATCTCATTTTGAATTGGTAAAAATAAAAATAAAATCCATGTGGCCCCAAAAAAGAAAGCGGGCGGGGACGCTAAACATGTTTGGTTTTTTTTAAATTGGCCCAACATGCGCCAGGTAAGGAGTTCCCAAAGAAAATGTTACCTTGTTTTCTCCCTCGTCGTGTTCTACATAGTATGCAGACCAGTATGGCTATCACCAAAAAAGCTACCACAACAAGACCACCAAGACCACAGGCAATCCACTTCCAATAGTCATCGTTGCCTTTTTGATACAAAGTCGAATTAGTTGCATCTAACAAACAAAAAAATTTATATAATTTATCTACAGCAAAAATGCAGTAACAATCTACCCCTTAGAGGACAAAGTGAACTATAGCATGCCCAATATGACCTAGAAGAAACTTCGAGTGAACTATCGGTGAACTATAGCATGCCCAATATGTGGCAGAGACTGTGTCCCCCCCCCCCCCCCCCCCCCGAAGCAAAAATAAATTTTAAAATCCCATACTCTCACACACCTTTTTCCTCTTGTTGTACAGCAGTACCCCAAAAAAATTCTCTAACAAATTCCTGAGATTCCTAGAACACAATGAAGACACAATAGGATGGGGGTACATCACGCACCAAATAAAAGAAACAAGCAGCCTTTGGTTTTGAGATAGTTCACAGTCTTCAAAAATGCAGAAACAGAATAGGAATGACGAGGAACAAGCTACAATTACAAGCAACATTTTGCCAAACTTAATTCCTGCAAGTCTCAAACATCTGTGCAAGGTAAAAACCAAAGTAATATCCATTATTCCTGATGCAATTGTTACAACTATTTAACAAATGAAAACAAAAGTGGGGGATCAAGGACCCTCAGATATGACACAATGAGAGAGGTAGGGACTAGTGAAGGGCAAGGTAACTGTTCCTGTTGGCTAGTGACTTAATAAAAGGTTATCCCTGCAGAGGACTAACATGACATTTCCACAGATTCTTGTGAACAATTCTTGAAAAGCAAAATGTTCCATTTAATTAAATCAATGTCAAGATATGGTACATTTTCTTTTTGAAAAAATCAAAGTCTCATTAATTAATGAAACCTTACCCAAGTAGCCTCTGGATTTTGTCCTGCAGGACTAAAACAACACAAAGTTTTGACCCAATCCACGTGGCATCATCGTCATAATAGTCCTGTACCATTTTGTGAGTCAGTGTCCCTGTGTGTTATGTTGCACTGGAGTGTGGATTTTAGGCGACACGACAGTTACACGCTTTACTTGTTGACTTACAAACTGGTGGCCCGACACATTCACTGCGTGTGACATGTCTGCACAAGGTCAATAGACAGCACAAGTATTGCGCGTATTTTAACATTGAGTTTTGCACGTCCGCAATTCTGTGTCTTCAAAGACTTTAGTTTACGGCTATATAAATTATACCATATTGTTGGGAAAGTGACACTTAGCAATGAAATATATGAAAATAAAATAAATGCAACAAATCAACATAGAGAACTTGAGAATAAGACTTGACCTCCGTTTCCAGTTACATGTAAACAATCAAGAATTTTGCCCAACTGACGCTCATTTTATCATTAAACCTGTGTAATGGTCAAATTCGGTGTGATTGGCAAAGTTTTTTTTTCTAAAAAAAAAGCATCCTCGTCCCAAGTTTTAATTTTGTTTCAATGTCAATTTACACAGATCATTTATATTATATATAAATCTAAATTGTATCCATAACAAATAGCTATGGGCACTTTTATTTTCAGGAATTCTGTATAGATTTCATAGAAAAATATCGCCTTTGTTTGGATTGTTTTCTCGTTTTCGCTATGCGCAAGACTTGCACAGTCTATACAGTGGTTATCACACACCAGTGTAAGGATGAAACAAATCACGATACAAACTGAACTGAAATCCTACTTGTTGCAGTTGACACGACAGTTGTTGAGCCATCACTGGTTTCCTGACCGCTGGTAGGAGAATACAAATCCGTTGTTAGATCTGCAGCCGTTGGGCATGGTGGGCAGCTGCTTCGTGTAAAACATTCACACACAGGACAGTCAGGGGTAACTGAAGGAGCTGAAAAAACATACATGTAGTCTTATTTGAAGACTCAATGTTGACTGATTCTCTCCCCCCCCCCTCCCAAAGGCATACAAGTTTATGTTCAACTACATGAGTATGATATTTAGTCCTTGATCAAAGGTAGGGCAATTTATTTGAGTACAAGGGCTGACCCACATGTACATGTATAGACTTGTATAGACTTTTCAGGCTTTTTAACATCACTTTTGCAGTTTTTCTCTGAAGGGGGAAAAACCAGAAATCAGATTAAAGCAGGAAGAATATCAAGGCCCGACTACCAATACAGAAGACATTATATATATAAATGTATAAGGCATGTACTCTCACGACTCCAGCATGTTACAACAGTTTGGACCAATAGGTCGCTGTCCCTGAGGCAAACTCAGTAAAGCTAGCCAAGTCTGTTGCTGTGCACAGGTCTTGTGGTTGCCGATCTGGGCAGCACAACAAGTGCTTCATTGTGTGTGGTTTCCCCGCAGTCACAGTGTGCAGTTTGGCCATCAGGCATGTTCGGTGTATCCCCACTCCTTCACAAGTACCCTACAACGCCCATATCCAGTGCGCAGTCTCTTACAGAAGACATAAGAAACACTTGATAGCATCACAGCGACATCTGCCACTAACATTAGTATCAGGATACAGTGCAGTGGGGTGCTCATAAACATTGTACATATTTCTTACTTTTAGTTGGTTTTAGCATTGATTGACAGAATGCACAATTTAGTTTTCACACATACCAGTGATGAGTTTTGGTCTACATTCTCTGTCGGTAGTGGACGTTGGTGCACGACTCTCCTAAATGCAGAAAAAGAAATTTTGAAAGAAAGAAAATCCATTTGATGATAAAAAAGAAAGTCAACCATATATATTGAAAGCACAATAAGATTAATTTAGAAACCATCATTTTTTACGCTTCTCAGTTGTTTTAGCTTTTACCATTTTTCGCTGAACATGTTGAATACTAGGTATGCATTTGAATATTGCTTTTCCTTTGGCGACCTTTGTATTAAAAGCATTTTAAATGCGAATAACAGAAAGAGCCGACTCAATTTTCTCACACGACAACATCAAATCCCAAACTAATCTTGAGAACCTTTATAGTCTTTCCTTTGTCAAGTCAGGGTTTCATTGTGGCAACAATATTTTCAAAGGGAAAAAGATTTCTCAAGAACCCCCAAAGAGTTCTGAAAAATTAATAGCGCAAGTGGGCACATACTGGAGGTTTTTTTTTAAATACAAACATAAACGGTTAATAATGTTTTAACAAGAATTTGTTCAATCCACTGATCTCTGAGCACACTCCGTCTAGTGTGAAGAATTGAAAAAGAAGCATGTCTACTGCCCTCTACATTCTGAAAGTTTCTGTAGCTATTTTATTCAATGTGATATTTGGCACTCAAATTACACATGTACCATAAATAAATTGATGTTTTATCACATTCTTTTTATCTATTGGTCAAAGGCTTCAGTTTGTAAAACTTTTTAAAGTAAGACAGCTACAAAAGATACACATCAAGTTAAAGAAAAAATTCAACCCAAACTGAATTTATTTGGGACATTTGAATAGAACATGAAAGCTTTACATGGTGTGGAGATGTTTTATAGTGCAATTTCCTGTAGCACCTTCTTAAATAAAAGGCCGCATTTTTACCACTAGCTCCCTCGGTCTCTGACAAACTCCAGTGGAGAGTGAACAAAATCTTCACCCATTCACGAGATCAAGACCCGATTTGTATCCGTACAACCCAATAGACAGTTCTTGGGTAGATGCCAAAGATCAGAGCATATTATTTGCAATGTTGAAAAGTGTTGCTAATGAAGAACTTATTACTTGGTGCTGAAAATCTCCACTATTAGTAAAACAAAAAAAGTTAATTGTTCTAATGATTGATGCAATCCTTGCAAGGTGAATCTCTCAATTGTCCTACAAACTGAACAGAAACTATAAAACCAGAAAAATCTTACTTCTTCATTATCTTTGCATTGAGTAGTTATCCAGCATTCTGTGCAGAAATTGTAATGAGGCATGTATGTTTCCGTCTCACAATTCAGACACCTAGGGACACAAAAAGAGGATTTATCAAATCAAATTCTTGACAGAGATTGGGGTTATGATAAATCTATCTTTTGCTGTCTACCAAATGCGCGAGTAAATACACATGCGTAGCAGACAATCGCACGGGCAGCAGTCATACACAATATATACGCACGCGTAGTAGACTAGTGCATGTGTCATGGTCTACTTTGCCTACACTTTATGAATCAATCGCTGTGCGAGCATTGCCGCTACATAGACATGGACAGAAGGCTGCACACGTAGTGTCGATCTGCATTTTCCAGAGCTCAATGATGCCAAACTAGAGAAGTAAGACTAAGAGGTATAGGAAAGCAAACATAGCATTGTTTATTTCAAATGGACAGTCGCTATTAGCTCCCCTTGTTATAGGAAGTTGACAAACTAGTTCCCTCTGTGCTAATCGACTGCCCACCCTCAAACCAAGTTTCATTTGTAAAATGTCAATCAGATTCTCCTCGGTAATTTTGAGAGTTAGGGCTACTTCACAGTGCTGTTGAATGCCATGAAATTGGACCCTTATTGATTAGAACTCACCTATCATCATCTGAACCATTTTCTTCATCACATAATACTGATGAAACCTTTAAATATTGACCTTTTCGGCATAGATCTTTAACGCCACCAGACTCACACCTATCTGGATATGTAATTTCACCATCAAAAGTCTCACACTGTAACAAACAATCCAAATAATGAACCAAAAAATTAGTGAACAATTTACAAGTATTTGTTGAGACAGTGAAACTATAATAAAAATCCAATTCTAAAATTTTGGGGAGTTTTGTTGGATGCTTTCTACAAGCACATTTGCATGTGGCTTTCAGAGTTCTCCAGGGCAAAAACCTGCATAAATTTAAAACAAGTTGTAATTTGATAATAGCACAACGTCAAAAAGCTTAATTGAATTGACCAATAATTTGAAACAATTCAACTGCTCAGGATCTGCATGGTTGCATACCTGTACACAGAACTAACTATATACTGTGCAGTATACATTCGCCACTAGAGTGAAGTCCCTGCACAGTGCACCTGTCATTCAAAACCACAGTGGATGATATTGAATGGTCAGACAGTAAGAGGGTTAACTACATGTACCAGATTCACTGTCTGTATTTATTTCATAAAATCTATGTAAAAGAGTTTAATTTCGTTTTAATTGAATCATGTGTAAACTCTCGAACAATGACAGATGGATTGTCACTCTTACCTGTTGCTGACTGTTGCATCTTGATATACATACACATGCAAATACTGATGCAACACTCAAACAATGACCCAAGGCAACCATCGTTATTCTGTCTGAAATTGCAAAAGACATAAAAACAGTTTTCAACAAATTTATTGTGAATGCTGTCGATTAAAATTTATATAAAAGTTACCTAAATCAGACAATTCTAAATAGCACAATTATCAATTACAATCATTAATGTTAACACATTTGGAAATTTAAATTATGTTATAAATGTTGCATCAAAATTGTCATTGCTGAACAATAACGAGCTTACATGTACTTCTTTCAAGCCAAGGCTCAAAATACTCTCATTTATTTTCTATTTATCTATAAGTGTTTATTATTGTTTTTGTGTGCACACACTTTCAATAGGTTAGTTTATGTTATAAAAATAAGTTGCAACCCCTGATGATGATCCCCTTACAATCCACTTCCTAGGTCTGTAGGTTGCTTGTGACCCAGGTTGCTTCACTAATCAGCCTTTGATAAGGCCGCACAGTTGGCAAAGCACCAGCCATGCCAACACGTTAAACCAGAGGTTGCAGCTCAAATCCCATTCTAGCCAATTTGTCTTAGTTAACCCCAAATTGCGGTTTATGACATGTACTGTACTTACATGTAGCATTGTTAAAAATGATGACCAAATCAGGTAAATTTTCTTTTTATTTTGGGAATGGGTAAGAGAAAATATAAGGAAGGGTAAGGAATAGTTAAGGACTTTCTGCTTTGTTGACAGCAGGAACCGTTCTTTATACACAGCCCCGTAAACAACTTGCTCAATAGACTCGTTTTTGTAATCAACTATGAATATGTATTCAAATTTTAAAAAGTAATAATTGCATTTACATGACGTTTTGTGCCCTGTGTTTTTTTCTTTCTTTAAAACAATTCATGTAGAAAGGTTTTTAAAAATCCAACCTGGCCTCGGGGATATTCCACTGAAGCAACTAGCTGACTAGTGGCAATCTTTGAGGTAAACAGCTGGGCCCAATTTCATGGTTCTGCTTACTGTAAGCAAAGAATAGGCACTTAAGAAAGCAGGGAACTCCACTCTTGCGTCAAGCGTATTTCACAGGTTAGCAGGGAATTTTTGCTTGTGCGGGTGTGTACTCCACTTTACTAAGCATTCTTGCTTACACAGCTACCGCAGATATTCGGCGCTTGCCCTGTGAGTGAAGAATGGTGATTGCAAGCACAGAATTTGGTGGTAAGCAGAGCCATGAAATAGGGCCCTGAGCTTCAAATAGGATAAAGGCTTCATCCCCCAAAATCTTTGCTATAATTTTGAACCAAAAGCTTTTAATCAGCGGTGCACTTGTGTTTGAATTTTCTGGGGGGTTTTTCCACAAATTTTATAACAATTGAGGGAGAAAGTACCCAGAAAAGTCATAAATGTCTTAAACATCAACAGGATCAACAAAGAATTAAAGAGAATTTAACTTTACTTTCCAAGTACAAACCATGAGAGATTTGCATTCATAATCTAACAGTACACAAACTAAAAGTGACTAAACCAGAAAAACCACATTTGTCAAGATCATTTTCCTCGACTGATGGAAATAGGAAACGGCCACTTCCAGTGATTTGCATCATATGACAGCCAGTTACATGTACAGTGTATTGTATTCAAATGCTAACATTAGAGTGTTCTTTAATTAGTGTTCTTTTATGTAAATATACATGTAGGCCTGTAACATATTTTTCATTATATAACACCCAAGCAGATCCTTGCCATTTGATTGGAGGATTGTCCGTCACGTGATAGCAAATAAATGTACCATTGCACGCTACGCCATTCACCGTGCATTTTTCGTTCTATTCACCGTGCATTTTTCGTTCCATCCGATTTGTACTATTGCACGCTCGCCCGCCCTCCACTGACGAAAGTGACTATTCGATTAGTTAAAGATGGCGGAAGCTTCAACTAATTTTGTGCTGCTGAACGACGACGAAATTGCTCATTTAATTGATGCGTCTGATGCTATAAACACTAAGAAACAAATCAAATTCGCCGTAGGAAGACTAAATTCATATGCTAAGAGTTCCGGAACAACATTGGAAGAAGTGGAAGCTTACGGTAATGTAGAACTTGATAATTTAATATCGGGGTTTTATGGTGGTCTGAGGAAAGATGATGGGACTTTGTACACGAAGAAGTTGATGAATGCAATCCATTACGGGATTCTTCGCCACTTTCTATCGGCAAAGAATTTTGACATAACCAAAAGTGAAACCTTTAAAACAGAGCAACAAGGTGTACAAGGTGAAGATGGTTAAACTGAAGCAAGAAGGAAAGGGGCTTGTTCAACACAAGGAGCCAGTAAGCAAGGACGATATGACTAAGATTTTCGACTCACTAGACTTAACCACCCCAATCGGCCTTCAGAACAAGGTGTTTATAGACATAATGATATATTTCGCCAATAGAGGTAGAGAAAATCTCCGCGAAATGAAGGCATCTGACTTTGTACTTCACACTAATTTAACAAAACGTCCGTTACCTTGTCCATCATGACACACTCACCAAATCTAGACGTGAAAATGAGGATGAAGGTTTCAGTGGTCATACGTATGAAATTCCAGGTTCAAGTAGGTGTCCCGTCACAACGTTTCTGGCCTACAAAGGGGTCCTTAACCCTGCACAAGAATGTATGTGGCAGCGGTGTAAAGCTAACGCACCCACTGATGGAAAGCCGTGGTACACAAATGCCCCATTAGGAGTTAACACCTTAGGGAATAAGATGAAGATCATCTCTTAGAATGCTGGTTGCTTGAAGAAGTACACTAACCACAGTCTGAGAGCTACAACATGCACCATGCTTGATGCAGCTGGATTTCCGAATTGTCACATAATGTCGGTGACTGGTCATCGATCCGAGTCCTCACTATCATTACTCCAGGACAAGCAACCAGCACAAGTAGAACATGAGTGCTGCCCTTGCAGGTCAAATGCAGGAAAACGCCCCAGAGGAACAACACCCCATTGAAAACATTGTGGAAAATGCCCCAACTAATCCACATGAACAGTTAATTCTCAGCGAGTCACAGGAACAGTTGATTCTCAACGAGTCAAATTATAACATTCATGATGCAACCACTACATCCAGCGTGCAGCAATTCCATTTTCATGGGCCTGTAAACTTTTATAATAAGTAGCTCAATCGAGTTCCTTGTCACCTAGTCTTGAAATCAAGTCGGTAATTGTTGTGCGGTCTAGTTGCGGGGACGGTACACACATCCTCAATCCCAATATGTGTGTGAGTCAGTCGCAATTACCGTCTTGAATAACTTGTACCCAGCTTTGTACACATGCAATTGGACTTGCTACCAAAATTGGACGGAGCAGTTTGATTTGTTAAGAATCGCAAAAACATGAATATTCATCATACATCTTGCAGCGTATGGCGCCATGCAGCTACCAGGCGCATAATTCATTCTTTGATAGGGGGTTTATTATAAATACATGTAGTAACATTTTATGCTTTTTACATTGATGTTGGCAAATAAACTGTCATTAAAAAAAAAAACAACAACAACAACAGAGATACATTCCCATGTTTATAATGAATTCTTCCAATTTTGTCAGACGAGCTACCATTGGCCCTCTCTATGGCAACTTTTGCATATGCAATGTATAATTTACCATAATGAATATTCGGCTGGGAACAAGCTACTCAAGTCGTTAGAGCTGACGGACCTTGCCACGCGCTACCTACGACCGTTGCATGAATGTATAATCGCACTGTGACTGTTGCATGAACAGCGGGATGTGTGTTTGTAATAGGCAGCGCTGGCAGACAAATAGACACTGACTAACGACTTGTCATCAAGTCTACTTGTCACCATGCAGTTTGGCATGCACCTTTTCAGCTGATTTCTTGTTTTTGTTTTCTAAACTGTGCCATTGGAAACTGTAAAATACAGTGCAAGATTTTTGGCAAACTGCAGTTGCATGCCTGTTTACACAGTATGGCGGAATTGTTTGATTGGATAGTTACATTATTAAATTTGAACTTTTAACTTGTTTTATCTGTTTTGACTGTTGGACCATTGTTAACTTTTAACTTGAACCGTTGTTGACTTTTAATTATTAACTTTTTAAGTCAAAATAAAAGTAGTAGATGCACTTGAGAAAGCATTCTTGTACAATTTATTTGTTATTATCCTTTATAGTATAGTGTTATCCTCCAATCAAATGACAAAGATCTACTTAGATGTTATATAAAACAAATAATGAATGTTTTTCATTCGTGCACTAGTAAGAATATTTTCGCCTCGTTGAATGGAACATTCCATCTTTCAACTCATGAAAATATTCTTATCATTGCACTCATAAACATTCATTATTTGTATACTATCCACCGTCAGCACAATGCAAATATGAAATATTTGCATAAAATTGATGGGAACATTACCTCAAATTTAAATTCCAATATACAGATTGTACGTATGAATTTTAATTTTGGGTTGAACAGTTGAACAAAGAAAAATTGACTAAAGTGGGACTTGAACCAGCGACCTCCGGATTAATGTGCCAACAAACTGAGCTAGCTAGCCCTAATAATGGCGGTCTCACTATCTTGTCAATATCTTTGTTCTGGTGTGCCAGTCAGAAGCCATTCAACCTGTAACTGCCATATAGCCAGGGATCACACCCAAGTTTATGTTTGATGTTGATGGGAAGCAGCAGCAGAGGAATAGTCTTAAAGGTGATGTGACTAACCCAGTTATTATTATTAGCTGTTCCGACGTAGGAGTCGGAACAGCTATTGTTTTCGTTAGGATTTTTATTTGTTTTTCTTATTATTATTATTCTTTATTTCCACCAAAATGCCATAGGTTTTGTACATGCATTTTGTTACCTCCTAAAGTCATACTAGGCTTAGTATAAAATAGTCGGATCATACATCATATTAAAGCTTAGGTCATGAAGTTATAGTAAAATGTATTTAACTTAACTTAATTAATTAATTTACTAAGTTATAATGACATGAATATTTAATTAGCCAATCTTTAGACCACCATATCTCAAAAAGTATATGTCCGATCGTCAAACTTTTTTCAGTTTTAGACTTCAGGGATACAGTAGATGTGCTTTCCGGCCTAAAATGTGGAACGACGTCACAATGAAGTCATTTATTGCGCATTTTCGCCCGTGTACAAAACACATAGAGATAGTGAAATCAAATCCGACTTCTAGAAACATAATTTTTCAATTAAGCTCAAAATTAACGTCTTAGATTACACAAACGTCTCTTAAAACAAGTAAGATTTTATTGACCTTCAGTTTAAAAGCATTAAAACTTATCAAAACATTGTCAGTAAAAAAAACCCCAAATTCTCAGGCAAATTTAACGCCACGGGTACTTTGCCTATAATCTGTGAGTTTATAAATAAAAAAGGAGTCAAGCTCTAATTTTTTTTAACAAATGAGGGCGCTATACCAGTTTAACGGCGCTCTTGCTTGCTTTTTAAAAAACTTGATCAAGTCCTACCCATTTGTGACCCGTGTTTTTGCGTTGTTTGTATGTAGAGTGTATTATAAAGAGTCATTCCTGCGCCGACTAACACAAGTCTACTTTCATTCACAAGAATCGAGAAGAATTTGTCTTGCTCTCAGCGCAGAGCGTCGTGTGTCCGCTCAGATCTTATCGTTACTCAGGTATCAGCAGCGTGAACGTCGAAAAATAGAACGCCGTGTGTGGGACGATGTTGCCCGCGTGGCAGACTTGTCCGTGCTTGGGTCCCGTTCACCGGAAAACGATCTTTTAGGTTTCTTATGCAAACGCATTACTTGAAGCTGAATCGTGAAGGAAACAAGGCTACGTTTTTAAGGTTCTTGTGCCAATGCATTACTTCGGGAAATCACTCTATGTAGCAAACAACAAACCTGTTGGGGGTTGCAATGAGGCTCAATTGTAGCTGAATGGGGAAAGTTGTAGACAAGAAAAAAGACATTTTTCATGGGTGTTCATGAAGAGCCAAACTTAACAATAAAGTCATATCCAATATTTACTATTTTAGCCCAACAAAAACATTCAGTATTAAAAAGACACAACAAGTGTTAGTACAATAGCATAGACCAAAATTTAAATCGTCTACCAAAAAATATTATGTGCTACTAAAGCCCTGTTGTGGCATGCACTGAGATGTTATCAGTGGAAAGCAGGCGTAGTAACAGATTTATAGTTTGTTTGAATTAACAATTCGTTTCGAATTCATAATTCGTTTCGAATTCATAATTCCTTGATAAGAGTTGTAGTTCGTGTGATGTATTAACTTATTAACTTATACCGCATTTAATTTTTTATCGTAACAACAATTACATACACGATATTAAAAACATATTTTTTTACAATTACAATTTTAATACAACAGCATAGACCAATCTTTACTTACTGACTTGTGAGACCACTGATTTGTCGCTTTACTTACTAAATTGTGAGACCTGTGGTGTGATTGCTTTACGTACTAAACTGTGGGACCTATTCCATGATATACAGTCTTGTGTGGTTTGCGTACTAACTTGTGTGACCTGGACCCAATTTCATGACTCTGCTTACCGTAAGCAAAGAATCGACACTTACGGAAACGGAAGCAGAGAATTCCGTGCTTACGGCAAGCGTATTTCAGGAGTTAGCAGAGAATTTCGGCTTTTTCTGTGTGTACTTCACGTAACTAGGCATTCTTCGCTTACACAGCTAGCGCAGAAATTCGACGCTTGCAAAATAAGCGGAGAATGATGACCGTAAGCATGGATTTCGGCAGTAACCAGATTCATGTATTTGGGCTCATTCGTTTAAATGAGGGGTAGTTCACTTTATCCACTAAGTTGTGAGACCCAGGCCCAAATACATGGCTCTGCTTACCAAAAGCAAAGAATCAACGCTTACGGCAGCAGAGACTTCCGTGCTTACGTTAAGCGTATTTCAGGGGTTAGCAGAGAATTTTGGCTCAGGGCGTGTTTTGTACTTCATGTAACTAGGCAATTATTATAGTCAATATTTCGCGGCACTTTTTGATTGAATTGTTTTACGCTTATCCGAACCGTAAAAACGTAAACGTTTAATTGGTTGATCGGTTGGTTAACCATGTAACCGTCACAGGCTTAGTATGCATACTAACTTGTGAGACATGTTCCTCGATAACAAAATTTCGAGTAAAAAAAACGTTAACACAACTGTGTTTGTGATCAAAAACATTGCCTCTTCAGTGCAACATTTGTTCTGCACAATCACACTGCAAAATAATTAAATAAGCATGTGCAATCGAATTGTTGTGTAACGCCCTCTAGCGTTCAATGTTTCTTGCATTTATTACCTCCAGCACAGTTTTAATATAACAAAGACTACGAGCCTGATTGGAAACGATAATTATGTGCATTTCAAGTTCGTTTCAGTTATAGACTCATTGAGCATTGAAGATTGAACTTGGGTTACCGTGACCCCATGTTAACCTTTACTTCTGGGTCAACCAGAAGTGGGACCATTATCTCAAGAACTACACAACCCATGTTCCATTTCTTTTCAGTTATTAGATCCTTTGAACATTGAAGATTGAACTTGGGTTACCGTGACCCCATGTTAACCTTTACTTCCGGGTCAACCAGAAGTGGGACCATATCTCAAGAACTACACAACCCATGTTCCATTTCTTTTCAGTTATTAGATCCTTTGAACATTGAAGATTGAACTTGGGTTACCGTGACCCAATGTTGACCTTTACTTCTGGGTAAACCGGAAGTGGGACCATATCTCAAGAACTATACAACCGATTTACATTTTTTTCCAGTTTTAGACCCCTTGTGCATTGAAGATTGAACTTGAGTTTAATCAAAGCACAACTTAACGGAACAGCTTTGTGTTTGTTCACAAACACCTAATTTCTAGTTATTATTATTATTGTTACAGATTGCACGTACAGGCAACCGTTTCCCGGTGTCCCTGTGGTCATGGCTTTGTGGATACAGTGGAAAAGGCAAGTGCTGCAAACAATCAATTAATTAATTCTTTGGATGGATTTGTGAAAGACCTGTTCCTTTCACATGCAAGCCAAGAATTTGTAAAGGTTGATCATACTTCATTGTCATGAGGCTTTTCATATTTTTCCAGGATGCTGTCTTCAACCATGATTGTGTTTCAGAAACATGACAGTAAAAAATTGTAGTGCTATTAAAATCTATATATGCCAATGAGAAAACATCTTCATAATATGGGTGTCCAAATTTGGACCAGTGGCGTGTTTTGGCCAGCGCTCCAGTTACTGGGTCTAGGTCTCTTACTGGGCCCAGTAACTGGGGCACTGTACTCCTTTTTTCGAAATTTTTCATCTTCGTGCGGTCACTCCTTTTTTCAAATTTTTCATCTTCGGACGTACAACTGAAGATGATAAATTTCTTTAAAAAGGAGTACAGTGCCCCAGTCACTGACTGGGTCTACTTCTAGAACTACAAGGTTCATTCCACTATCGTCTCCACGACCCTCATAGAGTGACATGTACAAAATCCTATTTGAAACCTTTTGCCATTCTCGTTTAAACGCCTACAACTTCTTCTTTTTTATTCGATCTTGCAAAAATTAGGCTGTATTTGTTCTTTGTACTCTCATTGAGCGTTGCGCTGGTTTTAAAGAATCCTTTTTAAAAAGCTGTAGGCGTGTGTAAGCGTGAATGGCAATAATTTACGAATAGGATTTTGTACGTGTCACTCTAGACTATACATGCTATACAATCGAGGGTCGTGGAGATGATAGCGGAACAAACTCGTAGTTCTAGGATCGGAGTAGACTGGGGAAAATTTGTCGTATTATTTCATAACTAATGAAAAAGTGGTGGCGGGATACGGAAATTTTTCCTTAACTTAAGCCTGAAGGCTAGATTCCTAAGTAAGACGGTACTGGCATGACTGGCAAGACAAAGATGTTGTTAATTAACAATAACAACAGCTACTCTTTGACGAAGGGAGTAATCCTCTCCAGTCCATGTGTGCCACCGTGCAGCTCAGAATCACACTCGAAAAGACGAAAGAAAAAAATACTTTGCTTTACTGGTGAACCGACGAATGGTGGAAAAAAGGTTTTAAAAGATAACATTCACTCACCTGTTCATAGACTTAAGTAAAATACTTTGCTTTACTGGTGAACCGACGAATGGTGGAAAAAAGGGTTTAAAAAGATAACATTCACTCACCTATTCATGGAGGTACATGACCCGATGACTATATTATTACGACTAAAATAAGTAGTACACTGTAGTGTCAGACTCCTCGCTCTATCTACGCGCGCCGTATCATTCAATACCTCTCGTCACTGTTATTGGGGGTGTTGGGACAGTTGGATGGGGGATTCGCTCGGCCCCAGCGGCCTATCAAGGACCGCTGGGATGGGCTAATCAGCTTGCACAGATTCTTGTTCAGAAAGTACGTCATGCGTGCAGTGCTTGCAGTTTGAGTGTGATGCATGATGGGACTGAGCATTAACCAATGAGCGTGCTTAATACGTTTGCCCATCCCAGCGCCTTTGGTTTTAAGGCAAGGCGCTGGGGACGAGCGAAGATGGGGATCCCTACCACCACATCCTCGTTTCCAGGGGTGATCGATCTCGCTCATAGAGCTTCTTAAGCACAAAAATTTGCTGAGCACAATAAAATTTTGCTTACCAGATTAAGGTTACCAGCCAAACTACCATGTCACGTGTACAATTTATGACTGGTATCCTGCTCCTTTCTGCTTAGCAGGAAATTGTTAAGCATTATTTTCTGCTGGGAAAAATGGCGCAGCGAGATCGATCACTCCTGAGAACGAAGTTGTAGTCCTGAGTACAGTCCAGAGCCGTATATACGGCTCTGGTACAGTCCAGAGCCGTCCCAATATACGGCTCTGGTACAGTCTAAGGAAGGGCGCCACCGATCGTCAGTATATAGACCTTTCCATTGTTGATAAACAAACCGCGCTGGTTGGCATGGACCGCCGAATGTTATTAAAACATTCAATCGTGTTAACAGATGTTTTAACAAAATTCAACATTTTCGGCAAACTTCTAATTAAATAAAATACCTCCCATGATCGGTTGCTTTGTTTCCAATAAATTCAACACTATTTTTGAATATTTGTGACTTTTTTTTTGTGTGTGTAACATTGTTACAAACTGTAGCTATCTGTTTTTGTTTTGCATTTATGGCTTTTCATAGTTTTCCAGCCTGGGTTGGCAAAATCTTGGGCTGTGACGTTGCAAAAGAAAGGTCTATAGAGATCGGTGAAGGGCGCCCAGTGTTGCGCAACAATATTTGCCATCGCGTTTTTGGTCACCGCTGATCGATCTCAGCGCGCTGTAGGCGTTTTTTTTTCCCAGGACGAACGTGGGCAATTAACATAAATGGGCGTAGTAAACTATACATCTCCCCTTGCACATGCGTGCTTGGACGTAGTAGTTGTGGGTTGTACACTCACGTGTATTATTATTATGTTATGTGAAGGTACATGTGCATTTACATGTACATGTACATGTACATGTACATTACATGTACTGTACATTGTGTACAAAAATGCGTCGCGGCTATTAATTGTTGAGTCTTGATTGCCCGATAAAATATTTTGGGATAGGGTTGGGAAGGGGGAGGGAGGGCAAGTAAGAAAATAGACCGACGTTCATAATGAAAGAAGAAACCCATTAAATGAAATTAGAAATGGCCCTAAATGTTTGTGATGAAAGTACACTGCAGTACAAACAGACGCAGCTGTGTACACTAAACCCAGATACATTTCTGGACATCGATAATTACATCAAGGCTGAATGGCCATTCCTAATTCCATTTATGTGTTCTAAGGAGACTCAACAACAGGCCAATAAAGTCAAACTTTGGGAGACAAGAGTTTGTAAACTCAAGGAATCTTGAAAGGAACACAAGACCTTTCAGTGTAAACTGTAAGATATGTTAATATTGGGGAGAGGAGCCCTCGTGAATACTGCTACTTTCACAGCACAGTACACGTGAGTGTATTTCAACCCACAACTATTACGTCCAATTACGCATGTGCAAGGGGAAATGTAAAGTTTACTACGCCCATTTATGTTAATTGCCCACGTTCGTCCTTTGGCTTTTCCGTGTCGCTTTTGGTTTTGCCGTCTCGCTTTTGGTTTTGTTGCCGTTGCGCTTTTGGTTTTGCCGTGGCGCTTTTGGTTTTGCCGTGGCGCTTTTGGTTTTGCCGTGGCGCTTTTGGTTTTGCCGTGGCTCTTTTGGGTTTGCCGTGGCTCTTTTGGTTTTACCGTGGCTCTTTTGGTTTTGCCGTGGCTCTTTTGGTTTTGCCGTGGCTCTTTTGGTTTTGCCGTGGCGCTTTTGGTTTTGCCGTGGCGCTGTTGGTTTTGCCGTGACAGTTGTGGGCCACCGTATGTACATGTTAAGCACCAACAGGCTCAAAGAAAACTTTACTCCCACACAAAAAAACTTACTATGGGTCGAACGTCAAAAGAACGTTTAAAAACAAACGGAAGCGAAGTAGGCCCTATGCATAATTGCATGTTTGGATAATCTTATTGCCTATATTCTGCCCTTAATAAAAGTATTTTCATCGTCAACTCTTTCATGGATTCGTGATTTGAGGATCGGTTATAGGCCTATAGAATTTCTTTTGCACTGACATATTCTCGATTCAACATTATCGCTGTTCGTCAAAGAAGCATTAAGGAAAACTCAATGCCGCTCACCGTGCGCCAAAAGGTGCATCGCCCGCATCTATAATCAGCAAAAAAAAATCGATGTTTGAATAGACTGTGCAAGTCTTGTGCGTATCGGAACGAGAAAGCGCGTCAAACGAAGACATTTTTTTCTGAACAAACCAAATCTTTGTTTTAAATTATATCTTTGAAGAAATCTGAGATAAAAAAAAAATACTCATTACAAATTTTATAAAACGTGCTTTAGCTTTTACATTAAACACACAGACGACTTGTTAATTATTATTAAAACAAAAATTAAAACTCTGGGACAAGGACGCTTATTTGATCTTAACTTTTTAGAAACCCATTTTGTAAATCTACGCTGGAATGTGTGCAACTACTAAAAGTTAACCTCGTTCCCAGGCTTGCCTTGTGACGAGAGGTATCGATACGGCGCGCTGCCCAAGGTAGACTGGTCCCCTGTCTTTATCTGCTCTTTATCCGCAAGAATAAAGGCAGGCACTGGTTTTACAGGCCCAATGATTTCATTGGATACAACGATTTCATTGGATAAACGTGTTGCGACGTAAGCTTTGATTTGCATATCTGTGTTATGATTGGTCGAGGTTACGAGGTGATGTAGTTTGTCAGCTTGCACTTACTTTCGATCGTCTGCTGCATGCAACTAGCGTCATGTGTTGTTTTATTTACTATGTAATGTAAACATGTACGTGTGAATTGGCTGCGAGTCTTCGTGTGAAATTAATGCTAGGTTAAAGGTACATCTGCCCACATCCGGTCTGGCAGGTATCTGGCGTTATTCACGAGCCTCCGAAGTGTGACGTCAGATGTTTGGGCTATGCCCAAGGTCAGCGAGGCTGACGTTGACTGAGTTGGTTTATACGTCGTGGACGTGCGTTGCGCGGGCGTAAAACTATCGCGTGACGCAGTTTACATAAGACACTGACGCACAGTGGGCCAGAATGGGATGAAAGTGCGCCAAAAATATAAATCATTAAGTTTTGTGCAGGAAGGTTCACCTACTTAGCTTTTCCGACCCGTAGAATCCAATGGTGATAATTAGATCGGAGTATGACGTCAGCAAAATACCGAATTTTGATTGGTCTTGATGTAATGGACTGTTTATCGCGGTAAAATTTTGACCAATTATTGCTTTTCAGTATAAAAAATGAGAACAAACAGGTGAAATTGCTAACATCGTGTTTTTGTTTACGATTAAATAATATGCTAAATTTTAACTGCAATGTCATGACGTGATCTAATTCTAAAACATGTTCCATTGATGGTTGCGTCATGGCAGTTGTGAAGGAAAACAGACTTTACCTGACTTTTGACTTTTTGATATAAAGATAGGCCTACACAGGACAACCCCGGTATCGAAAATGTAATAGAAATGAAAAGGACGTTTACTCACATGCTATAAAGTGTCACTATCTGATGACTCACTACTTTGATCCTGATCAGGTCTGTCGCTCTCAGAAGATAGGCACATTTCAGGATTGGTTGTCATATCTACAACTTCTTGAGGAAGAGGTCTTGATTTTCTCCTGCGATACACAGACCTACTGCTGACCACAATATCGCCTGTCACCATAAGCCTGTGAAAGACGTCACTCATGGTATGAACTCTAGAAGTTTTCCTTGCATGTCTTAGGCGGAACATCTTGTTGTCTTTGTTTCTTGCCTCTTGAGCTTCTTCGCTCATCATCCCGATTGGGAGGACTGAGGAGGACATAATGTCTGCTCCGTGGATAAGCACCACATGAACACTAACTGGCATTCTGAACCAGGGATACAGCTGGATGTACAGATTTGCTGTGTCCTTACAATATGACCCGAACTTTTTTGGGTCTATGGGTAGACCACAAGACAATGCAATGAGAATGACGTGGATTTTGTGAATGAGGCTCTCATCCAGTCCACAGATTGAAGAGAAGATCTTCTCTGCTTGAAATGCTCTGCGAGCTGTATTCCCGTCATTAGTGCTCCCATATCCTGGCTTTGGTTTATCCACTGTCAATCCAAGTTCAACTTTGAAACGTTCCTGTATCTCCTCTTTTCTGTTTTTCATCACTGCTTTGTCGTGATCAGACTGCACTCGCCATGTCTTCAGTGACATTCTGTAAGCAATGTGAAGCAGCATCTCAAAACAACGTATCCATTTATGGAGTGGGCATATTCCGAATCTGTATTTATCTTCGACCGGTTGCGGTAGCTGATTGATGTTATGGAAGTCTTTGGGGGTTGCACCACATATGTAGCATCGCATTGATGATTTGGTGGATGTGATTGCGTTTATTACTTTTTGATCCACCATTGTCAAGTGCAGATCATAGTGTACTTGAACAGTTACATTTGCTGTCTGTTCTCCTGTTTCATTTTCAATGTCCAATTTCACAGTGATTGGTTTGAGAGCTTGAATTTCTTCTTTGATACACCTCTGTTCTTCTAGAGACAGTTCTGTAGTTTCCTTCTGGTATTGGAGATGCACTGGTCTGCAAAATCTCGTCGATGCTGGAACTGGATTCACCCAGATAACTTTGTCTTTCCACTTGAGTTGCAAGGGAACAAGTGTCGTGCAGAACAAACTATCGTCTGACGTATCTGTGGATTTGAAACTTTGTTTGTACTCACTCTGGCCTGATGAGCCATCAAAACCCCATTTACAGGTCAAATCGAAGGAGATAGTGTCTTCATCTTCCAGACCTTCAAGCATTTCATTTATTTCTTCCTTTTGTTGTTCAATAATTCGGAGAGCAGTGTGGTCCAGAAGGGTTTGCAGTGGAACCTTTGCTGATTTCTCAGTGACTGAGATACCTTCAGGGTAACATTTTTGTTTGGCTTCTCTAACCACGTTGTATGGGGGATAGATGTCTGCATGCTTATCTTTAGCAGAAGTCCTCAATGTTTGATAAGAAGATTTGGTCATCCCAGTCTCTATCAAAAGAGCTAATGCCTCATCTGACGTGAAAGGTTCTGGGTCGGTAGATCCCTTTGAGATTAGTTTTCTCAGCTTTGTTGGTTTGGTTGGAGTCATTATTGTAAACTTTAAAACATACTTCAAATCAGGGTTTTTTCCATAAGCCCCCTGAGAAGCTGCAAAGAGCAGTTCGCTTTTTCTTCGCTCTTGAAGTAGTGCCTGTGCTTTCCTCTGCTTGGTGCGCTTTGACGAAGACAACCAGTCTGTTTTTGGACGACCCTTTGACGTACTAGGCTCGGATGATGTGGCATCCTCAACGAATGTTACCGTTGGTTTTGTTCCTCTTGAGAGCCAGTCATCCACTTTCGTGTCAAAACACAACTCTCCTTTCAGCCAGTCTGTGTTCTTACGTTCAAAACTCTGTTTGTTTCGGCTGCTTTCTGCCCATTTCCTCCTCAATTTGTAAAGGAAATCCCGAATGCTTTTTGTCACTGACTGACGAATCTCCTCTGGAATATCACATTGCGGAACATGAAACACATCTGTGAATAATTCTAAGCAACCACGACAAGAGTTTTCAATGTTTGATGCATCATCAACAGAAGTAACAACTTCAAATAATCGCTTTCTTGGTAAAGACGCCATAGTGCACTGTGGTACAGCGGACAGATAAATTTAAAGACAACTAGCGGTATCCCTCATCACAATATATGAGACACCAAGTACATTGAAATTTCAACTGCGCAATCAGACATAAATAGGGGTATCATATTGCACAACACCGGCGAGCGCAGCCTTGCTCGGGTCTCGTGTTTCTCAGTGGAGCGCGCCACATGTAACATGGAGTTCAGAAAAGGGGCGAAAACGTACGGTGATCGCTTCAGAAAAACTGCTCTAAAATCGTGTATCGCAGGTTGTCGCAGCTAAATTAGGTACCAAAATGATGCAAACAAGTTGCTCTATTAGAAATGAGTAGATTTTAGGCAGCAATCAACGGCAATCCTTAGTTTCCGTATTGCTGAACACAGAAAACGTAAATTTCATGTCAATTTTGACACAACTGTCAGTATTTATTCATAAAAAACTTCAACAAAAATAAAAACTGATTTAATTTCCTTCAAATATGAACTCTAAACTAGAGTTAAGTGAAAGTTTAGCTCCATAGCTCAATGCAAGGTGTCTAATTTTGCATTATGAAGATTTATACAACTATTTTCATTTTGTGGCCGATTTCTGTGGATTGCATACCTCTAAGAGGTCATGACAAGTCAATATATATATTTCTTGGCTTAATATCCCCATAAAATGGTCCCATGGGGTATAAGTAACCTCAAAAGTGTTGAAAAAATTAAAACTAGCAGGGTCACGTATCACCCTTTTTGGCGCACTTTGGTTTCAGCCTGGCCCACTGTGTGACGCCTCAACAACCAATGAAAAGGCTTGTCATCACACGCGACCAAAACAAGCGTTTACATAAGTTTTGCGATCGGAGGATCGAGGTGTGGGCAGTGGGCACAACATTCTTAAGTTTTTTAGCATGTAGGCCCCCCTAACCGTTCAGCTGAGTTCAAGTTTAATTTTCGGGTTTTCTTCGTTATATTGTTGAACTTAGATGTTATTTCATTTTTTTTTTTATCACTAAGTATTACATTCCCAACCACTTAATGTCCATGTTCATAAACAGCTACAGTAAAAAATAATGGATAATTCGTTCCTATGAATCATTGTTTGGTCCGATGATCTGGGTGATGTGTTAATGTAAGCAAAACGAAGTGTTCAAACAAAAATAGTAAAAGAAAAGATTTTACCCCCTTCCGTGCATTCAATATTTGTGAAACATATGATCTGTGTATGTTCTTCTGATGAGAATGGGGGAAACAACTTAGCAAAATTATTGATTAATGTCACATGCTTCGCAACAGCGCCCTCTAGCAACTCTTATATATGATCGTAGTATGATTGAGTATGATCGCAGCCATCTTCGTTCCCAGGGGTGATCGATCTCGTCGCACCATTTTTTCCCAGCATGCCTTGCTCGATCATAACCCCTGGAATTGGTTCATTAAAATGTGCTAGATTCTAGCACATTTTAATGAACCAATTCCGGGGTTATGATCGAGCAAGGCATGCTGGGAAAAAATGGCGCGGCGACATCGATCACCCCTGGGAACGAGGATGGTATGATCGCAATTAATAATGTTAGCGTTGAAGTTAGCGTTGATGTATCCGGCAGGATATTTTGCTGACTTAATCAATGGAGATGGAGATGAATAATAAAATGGCAACCTATTAAAACGTTCGCTCGTCCCCACCGCCTTGCCTTAAAACCAAAGGCGCTGGGATGGGCAAAAGTATCAAGCACGCTCATTGGTTAATGCTCAGTCCCATCATGCATCACACTCACACTACAACATAAACTCTATGCACTACAAGCACCGCACGCATGACGTACTTCCTGAACAAGAATCTGTGCAAGCTGATTAGCCCATCCCCGCGGTCCTGGATAGGCCGCTGGGGCCGAGCGAAATTAAAACGTTGAATTTCGCCGAGAGAAAGAAAAACTCATTAAATTGCCTCCAGATTGGTGGCGCACTCACAGACGCCCAGCCAGAACATCAGTGGCGTGGCCAGAACCCAGCCAAATCGGCAACGGAGCAGAAGACTGGCACAAGTTTAGGCAATACATTTAGGCGGGTTCTGCTCTATACTATGAAATGGTTCATCGTTAACCGGTGACACACCATTAGCTGGTACAAAATCGTTGAGGTACTTGACTATTTGAATAGGAGCGAATTTGCAGTAAACATTATGGCCAAACATTATTTCTTCTGTGCTGGACCCTGCTGGTTGGTAAATGGTTAATGGCAGTTTATCCAGCTGCAGTTGGGGAACTTAGCCAGAATCCATAATAAGTAAGGATATATTTACACAAATCCGATTTTATGACAACATAAAGGTGAGTTATCTACTACTGTACTAGTATTCATAAGTCTGACACTCTAGTCTACTCTTAGTCTTGTGTAGTCGACTCGAACTTCGATTCGAAGTACAGACAAATTTATGTGTGCACACCCGATTCGACCGGATTGTCTTGTTTTGTATCTTTCCTGATGCTGAAGAGGGTTGAGGAGATGGGGAGTCGCCTGCCTAATGTTTGTTACTAAATGTTAGCCTAGGTATTAAAAATAGAGCACGGAGCTGAGATCAATGTGTCAGCTGTAGGAGCCGTGTGGTGTCCAGCCAGGCCCTCTCTGCATGCTCTGCCAGGTTGGATTTCAGCAGCTCTGAACGTAGATCAAATACTACGCTGGACTCCCTCTGTCCTTGCTTTTTAGCAATGAATCATGGTTATTGATACTGGGATAGCCCCACCACATCAGGAAGTGTGATTATTTTTGCAATAGAAACTCATGTTTTTTTATGAAATCCCCCCCCCCCCCCGAAGTTGTTACTTACCATTATTGTGTGGAGAGTGCATTAAAAGGATTTTGTGCAAGCTTGCTTCAAACTTTGAATCAAAGTAATTTTAGCTCTGTCTGAGCCGACAATCAGTTATCACTCATTTAAATTAAACATCGTTGGCCTGATGATACGCATGATCATGAGCGCTGACTTGATTATTTGAAACAGGGGCGTTACCTACTCCTAAAAGTCCTAGAACTATTCGGTTCGTTCCGCTATCGTCTCCCCGACCCTCATAGGTCATCATGTACAAAATCCTATTCGAAACTTTTTCCCCTTCACGTTTATGCACCTGGACTTCTCTTTTGAAAACGTAGCTCGCAAAAATTAGGCTCTATGTGTTAATTGTTTTCACAGTGAGCTCGGGGTGGGTCCAGAAAATCCACTCCGCAAAAAAAAGGTGCGAAAAATGATAAATTCCCATCGTTATTCAGAATTGTCGCCTTCCGACAACAAAAATGGCCGCCGTCGCTTGTATCAATGGTATGCTGCGCGCAACGCTGGTTCACAACAACCAACAGTTTACTTATAAAAGATAAGCCATTGATTATTGTGGACCAGTGTTGCGCACAGAATACTATTGAATACCAGCTTAAGGCATGTCGTGGACTAGCGTTGCACGCAGCATACCAGTGATACAAGCGACGGCGGCCATTTTTGTTATCGGAAGGCGACGATTAAAAATAAACGATGGGAATTTATCATTTTTTGCACCTTTTTTTTGCGGAGTGGATTTTCTGGACCCACCCCGAGCTCACTGTGAAAACAATAAACACATAGAGCCTAATTTTGGCGAGCTACGTTTTCAAAAGAGAAGTCCAGGTGCATAAACGTGAAGGGGAAAAAGTTTTGAAAAGGATTTTGTACATGATGACCTATGAGGGTCGGGGAGACGATAGCGGAACGAACCGAATAGTTCTAGGAGTAAGGCGTTACCTATCTAGTGTTTTTTGTGTTGCTGCAGAGTGCAGATTCCTCCATGCTACTTGCTGCTGCTTTGTTCCAGGGAGCGGTTCCGTGTGTGTGGTAAATACTGCCCTGATTAAAGGGTACAGCCAAAGACTACTAACAATTGGAACAGCGAAGTCATCATTCATGCACATCATGGCGCTGGCAATGTTCAACAATTAAATAGAGAAAATAACTCTTATTTAGACATTGCAGCTACCGTGTCTGTTGTTTTGGGTCTGATCTTAGAAAAGGGACCCCTTACACAATGCACATTGCACAGTTTACATACGCCTGTCAACCATTTTGGGAGTCAAAGTTTACACAAAGAAATTGTCTCTCAAATCAGTGGAAATATTGGTAGACATTCGTTGTGCTAAGGCGAGTTGCGCTTTGTGCGAGGGGTTAATAAAGGTGTGTATGGTGAACATTAATGGTGCTTATTAATGGTGCTTTTTTGGTCTTAAACTGACTGTGTAAATGTGGTAAATTGTGCACGCACCACTCAATGTGCAGACAGGCAACATTTACTCAAATGTTGATCTCCTGAATGGTACAGCAGTAGGTGCTTAAAAAAACCAATTGATTTCCAGGTATGAATAGTAGTTTTCATTGCAAAAGGCAGCCAGCCTTGTTTCCAATGTATGTATGTTTGTACATGATTTTCATTTGTAAAGTTCTAGTACATGTAGTATGTAACGTGTGAAGATGATCTGCTTTGATATTTTTTAAGGCTATACCTGTTCATATTTCTTTGATATTTTATTTGCAACAGGTCTGTTTGTTTCGATGATGAGTTAGCCATAAAACAAACGATGGACAACATGAATTCCGATGAAGGGGCAGCACAAGGTGTGACTGAAGTGCCCATGTATGCCAGTCAGATCCTCCAGTCCCTCAACCAGCTCAGAAAACAGGGTGAACTCTGCGATGTCGTCCTTAGGGTAGGCATGTGCAAGGTGTCTGCCCACAGGGCAGTGTTGGCCAGCTGCAGCCAGTACTTCCGTGCAATGTTCACTGGCTCGCTGTGCGAGAGGGAGAAGGAAGAGATTGAACTCAAGTCGGTGGATGACATGGCGCTGCAGACCTTGGTAGAGTTTGCGTATACAGGGAAGGTGAGGGTGACGCATGCCAACGTACAGACGCTGCTACCCGCTGCCTGCCTGCTGCAGCTGAAACCAGTTATCAAGCTATGCTGTGATTTTCTCCAGGTACAATTTATTTTTTCTTTACTTTAAAAATGGGCCTGTCGTAGTCACTTTCATATTTTGTTGATGTAAATGCATTGTTTCCTCTGTCCAATCAGACGTGAGGAGGCCCACCTCGCTTCTTTCAGTGACCACATTTTGAATTGTTTTTGTCAACATCACCACCTTGCTGTGAATATAAGCTATAAAACGATGTGTTGATCAAACAACTGTTCATTTTGTGTCATACTTGACCTCTACGTATCAAGAAGCCACAATTTGGGTGTGTAGATTGGATCAAGTTGCACATTTTGATTCCGGAGCAATGAATACTTGTCAGTTTGCAGAGTGCTTACATTTTGCTTCAATCATCATTTTGAATTTTTTCTACCTCGCTCAAAGTGAACCTATCCAGTGAAAACAAGCCTCAAACGGGCTCTAAATCCAGAGAAGAAGAAATTTACTTTCTTTATTAAAGGGTGTGCATTTAACATTGGTAAGATTGAAAATATAGAAGTTCACAAATTACCCTCCCAATTGCTTCTATATCCTCTTTGCCAAAATGAAGAATTCAGAAGCACTGGGGTCTTAAAGACATTGCAGTGGAGGAGGATCCAGAAAGATCGGGCCATAGTGGGTTTCTGCTATTAGAGGATTTAGAAGGATGGGGTCATCAGGCTGTAGTTGACATAATATGAGCAAAGGAAAGGATTGAGGTTTTATGCAGCTGGGATTCGGAACGTTTTGTGTCCGAAAAAACATAACGGAAATTTACCTGAGAAAGGGTGTAAGTAATTCAAGAAAACTAAGTGTCAAAGTTTGACAAGTTTTTTGCCATTCATAAGTCACTGTAGGAAGGTTAAATTCTGCATGGGAATGGGAAAACTTGTCTTTGGGGGTAATTCTAGCAACAAAAGTGTAACAGTGATGCCGTATTTTGTCAGGAGCCATTTTATTGCTGACAGCCTTTTGTTACTGGAGATAAGTGCCTGGAAGAGGAGCATTGAGCCTTCTATCCATCTTATGGGCACATGATGGGGAGGGGGGGGGGGGTGTTGGTAGTGCTGATACGGTCCTTAGGCATAGTATGTTTATGTATCACAAGAAACACATAATGCATATTGTGCCATTGAAATTGTTGTGGCCAGTTTCTTGGTATCAAAAATGTCATACATGTAAGTGTATGACTTTGTTTATACATGTACATTTGTTGTAGTGCCACTAAAAAAAACAATATCTCATACCATGGACCCAAACAACAATCATTAGTGTAGCTTTTCTGTCACAGGAGGAGCTAAAATGAGTCAGCATGGTCAGGGCAGTAAGAAAAACCAGGCGGATTTTAGAAGAATCCAGGTCCTTTGGGCTGTAACTCTTTCCACTCCAGAATGACAGGGGGATTGGGGTTATGTGTGAGCAAGTGTGCCTCAGGAATTGGGTTTGTAACTTGCATCGTATAGTGCAAAAACTTCATTTGGAATATTTTTGGCTGAAATGATGTAGATTTTGAGAAATTTGAGTAAAATAATGTTGAGTCCAAAATCAACTGTTTAAGAAATAGTGTTGGGGTATTTCACTATTTATTGCTTGTGATGCCTATGATCAGTTGAGCTGAAAATTTCACTGGTTCTTATTTCATGTATGCTTGGTCACACAAAGTGTGGGTGCTTGTTTTTGACAATAACCAAAATATACAATTACCAGCACAAATTCCCCCAAAATCACTTCTTTTTTTTTAAACTGTCTTTCTTCTTGAACACTAGGCACAACTTCACGCAACAAACTGTATCGGCATCTCATGTTTTGCGGACGCTCATGCCTGCACCGAGCTGTACCGCACAGCCCAATGCTTTATTGCTCAACACTTTGAGGAGCTCAGCGTCAGCGAAGAGTTCTTGCAGCTGGAGCACACCGATCTTGCCAGCATCCTGAGTCGGGACGATCTCATCGTTGCCTCTGAGGAGGCCATCTTCAACGCATTGGACAGCTGGGTGCGATACGACCCCAACAAGCGGCGCTGCTACATGGGCAAGCTCCTCCACTGCATTCGACTCCCGCTGATGACCCTGAAAATGCTGACCAGGCTCTACGAGGCTAATCCGTTCATCAGGGATAATCCGTCGTGCCAGGAGCAGGTTAACCGCGCCCTGAGGTACCACCTGCGGCCGGAGGAAAGACTACAGGTTGCCAGTAAGATGGGATCCAGAGTGAAGACCCGGGGAGAGAAGGGCTTACTGTGTGCCATCGGTGGAAAGAACGGCCTCTTTGCCACTCTCGATAGGTAAGGTTTTTACAGATATTGATTGACTATCAATTCTAGATTTTAAGAGTTTTTGAGCCTTTTTTTAATTTCATGTAATTGAGCTTATGGTTATTAACTAACCCCTTGCAACGACGTCACACACGGCAACACATGGTTTGACGTTTTTTTAAAGTCTTAAATTGCTTAAAGATGTGGTGAGCACATTGTGTACAAGCGCACGCATAGCCAAAAATGCGAACTAACCAGTAGAACCCATCGATACTGGCTCCCAAAAAGGCGCACCCAAGATTTACTGTGGTGATGTCGTCATGTGATTTGGGTCAATTTTACAAGCAATTGGATTCACAGGCTATAGCGTTAGTCATTTTTAAAAAGTTGACAATTTTTGTTAGTTTGTAAAAATCCGTCATCTTGAAATCAAGCTTAATCAAGCCAACACCTCTGTCATGGTTTGGTCAGAACAGCTACTTCACCCAGACACAACCAAACTCATGAAAACGCTGGCAGTAGCTTGAAGAAGTTTCGGTCAAGGTCATGGTCACTCAAATGCAGCGCAAAGGCTTGCAGTCCAAAACGCAATGTAGTCTGGCTTCCTTTTTCTTTTCTTCATTTTTAATGAGACCCTTTTCAAAACCAAGGCTTTAGGAACCATCCGCCTGATTGAAGCCCCGTAGGAAAACCACATGTCTTATTAAAAAAATCCACTTTCATATGTGAGTTATTTCATGTAAACATGTTTCTTGGGTCACATCAAGTGTGGGAACTGATCTTTGACAAGGAACAGTGTTTTTCGCAAGCTTTAATGTTTGCAATTGTGAAACTGCAGGGCCGAGCAAATGACAAATATGGCAACAGTGCTGGACGCTGCTGTGTATCTTTCTCAGTTTGCTTGCAATGCACTTCGGATATTAAATAAATTAAAAACATATTTGAAATTGAGATTATTGGGCATCTGCGTTCTCTCTAAGATCTCTCTCTCCCCATCATTTCCTTCATCTGCCATAATGTGAACCAAACTGAAACTGATGACGCACTGCGATTTCAACCAAAATATGTGGGAAAACATGTTTACTGCGGGTTCGGTGCAGTTTCTCTTTCCATTGGAGGTCGGCTGCACATGTACTACTCCCAGCTCAGGAAAAGAGCTGGTTTAATCAGGAATCCACTAACCGGGATGAATGAGATACATGTATTAGACTCAATATTGCATTATTCTATGTTGCCATGGTAATAATGCATAATGCCAAGCTTAAGGCATTGCAGCGACACCAAATTATTATGATTGGAGAGAGAGACAGAGGTGGGAGAGAGGCTCGTTCAGTGCTCGAAGGCAATTTACATTTAATGGAAATGTACATTGAAAGACAGAGTTACGTTTTTGGAGCCAGATTTGAGAAAGCTGATTTTGTGCAATTGGATTTGACCTTCAAATAAAGGTCTCGTACAATGTGTATTTAGTTGCATGGCCCCATTTGTGCTGAAAGACATTTTTCAAAAGACATTTCTCTCTGAACTATTTTTGACAGATGATTACATACATTCAAAGTTTTGTTTACCCCAGCTGTTAACTGGTATGGCTGGTACTTATTCGCGTAATTTAATTTGAGGTTCCCGACAGTAAGTAATTTTTAGTTTTCAATTAACTACCGTTGATCATGATCCTGTTTTTTTTGTACAGCACCTTAAATGAAGGCTTTCAACATTCTTGAATGTATAGAAATAGCCATTTAGAATTTAAATTAAAATTGTTGGTTAAAAGAGCAACAAAAATCAAACCTACATGTAGTATCTTTAAGCGTGAGATCTACATGTAGGTTAATGTAATTGGTATGTAATAGAAAATAGTACCAGCAGAATGACTACCATGTTCAGTTACACCAATTACTATCTCTGCTCAGAGCAGCCACAAACTCTGTTACAACTTTGAACACGGTGCTACCACAAACTTAATGATTCAATCTTAAGGAGCTGGGCAGTTTTTCATCGGTAAAGGGCAAGTCTACCAGGGACATTTACTGAAGCATTACAAAGGGCGCCAAGGCCTGTCGTGGCCGAGCGGATAAGAGCACCGGACTCAAGCTCTGGTGTTTCTGATCAGCAGAGTGTGGGTTCGAGTCTCGGTCGTGACACTTGTGTCCTTAAAAGCAAGACACTTAACCATGATTGCTTCGTCCTTCGGATGGGACGTAAAGCCGTTGGTCCCATGTGTTGCGTAACGCACATAAAAGAGAAGGGGTCCGCCCCGGTGTTCCTGGTTTGATTGGCAGCATAATGCGCCACAGCACCTCGTAAACTATTACAAGGTGCTTTAAAGAAAAAAGTCTCATACTTCAAAATGTATCTCCACATACCTTGCAGGAAACAAAATACTGAGCGCTTTGATACATCCCTAGGGGTGTGATAAAGCGCTAATATAAGAACCAAGTATTATTTTATTGTTATTATAAGGGCCATGTACAAGGGCCATGGAGACAAATCAGGCCTGCCATAGCATTAAAGTGCACCTCTTTATTAGGGAAATTTCTACTGCAACATTTCAAGGGGCACCAAGGCAGCAACCAGGGGCATGGAGGAACATAGTAAAGGGCGCCTCTATATTAGGGAATTTAACATTCTTCTTGGACATTTCAAGGGGGCACCAAGGCATTGGAGTACACGTGTACCAGGCCTGCTACCATAAACCTCCCCTGTTGATATTTTCACCGATGCAGAGATTCATCGTGGCAGGGAGCTGTCATAGGTTAACTGAGAGGTACAGAGGTTAAGAATGCACAACTTGCAAACATCCCTTTGTATTCAAATCACCTCAGTCTTCAAAAATAGAGGTGTTTTTCTGCAGGTTTTTTTTTGTTATTGAATACATTATTAACTTCCTGTGTGAAATCCACTGATGTTTTAGGTATCTTTCCCAAGGAGAACTAGCACTTGATATGTTCCCCCGGGATTTAGACTAGAGCGCAGTGAATTTACATACTTGACATGATAACTTAATGCTGGATACATGTATTTAACATAATGTTATAGTATACTGTAGGCACGTCGTATTCATTTGATGTTGGTTTCATTTCACCCACCACACTCAACATCATGTGAGTCACTCTCAATGTTTTTGATCCGAAAATGATTTTTAAAGATGATTTTCTATTCGTACAACACAAAATATGCTTGTAGTTCCAACATGACCACAAAAAAACCCAAACCATTTAGTCTTGAAAATATCTCTTGGAATGATTTTGTCCAAAAATTTAAGCATAGCAACATTTAATTTAGTGCACATAATTTGCATCAGGGATAAAGAATGTTATTTGGTTTTTGCCCTTTACACTGCTGTGTATTGCGAACTGTACACTCAGTACTTTCCCGAGTCCTGTGAAAAAAAAATCCATAGGCATATCACACGGGTGGGATTCGAACTCACAACCTTTGCCATGCTAGAGCAGATGTCTTGCCACTAGACTAACTAGCGCTGTGGCTAGAGGCGAGGCAGTTCAAATCCTATGATTCTTTGTCTGTCGTGGGTTTGAATCCCACCCAAGTAAGATGCCTGTGGTTTTTTCTTTCACAGGAATTGGGAAAGTAATGAATTTCACAGTACTTCTATACACGTTGGTGTAATTGCAAAAAACAAATTATGAAGCATTTAGACTAAACATGTTTTACATAAGTTGGTTTTTTTTTTAGTAGCAGCTCATCCATTTTTGTAGCATTTTTCCCTTCAATACAAGGAAAATCCTTCACCGTGTGTGCATGTACATGTACATGTATGTAATTCATGTCCAACTCCAAGGAACATGTATTTCAATAAAACCCGAATGTCATTTTTGTCTGGATGACAATCAGAAACCTTGTAACAACATGTTGTATTGACACAATGGTCTAAATTTAGTCCATTTTCCCAACAAAGATAAACACCAACTGGGTCAGTGATGTTGACTAGGGCAAATTCAAAGATTTCTGCAAACTCTGGACTCTGCATGTAGGCACAGCTGTGCATCATGTTATCGTTGATTATGTCTGCGACAGGGCTCTGAAATCAGAGGGATGGTACATGTAAAGTGTTGGGTTTTGGAAGAGTTCATGTCAATGGTCTCGGGGAGAGAGTTTTATGGGATTCTACATGATTGATTTGGGGAGAGTTTTAGTAGTTTTTGGTTACTGCGATTCCTGTAGTTCTAAAGACACTTCATTGAGGGACGTTACATCGTACAAAAAAAAAGAAACATCATCAGATTTGGAAGAGTTCATTCATTTTAATCCTCTTTATTTCAGTAAACACATCATACAACCAAACTGTAACAAGCAGGTCTGATACTTCATGGCGGCAACTGCAGCTACGGAGGCAATTGCCTCTGTTGCCCCTGGATAGAGGTGGCCTTTACCGAGGAGAAAAGGCCTGGTACCCGTGCCCTATCACAAATGAAGAACCAGGCTTGAACAAGTCATCAAATTGATTGCCCTTGTTTTTGTTTTGGGTTTTTTTTCTTCTACATAACAGGTTACATTTTGTCAGTCATTTTGTGGTCGTGTTTTTATTTTGATGTATCTTTTTTAAATTAAGTAAAACCTTAGCTATCACGGGATATATATTTTTTTTCTTCAAATTTTCTCAGATGAAAAAAAAAATTTGATAAGGATTGGTAGGACTTGTATCCAACTCATGAGAAAAATACGCAGTCAGGAAAACTGTTACAAACCAATCATAATGATCAATTACATAATGGCTTCACTCTGATAGCTCACTGATAAGTAAGTTTTTGCTTAAATGTACCATACTACCAATACTCCAGAGATATCTGCTTCAAATTCACATGCTGTCAATATCGAGGAATAACACTGCAATCGGCAACAATGCCATGACAAAACAAACTGTTTTCTGCACTGCCTCTACACAAAATTTGGTCAAATTTTCAAAAAAAAAAAAAAAAAAGTCTATTATTTGTTGTGTTAAATCGAAAACTGGAGGATTAATTTAAATCTCCAATGTGAAATGATGTCAGGTCAAATGTCATAGAACTGCTTAACAGTAAGCAACTGCTTACTTTTGCAGACAACGCATAGGCCCTTTTTCTCAGGTTAGCGAGCTAACGCGTTCACCGCGCATTTGCGTTGTTACATCAGTCATAGGCTTACATTCTGTGCCAGAATATGTTTATGTTTAAGGTTAGCAGGGCTACGAAATGGAAATCACTCAGTAATCACAAAATCAGCCGTCAAGCAGCTCTATGAATTTGAACCCAGGACAGTGTCTATACAAGGATCTCTGGTTGAAATACAGAGAAACAGTGCAATGGCAGCAGGCTTTTTTGATTGCGTGATTTTTGTTGTGGCTTGGATGAGGCGAAGCAATTAAGCCCTAATGGACTCTGCTATTATTTCCCCACAGTCAACCCGACAGCAGCCTGGTCTATTTTTGTTACCCCGGAGCTAAAAATAGCCTTGCGATAATTACTCCCCTACTGGCAACAATAGTAGGTTGTCTGGATGATGGATACGCAATGACATTTATCTGCATGTGTTGTCGTACTTACATGGAGCCTCCCCGCAAACTGACATTATCCTTTCCAAGGACTACCGTTAGTGGCTGCTAAATTTAAAAGATCAGGGCTCGATTTCACAAAGCAGTGAGCACTAAGGTTCATCTTAAGATGAGTTGTCAGTATTACCATAGTGATTTGTATTGTGATGTCACACTTTGCTTAGCAATTACAATCGATTCACAGTTCAGATCAATCTTAACTCTTTGTGAAATCGAGACCATTGATAAAATTATGAAACTGTAAAAGAAACCAATTGGAATGCAGAAAACAATCAATTAATATTACAATTAAAAATTTTTTAATTGTGCTTTTGCAAAAGAGAGCAAAGCTTGGCACTGATTTTTGAAATACACACGACAAATTTACTTAAATATGAATACAATTTTTATTTTACATATACATTAATTTTCATTGAAATAATTTAATTTACTTAAATATTTATACCATGTTTATAAATTTTTGAAATGAACACAACAAATTGAATTACTAAAATATTCATTCAATTTAAAAATTAACAATAACCTTAGTTTTAATTATTTAACTATGATTACAATTTATGTTTTTTTTTTAAATGTACACAACTTATTACATTACTACAATATTCGTAATTTGTAAATTTTTTATTTAAACATTCTGAAGATGAGTACTTGTAGAATGAATCAACGAGCTACTCTGGTGGGATCTGAACCCGCAACCACGCTTTCTAGAGCCCAGTGACGAGAGGCTATACATGTAGATTCAATCCTGTAACACTGTGTAAGAGGCAGCAGATATTACATGAACAATTGTACCAGAGATAAAGTACATGTATACAGTAGAACGCTGCAGCACTGAACACCGAAATAACCAACATTTGGCTACCAAACATGACCTTTGGCTCCCAATTTATGTGCATAAAACATACCAAACCGCTGGCTGATGCCGGCGTGCAGTCAACTGGAATAGAAAATGTCTATTTAACTAACATGTAAAATTTAACTGGAATGAAGACCAGTTATTTTAGACTAACTTTCTTCCATGGTTTAGACGTGGTTAGAATTTCGAATATTACAACGCTATTACGTGTTACAAGAGGTAACAGACCATTGGAAATGTGTGTACAATGTTAACACAGACCTGGCACTTTGTGCTCATATTCGCTACCTTATGGAGACCGAGGACAGAATGGGAGGGAAAACAAAAGGTCTCCATAGGAGAATTCTAAAGACCGGGGTGCTCCAACAAGAAATTCCAAGGAAAAGAACAAGAGAATTCTCCACAGGAATGCATCGTTGAGAATGTGTGTGGTTGTAAGGGCAAAGCAGTATAGGGGCACTAAGGCAATGACCAGGGGCATGGAGGCAATTAAAGTATCAGTCCTGTTAATACATCGTATGACACATCTACAGGCAAACAAAACCAAATGGTTAATGGCCTTACATTACGACTCCATTTCCAAAAGGGTAAATGACAAGTATACTTGTGTAGCAGAAGCATTCAGGTGGAAAGAAGTGAAAAGAAGGGTGCAGAATTTAATCCCAAAAAACAAGGGATGGACAATGAAAGGGGGACAAGGAGGGGTGGATATTTCTGTCCAAATCTAAAGGGTTAAAACATATTTTATCCATTTTAGTCGACCTAGTGATGACATTTTCAGTTTATTTAATAAGAAGAACATTGCTTTAGTTATGCAAAAACTAGATTAAAAATAGCGTCCATACTGCATTGGTCAAACCTTCCTAATGTGCACTGATGACAGTGATATCAGTCCTTTTGAAGGGGGCTATGTCGTCATGATCACAGCCGGCCTGTAGCTGTACATGGAATTATGAACTCTCACCCGGTTACTGCGCACGCGCACTCTCTCCATAGATTGATATGGAGGGAGGGCACACTCATAAACTGTGTAAGAGGTCATAACATTTTTCATGTACATGTACAACCATAGGCCTGCTTTGATCATGACGACAAAGCCTCTTTTTAAAAAAAATCTGCGTTTTTTCTCTCCGCCTTTTATTTGCTTGTATTTTGTTATTACTTGCGATGGTTCTTTATATGGAAGGAAACCTGCTTCAAAATTTAAGTTAGAATTGGATCTTAAAGAAAGGTTAAGCCAAAAACTATTTTCTAAAGTGAAACTTGGGGAACAGCCATGTTGATCTCTCTTTTGGGAGGAGTGTTGGCTCTGTGAGGAGCCAATGTGGTCTTTAAGACATGTGGATGCACCCGCACGTTTACTATACAGTTACTTCTTATTTTCCTCACCATGCAAACCTTCATATATCATCACTCAAAAAAGGCTGCTGTTGAAAGTTGCTTAAATGTGGGTAAAGAATAAGTTCATAACAGTACCTAATTTATATGTAACTCTACAAATCAAAAACCCCTTTTTTGATTCAGAAATTAGTAGAATTTCCTTAGTGTTGCTTACATGCTTTACTAAAATATTATGCTCTGTATGTTTTAACATGGCGTGGTATGTAGTTTGCAGTATGGCTTCTGGTTAATCTTTCAAACATACCTGGTAATCTGTTTGTTTTTTTTAAACTAAATTCCACTATTTGAAGTATGCAGGGAATATATTTTATTCAAACAAACCATGTTTAAATGTAATCTTATCATGACTTGGACAGTTTGTGATAATATTGACTCGTGAAATATTTAGGCTATTTTTAGACCCCACTTTACCAGTTGAGGAAAGTTGGTATGTAATGTTTATTCAATTTTTTTTAATGGTAGGGTCATAGATTTTTTCTTTTTATTTTTTTCTTTCAACATAGGCTGATCTATTGGCCAAATTTAACGATACAAAGAGTCACCTGTGAAAGTTTCAGCTGATTACAGTGTTTATTTGTTGAGAAAAACAAAACAAAACAGTAACAATATTTTTGTAGAATCCGTCAAATCCATACACCTTAAGCAAGGTGACATGGTACCAACTGCATCTCTCTGGCCGCGGCATTCACAAACCGACACCACGGAAGGCAAGATTTTTTGTCAAGGGCATTTCAGAAGAAATCATTTTGCAGGACGCTTATTACCATTACCATCTTTACTAGTAAGCTTTCGGATAAAAGTTACACTTTTTTTGGGGGGGGGGGTCATTACCAATGTATGAACCTATCTTTAAATAGAATACAAAACTTTAAGGAAAAGAAAAATTTACAAAAACATTATTTTGTATTTTGTACATTTGCAATAGATGTATTGAACTACATTACATGTGGTTGTACAAACATAGATCATATGTACAAGTACACAATGAGTTTGTACATATTTACAATTGTACATGTACAAACTTTTTCAAAGCACTAAATACTTTTTTTGTGGTTCGTGTTGTCATGGTTGTCATCCAAACCTATACTTGATATCCAGAAAGTTCTGTGACAAAAAACCAAGAGACTTTGTCACAGTATACTTAAGGATTAGGAGGGAAAATTATGAAAAGAAATATATGTGTAAATTAGATGACTGCTTTGACATGACAAAGTGTGAACTGTTTTGTTTTCCAACATGGCTGCTTAAGAATTTAACTTTTTATATGTGTTGTCCGTTTTGTGTTTAAAATTTTCATTAATCAAATCTAACTATTTCTATTTACCCTTGAATGTTGAAGTGTCCAGGGTTGCATTGTCACAATCCAATTTAGTATACCTACATAAATAAACTGATAATTGTAAATGTTGGAACAAAATTATGTCCATTCACAAATTTCATAGGTCTATGATATTTGTCAAAATACTGGAAACACTTTCAGAAACCCTTTCTTTTTCAGAAATTGAATCTTTGTTTTGTCCATTTTTCCCTTATAGTGTTGAGGTGTATCACCGCGACAAGGATGTTTGGACGGAGGTTGCACCGTTAAGCTGCCGGCGTCAGGAATGCGCGGCCGTGGTTGTCCAACAAACCCTCTACGTCATCGGCGGTGTGGTGTCTGAGCTCCGTAACGGCTCCATGTACCGACACCATGACAACAGCACTGAATGCTGGACCCCCAAAACGAACTCGTGGAGAAAAGTGGCGAGCATGCACACCAGCCGGAGCAACCACGGGGTGGCTGTGCTGAATGGCAAGATCTATGCATTAGGAGGGGTTACCGGGCAGTTGTACCTGCGGAGCGTGGAATGCTACGATCCAATGACTAACCAATGGCAGACGGTAGCACCGATGATTAACAGTAGGAGTATCTTCAATGCTGCAGTCGTAGACGGGAAACTGTATGCGATCGGAGGGTATGGGCCCACCTACCTGAACAGGTGTGTCATGATTGTTCCAGTGATCACTTCTTTCATTTGGTTAGTGGGGAATATTCGACAACTTCAACTTGACAACAAGTAGCTGACAAAAACTTTGTACAGTAATGTAAAGGACTAGTCTTTGTGGCTCAGATGGGACTTTGGGTTTTGTATTATAAGTCAGATGTGGTCCTTTAGCCGTGGACACTGCAAAAGCAGTCAGACAAACTTTTGTGTAATTGCTCTATTGTAAAAACGGAAGCTGTCAAGCTAAACCAAACTTCACGCTGTTGTAGTCACTTGTCCATTTTCTAAAATATGATTTAGAATTTTGACTTCCAAGTAATGTTCAACTCATGGCTGTTCTCATGGGCGCAATGTCACAAGGTTGTTAAGCACTCAAATTTGCTAAGCACAGAAAAGTATTGCTTGGCAGAAACTGGTGACCAGCCAGAATTCATATTGCTTGTGACTGGTTCCCAGCGAAAAACCAAATCCAACAAAAATCTGATTGCTGTGATGTGTCTTTTGTTTGTAGTGCAAGGTAGTGCAAGCCGCAAGTGTCATGTGTTGTCTTTGTCTATTTGGGCACTGTAACAGACAGTTTCCATGGGGGGGGGGGGGGCCTCAATGGATTCGTCTTTTAGCATTGAGTAGTAGAAAATACAGGTCTAGATCCCAGATAGTTATTATGAGCTTAACTAGCAATTCATGTAATAATCGGGGAGAGTGGTTCAAGTTTGTAGTTAACACTTAACTTAACTAAGCTAAGCTTATTACAATGGTTTGTTGGGAAAACGGTAAACACAACCCAAAGTTGGATGGATTCTTAGCTGACACTGAAGAACTCCTCACTAATGATTGTTTTTTGTGCCTTTGTCTTGAAGCGTTGAAAGGTACGACCCAGACTCGGACACCTGGGAGATGGTGGCACCCATGGCTGACAAACGAATCAACTTTGGTGTTGGGGTCATCCATGGTTTCATCTACGTCGTCGGAGGTCACAATGGAGAGACGCATTTAAGTAGCGTGGAACAGTACAACCCCACGAAAGCAACATGGACAGCCGTTGCATCCATGAATACAACCAGGACAGGTTTGTAGCATCTATTGGTTGATTGTTTGTTAAGATGATCTTCCCGTCAAGGGAACTCGGCAAATTCCCACAAGGGGATATAAACACCAAGCTGGCAACAGCCTCATGAGTATGGGTTACTGTATTTGCTAGCCACTGTTACTGGACCTTGGCCCAATTTCATCAAGCTGTTAAGCACAAAAAGTGCTTTGCACAGAAAAAATCATCGCACTGTTATTCCCTAAATTATACCTTTTTTAAAGAGAATGTAATGTGCATCTTAGGACTAAACATTAATACTATCACCTGGTAGTTCTAGGCTAGGCTAATACAAGTAAAGTATAAGTGTAAACTTCTTCTTTTTCTAGACAGTTGGATCTGGATAGTTTGAATCTGAAATGAATGCTGATCCCTGTTGTACTCACGTTTCCAAGCATGATTTTGCTAATTGCCTTGTAAAAATTGTTATTATTAAATTTTTTGTTAAATCAACTGGCCAAACAAGGCTGAACTATGTGGAATTTACACAACTTAACAATATAATGAATTGCACTTCAGAAAAAGAAAACGGTTACAAAGATTGGATTTGAAGTGCGTAAACAGAGTGAATGGTGACACAAAATGAGTTGCGCTAAGCTAAAAAGTATTACATGGTACATGGTACCCATTTCATAATGCACAGCACACTTACATGTGCCTATCATGCCGCCATTTGGGAGTCAAAATGTACACAACGGAAATTACTTTCAAAATGGCGGAAATGGTTGACGCGCATTGTGTGGAGGTGCGTTCAACATCATGCAAGAGCTGACCTTCTCACTTTGGAGTTTCCTTATACTTTTGTAATTTGATCTGGGAAGACCTGAAAAATTGATTCATTTTGTGGATTCTGTATGTTAGAGACACCTAACTAAAATACTGAATTCCATAAACTAGACTCTTGTTTCATCTGCAGTCTGAATTATATGTAGTCATTCTCCGTCCAATCCTCCAATCAACTGCAGGTCTGGGAGTAGCGGTTCTGAACGGCATGCTCTACGCAGCGGGTGGCCACTCCGGCTCGGCCTACCTTGATCTGACGGAGTGCTATGACCCTAACAGCGATACATGGAACGTAATGCGCAATATGAAGAACTGTCGCTGTAACTTTGCATTCGCCGCTCTCTGATGCAACCTGGTCACGATATCCCACCTTAGCACATTGCAAGGGAGTAACAACTACATGAATGGTGGTTTTTTTTAAAGCTTGAATTCTCAATTTGAAAAGAAAAGCAATGTTTAAGCTAAAAATGCTTAGTGTGCAATGTTTGATAGAGTCAGTTTTGTAAATAGCTATCGTCCATAACTATTGCCATGAACTTTCATGTACTCTTAGCAGTTCAGACGAGGTGTCCACCAAGAAATCATGCCAGGTTTAGAATGCATGAAAACGTTGGTTCCAGTATGCTATAGGCCAGTCCATTGGGGATGTCCTGCCCCTGTGTTTTCCGCCAGTACTGGGACGAAAATACGCCAAGTACTCATATTTTTTTGGTTTCTCCTACGCATCACAGGCATCTCCGTCCAATGATGTTAACACAACTACACAAAATGCCAAAGCGTGTTGCGAGTAACGGCATGAGCACTCTGCATAAAACAGCATGCCAGTTATGGTGGAAAACAACTGCAGGGAACATATGAAATTGACATGGAATGGATTGGTGTGTATTGACTCTAGAGAGCACCCCAGTAAACTAGCCATCAGAAGAAATCACTGTCAATTTACTTGGTAATTTGCAGTATTTTTTTTACTGCATGTGGGCGTGTGTGAACCAAATTTACATGATGCCAAACAAGTAAAAGGATCTGTTTCGTATTGTTAATATTATTGATTTGGCAGTAGAAATACGAAAATAGCATACAGACAGTCAGTAAAAAATAAGATAAAACTGTAAGTCTGATGCAAGTAAATTTGTGCGATTTTACTACAAAATAATTTGGCATATCAACTCAAGACAAAACTTAAGATGATGAAAATTGTACCACCAAGTATATCTACATCATGTAAATACAGTACATTTTTAACTTCCTTTTTGAGTTTTCCTGTTTATCAGTCACCAGTTTCCTTCCGAGCATAGTGGCTGGGGTTTATTTTCTAAGTGGAGATTTGGTTTGCCAAGTGCTGTGCTTATTTTCTCTTGCCCGAGTGATCAAAGCTCCAAACGTACTACGCAGTGCAACTCCTAGTTTGATTCATTGCAATAGACCTTAAGCACGTGATGTCATTTCAGTAGGGCGCCCTCGCCTAGACGACAAACGGAGGCTGTTCATTGGCTAATCCAGTGCACCGTGCGTACAAATCTGTGTTGTCGATTGTTTCGTCGGCGTTTTACCTCTAAGATGGCGGCTGGATGCCGTCTGTTCATAAGGTCTATATTTAAGACGACGATTCCTGTTTAAAGTTTAAATGCTTATCCTGTAAAAATTTGAGTGTGGTTTCAATTGAATTTGTGCCACCAGTGGATTGTCATCGTAGACATTTCCTTGTAGTGGATCAGTACAGTTGCATCACGGAATACATAAGTGGTCAAGGCCAATTAATGTGCCAATTGTTCTATTTTAAAGTGATTAACATTTGAGGCTTTGCATATATGTCAACACCATTGAAAGTGCAGCAATACATACATTTTTAAAGCGTAAAATTTTAAGAATTGTAATATATTTATGATCTGTAGAGGATTGTTGAGAACGGCACATATTTCTGAGAGAAAAAAATGTATTTATTTTAACTTTGGGCACTGTGCATTGGACACTGTGGATAAATTTTATTTCAATTTGGGGGTGAAAAAAAGAAAAAATTACTGAAACAGGATTTGAAACTGACTCCCGGATTTATTGCCCTTATTGTTGGCAGTCTCCCTATTTTGTCAATATCTTTGTTTGGGGTGCCAGAAATTTGACCATACTGGCTCATTTGACAGTTGACATCAATCGACATGGTAATTATGCTATCAGAGGGAAATTATTGATAATTGAAAACAAAATGCAACTAACAGTGTTTGAAAGTAAGAGCCAACGTTTATAGATAGTTAATTCATTTGGGATCGTCTTATTTGATAAAAGGTAATTATTGCAAACAGTTGCCAATATTTATGCTTGCATTTCTTTTACTGACATTTGCACTGAAAGACAATGGGCTTTTTTTTAACCGTTTGTGCCATGTAGTTTTGGTTGTTTTTGCTCATACCATTTGTCCGTTTGTTGTTAAGTTGTTTTAATTGACAGTCATACCTGTTTTTGGCTGAATTATTCTGAAGTTATAAGCATTTAAGTTGATTAATTTACTTAGGATTTGATTTGTTTTATTCTCTGAAATGTTTTCAATACAAAATGTTGAAATGTAATGTAATTATGCCTATTGCGTTCTGCTGCACATGTTGATGTATATCAACGAAAACACACTCACAACTCCTTATGTATACATAATATGCATTATTATATTATATTAATTATTATATTTAGTGAAATTATTTATGAGGCTTTCATTTGAGCTTATGATGTATTTTATTGTGTTATAATAAATAGGAAGAGGAGCAATAGCCCACCAACGCTTAAATCAAAATGACAAGTTGGTTACGTTTTATTGACTGATTGCACCTGTGGAAAATGACAACAGACCAATCCATCATGCCCCGCCCACTGCCTAGCAACTGCGCTAACACCTGATCAGAGGCTTGTCAACACCCCCGTCCATGGAGCAAGTGCACTGCGCCTCATAAAACAATGCATGATGCAGCAATCCAAGGTGCAGCGGTGTGTTTACATAATTTTAAACTGAGAATTCAGCTTATTGGACTTTAAAGCATTTGTGATTGTTGAATTTGTAATAGAATTAACTGTTGCGAAACTGCTAACCAACCAACTGGACCTATGGTGTTAATGCCCCCCAAAAAAGTTAATGAGTTCAAAGGCTTAATCGACAACACAACACAACATAAACAAAACAAACTAATGTACTTGTGTGTGTTGTGTTGTGTTGTCATTTAGCCTTTGAGATAGATTCTGCTCTAGCCATTAAACAAATTATGCTTTTGTTTAATATGTACCAATAAATCACCTGACTGGTCACAGTACATAAACACTGCTCCTGCCCAAGTAAAGCCCATGTAGCTCTTACTGCTGCACTACAATAAATATTCATTATTTATTACCTTGAAAACATATATCTCCAACAAATTGTATAGTGTTGAAAAGAGTGCATTATTCTCCTTTAATGTGATATACTTATACACTTGCCAAGTTTCCCATCTCATATCACTAGTAATGACAAGAATATAAAGAGAGTTGGTGATCAGTTGTTGCAAGGAACAGCCATGGGGAGAAAGGATATATTTTTGTGCAGAAAGAAAATTGAAATTTGAGCTGGTTCGACTGCAATCTCAAAGACATACATGGCTCAAAATCATGGCCCTTCTTACATGTCTTACTGAGGAATTCTGGGCTACCACACCATAAAACCACATGCTTTGCAGGGTGACCATAGAATCCATATGCTTAACAGGGTTACATAAGCGCAGAGTTCTGCAGTAAGCATTGGCATGAAATTGGGGCCCTGGTTTTGGTGCCGATAACCAGTGATTTGGTTCAAGTGGGATCCTTGAGTTTTTCTTTGGTTGTTTATGGTTGACAATTTCCTCTTTGCACGCTACTGCTCAACTGTCAGTTTTAAGTTTATTCACAGTGTAATTTCCCCATGTAAGTGCCATGTTATCATGTTTTTAAAATAAAGTTCAAAGTACTTTAAATTATGACAACGATGAGTCCATTGGTTTGCTTTATTTCAATAAAGTACGGATCGTCTTTTATCGAAGCCCAGTGCGTAATTGGTTAATGAGTAAAGGTCACTGACCTACAATACACTTTTTCTACTCATGGTCCAATATTTTTACTTTTGACCAAGAAAGTATCCTAAAAACTTAGACTGGAGAAACACAGATTACAAGCCAACAGAGAAAAGAGGGGGTCTTGATGGCCTTTTTAAAGGCAGTGAGACCAGTTAAATTTCTAACATGAGTGGGACATTTGTTTCATAGCCGAGGGGCAGATGCAGAAAAAGCTCGATCACCAGCCTGAAAGTGAGATTTGGGAATATCAAGACATCCCCCTACTGAAGAATGAAGACAGTACGAGGAAGACTTCTGGGTATGAAGTAGAAGTGAGATGTAACTCGGAGACAGGTTGTTGAGAGACTTGTATGTATGAACATGAGTGCAGAATTTAATACATTTAGCAACTAGAAGCCAGTGGAGATCACAAAGAAGAAAATGAGCCTGGCACACCTGTTTTGAATTTTTTGACGATGAGAGATGTTTTTCTTGATACACCGTTCAGAAGACGGCTACAAATTAAAATTTAAGAAACGTCCGATTCTGTTAAGGTTCCAGATCGACAAAGTTGGGTTATGCTAGTCATTTTCAAATCATGGTCGAAAACAGAACCCAAGTTCTCGACGGCAGGAGATGGGGAGATTTGAACATCATCCAGATGGAATGGAAGGTGTTGAAGGTGGTTATAATTAGGAGAAGAGGCGATGAACAACTCGGATTTGGAACGGTTCATCATCAGTTTAATGCTGATCATCGATACCTGCAGCTCCTTAACACACTTGGCAAGTCTGAATAGAGCACAAGCTGCGCCCCCAGGATAGTTGAATCAAAACACAAATATAACTGCACTTCATCAGCATAGATATGGTACTGGATATATAGCATGCTGCCGGAAAATGGTACGAGTGAAAACTCGTGGGACGCCATATTTCAGAGGGATTTCTGACATACAGATCATTTGACACTTACTTGGCTTGACCTGAACTGTGAACCATTGATGAACAGCACCGCAAAGACCAAAGTCATCAGTGAGACGCTGCATGAGAATGGGATGATCAACCATATCGAAGGCAGCCGACATATCTAATACGACTAGGAAAACAGCTTCGTGTCGGTAAATAGCTCTGAGAAAACTATTCTGCTCAGTGAGAAGGGTAGTCTCAGTGCTGTGTGCACTACAGTTGGCCGCAGACTGCAATGACTTCCCAAATTGTTAGAGTTGACAAAGGCAGCTTCTTGGGTGGATACAGATCTTTCAATCAACTTACCCAAAAAGGGCAATTTTAAAATAGGGCGATAACAGCCGAGTTGTTGATGGTCCAAAGATGGTTTCTTCAGGATGGGGAAGATGATTGCTTAACGAGCTCAGAGGGAAACTGACCCGTGGTGAGAGAAACATTAACAATGCGGCATAGAATGGGAATAAAGGTGGGCAAGTGTTTCTTAATTAACCAAGTTGGGAGTGGGTCGAGGACACAACTCTTAGAGGGAGATTTCATTACATTCTTGCAGAGTTCATCGGCTGTTATAGCTTTAGAAAACTCACATCATGAGGAGATACATGTGTATTTTCCACCTCATCACGCATTCTGTCAATCTTCCCTGTGAAGAAATCACACAAAATTTACCAGCAAGATCCAAGGATGAAGTACAATCACGTAAGTTATTACTGCATTTATTAAGTGGGTCATTTAAAGTCTTAAACATCTCTTTAGAGGTAGGCTATAGTTAGACAATTTATTGTTATAGAATTCTGCCATTTTTTATTTAATTATTCATTTTATTTCAAAAAGCAGACGAAAACAAATATTGCCAGTCACACATCATAATCATGTTATTTTTGTAACTCTCGCATTTATGTGGAAATTATGAGACAAAATGTAAAAATTCCCTTAAGACCAGTGTACTATCTTGCCTGCCAGGAAATGCCCTGGAATGTACGAGGTCAATCGTTGTGTAAATAAAGTTACATGGTGTGTGGATAATGATAAAAGTGACACAGTTGTTATGAAACACACACACACATATATATATATATATACATATAATTATTTCCAGAGTAAAAAATTTGCAAAAACCTAACTCGGTTTTTTGTAAAATACTGAACTACAAAAATACAATAAAATGATTTCCATATAAGATTATTGCATAGTCAAAATTTTTAAAAGGGAATGATGTCACTTTATCTATTATTGCAATGTGTACACAAGATCTTTCAGAATTTGTGTGCACTTTCAGTGCAGGTAAAAAACTAACATGGCTTAGTGGTGCAAAGAATGGCTGCGTCATAAGTGAAAATCAGCTTTTAACCTTACTCAGAGAGATAAGACGGTGAATGAGACCATAAAGACAAGAGCTGGCATCAAGCTAGACATAGTCCAGCTCATTATCCTACTTTGGAAGGAGCCATAGCTGGAAATAGACCTGGCAGATGACCAACCATGCCCTGGATCGACACCATTCAAACAAGATGAAGAGCCTAGGTAACCACTCTACAACGGAAGCCGGCAAGAAGGCTGAAAGTTGTTAGTTCTGGAAGAGTTTCGTTATGAAGCAGCCATCTGTAGGCATAACCAGAGAGGACAGCCTGCTACTGCTACTGATACGACTTCCCTTAATCTCTAGTGTCTGTGGCTAAAGACCTTCCTGAATCCTCTGAAATCCTCCAGTCTAAGGTAACTCAACACCAAAATGTTTGGACACTTAAAGATTGGTACACGCATGCCCTGTTCTAATGATGAGCAACCTAGAAAGTCAGACAAGTTCCTGAATTGGATTTTGGAGGATTTGGTACCGCCCATCCCAAATCCATTTGTAGCCACTAGCTGCTAGTGCAGGCCATTTGTAGCCACTAGCCGCTAGTGAGGGCCATTTGTAGCCACTAGCCGCCAGTGCAGGCCATTTGTAGCCACTAGCCGCCAGTGCAGGCCATTTGTAGCCACTAGCCGCTGTGCAGGCCATTTGTAGCCATTAGCCGCTAGAGCAGGCCATTTGTAGCCACTAGCCGTTAGTGAAGGCCATTTGTAGCCACTAGCCGCTAGTGAAGGCCATTTGTAGCCACTAGCCGCTGGTGAAGGCCATTTGTAGCCACTAGCCGCTAGTGAAGGTCATTTGTAGCCACTAGCCGCTAGTGAAGGCCATTTGTAGCCACTAGCCGCTAGTGAAGGCCATTTGAAGCCACTAGCCGCTAGTGCAGGCCATTTGTAGCCACTAGCCGATACCACTTAAAGAGAACCATTGCCTTCAGATTGGGTGCTTTGAGCTATAAAAGCATTTGTTATGAAATGAATATGGGTGGAAAGATGTTGCAAAAGTAGAATATAATGATTCACACAAATATCACTTGAAAATGCGTGGTTTTCTTTTACTTCGTGCACTAGCATGGTCTGCCATTTTGTACAACCAAATTTTTGACTCCACCAAATCAAAGAGGACGTGGGATTGGATTATGAGATGTATATTCAGTAACTGGCTTAAAATCAAGATCATAACCAAACGCACGAGGGCCGAGCACTTCTAATGCCCTCTGCGTTCGTAGCAATGGGGGCGAAGCCAAGACCAAGACGGCAACGTGAAGACCAAAGCGAAGCTCCTCGGTGCTGATTGGCTGGCCCGAGTCTGCATCCACAATGCTGATGAGGTCGGGGGTCGTTGCGAGGACCTGAAACAAAAGGTTGGAATCATCATACAAGTCTATTGTAATTTTAAAGATTCATATGATATTATTATTATTATATAGTTTGTTTAAAACAAATTCAACAAAGTTAATAGAAGAAAAAATGTCATGACATTAACAACAGAACAGGTAAAATAAAACTAAATACAAAATGAACAGTATAAAATATCCAAGCCAATTCCCACCAAAATAGTTAAACAAACATTTTTAAAAGAAGAAATTTATGTGTGGAGAAATAAGTATTATAAATTACAAATATCATCGACCGGTACTTCGCAAAATACTCTAAAAATTCATTGGAGAAACACTAAATCAGTGTAAAACTGAGGTGTCATGGCCGAGTGCTCTGGTGCACTGCACTCAAGTTCTGGTGTTGTCCGAGTGTGAGTTTGTGTCAAGCAAGTCATGGCAAGACACTTGTTCATTGCTGCTTCATCCTTCGGACGGGACATAAAGTCGTAGATCCCATGCATTGTGTAATGCAGGTAAAAGAACCCAGTTACACTTATTGCTAAGAGAAGGGTGTTTGCCCCAGTGTTTATTGCATGGTTGGCTGCAGATTGCACCGCATTACAAGATACAATATAAATAGGTCTCATAATTCAAACATAGCTCTGCATACCTGACGTTAAAACAATGAGAACTTTGATTTGTCCATTAGGTGTGATAAAGTGCTATATAAGAATTGTGCATTAATATCATTACTAATACAGTCACGTAAATCAGTACAAAAGAGTAAAATTAAAAACTCATATCAAATCAGATGGATGCAAGTGTTTAAAGTATTAAGCAAATAATTATTGAATTCATATGCAGGTGTATATATACAATGTACATAATAAGATAAGCCACAAATGCAACATGGAACAAATGCCAGCAATTAATATTATTAAAAATTAGCACAAAATTTCAACAACAAAAAACCTGCCACTGTGCTGTTTGACTCTACAGCTTTCTATGGTGGAATGTTCGTACTTAATCTGAGATATTTTGTATCCAATACCTCATTATCCACATTGTCCAATCTTCTTGCCACCAAGTTCTCATTCTGAAAGTCCACCTGCAGCTCTTGTCCTTTACACCCTCCGGTTCCTTCAACCCTCAGCTGGCCTCGTGAGAAACCCCCAGTTATCAGAGTTGACACATCCACGATCTACCAATTGACAAAAGCACATTTACATGTTCAGGTCAGTATTGCGCTAAAAAACACTGTACAAGAGCTGAACTCAAGTTTCCAATATGACCAGTGTACTATCTCACCTGCCAGAAAATCATCTGGAGGTCATTGTTTTTAATTTGGGTTTGAACAAAGAAAAAGGAAAAATTTACTGGAGCGGGACTTGAACCAACGACCTCCGGATTAACGTACCGGTACGTTAATCCGGTACATTTATCTGGAGGTCATTGGTTCAAGTCCCGCTCCAGTCAATTTTTCTTTGTTCAAACCCAAATTATTAAAAAGTTACCCAGTCAGCTTCCCTTGTGGTTTATTACTTGATAGTCATTATTTTTATAAACAAGGATGGCATGGGTTATACAAACACTGCATTTAGTCTGAGGGATTCAACACTGAGCGTTCACAACTGACCAAAGAAGTCATTGTACCAGACAATTATATTAAAACTCATTCCACACACAAAAAAAGCTTTTACAAATTGGGTTTCCTATAAAAACACCTTTCCAGTGATGAGCAGGACTCCATTCTCATGTTTCAAGATGGCGTCAATCGGCGAGGTCTTGTCCGTCTTGGCCTGCAGCACGGCTTGACCAAGCTGGCATGCACGGCTCACTGAGTGAAGAACAGTGTGATCCATGACAGCATCTCGGCCTAAAGGGGATAAGGCTAAGGCCCCTTGGCATCTGAGAGAGGAAGATGATGATATGAGTTACATGGGGTTGGGATGGGCGTAGGGGTAAGGGTATGGGGGGGGGGGTATGGGGGGCGGTTGTTGAGGGAACAGGTATACATTCCTTGGGGTGGGGGTTGAATTCTTTAATTTGTCATTGAGGCTCACCCCTAGATCATCAGTACAAGTACAAGAAAGCAAAGCACATAATACAGAAGAGATGGGGGGTGTTCCACCATGTTTGGGGTTCACGGCAAACATTCTTGTTGAAAAGTTCCCAATTAGCTTCTGAGCTACAGCACTTTCATTTGGTTTGAAAGGCATCCTTGGTTTCATTAGAAGAAATCGATCAAAAATAACACAACCCGCAACCTTTTGAGTACAGAACTTTTGTAATAAAAAATAACAATTTCCATTGATAAGAAAAAAACAAATTTGTGGGATCCATGAACCTGTCAGTAACACTGACATGAAGGCACAACATGAAACATCAAACAAAATACAATTAAACTGTGAAATTCTAAAAGCATACACACAGTTTCAGGGCATGAATGGTTTAAACTGACTGATGCATAAGCTGAAGGTGTGGCAATACATGGTGAGACGTCATTTTACTTTACCCCATCTCTCCAACAACTCTCCTGAAGTGATTCTCTAAATCTTTGCTCGTCTCTGCTTTGAAGGTGACTGCTCTCCGCCTCTTCTCATCGGTTAAGACGCAAGGGTATAACGGATGGTTGTAGATGGCAGGAGCAAACATCTGCAAGAAGAAATGGCAGCAGTTTAGAAGCAAAGCGTACAATAGCCGAGATTGGTGGAATGTCCCCATAAAACTGTTCTTTGGTCTTGGTCTTGTGTCCATGTCATGAGATGATCTGCACCATCAAAAGAAGCCTGGTGTAAGTACCATCAGGGCGATCTTGAATGGATGTACTCTTCCCCCAAAAAACCAGTGACGTATTCTCCTGTTTTACCTGAAGCTCTGGAAAGGCTCTCCCCATTCCGTCACAGTCCACAACCGGCAAGCCCAACTTGGCAGCCACCACAAACGGCACCATGGCGTTGGTGCCGCCGATCTCACAGCTCATGACAGCGACCACGTTAGAGTCTATAGAAGAGAATGGAAGGAATTGCAAGATCAATCCTGATCCAAGAATCTGAACTGGAGAAAGCTCAAACTCGTACACCACTGTTCATCACAAAGCGTCACTTTGTTACTTCAAACGAGCATGTATAATCAAGTACAAAATTGTCAAATTGAAGTTTAAACTTAAACTTGGTTATAATGGAAATCTCTTTCTTTCTTTTTATTGTCTCATAAAGAAAACTGCTTTAAAGAAATGCAGATTTAAGTCCTAGATTTTCAAAACCCCGGATCCCTTTTGTTAAAGTCCTTGGTCTCAATGGATAGACATCCCCACTCACACACACATTTGTCAAACAGGTAAATCAATTATTTATCTTCGTTCTCTTCTCTATTGGTTTAAAACATGAAAGCAGAGTGATCTACCCGTACTCGAAAGCAAAGCGAGGACGCCCTCGGTTTGTCAAAACACCTTGTTCTCTTTTGTTTTAAAGCCCTCAGTTTCAAGGGTAGCCAACATTCGCACTCGGGGACCTCCTCGTGTCTTTCCTTTGTGTGCACCTTTTGGCAACAGCTTCAATTGGTTTTGTACACGGCCACTAATTGGGAAACCTCATTCAACTGGGGACCCTATTGTCATCTTGTTACAGGTCCACTGTTTGAACGTGTATACCCACCCACACACAATCCATCCAAACTCAATTTTTTTAAATATTTTTTTTATGCAAGTCGCCAGACACACAAGGCCTGAAGGCCACTTCAAGGTGTGGGCTACAATCAACTATTTTTTCCAGGGGCCGTTGCCACCTACTCCTGGGGCTGAAACAGGGTTACCCCCTTTACAGTCCATACGGATGTAGGCTTTGGTATCATCCATCAGAAGCCTGGCTGGTAGAGCAGAAAGCACTACCTCCCCAACTTTACAAAGCAATCATGGTTAAGTGTCTTGCTTAAGGACACAAGTGTCACGACCGGGACTCAAACCCACACTCTGCTGATCAAACACCAGAGCTTGAATCCGGTGCTCTTAACCGCTAGGCCATGACACGCCACAAATACACACTTACCTGCAGTTGGCCCGCTGCCCGCACTTCGTAGCTCATTAGGATAATCGTCAACATAAACCACACCACTGTCTCTCTTAACCTCAACACCATCTTAAAAAGCAACAAGAAACACAAAATCAACACAGGAAATTTTGTGCTAATGGCAAGAAACTAAAAATAAAGGAAACCATTTTGCATCCGTCACCACGTCAGCAGTTTTTCCAAATAACTGTAATTTTGTAAGTACCTGCCATCACTGAAAATAATTTGTGGGCACAAAGGCGATATTGAAAGAAATAGTAGCCAAAAAGAAACCCTCGTTTGAATGAATTAGGGAATCATGTATGAATTTAAATGCGTGTTGATGAAATTGAACATATCGAGTAATAAACCACAAGAGAAACTGACTGGGTAAATTTTCATTGATGTTGGGTTGAACAAATAAAAATTTGCTTTACCAAATAAATAAAAAGTCACTTCTTCATGCTATTTGACACTAAAATGTTATTCCAACACACATCCCATCCCTATCTTTCCATAACAGGGTATCTGCACACTTTAAAAAGTCAAATTTAACACTTTTCAGGACCACGTTAATGCCAGACTTAACAAAATTTAAGACCAAAAATAAGTGAAGAAAGCAGGGGAGAAGAAGCTACAGCTGCTCATACTTTGTAAATTTGTTACACGCAGAGTTATTTTGTTCTTTTCACATGCTTCATCCAATTCGTTAACACCTCAACAAATAAATGAAATTAATACTTTTTACTGTTTTTTAAGGTCTTAAAATTGGACAGTTCAATTCAAGGCTTTTTAATACTTTTCAAGGATCGGCAGAAACCCTGCATAAAGAAGAAAACAATTAAACAGACAGAAAAGAGGCAAAACACCTAGTTTGTCTGGAATCTGATCGATATACCCAGCTTGAACGACTTGCTGCTGGCATTCTACTGCATCTGTAAACTCCGTCCCTCTCTCCAGCTTTTCTATCATGATGCCAGGGGCTCCCATGAAGGCTACAGGACTCACCAAGCCTGTCAGGGCTGGGGTACTACCGATCCTGCAAACAAATCATCAAGAAACAAATCATCAAGAAGGTCATGTTGCCCTGGTCATGGCCTTTGAGCCCCTGGAAACGTTCCCCATAGACAAAATGTAGACAAGCTGGCTGTCAGTAGGTTTGCTAACCGCTCCACAATGGTGTTAAACAGTTTTGACTGTCCTTCTGTGCGGTTATTATTTTTTGGGAACTTCTAGAATATTTGTGTGCGTGAGAATATCGCTGTGACAATGAAACCATGACTAAACAACGTAAAGACAACAAACATTCTCACAAGCACTGGGATTTCTTGTTCTCTTTTGAATTTGTGAAATGTCTTCACTGTGAATCGGTCAGCCCTTTGTAAGCCATGGCAAATAATATGAAAGAGTATCAGATAAAATGATGTTTTACACAGTTTTAACATTTTTTCCCAATTTCCATTGAAAAATGCATGCTTCATAAAGCTGAATTTGTCATTAAAGCTCCTCTTTAAACTTGATAAACACCAACATAGGAGTAGAACAGGAATCAAAATTACCACTCTTTGTCCTGATCAATTAAGGCCTACCTGGTTGGAGCTATGACACGAATGTTCTTCCCCTCCTTCAGTATCTTCAGGGTATTCAGGCGACCCAAGTTGGGGCTGCCTCCCCCGCCGCACCCCAAGATCCCCGCCCCTATGGCAATGCATTCCACATCGAATTCAGAGAGCATCCAATCACCGGTGACGGGGTCAACGTTGGGTTCTGGCACTTTGTTGGAAGGTGCTGGTGAGGAGGGACTTGGTACAGCTGCACTGGCCGCTAACGAATGTACAAAAATAAACAATGGAAGGATGAATTAACCTTTCCCATGTGTGCGCACTAAGATTACTGCTTGGCAAAATGAGGGAACACCGCGCCTTTTTGTGATGGTGGCGTCAGGAATACGCATTTGTGCGTCTGCCTAGTGGACAACTCCACGACATTTGCCAACTAATAGTGTCTGCAAACATGTGAGAATGTAACCAGCATGTTTCATGAGAAAGGCAAATTGATTTACTAATTGCAATGGGGATGCAGAATATATAGTTTTCGTTTTACCCATTAACCGATGCATTGTAGTGCTTCCCCCCCTCCCCCCAAGTCCTGCAGGAAAAACAATCCACAGGATTGGAACTGGCCTCTTGTCAGTGGACATGCTTGGTGGTCTAGGCATTAGGACATCTGCTCTAGAATCAATCGAGGGAGATGTGGGTTCGAATCAAACCTGCCGGATTTGGAATGACTTTTAAAATTTCACTTACACCATGGAGGTTTGTTCACCATCATCCATGCTTCAACACTCTCAACTAGGGATTCGTTGTAATCGGGTCATGTGAATGAAAAATTATTTTAAGTCGAGTGAAGTAAAAGAAGACACAAACCATGAGAAATTCTCAGCTAAGGACAAAACTTTAGCTCTGTCTACAGAAAGAATCGATGTGGAAATGAGCATACACACCACAAATACCTTACCTTGCTTGCTTGTTGCATCTTTAGGAGTAGCTACCTCGTTGCCAGTGTCTAGCATCTTCTCGGGAGATGCAGACGCCGTAACTGGTGACGCGGTAGTCTTCCCAGGAGACTGTAGGCCTGTCATGAGATCACCCACTGCTTTGACCTTGATGCGTGCTGCGCTACCGGGTAAGTAGGCTAATGGTGTTACGGTCACCTGGGTTATCTGGTAAAATTGGACATCATGTTTGTAAAGAGAAAGGGGAGTGAGTTAATGATTCAGCAATGCTCATTATAAGAGCCTTGTTAGGGGCAACTTTGATGCAATCATTTGCATTGAAAAAGGACCACTTTGGTAAAACAACAGAAATTTTTTAGATGGTCTTTGTATCCCAAAGAAAAATATGTGAAGTGTGAATTGTCTGTTGTCTTTGAGATTGCCTGGAACTGGTTGCCTGTCAGTTGCCACATGTGACATGACCCTATGATATTGGGTCATCAATCTGTAACACAGCAATCTTCAGCTGTCATCAACTTTATGGCAAGATGGAATTGTTTGAAACATGCTTAGAGTTGCCCACTTTCTTTGAACCAAACTAACACAAATATTATAATGCAAATTTCAGCCTTTTAAGATAAGAAAAGTTTGTTATATATGTATATAGTTGTTTTAGTTCTCAATGTTTCAGAAAGTTTTCAGACACCCAAGAAAACACCCAGTGCTGTGTTGCATTGCCTCTGTAGACATTCCTTTTTTTCTGTGCAAAAACTTCAGAAAAACCATATTCTGTTAAAAAACACTGTGTGGGCATATGTTAGTCCACATAGTGTTTTAAGTCCCTACATTATGTGGGCCCGTTTTGTCACACTTCATATGTAACACTTAAACATGTGTGTATAATTTAGATAAGTACAACAGAGTGTTCTTGGATCTGAAGTGTAAAAATAACATTCAATTGATCAATAACACTGACACAATAATTACACAACTATAATAGCTTTAACAAAAACACCTGAAGAGAGACTACAGTTTCTCACCTGCACGGAGTCCGGCTGAGCACCGTGCTCAATAGCAATCTGTGTGGCTTGCTGCTTAGCCTCCGCTAAAGCCGCTTCTCTGGTAGTTTTGTCAAGACTGACCACTGTGTCTCTCACTCCACTCACTTGACTCAATGCAGCCCCAACAGCATTTGCCACCTTTAAATTCCAATCACAATCAAAACAGTATTAAGGAAATAAAAGTGAAAGGATTGGGTCCTTTATCACATGGCCACGCCCCAGCAAGGTTTTACAACTGAGTCCCTACTCTACATGTAATTATTCCCATTCATGACATTGTTAGAAAGCATAATAATGTTGGAAAATTTGTAAAACTTTTCTGTCAATTTTCAATTCCAACTTTGCTTGGGGTTCCTTTTTGCGAGGTTCAAGGTTGTGCGTACATGCGCGTACAATAGACTTTACATTGAGTACCTGTTTGTATTGATTGCGTTAGGCGTAAATTAGCATTCGCGTACTACGTTTGCACGCCACACATATGTTGAAACAGTCCTCACCATGTTAACATTGCACATTTAAACATGGCCACATGATCTCCTCTCTGCCAATCAGAATGGATAAACTGGGTATTTATGCAAATACATAAATATAGGAAGAATGTTTTACTTTTCAATCTGGCTTTTCAATTTCACCATAGTCCAGATATCGATTTTTATGAATATATTCTGCGACAATTCACTCATACGCATCCAGTATTTGTATAGTTTTTCTTGTTAAGTAAGGCTTAAGAAATCCTGTTTAACCCTAACTCCTCTGATTGATTTATTAGGATCCTTCCTCACTCTAACCAAATCCAACACCAAATGGTAACTCCAATCAAAGAGTGGGACTCTCAAGTATGGTGGTATGTCTGATCCTGTGTAAAGCACGATCAGTTTAAGTAGAATTGGAACCTGTGCATGGCAGAAACATAATCCAGCAAGGTTTGGGGTAACACCGTGAAAAAGAAAACTCTCTATGAGTTGCAGTGGTTCTCTGGAAAGAACCGGTGATGAAACAACTTGATGTTTCAATCAGTATACTCTGATCGCCGTCAAGAGAAAGCTGGACTCTAAAATGCAGCATACTGATCGAAGCGTTGGGTTGTTACCCAATCTGTTCTTCTCAGAAACACAACTCATACAGAGATTACATCCTTGGTGTTTACCCCAAACCTTAGAAGATCTTAAACAGTTTACCAGTCCTCAGTTGAACAGAATCACCAACAAACATAAAGTTAGATGTTTAAGGGGTGGGGACAGTCAGGATGAATGACTTCACTGTCTAATTACCTGATAATGGGGTGGTTTGATGATCCTAGAGACTCCTTTTATTTTACGCTTCTCATCTACAAGAACACTGCCGCCACCAACGACAACCACAGGTACATCATCTGGGCTCAGCTGGAAACAAATTATCAAACAAAAAGAGGGATAGATGAGCTAAAATACATGACTAGTTCGCTACTAATCACAGTCTCCTAGTGTTGACTAGAGCAGGCTAGTCGAACCATTGAGACCAATAATATCTCACTCTGTGGCAGTCCCCTTGATCCACTAAGCAAAAGTAGAAGTCCTCGGTTGTTCCTATCTACTCCGAGGTGGTAGACAAACAGCAGGAAAAGTTGTTATCAGAACTAAGTATAGTCTTTGGGTTTTTTCATCTCTACTCGACAGCAGTAGAAAAAAACAGCAGGTCAATTCTTGTTTGAGCTCAGTAGTCTACCGATTCCTTGGACTTGGACTCCGATTTAGTCTAAACCAAATGGGGACTCGGATTCAGTGGGGAGGACTCAGACTTGAACCCTGACTCGGACAAAAGGGGATCCTCAGACACGGTGGGGAGGACTCGCACTTGGACTTTAACTTAGACACGGGCTTCTGGGAATCGACTACAGCACTAGATTCAGGTGGCACTTTTGACTGATTTAAAGATTTAGCCTTTCTCGTTATTTTCTAACCATTACATCAATGGAGAACATCAATTGATCACATGATCATCACATGACACACAAGTTCTTAGACCTTACCTTGACCTGGTCAATCAGATCTTCAAGAATCTCATGTATCTTATCCACGGCTTTGTTTATCAGGTCATCGGGGAGGTCAGCTACTTGACCCGGGTCACCAAAGGAGGTCAATCCAGCGGCCACTGCGATGTCACTACTGGTCAATGTAGCGCCACCAAAGACTCTGGACTCCTTATTGAGCAGGTAGCCTACACTGTCTGGACCAATGCTCAGAGAGGTCTACGAAGAAAACCAAGAAAACGAGAAAGTAAGAAAAATGTTACCCATAAAATTTGACATCAAATCTTTTATGGATGAATCAATTAAATTCTATTTAAAAACTATTCACCATTATAAAGCCAGACTTATCTTTAAGACAAGTCGTTGTGACAACACTTCACCACTACTTCAGAAATTACACCAGCTGCATATCACTCGCTGAATTGGTGTCAAACTTTTGTCTCCATATTCATTGTTCACTAGAGTCACCATCTACATATCTGACATTCTACAGCCATTTATCTTCAAGCAAACTTGAATCCTTGAGTCTGATTGGTCGCCCCATAGCAGCAACAGGTGTTATATAAACCTAAATCACACGGCCCATATCACACCCTGCCTATTGCGCAGGTTCTTACTCCGCATATTGCGCTATTTTAAGCAAACTGTACTTTTTACGCGTTCATCTGCGCGTCATGTATTCTTGAAGATAAATTTGTTATCACCACTTGCTCATGGAATACAGAAAATGTAGCATGTCTGCCACCAATACTTTGTAGACACCTTGATCATTTACCCGAGAAATATGCATTACAAACATAAATTGTGGTTATTATATTAGTATCGTTAATATTGCTGCTGCAGCTGTTGCTATTATAAGCTAACACTCAAAGAAACTTTTCCAATCAACTAACAATTTGTCCATTCTCTTCCTTGTATCTGATCCGAGATCCTCCGCCAAGTCCCTTACAGATGACATCTGGCATCTGGAAATTGGTATTGACTCCTCCCACTTTGACTTTGGTCGACGCCTCCTTAGGGAACCCTCGTTGGAGGAAGCCAGCATCAGAGGAGGTGCCACCGATATCCACAACGATGCCATCCTCAATGCCTGCCATAGAGACATTTTAAAAATGTCTTCATAAATGCTCAAGGTGAAGACGTTAACCACTTCACGTCGGTGTTTTTCTGCCAAATTTTTCTGAACTTGCTTATGGCGGACATTTTTCTCCTACCCAGAACAGTTTCAGAGCTCCCTCAATTTGTTGCAGTCGCTCTTATGGCTATAGTGAACATCCACCCGGATATTCCATTGTGTAGCAAGCACAGGCATACGCCTGCCATGCTACATTTTGATCCTCCCATTTTGTTCCGAAAAATAATAACATGCATGGGTACACAACAATTTCAGGAATACCTACCTGAAGTGGTTAACAGAAGCTAATAGTTTCATCCGTTTGTTTGTACTTACCATTTGAAATATCAAGATAAACTAAACTGTTTACAACCTAAAACACCTCTGCATGGTTTTGTACATTTTGAGCAGAATTCAGAACCACATTTTGAGTCCTGAACTAAGTGTGACGTTGTTTCATCACAAACCACGCACAATTCATGCACACTGACTCCAAACAATTTATCAGAGGCCCATAGGAAATGCAACCAACTGATTTTTATTTCAGGATTTATGCAATGATTTTAAGTCCCATTAAGATTACAAATTTCTGAACGGTGATACGAGGGAGCTTAGTTCAAAATGCGAGCCACCTTTGGAGACAAAAGTATCTAGAAATCCTGGGCATAAAACCAATGTGCACGCTTTGTGTCGCTAAGACTTTCCGGCAGGAGAGATTGGGTTTGAATCAAATAATGGCGTATAACAAACGCTTGGCCTCCCGCCGCACTGGTCACATGAGTTGGGCGCGCCACGATCAAACCAACGCAGCCAAGCATAAGCATGTATAGACAGTGTTGTTACAACAAATCCAATTTTTCGCTGGTTCCAGGCATAATCTCATGCTTTAATAAACCTGATAAAACCAAACGCTATTTATTCTAGCTTGTGTTATTGTCACCTATTAGAGTGATACAGTTTTTCATGCGTATGAGCACAGCAAAGGAGTATGAAGATTGTCTTTCACTCTTACATGATGCACGAATAGACTGTGCACGTCTCTAGCATATTTAAATTTCTGGGACCAATATCGAGTTTTACGTGTGCGTGATTTTGTTTATTCAAATACTTTCATTTAACGTAGTTTGAGGCTATAAAAATGACATCATATTGTTGGGAAAGTAACATTTAAACCATTAAATATATGAAAGCAAAATGAATTTAACAAATCAACAAAGAAAACCATGGAATTAGACTTGACCTCTGTGTCTGGTTACATGTAAACAATTAAGAATTTTGCCCAACTGACGTGCCAGTTATCATAAAACCTATGTAATGGTTGCACAAATTCAGGTGTGATTGGCAAATGGGGTTTCTCGCCCCAAGTAGTAATTTTGTTTCTTTGTTAACTTTAACAACTTATTTGTATTACATAAAAATTGAAACCTTATTTATAACAAATTGCTTTGTGTATTTTTATTTTCATACAAAAATATAGTCTTCGTTTCTTTTTTGTTTTTGATACACGTGAGAATTGCACAGTCTACTAAACAAAAATTGTGTAATAAAGAACTATCAATTTGATAATAATCTCAAAGAAGTGAAAACACACCTGATAGTCTGGCAGCGCCTCTCATGCTGTTAGTGGGTCCTGAAGAGAATGACAGGGTGGGGTATCTCAGGGCTTGTTCCGAGCTGAAAGATGACAACCAATACATACTACATCAATGGCAATTTATTAAAAAATGACACAAGGACACCTTAAAAAAGGATGTAAATAAGTCGTGAGGACCTCAGTTCATGAAGCTGTTAAGCGCAAAAAATTTGCTCAGCAGAGATGCTTCTTGTTTAACAGAAACAGTTACCAGTCAAAATAACATGTATAACACTTGTGACTGGTTCCCTGCAATTAGCAATATTTTCCCTTTCATGAACTGGGACAGATTGCAAGTTGCTGGAAAACAAGATACAGGTAGAGGGTCTAACATAGCTCTGCATACCTGTAGAAACAAATAATGAGCGCTTTGGGATGCTCTTCCGGTGTGGAAAGCGCTATATAAGAACTGTGTATTATTCCAATTATTAAACGTTTAAGAAAGAGGTAGAATATAAATTTAGTATAACAATAATAATTAGTAACTTTGAAACAAAATTAAAAACCTCAATTGCCAATCATGCCCAAATTTATGCGATCATTTCATAGGTTTAATGATAACATGAACGTCAGTTACGTAAAATTCTTAATTGTTTACAAGTCACCAGAAATGGATGTCAAATCTTTTTCTCAGGTTTTCCACACTGGTTTGTTAAATTTATTTTACTTTCATTTATTCTCTTTGCAAAATTTTACTATCCCAACAAAATGGTATAATTTTTTGGGCCAGAAACTATGTTAAACTAAAGTATTTGAAGAAACAGCATTGTACACAACATATTTGGGACAAAATTGGTCCCAGAAGTTAAAATAGGCAGAACCAGAGGGTTAAGGTTTGACCTTTATAAACTGAGGTCATGGGTTTCTCATATTCTGAACATTCACCTGATGACAGTACCGTCATTCTGGGTCAGATAGAAGGGACATGTCAGTCCCAGCTCGGCCAAAGTGCTAGCAAACGTTGTCACGGTCCTTGCACACAGTGCCTTGAGACACTCGTTAAGAACGGATGCATTTTCCCGCTCCAAGATGCTCAAATGACCAACTCTGTGCGAGAAAGTGACACTTGCTGATGGATGATGGGCATGCAGGAGCTCTCCGACCTATAATGTGTGAAGTAACAAGGAAGTATTCTATTATCAGGTACTGTGAAGTTGTTGGATGTCATCAGCATCATTTTAAAGGTATTATATAGGATTGGTAAGAATAAAAAACATAATTGTTAAATTTTAGTCTGAAAGCTTACTGTTTATGAAGTTCATACTAGAACCATTTTTTCTGTAAAAATATTTCCCTCTGAAATGAAGTCATATTCAAGAAAACCGTATCTGGCACCCTAAATAAAAAAAAATCGCAACAGCTGATTTCGGTTGTTACAACCAAAATTAAGGACAATGTGTTTACATGCTGAAAACTGTGCATGGTTTTTCAATGGATTTAGCCCAAATTTTCACAGGTTTATTATTTTGTGTGAGCTCAAACCTTAATAACTCTCTGGTTCTATAGACTGTGCAAGTCTTGCGCGTATTCAAACTTACGGGACCAATTTTTTTACCAAACCATCAAGTTTTTGCATGTGTGCAATACTGTTTCTTATCACATGAAACATGAACACTGTCTGCGACTATTTTGTCAGCTCAACCAATCCTGTCTAATTCCTTAAATAACAATACGCAGATCTGAAATAGCACATACCACACTGGTGTCTCAAAGCGTTGGTTATTTTTATGACAGGTATGCAAAGCCTTGTTTGAATCATTAGATGATTTTTTTTATAGCACCCTGTGAGGGCTTGCGAGGTGTTGTGGCTTGACCTGCAGCCAACCATGCCAGAAACACCAGGAAAAACCCTTCTCTTACAGTCAACTGTACTGGGATCTTTTCACATGCTTTACATAACAGGCGGGCAGGCTTTTAGCCAGGATTTGAAAATAGGGTGTCCAAATTTGACTGGATTGAAAAACAGGGTGTCCAAAATTTTAGTGGCGAGATTAGACGTAATTGGATCTCAATAGGATCTCCATTCTCCCAGTACAGGGCTGTAGAGTGTCTCCCGCTAAATATAAAATTAAAACACTGGTATTCGATTGTAATATTTTTGTATTACTGTCCGAAAAATTTACTTGGCCAAATAAACAGGGCATCTTCAAGGGCGTCCGACAGTTTATCAAAAATAAAATAGGGCGTCCAAAAATCATGCATTGCTGGCTAATACTATGCAGGCGGGACATATGGCTTTACCACCCATACCAAGGATGAAGCAATTATAGTGACAAATGTCTTGCTCAAGGACACAAATGCTATGACTGGGACCCAAACCCACTCTCTGACAACACCCAGAGCTCGAGTCCAATGCACTAGACCGTTCAGCAACGACACTACTACTATTGTGACTCAGACAAATAAAGAACTTAATTATTACAAGCTGTGTTTGGCTTCCTACCGGTTAATCAAAGAAGAACAAAGAAGCTGTGAATATCAAGTTACCCCTTAGAGGCCATACCGCCCACAAGATTTGACCCACTTCCACTCAACCAAAAAGTTCTCGCAAAAGGTATGTCCTGAACTGAAATTGTGGAACGCTTCCCGTGTTAACATAGTACCTACATTTTCTTAAACAAGACCAAGTTTCTGTTTTGTAATATTTTTCCAGGCATTTTTCTGTTTGGAAATGGACTTTGAATATCTTTGAAAACTAACTCCTTTGGGAGACATATTCTATGAACCAAATGATTTTAAAAAGGTTGAATAAGCACGGCAATTCCAGAGGTCTTGAATGTTCGTTTAAAACCGGCAGGGTCGTGGCCATGCAATCAAGGACCTTTAACGCACAGTCACGACCCTGCAAGGTTTTAAACGACTGTTTCATCGAGTCCAAACGAGTCACTACTCTGTTATTTCCCATTCATAAATGCCCTTTTTGTAAAAAAGCCTATTAATGTTGGAAAAACCGTCTTTTCGGTAAACTTTCAATTCGTGTCATGTCCGCAGGCTCTGTTTCATGAAGGGCCAAATTGCGAGCGGCGCTCACCGATTGTGGGTACGCACACGTACTTATAGATTCTACATTGAGAACCTGTATGTATGGATTGCATTATGCGTAAATTAGCGCCAGGTGTATGTTTAAGCACTCCTCAACATGTTTATATTCCATGTTTAAACATGGCCACATGATCTCCTTTCGACCAATCAGAATGGATAAACTGTCCTGGGTATTTCTGACTAAGAAGTTAATTAAAAAAACATACCCTGATTTCTTGGGCAGGATTGACAGGTGAGAAAATGCCACTCACAACCACATTGTTAATGCCATTGGCTCTTATGGTTTGAATGCAGCCAATCAGCTCGTCTTCATCCAATGGCGTGATCTCCTCTCCATTAAACTGATAGCCTCCGTTCACAAGATGAGTTGACGCACACAAAATCTGAGGAATTGAAATGTAGTGTCGCTTAGTTTAATTCAGGAGTCTACCACTGAAAAATGAAGGCTCTTAATAGTTCGCTTGCATGAAACAGAAACATGGACAATTTTAAGAGGGATTCCCAGGTCAAAATGAGTTTTGTGATTCACTCATTTCCTAATAGATAGAGTCCTCACGAAAGTTACAAGTCTCTACCTCATGTTAAAATGGTGACGTGTAGGTGGAATGTAAAGAAGGCTGGTGCCAGATGACCAGAGTTGCCTGGGTGGTGCATGAAGATGTATCAGGTTCTGGACGAATGTTGGTGCTGTGCCCTGTGCTGTTGGCCCGTTTGTAATTCAATGTCTGACTGTAGTTCAATCAAATACCATGTGCATCTCTTAAAAAACTGGCACTAATAATGAAGTTAAAAACAAGAATTTCTCTCAATCCACTCAGCGAAAGAAGTAGTCCCGGCTGATTTCCTACCTTCCGCCCAGGTAGTAGTTAATAACCCGGACAGTTCTTCGCAGAACAAAGTAGTCTCCCGAAATTCCGATTTCTACTCCGCGGCAATAGAATAAAAAGCAAGACAAGTTCCCAAAGAGCAAATCTACACAGCGAAGTAGATACACACATGGTGTTACCCCAAACTGAATATACATTGATACCTCACTATACAATGCCTCAACAATTATACAGTTACAGATAGTTCCCACTAGATGTCACACAGTTTTAAGTCAGCCATCTTCAATTGTCATTTTTAAAATGCATATTATGCCCCTGAAGCACCGCAAGGGAGTTCTATCAAACTCCAGGCATGATTGGTCCGTGATCCACTTGGCTGTGCAGAAAGGTTGGAACATTTAATGCAGTTACAGAGATAAAAAGTTGTCAACTTTGGAGGGCCTTCTTCCAACATTTTAAGTGTACACAATTAAGTACATTTTAAACATTGAGAAAAAAACAAACCTCAAAAAGAATTGCCAAATTTGAAGGTGTTGCCATCATAGCTCTTGGGTCGAAGGGACAAGACCAAAAACTATAATTATCGCACCAGCGTTACCTGCAGCTACTGTCTGCCCTTTTGAGAGTCAAATTGCTCGTAAAAAATTATGGTAAGTGCGTAAATGCCTCGTCGCCTAAAATGCGCACTACACTGTATAACACACAGGGACACTGCCTCCCAATATGCCGCAACCAAGATTATTGCAATGACGATGTCAAGTGAATTGGGTCCGTAACACAGACCTGCTTAAGATCTTCTGGGAAATCAATGAACGGTTCCATCATGAGAGATGCTGTGCCACAAAGTCTGATGACAGCCACTGGGGTAAGACCCTTCCTCTGGATGACTGCATTGACAAAGTGTGTCGTTCCGATGTTCACACGACTAATCAAAGCATCATGACCTATGTGTAATCAATAATGCAGACATGCAACTTTGTCATTAAAAATTTTTTTTAAAGGTACAATAAGCTTTGTGGAGTGTTTTTTTTTCTTCAGTTTTCTATGACACTATTATTAAAGAGGAAAACAATTAGCTGAAAAGTTGCAAGCTCGATAATTCATTTTATCACATCCGTGATAAAATGCTTTATACACTGCAATACACTTACGATAGGGCGCCCTCTCTTGCCTCCTTTGGCCTTGGGAAGTTCAAGTCTGCTGGGTTTCCCCCCAGGGGCCTTTTCCCCAGGTACTTAGCCATGCAGCAGCTCCTGCTGTAGGCGATGGGGTCAACAATTGTTCGCGGGCTTGTTTCTGATTGGTTGTTTTTTAGTGGGGGGCTTTACGGGGTCCATACTGTGGACCAATCAGGACAGTACATTTCGATCAGAATTTAGGAGTGGGTGCCAGAGTTGAATTTAATTCACTTTTGTTACAACTTTTCTTTAGAACACATAATTATTTCAACCCACCTCCACCCCTATTCACCTACCTTCAGTTTACTATCAGAGGTATGAATTATAATAATATAGCAATGGAATACTATATTAATTACGAGGGGGCCTGTTTTTGTTTGGGAAAAGGTCTCGCATAGCCTTAATCCGGGTAATCTTATTAAAGGAGTAGTTATTGGAATTTATACAGCCGAAATTGTAAGCATTGTTTTAGCTCCCGTCGGTTCAGTCGGGGTTAAGAATTATTTCAACCGTTGGTTCAAACGGTGGAATCACAAGTACATAGAACGGCTATAAGTAACTATTGTAAAAATTAGTTATAATTCAATTGTTGGGGTTTGATCAGCCCCGCTCGTTGCCCATGAGTTATTGGGCCGCTCGTTGCCCGTGAATTTTTGTGGGCCGCTCGTTGCCCGTAATTTTTGTGGGCCGCTCGTTGCCCGTAATTTATGTGGGCCGCCCGTTGCTAGTGATTTTATGTGGGCCGCTCGTTGCCCGTGTTTTTATGTGGGCCGCTCGTTGCTCAGGTCTTGATGTCTTGGGCACCTTTTGCCCGTGGTTTGTTTATCTGTCTTTGTGTGGGCAATCCTGCCCGATTGTTTTATTACTTACTGATTGGGAAAAATATCCACCTTTCAGTAATGACATTGGTTTGGGCCATTGGCCCGTTCGATTCAATAAAGCCAGTTTCGAGCTGTGGCAAAACGTCAGCCGAGTTTCTCATGTTCCATTTTATTGAGTATTGTCAGAGTATAATGCAAGCATGTTCTGTAGGCCTTTTAACACTATCTAGCTCCGATCCATGTCTAAATCTACACGGTCCCAATCCGTGTTGATTTCATAAAATGTCTACAAGGTTCAAACCCGCTCTGCTTTCAGAATGCCGAGCATGAAATCAGCATTTATTCTCCACGTGTGACTCTCAGCCACGATATTTGGCCCTCAGAAAAAAAAGTAGGAAAGTGTTAATGAGTACAAGGGCTGACCTACGCATGGTGTAGACTTTTCAGTTTGCTCAATATCAATCTTGTTGATTTTTCTGAGGGCAAACAAAATTCGGAAATCAGATTGAAGTGGGAAGAATAGCACGTTTGAGCTCTCTACTCGGTCAAAAACCCACCTCCAGAGCAGAATTGTTTTTGACACTACACAGGCATGGCTCGAATTTGGGGAACAAGTTCACAAGTCTGCAGGGCTTTTGGCTCAAAACTTTTGCTGGACAAGAAAACTGAATCAAAATGAGAAAAAAAAAACCTATCTACACAGTGTCACAATTATTTGTACATGTACTTATGGGTACAACTTTCATAAATACTCAACAGAACTGAAGGATATTTATCAGACTCAAAGTCAACATTCGAACATAATTTTTAGAAAATAAAGATGGGGCGAGGTATTATTATTCAATCACACAAGACCGCCAGACTTGTCTGGTCATGAGTTTACTGGCCTGATGCTAAAAACACTGGCCTCTGGCCTGCCGTCCAGTGTTAATTTCAAGCCCTGACAAGTCAATGTATGAATGAAATGCTGTAGTATGAAAAGGTCAGGGTGGTTAAGAGCACCAGACTCAAACTCTGGTGTTTGCAGAGTGTGGGTTCAAGTCCCTGTCGTGGCACTTATATCCTTAAGCAAGATACATTCCCATAATTGCTTTGTCCTTCAGATGGGACATTAAGCCGTAGGTCCTGTTTACTAGAATTGGTAATTGGTGGAAGAGTAGGGGTTAACCCCAGTGTTTATGGTTCACATAGCAAGCATCATTGTTTTCAGATTTCCTCAGGCTTGCAAGTTACAGTGATTAAGTTCACTTTAAGGCATCCTTGGTTTCATTACCAGAAAAATAGATAGAAATAACAACAACAACAATAAAAAACAAATTACCCAGAGAGCTTTCAACATCCTTAATAATCTCCGCTAGAGCCTGCTTCAGTCCCGACGTCACATTCTCTGTTGTTGGTACTTTCCTTGATGCGACAACATCACTTCCTCTCAAACACACAGCATCTGTGTTTGTGCCTCCCACATCCACGCCAATCACCAGCATCTTTCCAGGGCAGGGAGCAATGAAGAAAAACAAAATCAAACTTTTTATATTCAGTTTGCGGTAACACCAACTCAACATTATTTTTTTATAACCAACAGACAATGAACCAATTCTTCAGAGATGTATTGTATAAACGGTTTGCTTCTCATTATTTGATACATCATGTTGACAAACAACGTAATCATATCTGTGTTAATTAAGATACTATTTTTGGTCATGAGGAACTATAGGCTAGTGGTTGTATGGGAAATGCCATCACAAAGGGAAACGATGGGGTCCACATTTGTCAGGACAGAGTTATCAGGACAAAGAGTTGGATACAATATTGCAATAGCGGAACGAACCATAGTTCTAGGAGTACCTACCTCCCCAGACGTCAGACCATCCCCATAAAATATAGTGTCAATAGATTCTGGACTCCGGAGTCTGGAGTATTGGACTATTGGCACATGTAGGAGTTCAGCCCAGTTCACTAAAATAAGCTAGGCACAACATAGTTGCGATGATCGTATAACCCTCCATCCTCCCGACGGTCTGCGAACGTCGGGAGGATGGAGGGTTTACGATCATCGCAACTAGGCACAACAAAATTATGCTTCCCAGAAAAGGGCTTACAGCTAAAATACCATATCACATGTAGTATCTGCAACTGGTATCCTGCTTATTGTTGCTTAGCACAAATATTTAAAGCACTATTTTCTGCTTAAGCAGCTTTATGAAATTGGACCCAGAGGTTCGACTGGCTGGGCTCACCTTCGACTTCCCGGTCCCAGTTCACTCTACCTGGACTGCTCGATGAACTGTTGAGTGTTGGTGGTAATTCAAAAAAAGGTTCGCCTTTCGCTTTTCTGCAAAGACTTTCGATTCTGTGTCTCAATATGAGCTCGTGGTTTGCTAAACCATAGAGCAAGGACCACCTGACTGCTATTATGGTTCACAGCTTTAAAAGAAGAAAAAACAAAGTTACCTTTCACTTCTGCCTTGACCTGGGTACCTTATCCTAGAGCCGTATGTCTGTGGGAGAGCGCCCCCTGTTGTCTACGTACTTGGCCCACCTGTCTCATCATGGGGGGGGGGGGGTTGCTGACCGAGCCTATTTCAGAGCTCATATAGAGCAGTGTCCAAATACAACGATCTTCAGTCAACATGTGTTTTTCTTTCCAAACTGATCAGACCACAGTTATTAATTACTGTGATAAATCTTTTGGGTCTGGGAGGGCATCTTTATTCAGGACATATTTGTTTTGCCCTTCCCCCTGGACCCGGCCTCTGCTCGAATGCCTTATCAAAATAATTAAAAATAAATAAATAAATAAATAAATGAATAAATATAACGAATTATTTCAAACGCGATAGCGATACTCAGCTAATTAGGCAAGTGCTATGAAAGTCAAATTACCGAATGTGTATCTGCTAAGCAGGATTTGGAAGACCCGATCATCGACTGAAAGGTTGAAGGTTATAGGCTTTGTCTTCGCCAATTTCTCCCTGTTGTACCGGTAGGCCTATACTTTCTTTGTGGAATCTTCCGTTTGTTTTCTGGGTAGGCCTATGATGAATCAATTATTTGAGCCGGGCTTGGCGTTTCTTTTAAGTTCACACACCAGTCAGTTAGACCCTTTACCGTAGGCCTACATGTACTTGTCAACAGTGGCGTAACGGGTGACACCCCCCCCCCCCCCCATTTGCGATCTGGACTTTTTAGATTAAAAATCCCTATAGAGTATTTATGTTGCAGAAGTTTAATGTGGCAATTTACCTGTTTTTTAAAACTATTTTTCCAGAGTACACGCAGACAATGTGTAAATTTGTTTAATACCCACGTCAGATTATCATATTAAACAAAAATGCATGTCATCACCTGAAAGGGGGCTTGTTTAATAAGAAAAAGGCAAAACTTGGCAAGAAAAACCCCCTAGAAAAAAATGGTGCACCCCTTTGTACCCCCTAAAATTTTAGTGCCGTCGATATGTAGTATCATATCGAGATGTGTAACTTTCCTTTTCTTTTAGGAATCTTCTGTTCTTTGAGCGACATTATGGTTGACCCACACGATTTTATTTTGTTGTGATTATTTTTTTTTTTAACCACTGTTGATTCTGAATGTCACTAAAAAAATTAAGTTAGAGACAATAATGTTAGTCATCAAATTGTCCGCTGGTCATCAAATAGTGTAATAAACCCGATGTTTCACAAACCTCTACAAAATAGCCATCGGCGGGTTTTTTTACCTTAGGGCCTTGTCACATTGAGACAACTTTTACAGGTAACTTGGAGGCAACCAACCGCAGTGCTTGCTACAGGACCACTCCCAGTAGCACATGAGTAATTTTTCAAACAATGCCTTACGATCCCCAAGGGAAACAAAGTGAATTCTCAGGCGAATGTATTTTGTTCTTGGAGACTGCCCAGAACTGATTGTCTGCAAAAATTGCCTCGTGTGACATGGCCTTTTGGTCTAGTTTTAAAAATTCAGATTGTTGATTACAGTAAATAATTATTATCACAGAATGCAAAAATAATCATTGTGATTGGGTGGGGTGGGTTGGGGTGGGTTGGGGGTGGGTTGGGGTGGGTTGGGATGGGGTGGGATGGGGTGTCTCAATGTGCCTGGGGGCGTTTTTTTAATTAGGACCTTTGGCCGAAGGGTATAGAAGTAGTCATCGATGGCACACTGTGCTTACCACTAAAAAGACTACCATCCAAAATACTATGTCTATTACCGTTTGTAATTGGTTTCCTGCTAATGTTTGCTTATAGCTGACCATTTTTGTATGCAACATGTTCTGCCTGTAAGCAGCTGTATGAATTTGGGCTATGGCCTGACTCTTAAATTATGTGAATGTTGCTCTATCTCGGTGATTGTCAGGACGTGGGTTTTAGGGACCAATCAGAATGATCATTTTTTTTTCAAATTTCGAATCTTTGTTGAAATTGTTTTTACCCACCCACTCAAATTTTTTAATTTCGATTTCAAAACTTGTTTCCTGTGTTTTCTCCTTTTTCTTATTTTTTTCTTATTTTTCTTCTTCTTCTTCTTTTATTGACAAATTAATGTTCAGTTATTTTCTTTGACCCGCCTCTCGAACTAGCCTTTGTATAAGCAGATGTAAAAAAATTAAAAAGATAATTCTGAAAATGGCCCAGTTGATTAATAAATAACAGTACACACACAAATTATTACAATTTCGTTCAGTAAATCGGCCCAAAACCCCAACCACAGACACAAAGTGTTTTTGCCACAGCCCAGATAAAAACCAATGTTGTGCGTTTAACTTATAAAGACAACTGTCCATTGCCTCAGGCTGCTGGGATGTTTTGTTGACTCGAAAAGAAAAAAAAACTCGAAGGTTGTTAAGCTAAAATAATTTCACATAAAAAACGCACCCTTTGTGTTGCATAGTTTGGAGTTCCCATCGAAGCCTTATACCCACGGTGTAATAAAATAAACTTAAAGTTAATTGGCCTCAAAATCCGAATGTCATAAAAGTTTACACCACGCCACACATCATACGACGACCGTTAGCGTGTTTACTGCTGTGCTCCCGTGTGCAGTCTGTCCGTGTGAACTGTGTGTGTGCATAACAAAGACTTGGGTTTCATATGAAGAAAACGCGTTTTTATCTGAAATCAACTTATCAAAATATTGTTCATTTCTTGTTGACGCAGAGCTAAGAAGTCAAGACATGGATGGAAGGGATCATTGCGTATCTGTCTTTCAGAGGAAAGGTCAAACTTATAGGTCACAGCCTTCATACATACGTTGAAGGAATAGTAGGACATATTACTGTTCCCATTCGGAGTGCGTGATTGATTGATCGGAAAATTGGAAGAAGTCATGTCGTTTTTGTGAAAAATTTAATAAATAAATACAAAATAAACAAGCACATTCATATCCCAAAATCAACCCCGAAAAGAGACACACAATTAAGAAATACAAATAAGTCAGTATAGTATATCTGGTGTAATGTTTTTTCGCTAAAGAGAAGTGTCAATTTCGACCCGAACCGAGAGTGCGTGAGTGCACCCGTCTCCAGCTCACAGGGACTTGGGTGCATAAGGAGTGTGCAACGGATCAAGATTACGACCGCGTTTACATAACGGGGGGCAATCAAATGGGACGGCATCAGTCGGCGGAACAGCTGTATGTTAATGAGAGACGACCAACACACAGACAGATCTTTTCATTGCGGTATGGCGCTCGGCTCCGTAACAATATCAAAACACCATTAGTTCATTAATTATTATTCCTCGTGAAATCAGTTTTAAAATGTAGAAAAAGGTACCGTGCTAAGCCGTTCGGAGCTGGCCTTTTTATCTCTGCTCATTCAAGACGCTCGATAAGCTGGATACTTTAAAGTCAATAGTTTGGTTTTTAAAGTTAATTTCCAAACACCCTTCTCTTTCGTTTAGAATCGATTTTCTTCCTGAAAGTTGATGGATTCCTAACGACCGTTCAACGAGAAGAATCAACAAGTGAACATCACAGTTTTGTAAAAGAAAAAAACAAATGCCCACTTGACTAGTTGAAGACTCTTTAAAACTACTTGAAAGATGACCAAAAGCTATATGCTGTACAATTTAATACAAACTTGCCCTATTTTCTACAGTTGTATGTATTTGTCCATTTAAATTTCCCCCTCACATCTTTTCAACTAGAAGAATGTTCTTATCTTGGCGGTTTTTCCATTCTTGCTTTAAAAAATAAATAGTTCTTATGTTGACATTTTCTCCCCGTTACACCGTGGACTCATTTACGGTCCGTGAGACTTTGTACCCAAAGTTTTGTGTTTCCAATGTAATTACAATTATTGCTATCATATTTTTAATTTGTTTTAACTGGGGCTTCATTTGGCTTGTAACTTATAATGTATTTGCTTTAATGGTCTAAAATGGGGGGGGGGGGCTCGATGATCCTTTATTTGTCCAACTTATTCGGGAATAATGTTTTTATTTACATGTTTAATTGTGTGGTTTGCTGTCAGAATGTTAGAATGTATTATTTTGTCCACTTGTCCTAGTGTGTAATCTTCCATTTTTACTATAGTTATTTATTTATTTGTTTGTTTGTTTGTTTGTTGGCGTGTTTTTGTTTGTTTATTTATTTATTTATTTATTTATTTATTTATTTATTTATTTATTTATTTATTTATTTATTTATTTATTTATTTATTTATTTATTTATTTATTTATTTATTTATTTATTTATTTATTTATTTATTTATTTATTTATTTATTTATTTATTTATTTATTTATTTATTTATTTATTTATTTATTTATTTATTTATTTATTTATTTATTTATTTATTTATTTATTTATTTATTTATTTATTTATTTATTTATTTATTTGTTTTTATTATTATTATTATTACTATTTTGTTATTATCTTTTTTTGTGGTTTATTTATTTATTTGTATTCTTTTTTAAAATTTATTATTATTATTATTTATTTTTTTGCACTTTCTGCTAAAGTCTTGTTATTGTTTGTATTTTATCTTTGATGTGTTTGTAAAAATAATGTAAGGTCCCCAAGTAATCAGTTGCACAGGATGGTTTAGTCTCCTTAAGTATGGTTTTATTTAAATAAGTAAGTAAAACAATTATTGAGATATTATATTACAAGTTGGTCAAATATATTGCAACGTAGAACTTCAAAATGGGCCACAGAGCATGCAGATGCGACGCTTCACCCTGAAAAACGTACTCAGTTTGATATTTCGATTCTATTCCCACGGCCATCGTTAAAACATAACCATTTCCCGTCTCTTTCCGTGGAAACAAATTAACCTCCGCATGAATAATATAGAGGGGGGAATGTTACGTAATGACGCAATTATGTTGTCGCCTATTCAAGGCTTGATGCGGGAAAAACATCACCTCTTCTCTCTCCCTCTCTTTTAAATAGAAGAATGAACGATTTACACCTTGCCCTTTTTTCCCCATTTTTTTTAGGTTTACGAAAATTATTATTTTTGACAGGTCTTTAATATAAAAAAAAAATCCCTTAAATTTGAAATGTCACTCATTATAAATTTTCATAGGCCTACCAGTTCCCATACACCCTAGAGAATATTTCTGTCTGAGATGCTGTCAAAGTCGAAGAAATAGCATTTCATAAGGACAAGACAAATCACCAACGCTTATTTCTGCCACAGCAATCTATATAAGCCCGATGTAAACGTGCACGGACAAGTCTGACAAAACACTGCAATTTCGTTCGTTCGTTATCACTCGTTATGTTTTGTTTGTTCGTTATGAAGACGATCAGAGCATACTGATCGAAACGTCGAGTCGTAAACCACCGGTTCTTTTCAGAACCAACACTACTGAAAGAGATTTTCACATTTTTGGGTGTTACCGCAAACCTCTCTTCGCTTGTTGCTTTGCGTTAAATTATTTTCTTTGTAAAGACATAAATCAGAAGGAAATTATTAGAATTAAGTGAAATGCAGGACGGATAACCTTCTCTCTGTTTTTTCGTCACTTTCTCCTTGGACAGATTCAGCAGGCGAACGAAATGTGTGATGTCTGACTGCACACAGGGCATGCGATATCAACCCCAAGACACAACACGTTCTATGCTCTGTTATGCAAGCTGCTTTTTACGCGGCAAAAAAAATGTCTTGTTAATAAGTGTTTACATTGGCTGGTACATCATTGGAATTACATTTATCATATTAAGACACAAAGCCAACCATGGATCAAACTTGATGCCCGAAAGGGCCAATAGACTGTGCAAGATTCGCACAGAGCATTCAATGCAGGAAACAAAACCACGCACTTTAACGTCCAAGTGTTCAAATACACGCGAGACTTGTACACTCATGGTACCCAGCTGTTGTGAACTACGACAGACTGCAGCTGTATACTTTGTTGTCTCCCATTGCGTCGTAATAACCCTCCTCGCCTGACAACAGGAAGAGATAAAGAGAAAGATAGAGTGAGGCCACCTCATCTAGCCATAAGAGCAACGGATTAATGACCCAGGTGATGACATAATTACCATAGAAACCAGCAAGTCCCCTCTTCAGTGTCTATTGTCGTCTCTTCATCAGTGAGTCTATAGCTGGGTTCTCACTAAGAAGGACCGCCGCTAAGTCCTTCCTCCCCACCCGGATTTTGACAGCTAAATTAACCCCCCGGAACACGACGTTCCCGGTGATGAAACAAGAGAGTTGAAGCTCTCATATAACTCCAGCCTATCCCATCTGTTGACTTATGGCGACGGCATGTTATATCCCCGATTTTAATTGATGTACATTGCAATTGATCATTTAATAATTTATCGTATATAGGCCTATATTTCGTATCCCAACTTCATCTTCCTCTTCCATTCCATATCATCAGAGCTTCTCTCAACACCTAAGAATTAAGGGGAGCTTATTTCTTAAACCCTCACACCGTGCGAGAAGCAATCTCTGCATATGTCAGCGAAAAAGCAAGTGACTATATTTCTTCTACACTTGGATGAAATCAGTTGGGGGTAAAAGCACTTGTAAGAGTATTTCAACGTACAGTAACTCTCTGTGTTAAAGGTATTATACTGGATTTTTTCAGGATAAAAACTTAATTTTTCAAATGTAAGTTTGATTACTTTACTGAATAAAAAATAAAAAACAACAACAACAACAACAACAACAATTTGTTACAACTAACATTAAGGACAATGTGTTTACATGCTGAAAATTGAGCATGGTTTTACGCTTTTTCCCTTTGGCTCTCATAAACGGATTAAGCCCAAATTTTCACAGGTTCGTTATTTTTGTGTGTATGGTTGATCACACAAAATAAACTATGAACACTGCCTGCGGCTGTTTTGTCGGGTCTATGTAAAATACCTTCAAATATCAGGTCACGTCAAAACAATTATCAACATGCCATTTTATACGAAAATAATTTGTACTTCTCTCCATTTTTACTTTTAACTGTATTGTATCGATACAAGGACAGTTAATTTACAATAAGTTAACACACGTTGTCCCAGTTTTCACAATTATGTCCACCTTATTGGTTATGTAGTTGATTTTCTTAAACTGTATGAGATGTTTTAAGTATATAAAATGATTTTAAACGAAAATAAATACACAATCCCAAATGAACCGGAGGTAAAGTGATGTTTGCTCCAAAATCCAAAGGCAATCAATCTCGATTGTTTGCAACTATTGCCCGTATCGCATCTGATCAAACCCGGATCCCACCTCGATCATGACACGCCCACAGGCACAAAAATCGTCTCAGTTGTTATTCCGGGTGTTTAGTGTTAGCCCTTGCTTTCGTCCATTCTATTTTGCAAGAAAAAAAAATCAACGGTTGAGCTCAGATGTTTGTAATTGTTTCGAACTCAATCGACGAACGACAAAATGGATAAATATTATTTAGAATTAAAAAGAAAGAAAACAAAACAGATCCCCAAGATGGGGTTTCTTGCACGCATCGCCGCCATTTTGAGGTGGTCAGAATTTTATTTTCATTTCATGTTTGATGAAGATATTTCATTTCTATTTCAACACGACCACCTGTTCCATTAAAGCGTAATTGTTGACTCGGCCACAAAATGTCACTGAAAAAAAAGACAGCACAAAAAAGTCGATACATCAACACGCACAAAACATTTGCCTGTGGATTCGAATACGGAGGGGGGGGGATAACAACGAACAAAGCGGCCAGATACGTTAAAGATAAAGGCGAGATAAATCGGATCGTCACCGCTTTGTTCGGAATCTCAACCGGATCGAAGCCACAAATTGGTGCTGGTATTTTACACCAGGGCCTTGTTATTTTAAACAAGGCGTTCCCCTATTTCAAAATAATGCTCATTGTTGCGTCTAAAAAAACCGTTAGATTGAGTATTCGCAAAGAGATCGATGTGGTTCATATTTCTTGATTGCAGCTAACAAAGCATGTGTGAAATGTATACATAAAAGTCAATTTATGGGTTGATAACGAGAGGTAATAATGGTCAGGCCTAAGCCGATTAAAATGTGTCAAGTTGATAATTGAAATTAAATGTGTCTAACTTGGAAGTATTTTCATTGGACTGAATGAGATAGTTCAAAGACATAAACGTTTCTATAATCCACATTTGATTGTATTTTGTTGTTGCTGTCGAGTTTAGTTCCACCTTTATTGACTATACGACCGAAAAGAAACACAAAATGGATCCTTCTAAAATTCCTTGTCACTCGAAGAATTTTGTTAATCTGTCCAAAATATTAAAAGAGCGTTGTTGCAATTATTTACAATTGAATGAGTCGATTGACAAACGTGATAATTGGGTACCGTTATGGTCTTTCGTTTCGGTTTGTTGTTGCCAGAAACATTTCATATTAAAAAACACACAAATCTGATCAGTTGGTCGGACAGCCCTAATTGTCTTGGTCTAGTACAGCTTCAATCCAAGTTTCTCTTTCAAACAAAGCACAGTCCAAACGCCTGATTTGAGCCCGCAGAAGGAATAACAATTAAGTGATGTTTTTCAAATCGACCATGGTGTTTTAGAGAGAGAGCCTCATCCAGCCACATTAATATCTCGGTTCTCCATGACCAGTCATGTAGCACGGGGGCCAGGCATCCGTGCCCCGCATCGCCGTAACAGGCCTTCTCGATCGATTACAAAACACTCTTATTTCATAAAATTTTATACCACTGCAAGAATTTTGATGATCGCCGTTGCATGAGAACAAAGGAAAAACCGGCAGAGATTTTGCACTGAGGAGGTAAGGGATTTTTTTTTTCACTGTTCTTATTGAGTTTCTTGGGTTTTTTGTTGTGTCTGTTGGAGAGATGCACGGCGAGCGGGACTGAGGAAGAATGCTTAGCCGCGGGGTGTCCGGCTCATTAGCTGGGATACGAGTAGTAGCTAGGTCTATCATCGGGACCGCGATTACAATCCAATCTGGTTTGCTGAAAACAAAGAGCTGCGCGTGGCCCATCTCGCTGTACATGCACAGCCACCACAATCAAACAAAGGAGGAGCCACGGCAACTACACGCTTGCGAGGAACGTGCCGTCGGCTTGCAGCTGCCTGCTCGCGGCGGTCGAGACGTACGGAGCGAAAGGGGGCGGAGACTCGACCGACGACAGTTTAACGATAAGCGCCCATGACGGAATTCACTGGTCCGTCGCGTGAGCTGTGAGCCAACCAGAAGGCTTGCTGACTTGTTAGCATCACATCAACTGAGTGACAGTATTTGCGCGTCACATTTAACTGTGCAAAACACCGTCTAATGCCCGCATTCTAGCACATGAAAACAGGAAGTGAGACGTGTTATCACCACCTGTGGTCCTTCCCATGTATACGGGCGAGAGTCAGCATCACAACTTTGCACTAAATCTCACAAAACTGATGTTGCCATTTTAGAATCACATTTTGCATTTGATTCTTTGTCACCTGTTAACTCGTCAGAATTCACACTGTATATTCTCGTGTGTTCCCGATACAAGGTGGGGATTTGTTCCGGGTCTGTGGGTGCCCGTTCAACGGGAAGATGCCGAGGGGATTCCTGGTGAAGCGCAACAAGAAATCCGGCTCCGTCTCCTACCGCTCTCGCTGCTCGGACGAGGACCAGGATGATGCCTTCATCGAAAACGACGGCGTGGAGGGGTACACCAAACCATTCAACTCTCCCGACTCGGGGTACGGCCACAGCCCGGTCACTCTGCTCATCAAGGAGAGTCCAGCGTTCCGATTCGACAGGGACTCAGTTTATTCACCGGTAAGCTCTCCCCACTCCACCACCTACTCCTATCCATCCCCATTGACTTACACCACATCGTCGTCGCCATCGTCATCTTCACCTTCCTCCTCACTGAACGTCGAGAGGGATAAGACGCTGTGGCCATTCACCGTCACTCCCACTACACCGACTAGAAGACTTCCATCCGGCATCCCACCCCCACTAAGAATTAAACGCCCTCTCACCGAGGACACTGATCGGAAGCAACACCGTGCTAAGAAACCCAAGGCTGCCCGTAAACTAAACTTCGATGAGGATAACACCTCCCCTGTACACGGTACCATCATCCGGGGAGATGTGACATCGGATGGGGGACATCATAACGGTAAGGGGATCAACGGGGGATGCGACGGTGACAAAGGCGGGGTGGACAACAGCCTTGGCGGGGACTTTGTTTGTCAACTGTGCAAAGAACAGTACCCAGACCCGTTCTCTCTAGCACAACACAAATGCTCACGTATAGTACATGTCGAGTATCGTTGTCCTGAGTGTGACAAGGTGTTCAACTGCCCAGCCAATCTAGCTTCCCACCGAAGATGGCACAAACCAAGACCCAACAGTCGGTCTAGCCTGAATTCCCCGCGTATCCTTCCTGCGTCCCCGGCCAAACCAGACGGGAGTAAGACATTTGAGGTGACTCATCAGACAGAGCAGACAGACGAGTCCCTTACCCTCATCAAGGATGACCTCACGAGCACCGGGAGTGATAGCAGCCGCAGCACCCCCAGTCCCGGCCAGGCCACGCCAAACGAAGAGGGGCAGTACGAGTGCGAACAATGCGGGAAGAAGTTTCGCCGACCGGCCAATCTCCGAAAACACATGCAGCACCACGGCGAGGAGGAGACGTACCCGTGTCAGTACTGCGGCCAAATGTTCAGCAGCCTCACCAGCCGTGCCAAGCACGTCCTCTCACACGCCGTGGGCCCCAAGGAGGTGAACTGTGACGTATGTGGGGGCTCCTACCAAAACAAGATGGCGCTCGAGCAACACGTGCGTCTACACCACTCCAACGAAGTATACCCTTGTAAGTACTGCTCAAGTAATTTCACCAGCTCCCCTGGTCTGACCCGCCACATCAATAAAAGACATCCGTCTGAAAACCGGCAAGTTATTCTCCTACAGCAGTTACCGGTACAGCCGTGAGTAGACATAGAACAAAAGACATAAGTAAGACAAATACACTAATATTTCTTGTAGTCAATATTTTTGCACAAACTTAAAAGTAACAAATTATTTTAACAATCTAGCTTTATGTAGGTGAATAATGTTTTTGTACAGTGGTGACTTTTGATTGGGTAATGGGTTTTTTTAAAGACCATAACAGTCCATTCTTTCCGAATCCGCCATTTTAAAATCAAAATGCCAATAGGGGTTGCCGACGAACAGTTGATTTAGCCATTGTTGTCTGTATCTTAGTTATTCAACGAAAAACTGCCTTTGTTAAAATAAATAGCAACCCACTTTTGACTTCACACAAATTCCATAAAAACATGCGAAATATTCGGGCAGAAACTGAGTGGAATCTTTCTTTTTCCTACTGAATAAAAACAATTATATATAGTCTAAAACGAAACAAACAAACAAACAAACAAACAACAGTTGTTTGGTGTGGTTTTTTTAAAGAAAGAATAACACTTGTTTCCCCTTCATTTCCGACTAAGGCTGGTGAACCAGTTTTTAATGGGAATCGACCCGTACCTAACCAATTTATTTGTTGCATGTGTACAACCCCATGGAACACCACTGCAGGTTGTTTCATAATTATCCGTGCGCATTTCTAAACTCCCCCACAGTAGTAGAGAAGATCATCCATTGCATTGTCATAGGCAGCATTCCTTTGGAAAGCAATTAGTCAGACAACAATGGTAGACATTATTATAATGTATGCACACTGAGTCAAGGCATCTGTGAGAGAAAGAGAAAAAAAAACTGCGCTCGTTTATTTCTTTCCTTTTTTTTTTCGTCCAGCCATGCCTCTAGGCCCACCATTGTCCAATTACTTTTATAATAACAGAGTAAAATGAGTTCGTGAGCCAGAGCAATAATTACTAGGGAAAAGCATCAACAAAATCCGTCAGCTGTCAGCATATTTCTCTGGAATAACAGATGCCCGCTGTTATTAGACAAATAACTTTCTTAATTACGAATGGATATATCGTAAGTTATGTATATAATTTCAACCTCAAGGTCGTGTAAACATAGGCAAACAATAAAATAAAAAAAACCATGACCGTTATAGTTTTTAAACAAATCAAAGCCACCAAGCACAATTATCTTTAACAATTTAGTAACTCTTTATGCTATAATTTATTCATATATGAAATAACTTTCTTTTGTCTGTGTTCTATCTTATAATGGTACACACATTTACTGAGACTTCCACTTATTTATTTACACCAATTTGCTATTTAAACTCAAGACGAAAAAAAAGAAGAAATTACGCAGTACTATAATTAACGTAAGGTATACTATTATCCCGACACAATACTTGCCTCTCAACTGAATATTCAAGCAAAGGGAACACTGTTGGCTTTGTTTGGGTTTATTTAATTTATTTTAATTAATTTATTATTTATGAATAATACTTAAAACAATTAGGACATTTCCTATCGACTGGCATATTTTGGGATACAGAGTTTCAAGTTAACATGTGGATTTTTTCCATTTAGAAAGAAAATGGTCAAAATCGATTGAGCATTCCATTTTTGCTATTATTTGGAAGTGTCATCTTTATAGAAAAAAAACAAATTGGATTGCTTAAAGTACGAAAAACTAATTTCTATAAAGGTTATCCTAGAAGACCTTTTCAGGTTTACATCACATTCCACGATCAAAGACAAAGAATGTTAAATTTGAACATAGCTTCGATGTAAAACTTGCTGTACAATACATTCCAAAAGATGATTTAATACTAATCACAATTCATCGAATTTATATTATACTTTATCTATTTATTTATTTGTATTTGTCATTACAATGTGTGCTCGTAAATGTGTCTTGGTATGACTCAAAATACCCCCCTTTAAGCCCGACAGAGGTCCGTCCAGAGGACAGGAATGGGATGGGGGAAAGTAACAAAAACAAACAAATTTTTCGAAAGTGTTTTGAATAGATGTTAAATTTGCATTGGGAGAAAGGAATTTGTGTTTTACTTATATACGCTGATGTACATACATCACTGTATACTCAGTACCGGTACTTCCTGAGTCCTGTGAAAAACAAATCCACAGGTACATTACTCAGGTGGTATTCGAACCCATGCCCTTTGCCATAAAGCAGATGTCTTACCGCTAGACCACTGAGCTGTCGTTTTGTACCATCCCATTTCGTTTTCTGGGTTCACCCCTGATGTGCCTATTATTATAAACACAGATCCTTAAATTATACTTAAACTTTACAATGTCTGTTTGTTCTTGTTTATTTTTCCCCAAAAAAATGTTTTTGTTTGTTTTTTACCCAGAAAACAACATTTCTAAGACAATCATGAAATTTACGGGAATATTTATGGCAAGATGACATTACTCACTGTTACGTAATGCTGCATTTTTGTTTTGTTTGGAGTCATTGTTGGATTCTATAACGTTAACTCGTCATGAAAAAAGAGTACGTTTCCAGCCTCACTATAATTAGCTGTCGTAGGCCTATAGAAGAAGAAAACGAAAAGATGGGGGGGAAAGAACAACTAAGAAAGAAGATACCTTCAGCTTAATGAGAGTCCGAACGTCATGCTGTCAAATACTCTCCCGAGAAATAAGATTTTTCCAAGGTGTTCTTATTTTTGAAATGGAAATTTCACCGAAGGAGTAAATTACCGTGAAAAAAACAACCGGCTTGGCGTCAGCAGAAATTATGTCACAACTCTCCCTGCTGGTTCAGACTGAAACTTAATTAAATCTTTATTATTATCCAATATAAATACTTGCCTTTGTATCATAAAGCATGAACAGACTGGCTTCAAACACAGTTTCTCAAAATTGCCGAGAACGAAAGAATAATTGTAACAACAGTTGATCTGTTCTTAAATTAATGTATGGTTTCTGTATGCCTTGCCTCTAAAAACTAAAAAAACTTGTTCACTGGCCATATCTAATTTATTTAATCAATCACTTGATTTATTGAATACCTTGATGTGTATAATAAATAACTCAATTAAGAAAAAGACCTATTTTTTGCTGATTAAAAATCCAACACGTGTGATGGGATGTTACAGGTGGACGTATATGTATTAAGACGTAATGAATTATATATTTTGCTTATTAATCAGTAGTAGATTGACTTAAATTTGGCGTATTTTTGGAAGCCACTTTTGATACAAAACTCAGAGTAAACAGTGCTTTATTATTCGTCGGTCAAGGGGAAGAAAATTGGTGTTAGAAATGTTATGCTGGATGCAAAAGTGGCAATGATTGTGTCACTTTGTGTGGGGAATTGAGAAGAACGAAAGGCCACTCCCATGCCTTTTTATGTGAATTTTACCAAAATTATGTACTAAATAATTTTGTCAACGTAAAAAGTGTTATTCACTTCTTCTTTTTTATGGGAACCAATAATATCAAATGTTTAGGCCAAATTGGGCACTGACTTGACACGCACTAGTTAGTATGATCACTGACGTGTGACAAATTACAATATGGTTGAATATAGCGAAGAGCGTGAGCGTTTCGTCAGTAAATTACCATCAAATATTGTCATTATAATATCTGCTCATATAAACTGACCATTGTGTTTAATTTCATTTTGCGGGGACCGCTGAGTGTGAGTTATGGTGCCGAGCTCAGGCAGAAACTCTAATTGCAGGCATACCAGCCAAGGATCCCTCGTTGATCCATTCAACTGTTTTGTTATCAACCAATTCAATTTCTAACGTGTTTCTCTCTCTCTCTCTCTATTTCTCTCTGTTGTATTAATTTATCATTTTATTCAATATCATATTGTATAACTGTGATTTCATAATTGTTAAGTCCATATACATCTTTGCATTCCAGTCAACAAAGGCTTCTTCTTCTTCTTTTTTTAATCCCGTGAGTGTAATTTATTGTCATTGGATTTGTGAAGGTGGGGTAAATTTTGTTAAGTTGTTATGACTCGTTAGCTACATTTTTATGAAGGTAAACAATTATTATTGCCATAATAGTAATAATATTTATAATATTACCTCTCCCACTGGATATTGAACATTCCTCACTTATATAACAATACTATTATTTTACCAAATAGGCCTAACCACTTTTTGATAAATCCTACAATTGCTTTGTATTATCCATAAGTGTGCTCTTTTTGTTTAATTTATTTATTCAAAATATATAGTATAGATATAATTTATCGTGTTATTTATTAACTATTGATTTAGTCCAGATATACTCACAATGTTGTTGGTATTGATGAATACGTTTTATTGTTTTTCTTCTTTGTTTTGGTCTGTGTCAAGCTAACAATGTAAAGCGTGTACAAAGCTTGATTGTATTTATTAAGTAAGAATTAATAGGGCGATATGTTTACAAGCATTATTTATTTGTATCCATTAAAAAACTATTTAACTTTATATTTAATTGCTCATAATGCTCGCACGCTACAAAAATGTTCTTCAGAATGAAATAACTTCGTGAAGCATTCCGTATCTATTATGCGTTTACTTACGACCATCATATTATCGATCAACTATCAAAATTCTATACATTATCAATACAGTATATTATTTATTGATTTGTAATATTAGAAGGAGTATTCAAATCATTCTAATACGTATTCATATTGTTGTGCTATTTGTAATTTTATAATTATTGGTAATGAACAGAGCATCACTGGTATCTATCAGGGGGGGGGCAAGATGCTGCTCAGTACAGACACAGTTAATTTAGCAGGACCTGGTTACCAGCCAAAATGCAATGTGATGTATTGTCACTTGTGCTGAGCATTTCCCAGTGGAAAAAAAAGTTGATAAACTGCCACTTTCGCTTAGCAGCTTTTGATCATAGATCTGAGGGTCCAACCTCATCATCATTCAAGTAGAAAACTTTCCCGACTAACCTGTTTGTGAGGGTGGCGTATAAGTTTACATTGTAAGCCACGCCCACTTAACACAACTGGCTCCACTGATAACCAAAAGCCCAAATAGGAGTTGCATTGAGCTAGTTTTTCTTTGAGTGATGTATTGCAAGAAAGGTTTCATAACTAGACTGAAAATAAAATGCTCTTCAAAGACTCGAGATCTTCTCAGAATTTTAAGCTTTTGTCATACAAATGCTTTTGAGCGATGAAATGGGTGGGTTTTTTTGGGGGTACAAGATTACACACAAATGTTAGCTTTGGAGCCTAAAGTAGCGAGAACGTTGGGCGTGCAGCGGATACGCACGCGTGTGACGCAATGAGTTACCAACAGGATAGTAAAAGGATTTGCTACAACTCCAATGTGTAATTTTCAAGATTACAAATGTTCAAGATTAAACCGTTCATGTACATTCCCTTTAAAAACAACCATTAAGAAGGGGTAAATAAAAAAAATAAAAAAATATTTTCGTATAGCCTAACACATTACATTCATGTATATTTTACCTGTACTTAGTACAGTGGAACGACTCTTTCGTTTTGTTATTTAAACACAAGGCCTTTGAAAAAAAAAGTACTTTTGATCAATCGTTTTTATGATATAAATAAAATATGACAACAGAATTTTGAGTTTCCTTGATTTCGATTTATTTTCCCAACGGACTCTTCATTCAAATAAATAACAAAATAAATTAATACTAGATAATGACGATGTGGTGGGTATGTGAATTTGGGGTGTCTGCCGGGAAGGGGTGGGGGCAGACCACAAGCCAAGTCCATCAATGAGGTAAATTGGCAATTTGTCCCTTTTTCTACGCAATCATGTAAGACACTTGATATTTCTTGACATTTTAACAATATGATGCGAATATAATGCGTAAGTTATCCAAAAGGTTCTCCGTAAACAGTGCAAGCATCTACTACTGGGAAAACATGCTTTGCTAAACATCATTTCACAACCCATGAAATCAAGGTGCTATAGACAAACTCTACCTGCTTCTTGTTCCGTGTGAACAAATAAAAGATGAATTTAAAAAATAATAATAACCAAACAAATTTGAAACAACTTTTCAAAAAACTCATTAAACAAGCCACAATTTCGGACTAAAATTAAATCATAAATATACTATACACTTCCTGGAAACTATTGTGGTCTTCTTTGGGGAAGAAGTTATATACTTGCGTATAAAATTAATTTGATTGAATAATACAAAAAAGATCCAATAAATATTCTTGATGAAAAAGACTCGAAAATGTTAATGATTAAATAAATTGCCTCATTTATCTTTCAGACGTTTAGCTTAATTACCTTTCAGTTAATTAATTGTGATTAATTATGATTCTATTATATAATAATACAGTCGGAGTAGAAACCAATTTAACTTAAGGTTCTGGCTTCACAATGGAGATTAAAACACGCAGCCAACGTTGGTATTTTCAATGGAGATTAAAACACGCAGCCAACGTTGGTATTTTCAATGGAGATTAAAACACGCAGCCAACGTTGGTATTTTCAATGGAGATTAAAACACGCAGCCAACGTTGGTATTTTCAATGGAGATTAAAACACGCAGCCAACGTTGGTATTTTCAATGGAGATTAAAACACGCAGCCAACGTTGGTATTTTCAATGGAGATTAAAACACGCAGCCAACGTTGGTATTTTCAAAAGACCAGTATCCTCATTTTGTGTGACCCAACATTAGACATGCAAGAACAGACCTGTAAAAGTTTAAGTTCATAATACGGTCATCGGGGTCACGAAAAAATAGTAAGACAAAAAAAACACCTTTTCACTGTTTTCAGACATGGGATTTCGGAATCTCGAGATCAAAATTATTTGCTTTACTAATTTCTCAAAAACTATAGCATTGCAGGCAAACACATTTCAAGGGAAGTTTTCCCACAATGACCTTCTTTATGCCATGTAAAATATGTTTAAATTTGTGAACGTTTATGTACTTTCGATCTAACCAATGTTGTGCACGCCCAGACACTCAAACCACATGGACTTTTAACTGGGTTGAAACAAAATGAAGAAGCGAAACGTCTTTCGATGGGAGAGCCATTACAGGGGCCCAAATTGATTGCTCCGTTTATCGCAGAATTCTGCGCTTACTAGAAATAGAATTAACCAGAATTCTGCAGTATAAAGAAGAGCCATGAAATAAGTCATTTGCAAGTTAGATTTGAATAAGGTCTGGTACAATGACTTGCTCGATCATAAGTTACCGCTTAAGTTTGATTTCCTCAGACTATCGAGACAGTTCATATGCTTCACATGATTCGGGCCAAGCTTTTGTGTAGTTACGTATAGGATACATGGTTTGCGCATCTGGAGGTTGCTATACAAAAGCTCGCCCCGAACCATTTGACAAAGCAACTGTCTCTACAGTCTGAGGAATTCAAATTTAAGCAGTCACTAAGCAAGTCATTGTGCCAGACTTGATTCAAATCCAACTCGCAAATGGCTCATTGTGCCCAAGTGTTTTATGTTCTATGAAAACATCATAGATAGTCTGGTACAGTTACGGAGGAATGTGTTTAGACCTTTATCATTCTGCCAATGTCTTTGTCCATCTCCCAGTGTGTATAAGCATGAATGAATACTGATTCTCGATTACCAAAGAGGGGTCACACCTGCACTATGCAATTTCACTCTCAGACCGTGCCCGACTACGGCTACGGCTATACGGCAACGGCTGGATCGCCGCGTTGTCACGTGTTGAAGTAATATGATACCCTTAGCAACGGTCGTAGCCGTAGCCACATCCGCTAATTCGGACACAGCCTCACGTTCGTTACATTGACTTGACTATAGGGGAAACGTGGCTACCCCCATAGGTTGTCAAGAGCTTTCACTACGACAAAAAGGAAGACGAAATAATCATTGTTCTTAGGTCATTAATGATACCAACTTTAAACACCTCCTCCCTTGTCCAAATATGTAATTTGTTTCGAGGGCTTTCATGGGCACATGTTTTGGTGGGGTGTGTGATTCTACTTGGGGTGTTATTTTTTGTATATTTTGCGGAGAATCTTGACCTGGGCCTAATTCCATAGAGCTGCTTAAGCAGAAAATAATGCTTAACAATTTTCCGCTAAGCAGAAATGAGCAGGATACCAGTGACATACGTGTGACATGGTAGTTTAGCTGGTAACCTTATTCCGGTAAGCAACATTTTATTGTGCTTAGCTGATGTTTGTGCTTAAGCAGCTCTATGAAATTGGGTCCTGGATTTGTACAGCGCACTGGTACATGCTGAAATGGGCATTGTTTTTTCAGCAGACGCCACACCTTTCCTTGTCGGAGATTTTCCGTTGAAAACCATTCGTGAAGCCTTGGGTAACAATTCTGAATTGGAAGTTGGGGCACGACATGCCCCCCCCCAGCCCAAGATTGGAGATGTTTCTAAGGTGGTGGGGTGTGTGTGGTACGGGGGGGGGGGGTCGGCGTAGAAAATGAGGTTGGAAGATTCTGGTGTTCTTTAGATTAGGCCTTATGGGCATAATGTTCATAATATCGAAAGATCGAAAGTGCGTTCATGGAACAACAAAATACAGAGGCTTGATTGTGGGTTTATCCTTTTATAAAACATGCATAAGGTGAGAAATTACCAACAATCATGGAAAAATCCATACCGCTGCAGTCATTTTATTTCCCCCGTTCCCATCACTGTAACCAAACAGAGGCTGTAAGCGTAGGTGTTTTTCTTCCATTCAAACCGATGTAACCAAAGCGAGGCCGGATTGGAAAATAGTTTGTTCCCTGGGAATTGAAACTATCAGTGTCATGGTGTATACAGGGAATCTGACAACGATGGTTGCAGCGTGATAAATGTGAATTGCACAGGCGCACAGTGAACTTGGTGAATAATGGTGGAACCGTATTATTTGTTTCTGAACTAGTCGGCCATCTTGTGTCTCAGAGTAGACAAAGACGTAACCGTGAAGTTGTTTTCTCGTGCCTTTTTAATACGCACATTTGGACCAGTAAAAGCATGCAGGGCACATCTATGGACGTATTGTTCGTCGTATTCCTTTCCAACTCAGTGAATAATAGACACATTCTTAAACAGACGGCGACCAGAATTTGAGGTCTCGATACTTCAAGAATAGCTATGCAAAAAAATAATAATAGCATCATCCTTAGTGCCTCCAAATATTAATGAACTGCAATAAATCTGCCACAGTCTACATGTTAAAAACTTAATTATGGTCAATGGTCAGCCATGATTTATGGCCCGATGACACGATTGTCAAATTACCATTATCCCCACGGTATAAAACACGGGGCCTATATGCGCGTGCATGTAATAACCGTGAAAATCAAGCCGCCGAGCGCGTGTCAAAATGCCCGGGTTGGAATCGTTGCTCGCCCGGGGAACAAAACGGCACCTGACTACACTAAATGCAGCTGCTACTTGTTCGGTGCGTACACGGACGATCGCCTTGTGTGTTGCAGTGTGCCGAGTGCCTCGTTTGCGGGTTCATGGGGTATTCAAAAACGTCACTTAAGACGGGTCGCTCGGCACTCGCTTCAAATTACTAGCAATAATATCATAACATTTTATTGCGTGTGTACATTGACGGCGCCACGGTACTGATGTGCATTGCTTTGCACAAAGATGGGAGCAGGCTCCATTTTGCCATATGTAAGACCCGTGGGACGAAGCCTAAACTTTGGACAAAGGCGGACTAAATCTACACCGAAAGAGTTTAATGGATTGATAGGAAACTGTGCTGGCCAACTTGACAATATTTTATGGGAATTTCAACACAAAGAAGCACGAAAGACTTCAAGGACGCACGTGACGACAATGCAATTTGACTTATTTCCTCACGGATTATTTGCCCATTCATTGTTTCTTTTGATGACCTCGCATTCAACAGTTGTGTGCGCCATCTTTGTCAAGTTCCCTGTGCACACTCGCAATCCTTAACACTGATTCGTATGGAACCAAAAGGGACCCGACTGTCCTGTCCTTTCTAGCCGCTATTTTTACGTTTGTTTTTTTAATGGAGCTAAACCCATCATAGATTCACAACGATGACGTTACGTTACTCCCAAGTCCAGACGGAAACTGCTGGTCTACCCTCTGTTTTCAGAAGACGGATTTCAGAGATGGCTGCCAGTTGCACTTGCTTTCAGACAAAATAAATATGTTGAAAATTGTATATTTTTGCCTATTGAGAAGTATAATCAGAGGAAAGAGCTATAGGCCCAAATTTTATACAGCGTGTAAGCACAACAGCTTGCTAAGCACAGACAAATCTTGTTTAGAAGAAACAGGTTACTAGCCCAAATTCCATAAAGTTTATTGCTGCTACTGGTGCCCCACTCATTTTTTGCTAAGCAAAACAATTTGCTAAGCATTTTTTTCCTGCTTCACAGATTTTTATGGCAACGCTTACCACAGAATTCTGCACTTACTTTACTTACTTTACCCTGTAAAACGCATGATTCTGTCGACGCAGTAATTCCTTGCTACGGCTGCAGTGTGATAAAGGTGTATTGCTCATGCGCACAGTGAACTTGGTAAATGGTGGCAACATACTTTTATGAAGTATCGGCCACCATTATTGTGTCACAGTGCAGACAAAGACGTAGTTTAGCGAGAACTTGATTTTCTCGTGCTTTTTTTATACGCACATTTGAACTTGTGAAAGCCTGCAGGGCACATCTATGGACGTTTTGTTCGTCGTACTCCTTTCCAACTCAATGAATAAATCGACACATTCTTAAACAGACGATGACCAGAATTTTTAGGTCTCAACACACCGAGATCTTACAGGCTCGGTTTGGTGACAACTGGCCCTAAACCTCTTCAATGTACACTAGACCCGGGCCTAGTCCCAGAGATAATTTTAAATAAGTATTTCCAGTTTCGCTTTGTAAAGGTATTATTGCAGGATTGGTAGAGCTGACAAAATAGTCGCAGACGGTGTTCATGTTTCGTGTGACCAACCATAATACATTAAATAACAAACCTGTGAACAATTTGGCCTCATCCGTTGTGTGAGCCGGGGGAAAGTCATGATAAACCCTGCACAATCTTCAGCATGTAATCAGCTGTTGCTCTTTTTAAAAAGTATTTCAGATCATCTTTTCGAATATGACTTCATTTCAGAGGAAAATGTTTCACGGGGAAAAATGGTTCGAGTGAGAACTTCTTCACCATTAGTCAGCTTTCAGATTGAAAATAAACAATGATGCTTTGTATTCTTACCGATTATGTATAATACTCTTAACGTATACCCACTATGACTAAGGGACTCATGGATGCAAAAAAAGTAGGCATGTTACCAGATATCCAAGTTTCGCAAAGCTGTCAAGTAGAAAACAATGCTTAGCAAATTTATTTGCAATTCTATTTGCAAAGCAGCAGCGGGCACCAGTTGCTGCAATGTTAACCATAAAGTATTTTGGGTGGTAAACTACTTCTGCTAAGCAAGACGGCTGTGCTGAGCAGCTTTGTGAATTTGGGCCCTGGTATTAGCCCCGCCCCCGCCCCAATCTCTTGTCATCCGTTTTGATAGGAGGCACTGACGTACAGACGGCACAAAGCAATAACATTACTTTCATCTGATGACGTGGTGATTTGCTAGTCATCAAAACTGCACTCGGTACACTTTGAAGTAAGACGCCTACATTTGAAATCTGTCCGATCGTCAATCCTTCACTTTCTCAGTCGTCTTAATCAGAAATAAATTAAATTGTTGTCATTTGCAAAATTACGAGAGAAAAGAGCGTGAATACGAATGCAAACATCCTGTTAAGCCTACGGCTTTTACACAATAATATTGTCGTTTGTTTTTCCTTTGTCATCCAGCTTTCTATAATTCAATTGATTGCGCTTTTCAGACCATCTCGAGATTGGAGAGCGCCAAAACCCCTCGTGTTTTCCTTTCTCTTTTTTCTTTGCCTCGGTTTTCTGCAGCTTTGTGTATTTTGTCTTGTTTCATTAACATCGAGAGTTTTTACACCGTAGTTTTCTTTCTTTCGTTTCTTGTAATTGCCAGGAGAATGATAGAAGAGGATGTAATGGGTCGTGTAGTGACGGGGAAAACGCAGCACTGCGCCCGGCTTTCTGGCTGTTCCATTTCAAGGGTGGTTTAGTTATAAAGTATCGGCCTCTACACACACACACAGAGAGACGGCAGGACATCACGATACGAGTGCGATGAGCCTCGGCTAGTCGAACCAACAAGTACGGCACTCAACCTCTCAGGGGGAGAGTCACGTGACTTCCTTAGCAACGGAAGGGCGCACTCGTCTGGATGAAGGAGCCAGGGTGAATGAGTGAACAGTCATGGAGGAGTAAAAAGCTACTCCATGTTGCTATGTTATAGTACGTTTAATAGCTTTATTTCAACCGTATGTCAAATTTTAATGTGTGACAATGGATGACGATGGAGAATTGATAACGACTTGCAGTTTTTTTTGTCAAAAAACAGCAAAAGAAAAACAAACAAATGGAAATTAGGACTGCAATTTCAGTAAATCATCACCAAGGACCCACAATGTCATTAGTTTGATTAAAACATACTTCGAAAGTATTTGTGTTCAATATGTCATTGTTTTAGTGTAAAGACCTGTTGATTGGAACTTTGATCCCGTGATCGTGGCGGCTTAGGGCTGGTGAGGTGGTTTAGGCTGGTCGGGGTTATGGTCGAAAATGAAATTTTCATAATCCTTTTAATATTAGGCCTAACTGTCAAACTTCAGGGATTCGATGGAAGGGCCTTGAGCTCTTCATCAGCAAGAGGGGTCTCCGTGTGGAAAGTCTCGGGGTCGTAATAATCACACTCGAGTTACATTTGAATAATGTCTGCGGTCTGACTGGCTTAGTCACAAGTTACAGAATAAATTTAAATTCCTCATCTGTAGGGACACCTGCTTTATATAGGTCATTATGGTTCGGGGCAAGCTTTTGCGTAGCAACCTCCAGATGAACAAACCATGGTACCATTGTGCCGTACATATTCATTCAGAATCGTGTATGGGTGCTCGTCGCCTCTTTTACGTAACTATGCAATGAGCTTGCCCCGAACCATGACTTTGTGACGTAGCAACTGTCGGCTTGATAGGCTGCACGAGGAGTTCAAGTTTAAGCGTGAACTTGTGACTAAACAAGTCATTGTCCCAGGCATTATTTAAATCTAGCTCGCAAATGGCTTATTTTCATTCTACAAGGCAACTTTGGTTGTGGCCTACTCCACTTCATACGAAACAAACTGTTCATGAGCACAAGAAACAATATCTTCATTAGAATAATTTACGCAGAAATTGGAGATTGCTTGCTGCTGGAGATTTGTTTCTTTTGACATGCTCCTAAAAACCATTTCATTTACACTTGATACAAGAATAAATTTGGGGCGAACAAAAGTAAAACGAACTAGAATGAGACTTGAGCCTGCGACCTCCGGATTAACGTGCCGGCGCTCCACCAACTGAGCTACCTAGCCCTGTGTTGTTGGTCTTCCTATTTTGTCAGTATCTTTGTTAGGGGTACCCTGGTCAGTTTCCCTTGCTGTTTATTGTTTCATACCTAATAAGAATAAAACAAAGTTAAGCAGAAATAGGCAGTAGATAGAATCGAAGTTTTTTTATATTAACTTTCAGGCCCCGACCCCTTCTGTTCAACCACCATGATGTCATTGCCATCTTTAATTTACGTGCAGTACCAATGCAGATTGTACCATTGTCAAGTGATCTTTAGAATTCGCAAAACGAAAAGGTGAAACAATGTCAGTTGTTCGAGGTCCCTGGACCTGTCTTATGTTGATCTTTTCATAATTCGATCGGCAAGTAAAAACGAGGACGTGTAGAGTAGGCCTATACACTTGTGGTTTGGGCGCTAAAAATGCATATCAGAACAATTTTTGAAGAAGAGAAAAGAAGATTGTGTAACACGAAGTGTAGTGGAGTGTGTTACACTATACAGTCACGGACATTTCTACCAACTCAGGTCGTTTGTAGGGCAAGTAAATCAGCAGGCGAAGCAAATAGATCAACAGACAAAATTGTTTGACTGTGGGGAGAGAGAAAACAATACAGTACACATCACAATAATATGTCAAGATACTCGCAGAACGCACAGGAAAAACGTATCGCTTTCTCAGCAGCCGATTCCCTCAGTACCAAGCGCGGAAATTAGTAAGTGAAAAACGAGATTGCGAAAAAAGTCAAACGCAGGAAGCGCACAGGTCTTCCCGGAGCCAGCTCAATCTCGTGAGAAAGCATCCGAGTTGTCATATCTGGAGGACCAAACATCTGTAGGCATATCTGTAGACATATCTGTGATGGGTTATATTATGACAATAATACGATCCGGAAGATGCCTTTGTATGTAGGCCAGTAGTTTAGTGCAATAACGAGAAAACAGGTGGATTGTCAAAATGGGCAAAATGTAACACGACCGATATTTTTGTTGTCAGGGAGCAGACGGGTGTATGTCAGCCGGTGGTGAGGAGGACAGCCGCCCCGTCTAGGTAAGCGGATATATCAGGTATCATTCTATATCCACAAAATAAGAATGATTTTTTGTTTTTGGTCCAAGGTATATTGACGTCATTGATTGTCATCCAATCGGCAGTAAATAGACAAAAGTAACATCATAAGTTGGTTTTTAAAGGGAGTTTGGAAGGGAGCGCACATTTTAATCCGCAGGTCTCTAATAAAAACTCTAGACATTGACAATGTCAACTCGTTGATTCCCACACGTCTAAAAGAATACCTTACTACACATTAGTACCTTGTTCAAATCAATATTTCGCAAATCAATTTATATTCTTTTTTCAACGTTGCAAGAACTTCAAGAAGAAATTTGTGTATGTGTGAACATGTCTACGCATTCAAACCGAGGACTTTAGCAATAGGGATCCGGAAAAAAACCACATATCGGGGACAGTCCTCGGTTTTGTTTCGTGTACAAAACCAATGGGAACGTCGCTAAAAAAAAAACTAAGTCCACAGCATGGGATGTCCTCGGTATTATACCATTTACACACTTGTGTGTGTGTGTGTGTTTGTAAAGATAACTTGTTCAAGTTATACTTTTTTTCACCAAGTTTGAAATCCTTGTTGTCAATATAGGCCTACGCTTAATTCGTCTTTGAGCTAAAAAAGCTGACGTTATAGCAATATCTACGGTGTCTCTATACAAAGCCACTATATCATGCAGTAGTCCAGGCAAGCTTTACGTTCTAAGATACCAATGTAATAAACTACCTTAGAACTGCTACGTCAAAAACCCCGTACGTACAGTAAAGCCCTTTTCACACGAGAGCCGAAGACCAACGTCCCTTGTTGTGGGCGCCACTTGTCTGTCCCAAAGGTTGTTTGCGATTTCATGACAAACATTCACACGATCACACACATCGCGTTAGTCTTAGGTATGAACTAAGAAGTTGTACGGACGAGATAATAAGTCTTGGGTACGAGATAACAAGTTGTACATCGAAATAATACCGGTACGTTGTACGACCGAGATAACACGTTGTTAGTACGAGATATTTAGGCACGACTAACTTTGTCGTCTGATCGACTTACTATCTGGTGCGTAAGGCTTCGGGCCAAGTTCACACAGGGACCATTTGTCGACTAGTATACAAATATTGACTGCTTCGAGTGCTATGGTTAAAACTACGACTCCCGAGGTGATCCCCGGATCGTTCTATTTTCCCTCGGCTGCGCCTCGGGAAAATGGAACGGTCCGGGGATCACCGAGGGAGTCGGAGTTTTAACCATAGCACGAGTAAAAGCAGTCAATATTTGTTTTATAACACCCCAACAGACTATTTATCATCCTCGTACACGTAACGTTCGTACGCGCATTTCAGATACACAGATGCACAACTGATTGAGTTCGAGGTTGGTAAAAAAGACGTCTGGGTACTGCGCGCGCCATGGAATAGTCGATCGACTATTCCATGGCAAACGACTATCACACGGCCGCCGGGTTTCTAGTAAAACTAAGACATATCATGTGACGCGCTCTAAACCAATGAAAAGGCAGAATTTTTGTAAGGGGTGTTATAATGGTTGATATTGCCTGATATCCAACATATATATATTTTAAGTATGAGTTCTAGTTTTAATCGGCAACCTGTCGACAAATGATCCATCTTTCTGTCATCTTGTTTTCAAGAAGCATCAGCAAACCATCATGTTAACAACAATTCATCAAATGAGATGGGTACATGCTCAAGAAAACGGAGGATAGCGGTCTTTGTACTTTGCCAGCAATGTTGTGCACGTTCGGATGAGTTTAATCAGTTTGGAAAATCAAAATCAAAACTATCTATAGCGAGAGAAGATTTAAAACCATACAGTAGTAATTGCGGAGGAAATGTTTTCTCCGAACAATGGTAATTGTCAAAAGTACGCATACATGAAAGTGTATAAAAGATTATAGGTTTTTTTATATATATATATATTTTTTTACTTCAAATCATCAGCGAAGCTGAAAAGATAGTCGCTTACAAAATTAAAGTCAAGCGAAACATAATGTTTTGTAACGGAACATACAGTTTCACCGCGGCCCAGTCCAGCGGGCCTGTACCAGAAGACTTGTCCGACAACTACGGTAAAGAGCTATTGTGCTTTTTTTGTTTGTTTCGGGTTGACTGCTGTTGCCTGAATATTAGATTTGTCGCCGTTAAATACTGAGTGTTTGGTGACGCAAATTTAAATGCTGTCATATGCAATATAATCACTCGCAGGACTCCGCAAACAATCGTCGGCCTCCCCGGGGAAATCATTTTCCTTGCGAAAATGCACCATAGGTTATACGCTAATGGGTCGTTCTTCATCACCGTGCATAAAGCCATGATGTATGACTGCACTATGGAGCTCTATTTTTAATTTCAATTTCGGTTGTATGCGTTCATTACCTGAAAAACCACCGTTCAGACATTGAATAAACACAATACTAAACATCTCTTAGATGGGGCCGGTCATTGACTTTCATATGCGGTCATTTTACGATCAAGACTTTGGCTCAGTCTTTTTTTCTTTTTTTTGCCGTCAAATATTTTCCCCCAAAGTGGCGTGAATATTTGGTTCCGATGATCCGGAGAATGATAACATCCTCCGGTATCGAACCTCCATGGAACTCTCTGGACTATTTGGAGGAAATTAAACAGAGGCGAGTTGGATTCCCCAAACCATCCCGGCAGGCAGTTGCGTCCACATATGCAGGCAATAATCAGCCAAGTATGATAGCCCGGAGTATATAGTCTGTTGCAAGGAAAAAGGTTCTCTGTGTACACTCAAAGAGGCAGTATATTGGCAATTCCTTGACCGCGTCACCCGGGACCACCTGACAAACATAAACCGAGAGCAAAAAAGGAACTTGGGGTTCCTCCCCCACAGGCTTTGTCATCGCAACGCCAGTCTTTGTGCCAATATAAGTGTGGCTTTTTTATTTCCCAAGAGGTGGGGGCTGCCTCGAAATCATGCGTATTAATCCTCTACTCCTGTGGCAAGGACTCTGGCATGCTAGAAGAGCTAAACTAAAGGCCTACTTTTGCCCTATAGTCGTCACAGCTTGCGGATAGATCCACTAACTCCTCTGTCATGAACCTATATAATACAAAAACACCAACAACAGCAGCATCGACAGCACAACAACGAAGAGAACAACACAAACAACAAGAACCGAGAGCAGCAGCTGCAACTGCAGCGAAAGCCTCTCTTCTCTCTCTCTTTCTACGTAATGAAGGCTCGAATAATTGCTAAGGACTGGTAACGTTCCTGTGTCCTTTCAAGATTCTTAACCATAATGTGCCCCTCTTCGCCTAGGTGTACTGCTACCTGCGGGTGAAGGGAGAACAAAGCGGGTGTATATTATTAAAGATGAGGTTGTAGTTTGTATGTTTAATTAATCCCTTTGAGCTTATTAGCTGATCGGAGATGGTTTTCTCAGACAGTGATCAAAAGAGTTCCGGTAATCAGGCGTAATGAATAACAACGTATCATTAGTTGTCAATGAGATGCTCATTACCGGATCAATTTCATTATTGCTATAATGATAACTGTCCACACCGCAAACGACCACCAGAAAACACAAACCGTTGTACAAACCAAAGGGTGTTCCTAGAAATTGATTCACCAAGTGAGTTCATGATCCGTAAACGTTCCAAGTTAAGTTAATGACACGAAGGATGCCTCAAAAGTGAACTCGTGACTCGGAAGGCTGAGGGAACCTGTATAAACAGAGGTGCTTTCAGTGAGCCAAAAACACCGAGGTAAATCTACTCTTCAACGATAAGTGTTCTGGTTTTTCTTTTACGTGCATTACCGATCCTAGTCCACGGGACCTATACGGCTTCACGTCACATCCGAATGACAAAGCAGTAAGGCTTATGGTAAAGTTCCTTGCTAAAGCATCCTGATCAGACAGGCCGGGATTTGAACCCACACTCTGTGAACAGACGAACTTGAACACGGTACACATGCCCGCTCGAATACGACGCCACATTGTCACTTAATAAAAGCGAATGTTTACCTTTAACCAAGGTTCCACCATTTTCATATAACTGTTCAGCAAAACAAACTAGCTAAGCACAGAAAACCACGCTTAGCCAATATGGATTATACTAGCCAAAATACAATGTAGTTTATATTGCTCATGACAGGTATACCACTAGTCTGTCTTTAATTTGTGCTTCACTTTTAGAAACTGTACCTTGCCTGTTTGTAGCGCAGCTGTTGAAGCTCAAACCAGTAGGGCGCACGCGCGACTTTTAATTGAGCTCAAGAGCTGATTTCTAGAGTGGGTCAAAATATGATATTGTACTTTGATACACCAAACTGTTCCAGCGCGACCAGCTAACACATTCAGTACTTATACTAGTAATAGACAGTACACGTTTCGCGCGTATTCCAATGTTGGGCCGTTAAAAGGTGAATAGTTTGTCCCTTCAGACGTTAAAGCAAGTTACGTGGAAAGATTGTCAGAAGTATTCGAAATCTCGCAGCCTGCACGGTCTAGTACCCAAGTCGTGTCGTCCCTCAGCAGTGCATACCACACTTTCATTAGTACACCAGTCCATTTGAGGTATCGTCCAAAAAACCATGATGCTATTATTAAACATTCGGTTACTGTTAAACTTAAAAAACACTCAGTTAATAATTTCATAATTTTGGTTTAAAATACCAGGCTCTTCTTTATGCTATTTTTTTCTTTAATAACCTAAAACGTACTGCGGCATTTTGTGGATAGAACTATAATTTAGAGCTAAAAGAAAGTGAACTCAATATTTTATTGAGCCAAAGATGTTTTCAATCTTTCTCAAAGGTATTTCGTCTTTGCCCCCACGCCATTTTATAGGTATATAACACAACACATTTTGTAAGTTGTAATAAATCATATTGCTTCCATTTGAAACCTATTTGGTGAATATATTGTGAAGTTATCGAAAGTACTAAGTTGTAAACAAAAAGAAGAGGGTATTACATCCAAGAAAGGTTAAGTTTTGGTTGTGTAATGGTTACGCATTTTAAATTCACCTCGCGTGATGGATAAACACATTTTTTTTATAGCCGTTTTCAATACCTCGCACTGACTGGCGTTCAATTGCCGCTTCCTTCTTATTTGTAAAGAGTTTGAATTTCGCAGAAGCAGCAGTTTATCGAACTCCCAATGCGTTATCTTGAAGAGAACACACGCTTTTATTTGTGGTGTTGAAAGTTCAGAGAAATACCGTTTATCCATATATCGAGATAATTCTCTCGCCACGTCGCCTTACAGGACCTAAAAAGAAGCCAACTTTTCATGATAAACTCAATGGGTCAAAATACTGTCTTCGATTCAGTAAGGTGTCTTGACGAGACAAATAAACACAACAAGTTGATATCTTAGTTTTCAATAAATCATCTCGAAGAGATTAACTACCACGACAAATTGCCATCTTAGTTTCAACTTGTCGTCTTGACGAGATAAATTTTCACGACAAGTCGACATCTATTTTAAATAATTAAGTCGTCTTAGTTTGAGTAAGTCGACCTGACAAGAAAATTATCTCGTTATCTGGTTAAGTCGTCTAGCGTGGAAGAACCCTTCACCATTTCACATTGGCATTGTTTTACAGCTATTCCAACATATTTTTGTCACACATTCACGGTTTAGTTGTTAGATCTTTCTTTTGTCAGTAGTTTCTGATAACAGTACAAATAGTATATTTAAAATTGCGTACATATCAAGGTGAAAGTGTGTGTGTGTGTTGGTTTTTTTGTGTTTTTTTTTTTTTTTTTTTTGGGGGGGGGGTGTTTTTTTGCTCAAGAAAACATACCAAAATACAAGTTCTGAATTATATGTTGTTACGTGAGTGCGACCATATTATTCTATAAACCTATATAAAGGTCTACATATTATATGACGTGTGCTTATTTGTTGTTATCCGGGCAGCAGATTCATGGAACACTTTGGCATCGTTGGACAATTTGGATGGGCGACTGAGCGTGAGATAGACTCGGCGCTACGATGCGGTTGGTCGGTCCAACCAGGATCGGATGACATTGGATAAGCAGCCGAGGCCATCAGAAAGCCCTCGCAGTTCATCATCTCCGCAATGATATATTACTGCTCTACAAAACTACCTGATGATGTTGGGAAGATGGGACTATCACTTTACTAATACTAATGTCCAATGTGTGTAATAAAACCTTAACTTCTGCCGCGCTGTTTCGTCAGCGGTGGAAGTGGAAAGAGAGAAAGAAAAAAAGAAAGGAATCTAGTGAAAACTATATAGCTACATGCTGAGACGAGAAGTTTGTGTATTAAGGGCCAATAGAATACGGGTACCTTTTATAGTTGAAATCGGTACATCCGAGCGTTCGTGATCGTGTTTCGATCAAGGGGAATAAAATGAGGGACGTTGCCAATCACCATGCGATGTGATGGGGGGTACCATGTATATCTTAATAATAAGCCCGACGTTAATTGGTGGTGTTTGAAATCGCTCAGCGCAACAACATCGGAATTCAAATTCGGGCTGCCTCTTGAACATCAAATATTTGTGCATCCTGCACCGGGGAGAGGCGACTGACTCATATCTCTTCGGTGCACGACGTGGATAGCGAATCATTGATGCCGCAGACGCTGGAGGCTTCCACGCCATCTGTCCCCATAAATACAGGCAGAAATCTCGCCCCATACCAACCCCCTCACTCCATCCACAATATCAAAGGACAGTGGATATTATACACTTTAATAAATGCACAGAGGAGTGAAACATACGTCAAGTTGTTCCTATATCAGAGTGGGTTTATATATAGAAGCAACGGCATAAATCTGAGGGTACAGTCGTGGTGGAAGATTAAACTGTGTTAATGAAGTGGTACAGGCGACAGGTGTCAAATACCGGACCCATATCAGACTGGCCTATTCACAGGCCAGGAAACGCGCTGAAATATTCAGCTGGCAACAACAAAATGGCTATTAGGCAACCGGAGAGCGAGTCTAGAGTGACTCGGCGAAGACGGAAATTCTTAAGCATTATAGAGCCTACTTACAAAGCTTTTACCCATCTGCGGCTCTAGAGAGACGGCAACCGGATGATGCGAGTATATATAAATACAGTGACCATGATAAATGATGGAGGGGGCTTTACTTTCAAGACGAGATGATGGGGTTAGTGTAAGATGTTTGGTGCAGCGGGAATACACACACCGGTCGTGAACTCCTAGATTGTGTGTACCGTCTTTAATGAGTGTAGGTAGAGGCGGGACACGAAGAAAAACAAGATACGAATGGTTGAGAAATTGAGGAGACGGGAATTAAGATATTTCCATGTAGGCCTACCTTGTCTTTTAGGTGATTTTTTTGTAATGAATAAAAAAGTAAATTTCTCATGGCAAACAGTACAAGTCATCGACCTGTTGTAGTTTGCCATGAAAAAAAAATCATGTGACATATAAACTGAGTATTGTCGCCATGAAATCTATAGAGGCAAAAAAGGAAGAAAGGGACAAATGCAAAAACATGAATAAAAAAGCACGAAGATGTTAAAATAAAGACTTTAGAAAACAAAGCAGAGGAAAACAAAAGAAGAAAGAGACTGTGCAAGTTTCGTGCGCATTCCGGTATTGGGAGCTACTGAAGTGCGCAATCTTGTTTTCTTCACAAGTTGAAGCAATGTGTACGTGGGAACCCAAGTTTTCAAAAGATTTTTGCATAATTTGGATACGCTGGAAACAACATTTAACGATCTTTAATGAAAATGCGCAGTCCCACCGTGTGTTTTATCGTGTCATGGCAGTGCTACGCTCTCTGTGTATACGGTGACAATGATTGTTCAATTAATGCTCATCGTGCAGGGAGCAGACTCACAATGATAGCAAAATCTGTTCCTGATAAGACGGGAAAGCTTCACACAAGGTCAGTTTCAACTAAATTGTACCAAACCGAGGCTGAGAGTAGAATAGTCTGAGTAGAATTAGTAGTGGTATATAACTATTACACACTTGTGTATAGTGTACACGACAGAGTTGGTGGGTGGATGATAAAGGTATGAGGATGCGTTAAAGTCGAGATACCGAAAGACGACACCAATCGGTTAAATGTATTTGTTCGTTTAAAGGTCGACCAGAAACACCTGACTCAAGAACAGAGTGAAAATGTTGGACTCTTAAATGAAACAAAAACACATTTGAACACCTCCCGTCATGAATAAAACAAAACGTGACCTTCTGGCAAGTTAAGGACAGACTTAAAAGTGCAAAATAAGGACGAGGGAGTTAAAATCTAACGAACAAAAATGCAGTTCTCCTCTCACAGAAAAGGGTTCCCAGTCCTTTAATTTCAAATTCCGCCAGTTCACCCTAATCTTTTCTCAGCCGTGTATTTTACATCAATTCCACCCGTTCGGTCACTCAACTACACAGCTATTGGCACTACACTGTTGACAATGCAGCGCTGTCTCCTCGTCACATTAGTGACAGACCTGATTTTCTAAAGAGTGCGTCCCAGGACAGCTTTTAGAGAATAACTTTGTATCGGTAATGAAGGAGTACGATTGGGAGAGGTGGTTATTGTAATCATGCACTCAAATGAAAATATGATTCATATTATGATTGGAATTATTTCGGTAGTATTTTGCAGCGCGTCGTGGCCGATCGGCCTAGAGCATCGAACTCAAGTTGTGGTGGCTGAGTCATCAGATTGTGGGTTCGAATCCCGGTCGTCACACTAATGGGCAAGACGCTGAAGTATACCAATTGCATCACCCAAGAGTAAATGGGTACCTGCGAAGGAGATTGTTGATGTGTATAAGTAGCAACCTTTGCGCCCATTTGGCTGCCGGTGCTGCATACTCCACAGGAGGTTTAGATTAGGGTGTTCCAAGTAAACAGGGGTAGTGGTAGCTGATAGCATCTGAGATTGAGTTAAATGATTATTTCAAACTCGTCTTCAAGGTAAGAAGCCTGGAGATAGCATAAGATACCATGTTTAAAAGTGCCTAACTACAAAGCATCTTATTGTATGGATGTGCGTCAATACCCATCCCACCCCACCTCCCCTCCCAGGCAGCGCCAGACACTTGTCAGACACCTGTGGGACAGGAGGCGGCGGTGATGGGCTGATGTGATTTTGTTTGCCCAGGGAAGAAGCAGTTTGGTTAAGATGCATCGGGTTGCAAAAACACATTTTGGCGAAGTTAAAAAAGGAGAGTGAGTAGAAACAAGTTGACGGGGGTGTGAACACAAATCATAACGTAAGTCTATTGACCTTTATCATTGGCCGGCCATCTTGCTTTTCTTCCATTCGACTCAATGTAACCAAACAAAGGCTGGAAGGATAGGATAGTCTGGTTTCTTTCACGATGTGCCGCCGTCACTGTAGTGTACTATGCAGAGTACCCGACGCAAAATGACCACAGTATGATAAAGGTCTATACACAGTGATGACTCGACTCATATGAGTATTTTCCAATGAAATGAACTTTTCGTAAGTAAGCTGATGGCTATGCAATCAAATTCTGCGGTATCCTCAGAAATGCACCACACTCAGGGTTTTTTCCTCTAAGCGTACGAGAAAGTACATTCTGACGGAATTAAGCGTTCCATCTGTTTTATAGCTGAATTGAGTCTTTGCTTACATTTTCCAAAACACATTACTTCTATATTAGTTATGGTTTAATAAATGTGAAATAATAGACGAAGACAAAAAGTCGTCCCCAAATCTGTGAATGTATAAAGAGTATGTTTTTAACCTTTCGGTCATTATCAGAAAGACCCGTGGATGATATCAAGGTACGGGACTCAATAAGAACAACGAGGAAAGATCATATTTTCTTCCGGGGAGGTTAGGAGGATGGATGACCGTGCATCCCCAACGGGTTTCCAAGACACATCCAATCCGATGACTGTATCCATTAGTTTTAGAGACCGAGGGATGAGAGAGAAGAAAGAGAGAGAGAGAGAGAGAGACGGGCCCAATGCAACACGTATACCGGGTATCATCATCAGCACGATTGTGCTAAAAGGCAAGGTGTTTATCACGCTAAAAGGGAGTCAATCTCTACGGGACCCAGCGGCCGGGGCTCTTGATGGGTCTATCGGCGCGGTGTCCCGGGTAATGGTGCCATTAATGACGGTACGTGAAATATACATCTCTCGCTATAGCGTACTGTAGATGATGATGATGATGATGATGATGATTACGATGCACCGTTGTGCCGTTTGATATAAACTCGTATTGAACGCCCAGTCTCACTTTTGGAGTATTACTCAGACATAATATAATCCGATGCCATGCCCAGTCATTGGCGTTCATTGGCATACAGTGATTTAAAAAAAATGGACAGTTAATGTTCGTGTCAAACAAAACACGTAGGACAAACAAGATGCGAAAAAACCAATGTTTCGAGAAAAACCAAACAAAAAACAAACAAACAAACACCCTAGAAAACAAACAAACGATAATAATAAAATAACATAATTTATACCGACATAGTTAACTTCCCTAAGATCTTTAGATAAGTTCAAAGTTATCTCGTTTTCAAACAACACAAAACAAAACAAACAAATAAACACTTCAACCAACACTGTTGTTTCATTTGACAATACATCTTTAAGTTTAAGTTGGTCCAACGGGGGGAACGTCTATGCCATTACAATCACACATTCTATTTTTTGCATCCCTGTGGAGACATCTTTTGTTCTTTCCTTTGTCCCTGTAGTTAAGAACCTCCCATAGACTTTGTACCAACAAAAATCCTTTTGGAGCAACCTAGTCTTTATACAGAATTCCCCTATGGAGACATTTTGTTTTCCTTTTTTCTGTTTTGTTCCCAGTCTCCATAAGGTAGCGAATATTAAATCAGTTGCACCACTACGTGTAATAATTACCAGTTGTCACTGTATTAAGCCTCACACTATGGATGGACCCCCATCCATTCAAGAAATCCCTAGTCCGGGTCACCGTAAACCCACTGGCCCTTCAGGCGGGCAAAGCATGAATCACTACTACAATCCTTTCCACTACCACCACCAACACCGACCGGCTCACCACCCCCCTATCCAAACTCCTTGAAAAGAGGCTAGCCGTGCTCTGAGCAAACCGATAACTGACTCATCTGTACATTCTTATTGATGGCTATTGTCTGAAAGCTGGCTTGTGTTACAGACGGCTCGAGCGGCCAACATTAATTAGTTGAAGGGGGAAGCTGGTAAGAACAGGCACACAACAGGAAAGATCACTATCAATAATTTATTCCCCGGCTTTACACAATGGGATATTTTTATTTTATTAATTTGTTTGTTTATTTTTTCTTCTCAAAATTTATACACAAAAACTCATAATCTTTGAAAAGGTTTTGGTTACAAGTCCAAATAATGGGGCGTCCCAAGTTTGATTATCCGAACGCTCGCGCACGACACACTGAAAGAAAAATGTGTCAAATTTTAACAGATTCTCAACAAGTCGCCATGACTTCGTGTTTTTTAAATTGCCCCATCACGTGCCAATGCACACTTCACCGAGGGCAGTGATGCTGGTGTACGTTGCATTTCACACTCAGCAACACAAAAAGGACAACGGGTTGGTTTCATCTGAAAAGCTTTACGCTATGATGGGAGCGCTGTGAACGTTCAGTCGAGTTCTGTTTCTTTCAAATTGTTGCCCGTATACAGAACAGTTAATAATTGGCAACAGATAGCCGGACAAAAGAAGGAGCGAAAATGAGAGAACACAAGAAGAAGAAAGGAGTGACTGAGATGGATAGGCTAATCTCCGAGAAAGAGAAGAACCCCTCAAGACCTAGGCGGGTTACGTTTCATTGAGAGAAGTTGTGTCATTTATCAGTTTAGCCAGGACCCGTCCCCCTATCCCCCACCTATTGCCGGTATCTGCGAACAGATATAACTTTATTACCCGACCGACAAACGGTGGGGTTATTAATCTCCTAACAATTGCTGAACCAAAATGATTCATTTGCGACGTTTTCAAATTAAATGACATCGCAGCGAGTAAATTAACAATGACTCACGGAGGCTGAGGCCTTTGTCTCCCGTCTGCGGCGCCTTTGATACACTATACAAACCCCGAGGTAAGAAAAAAGGCGGGAAAAACGGTGGCCTGCATGCCACCACTTTGATTATGGTGTCTTCTTGCCTACCGTTGTCGCCATGGCGACCGTTTTGGGGCGCGTGAAATCAATGAGTCATTTTTTGGCGGTGATTTGGGGGTCTCGGTGCAACAACCCCCCGAGGGAATGTCGGGGTAATCTTCGTAACAAGTAGGCACTTTTTTTTCTCTCATTCGGTACACTTACTCCCATTTCCCTCTCTCCCCAGTCACACGGCCAATAGACCTTGCAATAATATTACATCGCGGTTCGAGGATGCGAGTCATCTAATGCCGGTATACTAATAACGTGATCCATGTTCTCGCAATTAGGTGTGATCGGTGCCGACAAGTGCCGGCCGTGATGACAAGGGGGGGGGGGGTGGCTCATCTTCGCCGCGCTCTCTGACAACACCAGAGTGGGATTGATGATACAAAGCCTGGCACCCAGGCTTCGGAAAGGAGTGCAACCAAATCAAAAGCCTTGATTACTAACTCCCACAACACACACATACACACAAATAACTCAAGGAGCAAGATGGCTCACTGATATCTATGTCAAAATGAAGTCCAAAGAGGGTCTCGCTGAACCTAATTAAAAAAGACCCCATCATGTCATGTTTGATTGATACCAAGTGGTTGCTTTATTACGACCGCTAAATCTGTTTTTCAACAACATCCGAGAAGGGGGGGGGGGGGGATAAAAAAAAAAGAGAGACGAGATTGCCGCCACTAATGATGTTTCTTTTAAGTATATATTTATATTTATTTACAGTTCATCTGGTAAGAGGTTACAGTATGGTGCTATATCCGAATACATAATAACAATAACATTGCCTACAAATGCATAATTATGATTTGTTGTCCTCAACTGAACACTTCATCCGTACTACCGGTTTAACATTGATACAATGATATCAGGCCAGCACGCCATTACACAACTGGAGCGTCTTAGAACCAAGACTAGGTTCAAAGGCGGCAGCTTTCAGCTCTGACGTCCTGTAAAATCCCCACATGCATTAATCATTCGATTCTGTCTTAGTAACAAACACACCAACTTTTACGACTCGATCCTAGGAGCACTTCACTCGTTCGCACGCACACAAACCCACCGCATTTGCCGCCATCAAAACAACCCCCAAAAAGAATGCATCAAATGCATGTTTTATCATTATATTAGTTTCAAAGCAGTTATATACACATAACAAAGTTGAAAGTTAATACCTGTATGGTCATATACAATACAACGAGGACAGCGCGTGGGACAGTTCCATCAATCAAAAAAAAAATCACTTTGGCTTAATTGGGCCCTCTCCACTGTGACATCGTCATCGGTTGACGGCTCGAGACCAGTCACCGCACGCGCAATACATCGGATCTCATTAATATTTTGTATGTAAACTACAATAAAAAGTAAAAACAATTTTGGTCAGATTGACTTATGAAATATTAAAAACTGATTACTGCATACATGATAAAACCAACCAATCAATAACGCACCACTTAGCTTCAGGTGTTGATTTAGTGAATATTCATTTAAGTCAACCTTTTGTTATCAAACAATTTCCACTGCCACTTTAGCTGGTTGAGCGACGGGGAATCCACCGTTTCGACTTGTTTACAAAAGAGCGAAACTGGTCATTCCCGGGCAATCACTGGCAGGCAAGATGTTATGTTGTTCTTAAGGAAAGTTTTGCTCTTTGTACTGTGAAAAGTGCACACATGTACACGTTGCGCACGACTCTCAGCCAATGACAGCCTTTCACGAGTGCACGTTTCATCAAAGATGGCGGCCAATGCAAGCGGTCTATTCTACCATTGGGTTGTGTACACTCAATCCGCGACCGAATTAAGGGGTTTGACAGTGGCTACGACCGGATTGATGTGAAGGGCTACACTTCACCGTTGCCGCAGCAGCCAACAGCCGTAGCCGTAGCCTAAGTCGCTTCAGTCGGACGCGGCCGTTGTTACTACATAAACACCCAGGTTCATTGGCTCTTTCTGTGCAATGAATAACCTTGCCATAATGTGACCCACTTTTGACTGATAACTGGTACCTGTGGATAGTTAACCTTGTTTACCTTTACAGTCTACCAGGACAACGGATTAATTTGGTTGGAGTTGGTTTTGTTTTACCATGACAAATCAGATTGGTTAAAATCTCAGCAATGTACTGATTTATCTAACCAATGTTTTGGTTAAGCTAATCTGTTTTAGTTCACATAACTAATGCTTTGGGTAATGTCTTAGCTTACCTTTTCACCAATGATTTTGTTTAGGTATTATTAACCTTGTTTTGGTTAAGCTAATTAACGCTTTGGTTAAAAACAAACCAATGTTTTGGTTAATCAAATCAATGTTTTGGTTTAATTAACCAATGTTTTGGTTGACCTGACTAGACTTTTGGTTATGGCAACCAAATTGTTTTTATTAAGCTAACCAATGCTTATACATGTATCCAATGTCACTTTGCATTTGAATCATCTGACCAACAACTAATTTCTGTTGCAGTTCTGACATGCCACTAGTGTGGCTAGTCTAGCATCTGTACTGGGGGGGGGGGGGGGGGGGGGGCAAATACATATATTTTATGTATTGAGCCATTCATTTGTGCATTTCATGTGCATTTTTTTAATCTCATGGGGGGGGGGGATTCTGAGTAGGGGTGGGGGCTACCGCCCCTGCCCCCCTCTGGTTATGCCATTGTGTATAAGCTCCAGCTAACCTACCCTACACTTGAAAGTGTCCTTTCACAGTCAACCCAAGGTCCAATCTGTCCCTGCCCAACTCTTGGAACCATGGTCACACCAATCAATCTTACATCATTGAACTTTACCAATGTCTCCACAGTGTTAGAGTTTCTGCCTTTTGATTGGTTTAGAGCACGTCACATGGTATGTCTTATTTTTTGTTAGAAAGCCGTGTGTATGTGACGCACTACACCCATGGCAACCAGTGTACTATAACCATAGCAACAACAGCTAGGCACAATATATGTTTGGGGTGTTTTTAAAATAAATATCGACTACTTTTACCCCTGCTGTGGTTCTAACTATGACTTGCTTGGTGATAGCCAGAGCGTTCTATTTGCCTGAAAATAGAATGCACCGAAGATCAGCTTTGAGTCATAGTTTTAACCATGTTAGCACGAGTAATACCAGTCTATATTTGCATACTGTTACAAACATATCTTCCGACACACCTTGTTCTTTTTTCTATTCCTAACCCTAACCCTTACCCTAACTCTAGTGTGTATCACAAGGGTCAGGGCGAGGGGCTGTCGGAACATAGGGGTGTCGGAACACAGAGCAGTCACAATTTCTTCAAAAGGACATCCACTAATGTTTCCAAAATGCTATATAATCTATGAAAAGTTAAAGTACGCATTATTATTAGATCTTCCATGTAATGAGAGGTTATTGAGCAAATTAACCACAAAGTAAAAACTGATTAACGCCACCATTCGCCCTCCCTGGCTATCAGTGGTAAATTAAGGAAACCATACAACAATGAGGACAAGTATGAGGATGTCGTTCACTTCTTGACAATCACTGTGACCTGAAAACATGTGTGTGTAGAGAAGATGATGAGGAAATGTCAGTTCTCAGATGAGGTAGGGAAACCCCAAGCGATCAGGTAGGGACTGAAAACCCAATCCACATGCAAGGCTCCGGCCTCGAATGCGTACCGGGGTCACCAGGGTGAAAGGCAGGGAAGAACTGCCAATGCCAACCTGAACCCCCTTCGACGATTCCAAGGAAACACGTCTCTTAAAATAAAATAAAAATTAAAAACCGACCAGGCCACCCAGGCTTCAACCACCCAGGCTTTACATCATCCCTTACATATCAGGGGTAAATTAACAAAGCCATACTACAATAACGAGCACCTCGCCCGCTTCCTGATGTCCACTGAAAATAGACTTGGTATGCTTTCTCCATCTGCCTGATGGTTATATTAAGTGTTCTGTTTCATTGAATACAACAAATAATGTAAACAATATTAAGTAAGCACATAATTAGTTCGTTAATTACAGTCCAGCTGTAACAATAGAATGATGAATGTGAATCATTTTGTAAGGGGGGGGGTAAGAACTACTACCCACTAAACGGAAGTAGAACCACCTGTTGGAATATTTGACAGAGACCAAAGCAAAATGAAGGTTGTCACTCCCCGATTGGGGATAATTAACACCCCTATTGGGAAAGTACGGTCCCAATCAGGAGAAAACGTATTACCCAATTTGGACAGTTAGGATGGTATTTGAACCTAGGGTGAGATCTGTACACTCGGATCAGCTTCAGGTGATATCTACATGTACTGCTAGAGTAGATGTACATTTTAGAAGCAAATAAGAGATTTAACTTCACATAATAGCATATGTATAATTTCACACATAACTTCACATAACCTCACTGAGACCATCGCAAAGCTACGGTAATATTTGTTTGGTGCTCTGCATAATAGTTTGGTCATAGCACTGCTAATAAATGCAGGAAAGGGTACCAGCCTATTTTTATTGAACACTTGATTTCATCACAGGCCATTTTCAAAACCACGGCTTAGGTTGTGTAATGAAAACCGGAGCCTAAGCCGGAGCCTAAGCCGGAGTCAGAGAGCCTAAGCCTAAGCCGAATTAATGGCTTTGAAAAGGTACCAAAGCATCAAGTGTAAAAAAAGAAGGAAAAAACAGCTGATAAGTACACAAGTCAAATATTCCTAATGACTGCATATCCTTGGTGACAATCCTGGTGCTACACCAAACACAAGTCAGTCTATTCTGTGGAGAAACTTAGTATTTGGATTCATAACACTGTTGATAATTGGTCATGTCAGTTTAAAAAAAAAACTTTCAAAATAGCCAGTACAGAAGCTCAAAGTCACCATCTGCCATTAAATTATTGCAGAAAGATGTCAAACTTGGATAATTGAGATCTACTTCCGAGTTCTCAAACCGTAAAAAGAAGTCTCTCACTTTATCTGATTTCCATGACATGTTGACGGATCATGTAAACTAGACACAGCAAATCCGTAAGCTGTCTGGTACGGGAACCCTTAATTATCAAATTTCTACATCTTTCTTAAACTTGGAAATGTGGAAATGCAGAGAGTTACTTTAAGCTTCCGCATAGAATCCAGCATAGTTCAAAATTCACAAACGTTGTAACTTGTTTAAAGGTATTACACAGCATTAGCGGACCTGACAAAACAGTCGCAGACAGTGTTCATGTTTTGTGTGATCAACCATATTCATGAAACAACAAACCTGCATGAAAAACCGTGCACAAATTTCAGCATGTAAACACACTGTCCTAAATTTTGGTTGTAACAACCACGGTTTTCAGATACTTTTTTCTCAAATATGACTTTATTTCAGAGACAAAATATTTCACAGAAAAAAATGGTTTTAATGTGAACTTCATAATCAGTGAGCCTTCAGATTAAAATTAAACAATGATGTTAGTTTTCATCCTTACTAATCCTGTATAACACCTTGAAACAATCCCAGTGCACACAAACTCTATGGCAACAAGATTTTTGCACCAAGCTTCTCTCATCAGAGGTGAGAGAGATACAACACTTTGCACTGACCTGACCAGTTAGTCCATCATTTTTTTCACAAATGTGCCAATTTCAGTTGCAGTTTTAAACAAGTAACTTCACCCATTTTGGAGTGTTCGGTATCTATATCTACATCAGCCGTTCTTGCAATCAAAGCCCAAGAAACGGACGCATTATGTTAACTTCAGAATCATCACCCACAGCCCTGCTCCTACTAACCACTAAATAAATAAACTTGGTGTTTACTCCACAAAAGACCCACATTGAATTTTGTTTGTTCCACACTCTCTCCAGACTTTGCTTTCCCATTACCATTACATTAACAACCTTGCCCAATCAACAAAGTTCATCAACGACTTGGGGAATGTACGGCACTGAAGAAACGCTCATCAAAATTCCGCGTTTCTTGGAGGAGTTGGTTTACTTTTGCCGGGAGATGGTTATCCCTGGCTGGCGAGAGGGGAATGTGCGATAGCATTCCATGGCCTGATCAAAGATTAATTGATGACCCTCTGGTATTCCCTGACTATGGAGAGGAAGAGTGTGATATGATGAAAGATAAAGAGTCATCTTCAATGAGCCTCACATTAATTGGCTTGGATGTCGGAAGCCAGTGCATAAGGGGTGTTCCTTTTTTTTTCTGTGGTAGGGGTGGCCACATTTATTTTCATGTCTGGTGCATGGTGGCAAAAGTGAAGACTCGCACCAATCACTGCTAAGAATGGAGCATGCTTACAGCTGACCTCTGAACTGTGAATCTTCTAACTACATCAGAATTGCATTCATAAAGACACTAAGCAGAAATGTTTGATTAACACAATTGAGTCAGATATTGTCGATAATCAGTACACATTACATGGTTGTTGCTGGGTTGTTGTTTTTTTTTTTGGGGGGGGGTTGCTGGTAACTTGTTTCTGCTAAGTAGATCAGAATATGGTGAAATAATTTTTTTAAATACCAACTAAACGTCACGTTTGGTTTCTTTGCCAAATGTGAACTGATTCATGAAATCTCAAGGAAGCCTATTTGCATCAAACTCTCTTCAATGGTTCCTATGGGCAATGTCATGCCATGAAACACAATTGTTGGTGTCACATACACTGCACAAATATCAAACAAAAAGGGGAAGTCAATCCAATATGGTTTAATGACTCGGACAAAAGCCATGTCACAGCATCTCTCCACTGTGTAGCTTGGATTGCCATTAACTTTTGACATGTTTCTTTATTCAGCGGCCAACTCATGTAAAAAAAAAAAAAAAACTGCAACGGTTTAATTAAGTGAGGCTTCTGCAAATGATTAAAAGATGAAGACGAAGAAAATGGGACAATAGCTCGATGATTGATGGCGATATCTCTAGTCTTTTCAATGTCATTTAACACTGGCGGCGAGGCAAGCATTAGTGAAAGGGGGAGCGTTGTTTACTCATTTCATTCCTGTGCAAAGATGCTCAGGGATTGGGGAGATGTCCAAAGGAATGACAAATGAGCTGTGCGAATGCACTCCACTCCGAGAGAGCCACGGAGTGGGGGGGGGGGGGGGGGATCAGCGTACATTAAAGCAGGAGTCCATTACTGCCCGGCGTGCCACCCATCAATGGCACTTTGGACTTCACTACGTCATTAATCACCATATCGGTTAGAAATCCCTTTACAAAGTTCTGTCACCCCCCCCTTCTCTACCTCCCCTACCCATGAGCTGTCCAGATGGATATTGCTTCCCATAAAAAAAAAACTAGACGTGATATCAATTCCTTCAGACGAATAAATTTTTCTCTTCTTGCGACAAATGCACACACTCACACACGCTGAACCATTAAACACAGGAAGTCTGGCTACTTTTAAGTCCGACTATTCATTACTCAAAAGTGGCAGTCTATTTCCGTTTCCAAACAGTACAAGTACGATAACACTGAAAGCAGTGGAGACTTATATAACTAATGCTCCGTTTCCCCTGATGCAGTCAACTGCGTTATCTTCAAGCTCGGACAACTACGGAGTTCGTGGACTCTTAAACTTGGAAGATTTCCCACCCAACCCATTCTTGAATGCTCGAACCACAAATCAATACAAACACCAATAAATTAGTAGTTCTCTTTTAAATGCGATTAAAAGGGCCACATTTAATGAAAATATACACCACAGTAGCACATAATAAATCAAATGTACATATAAATTTGTTGCACATGGTTTTTTTCTTCCTCTCTCTATAATATATCACAATTGCATTGATAATGTGTGCAATGCAATCAAAAAGGATAACATTGAGAATTTGTTTCCAATCCAAATCAAAATTTGTTTCTAACTCTACATGTAAGCATCACTTTGGCCCGACTTCACAGAGCTGTTTACCCAATGAAACCAATCAACAAATGCACTAAGCAAAATTGAGCCCAAACCGGTCATAAACAATACACATTACATGGTGTTTTTAGTTGGTAACCTGACTTTGCTGTGCCCCATTTGCGCTGAGCAAATTTTAGTACTAAGTAGCTCAATGAAACAGGTCCCAGACACTTATTCAGTCTGAAGTTTTAACCATGTCAACATTTTCCAGTAAATTACTACATGTAGTTAAACCAATGATACACCCATGGATACAAAGCAAGATTTACAATCTGGTTATTTGAACATCTGTACTGTTGACTGAATCCAATTCTAGACGCTTGACGTGATCCCATTACGCTGATACTGGTGTTCTCCAGCAGAGCATCATCCTGAGGAACAACTCTGAGCGACAGCATGAATGGTTGCAGAAGTGGGATTGATTCAGATGTACCTTTTTAATCTAGAGCTTGTTACCAGATCTGACAATCTGTACTGGAGTTAATCGATGTGCAAACAGCAATTTCTGATATCATCATCACCACTTCAAGCTGTGACACGCTCAAAGGTTGGAATCATTGTAGCTCGCTCTCTTGATCTGCCAGCACAGCCGGCAATAAATGCATCTGAGAGTGAGGTTGAGTTCACTTAAGAGTTTGGCCCCCTTGCTAAAATTATTCCTGCTTTCCCAAAGAGAAGTCTGACGGTGGTGTAATCACTTACAGCACTAAGCCCGTTCATTTTTCTTCTTTGTGTCTGCAGGACTCTCAGGGGGGGTTGACTCTGAGTTCATTGATCCCGAAGAGGATGCCCGTTTGGTCCTTGCCCGAGCCTTAGCCTGCGGAGTGGTCGCAGTGGTGGGGTCAACAGGGGTGCTGCTTGTACTTCCTGGGTCAGTTGAGCCTTTCTCCTCAACTGAGCCTGGAGCTACGATAGATGTTTTAGGAAATGAAAAAAAGAAAGAAGACATATTATGCAAAGTTACTTGGTATATCAAACAACTAAATATAATAAAAAGAAATACTAGCGTAATGACAAAGTTTATATGACATTTATATTTGAATGATTAAAATAATAAACCAACATACAACAGTCAAAGACCAAGTACAAGATTGGTAGTTTAAAAAAAGTACAATTTTTTTATTTTTTATAAATAGATTTTCAATCTGAAAGCTCACTAATTCTTAAAAGTTCATACCAGTTCCAATTAAAAAATACCATACGCATACAATTTACGTAGTTGTGGATCGATATGTGCCATACAATAATAATTAATAGTACTACACAACATTTATAGAGCGCATAATGCAGGAGTCTTTATGCACAACACAAAACATAAAACAATGAAATATATTAAGCAATTTGTTACAAAAATGTAGTTTCAAACAAGTGAGTCTTTAAAAGTCCCTTGAAAATCAGAACATAGCCAGCTTGGGGAATATGACCAGGTAAGTCATTCCAAAATGAAGGTGCAATGAGGTTGAAGGCTCTTTGACTTTACAAATTTGTAGAAACAGTATTTTGTGTCAGTAAAAATACATCAGGTCTTCACCCCTCGCATCAACGTCACTCGCGACCATCGTCCGCCAAACTCGCCAATTGGGAGTTAAATTGCAGGAAAAGATTATAGTAAGCGTGTGACGCTGCAATCGCCTAAAATGTGCACTCCACTGTACAACACACGGGGACAATGACTCCCAAAATGCCACAACCAAGATTATTTTGAAGGCGACGTCAAGTAAATTGGGTCAATAAAAACCTTTAAAACACAAACTAATCAGTTTCCCACAAATCACACGAGGAGACTGTGATATTAAATACGTTGTGTACAGCAAAACAAAACCCATATCCATGGATAATTGCAAGGCCGAACACCATGGCACAGGAATGGGTGGTCATGAATCTCTGTAAATCAATCGGCTGACAAAGTATTCCAAGCGTATTAAACAATATGTATTTTTCTTTCTTTCTTCCTTATTCAGCGCAGCCGTAATATGAATGAGGATTTAACGAACTATGAACCAATTAGTAACGTGTCTTGCTCAAGGACACAAGTGTGACGACCGGGACTCATGAGTCCACACTCCAGTGACTTTGCCACCAGAACTAAGCTCAATGCGCTAAACCACTCGGCCACGACATGCTGAAGTCAATAACTGTAAAGGCCATGACATACCGGGCAATTTACAGGGAACCAGTTGCAGCCAGTCTCAAATGAGCCACAACGCCCGCATTGAGAACTATAAGATATTGTTAGGGAAAATGTCTTATGTGGATCCAAAGTGTTCATTTTGTTGCCTCCAAGACGCCTGTAAAATTTGCCCTGTGTGGCCAGACTCAACGACACCTACAGTTATCACCAACTGCATGTTTATTAATTGTACCGCATAAAACATCCTCATAAAACCACAAAATGTCTGCAACCTGTTTGGCTACAAAGGCAAACACACTTTAAAATATAATTCCAGAGATTATCGGTTGCAGAGAGAAGAGCCTATGTCGTGACTGAAGTAGTTCATACAGGTTTAGTTCCGTCAATTAAGCTTAAGACCCGGCTTCTATCGACGCCAATTTTCTACCAGCGCTGGCCAAATTTTGCGAATTAGTTCTCTCATGTTTACCAATCACTGTGTGTATAGGTCTACTCTCTCTGTTGGTTTGACTTACCTGTGCGTTGAACCTGACCAGTGCTGGCAGCTAGCGTGATCAGCTTATCTGGTTGACTCAGTCTTGTTGGTCTTTGGACAGTCCCACCACTGGTCACCGGACCCTGGGAAACACCCTGGGTCACCACACCAGCTGTTCCAGTAGATGCACCGGCCAATGGGGTATTAGATGACAATCCAATGGGTGGGTTGATCAGGGATGGTCTCTCTTGACCTGCCCGTGGTGCGTTGACCGTTCCGACTCTGGAATGATGAGCCTGGATCTGTGCGTCCAAGATGGCCGACGTCAGAGTGGGTGGGTTGTTATCACTTCCTGCTTTGGAGGCGCTACCACCTTGGAAGTAAATCAAAGAGAGAACATACAGTCTTTCAGTCCGAAAAACACAAACGTCTAGTCACCCGTTGGTCACAAGGTACAACAGTGAGTGGACTGGAGAAACTCTAGTTTAAGTCACAGTACCAACAGAAACAAAGGATGAAGTAAAATTTTGAATACATTAATGTGTCATGTAAATGTCATAGTAAAAAAGCCTTCTCAGCTTTTGAACTCTGAACTCCAATATTACAACAATGTCATATAAAATGACCAAAGCCTAGTTTTATGCAACGCTCAATTTGAAGCTGTGCTACCACATTCGAAATGGGGGAAATAAAATGTGCAGTGATTGCTTTGCCTCATCCAAAGAGCAAGGACCAGGGGTCGATTTCACAAAACCAATCCTAACTTAGGACTAGTCCTAGGCAATGCTAGGAGATAGGACTAGTCCTAAGTTAAGACCAGTAACTGGTCCTAACTTCAGATAAGACTAGTCTTATCTCTTTGTGAAATCGACCCCTGGTTTTTACTTAGCAAGTCCATCGGTCACCAATATCTCCAATACCCACTACTAAGATCATTATCTTGTTGTGTTCTCCCATACAAATGTAACAAAACCTAGGCTGACAAGGGAATAGACTGGTACCCTTGAAGGATCAACACTGTAAGAATAATAATGGCACACAAGGAACCCAACCAAGATGGCCACAGCAAAGCTATGGAGTGACAGTGACACTACTTGTTACTGCAGCGTGTCTGGGTTTTTTTCAAATATTGTCAGTCCAAACTGATGGCTTCGGCTACTGCCTGGATCACCACATCAGCATGCATTGAAGTATGAGAAAGTACCCTAAGCAACACCCTTAGCAACAGCCGCAGCCATAGCCGTAGCTGCAATTCAGATGCGGCCTTAGTCACCGTAAGAGACAAATGTACAGACACCAGAGATCATGTCTCCGTAGAGACACACACGTTACAAGACACACAAGGCACTACTACCACGGGCAATTGAACCTCAAACAGATTCTACACGATGCCCAGGGCATAAGGCACATGTCAGTGTTTTTAGTGTCTACGGTCTTCTCATACCCTCAAATCCCTGCGAGACCCATCGTCCCCTCAGATTCAATGTCTATATTTGCTCTAGCTAGAACAACATTTCAAGTGCATTTCCCTCGAATACCCTTGACAATTGTCTCAAGTTGACAATTCAGCTGAAACGCCATTAAACATTTTCCAGTCAATCTACATTTTTCTTAGGGGGAAAAAATACACAGATTTGGTACCGTAAGAAGTCAAATGCATCAACAGTTGACCAAGTGGATCCCATGTTCAATGCCCCTAAGCCAGCGTATATGAATTAAAGTAAATGAATGCATGGTCAACAAGACTCAGGAGATGTGTAGAAAACATCATGTGAATGTTTCAGCCTGTGCCCAATTTCATAAAAGCCTGTAAGCACAGACAAAACCTCGCTTAGAAGAATCAGGCAGTCAGCCAATACTCCATAAAGTTTACATTGTTGCATCTGGTGCCCCACTCACTTTATGCTTAGCAATGAAATTTGCTAAGCATTTTGTTCCTGCTTAACAGCTTTATGAAAGAGGGTCCTATACATTTATCATTGTGATTAATAAAGGCTTGATTGATACGTGTTTGGTAACGATCTATATAGACCTGCTTAACAGAACATTTTGCTGGACAATTTTCTGCTCAGCAAAACTAAGCAGGATACCAGTCAAAGATGTAACATGTGACATGGTATTTTGGCTGGTAACCTTATTCTGTTTTTGTTTTTGTTCTTAATCATCACCAGTACCACTGAAATGATGACATATCGCATACATGTTTTGAACACAACGAGATCCGTTTCAGATTGTTAGTGTGACGCACATTTTAAAAACAGAAGCGCAAACAATCGCGTCAAGGAACGCCAGACAATAAAGAATGGATCGTTTCACACGACGAGCAGGTGCACGAGGTTCTTTGCGAAAAAATCCACTTGCATAAGTTTTTGTCGTAGGTCGGTACCTACTCTTTTGTGGAACAAGTAGTATTCCTGCATATGATCTATGCGAGATCTCAACCAGGACGGTGGTGGGGGGGGGGGGGGAGGGGGCGCCGAGGAAGATCCGTGATGATAAGTTCTGAGAGCAGCATTATGAAGAATTTGTCTCTGCTGAGAAGACAAATGAAAAACTTACTTTCAACAACCCTTGACCAAAGAAGAAATATTCGTTAACTTTGTAAATACGTATCTTAAACAAACATAAATATAATTCCATTGTTGTGAGGTAACTTTGTATCTACAGGTGGTAATGAAATGGGTTGCCCCCCCCCACCTCCTCGCTATCTTCTCTACAGTTTATTAGAATTTGTAACACAAGATTGTACGGGGACTCTTTGGTTAAGGGGGGGGCAGAGGGGTTGATTAGCCCGAAATTTTACACAGATTTAGACTCTGGCCATCAATTTTTTTTTTGCAGATAAAAACTTAAGTATCAATTTCAAAAACCACATTTCTTTCTAAGTCTATGTTTTTCTTCTTGCTGTGCTCCAATTTTTGCAACTGTTTTGTCCGAATTTGGGAGGGCAGTTGCACCCCCCTGCCCCTCTGAGTCGTACACCTGGGTCATACACCTGGGTCATTATACCCAGCTGATTCTACCCAAGGGTCAGGCTGATGGTTATACTAATTTCCCCCTTTAGGTTTTTTCCTCCAAAACTTAAATTAACTGTTTATTTTCTTGAGCCCTAAATCAATCTTTAGTTGATCTTTATCCCAAACATGTAACCTTATATTTAAAAAAAGAATTAAGATCCACCATGTACCAACACCTGTAGGTTAACAGTGTCAATCCAGTTTATTTCTTCAAACATTTGTTTTCCGACCACTGTAAAGTTTCCAAGCGCAATGAAGTTTTAAAATTGCATGGCATTCTCTTTCGCTGTGATTAATAAGTAACGAGGGGGGGGGGGGGTTCTCAGCTTGTGTGCTCAATTGAGAGAAAAACGATTTGCTTTCCTCCGGCCCACGTTTGGCAGATTCAACTTTGTGATTTCCAGTTTTAGGCTCATGATTGAATCAAAGGAATTCGCTGGCGGGCATTAATGGAATCCATAAACTAATTATGCTGAACCATCTGGGGCACGGCGTGTCTAATTGTAAGGACAGCCCTGCCTTTTGGCCGTCACTGCACCGAGTCAACTGCACGCCTCTCCCTCCATCCTGGACGAGGAAGAAGACAGCACCGGGCGAAGTCAAGTCAACAAATTTGCTCAATTCGTGTGTTCATTTGATTAGACATAGAGGCTCTTCAACTACAGGCGGATCATACGGCAAGGTATCATCAAGAGGGGGGATTTCATGGAGAGTACGGTGTACAAACACATGTACATTGAGCTGCCCATCACAAGTAACTCCTGCGTGATCAATCAGAAACTGATGCCTTACAGATTCTTCCCCCCCCCCCCCCCGAAGAAGCTAGACTTTTTCTATCTTATGAGTCAATTTAATTGCCATGATATGATGTTGCTCTTAATGGCAAGGAGATGTTTGAACAGAGGTTCAGTACTAACCAAGCAGATATGACACCTAAGTCAGCTACACATAACAAATAATAATAAATTAATATATAGAGAAGAAAAAACAAATTTTCTTTCTCTCAAAAAAAGCCTGATGGACTGGAAGTTCTTTGACCTAAGAGTGTTGAGTTCTGACATGAAAAAAACCCACAAGGCTCTAAATGTAATGAAAACCAAACCTTCCAAAATGGTGTCGGGCGTAATAACTTCCTGGAAGGTTGGTTGGAAATGTTACTGTCGCTCATCAAAGGAAATCTTCAGAAGGTAAAACTGGGCAACAGTTTAGTATCTCATTATTCTTGACTAAGTTCATAGACGTGTCTAAGTCAATAGGAAGGAATCAAAACTGATACCCATTTAACAACCCCCCCATGAAAAAATATATAAAAGTAATAAATACAATTTCAAAAACAAACAACAAAAAACAACTTGCACAAATTCAGCTTGTTTTCAATTCTATTTTTCATATCAATTTTTTCCCTGATTGGAATTCCATTCCATATCTTTTAATGAACAGAATTTATTGCAGAGTGATTTCGGAGATCGAGAATTTGACTTGAATTTCAATTCCAAACCCAGTGTGGTTCCTGTAGTAATTATTGTAGTAAGTCCCAGGTCAACAAGATGACAAATTACTGCTTCGTAAACAACATACTTGGTGAGCAAAATATCTACAAAGGACTGAAGTTTGGGAGCAGGAATGTAAATTCAGAAATTTAAAAAATCTTAATTTTTTTAGATAAGACCAACAACAAATTTGACTGTACAAGAAAAAAAGATATTTTATAAATATCTGAATTCTCGTCCTGGCTTCCAAACTTCAGTCCTATATTTTGGTGTGTGTGGGGATTGGGGGGGGGGGGGGGGACCATCTTACCTTTGTTTTTTTGAGAGAGCATGCTGTATGCGCTGCCGGTTGGAGTGGTGCCTCATAAATTTAATGATTGATTGATTGATTGGTTGATTGATTGGTTGATTGATTGAATGATTGATTGATCGATCAAATGATTATAGTATCCAGCATTGATACAAACCTGGGAGAAGTTTCAGATCATGGTCGGATGGGACTTGATTAATGGTGCATGGTCCCATTCTCAGAAACAAAATTTTTTGAAAACATTTTTCACTGAACGAAATTTTTGACATATGATACTGTTTTGATATGAAAAACATACAAAAACTTTTGATATTTAAATCAAAGTCAAAATCAGCCAAACCTCAGACCTACCATCTTTAACTGGGGAGGTGCATTCACGGATGAGACATGAACAAAATGGAGGGCTTTGAATTAACCAAAAGAATGCTGTACCCTCTCATGTTTCTGAGACCGATACTCCCACATTGGAAAGTGTCAGCTAAACCCCACTCTATTAACCAATTCTCAGTATGATGGACCAACTTTGCAGGAAAGGTCTTCCCAGCATTTTGCAGAAGATGGGCTCTGAAAAACCAAACGAGTCAGTCCCTAACCTGATAGCTTGGGGTTTCCCCCAGTTGGGGGTTTTCCTCCCACATCTACACACTGAACATTTCTTCATCGTCTTCTCTACCCAGGTACCTTCAAGATTACAGGTTACAGAGCTAGGCGCTTTTTGAGGGTTCCTTGGTTTCATTTAGAAAGATGTAATTATTGTTATTATTGCAAAAAAATAGGTAGTGGCCTGACGTTTCAACCCTAGCAGAGTCTTTCCCGAAGGCTAAAGAGAAAGCCTTCGAGAAAGACTCTGCTAGGGTCGATACGTCAGGCCACTAGCTATTTTCTGCATTTATACCATAGGTCCTTTTGGTTGGTAAGCAGTTTGCAGCAGCTAATACTTATTATTATTATTATAATTATTATTATTATTATTAATATTATAACAATTTTTCTTAAAACTCCCACGCCATTACCTCCTCATCTCTCTCCATGAAAGATAAAATAAGAGCGAGACAAAGAGACGGAAACTCTGGAGCAATATTTGCATTTTACAGAATTCTCCAAGGGTTTCCTTCACTCTGGACGACTCATTCTTTAAGACAAGAAGATGATTCATCCATTTTGAAAGCAACCCGAAGTTGAGAACGATTTCCATAACAAAGGACTCTATTTACAAACGATGACAAAGTGACAGCTAACGGTGACCAGGTCCTCAGATCAGTCATTCGGTACAAATCACTACACTAGGGACTAAATTCTTAAGAGCTGCTGGTCAGAAATGATCTGCTGTAAGCCAAAGTGCAGGTTTGGAAACTGAAAGGTGTGGTCATAGATTGGTAAGTACTCCAAAAATTAATGACCATAAAAACTTACTTAGTGAGAAGCACTACAGCTATTGATAGGATAAACCATTTTGATTCCCTTGGAAGTAACATGGTTTGGATACTTTTTCACTCCAAAACATTTGAACCTGAGAAACAATTCATGCATGAATCGTTTCTCAGATTTCTGAAAGTTGGTGTCTGTTTGTGAATGTTGTGGCCAGAGATGCAGTTGGTACCCGCTGTCACCTCGCTAAACGTGGATGGATTTGACATTCGTGTGAAAATACCATGACAGTTTCTTGTTGTTGTCTCAACAAGTAGACACTGTATTCAGCTAAAACTTTGTCATGTGACTTTTATCGCATCTTTCTATACAATTTTCCCTACAAATCAGCATTACATTGACCAAAACCAATCTATGACCCTACGGGTCAAAGCATAGGATTGATAATTTAACAAAAAATACTAACAACTGATTAGACTCAGACTGATAGGTTTATAGTTTATACCAGTACCAATCCTCCCGAGAAATGCTTCCGTCTGAAATACTGTCAAAGGCATGGAAATATCACTTTAAGACCTCACAAATCACCATTGCTTATTTTGATTGCCACAGAAATAACAAACACAACAAATATCTCTGGGAAATCATAAATTTTTTTTCATTGGTTTTTTTTTCTAAAAAAATAACCACCAAATTGATACTAGTTATATGGTGTGTTTAATGAAAATTGAGTGAAATGGAATTAATTATTTACATGTTTAAAAAAAATGTACGATTTGAAACAGCATCTTCTGTCAAAATACACGCAGACTGAACATATTTTTCATTTTAATGTTTCTTTCAGCAAAAACCGGGCCAAGCACCTTTGAAGTGGAAAGTGATAACAATATCAACAGCTGATGATTTGCTCTTACAGCCAAAATCTTCACGCATGTTATGTCACAGGCAGACAGAGTTTCCAAAGATTAATTACTAAGCCGGAGTTAATTGTTTCGATGAATGCTCCATCGACAACTTGCTTAAAATGAAAACCTGATTGTATTGCTGGATCACAAGCTCCTAACTGAATATTCTCAGCATTCTCGCAGAACATTAACTTTTCACGTCGTTAATTTTTATGGTGATTGATGCCGAGACGCCTAGCTATGACTGCAAGAGTGTGTTACGTGTGTTTACAATAACAATTGACCCAACATCATACAGAGCTCTTATCGGGAGCCGGCCAGCCGGCTGAAGCTAGGGGTAAATATATCTTTGATGTCCCATCCGGGAAAAGTACTTCTTCCTCTCCGATGTCACCACATCTGTTCAAGATGTGAGTATTGTGTCAACGGGGGGAAAAGAACGAGCGTAAGGGATTGCAATTTTATTTCCTTTTTGAGCGTTCACATGGTTCACTGTTCATTTAATAATGTCTCCTCTCAATTTGTATTGCTGTTTAATACCGTCGCTTGGGGAAGAGGGGAAAGCCTTGGGTGTACGCTGGGAATAAAACCCCGCCTTTCGGTTCATTTGAGTGTTAGAAAAGAACAAGCAAATGTGAATATATTCTTGAAGGGGTCCCTCAACCTGTCAAAGGCTCGTTCTACTCAATATTCTTGGAAAGGAAAATAAATGTAAGGCAAGCTGTAAACAACAACCATTATTGGCAAATGGAAATGACATTATTTGTACGTATGCAGAACTCTTGAACTAAGCAGGTTCAAAACCTACCGCTTCGTCTTTTCACAGAGGATAAATTTCAAATGCAAGAGCCGTCCTTCGTAGAGCGTTAGCAGCGGACCACTTAAAGATGTCAGAGTTACGGCCTTGCACTATTATTAAACAGATCTCTGTCTGGGCCTCAGGATCACGCTGGATATTTCCGCTCTTAATGATGCGCTTGAATAATACAAACTCATAATCATGCGAAAAGTCTAAATATCGGAAAAGGTTGGGCAGATCGTGAATGCTTACAAGATCCATCAAAATTCTCGAGGGGGAATTTGACACGGCCAGATCCCCGCGTAACACAATGCCAAGAGAATGGCCTCAGTCTCCCTTTAAAACTCGCAGGGAGTTCACTCCGACCGGTCTGGAATCATCCCTTGTAACCCAAGACTATGGCTACAGCCGGGGGGGGGGGGGGGGGGGGGGGGGGGGGTTGTCTGCTCGACAACCAGGGAAGCTGTGAACTTTTGACGGGCGAGGACAGACGCAACGGGAAAGGTTACTGCTGTGAGCTGCCACAGAAAGCAGGTTATCTTATCGGAGGGACGCCCTTCTCTTAGGAAATGTCAGAATCCATGAGGGTGGGAGGAAGGGGTGAGATCAAATATTACCCTTATCGTGTTGCATTCATCGCCAACTAGGTTCATTTAACTGACTAGATAAAAAAAAAAAAATCTTCAAAGGACGCATTAGGGTGAAGAGGAGCTAGACCTCCTGCTGCCCTACTATTGCTTTATTGAAGAAAGCAGAGATGGAACAAAAAAACCAAATGTTGCCGGAGTATCGTCTTACGTTTTGCCACGTTCCCCTAACAATGTTCCGTCAACACAATGGGAGACTTTACAGGTGTTGGGTACGGGCTACGCCAGGGATTTCTGCATCGTTTGTGGTCAGATTGAGCTTGCGGATATCCAATCTGAGGCTGAATGATTAAGAAATGCATTTAAAATCAATTTGTGCAAAATAGAAAATCTCTAGGATCCCCTCGGCTAACATACAAATTTTACATGAATATAATAGGCCGTGCAAGTCTGATGCCACATTTTTGGGACCACTTTGGCCCAACGTACATTGCTTTAACGCCGAAGGAAACAATTTTGTGTACTTTAATGGGTCCCAATGTTTGACTACGTATATTATCAATCTTCCCCCGAATAAAGTAAACAAAAATAAAAATCACAAAAAAGCAACAACAACAAAAAACAAAATAAAAAATGTGTTTAAATGATACGGAAGACACAAACTTAATACATTATCTCTGAAGAAAATGAGGGATTATCACTTGATTCAAAAGATATGGAAGAAGGGATGAAGGTTTGTCTGAGTAAGCCATTTGCAAGTTAGATTTGAAGGATGTCTTGTGAAAATGCCTTGCTCAGTCCCAATGAAATGCTCAGTCTGAATTCCTGAGACTAAATCCACTGCTGGTAAGTCACATGGTTCGGGGCAAGCTGTTGCATGGAGCATCCCCCAGATCAGCAAAGACTGGTCTCATCGTGCCGCAAACTTTCATCAGAAAAAACTGTGTGCAGGTTTTCGATAACTCTTTTGTAAAAAGTGCAAAAGCTACCACCCCCCCCCCCACCTCCCGACCGTATGACATAGCAACGCTGGATTTAGTCTGGGGAATTCAAAATAAGCATTCAATTGCGGCCGAGCAAGACAGGGTACCAGACTTCTTGCAAATTGCATTGGCTGATCGGGAGACGTCTGTTTGAAGGACCCAGAATCTAATCCTGCATGCCTGGGAAAAACAACACCAAGCGCCAGTGTGTGCGTATAAATAGAACTCGCAGAAAAACCACACACTTTAATAGCAATTATGACGCAGATAAAAGTGTGACATTACAGGTTTACATTGCAATACCCGTCTGGAATAACAACATCCAGGGTTGCTCCGGGTAGTAATAGCAGCCAAACTGAAAGCAAAACAGCAGACAGATTGTGATCGGGAAAAAAAAAAACGGGGTTCCATCTTTTATCAAGTTTGAAGCAATGACTGAGTGGCCACGAGCTTTAAAAAAAAAAAAAAAAGGTCAAATGATACGATGATAGTCTGTTAAGTCAAGTACGTTTCCAGATCGACACTGGTTGTTTAAACATAAATTGATCGATCGATAAACAACCGATACTCACCTCCGTTGAACTGCTTGGCCAGCAACGGGTCAAAGACATGTGCGGAGAAGGTCTCAAATGTGGAGGACACCTTGTGGTTCTTGACAATAGTCTCCAGGTACTTTGCTCTTTCTTCATAGCTGGTAGACGAGAACGGTTAAGGAACAAGACAACTCAAATACGATCATAACTTGGGCTTTAAAATCAAGTTCGAAATGAAATAAGAATAAATTTGAAGGTACAACTAAGACCTAGAGTTCCATGACTGCATGGTAAAACAGAGCATCAGTATTTACGCTATACGGTCGTATCTTCCCATGCACCCCGACTGTAAAGCGCCAGGGCATGAGATATGCCAAGTACCCCTTTTTTTCCTAAATTGAATTAGCAGCATGTATACTAATACAGACCCTTTGCATATGACATCCCAAGCTCAAACAGCGCCCTCCCTGTGGCAAAAGGAAGACCTACCATTGGTTGAGAGTGGCGCGCGGTGCGTACACCCTTGCACAGTTTCATTGTTTGGCATCGGTGAGGCAGTTTTGTCTACGCAAGGGGTCTGTTGGATTCTGTCATGTTGATAAGAGAGTTTTAGACACCTTTTCAAAATTACCGGCATGTTGAAGTGTGCGTGGCTCTTTTAAGAAACAACACGTTCAACGGTAATTTAATCATACATGAGTTTATATCAGAATACGTTGATGAGTCAATATGTCACATGAGCGCACATCTGTTATTTCACACAAGGCTTTGGCTACTTCTGGTTCCAAAGCTGGCTTACGCCTGTGTGTAATTTTACAAAAAATCACTCATTTCATCCTTCTTAGACATTTCTTAGGACAGAAACTCACAATTCTGACGAAATCCTGAGACTCTGCAGAACATTACTGAAAGGAAAGTCCAAAGAAATTTGTTTTGCATACATAAATTCTCAAGAAAACCCTTGCTTCTGGTAATCGTTGAATGGGAGAGTTGGGCGTGGCTCACAGTGTGGAACTACTTCACACCTACAAACACCCAGTCTATTTTTTACATCACTGTAGAGACATCTTTTGTTCTTTCCTTTCTCCCTCTACTTAACACCCTCCCACATCCTCCCATTCCTTTTGGAGCACCCCAGTCGTTTTCGGTCTCCATAAGGTAGCGGATATTACACCAGGATTATGTAAAGACAAACTCAACGATAATGTCTGAAATGAAAGACAGACTCACCTCTTGATCAGATACCCTATATGAGGTAATGATTGTTGATATGATATATGAAAAGGAGATCAGACCATTTCTTCTCTACAACCTGAGGTTGGTACCATGGATTTGTTTAGGAATGGGAATGGCCGGACACAATGTGCACTGTAAAGGCCTTGTCACATGACATTTTTTTTAGAGGCAACTTAGGCGCACCCAACTGCACTGCATGTAAAAGGACTGCTCTGATAGCTCAGGAGACATTTTTCTGACAGTGTTGTACCATCCCCCAAAACAATTATGTGATAACTGATGTTTGATATGGTTTTCTTTCTGGTGATTGATTGGAACTGATTGCCTGTCAATTGCCCCATGTGACATGGCCTATAGAAAGCAAAGACAGTGGGGGTAAGAGACAGTGGGGGCAGTGTCCAGACGGCATAAATGAGGAAAAGGCATGCGTGAGAGTCAAAGACCACGGACTGTGTGTAGCGGATTGGGGGGAGGGGGGAGAAGATGGCTAAAGCCTGAACAATGATACAGCTGACAATATGATCATGTACGGGACATACAGTGTGCACAGATTGTACAGACGTTACAGCATTATGGCTGTCTCGTCAGCTTGTCTGACGGATGGCAAGCATGACAAAGACAGCCCAGCCTCAGTCACGCTTAATTGCCGTAACGGTTTCAAACTGTCACTTTGAGAAAGTTTCCGCTCATGGTTCCACACGCACAGGGTGGCCCTGTCTTTCAAACACTCTGTGACTAAGTGGCATTGTTAAATAAACGTACAATTGTTCTTTTAAGTTCAAGTTTTCGGTCCAGTGTAAATGTTGAGCCCTTATATTTCCACCATGGAAAGCCTTTGTCTCTTCCACATAAAGTTTCTTTGGGTCTTCAACATTGCATTACTCAACACAAGGACCCTGAATCCCAAAAGCGCACCCTAAACCTACCCTAGACTAGTCACAAGACTAACCCAATACAATCACCCGTCCAAATACTGACCAAAGTCTATGATTGTAACGTTTTCCTTTAAGCAAATGACTGGGAACTCTCTATTTTTTCAGCAAAGTAGGACCTGCTATATATCTCCAAGTTATAAACCTCACTTGAGCGCATCTTGGCAAAAGGAATTACACCTCACATTGAATTATTAGCAGAAAATAGTTCTCAAGATTGAACAAGTCGCATCAGCAGCACACAAAAATTGAGAGAGAAAAAAAACACAAAAAAAACAACCCTGACATCTGTCAATCAACGGAATAAAACACCCTTCACGAAAGCACTCTGGAGAAGAAGGGAAAAAAAATGGATGAAATGTGGATTTGAAATAAGTCGATGTCATAAGCGGACTTAATGAGTATTCTGTCAGCTCTAGGATTACATATCTCTTGCAGGTATGACGTGATCAGTTGAATCGACTTTCAGGCCTCCACAAACGGTTCAGTTACGTGACTGCAAGGCAAGGCGTCTCGGGGAGACAGAGTTGGGGCAACTCCATGTACTAAAGACCTGTATTCATTACATGTTGCAGGAAATAATTCATTAAAAAAAAATCATATCAGGATATTTTTTTGAAAAATATCAGGATGTTTTTGGAAAACGATAAAATTATGTATATTTGATTGGATAGAGCGGGGGATATAAGGGGGGGGGCTGTATTCAACAGGGGGGTAATCAGCAGGGAGAGGGGGTATTCAACAGTCACTGCATGAAAACAAAGGTATGCCAGTTTGCACCCTGGAGGGATGTTTAGGGTCAAAGGTGACTTGTCACTTCCCCCCCCCCCCCCCCGCACCAAACAATTGGGTTTTTAAGAGATGAGGCATTCCGAATGGAGATAGGTGGAGAGTTCCCCTATACTCCTGGCGGTGCGAGGGATGACCAAGTCTGAGGCCTTGTCGTTTGGGATGGCTGAGGTCGAAAAGATCAGAAATGTAAGATGGAAACTTGTTGCTTACGCATTTGTACATGTTGAGTGCTGTCTTGAATCAACCAATGCGGGGCAAATTTCGAACAGCATGCAAGCCGACTTTCTTTTGCTTACAAAGTGGACCTTGGAATTTCACTTTTACATCCACTGCCAACCATATCATAAGCATAGCCAAAGACCAAGCTAACTTATTGGTGGTTCTTGTAAGCAGATGATGTAATGTAACAGTTCAAATCCATTGAGAGCACGCACACGTACTGTTCAAATCTTGGTCCTTTGTGAAACACACTTGACCTTACACAATATTTCTTCTGCAGTAAAACAGAGTACCAGTTAACGGCTTTATAAAATCAACCACTGACCGTTTTTGTTTTTTTATCTCCTGATAAGGACATGTAAACACCTTTATCAGACACGCTGATCATAAGTGGAGAGATCTCAGGCCCAGCATGATCGACAACTGATATGGGTTTTGGTTTACAGATGGTAGCCGCGATAATCTCACTAGAGCCGAGTGGGATTTAACTAACGGGATGTTGGTTCAGGTTTATAAAACAGTTGCCTCATTCACCACGAGTGCCTCGCAGGATTGATACTCCATGGAGGCAACGGAGGTGATTTACTTCACGCCCCCCCCCGGGGCACATGCCTTGGTGCCCTTTGAAATGTTCCGGTAGAAATTTAACTTCCTCTCATAGAGGTTGCCCACTCCTAAGAAAAAGAGAAAACAAATGCCCTGCCCTTTTACAAATCGGGAGATGCATGTCCACATTTTAGGTTCAAAAGTTTACGTCACAGGAAATCTCATCACTAGACTCTGGATGAGGAAATCAGATTTGCCCTCCAGAGAGGATTGTTTTCAAAGATGACAGCAGATATAGAGCGGACACACTGAGCAATTGTGCCATCCAAAGTCTTATTCCCTGCATACAGAGGTTACATGCGACGGGAAACACGATAAAAGTGTACCGCTTTGCATCTGTAACGTTAGCAGTTTTTCTCCTGTGGTTAGTTGGGCACCTTCCAGGCTATTTAAGAACAACTTTGCAAAATTTTCTGAGGGTTAAAAAAAAATACTTTGTACTCAAAATTAAGAAGAACATCATGCCTGCGAAATGAGCAAGCACAGAAAGTTTTGTCTAGAGACAAATATTTTAAGGCCTCGCATATAAGCTAAGCTTGTATTTTAATAATAAATCTTTTAAATGACAAAATGCAAAAAAAAGATGAATACAAAAGTTAGATGTCTTTGAGGGTGACAGTCTTTTTATATGGCGTTTAGAACTGTTCTAAGATTATCAGCGCAAATGCCAGAATTCTAATACTGTAAGCTATTCAGCTGAAGCTTTTTTAATATCCAATATTTGGCATATTAAATGCACGGTTAACAACGCCAGATTTCAGTCAAGTTGAACGCTTGATTTTGACATTTCTAGGTATGGAATGGAGTGCTGCGTGGGAGGCTGTTAACTTTTGTTCAACTCAAAAACAGTTTTTAAAAATTAATATTTACTACGGCAAGACCAGGACTCAATTTTGTAGAGCTGCTCAGGCAGAAAGTATTGGATAACAATTTTCTGCTTAGCAAAAATGAGCAGGATACCAGTCACAGATGGTACATGTGAAATGGTATTTTGACCGGTAACCTGATTCTGGAAAACGTAATTTAGTTTTTAGTGCTTAAGCAGCTCTGTTAAATCGGGACCAGGGCCCAATTTCATAGAGCTGCTTAAGCAGTAAATGACGGTTAAACATTTTCTGCTAAGTAAAAATAAACAGGATACCAATTACAGATGGTACATGTGAAATGGCATTAACCCTTTTGTTACCATAGGCGACTTTAGTCGACTGCACTCATACCACCTCTTCCTTACCATTGGCGACTTTATTTGACCAAGCTTACACACACAAAAACACTCAAGCCTGAGCACAAAGGCCATTTGTAATAAAGCTTTAGTTTTGTCCATGTTCACCCAAGGTTACCATCACTGGAAAGAGACAGATCGGATCTTTCCAATGATGGTAAAATAAAATAAGGTTGCTATTATGCAATCTCTTCAAATTGGAGTTGGAAGATCTGAAATGCCTACGGAGCGCCATATGGTTGTGTGCAAAAAAGTGTTTGAGGTTACAGATTACACGGAGGAGAGAAAGACAAAGAACTTTGACATTCATTGACCAATCTCAATTAATGTTGGATTATATGACAGGGAATTCAATAAGGAAGAACTATTCTATTACTTATTTTGCTGTAAAACAATATCTTCAAGGAGATAATGGAGTTTGTTAAAATGATCTTTGAACGAAAGCTTTCTGTTGTGTTGAGTGGTCAAACAATTTCGGTCACCAGCGGTTGTTTATGTCCAAACAATTTGGTAACGAAAGGGTTAAGCAGCTCTAGGGACCAGGCTTTCGACCATGCAGTATAATTCCTCTTTGTTAAAATAAAAAAATGTTTCTCAATACCTAAAAGTCCTCACACATGACAAAAAGTTACTGACAGCATTTGTTTCTCACACAGATTTTAGACGCACATAAATCCACTCCAGAGACTTAATTAAAGTATATTTTTAGCTTGTTGTACATCACAGGTAAAGGAATGCTGTGTTGCTATGGTGCAAGTGGAGTGTCAAAAAAAAAAGGGGGAAAAAAGAGGCTTGTTTGTGATGAAGAGAGAGTGTGAAGGCTCGGTTTGCGACACATTCCCCCCCCCCAGCAGCCTCAAAAGGGACCCAAACTATCTGATAAATGTTTACGTGTGAACGGTATTCTTTTTCTTTTGTAAAAGGTGTTAAAAACACAAATAATATCCGTTTTCGTTTTCCCATTCGTACGGAAGTGCATGACCTGTCTGAAAAAAACTATTGATGAAGATTGGTTTATGAATTTACAGCAAACACTTGCATCCCATATCAGCAACTATTACTATTGATTCCTAGCGGGCAGGTCACATGTGGCTACATTTTGGGAGTCAACAGGTAAGCGTGCAAACAGAACGCCATGTTGCCTAGAATTTGCAATACATTGTTCTAACACACAGGGACACCGACTCCTAAAATGGCAAAAATGAGATTATCATGATGATGACGTCCAGTGAATTGGGATCAATATGTCTAGTGTGAATTGTGGCCAACTCTCAGAAAAATGTTCCTTGAAAAATAGTATTAGCTGTCGCAAACTACTTACCTACCAAAAGGACCTATGGTATAAATGCAAACAAATTAGTTAGTGGCCTGTCGTCTCGACCCTAGCAGAGTCTTTCTCGAAGGCTAAAAAAAAGAAGAAAAAAAAAAAGAACGACTCTGCTAGGGTCAAAACGTCAGACCACTACCTAATTTTTTGCAAAAATTGTCCTTTTAACCTCTCAGGATTCAAATCCATACTTATGAAGTATCATTTTTAACCAAATTATTTTTTCATGCATAAATCCTCAATGAAAAAGCAGCTCGATGCATTTCCTATGGGCTTAAATTAATCGTTGGAACCAGCTTGTATACAGTCAGTGGAATGACACTGTACTTAACGCGTGTGGTGAATTACTGTTGCAAAGTGTGAAGGGTGTTATAACAGATACTAACACAATAAACACAACGGAGATGACAAAATATCAAATATTCAAACATCCAACGGCATCATGCAGAGTGTGTAAACTATATCCTAGGATTGCGACTGGTTTTCAAGTCTCCTGAGCAACTAAGTAGTCTAGCAGTGAAG